>OY728120.1:1331706383-1336706383 GCA_963277665.1 Viscum album
CGAAGGCCTGAGCGGCCACTGTCACGACCGACGAGGCGGGTGGAGGCAGTGATCATCTGGGGTAGAGCGGAAGAGGCTGCCATGAAAGCGTCGGGTAGCGGTGTAGGACGCAGTTATGGGCAGCGCCGGAAGCAGCGGGAGGTCGGGCGTGCCGGGAAGCCGTGTGGAGCCGCGAGAGGTAGCGGACAACGGAAGGGGCGCTGGGAGGCGGTGCTAGCTGTGCGCAGGAAGAGCCGGGTCACCGGGAGGGAGCCGCCTGGACCGGTTCACCGGGAGGGAGCCGGGCTGCCTGCAGGTTCGTCGGGAGGGAGCCGGGCTGCCTGGAGGGAGCCGCCTGGACCGGTTCGTCGGGAGGCAGCCGGTCTGCCTGGAGGGAGCCGCCTGGACCGGTTCGCCGGGAGGGAGTCGGGCTGCCTGGAGTCGCGGCTGGAATAGAAGAAACCGGACGGGCGAGCGCCGGGTGGAATTCGCTGGGAGGAATCCGCTGCATCCCACGACATTTTTCGACTAAAAAATTTGAAGAAAAAAATCATAGATGTTATATTATGTGCATATATATATATATATATATATATATAATGTTTTAGCATATTCTGTTCGTATAAATCATCTTACGCTCTAAGAAAATGTTTTATTGATAACCGTGTCACAAATAAATTTTGTTTTGTACATGTTAGAGGTTAAGTTGTGTGCAATCTCATATCGGACTTGACGTATCAAGTAATAATCTCATTTATTTATTATAAAATAACCCAAAGGCCTCCCTTAGAGAGGCACCTTGGGTATTCAGTCCACTCTTCCATTTCTATATGGTATCAGAGCGAGTTCTCCAACCCTAACCCACCCTCTCTCTCGGGCGGACCCCCCTGTTGCGCCCCTTCTGTGCGACGCCCCCCTGCCGGCCCTCCATGTCCAACACAACGACCCCTCCTGTCGGCCCTCCCCGTGCGCGACTGCCACCTGCGCACTCCCTGTCCAACGCAACGCCCCCCTGCTGGCCCGCCCTGTGCTCGCGACGACCTCTCCTGCCGACCCTCCCTGTGTGCAACGGCACCCTGCGCACTCCCTGTGCAACGCGACGGCCCCCCTGCTGGCCCTCCCTGTATGCGCGACGACCCCTCCTGTCGGCCCTCCCTATGCGTGACAGCACCCTACGCCCCACCCTGTGCGTGCGGCGGCCACCAGCGCCCCCCCCCCCCGTGCGCGTGACAGCCCCCTGCCTCCAACGATCCTTGCGCCGCAGTAATGGACCCCTTCCGCGCGACAACCCAACCACGCCCTGCCGCCATCCATGTGATCTTTCCCCAATAACCTAATACCAGGATGGACTAGTCGTGCAATTTCAGCACCTATAATCTATCAACTGTGCACATTCAGCACCTTGTCCCCATGCATTTTCAGCACATTATGGCATCATCAAACGCCATTATTGCCCATAGCATTACTCCTGTAGCATGTCTCTCCCAAAGCTACACCTCCTGGGTTGTTGACTCTGGTGCCTCTGAGCACATCACTGACAATGCAGGCATTCTACAGTCCTATAGAGTGACCTCATCTGGAGGTAATATTATTGTAGCTGATGGTCAGACAATACAGATTGCAGGTTATGGAAGTTGTACAATTACGCTTGGCTTGACACTATCAGTTGTTGTCTTTGTTCCCCATTGTCCCTTAATTTACTATCAATTGGTAAACTAACAGCTGACTTAAGTGTAAGGTCATCTTCTCACCTGCTTCGGTTATATTTCAGGAGCATTCGACGACTCGGGTGCTTGGTACTGGGCAACTTCAGGGTGGTGTGTATGTGCTTGACTCGGCCCCACTCTCGCATGTCCTGCCACCTCTGATCATGCCCTCCAGCATCGCTATCGTTTTGGTCATCCACCTGCCCCCGTTCTTTAAAACCTTTTCCCAGGATTGGGACCTCTTCTTCCTTTTGAATGTGAATCATGTCACTACGCAAAACATCATCGGGTCACCTATGTTCCCCGACCAGTTCCTCGTGCATCCTTTTCATTTGGTTCACTCTGATATTTGGGTGCCCAGTCTAAACTGGGTTATCGGTATTTTGTTACTTCTATCAACGATTTTTCACGAATGACTTGGGTCTATTTGTTGAAAAATCGTTCTGAAATCTTTACCGTGTTCCGCACTTATTATCAAGAAATCACCACTCAATTTTCCGCTAAACTCCACTGCTTTCATTTTGACAATGGTCGTGAATATTTATCTGGACTCTTCCAGTCTTTTCTCAATGACCATGACATTATCCATCAGACCTATTGTCCTGACACACCTCAACAAAATGGTGTTGCGGAACAAAAAAATCGTCATCAATTGGAAGTTGATTGGGCACTTTTTTTTACAGAAAAAAGCTCCAACCACTTTTTGGGGCAATGCCATTCTAACAGCCAACTACCTTATCAACAAACTTCCCTCGTTTGTTCTTCAGGGGGAGACATGCTTCCATTCCTTATTTCCAATAACACCCCCCATTTCCTACCACTCCGCATTTTTTGCTGTGTTATGTTCGAGATATTCACCCCTCGGTTACCAAGTTTGATGCATGTGCCCTAAAATGCATCTTTCTTGGCTATTCCCGCACCCAACGCGGATATCGATGCTTCTCTCCAGATTTGTGTCGCTATGTTGTATCTGCTGATGTTTCCTTTGTCGAATCATCAATTCTTTCTATTCCCTAGTTCTCACCACCATCTACTCTTCTTGATTCCGACATTATTTTGTCATATCCTCTCAATACACCACCACATCTCTCTTTTTCTAGTGATATTGTTGGATCATGATTTGGCCAGATATATACTCGCTAACCTCGCACATATGCCACCCTGCTATCTCATGTCGCTGCCACACTTGACAACTATTAGAGTTGGTGTCTTAGAACCAACTATTTGTACTTTGATTACATGAATATTTGATGTATTAAATATTAAATTAAACATCTTATTACATATTGTTCATTGTTCTGCATGACTATAATGAAATAATGTCCTAGAATATTTGTCTCATTGATAAGGTCATAATAGTTCCCCGCTATTATGGGAACATATAGTTTTGTGGTTGGATAACATAATATGATGGGACACATAGTATATAGACCGTCAGGTGCGAGTACTCGTAAACATATAAGACTTCTTCTCATGAAGTTCACACTTGGCAATCTCCAAGACGGGAGATTATTAGAACAGACCCGCCAATAGGAATTCTGCATGTTTTGATGTCATCGGATATATCTATCTGCGAGCGTGTGTAATGATCCTTAAACTTTAAGATTATCATTAATGCATGTCACGACTCGCACACTAAGATTTGCTGACGAAAACCGTCACGCCATATGTTGGCGGGAAGTAGGGTACGTTGGGTGCGTCATTGAATGACATGTTATTAATGGATAAATCAAAGAAATGATTTGTCTCTTCCATTTGGTCCTTTGATTGAAATAGAACTGTCGCCCTAAATTCCATGGTCATGCTGTAATGACGAGTTTATTTCAGATAGTCAAAGAATGATGTATCAAGCATATAGGTTGACGACATTGTCATGCAATCTGCTTGATAAGATTATGTGACAAAAGGATTATATTACACAGTGAGCGTTCGTATGTGGTTGTCGTCGTTGCGACTTAAAGTTCTTTTTCTTTGGTGCCTTGACCCGTTGTTAAACAGTAATCTTGGACTTTAGACAAACCCGCCTAATGTAACGAGAAAGAATCATAAAGGGTCATACTAAGTGTTTCTGGTGATCTCAATTAAATTCTATTTGAATTTAATTAATGGAATAAATATTATTCTCAAGACTCAGAAATAATTTTATTTAAGTTCTATTGATCGCATAAATTAAATAAATATTTATTCACTGGATTGTTAATAAAATATATTTATTTGTTTTATTGAATATTTAATAAAAAATTATTTACTAGTTTGTGAATAAAATATTTATTTAAGAGAATAATATATTTGTTCAGGTGTTCAATAAATACAAGAGGAGTTTGAACGGACCAAGACCGTGTCCGATGATAAAATAATTATTTACGAGTCGGTAAATATTATTTATTCATTTTGCGCAAGTTGGCGCACCACAAAATAATAATACTGTTATTATTATTATGTGGCATTCATTAATGGTTATAATTATATTTAATGGAAGTTATGCAATTAAATTTTGTAACCGAAATCTCAGCCCTATAAATAGACGGCTACGTCCATTGTATAATTCATTCAAAACCAATTCCAAGTTTGGGAATAGAGAATTGTTGCGCACAACGAATTCTCTTTCGACTCCTCTCTCCCTCTCAAGAACGAGAAACCCAAAAGAGAATGTGATCAAGAACAAACGCAAGACATTCGAAGCATAATCCCCATGCCCATTCTACACATTTTCCAATGATAAAGATGATCATGATGTGGTTTCAATGACAATTCTGACATCGTTTACAAAGAAGTATCATCGTTAATTTCAACAACGATTGAATGAGACTAGTAAGTTAGAGCATCTTGAAGGGGAGTGTTGGACTATTTAGGAAATAAGTTCATCTTGTCCCTTTTTCTTCCGTCCGAATTTGATATTTCATATATATATATATATATATATATATATATATATATATATTGAGCTTTGCATCTCGTATATAATCTTTATAAATAAAGAGTTTTGTCCTCATTCAAGAGAAACAAACACCAAACCCAATGTAAGTTGTTCAAAGCATATGCATGGGTAAGGCTTGCATAATACTTTTCTAATGTTATTTTTTAAAAAATAGATCATATCCAAGTGAAATAATGTCTTAAATCCTAAATTGGATCTAGAATACAAGAAACAAATAATTATTTCATGAGAATTTAGAAGATTAATTAAAATTGGTTGGGCTTATTAAATTTATCATCAATTGTAATATTATTTTAAAAAACATTCTTGGTTTAACATTCATATCATTAAGATGTCATATCTTGATCATAGGAATTAAGGGTGCTTAACAGGCCTCCAGCTAGCCCGCATTTATGAGGTGATTCGGAAAAAAAAAACGGTCAGCATTTTAAAAGAGCTTAAATGGACTGCAGAAAAAAGATCGAGAGCTTATGCGGACTAGCCTCAACAAATGCAGGACGGCCCGCAGGCCATGAATAATTTTATTATTTTTTATTTTAATGTTATTTCAATATAATGTAGCAATTTTTTTACAATAAACATATATAATTTCTATTCATGTGATGTATATGTATATAAATTAACATTTATGTGATAACAATTAAGTGTTTAATATTTAATATTGCTCAATAATAAGTGTATTTATTTTTTAAAATATCTTTAATCATAATTGAAAATGTGGACAGGACCGGACTCAACTTTTCTGAGTCCGCATTAAATGCAGACCGAAATGGAAAGGGCATTTTTAGGCTCGCTCGCAAGCATGGCCTACTCCACCCCGGTCCAACTCGTTAAACACCCCTAATAAGAATCTCTAATTTTTTCCCATTATATTTAGGACAAGAGATATATTTAAATTGATATAATAAAATCACACCAACATAAAAATCTATCTTCAATCCAAAATATAAGGGAAAAAATAGTTTTCATTGTCCAAAATATAAGAAATATATTTCATTTACTTTTTATTTTTCACAAATGACATTCATCAATTATGCGAGAGAACGATAATATAAACATTGAAAATATATTATATTTTAAAATAAATTTAATTTAACCAACTGTTTTTAACTAGGGATGGCAACGAGTGTCAACACTGCTCATCCCAATTAAATTGGATTTAGATAGCAATTAATTGTGTTACGATAACAAATTAAACTCATTTGAGATTTAAAATAGATTACAACATCAAACATGCCTTAAACCTGATTAAATGGGGTCGGTTATATGGATCAAACGTCATCAATTGGCTCTATTGAAGACCATGTTTTCATTGAAATCATTTAAAGCAATATCATCATGAATGATTTGTTTAAGGGTCACTTTAGACCTACCTCTATTTTTTGTAGAATGATAAAATAGGAGAAACCGAACCCCCAAGTTGTACTCTCTAAAGGAGCCCCTTGGGGTTATTTTATAACAAATAATTAAGACCACACCGGACCTCCAGTCCGATGTGGGATGCAGACTCCAACACTCCCCCTCAAGCTAGGTGTACCTAGTTTGGACACATAAAGAAAAAACAAAGCAATCGAAAGACTCCAAACACCCCCCCAAGCTGGACATACCCAGCTTGATTACAAAACAAGATGAAATAAAAGAAACAAGTGACGTTTGAAGCTCCCCCTCAAGATCACAGCTCCCCCTCAGGATGATGGATGGAAGATGTCGCGGGCGCAGCAGAGGAACCACTCAGACCGGGCCGATTGACGGAGCGCCAAGAAATCCGCACTAGTGGGGCCGGTCGATGAGACGCCGGCAAATCCACACTAGCACCGGGAAAGCCGCACTTGCGGGGCCGACGACGGGAGGTGGGGATTCCGCAGAATAGTTGCGGGATCTGGCGGCGCCAAAAAGGCCCAAATTCAAAGCGGTTGAGGTGCTGCGCCACGGTGGGGAAGTGCGAGGGCTAGCCGGCGGACAGGGAGGTGACTCCCGGGAGTCGTCAGGAGATGCCGGCGACGGGAGGCGGGGATTCTGCAGGAGGTGTCGGAGATCCGAAACAGAAGCAGGGCAGCCGCTCGGAGAAACAAGAGCCGGCTGCCGGAATAGGAGCGCCAGAGGAGGGGGGGTTGCCGCAGGGAGGAAAGCAGGGGCCTGGCCAACGGGAGATCAGCGGCGCCGGGCCTGGGATGGAAGGCGGAGGAGTCCGCCTGGAGTGTTGCGGGAGAGCCGTCGGGAGGGAGATACCCGCAGGGGAAATCCGACGGGATGGAGGCCGTGAGGTATGGATCCGCCGGACAGAGGCCTCTGGGAGAGCGCGTGGGGGGGGGGCCTGGCCGGCGCACGTGGAGGAGGCCGACTGGAGGGTCGCGCCTGGAGATGGTTGGTCCGTCGGGAGAAACAGAGGTGGCTGCTGGGAGAGCAACGCAGGAGGAGCGGCTTGGAGGCAGAGCTGCCGCAGAATGCACCGGCGACTAGATGTGGCCAGATCTGGCCAATTCTAGGAGGGGTCGGCGACTAGATGACCGGGACGACAAGGCGCAGTAGCTGTTGCGTAGGGAGTCGGCGCTGCTGGAAGCAGGGGGCGGACAGAGGGAGGCGCACGGGAGCTGGGAGAGCTGCTAGAAAGCGGGAGCCGAGAACGTCGTTGGGACTGCCGCAAAGGAGCCGCAGGGCCGCGGACAGGAGGAGCCGCGGGAGGGCGGGACATGGGGAGAAGGCCGGCAGAGACCAAGCCGGCGAGTAAGGTCGTCGCACATGGAATCGCGGTGGCCCAGGTGTTGTCGGATCTGGGAGGGCCTCGGGCGGGATGAGTGGAGCCGTCGCGGCGCGTAGAGGGAGGATTCCGCCGAGAGTGGGAGCCGCGTCCATCGCGGGTAGGGGACGTCGGGGAAGGAGCTGAGGCGCGGAATAGGTTCTGCGGGCGGAGCGCAGCTGCTGGGAGACAGGGCGTTACGCCGTCGGGAACAAACCGCGTCGCGTGGGGTGACGGGGCCGGCACAAGCAGCAGGGAGGAGACACCGGGAAAGGAAGTCGTTGCCGGGAGGGCCGCACCTGGGTCGGGAGCGGAGGAACGCCGCGAGGGATCCAACGGGAAGGGAGCCGGCGTGGAGGGTCGTCGGGCGAAGCGCCAGGGAGCAACGCGGGAGGTCGGGGTTGCGTCGTGAGTTGCCGGAGGGGCGTAGGGAGGCCGATGGAGGGGCGACGCTGGGTCGACGCCGAAGGGAGCCGCAGAAGGGAGCCGCCGGGGATGGGAGTCGTCACGCACAGTGGGGAGGGCGCCGAGGAAGCAGGCGGACAGGGAGGCCAGACAAAACCAGAAGGCCGGCTGGAAAACGAGCCCCGAGGGGCGGCAGCATAAAAATAAACCGAGCCCTGCATGGGGGACCGCCGCCCCCCACGGGGGAGAAATTATGAAAAACCCTAAACGGGGAAAATAAAATTGGAGGAAGGGTTCGGGATTAATTTTCCTCTGATACCATGTAGAATGATAAAATAGGAGAAACCAAACCTCCAAGGTGTACTCTCTAAAGGAGCCCCTTGGAGTTATTTTATAACAAATAATTAAGACCACACCAGACCTCAAGTTCGATATGGGATGCAGACTCTTAATAAGTGAATTTAACATCAAGTTTACCCTATTAACAGGCGCATTCCTAGGTCTTCTTTTAACATGTTCAAACCACTTTAATCTAGTCTCAATCATCTTCACATCAATCGAAGTCACTCCAATTTTCTCTCAAACACATTCACTTATAATTTTATCCATCTTAGCATGTTCACATGTCCATCTTAACATTTTCATTTTTACTGCCCTTATTTTTTGTTCAAGATGTCCTGTTAAAGGTCAACACTCACTACCATACAGAATAGTTGGTCTATTGACAATCCTATAAAATTTACCCTTCAATTTCAAAGGAATTTTAATGTCACAAAGCAACGCGTAAGTCTTTCTCCATTTCATCCATCCAGTTTGAATCCTATAAGAGACATTTGCATTAATATCTCCATCACATTGTAGAAATTGGCCTAAATATCAAAAACGATCAACTTTTAAAATAATATGGTCTTTCAATCACACATCCATAACATCACCAGACAATCATTTGTTAAAACGACACTCCATGTATTCTGTCTTCACCCTACTAAAACGGAAACCATTCAATTCTAAAGCCTCTCTCTAAAGCTCTAACTTTAAATTAATGATCTCTTTGGATTTTACAACGAGAACTATATCATCCGCAAAAAGCATGCAATTAGCTATCACATCATGAATATGTTTTGTAAGTTTATCTAAGACCAAAGCAAAAAAGTATGGCCTTAAAGTCGAACTTTGATGTAGTCTTATCAAGATGGGAAAGTTTGCAGTGTTTTCTAGTGGAGTTTTAACTCGAGTCAAACTCTCTTCATACATGTCTTGGGTGAGTTTGATATACGCCACCTGCACCCCCTTTTTATCGAGATCTTTCCATAAAACCTCTCTAGAAACTTTATCATGCCATGCCTTTTTCAAATCAATTAAAACCGTATGCAAATCTTGGGCTTTTTTATGATAATACTCCATCACACCACTAATAAATTAATTATCATAAATCAGCTAATTTTAGATTTTTGAATGATAATAAAATTGTAAAATATATTTTTTTAATTTGTTCAAATTGAATTTATAAATGAATTTTAAAATTTTGAATTTATAATCAACGTCCACGCGGTTAAACAGGTATTTTAAAATAGGACAACATAGGGTTAGGATAATGTGTTTTAAAAATAAGACAATGAATGGCATTGAGCTTCATAAATACTGAATGGATTCGGATTCAGGTATCTCAAATTTTAGAGTACTCATCCTGTTGACATCCCTATTTTTGATAAATTCACTTAATTCTTGTAACAAAATCATCATTTGGCTTATATTGTGAAAGGAAGACGGTAATAGGAAAATATAAACCAACCTGCATATTAAATGCAATCATTTGAGCTCCATGCATCCAACCAACTATTGGCTTGTAATTTGAGGAATTGAACCGAGTGCACTTGGGATAAATCCGGAGAAAATTTCTTTGGGTAAACCTGGAATGAAGAAAGAAAACATTGAATTCAGGCCAAAAAAGCAGGGAGAAACAAAAGCAACAACTTGTTTTCATCTTCTTGTGGATCAATCATAAGAATTTGAGTTTGCTGCACAAAAAACAAGAGCCCGTGCCTTACAAGATCCATCCCATGAACTTCAGCAACCTTTTCAAGTGCCTGTTCACTCAAACTAAGGCGCCTAATTTTATCAGGATCATCTTTTAGTGCTGCTTTGATCCCGCCCTTGCGACTCACACCCGGAATGGCAATCAGATGTTTGTAAGAAGACAAGTCTACACTTTGTGCTTTACAGTCAGAGTCATCGTTGTCGTCGTTGTCACCGTCATCTTCATCTTCATCATCATGTTCGCTCTGATGGCTTTCACCCTGCATGCCAACATAACCGAATTGAATCATTGAGCTTTTAAAAGATACTTATCGGATAATTTCTAGGATGGAAACTTGGAATCTGTCTGGCTTTCAAAAACATTTCATGTTTTCATTTTTCAAAAATTAATTAGAAAATGCATTTAGTTGTATAAATAGAAAACATTTTTAATATAAAAATTTAAACAAGAGATGTTTTAAGAAGAAATGATTTCATATTTTCTGAATCATAAAAGCACAAGAAGAGGCAATCTAAGGTTGTGTTTGGTATTGGAAAATGTTTCCTGTTTTTATTTTTCAAAAATGAATTAAGATGTGTTCGGCAATATTTTGGATAGTAGAGGAAAACAAGAAAACATATAATCTGCATATTTTTTTCATTTTCATTTTTCAGGAAGCATGAAAATAAGTTTTTTCAGAAAAAATCTCCCATTTTCATTTTCTGGAAAAAAAAAATTCATTTACATGATTTAATAATATATTTTCTAATAATTTTTTGAAAAATAAAAACAAAAAACACTTTCTAAAACCAAGTTCAGTTTTGAAAAGCATTTTCTATTTTCATTTTCTAAAATGTATTAAATTACATAAATGGAAAACATTTTTTAGAAAATCAAAAATAGAAACGAGAGATTTTTTAAAACAAGAAAATATATTTTTATGTTTTCTGAAAAAATGAAAATGCAAGAACAAGGAAACTAAATACTTTCTAAATTTTCCTTAATATTCAAAATATTTTTTAACATATTTTCTTATACATTTTTGGAAGATGAAAATACAAAACGTTTTTCTAAATCAAACACAGACGTACATTCTCATTTCTTCCTGCTATCCATAATTTCTTGTCAAGCATTTTCTAATATATTTATTTAAAATGAAAACAATAAACAATTTTCAAAAAGAAATGCAGCCTTCCATTTCCACACCTTATCATCGGTTCCTTTATCGAATGCAAGGGCTGATGGTTCCCTTCCCCACTCATCTTCACCTGAATCTTTACACCAGCTTGAGTTGCCACTACTCTCATCCTTGAAGGTCCTAGCTTCAAGGTACTCTTTAGGGGGTTTGGTTGAAATGATTACTCGATACTTCAATTTGTCTGGTGAGGGGAATTCTTTCAAGGAACTCGACTCAGAGTAAAACAGCATTTCTCCGAATGTTTCAGTGATCATCTGTGGGGAAAATCATTTTATAGAGAAAACAATAACTTCATAGAAAGATAGATAAATAAATATATGGAAGCTCGCCTCAGCAACTTTAGCCTGGAGAGCTGGGTTAAGGTGGTCTTCAAGGGTTATAACAACAGGGTATGGAGATGCAGAAAAGGCGTGTTCCTTAATTGATTTTAAGCATTTAATGAGTTCCACAGGAGTTGTTAAGGTCCTGCAATTGCAAACACGCCATATAAAATAAATAGCCCAAGGCTCCTGAAACAATGTAACATCTCTACAGGTACCGCCTGTTGACTCAATTTTTACACCGTGTTCTTTTGGTATCAAATTGTAATATGGCCATAACAGTATGTCAGTTCCAGATATGCATCCCATTTCATCCCATTTCAGGTTATCAATATAAGAAGTGCATAAAATTATGGTCCAAAGGATTTACCAAACTGGTCACAATGTGCAAATTATAAGAGCCCGTTTGGTTCGCAAAACTGACTTGAATTGAATATAAGGAAATGAGACAAAAAAAATGTTTTGTAAATTGATAAGGCATTTTGATTCATGATTTTAAATGATAATCCATACTGATTTATCCATAAAACATATATAATTATTAAACAATGTTTATCGTTTGAGATTTAGCATTATTGGAAAATTTGTTTAAATCCACCCTTTCTGACAACATTAGAGTATTTTGCATATGCGTACTGATTCAAATTGTATAATTATTGTTGTGTAGGATCCCTGAGATATTTTCCGACAAATTTTAGAACTGGTACCCTTGATAATTTGGACATTTAGTGGGCCATACGGAGCTTACAAGAAGACCAAATGATTTGTTCCAATAGATTGGACCAGTGGTAATGTTTTGGTTGTAGGGCACAATCCAGAACCTCAAATGTCATAAAACTTTATGGGAGAGACTCAAACAAGTAGGCCTAAGTCATATAAAAATATTAAGGCCCAATTCAACCTTTAAGTGAACCCACCAAAGCACGGAATGGAGGTCCATAAATCTGCTCACAGTTGGACTACAGGCGTTAAAATGGCCTCAAATTTTGTGTGAAGAAAGTCAAGATACCGGGGAACAACTTCATCGAATAACATGATTTGAGATGTGGCTGTTTAAAGTCTTAAACATGTTTACACATAGGTCATGGAGAAAAAAAAAGAATCTTCCAAGACAGCAGTATGTGGTTTACTAAAATAGTCATATCTTTGGCTAGAAAAGACCACTGACCATGAAATTTGCTTCGTGGATAGTTAAGAGACAGCTCAACAATTTTGTAGAATAATATTTATCAAGATATTGCTGTCTTCATGATCAAATAAAAGAGCCAACATTGACAAAATTGGAGGAGAATCTGCTCACCTCTTTGGCTATAAAAATGTGTCCATCACCTCTTTCAAGGAGGTGACCACTTTAGAAGTTTGTGGGGGAGGGGTATGGCTCAACCAAACATTGAAAAGGGACTGGGGGCCTGTCATACTCTAGTTTCAACTAGAGAAACCACTCTATACTATTTTCTTCATTTTATGCTTCTTGAATTTTTTGTACTGTTGCAAGCATTGTTGTAATTTCATAAGTGCTGATGCAAGTTTTATTATTCACTTTTACTTTCAATCTAAAAGTATTACGAGAACAAAGCCAGTCATATTTGGCTTAGAAAATATCATCAAATTCCAGAAGCCAGATTGACCTTTGAAAACGAACCCGAAGTAATTGAGTTAGGGCAGAAAGCCCAGTCAACTCGTGATAAGCTCGAGGAATTGAAAGCAAAAATCAGACGTACAAAATCTCAGCTTCAACAAGCCAAGTGGTTAGTCCAAAACCTAGAAAGAGCACTAGGAGATCCAAAAGGAGAAGTATTTTGCTTTGAACAGTAAAATATGGTCGGAAGAGGATCTGGTCTTGGACCAAATATTCGAGATATTTGACAGAGGCTTGGAGGAAGAGCTTCAGGAGAAGCTTCCAATCAACCAGAAGCCATTGTCTCTGATATGCATCCACACAGAGATACAGAAAGGGCAAGTATATCAGGACGATATACTGCAGATGATTACATGTGGCCTTCAGCAGAAGAAGCTCAAGAATATGAGGAAAAATTTCGAGTATTTTTCAAAGTATCGAGGAATACCAGAAACAGATCCATGATATTATTACTCAGGAGAAATGGAAACTTGGGGATATAGAACGTGTCTCCAAAAACCTAAATGAAAAGCTCAAGAAAGTTGAAGACCTACAAGCCAAACTCGAAGAGAAGAAGAAAAGGAAAGAGTCAAAGTCATCTCCCACCGGAGGACTTGGTGTAAAACCTTAGGAAGCCAAGCCAGTATGGCAGGCGATCTCCCAGAAACCAATTCCGTGGGAACAACAAAAAGGATTGTTAAAGGATTTGTTTCAAAAAATCAATAGAGAAGTCAATCCCTCATATCTCAGTTATATTCAGGAAGAATATAGGCCAAAAAAAACACATCCAGAAGATGTTCCTCAACATGAGACGATCCTAAAGCCAGATTCCGAAAAGAATCCTGGAGCAGTCATAAACGAATGGGCTCTAGACCTTCGATATTACATGTTATCAGTTGGTTTACAGTCATGGACCATTGATAGTGCACTCAATTTCGCAGGAGCTACCTTGAGAGGTAATGCAAGGCGATTTTGGGATATGCTACTAAGACACTCAGAAGTGAGAGCATCCATTCCAAAGTATGTTACATTCTCAATTGAGGTTGTACTAGTAGTAGTTGATTTCCTTAAACAGGAGTTTGCGGGAAATTCACTGGTAAATCAGGATGGAAAATTGGTAGAAAAAGCTAGAACAGCTTTAACTTAAATCCAAATATGTGACATGTGCTACTTTGAAGAATATCTTTGTGAGTTTTAGCATTGGTATTATCTTCTTAGACCAGGAGATCAAACGTATGCTCTAGATGTCTTTATCCAGAAGCTTTCAGGCAGTTGGCCTGAAATTGTTCAACAAGCATTGAAGACTCATCTTTCTCAAAGTGCAGATCTACAGGATACTCTAGGAGTTCGAGCAGAAACAATAAGGCAAGTGATAAGACTCTACTGTGTGCAGAGGCATGTCTTACAGGATGTAAGAAATATGCCATACACGGGTTCTGCTTGCTGCCCAAAAGTAGATGTAAAGACCCGTAAATTTCAAGGAAATTTTTTTCTTAATTTTCTTTGGAATTTTACAAGAACGCAGTTTCTGACGGCGCCTGATTCAGAGGCCCGGTGTGCCCGAAATCATTTTCCGAAGTTTGGCTCGGGTACGTTCAGTGAACGGACGAGCGGGTTTTTCTAACTTTTGAACCGGTGCCCGAAATCGAATTCTGAGGGCACCGATGAAATCGCAGCGCCGGTATTCGCTTAGAAACACCTCTTCCGGAGTTGCGTTTGCTCGGGTGTGGTTTTTAATTTTCAGGCTTAAAGTTAAGAAATAAAATAATTTTGCGACAACTTTATTTTATTTCACTTAAGCCGCTTGGAAGCCACTTGAAGCCACTTAAAAGCGGCTTGAACTGAGTTGAACCGGATAGGATGCTATCCAGAAATATCCTACCCCCTTGGTAGGATATTTGCGAGGTGGGGCCCGCACGAGCCCCGCCGTTTCTTTCCGCTAGGAAACGCACCCGCGAAAACCCGTCTTAATGAAAGTCAACTAACGCGTTTCTTAAAATCGTAACAGACCATTTAATTGGGCGGTTTATTTCGTGAATTAAATGGGTTGTTTCTTTCGTTGAATTAATTCAACGAATTGATGGATCGTTTCTTAACCAGTTTTCAAATTCGTTGGCATAATAATAAAATAAGGCCAACGCTCGACCTCTGGTTACTTGCGCATTGAGAAGATTTGAGAGGACCCTTGTATCTTCTTCTCCCTTGCGAAGAACGCGAAGAACGCGAAGAACGCCGAACCCGGAAATCGACGACGCTTCCGTCCGAGACGTTCTTCCCCGCTCCGATCTCCGATCACCGACCGTTGAGGTGAGTGATTTCGGATTTCCACGCAAGGTTTTTTTCTTTTGGTTTTAAACACAGATTTAATTATTTATAATTTAAATCTGTTGTTCTTGGTCCGTTGAGCTCGCCGACTCAACGCAGGATTCCGCGACGACGCGACGCCTTCCCGCGACGACGCGACGATCCCCCTCTTCCGCGACGAGCTTTTCCGCAAAGAACGCCCGCGCACGACGATCAACGAGGTAGGGATTTATTTTTGGGATTTACCCCCCTTTTTTATTTATTTCCGTGAACGTTCTTTAAAAATTAAAGAACCGGAATCAAAGAAACAATTTTATTTTATTAAAATTGTTGGTTCATGTGTTGAACATTTTATTTTCTCCCGTTGATTATCTCTAATGCGGAGGGTGCGGGTCAAACGAACACGGCCCGACGACCCTCCGCCGTTCTTCGTTTTGTGCGGATTTGGCGGGCGACGACGGAACGTGCCGCAACGGATGTTTGATGATCCCGCAGTAAAGAACGGAACCCGGAAGGAACAACGGCGCAGACGGGAAGGAAAACGGGCCACCGGAGCGACTCCGGCGGCCCGCGAAAGCCGACGGCGGCGCGGGTCGCCGGCGCGGCGGCGTCGGCGGCCGGAGGCGGCGGCACCCCGCGGGTGTCCAGCGCGACACCCCGCGGGTGCCGCGGGTGTCCAGCGCGACACCCCGCGGCACCCCGCGGGTGTCCAGCGCGCCACCCCGCGGCACCCCGCGGGTGTCCAGCGCGCCACCCCGCGGGTGCCGCGGGGTTGTCCCGCGGCACCCCGCGGGTGTCCAGGGCGGCACCCCGCGGGTGTCGCGGGGTTGTCACGCGGCGCGTCCGGCTGTCTGGTCGACACCCCGCGGGTGCCGCGGGGGTGTCACGCGTGGCGGCGGCTTTCCCCCGCGTCGGCCGCTCGGCCGCTCGGCCGAGCCGAGCCGGAGCGGCCCTGGCCGGGCCGGGCCGGGCCCACCGGGTCGGACCCGACCCGGTTCGGGCCAACCAGGGGGGGTCAGGCCGGGTCGGCCCGGGCCCGGACCCCCCGTCTTCAGACGACTTTCGTTCAAACGCCCGTATCTTGAGCTACGGACGTCCGATTGACGTGCCGTCAGCTTTGTTAGTTTCCTCTTAGTGAGACGGATCTTTTGGCTCACTCCGCCCGAGGTTTGGACGCAAGTGGAGTACGGTCGGGTTGTTTTAGCCTTAAAAACCAACCGGGCCCCTGGGACGAAAAAGCCAATAACTCTCAGACCGGGCGTCCGATTGACGCGCCGTCTATTGCGTTGAGTTCCTCTTGATGAGACGGAACTTTTGGCATCCTCCGCCCGAGTTTTGGATGCAGATGGATAGTGGCCGGGTAGGATCGCACTGAAATCCAACCGGGCCCCTGGAACGGAAAAGCTGATATCTTTCAGACCAGACGTCCGTTTGACGAACCGTCAGCGGCATTGGTGATCACGTTGAAAAACGGTCCCTATGAGTATACCCTGTGAGTGTTCGAGGTATAGTTGAGTTACGGCCGGATTGGTTCGCTCACGAAACCAACCGGGCCCCTGGGACGAAAAAGCTAATAACTCACAGACCGGGCGTCCGATTGACGCGCCGTCTGTTGCGTTGACACCCCTATGACGAGGTGGTCCTTCGAGATACTTCCTTGCGGGACTTTGTGATACTTGGAGTATCGACCAGTAGCTCGTGGAGCGGACCCTCCCGGAGACGAGCGGGCGGAGCACGGAGACCGTGTAGCTGACTGAGACCCGAGGACGGGTCGTGACAGTAGAGGGTGTTGCAGGAAGATATGCGTGTGGTCCAACCAGGCAAGAGCTTGGAAAATCCCAACAAAGATCGTTCAAAACACAGTGTCAGGATAGACGGTGTGAACGAAAGAAACCGTTCAAGAAAATATGGAAACGATTTGGAAAAAGAAAATCATCAAGTAGATTTTCAGGCAGAAAGCTAGAAAAATCTAAACGATTTCTTAGGCCAAATAGAATCCAAAAGGACATGAGATAAAACTTTAAAGCTGAATATGGGAAGTATCCCAGATGCCCAAATGGAAAATCTCTATTAAGTTGTGATTGTTGTTGGTTTTGCGGCAAGAAATGTCACAGAGCTGACAGTTTCCCAGAAGTAAATAGAAAAAGAAGAAGTCTCAAAGCAATAATGATGGAAGATTCATCAGAGATATTGTTGAAGCCTGTCTGGGGAGAATATATAGACTCAGATGATGAAAGTTTATATTATTCTATCTAGGGAGAAGATATAGTCCATCGTAAAAATTGGCTAAATTGTCATCCACTACTGCAATTAGTAGAACTCTAGAAGTTGAGATCAATACGAGGAACTAACAAAAGACATTGGGTTGTCCACCCAATAAGAGATGTGTCAAAGTAATTACTCGCCTCTATGTAAAGTTCTACAATACTGGAGGACCAGCTCTAAAGAAGGGTGTGAAAAGATTTACACATCTTTTTCAAGATGAATGAATATCAATTAGGGCAATGATACCGCAGGTGATAAACCCCAAAAGAATAACTTGGCCTAGAGAATGGGTTTCACCAAATCCAGAGGAAGAACAAAGACAAAAGCAACTTATTCCAAATGTTATTAAACAAGTCGGAAATAGACTTGTCATCACTGAGGTCAGAGAAGATGAAGACGGTCTTTAGATAAGAAGGATCAAGATCACGCAGATCAAATTTGAAGATAGAAGATTTCAAATCAGAGATACTCGAGAAACCTTTGAAAAATCCAAGGATCTCAATCGGAAAAGATGAAGGTACTTCAGTAGAAGCACCCAGAACATCAATTTCCAAAAAGATAGTTGAACAAAGGACTATTCGACTACTTATCTATGAGGATGAAAAAACTCATGTAGGATATATGGAATCTTCATTACTCTTCATTACTCAGTACAAAGATAGAGTGAGCTACATTAGTAAAATTAAGTATTAATGAAACTACATGTGGATATACCTTCTCTTATACAAGAATCTGATTTTCAGGAGTGTCGTGAACCACGCCGGGTCGCCATCCGACCCGGCTCTCGACCCGGTCCGCGGCAAGGCCAAAAGGGCATTCCAGATCCCCACGGGCTGGCACAAGTGTCGGGTATCAAATGAAACATGTGGGAACGATTTACCCGAGTTAACCAAGTTAAAATAACCAACATAAACTAATAAACCAAATCTGGAAACCGAAACCAAACATGCCATTAACAAACTTCAGAATTTAAGGTTTACCACTTTATAAGCAAAAACCCCAAAGGGACTACAATAACAGAAAACTAAAACTCCAACCCAAACCTCCATGCAACGTGAGGAGCAACATCCCCAAGCCACTGCCACCAAGACCCACGAAGAGAACCACGAGAACCCAAACTGCCAGTACCAAATACCATGTCTTTACCTAGAATAAAGAGACAACAAGGTCTACATACACCCACCTAAAGGTGTGTGTAAGGGTGTGAGCCAAATCCCAGTAGCATGCCACCTGGATAAAAGATTTCATACCAAAACATTTTAAAGATAATCTAACATGCTCATTTAAATTAATGCTTTTAAAACATTTCTAGGAAATCTTTTGTGAGTAAACATTTTAAGAAAAGAAACTACTTACAAAGAAAACCGTTGGAGTCTGCATCTCACATCGGACTTGAGGTCCGGTGTGGTCTTTACTATTTGTTATAAAAGCACCCCAAGGGCTCCTTTAGAGAGCACACCTTGGGGGTTCGGGTCTCTCCTTTTTCCCATTCTACATGGTATCAGAGGGAAATTAATCCTGAACCCTCCTCCTCCCATTTTGATTCTCCCACTATCTAGGGTTTCTCATTAATTTTTCCCCAGTGGGGGCGGCGGCCCCTCATGTAGGGCTACGTTTTTTTTTTCTTCTGCCGCCGCCCCTCCGGGCTCGATTCCCAGGCGGCCTCCGGCGGATCCCTCCCTGCCCGGACCCAGCCCCTCTGGCGGATCTTCCCCCTGCCGGCATCTCCCTGCCCGCTGCGCGCGACGGCCTCGCCCTAGTCCGCGCCTCCAGATCCCATCGCGGCGGAACCTCTCCCTCCCGGTCATCTCCTGTCGGAGCCTGCTTCACTGGCACCCCTTCCCGCTGCGCGCGCGCCAGCCCCTTCATCCCGTCGCGATCCCGACGATCTCTCCCTCCGGCGTCCAGATCCCGGCTCCCTCTGGCGCCTCTGCCGTCGCGCTCGCCCGCGCCTCTCCGGCGTGCGCTCCTCCTGCGGCCAAGCCTTCCCCGATGCGCCTTCCCAGATCCGACGCGGCTCCTACGCAACGGCCGGCGTTCCTCTGCTCCCGACCCAGGCACGCGTCGGCCCCCAGCGGCTTCCCGATCCGGCCCTGCCTCCTTTGCGGGTTCCCGGCCGACCTCCAAGACGCGTCCCGTCCCGCTTCCGACGTGGCTCCCAGCCTCCACCCACGCAGCCCCTCCCCAATTACAACTCCCATCGCAGCCCTCTCCAGCGGCGCTCTCGCCTGCGACGCCCAGCCCGGACTCCCGCCTACAGTTCCCGGCGCCCTACTCCTCCCGACAACATCCATCCACACCGGCCTCCTCGAGCGGCCCCTGCTGCCTTCCCCAGTGGCCCTCCGGCATCAAGCCCTGCCGGCTCCTCCAGCAGCCGGCCTCCACCCCTACCGGCCTCCCGAGCCGCCTCTGTGAAGCTGCTCCCTTGCGTCGGCCTCCTGTGACAGCGCTGCCTCCTCACCGGCCCCTCTTGCGGAGTCCCCGCCTCCTATCGCCGGCATCTCCTGCCGTCTCCTGGCAGCCGCCTCCCTGTCCGCCGACACACCTTGGCGCTTCCTCCACCGTGGCGCAGCACTTCGACCGCCTGAGAACCGAGCCCTTTGGCGCCGCCATCTCCCGCAACAATTCTGCGGAATCCCCGCCTCCTGTCGCCGGCCCCGCAAGTGCGGATTTCCCGGTGCTGGTGTGGATTTCCCGGCGTTTCATCGACCGGCCCCACTAGTGCGGCATTCCTGGCGCTCCGTCAACCGGTCAGTCTGAGTGGTTTCTTATGCTGCGCCCGCGACATCATCCATCCATCATCGTGAGGGGGAGCTGCGATCGTGAGGTGAGCATCAATCTTGCAGTTTTTCCTTTATTTTTTTTCGTCTTGTTTTGTCATCAAGCTGGGTTTGTCCAGCTTGAGGGGGAGTGTTTGCAGTCTGTTGTTGTTTTGTCTTCATTTGTTTGGCTTGTTTTTTTCTTTATGTGTCCAAGTTAGGTTCACCTAGCTTGAGAGGGAGTGTTGGAGTCTGCATCCCACATCGGACTTGAGGTCTTGTGTGGTCTTTACTATTTGTTATAAAAGCACCCCAAGGGCTCCTTTAGAGAGCACACCTTGGGGGTTCGGGTCTCTCCTTTTTTCCATTCTACAAAAACCCATAACCATTTGTTTGAAAGAAAAAGAGATTTTTAAAAGTACGCACACACACATCCACACACAAGAAGGCCACCGTATGCGGACGGATGGCACCCCATCATATAAGGTAGAGCACCATGGGTAAATCCCTAGGGTCAAACTAGCTCAAGTGGGATTCTGGGAACCTCACATCTCGGTGAAAATGTGGTATAGAAACCACGATCATCAGCGTTCTCGTGCACAAGCCACTAACAGGGAACACACCCATAACCTAGTGGTCTCCAATAATCATCAATGTTTAGTTAGAGTTGTCCTCGTCAATCCCACGTGAAACCGGGCCATAGCCACTTCTGAATCACTAGCTCGCTAGTCCTAGCTCGTCCACCTAGTTACCTGGGATTCCCTTGTGCTCAATTACGTTTCACATATCACACAACACATCATTATCATATTTCTCGAGCCCAACAATGTAACACGCAACATATACTGTCACGTACTCAACCCAAAACCTCTTTCGAAACCAAGCGCACACCAAAACTACTTTAAAAACACGATCCGCACTACTAGTACGATTTAATAAACATGTTTCATAATTTATAAAACACTTTCGACATTCACCACAAGGGTTTTACACTAGGCAAACACCAATTCCTTTTTGGAAAAACCCCTTTTAAGCCATAAGCATATCAAAACCATTTCAAAAAGTGTTTCACACCACCCACACATGTTATCAAATACATTCACGGCATAAAACACAAAGGCACATGTGCAACACACATGGTTTATAACCTATTTTCTCTAAAAAAACATTTTCAATACAAAAGCACTTTGAACCTTTTCAACCTTTTCAAAAACTCAATTCGCACCTCATATATTAACCCATAGAGCATAAATAAAGAACAAATCAAGCAAAACTGTGGGACAAGCCCCTTTTTAAATACATTTATCATCACTTGCTAAATTCACAAATTCCCTTTTTATAAACACAAGAAAAACATACAATTAATCGATCAATCCCACAGGCCGAGCCCCTTTGCAAAATCAAACATAACCCATGATCATTTCCAAAACAAGCCTTCCATCATTTAAACAATTTACAACTCATAAAAAAAATGCACAACAAGCCAAATATATCAAGACGCCCCATTTTCCATTAGAAATCCTTTTTCAGCACACACCCACATCAAGTGCCCATGAAAACATATTTTGCATACCTCAAACAATTCATTAAACACTTCCAAGAATTTCCACAACACACATATAAAAGACGACTATTTTTTTTAGGAAATCCAATTTCATCATACGAGTACGCCAAAGCTTTCTAAAACATACTCCGCACCACACAATTAAAGCATAGGACATGTTAAAATTAATTAAACAAACAAATTAAATTATCTAAAAATGCTAGGGCATGGAACCACCTACCTCAGGTGTAGAAATCCGCAAAAATCGGTGCGAAACTCCAATCGCATACGAGTACGCCAAAGCTTTCTAAAACATACTTCGCACCACACAATTAAAGCATAGGACGTGTTAAAATTAATTAAACAAACAAATTAAATTATCTAAAAATGCTAAGGCATGGAACCACCTACCACGGGTGTAGAAATCCGCAAAAATTGGTGTGAAACTTCAATCGCATCCTAACCACACCACCAACCAAATTGAACCCTAACCAAGAAGATTAGATCCAAAAATCCAAGATCAAAACCCTAAATCGAAACTGTAAGTGGTGAATTCAGGAAGCGTCCATGGAGGGCGGGCGCTGGACCTGGTTGCCGGGAGTCGCGCGGTGGAAGGAAGGCGGCATTGAGATGTCGCCGGAGGGAGCAGCGACAGGGGGTCGCGCTCAGGAGGAAACGTCGGGGCGAGTGCTGTCGCCGGGGGAGGACGCCGCTGGGCGAAAGCTGTGCGGGGGCAAGGGCTGTGCGGGGGCGAGGGCGTCGCCGGGGCCAGGGCGCTGGGCGAGGGCCGTGCGGGGGCGAGGGCGCCGCGGGGGCTAGGGCGCAAGCGCTGGGCGAGAGTGCGGCTGGGGCAGGGGCACAGCGTGGGCGCGGGCGCCGCGAGGGCTAGGGCGCATGCGCCGGGCGAGAGCGCCGTTGGGTCGAGGGCGGTGCTGGGCGAGGGCGCACCGTGGGAGGGCGCCGGAAGCTGGGGCCAGGAGCCACGCCGGGAGAGGGCGCCGGGAGGGGAGCCGCTGGGCGAGGGCGAGGGCGTCGGGGCGAGACCGAGGGCGAGGCGCCGCTGGGGGAGGGTGACGGCGCCGGGGCGAGGCGCTGGCGAGGGCGCCGCTGAGCGAGGGGAGCCGCACCGGGAGAGAGGGCCGCCGGGAGGGGAGCCGCGCCGGGAGAGAGGGTCGTCGGGAGATTAGGGCAGATCCAGAGGGGGAAGAGAGGCGGGGCCAGACAGAACCGGGAATCCGCTGGGAGGGAGGGTCGGGATTAAGATCCATTTGATACCATGTAAGTGGTGAATTCCCCTTACCTCAATGCGAGGTGGGGATACTCTTTTATAGATTAGTAAATCTAATTACAAGGAGGGTAAGTCCGATATGGGACTCAGAAATACCCATTTAAACTTAAATGGGGTCCAACAGAAACTCTAACCGTCGGAGAAACCAAAACCTTGAAGAAAGAGGGAAGAGGCTTACCCGGAGTAGATCGCACCTACGACGGAGGGAGAGGAGCGGCGAGCGGTCCAAAAGGCTAGCCGCGTGAGAAGGGGACGCCGAAGGGTTCCGGCCAAGAGAGGGCGGCGTGAGGTGGCGTATTGTTTGGCTTTGCCATCACGGTTTAGTGCAATGCACAATGTGTTTAATGTGTCGCAGTTGAAAATGTATCAGCGGGATCGTGACCATGTGATTCGATGGGATCACGTTGAGCTAGAACCGGATGCTTCATTGGTGCACGTGCCAGTGCAGGTTGTGGATAGGCAAGAGAAAGTCTTGCGTGGTAAAAGCATCGGTTTAGTTCGTGTTTTGTGGCAACATTGTCAGATTCAAGAGGAGACTTGGGAGCGGGAGAAAGAGATGGTCGAGCAGTGGCCCGAGCTCTTTCGGCAAAGGGTGGGTTCACTACTTTTCAAGGACGGAAAGTCTAATGGTGGAGAGAATGTAGCACCCCCGGTTTGAGGTATGTGGCCTTTGTTTATGCATTTTTATGAGTTTAAAGTGCATGGAATGAGTTGGGAAGAGGTTGGAAGAGTTTGGAATGGTTTTGGATGTGTTGGGAGGCTTTTAAAGGGGTGCACGGTTTGAGCACGGTTAGTGGAAACCGTGCGGGTTCCCCAGGAAACCGTGCGGACCCTTGTTCTCGAGACAGTAGGCCGCGCACGGCCTGCGCACGGTTTGTCAAACCGTGCGGACCCTGGCTCTCGAGGCAGTGGCGTGCGCACGGTTAGCGCACGGTTTGCCAAACCGTGCGGGCTAACCGGGCGGCCAGTTAAAGTTAGGGTTATAAGTTCCGAACTCACTCGGGATTGCCTCATTTCACTCCTCTCTTCCTCCCACTCGAGCCTCACTCGTGTTTTTGGGTTCTCAGGGGTTAGGGGTGCTCTCCCACTCGTTTTGGAAGCGATTCGAAAGGGTTTCAATGTGGTTTCTCCCGGGTAAGTCTCTCCTCTTGTTTCTTTTGTGGTTTCCTCTAGATCTACATCTCCCCCTCTCTCGGTTTTCTAGATCTACACTTGTTGTGTGTAGATCTAAGGTTGGGGTTGCCTTGGATGTTAATTTTAAGGCTTGTGATGGTTAGGGAAGGTGATCTAGAGAGGTTTCGGTGGTGCGTTCGCCGGATTTGAGGAGTGGTGGCTTGTGGGTCGATTCCTCGAGAACCCTAAAGGTAGGTGGCTTCTCCCTCGACTCCACTTGGTTAGAACTAGTGATTCCTCGTTACAATTAATTTTTCTGCTCGAAATTAATTGTGTTTTGATGTGCGAAATTGGTGGAAAATCCTTTGGGTGATGTTTTGGGGATTTTTGGGAAAAAGAGGGTTTTGTGGTGAAATGCTCTTATTGTGGATTTTAAAATGGAGATTTTAAAATGAGATGCTATGGTTGATTTGTGAAAATGATTGATACAAATGGTTTTCAATAAAAAGGTTGTTTTATTGAAATAGGGTTTGGCATGGAAAATGGTTTTCAATAAATGGGTGATTTATTGAAGTGAATTGACATGTAATGGAATTGGTTGATTACATGATGATGTTGTGACCGTGATGGATTATATGCTTGGTTGTGATTAGTTGAATTGTTGTGTGGAAGTGGGCCGGAAGTACCACTATAATAAAGGGCGATGGATAGTGGACGGAAGGGCCACCATCAATGATAAGTGGACGGGAAGAGCCACTAGTTTTAAATGGATGAAACGGGTTGGACGGAAGCTCTGTTATGTGCTGCTTTGCAAGATGGAATGGTTCTGCTAATGGGTAAATGTTGGAATGGTTGTGGCTTGTCGGTTGGCTTTCCCGTGGTTGCTTGGTTTGGATGTGATGGCCTGGTAAGGGCACGTTTGGCTTACGAAAATGGTTGCACTTGTGTTTATTTTATATAAATTGTTTTATATAAATGTGCTAACGGTTTTATTCTAGTGGCGTGTGTAGGGAAGTCATTGGGGAAATCCTACTGAGTTTTAGTACTCACCCCCTGCTTTGGCACGTTAGTGTCTTTGCAGATGTTGTGTACCGTGACGTGGGCAAAGGTAAGGCATCAACCTCCTTTAGTGGTGCGTTGTGATGTCTGGGTGGAACTTGGAGCTTGGAGCTTGAAGTGGAGTTGTGGTGGTGTCATGGCTCGTGGTGTTCTTGTTCAGTCTTCCGCATTGTACTCCGATGTTGTGTTGGGTTGTGTTGGCATGTGAGATTATGGATGATCTGGTTGTCTTTGGTAATGTATGAGTTTGGTTTTGTTGACATGCATCATTTAGTTGTGGTTGTTTGGTTGGTTTTGTCTCAAGGGCAAATCGTTCCCCAATTGTTCTCGGAGCCCTCGGCATTTATTGTTAGCCTTTAGCGCCTCGGGAACGTCGCTTAAGGCCAAGTAACCCTCACCGCCTCCTCAAGCCAATGAGGTAGGGGCGGGGTGTTACAAGTGGTATCGGATTGTTCGGTCCTTTGAAGTTGATTCTCGAATTTGGTATTGACATTCGTTCTGTTATATTCCTTGAGTCGGGATGGTAGCAAGGCGTAGGATTGTCGGAACTTGGAATATATAGCATAAAAGGATGTAGCTAACCCTTTTATGCTGAAATTCAAGTTACCAGAGAGTTTGGTACATAAGTGTTTTGAAGACACTTATAGGCATTGGATATCTCTTTGTCGTGGGTGTAGCCAATGAGATGAGCATGACATGCATGGTAGAAATGACTTCCCTCTAGGATGCATATTTCATTGGGGTATAATGATTTATGATGTAATGCGATTGTAATGTGAATAAATTGGTATTTTGAAAATGGTTTGGTTTTCAAAATGGTGAAACATGGCACATGTGGAAAAAATGTGAACTGGTGGAAAGTCTTGTTGTGATAGTGTTGTGTAATGTGATTTGAAATTGGATTTTGTGATGTCTACGGAAGTGAGACTAATGGTTGTTTGTTTTCTGTTTATAGAATTGGCATCGGGTAGGCGTCGTAGAGACCAACCGAAGGAGGCTGCTGAGAATGTGGTTGCACCTGAGCCTCATGTGAACCAACAGCTAGTGCAAAGTATAGTGCAAGCTTTCCAAGCTGTGGGAAGTGGAAATAGAGTGGATGAACCAAGGCATGTGGATCGTGCGGTTCAGTTTCAAAAGCAGAATCCACCCATCTTCAGGGGTGATTCAGAGACGGAAAGGGCAGAAGCATGGTTGAATAGAATGAACAAGATCTTTGAGTTCTTGGGAACGCCGGTAGAGCTGAAAGTGAAGTTGGCCACGTATATGTTGGAAGATCTTGCCCTTCAGTGGTGGGAGTTGGTAGTCCAAGTTGGGACTGACCGGGGTATAATGTGGGAAGGTTTTGAGGAATTGTTTAATAAACAATTCTACCCACATACGTTCAAAATTCAGCGTACGACTGATTTCTTCAGTTGGAAGCAAGAGCTAATGTCGGTGATGGAATATGAAGCTGAGTTCATGAACTTAGTGCGGTTTGCACCCGAGGTGGCGAGTAGCACGTCGTTGAAGGCAAGGATCTGTGAAGCGGGGTTGAGGCAAGAAATCTGTTCAAATATAGCGGTGCTGTGTATAGATGATTACACGGAGATGGTGAATAGAGCCTCGGTGGCTGAGCGGGATTTGTTGGGCGCTCCGGGCGGGGGAAGCATGGTGGTACCCATGGCGAATAGTGGGAACTCTAACGTTGGGTTCAAGCGGAAGAGGGACACTTATTCCCAGGGCGGGAATATAACATATAATCCGACGGCAGGATCGGTGAATCTTCCTCCGAAGCCCCATAGCAAGCTGGGATGTTTTCAGTGTGGTTCTATAGGACACATTCAAGCGGGATTGTACGGCACAACCTCGAGCATGTTATAATTGTAAGCAGATGGGTCATCTGCAGCGTTATTGTCGGAATGCTCCAAGGTCGGGTGCGCGTGACACTCCTCAGGGATCGCAGACGTCGTATGCTTCCACGGGACGGGGACAGCAACATACCCCTCGGCGGTAGAGTAAAGCGGTTCATGGTGATTCTCGGAATACCACGACGCCTCAGCAAGGCAATAAAGAACAGAGTGTGGCAAGCAAACATGTGTTTGGACCTGAACAGGTTGTGGTGGATGGTCACTCGGGACCATCCACGGTGCGAGGTACTATTCTTTTAAATTCTACCTTGATGCAAGCGTTGTTTGATACGGGTGTTTCACACTCTTTTATTGTTGCACGTGTGGTTGATTTGTTGGGTTTAAGGGTAGAAATGATGCCCTCGGTTTTGAAACTTCAAACCCCTCTGGGTCGAAAAGAGTGTCGAACTTTCTTGTGTAGAGAATGTTGTATCGTTGTGGGCAAGGTTGAAATAGTGTGGAACTTCTCAATGCTTGAGATGGATGGTTATGACGTAATCCTGGGAATGGATTGGCTGCTGGCTTTTAAGGCCCACATCAACTGTGATGCGTGGACAGTGGTTTTTACGACACACGATGGCGTGAGACATCTCTTTAGAGGAGAGAAGCATGAAAGGCAGGGTGCAACAGGTTTGTTGGCACCAGCAGTGGGTATGTTATCGTATCAGTTGGCGGTGTTGTCCTTGGAATCGGTAGAGGGTGTTGAACAGAGTGTTCCTCCGGCAGTGGTGGATCAGTTCATGGATGTTTTTCCTAATGAATTCTCTGGGTTACCTCCCGTAAGAGAAATGGAGTTTACGATTGATCTCCTTCTAGGGACCAGTCCTATCTCACTTCCGTCTTATCGAATGGCACCAGCTGAATTGCGGGAATTGAAAATCCAGTTGGAAGAGTTAGAAAACAAAAGGTTTATCCGACCTAGCACGTCTCTGTGGGCAGCGCCAGTGTTTGTGAAAAAAGCAGATGGAACCTTGAGGCTATGTGTTGATTATCGTAGACTTAATCAAGTTAAGATAAAGAATAGATATCCACTTCCACGAATTGATGATTTGTTCGACCAGTTGAGGGGAGCCATTGGTTCTCCAAGATCGACCTGAGGTCGGGATATCATCAATTGCGGGTGAGAAATGAGGATATTTCTAAAACAGCTTTCAGAAGTAGATATGGTCATTATGAATATGTGGTTATGCCCTTTGGTCTAACGAATGCGTCAGCGGTGTTTATGGCATTGATGAATCGGATATTTCAGAGATATCTGGATTCATTTGTGGTGGTGTTTGTCGACGATATTCTGTAGTATTCAAAGACAAGGGGGGAGCATGAGCAGCACCTGGCGACAGTGCTGGGGATCTTGAGGGATCATCAGTTGTATGCCAAATTGTTAAAGTTTGACTTTTGGATACAGGAAGTTCGTTTTCTTGGCCATGTGATTTCTGAAAGGGGTGTTTCAGTGGATCCAGAAAAGATAGAGGTTGTTATCTCGTAGCAACCGCCAAAGAATGTGTTTGAGATACGCAGTTTTCTTGGTCTAGCTGGGTATTATCGGCGTTTTGTTCGTGATTTTTCACGTTTGGCTTCGTCAATGACAGCTTTGACAAGAAAGAATGTTCCATTCCAGTGGAATGAACAGTGTCAGCAGTGTTTCGAAGAGCTAAATGGTCCTCTTACATCAGCACCAATCTTGGTTTTGCCAGAATCAGAAAGAGGGTAGGTGGTGTATTGCGATGCATCGGGATCAGGGTTGGGGTGTGTTCTCTTGCAAGGGAATCATGTGGTTGCGTATTGCTCACGGCAGTTGAGAGTGCATGAGAAGAACTACCCAACTCATGATTTGGAGTTGGCAGCAGTGGTCCATGCTTTGAAAGTGTGGCGTCATTATCTCTTCGGTGAGAAATTCACGGTATATACAGATCATAAGAGCTTGAAGCACATTTTCTCACAAAGGGATTTGAAATGAGGCAAAGGAGATGGATGGAATATCTCCAGATGTTTGATTTTGACTTGATGTACACATCGGGTAAGGGAAATTCGGTGGCGGATGCATGAAGTGGAAAATCATATGCTCAGGTGGTGAAGCAGGCATCAGACCAGTGGCAGTTGATGTCGGTTAAAGCTAATATGCGGTTGGAATGTGAGGACCAGGGCGATAGAGCTGTCTTCTTTCCGGTTTTGGTGATTCCTGACTTGGTTGGCCTCGTTAGAGAGGCACAGATATCCGATTCTGAGTGTGTGACCGTGGGCTCAAGACTCAATGGTGGGGAGACCATTGAGGGTTGGCAACTGAATGGAGATTCAGTTTTGTGTTTTCGGAATCGGATGGTTGTACCAGTACCTTGTCAGGAGGATCTTCTCAAGGCGTATCATCATTTCAGGTTGGTTGTTCATCCTGGAATTCAGAAAATGTATAAAGCGCTGAAGGCGCAGTTCTGGTGGGCTGGTATGAAAAGAAGTGTGGTTCCGTTTGTTTCGAGATGCTTGACTTGCCAGCAGGTCAAGGCAGAGCATCAGAGATCCGCAGGAATGTTGCAGTCTTTACCAATCCCTGTTTGGAAGTGGGAGCAGATAGCGATGGATTTTGTCGCGGGTCTCCCAAGAACGGTCAAGAAGCACGATGCCATTTGGGTGATATTGGATCGGCTGACGAAGTCGGCCCATTTCATCTCGATTCGTGAATCTCATACAGTGGAGGATCTGTCCAAAATCTATATCCGGGAGGTGGTAAAGAGGCATGGTGTTCCAGTTTCGATTGTATCAGATAGAGATCCGAGGTTTACATCTCGTTTCTGGAAATCCTTGCAGCAGGCCCTTGGGACGCAGTTGACGATGAGTACGGCGTATCACCCTCAGACGGATGGTCAATCCGAGAGGACGATACAAACTCTGGAGGATATGTTGTGGGCTTGTGTCATGGATTTTGGTGGCTCGTGGGAGGAGCACTTGTCGTTGGTTGAGTTCTCGTACAATAACATTTATCAGGCATCCATACAGATGGCTCCGTTTGAAGCATTGTACGGGCGGCCGTGTCGTTCTCCACTATGTTGGGTGGAAACGGGTGAGTCTTCGATGGTTGGACCGAGTCTTGTCCAGAAGACTACGGAGAATATCAAGTTGATCAGGAAGAGAATGGAGACGGCTCAGAGTCGTCAGAAATCGTATGCGGATCATCGTCGACGGTCGTTGTCGTTCCAAGTGAGTGATCATGTGTTCTTGAGGATCTCTCCAAGATTGGGACATCATCGGTTTAGAAAGCAGGGAAAGCTATCTCCGAGGTATGTTGGACCTTTTGAGGTTCTTGAGCGGGTTGGTGAGGTGGCGTATCGTTTGGCTTTGCCACCACGGTTTAGTGCGATGCACAATGTGTTTCATGTGTCGCAGTTGAAAAAGTATCAGCCGGATCGTGACCATGTGATTCGATGGGATCATGTTGAGCTAGAACCGGATGCTTCGTTGGTGCACGTGCCAGTGCGGGTTGTGGATAGGCAAGAGAAAGTCTTGCGTGGTAAAAGCATCACTTTAGTTCGTATTTTGTGGCAACATGGTCAGATTCAAGAGGAGACTTGGGAGCGGGAGAAAGAGATGATCGAGCAGTGGCCCGAGCTCTTTCGGCAAAGGGTGGGTTCACTACTTTCTGAGGACGGAAAGTCCAATGGTGGGGAGAATGTAGCACCCCTGGTTTGAGGTATGTGGCATTTGTTTATGCATTTTTATGTGTTTAAAGTGCATGGAATGAGTTGGGAAGAGTTTGGAATGGTTTTGGATGAGTTTGGAGACTTTTAAAGGAGTGCAAGGTTTGAGCACGGTTAGTGGAAACCGTAGGAAACCGTGCGGGTTCCCCAGGAAACCATGCGGAACCTTGCTCTCGAGACAGTAGCCCTCGCACGGCCTACGCACGGTTTGCCAAACCGTGCGGACCCTGACTCTCGAGGCAGTGGCATGCACACGGTTAGCACACGATTTGTCAAACCGTGCGGCCACTTAAAGTTAGGGTTATAAGTTCCGGACTCACTCGGGATTGCCTCATTTCACTCCTCTCTTCCTCCCACTCGAGCCTCACTCGAGTTTTTGGGTTCTCAGGGGTTAGGGGTGCTCTCCCACTCGTTTTGGAAGCGATTCGAAGGGGTTTCAAGGTGGTTTCTCCCGGGTAAGTCTCTCCTCTTGTTTCTTTTGTGGTTTCCTCTAGATCTACATCTCCCCCTCTCTCGGTTTTCTAGATCTACACTTGTTGTGTAGCTCTAGGGTTGGGATTGCCTTGGATGTTAATTTTAAGGCTTGTGATGGTTAGGAAAGGTGATCTAGAGAGGTTTCGGTGGTGCGGTCGCCGGATTTGAGGTGTGGTGGCTTGTGGGTCGATTCCTCGGAAACCCTAAAGGTAGGTGGCTTCTCTCTCGACTCCACATGGTTAGAACTAGTGGTTCCTTGTTACAATTAATTTTTTGTGCTCGAAATTAATTGTGTTTTGATGTGCGAAATTGGTGGAAAATCCTTTGGGTGGTGTTATGGGGATTTTTGGGAAAAAGAGGGTTTTGTGGTGAAATGCTCTTGTTGTGGATTTTAAAATGGAGATTTTAAAATGAGATGTTATGGTTGATTTGTGAAAATGATTGATAGAAATGGTTTTCAATAAAAAGGTTGTTTTATTGAAATAGGGTTTGGCATTGAAAATGGTTTTCAATAAATGGGTGATTTATTGAAGTGAATTGACATGTAATGGAATTCGTTGATTACATGATGATGTTGTGACCGTGATGGATTATATGCTTGGTTGTGATTGGTTGAATTGTTGTGTGGAAGTGGACGGGAAGTACCACTATAATAAAGGGGGATGGATAGTGGACGGAAGGGCCACCATCAATGATAAGTGGACGAGAAGAGCCACTAGTTTTAAATGGATGAAACGGGTTGGACGGAAGCTCCACCGTTATGATTGTTTTGTTATGTCCTGCTTTGCAAGATGGAATGGTTGTGCTAATGGGTAAATGTTGGAATGGTTGTGGCTTGTCGGTTGGCTTTCCCTTGGATGCTTGGTTTGGATGTGATGGCCTGGTAAGGGCACATTTGGCTTACGAAAATGGTTGCACTTGTGTTTATTTTAGGTAAACTATTTTATATAAATGTGATAACGGTTTTATTCTAGTAGCGTGTGTAGAGAAGTCATTGGGGAAATCCTACTGAGTTTTAGTACTCACCCCCTGCTTTGGCACGTTGGTGTCTTTGCAGATGTTGTGTACCGTGACGTGGACAAAGGTAAGGCATCAACCTCCTTTAGTGGTGCGTTGTGATGTCTGGGTGGAACTTGGAACTTGGAGCTTGAAGTGGAGCTGTTGTGGTGTCAGGGCTCGTGGTGTTCTTGTTGAGTCTTTCGCATTGTACTCCGATGTTGTGTTGGGTTGTGTTGGCATGTCAGATTATGGATGATCTGGTTGTCTTTGATAATGTATGAGTTTGGTTTCGTTGACATGCATCATTTAGTTGTGGTTGTTTGGTTGGTTTTGTCTCAAGGGAAAATCTTTCCCCAATTGTTCTCGGAGCCCTCGGCATTTATTGTCAGCCTTTAGCGCCTCGGGAACGTCGCTTAAGGCCAAGTAACCCTCACCACCTCAAGCCAATGATCAGATTGTTCGGTCCTTTGGAGTTGATTCTCGGATTTGGTGTTGACATTCGTTCTGTTATATTCCTTGAGTCGGGATGGTAGCAAGGCGTAGGATTGTCGGAACTTGGAATGTATAGCATAAAAGGACGTAGCTAACCCTTTTATGTTGAAATTCAAGTTACCAGGGAGTTGGGTACATAAGTGTTTTGAAGACACTTACAGGCATTGGATATCTCGTTGTCGTGGGTGTAGCCAATGAGATGAGCATGACATGCATGGTAGAAATGACTTCCCTCTAGGATGCATATTTCATTGGGGTATAATGATTTATGATGTAATGCGATTGTAATGTGAATAAATTGGTATTTTGAAAATGGTTTGGTTTTCAAAATGGTGAAACATGGCACATGTGGAAAAAATGTGAACTGGTGGAAAGCCTTGTTGTGATAGTGTTGTGTAATGTGATTAGAAATTGGATTTCGTGATGTCTACGGAAGTGAGACTCATGGTTGTTTGTTTTCTGTTTATAGAAATGGCATCGGGTAGGCGTCGTAGAGACCAACCGAAGGAGGCTGCTGAGAATGTGGTTGCACCTGAGCCTCATGTGAACCAGCAGCTAGTGCAAAGTATAGTGCAAGCTTTCCAAGCTGTGGGAAGTGGAAATAGAGTGGATGAGCCAAGGCATGTGGATCGTGCGGTTCAGTTTCAAAAGCAGAATCCACCCATCTTCAGGGGTGATTCAGAGCCGGAAAGGGCAGAAGCACGGTTGAATAGAATGAACAAGATCTTTGAGTTCTTGGGAACGCCGGTAGAGCTGAAAGTGAAGTTGGCCACGTATATGTTGAAAGATCTTGCCCTTCAGTGGTGGGAGTTGGTAGTCCAAGTTGGGACGGACTGGGGTATAATGTGGGAAGGTTTTGAGGAATTGTTTAACAAACAATTCTACCCACATACGTTCAGAATTCAGCGTACGACTGATTTCTTCAGTTTGAAGCAAGAGCTTATGTCGGTGACGGAGTACGCAGTTAATTTCATGAACTTAGTGCGGTTTGCACCCGAGGTGGCGGGTAGCACGTCGTTGAAGGCAAGGATCTTTGAAGCAGGGTTGAGGCAAGAAATCCGTTCAAAGATAGCGGTGCTGTGTATAGATGATTACACGGAGATGGTGAATAGAGCCTCGGTGGCTGAGCGGGATTTGTTGGGCGCTCCGGGCGGGGGAAGCATGGTGGTACCCATGGCGAATAGTGGGAACTCTAACGCTGGGTTCAAGCGGAAGAGGGACACTTATTCCCACGGTGGGAATATAACATATAATCCGACGGCAGGATCGGTGAACCTTCCTCCGAAGCCCCAGAGCAAGCTGGGATGGTTTCAGTGTGGTTCTACAGGCCACATCAAGCGGGACTGTACGGCACAATCTCGAGCATGTCATAATTGTAAGCAGATGGTCCATCTGCAGCGTTGTTGTCAGAATGCTCTAAAGTCAGGTGTGCGTGACACTCCTCAGGGATCGCAGACGTCGTATGCTTCCACGGGACGGGGACAGCAACATACCCCTCGGCGGTAGGGTAAAGCGGTTCATGGTGATTCTCGGAATACCACGACGCCTCAGCAAGGCAATAAAGAACAATGTGGCAAGCAAACATGTGTTTGAACCTGAACAGGTTGTGGTGGATGATCACTCGGGACCATCCACGGTGCGAGATACTATTCTTTTAAATTCTACCTTGATGCAAGCGTTGTTTGATACGGGTGTTTCACACTCTTTTATTGCTGCACGTGTCATTGATTTGTTGGGTTTAAGGGTAGAAATGATGCCCTCGGTTTTGAAACTTCAAACTCCTCTAGGTCGAAGAGAATGTCGGGCTTTCTTGTGTAGAGAATGTTGTATCGTTGTGGGCGAGGTTGAAATAGTGTGGAACTTCTCAATGCTTGAGATGGATGGTTATGACGTAATCCTGGGAATGGATTGGCTGGTGGCTTTTAAGGCCCACATTGACTGTGATGCGCGGACAGTGGCTTTTACGGCACACGATGGCGTTAGACATCTCTTTAGAGGAGAGAAGCATGAAAGGCATGGTGCAACAGGTTTGTTGGCACCAGCAGTGGGTACGTTATCGTATCAGTTGGCGGTGTTGTCGTTGGAATCGGTAGAGGGTGTTGAACAGAGTGTTCCTCTGACAGTGGTGAATCGGTTCATGGATGTTTTTCCTAATGAATTCTCTGGGTTACCTCCCGTAAGAGAGGTGGAATTTACGATTGATCTCCTTCCGGGGACCAGTCTTATCTCACTTCCGTCTTATCGGATGGCACCAGCTGACTTGCGGGAATTGAAAATCCAGTTGGAAGAGTTAGAAAACAAATGGTTTATCCGGCCTAGCACGTCTCCGTGGGCAGCGCTAGTGTTGTTTGTGAAAAAGGCGGATGGAACCTTGAGGTTATGTGTTGATTATCGTAGACTTAATCAAGTTACGATAAAGAATAGATATCCACTTCCACGAATTGATGATTTGTTCGACCAGTTGAGGGGAGTCATTGGTTCTCCAAGATCGACCTGAGGTCGGGATATCATCAATTGCGGGTGAGAAAGGAGTATATTTCTAAAACAACTTTCAGAAGTAGATATGGCCATTATGAATATGTGGTTATGCCCTTTGGTCTAACGAATGCGCCAGCGGTGTTTATGGCATTGATGAATCGGATATTTCAGAGATATCTGGATTCATTTTGGGTGGTGTTTATCGACGATATTCTGGAGTATTCAAAGACAAGGGTGGAGCATGAGCAGCACCTCGCGACAGTGCTGGGGATCTTGAGGAATCATCAGTTGTATGCCAAATTGTCAAAGTGTGACTTTTGGATACAGGAAGTTCGTTTTCTTGGCCATGTGATTTCTGAAAGGGGTGTTTCAGTGGATCCAGAAAAGATAGAGGTTGTTATCTCGTGGCAACCGCCAAAGAATGTGTTTGAGATACGCAGTTTTCTTGGTCTAGCTGGGTATTATCGGCGTTTTGTTCGTGATTTTTCACGTTTGGCTTCGTCAATGACAGCTTTGACAAGAAAGAATGTTCCATTCCAGTGGAATGAACAGTGTCAGCAGTGTTTCGAAGAGCTAAAGGGTCGTCTTACATCAGCACCAATCTTGGTTTTGCCAGAATCAGGAAGAGGGTACGTGGTGTATTGCGATGCATCGGGATCAGGGTTGGGATGCGTTCTCATGCAAGGGAATCATGTGGTTGCATATGGCCCACGGCAGTTGAGAGTGCATGAGAAGAACTACCCAACTCATGATTTGGAGTTGGCAGCAGTGGTCCATGCTTTGAAAGTGTGGCGTCATTATCTCTTCAGTGAGAAATTCACAGTATATACAGATCATAAGAGCTTGAAGCACATTTCTCACAAAGGGATTTGAACTTGAGGCAAAGGAGATGGATGGAATATCTCCATATGTTTGATTTTGACTTGATGTACACACCGGGTAAGGAAAATTCGGTGGCGGATGCATTAAGTAGAAAATCATACGCTCAGGTGGTGAAACAGGCATCAGACTAGTGGCAGTTGATGTCGGTTATAGCTGATATGTGGTTAGAATATGAGGACCAGGGCGATAGAGCGGTCTTCTTTCCGGTTTTGTTGATTCCTGATTTGGTTGGCCTGGTTAGAGAGGCACAGATATCCGATTCTGAGTCTGTGACCGTGGGCTCGAGACTCAATGGTGGGGAGACCATTGAGGGTTGGCAACTGAATGGAGATTCAGTTGTGTGTTTTCAGAATCGGATGGTTGTACCAATTGCTTGTCAGGAGGATCTTCTCAAAGCGTATCATCATTCCAGGTGGGTTGTTCATCCTGGAATTCAGAAAATGAATAAAGCGTTGAAGGCGCAGTTCTGGTGGGCTGGTATGAAAAGAAGTGTGGTTGTGTTTGTTTCGAGATGCTTGACTTTCCAGCAGGTCAAGGCAGAGCATCAGAGACCCGTTGCAGTCTTTACCAATCCCTGTTTGGAAGTGGGAGCAGATAGCGATGGATTTTGTCACGGGTCTCCCAAGAACGGTCAAGAAGCACGATGCCATTTGGGTGATAGTGGATCGGCTGACGAAGTTGGTCCATTTCATCCCGATTCATGAATCTCATACGGTGGAGGATCTGTCCAAAATCTATATCCGGGAGGTGGTAAAGAGGCATGGTGTTCCAATTTCGATTGTATCAGATAGAGATCCAAGGTTTACATCTCGTTTCTGGAAATCCTCGCAGCATGCCCTTGGGACGCAGTTGACGATGAGTATGGCGTATCACCCTCAGACGGATGGTCAATCCGAGAGGACGATACAAACTCTGGAGGATATGTTGCGGACTTGTGTCATGGATTTTGGTGGCTCGTGGGAGCACTTGTCGTTGGTTGAGTTCTCGTACAATAACAGTTATCAGGCATCCATACAGATGGCTCCGTTTGAAGCATTGTACGGGCGGTCGTGTCGTTCTCCACTATGTTGGGTGGAAACGGGTGAGTCTTTGATGGTTGGATCGAGTCTTGTCCAGGAGACTACGGATAATATCAAGTTCATCAGGAAGAGAATGGAGACGGCTCAGAGTCGTCGGAAAATCGTATGCGGATCATCGTCGACGGTCGTTGTCGTTCCAGGTGAGTGATCATGTGTTCTTGAGGAGCTCTCCAAGGTTGGGACATCATCGGTTTGGAAAGCAGGGAAAGCTATCTCTGAGGTATATTGGACCTTTGGAGGTTCTTGAGCGGGGTGGTGAGGTGGCGTATCGTTTGGCTTTGCCACCACGGTTTAGTGCGATGCACAATGTGTTTCATGTGTCGCAGTTGAAAAAGTATCAGCGGGATCGTGACCATGTGATTCGATGGGATCATGTTGAGCTAGAACCGGATGCTTCGTTGGTGCACGTGCCAGTGCGGGTTGTGGATAGGCAAGAGAAAGTCTTGCGTCGTAAAAGCATCGCTTTAGTTCGTTTTTTGTGGCAACATGGTCAGATTCAAGATGAGACTTGGGAGCGGGAGAAAGAGATGGTCGAGGAGTGGCCCGAGCTCTTTCGGCGAAGGGTGGGTTCATTACTTTCCGAGGACGGAAAGTCCAATGGTGGGGAGAATATAGCACCCCCGGTTTGAGGTATGTGGCCTTTATTTCTGCATTTTTATGTGTTTAAAGTGCATGGAATGAGTTGGAAAGAGGTTGGAAGAGTTTGGAATGGTTTTGGATGTGTTTGGAGGCTTTTAAAGGGGTGCACGGTTGGAGCACGGTTAGTGGAAACCGTGCGGGTTCCCCAGAAAACCGTGCGGACCCTTGTTCTCGAGACAGTAGGCCTCGCACGGCCTGCGCACGGTTTGCCAAACCGTGCGAGGAAACCGTGCGGACCCTGGCTCTCGAGGCAGTGGCGTGCGCACGATTAGCGCACAGTTTGCCAAACCGTGCGGGTTAACCGTGCGGCCACTTAAAGTTTGGGTTATAAGTTCGGGACTCACTCGGGATTGCCTCATTTCACTCCTCTCTTCCACCCACTCGAGCCTCACTCGAGTTTTTGGGTTCTCAGGGGTTAGGGGTGCTCTCTCACTCGTTTTGAAAGCGATTCGAAGGGGTTTCAAGGTGGTTTCTCCCGGGTAAGTCTCTCATCTTGTTTCTTTTGTGGTTTCCTCTAGATCTACATCTCCCCCTCTCTCGGTTTTCTAGATCTACACTTGTTGTGTGTAGATCTAGGGTTGGGGTTGCCTTGGATGTTAATTTTAAGGTTTGTGATGGTTAAGGAAGGTGATCTAGAGAGGTTTCGGTGGTGCGTTCGCCGGATTTGAGGTGTGGTGGCTTGTGGGCCGATTCCTCGGGAACCCTAAAGGTAGGAGGCTTCTCTCTCGAATCCACTTGGTTAGAACTAGTGGTTCCTTGTTACAATTAATTTTTTGTGCTCGAAATTAATTGTGTTTTGATGTGCGAAATTGGTGGAAAATCCTTTGGGTGATGTTTTGGGGATTTTTGGGAAAAAAAGGGTTTTGTGGTGAAATGCTCTTGTGCAACACACATGGTTTATAGATCCTTTGGGTGATGTTTTCTAGATCCTTTGGGTGATGTTTTGGGGCTTTTTGGAAAAAACTCCTTTTAAGCCATAAGCATATCAAAACCATTTCAAAAAATGTTTCACACCACCCACACATGTTATCAAATACATTCACGGCATAAAACACAAAGGCACAAGTGCAACACACATGGTTTATAACCTATTTTCTCTAAAAAACCATTTTCAATACAAAAGCACTTTGAACCTTTTCAACCTTTTCAAAAACTCAATTCGCACCTCATATATTAACCCATAGAGCATAAATAAAGAACAAATCAAGCAAAATCGTGGGACAAGCCCCTTTTTAAATACATTTATCATCACTTGCTAAATTCACAAATTCCCTTTTTATAAACACAAGAAAAACATACAATTAATCGATCAATCCCACAGGCCGAGCCCCTTTGCAAAATCAAACATAACCCATGATCATTTCCAAAACAAGCCTTCCATCATTTAAACAATTTACAACTCATAAAAAAAATGCACAACAAGCCAAATATATCAAGACGGCCCATTTTCCATTAGAAATCCTTTTTCAGCACACACGCACATCAAGTGCCCATGAAAACATATTTTGCATAACAATTTTTTTAACACTTCCAATAATTTCCACAACAGCACACGTATAAAAGACTAGACTATTTTCTTTAGGAAATCCAATTTCATCATACAAGTACGCCAAAGTTTTCTAAAACATACTTCGCACCACACAATTAAAGCATAGGACAAGTTAAAATTAATTAAACAAACAAATTAAATTATCTAAAAATGCTAGGGCATAAAACCACCTACCTCGGGTGTAGAAATCCGTAAAAATCGATGCGAAACTCCAATCGCACTCTAACTGCACCACAAAGAAGCTAAATTGAACCCTAACCAAGAAGATTAGATCCAAAAATCCAAGATCAAAACCTTTAAATCAAAACCTTAACCGTTGGAGAAACCGGAACCCTAAGGAAAGAGGGAAGATGCTTACCCGGGGTAGATCGCACCTGCGGCGGAGGGAGAGGAGCGGCGAGCGGTCGAGAAGGCTAGTCGTGCAAGGAGGGGACGCCGGAGGGTTCCGGCCAAGAGGGGCGGCACAAGGGAGGGCGGGGTGGCGCGAGGGATGTCAAGGAGGCGCGAGGGAGGCCGCCGGAGGGAGAACGAGGCGCCGACCAAGGTTGTCAGAGAGTGAGCGACCAAGGGGAGCGGGAGCAGCGCGCACGCAAGGAGGCGCGACGGGATGAGAGGGGTGAGTGCGGGAAAGGAAAACAAAAAAAAGGAAAAGAAGAGGAAAGAAAAAAAAAAGAAATAGAACCCTAAAAAGAAACCCTATACCAATTCAATAATAATAATTATAATTAGTGATAATAATAATAATATTTTAATAATAATTAATAATTTAATAATAATGATGATAATGATAATGATATTAATAATTTAATAATAATAATAGTAATAGTAATAATAATAACTTAATAATAATATTAACAATAATAATAGTAACAATAATAACAACTTAATAATAATATTAACAATAATAATAATAATAATAATCTTAAATAATATTATCATTATTATTATTATTAACTCTCAATTTCATTTTATTATTCATTTAGAACTTTTTTTTGAATACCGGGCAGGGTGCACGGTGACATGGGCGAAGCCGCACGGTGACCTGGGCGAAACCGCATGGTTTCGACCGTGCTCTGCCCGTACGCCGGACGCTGTCAAACCCAACACATTTATCAACAAAAACACAAAATTCCAGCCAAGACTCTACCAGAACCTCAACAAAGTTATCCCAAAACTTCAAACCCGTCACACCCGGTTTCCGAGAAAAACAACCGAGAACCCGACCCGAGCCGAGACCAAGGCTAAATTAAAACCCGGGTGTGACAAGGAGTAACCTGGGAATCTACAGAGTTACAGGTTACAGCTGGTAACAATGCAACAGTTCTAATTTAAGAAGTAGCCAAGGATGTTCAGATTGAACTCAATGGAAGAATATTCATAGAGGATATGTTTTGTTTTATTCCTCAATTGTTAGATAACTTCTTGATTGGAAATAGATTCCTTAGAAGATATCAACCTGTAACGATATTTTCAAAAGGAATTATCCTCGACAACTATCTGATTCCAACTGCTTCTGGAAAAAACAAAATGATTCCAGATAAGTAAGTATCTACTATTAAAGTGGAAAACTATCCAGATGAAGATAGAGAATACCACAAAGGTTGAGCAGTGGAAAGAATTGGTTGGATTGAAAGTTCTGAGAATTAATGAAGAAGAGGCATTAGCTAAGATAAAAGATTATTTATCAGAAAATTGGTCAAAAAACCCTCTGAAACTATGGCAGAAGGCAATGCCAGAAGCTACAATCACCCTTAAAGATTCTAGTACATTGATCAGAAGTAAAGAAACTGTCTATCCAGATGAAATGGTTAAGGAATTTGAGAAATAAATTCCAGAACTAATCAGGCATAGTGAAAATCCTCATAGGAGTGCGACATTCATGGTAATAAATCATGCAAAAAAACAGTGTGGTAATGCCAGAATGATTATAGATTATCGTGATCTTAATTGTGGCACAAAGGATAATGACTACAATCTTCCTGATCAAGAAGCTTTGAGAACCAGATTAGGAATGAAAGACCAATGGTATATTCTAAGTTTGATCTCAAGTCATGATATTTGCAGATAAAGATCAAAAAAGAGGGTATACCATTAACAGCATTTATAACGCCAGTCGGCTTGTTTGAATGACTAGTTATGACTTTTGGACTCAAGAATGCGTCAGGAATATTCCAGAGGAGAATGGACAAGGCATTCAGTAGATTATCACAGTTCGTGGCAGTCTATATTGATGATGTGCTCGAATTTAGTAAAAATATAGAAGAGCGTATAAAACATTTACTGCAGGTGGTTGAAGTGTTTAGAGAAGAAGGGATGATACTTTCAGAAAGAAATATCATTTGGATACAACCAAAGATAGAATTCTTAGGATTGCAGATTCAAGGAAGTAGAGAGAAGCTTCAACCGCATATTGCAGAAAAGCTACAAACTTTCCCAGATGAGCTTACAGATCATAAAGAGATGGAAGTGTTTCTTAGGTATATTAAGTTATGTCAGAGCATACATCAGAGGTTTAGCAAAAATCTCAGTACCAATACAGAAAAAGGTGTCCAGTAAGGTATCTTGGGATTGGACAGAAGAAGATTCTGAAGTAATCAGAATTTTGAAGAAAAAGGCACAGAATCTCCCAGAATTGGAGTATTCAGATGGGAGTGAAGATCAACTTATCTTATAAATAGATGCATCAGACTCAGCATGGGAATGTATCCTAAAGATAAGGAAAAACCAAAATGAAAGTATCAGTAGATACTGGAGTGGATGTTTTAATAAGGCAGAAACGAATTATCCTGTCCATGAAAGAGAATTGTTTGCAGCCCTTAAAGAAATTAGGGCTAATGAGTTTTTCTTTGGAAAACCTTTTACTCTAAGAAGTGATAGTTCTTATATAAATAATTTTATGAGAATTAAGTTAAAAAGGTTTACCCAGGCTTAAAGGGAAAGATAATATAATTCCATATGCACTAACACGCTATTTTGACTCTTGCAGGGGATTCTAGCAGAGAATCTCCTTCAGAAGAAAGAAACTCCATCCACTAAGGTTGAAATATCAGAAAGCACAGGTTCCTCAGCCAGAAAGGTTGAAAACCCAGGAAATGATGCAAAGAGATCTCTAGACGCCAAGCCTAAAAGTCATATTGAATGCTTTGTATGTGGTCAGAAAGACCATTACAGCACTCAATGTGCAGAGAATCCAAGAAACAGGAAGGCTCAAAAAAACCATAAGATTGACACAAATGGAAGCTCTAAAGAAAAAGAGAAAACCATTTATAAGAACTGGGCAGGTCAAAGTAGAAGAACTTGAAAAGCAGCTAAAGTCTCAGAAAGAACTTCATCGACAAAATGTTCAGCAAGAACAAGATCAAGAAAGTCTGAATGATGATCTAGATGAAGAGCCCAATCCAGCAAAGGAAATATGAAAATATTTACAAAGGATTCCAAATATTTCAAGAAATAAATCCAAAACCGTTTATAATCTAATCTAGAAAAATAAAGATGATTGGGTGTTCAAGAGAGGTCTGAACCATGTTTTAGACATGTTTGAAGAATATGAAGCTCTTATGGAGGATTATAAAAAGATTGATCGAGATATGATCAGTATGATCATCACTGAAGAGATCAGGCTGAAAGTCCAAGTATCTGGTCTTCTTGACAAAGTTAGAAGAATCAAGGAGACAGGTGTGGAAGAATATCAAGTTCTGCAAATGTTTTGGAAAATGTCAGGAACAAGGATTCCAATGCTCTATATACCAAATACGGCATTAGAACCAGAAGAATTCATTGGATGCCAGAAAGCTTTCAGAATGGGAGCAGTACAATTCTTGGGATTTAAGAAAATAAATTCCACATTTGGGTACCACGAATGGTGAGAACGGTTCTAAACAATTCATATCCAAGTTTGCTATGGTGGGTTGCACATATTGAACCTATCAAGCTAGCATACAGATTGATCATGCTATGAAATCTGTACCCAGGGCACTAGACTAAATGACCTATCCAGAAAGCGTTCGAAGATTCACAGTTTAGCGACGAAGATTGGCTAGAGTTTAGTTTGAATAAGAGTCATTACGAACGTATCCAAATCGCATGGAGTATTTATCCAATTGAATCAAAATCAACAAGCAAAGATTGAATATTCTTTGCAGAAGATAATGTGTTAGTCTCTATCAACTCTAGAGACATGCAGCACGCAGAAATAACACATCTGACAGACTTCGCGGTGGAGGCAGACACGATTCTTGAAGAACTCAAGATGTGAAAGGATATAAAGAATATATCTTTATTGTCAGAGATCAAATCCAACGCGCCATCAAAAAATTGATGTAAATGAAGGAGTCAGAGAAAGAAGTCTCAATTGGAGAAATGATCGATGCTCTTTACGACTTTGAGGGATTCTAGGCACTGATCCAGACACGCGTCATATCCGGCATGGACGATCAGATCAAATCGAACATGTCATTTATATAGTTTGTTTTTAGTATGAAGTGTGCGGTGGAAGTTTCACGGTTGTGCGTCCCACTTTTACTTTGGCTTTTGCTTTTTCTTTTGTCTTTGTTGAAAGTGTGCCTTGTAAGAATCGGGTCAGCTTCTCGGGCAAACTGAGCTCAGAGGCCTATATAAGGGACCTCCGACCCATTGTTCGGGAAGATGATTTTGAATAGAAATCAGAATGATTTCAGACATTCTCTCTCTACATTCTCTCTAAGCATTTGTGTTCTTCGTGTGAAGCAATTCCCAAAACGATCATGCGAAGTCAATGACAGGTCCCCTTATCCTTTTCGTGGATATTGTTTTGCTGATGTCCTTTTCGTCTCCTTTATTTTTTGTTCATCTTGTCATCATAAACATCACCAAAAAGTTCAATCATAAATTAATGGCGTTCGGGGTGAGATTTAGGTTAAGAATGATGGATTGATTGAAAACAAATGCTCTTCATGTAATGGTCTGGACCTTGTCGGCCCGTTTGTGAATTTTGGGAGCTAGAGGCATCGGGAGGAGGTTTGAGGAGAGATCAGTGGAGTTTGAGCCAAATTTTCAGCTGGGTAGATATGCAGCATAAATTTCAGAATCCGTTTAACTCAAGGGCATTGCAACATGGCCCATACCCCTTGTGTCGCGATCGTCTAATTTTCCAGCCTGGGTATAAATTCGGAGGCTCCCTAAAATTCCATTCATTCACCTTTATTTCCCTCAACTCTTAGGCAATTCTAAAGCGGTTTTAGGAGACCTTTCAGCCCCTCTTGTTTGGCTTTGACCCTCGACTTCGAGAGATTGATTAATGGTGATCCAAGGTGAATTTTTCCTTTCTCCTCCTTGGTTTCTTCCAGTTCTTCCCTTGGGAATTCTTGGAAGTGGTGTTGGTTCGAATTGGGGGATGTTGGGGTTGCGTTTTGATAAGGGATTGTTATGGTTTGTGTTGATTGAGGATTCCTTTGTGCGGTTGAGGTTTGCCGTCGTCTCTTCTTCTTACGCAGCAATCAAGCTCCAGTTGAGGTTGGGGATTCGAGAACTCTCTTCCTTTATGTGTAATTGTGGGGGTTGCATGCATTTGTTTACCTGTTTTCGTGATATTGTTCTCGCACTTGGTGTTTGTTTGGTGCTATTGCTGAAAATCATTATTGTTGATTAGCCTTGTGTGTTGATGCTATGATTTGACCGTTGAAATCACCTTTCATAAAAGGTTAATAACTTACAGACGGTAATGAACCGGTTGTGTGGAAAAAGGGAATTGGCATGAAAGCATGTTTTGCATAAGGAAGAATGGAAAGTGTCGGATGCTGAAATCCGTTGTTATGTGCTGTTGATTTGCTTGTTGTGGCTATGATTGTGTGGTTATCATGGGGGCCGTTGTGGGATGATTGTTATGGCCGAGCAGCCGGACTGCATTGGTTGGGACATGTTGGGCAGTGGGTGCTGCGGCAGAAGCCATGGGTGGCATAGTGTGATGCGGTTGAGGATGCGAACTGTGCAACGGGGCTGCAGCTACCTTGCCACGGTGGGCAAGGGGAAATGTGGCGGTTGATGTGGGACGCTGGCTTGGCTGGTGGGCATGGTTTATGTTGTAGTTGCCTAGTGGTAGGGGAATATAATTGGTCATAATAACCTAGTAATGGGTGCGGGCTGAAATTGAATGAATAATAGGTTATGACTAAAATATTGACGACTGTTAATGAAGTGGAAATGGTTGAAATTAATGTGGGTATTGGCTGGAAGTGGTTTGTCTTTAATTATGGTATTGAATGGCTTAATAACTGCAACGTGGCTGGTGACCATAAATCTGGAAATAGTGTAATGGTGTGATTAATTGGGCTTTGTAAATGTTTGTAGTGGCTGTTTGTGTGGGAAGTGGGTTGGTTGGTGGTGTTTTAGATGGCAGCGGTCGCCGAGTGTGGCGCTGGCACTGTGGTGATGGTTGTGGGCTATACTAGTGCAGTTTGGGAGAACCTGCTGGGTTGGATTGTGTGTAAATAATCTCTATATTTGTATTTTCTTTGTGAATCTTATAAGCAGCCCACCCGAGTCAGGTTTCCTTACCGACGCTCAACCTGCTTTGGGTGCCGGGTGTTTTCCCCTAATATCCAAGTTGACGAGAGAATGGATGACTGACTTCTCTTTCTTCCCCGCTCTGGCTTCCAGGTGTAGTACGAGCTGTGGTGGCTCTAGATATACAATCATATTACCCTAGTATGTGGCGTACTGGCAAACCCTACGAGGTACTGATGAGGAGGTGTATGATGTACAGGCAGACCCTATATTGGCGATGATGATACTACAGATGCACTAGCAAACCCCGCGGGGTATTGAGATGAGGTTATACGGTAGGTGCACTGGCAGACCCCACGGCCCGGCCTCCCAAAAAGTTGGGTTGCGGACCACTATTCGGGTCTGGCCGGGCCAGCCCGAACAACCCATGAGGCGGCCCAAGCCCGGCCTCGGGCCGGCCCAAACCGTCGGGCCAGGCCATGGTGGGTCATGGTGGGTCAGGCCATGGGCTTTTATAATTTTCAAAATAAAATATATAACGAGTTAAAACATTAATTTTTCAAAGTTTAATAACTTATTGTTAAAAAGTTTTTTTTAAGCTTTTGTTTAAAATGTTTTTATTTAAACGTTTGTTTTAAAACATTTTTCAAGCGTTTGTTTAAAACTTTTTTATTTAAACATTTTTTTTACATTTATTTTTTAAGGTTTAATTTAAAACGTTTTTATAAATGATTTTATAAAAAAAATTAAAACATTTTTTTTAAACGAATGTTTTTACATGTATTTTTTTTAAACGTTTCAATTTTTTTTGTAAAAACATTTATTTTCCTTTTTATTAACTTTTTACAGTGAGTGGATGTGTTATTTTTTTTCTAAATAGATTTATATATGTGAATCTATATATATTATGTGCAAGTAAAAAAAAATTAATAAGGGGTTGGGGGTACGCACTAGTGGGTGGGTTTAAAGTATTTGTTTAAAACTTTGTTATTTAAACGTTTTTTAACGTTTTTTTAAGAGTTCTTTTAAACGATTTTTTAAGAAGTTTTTTTTTTAAACATCTTTTTTTAAACACGTTTTTTTTTACATGTATTTTTTTTAAATGTTTTGTAAAAGAGGTAATCTCCATGTAGGTTCCGGGCGCAGCGGAAGCGCGTTGGTGGGTTTGCCCAACTTTAATTTTAACGTTAAACAACGTCCAATCCGAGATCCGTCACGATGTAAAACGCCGAATCTTCGAAATATAACGAGAAACGAAAAACTTAAGAGGGAATCCCAAAACCATAGAGATAGGATCATCATATGTTGGTTATAATTAATTTAATTAATTCACAAGAATTATCTTGGTAGAATTCTTTCTTCGTTGATGTCTCTGGTCACGATTCTGTGATTCGTCGTTGCGTCGTAGAATCCAAGTATAGGATTCCTCTAGCGGTGATCCACACGTGTGTCACGTATCTCCGGACGTCGCCGAAGGGATCTCCGGGTGCTAGCGCGGAAGAACCTACGTTTGCGATGTCCGCCTTCGATCGCCTTGGTCTCTCGATCTTGAGAGCGTTCTTGGAGGAAGGAGTTCTTTCAGCCTTGAAAGAATTCTCCAGAATTGTTGTGCACAACCATTTTCTTGTGGAAAAGTGTTGGGGTTGTGAGGATATTTATAATCGGGTTTGTGGTTATAAAGTTATGACAATAAATAAACGCGTTACGCGTTTAATTTATTTCATTAACTCTTATTGAAAAACCCCCCATGTCGAATTATTAATTCCTTGACATGCGCTCACGCTGATTATAATAAATATCATTTAATAAAACAATATTATATCCTCAAAATCCCGACTGGAAAAACTACACGGCGTGTACTTGTTTTTCCATAAAACTACACGGCGTGTATATTTAATATAAACGGCGTGTACTTTTATTTTCCACTTTCCTTTATTTCCTCCACCACATTTATTAGTCCTTGAGTAATGGCTATTTATTTCTTAAATAAATGTAACTGCATTACTCGCTAATAAATGTATTATTTCGCCCACAATATATTCTCTCGAATAACTAGTGTCGAAATAAATGCAATCAGGCATCCTTAAATAATTATTAAACCACAGTCGGGAATAATATTTATTTAACTTGTTAAATTAATATTTAACTGAGATACATGGACATACTTAGTGTGTGACCCTCTAAGGTTAGCATCTAGCAACACGTCAAGGCACTCATAGAGAAAGAAGTTAACGCCGCAATGACGTGTCACCTCATACGAACGCTTACCGTGTAATATAATCCCTTTGCCTCGATATCTCTAATCAAGTGGGTTGCATGCTAGTGTCATCAACCCATGTGCTCGGTTATTCTTTCTTTGACTTTCCGGAATTGAACTCGCCCATACTTTACCATGGCCATGCATTTATTTAGGCTATATCAATTCCATCAAAGGGCTTGAGATATCTACTTCTGTTATGGAACAGAATGGACAAATCCTTTCTCGCATTATCTATTAATGTAGTATTACTCGTGACGCACCCAACGTATCCTACCTCGCTGCGAACAGTGTGTCGTCACAGTTTTCGTCAATACATCTAAGTGCGCAAGTTGTAATACCCATTAATAATAATCTTAAAGTCTAAGGACCAATACACACGTCCGCAGATAGGAACATCCAATGACACTATGAAATGTGGATTTCCTACTGGCGGGTCTCGTTCTCATAATATCCTCCTTGATATTACAAAGGGCGCACACCATGAGAAGGTGCCTCAAAGTTTTATGAGTCATCACCCCTAATGACCTATATTATTTGTGCCCCTCAAATAATATCATCCGGTCATAGAACATATATTCAAGAACAGTGTTATGGCACTTCTGAGTTCTCATCATAGCAGGGATCCGATATGACCCTTTAATGCAACAGCTGTCCTTAGGACATTATCACATGCATTGTCACGCAGAAGAACAATCAAGATGTGATAAGGCTTTTATTAATGAATAAAGTACAAAGTAGTTGGTTCTAGGCCACCAACTTCAACACTCCATACCTCAAGGTGAGGCGCAGGCCTTCTTTTATAAATTGAAAATACAGAATACATAAAGGGGTATTCCGATGTGGGACTCGGAAATACCCAGAATAATAAAAACAGGGTTCAACACTCCCCCTCAAGCTGGACATGTCCAGCTTGGAACACGAGTCCTACAAAAGAAAGATAACATCAAAGAAAGACCAGACACACTCCCCTTCAAGCTGGGTCGCAGATGCTGTGGATGCCCAGCTAGAAACTGAGCGAGACGAAGCAAGCCCCTGGAAGGCCTTTGGTGAAGATGTCAGCAAGTCGGTCCGTTGTCGGGATGTGGCTAAAGCTGACATAATCGTGCTCCAGGTGGTGGCGAAGAAAGTAGCAGTCCACCTCAATATGCTTCGTGCGTTCATGGAAGACGGGATTCGAAGCAATCTTGATGGCTGCCTGATTGTCACACCAGATGTGAGCAAATGTCTGCGGAGGAAAGTCAAGCTCCTGGAGGAGATGTCGAAGCCAAATGATCTCTGTAGTGACGGTGGTCATGGCTCGGTACTCGAACTCCGCACTGGAGCGAGAGACGACAATCTGTTTCTTGTTGCGCCAGGAGATGAGGTTGTCTGTCAAGAACACGGCAAACCCAAAAGTAGATTTCCGAGTAGAAAGACAACCAGCATAATTAGCATCACATAAGGCCTCAATATTCAGATGAGCATGCTGGGAGTAGCGAAGACCACGGGCAGGATCTCGTTTGATGTATTTGGCGATGCGGAGGACAGCATCCCACTGAGAGGTGGTCGGATGCTCCATGAATTGGCTCACTTTGCCAACAGCGCAGACAATGTATGGACGAGTCATGGTGAGATAATTGTGTTTGTCCACCAGTCGACGGTACCGCTCTGGGTGTGAATACGCTTCCGAGGAGTCATAAAGAGACTGTTCCCCAGGCTCCAGAGGAGTGTCCACAGCAGTGGTCTGTGTCAACCCAACATCCTGCAGAATATCCAACGCATATTTCCTTTGGCAGAGGAAGATGGTGTCCGAAGAATAGGAGACCTCGATGCCTAGGAAGTATCTGAGAGGGCCGAGATCCTTAGTGTGGAAGTGCTAGTGAAGATGCCCCTTGAGGTGGGTGATTCCATCAGAATCATTGTCGGTGATGATGATATCATCCACATAAACGACCAAGAGGATGCAGCCAGCGGATGTCGTCCTGTAGAACACTGTGTGGTCCTTCATGCTGCGAGAGAGCCCAAAATCGGTGACGACAGTGCAGAATCAGCCAAACCAAGCACGAGGAGACTGCTTGAGGCCGTAAAGAGAGCGGCGGAGTCGACAAACTTGAGACTAGGCGCCGGAGGCACAAAATCCAGGGGGCTGCTGCAGATAAACCTCTTCCTCAAGAAATCCATGAAGGAAGGCATTCTAGACATCCAGTTGATGAAGAGGCCAATGATGATGAGCGGCTAGAGAGATGAACAATTGAACGAAGACCATCTTGGCAATTGGAGAGAATGTATCAAAATAGTCAATACCATAAGTTCGCGGGAAGCCCTTTGCCACAAGGCGGGCTTTGAGTCGATGGAGAGTGTCATCGGGATTCAGCCTGACTGTGTAAATCAATTTGCTACCAACCGCCTTTTTGCCTGCTGGAAGGGGGACAAGATCTCAAGTATGGCTTTCTTCCAGTGCCTGCAATTCATCCCACATTGCTGCTAGCCACCCCGGGTGAGATTTTGCATCACCAACTGTGTGAGGAATAGATATTGTCTCCAGAGCTGATAGACCCCTGTATGAAGATACAAATAGAGTACGCTGGCAAGATCGAGTACCTTTCCGCAGTGCAATGGGCAAGTCGTCTGGTGTCGGGGCAGAAGCATCGGACGAAGCGGGGATGATGGTGTTCTTGGCCGGGACAGGGGGTACAGTCGATGGGCGACGAAAGTAGACCGTTCCAAAATGGTGATCAGCAGCAGGGGGACACTAGCGGAGGGTGGATGATGAAAGGAAGACAATCATCAATGTCAGTGTCTGGATGGGGAGAGGAATGTGAAAAGGGAGAGCTCTCAACAAACGAGACGACAGCATAGATGATATACCGCCGTAGGTCCGGAGAGAAGCATCGATTATCCGCGCTGAGTGCGGGAATAGCCGAGGAATATGCAGTGGAGGGATTTAAGAGAGAGCTTGGAGAGACCGGATCGAGTGTCACGGACATAACAGAGACATCCAAAGACATGCAGTGGAAGTGAGTGAGGAGGGAGTGAGGAGAACAGAGTCTGAAAAGGAGTCTCCTCTTAAAGGAAAGGAGAGAGGTGGTTAATGAGGTATGTAGCAGTCAGGATAACATCGCACCAAAATTTGAGAGTCACCTTCATGTGGAATAGGAGGGCACGAGCAGTCTCCAGAATATGGCGATGTTTCCGCTCGGCCACTCCATTCTGTTGAGGTGTATCAAGGCAAGATGTCTGGTGAATAATGTCTTTATCCTTGAGAAACTGGCGAAGGGGAGTGGATAAATATTCTCATCCATTGTCGGAGCGGAGACATTTCAGGGAGGTTGAGAATTGAGTATGAATCTCATTGTAAAAGGTCTGAAATGTAGAAAACACTTCAGACCGATCACGAAGAAGGTAGAGCCAGGTCATGCGGGAGTAGTCATCGATAAAGGTAATATACTGGAACCCGGGCTGGCTAGGAACCCTGCAAGGACCTCATACATCGAAATGAACAAGGTCGAAAGAATTCGCTGCACGCGGGTCCAATCGAGGAACATATGTCACCCGATGATGTTTTGCAAACTTGCAGGGTTCACAATGGAAGGAAATGTTAGGACTAAATTGGGGGCAAAGCTTATGTAGGACAGAAGTCGGCGGATGACCAAGGCGAGAATAAAGGTCAAGGGCACAGGCTGAGGTGGATGAGCAAGCAATAGGTTGTGGGATATCGAGTATGTACACCCCGACCCGCAGATGACCTCGACCAAGTTCTCGATTCGTCGACCGCTCCTGAAAAACAACACCCGAGAATGTAAAAATAGCCCCACAATTTAAATCTTTGGTGAGTTTGCTGATGGAGAGAAGATTAAACTGGTTGTAAGAAACGTGAGCGACTAAAGGCAGGCTAATAGACAATGTCACATGGCATGTGTCAAATCCCGCAATAGGGATTGTTGATCCATTGGCAACAGTGATTGGAGAAGCACTAATAGATGGATGGTAGGTAGTGAACATACCAAAATCTCCGGTGAGATGTTCGGACACACCGGAGTCGAGCATCCAGGCCGGCGCTCGATGAGATGAGGACGGGTGCTCAAGCAGGGGTCGGGAAACCGCGGGAGGTGGGCTAAGAGACCGCTAAGGAGGGCGGGGCCGGGAGACCGCATCAGATCCAGTAGTCGGGAAGAGGTGAGATCGCCGGGAAGAGGTGCCTGGAGACTGCAGAGGGAGGCGGGCCGACGAGGGTTGACCAGCCGGGGAGACCACAAGGATGCGAGACTTTCTGCGGGAGGGCGTCGCTGATCTAGTTATTGCCAGACGCAGACGGAGTTGGGAGGCCACCAGAGGCGTCGGACCGCAGCCGCGATGAATGGCCCCAAGAAGGCGGGCAGCGCCGGGAGCCGGAAGGCACCTCTGGGAGCCGACGTAGTAACCAGGAGGATGCGCAGGGAGCTGCTGGTGAATCAAGTCGCCGATGGAGGGGTGGCACCGGCGTAGGAGGGCTAGCGCGGAGGCGGCGGGCTGTCGGTGATGTCGCGAGGGAGCCGCCTGAGGTAGCGCACAGGGAGAGAGCTGCCTGGTGAGTGTCGCACGCAAAGGGATCCAGGAGGACGTCGGGATGCCGCCGGGAAGGGAGGACCGGTCGTCCTGGAGGATGCCGCTGGGAGAGGCGAAGTCGGTGGAAACCGGTTAGCCGCTGGGAGAGGAGCCGAGGCTAGGTATGTTGGGAACGGAGGCCAAGCGGGAGGCGTGACTGGGTGCGTGTCTGGACGAGGAGGGCGCCAACGTCGGGACTGTGCGGGCGACGGTGGGTGGAGCAGGAGTTTCGTCGGAGAGAGACGGGTGAGGCAGAAGCGCGGTTGGAAGAAGGTGGTGTCGCGACCTTGGTCGAATGCGCCTGGACGAGGAGGGGCAGTCGGGAGTTCGTGACGAGACGAGGTCGGGATACGCCGAGGGAAGGGCGGGTCGGGATCGCCGCTGGGAAGAGCGGGCCGGGAGTCGCCGCTGGGAAGGGCGCCGCTGCGGAGGGCGGGGCCGGACGGGGAGGGGCGCGCGACGGCCGCACGCTCAGGCGACGGAAGATGTCGCCGCTAGGAGAGGAGGGCGTCACTGGGGGCGAGGCCGATCAAGAGGGGCACCGTGGAGGAAAAAAAAGCGGCGGAAAAAAAAAAAAGAAATTCCGGAGGAAATATTATTTTCCCTTTGATACCATGTAAAAGAGGTAATCTCCATACCTCAAGGTGAGGCGAAAGCCTTCTTTTATAGATTGAAAATACAGAATACATAAAGAAGTATTCCGATCTGGGACTCAAAAATACCCAGAATAATAAAAACAGGGTACAACATGTTTCAACAATTTTTTTGTAAAAATGTTTATTTTATTTTTTTATTAACATTTTACATTGGGTGTTTATGTTATTTTTTTCTAAATTGATTTATAAATGTAAATCTATATATATTATGTGCAAATTATAAAAAAAAATAATGAGGGGTTGGGGGGTGCGCAGCAGTGGGTGGGTTTAACGTGTTTGTTTAAAACCGTGTTATTTAAATGTTTTTTTAACATTTGTTTAAAACGTTTTTTTATATTAATTTTTAAACATATTTTTAAACGATTTTTTAATTTTTTTTAAACATGTTTTTTTAAACGCTTTGTTTTACATGTATTTTTTTAAATGTTTTAACAATTTTTTTATAAAAAGGTTTATTTTATTTTTTTTATCAACATTTTACAGTGGGTTGTTATGTTATTTTTTTCTAAATTGATTTATATATGTGAATCTATATATATTATGTGCAAGTTGTAAAAAAAAATTAATAAGCGGTACGCAGCAGTAGGTGAGTTTAAAACGTTTGTTTAAAACCTTATTATTTAAATGTTTTTTTAACATTTGTCTAAAACGCTTTTTTTACATTTATTTTTAAAAGATTTTTTAAAATGCTTTTTCGCATCTTTTTTACATGTATTTTTTTTAAATGTTTATTTTACTTTTTTATTAACAATTTAGAATGGGTGGATATGTTTTTTTTTTCTAAATAAATTTATATGTGTAAATCTATATATATTATGTGCAAGTTGTAAGAAAAATTAATGGGGGGTTGGGGGGTGCACAGCAGTGAGTAGGTTATTTTTTTTGTTTTCTAAATAGATTTATATATATGCATATATAGTATATATAATAAATGCAAACATACTTAAAAAAATAATAATGTGGTTGGGGGGACACAGACATCAGTCAATAAGTGTTAATTTTTTGTTAATATATTATGAGTTATAATATATATATATATAATGTTAAATCATTGATATATAATTATGTATATATAAATATATATATTATCCCTAAAAATATTAAACATTATTTAACAAACAAATATATTATTTGTGATGAAAAAAGTACTTAACAATTAAACATTAAGAAATTACACTATCTGTGTGTAATGACAAAAAAAAAATATTTAATAAAAAATACATTATATTTATATATCTATTTCATTACAAAAGTTCATTACATCAAACATAAAAAAATCAATCATCTGATTCTGATGTTGTGTTTTCGGTAGGGTTTGACAACATATCGAGCTCATTATCAACATTGAAATGTAAATTATATATAATAAAATGAATTAGCATGCATTCATTTAATTAAATAAAATAAAATGTATTTAATTAATATGTTTGTAACCACAAAAACAAATATTTCATGTGGTTTTTTTATTAATAGATTTGTTTGTAGTAGGGGGTTCGAATCTCCCTACCAGCAGTTTCCCTATTTTTTTTAGAGCAGCCCGGGCTGCAGACGAGTCAGCAGGCTGGGCTGCAAACGGGTCGGTCCGGCCCGACCCGCGAGCCTGCTTGGATAAGCCCAGGCTCAGCCCGACGAACCATCGGCCCAGCCCGACTCGGGCTTCGCCGGATCGGGCCGCTCAGGCTTTCAGGCCGCCGGGCTAGAATTACACCCTTAATGTGAGGGTATCTACTATATCTACTAATCCTGGCATTTCCCACTGACACGTGTCACTCTATTATTCTTCCACATCACTATTCGTATTCATGTCACTCCAACAGCGATCCACATCGCCCCTCCGTGCGAGAGGTATCCATTTTTCTGCCCATCCATCTCGCTCCCGCTTAGGTACTCACAGGGCGTGACCTGCCCAACCCTCAAAGCCCCTCCTCCGTTGCGCTTTCATTACCGGGAAAGCCGTAGTTGCTCGAGCTCCATCTCCGATGTATTTCTTCTCCCGTTTGTTACTGTATTCTCCGCAGTTTTCCTTTTCCCGGTTCCAACTAGAATCCCCACACTGTTGCCTCTACTGCTCGCGATTGGGCTTCAGAAATTCACGTTCTAGGGTTCCCGTAATTTTCCAACGCCGGCGTCATCTTCCACCCAGTCTCCTTACATTCTGTCGGGCTTGTAGTACGTCGTCATCCTTCTCCCAGTTTCACTTTACCTCATCTTTGTGTTCAATATCCCACTTGCAAATTTGTCCACAACTTTTCCAGCCCCCCATTCCCTTCGGAATCGACCCCACTACGTTTGGCTATTCCTTTGAATGATTTTGGTAAAAAACAATACAACTACACCGCACCCCCTTAGAGATTCTATCCATTCCTCTTACATTTCCCACAGAACCCTAGAGACAAACTCCCGTAAAATGTTCAGGTATTTCTTCATGGTCGACCTGTGCACCGTCATTTGCATTAGCCAAATCTTCTTCTCATCTGCATATAGTAATTGTTTTATGTTTTCTGTTTTAAATTTCATATACTGTCGTAGTGCTTAAACTGGTGGGTTTGATTTGTTCATTTTAAAAAACAAATCAAATTTAAATTTTGAAAACCAAGATTTGACTGAGTTTGAGTTGTGAATTGAGTTTCAGCTAAGTTGGAGTACTGTAATGTATCACCCTACACAACAGAAATACATCCTTGGTCTATAGTATGCGTTGTTTTTGTTTTTTTCCAAAGGAAAATATGTTCAATTACTAATATTTTTTTTCTAGATTCAGGGTCTGAAAACAATTTCTTCCATATGAATAGAGTTATGAAAGGAGAAGTTTCATGACATATTGGTGTTAGAGGTTTTAAACCCCTTCTAAATGTTATATTTTCTTGATTTTAGTTTCTAACTATTTCTTTTATGTTAAGAGTCATAATTTTTATTCTGAAAATTCAGTACGGTATTCTAATTTTTTAACTGTTTTTTTCTATGCACAGAAGTCCATTCAATGTTTTCAATAGTGAAAAGATTTCTATGTGACGTCCTATAACATCAGGTTCTTTTCATGATTTAGTATTTCCATTTTTATTTGATTGTTTGACATTTGTTTTCTCTGTACATGTGAATACAAAAATATGAATTGAAAAAGGGTTTCACTTGAATTATGTTTGATTATGTTATTATTTTTCTGTTGTTGTAGTGAATCATTTCTTTATCTATTTGTGAGTTGTCATTTGGTTTAGGGGATTATTTCTGTTCTACTAATGGTGGATCTTTTGGGCATTTTGGGGATGCCGGCTAAATTCTCTTAGGAATTCGGATTCTTCTGCTAGAAAAACAATGGTTGGGGATTTTTTTTGGGGAACCATTTGTCTCGGATATGTCTTCGTCCCCATTGACATTTCTAGATGGTTCCACTTACCATGTCTACGAAAGATATAACCAGTTAAGTGGATTGATGAATCAGGTTTCAGTCTAATTATTAAATTTTATTATGTGGTAGCATATTTGTGAATGTTTTGGATACATTGAAAAATATCATTCGGGTTTAAATTTGTAATTTTTGAATGTTTTGAATGCTCTAAATTTTTTGTACATATTTATTGTTTGATGCTCTTAATATTTGTACACAATTATGGTTATAAATCAGTGATTTCTCTGTTATTTCAGGTGGAATCCTCATATACATGCCTTCTAATCAACAATCTTTCCCATGTTCACCAATGTTGTACAGGTGTTGACCTCCTCCACATCACCGCTCAGCTGTTGAGATATTGTTAGTTTTTGAATTCTTTGACTAACCATCAATAAATATTCTTATTCATGATAACTATTTATTCTATTCATGTATTATCATCTTACCTTTCCTCATAACATCTCTTACAATACTTATTATTTTATATTGTTTTTCTATCACCAAATATACATTCATTCATCGTACATGCGATGAGAATACTAAGGTTAGTTTTCTATTCATATCCTACAGTTAAATTTCTTTTAATTTAACTGTTTTTCATATATTTTTTTACTGTTGACAATCTTAGATATTCCAAACCCTGCTACTATTAATGATATTGTTAACGGTTCTTTCATACTCTTCTTCGATTCATGCGACTCAATTGCATGTCATTCTCTAAATTAACTTTTCATAGTTGTCATGATTTTCTTTTCCAGGGCTTTCATTTTTCATGTTGGGTTTTCTACTTTATATCATCTACGCACTTGGTTCGAACAACAAATTAATTTTCATGTCATCAATAATGAAGATCACCCATCAAACCAAAGCTGTGATGATTGCATTCATATAGTAAGGAAATTTTTGAATTTTTGAAAATGCATGCACTTATGTTTGTTTGCATATTCTACATGTACTTATTATTTATATGGCTTCGATGTAGAATTGAATGGTGATATTGATTCTCACACTACAACAAGATTCAATTTGTCTTCAAATATATTTTTTAATTCAATTACATTTTTTTAGGTCTTCTAAAGCGGTTGAGAGCTCTATGTTGAAGGTTCTTCGCATCGGTGAATGTTTGCAATCAATGACTTTACATGTCTTCTGTGATTCGGGTAAATTTATCAATATCTCATGCTTTTCAATGTAATGGTATCAAAGATTGAAGGTAATTATTTCTCCCTATTATTTCTATTTCCATATTCATAATGTCTCATTTCTTATTTTTTTGTTTGACATCAATATTTGTTGGATATATTATTCTGCTGCATCTTCTAGGAAATCAGTGTTTCATGTACTTTTTGATATATATATATTTGTTTCAAATGTTTGTTTTCCTTGCATGCAGTACTATTTCGAAGGGATATATGATTTGCTCAGATATTTGAAGATGGTGAAGCAAGCATGCCTATACGTCCATCTCAAAATCAGGCCTTATGTCTATGGTGAGTGGAATTTTAAGTAATTTTGATGGTTTTCATTATGTAAAAGATGTTATTGTGTTTTAATTCAAGAAATTTGAATGTTTTTTATTTCTTTAAAAAGTACATTTGTTCCCCTGTTTGGCTGAAATATGTTCTAGGGATGAGTTTTAGTACTGATAATGGTCTTATCAAGGTTAGTTTTAGTACCTATAATGGTCTATTCAAGAACATTTCGTACGATGTTATTTTGGTTTTCAATCCTAAACACTCTGATTAATGGTTCTCCATCCGCTCTGCCTCCGAATCCTCCGCCTCCTCCGATACTACAACAGTGACCCCGAATCAGGGTGCCTTGCTGGAGGTGGGCTCTCCATTCACGTCGCACTCAATGTAAAACCACCATGACCCTCGCTGGCTCGAAAGAGGATGACTCAGTGCAGTTTGAGATGTCGGTGTATAGCAGTCTGAAGGTGTTTGGCATTTCTAAAGGATCATCATTTGATGACATACTATGCGCCAAGAACTCAATCTTGGTTGCCTACAAGAATGACCCAGACACCGTTGCTCAGGTGACCCTTATTTACTAGGGCATCTATTTCATTCTGTTATTTGGTATTTATTCACCAATTCTTTATTTGATGCATGTTCTGCCAAATGCAATATTATTCTCAATCTCTACTTTGATTCTACATTGCATGATTATTAAAAAGATGTCCAATGACTTTACATTTCGTCTTTGATTCAGGTATCTTTATCAACATCTCATACTTTTCAATGTAATGGTATCAAAGATTGAAGGTAATTGTTTCTCCCTATTATTTATATTTCTAATTTCATAATGTTTTATTTATTATTTTTCTGTTTGACATCAAATTTTTTTATATATATTATTCTGCTGCATCTTCTAGGAAATAAGTGTTTCATGTACTTTTTGATATATGTATTCGTTTCAACTATTTGTTTTTCTTGAATGCAGTACTATTTTTAAGGGAGATAGGATTTTCTCAGATTCGTCAAGCTGGTGAAGCAAGAAGGCTTATACGTTTATCTCAGAATCAGGGCTTATGTGAGTGGTGAGTGGAATTTCGGGTAATTTTGAAGGTTTTTATTATTTACAATATTTTACTGTGTTTGAATTCATGAAATTTGATTGTTTTTTATTTCTTTAAAAAGTACAGGTGTTTCCCTATTTGGCTGAAATATGTTCCAGGGATCAATTATAGTACTGATAATGGTCCTTTCAAAGTTTGTTTCAGAACCTATAATGGTCCATTCAAGAATCCATATGACTACAATACAATTCCATACAATGCAATAAACTATATCCATATGAGTAGAATCCATTTTTCAATACTGTGCATTTTTATTCCTGAAATAAATTACTTTATTGCTATTGATCATTAAACACATTATCCATTGTTTTAGATCACATTTTATTTCAATGTACAATTATCTACTTACTTATTTTACATTCTTATTTGATACACTATATGAGAACATGTTGCTGTTTGTGTAAGAATAGCTAATTTTAATCAGTTATGAGTGTATACAGAAATATTCTGGTTTCAGGTCTTATACTGGAAGAATACTGTACACATTTCATTGAACTTCTTGTGCATCTGCAAATCCCTCTGCAGAAGTTGATGAGGTAAGAACAGTGCATCCCGGGGCACTTGGACTAGCCTGATACAGAGTCTGCATGGCTGCAGAGGGAGCCCTATTTGCGCTCAAATTTCCTATCCCGGAAGATGCTGCAGAGGGAAAGTTGTATGTGGGTGTTCTAGCCATCCCATTTCCCTTCATAAACATTATGGGGGCTCCAGGTGAAGCCACATTTGGCACAATTTTCTGGGTCGATCCATACATCAGAGCACCAAGAGCACAAGGGTAGGTCTTGGAAAAATAGATAGACTGATCCCTGGTAATAGTGGAGTTGTGCTGGATGGTGGCATCAAGGGGGGTGGTAGAATTGGAAGGTGAAGTGGTGGAGGATTGCACGGTAAAGAGGACAGGTTTTGGCTGTAATCTGCCCCTACTTGCTGGAATGCATCTTCCTGCCCAAGATGCTCTTTGATCCTCTGGTCAATAAAACTATGTTTATTTCTCTTCAAACTGTTTACAATAATACCTAACATTTTCCTTGTGTTTCTATCCAGTATTGTTCTAACTGAAGGATAATCATTTGTCAAGTGTTGCAGTAGTCACAATAATACCACAACAATTTAAAGACGCAATGAAGACGTCGGGCACCAAATGCTGCTTATAGATCCTGGAAGCCAATGGTAGTTGGGGGGCGGTGACACTGCTATGGAGAAGCGTGGTGGATGGTGGGGGTCGGAGGCGGATGAAACCGCACGAAGCCCAAGCTGCTTGTGGGTTTACTATTACCAGGTTCTGGAGAAAAACAAGATCATGTAAATGATCAGCACTGAGGAAATGCATGAGTACTTGATACTTTTATTTTGACTCAGTTATTAGTATATTTTAAATCTATTATATTTCACTTGTGATACATGTTTTTGAAAACTGGATCCTTGGAACATGTATTTTATTTTGAGATACATGTTGAATAGTTTCACTACATTTTCTCTTCTCCTGAACATCCCAGTCAGTCAATTTATTATTATTTCATTTATTTTACATCTCTCATTTTTTTATTACAACAACTGTTTTATCAATGATTTAGCTTTCACTATTTATTTCAGTGCCAACATTATAGTTATTGTGGTCAACATTGAAAATAAATTGAAATTTTATTACTCAAAATTTAAAAATTCATATACATTTACTATGTTTTTTCATTGTCAACTATTTGAAAGGTGCCTTCATAGTATATGCATTTCTATTCAATTATCATAAACCATTACATTCAAATTAAAATTTATTCAACATTACTTTTCTTCAACTTTTATAAATACTAATCTCTTATTAAATGAAAAACCAATAATCGAATACGCCGTGCAATAGCACGGGCGAGTACTAGTATAGTAAGGGTCGAGCATTGTAAGAGGAGAACGCGATGTTGATGTCTTTCATGTTCATGGTACTCTACCGTACTAGATGTGTGGAGTATGGACGAGATGTATGTGTGGCATTTGATATGGGATGATGAGGATGATATGGTTGTGGCATGAGGTATGGATTGTGATATGAGATATGATATGCAACAGCACGACTGCGGAAGGGATTGGGAGCACAAGACGTTTGACGTTGAGGCATGAGAGCGACAAGCTAGTGAGAAAGTAGTTATAGGGTACCTTCTTATCTTATTATATTCTTCGATACTGTTTTACTATGTTTGGATGTGATATTTGGTGGGTGGGTCTTTGTCATACTTGTCAAATAGCGCCGGAGCGGGCGCGATCGCGGTGGTGCGGAGCGGAGCGGAGCATAGCCGCCCTTGGACGCTGAGTCGTGTCGCAGTACGCGATCCCGCCAGTCGCGCCGCAATCGCGGTGTCGCGGATCGCGCGCAATCTTGCTGGTCGCGAGCGCGGCACGTATTTGCTTGCAAAAAAATTACACTGGCCTACAACACCGCCGCTGCACCAAGCCCTTGATGCCGACGACGACCTCGCCGCATCGACCCCTCGACGTCGACGACCACCTCTGCCCCCTGCACACCGACCCCTCGACGCCAACAACGACCCCGCCGCACCAACCCCTCGACGTCGTCGCCGACCCTCCTACCCCCTGCGCACCGACCCCTCGACGCCGATGACCCCCCTGCCCCTTGCGCACCGACCCCTCGATGCGGACGACGACCCTGCCGCACCAACCCCTCGACGCCGTCGGCGACCCCCTTGCCCCCTGCCGCACCGACCCCTTGAGGGCGACCCCACCTCCCCCGAGTCTTTTTATTAATGATAAGAAAATGTTTAAAATAATTACGTGAGTGTGTGTTAAGAATTATTTTAATATTTTTACAAAAAAGTATAATGGAATTTATTTCTCCAATTTTTGCAAGTCGTTTGGTTCTTAAAATCCTCCGATTCTTAAAATCCTCCGTAATTGAATGGAATGGATAAGTAAAGAATAGCAATTTGTTTGGTTGATTTCTAAACAATAATTTTTAACATCAATTATACCCCTTAATTATAAAAACATATTAATGTGAAAGATATAATAGTCCTTTTAGTTTTATTCCTACTTCTCGGTTGGAGACTGGACTAACATCCCTTGAGGTGTCATTACCCATTTCATTGTTTTGGGGAATTGTCTCCAGCAAATTCCAATTGCATTCAACCAAACGCTGGAATGAAATATCTTTTTCTCTTCTGTAGTGGGTGAATTCCCCTTACCTCAATGTGAGGTGGGGATCCTCTTTTATAGAGAAGTAAACACTAATTACATGGTGTTAAGTCCAATGTGGGACTCAGACCAGAAATACCCCTTTAACCTTAAATGGGGTCCAACACTCCCCCTCAAGCTGGACATGCCCAGATTGGATAGAGTCCCACAAAGAGAAAAAGACAACAAAGACACAGGACCATCTCAGACTCCCCCTCAAGTTGGGCCAGGGAGGCTGTGAATACCCAGCCGGGTAGTGAGAGACTCAAGGCGAGCTCCTGGAAGACCTTTGGTGAAGAGATCGGCAAGCTGATCGGCCGTCGGGATATGGCCGAAGCCGATATGGTGTTGCTCCAGATGGTGGCGGAGAAAGTGACAGTCCACCTCGATATGCTTCGTCCGTTCATGGAAGACGGGATTCGATGCAATCTTCGTGGCGGCCTGATTGTCACACCAGATATGAGCAGGAGTCGATGCGGGGAAACCGAGCTCATGGAGGAGATGACGAAGCCAGAGGATCTCAGTAGTGACGGTGGTCATGGCTCGATACTCGGCCTCGGCACTCGACCGGGAGACGACAGTCTGCTTCTTGCTGCGCCAAGAGATGAGATTGCCGGCAAAGAACACGGCGAAACCCGAAGTAGACCTGCGGGTAGCGAGGCATCCGGCATAGTCCGCATCACAGAAGGCCTCAACATCCATGTGAGCATGATGAGAGTACTGAAGGCCACGGGCAGGGTCTTTCTTGATGTATTTGGCAATGCGAAGGACAGCATCCCACTGAGAGCGGGTGGGATGTTCCATGAACTGGCTGACTTTGCCAACGGCAAAGGCAATGTCATGACGCGTCATGGTGAGGTAGTTGAGTTTACCGACCAGGCGGCGATAGCTCTCGGGATGAGGAAAGGGCTCCGAGTCGGAATGAAGGGAGCGTTCCCCAGGCTCAAGGGGAGTGTCCACGGCAGTGGCGGTGCTCAACCCGGCATCCTGCAAGATATCAAGAGCATACTTGCGCTGGCAGAGAGAAATAGTGTCCGCAGTCCGGGAGACCTCGATGCCAAGGAAGTAAGTGAGGGGACCAAGATCCTTGGTGTGAAAGTGCTGGTGAAGATGCGCCTTAAGGCTGGCGATGCCTCTGGAGTCGCTCCCTGTGATGATGATGTCATCCACATAAACCACAAGCAAGATACAGCCATGCGCCGTCGTACGGAAGAAGACGGTGTGATCCTTCATACTGCGAGAGAGGCCAAAGGCTGTGACGACCGTGCTGAAGCGGCCAAACCAAGCCCGAGGAGACTGCTTGAGGCCGTAGAGGGAGCGACGAAGACGGCAGACATGGCGGTCAGCACCAGAGGCCGAAAAACCAGGTGGCTGCTGGAGGTAGACTTCTTCATCAAGAAAGTCATGGAGAAAAGCATTTTTAACATCCAGTTGATGAAGCGGCCAGTGATAATGAGCAGCCAGCGAAAGGAAAAGGCGGACCGAGGCCATCTTGGCGACTGGAGAGAAGGTCTCAAAGTAGTCGATACCATACGTCTGAGCAAACCCCTTCGCGACAAGCCGGGCTTTGAGGCGGCAAAGAGAGCCATCGGGATTGAGACGGATAGTGAAAATCCATTTACAACTGACCGCCTGTTTGCCCACCGGAAGTGGAACAAGATCCCATGTATGGTTGTCATTCAGAGCCCGCAATTCATCCCTCATGGCGGCAAGCCACCCGGGGTGAGATTTTGCTTCACCGACTGTCCGAGGAAGCGACACGGTCTCCAAGGCTGACAGACCCCTATAGGAAGATACAAAGAGAGGAGTAGTCTGACAGGAGCGAGTACCTTTCCGAAGCGCAATCGGCTCGTCCGCGGGAGCGGGGACAGGAGCATCGGACGAAGCAGGAACAAGGTGGTCCTCGGCCGGGATGGGAGGTACAGCGGATGGACGACGGGAGTAGGTCTGGCCAAAGAGATGACCGGGAGGGGGAGATATCAGAGGCGGGTGAACGAAGAGCGGAAGGCAGTCATCGATGGTAGTGTCAGGAGAAGGAGAAGGAGAGGGGAGAGTGAAAGGAGAAGTCTCGACAAACGATACGTCGGCAAAGGTGATATACCGGCGGAGGTCTGGAGAGAAGCATCGGCACCCGCGCTGAGTGCAGGAATATCCAAGAAAAATACAGCGAAGAGATTTGGGAGAAAGTTTGGAGAGATTGGGGCGAGGGAGCTGGGACGAGGGCGCACCGCGGGGGGACGGCGGACGCCGGGAGGCGGAGGCCTAGCGGGAGGGACGACCGCCGGGAGGGTGCAGGCCGGAGAGGAGAGGTGCGCCGGGAGGAGAGGAGGCCCGCCGGGAAAGGCTAGGGCAGGAGGGAGAGAGGCGGGGCCGGGAGAACGCCGGGAATCCGCAAGGGAGGGAGGGTTCGGGATAAAAATCTCTCTGATACCATGTAGTGGGTGAATTCCCCTTACCTCAATGTGAGGTGGGGATCCTCTTTTATAGAGAAGTAAACACTAATTACATGGTGTTAAGTCCAATGTGGGACTCAGACCAGAAATACCCCTTTAACCTTAAATGGGGTCCAACATCTTCAATCCAACCAAACATTGAAATATCTTTTTCTTTTTCCGTGAACAGTTTTTTTGTAATGCAACCAAACGGGCTGTTGGTACTAAGAATGAGAATTTCTGCTTATCTAGGTATCAGTCCTCATTCCTGCATTTGAAAGAACGTCCTTTCTGGATTGACTAATTCCCTAGCCTAGTCAAATGAGATTCCAAGGGAATAAGGAATGCCAAGAATCCAAGAATCGCATCCACTGAGTTGATGAAAGCCAAATTAAAATCAACTGACGATTAAATTTGTAAATGGGTCGCATACCTTCCATGAAGAACATGCACATCATCTTTTGTTGAATTCGGCCATAAATCAAGCTCTATGACCCTAACACCGCTCTTCAGTGCCCTTATAATTGGGACAACACTGCAATCACTGCTCAGCTGGTTCCCAGTCAGGTATGAATTGTGGCCAGTATATATAAAATAATGGGGCAATGGAGCAGTCATTTCATGGTGAACCTGAATCAAAACCATAATAATAATTTTGAACGTCATTTTAGTTCTTTGGCTGTCACAAAACATCATGTTCAAGGCTATGTTTGCTATCGCCATAAATGAAAAGGAAAAAAGGATTAAAACACAGGGAAAGGTTAAAAAATCATTACCATTACACGTTTAAAACTATAGGCCATCCAGTAGTGCTTTATTCATTTATTTTTTATGACTTGAAGTTATTGCAATTTTATTGTTTAAAAAAAAGCACTTGAGGTTAACCCTAATTGAACTAAGTTTTACCTGCTAGAACTCTCATGTGGAATAAAACACACAGCAAACCACTGCAATAGCACAGATCTGTTGTGAAGAGAGTGTTTCACAAAATCTCATTGCTCCATTTGAAAGTACTTATTTACAACTGCGTACAGCACCTATCATGTATGTGTCTCAGTACAAGTGTTGCCAGATTGTTTATTAAAAAATGTATTTTTCTGCCACCAATTTAAGTCGTTTTGTTCTGGAATGTTATGGAATTTAAGTGCATGTGTTTTTTCAGAAACAGAGTGAAGAACACTTATTTATTCAAACTGCTTATCATAAGTGATAAGTGATATAAGCAGTTTCCAGTAAGTGTTGTCAAACAAACCTAGATGCACGCATACAAATCAAATCTGAATAATATAATCAGTTTTCCAGATTGCTTGTTGAAAAAGTGTTTTTCTGCCACTTGTGGTTTGGTTTTGAAATTTGAGTGCAGTTGTTTTTTCAGGAACATAACAAACAACACTTATTTTTGCAAACTGCTTGTCTTAAGTGACAGGTGATTTAAGCAGTTTTCAGAACGTGCTGTCAAATGGACCCTGAATGCATGCATACAAATCAAATCTACTTTAAATGCATCAAAACGTGACAAAGGAATCATTTCTACACCAGACACCAATTTATCTTGTGGAGCTGCCCTGTGCTGCAAGAAGTCTTCTATCAAATCTAATGGGACTCTTTTTATGTAAAATTTGCAGCCAATGTCACCAGGAAAGCTAAAGCTTCATTTCTAATTCCCTTGCTATTCATCAGTTTCTCACTGGAAAATTTTGAAGCATTGACAAATGAACCGCTTTTCATCAAGAGTACGGGCTCTCTTAAACTTGTTACCATAGTTGAACAAAGCTTTCCAGAGACCACGGGGACATTCTGGAATTACAGTACACCAAGCACAACAAATTAAGCATTAATAGCCAGCATTTTGGGACCGAAAACAAAAACAACAGCAGCTCACTGAAATGTTTTTACTTGGTCAGCCACTTCTCCCAACTTGGATTTGGGTAGGGTTTAATCCAAGCCATTCTAACCTCACTCAGGTTGAGCATGCTGCTCATTCTGGTATGAATCAATTCAATTCAAACATCATACCACCTCAGGTCGAAATTATAAGAAAGATAACCACTTTGCAGAGGTGAAATCAATAAAAGTTAATAAATTTATTGAAGTTTTCAAAAGTTCTATGCTATGACTTAATAAAAATTAATGATTATAATAATAAAGCCGTGCCTCAGAAGCAGTGGCGGGATTCAGATCAGCGGAGAATAGGTAATGGTGAAAATCATCCAGCATAAGATGTTTCCTGCCGAACAACGCAAGATGATGCCGGCGGTGCAAAACCTGCTCAATGATCCGTTCGGAATCGGCGGTGGTAGCGCCGGCGACACCCTGCACCTCCACCAGAAACCTCCGGAGCTGGTCCGCCGATAACTGGTTCCCACCATCCGCGGCATACTTCCGGAACGCTTCATTTACGTCCGGCGGCGGCTCTGCCTCCGTGACCCTAAATTTCCGAGTAAAGCACATACACATCCTGTAGCTCCCCATTCTCTTTCCCCCTCCGTAGTGACAACGAGAGCAAGCTGGATGGGAACTGGAGCAGAAAGAAGAAAAAAGTCTTCCCGAGTAGCGTTTCCGCGAGAGATTCCTCCAGGGATGAAGAACTCACAAACATCCGCCAGTTGTTTTGGCGGATTCGGTGGAGTTCAAGCCTCGATTTCATTCGGTACCCCGCATTAATGGAAGATAATGAGAATCTGTGGTCGCCTTGGGACAGAAACAGCACATTAACAGTGACAGTTGATCGATTGAATTGGCACGTTGGGTCTTTCATTCTACTGTGTTTTCTTCTCCCCAGAATAGTGCGGCATTCGTCCTAGTGGGGAAAGGCTTTTTCCATCCTTAGTGAACGTTCCTGTAATTAAAAATCGACCCGAATGGATTTATTGAACCTGCGCCTGAATCAATACTACGGATCTTTCCTAAATTGCCTATAAAAGAATATTAGTTTAGAGTGATAATCTACGATTGAAGTAAAGTAACATCATCTTATTTGCAATACATAAGTATATTTAAAATGCATGTAAAATAAAAAAAAAAAGTAGTAGTTGGTATACATTTAATTTACCGGTAATGTTAGTTGAAATTTCAAAAATATTCTTTTATAAAAATATTCTTTAATTTACCGGTAAATTAAATGTACCGGGGAATTATAATCAAAGTTTTAGGCCTTCTCATTCAAACTTAAATTCGTATTTTTTTTTTTAAGTTAAAATTTTCAATTTGGGATATATTTTATATTTTCTAATTATATTTTATTGTTGGGAAAAATGACTACAACGACATTACAATCAAATATTGAAAAGTGATTAGAGACTACTAAATTTCAACGCAATGTGATTATAATTTTCATATCAAATGTCAAATTAGTGAAATCATGTCTTGTTAATAGTTGAATTATATGGATCTAAATGCCCCAACACTTAGGGGGTCAAAGAGTAGTAGTTGAGATCTTTGGAGCCATATTATTGGACTAGCAATTAGTTAGAGACTCATGTGTGACATTGTCCCACAATATGTTCATTGCAACAAAGTTGGCCACTACAGTGAAGTCGCTCATGGATGCATCACCACAAATATTATAGCATTGTGGACCACTGTAAGGATTACTGCATTTGTAGTTGTTGGGTTTTGAAAGATATCATCTTTTTTGAAAGAAATCATCTTGTTTATAAATAATAGAACAATTAGCAAAGCTTTATGCCACAATATCTTTTTCATGAGAGGTTTAGAATAAAACATAAAACATGAAGAACGTGCTTTTATTGTCAAGTCATATCTTTCAACAAAATGATTGATGGAGATCTCTTAACAACAATCAATGACGTAACATCCCCAAACCAAATATCATCTAATATACTTATGTCAGGAATGTTATAAAGCCTAAAGTGCGTCTCTCGATCGTTATAGGTCGACACCTAGTGACAAAGATATCAAATGCACATTTGAGAAACAATTTATCCTCTAAAATAGTTAAACAAATAGCAACGATTTCACCGAGAAATCTGACATGATGAATCCACACTCTAGACCATTGTCACACCCAAGGTGTTTAATAGGTTTTTAAAATCAAACAACCAAACGACTAGTGTCGATCACAAAACATCAATTCAACACTCTTAAACCTAAGATATAAAAGTCCAACATCATTGTTGAGGCCCACAAAGCCCAAAACACCTCCCAAGAAGAAAGGAACCTAACAAGCGATGCAAATTGAAACGAAAATTGGTAAAGGAAAATCCACCGCAAAGCAATTAGGCTTCACAAAAAAGCAATAAGTCTTCACTTCAAAACAACTTTCGTTCAAGAACCATCCCTTTTCAGAGTGAGACGCCTTCCACGAAGCAAATTTGCCCGCCAACCGCGAAGCAACACCCTGTCGTTTGCGGTGGTGAGGCGGGCTCCAATGTAATGACATAACACCTCCTCCGCATAGCATTGCCTTTGCGGAGGCTCGTCCTTTGCGAAATTCAGGTAGCATCACTATGCGGCCATATAACCAACACACATTGTTTGCGATGGCTAGGTGGGTGCCCATGCGACCGCATAGCGCAACCCCTATCGTTTAAGGTCAACGAGTGGTGATTTCCAGCCCTTTGCATACCACAATGTGGTTCCACTACTGGAAATATGATCTATACCAACGGTTTTGGGCAAACCGTTGGTATAGTTTACTAATTTGGACCTATACCAACGGTTTGACCAAAACCTTTGGTATAGGTCACTAATTTGGAGCTATACCAACGGTTTTGGGCAAACCGTTGGTATAGTTCACTAATTTGGAGCTATACCAACGGTTTTGGGCAAACCGTTGGTATAGTTCACTAATTTGGACCTATACCAACGGTTTGGCCAAAACTGTTGGTATAGGTCCATTATAGCGACTCTATACTAACGGTTTTGCCCAAACCGTTGGTATATGTCCCAAAATCAAAGAACCTATACCAACGGTTTTGAGAATCGTTAGTATATGTACATGTATTTTTAATGGAATCTTCTTACAGAGGACATTAAATAAATCAAAATTTAAAATACTTATGATAATACATATATATATATATTTATGAAATTATGTTCACAAAAGTAAGTTAGGTTAGTGGTTAGGTTGTTCAATCACAAACGAGAGGTGCTGGGATCAAAACCAATTGGATGATTGTTTTTTGAATTACATATACCAACGGTTTTATAGAACCGTTGGTATAGATTTTCATATTACTTATACCAACGGTTTTTTCAAAACCATTGGTATAAACCTATCCCCACAGCTTACTTGGCAACAGTTCTCCAAACCGTTGGTATAGGCTATACCAACGGTTTGGAGGCCTATAGACACCCCACTCTTTCATAAAATAGACGATGGAGACACAAATGTGAACATAGACGAAGACCGAAAGAGAAAGGTACAACATTATTGTAAGGACAAATTTCCATTTTGGGAAGTAGAGAAGACTCAAAAAAGGGAAAAAAAATGAACTTTGTGAAGCACTCATGAAGCACCTCTTTCGCAGAGCATCTCCTTCGCGAAAATGTCTTTTCAGTTAAGGGCCTTTCCGAAGCGACTCTATGAACTAAGTTCTCAAAGGGTACTTTGCGAAGGATGCTCTGCAGGTGGTGCTTTGCGGAGGATGCTTCGCGCAATGTATTTCATGAAGCACCCTCAAATGCCCTTTGTGGGCCACACCCATTTCGCATAGCACTTCCTCCTATGCAAAATGGGAAGATTTAGAGGTGTTTATTGCTCTTCTTTTTCATGCCCTCATCCCAAAAAGCGTTTGGACTTCCTGTCACGAACCAGCCCGGGTCGACCCTGAACCGGTCACCCGAGCCGGTCCGCGGCAAGTCCCGAGGAGCGTTCCCGATCCCCCCGGGATGGCAACAAGTGCCGGGCATTAAAATTTTGATCGTTGGGAACGATTTCAGCCCAAACAAAAGTAAATAGAACAGAACAAATAAACACTAAAGACATAAACAACTATACCACGACATACCTCCATGTGACCTCGCGGGTCACCACCCAACTACAACCAACGTCGCTCCCACACTGAGTGACTCAAGCAGGAGAACCTGAACACAAGGAACTTGCAACTGAAAAGGTAAAAGATAGGCGTGAGCACAAAAGTACTCAGTAGGTGAGCCCCACAACAAAATCCCAATGCACCACCAGTAAATAAAGAATCTACATAATCCAGGTTTGAACTTTAATGTATAAAAGTAAGTTTTCATAATGCTTTACTTGAAAATCAAATACGAGACATTTCCCTTATTCCTTTTTGAAAGTTAGTTCCCTTTCATCAGTTTTAAACTCATTCTAAAAAGCAAAGTGTTACATTTTCAAATCTTACCCAAAGAGAATAAAGCATTTTCATTTGAGAACCATTTTTCCAAAGTCTAACAGTATAGGCTGTGAAGGATGACTGAAAGTAAACAAGTAGGGAAAACAAGTGCAAGAAAAGGGTAAACGAGCAAGGAAATCCAAGTGCAAGCAGAAATAAACCAGAAGTTATCAGCAATAACCATGGGCGATCTTGAACATCCCTAGAAAACCCCTGGACGTACTCGGGTTCAGACTACCTGCCGGCGTGGTACTCCATAGTCAATAACCAACTGGCCGCCCTAATAGCCAACCAGCGGCACATCCCTCCTGGCCTGTCTACAACTCCAGGGGGTACCAACCCGTCTAATCAGGGTTAGCAAGCAACCGTCACTCGATAATCTACAAAACGCCCAGGAACCCATGGTGGTTTTAGTAACACTGTGTAAGTGGGAGACCCTCGCACGCGTGACTCAGCTCACCGCACTTGCCAACCCCTTACACGGACATCTCTACACGACAACCCTCGAAGGGAAGTCCCCCTGTAGAGATGCCCTCACAAGTACGTATATATATATATATAATCACTTCACATTTATTAAAGTGCCAACCGGGCCGTCATGTCATTTACATTTTGACCATTTCATATTAAAGCATTTCTAAGGGGATATTACACACGCCATTACATTGATAACCAAAAACACACTTAGAACTTTGTTTAAGAAACCCAAATCAGCATATCAACCCTGGAACACAATTGTTTCACAAGTAGAGTTATTTTCTAATATCAAAACGCACCCCACTTTTATCAAGAGCCAAACGGGCCTTTAATCACCTTTTTAAGGAATACTATTTCTCAAATGAAATCCAAACTTTTAATCATGCTTCAAAAGAAAACGTTTTTCAACCACCAAGAACCACACATAAAGTTTCCAAAAACAAGTTTAAAGGTCCCACAACGTTTTCTCTAATCAAGGTTCTAAGAAAAACACCATTTTCCATAAACAATACATCTACTAATCTACACCCGCCAAAAACATTTCAAAACCCAATTCAACATGTCTTTCATTATTCAGGAAGAACCATCTAGCAACACTACCATGGAAGCACACAATTAAATCCAAGAAAATGCTTTTAATGAAACGCTAGAATTAAAACAACTTTTATCATCAGCAGATCACCAAACTATAGATAACTACTTAATAATACTTTTAAATTTACTAAAACTTAATAAAAATTCAAGGAATAAATAAATTCTAAATTTAAAGGCGAGTGCAAAGGGAGACCTACCTCAAGATCCAAGCGCGACGGTAAAACGACCTTGGAACCAAGGCGTGATGACACGACGTGTGTCCGAAGCCACGTGATAAAGTCCAACACTCTCGAAACTGAGGCGCGGAGACGGCAGAACCTCGGAAACAAGGCGCAGCGATGGCGCGCAGGGGGAGGGGTCGCCAGACGGCGGTCCGTCGGACAGGGCTAGCGGAGGGAGCGACTGAAGGAGGGAGGTCGGGTCAGGGGAAGAGGAGCGGGACGGCGCCGGAGGAAGGATGGCTGGGCGTGGCGGGGTGCCGGCGGGAAGGAACAGGGAGGGCGGCGCGGGGAAGCCGGGACGGCGGCGCGGGGTCGGCGCAAGGCGGAGGAGCAGGGGGAAAGCGGAACGGGACGGGAGGAGGTGCCGGACGGCGGATTCACCGGACGGAGGTCGGCGAGCCGGCCGACGGAGGGGAGGCCGGAACGGCGGGGTGCAGGTTGCGCAGAGAAGCCGAAACGCAGGGGCAAGGCGGTGCAGCGGGGGGGTCCGGGGCGGTGCAGCGAGGGGAGCCGGGGCGGCGGTCGGGCGTGGGTACGGCGAGGCGGAGCGCCGGAGGGGGAGCGGGGTGCGCAGAGGAGAGGACGACGCTGAAGGAGGGAGGCCGCCGGGGTGTGTTGCGCGCGGAAGAGAGGAACGAGAGGAAGGAGAGAGGGGGATGGGGTGGCGGCTGGGTAGGGGGGGTAGGATTAGGGTTAAATTAGTATACATATATATATGATAAAAAATAATAATAATAATAATTATAATAATAATAATAACATTATAATAATAATAATAAAACTTATAATATTAATAATAATAAAACTTATATAACAATAATAAAACTTGCAATAATAATAAATAATAAATTAGTTAATTCAAATAATAATTATTTTGATCACATATTTAAAATAATAATTATAAAATAATTTAAAGATGTTACACATATATATATATTTATACATATATAGATCTATATATATACACATACATTATTATACATATATATATAAAAACATATATAAACATATATACAATAACACAAATAAACAGGTATTAATAATAAAATGCCAACATAAAAATTATAATATTTAAAACACCGGATGAACACACTGTCACCCGGGCTGAACGCACGGTCACCGCTAACGACGCGGTGACCGCGCACCGGCGCGAAACCGCCAATGCAATTAATCTCCGAAAAAAAAAATTAAACTGGGTCCAAGAAAGGAGAACAATTACAGACATCCGCGGTCGGGGTGTGACAATTCTCCCTACCACAGACACTTTCTGCCCCCAGAAAGTCACCAGGCCAAAAGTCGATCAAGATTTAAGTCCATGCCCCAACAGAACTAAAGGAACCAGAGAGAACTGAGAATCTCGGGGATGACCTTACTCAGCACAGGTCACACTCGACCGATTCAAGAGAAAACCGGGGTCCGAGATTGAGGGGAGAACACGAAGGGTTCTCCCCACCACAAGAGCTCAACTTGCACAGAAAAGTTGACCCTCTAAATAGACAACCCTAGGAAAAGGGGGGGGGGGGTCGACGCGGGAACTCCCAACCAATTCAAACCAACTCTTATAGCATGATTAAAACAACACCTCCGTCAAGACATTGAATCCTCGACTAGAGTCAACACCCTTCAATACTAGGGGAAACCCACGAAAACCCTAAACCAAAACATCGAGTCAGAAACATGGCCCACTAAAATCCATGAAACACAACCACATCTGACGAGCATTTCTAAACAAAGGTCAACCCACCGAAGAGTCAAACACACTTTTAAGAAACACATACGATTCAGAAACAACACATCCACATAATCCAGACTACTTGGATTATAATAGAACAAGTCCCTGACAACCCCATGGTAAAACAATGAACATACAACAACGTCAAAACTTAACAGCAGAAAAACAAGTACTAAAAGATCTTGATTGTTCCACTACTAACACGGAACACAAAACCTGGACCAAGGCTTCACACCCCTGGGGACTCCTGACTGTGCGCGAGCTTCACCCCAAGACCTGTGGTTGGGGCTCTGATGGCTGAAGCATCTTCTGCCTCACAGTCAGGTACTGACATTCTCCCATCACAGCGTCCTCTTCATGCGACGCTTCCTGCAAAACTTCTCCAAATGACCCAGACAACCGCATCGATGACACGTCTTCGGAGGGTTGCAACAAGACGACTTTAAATGCCCAAAACGACCACACTGAAAGCATACCATCGAACGATCTAATGAACTGGAAGCTGGGACCAAAGGGGATAACTTATTGGGAACAAGTATCTTTGGCATATTTTCCACACCAGAGGAGGAACTCTTACGAAAAACTGGGGATGTTGAAGTACTAACCACCCGCACACTGGAAACCAACTCAGCCAAGAATGCTTCCTCTACCAGCTTCTCGAAACAAAGGTCTTTAGAAGGGAGGACTCGCTCCTTGATCTCCGGACGAAGACCCCCAGTGAAAAGAGAGACCTTCATGAGCTCATGCGACGCTACCTCTGGAGAAAAGGGAATCAGTTCCTTGAAATGGTCAACATATGCCTTCACCGTCCGTTGACCTTGTTGAATATGCACAAGCTCTCTCTTTTTCTCCAGCTTCACTTCCTCAGGTACAAACCATTGGATGAAAACAATTCTAAAGACATCCCAGGTCATTTCAACTTGCATTGACGGTGGGGTAACCATCTTCCACCAGTCCAAAGCTGGACCCTCAAACAACTCCATAATTGCACGAACCTTAACATTATCGGGAGTTCCCAACCTTCTAAAAACATGCTCCACTTCCTCGAGCCATTTCACTGCCTCTAACGGGCCCTGATCGCCATGGAGAGTAGGCAAAGTCTGAGGAGGACTAAAAACTGGGCATGACATATCCGAATCCTTAGGGACCTTTCTGGGCGGCATTTCCTGAGCGACATATAAAACACAAGGCCAAAACCAACATCAAATCGAAGCAACATCAATAAAAGCACCTTCATCAAAAACAGTCAGCACAAGGACCAATCAAATACAACACAACCCAAAATAAAATCTCCTTTTAAAATCCCCCTTTTTTTTATTATAAAACCACCCTTTTTCTCAAGACTACTTTCCAAAACCAACCCACTTTCAAACCAAAAACTCTCCAAAACCGTTTCCCCTTTAAAACCAATTTAGAAAACAAAGTCAAGCGTTAAATTTCGAATACACACCCAGGTACTCCCATGACCCGTTGTACATGTCTTTATCCACTGTCCATTAATACTCGCATCAACACGCATTTTGAATGCATTATCACACATGTGAAAACGTTCATGAAGAGGAACTGAGGTTCCACCCCAAATCATTCTTAACCAATTCCAAGCAAACAACAGATTTTCAAATCAAGAGATTTCAGTTTTAAAACCCATTTTATACATTTAAAGTCCTTTAAAAGAAACCAGTCCAATTTTCAAAAACCCTTTTTCATTTCCAACTACGCACTCACACAGAACAAAACGAAAACAACATCCAAATTTGCATCAATCACTGAAATGAGGGACTAGTAGTCACACTCAACCTGGCGACATGGTAGTGGGCCATGTCCCAAGTCAGCGTCGACCACTAGGAGGAATTCAAACCACGTACTCGGACTCCACATGGGTCACTACTCCATGTGAAATTACGATGTAACGTCGGCTTGCCTCCATTATCATCTCTCAATCTAAGACAAACCAGGAAAGACAAGGACACAATTCCCGAACTACCCCTAGTAACTCAAGGATCAGTGCGAGCAAGAGTTCGCGACGCTCTTCCCGTACCTACCCCTCGAGTTCCGACAGTCCTAATCTCCTTCTACCGGACAACCCAAATAACAAGAACCTGCTCTGATACCATTTTGTCACGAACCAGCCCGGGTCGACCCTGAACCGGTCACCCGAGCCGGTCCGCGGCAAGTCCCGAGGAGCGTTCCCGATCCCCCCGGGATGGCAACAAGTGCCGGGCATTAAAATTTTGATCGTTGGGAACGATTTCAGCCCAAACAAAAGTAAATAGAACAGAACAAATAAACACTAAAGACATAAACAACTATACCACGACATACCTCCATGTGACCTCGCGGGTCACCACCCAACTACAACCAACGTCGCTCCCACACTGAGCGACTCAAGCAGGAGAACCTGAACACAAGGAACCTGCAACTGAAAAGGTAAAAGATAGGTGTGAGCACAAAAGTACTCAGTAGGTGAGCCCCACAACAAAATCCCAATGCACCACCAGTAAATAAAGAATCTACATAATCCAGGTTTGAACTTTAATGTATAAAAGTAAGTTTTCATAATGCTTTACTTGAAAATCAAATACGAGACATTTCCCTTATTCCTTTTTGAAAGTTAGTTCCCTTTCATCAGTTTTAAACTCATTCTAAAAAGCAAAGTGTTACATTTTCAAATCTTACCCAAAGAGAATAAAGAATTTTCATTTGAGAACCATTTTTCCAAAGTCTAACAGTATAGGCTGTGAAGGATGACTGAAAGTAAACAAGTAGGGAAAACAAGTGCATGAAAAGGGTAAACGAGCAAGGAAATCCAAGTGCAAGCAGAAATAAACCAGAAGTTATCAGCAATAACCATGGGCGATCCTGAACATCCCTAGAAAACCCCTGGACGTACTCGGGTTCAGACTACCTGCCGGCGTGGTACTCCATAGTCAATAACCAACTGGCCGCCCTAATAGCCAACCAGCGGCACATCCCTCCTGGCCTGTCTACAACTCCAGGGGGTACCAACCCGTCTAATCAGGGTTAGAAAGCAACCGTCACTGGATAATCTACAAGACGCCCAGGAACCCATGGTGGTTTTAGTAACACTGTGTAAGTGGGAGACCCTCGCACGCGTGACTCAGCTCACCGCACTTGCCAACCCCTTACACGGACATCTCTACACGACAACCCTCGAAGGGAAGTCCCCCTGTAGAGATGCCCTCACAAGTACGTATATATATATATATATATATATATAATCACTTCACATTTATTAAAGTGCCAACCGGGCCGTCATGTCATTTACATTTTGACCATTTCATATTAAAGCATTTCTAAGGGGATATTACACACACCATTACATTGATAACCAAAAACACACTTAGAACTTTGTTTAAGAAACCCAAATCAGCATATCAACCCTGGAACACAATTGTTTCACAAGTAGAGTTATTTTCTAATATCAAAACGCACCCCACTTTTATCAAGAGCCAAACGGGCCTTTAATCACCTTTTTAAGGAATACTATTTCTCAAATGAAATCCAAACTTTTAATCATGCTTCAAAAGAAAACTTTTTTCAACCACCAAGAACCACACATAAAGTTTCCAAAAACAAGTTTAAAGGTCACACGACGTTTTCTCTAATCAAGGTTCTAAGAAAAACACCATTTTCCATAAACAATACATCTACTAATCTACACCCGCCAAAAACATTTCAAAACCCAATTCAACATGTCTTTCATTATTCAGGAAGAACCATCTAGCAACACTACCATGGAAGCACACAATTAAATCCAAGAAAATGCTTTTAATGAAACGCTAGAATTAAAACAACTTTTATCATCAACAGATAACCAAACTATAGATAACTACTTAATAATACTTTTAAATTTACTGAAACTTAATAAAAATTCAAGGAATAAATAAATTCTAAATTTAAAGGCGAGTGCAAAGGGAGACCTACCTCAAGATCCAAGCGCGACGGTAAAACGACCTTGGAACCAAGGCGTGATGACACGACGTGTGTCCGAAGCCACGTGATAAAGTCCAACACTCTCGAAACTGAGGCGCGGAGACGACAGAACCTCGGAAACAAGGCGCAGCGATGGCGCTTTCTCGGAAACGCCCTGCGCGGGTCCTAAAATCTTAAACAGCGTAGGGGGGGAAGGGAACGCGCAGGGGGAGGGGTCGCCAGACGGCGGTCCGTCGGACAGGGCTAGCAGAGGGAGCGGCTGAAGGAGGGAGGTCGGGTCAGGGGAAGAGGAGCGGGATGGCGCCGAAGGAAGGATGGCTGGGCGTGGCGGGGTGCCGGCGGGAAGGAACAGGGAGGGCGGCGCGGGGAAGCCGGGACGACGGCGCGGGGTCGGCGCAAGGCGGAGGAGCAGGGGGAAAGCGGAATGGGACGGGAGGAGGTGCCGGACGGCGGAGTCGCCGGACGGAGGTCGGCGATCCGGCGGACGAAGGGGAGGCCGGAACGGCGGGGTGCAGGTTGCGCAGAGAAGCCGGAACGCAGGGGCAAGGCGGTGCAGCGGGGGGGTCCAGGGCGGTGCAGCGAGGGGAGCCGGGGCGGCGGTCGGGCGCGGGTACGGCGAGGCGGAGCGCCGGAGGGGGAGCGGGGTGCGCAGAGGAGAGGACGGCGCTGAAGGAGGGAGGCCGCCGGGGTGTGTTGCGCGCGGAAGAGAGGAACGAGAGGAAGGAGAGAGGGGGATGGGGTGGCGGCTGGGTAGGGGGGGTAGGATTAGGGTTAAATTAGTATACATATATATATGATAAAAAATAATAATAATTATAATAATAATAATAATAATAACATTATAATAATAATAATAAAACTTATAATATTAATAATAATAAAACTTATATAACAATAATAAAACTTGCAATAATAATAAATAATAAATTAGTTAATTCAAATAATAATTATTTTGATCACATATTTAAAATAATAATTATAAAATAATTTAAAGATGTTACACATATATATATATTTATACATATATAGATCTATATATATACACATACATTATTATACATATATATATAAAAACATATATAAACATATATACAATAACACAAATAAACAGGTATTAATAATAAAATGCCAACATAAAAATTATAATATTTAAAACACCGGATGAACACACTGTCACCCGGGATGAACGCACGGTCACCGCTAACGACGCGGTGACCGCGCACCGGCGCGAAACCGCCAATGCAATTAATCTCCGAAAAAAAAAAAATTTAAACCGGGTCCAAGAAAGGAGAACAATTACAGACATCCGCGGTCGGGGTGTGACACTTCCTATGGTTATTTCGTGAAGAAAACAATTAATATAATAAAAGGGGGTTTATCCCATGTTATACCCTTCACTAAGGTCGCCCACTAGGGCCACACCAACTCAAATGACCATAGTGACACCTCCTCTTGGGGTTCAAACTTACCCATCATGGCCATGTTATTGATGATATATCTCTTTAAGGGAAGCCTATGCATAAGCCCCACTACACCCTCTAGTGCCATCCCTTTCCCAATATAAATATCCCCACAATATGATGTTAAACTACGTGACAAACACCCTTAGTGTAAGGCATAAAAGTACCAGTTTACCCAATGTGATGAACATGGGATGCCCTACGCAATAAGCATAGCATGCCTCGTGACACAAGCATGAGATGACCTTACTTCACTCATGGGTAGTCTCAGTGCATTAGCCCCATCCAGATCTAATTGTGCATCCTCATATAATGTGCTCGATCCATTATTATCTATTGTTTCACATACCGAGCACGACTCATGTGAGCTTAGAGATCAGAGTTGATCACGCCATTAACATAATTAAAATGCCTCCAATTGGGCCTCCTACTGTAAGTAAACCCCAACTTTATCTTACCAAATGGGCCTCCTCCTAACTGTAATTGTAATAACTCAGGTATTTAAAATATATTTTAATGTTTTTCATTAAAGAAATAATGTAAAATTTTACCCTTAAAACTATATTATTTGTATTAAAAGTTTATATTTTATTTGGTATTTATTTTATTAGATTCTAAGTAATTTATTAGAAACCCATGAGTAATACATTAATAAAATTAATTCTTATCAATTAATAAAAAAAATTCTCCAATTATATCCTCTGAAAGTTTATTCATTTTGGACCAATAAATGGATGCATCGAGATAAGTTGTTCTTCCATGCCTTCTATTTTCTATCTCAAAATTTCAGCTTATTTGGCCTTGTATTGAAGAAGTTATGGGAAAATCATTATAGAAAATAATTGTGTCCAAACAAACTGTCCAGATTCAATGTACCGAATGTCCATGCGTGTTTTGATACCTTAATGGTAGAATATTAGAATGTGTTATTATGTGTAATTTCTCCCATATGCCTTGTACGTACACCATAAAAATTTCATCCCCTTACACAATGTTTTTTTTTGGAGTTATGGTCAAATCATTGATGAAAATATTTACAGTCTGGTAGATTTATTGAATCTGGATGCATTCACTTCACATGCGCTTTTGACCATAATAAAGTTAAAACCAAATGTTCCTCCAGTTTGATGAAATGATCCAAATAAATCCATATAACATCTATCAAAATCTTAGGCCAATCCAAGAATGTTGAAAAATGTTATGATCAAATTTTAGTGGTGGGACCCATCTAGTCGGTTCCACATCAGCGTTGACTCCATGACCACTTATCGCCCCTCAAAACGTGGATCCAACTTTCATTATATAAATGAAAAATATAGATATATTAGTATAGAATCCACACATAAATTAAAATATGGCTGAAATAAAATTTTAGAAGAAAAATACTAAAGTGAAATTGAAAGGGAAAAACTGAAATTCCTACACATTTTTTGAATTTATTAATCATTATTCTCGATCAAAATGTATTTAAGAAATTATATAAAATTAAATTGGTGATTTATATATTGTAGGACCTTAATTGGCCTTGAAAAAATTAATTTTCATCCAAAAATGTTGGAATTAATTCCACCCAAAACTGGTTGGTCTTAATGGACAAATGATAATTATTTAAACCCTTAACGCCACCCCTACTCAAGTATAAATACCCACCCCATCTTCCCATTCTCTGACTCCCAATTTTAAGTTCACTCTCATATACATCCCAAAGAGTCTCTTCCATTTCTCTCTCTTCAATCTTGAATAGTTTTGTTGGTTCAAAGTTTGTCCTCTCAAAGATTTTTGAAGTTACTCTTCAATGCAAGAGACTTTCTTTTAAAAATACTATTTTAAAGTCTCCTTTCCAACTCCTTTTCTTATACACCCATGTTTTTAAAAATATCTTATTAATGTATTGATATGGAAATAAAATAATTATAAAGTATATTATGTATCTTTTGACTTTTTTTTAATGGTTTTCAAAAGGAATCATTTTACGGAATGTTTTGACTCTCTTTACAAAAGACAAAAAGGAATGTTATATTTTAACATACACGACATCAACGAAATTTCCTACCACCACAACCATTATTTTAAGTTTGGATCACTTTACAAGATTTCAGGTTTTATTCAAAGAAAAAATCTCTTTCCCTTTTTCTAGGTATTTTGGTATTGGAAATGGATTTTTAAAAGAAAATGGTATTTTGATATTCGAAAGTGTTTTGCATATGGGTTTAAAAGAGTTTTTCAAAAGTTTTATGATGAACACTACTGGAAAATGGGCCTATACCCATGGTTTTCGAAAACCGAGGGTATAGGGATAATATGGGCACCTATACCCACGGTTTTGGACAAAACCGTGGGTATAGATTATTTTTAAAGACCAATACCCATGGTTTTGCAAAACCGTGGGTATAGGTGTTTTTTTTAAGACATATACCCATGGTTTTGGCCAAACCTTGGGTATAGAGTTTTTTTCGAAGACCTATACCCACAGTTCTTCAAAACCGTGGGTATAGGGGTATTTTTTTTTGAAGAGTTATTATACCCACGGTTATAGAGAACCATGGGTATAGCTTTCCCACCATAAAGCGGGGAAAAAATTACACGAGACGACGAAAAAAAATTGGCAGGAAGAAGATCTGGATTAATATAATTAGGCGGATAGAAATACAAAACAATAAAATCATTGTAGATTAGTTGGTTGGTTCGGCGCGGCTCATTCTTCGGCAGGTCTTCAGTCCTGTGTTCGAATCTCGGTCAATTATTTTTTCTTATAAATAAGTTTAAATAACATAAGTAGAGATTAGGCGCTGTAGTGTTCACCTCCAAGTCGCGAGTTCGATTCTCATGTGGTTAATTTTTCGATAAGCGGAAATATTAATATATTTATATAAATATATCCATATATACTGAATAACTCAATAGGTCGGTTGGTCAAATTCGGTGTTCTGCAGGTGTCGCGTCCCGGGGTCGAATCCCGCCTGCTGATTTTTTTTGAGATTAAATCCCCACGGTTTTCAAACCGTGGGGGAAGTCCTCTGCCACCTGTGCAATGGGGTGGTACGCGGTGACACATATATTCCCACGGTTTAACCGTGGGGATAGTCTAGGACCCCTATTGTGATGCCACACAGCCCCACAGTTCCCAAAACCGTGGGTTTAGGTGTTTTTTCCAGTAGTGGAAAAGTGAAATCATAAAATGTTTTATTCATGATATGGTACTTGAGCATTATATATGAGAAACGGTTGAGCCCAATATAACTTATACGATAGGTTGAGCCTCATTATAGCTTACGAGTGAGCCTGATATAGCTTATATGATGGGTTGAGTCCCATTATAGCTCATGGGTGAGCTCAATACAGCTTATACAATGGGTTGAGCCCCATTATAGCTCACGGGTGAGCTTGATATAGCTTATACGAAGGGTGATCCCCATTATATCTCTCCAATGTATTAGGTAAAGAATAAATATCTAGAGATGACATGTTTTATGATACCTTGGTGAATAACCTTGGTAATTATGTTTTATGACACCTTGGTGATAAACCTTGGTGATATGATTATGAATGTATTATTCTTATGTTGTAGCCACATTGCCATGTTATGTATCTATTACTTATGATTATTCTCCCATGATATGGATCGTGTTTTATCCGTGATGATTATACATGCTCCATTTCCTTTTTTCCCTTACTGGGATTTATGCTCACCCTATTCTATTTATGTATGTCCCTAAGAAATTACTTGCAGTGAGGTGATGTAGGATGAAATAAAAAAGGAGTATTTCAAAATGATTAAATATTTTTTATGTTTTCCTCATGTAATTCTCGTGTTATGTACCTGGTTTCCAAGACACTAGACCTCAAAAGATCTTTCAAAGTTATTAATGTAATATTTTGTTAAAGAATTATGTTAATAGTCATGTATTAAAAAGAAAGGTTATCACAGTTGGTATCAAAGGATGATTTATTTATTTTTGGAAACCAGGACTAGAAAACATTAGTAAAAAAACATAGGGATAAGTCTAAATATAGGAAAACATCCTGATACAAGTGGGTGTGGCTCTGACACTGTTGTACTTAGGGGTAATAACCCCCAAAAAGGGGAATTGAGATGGACTCGATCGTCACTCGATGCATGAAAACGTGCCTTGTTACACACCTAGTTTAACACTATCGGAGGATATGATTTGATTAATCATATACTTTTACAAACCATTATGAAGGATATATAGATAATTTAAACCTTTTATTGATATTTAAATATATCATCCTAGAATCATGATATTAGAAAATTTTAGGATTAATCTCTCCTTTAGAATTGTTATTATAAGATTCCTAATAAGTAACAAATCTCTCACTTAGGTTTTATCCTTCTAGAAAAAATAGTAAGAAATAGAAGGAATCATGCAAACAACAGATGAAACAGAAAATGTGATGATGACCTTCTCAATATGGGGGGAGTTGGAGTTAAAATTTCAAGGATAAAATTTCTTTAAGGGGGGAAGAATGTAACAACTCAGTTCTTAAAAATATATTTTAATGTTTTTCATTTAAGAAATAATGTAAATTTTACACTTAAAACTATATTATTTGTGTTAAAAGTTTATATTTTATTTGGTATTTATTTTATTAGATACTAAGTAATTTATTAGGAACCTATGAGAATTGAAATAATAAAATTAATTCTTATCCATTAATAAAACATTTTATCCAATTTTATCCTAATTTTTTTTATGAATTTTTAGATAATTAAATGGATGCATCTAGATAATTTGTGTTAATTAAATTTGTTCTCCCATTTATTCTATTTCCCCCCACAAAACTTCAACTTTTTTGTCCATATATTGAAGAAGTTATGGCCGAATTATTATAGAAAATAATTATGTCCAGACAGACTGTCCAGATTCAATGTATTGAATATCCACATGTTTTCAGATACCTTAATGGCATAATATTGGAATGCAGTCTTATGCGTACTTTCTACCCTATTTATTTTGAGTAAACCATCTAAATTTCATCCTCTTGCATGATTTTTTGGGAGTTTTGGTTGGATCATTGATGAAAATATTTTCAGACTAGCGGATTCATTGAATTTGGATGCATTGACTTCACACGCGCTTTTAACCATGAAAAATTTCAAACTAAATATTCCTCTAGTTGTATGAAATGATCCAAATAATATCATATAAAATCTTTCAAAATTTTAGGCCAAACCAAGAATGGGAACAAATTCTATGACTGAATTTTTGTGATGAGACCCATCTAGTCGGATCCACTTCAGCGTTGACTCCATGACCACTTATTGCCCCTCAAAATATAGATCCAACTTTCATTATATAAATGAAAAATGTATATATATTAGTATATAATTCACACAAAAATTAAAATATGACCGAAATAATTTTTTAAAAGAAAAATCCTAAAGTGAAATTGAAAGGGAAAAATTGGAATTCCCATGCAATTTTTAAATTTATTAATCATTGTTCTCGATCAAAATGTATTTAAAAAAAACATAAAATTAAATGGGTGATTGATGTATTGTAAAACCTTAACTATACTTGAAAACATTAATTTTCAACTAAAAATTTTGGAATTAATGCCACCCAAAATTGGTTGGCCTTAATGGAAAAATAACCATTATTTAAACCCTAACACCACTCCTTCTCAAGTATAAATACCCACCCCATATTCCCATTATATAACTCCCAATTAAAATTTATATCATCATATAACTACCAAGGAGTATATTCCATTGCTCTCTCTTCAACAATGAAGAGTTTTTTTAGTCCAAAGGTTGTCCTCTCCAAGATTTAGGAAGTTACTCTTCAAGGTAAGAGATTTTCTTTTAAAAATCCTCTTTTAAAGTTTCCATTCCAACACTTTTTATTCCATGTACATGTTTTTAAAAATATATTATTAATGTATTTATATGGACATAAAAGAATTATAATGGATACTTATGTCACTTTTGAATTTCTTTCAAAGGTTTTCAAAAGGAATTTTTATAGAATGTTTTGAATCTCTTTACAAAATCCAAAAAGAAATGTTCTACTTTAATGTATATGGCATCAATTCCTTTTCTCTCCATCATAACCATTACTTTAAGTTTGGATTCCTTTATAAGATTTCATGTTTTATTCAAATAAAAACCTACTTTCCCACTTTTTTTTGGGTATTTTGGTATTGAAAATGGTTTTTAAAATAATAGGGTATTTTGATATTTGAAAGTGTTTTTCATACGGGTTTAAAAGAGTTTTTTCAAAGTTTTTATGATGAAAAGTGCAAGCATAATTTTTTTTATTCATTATAAGGTACTTTAGTATTATATATGAGAAACAGGTGAGCCTGATACAACTTATACGATGGGTTGATCCCCATTATAATTCACAGGTGATCCAGATGCTACTTATACGATGGGTTGAGCCCCATTATAACTCATGAGTGATCCCAATATAGCTTATACAGTGGTTGATCCCCATTATAGCTCATGGGTGAGCCTGATATAGCTTATATGAAAGGTGAGCCCCATTATAGCTCTTCAATGCATTGGGTAAAGAATTAATATCTAGAGATGAAATGTTTTATGATAACTTGGTGAATAAACTTTGTAACACCGTATGATTTTTAAAAGGAAACTATGTTCAATAGCATATATTACATACAACATTAAGCCTAAACAAACCATGAAATATTTTACTTAAATATGACCATTATAACCTAGCCATTAAATTAGCAGTTATGAATAGTTTTAACTAATTTATAAAATATATATAAATGTCTGAATTGATAAAAATTTATTAATAAATAATTAAGAAATAAGCACTCAATTTTTAATAAAGACATTTTATTCTTTTAAAAAATACATTTTCCTTAAAAATGATTTTTGTGAGAAAATATTATAATTATTTTTTTAAAACTTTTAAAAAATGAATTTTATAAAATTAAAATCATTTCTGAAATAATAATATCAAAATTAACTTAGGGTGAATTTTTTGGATTTTTCTGAAATGTTTGATTTTTCAGTGAATAGTGAAAAATACTGATTTTTCAAATATTGTCATTTCTTTTCATTAAATCAAGTAATATAAAAGTTACATTATATTTTTGATTTGGTATTAAAGTTACACATAGAATATTTGATTTATAATGATCTAATTAATTTCATTTTAATCATCAATTTTCATGATTTTGGTATAAGTTTATATTTATTCATAAAAACACAGTTTTCTGTAAACTGTTTTTAAATGCATAAAGTTTATCTATTTTAATTAATTAAAATAACACATAATAAGGAAATATTTAAATGAAATGAATATATTATACATATATTTATAATAATTTAAATTCATATAATTATTATTTCTAGCTATATAGTTAATATAAGATCGTCTATTACTTGAAAATGCATTTCTTGAAAAACCGTTTTTCGACACGTTTTATAGGTTTAATTTTAAATTGAATTCTGCCACTTATATGATTTAAATTTAATAAAATAGATTCTATATTTTGAATTATAATAATTAATATTATGTAATAAGTTCAACTTAATTTTGGTCATAATGAATAGTAAAAACAATCACTACTGGAAAACTAACATATACCAACAGTTTGGAACCGTTGGTATAGCCTATACCAACGATTTGGATAACCGTAGCCAAGTAAGCCGTTGGGATAGGTCTATACCAACGGTTTTGCGAAAACCGTCGGTATAAGTAATATGAAAATATATACCAACGGTTATGGAACCGTTGGTATATGTATTTCAAAAAAAACACATTCGCTAGGATTTGATCCCAGGACCCATAGTTTATCATTGAACGACTTAACCACTAACCTAACATGACTTTTGTGAACATAATTACATAAATATATATATTTATTGTCATAATTATTTTAAATTTTGATTTATATAATTTTCTCGGTAAGAAGATATGATAAAAATTCTCAGGACCTATACCAACGGTTTTGACAACCGTTGGTATAGTTCTTGATTCTAGAATTTATTTTGGGTTGAAGGTTGATTTCTAGGGGACCTTTCCCAACGATTTTGGCAAACCGTTGGGATAGGTATACCCTTTCCCAACGGTTTTCCAAAACCGTTGGGAAAGGCTATACCTATCCCAACGGTTTTGGCCAAACCATTGGTAAAGGTGGCCACAAAGTGGACTTTTCCCAACGGTTTGGCCAAACCGTTGGGATAGGTATACCCTTTCCCAACGGTTTTGGCAAACCGTTGGGAAAAGTGGCCAAAAAGTGGGATTTCCCAACGGTTTGGCCAAACCGTTGGGAAAAAGGACCCATACCAATGGTTTTTACAAACCGTTGGTATAGAAGCATTGGGAAAAGTCAGGTTTCCAGTAGTGAATAAAAAAACTAATTACCATGGTGAAAAACTAAAATGGTAAAAATGAGTAACCTTAGAGGTAAATAGAATAAAATGTTTAAAAAATATTTATTTTTGAATGGTAGAGATTTTTATTTAACATATAACCCATTCAATCCATTATTTATCAATTTTTAGGTACTTGGATTGAGTGTGACTTCCCATTATTGAATAGTTTTTGGTATTTACAAAAATGTCACTCCTACTCAATTATAGAACGGTATCCCCTCCCCTCATTTATTTACAACTCTAAATCCATTTGTATCAACCAAAACCTACCAAATTCTATCCCAAAAATACTTATCCACATTCTAGAGATTTTAATCTTCCCAAAAGACTAAATTTAGGATCATTAATAAGAGATCCAAAGGAGGTTCATTTAAGTGGAGGTAATCGTCTTCACCAAGCTCCTTATTTTTACCTATTATTTTTTCACATTCAATTATGTCTTAACAATTATAATATAATAAAAATAGTATATCTTATATACTTATATGTTATCATGTTTATTACATAATATTTATCCACCTCCACTTCTATCAAATGGGAAACGAGACCATCGTTCGTGTGTATGACAGACTACCGCCACGCGAACCAATGTAATTTGTTTTTCATCATTGTTTCTCATGAATATTCATGATGATGAATTTAATGTTTATATATGATTTTCATGAATTATTAATCATTATATAAAATTAATGCATCATATACCTTCTTACCTTATCATCCATTGAAAAATGTTAACGCCGTTAGTGTGTATAGTGAACTACCACCTCACGAAGTAATGTGATTCGTTTTTTATTACCGCATCACATGGATGATATATGTAATTGAATTTAAATAAATAATATTATATTTATGATATAATTATAATTATATAAATTTAAAATAACACTCACCTTATTTCCATCATGATCATTGAAAAATGGAAATGTTACTCATGCGTACGTACAACCCATTGTCTCTGTGATCGTAACATGGTTTATTTTTCATAACCATATTTCATGATTGGTTTTAAAAATATAATTGATGTATAAAAATTATAATTACTTCATGATTATTATTCTATATATTATAGAAAAATTACCCCTTTGACTATGGTCAACACATCGATGTTGTTTTAAAATTATGAATTGAGCATTCGCAAAACACCCGACGTAGACATAACCAAATAAGTAATTAAATATGTCATTAAAATAAATGAAGTAAATGGTTTAAGTAAAATGTATCAAACTTGGAATTTTTTTTAATAAAACAAATAATTTATATAATTTTATCACACAAGAGATAAATGACATACACATCAAGTCTGGACTCGAGGTAAGGGTTTTCATCTCAAAACTTCCTTCTTTGAGACACATGTTCTTTTATGCACCCAATTTCTTTTAATAGGTGAATATAACACAAATTTAATATTTAAAATCATTTATTATTATTATTTATGGTATTTTAACTTCAACATAAAAAGTTCTCTCTTTCAATTGGTTTTTATTAAGATGTTTCTTAAACAATAAGGGGTTTCTTGTCTCACTTTTACTTCCATGAGACATATGCCATATTCACCACTTATTTCTTTTGTGTGGTGTATATAATGCCCCTTTTAATATTATATCATGAATATATTTATAATTATAGTATTTTAAGTTCCATTTGAAGTTAAATTTTTCATGGGTGTTATGATTCAAAAGTTACTAAGGTGGTAAGAGTTTATTTCACAATCTCATCATCATTCAGAATTATTTATATTTAAGTCTCCTATAGAGGAATTATTTGAAATTTATATATTAAGCCTAATATATTTTATTCTAATATGGTTATTCATGAAATTTTCAAGTAATATTACTATTTTCCTATCTTTGGTACTTAAAATGACCGAAAAATGTTGTTAAGAAAAGATGTCTTTATTTCCCTCTTCAGTCGAAAATAATTTTTCTTACATATCCATGCTTTCTAAAATTATTTTCAAGAATATTTTTAATTTTTTAAAATGATTTATTAAATATATTTTTACCCTTGTTTTTATTTTCATAACATGGTTTAAAAGTAATCTTCTTTTCATTTTCTAAATGAGTTACTTTTTAACCTTTTTACAATAGTGTGAACAGAATATTTTTTAACTTATATGAATTGTAAAAAATTACCCATCATCATGAAAACTCAATTATTTGAATATTACTTTTTAATTTTCCATGTTTATTTTTAAATAAAATTTTTTCTATAATATTCTGTAATTTTTTATATTTTTAATAAGTGATTTCAAATTGAAGAGGGTATTTTTCTCAAGAAATATTCTATGTAATATTTTAAAGACATCTTCATCAACCAAGAAATCCTTTGATAATATTGATTGATTATAAATTATGTATATATGTCTCTCACATATACCTAGATTATTCTCACTTACTTTTATGGGGTAATATATGCCTTATGTTTATCTTTATAATGCCTTTATTATGAAATTTCCTTTGAATGTGATATAAGACAAGATTATGCAACCCATTTTATCTTAATGTGTAATTATTATATTTACGCCTTATGATTTCTTTCCATTTTATCTAACGCAAAATCATAAACATGTTATGATGGGAACACCCAGATAGTTTTCCAATGCATTGGGTAAATATTTAGTCTCATGAGGCGTCATGTATGGGATTAGGGAGTAAAGATAATCCATTATGGACTTTTTACACCATGTGATATTGTCTATACCACTAGCATTAACTCGTGTTTATGTCATGTTGTGTGTTGCTTCCATATTTCTTATGTTACCATGATTTTATGATACCATGTTATTTATGTTATACTCCCATGTAGTTACTCATGAGACTCATATTTTATGATATCATGTTGTACTTTTGACTAACATGTTATGTTTTCTTATCATGTCATTCCCTTACTAGGATTTTTGGCTCACCCCTTTTTTCTATGTATTCACTAGGTTATCCCATGTAGTTTTAGGAGCTCATTATTGATAATAAAATAAAGTTGTTTTATTTTAGTCTCACTTTGATATATTATGAACCTAGTCTTCTGAAGACACTACACCTTTTCAATCCTTGTTTTGTATTAATGGATATTTATATTAAAAATCATACAATAATATGTGTAAAAGGATTGGATCACTATAGTTGGTATCGAAGAAAATATCTAGTTAATTTTTGGTATTAGGACTAGAATAATTTAGTGATAACACCAGGTATAAGGAAAAAACTAATTATAAACAAATATTCTAGAATTTTGGTGAAGTATATGGAGAGTGGGTTCTAAGAAATTACATCCCTGTATGGATACTAGAAGTGGATGTGGATCTAGTACAAATGTACCTAGGGGTAATAACTTTGAAAAGGGTGCATTGGGACTTGACTAGATCATCACCTGATGCATGATGATGGGTCTTTCTTCACACATAGTTTGACACTCCTAGGGGATATGCTTTGGAAATTCACAAACTCTTTACGAACCATTATGAAGGACTTGAACAATTGTTAGGTTAAAAAACCTAGCAGGAAACGTTACCACAGATAACTTAGATTGAAAACTAGAGACTCATAAGTTAGGATATACTTATTATTAATAAGTTATTCCTTCTAGGTTTATAATTTTCCCCTTTTGTATGTTAATTCATTCTCATCGTGTTTCTTTTATTATTTTTAGTTAATAAAGTGAAATAGGAGAAAGCATGCCAACAACCAATGTGATGGTCAATGTAATGATTTCCCTAATGAGATGCCTAACCTAACAGGAATAAATGTTAGACATATTATGATCATTCCAAATGAGCTATCTTGAATCATGATTACAAACTGGAACATAGTTGAATTTCCAAACACATAAAAGAAGAGAAAGATGGTGTATCGTGGAATTTCAAGTGTTAAAGATGATAAAGAAAAAAGATTCAATTTACCACATGTAAAAAATATGGCAAGAGGCACCATGGAACATACCTTAAAGGAACTAAAAGATGATTTATGTGTGGAAAATGAGGGCACAAAACAACTGCTTTCTGAATAAAAATGAAGAGTCCAATTAACAAGATGTGGGGAAATAAAGTTCAATATAAGGCACCACTAACAGTTCAAGGTCATAGACATGGGGAACATAGTCATTATTCAAGTAAATACCTTAATCCAAGGATCAATTCATAAGGTCCCATGTTATGATAATCATTGAAGAGGAATGATTGAAGTGTTTAGGTATTGTAAATCAAAAATCACATTGTTGAAGTATTTTTGTCAATGGCATGTTAGTTATAAGAATCATGAAACATCTAAGGATTGTTCTACAATAGTTTTTCTTTAAGTATTTTCAATAATATATTGAATGTTACTAATGATCTAGAAAGGTTATTTAATGGTAAGGTGATATTTTATGGAAAAAAACACGATTGAGGAAAATATTATATTTGATATGTGCTTGATGTTGAGGTAATTATAGCCAATTAATATTATTTGATTTTTTTTGTAAAAAATAAGATATATAGAAGAATTTAGTGGTTAAAAACTGATTGGATGATTAATGTTATTATAAGGATGTTCATCATATTTTTGGGAACATTATTAGAATTATATTAATATTATTTTAGAAAAAGGACAACCCATATGCCAAACGACAACTCATCATATCCAGCAAGGCTATAGGTCTTTAATCCACAACCGAAGGGGGATAAGGGTGTAGCACCTACCACTAGCCTACGTGATGTACTGGTTAGTATGATATTGTTTTTACTTAAATGATTTTATGGATAAATATTATGTTGGTTTTGAGAAACATATTTTAGGATCAAATCTTTTTGAATTTTTAGGATTTTTAGGTGATTAATGATATTTTGGGAAATGTTTCATTAGGTTGAGGTATATATAACCCTTAGGTCTAACATATGATTTAAAATGAAAAATTATCTGGGAATAACATAATTAAATATTTGAAATTTTAGGTTATTTGGGATACATGGTTATATAGTTATGGAATAATTTAAGTTGAAGTTTGGTTTTAAAGGATTAATAGGAAGGTTTATACATTTTGGAAATTATCTTACCTTGTGGTATCTATTTCAGTTTTGGTTAATATTTAAATATATTATGAATATATTGTTATCCTTTTGTGGATTATGTGATCTATTAGAAGTTTATTTTAGTCTTTCATGCATGAAGAAATTCATCTTGAATACTCATAGTTTGGAGTAACAAATGATATTATGGTGAAAAATGATTAAAGGATGAAATTATACTTTTCAAGTAAGTATATTTTCTTATGTTCTCAATATAGATGGTAAAAAGATCCCTCAACTTTAGGAAAATGATCTTTAAATAAAAATGTTATTCATTTTTGATAAATCAATGGTCTCTTCTCTCTTAATAAAAGTATTAAATTATATCCTAAATGGATCTTCTTTCCAAATCCATGTTTTCAATTCCCACCAATTTTCTCTTATATGGGAACCTAGTTATGTGAAGACCTTCGTACTTATGTACTTCAGTTATACCTGGTTTTTGAGCTCTGTCTTTTTCTTTTTGCTTTTTGATTGATATCATGCTTGTGGTTTTCCCTTTGTGAAATTCTGAGAGACCTTCGGGGGCCTCGGGGTCCCTATTGGGTATTGTTATACTTACCCTTGCACGGGCATCGCCCGCACTTTGTTGTGTCTTATGCAGACGACGGGTAGCATTAACTGAGACTCAGGGAGCTAGGACCTGATGGTGGACGACGGTGATGGTTGACGTGGAGAGCTGTGGAGATGAGTTATACCTACCCTTCAGGTAGAATCCTCGATGTACGATCTCAGGAGTTGTTTTCTATTTTCACTTTAGTTGTATCTTTTTAGTTGGTCTTGTATTTTGGCCCCTTTACTTTCAGTACACACTTTTACTACTATAGTTTTACTTTGTGGTTGCATCTTGTTGTGTTCTTGGGTTGTGTGTTTGTATAGGTTTAAAGGAAATGTCATCCCATTTTAGGAATACCCCTTTCCGATGCTAGTCGTCAACCCCTGGCCTATGGAAGGCGGGCTTGGGGTAGTCATGGCACGGGCCCTGAGGGATGGGTCGTGACATCCATATCCAACATATTTGCATTTGTTAATTCTCATTGGAATTATTCATTGAATTCCTTCAATGAATGAAAGTCATTTAATCCATTCATAATGGATTATAACTGGTGAAACCGCATGGGAAGATACCTGCACCTGAAGTCGGGAAGATACCTGCACCTAAAGTCATGCAATTGTGGCAGATACATGCACTCAGTCTGTAAAGTGAAAAATGCATGAACTTAGACAAAAACATTGGGTGCAATGTATTCTACCATATGAACCATATAAATATGTTTTAAGTGCATAACCAATAGTGTATCGACAAATCAACTGTATCACCCAATGTTTGGGTGGGATCCTCTTTGTATCCAAGATATGCTGGTATTTCTCATGAGTTAAGGAAGCATATATAAGAAAGATTCAAGAAGAGAGATAATCAACAGAAGGCTTGAACTAGTTTGATAAACTATCATAATGGCTACCCCCTCCTTTATATATGCCTCGAATAATTCTTGAATCCCCCATGAAATTTACTCAAACGTTACAAATTTTTTTATTAAATCCTTTAGTAACACTTGTAGCCCTTGACTAATCCAATTTTCTCAAATGTTTCATCCTATGAAACATTGATAATAATAATATCCAACGTAATAGAGTTTCAAATGTTAACCCTTAACGTTTGAATGTCATGATAATCATAGGATGCTACTGTTATCATACTATTTGTTTTGAAATATTACGATATATCCAAGGTAGTGGATATGATATCACCACATCTTTTCCAAAAATAATTCCTTGCAATAAAGAAACAAGGAATACGATATGACTTTGAAACTATGCATGTTGTACTATATGACATGTTCAATCGTAAATAACAAAAGGCCCATATATATCACATGTACATTAGGATTTAAGGAATATCACCATCTTCTTCATCCATAAAGGTCATTGGTCATAGGAAACAACATTGATATTCATTTGATAAACCAAAATAGGCACACCATCAATTTTTTTAAAGGGGTTCTAAATAATTTTTTATCACTTACCTCTTCTTCTTTCAATAAATTATATCTTTTATTTAGTGGAATGACCTCGACGGTCTTACTCTGAATATTTCTCAAGGAATAACCAATTTTTTCTCTAATACAATTCATCCTATAAACAAAATCCTTATGTCTATAGTTAGGGAATGAAATGTAATTCCCATGAAAAAAAATTCTTATTTATCTAGTGGAATTTTCAGTAGGCCTCCTTTACTTGTGTCCCAAATCATTGTTTCTTGAATATTTTCTTTCTTATTTGAAATAAGTCATGATATAACATATGTATCCACATAATTAACACTTCATAATTGGGGAAACCTTTTTTGGTCTTCTTGTTGCTTTAGTAGCATATTTACCTTATTTATGAGATACTCTTATTCATTTTTGTTGAGATTTCCCTTCCAATTTCTATTTTCCTTTTGTCCTTAAACCTCAATGGTTTCACTTTTGTAACTTGAGACCTATAAATCTCAATATCATATCCAAGTTCACTATTACCCATACATATAGTCCTTTATTTTTCAAAAATTCTTTTAGTTTATTTGATATTATCACTAATTTTTCATTAGCCAATATACCATATTAGCTTTCAAAGCTCAAATTATTTTTTATTATAACATATTTGATTTTAGATTTATTATTTTTCTCATTAAAGCCACTTATTCTTTTAAAGACTCAATTATCCTTCCTATTTACTTATCACAAGCAGTATGATGCATAATTATTTTTATTCATTCTTCGATCTTAAATTTGAATTTTTCCATATTTTCATAATTTTCTTACACCAAGTATTTTTCTTTAAGTACTTGCTCAAACCTTGTGATCTCATCTTAAAACCATTGATTATAATTATATGAATATTTCATCATGTTAAGCATCTTATTATTTTTATTTCTATAAATATCAAGTTACTTAAGAACACCTTCAAGTTTAACATTTAAACAAATAATGACTTCATGCTGATTTTGAGTTTCTTTAGCATATACCTATTTAATTTTTATTGCATCTATCATTGAAACTAATAAATCTTCTAAATATAATTTAAATTCAATAACTTCTTCTTCATAATATGAAATTTCATCAACATTATCATCTTTTCTCACAAGGCATTTTTTGAAATTTTATCTCTGATTACTTGTTAAAACCATACTTCTTTCTTGACTTTTTGGTGGAGAATTTCTTCAATTTCCTTTTATGAAATTTAACTTTAGCTTCTATATATTCATATCCTCTAGTGCATATTACTTTTATGTGACCAAATTTTTCACATTCAAAGCTAGATAAGAGTAGTTAATATCTAATAGTCAATATAATATAATTATATAGTCAAATCCCTTTAAAAAAATTTGTCATTGTTGATTGATTTGGAAAACTTAGTCAATTCACTATAACTACATGGTCTACGATCCATTACATATTATAGCCCATGGTATTTCACTGGATACTTAGATATTTTCTACCTTTCCTTATAAAACTTCATTCCTTCCAAAAAAATTCAAAACACTTCTTTCATGGAATTGAAAAGTGATTTTTCTTGATTCAGTATACTTTTTCATTCATGGAATTTAACCACAATTCATCTCTTATTGTCTCTTAAAAGTATCTAGTCTCTAATTGTGATAAAAATAATGTTTACTCAATATTATTCATCTTTATTGTTTGAATGGGTGTTGATTTATGCCCAAGTATATTCCCACCCATCAACTTCAACTCTCTTCTGTTTTCTAAAAAAATAGATAACTAGTCCTTAAAAAATTATAAATATTCCTCTAATTCAGCATCAAAATCAAACTTATGTGTGTTATTTGGAAGTTCTAAAAACTACTCCTTATGTTCTTAATTCACTATTTCAAATTTCAAATAACTTCCTTTGGATTGTTCTTTTATAAATCTCCCATAAAATTTTTTCAACGATTTTACTAATCCTCTTATTAAAACATTTGTAAGACTTACTTTTCATGGAGTATCCATAAAATACACATTCATCGGTTTCATCTTCATACTTTCCTTGATTTCTTTCCTCGTTTTTTATAAATAATTCTCTCTCAAAGATCATAAGATGTTTCATATTTGGTTTCTTGTTATACCATATCTCATAAGAAATCATTGATGGCACAAGGAAATGTGTACCATGCACTTTGTCGTGGAAACCATGATATGGGCCTCACTCAAGTAACACAACTCATGTGCAGGCAGAAAATTATATTTTCACATGATGAAGACACGAATGGGATCTCCATGTGACACATGAATGCTCACATACTAAGGGGGGGGATATTCCTCAAAAAAATCTCAGTCTGATGATATGGTAGTGAGAACCACCCACTAGGAGTAGGCCATGTATTTTATCCATTGTTGAAAAAAGGGATATTGAGAATGTAAAACAAATTTTCAAAGGTCTTCTAGGCACTTTTTTTATTTGTAAAACACTATTTACAAGGAAACACTATATTTAAGGGAATATCTCATTTTTCAGGCTTCGATTTTACTAATTTTGGATCTCAAAAGGATACTTGGATCAAAATTTATGACCATTTTAAGTTGGATGAAGTTTTTTCAAATTTCGACTTCATGCCAAGGAGAACTCTACACATGCGCCCTACCTCATGTGCACTCGCTAATCCTCCATGCCCTAGTCTCAGACACCTAGGCGTCCTGTACCTAGTCATTTTTCCCAAGTCCCCTTCATGCTCCCCTCTTTCACATGCTTAACAACCTTCGCACACAACCTGTATGCGTGGATCATTCATGTGCTCTACTTTGCACTCTCAAGTCCTGTCGTGTGAGGCACACATCTAAACTAGCACACAGAAGGCAGTTGACCGCCTGACCTTATGCCCTAGTCTCTCTTGGTCTATAAATAGACTCCCATGTGTCCTATTTTAGAGGATAGCGCAAAGAGATGCCCATAGATCACCTACGTGTCACAAAAAAGTCTTCTCTTCCCCTTTAGGTGACTTATTAAGTCAAAACCTAAGGGAATTAATGAAAATTAAAGGAAATTGTGTTATCTAAAGATTTTAATACAAAAAAATTGTGAAATACCACTTCCCCTATGATCATTAAGGACTATGGTGAATGTAATGTCTCAGAATTTCCATGTAATTTTTTATTTATATAGAATTATTAGAAGACCGCAAAATCTGACGGCACATGATTCTGAGTCCCAGAGTGCCCGAAATGATCCGTCGAAAAAAGTGTTAAGCTTAAAATAGCGCGCATGAGCAGTTTTCCTGAAAAAGTGGAATAACTCTTAAACAGAGGCCCGAATCAGAAATATGAGGGCACCATTGCGTTCAGGATAGTGAGTTTATCTTAGGAGCGACTTAAGTTTAGTCGACGCAGGCCTCTAGAGAGAAAACCCAAAAATGACATAACTGTAAATAAAATAAATAAATAAAATTATTTTATTTTTCAAATTCTTATAACTCATGAATGGTGACTCATATTAAAAACCTGAGACCACCGATGGACTCGTGAGGGCATGCTTTCCTTAGGCAGATACTAACATTGTCTGGCACGGGCCGCCAGTGGAAGTTAGTTTTTGACCGTAAATAAAATAATTAAGTAACAATTATTTTATTGTAAAATCTTTAACTTCAAAACGATAACTCGGATTGAAAATCCAAGAGTAACGTTGAGATCATGAGGGATTGTTTCCCTTAGGAGGAGCCTAACCTTGACCGGAACGGGTCGAGGGTGATTGTTAATAATTTTTTGAACTTTTTTTAAGGTACGTTCAGTAAACGTGCGGGCGGCGAATTCTATCATTTGAACCAGTGCTCGAATTAAAAATCTGATGGCACCATTGTATGTACAGCGGCATGATTCTCTTAAGGGAAGCTTAACTTCTACCAACAAGGGTCGGACGAAAAAGTTAATTTTTGGACTTTATAAAAAAATAAAAAAATAAATTTTGGTTATTTTATTTTTTCTTTGTCCAACCGTTGGAAAAACGGTGGTGGGACCGCAGTGTATCATTAAACCATTTAATGGCTTGACTTATATTTTATATAAACACACCATTGGGAGATTTAAATGAATGTGTCACCACACCGTTGAGATAATTAAAGAGGTTCATTAATTATACTCATTAATGAACCTCATTAGTTGTGTGGTGCGTTGATCCTCTCCTCCCCTCTATTTAAACGAAGCTTAGGCATTGGTTTTTGGCACGCAAGAGGGGAACCTCTGACGAAGTGTTGTGACGACTTCCACTAACCTAGAATGAAGCTTCGAGCAATGGACGTTGGAGGAATCGACGAGTGACGATAAGTGCCAACGAACACCTTCGGACGTGGACACTTCTTCCTCATCCGAAGCCCCTTCCAACGATTACATGGTAGGGGTTATATGTTTGATTCCTCCCCTTTTTACCCTATTCTTGAATATTATGAAGAACACGGGTCAACCATCCAAAGGGTTGACCCCTGTTTCGCTCTTTAAATGCGAAAGGATAATGCGGGGTTTCATTATGAGATTTTTTATAATCTAATAATCCTTCCCATGTTATAATGCTAATGTGGAGGGCGCGGGCCAAACGAACAAGGCACAAACCCTCAGCCGAACCCATTATGGTTGCGTTCTGCATGGGCGACCAGAAAAAGTGGCGGTGTGACGGTGGCATACGGTGGGACCGGCGACCGAGGGAGGCGGCGACCGACCAATGCCGGCCGTGTTGAAGCACAACAGCACACTACAGTGGAAGGCTATGACATCAAGCCACGACGGAGGGCGGACCTACGCCCGTGGGTCTGTAGTGGGCCAGTCCACGTGGATCGGCCAGGAGGTGTGGCGTCATCCGAGGCCACTGCTTAGCCGAGCGGCGTGTTGCAGCGGCGCGTCGTGAAGGAAGGTCGTGCATCGAGCCGCGGCGAAGAGCAAACCCGTGCCCACAGGTCCATAGCGGGCCGGTCCATGCGAACCGACCAAGAGATGTGGCGCCACCTGGTGTCGCGACATTGAAGACCCGAATGGATTCGGTTGTTCGGGAGGGGAGATGTCCCCCATGCTTGGCCAGCAGGCCAAGCGATTCCGCAGCCCAGCAGGCCACGCCCAACCGGGTGGGCCGGGCCACACCCGTGGCCCAGTGGGCCAAGCCTGCGGCCCAGCATGCCGGACCAGGCCCAACCGAATTAGACCGAGCCCAGCCCATTCAGGCCGGGTCAGGTCGGTCCTGTAATGACCCACCAATTCTCATTGGCTTGAGAGTACAACGAGTCATTACTAGGCCTTAAGCGACATCCCCAAGACGCCAAAGGCTGGCAATAAATGCCGAAGGGTTTCAAATACAATTGGGGGACGATTTACCCTTTAAGAAATAAACCAATAAACCTACAAACCATAACCAAACATTCATTGTATGATGCGTGAATGAATGAAATACAACCCAACATCTTCATGTATCTCAAAACCATATCAAAGTATGCAACAACGGAAGAATAACCAAGTATCAAAGTACACAGCAGATAAATGATACAAGACCCTCAAAAGACCACAAGACTCCATTCTCCACAAGCTCCAAGCTCCAAAATCACCGAACAACCCAAACGTCACGAGGTAGTTCTAAATATGTGTGAAACATTACATTTTCCCCTATCCTGGAAGATAGCATCTGCAAAATCACCAAAGTGTCAAAGCAGGGGTGAGTATAAAACTAAGTAGGTTTTCCCCAATGACTTCCCAACTCACGCCACTAGGATAGAAAAGTTAGTCACATTTATATAAAACAGTTTATATAAAACAATTTACCAAAACAGTTTATAACCAAATATAAACAAGTTTCCAAAACCATTTATAACCAAAAGCATACAAGTGCAATTGAAACCAATTTTTCCAACAAGTTATTTTTCCATACAAATAACTAAACAAGCTTTAAAAACATTTCTCAATATTCCTTTGACACACCCAATTAATTCCATACATCCACACAACCAACCCTACATGTAACCTGGATCTCCCTATACTCGCGAGTGGTGAGTCATCCTTTCACTAAGTTGTCCCTAGTGAACCAATTGATGGGGGAGAGCCCTAACCCTTATCTATCCTGTTAATGATGGGGGAGACCCCTAACCCTTATTCGTTCCAAATGCACCCTTTGACAAGGGAGAACCCTAACCCTTATCCACCCCGTTAATGATGGGGGAGACTCCTAACCCTTATCCATCCCACATGCCCGTGAACACACACAACCATCATGTCAAAAACCAAGTGTGTTCAACCAATTCAAACCATTTCAATAAAACCATACTTTTATTGAAAACAAAAGAATAAACCAATTTAAAAACAGTCATTTCACTTCAATAAAGCATTCCCTTTTATTGAAAACATCTAATCCAAACCATGTGTCACAATTCCAGAAAATCCCCATTTTAAAATATCTATTTTAAAATTAAGAACCAAAGCACTCATTCAAAATCCCCAATTTTCCAGATTTCACAACCATCACACAAGAAGCTTTCCAATAAGTGTTCAACAACCAAATCACAATCAATTCAACACCACACATTCAATTTGAAAGCATTCCAATCAGTTCTACTAAGTGGAGTCGAGAAAGAATCCTCCTACCTCGAAGGTTTTGATGAAAACCACAACGAACGAAGAGCACACAAGAAAACCGGGTTGATTCTTCAAGAACCCACCTTAGATCTCTTCTCCTAGAAAGGAAAAGACCAAATCTCATCATATTTGGAATCCAAACACTTATATCTACCCATAATTAGTATAGATCTAAGAAACCGAGAGAATATGAGAAGTAGATCTAAGAAACCGATCAAAACGATGACGAACGATCACATACCTAAAGAATCCGGCTTTGATTCGCCAAGGAAAGCCTTCAGATCGCCTCCAAAATTCTTGGGAGAGGTTATCCTACCTTCAAGGGAGAGTGATCCCAAGTTATGGCTGCTTAGAAGTAAAAATAATCCATTTAGAGGAAAAAATGTGTGAGATCCACTTTTTTAGGATCTCACTTAAGTGCCCTCACGGTTAGTTCACACGGTTTGACAAACCGTGAGCTAACCGTGCGTTAGCCACTGCCTCGGCATACCCTCACACGGCCTCCTCGCACAGTCTCCCAAACCGTGCTCCAACCGTGCAGGAGCCACTGCCTCAAAAGATCCAACTACGCACTGTTTGGCTGCACGGTTAGACAAACCGTGTGCCGCCCGTGCGTCGCCCGTGCGACTTCCCCTATGCCTCAAAACTTCATTTCAAGTTGTCCCACTCTCCCATTCATCACCCTTAACTTTATAACCATGAAAAGCATTAATTAAGGGTTACATACCAGAAACTGGGGGTACTATAGGTCCGAACGTGTCAGACTGGACCTGGACCCACTTACGGCCCAGTTCTCTTAAACAAGCGTATCTCCTAAATCGGACGTTCGTTTGACAAACCGTCTGCGGCGCCAAAACCCTTAGGATGAGGAATTCCTTTTTAGACACTCCATGTGACTTTTGAAGAAAGTTTGAGTTTTTCTGGGTTGGATTGTACCTAAATCCAACCGGGCCCTCAACACTAAAATGCCTATAACTTTCAGATCGGGTGTCCGGTTGACGCGCTGTCTATTGCATTAGAACCCTTATGACATGACAGATCATTGGGTTACTTCCTTGTGGAAATTCATGGAGGTTGAGGTATGACTGATAACCTAAGGAGCAGAACCAGGGTGTTTCTTATAATGAGATTTGGGATGGCTACTCCCTTGACAACTCAAGGCACGGGTATTCCTTACTCCTTTGCTCCGGTAGAGACGAGACTCCCCACATCATGAGTGTGGGTTCATTTTCCTCTAAGATGGTTTTCCTATCTTTGGAGTCGGTACTCCCCTATTGTACTAGGGTGTGGTTCCTCCATACTTAACTCACATAGAGTCAGGTACTCCCCTATCGGGTAGGGTGTGAGTCCTCTATGTTAGGAGTAGGTACTACCCTGTCGACCTAGGGTGCAGGTCCTCCTTATGCAGTGCTACAACAGAGTCAGTACTCCGTTGCCATGCCAGGGTGCAGGTCCTCTATCCTGGGGTCGGTACTCCCCTGACGTACTAGGGTGCGGGTCCCCCACAGTGAACAAACTACCAGTGTTGCACTCCCCTACCGGGTAGGGTGTGGGTCCTCACACATGGAGTAGTACTCCCCCATCTCTGAGTAGCGATGGGGAGTGGGTCCTTTAGGGGAGTTAGATCTCCCTCGAATGTAGGAAAGAGTTATGAGGAGCGGTCTCCTCCACTTGATGTAATCGATACCCAGGGTATAAGTTAGTTCTCCCTCGACAGACTGAGGTGCAGGACACTTCTTACTAGGGAGACTAAGATATCACAGGTTAGACTAGAGCAGTGCTCCCCCAACTGAACGCAGTGTCAAGGAGTGGGTTTCTTCACTTAGTTTCCCTTGGTCTTGCCTCTGGCGCAAGACTGTGACTGTGAGACCTCTAGTTTCGGGCACTAGAGGTAGTTCTAGAAGAAAGTTCCCAATGGAGCATGTCCTTTCAGACGTTCCATTCCGAATGGTTGAGTTGTACCTGATGGAGTACATCTCTCAGACGGGTACCATCAGGGATGGCCAGTACATGGAGCGTGTACTCCTGATCCTTGAGTTACGCCTTGAGCCTTATTTGGAAATCCTAGAAATGGATTGAGGTCGGGGCCTTATGATTCTTTGTGGCTGAGACGAGTATATCTGGATGACCTAGGTATATGCAATGGCATATGCCTGAGTAGAGCTAACTATGCATAATATTTGTGGTTTACTTCGTGGTTGTTTTGTGGTACTTTCCCCTTTTGGATTTCTGAGAGACCATTGAGGGTCTCGGGGTCCCCTACTGAGTACTGAGTTACTCACCCATGCATGAGCTTCGCCCGCACGTGTTGTGTCTGGTGAAGATGTTCGACGTTTCGATAGGGGCACTCAGGAATATGGGACAGACAGATGTTATGATGGTGGACTTGGTGGCCTAGGACCAGGAGGGGTCTAGTAGAACTAGGCAAACATGACATACTACTTCGGATTCCAGTAGCTTCACTTTTCCAGCGATCAGGTGGGATCTTCCACAGACAGTCGTTGGTGCTCCCTTTGTGCCTTGCTGTTTTCAGTTCATTTGTTGGGCTTGTATACTAGCCTAGTTACACCACTCAGTGCTTTACTTGATGTTGTACTCTGTTTTCTGATTACTTAGTGTTCACCTTTCATCTTTGTGTTTTTTGTTTGTGAGTGCATGTGTGTATGGTATCCAGTAAAATGCCTCCCACTTGCAGGTCGATGCCTTCAGCGATAGTCACCAAACCCTGGCCTTTGGGAGTCAGGCTTGGGGTATATCATGGAACGGGCCCCGAGGGACGGTTCGTGACAAAGTCGTATCAGAGGGTGGTCAGTTCTACCTCAATGACCAAGGGTCTGTTGTTTTTTGTTATGAGCAACAGTGTTAAGTTTTTTGAGTTTGGATTTCAGGCCAGGGACTCTAGTGTTGGTGCGGCGACTGACGTATCTGTACACCAGGACTCTGTACACCTGTTACCTGACTCGGTACATGGAAACACTGGTTGCAGGGAAAAGAAGAGAATATGCATCATGTATTGATGTTTTTGATTTCCATATTCCTTCTCGAGTCAGCTCTCCAGATAAAACCTTCTAACTGTGGTACATCTTGATCTATCTTAGGATGCCTCCACATGGATGACCAGCCAGGATATCGATACAAGGTTGTGAGGAAAGTCCACCTAGCAACGAGGCATCTGTTCAAGGACCAATGATTGAGATGGCCCCACCGAGTGGTGCACTAGTGCTACCACCACCCAATGGTCAGCATCTACTTCTAGTGGTTCCAATAGAGGATGTTCATAGGCTCAGTGCCCTATATGATTTCTAGAGGCAGAGACATCCCAGGTTCCATGACGAGATAGATCCTCAAGTAGCTGAGGATTGGCTTGAGGTTGTTACGCGTGTTTTCTGAATAGTGAGGACACCGCCCGACCAGATGGCAGTCTTGGCTACAAAACTTCTTTAGGGGTCAGTGGGAAGATGGTGGAGTCTGACGATTTAGGCTCACGATGAGGCGACCCTCACTTGGACAGACTTTGAGTTCCTCTTCAAAGAGGAGTTCTTTCCAGAAAATTTGTGCACTGTACGCATACAGGAGTTGCTGTACCTGCGGCAGGGCAGCATGACGGTAGCAGAGTACTCAGCAAAATTCACATATCTTTCTCGCTACTCTATAGATATGGTGCGGGGCCCTTATTTCAGGTCCTGGAACTTCGAGCAGGGATTGTGCTGGGAAATCAGGGCATCGGTGATACCTCTCAGCATTCCGATGCATGCTGGGGTACTGGAACAAGCCCCGGTGGTTGAGAGCTTCCTGGCGGAGGATTAGGTGGATGTGACCTATGGCAGAGGTCGCAAAGTAGAGGTGTCTAATGAATCTAACAGACGAATGGCAACAGGATCACGAAATAGGAGGCATACCCATGCCCGGACACAGACACGTGGGTCTGTGGCATAGCAGCAGTTCCAAGGAGTAGATCAGCCACAGGAGAGGCAGTGTTATGCTTGTAATGGTTGGGGGTATCTTTCTAGAGATTTCCCAACCCACCGTACTGCTGAGAGGGATCCAAGAGACGAACCTCCTTGGAAGAGATAATGCTTGGAGCATGGAGTTCCGAAAGTTGGTAGACGGGGTAGAGGAGTTGGACGAGCGTCAGGGGTGGTCCCCGCCAGGCTCAGGGAGTTGGAGACTGTGGGTGAGGACAGCTGCATGCAGTCCTGGCTTATGACCAAGAAACTCCAAGAGAAGTTTGAGGTACGACCTGTGTCTTTTCTTTTTCTACCTTCCTAAATAGAAAAAGGTGCTAGAAATTCTTTTTTCACAAGTACTTTTCAAGACTTTGAGGATTTAGTTGGACAGTGGACTTGACCCTCACGCTTAGAGACTCGTGATAGAGGAGACCCACTGATAGTGTGACCTGGCTCTTGGAGGCGAGAGTTGCGATTGGGATCTCTTAGTTGTGGCGTCGAGACCTTACGACGTCAATCTGGGTATGGACTACCATCATTCATCCCCAGAAATATGATATTAGGCTAGCAATGTGGTATATTAGCATGGTGGATTAGGGATTTCCTTTGCAAAAAAATGGGGGGGGGGGAATCCCAGGCGGCACGGTCTGGACCCTCTTAAAAAGTACCGCTTGAGTCGTTTTGTGGTGGCGGAGTTAAACCACAAGATGTTTTCATAGTGCGGAATGGTTCCTAGCCATCCATACTCAGTGGAGATTCCACAAGTGGGAGTGGTTGTGTCTTATTTAGGCTTTTGGTGAGGTTGTTGAAGGTTCTAGGCAGTGGGCCGCTAGACCCCACGATTGTAGATGTATCGTGATACTTAGTGCTTTATCCACTTGTTGCAGCTAAAGAAACATGTTTCTATTTTGGCACGATGTTGAACTAGCAAGATCTGGACATAAGAGTTGATGATCTCGATATTCCCTCGTGGCGCGTGCTTAGAAGCAGCATATGAACCTTTGTTGGACCCAGTTTCTTCTCGTGAGTTTGGGCCTTGGCTTTTCGGGGACGAAAAGTCTAAAGGTGGGGAGAATGTAACATCTCGGAATTTCCGTGTAATTTTTTTTATATGGAATTGTTACAAGACCGTGAAATCTGGCGACACATGATTCCGAGGCTCGGAGTGCCCGGAATGATCCGTCGAAAAAAGTGTTAAGCTTAAAATAGCGTGTGTAAGAAGTTTTCCTAAAAAAGTGGAATAGCTCTTAAACGGAGGCCCTGATCAGAAATATAAGGGCACCGATGCGTTTAGGATGGTGGGTTTACCCTAGGAGTGACTTAATTTTAGTCGGCGCAGGCCTCCAGAGAGAAAACCCAAAAATGGAATAACTGTAAATAAAATAATTAAATAAAATTATTTTATTTTTCAAATGCTTATAACTCACGAACGGTGACTCGGATTAAAAATATGAGACCACCACTGAACTCGTGAGGGTATGCTTTACTTAGGCAGAAAATAACATTGGCCGTCGTGGGCCGCCAGTGGAAGTTAGTTTTTGGTCGTAAATAAAATAATTAAGTAACAATTATTTTATTGTAAAATCCTTAACTTCTAAACAATAACTCGGATTGAAAATATGAGAGTACCTTTGAGCTCGTGAGGGCGTGTTTCCCTTAAGAAAAGCCTAACCTCGACTGGTGCGGGTCGAGGGTGACTGTTAATAATTTTTTGAACTTTTTTAAGGTACGTTCAATAAACGTGCGGGCGGTGAATTATATCTTTTGAACTGGTGCTTGGATTAAAAATATGAGGGCACCATTGTATTCTCAGCTCCAGGATTCTCTTAAGGGAATCTTAACTTCGACCGGCAAGGGTCGAACGAAAAAGTTAATTTTTGGAATTTACAAAAAAATAATAAAATAACTTTTGGTTATTTTATTTTTCTTTGTTCAACCGTTGGACAAACGGTGGTGGGACCACAGTGCAATGTCAAACCATTTAATGACTTGACTCGTATTTTCTGTAACCAAACTGTTGGGAGATTTAAATGAACCTGTAACCACACCGTTGAGATAATTAAAGAGGTTCATTAATTATACTCATTAATGAACCTAATTAATTGTGTGGTGGATTGATCCTCTCCTCCCCTCTATTTAAATGAAGCTCGGGCATGGGTTTTTGGCATGCAAGAGGGGAACCTCTGACGAAGTGTCGTGACGACTTCCACCAACCTAGAACGAAGCTTCGAGTGATGGATGTTGAAGGAATTGACGGGCAACGACAAGCGCCGAAGAACACCTTCGAACGTGGACACTTCTTCCTCATCCACAACGCCTTCCAACAATTATAAGGTAAGGGGTTATATGTTTGATTCCTCCCCTTTTTACCCCGTTCTTGAATATTATGAAGAACACGGGTCAACCGTCCAATGGGTTAACCCGCGTTCCGCTCTTTAAATGTGGGAGGATAATGTGGGGTTTCATTATGGGAGTTCTTATAATCTAATAATCCTTCCCATGTTATAATGCTAACACGAAGGGCGCGAGCCGAATGAACAAGGCCCATACCCTCCGTTGAACCCGTTATGGTTGCGTTCTACGTGGGAGACCGGAAGAATCGACGGTGTGACGGCGGTACGCGGTGGGACCGGTGACCAAGGGAGGTGGCAACCGACACCCGCTAACCACAAAGGAATGACAACACCTAAATGCACCGCGGCGGACAAGGGGCGGCTGACCAACGCCGACCGCGTTGAAGCGCAGCGACGTGCCACAGTGGAAGGTCGTGGCATCGATTCGCGGCGGAGGGCAGACCTACGCCCGCGGGTCTGTAGAGGGCCAATCCACACAGACCGACTAGGACGTGTGGCGCCATACGGGGCCGCTGCTGAGCCAGGCGGCGCGCTACAGCAGCGCACCGCGGAGGAAGGTCGCGACATCAAGCCGCGACGAAGTGCGGACCCGCGCCTGTGGGTCTGTAGCGGGCCAGTCCACGCGAACCGTCCAAGAGATGTGGCACCACCTGGCATCGCGACATTGAAGACCTGAATGGATTTAGCTGTTTGGGAGGGGAGCGGTCCCCCACGCTTGGCTAGTGGGCCGAGAGATTCCGCAGCCCGACGGGCCACGCCCAGTCGGGTGGGACGGGCCAAACCCACAGCCCAACGGGCCAAGCCCGTGGCCCAGCATGCCAAACTAGGCCCATCCAAACTGGGCAGAGCCCATCCCCTTCGGGTCGGGCCCATTGGTCCAGGTTGGGTCGGTTCGACCATGTCGGACGGGACCCGAACCCACTTATGGACCAGTTCTCTTAAACAAGCGTATCTCCTAAGCCGGACGTCCATTTGGCGAACCATCTGTGGCACCGAAACACTTAGGACATGGCGGTCCTTTTGAGATACTCCACATGACTTTCGGAGAAAGTTGGAGTTTGGCCGGGTTGGATCGTACACAAATCCAACCGAGCCCTCGGCACTAAAATCCCTATAACTTTCAAACCGGGTGTCTGGTTGACACACCGTGTGTTGCATTACAACCCTTACGATATGAAGGATCATCAGGTTACTTTCTTGTGGAAATTTGTGGCAGTTGAGGTATGAATGATAACCTGAGGAGAAGAACCAGGGTGTTTCTTGTAGTGAGATTTGGGATGGCTACTCTCTTGATGACTCAAGGCATGGGCATTCCTTACTCCTCTGCTCTGATAGAGACGAGACTCCCCACGTCATGAGTTCGGGTTTGTTTTCCTCTGAAATGGTTTTCCTATCTTTGGAGTCAGTACTCCCCTATTGGACTAGGGTGTGGGTCCTCCATACTTAACTCACATAGAGTCAGGCACTCCCCTACCAGGTAGGGTGTAGGTCCTCTATGTTAGGAGTAGGTACTCCCCAATCAACCCCAGGTGTAGGTCCTCCTTATGCAGTGCTACAGTAGAGTCAGTACTCCCCTGCCATACCAGGGTGCGGGTCCTCTATCCTAGGGTCGGTACTCCCATGACGTACTAGGGAACGGGTCCCCCATAGTGAACAGACTACCAAAGTTGCACTCCCCTACCGAGTAGGGTGCGGGTCCTCGCATATGGAGTAGTACTCCCCCGTCTCCAAGTAGCGACGAGGACCGGGTCCTTCAGGGGAGTTGGAGCTCCCTCGACTACAGGACACTGTTACGAGGAGCGGGCCCCTCCACTTGATGTAATCGATACCTACGGTATAAGTTAGTACTCCCTCGACAGACTGCGGTGTGGGTCACTTCTTACTGGGGCGACTGAGATATTGTGGGTTAGACTGGAGCAGTGCTCCCCCAACTGAACGTAGTGTTGAGGAGTGGTCCTCTTCACTTGGTTTCCCTTGGTCTTGCCTCGGGCGCAAGACTGTGACTATGAGACCTCTAGTGTCAGGTACTAGAGGCAGTTCTAGGAGAAAGTTCTTGATAGAGCACATCCTTTCGGACTTTCCATTAGGAATGGTTGAGTTGTACCAGATAGAGTACATCTCTCAGGCGGGTTCCATCAAGGATGGCCAGTACATGGAGCGTGTACTCCTGATCCTTGAGTTATGCTTTGAGCCTTCTTTGGAAATCCTGGAAATAGATTGAGGTTGGGGCCTTATGATTCTTTGTGGCTGAGACGAGTATATCTGGATGACCTAGGTATATGAAATGGCATATGCCTGAGTAAAGATGATTATGCATAATCTTTGTGGTTTACTTCATGGATGTTTTGTGGTATTTTTACTTTGTTAATTTCTGAGAGACCATCGAGGGTATCGGGGTCCCCTACTGAGTACTGAGTTACTCACCCTTTCACGAGCTTTGCCCGCACGTGTTGTGTCTGGTGCAGATGTTCGACATTTCGATAGGGGCGCTTAAGAAGACGGGACCGATGGACGTTACGACGGTGGACTTGGTAGCCTAGGACCAGGAGGGGTCCAGTAAGACCAGTCAGACTGGACATAATACTTCTAGTAGCTTCACTACTCCAACGATTAGGTGGGATCTTCCGCAGACGGTCGTCGGTGCTCCCTTTGTGCCTTGCTATTTTCAGTTCTTTTATTGGGATTGTATACTGGCCTAGTTACACCACTCAGTGCTTTACTTGTTGTTGTACTATGGTTTCTGATTACTTAGTGTTCACCTTTCAGCTTTGTGGTTTTTGTTTGTGAGTGCATGTGTGTACAGGTATCCAAGAAAATACCTCCCACTTGCAGGTTGACGCCTTCGGTGCTAGTCACCAACCCCTGGCCTTCGGGAGGTGGGCTTGGGGTATATCACGGCACAGGCCCCAGGGGACGGGTTGTGACAGTAAAGGACCCCATCCCAAATTGAGGGGACCAGTTAGGGATGAACTCAATACCGAGAGGGGGGGGGGTTAATCAGTGTTGATGACTCTTGATCCAATTTATACTTTTTATCCCTTTTCTTTTTAGCTTTGTCACTTGTTAAGGTGGATGGTTCTCTTATTCTCTTCTCTCACCTTTGTTCTTGTAAGTAGCACACCCAAAAAAAGAGTACAGTGATTTATAAGGTTTTCCTCTCAATGTGAGAAGGCTAGTCCTTAGTGTGATATGGATTCCTCTAAGATCACCCTACCCACTAGAATCATCATGCTGGTAAAAAAAAGGTGAGGTATAACCTTGAAACTTGTTTTTTCATGTCTCCCAACAGTGCTTTGGTGCATCCCTCACTCAAGTTCCTCCCACACATTACAATGATGTAAAATTTTGTTTAATAACCACAGAGCCTTCACTAATTTAGACTTCTTTCAGATTGTTGACATGTTGCTTTCCTTTCTCTTCATCTTCTTTTACTTTCATAGCAGCATGTAAGTGCCTTCTTCTCCTTTTATATGCACAACATCGCACATAGCCTCTTCTTCCTCTTCACAACATCAAACCTATAATGCTATTTTTTTCTTAGGAGAAATACTCCATTTTCTGAAAAACTGAACCGCATGGACCTTCACTTCTTCTCACTTGTTCTTCTTCACTGCACAACAGACTGCACTAGATCACCTTCTTCACTTCTACTTTTACACACAAAGATTCTTCAAGTTGGATGGTGTGTCAAGGCTTCAATCTTCGATACTCAAATATATATATCAAATAGAACTTTATCGAGTCTCATACATATTCCTATCTTAGTCCACCTGCAATATATATGTGCAGAATAAAATGTTGCGGTGTTGGTTCTCTCTCTTTCATCTTCTATTCATTGTACTACATGAATATCTCAATTTGAATTACCAATATTTTCAGTAATTCAAAGCCTCATTAATTCTCGCTTCAATGTCTTCGACTATATCCACAAAACTCGTCATCTTTAAAACTTCCACAGAAACTATGTTTATTCAAAGATATTTATAACTGCATGTGAATATACAGATAACCATCACAGATCTTCCTCCTTCAAACCGACACTTCCTCCTTCATTCCACTTAGTCTTCATGCATTAAAATATTTAAATATGCATGCATGCAACAATTATGATCACGATTTCTCCATTTGCAGCATGGAATAATTCTGTAAAAATTTCTTTTTTCTTCTTTATGAATTTTGCCTAAATCACGATAAAACCACTTATGATATTTGTTTCCATTTTAGAACTGGTCACATGGAATTGACTAAGTTTTATCTCCTTACGTCGATCCACATCTCTGGATCCTCATATGCCGACCACCACTATTGAGAATCCCCTTGCATAGTGATTTTCATACGTAGATGATGTTTACACATGGTTGATGTTTACACGCAACTGGAAGATCATCCTTATAAAGATGTTTTTTAAATAGTGGAAGGATCATACTTATGAGTATGATGTTTATGCAGACCTCACATGATTCTTATGGAGAGTATATGATGTTTACACAAATGTTGCTTCATGCATACGTACCATAGTTGATGTTTACACAAGGGCAGATGATGTTTACACAAGCTCTAGGACTTAGCCAACATTCTCATCCTTATTCATTTTCAGACCTATCCAGATTCAAATGATCTTCTTAGAAACTTTCGAAAACTTCACAGTGTATCTTCTGATGAAGCTTCACACAAACCTATGGTAGATTCATTTGAGCTACTTCTGATGAATTCACGTTATCACCTTCGGATGAATTCACACAAGCATGATCTTCCAGTAGTTTACATCTTCTTCCAATACTCATTGTGATCCAACTTCTCTTTTTTATATTCATTAATGACCTTATAATGATCATGCATTACTGCATCAAGCTCTTATGTACTTCGATGGAGGATCGTGGCTTGGTGATTAAAGTTTGGGTGTGTAAATGATCGCATGAGGGAGATAGAAACAATACACGGTTGTCCTTTAAGCCTAATAGTGTGAGGATTTTTTAATGAACAATTTAGTGCATGCGCCTATCCCACATTGAAACATCTTTGGGAATGTCACTTGTATATCATAGGAGCATGGCAAAGACCCGATCAAATCCCTTAGGTTTCGGCCCGTGTTGGTAGGTCACTTGTCAATTGTGTCTCCCCGCACAAGTGTTTTCCCTCCTTGCTCCTGCACTAACCCATGTATGGGATCTGCCTCCTCTATTCCACTCCTAGCTAGCTGGATCACCTTTGAGCTTGGTAGGGAAGTCCCTTTAGGATATCCTGGTTTCTTGGGTGTTCGGATGGCCTTAAGTTGGCCTTATTTTTTCAAACTCCTCTCGAATTCCTTTGCAAAAAAAACACAGTAATGTCAAAAACTCAAGAACCAGAATCCAACCTTCTCATTTCCTCTTCTTTACCTTTTCTTTTAATCAATACTTCATCAACACCATCATCATAGAAATATAGTATTTTTCATTAACAATTCTCCAAGGGACTTAAAATCTTCATACACATTTTTCCTTCAACATAAATTAATCTTATAATCTCCAAAGTAAATAACTCCTCCCTTATTCTTCAACAACAAACATGGGTTCTAAAACCATACTTCCAAGCTCTTCACTCCAATACTTCTTCAACATATTAACATAAAAATTTATGAACAATTCATGTTCATTAACAACCATTTACAACAAATACAATATACACAAAGTGGGCTCAACATTCTTCCCCTTTTTATTTGTTTTCAATCCCTTCAAATGATATGTCAATATGTTCTCTCTCCATTCATTCCTTATCTCCCCCTTTCGCATCAATATTTCATTTCACTTTCAATCCCCCTTATTGATAATAAATACAAAGTACTTTGGATAGTGGTATCAATTCATGTTTAAGCAATGTTTCATCAACCATTTTACTTTAAGTCTACTTAATCCATGCTTGGTGTAGAAAACAAGAGGGTTTGATTTAGACAACAAAGTTTTCTATTAAAAAATAATATGAAACAAATTGAAATAAGACCCAAATTGCCTATCTAAAAAAATCCAAATATTTTTAGGCTTAGAAAACCAATTGATACCAATTGAGATAAAGATTCTCAAATTTCAATCTTGATTTATTTCACTCACTTTAACACACGGGTCAAGAACATTCAAGTGAAAAGTAGGGATCAAACTTCAAATGAAATCTCTAACTCTTCTTCATCCTTTCTCATTTTATGTCATTAATTAGAATCAATTTCTCCCCCTTAATGTTATCATTTTATTTTAGTTACCAAGGATGAGGGAATAAGAAAAAATACCTTTCTCAATGACACATTTTCTTAGCACATTCCAAAATATTCAGATTTGCATGAATTGATGATTCTCGAAACTTCTTGTTTATTCTTCACTTGTATCCCCCTCAAGGTGGGTACTACATTTAGGTGGATCTCTTCAAAAGATAAATTTCAAGGTGTTTCATGATGATAATGCACCAAAATGGATAACTTGGTGTGGTTGTCTTGATTTTACAACTTCCACATCTTCACCAAGGATGATCTTATTCAATACCATTCCTTAGGTTTTCCACTGAGAGCATACATCACCTTCAATTCTCTACATTATTGGCACACATATAATACAAAGGAAATGGAATAAGGTGGGACATCTTTCTCTTTAATGTGAATAGCAAGGTTGAGATGATTTTCTCAACCAAGTTTCTCCACTCTTTAAGCTTCCACACCTAATCTTCAAATTTTATTTTGTTTAAGGGAGCATAGATTACTTCACATTATTATATTCTTTGTGTGGAACATTTTTATTTTCATCAGCCTTCATTCCTAGTACAACCTTTATCCTTCTTAAGGCTTCTTCTTATGGTGGAAGAATGGTTAAACATCTTTTTGAATTGTGTCTAGCTTCTTTGCATATTCCACATAGATCTTCCTTAACACTAGAGTTGTCATTTGTTGACAACCTCTCATGAAATTCAGTTTCTTCATGCGGAACCTTTTCTTTTCCTATAGCACTTGTTTTTGTTTGTTCTTTTTCTATCTTCATTAATCTTTCCAAATCAGATGACCAAATAATTAAACAAACTTTGGGAATATGCACAACCTGTTTGGATTTTCCACATGGTTTATTAAGGGAACCTTTCTTCACAATAACCATTTTAAATGAAGAAATCCTCCTAAACTTCTTAGACTTTCTTTGAATGTGATCTTCCTTCTACTTGTTGTCTAAGGCTAGTTCATTCTTCTTTTGAATCTTCTCGGGAGCAATCTAGTTCCCATATTTCTTCAGCTTCCTTCAGCTTCCTTCCCAAGGATAACACTTCTTTATTCCTCAAATTTTGAATCCTTCTATTTCCATTTGACTTTGATACATGTTGAGAGGAGCATGAACCATTTTTATGACCACACTCATTGCAAACATCACATATATTACCAAGTCTTCCAAATCTGTTTAAAGTTAACAGATTCATCTTAATTTGTGGTTGTTGCATATTCTCTTACTCATTCCCTCTTGAAATGGACTTCCTTTATGCTTTTAAAATGAATGGATTGTACCAACAATCCAAAGAACAGTGCCCAAATCTGTTGCAACACCAACAATGACTCATAAACCTTGATCTTCTTTTGTCCATTACATGTTGTCCAAAATTTCCAGTATTGTAAGCATGTTGTTTTGGGGTCTTCTTTCCCACTAGTAGGTTTCTTCTTGGGGAACCATCTTCCATACTCCTATCCACTATAGACATAGTGGCAGACTTCTCATCATTTTTCATCATCTATATTTGTACAGATTTTTCATTCAAACCTGCATTGTTTATAGAAACAAATTTAGTGTAATCATTTGAATAAAGTATGGATGGTACCTCCTCCTTTGAGTATACATGAGAATGATCAACAAATGATGCAATGACCTTCTTGACACATAATAGAGGTTTTTTAACATCAGAATCCTTAGAATAGTCTATGACAACAGCTCATTTCTTCTTCAATTATGAAGACTCCATATGTGTCACATCACAGTTGGTTAGTTTTACTTCCAATTCTTGAAAATTCACATCGAGAGCATTCTTCTTACAGGATGTGAGAAATATGTCATACATGAGTTTTTCTTGTTGTCCAAAAGTAGAGGGTGTTGAAAGAAGATATGGTTGCGGTCCAACTAGGTAGGAGCTTGGAAAAACTCAACAGAGATCATTCAAAACACAGTGTCTGGATGACCAGTGTGAATGAAAGAAACCACTTGAGAAAATTTAGAAATGATTTGGGAAGAGAAAATCATCAAGTATAATTTCAGGGAGAAAGCTAGAAAAATCTAAGAGATTTCTTAGACCAAATAGAATCCAGAAGGATATGAGAGAAAACTTTAAGGCCATATATGGGAAATATCCCAGATTCCCTAAAGGAAAATCTCTATCCACTTGTGATTTTTGTTGGTTCTGCGACAAGAAATGTCACAGAGCTGACAATTTCCTAGATGCAGACAGAAGAAGGGGAAGCATCAAAGCAATAATGATGAAAGATTTATCAGAGATATTGTTTGATCCTATCTGGGGAGAATATATAGACTCATATGATGAAATTTTTTATTCTTTATATTTAGAGTACTCCGAGGAAGAAGATTCTATCTCAGATGAGGAAGAAGAAAATAACCCTATTTTGAGCCAACTTCGAATAGCTATGATTCGAACAGGGGCTAGTGCACTTGAAGACTCTCTGGAACTAGTAAAACTAGAGGAGATGGAAGGAGATATGGTTCATTCTTCAGAAACTAAAATCCCTTCAAAAGGAAGGGATTGTCAAGAATGGAAGATGCCTAGATTTGATTGGTCTGAGGTCTACCAGAAGTCTTGGGTACCATATCAAGAAATGACCAAGATCTTTGAAGATGAAGAGACAACTGAAGTCTATAAAATAGATAAATTATTATTTACAATGCATTTGCTAAAACTAAAAAGGGTTAACAAGGAAATCCATAAAAATGCTAAGTATGTGCATTTTGGAATAATCCAGATAGGAGTAGATCCTCTTGTAAGAAAAGGACAAGATGTACCATTCCTAATTGCAGTAGTGGATGACAGTTTAGCCAATTTCTCCAATTCACTATTAGGAGGAGCACGAGAAAATCTGCATACAAGAGTAGTATGGGTAAAGGTGATACCAGGCTTGCATGTAGTTCTTATGGACAGAATTATTAGTAGAACTCTAGAAGTTAAGATCAACACAAGGAACTGGAAAAAGACATTGGGTTTCCCACCCAACAGAAGATGTGTCAGAGTGATTACTCGCCTCTATGTAAAGTTTTACAATATTGGAAGACCAACTCTAAGGAAGGGTGTAGAAAGATTTACACATCTTTTTAAAGATGAAGGAACATCAATTAGAGTAATGACACTGGAGGTGATAAACCCCAAGAGGCTAACTTGGCCTAGAGAATGAGTTTCGCCAGATCCAGAGGAAGAACGAAGACAAAAGCAACTTCTTTCAGATGTTATTAAACAAGTCGGAAATAGACTTGTCATCTCTAAGGTCAGAGAATATGAAGATGATATTAGATCAGAAGGATCAAGATCAGGTAGATCAGATTTGAAGATAAAAGATTTCAAATCAGAAATATTAGAGAACCCTTTGGAAAATCCAAGGATCTCAATTGGAAAAGATGAAGGTACTTCAGTAGAAGCACCTAGAACATCAATTTCCAGAAAGATAGTTGGACAAAGGACTGTTCGACTACCTATTTATGAGAATGAAGAAACTCATGTAGGATATATGGGATCTTCATTACTTAGTGCAAAGATAGAAGAGTGGGATACATTAGTAAAATTAAGTATTAATGAAACTATATGTATTTCCCTAGTTGATACAGGATGTACATTCTCTTGTACAAGAATCCAATTTTCAGAATTATCTTGGGAATCTTCAAAGTTCCAAGTTACAAATGGTAACAATGCAACATTTTTGATTCAAGAAGTAACCAAGGATGTTCAGATTGAAATCAAGGGAAGGATATTTATAGAGCAGATGCTTTGTTTTAGTCCTCAATTACCAGATGACTTCTTGATTGGAAATAGATTCCTTAGAAGATATCAGCTTGTAACAATATTTTCAGAAAAAATTATCCTCGACAATTATTTGATTTCAACCACTTTTGGAAAAACCAGAATGGTTCCAAATAAGAAAGTATCGACTGTTAAAGTGGAAAACTATCCAGAAGAAGATAGAGAATACCACAGAATGATTGAGTAGTGGAAAGAGCTAGTTGGATTTAAATTTATGAGGACTAATGAAAAAGAGGAGTTGGCTAAGATAAAAGATTATTTATCAGAAAATTGGTCAAAAAACCCTATGAAACTATGGAAAAAGGCAATGTCAGAGGCGAAAATCACCCTTAAAGATCCTAGTACAGTGATCAGAAGTAAGAGAATTTCCTACCCAGATGAGGTGGTTAAGGAATTTGAGAAACAAATTCCAGAACTAATCAGTCTTAGACTAATCAGGCATAGTGAAAGTCCTCACAGAAGTGCAGCATTCATGGTAATGAATCGTGTAAAAAACAGTGTGGTAAGGCCAGAATGGTTATAGATTATTGTGATCTTAATTGTTCCACAAAAGATGATGGATACAATCTTCCTAATCAAGAATATTTAAGAAGAAGGATTAGGAATGAAAGGCCAATGGTATATTCTAAGTTTGATCTCAAGTCATGATATTGGCAGATAAAGATCAAAGAAAAGGTTATACCATTAACATCATTTTCAACGCCAGTTGGCTTATTTGAATGGCTAGTTATGCCATTTGGACTCAAGAATGCACCAAGAATATTTCAGAGAAGAATAGACAAGGCATTTAGTAGATTAGCACAGTTCGTGGTGGTCTATATTGATGATGTGCTCGTATTTAGTAAAGATACAAAAGAGCATATAAAACATTTGTAGCAGGTTGTTGAAGTGTTCAGAGAAGAAGGGATAATACTTTTAGAAAGAAAGATCATTTGGATGCAACCAAAGATAGAATTCTTGGAATTGCGATCCAAGGAAGTAAAGAAAATCTTCAACCATATATTGTAGAAAAGCTACAAACTTTCCCCAATGATCTTACATATCATAAGTCGATACAAGTGTTTCTTGGTATACTAAGTTATTCCAGAGAATAAATTAGAGATTTAGCAAAAATCTCAACTCCAATATAGAGAAAGGTGTCCAATAAGGTACCTTGGGATTGGACAGAAAAATATTCTGAAGTAATCAGAATTTTGAAGAAAAAAACACAGAATCTCCCAGAATTGGAGTATCCAGATGGGAGTGAAGATCGGCTTATCTTAGAAACAGATGCATCAGACTCAACATGGGGATGTATCCTAAGAAAAAACCATAATGATAATATCTGTAGATACTGGAGTGGATGTTTTAACAAGGCAAAAAAGAATTGTCCTATCCATGAAAGAGAATTGCTTTCAGTCCTTAAAGGAATTAGGGCTAATGAGCTTTTCTTGGGAAAACCTTTTACTATAAGAACATATAGTTCTTATATAAAGAATTTTATGAGAATTAAATTGAAAAGGTTTACCCATGCACGACTTGTACGATGGAGGAATGAATTACAATACTATAAATTTAATATAGAAAATATTAAAGGAAAAGATAATGCCATTCCACATGCACTAACACGATATTTTGACTCTTACAGTTGCAATAGAAAAAAGTAGAAAATCAAGAAGATGTCTAGTTTTCATTGATAATAATTATGTGGCAGAATACCTGGTTATCAAAGCAAAAGACTTGATAGACTTGAACAAAGAAAGGGGATTCTATTAGAGAATCACCTTCAGAAGAAAGGATCTCTATCCAGTAAGGTTGAAAGATCAGAAAGCACATGTTCCTCAGCTAGAAAGGCTGACAACCAAGAAATTTTTCAAAGAGACCTTTACACAACAAGTCTAAAGATAAAAGTCATATTGAATGTTTTATATGTGGCCAGAAAGGGCATTACAGCACTCAATGTGCAGATAATCCGAGAAATAGAAAGTCTTAGAAGAACCAGAAGATTGACATGATTGGAAGCTCTAAAGGAAAAGAGAAAACCATTAAGATTTGGGCTGATCACGTAGAAGAAGAACTTGAAAAGCAGCAATGGTCTCAGAAAAAACCTCATCAAAAGAATGTTCAGTAAGAACGAGATCCATAAATTCTGGATGATGATCAAGATGAAGAGCCCAATCCAGCAAAGGAAATACAGAAATATTTGCAGAGGATTCCAAATATTTCAAGGAATAAATCCATAATTGTTTATAATCTGATCCAAAAAAGTAAAGATGGTCGGATATTCAAAAGAGGTATGAACCATGTTTTAGACATGCTTGAAGAATCCGAAGATCTTATAGAGGATTATAAAAATATTGATTGAGATATGATCGGTATGATCATCACTAAAGATATCAGGCTGAAAGTCCAAGTTTCTGGTCTCCTTGACAAAGTTAGAAGAATCAATGAGAGGTATAGAAGAATATCCAATGTTGAAAAGGTTTTGGAGAATGTTGGGAACAGAGATTCCAAAACTTCACATACCAGATATGACATTAGAACCAGAAGAGTTCATTGAATGCCAGAAAGCTTTCAACATGGGAGCAGTACAATTCTTGATATTTAAGAAAATAAATTCCACATTCAATTGGGTACCTCGGATGGTGAGAACGATTCTAAACAATGCATATCCAAGTTTGTTATGGTGGGTTGCACATATTGAACCTATCAGATTGACAGAAAGAGTGATCATGTTATGGAATCTGTACCCAGGGTACTGGACTAAAGTACCTGTCCAAAAAACGTTCGAAGATTCGCGGTTTAGTGATGAAGATTGGTTAGAGTTCAGTTTGAATATGATCCATTACGATCGTATCCAAATCGCATGGAGTATTTATCTAATTTAATCAAGATCAACAAGAAAAGATTGTATATTCTTTGCAGGATACAATGTGTTAGTCTCTATCAACTCTAAAGACATGCAACATGTGGAAATGGCACATCTGACAGACTTTGCGGTGGAGGCAGACACGATTCTTGAAAAACTCAAGACGTGGAAAGGACATAAATAATATATCTTTATTGTTAGAGATCATATCCAACGTGCCATCAAAGATTTGATGAAAATGAAAGAGTTAGAGAAATAAGCATCATTTGGGGAAATGATCAATGCTTTGTACGATTTGGAGGGATTCTAGGCGCTGATCTAGACACACATCATATCCGACATGGATGATAGGATCAAATCAGACATGTCAATTATGTAAAAAAATTAGTATGAAGTGTGCGGTGGAAGTTTCGCGGTTGTGCGTCCCACCTTTTACTTTTTCTTTCTTCATTGTTGAAAGTGTGCCTTGTAAGATTCGAGTTGGATTCTCGGGCAAGTTGAGCCCAAATCCCTATATAAGGGACCTCCGACCCTTTTGTTTGGAGAGGTGATTTTAAATAGAAATCAGAACGATTTTTGTCTCGATAAATCTGCATCCCAAGAATCTTGTTGGCTGGTCCCAAATCCTTCATATCAAACTCCCTAACCAACTGTACCTTCGTCTCCTAGGTCTGATCTTTGTTGGGGACTGCAACCAACATGTCATCCACATACAATAGAAGAATAATGCAAATCATTACCATACGAATCCCTAAAATATGCACAAGGATCTGAATGAAGTCTGTTGTATCCAAGACTCATGATATAGGAATAAAATCTCTTGTACCAACACCTCGGCGTCTGTTTGAGACCATACAGAGATTTTCTCAACCTACAAACCAAGTTCTCTTTGTCTTCTTCTGCAAAATCTTCCTGTTGGAGCATATAGATCTCTTCATCAAGATCACCATAGAGAAAAGTAGTCTTCACATCCAGTTTCTCTAGATGTAAGATATATATAGCACACATTGCCAAAACTATCCGAATAGTCATCAGTCTAACAACAGGAGAAAATATTTCATTGAAATCAATACCTTCCTTCTGATCATATCCTTTGACCACCAGTCTTGCACGATATCTTTCCACCTGATCCTTTCCACCACACTTGATCTTAAAGACCCATTTGTTTCCGATAACCTTCTTTCCATGAGGTAATGGAACAAGATCTCAAGTATTGTTCTTGTGCAGGGCTTCAAGTTCCTCCTACATTGCTGTCATCCATGAGGATACATCTGGACTCTGCGTCGCCTCCACAAAAGAAGATGATTCTCTATCCTTCGTCAATATGCAGTACACAATATTTCTCTCAGTGACATTGTTCGAGTGTTATACTGGTACTCTTTTCTCTTGAGTTGACCGTTGTGGTCCATACTCAACCGGTACCTGTTCTTCGAGCTCTGGTAATGCCTCAGAGGAAACTGGTTCTTCCTTGGATTTGTCCTCCACATCAACTATTGTAGTTTTTGTATTCTCCTTCTCCATGTCTTCATCAATTGTCATTTACACCTTGTCTTCTGCAAAAATGGCATCTCTACTGATGATAAGTTTGCAGGCAGTGGGGTCCCACAAACGATACTCCTTCACACCATTAGCGTACCCCAGGAAGATACATTTCCTGGATCTCGAATCCAACTTCAATCTTTCATGATCATTAAACATTGCATATACAGGACTTCCAAAAGTATGTAATCAAGAATAGTTAGCGGATTTACCAGTCCACATCTCCATCGGTGTTTTCAAATCAATCGTCAGTGAAGGAGATCTGTTGATCACATAACAAGCGGTATTCACTGCTTCTGCCCAAAATGTTTTGACAATTCCTACAGTCTTCAACATTTCTCGCGCTCTTTCCAACATGGTTATGTTCATCCGCTCTGTCACTCCATTCTCCTGAGGAGTGTACGCCACTGTGAACTGTCTCTTGTTTTCTTCCTGTTGACAAAAAGTAACTCATCACCTGTATATTCTCCAGTATTGTTAGTCCTCATACATTTGATCTTCTTTCCAGATTCAAGTTCCTTCCACGCTTTGAATGTTTTGAAGACTTCAAAAACATGTGCCTTCCTCTTTATTGGGTACACCCAACATCTCTTGGAATAATCATCAATGAATGATACACAAATACCTTGCTCCTCCCAGAGATATAACCAATGTATAATGATCCGGATTTTCCCAGGCTATTCCTTTGTGAAAATCCTGTGTTCAGGGTGTTATGGGAGGCAATTGTAGCTCGTTTCAAGAATTTTCCAAATTTCCAGTTTTTTCCATCGGTGAGTCGAGGGCATCGGCGTCGGCATGTCAGCGCGTCGTCATGTCAGTGTGTCGGCATGTCAATGCATCGGGGAGTCAGGGGCGTCGGCATCAGTGAGTCAAGGGAGTCGGTGAGTCAGGGGCATCGGTAGCTCAGCATCAGTGGCTCAGCGTCGGTAGGTCGTGTCAATAGCTCACGCGTCGGTAGCTCAGTGTCGGTGCCTCAGCATCGGTAGGTCGCGTCGGTAGCTCACCCATCGGTGGCTCGGTGTCGGTGGCTCAACGTCAGTGACTCACCCATCGGTGACTCATTTCTAATTTTTCCCAATTTTTCCAGTTTCACCCCGATTATGTTTTATTTGACGTAAACCGAGTTTAAAGGCTCATTTGGGCATTTTTAAGGGTGTTTCAAAGGATATTAAGTATATCTTTAATATCCTAACATTCTGGGGGATTTGAGATACTCAAACTGCGTGATCTTGACCATGATCCCACAATAATGGCTTTTGAAACCATTCATCCTTTAATATAGGATCTGGATCTTCAAAGTCAAGATCTTCCCTTCTCAGTGTGTTTTTTGTTCCCTCTTGGTGTGTCTAAAGTGTTCCTCCCTAGACGAGTCGTGTGCTTGTGCTAGAGCCCCTCCTGCTCAGCCTTCTTAGAGTTTCATGCTGCTCGTGCGATCCCATGTTCTTGACGCAAATAGGAGCGTTGGTCGCCTGTTGTTTCCAGTAGGGATTTCTTCTGTCTCTCTTTAATTGTACATCATGCGAGGTGAGTGTACTAATGATTCATTGTGAAGAACTGTTGAATCCTTTTTCCTTAACAAGTAATAAATAAGGGTAAGGGAAGTCGATGATAAAAAGATAACAAAGACCTGTTATAATAACAGGCAAGAAATTGAAGATGGGTTGACGTTGATCACTTGTTTTATTTGTTATCTTTAGTTCTTTTATGGTTGTTATGACTGTATGCCTTCTGAAAATCATGGTCGTTGGTGGTCTTTGCTTGCGCGCCGATGATGTACTATTTTGTTGAGATGCTTAATAAATGGTTGTAACATGAAAAGTACTTAATCACGTACACTTGGTTAATTAAAATGGATGCCCCAGGATGAAAACTCTTGTGTGATCACCCCTATTTATCAAGTGGACTTAAAGAATAGTGTTTATAAAATCTGAAAATGTCATGTTTAATAGGTGTGGCTAAGTGTTGTGTTCTGTTGGGTTTTGTGCCCTTGTGTGAGTTGTGTGGTGCTACTGTTGGGAGTACGATTATGGGTACGAGGGTGGACAGAGGAGCTGGATATGTGAGAAGGGTGTGAGACGTGTGTGTAGCGGGGTTGTGGTTTAATGGTAGTTGTTGTGGGTTTGGTGCGTGGGGCGGTACGTGAGGTGTGTTGGAGTCTCAGGTTGAGAGACTGATTGATTGTGAAATGGATGGACTTGTAGGCAGTTGGACTGCCTTTGTTGTGTTGTGGCCACATGAGCGATGTTGGGCAGTGGGACTGCGGTGTGCTTATGAACTTATTATGCAGTGGGAATTCATTGGAAATTGTTTGGGCAGTGGTGTTGCGGGACTAGGTTGTGAGAGAATGATTGTGCGGTATAACTTTGAAGAATGATAGTTGGCAGTGGTTGAACGGGGGTGTGCAGTGGGACTGCAAATCTAGTTTTGTTGTTGTTTTGGTATGGTTATGGTTGGTAGTTGTCTGGTAGTGCTGGAATAAATTAAATTGAACCCCTGAATTAATGAATGGCAAGTGGCTAAATAAAAAGGAGGTTGGGATTATGCTTTGGCAGTGGCTGTGTCGAACGCCCTCATTACAAGGGGGGGGAGTGTCTTTCCCAACATCCCAGTGGGAGGATGGATAGCCGGTTACTGTTTCTTCCTCGCACCCTCTTTCGGGTTCTTACCGCTTGAGCGTATTCGGGCAGGCTGTAATGGCTTGAGCCTTACCATAATCTCAAATCCTTCAGGAAGGTTTGTTGTGGATGAGAGGCCTAGGTGTTTGCGGGCCAAGATTGTTTTTCCAAGTGTCTTCGGGATGAGGCTCAGGTGTCTTCATGCAAGAGGCGTGGTTGTTGTGGCTCGAGTGTCTGCAGGTGGGGTTGTGTGTGGTTTAAGACCCAGGTGTGTGCGGGCAGGTTGTGGCAGTGGGACTGCGTATGGGAAGAGTGATAGCATCAAGACGTTAGCCGTTAAGGATGAGCAGTTAACCAATGGAAAAGTGGTGAGAGGTACCCAAGTGTCAATGTGCTTATACTATTACCTTACTTGACTTGCGTTATTTGGTGAGTGTATCTTGATGAGGTTGGGCTGGTTAGTGTTCTTTGGTAGGTGCTTTGAGGTTCTACTGTTTTCTCACAGGGACATTAGTATGTTCCCCCACTTGTGCACGAATAGCTTTAGTTTCCCTAATGAGTATACTCGTATGCTCACCCTATGTATATAAAACCGTTTTCAAGTTTCCAAGAGGACTTTGAGAATCGTGTTGGACTTTACTAGCTTAGGCGTCAGGATTAGTTGTTGTTGTTTCTTAGTTTCTTTTCTTTTGATACTTTACCTTAGAGTTTTGTTGTACTTTGTATCAGCTTTACTTTTGAACATGCATGTGGGAATGTATTTTTTACTTTACTTTTACATTTAGTATTTGGAGTTGTTTGGGATTTACCATCTTATCTCCCGATCTTGTTCTATAAAAAGGGTAATATCTTCTATATTATGTGAGATTTTATACCCTTGGTGCTAGTCGCCGCTCTGAGACCTATTAAAGGCGAGACTCAGGGGTCATTATCTCTCCTTCATCTTGAGGAAGGAAGGATGTGACGCTTTGTTGTACATTCCCTCATCTTGAAGAAGGCGGGTCGTGACACGGTGTTTGCCAAACATCGGAATGAATCAACTCTAAGATGTTATTGCTTCTTGTTGACGTCCCAATTTTAACATGTGTTGCTTGCTCAAAACACAATGCTCACAAATTGCTAAGGATGTCTTTCCACACGAATCTTCAACACCTCCTTGTACGTTTCACCCATAAGCACGTACAGATTCTTTGAGATCTTCTTAGCCTTCATCACCACAAGCGCGTCCTTCACAATTCTCATCACTTCATTCTCGATACGAGTCTTGCATCTGATATCATCAAATTGTCCCAAAGACAATATGTTCTTCTTTAAGCTCTTCACATGAAGTACTCTTTTAAAAATTGGGTACAACCGCGAAAGCGGCACAAGACGCAAAGAATAAAATGACATTAAATTGCAAGCCCAGGGACTTGACCCCGCGACCTACCCCTCATCCCCCCAAACCCTTACCACCCCACCACCAACTGTGGGCCCACATGACGTACTCTTTGAACAGTCTGTACTATTTCATCATGCATCTTCGGTTTGATGGTACCGACTCCAATGATCTTTAGGGTGTGATCGTTCCCCATGTACATAAGTCCTTCTGAGATAGTTTTATACTGATCAAAACATTCTCGTCGAGACGTCATGTATCGTGTTGCTCCCAAATCGATTATTCATGCATCGTTGAGATGTTTTCCTGCTTCTAGCAGTCGTCGCCGCTTCACTGACTAGTATATCTCCAATTCCAGAAGTACTCGCCACATTTTTTCAAGGCATAATTCTAACTTCCACTACAACCACACTTCATCGTCACATCTATCGATCTTTCGCCAATTGTCAGTCGACAATTATCATTCCGCAACACTGCATGCATCTTCATTTTCCAAAATGAAGAATTATTCTCGTTAAATTTTTTTGATCTCAAATTTCACCGCTATTTGGACATGTCGTAAGTCTAGAACCTCTGTTTCATAACGATGTATTAAATAATTTCAATAAATTTTTTATGATGTGAAAGATCAATCGGAATCACAATCACAAGGCATACTTAAATTTATGAAAATTATTAATACCCGAAAACGTGAATAACACCGGAACAGAACATGTCCTCAGATACCACTTGTTGGTGCCGTAAATGATTGGTCCACGGTGCAGCAATAATCATGAGATAAAAATAGAGCGCAATGCGGAAATAAATGACACCAGATTTAACGTGGAAAACCCCTCAAATGGAAGGGATAAAAAATCACAGACAAAATAGAAGAATCTCACTATGAGTAAAAGTGGGTACACACTCCCTCGCTATTACAAAGAGAAAAAACCCCTCAAATGGAAGGGATAAAAAATCACAGACAAAAAGCTCCTCTTTTTTCTTTCAACTTTTGAAGCAGCTCACGCGGTTTGGAGATCAAATAAATTCTACTTTTGTAGATCGTTGGTGAGTTTTTAGCAAACTCAAAAATCTCATGCATGGTCTTACAATTTTATTATTTATCAAATTGTTTGCACCATATCTTCTCTAGATCCAAAGTGTTTTGTGTTTTTTAAATCGTTTCAGTTGCACTTAGATCATTAAGAATGTCAAAAAAACTCGACACTTAACTGGGTTCAAACCATCACAAATTATTAAAGTTCAATAATAATTAATTTTTTCGCAATATAGCAACTCCTATTCTCATAATATCAAAAAGTATTTGTCCAAAAGGAAATGAGAATATTCAACTAAAAGTTTAAGCGAAACAAGAGTGTTCTAAAGTTTTAGACCTTTGTCCCAATGAAGGTATTTGGGTGGGTTTAATATCGTGTTGCTCGTAGAAAGTCTAAGAAGGCAGTTAGTGTTCATTACATACCAAGAATGGTGAAAGAAAAATCTACGGTTTAGCAAGTGGTATAGAGCGAAAATCTAAAGATTTATATCAAATTCGGTGCATAAAAGATGTAGGACGTACCTTGATGAGGAAATTAAGAAAAGATTGGGATGCTACTTTAATAATTTCTTCAATGAAGAGCGGATGTGTGGATTAAACTTAGATAATCTAAGTATTGGTAGAGAGGAACTCAATTCCAGCTCTTATCAAAAAGTTCATCCTTTTGAAGTTAAAGATGCTTTAAGAATGATGAAAAATGAAAAAGTTGTTGGGCTACATAACATCTGCATTGAAGTGTGAAAATATTCAAGGGAGTTGGGTATTAATTGGCTCACTAGGTTATTTAATGGGATTATTGTTAGGAATAGGGGCTGGCAGGGGGTTGTTGTGGCCTGGTTGGGGGCTATTCATACTTGGGCTATTAGAGGAGAGAGGGGAGTATTCTGGCTAGGAGGGGGACCACCTGAGGCAGTTGGTTTGTTGGAGGAGAGGGGAATATTTTGGCTGGGAGGGGGGCCACCTGGAGTAGTTGGTTGGTTGGAGGGGGTTGGATGAGCCTTTAAATAAAGGGGATCAGTGTTAGGAAGAAGCACTGATTTTTCTGAAATATTTTCACAGTAGGCTGCTGTTGAGGGCTGGTTCGTTGGGACGACCAGTAGGAGACTCGGGAGTGGTCTTCCACGGGTTTCCTCTCTTTCTCTCACTCTCTTTTCTTTTCTCTCTCTCCTTCCATTGTTGTATTTCTGCTAGTTTTCTGTTGTAATTCTGCTACTGTGATCTGCAGCTACTTCAATATACAGAGTCAACTCTTCATTTCTCCCTCTCAATTATTTTACATAACAATTTGGCGACTCCGCTGGGGAGTGTCATGCGAGAGGGAAGATCGTGTTCACTGGAGGAGGATCGCAGCAGGGGAGGGTCGTGCGAATTTATTTTGATGTTCATTGCTGGATAAGAACCGGAAGTCGGTGCTGGGGAGAACCGCAATCGCAGCTGGGAGGCTCGGACGCTGCTGGAGAACTGTGGCTCGGACTGAACCAGTGTGCCGCGACTGTTGAGAAAGAGTCAGTCGTTGTTTCAGTAGGGAGGGAGACACGAACCACTGAAGAGTCGGACTCGAGCCACGAACGCAGCCGAGCGTCGCTGGAGCTGGTTGAACTTTTTGCTGGAGCCGCGTGAGTGCAGTGGAAGCCGCGCACGCTGCTGGTCGAAACCAAACGCAACAGGAGTTCGCTACTAGGGGAACATACAACTGTTTTGGAGGAGAGGCGCAAACGCTGGGAAGTCGCGATTGCGGCTGAGGAAAAATTCTGAGGCGAGGATGGAAAACAGATTAGCTTCCATCGAAACAACTATGGAGAGTTTATATTGGGAGATGTCCGCTATGAATGAAAGTTTGGAAAAATTGGTTCAGGAGCAGTCTGAATACCAGCAGACGCATTTTCAAGTGCATGATATGGAAGAGCGGGTGATGAAGAAGCTCGAGGGGAATGAGTTTCAGGAGGAACACGGTATAGGTTATGGAAAACAGAGTATGGCAGCTGCAGTAATTTCGTGTGGAGCTAGAAGCATAAATATGGTAGACAACAACAAACAATATGGAAGCCTGTATCCGAAAGATATTGGTCTAGCTGCAGGTAAGAGTAAAACGAAGAGAGTGGAATTACCTGTGTTTGCAGGAGAGAATCCCCTAAGCTGGATCAGGGAAGCAAAAACCTATTTCTAACAGAGGAAATGAAACTACATTTGGCACAAATAAGTCTGGAATACTCAGTACTAATTTGGTTTTTTCCTTGGCTGAGCAAAAATCTAGGTGCAGGCTGGGAGCTGTTTAAGTCGGTGCTGAAGAAGAAATTTGGGGACAACAAGCAGCAGCTTGTGCCAACTGCACATAAGGTACTTAAGGGAGCTAGTGGCATTGCAGCAGAAGATTCCAAAGGTATGGCCGAAGCTTTCCTACATGATGCCATTCAGGAAAGCTCAGGTAATGAATATTACAGCCAGAAGAGTGTCGGGAATAGTGTCAGTGATGCCGCAAAACACATGTTGAATCCTTTGGTTGCTTACACCCCACAGTTTTGTTCGAAGGTTTCCATACAAGCAGTTTTACATCTAACAGTTGCTTGTAATCATGGAGATATTTCATTTGTTCAAGAAAAAGACAGCAACACCCCTGAATAAGATACTACAGATTGTGGAGCAGGAAGACTTGGGGAAGCGGTCGTGAGTTTGAAGAGTTTCTAATCCGGCCATGAAAAGAACAACATAATAGAACTTGGAGAGCGGATTGGAATCGATCCTATATGGACAGATGAGGCAGCTGGAATCAAGGCTCTAGTGCTAGCTGCCAGGGATACAACAATTTTGAAGCCTCCCAAATGAGGGGAAGAAACATCCTTGGAGCAGGCAGGGGGTACAAAGAGGTAGTCCCTACTGGAGTTCTCAATAACAACACTAGATTGGGCCGAGAAGCTAGAGAAGTTTGAGTGCCTTATCCTAACATTGATAAGTTTGTTTTTACCAGAGGGAGCCGGATTCAGGGTCCAGATTCAGGGTTCTGCTGTCATAGCTGTTCGAAAAACAGATGAGAGGTTGTCTTCCAAAGTTTCTGAGGCACAAAGAGAAGAATGCATCACATAACAAATCAAAAAGCACTTTATGAAATCTTGCTGCCATTACTGGGTTTTGGGGAAAAATTTCGCATTAGAAATAAGTCGACTAGCTGCAGCTATGATAGTACTGCCAAATGAATTTGCTTGTTCTGCCAAAATTTCAAAGGGGAGTTATGATGTTGTTCTAAAGCTGAGTCGGTCATGTAGGAGCCGAGTGTGGTGTTGGTTGGCTCACATGCAAGTTTGTGTGGATATAAACCACACCCAGTCATAGTGGTTGGGATGGGGCAACCTGATTAATTGGTTTTTTCGAGTTGGGGTAAAAATGCAGTTGGTAGACATTTATAATGATAATTGTGAGGCATCTTATGGGATGATCGAGTAGTTTGCATCGGTGACTGTTCGTGCAGAGGCAGGACAAGCTTCCTCTTGTTCTGTTGATTTTGTAGTCCTGGTGGTTGTGGCAAATCTTCTTGTTCTGCTTTGTTGGGCAGCACCAGTTGGAGTTTAGACAGTGTTGTGGCTGCTTTTGGAAAAGGGGTCTGCTTATCATTATTTTGTCCATGGGGCTGCAACAGAATTTTTTTACAACAAGGATGAAGATTTCTTGCAAAGTGCTGATGAGGGAGGTGTAGTAAGCAGTGTAATGCCAAGAGTTGCTACAACTGCTAGGCATTCCAAACAGCCAAAAACAGTGAAAATTACTGCTGAGGGGTTGGCTGGAATTTATGGAGAAAAGATATCTTATTATGCTGTTAGAGATCAGATAAGAGAGCAAGAACCACCGCACCGGAAAGTGCTTCATCGTCGCAAAGGGCCCAGCCCCAGAGTAATAAAGACCCACCTTGTGGACTAGGTGATTTTTCAGCACGAGGGAAATGTTAGGAATAGGGGCTGGCAGGGAGTTGTTGTGGCCTTGTTGGGGGCTATTCATACTTGGGCTATTAGAAAAGAGGGGAGTATTCTGGCTGGGAGGGGGACCACCTGAGGTGGTTGGTTTGTTGGAGAGAGGAATATTTTGGCTGGGAGGGGGACCACCTGGAGCAGTTGGTTGGTTGGAGGGGGCTGGGTGGGCCTTTAAATAAAGGGGGTCAGTGTTAGAAAGAGGCGCTGATTTTTCTGAAATATTTTCACAGCAGGCTGCTGTTGAGGGCTGGTTTGTTGGGACGACCATCAGGAGGCTCGGGAGCGGTCTTCCACGGGTTTCCTCTCTTTCTCTCACTCTCTTTTCTTTTCTCTCTCTCTCCTTCTATTGATGTATTTCTGCTAGTTTTCTGTTGTAATTCTGCTACTGTGATCTGCTGCTACTTCAATATACAGAGTCCACTCTTCATTTCTCCCTCTCAATTATTTTACATAACAATTATAAAATCTAAGAAAATGTTTGATGAATGAAGGAAGAAATCTATGGTACTTGTGTATAAAAATAAAAGAAACATTTTAAGTTGTGAGAATTGTAGAAGCATTAACCTAAGTCATACCATGAAACTTTGAGAGAGTGACTGAACAAAGGATTTCAAGGGAAACTAAAGTTTCAAATAATTAATTTGGTTTTATGCCTGAACGTTCAACCACCGTATGTGATAATGTCCTAAGAGTAATTGTCGCGCTAAAAGGTCATAGCAGTTTCCAGCTATGATGAGAACACAGAAGTGTCACGACAATATTCTTAAATATATGTTCTGCAACTAGACGATATCATTTGAGGGACACAAATGATACAAACTATCAGGGATAAAGACTCTTAGGACTTTGAGACACCTTTTCATGTTGTACGTCCTCGGTAATATCCAGTGTAAGATATTATGAGAACAAGACCCGCTAGTAGAAAATTCATATTTATGTGTCATTGAATATTCCTATCTGCAGACGTGTATATTAATTATTAGACTTTAAGATTATTATTAATAAATATAATAAGTTGCATACTTTGATGTATTGATGAAAACCATGACGACATATGTTCATGGCGAGGTAAAATACATTGGGTGCGTCACGACTAATATTACTCCTTAAGTGCATCCACGAGACCCGGGATCAAATCCAGGCGGAGGCTAATTTCCGGGGGGTACTGTAGCAGTACTGTGGCAGGAACTGTAGCGGGAACTTTAGCAGACACTGTTTGGCATTGTAGCAGCCGAGAATATTCCCCCGTATAGGCCTTCGGGCCACCGATTTTGTAAGAACCCGGGTTTTTGGAACGGGTCAAAATCCCAACCCTGTTTGAATTTTGACTCGCTTCTGAGAAAACTAGAGAAATTGGACAATTCTGGGTAAAATTTTTGAAGTTGGGGAGGTTGTGCAGGTGCGCACGGTTGGCGCACGGTCTGAACAAACCATGCGGACAAACCGTGCGAAGTCTCTAGGTGAGACAGTGGGCTCCGCAGGGGCGGTGCACGGTTTTCCAAACCGTGCGGGTTGGGCGTGCAAAGTTCCTAGGTGAGGCAGTGGCAACCGCACGGTTTTCCAAACCGTGCGGGTTAACTGTGCGACCACTTAACATTAGGGTTTTTAAGTTCCGGGCCACCCGGGATTTCCAATTCTCCTCTTTTTTTCTTCCTTCCACTCGGGGCTTACGCGGGGAGAGCCGGTCGGACCTTCAAATCCCTCCCGAATCTTCGTTCGAACTCCGTTTCGAGCACCGTTTGATCTGTTGGAACCCCCTCGGTAAGGCCTTGATTCCTTTTGAGCCGTTCTTCTTGATTTCTGTCCTAGAATGAGTTGTTGTGGTTTGAGAGGTTTTGTTTCTTTTGTAGATCTACCGTGTTTTAGACCTAATTGGAGGCTGTTATCGGAGGAGTAGCATCGTACGAGTCTCAGGTAGGTGGTGCATACCTTTCATGTTTTCGTGGTCATTTGTGTGGCACATCCTATGGCGCGTTTTAGGGTATTTTGAGAGAAACCCTAATTTATCTGCTATTGCATCTTAAGTTGTTTATTACACCTTTGGGTATGCCCTTTGTCCTGTCTTGATTGAGCAGGGTCGGACGAGAGACCGTTGCTCACATGGGGCATTTTGGCCGGGGGTGCCAAAATGATGATACTTGAAATGTATTGGTTTAAACTGTTAGGTTTAGTTATTTAAACCTTGATATGAATTGTTGGAGACCTTAGAAACTTCAGTGTTGGTATGGGGTGGCACTTTCTTAGTGCAATTCATCTGTTTAGATGGTTATGCCTGTTATGTGTTCTGTTAAAATGCGATTATATATGTGATGTGTGATTTTGCATATGCTGGAACCTTCGGGTTGTGATGGGCATGGCCCGAGTTACTTGGGTGGTTTTGACCATGGGATTGGGCGTCATGGACGTCGGCTTAAGGCAGTACGACTGTCAGATTGGGCTTGACCCGAGGTTACTTTGGGTGGTTTTAATCACGGGATTGGGCGTCATGGACGTCGGCTTGAGCCAGGATGACTGTCAGGTTGGGCATGGCCCGGGTTACTTGGATGGCAAGGCCATCAGACTTGAGCAGCATGGTCGCAGGGACACGAGGTGTCAGATGTGTGGTGGCTTAGGTACTATTTTGGTGATTACCACTCACCCGGAACTTTGAGTAGTGTGCACACATAGATTCTGTGATGAGGTGATTTTGACCACTCGTGTGGGTAGAGGCCCTTGTAGATGCGGTTTAGGTACTTTGGTTGGGGGTGCTTGCCGTAGGAAGTCACGTGGGAGGTGAGGAGCCTCCAGGGGGTAGCTTTGAGGCTATCGGGTTGGGGGATGAGGCTCGCCGTGATTTGAGGGCGGATATCGTCGTCCCTCCGTTTACTTGATTTGAAGGTAGGTATCGTTGTCCCTCCGCTTATTTATTTGAGTACATGCATCGCTGTTCCTCCGGGTTACTTCTTGGGCGTGCTTTCGGGACGTTAGTACTTGAGGCATGAGGTGTCAGGAGGCACGAGGTGTCGGGTTACTATTCTTGGGCGTGCCTTTGGGACGTCGGTACTTGAGACACGTGGTGTCAGGTGGCACATGGTGCCGGGTTACACGACAGAGATTTCGGCGTTGGCCGAAGCAGGTGACACTCCATGTTGGCTGCTGAGCACCAGTGAAGTTTGTGTTTATTTGTGCATTGTTCTGTTACTGCTTTTCTTATAAATGCATTTCTGCTTAAACACTTATATTAGGTACGCACCATTGGGTGGTATTCTACTAAGATTTGTCTCACACCATGCACGGGCCCTTCGGGACGCGTGCAGACTTTATGGATTTACGTGCAGGAAAGAGGTCAGCTTCAGGAGCTGGGTTGTATTAGCTGTTCATGGAGATGGTATGGACCTTGAGGTCTTGCCTAGCTGGAGTTTACTTTGTTCTATTTTCTTTCCTGTATCAGCATGCTTGTTATGTAGCTAGAGTTGGTTAGCCAGTGGCGCCCTTTACATATATATGGATATGTATGACCTGCTTTGGATGCATGCTTGGTTTGTTTAGTAGTTACAAGTGGTGTTCTGCATACTGTTTTGTTTACTTTCCGCTGCACTTGTTTATATATATTGTTTCCGCTGTTTATTGATATTGGATATGCTTCAGCTATGCGGGTCTGGTTCGAGCTTGCTGAGTCATTTATTTCCGTTGTATGTTTTATTGTTACGCTCGGACCATTACCATTATTATCCTCCGAGAGGGTATAGCCTCCCCACTATACATATTAGACCCTCGCTGATAGTCGGCAGCCTTTAGCGTTCGGGGAGGTGCGCCTAAGGTAGTAACACCCGACCCGTTTGGCACTGTTCGGGTGGCTGTCCGGGTCTGGGTCGTTACAATTTGGTCCCCGAGTCCTTTAAGGCCTTCTGGCCACCCAGGCCTTCGGGTCAGTAAGGCCTTCGGGCCACCTCAAGGCCTTCGGGACACCTTAAGTGTAGATGCAAACCAGAAAAACTACAAGGAACAAACTTCAAAAGGAGGAGCAATGAACTTTCACCATAGCAGAAGCTAAACGGATTGCAAGAATGAGAGGGTATGACACCTGTCATCGGGACAAGCCTGTACATGCACGGGAAAGCCTAGCCTAACAGTCATGCGAAGGTGAAGAGCTGATTTCACGATGAAGATGCTCGGGAGGAGCAGTTCCAAGTAGTTAGTCTGGGTTGTATGTAATGTTTGAAGCCTACGGGCATTGAATTCCTCTAAGGCCTACGAAACATGTAATACTTATGCCTATGGGCCTTGTAAGGGTTCTACCTCACCCCTTAAAAGGTGGATTATCAAAATCAATAATAAATGAAGGTCTTCGGGCCATTGGAGGAATAATGCGAGAAAGCATTTGTCCCTCATGTTTTTTAACGGAAGTTGATATCTCAAACTCTTTGATGGAAATGATATAGCCTAAATAAATTTATGGTCATTGTGTTTTATGAGCAAATTCAATTTCCAAAAAATCAAAGAGACATCGAGCACATAGGTTGATGACACCAATATGTAACCTGCTTGATTAGAGATATTGTGATAAAAAGATTATATTACACAGTGAGTGTTCATATGAGATATTATGTCGTTGTGACATTAATTTCGTTATTTATGGGTGTCTTGGCGTGTTGCTAGACGTTAACCTTGGACTTTAGAATGATTCGCCTAATGCTACTGAGAAAGAGGCATACCCCCCCCCACACCAAGTGTATTCAAAATCTCAGTAAAATAATATATTATTATTTAGTATTTAACAAGTTGAATAAATATTATACCTGCACGTGGTTTAATAATTATTAATGCTTGTTTGGTCGTATATATTTCGTCACCGGTTATTCGAGAGAATATTATGTGAGCGAAATATTTAATAAATATTTGCAATTTAGTGAATATAATTTTTATTTATTTACTAGCGGATAATACAATGACATTTATTTATTAAATAAATAATCATTATTCAAGGCCTGATAAATATTGTGGAATGGTGAAACGAGTTTAATAGTCCCGTGAGAAATAATATATATTGGATATTATTTAAATAAATAATATTTAATTTTAATTCACGAGTTTATCGCATAATGGAAAATAATAATATTATTGATATTATTACCACACACGTGTATTCAGAATCTCAGTAAAATAATATATTATTATTTAGTATTTAACAAGTTGAATAAATATTATACCTGCACGTGGTTTAATAATTATTAATGCTTGTTTGGTCGTATATATTTCTTCACCGGTTATTCGAGAGAATATTATGTGAGCGAAATATTTAATAAATATTTGCAATTTAGTGAATATAATTTTTATTTATTTACTAACGGATAATACAATGACATTTATTTATTAAATAAATAATCATTATTCAAGGCCCGATAAATATTGTGGAATGGTGAAACGAGTTTAATAGTCCCGTGAGAAATAATATATATTGGATATTATTTAAATAAATAATATTTAATTTTAATTCACGAGTTTATCACATAATGGAAAATAATAATATTATTGATATTATTACTGACATGGGGTTCTGCAGGGATTAAATAAATAATAAAGGGCACTTGTGCAATTATTTATTTCTAATCCTAGCGGTATTTAAACTCAATTATATTATTTTTCAAGAGAGTTAATTCATCTGTGTTGTGCACGACGACAGCCGGAGAGAATCTTCTCAAGCCCTAGAGAGCTCTATCTTCAAGAACGCTCCCAAGAATGAAGATCGATCTTCCTCCGCCTTCCACTCTCAAGTCTAGAGAGATCAAGGAGAACATTTTGGAAGCGATTTTCGTGGTGATCAAAAGCGAACAACGCAAGCATTAGGATCTGTCGTGCCAGCACCCGGAGATTCCTACGACGACGTTCAGAAATATGTGGAACACATGTGGATCACCGTTACAGGGAATCTGCTCTTGATTCCTACAATGCAACGACGAGTAGATCTGTTGTCAGATCCACCAATGAAAAAATAATTCACGTAAGGTAATTCACTAATTGATTAAATTAATTATAAATAATATGTGATAATTCTGCGCTTGGTTCCGGCATTCTATCCCTTGTTTGTTTTCTTTGATACAATTCTATTGATTACGGCGTTCATCGTCGTGTAAATCTCAGATTGATCATCGATTATGACAAAAAATCAAAGTTGGGCACGACCAATCGCACGCTTCTGCTGCACCCGGAACCTTCTAGTGGTATCAGAGCGGTTCACATAATTATATATAATTATTTAAAGATCGTTGATTGATTTACGCATTTTTCATTTAGTTTTCAATTCAAGTTTAATCGTTCTTTAAACTGAATTACGAGATCTGTTTCTTCATCTTTCGTTTCTCGTAGATCTAATCAAATCAATTAATTTTATAAACGAAATAAAATCGAAGATCTCATCCGGAAGTGTCAAAGATTCTGGCTGGATAACACAAGAGTACATGTTGTGTACCCGGAGGTACACGTCGTGTACTAGTGTTCAACGCACCAAGAATTAATTCGGAATTAATTCAAATTGTATGCATTGAATACACGCAATGCATTTAACTAGAAATCGCGTGTTGATCGGGCCAGCCTGGTGCACGGTCAGCCGGAATACACGACGTGTATACGGTCAGCCGGAATACACGCCGTGTATACGGTCAGCCGGAATACACGTCGTGTAGCCCACATACACGACGTGTAGTCCTGTAGTCACAGACGGACCGTGTATCTTCTTACACAACCTACCTGACTGGTGACCGTGTAACTTGGAGACCATACGCCGTGTAGCCCTTCTACGTGTCGTGTACTCCAATTTTTCCAAGGCATGGTTTACACACCGAGTCTCTAAGCGCGTGCCTCAGATAGACGGTGAGAAACTTACACACCGTGTAGCTTGCTTGTACACGCCGTGTGCTTATACCAAATTACGCAGAATTAAAATTAATTTATTATACTGGGTAAACCTTATCGACATTTGCTTGTGTGTGGTCATTCAGTCAATAGGACACGCCATGTGATAGGTTTTAATATATATATAAATGTTTAATTAATTTCTGCGTAATGTTCAGATCTGTATATCATGTGTGATTCGTATTACAGTTATTACTCTATGTGCATTGAAGCATAACACGTGATAGAAAAATCATATGATTTGTGTAATCATTAAGTTGATAGTACAAGTCATGAAAGTACGTGATAAGTCATATATGCCATATGTCAGAAGAGTAAACAGTATACGAGTATAATACATGTTGGGTATATTCAGACGGGTGTTCAGCGTGTTGCCACCAAGGTATATTTCTATACACGGTTAATTTTAAATAAATTTATTTAATTTGTTTAAAATTATGTTGAATTAGAATCTCAAAGAAATTCGGATGAGAATTAAGAAAGAATTGATTAATTAAAGAAGATAATTGATTTGAGCGCGATTTATCTTAAATAAGAACGATTAAGAATTGAATGTTATTTTTATTAAATGTGTAACGTTGCATGCATGTGGATGATCATGAGCATAGACCAAACCTTTGTATGTGATTTGTTTCATTTAATTTATTTTTAAATTAAATTGTCGATCTGCGTATCATCTCTCATCTCATTATGTAAGGGTCTGTGTGTCCATGGTTTCTTTTATGTAAACATTTTATTTCCTTCATTTGTGTGTGATTAAAAACATATGTAATGGATGAAACTCCCAAATTAGTGGAGGCGGTTCAAGTTTGGAGTCGAGGCGAAACCAATCCAACAGAGATACATAGGTGGATGGATAGGTGGCCATAGTGAGATCGTCACAGCTTACCCCTTTTTTGGAAATCTCATCAACAAGGAAGTTGGCTTCTTGATACACGTGTAATGAAGCAATTCATGCGCGGGAGAAGATCTAAACATTTGATCCACCTGGAGGTAATTTTCCATGAGATTCATTTGTCCAGTTCTCACCACATATACAATGGTAGTGGAGTCGCACTCAAACCAAAGATTGTCCCATCCTTTTATCCTTGCCATGTCAACTACATTATTAATTAAGCCAAGCATTTCCGCCTCCAAGGGTGAGGCAAGTCCGCATGGACCATAGAGACATCCCATTATATCCCCATTATGATCCCTGAAAACAGTCCCAAAACCCGAGGGGCCCGGATTGCCCCTGGAGGCCCCGTCCAAACTGCATTTAATCCTTCCAAAAAATAGAGAGCTCCAAATGACTTCCAGAGTGCCATGCGGTGGAAGGAACTTACCAGTTATGCCAATCCACCCGCAGACAGAGAGGTCGTGTACTGTATTTCTACACTGGTCATGGTGCAGCGGATCAGTGTTCCTCACAGCCACGATGATTTGTGCAAAAGCTGCTCGAAGGTTAAAAGATGCATGGCCATGAACACCATTATTCCGATTAAACCAGATGATGTGGATAATCTCAGCACAAGTCGCATGGAATAAATTCAGGAGCTGCGGTGAAAGAGGAGCCCGGTTGCAAATTTCCAGGTGTAGCAGTATGTCATCAATCTGTGGGAGTCGAATTTCAAATATTTCAAAATTGCATGCCACAAGGCCGATGCAATGGCACAGGTAAGAAAGAGATGATTGAGGTCCTCCCTGTGTTGATGACATAATCTGCATCTGGAGCACACGGAGATACCAACTGCTTGTAGAGATGAATCAACCAGAAGCTTTAAATGAGCAAGCCTCCTCCATACCAACGTGAATCTGGAAAGAGGAATCCAAATCTTGTTCATTTTTTCAATCCAGCCGTGAGAAGTTCCACTTATTCTATGTTGGTAATGTAATTCCGGGGTGAGAATGTCATTGACAGCTCGTTCCCAGATCAAGAAATCATCTTGGTCAATGAAATCGTAATGATTTACCACTGGTTTCACTATTGCAGGAAGATCATCAGAGGAAACTTCCAATTGATCTTTGATTGTGGCATTGAGGTCCTCCACTGGATCATTAGGGTCGAGAAGGGTCACCAGGGGAGTGAGTACCTGTCCAATTATCAAACCAAAAATTAAGTTAAGAGTTTTTGTTAACTAACCAATACGCCTATGAGATGTCAGAATAGTGTCACGCCCCGCCAAATGGAGAGGAGACCTGGTGGTGAGGTTCTCTAGAATCCTCTAGAGTTCTCTACATCTCCACCAAGTTCCGGAATATTCCAGACTTCTCCGGAGTGTTGCGGAACACCCCTTGGGCCTTGAAGGGTCTCGAACATTCTAGGCCTCCATGGAAGGTTGTGGATCTCAACGGGTTCTAGAATGCTCCATGTATATCCTAGTAGAGTAGGCTAGAATACTCTAGAATCATGTGGAAGTGTACATATTTTAGAATGTTGTAGACTTTGCCACCAAACCCTATATAAAGGGAGTGGCTCCTCATTTGTAAAGACACACAGAAGTTGAGAGCATTTGAGAGCTTCTTTGCACTTGTGTCTTGTGAGCTTGACAAGCACTTCCCTTACGATCCTTACTTCCATTGTGAGTGTTGAAAGGCTGAACTCGTCTAGGCTTTGTGAAAGTAAGCTAGTCGGGTGCCGCACAAGAGCGCTTGGGAGAATGCCAAGTCCCGTGACAGTTGGTATCAAAGGTGTTCAAGGCAAGTGTTCATGATGACAAGCTCGAATATGGAGGATCCTATTATGTCCGAGAAGGAGGCCATGTCATCCGTTCCTAGGAAGAAGGGTGGAAAATCTCGTGAGACCGTGGCGACTCTTGAGGAGCGTCTCCTAAGGGCGGAGGAGTGTCTTGCTGATGTGAAAGAATGACTCAAGTATGTCGAGGGAGACGATGAGGAAGGGGTACTAGGCATCGTGGGCCTACGTGATGCGCTCTTCACTCTCCAAGATCGAGTGGCGTCAGTTGAGAGGTACGCCAAGGAGAATGTTGCCGAGAAAGATGCCTTCATGGACGAAGGGGATCTTAGCACAACATGAAGATGCGATGGTCAGGTATGACCAAACAAACTCTTGATCAGCTTAAGAGGGGGAGTGGTCAAATTACCGTGGCGAGTTGGCTAGTGGGGTGCTTGTGCGGGACACACCAAAGATTGATGTGCCTCGTCCAAAACACTTCAATGGCAAGAGGGATGCCAAGGAGGTAGACAACTTCTTTTGGCAAGTTGAGCAGTACTTCGAGGCAATTGGCTTGATGGAGGATATGAGCCGTGTGAAGATCGTCGTTCTTTACTTTGGTGACGATGCATCTCTATGGTGGAGGATGAAGCACCAAGAGCTCAAGGATGGTGGGAAGACACTTCCATCATGGGAAGAGTTCAAGCAATGGGTCTATGATCAGTTCTACCCCGAAGAAGTTGATTGGGAAGCAAGGGACAAGCTGCGAACTTTGAAGCATACGGGGACAATCCATGAGTATGTTCTGGAATATGTCTCTCTAAAGCTCCAGGTACATGGCAAGCCTGATTATGATCATATGTATGATTTTATCAAAGGTCTTCAGCCATGGGCACAATAAGAGGTGCGAGGTCGACGGCCGAGTCCTTGGTGGAATACAAGAAAAAGGTTGAACCCCCTAAGCCCAAGAAGGAGTTCAAGGGTAAAGGTGGGGGAGACCAAGAGAGGAGGTGGAACCGAGATGCCCATGACAATGGGAAGTCCAAGGAGTACACCAAGGACTTCTCAAGGGAATTCAAGCCCCGGGGATGTTACTTTTGTGATGGGCCTCACACATGGAAGGAGTGTCCCAAAAGGAAGGCACTCAACTCCATGTTCGAAGAGGAAGTTCCCAAGGAGCGGAAATGGGGACTCTAAGGCTCTTCAATGCATTGGAGGTGAAGAACCCACCTAAAGCGCCACATAAGAATGGGTTGATGTATGCAAAGGTGGAGTTGAATGGGAAGTCCACCTATGCGATGCTTGACACAAGAGTCACACACAACTTTGTTGCCGAAGATGAGGCGAGAAGACTTGGGCTAGTTGTGGCCAAGACGACTAGTCGCATGAAAGCCGTGAATGTCACACCTCAACAGGCGAGTGGCATTGTCCGTGGAGTGACCCTTTGCATTGGAGAATAGAGGGGTGCTATTGATCTCACGGTAGTTCCTATGGATGACTTCAAGCTAGTGTTGGGGATGGAGTTCTTCAAAAAGCCAAGGACACACCAACACCTCACTTGGAGCAAATGGTGATCATGGAGGAGAGAAGCCCATGCGTGGTGACGACAAAGGTATGTGGCAATCATGACTTGTCTTTACTTTCTGTCATGCAAGTGAAGAAGGGATTCAAGAAGGGAGAGGAGACCTATTTGGTTTCCTTGAAAGATGATGGGTCGGTGGATGACAACCATGAGTTGCCGAAGGAGGTGAAGGGTGTGCTAAGAGAGTAGCGATGTCATGCCACCGGAGTTGCCCAAGAAGCTTCCACCCAAGAGGGAGGTGGATCATGAAATTGAGTTGGTGTCAGGATCGAAGCCACCATCCATGGCACCCTATCACATGGCTCCACCTGAGTTGGAGGAATTGAAGAGGCAGTTGAAGGAGATGTTGGATGCGGGACAAATCCAAACCATCCAAGTCGCCATATGGATCGCCCGTGTTATTCCAAAAGAAGCATGATGGCTCCTTGAGGATGTGCGTAGACTATCGAGCGTTGAACAAAGTCACGGTGAAGAACAAGTACCCTATCCCATTGATAGCGGATCTCTTTGATCAGTTGGGCAAGGCACGGGTGTTCACCAAGATGAACTTGAGATCGGGATATTATCAAGTTCGCATTGCCATGGAGGATGTGCCGAAGACCGCATGCGTGACGAGATACGGATCCTATGAGTTCCTTGTTATGCCATTTGGTTTGACTAATGCCCCAGCGACATTCTGCACCTTGATGAACAAAGTCTTCCACCAATACTTGGATAAGTTTGTGGTAGTCTACCTGGACGACATTGTCATCTATAGTGAGACAATGGCGGACCATGTGGAACACTTACAAACAGTGTTCAGGGTACTGAGAGAGAACGAGTTATATGTGAAGAAGGAGAAGTGTTCCTTTGCGAGGGATGAAGTCCTCTTCTTGGGACACAAGATCAAAGGAGGCAAGCTCATGATGGATCATGAGAAGATCCGGGCTATCAATGAATGAGAGAGGCCAACCAGGGTTCCTGAGCTGAGATCTTTCCTTGGGTTGGTGAATTATTATCGACGATTCATTTGTGACAACTCAAAGAAGACGGCTCCACTCACCGACTTGCTAAAGAAGAACAAGCCATAGGAGTGGGATGACAAATGCGAGGAGGCATTTGAAAGCTTGAAGAAGACGATCATGGAGGAACCGGTCTTGAGCTTGGCGGATCCAACCAAGCCTTATGAGGTACACACCGATGCCTCAGACTTTGCTATTGGGGGTGTGCTCATGCAGGAAAGACATCTCATAGCTTTTGAAAGCCGGAAGTTGAATGACACCGAGAGGAGGTCCACGGTTCAAGAGAAGGAGATGACAGTCGTGGTACATTGTCTTTGGGCATGGAGACATTATCTCCTGGGGTCGAAGTTTGTGGTGAAGACCGACAATGTTGCCACAAGCTACTTCCAAACCCAGAAGAAGATGACTCCGAAGCAGGCAAGATGGCGGGAATTCTTGGTCGAGTTTGATTATTCTTTAGAGTACAAGTCTGTGACTACCAATGTGGTGGCCGATGCACTTAGCTGGAAGATGGTATTCAGCCACTTGTCATGTGTGGATGACGAGATCTTGGGTAGGATCAAGGAAGGCATGGCGCATGATCCTATAGCCAAAAACGTCTTGGCTCTTGCAACGGAGGGCAAGACAGGGAGATTTTGGGAGTAGGATGACACTCTTCTTACCACAGGGAGGATGATATATGTCCCAAAGTGGGGGAACCTGCAGAGGGATCTCATCAAGGAGTGTCATGACTCGAGATGGGCAGGACATCCAGGGCAGCACCGTACCAAGGCCTTGCTAGAGGGAGCATATTATTGGCCAAGGATGGAGGACGATGTGGAATCCTATGTGAAGACTTGTCTTGTGTTCCAACAAGACAAGGTGGACAATCAGTTGCTCGGGGGATTATTGCAGCCATTGCCTATTGCGGAGAGGCCATGGGAGACAGTCACCGTGGACTTCATCGTTGCACTACCGAAATTTGAAGGGTATGGGAGCATCATCGTGGTGGTGGACAAGTTCTCAAAGTATGTCACTTTTATCCCTGCTCCAGCAGATGTGACGGCAGAGCTCACCGCAAGGCTACTCTTCAAGCATGTGGTGAAGTATTGGGGGATACCACGACACATCATCAGCGATCGGGATCCACGCTTCACAGGTAAGTTGTGGACCAAGCTCTTCGGATTGTTGGGATCGAAGCTCCACTACTCTACGAGTTTTCACCCCCAGACGGACGGGCAGACGGAGAGGGTGAATGCCTTGTTGGAGCTCTACTTGAGGCATTTTGTGAGTGCCAACCAGCGAGATTGGACAAAGTTGCTTGATGTGGCCCAATTCTCCTACAACTTGCAAAGGAGTGAGTCGACGGGGAAGAGTCCATTTGAGGTGGTGACCGGACAACAACCCCTCGCTCCTCACACTGCGGTACTTGGGGAGAAGTACCAAGGAAGCAGCTCAACCGCCTACACTATGGCCAAGGAGTGGCATGAGCAGGCCGACATGACGAGAACTCACTTGCACAAAGCTGCCAAGAGGATAAAGAAGTGGGCCGACAAAGGGCGATGGGATGTGAGCTTCCAGCCTGGGGACAAGGTGATGGTGAAACTCTTGCCTCAGCAATACAAAGCATTCAGGAGGGTGCACAAGGGCCTGATTCGGCAATATGAGGGACCATATGAGGTCGTGCACCGAGTTGGGGAGGTATCATACCGCTTGGAGTTGGCTCCCAAGCTGAAGATTCATCCAGTCTTCCATGTAAGTATGCTCAAGCCATATCACGAAGACATGGAGGACCCGAGACCCCTGAGAGCAATAGGTTTGCAGCATTCTTTCCAAGGCACGCTGATGGCTCTATGCTCAAGAGTGCTTCCGCTCCAAATGAAATTTTTTATATGAATGTTCATTTTCTTCAGCAACGCGGCAGGTCATTTATAAACCATAAAGGAATAAACAAACTTTGAGACAATCACATGCTTTACAAGGCAAATCCTACCAGCCATAGAAAGAGATTAGACTTTCCAGGAAGTCAAATGCATTTGAATCTGACTCATTATGTGATTGAAAAATGACGCTTTAGGTCTTCCCCAAAACATAGGCACTCCAAGATGAGGGAAGGCAATTGCCCTTCCTAATGCCCAACTAATTGATAATTTCTGTTTTCCCTCTGGCCGGAATGTTCTTTCCAAAGAAGACAAAGGATTTGTCCCAACTTATTTCTTGACCTGAAACTCTTCTATAGTGTAAAAGAGCATCTTTGATTTTTTTAACATTTCTCTTGTCCCCTTGGGTGAAAAGAATAATGTCATCTGCATCAAAAAAAATGAGAGGGAGCAAACATACCTCCAGAAGCTCTTATGGCCTTCAACTCCCCAGAAGTAACCATGCCAAGAAACAGCCTGCTCAGGTAATCTTCCACAATAGCAAAGATAATGGATGAAAGAGGATCACCCTGCTCACTCCTCTTGAGCAAGTAAAATAACCCTCCGGGGAGCCATTGACTAGAACTAAGATGTGTGCTGAGCGAACAAAATTCTAATCCAATTAATAAAAGTGTCATCAAAACCAAATTTGGCTAGAATCTTGCAACTGAATCCCCAATCTATAGTATGAAGGGCCTTTTTAATGTCAAGCTTAAGAGCAATATTCTCACCCCTGGTGGGTTTTCAGAGAAGGTTGATGCATTCTGAGGCAGTCATAAGGCAATCCTATATGGTCCTTCCTTTAATAAAGCCAAATTGATTCGAGGATAAAATTTTATTGTTGATCTTGGACACCCTATTAGCCAGTACTTTACAAATGATTTTGCAAACAGAATTGACCGGGGCAACAAGCCTAGATTGATGTATTTCATTTTCATTTTCCACTTTCAGGATGAGCAAGAAATTGAGCATTGATTCCTTGTGAGAGAGAGCCACCTTCGAGTAGATAGAGGATTCTGATGCAGTCAAGGAAGCCGTTTGGATACGAAACTTTGTCCAAGAGCTTGATGTGGTACCTGGCAGTAAAGACTCTATCACATTGTATTGTGATAATACTACAGCGGTGACTCTTTTGAAGAGTCAAGGTCACACCAACAGACAAAGCATATACTCTGAAAGTATCAGCTCGAGGGATTTTTATCAAAGGGTGAAGTTGTAGTAAGGAGAGTACCCACGAAAAAAAACGTGGCAGACCCCTTGATTAAAGGTCTATCTCAGCAGAAGCATGAGTATCATATGAGAGCTAGCGGACTGAAGGTTGTTAGCAGATGACTCTAGTGGAAGTGAGTCTATTAGAGTTGGTACCCTAAAACCAACTTCACTGTATTTTATGATAACGTGTATTTATAGTTTTGAATATTAATAAACTTCTTATCACATCATGATTGTTCTTCTGCGTAGTATAGTATGTGATAATGTCCTAAAAATAACTGTCGCGCTAAAAGGTCATAGCATTTTTCACTATGATGAGAATGAGAACCCAGAAGTGTCACGACAATATTCTTAAATATATGTTTTGTAGCCGGATGATATCATTTGAGGGACACAAATGATACAGGCTATAAGTGGTGGAGACTCATAGGACTTTGAGGGACCTTCTCATGGTGTACACCCTTCGTAATATTCAATTTAGGATATTATGAGAACAAGACCCGCTAGTAAGAAATCCACATTTATATGTGTCATTGGATGTTCCTATCTGAGGATGTGTGTATTAATTCTTAGACTTTAAAATTATTATTAATGAATATTATAAGTCGCGCATTTCGATGTATTGATGAAAACTGTGACTACATATGTTCGCGGCGAAGTAGAATACGTTGGTGCGTCATGAGTAATATTGCATTAATTAATAATGCGAGAAACGATTTGTCCCTCCCGTTCTTTAACGAAAGTTAATATCTCATGCCCTTTGATGGAAATTATACGGACTAAATAAATCCATGATCATGGAATTTTATGGGCAAGTTCGATTTTCGAAAAGTCAAAGAAAGAGACATCGAGCACATAGATTGATACCACCAGTATGCAACCTGATTGATTAGAGATAAGGATTATATTACACAGTGAGCGTATGTACGAGGTATTATGTCGTTGCAACATTAACTTTTTTCTCTATGGGTATCTTGGCATGTTGCTAGACGTTAACTTTGGACTTTAGGTTGTTTCGCATAATTCCACTAAAAAATAGGGCTAGATGGTCATACACTGAGTGTATCTAGAATCTCAGTTAAATAATATATTATTATTTATTATTTAACAAATTGAATTAATATTATATCCGCACGAGGTTTAATAATTATTCATGTTTGTTTAATCGCATATATTTTGTCACCAGTTATTCGAGAAAACATTATTTGAGCAGAATATTTAATAAATATTTGTTATTTAGTGAACATAATATTTATTTATTTATTGACGAATAATGCAGTGATATTTATTTATTAAATAAATAGTCATTATTCAAGGCCCGATAAATATTGTGGAGCAATGGCAAACCGAGTTTAATGGTCCGGTGAGAAATAATATATATTGAATATTATATGAATAAATAATATTTAATTTGAATTCGCAAATTTAGCGCATATCGAGAAATAATAATATTATTAATATTATTATTGACATGGGGTTCTGCGGATTAAATAAATAATAAGAGGCACTTGTACAATTATTTATTTCTACCCCTAACGGTATTTAAAACCAATTATATTATTTTTCAAGAGAGCCAATTCATTTGTGTTGTGCGCAATAACTGCCGGAGAGAATCCTCTCGAACCCTAAAGAGCTCCCTCTCCAAGAACGCTCCCAAGAACGGAGAGCGATCTTCCTCCACTTTTCAAGGAGAACGTATTGGAAGCCATTCTCGTGGCGATCAAAAGCGAACGACGCAAACATTAGGATTTACCACGCTAGCACTCGAATATTCCTACGGCAACGTTCGGAAATTTGTGGAACATGTGTGGATCACCGCTACAAGGAATCTGCACTTGATTTCTACAACACAACACAATACAACGTAGATCTATTGTCAGATCCATCAACGAAGAAATAATTCACGTGATGTAATTCTTTAATTGATTAGATTAATTATAAATAATATGCGATGATCCTGCGTTTGGTTCTAGCATTCTATCCCTTTTCTATTTTTTTTTTATTCAATTTCGTTGATTACGATATTCATTGTCGTGTAAATCTCGGATTGATCATCGATCGTGACAAAAAAGCAAAGTTGGGCACGACCCATTGCACGCTTTCGTTGTGCCCAGAACCTTCACGTTCAACCATAAAAGCAATTTATTTGATTAAAGGTGTGATAGAGTATTATCGACAAAAAACTCAAGATTTGCATATGGTTTTCATTGACTTGGAAAAGACAATATAAATTTCTAAGAAGTTTTATTGAGAGATCTTGAAAGAAAAGGGGTGTAGGCGGCGTAATATCAAACTCATCCAACACATGTATGAAGGGACTTTGACTCAAGTTAGATCTCCAGTATAAATTTCTAAGAAGTTTTATTGAGAGATCTTGAAAGAAAAGGGGTGTAGGTGGCGTATATCAAACTCATCCAACACATGTATGAAGGGACTTTGACTCAAGTTACAACTCCAGTATGTGACACTACGGACTTCCCTGTCTTGATAGGACTGCATCAAGGTTCGGCTTTAAACTCATACCTTTTTTGCTTTGATCTTAGATGAGCTTAAGAAGCATATTCAAGATGAGATACCCAATGGCGTGTTTTTTTCAGATGATATAGTTATCGTTGCAAAATCCAAAGAGACTATCAAATTAAAGTTGGGGCTTATGAGAGACTTTAGAATCAAAAGGAGTATGTCTTAGTAGGGATAAGACAGAGTATATGGAGTGTCATTTTAGTGAAGGATTGTCTAATAATATTATGGATTTGAGATTAGGAGATCGTGTTATTTCAAAAGTTGATAGTTTTTTATATTTAGGCTCATTTTTTCAATGCAATGGACATCTTTAACAAAAATTAAAGGTGTAGGAGGAAATCTCCTTACCTCAAGGTGAGGTGGAGACTCTCTTTTATAGAATGAGAAAAAAGGAATACATAAAGAGGTATTCCGATGTGGGACTCGGAAAATACCCAGAAGAATAAAAAGGGTTTTAACACTCCTCCTCAAGCTGGACATGCCCAGCTTGAACACGAGTCCCACAAAAGAAAAATAACATCAAGGAAAGACCAGACATGCTCCCCCTCAAGTTGGGTCGTAGATGCTGTGGATGCCCAGCTTGGAACTGAGCGAGGCGAGGCGAGCTCCTGGGAAGCCTTTGGTGAAGATGTCAACAAGCTGGTCCGCCGTCGGGATGTGGTTAAGGTTGACATTAGCGTGCTCCAGGTGGTGGCGAAGAAAGTGACAGTCCACCTCAATATGCTTCGTTCGTTCATGGAAAACGGGATTCGAAGCAATCTTGGTGGCTGCCTAATTGTCACACCAGATGTGAGCAGATGTCTAGGATGGAAACTTGGAATCTGTCTGGCTTTCAAAAACATTTCATGTTTTCATTTTTCAAAAATTAATTAGAAAATGCATTTAGTTGTATAAATAGAAAACATTTTTAATATAAAAATTTAAACAAGAGATGTTTTAAGAAGAAATGATTTCATATTTTCTGAATCATAAAAGCGCAAGAGGAGGCAATCTAAGGTTGTGTTTGGTATTGGAAAATGTTTCCTGTTTTTATTTTTCAAAAATGAATTAAGATGTGTTCGGCAATATTTTAGATAGTAAAGGAAAACAAGAAAACATATAATCTGCATATTTTTTTCATTTTCATTTTTCAGGAAGCATGAAAATAAGTTTTTTCAGAAAAAATCTCCCATTTTCATTTTCTGGAAAAAAAAATTCATTTACATGATTTAATAATATATTTTCTAATAATTTTTTGAAAAATAAAAACAAAAAACACTTTCTAAAACCAAGTTCAGTTTTGAAAAGCATTTTCTATTTTCATTTTCTAAAATGTATTAAATTACATAAATGGAAAACATTTTTTAGAAAATCAAAAATAGAAACGAGAGATTTTTTAAAACAAGAAAATATATTTTTATGTTTTCTGAAAAAATGAAAATGCAAGAACAAGGAAACTAAATACTTTCTAAATTTTCCTTAATATTCAAAATATTTTTTAACATATTTTCTTATACATTTTTGGAAGATGAAAATACAAAACGTTTTTCTAAATCAAACACAGACGTACATTCTCATTTCTTCCTGCTATCCATAATTTCTTGTCAAGCATTTTCTAATATATTTATTTAAAATGAAAACAATAAACAATTTTCAAAAAGAAATGCAGCCTTCCATTTCCACACCTTATCATCGGTTCCTTTATCGAATGCAAGGGCTGATGGTTCCCTTCCCCACTCATCTTCACCTGAATCTTTACACCAGCTTGAGTTGCCACTACTCTCATCCTTGAAGGTCCTAGCTTCAAGGTACTCTTTAGGGGGTTTGGTTGAAATGATTACTCGATACTTCAATTTGTCTGGTGAGGGGAATTCTTTCAAGGAACTCGACTCAGAGTAAAACAGCATTTCTCCGAATGTTTCAGTGATCATCTGTGGGGAAAATCATTTTATAGAGAAAACAATAACTTCATAGAAAGATAGATAAATAAATATATGGAAGCTCGCCTCAGCAACTTTAGCCTGGAGAGCTGGGTTAAGGTGGTCTTCAAGGGTTATAACAACAGGGTATGGAGATGCAGAAAAGGCGTGTTCCTTAATTGATTTTAAGCATTTAATGAGTTCCACAGGAGTTGTTAAGGTCCTGCAATTGCAAACACGCCATATAAAATAAATAGCCCAAGGCTCCTGAAACAATGTAACATCTCTACAGGTACCGCCTGTTGACTCAATTTTTACACCGTGTTCTTTTGGTATCAAATTGTAATATGGCCATAACAGTATGTCAGTTCCAGATATGCATCCCATTTCATCCCATTTCAGGTTATCAATATAAGAAGTGCATAAAATTATGGTCCAAAGGATTTACCAAACTGGTCACAATGTGCAAATTATAAGAGCCCGTTTGGTTCGCAAAACTGACTTGAATTGAATATAAGGAAATGAGACAAAAAAAATGTTTTGTAAATTGATAAGGCATTTTGATTCATGATTTTAAATGATAATCCATACTGATTTATCCATAAAACATATATAATTATTAAACAATGTTTATCGTTTGAGATTTAGCATTATTGGAAAATTTGTTTAAATCCACCCTTTCTGACAACATTAGAGTATTTTGCATATGCGTACTGATTCAAATTGTATAATTATTGTTGTGTAGGATCCCTGAGATATTTTCCGACAAATTTTAGAACTGGTACCCTTGATAATTTGGACATTTAGTGGGCCATACGGAGCTTACAAGAAGACCAAATGATTTGTTCCAATAGATTGGACCAGTGGTAATGTTTTGGTTGTAGGGCACAATCCAGAAAATCAAATGTCATAAAACTTTATGGGAGAGACTCAAACAAGTAGGCCTAAGTCATATAAAAATATTAAGGCCCAATTCAACCTTTAAGTGAACCCACCAAAGCACGGAATGGAGGTCCATAAATCTGCTCACAGTTGGACTACAGGCGTTAAAATGGCCTCAAATTTTGTGTGAAGAAAGTCAAGATACCGGGGAACAACTTCATCGAATAACATGATTTGAGATGTGGCTGTTTAAAGTCTTAAACATGTTTACACATAGGTCATGGAGAAAAAAAAAAGAATCTTCCAAGACAGCAGTATGTGGTTTACTAAAATAGTCATATCTTTGGCTAGAAAAGACCACTGACCATGAAATTTGCTTCGTGGATAGTTAAGAGACAGCTCAACAATTTTGTAGAATAATATTTATCAAGATATTGCTGTCTTCATGATCAAATAAAAGAGCCAACATTGACAAAATTGGAGGAGAATCTGCTCACCTCTTTGGCTATAAAAATGTGTCCATCACCTCTTTCAAGGAGGTGACCACTTTAGAAGTTTGTGGGGGAGGGGTATGGCTCAACCAAACATTGAAAAGGGACTGGGGGCCTGTCATAGTCTAGTTTCAACTAGAGAAACCACTCTATACTATTTTCTTCATTTTATGCTTCTTGAATTTTTTGTACTGTTGCAAGCATTGTTGTAATTTCATAAGTGCTGATGCAAGTTTTATTATTCACTTTTACTTTCAATCTAAAAGTATTACGAGAACAAAGCCAGTCATATTTGGCTTAGAAAATATCATCAAATTCCAGAAGCCAGATTGACCTTTGAAAACGAACCCGAAGTAATTGAGTTAGGGCAGAAAGCCCAGTCAACTCGTGATAAGCTCGAGGAATTGAAAGCAAAAATCAGACGTACAAAATCTCAGCTTCAACAAGCCAAGTGGTTAGTCCAAAACCTAGAAAGAGCACTAGGAGATCCAAAAGGAGAAGTATTTTGCTTTGAACAGTAAAATATGGTCGGAAGAGGATCTGGTCTTGGACCAAATATTCGAGATATTTGACAGAGGCTTGAAGGAAGAGCTTCAGGAGAAGCTTCCAATCAACCAGAAGCCATTGTCTCTGATATGCATCCACACAGAGATACAGAAAGGGCAAGTATATCAGGACGATATACTGCAGATGATTACATGTGGCCTTCAGCAGAAGAAGCTCAAGAATATGAGGAAAAATTTCGAGTATTTTTCAAAGTATCGAGGAATACCAGAAACAGATTCATGATATTATTACTCAGGAGAAATGGAAACTTGGGGATATAGAACGTGTCTCCAAAAACCTAAATGAAAAGCTCAAGAAAGTTGAAGACCTACAAGCCAAACTCGAAGAGAAGAAGAAAAGGAAAGAGTCAAAGTCATCTCCCACCGGAGGACTTGGTGTAAAACCTTAGGAAGTCAAGCCAGTATGGCAGACGATCTCCCAGAAACCAATTCCTTGGGAACAACAAAAAGGATTGTTAAAGGATTTGTTTCAAAAAATCAATAGAGAAGTCAATCCCTCATATCTCAGTTATATTCAGGAAGAATATAGGCCAAAAAAAACACATCCAGAAGATGTTCCTCAACATGAGACGATCCTAAAGCCAGATTCTGAAAAGAATCCTGGAGCAGTCATAAACGAATGGGCTCTAGACCTTCGATATTACATGTTATCAGTTGGTTTACAGTCATGGACCATTGATAGTGCACTCAATTTCGCAGGAGCTACCTTGAGAGGTAATGCAAGGCGATTTTGGGATATGCTACTAAGACACTCAGAAGTGAGAGCATCCATTCCAAAGTATGTTACATTCTCAATTGAGGTTGTACTAGTAGTAGTTGATTTCCTTAAACAGGAGTTTGCGGGAAATTCACTGGTAAATCAGGATGGAAAATTGGTAGAAAAAGCTAGAACAGCTTTAACTTAAATCCAAATATGTGACATGTGCTACTTTGAAGAATATCTTTGTGAGTTTTAGCATTGGTATTATCTTCTTGGACCAGGAGATCAAACGTATGCTCTAGATGTCTTTATCCAGAAGCTTTCAGGCAGTTGGCCAGAAATTGTTCAACAAACATTGAAGACTCATCTTTCTCAAAGTGCAGATCTACAGGATACTCTAGGAGTTCGAGCAGAAACAATAAGGCAAGTGATAAGACTCTACTGTATGCAGAGGCATGTCTTACAGGATGTAAGAAATATGCCATACACGGGTTCTGCTTGCTGCCCAAAAGTAGAGGGTGTTGCAGGAAGATATGCGTGTGGTCCAACCAGGCAAGAGCTTGGAAAATCCCAACAAAGATCGTTCAAAACACAGTGTCAGGATAGCCGGTGTGAGCGAAAGAAACCGTTCAAGAAAATATGGAAACGATTTGGAAAAAGAAAATCATCAAGTAGATTTTCAGGCAGAAAGCTAGAAAAATCTAAACGATTTCTTAGGCCAAATAGAATCCAAAAGGACATGAGATAAAACTTTAAAGCTGAATATGGGAAGTATCCCAGATGCCCTAATGGAAAATCTCTATTAAGTTGTGATTGTTGTTGGTTTTGCGGCAAGAAATGTCACAGAGCTGACAGTTTCCCAGAAGTAAATAGAAAAAGAAGAAGTCTCAATGGAAGATTCATCAGAGATATTGTTTAAGCCTATCTGGGGAGAATATATAGACTCAAATGATGAAAGTTTATATTATTCTATCTAGGGAGAAGATATAGTCCATTGTAAAAATTGGCTAAATTGTCATCCACTACTGCAATTAGTAGAACTCTAGAAGTTAAGATCAATACGAGGAACTAACAAAAGACATTGGGTTGTCCACCCAATAAGAGATGTGTCAGAGTAATTACTCGCCTCTATGTAAAGTTCTACAATACTGGAAGACCAGCTCTAAAGAAGGGTGTGAAAAGATTTACACATCTTTTTCAAGATGAATGAATATCAATTAGGGCAATGACACCGCAGGTGATAAACCCCAAGAGAATAACTTGGCCTAGAGAATGGGTTTCACCAAATCCAGAGGAAGAACGAAGACAAAAGCAACTTATTCCAAATGTTATTAAACAAGTCAGAAATAGACTTGTCATCACTGAGGTCAGAGAAGATGAAGATGGTCTTAGATAAGAAGGATCAAGATCACGCAGATCAAATTTGAAGATAGAAGATTTCAAATCAGAGATACTCGAGAAACCTTTGAAAAATCCAAGGATCTCAATCGGAAAAGATGAAGGTACTTCAGTAGAAGCACCCAGAACATCAATTTCCAAAAAGATAGTTGAACAAAGGACTATTCGACTACTTATCTATGAGGATGAAAAAACTCATGTAGGATATATGGAATCTTCATTACTCTTCATTACTCAGTACAAAGATAGAGTGAGCTACATTAGTAAAATTAAGTATTAATGAAACTACATGTGGATATACCTTCTCTTATACAAGAATCTGATTTTCAGGAGTGTCGTGAACCAGGCCGGGTCGCCATCCGACCCGGCGCTCGACCCGGTCCGCGGCAAGGCCAAAAGGGCATTCCAGATCCCCACGGGCTGACACAAGTGTCGGGTATCAAATGAAACATGTGGGAACGATTTACCCGAGTTAACCAAGTTAAAATAACCAACATAAACTAATAAACCAAATCTGGAAACCGAAACCAAACATGCCATTAACAAACTTCAGAATTTAAGGTTTACCACTTTATAAGCAAAAACCCCAAAGGGACTACAACAACAGAAAACTAAAACTCCAACCCAAACCTCCATGCAACGTGAGGAGCAACGTGAAGAGCAACATCCCCAAGCCACTGCCACCAAGACCCACGAAGAGAACCACGAGAACCCAAACTGCCAGTACCAAATACCATGTCTTTACCTAGAATAAAGAGACAACAAGGTCTACATACACCCACCTAAAGGTGTGTGTAAGGGTGTGAGCCAAATCCCAGTAGCATGCCACCTGGATAAAAGATTTCATACCAAAACATTTTAAAGATAATCTAACATGCTCGTTTAAATTAATGCTTTTAAAACATTTCTAGGAAATCTTTTGTGAGTAAACATTTTAAGAAAAGAAACTACTTACAAAGAAAACCGTTGGAGTCTGCATCTCACATCGGACTTGAGGTCCGGTGTGGTCTTTACTATTTGTTATAAAAGCACCCCAAAGGCTCCTTTAGAGAGCACACCTTGGGGGTTCGGGTCTCTCCCTTTTCCCATTCTACATGGTATCAGAGGGAAATTAATCCCGAACCCTCCTCCTCCCATTTTATTTCTCCCACTATCTAGGGTTTCTCATTAATTTTTCCCCAGTGGGGGCGGCGGCCCCTCATGTAGGGCTACGTTATTTTTTCCTTCTGTCGCCGCCCCTCCGGGCTCGATTCCCAGGCGGCCTCCGGCGGATCCCTCCCTGCCCGGACCCAGCCCCTCCGGCGGATCTTCCCCCTGCCGGCATCTCCCCGCCCGCTGCGCGCGACGGCCTCGCCCTAGTCCGCGCCTCCAGATCCCATCGCGGCGGAACCTCTCCCTCCCGGTGATCTCCTGCCGGAGCCTGCTTCCCTGGCACCCCTTCCCGCTGCGCGCGCGCCAGCCCCTTCATCCCGTCGCGATCTCGACGGTCTCTCCCTCCCGGTGATCTCCTATTCCCTCGCGCGACACTTCCGCCTGCGGCCCCTCCGGCGTCCAGATCCCGGCTCCCTCTGGTGCCTCTGCCGTCGCGCTCGCCCGCGCCTCTCCGGCGCGCGCTCCTCCTGCGCCCGAGCCTTCCCCGATGCGCCTTCCCAGATCCGACGCGGCTCCTACGCAACGGCCGACGTTCCTCTGCTCCCGATCCGGCCACGCGTCGGCCCCCAGCGGCTTCCCGATCCGGCCCCGCCTCCTCTGCGGGTTCCCGGCCGACCTCCAAGACGCGTCCCATCCCGCTTCCGACGTGGCTCCCAGCCTCCACCCACGCAGCCCGTCCCCAATTACAACTCCCATCGTGGCCCTCTCCAGCGGCGCTCTCGCCTGCGACGCCCAGCCCGGACTCCCGCCTACAGTTCCCGGCGCCCTACTCCTCCCGGCAACATCCATCCACACCGGCCTCCTCGAGCGGCCCCTGCTGCCTTCCCCAGTGGCCCTCCGGCATCCAGCCCTACCGGCTCCTCCAGCAGCCGGCCTCCACCCCTACCGGCCTCCAGAGCCGCCTCTGTGAAGCTGCTCCCTTGCGTCGGCCTCCTGTGACAGCACTGCCTCCTCACCGGCCCCTCTTGCGGAGTCCCCGCCTCCTATCGCCGGCATCTCCTGCCGTCTCCTGGCAGCCGCCTCCCTGTCCGCCGGCACACCTTGGCGCTTCCTCCACCGTGGCGTAGCACTTTGACCGCCTGAGAACCGAGCCCTTTGGCGCCGCCATCTCCCGCAACAATTCTGCGGAATCCCCGCCTCCTGTCGCCGGCCCCGCAAGTGCGGATTTCCCGGTGCTGGTGTGGATTTCCCGGCGTTTCATCGACCGGCCCCACTAGTGCGGCATTCCTGGCGCTCCGTCAACCGGTCAGTCTGAGTGGTTTCTTCTGCTGCGCCCGCGACATCATCCATCCATCATCGTGAGGGGGAGCTGCGATCGTGAGGGGAGCATCAATCTTTCAGTTTTTCCTTTATTTTTTTTCGTCTTGTTTTGTCATCAAGCTGGGTTTGTCCAGCTTGAGGGGGAGTGTTTGCAGTCTGTTGTTTTGTCTTCATTTGTTTGGCTTGTTTTTTTCATTATGTGTCCAAGTTAGGTTCACCTAGCTTGAGAGGGAGTGTTGGAGTCTGCATCCCACATCGGACTTGAGGTCTGGTGTGGTCTTTACTATTTGTTATAAAAGCACCCCAATGGCTCCTTTAGAGAGCACACCTTGGGGGTTCGGGTCTCTCCTTTTTTCCATTCTACAAAAACCAATAACCATTTGTCTGAAAGAAAAAGAGATTTTTAAAAGTACGCACACACACATCCACACACAAGAAGGCCACCGTATGCGGACGGATGGCACCCCATCATATAAGGTAGAGCACCATGGGTAAATCCCTAGGGTCAAACTAGCTCAAGTGGGATTCTGGGAACCTCACATCTCGGTGAAAATGTGGTATAGAAACCACGATCATCAGCGTTCTCGTGCACAAGCCACTAGCAGGGAACACACCCATAACCTAGTGGTCTCCAATAATCATCAATGTTTAGTTAGAGTTGTCCTCGTCAATCCCACGTGAAACCGGGCCATAGCCACTTCTGAATCACTAGCTCGCTAGTCCTAACTCGTCCACCTAGTTACCTGGGATTCCCTTGTGCTCAATTACGTTTCACATATCACACAACACATCATTATCATATTTCTCGAGCCCAACAATGTAACACGCAACATATACTGTCACGTACTCAACCCAAAACCTCTTTCGAAACCAAGCACACACCAAAACTACTTTAAAAACACGATCCGCACTACTAGTACGATTTAATAAACATGTTTCATAATTTATAAAACACTTTCGACATTCACCACAAGGGTTTTACACTAGGCAAACACCAATTCCTTTTTGGAAAAACCCCTTTTAAGCCATAAGCATATCAAAACCATTTCAAAAAGTGTTTCACACCACCCACACAAGTTATCAAATACATTCACGGCATAAAACACAAAGGCACATGTGCAACACACATGGTTTATAACCTATTTTCTCTAAAAAACCATTTTCAATACAAAAGCACTTTGAACCTTTTCAACCTTTTCAAAAACTCAATTCGCACCTCATATATTAACCCATAGAGCATAAATAAAGAACAAATCAAGCAAAACCGTGGGACAAGCCCCTTTTTAAATACATTTATCATCACTTGCTAAATTCACAAATTCCCTTTTTATAAACACAAGAAAAACATACAATTAATCGATCAATCCCACAGGCCGAGCCCCTTTGCAAAATCAAACATAACCCATGATCATTTCCAAAACAAGCCTTCCATCATTTAAACAATTTACAACTCATAAAAAAAATGCACAACAAGCCAAATATATCAAGACGACCCATTTTCCATTAGAAATCCTTTTTCAGCACACACCCACATCAAGTGCCCATGAAAACATATTTTGCATACCTCAAACAATTCATTAAACACTTCCAAGAATTTCCACAACACACATATAAAAGACGACTATTTTTTTTAGGAAATCCAATTTCATCATACGAGTACGCCAAAGCTTTCTAAAACATACTCCGCACCACACAATTAAAGCATAGGACATGTTAAAATTAATTAAACAAACAAATTAAATTATCTAAAAATGCTAGGGCATGGAACCACCTACCTCAGGTGTAGAAATCCGCAAAAATCGGTGCGAAACTCCAATCGCATACGAGTACGCCAAAGCTTTCTAAAACATACTTCGCACCACACAATTAAAGCATAGGACGTGTTAAAATTAATTAAACAAACAAATTAAATTATCTAAAAATGCTAAGGCATGGAACCACCTACCTCGGGTGTAGAAATCCGCAAAAATTGGTGTGAAACTTCAATCGCATCCTAACCACACCACCAACCAAATTGAACCCTAACCAAGAAGATTAGATCCAAAAATCCAAGATCAAAACCCTAAATAGAAACTGTAAGTGGTGAATTCAGGAAGTGTCCATGGAGGGCGGGCGCTGGACCTGGTTGTCGGGAGTCGCGCGGTGGAAGGAAGGCGGCCTGGAGATGTCGCCGGAGGGAGCAGCGACAGGGGGTCGCGCTCAGGAGGAAACGCCGGGGCGAGTGCTGTCGCCGGGGGAGGACGCCGTTGGGCGAAAGCTGTGCGGGGGCAAGGGCTGTGCGGGGGCGAGGGCGTCACCGGGGCCAGGGCGCGGGCGCTGGACGAGGGCGGTGCGGGGGCGAGGGCGCCGCGGGGGCTAGGGCGCGAGCGCTGGGCGAGGGTGCGGCTGGGGCAGGGGCACCGCGTGGGCGCGGGCGCCGCGAGGGCTAGGGCGCAGGCGCCGGGCGAGAGCGCCGTTGGGTCGAGGGCGGTGCTGGGTGAGGGCGCACCGTGGGAGGGCGCCGGAAGCTGGGGCCAGGAGCCACGCCGGGAGAGGGCGCCGGGAGGGGAGCCGCTGGGCGAGGGCGAGGGCGCCGGGGCGATACCGAGGGTGAGGCGCCGCTGGGCGAGGGTGAGGGAGCCGGGGCGAGGCGCTGGCGAGGGCGTCGGGGCGAGGCGCTGGCGAGGGCGCCGCTGAGCGAGGGGAGCCGCGCCTGGAGAGAGGGCCACCGGGAGATTAGGGCAGAGCCAGAGGGGGAAGAGAGGCGGGGCCAGACAGAACCGGGAATCCGCTGGGAGGGAGGGTCGGGATTAAGATCCCTTTGATACCATGTAAGTGGTGAATTCCCCTTACCTCAATGTGAGGTGGGGATACTCTTTTATAGATGAGTAAATCTAATTACAAGGAGGGTAAGTCCGATATGGGACTCAGAAATACCCATTTAAACTTAAATGGGGTCCAACAGAAACTCTAACCGTCGGAGAAACCAAAACCTTGAAGAAAGAGGGAAGAGGCTTACCCGGAGTAGATCGCACCTACGACGGAGGGAGAGGAGCGGCGAGCGGTCCAAAAGGCTAGCCGCGTGAGAAGGGGACGCCGAAGGGTTCCGGCCAAGAGAGGGCGGCGTGAGGTGGCGTATCGTTTGGCTTTGCCATCACGGTTTAGTGCGATGCACAATGTGTTTCATGTGTCGCAGTTGAAAATGTATCAGCGGGATCGTGACCATTTGATTCGATGAGATCATGTTGAGCTAGAACCGGATGCTTCGTTGGTGCACATGCCAGTGCAGGTTGTGGATAGGCAAGAGAAAGTCTTGCATGGTAAAAGCATCGGTTTAGTTCGTGTTTTGTGGCAACATTATCAGATTCAAGAGGAGACTTGGGAGCGGGAGAAAGAGATGGTCGAGCAGTGGCCCGAGCTCTTTCGGCAAAGGGTGGGTTCACTACTTTCCAAGGACGGAAAGTCCAATGGTGGAGAGAATGTACCACCCCCGGTTTGAGGTATGTGGCCTTTGTTTATGCATTTTTATGTGTTTAAAGTGCATGGAATGAGTTGGGAAGAGGTTGGAAGAGTTTGGAATGGTTTTGGATGTGTTGGGAGGCTTTTAAAGGGGTGCACGGTTTGAGCATGGTTAGTGGAAATCGTGCGGGTTCCCCAGGAAACCGTGCGGACCCTTGTTCTCGAGACAGTAGGTCTCGCACGGCCTGCGCACGGTTTGTCAAACCGTGCGGACCCTGGCTCTCGAGGCAGTGGCGTGCGCACGGTTAGCGCACGGTTTGCCAAACCGTGCGGGCTAACCGGGCGACCACTTAAAGTTAGGGTTATAAGTTCCGGACTCACTCGGGATTGCCTCATTTCACTCCTCTCTTCCTCCCACTCGAGCCTCACTCGTGTTTTTGGGTTCTCAGGGGTTAGGGGTGCTCTCCCACTCGTTTTGGAAGCGATTCGAAAGGGTTTCAATGTGGTTTCTCCCGGGTAAGTCTCTCCTCTTGTTTCTTTTGTGGTTTCCTCTAGATCTATATCTCCCCCTCTCTCGGTTTTCTAGATCTACACTTGTTGTGTGTAGATCTAAGAATGGGGTTGCCTTGGATGTTAATTTTAAGGCTTGTGATGGTTAGGGAAGGTGATCTAGAGAGGTTTCGGTGGTGCGTTCGCCGGATTTGAGGTGTGGTGGCTTGTGGGTCGATTCCTCGAGAACCCTAAAGGTAGGTGGCTTCTCTCTCGACTCCACTTGGTTAGAACTAGTAATTCCTCGTTACAATTAATTTTTCTGCTCGAAATTAATTGTGTTTTGATGTGCGAAATTGGTGGAAAATCCTTTGGGTGATGTTTTGGGGATTTTTGGGAAAAAGAGGGTTTTGTGGTGAAATGCTCTTATTGTGGATTTTAAAATGGAGATTTTAAAATGAGATGCTATGGTTGATTTGTGAAAATGATTGATAGAAATGGTTTTCAATAAAAAGGTTGTTTTATTGAAATAGGGTTTGGCATGGAAAATGGTTTTCAATAAATGGGTGATTTATTGAAGTGAATTGACATGTAATGGAATTGGTTGATTACATGATGATGTTGTGACCGTGATGGATTATATTCTTGGTTGTGATTAGTTGAATTGTTGTGTGGAAGTGGGCGGGAAGTACCACTATAATAAAGGGCGATGGATAGTGGACGGAAGGGCCACCATCAATGATAAGTGGACGGGAAGAGCCACTAGTTTTAAATGGATGAAACGGGTTGGACGGAAGCTCCACCGTTATGATTGTTTTGTTATGTGCTGCTTTGCAAGATGGAATGGTTCTGCTAATGGGTAAATGTTGGAATGGTTGTGGCTTGTCGGTTGGCTTTCCCTTGGTTGCTTGGTTTGGATGTGATGGCCTGGTAAGGGCACGTTTGGCTTACGAAAATGGTTGCACTTGTGTTTATTTTATATAAATTGTTTTACATAAATGTGCTAACGGTTTTATTCTAGTGGCGTGTGTAGGGAAGTCATTGGGGAAATCCTACTGAGTTTTAATACTCACCCCCTGCTTTGGCACGTTGGTGTCTTTGCAGATGTTGTGTACCGTGACGTGGGCAAAGGTAAGGCATCAACCTCATTTAGTGGTGCGTTGTGATGTCTGGGTTGAACTTGGAGCTTGGAGCTTGAAGTGGAGTTGTGGTGGTGTCATGGCTCGTGGTGTTCTTGTTCAGTCTTCCGCATTGTACTCCGATGTTGTGTTGGGTTGTGTTGGCATGTGAGATTATGGATGATCTGGTTGTCTTTGGTAATGTATGAGTTTGGTTTTGTTGACATGCATCATTCAGTTGTGGTTGTTTGGTTGGTTTTGTCTCAAGGGAAAATCGTTCCCCAATTGTTCTCGGAGCCCTCGGCATTTATTGTCAGCCTTTAGCGCCTCGGGAATGTCGCTTAAGGCCAAGTAACCCTCACCGCCTCCTCAAGCCAATGAGGTAGGGGCGGGGTGTTACAAGTGGTATCAGATTGTTCGGTCCTTTGAAGTTGATTCTCGAATTTGGTGTTGACATTCGTTCTGTTATATTCCTTGAGTCGGGATGGTAGCAAGGCGTAGGATTGTCGAAACTTGGAATATATAGCATAAAAGGACGTAACTAACCCTTTTATGCTGAAATTCAAGTTATCAAGGAGTTTGGTACATAAGTGTTTTGAAGACACTTATAGGCATTGGATATCTCTTTGTCGTGGGTGTAGCCAATGAGATGAGCATGACATGCATGGTAGAAATGACTTCCCTCTAGGATGCATATTTCATTGGGGTATAATGATTTATGATGTAATGCGATTGTAATGTGAATAAATCGGTATTTTGAAAATGGTTTGGTTTTCAAAATGGTGAAACATGGCACATGTGGAAAAAATGTGAACTGGTGGAAAGTCTTGTTGTGATAGTGTTGTGTAATGTGATTTGAAATTGGATTTCGTGATGTCTACGGAAGTGAGACTAATGGTTGTTTGTTTTTTGTTTATAGAAATGGCATCGGGTAGGCGTCGTAGAGACCAACCGGAGGAGGCTGCTGAGAATGTGGTTGCACCTGAGCCTCATGTGAACCAGCAGCTAGTGCAAAGTATAGTGCAAGCTTTCCAAGCTGTGGGAAGTGGAAATAGAGTGGATGAACCAAGGCATGTGGATCATGCGGTTCAGTTTCAAAAGCAGAATCCACCCATCTTCAGGGGTGATTCAGAGCCGGAAAGGGCAGAAGCATGGTTGAATAGAATGAACAAGATCTTTGAGTTCTTGGGAACGCCGGTAGAGCTGAAAGTGAAGTTGGCCACGTATATGTTGGAAGATCTTGCCCTTCAGTGGTGGGAGTTGGTAGTCCAAGTTGGGACTGATCGGGGTATAATGTGGGAAGGTTTTGAGGAATTGTTTAACAAACAATTCTACCCACATACGTTCAAAATTCAGTGTACGACTGATTTTTTTCAGTTTGAAGCAAGAGCTTATGTCGGTGACGGAGTACGCAGCTAAGTTAATGAACTTAGTGAGGTTTGCACCCGAGGTGGCGGGTAGCACGTCGTTGAAGGCAAGGATCTTTGAAGCAGGGTTGAGGCAAGAAATCCGTTCAAAGATAGCGGTGCTGTGTATAGATGATTACACGGAGATGGTGAATAGAGCCTCGGTGGCTGAGCGGGATTTGTTGGGCGCTCCGGGCGGGGGAAGCATGGTGGTACCCATGGCGAATAGTGGGAACTCTAACGCTGGGTTCAAGCGAAAGAGAGACACTTATTCCCAGGGTGGGAATATAACATATAATCCGACGGCAGGATCGGTGAACCTTCCTCCGAAGCCCCAGAGCAAGCTGGGATGGTTTCAGTGTGGTTCTACAGGCCACATCAAGCGGGATTGTACGACACAATCTCGAGCATGTCATAATTGTAAGCAGATGGGCCATCTGCAGCGTTATTGTCGGAATGCTCCAAAGTCGAGTGCGCGTGACACTCCTTAGGGATCGCAGACGTCGTATGCTTCCACGGGACGGGGACAGCAACATACCCCTCGACGGTAGGGTAAAGCGGTTCATGGTGATTCTCAGAATACCACGACGCCTCAGCAAGGCAATAAAGAACAATGTGGCAAGCAAACATGTGTTTGAACCTGAACAGGTTGTGGTGGATGATCACTCGGGACCATCCACGGTGCGAGATACTATTCTTTTAAATTATACCTTGATGCAAGCGTTGTTTGATACGGGTGCTTCACACTCTTTTATTGCTGCACGTGTCATTGATTTGTTGGGTTTAAGGGTAGAAATGATGCCCTCAGTTTTGAAACTTCAAACTCCTCTAGGTCGAAGAGAGTGTCGAGCTTTCTTGTGTAGAGAATGTTGTATCGTTGTGGGCGAGGTTGAGATAGTGTGGAACTTCTCAATGCTTGAGATGGATGGTTATGAAGTAATCCTAGGAATGGATTGGCTGGTGGCTTTTAAGGCCCACATTGACTGTGATGCGCGGACAGTGGCTTTTACGACACACGATGGCGTTAGACATCTTTTTAGAGGAGAGAAGCATGAAAGGCAGGGTGCAACAGGTTTGTTGGCACCAGCAGTGGGTACGTTATCGTATCAGTTGGCGGTGTTGTCGTTGGAATCGGTAGAGGGTGTTGAACAGAGTGTTCCTCTGACAGTGGTGGATCAGTTCATGGATGTTTTTCCTAATGAATTCTCTGGGTTACCTCCCGTAAGAGAAGTGGAGTTTACGATTGATCTCCTTCCGGGGACCAGTCTTATCTCACTTCCGTCTTATCGGATGGCACCAGCTGACTTGCGGGAATTGAAAATCCAGTTGGAAGAGTTAGAAAACAAAGGGTTTATCCGGCCTAGCACGTCTCCGTGGGCAGCGCTAGTGTTGTTTGTGAAAAAGGCGGATGGAACCTTGAGGCTATGTGTTGATTATCGTAGACTTAATCAAGTTACGATAAAGAATAGATATTCACTTCCACGAATTGATGATTTGTTCGACCAGTTGAGGGGAGCCATTGGTTCTCCAAGATCGACCTGAGATCGGGATATCATCAATTGCGGGTGAGAAAGGAGGATATTTCTAAAACAGCTTTCAGAAGTAGATATGACCATTATGAATATGCGGTTATGCCCTTTGGTCTAACGAATGCGCCAGCGGTGTTTATGGCATTGATGAATCGGATATTTCAGAGATATCTGGATTCATTTGTGGTGGTGTTTATCGATGATATTCTGGAGTATTCAAAGACAAGGGTTGAGCATGAGCAGCACCTGGCGACAGTGCTGGGGATCTTGAGGGATCATCAGTTGTATGCCAAATTGTCAAAGTGTGACTTTTCGATACAGGAAGTTCGTTTTCTTGGCCATGTGATTTCTGAAAGGGGTGTTTCAGTGGATCCAGAAAAGATAGAGGTTGTTATCTCGTGGCAACCGCCAAAGAATGTGTTTGAGATACGCAGTTTTCTTGGTCTAGCTGGGTATTATCGGCGTTTTGTTCATGATTTTTCACGTTTGGCTTCGTCAATGACAGCTTTGACAAGAAAGAATGTTCCATTCCATTGGAATGAACAGTGTCAGCAGTGTTTCGAAGAGCTAAAGGGTCATCTTACAACAACACCAATCTTGGTTTTGCCAGAATCAGGAAGAGGGTACGTGGTGTATTGCGATGCATCGGAATCAGGGTTGGGGTGCGTTCTCGTGCAAGGGAATCATGTGGTTGCGTATGGCTCACGGCAGTTGAGAGTGCATGAGAAGAACTACCCAACTCATGATTTGGAGTTGGCAGCAGTGGTCCATGCTTTGAAAGTGTGGCATCATTATCTCTTCGGTGAGAAATTCACAGTATATACAGATTATAAGAGCTTGAAGCACATTTTCTCACAAAGGGATTTGAACTTGAGGCAAAGGAGATGGATGGAATATCTCCATATGTTTGATTTTGACTTGATGTACACACCGGGTAAGGGAAATTCGGTGGCGGATGCATTAAGTAGAAAATCATATGCTCAGGTGGTGAAACAGGCATCAGACCAGTGGCAGTTGATGCCGGTTATAAGTGATATGCGGTTGGAATATGAGGACCAGGGCGATAGAGCGGTCTTCTTTCCGGTTTTGTTGATTCCTGATTTGGTTGGCCTGGTTAGAGAGGCACAGATATCCGATTCTGAGTGTGTGACCGTGGGCTCGAGACTCAATGGTGGGGAGACCATTGAGGGTTGGCAACTGAATGGAGATTCAGTTGTGTGTTTTCAGAATCGGATGGTTGTACCAATTGCTTGTCAGGAGGATCTTCTCAAAGCGTATCATCATTCCAGGTGGGCTGTTCATCCTGGAATTCAGAAAATGTATAAAGCGCTGAAGGCGCAGTTCTGGTGGGCTGGTATGAAAAGAAGTGTGGCTACGTTTGTTTCGAGATGCTTGACTTGCCAGCAGGTCAAGGCAGAGCATCAGATACCCGCAGGAATGTTGCAGTCTTTACCAATCCCTGTTTGGAAGTGGGAGCAGATAGCGATGGATTTTGTCACTGGTCTCCCAAGAACGGTCAAGAAGCACGATGCCATTTGGGTGATAGTGGATCACCTGACGAAGTCGGCCCATTTCATCCCGATTCATGAATCTCATACGGTGGAGGATCTGTCCAAAATCTATATCCGGGAGGTGGTAAAGAGGCATGGTGTTCCAATTTCGATTGTATCAGATAGAGATCCAAGGTTTACATCTCGTTTCTGGAAATCCTTGCAGCATGCCCTTGGGACGCAGTTGACGATGAGTATGGCGTATCACCCTCAGACGGATGGTCAATCCGAGAGGACGATACAAACTCTGGAGGATATGTTGCGGACTTGTGTCATGGATTTTGGTGGCTCGTGGGAGGAGCACTTGTCGTTGGTTGAGTTCTCGTACAATAACAGTTATCAGGCATCCATACAGATGGCTCCGTTTGAAGCATTGTACGGGCGGTCGTGTCGTTCTCTACTATGTTGGGTGGAAACGGGTGAATCTTTGATGGTTGGACCGAGTCTTGTCCAGGAGACTACGGATAATATCAAGTTCATCAGGAAGAGAATGGAGACGGCTCAGAGTCGTCGGAAAATCGTATGCGGATCATCGTCGACAGGCGTTGTCGTTCCAGGTGAGTGATAATGTGTTCTTGAGGAGCTCTCCAAGGTTGGGACATCATCGGTTTGGAAAGCATGGAAAGCTATCTCCGAGGTATATTGGACCTTTGGAGGTTCTTGAGCGGGTTGGTGAGGTGGCGTATCGTTTGGCTTTGCCACCACGGTTTAGTGCGATGCACAATGTGTTTCATGTGTCGTAGTTGAAAAAGTATCAGCGGGATCGTGACCATGTGATTCGATGGGATCATGTTGAGCTAGAACCGGAAGCTTCGTTGGTGCACGTGCCAGTGCGGGTTGTGGATAGGCAAGAGAAAGTCTTGCGTCGTAAAAGCATCCCTTTAGTTCGTTTTTTGTGGCAACATGGTCAGATTCAAGATGAGACTTGGGAGCGGGAGAAAGAGATGGTCTAGGAGTGGCCCGAGCTCTTTCGGCGAAGGGTGGGTTCATTACTTTCCGAGGACGGAAAGTCCAATGGTGGGGAGAATATAGCACCCCCGGTTTGAGGTATGTGGCCTTTATTTCTGCATTTTTATGTGTTTAAAGTGCATGGAATGAGTTGGGAAGAGGTTGGAAGAGTTTGGAATGGTTTTGGATGTGTTTGGAGGCTTTTAAAGGGGTGCACGGTTGGAGCACGGTTAGTGGAAACCGTGCGGGTTCCCCAGGAAACCGTGCGGACCCTTGTTCTCGAGACAGTAGGCATCGCACGGCCTGCGCATGGTTTGCCAAACCGTGCGAGGAAACCGTGCGAGGAAACCGTCCTGGCTCTCGAGGCAGTGGAGTGCGCACGGTTAGCGCACAGTTTGTCAAACCGTGCGGGCTAACCGTGCGGCCACTTAAAGTTTGGGTTATAAGTTCGGGACTCACTCGGGATTGCCTCATTTCACTCCTCTCTTCCTCCCACTCGAGCCTCACTCGAGTTTTTGGGTTCTCAGGGGTTAGGGGTGCTCTCTCACTCGTTTTGAAAGCGATTCGAAGGGGTTTCAAGGTGGTTTCTCCCGGGTAAGTCTCTCATCTTGTTTCTTTTGTGGTTTCCTCTAGATCTACATCTCCCCCTCTCTCAGTTTTCTAGATCTACACTTGTTGTGTGTAGATCTAGGGTTGGGGTTGCCTTGGATGTTAATTTTAAGGTTTGTGATGGTTAAGGAAGGTGATCTAGAGAGGTTTCGGTGGTGCGTTCGCCGGATTTGAGGTGTGGTGGCTTGTGGGCCGATTCCTTGGGAACCCTAAAGGTAGGAGGCTTCTCTCTCGACTCCACTTGGTTAGAACTAGTGGTTCCTTGTTACAATTAATTTTTTGTGCTCGAAATTAATTGTGTTTTGATGTGCGAAATTGGTGGAAAATCCTTTGGGTGATGTTTTGGGGATTTTTGGGAAAAAGAGGGTTTTGTGGTGAAATGCTCTTGTTGTGGATTTTAAAATGGAGATTTTAAAATGAGATGCTATGGTTGATTTGTGAAAATGATTGATAGAAATGGTTTTCAATAAAAAGGTTGTTTTATTGAAATAGAGTTTGGCATGGAAAATGGTTTTCAATAAATGGGTGATTTATTGAAGTGAATTGACATGTAATGGAATTGGTTGATTACATGATGATGTTGTGACCGTGATGGATTATATGCTTGGTTGTGATTGGTTGAATTGTTGTGTGGAAGTGGGCGGGAAGTACCACTATAATAAAGGGGGATGGATAGTGGACGGAAGGGCCGCCATCAATGATAAGTGGACGGGAAGAGCCACTAGTTTTAAATGGATGAAACGGGTTGGACGGAAGCTCCACCGTTATGATTGTTTTGTTATGTACTGCTTTGCAAGATGGAATGGTTGTGCTAATGGGTAAATGTTGGAATGGTTGTGGCTTGTCGGTTGGCTTTCCCTTGGTTGCTTGGTTTGGATGTGATGGCCTGGTAAGGGCACATTTGGCTTACGAAAATGGTTGCACTTGTGTTTATTTTATATAAACTGTTTTATATAAATTTGCTAAAGGTTTTATTCTAGTGGCGTGTGTAGGGAAGTCATTGGGGAAATCCTACTGAGTTTTAGTACTCACCCTCTGCTTTGGCACGTTGGTGTCTTTGCAGATGTTGTGTACCGTGACGTGGGCAAAAGTAAGGCATCAACCTCCTTTAGTCGTGCGTTGTGATGTCTGGGTGGAACTTGGAGCTTGGAGCTTGAAATGGAGCTGTGGTGGTGTCATGGCTCGTGGTGTTCTTGTTGAGTCTTTGGCATTGTACTCCGATGTTGTGTTGGGTTGTGTTGGCATGTGAGATTATGGATGATCTGGTTGTCTTTGGTAATGTATGAGTTTGGTTTTGTTGACATGCATCATTTAGTTCTGGTTGTTTGGTTGGTTTTGTCTCAAGGGCAAATTGTTCCCCAATTGTTCTCGGAGCTCTCGGCATTTATTGTCAGCCTTTAGCGCCTCGGGAACGTCGCTTAAGGCCAAGTAACCCTCACCGCCTCCTCAAGCCAAGGAGGTAGGGACGGGGTGTTACACAAGAAGGTCACCGTATGCCGACGGATGGCACCCCATCATATATGGTAGAGCACCATAGGTAAAATCCCCAGGGTCAAACTAGCTCAAGGAAAGATTTCATACCAAAACATTTTAAAGATAATCTAACATGCTCATTTAAATTAATGCTTTTAAAACATTTCTAGGAAATCTTTTGTGAGTAAACATTTTAAGAAAAGAAACTACTTACAAAGAAAACCGTTGGAGTCTGCATCTCACATCGGACTTGAGGTCCGATGTGGTCTTTACTGTTTGTTATAAAAGCACCCCAAGGGCTCCTTTAGAGAGCACACCTTGGGGGTTCGGGTCTCTCCTTTTTCCCATTCTACATGGTATCAGAGGGAAATTAATCCCGAACTCTCCACCCATTTTATTTCTCCCACTATCTAGGGTTTCTCATTAATTTTTCCCCCGTGGGGGCGGCGGCCCCTCATGTAGGGCTACGTTTTTTTTTTCCTTCTGCCGCCACCCCTCCGGGCTCGATTCCCAGGCGGCCTCCGGCGGATCCCTCCCTGCCCGGACCCAGCCCCTCCGGCGGATCTTCCCCCTGCCGGCATCTCCCCGCCCGCTGCGCGCGACGGCCTCGCCCTAGTCCGCGCTTCCAGATCCCATCGCGGCGGAACCTCTCCCTCCCGATGATCTCCTGTCGGAGCCTGCTTCCCTGGCACCCCTTCCCGCTGCGCGCGCGCCAGCCCCTTCATCCCGTCGCGATCCCGACGGCCTCTCCCTCCCGGGGATCTCCTATTCCCTCGCGCGACACTTCCGCCTGCGGCCCCTCCGGCGTCCAGATCCCGGCTCCCTCTGGCGCCTCTGTCGTCGCGCTCGCCCGCGCCTCTCCGGCCCGCGCCTCTCCGGCGCGCGCTTCTCCTACGCCCGAGCCTTCCCCGATGTGCCTTCCCAGATCCGACGCGGCTCCTACACAACGGCCGGCGTTCCTCTGCTCCCGACCCGGGCACGCGTCGGCCCCCAGCGGCTTCCCGATCCGGCCCCACCTTCTCTGCGGGTTCCCGGCCGACCTCCAAGACGCGTCCCGTCCCGCTTCCGACGTGGCTCCCAGCCTCCACCCACGCAGCCCCTCCCAATTACAACTCCCATCGCGGCCCTCTCCAGCGGCGCTCTCGCCTGCGACGCCCAGCCCGAACTCCCGCCTACAGTTCTCGGCGCCCTACTCCTCCCGGCAACATCCATCCACGCCGGCCTCCTCGAGCGGCCCCTGCTGCCTTCCCCAGTGGCCCTCCGGCATCCAGCCCTGTCGGCTCCTCCAGCAGCCGGCCTCCACCCCTACCGGCCTCCCGAGCCGCCTCTGTGAAGCTGCTCCCTTGCGTCGGCCTCCTGTGACAGCGCTGCCTCCTCACCGGCCCCTCTTGCGGAGTCCCCGCCTCCTGTCGTCGGCATCTCCTGCCGTCTCCTGGCAGCCGCCTCCCTGTCCACCGGCACACCTTGGCGCTTCCTCCACCGTGGCGCAGCACTTCGACCGCCTGAGAACCGGGCCCTTTGGCGCCGCCATCTCCCGCAACAATTCTCCGGAATCCCCGCCTCCTGTCGCCGGCCCCGCAAGTGCGGATTTCCCAGTGCCAGTGTGGATTTCTCGGCGTTTCAACGACCGGCCCCACTAGTGCGGCATTCCTGGCGCTCCGTCAACCGGTCAGTCTGAGTGGTTTCTTATGCTGCGTCCGCGACATCATCCATCCATAATCGTGAGGGGGAGCTGCGATCGTGAGGGGAGCATCAATCTTGCAGTTTTTCCTTTATTTTATTTCGTCTTGTTTTGTCATCAAGTTGGGTTTGTCCAGCTTGAGGGGGAGTGTTTGCAGTCTGTTGTTGTTTTGTCTTCATTTGTTTGGCTTGTTTTTTTCTTTATGTGTCCAAGTTAGGTTCACCTAGCTTGAGAGGGAGTGTTGGAGTCTGCATCCCACATCGGACTTGAGGTCTGGTGTGGTCTTTACTATTTGTTATAAAAGCACCCCAAGGGCTCCTTTAGAGAGCACACCTTGGGGGTTCGGGTCTCTCCTTTTTTCCATTCTACAAAAACCAATAACCATTTGTTTGAAAGAAAAAGAGATTTTTAAAAGTACGCACACACACATCCACACACAAGAAGCCCACCGTATGCGGACGGATGGCACCCCATCATATAAGGTAGAGCACCATGGGTAAATCCCTAGGGTCAAACTAGCTCAAGTGGGATTCTGGGAACCTCACATCTCGGTGAAAATGTGGTATAGAAACCACGATCATCAGCGTTCTCGTGCACAAGCCACTAGCAGGGAACACACCCATAACCTAGTGGTCTCCAATAATCATCAATGTTTAGTTAGAGTTGTCCTCGTCAATCCCACGTGAAACCGGGCCATAGCCACTTCTGAATCACTAGCTCGCTGGTCCTAGCTCGTCCACCTAGTTACCTGGGATTCTCTTGTGCTCAATTACGTTTCACATATCACACAACACATCATTATCATATTTCTCGAGCCCAACAATGTAACACGCAACATATACTGTCACGTACTCAACCCAAAACCTCTTTCGAAACCAAGCGCACACCAAAACTACTTTAAAAACACGATCCGCACTAGTACGATTTAATAAACATGTTTCATAATTTATAAAACACTTTCGACATTCACCACAAGGGTTTTACACTAGGCAAACACCAATTCCTTTTTGGAAAAAACCCCTTTTAAGCCATAAGCATATCAAAACCATTTCAAAAAATGTTTCACACCACCCACACATGTTATCAAATACATTCACGGCATAAAACACAAAGGCACCTGTGCAACACACATGGTTTATAACCTATTTTCTCTAATAAACCATTTTCAATACAAAAGCACTTTGAACCTTTTCAACCTTTTCAAAAACTCAATTCGCACCTCATATATTAACCCATAGAGCATAAATAAAGAACAAATCAAGCAAAACCGTGGGACAATCCCCTTTTTAAATACATTTATCATCACTTTCTAAATTCACAAATTCCCTTTTTATAAACACAAGAAAAACATACAATTAATCGATCAATCCCACAGGCCGAGCCCCTTTGCAAAATCAAACATAACCCATGATCATTTCCAAAACAAGCCTTCCATCATTTAAACAATTTACAACTCATAAAAAAATGCACAACAAGCCAAATATATCAAGACGGCCCATTTTCCATTAGAAATCCTTTTTCAGCACACACGCACATCAAGTGCCCATGAAAACATATTTTGCAAAACAATTATTTTAACACTTCCAATAATTTCCACAACAGCACACGTATAAAAGACTAGACTATTTTCTTTAGGAAATCCAATTTCATCATACAAGTACGCCAAAGTTTTCTAAAACATACTTCGCACCACACAATTAAAGCATAGGACAAGTTAAAATTAATTAAACAAACAAATTAAATTATCTAAAAATGCTAGGGCATAAAACCACCTACCTCGGGTGTAGAAATCCGTAAAAATCGATGCGAAACTCCAATCGCACTCTAACTGCACCACAAAGAAGCTAAATTGAACCCTAACCAAGAAGATTAGATCCAAAAATCCAAGATCAAAACCTTTAAATCAAAACCTTAACCGTCGGAGAAACCGGAACCCTAAGGAAAGAGGGAAGATGCTTACCCGGGGTAGATCGCACCTGCGGCGGAGGGAGAGGAGCGGCGAGCGGTCGAGAAGGCTAGCCGTGCAAGGAGGGGACGCCGGAGGGTTCCGGCCAAGAGGGGCGGCACAAGGGAGGGCGGGGTGGCGCGAGGGATGTCAAGGAGGTGCGAGGGAGGCCGCCGGAGGGAGAACGAGGCGCCGACCAAGGTTGTCGGAGAGTGAGCGACCAAGGGGAGCGGGAGCAGCGCGCACGCAAGGAGGCGCGACGGGATGAGAGGGGTGAGTGAGGGAAAGGAAAACAAAAAAAAGGAAAAGAAGAGGAAAGGAAAAAAAAAAGAAATAGAACCCTAAAAAGAAACCCTATACCAATTCAATAATAATAATTATAATTAGTGATAATAATAATAATATTTTAATAATAATTAATAATTTAATAATGATGATGATAATGATAATGATATTAATAATTTAATAATAATAATAGTAATAGTAATAATAATAACTTAATAATAATATTAACAATAATAATAGTAATAATAATAACAACTTAATAATAATATTAACAATAATAATAATAATAATAATAATCTTAAATAATATTATCATTATTATTATTATTAACTCTCAATTTCATTTTATTATTCATTTAGAACTTTTTTTTGAATACCGGGCAGGGTGCACGGTGACATGGGCGAAGCCGCACGGTGACCTGGGCGAAACCGCATGGTTTCGACCGTGCTCTGCCCGTACGCCGGACGCTGTCAAACCCAACACATTTATCAACAAAAACACAAAATTCCAGCCAAGACTCTACCAGAACCTCAACAAAGTTATCCCAAAACTTCAAACCCGTCACACCCGGTTTCCGAGAAAAACAACCGAGAACCCGACCACCAAGGCTAAATTAAAACCCGGGTGTGACAAGGAGTAACCTGGGAATCTACAGAGTTACAGGTTACAGCTGGTAACAATGCAACAGTTCTAATTTAAGAAGTAGCCAAGGATGTTCAGATTGAACTCAATGGAAGAATATTCATAGAGGATATGCTTTGTTTTATTCCTCAATTGTTAGATAACTTCTTGATTGGAAATAGATTCCTTAGAAGATATCAACCTGTAACGATATTTTCAAAAGGAATTATCCTCGACAACTATCTGATTCCAACTGCTTCTGAAAAAAACAAAATGATTCCAGATAAGTAAGTATCTACTGTTAAAGTGGAAAACTATCCAGATGAAGATAGAGAATACCACAAAGGTTGAGCAGTGGAAAGAATTGGTTGGATTGAAAGTTCTGAGAATTAATGAAGAAGAGGCATTAGCTAAGATAAAAGATTATTTATCAGAAAATTGGTCAAAAAACCCTCTGAAACTATGGCAGAAGGCAATGCCAGAAGCTACAATCACCCTTAAAGATTCTAGTACATTGATCAGAAGTAAAGAAACTGTCTATCCAGATGAAATGGTTAAGGAATTTGAGAAATAAATTCCAGAACTAATCAGGCATAGTGAAAATCCTCATAGGAGTGCGACATTCATGGTAATAAATCATGCAAAAAAACAGTGTGGTAATGCCAGAATGATTATAGATTATCGTGATCTTAATTGTGGCACAAAGGATAATGACTACAATCTTCCTGATCAAGAAGCTTTGAGAACCAGATTAGGAATGAAAGACCAATGGTATATTCTAAGTTTGATCTCAAGTCATGATATTTGCAGATAAAGATCAAAAAAGAGGGTATACCATTAACAGCATTTATAACGTCAGTCAGCTTGTTTGAATGACTAGTTATGACTTTTGAACTCAAGAATGCGTCAGGAATATTCCAGAGGAGAATAGACAAGGCATTCAGTAGATTATCACAGTTCGTGGCAGTCTATATTGATGATGTGCTCGAATTTAGTAAAAATATAGAAGAGCGTATAAAACATTTACTGCAGGTGGTTGAAGTGTTTAGAGAAGAAGGGATGATACTTTCAGAAAGAAATATCATTTGGATACAACCAAAGATAGAATTCTTAGGATTGCAGATTCAAGGAAGTAGAGAGAAGCTTCAACCGCATATTGCAGAAAAGCTACAAACTTTCCCAGATGAGCTTACAGATCATAAAGAGATGGAAGTGTTTCTTAGGTATATTAAGTTATGTCAGAGCATACATCAGAGGTTTAGCAAAAATCTCAGTACCAATACAGAAAAAGGTGTCCAGTAAGGTATCTTGGGATTGGACAGAAGAAGATTCTGAAGTAATCAGAATTTTGAAGAAAAAGGCACAGAATCTCCCAGAATTGGAGTATTCAGATGGGAGTGAAGATCAACTTATCTTATAAATAGATGCATCAGACTCAGCATGGGAATGTATCCTAAAGATAAGGAAAAACCAAAATGAAAGTATCAGTAGATACTGGAGTGGATGTTTTAATAAGGCAGAAACGAATTATCCTGTCCATGAAAGAGAATTGTTTGCAGCCCTTAAAGAAATTAGGGCTAATGAGTTTTTCTTTGGAAAACCTTTTACTCTAAGAAGTGATAGTTCTTATATAAATAATTTTATGAGAATTAAGTTAAAAAGGTTTACCCAGGCTTAAAGGGAAAGATAATATAATTCCATATGCACTAACACGCTATTTTGACTCTTGCAGGGGATTCTAGCAGAGAATCTCCTTCAGAAGAAAGAAACTCCATCCACTAAGGTTGAAATATCAGAAAGCACAGGTTCCTCAGCCAGAAAGGTTGAAAACCCAGGAAATGATGCAAAGAGATCTCTAGACGCCAAGCCTAAAAGTCATATTGAATGCTTTGTATGTGGTCAGAAAGACCATTACAGCACTCAATGTGCAGAGAATCCAAGAAACAGGAAGGCTCAGAAAAACCATAAGATTGACACAAATGGAAGCTCTAAAGAAAAAGAGAAAACCATTTATAAGAGCTGGGCAGGTCAAAGTAGAAGAACTTGAAAAGCAGCTAAAGTCTCAGAAAGAACTTCATCGACAAAATGTTCAGCAAGAACAAGATCAAGAAAGTCTGAATGATGATCTAGATGAAGAGCCCAATCCAGCAAAGGAAATATGAAAATATTTACAAAGGATTCCAAATATTTCAAGAAATAAATCCAAAACCGTTTATAATCTAATCTAGAAAAATAAAGATGATTGGGTGTTCAAGAGAGGTCTGAACCATGTTTTAGACATGTTTGAAGAATATGAAGCTCTTATGGAGGATTATAAAAAGATTGATCGAGATATGATCAGTATGATCATCACTGAAGAGATCAGGCTGAAAGTCCAAGTATCTGGTCTTCTTGACAAAGTTAGAAGAATCAAGGAGACAGGTGTGGAAGAATATCAAGTTCTGCAAATGTTTTGGAAAATGTCAGGAACAAGGATTCCAAAGCTCTATATACCAAATACGGCATTAGAACCAGAAGAATTCATTGGATGCCAGAAAGCTTTCAGAATGGGAGCAGTACAATTCTTGGGATTTAAGAAAATAAATTCCACATTTGGGTACCACGAATGGTGAGAACGGTTCTAAACAATTCATATCCAAGTTTGCTATGGTGGGTTGCACATATTGAACCTATCAAGCTAGCATACAGATTGATCATGCTATGAAATCTGTACCCAGGGCACTAGACTAAATGACCTATCCAGAAAGCGTTCGAAGATTCACAGTTTAGCGACGAAGATTGGCTAGAGTTTAGTTTGAATAAGAGTCATTACGAACGTATCCAAATCGCATGGAGTATTTATCCAATTGAATCAAAATCAACAAGCAAAGATTGAATATTCTTTGCAGAAGATAATGTGTTAGTCTCTATCAACTCTAGAGACATGCAGCACGCAGAAATAACACATCTGACAGACTTCGCGGTGGAGGCAGACACGATTCTTGAAGAACTCAAGATGTGAAAGGATATAAAGAATATATCTTTATTGTCAGAGATCAAATCCAACGCGCCATCAAAAAATTGATGTAAATGAAGGAGTCAGAGAAAGAAGTCTCAATTGGAGAAATGATCGATGCTCTTTACGACTTTGAGGGATTCTAGGCACTGATCCAGACACGCGTCATATCCGGCATGGACGATCAGATCAAATCGAACATGTCATTTATATAGTTTGTTTTTAGTATGAAGTGTGCGGTGGAAGTTTCACGGTTGTGCGTCCCACTTTTACTTTGGCTTTTGCTTTTTCTTTTGTCTTTGTTGAAAGTGTGCCTTGTAAGAATCGGGTCAGCTTCTCGGGCAAACTGAGCTCAGAGGCCTATATAAGGGACCTCCGACCCATTGTTCGGGAAGATGATTTTGAATAGAAATCAGAATGATTTCAGACATTCTCTCTCTACATTCTCTCTAAGCATTTGTGTTCTTCGTGTGAAGCAATTCCCAAAACGATCATGCGAAGTCAATGACAGGTCCCCTTATCCTTTTCGTGGATATTGTTTTGCTGATGTCCTTTTCGTCTCCTTTATTTTTTGTTCATCTTGTCATCATAAACATCACCAAAAAGTTCAATCATAAATTAATGGCGTTCGGGGTGAGATTTAGGTTAAGAATGATGGATTGATTGAAAACAAATGCTCTTCATGTAATGGTCTGGACCTTGTCGGCCCGTTTGTGAATTTTGGGAGCTAGAGGCATCGGGAGGAGGTTTGAGGAGAGATCAGTGGAGTTTGAGCCAAATTTTCAGCTGGGTAGATATGCAGCATAAATTTCAGAATCCGTTTAACTCAAGGGCATTGCAACATGGCCCATACCCCTTGTGTCGCGATCGTCTAATTTTCCAGCCTGGGTATAAATTCGGAGGCTCCCTAAAATTCCATTCATTCACCTTTATTTCCCTCAACTCTTAGGCAATTCTAAAGCGGTTTTAGGAGACCTTTCAGCCCCTCTTGTTTGGCTTTGACCCTCGACTTCGAGAGATTGATTAATGGTGATCCAAGGTGAATTTTTCCTTTCTCCTCCTTGGTTTCTTCCAGTTCTTCCCTTGGGAATTCTTGGAAGTGGTGTTGGTTCGAATTGGGGGATGTTGGGGTTGCGTTTTGATAAGGGATTGTTATGGTTTGTGTTGATTGAGGATTCCTTTGTGCGGTTGAGGTTTGCCGTCGTCTCTTCTTCTTACGCAGCAATCAAGCTCCAGTTGAGGTTGGGGATTCGAGAACTCTCTTCCTTTATGTGTAATTGTGGGGGTTGCATGCATTTGTTTACCTGTTTTCGTGATATTGTTCTCGCACTTGGTGTTTGTTTGGTGCTATTGCTGAAAATCATTATTGTTGATTAGCCTTGTGTGTTGATGCTATGATTTGACCGTTGAAATCACCTTTCATAAAAGGTTAATAACTTACAGACGGTAATGAACCGGTTGTGTGGAAAAAGGGAATTGGCATGAAAGCATGTTTTGCATAAGGAAGAATGGAAAGTGTCGGATGCTGAAATCCGTTGTTATGTGCTGTTGATTTGCTTGTTGTGGCTATGATTGTGTGGTTATCATGGGGGCCGTTGTGGGATGATTGTTATGGCCGAGCAGCCGGACTGCATTGGTTGGGACATGTTGGGCAGTGGGTGCTGCGGCAGAAGCCATGGGTGGCATAGTGTGATGCGGTTGAGGATGCGAACTGTGCAACGGGGCTGCAGCTACCTTGCCACGGTGGGCAAGGGGAAATGTGGCGGTTGATGTGGGACGCTGGCTTGGCTGGTGGGCATGGTTTATGTTGTAGTTGCCTAGTGGTAGGGGAATATAATTGGTCATAATAACCTAGTAATGGGTGCGGGCTGAAATTGAATGAATAATAGGTTATGACTAAAATATTGACGACTGTTAATGAAGTGGAAATGGTTGAAATTAATGTGGGTATTGGCTGGAAGTGGTTTGTCTTTAATTATGGTATTGAATGGCTTAATAACTGCAACGTGGCTGGTGACCATAAATCTGGAAATAGTGTAATGGTGTGATTAATTGGGCTTTGTAAATGTTTGTAGTGGCTGTTTGTGTGGGAAGTGGGTTGGTTGGTGGTGTTTTAGATGGCAGCGGTCGCCGAGTGTGGCGTTGGCACTGTGGTGATGGTTGTGGGCTATACTAGTGCAGTTTGGGAGAACCTGCTGGGTTGGATTGTGTGTAAATAATCTCTATATTTGTATTTTCTTTGTGAATCTTATAAGCAGCCCACCCGAGTCAGGTTTCCTTACCGACGCTCAACCTGCTTTGGGTGCCGGGTGTTTTCCCCTAATATCCAAGTTGACGAGAGAATGGATGACTGACTTCTCTTTCTTCCCCGCTCTGGCTTCCAGGTGTAGTACGAGCTGTGGTGGCTCTAGATATACAATCATATTACCCTAGTATGTGGCGTACTGGCAAACCCTACGAGGTACTGATGAGGAGGTGTATGATGTACAGGCAGACCCTATATTGGCGATGATGATACTACAGATGCACTAGCAAACCCCGCGGGGTATTGAGATGAGGTTATACGGTAGGTGCACTGGCAGACCCCACGGCCCGGCCTCCCAAAAAGTTGGGTTGCGGACCACTATTCGGGTCTGGCCGGGCCAGCCCGAACAACCCATGAGGCGGCCCAAGCCCGGCCTCGGGCCGGCCCAAACCGTCGGGCCAGGCCATGGTGGGTCATGGTGGGTTAATAACTTATTGTTAAAAAGTTTTTTTTAAGCTTTTGTTTAAAATGTTTTTATTTAAACGTTTGTTTTAAAACATTTTTCAAGCGTTTGTTTAAAACTTTTTTATTTAAACATTTTTTTTACATTTATTTTTTAAGGTTTAATTTAAAATGTTTTTATAAATGATTTTATAAAAAAAATTAAAACATTTTTTTTAAACGAATGTTTTTACATGTATTTTTTTTAAACGTTTCAATTTTTTTTGTAAAAACATTTATTTTCCTTTTTATTAACTTTTTACAGTGAGTGGATGTGTTATTTTTTTTCTAAATAGATTTATATATGTGAATCTATATATATTATGTGCAAGTTGTAAAAAAAATTAATAAGGGGTTGGGGGTACGCACCAGTGAGTGGGTTTAAAGTATTTGTTTAAAACCTTGTTATTTAAACGTTTTTTTAACGTTTTTTTAAGAGTTCTTTTAAGCGATTTGTTAAGAAGTTTTTTTTTTAAACATCTTTTTTTAAACACGTTTTTTTTTTACATGTATTTTTTTTAAATGTTTTGTAAAAGAGGTAATCTCCATGTAGGTTCCGGGCGCAGCGGAAGCGCGTTGGTGGGTTTGCCCAACTTTAATTTTAACGTTAAACAACGTTCAATCCGAGATCCGTCACGATGTAAAACGCCGAATCTTCGAAATAGAACGAGAAACGAAAAACTTAAGAGGGAATCCTGAAACCATAGAGATAGGATCATCATATGTTGGTTATAATTAATTTAATTAATTCACAAGAATTACCTTGGTAGAATTCTTTTTTCGTTGATGTCTCTGGTCACGATTCTGTGATTCGTCGTTGCGTCGTAGAATCCAAGTATAGGATACCTCTAGCGGTGATCCACACGTGTGTCACGTATCTCCGGACGTCGCCGAAGGGATCTCCGGGTGCTAGCGCGGAAGAACCTTCGTTTGCGATGTCCGCCTTCGATTGCCTTGGTCTCTCGATCTTGAGAGCGTTCTTGGAGGAAGGAGTTCTTTCAGCCTTGAAAGAATTCTCCAGAATTGTTGTGCACAACCATTTTCTTGTGGAAAAGTGTTGGGGTTGTGAGGATATTTATAATCGGGTTTGTAGTTATAGAGTTATGACAATAAATAAACGCGTTAAGCGTTTAATTTATTTCATTAACTCTTATTGAAAAACCCCATGTCGAATTATTAATTCCTTGACATGCGCTCACGCTGATTATAATAAATATCATTTAATAAAACAATATTATATCCTCAAAATCCCGACTGGAAAAACTACACGGCGTGTACTTGTTTTTCCATAAAACTACACGGCGTGTATATTTAATATACACGGCGTGTACTTTTATTTTCCACTTTCCTTTATTTCCTCCACCACATTTATTAGTCCTTGAGTAATGGCTATTTATTTCTTAAATAAATGTAACTGCATTACTCGCTAATAAATGTATTATTTCGCCAACAATATATTCTCTCGAATAACTAGTGTCGAAATAAATGCAATCAGGCATCCTTAAATAATTATTAAACCACAGTCGGGAATAATATTTATTTAACTTGTTAAATTAATATTTAACTGAGATACATGGACATATTTAGTGTGTGACCCTCTAAGCCCCTTTCTCAGTGGCATTAGGCGGAGCCTGCCTGAAGTCCAAGGTTAGCGTCTAGCAACACGCCAAGACACTCATAGAGAAAGAAGTTAACGCCGCAATGACGTGTCACCTCATACGAACGCTTACCGTGTAATATAATCTCTTTGCCTCGATATCTCTAATCAAGTGGGTTGCATGCTAGTGCCATCAACCCATGTGCTCGATTATTCTTTCTTTGACTTTCCGGAATTGAACTCGCTCATACTTTACCATGGCCATGGATTTATTTAGGCTATATCAATTCCATCAAAGGGCTTGAGATATCTACTTCTGTTATGGAACAGAATGGACAAATCCTTTCTCGCATTATTTATTAATGTAGTATTACTCGTGACGCACCCAACGTATCCTACCTCGCTGCGAACAGTGTGTCGTCACAGTTTTCGTCAATACATCTAAGTGCGCAAGTTGTAATACTCATTAATAATAATCTTAAAGTCTAAGGACCAATACACACGTCCGCAGATAGGAACATCCAATGACACTATGAAATGTGGATTTCCTACTGGCGGGTCTCGTTCTCATAATATCCTCCTTGATATTACAAAGGGCGCACACCATGAGAAGGTGCCTCAAAGTTTTATGAGTCATCACCCCTAATGACCTATATTATTTGTGCCCCTCAAATAATATCATCCGGTCATAGAACATATATTCAAGAACAGTGTTATGGCACTTCTGAGTTCTCATCATAGCAGGGATCCGATATGACCCTTTAATGCAACAGCTGTCCTTAGGACATTATCACATGCATTGTCACGCAGAAGAACAATCAAGATGTGATAACGCTTTTATTAATGAATAAAGTACAAAGTAGTTGGTTCTAGGCCACCAACTTCAACACTCCATACCTCAAGGTGAGGCGCAGGCCTTCTTTTATAAATTGAAAATACAGAATACATAAAGGGGTATTCCGATGTGGGACTCGGAAATACCCAGAATAATAAAAACAGGGTTCAACACTCCTCCTCAAGCTGGACATGTCCAGCTTGGAACACGAGTCCTACAAAAGAAAGATAACATCAAAGAAAGACCAGATACACTCCCCCTCAAGCTGGGTCGCAGATGCTGTGGATGCCCAGCTAGAAACTGAGCGAGACGAAGCAAGCCCCTGGAAGGCCTTTGGTGAAGATGTCAGCAAGTCGGTCCGTTGTCGGGATGTGGCTAAAGCTGACATAATCGGGCTCCAGGTGGTGGTGAAGAAAGTAGCAGTCCACCTCAATATGCTTCGTACGTTCATGGAAGACAGGATTCGAAGCAATCTTGATGGCTGCCTGATTGTCACACCAGATGTGAGCAAATGTCTGCGGAGGAAAGTCAAGCTCCTGGAGGAGATGTCGAAGCCAAATGATCTCTGTAGTGACGGTGGTCATGGCTCGGTACTCGAACTCCGCACTGGAGCGAGAGACAACAGTCTGTTTCTTGTTGCGCCAGGAGATGAGGTTGTCTGTCAAGAACACGGCAAACCCAAAAGTAGATTTCCGAGTAGAAAGGCAACCAGCATAATTAGCATCACATAAGGCCTCAATATTCAGATGAGCATGCTGGGAGTAGCGAAGATCACGGGCAGGATCTCGTTTGATGTATTTGGCGATGCGGAGGACAGCATCCCACTGAGAGGTGGTCGGATGCTCCATGAATTGGCTCACGTTGCCAACAGCGCAGACAATGTATGGACGAGTCATGGTGAGATAATTGTGTTTGTCCACCAGTCGACGGTACCGCTCTGGGTGTGAATACGCTTCCGAGGAGTCATAAAGAGACTGTTCCCCAGGCTCCAGAGGAGTGTCCACAGCAGTGGTCTGTGTCAACCCAACATCCTGCAGAATATCCAACGCATATTGCCTTTGGCAGAGGAAGATGGTGTCCGAAGAATAGGAGACCTCGATGCCTAGGAAGTATGTGAGAGGGCCGAGATCCTTAGTGTGGAAGTGCTAGTGAAGATGCCCCTTGAGGTGGGTGATTCCATCAGAATCATTGTCGGTGATGATGATATCATCCACATAAACGACCAAGAGGATGCAGCCAGCGGATGTCGTCCTGTAGAACACTGTGTGGTCCTTCATGCTGCAAGAGAGCCCAAAATCGGTGACGACAGTGCAGAATCAGCCAAACCAAGCACGAAAAGACTGCTTGAGGCCGTAAAGAGAGCGGCGGAGTCGACAAACTTGAGACTAGGCGCCGGAGGCACAAAATCCAGGGGGCTGCTGCAGATAAACCTCTTCCTCAAGAAATCCATGAAGGAAGGCATTCTTGACATCCAGTTGATGAAGAGGCCAATGATGATGAGCGGCTAGAGAGATGAACAATTGAACGAAGACCATCTTGGCAACTGGAGAGAAGGTATCAAAATAGTCAATACCATAAGTCCGCGGGAAGCCCTTTGCCACAAGGCGGGCTTTGAGTCGATGGAGAGTGTCATCGGGATTCAGCCTGACTGTGTAAATCAATTTGCTACCAACCGCCTTTTTGTCTGCTGGAAGGGGGACAAGATCTCAAGTATGGCTTTCTTCCAGTGCCTGCAATTCATCCCACATTGCTGCTAGCCACCCCGGGTGAGATTTTGCATCACCAACTGTGTGAGGAATAGATATTGTCTCCAGAGCTGACAGACCCCTGTATGAAGATACAAATAGAGTACGCTGGCAAGATCGAGTACCTTTCCGCAGTGCAATGGGCAAGTCGTCTGGTGTCGGGGCAGAAGCATCGGACGAAGCGGGGATGATGGTGTTCTTGGCCGGGACAGGGGGTACAGTCGATGGGCGACGAAAGTAGACCGTTCCAAAATGGTGATCAGCAGCAGGGGGACACTAGCGGAGGGTGGATGATGAAAGGAAGACAATCATCAATGTCAGTGTCTGGATGGGGAGAGGGATGTGAAAAGGGAGAGCTCTCAACAAACGAGACGACAGCAGAGATGATATACCGCCGTAGGTCCGGAGAGAAGCATCGATATCCGCGCTGAGTGCGGGAATAGATGAGGAATATGCAGTGGAGGGATTTAAGAGAGAGCTTGGAGAGACCGGATCGAGTGTCACGGACATAACAGAGACATCCAAAGACATGCAGTGGAAGTGAGTGAGGAGGGAGTGAGGAGGGAGTGAGGAGAACAGAGTCTGAAAAGGAGTATCCTCTTAAAGGAAAGGAGGGAGGTGGTTAATGAGGTATGTAGCAGTCAGGATAGCATCGCACCAAAATTTGAGAGTCACCTTCATGTGGAATAGGAGGGCACGAGCAGTCTCCAGAATATGGCGATGTTTCCGCTCGGCCACTCCATTCTGTTGAGGTGTATCAGGGCAAGATGTCTGGTGAATAATGTCTTTATCCTTGAGAAACTGGCGAAGGGGAGTGGATAAATATTCTCATCCATTGTCGGAGCGGAGACATTTCAGGGAGGTTGAGAATTGAGTATGAATCTCATTGTAGAAGGTCTGAAATGTAGAAAACACTTCAGACCGATCACGAAGAAGGTAGAGCCAGGTCATGCGGGAGTAGTCATCGATAAAGGTAATATACTGGAACCCGGGCTGGCTAGGAACCCTGCAAGGACCCCATACATCGAAATGAACAAGGTCGAAAGAATTCGCTGCACGCGGGTCCAATCGAGGAACATATGTCACCCGATGATGTTTTGCAAACTTGCAGGGTTCACAATGGAAGGAAAGGTTAGGACTAAATTGGGGGCAAAGCTTATGTAGGACAGAAGTCGGCGGATGACCAAGGCGAGAATAAAGGTCAAGGGCACAGGCTGAGGTGGATGAGCAAGCAATAGGTTGTGGGATATCGAGTATGTACACCCCGACCCGCAGATGACCTCGACCAAGTTCTCGATTCGTCGACCGCTCCTGAAAAACAACACCTGAGAATGTAAAAATAGCCCCACAATTTAAATCTTTGGTGAGTTTGCTGATGGAGAGAAGATTAAACTGGCTGTAAGAAACGTGAGCGACTAAAGGCAGGCTAATAGACAAGGTCACATGGCATGTGTCAAATCCCGCAATAGGGATTGTTGATCCATTGGCAACAGTGATTGGAGAAGCACTAATAGATGGATGGTAGGTAGTGAACATACCAAAATCTCCGGTGAGATGTTCGGACACACCGGAGTCGAGCATCCAGGTCGGCGCTCGATGAGATGAGGACGGGTGCTCAAGCAGGGGTCGGGAAATCGCGGGAGGTGGGCTAAGAGACCGCTAAGGAGGGCGGGGCCGGGAGACCGCATCAGATCCAGTAGTCGGGAAGAGGTGAGATCGCCGGGAAGAGGTGCCTGGAGACTGCAGAGGGAGGCGGGCCGACGAGGGTTGACCAGCCGGGGAGACCACAGGGATGCGAGACTTTCTGCGGGAGGGCGTCGCTGATCTAGTTATTGCCAGACGCAGACGGAGTTGGGAGGCCACCAGAGGCGTCGGACCGCAGCCGCGATGAATGGCCCCAAGAAGGCGGGCAGCGCCGAGAGCCGGAAGCACCTCTGGGAGCCGACGTAGTAACCGGGAGGATGCGCAGGGAGCTGCTGGTGAATCAAGTCGCCGATGGAGGGGTGGCACCGGCGTAGGAGGGCTAGCGCGGAAGCGGCGGGCTGTCGGTGATGTCGCGAGGGAGCCGCCTGAGGTAGCGCACAGGGAGAGAGCTGCCTGGTGAGTGTCGCACGCAAAGGGATCCAGGAGGACGTCGGGATGCCGCCGGGAAGGGAGGACCGGTCGTCCTGGAGGATGCCGCTGGGAGAGGCGAAGTCGGTGGAAACCGGTTAGCCGCTGGGAGAGAAGCCGAGGCTAGGTATGTTGGGAACGGAGGCCAAGCGGGAGGCGTGATTGGGTGCGTGTCTGGACGAGGAGGGCGCCAACGTCGGGACTGTGCGGGCGACGGTTGGTGAAGCAGGAGTTTCGTCGGAGAGAGACGGGTAAGGCAGAAGCGCGGTTGGAAGAAGGTGGTGTCGCGACCTTGGCCGAATGCGCCTGGACGAGGAGGGGCAGTCGGAAGTTCGTGACGAGACGAGGTCGGGATACGCCGAGGGAAGGGCGGGTCGGGATCGCCGCTGGGAAGAGCGGGCCGGGAGTCGCCGCTGGGAAGGGCGCCGCTGCGGAGGGCGGGGCCGGACGGGGAGGGGCGCGCGACGGCCGCACGCTCAGGCGACGGAAGATGTCGCCGCTAAGAGAGGAGGGCGTCACTGGGGGCGAGGCCGATCAAGAGGGGCGCCGTGGAGAAAAAAAAAAGCGGCGGAAAAAAAAAAAGAAATTCCGGAGGAAATATTATTTTCCCTTTGATACCATGTAAAAGAGGTAATCTCCATACCTCAAGATGAGGCGAAGGCCTTCTTTTATAGATTGAAAATACAGAATACATAAAGAAGTATTCCGATCTGGGACTCAAAAATACCCAGAATAATAAAAACAGGGTACAACATGTTTCAACAATTTTTTTGTAAAAATGTTTATTTTATTTTTTTATTAACATTTTACATTGGGTGTTTATGTTATTTTTTTCTAAATTGATTTATAAATGTAAATCTATATATATTATGTGCAAATTATAAAAAAAAATAATGAGGGGTTGGGGGGTGCGCAGCAGTGGGTGGGTTTAACGTGTTTGTTTAAAACCGTGTTATTTAAATGTTTTTTTAACATTTGTTTAAAACGTTTTTTTATATTAATTTTTAAACATTTTTTTAAACGATTTTTTAATTTTTTTTAAACATGTTTTTTTAAACGCTTTGTTTTACATGTATTTTTTTAAATGTTTTAACAATTTTTTTATAAAAAGGTTTATTTTATTTTTTTTATCAACATTTTACAGTGGGTTGTTATGTTATTTTTTTCTAAATTGATTTATATATGTGAATCTATATATATTATGTGCAAGTTGTAAAAAAAAATTAATAAGCGGTACGCAGCAGTAGGTGAGTTTAAAACGTTTGTTTAAAACCTTATTATTTAAATGTTTTTTTAACATTTGTCTAAAACGCTTTTTTTTACATTTATTTTTAAAAGATTTTTTAAAATGCTTTTTCGCATCTTTTTTACATGTATTTTTTTTAAATGTTTATTTTACTTTTTTATTAACAATTTAGAATGGGTGGATATGTTTTTTTTTCTAAATAAATTTATATATGTAAATCTATATATATTATGTGCAAATTGTAAGAAAAATTAATGGGGGGGTTGGGGGGTGCACAGCAGTGAGTAGGTTATTTTTTTTGTTTTCTAAATAGATTTATATATATGTATATATAGTATATATAATAAATGCAAACATACTTAAAAAAATAATAATGAGGTTGGGGGGACACAGACATCAGTCAGTAAGTGTTAATTTTTTGTTAATATATTATGAGTTATAATATATATATATATAATGTTAAATCATTGATATATAATTATGTATATATAAATATATATATTATCCCTAAAAATATTAAACATTATTTAACAAACAAATATATTATTTGTGATGAAAAAAGTACTTAACAATTAAACATTAAGAAATTACACTATCTGTGTGTAATAACAAAAAAAAAATATTTAATAAAAAATACATTATATTTATATATCTATTTCATTACAAAAGTTCATTACATCAAACATAAAAAAATCAATCATCTGATTCTGATGTTGTGTTTCCGGTAGGGTTTGACAACATATCGAGCTCATTATCAACATTGAAATGTAAATTATATATAATAAAATGAATTAGCATGCATTCGTTTAATTAAATTAAATAAAATGTATTTAATTAATATGTTTGTAACCACAAAAACAAATATTTCATATGGTTTTTTTATTAATAGATTTGTTTGTAGTAGGGGGGTCGAATCTCCCTACCAGCAGTTTCCCTGTTTTTTTTAGAGCAGCCCGGGTTGCAGACGAGTCAGCAGGCTGGGCTGCAAACGGGTCGGTCCGGCCCGACCCGCGAGCCTGCTTGGATAAGCCCAGGCTCAGCCCGACGAACCATCGGCCCAGCCCGACTCGGGCTTCGCCGGATCGGGCCGCTCAGGCTTTCAGGCCGCCGGGCTAGAATTACACCCTTAATGTGAGGGTATCTACTATATCTACTAATCCTGACATTTCCCACTGACATGTGTCACTCTACTATTCTTCCACATCACTATTCGTATTCATGTCACTCCAACAGCGATCCACGTCGCCCCTCCGTGCGAGAGGTATCCATTTTTCTGCCCATCCCTCTCGCTCCCGCTTAGGTACTCACAGGGCGTGACCTGCCCAACCCTCAAAGCCCCTCCTCCGTTGCGCTTTCATTACCGGGAAAGCCGTAGTTGCTCAAGCTCCATCTCCGATGTATTTCTTCTCCCGTTTGTTACTGTATTCTCCGCAGTTTTCCTTTTCCCGGTTCCAACTAGAATCCCCACACTGTTGCCTCTACTGCTCGCGATTGGGCTTCAGAAATTCACGTTCTAGGGTTCCCGTAATTTTCCAACGCCGGCGTCATCTTCCACCCAGTCTCCTTACATTCTGTCGGGCTTGTAGTACGTCGCCATCCTTCTCCCGGTTTCACTTTACCTCATCTTTGTGTTCAATATCCCACTTGCAAATTTGTCCACAACTTTTCCAGCCCCCCATTCCCTTCGGAATCGACCCCACTACGTTTGGCTATTCCTTTGAATGATTTTGGTAAAAAACAATACAACTACACCGCACCCCCTTAGAGATTCTATCCATTCCTCTTACATTTCCCACAGAACCCTGGAGACAAACTCCCGTAAAATGTTCAGGTATTTCTTCATGGTCGACCTGTACACCGTCATTTGCATTAGCCAAATCTTCTTCTCATCTGCATATAGTAATTGTTTTATGTTTTCTGTTTTAAATTTCATATACTGTCGTAGTGCTTAAACTGGTGGGTTTGATTTGTTCATTTTAAAAAACAAATCAAATTTAAATTTTGAAAACCAAGATTTGACTGAGTTTGAGTTGTGAATTGAGTTTCAGCTAAAGCTCAAGTTGGAGTACTGTAATGTATCACCCTACACAACAGAAATACATCCTTGGTCTATAGTATGCGTTGTTTTTGTTTTTTTCCAAAGGAAAATATGTTCAATTACTAATATTTTTTTTCTAGATTCAGGGTCTGAAAACAATTTCTTCCATATGAATAGAGTTATGAATGGAGAAGTTTCATGACATATTGGTGTTAGAGGTTTTAAACCCCTTCTAAATGTTATATTTTCTTGATTTTAGTTTCTAACTATTTCTTTTATGTTAACAGTCATAATTTTTATTCTGAAAATTCAGTACGGTATTCTAATTTTTTAACTGTTTTTTTCCATGCAGAGAAGTCCATTCAATGTTTTCAATAGTGAAAAGATTTCTATGTGACGTCCTATAACATCAGGTTCTTTTCATGATTTAGTATTTCCATTTTTATTTGATTGTTTGACATTTGTTTTCTCTGTACATGTGAATACAAAAATATGAATTGAAAAAGGGTTTCACTTGAATTATGTTTGATTATGTTATTATTTTTCTGTTGTTGTAGTGAATCATTTCTTTATCTATTTGTGAGTTGTCATTTTGTTTAGGGGATTATTTCTGTTTTACTAATGGTGGATCTTTTGGGCATTTTGGGGATGCCAGCTAAATTCTCCTAGGAATTCAGATTCTTCTGCTAGAAAAACAATGGTTGGGGATTTTTTTTGGGGAACCATTTGTCTCGGATATGTCTTCGTCCCCATTGACATTTCTAGATGGTTCCACTTACCATGTCTACGAAAGATATAACCAGTTAAGTGGATTGATGAATCAGGTTTCAGTCTAATTATTAAATTTTATTATGTGGTAGCATATTTGTGAATGTTTTGGATACATTGAAAAATATCATTCGGGTTTAAATTTGTAATTTGTGAATGTTTTGAATGCTCTAAATTTTTTGTACATATTTATTGTTTGATGCTCTTAATATTTGTACACAATTATGGTTATAAATCAGTGATTTCTCTGTTATTTCAGGTGGAATCCTCCTATACATGCCTTCTAATCAACAATCTTTCCCATGTTCACCAATGCTGTAGAGGTGTTGACCTCCTCCACATCACCGCTCAGCTGTTGAGATATTGTTAGTTTTTGAATTCTTTGATTAACCATCAATAAATATTCTTATTCATGATAACTATTTATTCTATTCATGTATTATCATCTTACCTTTCCTCATAACATCTCTTACAATACTTATTATTTTATATTGTTTTTCTATCACCATATATACATTCATTCATCGTACATGCGATGAGAATACTAAGGTTAGTTTTCTATTCATATCCTACAGTTAAATTTCTTTTAATTTAACTGTTTTTCATATATTTTTTTACTGTTGACAATATTAGATATTCCAAACCCTGCTACTATTAATGATATTGTTAACGGTTCTTTCATGCTCTTCTTCGATTCATGCGACTCAATTGCATGTTATTCTCTAAATTAACTTTTCATAGTTGTCGTGATTTTCTTTTCCAGGGCTTTCATTTTTCATGTTGGGTTTTCTACTTTATATCATCTACGCACTTGGTTCGAACAACAAATTAATTTTCATGTCATCAATAATGAAGATCACCCATCAAACCAAAGCTGTGATGATTGCATTCATATAGTAAGGAAATTTTTGAATTTTTGAAAATGCATGCACTTATGTTTGTTTGCATATTCTACATGTACTTATTATTTATATGGCTTCGATGTAGAATTGAATGGTGATATTGATTCTCACACTACAACAAGATTCAATTTGTCTTCAAATATATTTTTTAATTCAATTACATTTTTTTAGGTCTTCTAAAGCGGTTGAGAGCTCTATGTTGAAGGTTCTTCGCATCGGTGAATGTTTGCAATCAATGACTTTACATGTCTTCTGTGATTCGGGTAAATTTATCAATATCTCATGCTTTTCAATGTAATGGTATCAAAGATTGAAGGTAATTATTTCTCCCTATTATTTTTATTTCCATATTCATAATGTCTCATTTCTTATTTTTTTGTTTGACATCAATATTTGTTGGATATATTATTCTGCTGCATCTTCTAGGAAATCAGTGTTTCATGTACTTTTTGATATATATATATTTGTTTCAAATGTTTGTTTTCCTTGCATGCAGTACTATTTCGAAGGGATATATGATTTGCTCAGATATTTGAAGATGGTGAAGCAAGCATGCCTATACGTCCATCTCAAAATCAGGCCTTATGTCGGTGAGTGGAATTTTAAGTAATTTTGATGGTTTTCATTATGTAAAAGATGTTATTGTGTTTTAATTCAAGAAATTTGAATGTTTTTTATTTCTTTAAAAAGTACATTTGTTCCCCTGTTTGGCTGAAATATGTTCTAGGGATGAGTTTTAGTACTGATAATGGTCTTATCAAGGTTAGTTTTAGTACCTATAATGGTCTATTCAAGAACATTTCATACGATGTTATTTTGGTTTTCAATCCTAAACACTCTGATTAATGGTTCTCCATCCGCTCTGCCTCTGAATCCTCCGCCTCCTCCGATACTACAACAGTGACCCCGAATCAGGGTGCCTTGCTGGAGGTGGGCTCTCCATTCACGTCGCACTCAATGTAAAACCACTGTGACCCTCGCTGGCTCGAAAGAGGATGACTCAGTGCAGTTTGAGATGTCGGTGTATAGCAGTCTGAAGGTGTTTGGCATTTCTAAAGGATCATCATTTGATGACATACTATGCGCCAAGAACTCAATCTTGGTTGCTTACAAGAATGACCCAGACACCGTTGCTCAGGTGACCCTTATTTACTAGGGCATCTATTTCATTCTGTTATTTGGTATTTATTCACCAATTCTTTATTTGATGCATGTTCTGCCAAATGCAATATTATTCCCAATCTCTACTTTGATTCTACATTGCATGATTATTAAAAAGATGTCCAATGACTTTACATTTCGTCTTTGATTCAGGTATCTTTATCAACATCTCATACTTTTCAATGTAATGGTATCAAAGATTGAAGGTAATTGTTTCTCCCTATTATTTATATTTCTAATTTCATAATGTTTTATTTATTATTTTGCTGTTTGACATCAAATTTTTTTATATATATTATTCTGCTGCATCTTCTAGGAAATAAGTGTTTCGTGTACTTTTTGATATATGTATTCGTTTCAACTATTTGTTTTTCTTGAATGCAGTACTATTTTTAAGGGAGATAGGATTTTCTCAGATTCGTCAAGCTGGTGAAGCAAGAAGGCTTATACGTTTATCTCAGAATCAGGGCTTATGTGAGTGGTGAGTGGAATTTGGGGTAATTTTGAAGGTTTTTATTATTTACAATATTTTACTGTGTTTGAATTCATGAAATTTGATTGTTTTTTATTTCTTTAAAAAGTACAGGTGTTTCCCTATTTGGCTGAAATATGTTCCAGGGATCAATTATAGTACTGATAATGGTCCTTTCAAAGTTTGTTTCAGAACCTATAATGGTCCATTCAAGAATCCATATGACTACAATACAATTCCATACAATGCAATAAACTATATCCATATGAGTAGAATCCATTTTTCAATACTGTGCATTTTTATTCCTGAAATAAATTACTTTATTGCTATTGATCATTAAACACATTATCCATTGTTTTAGATCACATTTTATTTCAATGTACAATACCCATTATCTACATTACTTATTTTACATTCTTATTTGATACACTATATGAGAACATGTTGCTGTTTGTGTAAGAATAGCTAATTTTAATCAGTTATGAGTGTATACAGAAATATTCTGGTTTCAGGTCTTATACTGGAAGAATACTGTACACATTTCATTGAACTTCTTGTGCATCTGCAAATCCCTCTGCAGAAGTTGATGAGGTAAGAACAGTGCATCCCGGGGCACTTGGACTAGCCTGATACAGAGTCTGCATGGCTGCAGAGGGAGCCCTATTTGCGCTCAAATTTCCTATCCCGAAAGATGCTGCAGAGGGAAAGTTGTATGCGGGTGTTCTAGCCATCCCATTTCCCTTAATAAACATTATGGGGGCTCCAGGTGAAGCCACATTTGGCACAATTTTCTGGGTCGATCCATACATCAGAGCACCAAGAGCACAAGGGTAGGTCTTGGAAAAATAGATAGACTGATCCCTGGTAATAGTGGAGTTGTGCTGGATGGTGGCATCAAGGGGGGTGGTAGAATTGGAAGGTGAAGTGGTGGAGGATTGCACGGTAAAGAGGACAGGTTTTGGCTGTAATCTGCCCCTACTTGCTGGAATGCATCTTCCTGCCCAAGATGCTCTTTGATCCTCTGGTCAATAAAACTATGTTTATTTCTCTTCAAACTGTTTACAATAATACCTAACATTTTCCTTGTGTTTCTATCCAGTATTGTTCTAACTGAAGGATAATCATTTGTCAAGTGTTGCAGTAGTCACAATAATACCACAACAATTTAAAGACGCAATGAAGACGTCGGGCACCAAATGCTGCTTATAGATCCTAGAAGCCAATGGTAGTTGGGGGGCGGTGACACTGCTATGGAGAAGCGTGGTGGATGGTGGGGGTCGGAGGCGGATGAAACCGCACGAAGCCCAAGCTGCTTGTGGGTTTACTATTACCAGGTTCTGGAGAAAAACAAGATCATGTAAATGATCAGCACTGAGGAAATGCATGAGTACTTGATACTTTTATTTTGACTCAGTTATTAGTATATTTTAAATCTATTATATTTCACTTGTGATACATGTTTTTGAAAACTGGATCCTTGGAACATGTATTTTATTTCGAGATACATGTTGAATAGTTTCACTACATTTTCTCTTCTCCTGAACATCCCAGTCAGTCAATTTATTATTATTTCATTTATTTTACATCTCTCATTTTTTTATTACAACAACTGTTTTATCAATGATTTAGCTTTCACTATTTATTTCAGTGCCAACATTATAGTTATTGTGGTCAACATTGAAAATAAATTGAAATTTTATTACTCAAAATTTAAAAATTCATATACATTTACTATGTTTTTTCATTGTCAACTATTTGAAAGGTGCCTTCATAGTATATGCATTTCTATTCAATTATCATAAACCATTACATTCAAATTAAAATTTATTCAACATTACTTTTCTTCAACTTTTATAAATACTAATCTCTTATTAAATGAAAAACCAATAATCGAATACGCCGTGCAATAGCACGGGCGAGTACTAGTATAGTAAGGGTCGAGCATTGTAAGAGGAGAACGCGATGTTGATGTCTTTCATGTTCATGGTACTCTACCGTACTAGATGTGTGGAGTATGGACGAGATGTATGTGTGGCATTTGATATGGGATGATGAGGATGATATGGTTGTGGCATGAGGTATGGATTGTGATATGAGATATGATATGCAACAGCACGACTGCGGAAGGGATTGGGAGCACAAGACGTTTGACGTTGAGGCATGAGAGCGACAAGCTAGTGAGAAAGTAGTTATAGGGTACCTTCTTATCTTATTATATTCTTCGATATTGTTTTACTATGTTTGGATGCGATATTTGGTGGGTGGGACTTTGTCATACTTGTCAAATAGCGCCGGAGCGGGCGCGATCGCGGTGGTGCGGAGCGGAGCGGTGCATAGCCGCCCTTGGACGCTGAGTCGCGTCGCAGTACGCGATCCCGCCAGTCGCGCCGCAATCGCGGTGTCGCGGATCGCGCGCAATCTTGCTGGTCACGAGCGCGACACGTATTTGCTTGCAAAAAAATTACACTGGCCTACAACACCGCCGCTGCACCAAGCCCTTGATGCCGACGACGACCTCGCCGCACCGACCCCTCGACGTCGACGACCACCTCTGCCCCCTGCACACCGACCCCTCGACGCCAACAACGACCCCGCCGCACCAACCCCTCGACGCTGTCGCCGACCCTCCTACCCCCTGCGCACCGACCCCTCGACGCCGATGACCCCCCTGCCCCTTGCGCACCGACCCCTCGATGCGGACGACGACCCTGCCGCACCAACCCCTCGACGCCGCCGGCGACCCCCTTGCCCCCTGCCGCACCGCCCCCTTGAGGGCGACCCCACCTCCCCCGAGTCTTTTTTTTCTATTTTATTTTATGGCTTTTGTTATTTGTTTGTTTTTTGGTTTGCGCCGTGCATCAGGCGCGCCACTTGTCCCTCCCGTTTTTTTATTTTTTATTTTTTTTTTGTGTTTGAAATTTTACTTTCAGCGGCCATTTTAAAAAATTTCTTTCTTTTGTTGTTATATATGCATTATTTTAATTATTTTTTATCTTTTATTTATCATATTTTAATTTTTCAACATATATATGTATAGAATTATATAATTTAAATAATATTAAATGGCCCGCGATTGGATAAAAAAGCGGCCGCGACGCGATCCGCGTCGCCGCGATCCCGGTATAGGACCCCGCCGCGTCGCGCCGCGATCCGAGATTGACAACTATGGTCTTTGTGAGGCTGGATGGTAGTTGACCTAGTTGACCTAATAGGTTCTTGTTGGTTCTACTGTTTGTTCAATGATGCATTAGTATGCTCCTTCCACATTTACACGAGAGATCTTAGGTATATGATCCCAAGTATACATGTTATGCTCATCTCTATATATATATAAACTGTTTTTCAGATTTCCAGGACAAGTTTGGTGACCTGAACAGTGCTAGCTTGGAGTTGGGGATTGATTGTGGAGTTGTTGCCTTAGAATTGTTTTGGTATTTTTGTTTATTTGGAGACTTGTTGTCTGACATATTCAAGCATTGTGGGATTAATGTGGATCTTGGTTTATTTATAGCGTAGTGTTGATTGGTGGTTTTATTTATGTATTCATGTGATATATGAGGGTAATGTCTCACATTTGCATGCTTTACACCCTCTAAGCTAATCGCCAACCTGGGGCCTATTGGAGGCGAGCCTCGGGGGTCACTCTCATCTTCACTGTAGGCCCGGGAGGAGTTCCCAAGGAGGCAGGTCGTGACACTTCATGATTGTTATATTACATTGTGTACCCTTGATCAAGTATGACATATATTATTAACATATTTGGTTGAACTTGAGAATTTCATCAATTATTGGAACACTTCAATACACAACAGTTCATGCAATATTGAATCTTTTTAATGATATATGAGCAAAGATGGAAACAAGCCCAAGTTGAGGCTTGGATTATAGTGACACTTGATGGAAATCTAATCCAGCCCATATAGTATAATGAATGTTAATTTAACATAATATTTTTTTGTGCTTGAAGAGATCAATAATGATCCATCTTAAATAGTTTTATTAATCATCTTTTAACAATCATTTTATTTAAGCTTTGGGACTACACCCCACCCACCCACCCACCCACCATCATTTTATTTAAGCTTTGGGACTACACCCCACCCACCCACCCACCCACCCACCCACCTTTTGGACAAACAAAATTAAATGATTTCTCAATCTAATACCATCAACAAAGAATCAATCCGAGTGTCGCTATACACATTATTACAGAGCATTAGATTATTGACAATCGATATACGACAATCGACATCTTGAATCAAAAGATTCTTAAAATAATATTTAGATTATTAATGATAAGAAAATGTTTAAAATAATTACGTGAGTGTGTGTTAAGAATTATTTTAATATTTTTACAAAAAAGTATAATGGAATTTATTTCTCCAATTTTTGCAAGTCGTTTGGTTCTTAAAATCCTCCGGTTCTTAAAATCCTCCGTAATTGAATGGAATGGATAAGTAAAGAATAGCAATCTGTTTGGTTGATTTCTAAACAATAATTTTTAACATCAATTATACCCCTTAATTATAAAAACATATTAATGTGAAAGATATAATAGTCCTTTTAGTTTTATTCCTACTTCTCGGTTGGAGACTGGACTAACATCCCTTGAGGTGTCATTACCCATTTCATTGTTTTGGGGAATTGTCTCCAGCAAATTCCAATTGCATTCAACCAAACGCTGGAATGAAATATCTTTTTCTCTTCAATCCAACCAAACATTGAAATATCTTTTTCTTTTTCCGTGAACAGTTTTTTTGTAATGCAACCAAACGGGCTGTTGGTACTAAGAATGAGAATTTCTGCTTATCTAGGTATCAGTCCTCATTCCTGCATTTGAAAGAACGTCCTTTCTGGATTGACTAATTCCCTAGCCTAGTCAAATGAGATTCCAAGGGAATAAGGAATGCCAAGAATCCAAGAATCGCATCCACTGAGTTGATGAAAGCCACATTAAAATCAACTGACGATTAAATTTGTAAATGGGTCGCATACCTTCCATGAAGAACATGCACATCATCTTTTGTTGAATTCGGCCATAAATCAAGCTCTATGACCCTAACACCGCTCTTCGGTGCCCTTATAATTGGGACAACACTGCAATCACTGCTCAGCTGGTTCCCAGTCAGGTATGAATTGTGGCCAGTATATATAAAATAATGGGGCAATGGAGCAGTCATTTCATGGTGAACCTGAATCAAAACCATAATAATAATTTTGAACGTCATTTTAGTTCTTTGGCTGTCACAAAACATCATGTTCAAGGCTATGTTTGCTATCGCCATAAATGAAAAGGAAAAAGGATTAAAACACAGGGAAAGGTTAAAAAATCATTACCATTACACGTTTAAAACTATAGGCCATCCAATAGTGCTTTATTCATTTATTTTTTATGACTTGAAGTTATTGCAATTTTATTGTTTAAAAAAAAGCACTTGAGGTTAACCCTAATTGAACTAAGTTTTACCTGCTAGAACTCTCATGTGGAATAAAACACACAGCAAACCACTGCAATAGCACAGATCTGTTGTGAAGAGAGTGTTTCACAAAATCTCATTGCTCCATTTGAAAGTACTTATTTACAACTGCGTACAGCACCTATCATGTATGTGTCTCAGTACAAGTGTTGCCAGATTGTTTATTAAAAAATGTATTTTTCTGCCACCAATTTAAGTCGTTTTGTTCTGGAATGTTATGGAATTTAAGTGCATGTGTTTTTTCAGAAACAGAGTGAAGAACACTTATTTATTCAAACTGCTTATCATAAGTGATAAGTGATATAAGCAGTTTCCAGTAAGTGTTGTCAAACAAACCTAGATGCACGCATACAAATCAAATCTGAATAATATAATCAGTTTTCCAGATTGCTTGTTGAAAAAGTGTTTTTCTGCCACTTGTGGTTTGGTTTTGAAATTTGAGTGCAGTTGTTTTTTCAGGAACATAACAAACAACACTTATTTTTGCAAACTGCTTGTCTTAAGTGACAGGTGATTTAAGCAGTTTTCAGAACGTGCTGTCAAATGGACCCTGAATGCATGCATACAAATCAAATCTACTTTAAATGCATCAAAACGTGACAAAGGAATCATTTCTACACCAGACACCAATTTATCTTGTGGAGCTGCCCTGTGCTGCAAGAAGTCTTCTATCAAATCTAATGGGACTCTTTTTATGTAAAATTTGCAGCCAATGTCACCAGGAAAGCTAAAGCTTCATTTCTAATTCCCTTGCTATTCATCAGTTTCTCGCTGGAAAATTTTGAAGCATTGACAAATGAACCGCTTTTCATCAAGAGTACGGGCTCTCTTAAACTTGTTACCATAGTTGAACAAAGCTTTCCAGAGACCACGGGGACATTCTGGAATTACACTACACCAAGGACAACAAATTAAGCATTAATAGCCAGCATTTTGGGACCGAAAACAAAAACAACAGCAGCTCACTGAAATGTTTTTACTTGGTCAGCCACTTCTCCCAACTTGGATTTGGGTAGGGTTTAATCCAAGCCATTCTAACCTCACTCAGGTTGAGCATGCTGCTCATTCTGGTATGAATCAATTCAATTCAAACATCATACCACCTCAGGTCTAAATTATAAGAAAGATAACCACTTTGCAGAGGTGAAATCAATAAAAGTTAATAAATTTATTGAAGTTTTCAAAAGTTCTATGCTATGACTTAATAAAAATTAATGATTATAATAATAAAGCCGTGCCTCAGAAGCAGTGGCGGGATTCAGATCAGCGGAGAATAGGTAATGGTGAAAATCATCCAGCGTAAGATGTTTCCTGCCGAACAACGCAAGATGATGCCGGCGGTGCAAAACCTGCTCAATGATCCGTTCGGAATCGGCGGTGGTAGCGCCGGCGACACCCTGCACCTCCACCAGAAACCTCCGGAGCTGGTCCGCCGATAACTGGTTCCCACCATCCGCGGCATACTTCCGGAACGCTTCATTTACGTCCGGCGGCGGCTCTGCCTCCGTGACCCTAAATTTCCGAGTAAAGCACATACACATCCTGTAGCTCCCCATTCTCTTTCCCCCTCCGTAGTGACAACGAGAGCAAGCTGGATGGGAACTGGAGCAGAAAGAAGAAAAAAGTCTTCCCGAGTAGCGTTTCCGCGAGAGATTCCTCCAGGGATGAAGAACTCACAAACATCCGCCAGTTGTTTTGGCGGATTCGGTGGAGTTCAAGCCTCGATTTCATTCGGTACCCCGCATTAATGGAAGATAATGAGAATCTGTGGTCGCCTTGGGACAGAAACAGCACATTAACAGTGACAGTTGATCGATTGAATTGGCACGTTGGGTCTTTCATTCTACTGTGTTTTCTTCTCCCCAGAATAGTGCGGCATTCGTCCTAGTGGGGAAAGGCTTTTTCCATCCTTAGTGAACGTTCCTGTAATTAAAAATCGACCCGAATGGATTTATTGAACCTGCGCCTGAATCAATACTACGGATCTTTCCTAAATTGCCTATAAAAGAATATTAGTTTAGAGTGATAATCTACGATTGAAGTAAAGTAACATCATCTTATTTGCAATACATAAGTATATTTAAAATGCATGTAAAATAAAAAAAGTAGTAGTTGGTATACATTTAATTTACCGGTAATGTTAGTTGAAATTTCAAAAATATTCTTTTATAAAAATATTCTTTAATTTACCGGTAAATTAAATGTACCGGGGAATTAAAATCAAAGTTTTAGGCCTTCTGATTCAAACTTAAATTCGTTTTTTTTTTTAAGTTAAAATTTTCAATTTGGGATATATTTTATATTTTCTAATTATATTTTATTGTTGGGAAAAATGACTACAACGACATTACAATCAAATATTGAAAAGTGATTAGAGACTACTAAATTTCAACGCAATGTGATTATAATTTTCATATCAAATGTCAAATTAGTGAAATCATGTCTTGTTAATAGTTGAATTATATGGATCTAAATGCCCCAACACTTAGGGGGTCAAAGAGTAGTAGTTGAGATCTTTGGAGCCATATTATTGGACTAGCAATTAGTTAGAGACTCATGTGTGACATCGTCCCACAATATGTCCATTGCAACAAAGTTGGCCACTGCAGTGAAGTCGTTCATGGATGCATCACCACAAATATTATAGCATTGTGGACCACTGTAAGGATTACTGCATTTGTAGTTGTTGGGTTTTGAAAGATATCATCTTTTTTGAAAGAAATCATCTTGTTTATAAATAATAGAACAATTAGCAAAGCTTTATGCCACAATATCTTTTTCATGAGAAGTTTAGAATAAAACATAAAACATGAAGAACGTGCTTTTATTGTCAAGTCATATCTTTCAACAAAATGATTGATGGAGATCTCTTAACAACAATCAAAGACGTAACATCCCCAAACCAAATATCATCTAATATACTTATGTCAGGAATGTTATAAAGCCTAAAGTGCGTCTCTCGATCGTTATAGGTCGACACCTAGTGACAAAGATATCAAATGCACATTTGAGAAACAATTTATCCTCTAAAATAGTTAAACAAATAGCAACGATTTCACCGAGAAATCTGACATGATGAATCCACACTCTAGACCATTGTCACACCCAAGGTGTTTAATAGGTTTTTAAAATCAAACAACCAAAAGACTAGTGTCGATCACAAAACATCAATTCAACACTCTTAAACCTAAGATATAAAAGTCCAACATCATTGTTGAGGCCCACAAAGCCCAAAACACCTCCCAAGAAGCAAGGAACCTAACAAGCGATGCAAATTGAAACGAAAATTGGTAAAGGAAAATCCACCGCAAAGCAATTAGGCTACACAAAAAAGCAATAAGACTTCACTTCAAAACAACTTTCGTTCAAGAACCATCCCTTTTCAGAGTGAGACGCCTTCCACGAAGCAAATCTGCCCGCCAACCGCGAAGCAACACCCTGTCGTTTGCGGTGGCGAGGCGGGCTCCAATGCAATGACATAACACCTCCTCCGCATAGCATTGCCTTTGCGGAGGCTCGTCCTTTGCGAAATTCAGGTAGCATCGCTATGCGGCCATATAACCAACACACATTGTTTGCGATGGCTAGGTGGGTGCCCATGCGACCGCATAGCGCAACCCCTATCGTTTAAGGTCAACGAGTGGTGATTTTCAGCCCTTTGCATACCACAATGTGGTTCCACTACTGGAAATATGATCTATACCAACGGTTTTGGGCAAACCGTTGGTATAGTTTACTAATTTGGACCTATACCAACGGTTTGACCAAAACCTTTGGTATATGTCACTAATTTGGAGCTATACCAACGATTTTGGGCAAACCGTTGGTATAGTTCACTAATTTGGACCTATACCAACGGTTTGGCCAAAACTGTTGGTATAAGTCTATTATAGCGACTCTATACTAACGGTTTTGCCCAAACCGTTGGTATATGTTCCAAAATCAAAAAACCTATACCAACGGTTTTGAGAACCGTTGGTATATGTACATGTATTTTTAATGGAATCTTCTTACAGAGGACATTAAATAAATCAAAATTTAAAATACTTATGATAATACATATATATATATTTATGAAATTATGTTCACAAAAGTAAGTTAGGTTAGTGGTTAGGTCGTTCAATCACAAACGAGAGGTGCTGAGATCAAAACCAATTGGATGATTGTTTTTTGAATTACATATACCAACGGTTTTATAGAACCGTTGGTATAGATTTTCATATTACTTATACCAACGGTTTTTTCAAAACCATTGGTATAAACCTATCCCCACGGCTTACTTGGCAACAGTTATCCAAACTGTTGGTATAGGCTATACCAACGGGTTGGAGGCCTATAGACACCCCACTCTTTCATAAAATAGACGATGGAGACACAAATGTGAACATAGACGAAGACCGAAAGAGAAAGGTACAACATTATTGTAAGGACAAATTTCCATTTTGGGAAGTAGAGAAGACTCAAAAAAGGGAAAAAATGAACTTTGTGAAGCACTCATGAAGCACCTCTTTCGCAGAGCATCTCCTTCGTGAAAATGTCTTTTCAGTTAAGGGCCTTTCCGAAGCGACTCTATGAACTAAGTTCTCAAAGGGTACTTTGCGAAGGATGCTCTGCAGGTGGTGCTTTGCGGAGGATGCTTCGCGCAATGTATTTCATGAAGCACCCTCAAATGCCCTTTGTGGGCCACACCCATTTCGCATAGCACTTCCTCCTATGCAAAATGGGAAGATTTAGAGGTGTTTATTGCTCTTCTTTTTCATGCCCTCATCCCACAAAGCGTTTGGACTTCCTATGGTTATTTCGTGAAGAAAACAATTAATATAATAAAAGGGGGTTTATCCCATGTTATACCCTTCACTAAGGTCGCCCACTAGGGCCACACCAACTCAAATGACCATAGTGACACCTCCTCTTGGGGTTCAAACTTACCCATGATGGCCATGTTATTGATGATATATCTCTTTAAGGGAAGCCTATGCATAAGCCCCACTACACCCTCTAGTGCCATCCCTTTCCCAATATAAATATCCCCACAATATGACGTTAAACTACGTGACAAACACCCTTAGTGTAAGGCATAAAAGTACCAGTTTACCCAATGTGACGAACATGGGATGCCCTACGCAATAAGCATAGCATGCCTCGTGACACAAGCATGAGATGACCTTACTTCACTCATGGGTAGTCTCAGTGCATTAGCCCCATCCAGATCTAATTGTGCATCCTCATATAATGTGCTCGATCCATTATTATCTATTATTTCACATACCGAGCACGACTCACGTGAGCTTAGAGATCAGAGTTGATCACGCCATTAACATAATTAAAATGCCTCTAATTGGGCCTCCCACTGTAAGTAAACCCCAACTTTATCTTACCAAATGGGCCTCCTCCTAACTGTAATTGTAATAACTCAGGTATTTAAAATATATTTTAATGTTTTTCATTAAAGAAATAATGTAAAATTTTACCCTTAAAACTATATTATTTGTATTAAAAGTTTATATTTTATTTGGTATTTATTTTATTAGATTCTAAGTAATTTATTAGAAACCCATGAGTAATACATTAATAAAATTAATTCTTATCAATTAATAAAAAAAATTCTTCAATTATATCCTCTGAAAGTTTATTCATTTTGGACCAATAAATGGATGCATCGAGATAAGTTGTTCTTACATGCCTTCTATTTTCTCTCTCAAAATTTCAGCTTATGTGGCCTTGTATTGAAGAAGTTATGGGCAAATCATTATAGAAAATAATTGTGTCCAAACAAACTGTCCAGATTCAATGTACCGAATGTCCATGCGTGTTTTGATACCTTAATGGTAGAATATTAGAATGTGTTATTATGTGTAATTTCTCCCATATGCCTTGTACGTACACCATAAAAATTTCATCCCCTTACACAATGTTTTTTTTTGGAGTTATGGTCAAATCATTGATGAAAATATTTACAGTCTGGTAGATTTATTGAATCTAGATGCATTCACTTCACATGCGCTTTTGACCATAATAAAGTTAAAACCAAATGTTCCTCCAGTTTGATGAAATGATCCAAATAAATCCATATAACATCTATCAAAATCTGAGGCCAATCCAAGAATGGTGAAAAATGTTACGATCAAATTTTAGTGGTGGGACCCATCTAGTCGGTTCCACATCAGCGTTGACTCCATGACCACTTATCGCCCCTCAAAACTTGGATCCAACTTTCATTATATAAATGAAAAATATAGATATATTAGTATAGAATCCACACATAAATTAAAATATGGCTGAAATAAAATTTTAGAAGAAAAATACTAAAGTGAAATTGAAAGGGAAAAACTGAAATTCCTACACATTTTTTGAACTTATTAATCATTATTCTTGATCAAAATGTATTTAAGAAATTATATAAAATTAAATGGGTGATTTATATATTGGAGGACCTTAATTGGACTTGAAAAAATTAATTTTCATCCAAAAATGTTGGAATTAATTCCACCCAAAACTGGTTGGTCTTAATGGACAAATGATAATTATTTAAACCCTTAACGCCACCCCTACTCAAGTATAAATACCCACCCCATCTTCCCATTCTCTAACTCCCAATTTTAAGTTCACTCTCATATACATCCCAAAGAGTCTCTTCCATTTCTCTCTCTTCAATCTTGAATAGTTTTGTTGGTTCAAAGGTTGTCCTCTCAAAGATTTTTGAAGTTACTCTTCAATGCAAGAGACTTTCTTTTAAAAATACTATTTTAAAGTCTCCTTTCCAACTCCTTTTCTTATACACCCATGTTTTTAAAAATATCTTATTAATGTATTGATATGGAAATAAAATAATTATAAAGTATATTTATGTATCTTTTGACTTTTTTTAATGGTTTTCAAAAGGAATCATTTTACGGAATGTTTTGACTCTCTTTACAAAAGACAAAAAGGAATGTTCTATTTCAACATACACGACATCAACGAATTTTCCTACCACCACAACCATTATTTTAAGTTTGGATCACTTTACAAGATTTCAGGTTTTATTCAAAGAAAAAATCTCTTTCCCTTTTTCTAGGTATTTTGGTATTGGAAATGGATTTTTAAAAGAAAATGGTATTTTGATATTCGAAAGTGTTTTGCATATGGGTTTAAAAGAGTTTTTCAAAAGTTTTATGATGAACACTACTAGAAAATGGGCATATACCCACGATTTTGCAAAAAACTGTGGGTATAGGGTACCCCTATACCCACGGTTTTCGAAAACCGTGGGTATAGGGATAATATGGGCACCTATACCCACGGTTTTGGACAAAACCGTGGGTATAGATTATTTTTAAAGACCAATACCCATGGTTTTGAAAAACCGTGGGTATAAGTGTTTTTTTTAAGACATATACCCATGGTTTTGGCCAAACCTTGGGTATAGAGTTTTTTCCGAAGACCTATACCCACAGTTCTTCAAAACCGTGGGTATAGGGGTATTTTTTTTGAAGAGTTATTATACCCACGGTTATAGAGAACCGTGGGTATAGCTTTCCCACCATAAAGAGGGGAAAAAAATTACACGAGACGACGAAAAAAAATTGACAGGAAGAAGATCTGGATTAATATAATTAGGCGGATAGAAATACAAAACAATAAAATCATTGTAGATTAGTTGGTTGGTTCGGCACGACTCTTTCTTTGGCAGGTCTTCAGTCCTGTGTTCGAATCTCGGTCAATTATTTTTTCTTATAAATAAGTTTAAATAACATAAGTAGAGATTAGGCGCTGTAGTGTTCACCTCCAAGTCGCGAGTTCGATTCTCACGTGGTTAATTTTTCGATAAGCAGAAATATTAATATATTTATAGAAATATATCCATATATACTGAATAACTCAATAGGTCGGTTGGTCAAATTCGGTGTTCTGCAGGTGTCGCGTCCCGGGGTCGAATCCCGCCTGCTGATTTTTTTTGAGATTAAATCCCCACAGTTTTCAAACCGTGGGGGAAGTCCTCTGCCACCTGTGCAATGGGGTGGTACGCGGTGGCACATATATTCCCACGGTTTAACCGTGGGGATAGTCTAGGACCCCTATTGTGACACCACACAGCCCCACAGTTCCCAAAACCGTGGGTTTAGGTGTTTTTTCCAGTAGTGGAAAAGTGAAATCATAAAATGTTTTATTCATGATATGGTACTTGAGCATTATATATGAGAAACTGTTGAGCCCAATATAACTTATACGATAGGTTGAGCCTCATTATAGCTTACGAGTGAGCCTGATATAGCTTATATGATGGGTTGAGTCCTATTATATCACATGGGTGAGCTCAATACAGCTTATACAATGGGTTGAGCCCCATTATAGCTCACGGGTGAGCTTGATATAGCTTATACGAAGGGTGATCCCCATTATATCTCTCCAATGTATTAGGTAAAGAATTAATATCTAGAGATGACATGTTTTATGATACCTTAGTGAATAACCTTGGTAATTATGTTTTATGACACCTTGGTGATAAACCTTGGTGATATGATTATGAATGTATTATTCTTATGTTGTAGCCACATTACCATGTTATGTATCAATTACTTATGATTATTCTCCCATGATATGGATCGTGTTTTATCCGTGATGATTATACATGATCCATTTCCTTTTTTACCTTACTGGGATTTATGATCACCCTATTCTATTGATGTATGTCCCTAAGAAATTACTTGCAGTGAGGTGATGTAGGATGAAATAAAAAATGAGTATTTCAAAATGATTAAATATTTTTTATGTTTTCCTCATGTAATTATCGTGTTATGTACCTGGTTTCCAAGACACTATACCTCAAAAGATCTTTCAAAGTTATTAATGTAATATTTTGTTAAAGAATTATGTTAACAGTCATGTATTAAAAAGAAAGGTTATCACAGTTTGTATCAAAGGATGATTTATTTATTTTTGGAAACCAAGACTAGAAAACATTAGTAAAAAAACATAGGGATATGTCTAAATATAGGAAAACATCCTGATACAAGTGGGTGTGGCTCTGACACTGTTGTACTTAGGGGTAATAAACCCAAAAAAGGGGAATTGAGATGGACTCGATCGTCACTCGATGCATGAAAACGTGCCTTGTTACACACCTAGTTTAACACTATCGGAGGATATGATTTGATTAATCATATACTTTTACAAACCATTATGAAGGATATATAGATAATGTAAACCTTTTATTGATATTTAAATATATCATCCTAGAATCATGATATTAGAAAATTTTAGGATTAATCTCTCCTTTAGAATTTTTATTATAAGATTCCTAATAAGTAACAAATCTCTCACTTAGGTTTTATACTTCTAGAAAAAATTGTAAGAAATAGAAGGAATCATGCAAACAACAGATGAAACAGAAAATGTGATGATGACCTTCTCAATATGGGGGGAGTTGGAGTTAAAATTTCAAGGATAAAATTTCTTTAAGGGGGGAAGAATGTAACAACTCAGTTCTTAAAAATATATTTTAATGTTTTTCATTTAATAAATAATGTAAATTTTACACTTAAAACTATATTATTTGTGTTAAAAGTTTATATTTTATTTGGTATTTATTTTATTAGATACTAAGTAATTTATTAGGAACCTATGAGCATTGAAATAATAAAATTAATTCTTATCCATTAATAAAACATTTTATCCAATTTTATCCTAAATTTTTTTTATGAATTTTTAGATAATTAAATGGATGCATCTAGATAATTTGTGTTAATTAAATTTGTTCTCCCATGTATTCTATTTCCCCCCTCAAAACTTCAACTTTTTTGGCCATATATTGAAGAAGTTATGGCCGAATTATTATAGAAAATAATTATGTCCAGACAGACTATCCAGATTCAATGTATTGAATATCCACATGTTTTCAGATACCTTAATGGTATAATATTGGAATGCAGTCTTATGTGTACTTTCCACCCTATTTATTTTGAGTAAACCATCTAAATTTCAGCCTCTTGCATGATTTTTTGGGAGTTTTGGTTGGATCATTGATGAAAATATTTTCAGACTAGTGGATTCATTGAATTTGGACGCATTGACTTCACACGCGCTTTTAACCATGAAAAATTTCAAACTAAATATTCCTCTAGTTGTATGAAATGATCCAAATAATATCATATAACATCTTTCAAAATTTTAGGCCAAACCAAGAATGGGAACAAATTCTATGACTGAATTTTTGTGATGAGACCCATCTAGTCGGATCCACTTCAGCGTTGACTCCATGAACACTTATTGCCCCTCAAAATATAGATCCAACTTTCATTATATAAATGAAAAATGTATATATATTAGTATATAATCCACACAAAAATTAAAATATGACCGAAATAATTTTTTAAAAGAAAAATCCTAAAGTGAAATTGAAAGGGAAAAATTGGAATTCCCATGCAATTTTTAAATTTATTAATCATTGTTCTCGATCAAAATGTATTTAAAAAAACATAAAATTAAATGGGTGATTGATGTATTGTAAAACCTTAACTATACTTGAAAACATTAATTGTCAACTAAAAATTTTGGAATTAATTCCACCCAAAATTGGTTGGCCTTAATAGAAAAATAACCATTATTTAAACCCTAACACCACTCCTTCTCAAGTATAAATACCCACCCCATATTCCCATTATATAAATCCCAATTCAAATTTATATCATCATATAACTACCAAGGAGTATATTCCATTGCTCTCTCTTCAACATTGAAGAGTTTTTTTAGTCCGAAGGTTGTCCTCTCCAAGATTTAGGAAGTTACTCTTCAAGGTAAGAGATTTTCTTTTAAAAATCCTCTTTTAAAGTTTCCATTCCAACACTTTTTATTCCATGTACATGTTTTTAAAAATATATTATTAATGTATTTATATGGACATAAAATAATTATAATGGATACTTATGTCACTTTTGAATTTCTTTCAAAGGTTTTCAAAAGGAATTTTTATAGAATGTTTTGAATCTCTTTACAAAATCCAAAAAGAAATGTTCTACTTTAATGTATATGGCATAAATTCCTTTTCTCTCCATCATAACCATTACTTTAAGTTTGGATTCCTTTATAAGATTTCATGTTTTATTCAAATAAAAACCTACTTTCCCACTTTTTTTTGGGTATTTTGGTATTGAAAATGGTTTTTAAAATAATAGGGTATTTTGATATTTGAAAGTGTTTTTCATACAGGTTTAAAAGAGTTTTTTCAAAGTTTTTATGATGAAAAGTGCAAGCATAAATTTTTTTATTCATTATAAGGTACTTGCGTATTATATATGAGAAACAGGTGAGCCTGATACAACTTATATGATGGGTTGATCCCCATTATAATTCACAGGTGATCCAGATACTACTTATACGATGGGTTGATCCCCATTATAACTCATGAGTGATCCCAATATAGCTTATACAGTGGTTTGATCCCCATTATAGCTCATGGGTGAGCCTGATATAGCTTATATGAAAGGTGAGCCCCATTATAGCTCTTCAATGCATTGGGTAAAGAATTAATATCTAGAGATGAAATGTTTTATGATAACTTGGTGAATAAACTTTGTAACACCGTATGATTTTTAAAAGGAAACTATGTTCAATAGCATATATTACATACAACATTAAGCCTAAACAAACCATGAAATATTTTACTTAAATATGACCATTATAACCTAGCCATTAAATTAGCAGTTATGAATAGTTTTAACTAATTTATAAAATATATATAAATATCTGAATTGATAAAAATTTATTAATAAATAATTAAGAAATAAGCACTCAATTTTTAATAAAGACATTTTATTCTTTTAAAAAATACATTTTCCTTAAAAATGATTTTTGTGAGAAAATATTATAATTATTTTTTTAGAACTTTTAAAAAATGAATTTTATAAAATTAAAATCATTTCTGAAATAATAATATCAAAATTAACTTAGGGTGAATTTTTTGGATTTTTCTGAAATGTTTGATTTTTCAGTGAATAGTGAAAAATATTGATTTTTCAAATATTGTCATTTCTTTTCATTAAATCAAGTAATATAAAAGTTACATTATATTTTTGATTTGGTATTAAAGTTACACATAGAATATTTGATTTATAATGATCTAATTAATTTCATTTTAATCATCAATTTTCATGATTTTGGTATAAGTTTATATTTATTCATAAAAACACAGTTTTCTGTAAACTATTTTTAAATGCATAAAGTTTATCTATTTTAATTAATTAAAATAACCCATAATAAGGAAATATTTAAATGAAATGAATATATTATACATATATTTATAAGAATTTAAATTCATATAATTATTATTTCTAGCTATATAGTTAATATAAGATCGTCTATTACTTGAAAATGCATTTCTTGAAAAACCGTTTTTCGACACGTTTTATAGGTTTAATTTTAAATTGAATTCTGCCACTTATATGATTTAAATTTAATAAAATAGATTATATATTTTGAATTATAATAATTAATATTATGTAATAAGTTCAACTTAATTTTGGTTATAATGAATAGTAAAAACAATCACTACTGGAAAACTAACATATACCAACAGTTTGGAACCGTTGGTATAAGCCTCCAAACTGTTGGTATAGCCTATACCAACGGTTTGGATAACCGTAGCCAAGTAAGCCATTGGGATAGGTCTATACCAACGGTTTTGGAAACTGTTGGTATAAGTAATATGAAAATATATACCAACGGTTATGGAACCGTTGGTATATATATTTCAAAAAAAAAAACATTCGCTGGGATTTGATCCCAGGACCCATAGTTTATCATTGAACGACTTAACCACTAACCTAACATGACTTTTGTGAACATAATTACATAAATATATATATTTATTGTCATAATTATTTTAAATTTTGATTTATATAATGTTCTCGGTAAGAAGATATGATAAAAATTCTCAGGACCTATACCAACGGTTTTGACAACTGTTGGTATAGTTCTTGATTCTGGAATTTATTTTGGGCTGAAGGTTGATTTCCAGGGGACCTTTCCCAACGATTTTGGCAAACCGTTGGGATAGGTATACCCTTTCCCAACGGTTTGGAAAAACCGTTGGGAAAGGATATACCTATCCCAACGGTTTTGGCCAAACCGTTGGGAAAGGTGGCCACAAAGTGGACTTTTCCCAACGGTTTGGCCAAACCATTGGGATAGGTATACCCTTTCCCAACGGTTTTGGCAAACCGTTGGGAAAAGTGGCCAAAAAGTGGGATTTCCCAACGGTTTGGCCAAACCGTTGGAAAAAAGGACCTATACCAATGGTTTTTACAAACCATTGGTATAGAAGCATTGGGAAAAGTCAGGTTTCCAGTAGTGAATAAAAAAACTAATTACCATGGTGAAAAACTAAAATGGTAAAAATGAGTAACCTTAGAGGTAAATAGAATAAAATGTTTAAAAAATATTTATTTTTGAATGGTAGAGATTTTTATTTAACATATAACCCATTCAATCCATTATTTATCAATTTTTAGGTACTTGGATTGAGTGTGACTTCCCATTATTGAATAGTTTTGGGTATTTACAAAAATGTCACTCCTACTCAATTATAGAAGGGTATCCCCTCCCCTCATTTATTTACAACTCTAAATCCATTTTTATAAACAAAAACCTACCAAATTCTATCCCCAAAATACTTATCCACATTCTAGAGATTTTAATCTTCCCAAAAGACTAACTTTAGGATCATTAATAAGAGATCCAAAGGAGGTTCATTTAAGTGAAGGTAATCGTCTTCACCAAGCTCCTTATTTTTACCTATTATTTTTTCACATTCAATTATGTCTTAAAAATTATAATATAATAAAAATAGTATATCTTATATACTTATATGTTATCATGTTTATTACATAATATTTATCCACCTCCACTTCTATCAAATGGGAAACGAGACCATCGTTCGTGTGTATGACAGACTACCGCCATGCGGACCAATGTAATTTTTTTTTCATCATTGTTTCTCATGAATATTCATGATGATGAATTTAATTTTTATATATGATTTTAATGAATTATTAATCATTATATAAAATTAATGCATCATATACCTTCTTACCTTATCATCCATTGAAAAATGTTAACGCCGTTAGTGTGTATAGTGAACTATCGCCTCACGAAGTAATGTGATTAGTTTTTTATTACCGCATCACATGGATGATATATGTAATTGAATTTAAATAAATAATATTATATTTATGATATAATTATAATTATATAAATTTAAAATAACACTCACCTTATTTCCATCATGATCATTGAAAAATGGAAATGTTACTCATGCGTACGTACAACCCATTGTCTCTGTGATCGTAACATGGTTTATTTTTCATAACCATATTTCATGATTGGTTTTAAAAATATAATTTATGTATAAAAATTATAATTACTTCATGATTATTATTCTATATATTATAGAAAAATTACCCCTTTGACCATGGTCAACACATCGATGTTGTTTTGAAATTATGAATTGAGCATTCGCAAAACACCCAACGTAGACATAACCAAATAAGTAATTAAATATGTCATTAAAATAAATGAAGTAAATGGTTTAAGTAAAATGTATCAAACTTGTAATTTTTTTTAATAAAACAAATAATTTATATAATTTTATCACACAAGAGATAAATGACATACACATCAAGTCTGGACTCGAGGTAAGGGTTTTCATCTCAAAACTTCCTTCTTTGAGATACATGTTCTTTTATGAACCCAATTTCTTTTAATAGGTGAATATAACACAAATTTAATATTTAAAATCATGTATTATTCTTATTTATGGTATTTTAACTTCAACATAAAACGTTCTCTCTTTCAATTGGTTTTTATTAAGATTTTTCTTAAACAATAAGGGGTTTCTTGTCTCACTTTTACTTCCATGAGACATATTCCATATTCACCACTTATTTCTTTTGTGTGGTGTATATAATGACCCTTTTAATATTATATCATGAATATATTTATAATTATAGTATTTTAAGTTCCATTTGAAGTTAAATTTTTCATGGGTGTTATGATTCAAAAGTTACTAAGGTGGTAAGAGTTTATTTCACAATCTCATCATCATTCAGAATTATTTATATTTAAGTCTCCTATAGAGGAATTATTTGAAATTTATATATTAAACCTAATATATTTTATTCTAATATGTTTATTCATGAAATTTTCAAGTAATATTACTATTTTCCTCTCTTTGGTACTTAAAATGACCGAAAAATGTTGTTAAGAAAAGATGTCTTTATTTCCCTCTTCAGTCGAAAATAATTTTTCTTACATATCCATGCTTTCTAAAATTATTTTCAAGAATATTTTTAAATTTTTTAAAATGATTTATTAAAGATATTTTTACCCTTGTTTTTATTTTCATAACATGGTTTAAAAGTAATCTTCTTTTCATTTTCTAAATGAGTTACTTTTTAACCTTTTTACAATAGTGTGAACAGAATATTTTTTAACTTATATGAATTGTAAAAAATTACCCATCATCATGAAAACTCAATTATTTGAATATTACTTTTTAATTTTCCATGTTTATTTTTAAATAAAATTTTTTCTATAATATTCTGTAATTTTTTATATTTTTAATAAGTGATTTCAAATTGAAGAGGGTATTTTTCTCAAGAAATATTCTATGTAATATTTTAAAGACATCTTCATCAACCAAGAAATCCTTTGATAATATTGATTGATTATAAATTATGTATATATGTCTCTCACATATACCTAGATTATTCTCACTTACTTTTATGGGGTAATATATGCCTTATGTTTATCTTTATAATGCCTTTATTATGAAATTTCCTTTGAATGTGATATAAGACAAGATTATGCAACCCATTTTATCTTAATGTGTAATTATTATATTTACGCCATATGATTTCTTTCCATTTTATCTAACGCAAAATCATAAACATGTTATGATGGGAACACCCAGATAGTTTTCCAATGCATTGGGTAAATATTTAGTCTCATGAGGCATCATGTATGGGATTAGGGAGTAAACCTAATCCATTATGGACTTTTTACACCATGTGATATTGTCTATACCACTAGCATTAACTCGTGTTTATGTCATGTTATGTGTTGCTTCCATATTTCTTATGTTACCATGATTTTATGATACCATGTTATTTATGTTATACTCCCATGTAGTTACTCATGAGACTCATCTTTTATGATATCATGTTGTACTTTTGACTAACATGTTATGTTTTCTTATCATGTCATTCCCTTACTAGGATTTTTGGCTCACCCCTTTTTTCTATGTATTCACTAGGTTATCCCATGTAGTTTTAGGATCTCGTTATTGATAATAAAATAAAGTTGTTTTATTTTAGTCTCACTTTGATATATTATGAACCTAGTCTTCTGAAGACACTACACCTTTTCAATCCTTGTTTTGTATTAATGGATATTTATATTAAAAATCATACAATAATATGTGTAAAAGGATTGGATCACTATAGTTGGTATCGAAGAAAATATCTAGTTAATTTTTGGTATTAGGACTAGAATAATTTAGTGATAACACTAGGTATAAGGAAAAAACTAATTATAAACAAATATTCTAGAATTTTGGTGAAGTATATGGAGAGTGGGTTCTAAGAAATTACATCCCTGTATGGATACTAGAAGTGGACGTGGATCTAGTACAAATGTACCTAGGGTAATAACTCTAAAAAGGGTGCATTGGGACTTGACTAGATCATCACCTGATGCATGATGATGGGTCTTTCTTCACACATAGTTTGATACTCCTAGGGGATATGCTTTGGAAATTCAAAAACTCTTTATGAACCATTATGAAGGACTCGAACAATTGTTAGGTTAAAAAACCTAGCAGGAAACGTTACCACAGATAACTTAGATTGAAAACTAGAGACTCATAAGTTAGGATATACTTATTATTAATAAGTTATTCCTTCTAGGTTTATAATTTTCCCCTTTTGTATGTTAATTCATTCTCATCATGTTTCTTTTATTATTTTTAGTTAATAAAGTGAAATAGGAGAAAGCATGCCAACAACCAATGTGATGGTCAATGTAATGATTTCCCTAATGAGATGCCTAACCTAATAGGAATAAATGTTAGACATATTATGATCATTCCAAATGAGCTATCTTGAATCATGATTAAAAACTGGAACATAGTTGAATTTCTAAACACATAAAAGAAGAGAAATATGGTGTATCGTGGAATTTCAAGTGTTAAAGATGATAAAGAAAAAAGATTCAATTTACCACATGTAAAAAATATGGCAAGAGGCACCATGGAACATACCTTAAAGGAACTAAAAGATGATTTATGTGTGGAAAATGAGGGCACACAACAAATGCTTTCTGAATAAAAATGAAGAGTCCAATTAACAAGATGTGGGGAAATAAAGTTCAAACTAAGGAACCACTAACAGTTCAAGGTCATAGACATGGGGAACTTGGTCATTATTCAAGTAAATACCTTAATCCAAGGATCAATTCATAAGGTCCCATGTTATGATAATCATTGAAGAGGAATGATTGAAGTTTTTAGGTATTGTAAATCAAAAATCACATTGTTGAAGTATTTTTATCAATGGCATGTTGGTTATAAGAATCATGAAACATCTAAGGATTGTTCTGCAATAGTTTTTCTTTAAGTATTTTCAATAATATATTGAATGTTACTAATGATCTAGAAAGATTATTTAATGGTAAGGTGATATTTTATGGAAAAACACATGATTGAGGAAAATATTATATTTGATATGTGCTTGATGTTGAGGTAATTATAGCCAATTAATATTATTTGTTTTTTTTTGTAAAAAATAAGATATATAGAAGAATTTAGTGGTTAAAAACTGATTGGGTGATTAATGTTATTATAAGGATGTTCATCATATTTTTGGGAACATTATTAGAATTATATTAATATTATTTTAGAAAAAGGACAACCCATATGCCAAACGACAACTCATCATATCCAGCAAGGCTATAGGTCTTGAATCCACAACCGAAGGGGGATAAGGGTGTAGCACCTACCACTAGCCTACGTGATGTACTGGTTAGTATGATATTATTTTTACTTAATTGATTTTATGGATAAATATTATGTTGGTTTTGAGAAACATATTTTAGGATCAAATCTTTTTGAATTTTTAGGATTTTTTGGCGATTAATGATATTTTGGGAAATGTTTCATTAGGTTGAGGTATATATAACCCTTAGGTCTAACATATGATTTAAAATGAAAAATTATCTAGGAATAACATAATTAAATCTTTGAAATTTTAGGTTATTTGGGATACATGGTTATATAGTTATGGAATAATTTAAGTTGAAGTTTGGTTTTAAAGGATTAATAGGAAGGTTTATACATTTTGGAAATTATCTTACCTTGTGGTATCTATTTCAGTTTTGGTTAATATTTAAATATAGTATGAATATATTGTTATCCTTTTTTGGATTATGTGATCTATTAGAAGTTTATTTTAGTCTTTCATACATAAAGAAATTTATCTTGAATACTCATAGTTTGGAGTAACAAATGATATTATGGTGAAAACTGATTAAAGGATGAAATTATACTTTTCAAGTAAGTATATTTCCTTATGTTCTCAATATAGATGGTAAAAAGATCCCTCAACTTTAGGAAAATGATCTTTAAATAAAAATGTTATTCATTTTTGATAAATCAATGGTCTCTTCTCTCTTAATAAAAGTATTAAATTATATCCTAAATGGATCTTCTTTCCAAATCCATGTTTTCAATTCCCACCAATTTTCTCCTATATGGGAACCTAGTTATGTGAAGACCTTCGTATTTCCCTTTCCCTATTTTTAAGAGGAAGTTTTATCAACCCTTTTTACAATGTGGGTTTTCAAAAAAGGTATTTTCAAATTTCAAACCCTTAATTATTGATATCAAGATAAAATTGTGAGGTTTCAATTTATTTAAGGGGGTAGAATGTAACACCCACATATTTTTAAAAGGAAACTATGTTCGATAGAGTATATGACATGCAACACTGAGCTTAAACGAACCATGACATATTATTATTATTTAAAAATAACCGTTATAATATAGCAGTTAAATTAGTGGGTATGAATAATATTAAATAAATTATAAAATATATATAAAGGTACTAATTGATAAAAATGTATTAATAAATTCTCAGGAAATAAACATTCAATTTTTAATAAATACATTTTATTATGAAAAAATACATTTTCTTCAAAAATGATTTTTGTGAGAAAATATTTTAATTATTTTTATAAATTTTAGAAAATTTATTTTATAAAATGAAAATAATTTTTTAAATCAATATATAAAAATTAACTTAGGGTTACATTTTTGGTTTTTCTAAAATGTTTTATTTTTTAGTGAATAGTGAAAATTAACGATTTTCAAATACTATCATTTCTTTTCATTAAATCAAGTAATTTAAAAGTTAAATTATATTCTGGATTTGATATTAAAGTTTAATATAAACCATTTGATTTATAATAATCTAATTAATTTCATTTTCATCATCAATTTTCATGATTTTTGGTGTAAGTTTATTTTTATGCGTAAAAACGTGGTTTTCTACAAACTGTTTTTAAATGCATAAAGTTTATACATTTTAGTTAATTAAAATAACCCCTAGTAAGGAAATATTTAAATGAAATTGATATATTATACATATATTTATATGAATTTAAATTTATATAATTATTATTTCTAGTCATAAAGTTAATATAATATCATATATTGCTTGAAAAATACATTTTTCGAAAAAACCATTTTCGACATGTTTTGCGGGTTTAATATTAAATTTAATTCTATAAATTACATGATTTGAATTTGTTAAAATGGATTTCATATTTATAATTAACATAATTAATATTATGTAATTATTTCAACTTATTTTGGTTATAATGAATAGTAAAAACAGTAAAAAAACAAGTTACTTTGGTGAAAAACTAAAATGGTAAAAGAGAGAAATCTTAGAGGTAAATAGAATAAAATGTTTAAAAAATGTTTATTTTTAAATTTTGTATGTTTATATATTCCATATCACATCTCCAATACATTATTTATTAATTTTTGTGGCACTTTTATTGTGAAAGACTTCCCATTATTGAATAGTTTTGGATATTTACAAAAATATCACTCCTACTAAATTATAAAAGGGAACCCGTACCATCACTTATTCACACCTATCAAGTAATTTTATCAACAAAAGCTAACAAAATATCTCTTATAAATTTTTATCCACATTCTATATCTGTAACGACCCAAAGTTTCATTAATGGAAAATCCCTCTTGATCTAATTAAATGTCTCTTTATGTTTATATAAAATGTAAACTTCTTTGGTTTTATATTAATAATTTTGACCGTTGCTAATATAGCCGTTGAACATTGATCACATGATTAATATAAATATAGGACTTTAAAAAATCCAATTTACTCAGACAAAGGAAGCGATGGCCTCATTCAGTAGAATTGCCCCATACGAAGCCCATTTGTCGGAGCTCGGAAAAGAGGTGGCGTCTTTGGGCTTCTCCCTTGACCAAGACCAAGCTGTGATTCATCATTTCAAGCTCGAATGTGACCGTCTATGGGAAAAGTGGAAGTTGATTGAAATTACCACTCGAGCGATGTTATCCGAGCCACCCCAAGAGTCTGTCACCATCACACACCTTACCCTTAGGTCTTATGCGACTGTTTTAAGGGGTTATGTAACAAATAAGTAGTACTGTGTTCATGTAAATTATTTTTGTATATAATAATGAATATAATTTCTAGTCATTTTTGATACATTGTAAATATTTTTTAAAGTACAAATGGTGTTTTTAGTTATTATTTAATTAAGAAATCTATTTTATTAAATTAAGGGATTTTTGAATTAAATAATATTTTAATAAAATAATAATATTATTATTAAATTATTTTTTATTAAATATAAATGATCTTATAATTTTATGAATGCAATTATAATTTTTATTAAGGTTTGAAAGCCATTTCTGTCAAAACCCGTGAATTTTCGATAAATGTCAGTTTTTATTTTAAAAGTGAAAATTAACATATTTAGAAAATTATTTAGATAAAATAAATGTTATTTTTGGAATCAGGACGTTAAAATTATCCAACGGTGAATTTTTCATTATTTTCTGAGACAGTCAAATTTTTGGGTAAAAATTAAATACCGTTTAAATATATAATGTGTTTTATGACATCATAATGACCCAATAGTGATGTAATAAAATACTATAATATTTATGTTCGGCCAATATATGTTTTACCATTAAAATAATGTGATTTTGGGTTTGTTTGACTTACTTTTCAAAGCATTAATGGATCCCTCAAGACATATTCAACACTTTGTCTTTTTAAATTAATTTCCATGGGGGTGTGACTCACCTCCACATAAGAAACCTTATTATTTTAAGAAGTTCGGACTTTGGCCTTATAAAATATTGTTTTCCTATTTCTTTTTCCAAAAACTATGGGCAAAAACAATGTGATGGTTTGTGGTTTGGATTAATTTAATATAAGGGGTCCCAAACCTAAATAATAAAGAATTCCCTCAACTTTCCTATATAAACCCACCCAAGCTCCCACTTCCTCCTCACTTAAATCCTTTTAAGTTCGTCCAACCTCTTCCATAATCTCTCTAGAATCCTCCCAAGGTGCCTCAAGCTCCCAAGAAGACTCTCACAAGCCTCTCTCTAGCCTTTGGAAGCACACTTCCAAGTAAGGGTTATTTCTTCCTTTCTCATTTTTGTCAATTTACTTTAAGTTGTATTACCATTTTAATTTCAATTATGAATGTTGGGGTATGGTTTCAAACCTCCCCCATACTTCCCTCTTATTGTTTTAATGATGGGAGACCCCTTTCTCTCTCATTAAATGCCTCTCATGTACACTCGTTACTATGCCGAAATTCTGAAAGGAACTTCTCTCTCTTATTTTAAATTCAAGCAATAATTTTGTATCATGAATCTAAATTCTATTAAAATTGTTGGGACATGTATCTATATGACCTCCTTACTATCCATTACATGTAAATATGATGAGGAACCCCTTTCTCACTCATCAACCATTTTTATGAATTCTTATGTCACGCCGTTACGCTGCCGAAATTGCACCGATTTTCTAAGCCAATGTCATTGTGTAGTGGATACCATGCCCATTTCTCTATTAAGGGTATCCACCTTTATGAACCTTTACTTATTGATTACAAAGTTTCATGTATTAATTACAAATTTATTTATCGTGGAATAATGATTATGTTTTATGAATCCATGTTTTATGATCCATGTGGCACACTTATGCATGAAATGAAATGTTTAAGAAGGGTGCGCCCTTATAGCGCTCCAATGCATTTGGTAAAGTATAGTATCATGATACGTCATGTGAAATGAGTGTTGACTCATGATAATTCAAGTGCAACGAGGGTTTACTCGTGCTTTATGTGCAATGAGGATTTACTCATGCTCTATGTGCAATGAGCCTTGGCTCATGCTAATTCCATGTTAAGTGTTGTTGCCACATTTCCATGTTATGATTATCATGATTTATAATTCCTTTATGTTCATGTTTCTTTTATGCTCTATTGATATGCCTATTGTCTAACATGTATTGTACTCCTCATGTTATTCCATGTGTACTCCCTTACTGGGCTTTATAGCTTACCCTTTTCTTATGCATGTCCTCAGGTTATCCCATGCAATGCTAAGTACGAGGGAATGTAGTGGTCATGTAAAGGAAGTTTTCAATAAAGATGTTGTATTTCATGTTTTAATTTTTTATGTAATGATCCTAATCCACAAAGACACTAAACCTCTTGATCTTCTTTGTTGTATCAAGTGAAGTTTTATGTAATAAATCATATTTAAGTTTGTAATAAAAGCAGGGTTTTCATAATATCTCTTGGTCTTCCCAAAAGACCAGCCTTAGGGTCCTTAATAAGAGATCTAAAGGAGGTTCTTCTAAGCAAAGGTAGCCATCTTCACCGAACTCCTTATTTTTTACTTCTTTAAACCTTAAATTATATCTTAAAAATTACAATATAATAACACAATTATCGCTTATATACTTATATTTTATTATGTTTATGGCATAGTATTTATCCATCTCATCTTCCATCACATGGGAAACAAGACCATTGTTCGTGTGTATGACGAACTACCGCCTCGTGAACCGATGAAATTTTTTCCCATCATCGCCTCTCATGATTATTAATGATGATGGATTTAATTATTATATATTATATTCATGAAATATTAATAATTCTATAAAATTAATATATCATACACCTTATTACCTTATTATTCATTTAAAAATGATAATGTCATTTATTTGTACAATGAACAACCGCCTTGCGAAGCGATGTGATTCGTTTTTTATTACCACATCACATGGATGGTATATGTAAGTGTATTTAAATAAATAATATTATATTTATGATATAATTATAATTCTTTAAATATAAAATAACACTTACCTTCTTTACATCATGATCATTGAAAAATTGAAACATTACTCATGCATACGTACGACCTACCATCTCCAGGATTCTAACAGAGTTCATTTTTCATAACTATTTTTTAAGGTTGGTTTTAAAAATACAAATTATTTATAAAAATGATAATTATTTCATGATTATTATTCTGTAGATAATTTAACAATGAACTCTTTGACCATGATAAACACACCGATGTCATTTTGAAATTATGAACTGAGTGTTCTCAAAACACCTGGCATGGACATAGTTGAATAAGTAATTAAATATGTCATTAAAATAAATTAAGTAAATGGTTTAAATATAAGTTATTAAACCTGTAAAAGGTTAATATGAAAATAAATAGTTGATATAAGTTTATTATACAGGAGATGAAGGACATACATGACAAGTCTGTACTCAAGGTAAGAGTTTTTGTCTCAAAACTTCCTTTTTTGAGACACATATTCCTTTAGGAACCTAATTTATTTTAAAATGTGTATATACTGGAAATTAAATATTTAACATCATATATTATTCTTATTCATGGTATTTTAACTTCAAAATCAAGATCTATCTCTTTCAAATGGTTTTTATAAAAACGTTTCTTAAACTATAATAGATTTCTCGCCTCGCTTTTACTTTCACGAGACATATGTCATATTAATCACTTATTTATTTTCTATGGTTTATATAATGCCCCATTTAATTTTATATCATGAATATATTTATCATAATGGTATTTAAATTTCTATTTGAAGTTACTTATTTCATTGGGGTTATGATTCAAATATTACCAAAGTGGAAAGGGTTAATCTCACAATCTCATCATTATTAGGGATTATTTATGTTTGAGTCTCACTTGGAGGAATTGTTTGGAATTTATATCTTAAACCCAATATATTTTCTTCTCCTCTAGTTATTTATAAACTTTTCAAGTAATAGTACCATTTTCCTCTTTTTAGTACTTAAAATGACTGTGAAAATATTTTTAAGAAAAGATGACTTTATTTCTCTCTTCTGTCAAAAATCCATTTTCTTCCATATCCATGTTTTCTAAAAATATTTTCAAGAATATTTTTAACATTATCCAAATGATTTATTAAATAAATTTCTACCCATGATTTAATTTTTACAATACATTTTTAAATGAATCTTTTTTTTATAAATGAATTACTTTTGAACCTTTTTATAACAGTGTGAAAGGAATGTTTTTTAACTTATATGACATGTATAGAATTTCCCACTATCATTAACACTCAATTATTTTAAAACTACTTTATAAGTTTCCATGTTTATGTTTAAATAGAACATTTTATATAATATTTTAATTTTTTTTGTATTTTAAAGAAGTTATTTCAAATTGAAAATGGTATTTTTCTCAAGAAATATTCCATGCAATATTTTAAAGACATTTTCATCAACAACGACAACCTTTGATGTTATGGGTTGATTCTAAATTATGAATATATGTCTCTCACATATACCTAGATTATTACCCCTTACTTTGATAAGATAATTCATGCCTTATATTCATCTTTCAAATGCCTTCATTATGAAATTTCCTTTGAATGTGATATGAGACAAGATTATGCAACCCATTTTCTCTCCATAGGTAATTCTTATGTTTATTCCTTATGATTTATTTCCATTTTTTGGCACAAATAATCATGAACATGTTATGATGGTTTTGTCTAGATAACATTCCAATGTATTGGGTAAAGATTTAATCTCACGAGGCATCATGTATGGGATTAGGGAGTATACCTAATCCATCACGAGACTTTTTTCCACCATGTGATATTGTATAGTCAGTTAGCCTTGACTCATGTTTATGTCATGTTATATTTTGATTCCATATTTTCTATATTATCACAATCTTATGATACCATGTTCTTTATGTTATGATCCCATGTGATTACTCACGATAATTCTATTTTATGATATCATGTTATAATTTTGACTCACATGTTATGTTTTCTTATCATGTCTTTTCCTTAATTGTCTTTTTAGATCACCCCTTTTGTTTATGTATTCCCCAGGTTATTCCATGTAGTTGTAGGAGCTTGAATGGATTTAAGATCTTATTATGTAGAATATAATAAAGTTGTTTTATTTTACTCTCACTTTGATGTATTATGAACCTAGTCTTTTAAAGACACCAGGAATTTTCAGTACTTGTTTTTCATTAATGGATATTTATATTATAAACCATACAATAATATGTGTAAAAGTCTTGGGTCGATATAACCTTAGTAATTATGTTTTATAACACCTTGGTGATATTATTATGAATGTATTATTTTTATGTTGTATCCACATTTCCATTCTATGTATCAAGTACTTATGATTATCCTCCCATGACATGCCTCATGTTTTATCCATGATGATTACTCATGTTTCATTTCATTTTTTTACCTTACAATGATTTATGATCACCCTATTTTATTGATGTATGTTCCCAAAAAATTACTTGTAGCGAGGTGATGTAGGATGGAATAACAAAGGGGTGTTTCAAATGGATCAAATAATGATTATTTTTATGTTTTACTTAGGTAATTAATGTGTTGTGTACCTGGTTTCCAATACACTAGACCTCAAAATATCCTTCAAAATTATTAATGTGATATTTTGTTAAGGAAATATGTTAAAAGTCATGTATTAAAAATATGGGTCATCATAGTAATCCACAAACATACCTTCACCTAACTTATTTTCTAGGTCAGGTATCTAAGAGAATATCATTCATAAGTTTCACTCAACCTCTTATTTCCCCCCCTCTTATAATATAGGAATCCTACCAGGGAAATACCAATTCTTAATCCCCATTAAATCCATTGTTGCATGCTCTAATTTAATGTTACTGATCTTCTAAGTCTTATTTCTCACATAGAACATAAATCACATGAGATTATATGTTTAGTTGATATTTACCATAGTATAATTGAGATATATTATATGAAAATCCTGGTAGTCCGAGTTACATGACTTTAAATTGCCTAACGCACATCCTTATTTCATGATGTTAAATTGTATAGTGTTTTCCCACTAAAAAAAACTTAAACTGTGTTTCTCAAACTACACGGGCTTTGATTCATATTAAATGGGACTTGTAAGATGACTCCTTGAGGTTCAAACCCAAAATAAAAAACATCTACATCTCTCTTCACCCATGATCCCAAACATCCTTACTTGTTGGGATATATTCCTCTTTAGATATTATCTACCTCCATTAGAACCATATTCCCTATGGATCATCCCTATACCAATCCATATTCCTGATAAAATCTTTCTCCCACTTGGAGGGCCATATTACCTTCGGGTATTATCATATTTATATCATCAGGACCTATTCCCTTCAAGGTTAACCATAAAGGGTAACTCATGCATAATCCCCACACTAACCCTCACAAGTCATCTTTCACTTAGTTTTACTTACTAAATGATTCTAAACTACATGAATTGGTCTTTGTCACATGAACTTAAAAGGTACAACATACCCTATCAAGTGGCATTGAACTATGTGAGTTCTGATTCCTTTCAAAAGGATACATAGAAAGCCCCTTTCATGTGATCAATCCCAACACCATAAACCTCCACCACTTTCTTGGATAATGATAAATTCTAGAGTGTCCATCTATGTGAATTTAAAAAATAACCCTTCTTAAAATTAAGCATCACCAAGTACTAATGAAACAAGATAGAGAACCTCTGATACATACAAATGAAACCATTGATGGATAACCTATAATACATATATATGTTTACATTGATGTATAACCTTTGATACATACAAATGTTCAAATCAATACATTATAATGATTGACTTCTGGCATGGGGGTAACCTATTATGAATTGGATTATGGGAAATAATTCATGAAATATGTCTTAAATCCATAAGGAGCTACAAGAGTATGAAATAACCCCCTCAAAAAATGTGATGAGCCTGACCTCACACCCTCTCAACACATGTGCATTCCTAATCATCATTGGTAAGAAAAACCCATTGACAACCCACCTTTGAAAAGTAGGTTCATGATGAAATCTCTTATCATGGATGTGAGAGTCATTGGATATTTTTGGTTTTGCGAATACATCCTATCAAAAACCAACTAAAACAAAAATGGTGAACCTGATGCGAAAATTTTAACATTTTATCCTTTCACAACTGAACATCATACAATTATCACATGAAGAAAAATGGTTCTAGTGAATCCTTTAATTATGAAATCGATTGGCCGAATATGTTTCTTACTTGTGATACAACATTGACAGGTTTTCTTGTCTGTTTTTGATGATCTTTCCATGATAGACCAAAACTCCATTCAATCTAAATTAATGGAACCACCACAATAACATATGCACTATTTAATAGTTTTTAGAGATGGGTGACATGATTATCATAGGGAATTGAAAAAGCTACAATTAATTTCCTAGTGAAGCATAGTAGTTTACCAGGGTCGTCTCACTTGAGGAGCTTTATAGTGGTTCAATAACTATTCCTAATTCACCTATTATACTTTTTTTTGTGATTTTTTTTATTTTATGAAAATAATGTAAATATGGGAAAAGATAACGAGAATTCAAATCTAAACAATCCTAACATGTAGATAAAAAATAAAATGAATTTTGAAAAGCAAGGTCTTGGTCTTAGGTTTTGGTTACTAGGGTTACTTTATTAATAAGATTTATTATTTAAATTCAATTTGATAATTCATTTATGAAATTTCATCCATGAATTAATATTATTTAATTTATTGAATGTGAAATTTATCATGCCTAAGAGATCTCTTCAGCACACCAAATATCACCTCTTCAAATAGACAAGTAAGATTAACACCTCAATCAAGAGTGTAATACCTTACCAAAACTAGATCTATCATATGTCATTTAATCCCTAAAATTACCCTCAACTCCATCATATGAAGAATTTACCCAAGAGAAGGGAGGGAAATAATGTAAATTTAAGAACATAGATGAATTTGAAAGTCATTCCATGGTGGACGATCACCACACCTATGCACTTCTCTCTCATTCACCACAAAAAAACATTAAAATATTAAATAATTAAAGCATAAGAATTTGGGAACATTATGAAACATCTCCCAAGGATAATCCTTAGGTCATTTAATCACCATCATGAGTGTAATAGATCATGATAGAATAGGCAGAGAGAGATGGAGAGAGATATGGAATAGAATAGTGCTTTAAAGAAATATGATTTAGGGTTACATGGTAGAAGAAATTAAAACTAAAATTAAAAAATAAAACCTAAACAACAGCCTATCCCCTAGTAAAATGACCAATTTCCTACTTCTTGATCTTTTTCTAATCCCCCGACCCTCTATTTATAGGGATAAATGATGACTAGGTCATCATAAATGCATCAATTAATTCATTCCCAGTCAATCTCAGGCTACACGGGGCTTCAAAAAATGGTCTAGGATTTAATTACATTAAAACTAGTAATTTATAGGTCTAGATAGAAACATTCATGGCGTGGTATATAGTGTCATGCTGTGACTTTTCAAGATCCTCCTCCTCCAAGTGAGTTTTTTATGCACTGGATTCATGGTTTGTGTTACTATGATGTTTCACATCGTGAATGGCCTATTCACAATGTGAATGGTACTTTTCCAGTAGATTTTTCTCTATTTACACCCAATTATTAAATTATTATCCTTGTAAATATTCTATGGATATCCCACATTGAGGAATAATTCTTCCATTTTAGATCTTGATATGCTTTCCCCCTTTTAGTTAATTTTTAAATATTTATTATAACCTACAATAAATCACAAAATAAATTATATACTGGAAATATTAATCATTTAATTTGTAAAAAATGTATTTTATATTAAAATGAGCATGCATAAAATGGATCTTTCAATTCCTCCACACTTAGAATTTTCATGTCCTCAAGCATGTAATCTCAACAACATCACACAAGGATATCATTCTGCCAATATTTAAATTTTAAGTGAAACAAAACTTAATGTTTTAAAATAGAAAATAAGCTTTAAAATTTCACACAAAATAATTCCTCCAACTCCTCACTTTTCAAAGAAACAAAGCCAATCATTAAATTTAATTTTCCTCTTTTGAAATAACAATGTTCTTTCTTCCTTCAACTTAAATTTCTTAATTCATCATTAATGTGCATTCCACTTTCAATCTACCTCACATTAAATTATTTTCATCCATAACTCATGGTAATAAATGTAATGTATTTTTGCTCATACCTCAAGTACATATCATTACCATAAGTTTTTAAGGTATCTATCATCTCCACCATGTAAAGACAGAGATCCAAATTAATCATGAGGACTTCTCATCAAGGTTAAAATGTCACTAAGGCTTAAGGTTGGTGGGTAATAAATAAAATAAGGCTAAAAATATAGGTTTGAATCTAATTCATAGATCATGATATCAAAATATAATATTGATTAAATACTCCTATAATGATGAATATGTTATCTCCCAACTCCCCAAAGCTTAAAGTAGGCACATGATATAAGTAATCATAATGAATGAATCGACCTTTTTTTTGTCCTTTTCTTTTCACTTTTATCTTTTTTTTTCTTTTTAGAAAGTTGTGGTTAATAAAAACATCACACCCACCGGCTAACCCCATATGATCCAAAGATAATTGGTCTAACAATTTTAATTTTTGATCCTCCCAAGACACAACCCATTTTTTATTTTATTTTATTTTATTTCATTTTTATTGCAATAGATGTGAATAATAATGTAAAATGAATGATAACATGAACTCTCCCTAAATCAAAAGAAATCACCAAAAAAGTCACCTCAATGAAGTATATCACCATTCACCATGAACAACCTCTCCACCATACTTGGTCTTTTGAATATTATGCAACACACTAAGAGTAGGGCAGGAAAGGATATAATAGTCTTGCAATATGTCTCTTTTCCTAACAAGGTCATTTATGGATTATACAAGAAAAATTTGGATTTAATATCAAGGTGGGTGAAAGGATAAAGGGATAAATATTAAAATGCCTCAATTAAATTAAAAATGATTATGTTCATTTATAGATTTGATAAGATGTTAGGAAAGTTATAGGAGAAAAAATACTCGAGTCTCTACAGAAATATACTATAGAAAGAATAAAAAATATTGGTTTAGAAATCATTTCAAGAATGAGGACATATGATTGATAGAATTATGCATGGAAACACACAAAAATAATAAACTAGTCAATATCAATTTCAGAAATTCAAAACACACCAAATCTAAGAATAATTTCATCTACAAAAAACAACTCATTTCTAAAAATCATGATTTTTCAAATTTATCCCCTAATACTTAACTTTACTTATTAATTTTTCATTTCACTCATCTAATTATGTCAACAAAGAAATTTAAAACATGGCATAATGATTATCCTAAGTAACTTATGTATCCTAGATCGATACTAGAGTACAAGAGTTCAAATTGGGTCATGCAATTCCTTTTTAAGCTCAAAAACATATTTAAAATCATGGGAGTAAAATAAAATAAGGAATTGAAACTCATACTTCCCTTCTAATGACACTTCAATTTGTGTTGCTTGGTTATATTTGTATCAGTTCATGATGTGAACATGATTATTATAACATGAATCACCTATAGACAATCTCTTCAATTTCCTTCCCATTGCTTGGTGCTATGTTGATGGAGCTATAGAATAAAATCAATAATCAAAGTGCTAGGAACATGTCATTAAATCTCAAAAAGAATGAGGGAAATAAGGAAATATCCTAATATATTACTAAAATTTATTGAGAAATAAATTCAAAACTAAATTCCTAGAAAGAAAATAAAATAAGAGAAAGATAAGTCTTGGTTTGATCCTCTAAGTTGATCCTGGGTTTTCACTGCCACTGGATGAGTAGTACTAGCTATCATCCAAAGTTTGATAGTGGCTGTAGTTTCTTAGATTTCAACCAACACATGTTGTTCCTTATAGCCTATAATTTTTCCTTCCTATTGTTGAGGACCCCATGGATAGAGTATGCCAAATCCACCCCCATGAAAATGAGATATATCTTACATGGTGGGGGTAGGATGAAGTATGGGTCCTCCTCCTTATTGGTTATCACTTTCACAACCTCACATTCACTCTCTAATGGTTTATTGAGATATGTTTCATCAAAATAATAGTCAAAGGGAAAGTTAGAATGTAATTTTATTTGAAAAAAATTAAAGCATAAAAATAAATATCAAATTATTCCCCTTTAATGTAGGTGGATTTTGTCTCTATTACACCAGGAAGAGACACTTGGATCTCCTGATGTACTTACTCCAATAAGTGTTCAATTAATTTTGGGAGATCCATGCGTTCCTTAGTAGGTGCATATTCTTTTTCATCATCTTCTTCCAAGGGAAAACAAGAGTTGCCCGATTCTGCAAAATTTAAACAAGGAGATGTGGTACTAAATTCAGTTTTAATAAAATCAGATGAGATAGATTCCAAGAAAAGATCATCTTTGGAGTTAGTTTGGCTTCAATTTATTCTTCAATGTAAAGTGATTCTTGGATATGGTTTTAATTGGATAGAGTTAGGTTTTCAAGATCCTCATCCTTTCTTCAAATTACACCACTTGGGTGGTTTCTTAATCTATATCCAGAGATAGGTGCAGAGGTGCTGATGCTTCTGCTTTAAAGACCACAAGATCATGTTTAATTTCATCACGTGACTACTTAATCCAAAATTGATCATGGTCTTGCTGATTTATCATATATACATCATCATGTGAGTCTTCATCATCACTCTCTAACTTTTCATGGTAGGTTTGGATTTGGATCTTGATATGGTTGGGCTATAGATATTCTTCAAGCATAGCCTCAACCTCTTTGACCTCTTTAGAAAAATCATGAGGATCCAATGGCACTTCCCTCATGGACTTTAGACTTCATTAACCATGTCCATTAATTCTTGAAGTGAGAGACCCATCTCTTGGCCATTTGACATCTACTTGACCATATAAGTGATATTTTCAGCCTTTCTTTGTAAGAGGGACTCCTCATCATTATGAATCACTTGACCTTACACCTGTGAGTTATGTGTCCATTCAGAATAATGGCACTTCAGATACATCATGATATATATATATATATAATGTAAAGACCTGGAAATTCCATATTTTTTTTAATTATATGGAATTATTACGAGACTAAGAAATTTGATAGCACATGATTCTGAGGTCCGAAGAGTCTGGAACGGAATTTTGAACTTTTTTTAAGGTACGTTCAGTAAACGTGCGAGTGTGCTTTTCTATCTTTTGAACCGGTGCTCAGATTGAAAATCTGAGGGCACCGTTGAATTCTTAGTGCCAGAATTCGCTTAGCCGAAGCTTAAATTCGACCGAAAAGGGTCGGATGAAAAAGATAAATTTTGGACTTTTTGAAAAAATAATAAAATAACTCTTTGAGTTATTTTCTTTTTCTTCAATCATTGAGCGATGGTTGGTGGGATAGCAGTGTAATAACAATCATTAAATGAGAGTAATTTAATGACCTGTTACTTGTTTGTGTAATGAAAATTCTTGTGTGATTAATTGGTTCATTAATTATGGTTCATTTATGAACTACAATAATGGACACAACGTGTAGCTTGTTTCTTTTTATTTAATCAACCCGTTGGTGAACAGATTGGAAATCATGGAGAAAGAACTGATGAAATGCTGATGATGTAACCCTCCAATGAAGAATGGTGATTGATAGACGGTCATTGGAGGATTCAGACTGAAAATCAACGAACAACAATGAACGTCTTCAAACACAGATTCCTTCCTTCATCTGCAACAGATTCTACCGAATCCAGGTAGGGGGTCTAATTGTTTTATGTGTTTAAAAGACTCATCTTTCCCATTATTGAAAAATAAAATGAACGTGGATCAACCGACTAATGAGTTGATCCATGACTCATTCGTTCTTGCAGGTGGTTGTTGTGAGGTCTTGTTTTAGGGATTTTCCTTCTTTCAAATGATGATTGATGCTTTCCCCATGTTAAAACACTAACGCGGAGGGTGCGGTCCAATCCGAACAAGGCCCGGACCCCCTGCCATTCTTATTTTATGTGAATTATTTGTGTACGACTAAGAAACATAGAGAAAAGATGAATCCAAGGGCTTTGTAGTGAAGGTGAAAACCTGGGAAGCCCGTAGGTGCAGACGGGAAGGAAAACAGACCACCAAAGCATCTTCGGTGGCCCGTAGAAGCAGCTACCGACGACCAGCGGTGGCGGCCAGTCCGTGCTAGCCATGTGGAGATGGCGATGCCCATAGGCACTGCAATAGGTGGAAGGCACAACGTCGAGGCACTGTGTAGGGAAAACGAAGCAGCTTGCTCAGGCCGCTTGGCTGGACACAATGACCAGCTCCAGCCGACCATTTTGAAAGGAGGGGCGGGGTCTCACTGGCACCGCCAGCTGGGAGAAATGGCCCACATGCGGGCCAATTTTTCTAGGAGGGCCAGACCCGTGATCCGGGCTAGACCCACGAGCTGAGCCAGACCCCTACCGGACCCGAACCCGGACCCGACCGATCCTGTTTTACTAAAACTGATATATCTCGCAAACCGGGCATCCGATCGACACACCATATGTGAAATTGGTTCTATTGGGATGGGGTGGTACTTTTGAGTTACTACACTTGGATTTTTGTAGAATTTGGAGTATGACCAGGTTGGATCGGACGCAAATCCAACTGAACCCTATTTACCTTTTTTCTTATAACTTACAGACCAAGCGTTCAATAGACACATCGTCTATCGCGTTGGAACCCTTACGACAAGGTGGTCCTTTGGGTTACTACTTCATGGGACTTCATTTAAGTTGAGGTATAACTAATATATTGAGGATTATAACCTATAGAACTCAAGTGCACTAAGTGCGAGAATCTAGTGACTGACTGTCAAGTGAAGAGAGACCCTCCGTGGATCAACAATAGAGCGACCCTATGTGGATCAGAATAAGAGAGACCCTTCGTGGATCAGCAATAGAGTGACCCTCTATGGATCAACAGTAGTGGGACCCTCTGTGGATCAACAGTAGAGTGACCCTTTGTGGATAAGCAGTATAGCGACCCTTCGTGGACCAGTAGAAGAACCTCTCAACAGAATAAAATGATCTAGCTCAAGACGAATCATCTTTATTCCTGTTCTCTAATTTTTATAACTAGTGTGAGTTTTCTTAATTTATTCTTTGTGACTGAGATCATGATTTGTGGATTTTCCTTGTGTAATTTTGGGAGACCTTTCGGGGGTCTCGGGGTCCCTACTGGGTATTTTTATACTCACCCCTGCATGGGCTTCACCCGCACCTTGTTGTGTCTTGTGAAAACAATGAACAAATTGACTGAGAATTGGGGAGCCAGGACTAGACGGTGCTCATAGGTGATTATTAGATGTGGTGAGTGGAAATGAAGACAGACGATGAGCTATACCTACCTTTCAGGTAGGATCCTTGGTGGACAACCTTCATAGCACGTTTTTCTCTTTTTTCTGTACTTTATTTTCAGTTGGCTTTGTATACTGGACCTTTTTTACTTTCGGTTCACACTTTTACTATCAGCAATTCTACTTTGTGGTTTTCTTTTGTTGTGTACCTAGTCTGTGTGTGTACAGGTTTAAAGGCAATGCCTTCCCTTTTTGGGATATTCCTTTCCGGTGCTAGTCACCAAACTCTAGCCTATAGAAGGTGGTCTTGGGGTAGTCCCGGCACGGGCCCCAGGGGACGGGTCGTGACAAAGTGGTATCAAAGGGTGGTTGGTTCTACCAGAAGAACTAAGAGTTTGTGTTTTCAATAGAGTAATAGTGTTAAGTGTCTTGAGTTCAGATTATAGTTTAGGAAGTCCACTGTTGGTGCGGCGACTGACGTATCCATACAATAGGACCCTGAGTTCTGATTTCTGACTCGATATACAAAAACACTATTTACATGTGTTTTGAAATTTTTTTGATCTCTTTTGAGTTAGCTCACTAGGTATAACTTATTGACCGTGACACATTTGTTTCTTTATAGGATGTCACCGCGTTAGAAACCAGCTAGGATTCCAGTGAGATATCACAATGACAACCCACCAAACAATGAGGCATCAGTACAGGGCCCTCTTTCAATGATAGCACCTTCAGGTGGGGTACTGACACCACCACCACCCGTAGGAAAGCAGTTTCCACCAGTCCCACTAGTGGACTGTGCACGCTGACTGAGCATGTTACACAAGTTCCAGAGATAAAGGCCTTCAAGGTTTCGAGATGAGATAGATCTGTAGGCAGTTGAGGACTGGATGGAGGCTGTGGCATGAGTTTTTTGCTTGGTTGAGACACCAGCAGACCAAATGGTGATCCTATCTGCTAGTCTCTTTCAGGGAACATTAGGGTGATAGTGGAGCCTGATGCTATAGAATCATGAGGAGACAAATCTTTATTGGCTGTACTTCGAGAGTCTCTTTAGGGTGGAGTTTGTACCAAAAACTTTATGCTTAGTGCGTATTCAGGAGATACTAAACTTACAGTAGGGCAGCCTGATGGTGGCCCAGTACTCAGTGAGATTCACTGACCTCTCTTGCTACTCCAAAAACATGGTACGAGACTCTTTCTTCAGGGCCTGAACCTTTGAGTAGGGACTCCGACAGGAGATCATAGCATTGATGATATCACTTAACATCCTGATGCAGGCTGGAGTTTTAGAGCGAGCACTATTGGTAGAGAGCTTCCCAGTTGAGCAGGCATTGGAGGTGACACCCACCACCAGATGACAGGAAGCCGAGTCATCTGCAGCTGGCAGTATAAAGATGACGCAAAGGCCCAAACAGGCCATACTTTCCGAAGGATGACCCCAAGATGTAGGGTTGAAGGTGCAAAACTCATAGAGTAGACGAGGTTAGCATAGGAGTAGATTGTGCTACTCATGTGGCGGGCAGGGTCACATGGCTCGCAATTTCCCAACCCATCATACTAATGATCAACAGACAGTCTAAGGACTACCAAGGTAGAGGTATAAGTTTGAGCGAGGAGGTCTGTAGGGCAGCGGATGTGACAGAGGAGTAGGCTGTGCAGTAGATGGTGGGTGACGGTTTGAGGTACTACCCCCACCACCCCCAGGCGGTCCACCCTGACCTCAGGGAGTAGGTGGATAGGGAAGAGCTCAGCTTCAGGTGGAAGAGGCTTATGACCATAGCACTTCATATATTATTTGAGGTACAATATGTGTCTACTCCACCCTAGTTGTAGTTATTATAGACACAGGTTCCAGTCACTCTTTTATTTCCATGGCTCTCATTCGGAGGTCAGAGATTCCGGTGGAGCCGTTGGCTCGATCCTTATGATTAGAGACTCCTAATAGAGATGATTCGATGATTACACACTGGTGCCGACATTTTGATCTTACTCTAGGAGGTGAGAGCTTTGGCTGGGATCTCCTAGTAGCAACATCAAGGCCTTACGACGTCATCTTGGGTATGGACTGGTTATCCATAGTCCATGCTTAGATCAACTATTTTAGGTGCAAAGTGTGGTGTGTTCATGAGAATGGGACTAGGTTTTCCTTCACTGGTGAGAAGGAAATCTTTGCAGCATAGGATGGACTTTCTTGGAGGAGGGTGTAGCTGATCACTCATCAGTTGGCTAGACATACCCACAGTGCAATTGACGAGAGGAGTCCGAGCTATCCTGTAGTGGCAGAACGGTATGTGGATGTATTTCCTAAGGATGTTTTGGGACTACCTAATCATAGATAAGTAGACTTATACATCATCCTTTACCCTGTGACGACACCGATATCTACACCAGCATATCAGATGGATCCCGTGGAGCTTCATGAGTTGAGGGTACAATTGGAGGACTTACAGAGGAATGGGTTTGTAAGGACCAATGTTTCCCCATGGGCAGCCCTGATTTTGTTCTCCAAGAAAGTAGATGGGAGCTTGAGGCTTTGCATGGACTATCAGTGCCTGAACTAGGTGACCGTGAAGAACAAGTATCCTCTATTGAGGATTGATGATCTCTTCGACTAGTTGAAGGGAGCTTAGTGGTTTTCTAAGATAGATCTCAGATCAGGCTATCATCAGCTTCGGGTGCAGGATGAGGATGCACTGAAGATAGCCTTCAGATGCTGGTATGTCCACTATGAGTTCTTGGTGATGCCTTTTGGCATGAATAACTCCCTAGTAATGTTCACGAGACTCATGAATAGGATCTTCCATCCTTACCTTGATCGCTTCATGGTGATCTTCATTGGTGACATCTTGGTGTACTCAGCATCAGAGGAGGAGCACACCACACATCTTCAAATAGTAATGGACACTCTGAGAGAACTAGCTTTATGGTAATATCTCAAAGTGCTAGTTCTGGATATGATAGTTCCACTTTCTAGGACATGTTATCTTGGAGGTTGGAGTTGCGGTGGATCCAGCGAAGATAGAGGTAGTTCTTGATTGGGATCCACCTAGGAGCACGACTGAGGTGCGGAGTTTCCTGGGGTTGACTGGGTACTATTGGAGATTTTTACCCGACTTTTCCAGTGTAGCATCATCCTTATAAGCTTTGAAAAAGAAGGGACAAACCTTCGTATGGATGGAGAGGTTCTAGTAGATTTTCTAGGAGCTGAGGTGGAGACTGAAGAGTGCCCCCATCTTAAGGCTAGCAGAAGAGGGCGTTGGGTATGTAGTCTACTGAGATGCATCAGAGATCGGACTGAGATGTATCTTAATGAAGGAGCGAGCAATGATCACCTATGACTCACGATATATAAGGAAACATGAGCATAATTATGTAACCCATGACCTGGAGTTAGCAGTAGTGGTCTTTGTGTTGAAGATGTGGTGTCACTACTTGATGGGTGAATGGTTTAATGTCTACTCTGATCACAAGAGTCTCAGGTATATCTTCTCATAGAAGGACCTGAACCTGAGACAATGACGATGACTGGAGTTCCTCCAAGACTATGACTTTGAGATAGTATACACTCCTAGGAAGGGAAACATAGTAGCAGACACACACAACAAGAGGTCGGGTTTACAACTACTGAGTGAGGTGACAGAGTAGATAGCCACGTTGTAGATATCCTTTATGGATAGGGATAGAGCAACATACCTCCAATATATGACTGCCACTCCCCCACTCTTTTAGAGAGTTCAGGAGGAATAGCTTGAGGACATTGACTACGAGGCCCGATGTGCTCAAATATCCTCAGGACAGGCTCCTGATGGATTTTCGATAGGTGGGGAGCACATCGTCCTTTTTAGAGGACGCACCATAGTACTAGTGACGTTTTTGGAGTAGGTGTTGAGGGATTTCCATACATCCCCTTTGACGGTACATCCTAGAGGGGCGAAGATATACTAGGACCTTCGATGTTAGTACTGGTGGCTAGGGATGAAGAAAGCAGTGGAAAAGTTCATTTCATGATGCCCCACTTGTCAGAAAGTGAAGGTTGAGCACCAGGTTCCAGTAGGATTGACTCAGCCACTCGAGGTACCAAAGTGTAAATGAGATGGTATCTCGATAGACTTCTTGACGGGGTTACCACGTACGTCCAGGGGCCACGACTCTATCTAGGTGATCGTTGACTGACTCACCAAGTAGGCCCATTTTCTACCCATCTGAGATAAGGGATCAGTAGAGGGACTGAGATGACTCTACATTCAGAAGATAGTGCGGATTCATGGGGTACCATCGATGATAGTTTCAGATCATGAAACTTGTTTTACATCCCGATTGTGGAAGGGATTATAGGAGGCATTCGGGACTCAGCCATGCTTAAGCACCGCCTTTCATCCTCAGACAAATGGTCAGATGAAGCAAACCATACAGACACTTGAGGACATTCTTTGTGCGTACGTCCTTGATTTTGGCTGTAGTTGGGAGGACCACTTACCACTGGTGGAGTTCGCATACAACAACAGTTATCACTCCACCATCGGCATGGAATCGTTTGAGGCCTTGTACGAGCGACCATGTAGATCACCTCTATACTGGACAAACCCATGGGAGTCAGCACTTATGGGTCTATAGTTAGTACGAGATACCACTAAGAAGGTGCAAGTCATCTAGGAGTGGATGAATACTGCACAGAGCAGACATAAGTCTTATGAAAACCGGAGATAGAGACCCTTAGAGTTCAAGGAGGGAGACCATGTTTTCCTTTGGGTCTCACCTCGATGAGGATTGTGGAGATTTGGCCAGGGCGACAAGATATCTCTGAGGTTTATCAGACCTTTCCCAATCTTGATCAGAGTTGGTGAGGTGGTGTACTACCTAGATCTTCCCCCACATATGCATCTATTGCATAATGTTTTCTACGTGTCGCAGCCGAGGAGATACGTGCATGATCCGTTGCACATCATCGACTGGGGTGAGATGGACATTGATGATGAGGTGATGTTCGTGGAGTTCTCAGTAGAGATAGAGGATCGACATGAGCGGGTCCTATGGGGGTGGTCGATTCACCTGGTGCGAGTTCAGTGGCAACATAAGAACCTCCAGGAGAGCACATGAGAGTGGGAGGCTTAGATTCATGCTTAGTGCCCTAATTTATTTCCTTAGATTTTGTTGTGGATTTCGGAGACTTAAAGACCTGAGGTGGGGAGAATGTAAAGACCCATAAATTCCATATAATTTTTTTTAATTATATGAAATTATTATGAGACTGAGAAATTCAACGAAACATGATTCTGAGGCCTGGAGAGTCTGGAACAAATTTTTGAACTTTTTTCAAGGTATGTTCAGTAAACGTGCGAGTGAGATTTTCTATCTTTTGAACTGGTGCTCAGATTGAAAATCCGAGGGCACTATTGAATTTGTAGCACCAAGATTCGCTTAGGTGAAGCTTAACTTCGACTGGAAAGGGTTGGATGAAAAAGATAATTTTTGGACTTTTCGGAAAAATAATAAAATAACTCTTTGAATTATTTTATTTTTCTTCAACCATTGAGTGATGGTTGGCGGGAATATAGTGTAACGATGATCATTAAATGAGAGTAATTTAATGACCTGTTACTTTTCTGTGTAATGAAAATGACTGTGTGACTAATTGGTTCATTAATTAAGGTTCATTAACGAACCACAATAATGGACACAACATGGAGCTTGTTTCTTTTTATTTAATCAACCCTCTGGAGAACATATTGGAAATCGTAGGGAAAGATCTGACGAAATACTGGTGACATCAACCTCCAACAAAGAAAAGTGATTGATCGATGATTGTTGGAGGATTTAGACCGAACATCGATGAAAAATGATGAACACCTTCAAACGTGGATTCCTTATTTTGTCTGCAACGGATTCCACCAAATCCAGGCAGGGGGTTTAATTTTTTTATGTGTTTAAAAGGTTCCTATTTCCATTTCTTGAAAAATACAATGAATGTAGATCAACCGAATAATTATTTGATCCATAACTCATTCGTTCTTGCAGGTGGTTGTTGCGGGGTCTTGTTTTGAGGATTTTCCTTCTTTCAAATGATGACTGATGATTTCCCCATGTTAAAACACCAACACGGAGGGTGCGGGCCAATCCAAAAAAGGCCCGAACCCCTTTCCATTCTTGTTTTATGTGAATTATTTGTTAATGACTTGAAAACATGGTGGAAATATGAATCCAAGGGCTTCACAGTGAAGGCGGAAACCCAAGAAGCCCGTAGGCGCAGACGGGAAGGAAAATGGACTACTAGAGCATCTCTAGTGGCCCGCGGAAGCAGCTGCTAGCGCGACACCATCGGAGTGGTAGTGGCGGTCAGCCTGTGCTAGCTGCCTAGAGATGGTGGCATCCGTAGGTGCCACAATAGCAAGAGTTGCGACCAGTCGGGCCGCGACAGGTGGAAGGTGCAGTACCAACACGCCGCATGGGGGAAACGAAGCGGCCCGCTTGGCTAGACACAACGGTCGGCTCCAGCCGGCTATTTTGGAAGGAGGGGCGGAACCTCGATGGTGCCACCAGATGAGAGAACTATCCTTCATGTGGGCCAGATCCACTGGCCAGGCCGGACCCGCGAGCCGGGCCGGAACCCTACCAGACCCGGACCCGACCGGTCCCGTTTCACTAAAACTGATATATCTCGCAAACTAGGCGTCCGATTGACACACCGTCTATGGAATAGGGACCTTTGGGATGATGTGGTCAATTTTAGATACTACAAGTGGTTTTAGAAGAAGTTTGAGTATGTTCGGGTTGGATTAGATTCAAATCCAACTGGGCCCTATTTACCTTTTTTGCTTATAACTTATAGACCGGGCGTCCGATTGACATGCCATTTGTCGCATTGGAACCCTTACGATGAGGCGGTCCTTTGGATTACTTCTTTATGGTACTTCATGGTGGTTGATATATGACCGATATCTTGAGGAGTAGAACCTACAGAACTCAAGCGCACTAAGTGCGGGAATCTAGTGGTTGGCTATCAAGTGAAGAGCGACCCTCCATGGATTGGCATGAGAGAGACCCTCTAGGATTGGCATGAGAGAGACCCTATATGGATCGGAAGCAATGAAAAACTCCACGGATCATAAATAGAGCGACCCTATGTGGATCGACATGAGAGTGACCCTTCGTGGATCGACAGTAGTGTGACCCTCTGTGGATCGGCAGTAGTGCGACTCTATGTGGATCTGCAGTAGAGCGAACCTATATAGATCATCAGTATAACGACCCTTTTTGGATCAGTAGAAGAACCTCTCAATATAATAAAATGATCTAGCTCAAGTCTAATCATCTTTATTCCTGTTCTCTAAGTTTCATACTTGGTGTGAGCTATCTTTGACTTTATACTTTTTGATTGAGATCATGCTTTGTGGATTTTACTTGTGGGATTATGGGAGACCTTTTGGGGGTCTTGGGGTTCCTACTGGGTATTTTTATACTCACCCCTACATGGGATTTACCCGCACCTTTTTATGTCTTGTGCAGACAATGGACAACTTGACTGAGACTTGGGGAGTTAGGACTAGATGGTGCTAAGAGGTGATTGGTAGATGTGGTGAGCGACAGTGATGACATAGGATGAGCTATACCTACCTTTTAGGTAGGATCCTTGGTGTAAAACCTTCAGAGCACATTTTTCCATTTTTGTTGTACTTTCTTTTCAGTTGGGTTTGTATACTAGCCCTTTTTTACTTTCAGTTCATACTTTTACTATTAGTATTTCTAATTTGTGGTTTTATTTTTTTGTGTACCTAGTCTGTGTGTGTACAGGTTTAAAGGCAATGCCTTCCATTTTTGGGATATGCCTTTTCAGTTCTAGTCACCAACCCATGACCTATGGAATGTGGACTTGGGGTAGTCATGGAATGGGCCTTAAGGGACAGCTCGGGACATATTATTTTTTTATAAAAGAAAATAAATAAACTATTTACAATTTGAAAATAGAAATAGTGAATGAGTGACTGTTTGGTTTCCCGATAACAATGATAAGTTTTGGCACATCCATCGCTGGATGGTGCAAAATCTAGAATTTATTTCCTGGTGCAGGATAGTGGATGAACATAGTTTTCTCACTTGAGTAGCTTTGTAGTGGTTTGATCACTATTACTAATCCACATATTCTAATTTTTTGTGCCTTTTTATTTTATGAAAATAAAGTAAAGATGAGAAAATATAATGAGAATGAAAATCCAAACTATTCTAACATGCAAATGAAAAATAGAATAAAGTTATAAAATAAAGGTCTTAGTCCTAGGGTTTGGTTTCTTAGTTTCCTTTTTTATTTATATTTTTTTGTTTAAATTCAATTTGACAATTCATTTATGAAAAATCATCCATGAATTACTATTATTTAATTTATTGAGTGTGAAATTTACCATGCTTAGGATATATCTTCAGAAAACCAAATCTCAACTCCTCCAATAGAAAAGTCAAATAAACACCTTGATTGAGAGTGTAATACCTTACCAGATCTGGCTTTATCATATTCTGTTTCATCCCCTAAAGAAACCTCAACTCCATCATATGAATATTTTAACCTAGATAAGGGAGGGAAATAATGTAAATTTATAAATATAGATGAATTTAACAGTCATGTCATGGTGGACAGTTGATACATCCGTGCATTTTTCTCTCATTCTACAAAAATAGAATTAAAACATTAAATAATTAAAGAGAAAGAATTTGGGAGCACTATAAAACCTCCCCCAAGGCCAAGACTCAGGTTAGTCACTCACCATTGTGAGTGTAAGATATCATGGTAGAAGAGGGAGAGAGAGATGTATAGATGGAATAGAATAAAACTTTGCTAAAAATATGAATTAGGGTTACATGACTAAAGAAATTAAAACTAAAATTACAAAATAAAACCTAACATCAACCTATTCCCCAGTATAATAACTGATTACGTACTTATAAATCCTTTTCCAATCCACCATAGACCACTATTTATAGGGATTAATGACACTCATATCAGCATAAATGAATCAATTAATTCATTCCCAGTCAATCTTGGGCTTAATGAGGCTTCAAAGCATGGTCATATCTTTAATTATGTAAAAAATGGTCATTTCTGTGTTTAGTCAGCAACTTTCACGACATGACATATAATGTCACATCGTGAATTTTTGAGATCCTCTTCTGGTTGTGTTTTTTCATGGGTTGGATTCAAGGCTTGTATTCCTATGAATATTCACATAATGAATAGTCCATTCATGATGTGAATGGTGATTTTATAGCATATTTTACTCCATTTCTGGTCGATTATTCAATTATGAGCCTTGTAAATATCCTCTAGACATCTCATGGTAAGGAAACTCTTTTTTTAATGTAGATCTTTATATGATTTTCCCCTTTTACCATGTTTTCAAATGTTAATTATAACCTACTATAAATCATAAAAACAATCATATACCGGTAAGATTAATAATTTAATCTGTAAAAACAATGTTTTTTATATTAAAATAAGTATGCATAAAATGGTTTTGTCAATTCCCCACACTTAGAACTTTCTTGTCCTCAAGCATGTAATATCAACAATATCACAAAGGGATATCATTCTTCGAATATTTAAATTTAAAGAGCAAAAAAAAAAATTAAATGTTTTTAAATGGAAAATAATCTTTCAAATGTCACACAAAATAATTCTTCCAACTACTCACTTTTCAAAGAAACAAATCAAATAATTCATTTTAATTTTCTTCTTTTGAAATAATAATTCTCTTTCTTACTTTAACTTAAATTTCTTAATTCATCATTAATGTGCATACCACTTGTATTCTACCTCACATTATATTATTTTCACTCATCACTCATGGTAATAAATTAAATGGAGTTGTGCTCATACCTCAAGTACATGCCACTTACCATAATCTTGTAATGTATATAGCATCTCCACTATGAAAATAAAAAGATCAAAATTAATCCTGAGGACTTTTCATCAAGGTTAAAATGTCTCCTAGGATTAAGGTTGGTGGGTAATGAATAAAATATGGCTTAAAAAGGAGGTTTGAATCTAAAACATAGTATATGAAATCAAAAGATAAGATCAATGAAATAATCTTGAAATGATTAATATACATTCTACCAACTCCATAAATCTTAAAGTAGGCACATGATACAAGTAATCATAATGAATTAATCCCCATATCTTTATTTTTTCTTTTTCCTTTTTTTTCAAAAGTTATGCTTAAGAAAAATCTCGCATCCACCACATAACCCCATACGATCCAAAGACCATCAGTATGTAAATAGGGATTTTTGATCCTACCAAGATGCAACCCATTTTTTTCTTTTAATTTTTTTATTATAATAGAGTTGAACAAATAAATTACAATAGATGTTAACATTAAATACCCCCAAAATACAATAAATCCCCCAATAAATTCACATCATTGAAGTACATCCCATCCAATATGGACAAAATCTCCCCCACACTTAGTCTTTTGGATATCATGCAACACACTGAGATTAGGGTAGGAAAGGATATAATATTCTTGTAATGTAGATATTTTCCTGACATGGAAATTCAAGGATTATATAGGAAAAAGTTGGATTCAATGTCAAGGAGGGTCCAAGGATAAAGGGATAAATAATAAAATGACTCAATCATATTCAAAATGATTCTATTTAGTCACATCTTTGATAAGATGCTAGGAAATTTCTAGAAGAAATCACAACTGAGTCTTTTAAGAAATATACTATAGAAAGAATTTGAAATATTGATTTAGAAATCCTCTTATGAATGAGGACATATTTTCAGGAAAATTATGCATAGAAATTCAAAAAAATAATAAACCAATCAATATCAATTTTAGAAATCCAAAACATGCCAAATCTAAGAATAATTTCATCTACAAAAATCAACTCATATTGAAAAATCACAAATTTTCAAATTTATCCCTACATGTTTAACTTTACTTATTCATTTTCCATTTCACTCATCTAATCATGTCAATATCGAAATTTAAAATGTGGCATAATGATCATACTAAGAAACTTATGTCTCCTAGATTGATACTATATTAAAAGAGTTCAAATTGGGTCTTTTAATTCCTTTTAAATCTCAAAAACATATTTAAAATTTTGGGAGTAAAATAAAATAAGGAATTAAAACTCATACTCCCATTACAATGATGATTCAATTTGGGTTTCCTGGTTTTGTTTGTACCAGTTCATGGTATGAACATGATTCTCAAGATGCGAATCACCTACAGACAACCTCTTCAATTTTATTTTAGATACTTGGTGCCATGTTGGTGGATCTGTAAAAGAAAATAAATCATCAAATCATAAGGACCATGTCATTAAATCTCAAAAATAATGAGGGAAATAGGGTTACATCCTAATATATTCTAAAATTTATTAAGAAAGAAATTTAAAACTAAATTGCTAGAAAGAAAATAAAATAAGAGAAAAGATAAGTCTTGGTTTGATCCCCCAAGTGGGCCCTAGGTTTTTACTAACTACATATGAGAAGTACTAGCTATCAACTAGAGTCTGATGGTGGGTGAAGTTTCTTATATTTGAACCATAACATGTCGTTCCTTCCAACATATACTTATTTATTCTTATTATTGAGGACACAATGGATAAATTAAGCCAAATACACTTCCATGACAATGATATATAACTTTAATGGTTGGGGTATGCTGAAGTGTGGGTCCTCCTCTTTGTTGGTTATCACTTTTAAAACCTCTCCTCCACTCTCTAGTGGTTTCCTGAGATATGTTTCATCAAAATAATAGTAAAAGGGAAAGCTAGAATGTAATTTTATTTAAACAAAAAAATCATGAATAATCAATATCAAATTCTACCACTTTAATGTAAGCAAATTTTGTATCTATTAATTCAAGCATAACCACTTATATATTCTCATGGAATTACTCTAATAAGATTTTAATATATTCTAGGAGCTCCATGCATTAGCTAGTAGGTGAATCTTCTTTTTCTTCATCTTCCTCCAAGGAAGAAAAAGATTTGGACAATTATAAAAAATTTAAACAAGGATAAGTGATAATCAATTTAGTTTTAATAAAATTATATGAGATAGAGTTCAATAAAGGATCATCTCCCTAAGTAAGTTCATCTTTAATTACTTCTTTAAAGAAAAGTTCTTCTTGGATTTGATTTTCACTGGATAGAGATAGGTAGTTGGGATCATCCATACTTTCTTCAAATTACATCACTTGGATGGTTTCTTCCTCCATATCTAGAAATAGGTACAAAGGTGATAATAATTTTAATTTAAATATTATATGATCATGTTTTATTTCATCACTTTCCCACTTACTCCAAAATTGATTGTGGTCTTGCTAATTTATCATATGTGCATCAGTTTGTGAGTCTTCATTATCCCTCTTGAGCTCTTCATGGTAGGTTTGGATTTGGATATTGAGATGGTTGGGATGTGTATATTCTTCAAGTAAGGCCTTAACCTCTTATACCTCTATATAAAAATAAGGAGGATCCAATGGTACTTACCTTATGGCCTTCAATATTTGATAATAAATTTGGACTTCATTAACCATGTTTATAAATTCTTGAAGAGACCTATCTCTTGGGCATTCAATAACTTCTTGATCATATAAGTGATATTTTCATCCCTTCTTTTGAATAGGGCCTCCTCATCATTGTGAATCACCTAACCTTGCACATGTGAGTTATAAGTCCATTAATAGTAATGGAAGTTCAGATATATCATGGAATATATATATATATATATATATATATTTTAAAATAAAATAAAGAAAATATTTACAACTTGCAAATAGAAATTATGAATGAATGACCATTTGGATCCCTAATAATGACACCAAATTTTGATATGCTTGTCATAGGGTGGTGCAAAATCTATAGTTTATTTCCTAGTGTAACATAGTGTCTGACCAAGGCTTCATCAATTGAGGATATTTTAATCGATTTAATCACTATTCCCAATTCAAATATTATATTTTTTTTGTGATTACTTATTTTATAAAAACAAATTAAAGATGGTAAAATAGAATGAGAATGCAAATCTAAACTATCCTAACATGAAAATGAAAAATGGAATCAAGTTAGAAAAGAAAGGCCTTGGTCCAAGGGTTTGGTTACTCGGGTTCCTTCATTATTCATATTTTTTGTTTAAATTCAATTTTATAATTAATTTATGAAATCTCATCCATGAATTAGTTTAATTTAATTTATTTAGTGTGAAATTTAGCATGCCTAAGAGATCTATTTAGTATTATAAATCTCACATCCTCTAATGACTAAGTCATATAAATGCCTCAATTGAGAGTGTGATACTTTACTAGACCCGAATCCATCACACATCATTTTATCCCTTCAAGCACCCTCAACTTTATAGTATGAAGAGTTTACCCAAAATAAGGGAAGGAAATAATGTAAATTTAATAATATAGATGAATTTAAAAGTCATGTCATGGTGGATGATCACCAAACCCATGTACTTATCTATCATTTACCACAAATATAATTGAAACATTAAAGAATTAAATACAAATAATTTGGGAACACCACAAAACCTCCCCCAAGGCCAATCCTTAGGGCATTCACTCTCCATCATGAGTGTAATAGATTATAGTGGAAGGGGGAGGTAGGGATATATATATATATATATATATGGAATGGAATAACACTTTAATAATAATATAAATTAGGGTTACATGGTAGAAGAAATTAAAACTAAAATTACAAAAGAAAACCTAAACAACAGCCTATTCCCCAGTGCAACGACTAATTCTATACTTCTAGATATTTTTCCAATCCCCCATAAACCTTTATTTATAGGGATCAATGATGATTGGGTTTAAATAAATGCGTCAATTAATTCATTCTTAATCAATCCCAGGGTACATAGGACTTTAAAGCATGGATGAGCTTTAATTATGTCAAAACCGACCATTTATGGGTCTGTCCAGTCACTTTCACAGTGTGGAATATAGTGTCATGCCATGAATTTTTGAGATCCTCCTCAGGGTGAGTTTTTTCATAGGCTAGTTTCACAAATTTCTTTCCTATGAAGTTTCAAATCATGAATAGTCCATTCATGATATGAATGGTGCTTTTCCAAAATATTGTCTCTCCATTTTCACTGGATTCTTCAATTATAAGCCTTGTAAATATCCTATAGACATCCCACATCGAGGAAAGTATTATTATGATGAAGATCTTGATATAATTTTCCCCTTTTAACTTATTTTCAAACATTTATTGTATCCTACCATAAATCACAGAAATAATAATATACCAGTAAGATTAATCATTTTATTTGTAAAAAATGTGTTTTATATTAAAATAAGAATGTATAAAATGGTTATATCACTAGCCCCCTGTCAGATAAAAAGATGTTGTCACTTACTCAGCACCTTCAACATCAGGTAACAAATGGAATTATTTAAGAATACCAACTAAATGGTACATTCCCCAATCCAGAGGTTGCCTTATTGACTATCTATTCCGTGACAAGTCGTGAAGAAATAAGCAACACCTACCACCACATATAACTATTTCAAGGGCCATTCCCGAGGATGCACCAAAAGTCCCCCCCTTATATTAAGGAGGTGGACCAGGATTTCAGCTATGACTCCACCACAACACAGAAGTCTCCTCATAGGAATCCCACAAAAAACTTCCTCCTTCAGCTTTATATGATCTCGATCCCTCTACAACCCACTATAGATTCCACCTCAAAGCCCCTACTCCAGTCACCCAAACCCAAGTATCTAGGAGATCTATTTAGGTGTAGTGAGCTTCCAATAATAGGGAGTGGGCCCATATTCACACTTCCACTGAAGAATCCCACCAATATACCTTAATAGAAACTGAATAATGGGCCCACATTCTTATTTGTGATCATAAAGACCGTCAGTATAATCTAGAAGCATTATAGGAAGCATGGTGACATATCCTGATAACCACTGTGGGGCATACATATATTCCCAACCTCGCACATCAAGCCCATCGGCATATCCTGATGACTACTAGAGGACAAGAGAGGGCTCATATCCCTGCCCCCATTAAGGAATGGGCACACATTCCCATTTCCATTATAGAATTCTGTCAAAACATTTTGGCAGTAATGGATGGGAAAACATATATTCATACCCATATTATATAAAACTATCAACATATCCTAGTAGTGGTAGAATAATATGGCCATCGACATATCTTAATAACCAATAGGGGGAATACACATATCCTCTCCCCTACCACTATAATAGATCCTCAACACATATCAAGATCTACTTAAGAGAAAACATACATTCATGATCCCATTTAGGAGGATCAATAGCACATTCCAGTGAGTAATGAACAATAATATCATACATAAATTCTCATTCCAATTGGAGATCAAAAACCCATTTCAATGACCATTTTAGAGAAAACACATATTCATACCAAATCTTTAAGTACTTACCAATATAATTTAGTGATTATTCAAGAGAAAACAAATATTCCTACCCCATTTTAGTGCATATAATTTTATCATCATATCCTGATGATAACCAAAAAGAAGAAACACATTTCTGGTTATTTTGAAGAAGCCCATCAGCCCAGTCCAATCATAACAAGGGGGTCACCTAAGGAACCCCCATGTATGAAGGTTATTGTGTGCAACACATGAACTTAACCATACAATGGAGATAATCTAAAAAGAAATATCATAAGGGGAACCTAAAAATCAAGAGTAGTCTTATATTCTTTCCATATTCAATGCTAGTGTTATTGAGGCCCTAAAGAATATTTCAATAGTGGTACAAGATTTTTATGAATCATCATCAAGAGGAAGTAGTTACAGTTATAAAGGCCCTCCCTAAAATTTTTATACCAATATCTCTAGAGATCCTCACTAGAGAACCCACTATGAAGGTTCTCACCATAGTGACATTGAGATTGACCATGATAATTCTTCTAATGAAACGAGTCACAAACATCCTATTTGTGGCCAAAAGATCAAAAATTAAGAAGGTCATCCCCTTAATATTGTCCAAACTGAAGGTCCTCCCCAGGGAATATGTTGTAGGAATATTCCCTATAGCTAGAAATTAATCCATAATGGTAGTACTCCCCATCATGACATTCGTTGTGAAGGTCCTCCCCACAGTGACATCTCACTTCAATAAGAAGGTATTCCCTTTTTCAAAACAACATCAAGAAATCCCTCATATCATGAGACACTTGAGAGATTGATGCTGATTTCATCAAGTTTTATATCCATGATGAGCACTATCATTTCTCAACTAGAAGAAAATATGATGAAAAGATCATTTTCTATACCACCTTCAGATCACTTAGCTTACAATATAATAGAAAATATTCCAAATGATCTCGCTCCCCTTGATAAGGTAGATGGGAAGTGATTGCTCTGGTCAGTTTAAGTAGGAGAATATCTCATTGGAGATGAAGAGAATGAAGTGATGATGAGGAAAAAACCAACCAAAGGCAACATACCATTTATGTTCTATCCCATATCCACTTCTCAATATAACATTTTTAAAGACTTGATATAGGAATTCATAAACCATATTCACATGAATTTATGGATTAATCTTCTTCATATAAAGTAAAAACTTATACCTTATGTGGAATATGAAAACCACATAAAGACAATAGAAGAAATTTTCTATTATATTGATCTGACTGACCTTTCAGTTGAACAATGCCATAAATTGTGGAGATAGTCTGGAGGTCTCCAATGCACCTACCTTAATGATTTAAGAGCTATAAATAAATTTATCATTGATTATTTATCCAATGTAAACATAATAGGATGAGGTGAACATGGAGTGTTACATTTAACTCTGTTACCTAGTCAGTAGATCCCACTTACATAACATCATTTAATTTCATTACCATAGGATGCATTTTAAACACAATCCCTATACATACCAGCTGGTCTATTTAGCAAGGTCTCACCATGTATAAATCATAGAAATGATGAAACTGGTGGGATATATCCATTGAGAGGCTCCTGTATCAAGAATTCATGAATTTTGAGTAGAACTCTCACTTAAGAAAGTTCATGACCTCTACTGAAGTGTTTACCTCAATAAGAACTAGCTCATTCTTAGATCATGCATTACATCCAGCCCATGACTGAGCAAAATCCTGAAAAATTATAAGGTAAATAATATTATCCACAATAGAAGTGATATAGGAGAAAACCCAAACCATAGGTCTGGGGGAATTTTTACCACCACCTCTACCTTGAGGATTATCAAATTTGGGATGGGTCCAAAGTTTTATGGTGGCATAACTAAGTTATCCCTAGACTGTAAGTAACAACTCTGTTCTTCTATTAAATAATTTGGAATATTCTAAATGATATGTTCAGTGTAAGGAATAGAGAAAACATGGGTTTCCATGCCTCATGAAAGTTTTTTTAGGGTTAAATATAGGTTTTAGAGTTTTTATATCCAAAATGGGAAACACCAAATTTTGGTGCAAGTCATTGTGGCCCTGAAGTACCATAATGTAAAACATGAAAGGGGGAAAATGACTTGTCTAAGATGTGGTGCTTGGAGGAGTCTGCTGTCATCCATGACCTGACCTATCTCACCACAACCATTTTAGAGGTTCTGATTAGGGGAAAATGACTTGGTTATTTCCTTCACCCATGGTGTCTCACTGTTTTTTAGTGTGTTCAAGAACCACCACGACCAAGGCTACATCATGGTGTAGTCCATAGTTACGGTCTTTCCATCTTTGATGTGGATGTTTCACCCACTAGTCTTACGGGGGGTTATAAATCTTGAATTTAAATGTATGATACTTGATTTCAAGGTGTTAATGTGCCTTTAATTCATTTTTCCCTCAATTAATTGATTTTTACTCCCCCTGTTGATCATTCCTCTGATTTTAGCAATTTTTAGATGACCGAGACACTTCAGACGAACGCAGGTGATTGAAATTCCTTATAAGTTGTTGCTTCTATAGATTAATTCATCATTTTTAGAAGTTCAAACCTTGAGTGATTAAGGATCATTCCTATTGATTGATGGTAGGAGGAGTTAAGGATTCTTAGAGCCAACAACGAGTGCAACACATTATTCTTGTAAAACACTTGCTGACGTTTCCTTCTCCAATGGAAAATCCAAAATCGAGGTAATAACTTTATGCTATTGGTTTTCCTTCCCACTTCTATTATTTATATAATGAATATGGGTCAACTACTCCTGCTGAATCCATGTTCAGATTAGTTAAATCTTTGTTTTCTAGTTTGAGAATTAGGGTTTATTAATTGGTTTTGTTGCTTCTTTATCCACCTCATATGGATTCCATTAATGATGGAAAAATGAACATGAACTTAATTTTATATTAACTTTTTTTATGACTCCCAATCTTTGTAAGTTCATTTCCATCATTTTATTGGCTAAAGATTCAACTATATTATAGGAAATCTATTTCACGATACATTTGGATCCATTTTTTCATGGTTTTTTTATGCAGGTTCGATGTTGAGATGTGAGGTGTGATAGAGGCATGATGGTGATTAAGGAAATAAAATGGTGGTATGGGAGATGGTGGTTCTACGAGCCAGATTGTGTGAGTATTTCCTTATGAATGTGCGATGACGATGAATCATGCATGGTACACATAATATGCAAGATTTTTGGTTGAGACCCATGATGGTAGCAAAGGATACAATGGTACGGGTGGTTACATGTGGAATAATTAGAGTTTCTAAGAAATTCCGATCAATATGGTGTGGGGTTTGGATGATCACACATCATGTGTGTATCATCCTCAATTTTTTTTAAGGATAATAAAAACATTTTTGTAAATAATTAATGAGTATTTTTTAATGTTAAAAATTTATTTTTTCCATAAAAATAATTTAATAAATGATTTAAAGGATTTATGTATGGGTAAAATCTTTGTTAACACTTTGGAATATTTTTGAAGTTAGGTGTTGAGTTAATATGGAATTCTGAGGCTCATAGCACCTCAGTATTATTTTAATAAAAATATGAAATATATCATATTACCCACATGATTGTTTTCCAAAAAATGAAATATATCCCAAACAGTGTCTCATGTTAGAAATCTAAGACCATAATTAGGTCGAAATGAGGGGTTTACCTTAGGTGCAACATAAAATTTGTGTGCATTGGGCATTTGGTAACATCGCACATGAGAGTAATTTTTTTTAATATTTTTATTATATATTTTTCCAAAATAATGGAATATCTCCCAAACGGTGTAGCATATTATAAATCTGAGACCACTGTTAGGTATAGAAATAGGGTTTACCCTATGCACGATATAATTTTTATGTGTGTTGGGTGTTTGGATACATCATATGTAAGGGTAATAATAATTATATTATTATTATTTGTGTTAAAAAAATGGAAATTACATATGTCATTAAATAATTTTAAATCCACTTAATTGATGAACAAAATTTCGCCATGTGTGAATAATTATTGGGAGGTTATATAATAATAGTGATATTATTAATTGTCCCACATAAATGAAATTGTATGGTTAATATAAATTTATTAACTACTCAGTATTTAATGGAGGTTTTTTAAATGTTAACGGTTCAAATGATCAGAGATAATTAATAATAAAAATAATAATTGTTGTCATTATTATTATTATTAATTTGGGAAAATAATTTGTTTGTGATAAAACTAATATATGTATACATATATATGTTGGTTAAATATATAAGTATATATATATGTGCGTGTGTGTGTGTGTGTTAAATAAATATATAAATAAATATGTATGTATGTATATATACGGGTGTATATATATATATATGGGTGTGTCTACATATAATGAATATATATATATATATATGGGATATATATATATATATTGGATGACTTTTAAGTTATATTTAATCAATGATTTAAATATGTTTAAAATAAAAATTTAAAGAAAAATGTGTAAGGTTTTTTTTGTGGTGCATGGATTATGAGGAAAGAGAATAATAAAGTAAACTGATAATTAAATTGGTGAAAAAATTAATGAAATTAAATGAAAAAATATGTTAAGGGGGTATTTGGAGAAGGGTGCAACACATAGGAGGTCCCTCATGCCTCTAACATCTTTCACCCTGTCTCCTTTTTTATTATCTTTCTAATTTCTCTTTTCGATAACTTATCTATTACTGATTAGATTAATGTGTCGTTGGTACCATTGGGTTTGTCTTGATGAGCCTAAGCTAAATCCTAATTTTTTTGAAGGTATCGAGGTAATTTCAATTCAATTTTTCAAATTTTAAATGGATAATTTAAAATATATTATCAAAGTATAATTAGAAAAATATAATTTATAATAAATTATTGGAAGATAATTATAAAGGGATAATTTATAATAAATTATCAAAAGATAATTATTCATATGGGGAAAATTTATAATGAATGTGTTGGATTAAAATGAAAATTCATAAATTATCCAAGAGAGAGAAAGTATTATTGCATATAATATTTTATTTCTTCTAGAAATAAAATAGATGGTTTGAGTTATAGGAATCCTTGGCATGTGATCATATTTCTGATTGGTGTGCGAATGCATTTTGGGTGATGACACCTTTGAAAAACCTATTGTTAACATCGAAAACTTTAAGGAAGGAGGTTAATTTCCATTTTGGGTCATGTATATATGATGTTATCATGATGTGAGGTTTATTTTTGATTAACCCATGCTTGATATGAGTTGTATGTGGGTGCGTGTGTAGTTGTGGAATTGTTTATTTATGACATGTGATTATGTGTGGCTCCTAATATTGATCATCTTGTGCCTTATTGTTCCTTGATATGACATGTATTGTTGTGTGTTTCATTGCTTGTGGAATTATGCTATAGGTACCAAGATACTTAGGTGGATATTTTATATTAGGAGTTATGCAGTTTTAACGTCCTTAAAGGTGGGAGTGGCTACCCCTATAGAGGGGAAACATTAGTAGATGATTAACCAACTTGATGCAGTCCTAACGCCCTTAAAGGCGGACATGGATACCCCTATAGTGGGGAAAGAATAGTGGCTAGCAGAAATGTACTTAGATACATAGGTGGAGCCTTGAAGTTTGGAGTTATGAGGCTCAATGGCTAGTTACCCAACTTGATGTAGTCATAATGTCCTTAAAGGTAGGTGTGGATACCTCTGTAGAGGGGAAAACATAGTGGATAACTTGCAGATACCAGTCACGGATTCCTAAGGTCTTAGGTCATGGGTGATTAAAAGGTTAAGAGGACTAGAGATTGACTTTATAAAACATGTGGAATTCCTATGAAAACCACCAAAAGGGTGAGATGATCTCTTAACATGGAGTAATGTGTTGTGTTCTTGTGATGAACACCGATGAGGTGGGGTGAGATTTGTGGAATTGATGGAGTTACGTGACTTCTTGACATTCTTACTGATAATAAGCCAAAGTAGGTGGGGTTAGGGTTTGTGGCGGCTTGGTTAACGCACGATGACTCGAAATATTTTTTTTATGTTTGTTGAGCATTTAATTATGTCTTAATATACACTATTATATATATTTTACACTTATGGTAAGGTCACATTGGTGGTGTCCTACTAAGTCTTGTACCCACACCCTACTCAGGAATTTCAGTGCGCTTGTATATTTCATGAATAGAGATCCAGTGAAGGGAAAGGACCCTATAGTGGATGGTTGAGAAGTGGAACATGGAGCTGGAATGGACTGAGGTAGACACTGGAGGACCCTATAGATGTTTGTTTATTTACTTTTCATTTTATTATCTACTACTTATACTCTAGATAGGCTTTCCACTTTGGGAGCTCTTATATGTATGTCATTTATTCAGTTTCCACATTTAGTATGATTGTTTATTATTATTTTATTGGTTATTATCGATCCTATGACATGATAATGAGGGTATAGTCTCCCCATGGATAGACTTAGACCCTCACTTCTAGTCAACAACCTCTTGTATATGGGAAGGCACTGGTTGCGCCCAAATTTACCCTACTGGTAAAAGCGGTCGTTGAAGTACAAGTAGGGATCGAATCCACAGGGACCGAAGAAGTAACCTTGAGACGCTATGATTTATTGATGGATTGGCTATGAAGTGGCCAACTTTGAGGTAGATTTTAATTGAAGAACTAAATATATAATTTAAATAAGATATAATAAAAAATGATGTGAACTAAACAATTATCGATGGTAGGTTGATCTTAGGGTTTTTCTTGGGGTGGATTGGATGAATTTATTTTCTTAGAAAATTTCATGTCATTAATTCAAGACATATCCAAACAATGAGATAATTCTTCCAAATCATTCACCAATTTAATCCCTACACAATTCCAAGGCTAATCACTAATTCAATTTAAGGATCACTTTAATGAGCACTCAAAGGAAATAGATCGTACTAGCACTCAAAATGTGTCATCGTTAAAGTTGGCAAAGATGAGAAAGAATGTAACTCATCAAATGGAAATCCTAAAATAACGAATAGATTTAAATATTAAGTACATGAAATAACATTCAATCCATGACCTTGATACTCCCTTGGATCAACCCTTAAGATGTTAGCCCTCCATTGATGCTATTCTACCAATGGAAGCAGGATGTAGACTTATGGGGGCGGAATTGAAGAAGAAGAAAATTATTAAAAGAACGAACACTCCACCGTTGTGTGATTGAAATCACAAGTGCGGGTGTGAATAAATTCACACCTAGATTCAACGGTATCAACGTGTGAATAAAATAAAAAGAAAAAATAAAGAAGAAGAACAAATTTTATTAAGATACTCAACGTGAAAGAAAAACTTACATGGGAAAAATTGACGATACGATTACAAAAGGAAAGCAGAAAATTACAATTGAAAGGAAAATATGGATTCAAAGAAAAATGTTAGATTCAAGGAAAAATGTTAGATGATTATTCCCTTCACCACCATCTCCTTATATAGGCATATTAGGAGCCTTAGGTCCACCCCCAACATTAAATTCACCCCCCAACAATTAAGAGAGTCAAAAGGAGGGTGAAGAATCAAAAGGAAATTGACGTTTCGAAGTTGACCCGGAAAACTGTCCAGATTCGTCCTCCATTTTGACGTGTGAATTTGACACTTCATATGGCCGAATCCGAAGTTGTCATAAATATAAAATATCTTCGTCCATGTGTCTTCTAGAATCTCTCAAAATATCAGGAAATTTGGCTCATCCGTTTGGAAGTTATGGTCGAAATGGTGGGACGGATTTCTCTGCATTAATGACAAGTCCACCATTTAAATGTTAACTTCATACCCCTTTATCATCATGAAAACATCAGAATTAGCTCCGGCCACAGTTGAATAAAATGATCCTCATATTTTTATCTTTCTACTGTATAAATTTGAGCTTCATTGGGCTTGGTTTCTGGGCCCCACATTTGTTTGATGGGCCTTAGGCCCATTATGCTTTTTCCAGCAAGTTTCTGCCTTCAGGCGCAAAATTCTCCATCTTCCTTTGGGATTCATCCATAGGACCTAAAAGATAAAATGTTACAAACAAAGTGATAAATCATATCCCAAAATTTCAAATTAAAATGATGAATATTTTAATTTCCACAAGCACATTATTGATTGGGCCCAAATTGACATTTTAAGCATGAATTGCACAATGATGGGAAATGAAGTTCAATTTCTGAATTGGACTAAAATTGATGTTTATGAACTTTTAAAAACATTAATATTAAGATCTTAAAAATGAATATTAGCCACTTTCAGGGACTAATCAGGCACACATGAGGTTATACAGCATTTCGGCTCAGACCTGGTGGTTGGGTTCAGGATATTATAAAATGGCATTAGAGGACCAGGACTTACTAACTTATTTCTTTGATTTTCCTTGATTTGGGATAGGGTAGACAAGAGATAGGATGGTTGAGTCTCGAATATAAAAACTATAACAGTGCCTAGCTAGCACTGTATAGTGGACCTATAAGTTACCATAAAATGGAAATTTATTTTTCGCTATTACAGTTGATTAAAATCACCTTGGGTGATTCACATGATATTGATATGTTATTTATGATATTTCACATACGTTCATGCATCATGACTAGGCACATAGGTTCACATGCCATATATATAACTGTTTTTATACTGCATAGTATCTCTTTAATTAAATTCCATGTTTTGTACTATCTATTCAGAATCGTTTCCTTATGGGATATATTTGTTGACATGTTGTGTGATATATATTTATTAGATTTAATTAGTTGAACTGAACATGCTGTTGTGTTAGTATATATATGATTACTGTGACCAACATGGAGGTATTGATACTAGGGTTAGTTCTTGGAGGGGTATACCTTGGGTTATGGGTAGAATCCTAGGAGAACCTCATGTGACCCCTTAAACTGGTTAAGGTCTATTTATGTTCCCAATGTTCCACCTTTTATAGAGATGTGAGAGAGGGAGTCTAATGTTTGAACTTAGTGTCATGAGTTGTTCGAACAATACTGCTAGAGATACTTCTCAGGAATGAGAAGTCGATAGAGGGGGATAATTGTAACATCTTCATTTTTTTAAGGATAATAAAACCATCTTTTTAAATAATTAATGAGTTTTTCTATTTGAAAAATGTATTTTTTTAATAAAAATCACTTAATAAATGATTTAAAGGCCTCATGTATGGGTAACAACTCTATTGAAACTTTTAAATATTCTATGGAATATTTTTGAAGTCAGGTGCCGAGTTATCATGGAATTTTGAGCCCCATAGAGGATCAGTATTGTTTTAATAAAAATATTAGATATATTATATTTCTCGCATGATTTTTTTCCAAAAAAATGAAATATCTCTAAAAGAAGTATATTGTCTATGAAATTTGAGACCACCGTTAGATCCAGAATGAGGGGTTTACCCTATGTACAACATAAAATTTGTGTGTGTTGGGTGTTTGGTAACATCGTACGTGAGAGTAATTTATTTAGTACTTTTGTTATATATTTTCCAAATATAATGGAATATCTCCAAAATGGTGTATCATATGAGAAATATTAGACCACTGTTTGCTCTGGAATATATGGTTTACCCTAGGCAAGACATAATATTTTTACGCATCGGGTGTTTGTTACATCGCACGTAAGGTTAATAATTGTTATATTATTATTATTATTTGTGTTGAAAAATGGAAATTACATGTGTGATTAAATAATTTTAAATTTACTTAATTGATGAGTGATGTTTCTACATGATTGAATAATTATTGGGAGGTTAGATAATAATAGTGATATTATTACTTATCCTAGATAAATGAAATTGTTTGGTTAATATAAATTTATTCACTACTCGGTATTTAATGGATATTTTTTAAATTCTAATGGTGTAAATGATTGGAGATAATTAATAATAAAAATAATAATTGTTATCATCATCATCATTATTAATTTTGAAAAATATTTTTTTGTGATAAAACTAAAATATGTATACATATATATGTTGGTTATATATATATGTATATATATATATATGTGTGTGTGTGTGCGAGTGTGTGTGTGTGTATATATATATAATGTGTGTGTATATATATGTTTGTGTTAAATACATAAATAAACAAATATGTATGTATGTATATATGTGGGTTTATATATTTATATACAGGTGTGTGTGTGTGTATAATGCATATATATATGGGTTATATATATTAGATGAATTTTAAGTTATATTTAATTAATGATTTAAATATGTTTAAAAGAAAATTTTAAATAAAAATTCATAAGGGTTTTTTGTGTGGTGCATGGCTTATGAGGAAAGAGAATAATCAAATAAATTGAAAATTAAATTGGTGGAAAAATTAATGAAAGTAATTGAAAAAATATATTAAAAAGGGGGAATTGGAGAAGGGTAAAACACACAGGAGGTCCCTCACACCTCTAAAATCTCTCTCCCTCTCTCTGATTTTATTTATTTATTTTTATTATCTTTTAAACTTCTCTCTTCGATAACTTTTCTGTTACTGATTGGATCGATGCATCGCTAGTGCCATTAGGCTCATCTCAATGAGAAGAAGCTAAATCCTATTTTTTTGAAGGCAGTGAGGTACTTTAAATTCGACTTTTCACATTTTAAATGGATAATTTAAAATAAATTATCAAACAACAATTAGAAAAATATGATTTATAAGAAATTATCAGAAGATAATTATAAAAGGATAGTTTATAAGAAATTATCAAAAGATAATTATTCTCATAGAGAAAATTTCTAACTCATGCGTTGACCTAAAATGATAATTTGGAAATTATCCAAGAGAGAGAAAATATTATTGCATGAAATATTTTATTTCCTATGGAAATAAAATAGCTAGTTTGGGTTTTAGGAATCCTTGGCATGAGATCTTATTTCTGATTAGTGTACGTATGCAGTTTGGGTGATGGCACCTTCGACGTACCTTCCATTGACGTCGATGACTCTAAGGTAGGATATTCCTTTCTATTTTGGGCCATGTATATATGATGTTATCATGAAATGAGGTTTATGTTGGACTAACCCATGCTTGAGATGAGTTGCATGTGGATGCATGTGTAGCCATGGGGTTTTTTGTTTATGACATGTGGTTATGTGTGGATCCTGATATTGATCTTGTTTTTCCATATCATTCCTTACTATGAAATGTATTTTTTGTTGTTGTATAGACTATGGAATTGTGCTATAGGTACCAATATACTCAGGTGTATCCTTGAGTTTGGGAGTTATACTGTTCTAACATCCTTAAAAGCGGGCATGGCTATACCTATAGAGGTAAAAGAATCAATAAATAGTTACTCAACCTGATGCAGTATTAACACCCTTAAAGGTGGGTGTGATTACCCCTTTAGAGTGGAAAGTATAGTGGCTAGCCAACTGGTACTAAGATACACAGGTGGATCCTTGAGGTTGGGGTTTATGTGGTTTAGTGGCTGGTTACCCAACCTAACATAGTCCTAACATCCTTAAAGGTGGGTGTGGCTACCCATACAAAGGGGAAACATAGTGGCTATCTAGTAGATACTATTCATGGATTCCTACAGACTTGGGCCATGGGTTATTAAAAGGTTAAGTAGTCTAGTGATCGACTTGAAAAAACATGCAACATTCCTTTTACAACCAGCATAAGAGTGGGGTGAGCTCTTAACATAGAAGAATGTGTAGAGTTTTTGTGATGACCATCAGTGAGGTGGGTTGATATTTGTGGCCTTGATAGAGGTACATGAATTCTTAACATTCTTATCGGCAACAAGCTAAAGCAGGTGGGGCTGAGGTTCCTAATGGATTGGTCAAAACATGATGACTCGACATATGTTGTGTGTTTGTTAAGAATTTACTTATGTCATGATATACATTGTTATATATATTGTGCACTTATAGTAAGGATGCATTGGTGGTTTCCTACTGAGTCTTATACTCACACCCTACCTGGGAATTTCAGTGAACTTGTATATTTCATGACCAGAGATCCGACAAAGGGTAAGGTCCCTATAGTGGATGGTTGATCAGTGGAGCATGGAGTAGGAGCGGACCAGGGCATACACTGTAGGACCCCACATATGTTTGTTTATTTACTCATCATTTTATTATATACTTCTTATAATCTAGATAGGCTTACCAATTTGGGAGTTCTTATATATATATATATATTATATTTATTTAGTTTTTACATTTAATATGATTGTTTATTATTTTATTTATTGATTATTATCAATCCTATGACGTGATACTGAGGGTATAGTCTCCCCATGGATGAAATTTAACCCTCACTGCTAGTCGACATTCTCTTACGTATAGGGAGATTGCATGGGGTCATGTATCATTTCGGCTCATTCCTAGTGGTTGGGGTTGGGATGTTGTAATGTAGACACCTTCTTATGATAGAAAACATTCTAGGATGATGAAGTATCATGAATAAACACTTTTTATTTATATGAAGTGACTCCTAGGTTGGATTTGGTTTAACATAGGCATGTTCACTCAAACCATTTTAGTGAGCGTGTGTTCCTTGTTTCTATTCTCGTGTGGGTATTGAGAGGAATATCATCCTGAGTAGAGGAAGAGTGACCCCCCTCTATAGAATGGTATTAGATAGAGTTTGGTATCCCCCCATGTGGCTCGAGGTGTGATCCTATATCCATTATTCCCTAGATTGGGTTAGGTATCTCATGACCAAAATCTAGGGTGTGTGATCCCCTTATTAGTGGGTTGTTCTAGATTAGTTTAGGTACCACATATAGGGACTAGGCATGGTCCTCTATCAATGCATCCTTATCTTGGGAGTTCCTTTAGTAATGGAGAGACTAGTGCAGTGAGTTCTCTTAGATGAGTGTTTCCTTATAGCTTTTAGCATAATCAATTGGCTGACAGAGAAGACATACCTCACCTGATACTTGGATATTCCCTTGAGAATATTTGGGTCTTATCTTTTTTTTCCCTTGATTTTTTTATTTAAAGATGACTCCCTCATCGATTATTTGTGTTTTGAGTTTTTTAGGTGCTCTAATGGGTATATTTATACTCACTACTACATGGGATATGCCCACACATGTCATGAATTATGCACACTAAAAACATTTTGAAAAATTCATAGGTGGACTAGGAACTGATGGATCTTAATTGGGTTATATTTACTATAGAAGGTTTCAGGAGTTGCATCTTGATAGCAGACCCCCATTGTTTATCAGACTAGACTCTTTGTAGAGTTTTAGTAGGCTTGGATTTGTTTCTTTTACTTTTTTTGTACTCATTGAAATACTCTAATGTAAAATTAATTATTATTCATTAATTTATAATATTATTTTTTTGTCTTTCTGCATTATAATAGTGTATGGAGACCTATGTGTGCATAAAAGTATTTAGGAGAATGCCTCCCATGTGTGTGATATGCCTACTCAGTGCTAGTCGTCATCCCCTAGCCTATTGGAGGTAGGATTGGGGTGTCACTCTCAGCTTATTTTCATCCAGGAAATCCCTGGTGGGTCGGGACATATCAGAGTTCTATTAGAGTGGGTTGTTTTAAGACCAAAATTTTATGATGCTCTAGTTGTTAGTATTGTTTTTAGAATTAAAAAAATAGTGATAAAGTTTCTTGAGTTCAGATCTCAAGGTAGGGAACCCAGTGATGGTGTGGAAACCAATGTATCCATTCACCAGAGCTCTATTAACCTACTTGTTGACTCAGTACATGTAGATGATGGTTACATGAAAAAATTTGGTACATTCATCATATAGGAATGAGTTGTGGTTTCCATTTCATTTTTGAGTCATCTCCTCAGATACGATATTTTGACTGTGGTGTGTTTTACTATTGAAGGATTGATTTGTGATGAAATCCATCTAGGATTCTATAGTGGGATCGTGATGATGATCCACTTAGTGATGGGGATTCAGTCTAGGGACTTGGGTAGAAGGAAGTTCCTCTGGGTGGATTACTGATATTTCTTCCACCCATAGATCAGATGATTATTCTAGTAGCACTAGAGGATGGTGCACATAGGTTTAACATTCTTCACAATTTTCAGTGGAAAAGGCCACTTAGGTTTTGGGGAAAGTCATACCTTCAGATATCCAAGGACTAGATCAAGGTAGTAGAGTAAGTTTTTCTCCTTGTGAGGACCCTTCCTGACTAGATAGTGGTCATGAAAGTAAGCCTTATCTATAGACCAATGGGACGATGATGGAGCTTGGTGGTGTAGACGCATGATGAGGTGACCCTCATTTGGGTAGAGTTTCTTCACCTCTTTAGAGAGGAATTGTATCTAGTGACGTTGCAGATAATATTTATTTAAGATCTTTTAGAGCTCCAGCAAGGTAGCATGTTAGGCATAGAGTACACATTTAGTTTCACTAACATCTCATGTTTATGGATATGGTTCATGATGGTTACTTTCAATCATATACCTTTGATAATGGCCTTCAATATGATATCTGAGCTAGAGTGGCATCTCTTTGCATCCCTTTTTATGTTGGAGTGCTAGGGCATGCCTTAGATATTGGTATATTCTTAGCGAAACAAATACCAGTTGTTGGTTTTGGTAGTGGACACCCTAGATTAGATACTTTTTCAACTGGTAGTCGATGATAGACATAGATATCCAAGTGCATGAGGCATTTCTAAAGATAGTCTCAGGATATAGGTTCTACCACTCAAGGATATCAGGGAGATTCCAATCATCCAAGGGAGAGGTGATGCTACTTTTATGATGAGTGAGGTTATATCCCACAAGATTTATTAACCCACTATGCTGCAGACAAGGAATAATTTGTTAGAATGCCAAGGCATATGCAAAGATTGGAGCATGAAGGTTCATAGGGTGGAATATTTGGTAGAGGAAAAGGGAGAGGTATATGAAGTGGCCAAATTTATGATATATTTCCACCACCACCATACCATAGGTGGTCCTTTCTAGGATTAGAGAGCTGGTGGTCAGGTACATGGACAATTGAAAGAGGGGGAGGCTAATAACCTGGAGGCTTTGGGTATGATCTGAGGTAAAATCTGTATGTACTAAGCTATAGTTTTTATAAACACGAGTTCAATTCCTTCCTTGAAGAATCTCTTATTTTAGACTTAGAGATTCTAGTGGATCCTTTATCTCAACCTTTGCACTTAAAGACTCCTACCAGGGGGTTTTCGATGATCATGCACTTTTTTCAACAGTTTGACTTGGATATTGAAGTAGAGATCTTATTATAGGATTTCTTCATGGTTATGATGGGTCCTTATGATTTCATTATGGGTATAGAATGGATCTATATAGTCGATGCATAGATTGACTATTTCAAGTAGAGAATTTGGTGCGTCTGGGTAGATGAGATGACATTTTCCTTCATTGGTGAGAAGGAAACCCATACAGAGTAGTATGGACTCATACATAGGAGTATACATCTAATTTCTCATCAATTGACTAGTATATCCCTTGGAGTAGTAGATTCCATACGATTTTAGTTTCTAATAGTGGTGGTGAAGTATGAGGACGTCTTTCCTGAGGATGTATCAGGCTTACTTCCCCATTGAGAGTTTTACTTTTGGATAGACCTTCACCCAGGGACTACCCTGATATCTACACTAGCATATCAAATAGATCTCATAGATCCATGAGAGATGATGGTGAAGTTGGAGGATTTATAGAATAAGGGATTAATTAAACCCAGCGTATCCCCTGGGCAACCCCTATGTTTTTCACCAAAAAGGCGGACAATATCTTGAGGTTATGAATGTATCATCATCATCTGAATCATGAAACTATCAAGAATAAGTATCCAATAATAAGAATTGATGATATCTTAAACCATTTTAAAGGGGTGAATTGGTTCTCAAAGAGTGACCTTAGGCCAGTTTATCACCAGCTTTGAGTTCAAGAGAAGGACATACCGAAGACGATATTTCAGTACTTCTATAGTCACTATGAGTACTTGGTGATTCCCTTCAGTAAGATGAACACCCTGGTAGTGTTCAATTGACTCATGAACTAGATCTTTCAAGCCTCATTGGATCAGTTCATAGTGTCCTTCATAGATGACATACTCTTATATTCAACATTAGAGGAGGAGCATGTGAGACATTTAAGGATGGACCTAGACATACTCTGAGAGAACAAACTTTATAGGAAGATCTTAAAGTGTCAGTTCTAGATCTAAGAGGTCCACTTCTCGAGACAAGTTATTTTAGAAGAGGGATAAGTGTTGGAACTGACTAGATAAAGACATTGTTATCTTGGGATCCACCTAGGATCATGAATAAGATACATAGATTGCTTAGGCTGGTAGACCATTATCAAGGATTTTTTATTCATCAAGAGTCATGAAACCTCTAACTACCTTAATCCAAAATGGGTTTCCCTTCGTATGGTTGAAGAAGTTTCAATGGGATTTTAGGATCTAATACAGATTTTGATGAGCGTCCCCATCTTAAGACTTCCATAGGAGGGATTTGAGCTCATGGTGTTCTGTGATACCTCTGGAACTAGAATAGGATTCATTTTTATGTAGATATAGGCTGTGATTTCTTATGATTAACAACAAATGAGACCACATGATCATAATTACCCAACCCATAACCTAGAGCTAGCAGCTATGGTGGTCGCCCATCAAATTTGGTGACACTATCTTATGAGAGAGTAGTTCATCATTTATTCTAGCCATAAGAGTCTTAGGTACATTGATGCATTCATGTCCCAGGGAATGGAAAAAGAAAATCTATTTCCCTAATACAGCATAGTGGCTGACCAGGGTCATCTCATTTGATCAGTTTTTAATTTCATTCACCCACTTAATCTAATTCACCTAAACTACTTATTTTTGGTTGTTTTTATTTATTCTATGAAAGAAATGGGATTTAAGTGAAATAAGAGAGTGAAAAAATTAAACTAACATGAAATGAAAATATATGGTCAACGAATAAAGAACTTGGCCTTTATGGTTTGGTTTATGGGTTTCATCATTATCCTTTTTGGCATTTAAATTTAGTTTGATAGTTTAATCATGAAATATCACTCTTAAACTACTATTATTTTATTTAGTGGTGTGAAATATTTAATGCCTTTAATAATCCAAATTCTACATCAATCTGTAATCAAGGTTGATGGAACACCTCAATTAAGAGTGTGACATCTTCTAGAACCTAGATCCATCATATGAAATTTCATATACTGAATGTATCAACTCCATCATGTGAAGATATTTTATCTAATATAAGGGTGAGAAAAGATTTAATAAAATCATAGAAATGAGTTTGAGTTTAGTTTTGTAGTATAAAACCACTACACTCACACACTTCACTCTTTATCATCATAAACATAAATAAAAAATATGAATTTATGCACATAATGAATGAAAAAACCACTTAACTCCCCCAATATAAGCCTTAAGTTAGCCCATAATTTTTGAGGGTAAGAGATCACTGTGGAAAGAATGAAGAAGAGAATATAAGAAAAATATAAATAAACTAAAAAGAATATAATAGGGAGAGAGATAGAGAAAATAAAATAAAATATAAAATAATAAGAAGAAGATAATAAGAAAATTAAACACATAAAATAATATAATAATAATAAAAGAAGAAGAAAAAAGATGAAGAATAATAAAATATATGAAATAAATAAAATATAATAAAATATAAAATTTTAAGACACTTAAGAAGAAGAAAATAAAAATAAGAAAAAAAAATAAGAAGAAGAAGAAGAAGGAGACGAAGAAGAAGGAGAAGAAGAAGAAGAAAAGAAGGGGTGGATGAAACACACTTAAATAGAATGCATGTGATTTTAACAAAAGAAAATAATAACTAAAAAAATTAAACTAAAATAAATAAATAAAAATAAAAATAGTAAGAGAAGAAATGGACTTAATTCTACATATTCTTGCAATGGTGATCCACCCTCCCCTCTGTAGTGGCTGAGGGTCTCTTATTATAGGCAAGGGGAATATAGTCCCTAGCCTCATTTAGTCAAGAAAGATAAAATCCACTAGATCTCTATTTGAAATTACACTCATGAGACCTGGGGTATCTTCAAAGATACACACAAGGTTCTCAGGTGTTTAAATCTTTTGACGTGGAATAAATACATGCGGAGCACAACTCGGGTTGCATGGTAGTAAGGGAATATGGAAAGGCCTTCATGTATAGGTTTCATGGAGGATATGGTAGTGGTAAAGGTGGAATTAAAGTGGATGGAGAAGCACTTGAAGTAGCTGTGATGGCTCCAACTCATCTGGACATCATAATGGCTAGATAAAGCTCAAAATGGGCTCATGGTGGTTGCTTTGGGTTCAGGAGGTGATACCGGGTGTTATCGAGCTAGGCATGGTGATGGAGATCGAGCCCAAGATTGTAAAATTCTCCCATGGTGGTTCGATGGTGAGAGTAGTGGCGATGGGCATTGAATACGAAGGCGGAAGCGGTGGAGACAACAGAGGGATGTTTCCAAGGGAGAGAGTCACACAGGTGAGTGGGAATGATGTCGTTCCATTTAAAAAGTGAATAATAACCATATGACCACACCCCACATTGGAATGGAGATGCAGAGTAGTGATTATTTATAAGTTAAGGCATGGGATCATTACTCAGATCTCCTGTAGTGGGGATGGGCTATCGCATTCACACGCACACACCACATATAGGCCAAATCACACACATGACATGTAGGCTTTGACCCACATTACTCTCCCTGTGGGATTGACCCCCCACGAGCCACCTATGCATAGGATTGATGCCCTCGTGTAGTCACAACTCAAGCTAAACTTTCCACTAGGAACCATGGTCAACCATCCCTATCAAGGTATAGCTACATGACTTGGTCCCTTGGTTGATTAAGGGAAAACCGGCCTACACAATTTGTTTTATTCTAAAAATACATTTTAAAAAATGAAAACATATAAGAAAACTAAAACATGAGTTCATACCAAAATTCAAAAGTTCCAAATTCATCCATTCTAATACATTTAAACCAATTCTAACACTTAATTCTCAAATTCACAATTTTTAATTAAAAATTTAATTATATGGTCTTATTCATTAAAAACCACTCAAAATACTTATAAAAATGTTTAGAAAATATGCATGAAATCTTAGTGTGTTAAATACCCCCACACTTAACCATGCTTGTCCTCAAGCATAAAATCTCAATATTGAAAATTAGTGGTCACCAATTTTACCAATATTCAAATTGTAAAATAATTAAATAAAAAAGTTATCAATGTTAAATAAAATTTTCAAAAATATAAATAAAATATCAATTTATTTTATAAATTTTCAAAAAAACTATCAAATCAATTATTTTATTTTTTCTCATTTGAAAATGATGGTACTTCTCTTCTCATTCATTCATGATACTTAATTAGTTATTATTAAACATTCCAAATCATGATCTACCTCTTCTTTTAATCTTTTCACTCATAACTCATGATATTAATTCAAGTATAGTTATGCTCATATCATAAATACATGCACCTTATACATAAGATTGTAAAGGAACTAATTTCTCCACTTTATAAAGTCTAAAGACACATAAAATCATGATGACTTGTAATAAAGGTTAAAATGAATCTGAGACTTAAGGTTAGTATGAATGGATGTTTTGAAAATTAAGGCTCAAATAAGAGGTTTTTTCTCTTCAAGTATAAAAAATTATATCATAAGTAAAAGTGTAATGACATTATAACCTTAAAATTGTAACAAATCCCACTTACCCAAACTCAAATTAATGTCACAATCAAAGTAAATTATAATGAATTATTTGTGCACCCTCTTTAATTTTTCTCTACTTTTATACTTTTTTTCTTTTTCAAAGTAATTTTTCATTTCTTTTTTATATTTTGAAATTTATGCTTATAATAAACCTCAAATATACCACCTAACCACATATTATAAAATTCATTGTTCTAGTGATGGTGATTTTTGATTATTCTAAGTCACAACCCATTATTTTCATTTTTTGGTTTTTTTATCATTTTATCCTTTTTTATTCAAGAGGGGAAAAATAATAATGTACAGTGAATGAATCAATAACCTTTATCAAAAACCATAATTATCACCACCACACTTTTTCCTTACAATATATTTCATCCCTTTTACCATGAATTTCCCAACCCCCTCACTTCAGCTTTAAAATATCATGCAAATACTAAGAGGAGGGTAGAAATGGATAAAAATGGCTTGAAACATAGCTCATTCCTAAAAAAGGAATTCATGGTCTCTATGGGATAAACAAGGATTGATTTAAAGGTAGTATTCAAGGATAAAGTCTTTTTTAAAAGATGCCTCGATCATTTAAATGTGTATTTTCATAGTCATTAGCTTTGAAAAGTTCAAATGCAAGTTCAAGTAGGTGGCATGTTCCAATATCTCTCAAGAAACTTGATAAAGGATAAAAAGAAAGTATTTGGTCTATAAATTCTATTGGTAATGGAATTTATAACATTTGTACAATCACTATTAGCATGAATAATAATAACAAATAAATTTACATGAATTTTAGAAATTCAAATAATGAAAATGATTTGGAAATTTCATTTATATGAATTAATAAATACCTTCAAATAATGAGTCCTCATTTTAATATTCACATTCCACTTTAATCACACAATTATCCATTTTACCCATTCAATATCATTAATATTGAAAAATAAAAAATGTCATCATAGGATTCTTAAGAAAATCATGTCTCCTAGATTAGTCAACTAAGGCGTAAATTCAAAGTGCGAGCATGCAATTTCTACTTTAAATATCAAAACAGATTTTTGGAAAAAAAATGTAGAGAGTTTTAAAATATAAACATTAAAAGTGACCTACCTTTTTAAATGAAGCTTTTCTTCCTCCTACTTTATTTTTTGGGGGCTACCTTGTGCCATTATGGTTCTACAAAAGTAAATCACTCAATTAAGCACAAAGATCATGTCATTAAAGATCAAAATGATAAAGGGAGTGAGGATGCATGATAAATTAATTCCCAAGACTAAAATTAAAAGTACTAGAAATCATGTAAATGAATAAGTATTGGTATGATCCCCCAAGTGACCCCTAAATTTTTACTACCTCCAGAGGGTAGTACCAGCTGTTATCCAAAGTCTGATGGTGGGTGGAGATTCCCTGACTTGAACCACCACATGTGACTTTTCATAGCTTAAATTTATTCCTTATTGGTGAGTAATGATACATGGGTAAAGTATATCAGATCCCCCACTTCATAATTAGGTATATCTTTCATGGAGGGGGTAGGATTAAGTATGAATCATCCTCCTTGGTTTCTACTTGTGCAACATCCTCTTGCTTTTACAGTACCGACTCAATTTGGGTTGCATGAAATGAATGATAAAAGGGATAATAATTATGCATCTTCACTTGGACAAAATTTAAATTTAAATTATTAATAATAAATTTCTCCTTTTCAATATGAGAATCCTATCTTGATTTCCTTAGGCTCAACTACTTGTACTTCTTCATGGGCTTCCTCAAATTCATGTTCATCAAAATTAGGGAGCTCCATTTGTTCCTCAATAGGTGCATGTTCAGTTTATTAATCTTCCTATAAGGCATAAAAAAGATTTTATGAATCTGAAAATTAAAATTAGTGGGAATTATTACACAATTCAGATTGAATAAAATCAAATGAAATAGAGTTTGGGATAAGATTAGCTTCTTAAATTGGTTCAGTTTCAATCTATTCTTCAATGGTGAGTGCCTCTTGAAGTTGGATGGTATCAAGTGAAGGTAGGTTTTCATGTTACTCCATGTTTTATTTAAATTCTATCACATAAGTGGCTTCCTCCTCTTCCATGTATAGACACAAGTAGAGTGGAATAGGATCTTCTATTATGTAAAAAATGGGGAGATCATGTTGTTCCTCATACTCATTCCATAAATTATTTAGTTATTATTGATATACCATATATATCTCAGTATGTAAGTCTTACTCATCATGAATCCACTCTAGATCATCATGGTCATATTTTATTTGGATCCTATAATGGTTGGGTTATTTATGGTCTTTGAGTTGGGTCTCAACTTCCTGGATGTCTTTAGTAAAATTAAGCAGCTCTAGTTGCACTCCCTCCTTGGATTTCAGTATTTGATAATCAATTTTTACTTCATAAATCATGTATTATAGATCTTAAAATGAAATTCCGATGTCTTACCCATTCATCATATTATTTTCTAGGTTAGTTAGTTCATCGAGCCTTTGTAGGAGAGCCTTCTCAGCATTGTGTAACACCTTCTTTTGATCCTGCACCCTTGAGTAACTATTCCATGTGTTGAAAAAATGGACATTTGAAAAAATAATGATTTTTATGATTTTTAAATAAATTAAAACCATATACTATGTGAAAATAGAAAAAGTAAATAAAACACTGATTAGATCCCCAACAACGATGCCATTTTTGACACATGCTTGTCATAGGTCATGGAAAAAGCAAATTTATTTTCCTAATATAATACAGTGGATGACCAATGTCGTATCACTTGAGGAGATTCTCATTTCATTAAATCAATTAATCTAATTAACCTAAACTACTTATTTTTGGTTGTTTTTATTTATTCTATGAAAGAAATGTAATTTAAATAAAAAAAGAGAGTGTAAAAATTAAACTAACATACAATGAAAAAATGTGGTTAACAAAGAAATAATTTGTCCTTTATGGTTTGGTTTATGGGTTAAATCATTCTAATTATTGGTGTTTAAATTTATTTTGATAGTTTAATTATGAAATCTCACTCTTAAACTAATATTCTTTTATTTAGTGGTGTGAAACATTGAATACCTTTAACAATATAAATTCCACATCCTCTTGTAATCAAGGTTGATGAAACACCTCAATCGAGAGTGTGATATATTACATGACCTAGATCCATCATATGACATTCCATATACCAAATGGATTAACTCCATTGTGTGAATAGATTATATCTAGTAGAAGGTATGGAAAAGATTTAATAAAAGAATATGAACGAGTTTTATTTCAGTGTTATAGTAGATAACCACCAAACTCATACACATCACTCTTTCTCCACATAAATGTAAATAAAACATATGAATTTACATGAAGATTGAATAGAAACACCACTTACCTCCCCAGCCCAAACCTCAGGTTAGCCCCTCATTTTTAGGGTACGATGTCACTTTGGAAATAAAGAAGAAGAGGATAAAATAAAAATAAAAATAAAATAAAAATAATAGAATATATATAGAGAGATAAAATAAAATAAAATAGAAAATAAGAATAAGAAGAGAAAAATAAAATTAAACACATAAAATAATATAATAATATTAAAAGAAGAAGAAAAGAGATTGAGAATAATAAGATATAAGAAATAAATAAAATATAATTAAAAAATAAAATCTTAAAACACATAAGAATAAGAAAATTAAAATAAGAATAAGAAGAATAAGAATAATAAGAAGGTGATAAAGAAAACTGAGAATAATAATAAGAAAAGAAAGGGTGGATGAAACACACTTAAACAAAATGCATGAAATTTTAATAAAAGTAAAGAATAATTAAAAAATAAAACTAAAATAAACAAATAAAAATGAAAACAAGAAGAGTATCATTGGCTTGGATTTTGTATCTTCTTGCGGTGGTGATCCAACTCCCCCTCGGTAGTGGTTGAGGGTCTCTTTTTATAGGCAAGGGTAATAGAGTCCCCATCCTCATTTGCCAAGAAAGATCATATACCCCAGATCTCTCTTTTAAATTACACCCACAAGACTTGGGGTATCTTTAAATATACACCTAAGGTTATCAGGTGTTTAAATATTTCAGCATGGAAGAAATCCATGTGTGTCATAGTGTGGGATTGATGGAAGAAAGGGAACGTGGAAGGGCCTTCATGCATGGGTTGAATAAAGGACATGGAAACGGTCCAGGTGGAATGGTAGTGGTAGGAGAAGCACTTGAAGTGGTAATAGAGGCTCCTCCTTCTCATCCACCATTCATATTGGTTGGATGAAGCTCAAAATGGGATCATGAAGTCCTCTCTAGGTTTAGGAGGTGTTCTCAAGTGTTCTCGGGTGTTCTCAGGCCTCTACATGGTGACAGAGATCAATCCTGAGATTATTCTGTGCTCCCATGGTCATTCACCAGTGATAGAAATGATGATGAGCATTGAATATTAAGAAGATAGTGGTGGAGACAACAGAGGGATGTGTATTAGGGAAAGAGTCGTGTGGGTGAGTGGGAATGACATCATTCCATGTGAAAAAATACCCATATGATCATGTCCTACATCAAAATAGAGATGTAGAGTGGCGATTGTTAAGGCATGGGAGCAATGCTCAAATCTCTTACAGTAGGGATGGGCTCCCACATTCACACACGCACACCACATATGAGCCGCACCATATACGGCCCGTGCAGGCTTCGTCCCACATTATGATCCCTGTGGGATTGACCCCCCTGTAGGCCACCTTTGTATAGGACTGATTCCCCCATGCAGTTACAACTTGATCTAGACTTCCCATTAGGAACCATGGTCGACAATCCCTGTTAAGGGATTTCTATGTGACTTGGTCCCATGGATGGTTGAGGGATATCCAGCCTGCATAATTTTTTTACCTATAATACGCTTGAAAAAAAATGAAAACATATAAGCAAACTAAAACATGAGTTCATACCAAAATTTAAAAGTTCTAAATTCATTCATTCTAATCCATTTAAACCAATATTAACACTTAATTTATAAATTCCCACTTTTTAATTAAACATTTAATTATATGGGATTACTCATTAAAAACCACTCAAAAACCTTACAATTTTTTTTAAAAAATATTCATGAAATCTTAGTGTGTCATACATATTCACTCAGAAAGACCTTAACCTAAGGCATAATAAATGGATGGAGTTCCTACAGGTATATTATTTTGAGATATTTTATACTCCCGATAAGAGGAATGTGGTGGAAGACTCTCTTAGCAGGAAATCCCATTCATGATTTTTGAGTGAGGAAACATAGAAATTAAACTCCTTGTAGTTGATCATTGTGTATGAGGATAAAGCAACTTACCTAAGATTAATGGTTGTGAACTCACCACTTCTTAAACACATCAGGGAGGCATAAATAAAAGATATTTATTGTGAGGTCATACATCATTGGATATTCATAGGACATACTCCTGATGGGTTTTTTAAATTTGGGGAGCACATTATACTTTTTTGAGAATGAATGATGGTATTAGTCATGATGTAGGAGGAGTTGTTGAGGGAGTTTCATACACCCCCTTAGTGGTACATCCCAAGGTGGTGAAGATATACCAAGATGTTTAGTGTTAGTACTTCCGACCAAGGATGAGGAGGAGTATTACTAATTTTATCTCTATATGCCTCACTTTCCAATAGTTGAAGACTGAGTATTAGGTATCAGATGGTTTGACCTAACCTCTTGAGGTTCCATATTGTAAGTGGGATGGTATTTATATATTTTTTATTATAGGGATTTATCTATCATACTATCTGGGTGATTCTAGACCAATTCAAAAAGTTAGAACAATTCCTATACATTATATATTAGAGTTCATTAGAGAGTTTGGGATGCATGTACATGTAGGAGATAATTTAGATTCATGGAGTCCCCTCGACGATTGTTTTAGACCATGATGAAAAATTTATTTCATGATTGCAGTGAGGGTTAAAGGAGTCTTTTGGGACTTAGTTGAGGCTGATCATGATGTTACTTCCCCCAAAATTATGACTAGATTGAGTAGACTATTCAGGTCCTAGAGGACATGTTACAGGCTTGCATGTTGGACTTCAGTCACAACTGGGAGGATAATCCACCCTTGGTGGAGTTTTCATACAATAATAGCTACATTTGTACCATTTCTATGACACTATTCAAGAAATTTTATGGGAGACCCTATAGGTTACCACTATGTTGAATAGATCTATGGGATTCAATAATTATGGACCTAGAGTTGGTGCAACCAATGATAGAGAAGGTGAAGATCATCTAAGAGTACATGAAGACTTCCAGATCCATCATAAGTCCTATGTGGATTGAATAACAAGCCCTTTGAAGTTTTAATAGGTATAAAATGTGTTAATAAATGTCTTAACTCAGTGAGGACTACATAGATTTTTTCAAGGCGACAAGATATCTTTGAGGTTCATTGGCCCTTTTCAGATACTACGTAGTGATGGAGAGGTGGCGTATTGTTTAGACTTACCACTGAAGTTAGACCAAGTGCATGAAGTCTTCCATGTTTTTTAGTTGAAGAGATACATCCATAACCCATTGAATTTTATCAACTATGGTGAGCTATATATTTAGGATAGAGATACCTTCTTAGAGTACCCAATGTTGATCAAGGATCGACAGGATAATATCCTTCATGGGTGTTCAATCCCCTTGGTGCACATTTGTTGGTAACTTGGGAAACTTTGGGAGAGATCTTAGGAGTGAGATAAATAGATGTGATCCCAGTATCCTCACTTATTTGAGTAGGTTTTTTCTTTTTTGGATGGAAATCCTTGAGGTGGGGAGAATGCAATGACTCTATTTTCCTGTTAAATACTTTGGAATATTTTAAATAATATGTTCAAAGTAAGGAACAAAGTCAACCCAGTTTTTTGGGCCCTGTTAAAGTTTTTGGAGGCTTAAATATAGGTTTTAGAGTTTTTATATCCAAAATAGGCAACAATAAAGCCTTTTGAAAGCCGTAGAGGCCTTGGAGTGCCTCAGTGTAAAACAAGAAAGGGGGAAATAGGTTGGACAATACATGGTGCTTAAAGAAGGTTGTTGTTATCCAAGAACTAGGGAACCTCACCAAAACTATTTTAGAGGCTGTGATGAGGGTAAATTTCTTGGATCTTTCCACATGGATATGGTGGATAGCCATTTTTAGTGTGTTCAAGAACCACCACGGCCAAGGCTATTCCATGGTGTAGGCTTTAGTGATAGTATTTTTAGTATTGACATGGATATTTTACCCACTGGTCTTTCAGGGGGTTATAAATATTTAATTTAAATGCATGGGACATGATTTTAGGGTGTTAATGTACCTTTAATTCATTATTTACCATAATTAATAAATTTATACTCCTACCCTTTTAATCATTCCAATGATCTTAGCAATTTTTAGATGACAAAAAAACTTTAGAAGAACATAGGCGAGTTAAAATTCCCTCTAAAATATTGCTTCCATAGGAGATTAATTCATTCTTATTAGAAGGCTGGACCTTGGGTGATGAAGGTTCATTCCTAGTGATTGAAAATAGACAGAGTTGAGGATTCTTGGAGTTGTTAGGGATCACAACACATTCTTCATGTCCAACACTTGCTGATACTTCCTTCTCCAGTAGTTAATCCAAAACTTAGGTAGGACCTTTGTGTTATTGGTTTTTCTTCCCACTTCTCTTAGTTATATAATTAACATGGGTCAAATCCTCCCATTTAATCCATGTTCATATGAGTTGAATATTTATTTTATAGTTTGAGAATTTTGGTTTAATAATTTTTTTTATTTATATACCTCATTTATATTCCATCAATGATGTCTAAATGAACATGACCTTCATAAGAAATTCAATTTTTATGCCTTCCTCCCTATGTTCTACATTTTCCTCCAACAATCAATTAGTTGATGATTTGACTATAATACGGAAAACCTATTTCATGATACATTTGACTCTTATTTTCTGTAGTTTGTTTATAAAGGTTCAATATCAGGATTAAGGACATAAAAATAGTGTTATAGTGATAATGGAAATATGATAGTGGTATGGGATATGATGATTCTATGAGATGGATTGTGTAGGTGTTTCCTTATAAAGGTGTAATGACGATGACTCTAGCATGGTCCACATAACCCGCAAGCTTTTTTGGATGAGACCCATGATGGTAACAGAGGAGACTATGGCATGGGTGGTTACATGTGGAATAATTAGAGATTATGAGAAACTAAGACCAACACGACATGTGGTTTGTAATAACACATGTTATGTAGACCCCTCCTTACAACAACTATCCTTTTGGGTTGAGGAAGTGCCATGAACATTCATACCGAGTGACTCATAGGTTGGCTTCAGTTTAGCATGAGTACATTCTTTTGAACCATTTTAGTGAGTGTTAATTCCTCATTTATATTCCTATGAGGGCACTGATATGCATCTCATCCCAATTAGAGGAATAATGATCCCCAATATGGGATAGTGCTAGATAGAGTTATGTATCCCTTTGTGTGGACCGAGGTGTGATCTTATATCTATTCTTTACTAGGTTGGGTCAGGTGTCCCATGATCAACATCCAGGGCATGTGATCCCCTTTATAGTGAGTTATTGTGGTTAGGGTTAGGTATAACCCATAGGCCATGGGTGTGATCCCCTATATTTGTATCTTTATCTTATGAGTGCTTTCAGTGCTGGTGAGACCAGTGGAGTGAGTTCCCTCGAATGAGAATTTCCTTGGAGATTTAAGAAAAATCCCATGGTTAGCAGGGAAGGAAGACCTCACCCAAAACTTAGAGTCTTCCCTTGAGAATATCTAGTTTTTATCTTGTTTTCTATTGCTATTTTAATTTAGAGATGACTCCTTCCATTATGCTTTGTTTTGTAGTTTTCGAGGTGTTATACTGGGTATATTTATACTCACCCCTGAATTGGCACTACTTGTACATTTTGTGTCTTATGTAGATGATAGAAATTTTGATAGAATTCTAGGTGTACTAAGAGCTGATGGAGTTTAGTTGGACAAGATAAACCACAAATGCTTGCAGAAGTTACATCTTGATAACAGTTCCTTATTATTCAGCAGGTTATACTCTATACAGTTTTGGTGGGATTGTATTTGACCCTTTTACTTTTTATATAATAATTGGTGTAATTTGATGTGAGATTAATTGTTCTTCATGCATTTACAATATTATTTGTTTATATTTCTATATTATATTTGTGTATGGATATTCATGTGTGTGTATAGTTAATTAAGCAAAGTCCTCCCACATGTGTGATATGACTACTTGGTACTATCCACCAACCCCTGGCCTATTGGAGGTGGGATTGGGGTGTGAATATAAGCTTATCACTGGGTAGGAGGGCCTCGGTGGGTCGGTTCATGACACTGAAAGGATAGGGAATCTCTTATCACAACTGACTTATACTCCAAGAATGATAGTTTTCTCTAGGTTTGGAGACATGTCATAAGATAAACCTCTATAGTTTCTCTCAAAGCATGACCTATCTCTCTCTTTGGGGATAAACTCGACAAGTATGTCCAGGGATTCTCTTAGGATCACCCTCCACAAACCAGATCTAGGATAATAATGGAAGGAGAAAGAGAGGCCTCACAAAGGCTATAAACTGAAGTAGAATACCTTGAAATAAAAGGCAAAGGAGAGTCATGATTTGCCTCTTGATAGATATTTAGAAGGTAACCAATCTTCTTTACCTTTTAATAAGGACATGATAACAAAAATATACTATTCATGAGTGAATGTATTGATGTTGACCCCATAGATGATCTAGAGTATTATTCTGACATAGAAGAGTGGGATAAAAATTTCTCTATATAAAATATAGTCCACACTGAAACTTTTTTAGAAGTTGTGTGTACTCTTCAACAGAGATAAACTAAAAATTTGGGAGCTCCCTTAAATGCTCTATTACCACATATTATGTGATATTATACCAAATAAAAATAGAAGTGTGTCGACATATCCCACTAACCACCTGAATAAGTTGAGACTCTTACCAAAGAAGAAAAGGTTTCTCAATATGAAGTAGAGATAAAGGATAAAAAATGACTCAATGCTAAATTATTCATGGGAAGAATTCACACTGAGTACAATCTTAGAGTAGAGATTCATGTTTATCCTCTAGAAAATCCCTCTTATCATGAAGATTATACTCCACCAATGAGAGTGAAGTCTATCCATCTAACCAGTTTGGGATTCTAATAACTAGTATATCTAGAACCGATGACAAGAGAATATCAAAAGTTTCCTCTACTAGGGTGGCATCCAAAACCATGTCAGAAGAGCTAACCCACACCAACCCATTATGGAAATCAATAATAGACACAGTCAATCCAACCATATCATTCTATACCCACCACCTCTACTCAAATGTTTGATCAACCAACTATCCCATTATAGCTTATCGATCTCATTAAACCTTTAACAACTTAAATGGTGTCCATAAAGGAGTGATGTACATCAGTAAAATAGGAAATAAAACCATACCTTGAATGGGTGGGTGTGAATCCTCCTCCACCAAACCTCATGAATCCAACTTTTACAACCTTCAATGACATTGGGTGTAACACCCTGAGTTTTTGTGAAATATATATTTTTTCAAATTAATTTAATCTTTTTGATATTTTTCATTTCACACAAAACTGAATATAGATTGAGTTATATGAGATAAACAAGTTATTATTACTTTGTAAGCTACACCATGATAATATTTTGTTATACGATACCACAATATAAGTATACACTTTACAAAACACCAACTTGGCTTGCGTTACATGCAACACTGAGTTTCTATGAAATAATTTTTTTATTATAATTAATTAAAAGAGATAGTTATAAAATAGCTATTAAAAATAATAATATAAATATTAATAACCAATTTTTAAATATTATTTATAATTTTTTATATAAATAAAACATAATGATGATAAAGCATATAATTTTTGGTTAAGTCTTTATATGTTTGGAAATACTATTTTCTCAAAAGAACTACTTTTTAAGTCCTTATGTGAACAATAATAAAATTAATTTTAGACAATTTTAGAAATTTAATTTAATAAAATAAAAATATTTTTTAAATCAGAATTTATAAATTATATTAGGCTGAATTTTTTGTATTTTTATGAGAAACTTTATTTTTTGGGTGAATAGTGAAAAATACTGAATTTTAATTCAAAATTTCCTTTTCATCTAATTTATATATATATAGTAAAATTATATTTTAAGTTGGTTTTAAATTAATAATAGATATATTGTACATATATTAATCCAATTTAGGTCATTGGAATTATTTTTATGTTGTTTTTAGATAAAAAATCTTAATGAATTTTCAAACATTCTCACTTTAAAAACCTGCTTTCTCACCACGTCTATGAGATTAATATTAAAATTAAATTTTCCAATTATGTGAATTAAATTTAAAAAAATGGAAAAAAATGGTTTTAATTATTATAATATTTATAGTCTAATAACATAAACTTAATTTTTGACCAAAAATATTAGTAGAAGTGATTAATATTAATTACAGTGATTAAAGTAAAATTAAGATTAACAAGGGACTAAAACTTAAACTTAAGTGCCAAAATGACTTATCCACTTGTCCAAAAACCATTTTAAGAACATATTTCGGCCATAAACCTTCCCTTATTGAGTTTTTTTGGTTTTTGATTACTTTGTTTAGGTAAAAACATGGGTACAACTAATTTTGTTTTAAAAAATGCCAAGTGTGTTCTTTCCCTTCCCTATAGAAGGAAACCACCTCTCTCCCTTATTCAAACAACTCAAGACACTTAAGTTCATAAAATATCTTCCCAATTCACTTAAAAAAATCCATTAATTCCTCCTTGAAGCCTCCCTTTGGGCATAAATCCAACTAAGGAATACTTTTTGTGCAAAAGAAAAGGAGTTACCCAAAGAAGAGGTAACATCCTACCTCAAGATCCTTTATTTTATTTTATTTCTACACCACATCAATTATTATTATTACATGATCATATAATAACAAAATTATCCTAAATATACTAATATGTTCTTATTCTAATGGTTCAACCCGCACTTACACACACTTCCATCTAACGGGTAACGAACATACCATTCTTGTGTATGATGAACTAGTGCCTCACAAAATGATATTCGTTTTAACTTTACCACCTCTTATGGTTAGAAATTATGATGGTCAATATGTTTTTATATGATATATATGATATATAAGAACCCGATTCTTCCTTTAAGGTATGGATATTTTCTTTTCAGTTTGTATTTAAGAAAACTGTAAAAAAAGAGGTTAAGGGATGAATGCAGGACTGTTTCACAATGCGACTAAGGGTTACACGCTGTGTAATCCTAGTACATGCCATGTGTTGATGTTGGTAGTCCTTTTTATTATGTTTAAGACATGTTGGTAGGAGGAACAAATTTTCATATACACGATGTGTATTCTCAAGTACATTCTATGTACTTTTTTTTAAAAATGGGAAGTAGCCTTATTTTCTCATTTTTGGACAAAGGCTCACCCACTAGTTCTCGAACTGCAGTGCTGAGGGTCATTTTTTCTCCCGATTCATTATCCAAACTCTAATTCAAACATCATCGGATGCGTTGGAACCCAATCAGTAAGCTCTCGATTCCTCTTGATCCGTTCTTTGTGATTTCTTATCTCGATTGAGTTATCGAAGGTTGAGAGTTTATACCCATTTTATAGATATACTCCATTCTAGGTCGAATTAGAGGCCAACGCTAGATGAGGAGAGTCGTACCAGTATAAGGTCGGTGGTCTCATGCCTTTCGTTAATGGTCAAGTTGATTATATGTTCCAGAGTGATGCACACCCATTTTTAGGCGTCACCTTAATTGATAATTAACCTATGATATTTCTTATTGTTGTTTAGGGAATTGGTTAAGTTATTAAAATAATGTTTTAGGTTGTTCTCCTTGATTAAGGTCCAACCCATGGGTGCGTTTCCCTTGGATGACCATTTATGGCCGTTTGGCCTAGGATACCTATGAGGCATGCCATGTTCCCTTTCTTGGGTTGCTTAAAATTCAATTGGGTATTTATATGATTTTCCCACATGAGATAATTTATGGTCAATCCTTGTAATAGTTTAAATTACATAATAGGATTGTTATAATACATGCACCCACATGATTTGATAAATGTTGAGCCATGTAATAGTGTAATTTATATGTGTTTCTTATTATGTGAATTGTGACCACATGAGTTTCTAATTATTAAGCCATGTAATAGTTTAATTTACATGTGTTGATTGTTATATAAATTTACCATGTGAGTAGTTGAAAGACAAAGCCTTATGTGGTTGGTCCTTGCTTGATATTATGTTGGATGCCTTTGGTTTTGACCCTTTTCATGCCTAATGAAATGTTATTTGAACTTCTCTTGATTTAAAAGGTAAATAACATTGGGTTAACCATGGATTCAGATTAAAATGCCATGGATGGGTTCATGTGACTATTATACCTTATACCTAGGGTGACCCATGGATCCATTGAGGGATTCCATGGATAGACTAAAAGGGAGGTTTATTATGTTAAGTCATGAGAGAACCATAGATGTAGTGTTCGGGCTCATAGAGACTATGTTTATAGGAAAAAAGAGTCATGGAATGAGGGATACCATGAAAGGGTTTTATTGGAAATGTTTATATGTCTTGGGAGATAATTGGGTCTTATTTATAGGATTCAATGAAGGTTAGTTGACATATACTCGCACCGCACATATAGTGAGACCGGGTTCCCGAGAGGATTGTACGGACGAGCTTGTAGGATGAAGGTGGTTTTACAACCAGAGTAATACTTGAAATAAAACTTAGGAATGTTAAGGATAGACTTAGATTATAAATTGAATATTGAAATGAAATGGATTATGACATGTTTTCTAAGCCAAAACACAATCTTGGATTCAGTCTTCACTTTACTTGTTTAGATAGCCTTCTGAGGTATTTGCTGTTCTCACTTTTACAAGGGGATTTCCAGGTTAGTCTGGATCCAGATACTTATATAATTTAATGTAATTTAATTGTTAATAAACACTTAAATGAATGTAAATGGAAACCATTGCTTGTAGTACTGTTTACTTTTGAGTAATCCCTAGTTTAATACTTTCATTACTATATACTGCCTCTTATATATATTCACTAATAGATTGGCACAGAACTTGGTTGGTTTACTACTAGGATATAGTATCACACCCTGTTTCAGCTATTTTTTTGGGACTAAGAAGATTATATTGTTGCAGGTGTTGATAAGGGAATGTTCCCTTCTATAGGCACTTGATATGCTGTTTAGGAGTAAGAGAGTATGGGTCCATGTTGAGGCTTGCGATGCTTCTAAGTTTCTTTTGTTATTTTTGTACTGTTGTAACTTATATCATGTATTACTATAGTTTATCTTGTTTTGTCTATTTTACTAGAACATGTGACATGGAGCATCATACTTTATATGTTATGACATCTGGTTATTTTTGTTATCAGTTTTCTGCTATTTATTTCTGTTATGGTATTACTACTTCTGCTATTGAATTATTATTGTTTCTTCTATATTACACTATACTAATGAGGGAATACTTTCCCCATTATCAAACCTAGGACCTCACTTCTAGTTCATTGCCTCTATCATTTGGGGAAATTCGCTTGAAGCCATGGGGCCAACTGGGTACGAGGCACCTTAAAGTGGCATTCAGATCTGAGATGTTACAAAGTGGTATTAAAGGATGTTCTTTTCTGGTTTGCCTTACTGTTTGGTGATATTAGAAAAGTATAGGAAGGAAATGGAGTTTGGTAATAAACTGTGCCATGGAATAGCTACCCTGTGTACAGGGGAATGTGAAATTACCTCAAATTGAATTGCGATTTTTGGATTTTGAGCTATTACGATTGATTTGATTTCACCGTTGGGTGACACACTTGTATTGTGATATTATTATTGATATCATCTTGGTTCTATTTTATTGTAAACTAATGATATGAGGGTATACCATACCATTCATCGTATAGTAAATTGTTATAAATCACATTATATGCATTCTTTACATTCTATTTAGAAGCATTACTGATTTCATGATGTTGTGATTGGTACCATGATAGATATGCCTGCTGTTGTGATAGGTGTATTAGTACATGCTATGGTTCAAATTGGATGGATGCCAAGATTTGGTCCTTGAGGTGTATGAGCCCTATTGGATCAGAATTTAGTGGATCAAGTGGCCATTTTAAATTGAATTTTTTATGATGTGTTATACATATGGATGCCAAACTTTAATTCATGGGGAGTATGGGCCCCCATGGATCATAATTTGGCACACCTTTGGATTAATTTTCAAAAAATAGGGGTTTTATGGAATTTTTAGAGGTTTACTATCTGGAAATCTAGAAAACATGGTGTTTGGTTCTATGAACACATGCCATGTGTTCTTCTGTTCGGAAAGAAAAACTTTTCTTGAGTACACACTATGCACTCTGAGTACATGCCGTGTGGTAAGTGACCATGTGTCCAACCATGTGAAGGGGGACACAAAATGATAGTTTTTGATAGAGAACACTATGTATAAGAATTAAATATCATGTACCTTGGATGGTTACATGCACAAGCTGATGGAATTACACGCCCAGGTAAGAGTTTGAGGGTACACGTTGTGTATTGTTTTTACACGCCCTATACTTCTATTTTGGTAACATTTGAGGGTTTTAATCTTCTATTTAGTTCTTTATCACTTGAAATATGAACCTTTAAATTAAAATTAAAATGAGTTGTGTGATTGATCTTGTATATTCATGCCTTTACAATGACCTCCAGTTGTACGCCAGGAGAGTGGTGATGCTCATACCCCGAAGGTGGTAGGATATGGGCTACCAGAGGATCCTCCAGTCGTGCTATTTGAAGTACAAAATTTTATACTAGATGAAGGTGCTAATGCACAGTTCTATAAAGGATTTATGAGGTTCATGAAAACATTTTAGGGAGAACCATAGCCTTCCACGTCTATGGCAGAACTGAAATGAGTGTTCCAGCAGTAGCATCTACCCATGTTTTCAGGGGAAGGTATGCCAATGCTACAGAGTCATGGTTAGAGTCCATGATTTTTATCTTAGAGCATCAGGAGACGCCTCCTGAGATGAGGGTAAATCTCATGATGTATATGCTACATGATTCCTTCAAGATATAGCAGGACGTGATTACTCAAATAAAGCGTCATTGGGATATGTAGTGGGGAGATTTTCAGATAGTATTCTATGATTATTACTATCCTGAGATGCTGAGGGATGATAAATCTTGGGATTTCATGCATATGGAGTAGGGAAAACTATCAGTTATGGACTACTCTGTATGTTTTACTGAGCTTTATCATTTCGAATATATTTTGATGGGTGATGATTTATCAAAGGCTAAATGTTTTGAGGATGACCTCAGGTATGACATCTAATCACAAGTAAATGTATTCAAGTTGAATACTATATCTGATATAGAGAATCAGGCACTGATTACTGAGCATAATATGAGGTAATCAAGAGGTGCGATCCCAGGTGGTTTGACACTAAGATTTGGTACTATCTCAACTGGTTGTAAGAAGCGTCATCTAGATATTTTTTGTGGTGATATTAGAAGTCAGAAAGTATCTTCAAGAAACCAAGTGAGGTGCTACCAGTGTGGGAGGATTGGGAATACGAGGCCATAGTGTCCTCAGGACCCAGTCGAGTGCCGATATTATGGAAAGATGGTCCATTTAAAGAATTTCTGTAGGATGTTTCCACCAGCATCTAGTGAGAGAGGTTCTACACTGACTCCACATTTAGGAGTAGGGTCATCAGCTTCTCACTAGTCAATGAATTAGAATGCGTCAGACCGCTCAGGCTGAGGTGGTGATCATGGTCATGGTAGCCAGATCCCAGGTACTCAGTGACAATAGGGTGGATCAACTTAGGGTAGCCAAGCAGTGTCACAGGGCTGTGATACAGACCAAACTTATGGAGTGAAACAAACCCATCAAGAGAAGGATCTCAAACACTCTACCATCAGTGGTACTATTCTAATTGCCTCCATTTTAGATTTTTCACTTTTTGATACTGGGGATTCATATAGTTTCATATCTCTTCCCATTGTAGAGAGCCTTGGGATCTGTGTTTTTACTTATGATGATGTTATGATGATAGACACTCCATTAGGGATTAGGAAAACAAGTGTGCGTCAGTGCAAGGAGTGTACCCTTAAGGTTGTTAGGTGTCACTTCTTATGGGATCTCTATATCTTAGAGATTATAGGATTTTATTTCATTCTCAAAATGGACTGGTTGGTCTCCTTTCAATAATTTGTTGATTGTTATCACTACAGGGTGAGGTTTACGTCATTAAAGGGTGAATATTTTCTACGTAATGGTGAATGAGATGTCCAGGTGAGATGAGTTGGACCCGAGCATCATGGGTTGGGAGGGATGACAGCACAGATTTATAATTTATATCTAGATAACCAGGGGACATGTCATATGGATTTCCCTCCAGTGGTTGATCATTTTAGGGACTTCTTCTCGGATGACTTTTCAGGTCTACCTCCAGTGAGAGAGGTATATTTCTCTATCAAGCTAGTTCTAGGAGCTGCACCGGTATCCATTCCTCTGTAAAGTATGGATATGACAGAGTTGTAGGATCTCAAGTGACAACTAGAGGATTTAAAAGCTATGGGTTTCATCCAAACCTTTACTTATCCATGGGGTTCACCGGTTCTTTTTGTGAAAAGGCAGATAGTACCCTCAGGATTTGCATGGATTATCACAAGTTGAACCAGTATATGGTTAAGAACCAATATCCTTTACTGCGAATAGATGATCTATTCGATTAGATCTAAGGAGCTCAAGTTTTCTCAAAGATCAATCTGAGGTCTGGTTATCATTATTTTCCTGTTATATCATCATACATACCTTGCATATCCTTTTATATTAGGTATGATCTATATGAGTATCTCGTCATACGGTTTGGTCTTATGAACACGCCAACCGTATTTACGGAACTAATGAACCGTGTGTTTCATCCTTATATTGATTATTTTGTTATGGTTTTTTTGGATGATATCTTGGTGTATTATCATAATCAACATGACCATGTCACCCATCTTGAGATCATTTTGAGTACACTGAGAGAGAATCAGTTATATTCTAAGATCGCAAAGTTCCACTTATGGATGGATCAGATTCACTTCCTAGGTCATATCATCTTAGAGACAGGAGTATCATTGGACCCAGAGAAGGTGAGAGTAATAGTATCCTGGGAGCATCCTAAAAATGCATTTGAGGTGTGGACTTTCTTAGGGATAGCTGGTTACTAAAGGCACTTCATACATGACTTCTCACGTTTAGCATCACTGTTGATGGGCCTGAATAAGAAGGGTGTGAAACATGTTTGGACAGATTCCTGCGAGATGGCCTTTCAGGATTTAAAAGGTATATTGACTTCATCACTGATACTGATTTTTCTAGAGCCAGGAATGAGTTAAACTATTTACTACAATGCATTAGGTATTGGGCTAGGAGTAGTTCTTATGCAAGGGGATCAAGTCGTTTCTTATGGGTCTCGGAAGTTGAGGCTACATGATATGAATTACTTAATTCACGATCTTGAGTTATCTTTGGATATTCATGATTTAAACTGTTGGAGACATTACTTATTAGGAGAGAATTTTGTGGTACACACAGATCACAAAAGTCTCAAGTACATATTCACTCAGTGTGATATTAACCCGAGACAATTAAGGTGGGTAGAATACCTTCAGTATTTAGACTTCGATATTGCCTACATTCCTGAAAAAAGAAATTCAGTGGCCAATGCACTGAGTAGGAGGACTCAGATACAAGAAATAAAATAGGCCAGTATCAAGTGATATCTTATGGAATTATTCTCTAAGATGTATTTGGATGTGTATGATAGTCAGGAATAACTTTTCTTTCATCCTTAGCTGTTACCTCTACCCTACCAGAAAAATTACAGATGAGGAAACTATCAGATTATAAAGGCCTAGTTCTACAAGGGAGTTTGGCAGGTGAGGACCCTCCTCCTGGTTGGACGATAGGTGAGGATGAAGTTATGTGGTTACATGGTCATGTATGGGTTTCTACTAACATGTGTGAGGAGATGATGCAGGACTTTCATGCCTATGTATGGGCAGTGTATCCTGGTGTCACAAAGATGTATCGAGATTTACATCGTCAGTATTGGTGGCCAGGTATGAAAAGGGATGTAGCTGGTTTTGTCATGAGATGTTCTAACTGTCAGTAGGTGAAGGCAGAACACCAGCGACCAGTCAAACTTTTACAATAACTACCCATTTTTGAGTGGAAATGGAATGATTTTGTGATGGATTTTTTGACAGGGTTACTGAGGTCTCCTTGAGGTAATGATGCCATATGGGTTGTTTTTGACAAGCTCACAAAGGTTGAACAATTCCTACCGATCAAGGAAACCTTCAGTTTTGATGAGCTTGGTAGGTTGTACATCCAGGAGATTGTATGATTACACATGGTTCCTCATTCTATCATTTTAGATAGGGATTCTTGGTTTAATTCTCATTTCTGGAAAGGGCTACAGAGGGAATTGGGTATACAGGTTCTTCTAAGCACAGCTTACCACGCTCAGAAAGATGTCCAGTCAAAGTACATGATTCAAGTGCTAGAGAACATGCTTCAGGAATGCATCTTAGATTTCAAGGGTTATTGGGAGAAACACATACCTTTGGTTGAGTTTTCCCATAACAATAGTTTTTAGGATACTATTTAGATGATTCCATATGAGGCTTTGTATGGTAGACCATTCTGATCACCCCTGTGTTGGATGGAGGTAAAAAAGACAGCTATACTAGGACCTCATCTTGTCTAGGAGACCACTAAACTGGTTCAATTGATTCAGAAGTGGATGGTTACTGCAAAATATCATCAGAAATATTATGCTGATCACCACAGACAACCTTTGGAGTTTGAGGTCAGGGATCAAGTTTTACTATGTGTTGCACTGAGGTTGGTACACAAGATGATTAAGATATAGGGTAAGCTTTCACTGAGATACGTTGGGCCGTTTGAGATTCTGGAAAGGGTCGGTTCGATTTTCTATCGGTTTCAGTTACCTCAGAGGTATTGGGCTATTCACGATGTCTTCCACATTTCTTAGTTTTGGCATTACTTTTCAGACCCATCTCATTCTTTTCAACCCAAGGAGGTCAAGTTACAGGTAGATGCATCTTTTGAGGAGTATCCTATTCAAATTGTAAATCGTAGCACGGAGGTTCTCCATGTCTGGTCTATTCCTTTAGTATGGGTTCTATGGAAGCACAACCGAGTTCAAGATGAGACTTGGGAGAGGGAGGCCGATGTATGATCACAGTGGTTAGAGTTGTTCTCATAAATTTCTCTATCACCCTTGAAAGGTTTGGAGATGAATTACTTTAAGGGGGGGGGGAAGTTTGTAAGAACCCAATTCTTCCTATGAGATACATATCTTTTCTTTTCAGTTTTTATTTAAGAAAACTAGATAAAAAGGAGTTAAGGGATGAATGCATGAATATTTCACAATGTGACTGAGGGTTACATGCCGTGTAATCCCAATACACACCGTGTGTTGATGTCGGCATGCCTTTTTATGACGTGTAATATGTGTCAGCAGAAGGAGAAAAAAAAACCATATACATGAGGTGTATTCTCAAGTACATGCTATGTACTTTTTTTTTTGTTAAAATGAGAAGTAGTCTTGTTTTATAATTTCTAGACAAAGGCCCACCCATTGGTTCTTGAACTACAGTGCCGATGGTCATTTTTTCTCCCAATTCATCATTCTAAATCCAATTTGAATGCCATCAGATGCGTTGGAACCCAATTGGTAAGATCTTGATTCCTATTAAGCCATTATTCATGATTTCTTATCTCAACTAAGTTATCAAAAGTTGATAATTTATACCCATTTTGTAGATCTACTCTATTCTAGGTCGAATTAGAGGCCGATGCTGGACGAGGAGAGTCATATGAGTATAAGGTAAGCAGCCTCATGCCTTTCATTAATGGTCAAGTTGATTATATGTCCGAAGTTCCACATGACCATTTTTAGGTGTCGACTTAATTGATAATTAACCTATGATATTGCCTATTGTTGTTTAGGCAATTGGTTAAGTGATTCAAAGCATGTTTTAGGTTGTTTTCCTTGATTAAGGGACACCCCATGGGTACGTTTCCCTTATATGACTATTTATGGTTGTTTGGCCTAGGATGCCTATGAGTCATGCCTTGTTCCCTTTATTGGGTTGTTTAAAATGAAATTGGGTATATAAATGATTTTCCCACATGAGATAATTTATGTTTAAGCCTTGTAATAGTTTAAATTACATGATAGTCTTGTTATAATACATGTTCCCATGCGAGTTGATAAATGTTGAGCCATGTAATAGTGTAATTTACATATGTTGATTATTATGTGAATTGTGACCACATGAGTTGCTAATGATTAATCCATGTAATAGTTTAATTTACATGTGTTTCTTTTTATATAAATTTCCCATGAGATTAGTTGAAAGGAAAAGCCTTATGAGGTTGGTCCTTAATTGATATTATGTTGGATGCCTTTGGTTTTGACCCTTTGCATGCCTAATGAAATGCTAATTGAACTTCTCATGATTTAAAAGGTAAATATAAATGGGTGAACCATGGATTCAGATTAGAAATCCATGTATGGGTTCATGTGACTATTATACCTTATACCTTGGGTGACCCATGGATTTATTGAGGGATTCCATGGATAGACTAAAAGGGAGTTTTATTATGTTAAGTCATGAGTGAGCCATGAATGTAGTTGTCAAGATCATGGAGACTATGTTTATAGGCTGAACAAGTCATGGAATGAGGGATACCATGGATGGGTTTTATCGGAAATGTTTATATGTATTGGGAGATACTTGGGTCTTATTTATAGTATTCAAGGAAGGATCAGTTGATATATACTCGAACCACACCTAGAGTGAGACTGGGTTCCTGAGAGGATCGTACAAAAAAGATTGTAAGATGTAGGTGGGTTTACACTAGGAGTAATACTTGAATTCCAATTTAGGAATGTAAAGTATTGACTTAGATTATAAATTGAATATTGAGATTAAATGGATTATGACGTGTCTTCCAAGCCAAAGCACAAGCTTGGATTAAATCTTCAATTTACTTATTTAGATAGCCTTCTGAGGTATCTATTGTGCTCACTTTTACACAGGGATTTTCAGGCTTAGGTCGGATCCCGAGACTTATATAATTCAATGTACTTGAATTATTAATGAAAACTTAAATGAATGTAAATGGAAACCAATACTTATAGGACTGTTTACTTTTGAGTAATCCCTAGTTTACTTCTTTTATTACTACACACTGACTATTATATATATTCAATGACAAATTGGAATAGACCTTGGGTGGTTTCCTACTAGGATTTGTCCTCACACCCTATTTGGGCTAGGTTTTTGGACCCAAAAAGATTATATTGTTGTAGGTGTCGATAAGGTAAAGTTCCCTTCTATAGGTACTTGATATGCTGTTTAGGAGAAGGAGATCATGGGAACAAGCTGAGGCTTGTGATGCTTCTAAGTTTCTTTTTTTCTTTTTTCACTTTTGGAAATTATATCATGTATTACTATAGTTTATATTGTTTTGGCTATTTTCCTAGAACATGTGACATGGAGCATCATCCTTTGTATGTTATGACATCTGGTTATTTTTGTTATCAGTATTCCACTATTTATTTATGTTTTGGTATTACTACTTCTAATATTGAATCGTTATTATTTATTCTATGTTACAATCTTCTAATAAGGGCATAGTTTCCCCACTATCACACCTAGGCCCTTGTTGCTAGTCGGCAGCCTCTAGCGTTTGGGGAAATGCATTTAAGGCCATGTGTCCAACCAGGTACAGGGAAACTTAAATTGGTATCCAGATATAGTATGTTACATGATATATATGATTTATTTATACTTATTTATTTATTATATAAATCCTACCTTCATTCTTTCCATTTTTTGTAAATATGATAACTTCGTTTGTGGAATTGTGGTCTACCGCCTCTTCAAAGCGATGTGATTCGTTCACACTTTAAATGGAATGTATTAAGGATGTGTTTAGTAAAAATATATGATATTTATGACATAATAATGCTACTTTAATTATATTATATACATATATACATATATGTAATTTATATTCTTTCTTTCAATACACTATGAAAATGGAAGCAACGTTCATGTGTACGTACGGTCTGCCATTTCCATGAACAGTGTATTCCATTATATATATATATATTATAGATTATTATAAATGTTTATATAATGAATATATATGATATATAAGTCATTTTTTACCTTTTTTAAATCATTAAATCATGATTTAATTAATAGGATCAAGAATGATAAGTCAAAACACACATGATAAACAAATCAGTTATTACCTAAAATGTAACTTTAGCCTAAAATTGTTAATTAAAAGGTAATAGAAGGTCATAATAAAATAATATATAATATTATATATATGAATATGGTTCTGTGATAGATATATAATAAACTTATACTTATTATACAAGAGGCTTGTATGAGTACAACGAAATTCAAGACACAAGGTAAGAGAATTTCATCTCACTTTTTATTTCCGTGAGATACATACCTTATTCACCACTCATTTATTTTATGTGGTGTATATACTACCCATTAATGTATTATATTCATATTATAATTAAATTTATGGGTATTTATATATCCATTTTATTATTTTTATTTCATGGGGTTTATGTTTCAAAAGTTACAAAAGTGGAAAGATAGTGTTGTCTCAATTTTCTTTCTTTGAGACACATGTTTTATTATACACCTACATTCTTTTTCAAGGTTTATATAATTGCATTTTACATGTTATATCATGAATATAATTATTTTCATGATATTTTATGTTTCATTTAATTCTATTTTCTTGCATGGAGAGTATTATTCCAATTTACCATGTGGTAAGAGTTTATTGAAACAATCACATCGTTTATCAAGATTGTTTATGATTATACCTCCATTGATGAAATATTATGATCAATATTTCAAAAAATATCATGAGTTTTCTTAACCTATAATTATTAATGTTATATCCAAGTAATGGCACTATTTTTCCACTCTTTAGTACATAAGATGACCAAGAAAGTGTTTTTAAGAAATTTTGATTTTACCTCTCTCTTTGGTCGAAAATCTACGTTCCTTAAAAACCATATTTTCTAAAAGGTTTTAAAAAATATTATACTATTATACTATGATATTTAAAATACATTTTTATCCATTTTTTTACTTTTAAACAAAAGGGTTTAAAAATAAGTAATCTTATTTTCATTTTCCGGTTGAGGCACTTTTCTAACCTTTTTATGGTGCAAAAGGAATATTCGACATGTACGAATTTACCCACCATCACAAATAAAATTACCTTGAATCTTCCTTTACATGATTAAAAAGTTATTTTTTTAAAATAAAATGATTTCCTAATATTCTTGGTTTTTAATTTTTTTAAATTGGTTTTCAAATAAAAAGGTTTTAAAAATGTTTTCAAGATTCTTTTATAAGTTTTCAAGGAAAAGGTTTTTAAAAAAAATTTATATTTAAAAAGTGTTTTGAATAATTTTAAAAACTTCCTTTATAAGTTTTCAATTTTTTTCAAAGAAAACTATTTCAATGATTTTGAATATTTTTTATAATTTTTTAAAGTATTTTCAAAGAAAAAGTTTTTCAAAAGGTTTTTAAGATTCTTTTATAAGTTTTCACAAAAAAATAGTTTTCAAAATATTTTCAAGATTATTTTATAACTTTTAAAAATGTTTTCAAGATTATTTTATAATTTTTCAAGGAAAATGTTTTCAAATTGTTTTCAAGATTATTTTATAAGTTTTTAAGTAAAAATGTTTTGAAAATGATTTTAATATTTCTTTCTAAAATTTCAATGTATTTTATATGAAAATGGGTTTCAAAATGTTTTATGTTTTAAAGATCATGTTTCAAAGAATAAATGATATTTTCCTCAAGAAATTTTTTTAAAATATTTTTCAAAATTATTTTACATCTAAGATGAAATTCGCTGATGTTAATATTTCCCTTATAGAAAATGATCTAAAGGTTCCATTAATATTATTTATTGAATGTTTTATGTTTTGATGGAATGATACTTATAAAACCCATTTATCTTTAATGGGTTCTATGTTTTTTAAATCCATTTCTCTTTCATGGGTTCTATGTTTATGAAATCCATCTATCTTTCATGGGTTATATGTCTATGAAACCCATTTCTTTTCATGGGTTATTCTTTGATGAAATGATTATGAAACCTATATCTTTTCCATAGGTTAGGATAAGATTACATGTTTATGATACCCATTTCATTTCATGGGTTATGTTATGATTAATGTTTATGATCTCATGACACATATATGTATGATTTAATTATGAGATGGTTGGGACCTATATCTCCCTCCAATGAATTGGAAAAATATTTATATCTCATGAGATAGACTAATATAGTCTTGGGAGTGAACCTTGACTACTAATATGGCCATAGAAGTGAACCATGACTACCAAGATGGTATGGGGAGTGAACTCATACTAATAATATGGCAATGGTAGTGAACCATGACTACCAAGATGGTATGGGGATTGAACCCTTACTACTAATATGTCCTTGGTAGTGATGCCTTGACTACTATGGAAATATTTTTATATTCTTATGTGTCTTCCAAAATTATATGTCTTATTCCTATGTTATGATTTCATGGATTATGTTCTTTATGTCCTTATGATTCATGTATTATGAGTAACCAATATTTATTCCATGATTCCTATTTATGATCTTTGATATGTAGGGTATGATATTCTATTTTCATGATACTGTTCTCATTCCCTTATGCTCATGATTATGTTTACACATCTCCCTTATTTACCTTTAATAAGCATATGATCTCACCCATTTTTATGTTTCATTTCCCAAGTTATGAATATATGTATTATGTATGATGTTCCTAAGAATAGGTATAGACATGAATAACCTAGTGGGAGATATTGTAGTTCACTTATGTACTAGTGTTTATGTTTCCATGCTTCCAAAGGAACTAGAATAATGCGGTCTTTGAGCGCTTGTTTGTGTAATGTATTAAGTATTATTAAAAATTAATGTAATATTAATGTATGAAAAGAGAGGGTCACTATAATTGGTATCATATCAAAGGTTTAGTTAACCTTTGGATGCTGGGATAAGAAAACCTTAGTGAGAACCCTAAGGTCTTATCTAAGGATAAGTCTAAGGATAATGAAAAGTATAGGAAAATGTCATGGAATATTGGTAAAGGGAAGAGTGAGCAGTTTACTAGAAATACATCCATATATGGATACTACATGTGGATGTGGCTCGAGAACATATGTACCTAGGGGTAACAACTCTGATAAGGTGTGTTAGGCCTTGCTTGGCATAACCTGGTATATGTTAATGAGCCTTACTACACACCTGGTTTGACACTCCTAAGGGATATGATTTGGGAATTAAAAAAATCTTCACAAACCATCATGAAGGATTTAAATAGAATTTATCTATGTATAACATAGGATAAACATAAGGTGTCATATATTAAATAAGTAGGGTCCATGATTTAGGCATCCTATAATTAAGTTTTCATGACTATGTGGTTTTCTATTTTAATAAGTATTTCTAACACTATGATTTTTGGTTTTATTCAATATAGGGAACTATAAGGAAGTATATTAACATTTAATGTTTCAGATGTGGAAAGTATGGGCATGATGAAAATATATTTTCTAAAATTTTGAGGGTATTTACATGTTTGGAATGTATCAACCAATAACTACTTTGTGATATATAGGGGATCAATGTTAAGCCTATTTCATGAATTTCTTTCTAAAATTTTGGATTTTCATCTTTCAAAAGTTTTATAAGTTTAACAATTTATGAAAATTTCAAGTTAAACTTCGGAGGAAGTATTTATGTATTGAGGTTTTATTGAAAACCTTAGTTAAAAGGATATTTAGTGATTAAACTTATTTCAAGGATATCCATCACATTTATTTTGGAAATTATATTGATGTGGTTTTAGAAAAGGAAAAACTTTATTTCGGATGACAACTCATCAATTTCGGTAAGGCCATGGGTCTTGAACCCATGATCGAAGGATGATAAGGGTTTCACGCCTAATACTGGCTTGTGCAATGTCCTGGTTAATGTGTCATTTTTTTAGTTAAACTTTTTGATGAATAAATATTAATTATGAACTAGTGGTGTTAATTTTTATATTTAGAGATTAATATATTAACCATATTTATTTTGAATAATAGTTAGAGAAAAATAGTTATACTTGTCATTCTTTTATGGGCCTTAAGATCCGTTAAAATTGTATTTTACTGCTTCAGGCATAAAAGTTAATTTATGGATATCCATTTATTGAAGTAATGGATGATTTAGAAATTTATTGAAGCACAAAAAAAGAATAATTTTTTATATAAATATATCAATTCATTATATTTCCTTATATTCTTGGTCAATAAAATAATTACTCAATGTTAGGAAAATGATTTTTTTGTCCCAACACTTTAATTTTTGTTGAACCAATAGAATTTTAAATAATAAAAAATTTATGACTTTGAGTCCATAAAATTTTCATTTATCATTAAATTGTTTGTGATTGATGACCTCAATCACTCCTTAATAATATTTATGCCTTTTCTCTAAGTCCAAGTTTTCACTTCCCACCTATGCTCTCCTTTTTGGAAACCTAGTTATATGTTACTTTGGGTAATCATTATGTTTAAAACATTCATTTTTTTGAATGGAAGTTTTAGTATTAAATTTTATGACATGGGTTTCTAAGAAAAGAACTTTAAAGTATTAAAAATTTGAAACCCAGAAAAATTTTGAGGGAGAAATTCATTTTAAGGGGGTAGAATTTAACACCCTGAGTTTTTGTGAAATATATATTTTTCAAATTAATTCAATCTTTTTGATATTTTTAATTTCATAAACACTAAATATAGATTATATTATATTATAGAACCAAGTTATTATTTCTTTTTAAGATACAAAATTTCAATATTTAATTATACGATACCCCAATATAAGTTTTCACTACACGTAACACTGATTTTTCTTGCGTTACACACAACAAAGAGTTTCTACAAAACTCCATTTTTTATTATAATTAATTAAAAGAGATAATTATAACATAGAAACTAAACATAATAATATGAATATTAATAATTTTTTTAAAATATTATTTATAATTTTTTTATATAAATAATACATAATTATGATAAAACATAGAAATTTTGGTAAAGTTTTTATATGTTTGAAAATACTATTTTCTCAAAAGAACTACTTTTTAAGTCCTTATATGAACAATAATAAAATTAATTTTAGAAAATTTTACAAATTTATTAATAAAATAAAAATAATCTTTGAATTTATAATTTAAAAATTATCTTAGGGTGAATTTTTGGTATTTTTCTGAGAAACTTCATTTTTGGGTGAATAATGAAAAATAATGAATTTTAATTCGAAACTGCTTTTTCATCTAATTTATTTATATGTTTAAACTATATTTTAAGTTGGTTTTAAAGTCATAATAGATAAATTATATATATATTAATCCAATTTAGGTCACTTCAATCATTTTTATGTTGAATTTATAAAAAAAATCTTAATGAATTTTTGAACATTCTCACTTTAAAAACCCGCTTTCTCGCCGCGTCTGTGAGATTAACATTAAAATTAATTTTTCCGTTTCTATGAATTGAATTTAAAAAAAATGAAAATAAAATGTTGTAATAATTATAATATTTATATTATAATAATATCAAATTAATTTTAGATAAAAAATATTAGTGAAAGTGATTAAAATTAATTACAACAATTAAAGTACAATTAAGCTTAACAAGAGACTAAACCTTAAACTTAAGTCCCAAAATGATCTATCCACTTATAAAAAACCCATTTTATGGCCATATTTATTCCAAAAACCTTCAATTATTGAGTTTTTTTTTGTTTTTATGACTTTTTAAGGTAAAAACATGGGTACACCTAACTTGTTTTCAAAAATGACAAGTGTGTCCTTTCCCTTCCCTATAAAGGCCACCACATCTCCCCCTTATTCAAACCTCTCAATACACTTAATTTTAGAGAATATATACCCAATTAACTTTCAAAAATCCCTAAATTACTCATTTAATCCTCCCATTTGGTATAAATCCAACCAAGAATCACTTTTGTGTAAAGAAAAATGAGTTACCCAAAGAAGAGTAACATCCTTCCTCAAACTCCCTTCTTTTATTTTCTTTCTCCACCACCTCAATTATTATTATTACATGCTCATATAATAACACCAGTATAATAAATATATTGATATGTTTTTATTATAAGGTTTTTAATTTCACTTATAACCACTTCTATCTAATGGGTAACAAACTTACCATTCTTGTGTACGACAAACTACCACCTCACGAAACGATGTTGTTCATTTTACCTTTACCACCTATTATGGATGGGTAATATTATGTACAATCTATTTTTATGTGATATATATGATATATATGATTTAATTATACTTATGTATTTATTATATAAGTACTACCTTCCTACTTTCCATTTTGTGTAAATACGATAACTTCATTTGTGGAATTGTGGACTACCGCCTCCTCAAAGCGATGTGATTCATTCACATCTTACATGAAAGGTATTAATGAAGAGTTTAGTAAAATTATATGATATATATGACATAATAATTCTAATATAATTATATTATATACATATATACATATATGTCATTTACTTTCCTTCTTTCAATACGCTGTGAAAATGGAAACAACGTTTATGCATACGTGCGACCTACCGTCTCCTTGAACAGTGTACTCCATCTCATATATCTATATTTATAGAATATTATAAATGTTTATATAATGAATATATATGATATATAAGTTATTTTTAATTTTTTTTAAATAATTAAATCATTATTTAAGTAAGAGGATCAATAATGAAAAGTCAAAACACGTACGATAAACAAAACAGTTATTACTCAAAACGTTACTTTAACATGGAATTGTTAATAAAAGGATAACAGAAGGTCATAAGAAAATAATATATAGTATTATATATATGAATATTTTTCTTTTATAGTTTTATAATAAACTTATACTTATTATATAGGAGGAATGTATGAGTACGAATAAATTCAAGACACAAGGTAAGGGAATTTCATCTCACTTTTTATTTCCACGAGATATATGACTTATTCACCACTAATTTATTTTGTGTGGTTTATAAAATAATCATGAATTTATTATATTACTCTTATGAATAAATTTATGGGAATTTATATATCCATTTTATGATCTTTCTTTCATGTATTTTACATTTCAAAAGTTACCAAACCAGTAAGATAGTTTTATCTCAATTTGCTTTCTTTGAGACACATGTTTTTTATGCACCTATATTCCTTTTCGAGGTGTATATACATCCATTTGAAATGTTATATCATGAATATCATTATTTTAATGATATTTTAAGCTTAATTTAATTCCATTTTTTTACATGGAGAGTATGATCCCAAGTTACCATGTGGTAAGAGTTTATTGAAATAATCCCATATTTTATCAGGATTATTTATGATTATGCCTCCATTGATGAAATATTATGATATATATCTTAAAAAATCTCATTATTTTTCTTGAAATATATTTATTCATGTTATATCCAAGTAATGATATGATTTACCACTCTTTGGTACATAATATGATTAAGAAAGTGTTTTTAAGAAAGTCTGACTTTACCTCTCTCTTCGGTCGAAAATCTACGTTCCTTCAAAACCATGTTTTATAAAAGGTTTCCAAAAATACTCAAATATTTTCCTATTATATTTAAAAGACATTTTTACCCAGGTTTTTCCTTTTAAACAAAAGGATTTTTAAAAAAGGAATATTATTTTTATTTTATGGTTGAGGCACTTTTCTAACCTTTTTACGGTGCAAAAGGAATATTAAAAATGTACAAATTTACCCACCATCATGAATAAAATTCCCTTTAATCTTCATTTAAAATATTAAAAAGTTATTTTTTTAAAATAATTTTTTGCTAATATTTTTGAAATTAATTTTTTAAAGTTGTTTTCAAAGAAAAAGGTTTTCAAAAGGTTTTCAAGCTTCTTTTATAAGTTTTCAAGGAAAATGGTCTTCATAATTTTTTATGTTTAAAAATAATTTTAAATAATTTTCAAAACTTACTTTATATGTTTTCAAAAGGTTGTTTTCAAATAAAAGGGATTTAATTATTTTGAAGTTTTTTTTATAATTCTCCAAAGTATTTTCAAATAAATTTTTTTTCAAAATGTTTTCAAGATTATTTTATAAGTTTTTAAGGAAAATGATTTTCAAATTTTTTTCAAGCTTCTTTTATAAGTTTTCAAGGAAAATGGTTTTCAAAATGATTTCAATATTCTTTTATAAGATTTCAAGGAAAAATATTTTCACAATGTTTTCAAGATTATTTTATAATTTTTCAAGGAAAAATGTTTTCAAAATGATTTAAATATTTCTTTCTAAATTTTCAAAGTATTTTATATGAAAATGGGTTTTAAAATGTTTTATGTTTTAAAGAACCTTTTTCAAAGAATAAATATTTTTTCCCCATGAGATGTATTTAAAATATATTTTAAAATTACTTTTCATCTAAGAAGGCATCTATTTATGTTACTCATGCCCTTGTGGGAAATGATATGAATGTTCTATTCATATTATTTATTGAATGGTTTATGTTTTAATAGAATGATTCTTATGACACCTGTTTCTCATTAACAAGTTATATGTTTATGAATTCCATTTCTATTTCATGGATTCTATGATTATGAAATATGTTTCTCCTTCACAGGTTATATGTCTTTGAAACATATTTATTTTCATGGGTTATGATTTGATGAAATGATTATGAAACCTATCTATTTTCCATAGGTTAGGATAAGATTACATGTTTATGATACCCATTTAATTTAATGTGTTATGTTATGATTAATTTTTATGATATTGTGGAACATGTAAGTATGATTTCATTATGAGATGGGTGGGACCTATATCTCCCTCCAATGCATTAGTTAAATATTTATTTCTGATGAGATAGACTAATATGGTCTTGGGAGTGAACCTTTACTACTAAGATGGCCATGAGAGTGAACCATCACTACCAAGATGATATAATGAGTGAAATCATACTACTAATATAGCCATGGGAGTGAACCATGACTACCAAGATGGTATGGGAGTGAACCATGACTACCAAGAGGAAGTTAAGCTTATATAAAATTTTCCCTGATCTCAAATTGAAAACAACATGATAATGAGATTATCATGCTTCATTGTTTGGGGGAAGGGTTTAACATGCTCCCCAAACTTATAACTTCCCCAATATGAGTTTCTAGGAATATGAATTGAAAATATCCATGATGAGTTAAAAACTCTACTAATCTTGGTAAATTATCCAAGTGGATCCCTTGATCTTGTTATAGTTATAAAAAGGTTAGAAGATTCTATTCAGAGGACTAAGCCTAAGCCTCGGTCGATGACAACATCTCTAGTAAAGGGGACTAGGAAATAAGAAACAATTATTACGCTTAAACCAGCCCCGATACCAACTCGAGCACTGAAACCTATGCAATATCATGAAATTCCCCCTCATGAATGATTAAAATAACAATATTTCATTTACTAGGAAGGGAGAAAAGAGAATAGGCACATTATATATGAATAATGTTGGGTTAAAGTTTATTCTTTCCAAAATGAGGAAGTCCATGGATATTTCATCATAGTTGTGACTTTTTTCTAAAGATAAAGAAAACTAGGTATACTGATCAGGTTGGACTCAATGACCATATGAAATATTTACCCCTCCATTGAATATTAGGTTACACCATCCATGAGTGATTTTTCTTTTAATACATCCTCTAAAAGATGGTAGATTTTTGGTAGGTGAAACTAGATAAACCACCAACACAAGTGGCTTGTGTTTCTGCCCTATCACTGGAAGAGGAAGTGGAATGAAAAGAAATTATAAACAATATCATGTATAAATTTGATGATTAGATTAATAGAAATTTGGGAAAACATGAAATTCCATTATCAATCCATAATTGAATCAACTAGTTATGACCCCAACTCCCTATATGATAATCAATCTTAATTCTTCGATATCACAGTCTTCTAAAAGTCAGCCTTCCAAGAATTGGTGAAACTAGCTTAATAAGAAAGAGAAACAATATAAGGAACCTATAATAAGGCTTAATTTGGTTCAAAACCTCTCATATTTCATGCCCTTGACATTGGGAGTAAGGTCCCCCACCCCGCTAAATGGTTCAACAGGCATCGACCCCTCAAACAAAATTCTCATCAGACAAAGATTTTTTATTTAGACCAGCTAACATAATTCATTTGGAAAATCCCTTATCTGATGAATAAGACACATATGACCCTGATTTATCCTCTCAAAATCAGATATAAGGAGGAAGAGGTTGTTGATTCCAATGGGGTTGAGGAAGACACGGTCGACACAGATTTTGAGATTTAGGATAAATCCCTACTAAGACCATATATGCTACAAATACCTAGAGACATGCACTTCAGTAGGTTCAATAGGAGCGACAATATACTATATAGTCCTCCAAGTCCCATTTAGTTACCATTATACTAGATTATCTATTGAAAAATCAATGTACATATTGTCAGCGTCAAAATGTGGTAAATTTAACTCAACCAAACCTATAGATGACTAGGATGCCCTAAACTTCCGATTAGGGAAGATAACCACCAGTACATGTTCCCAAGAATAGTATTATCTTCATATAGGGAATTGTAGATCTTTGGCTCAGAATTATGATATCTTTAAATAGTTTAGCATCATTTCGACCATGATTTTAATTCTCTATGACCTCTATCTTTCAAAGGAACACAGAGAAGTAATTTTTGAGGATCTTTTAATCCATTAAGAATTTGAAACCAAGGACACCATCACTAAAGTGTTCCATGTGTAAAATGAAATTATTGAGTTCCATGTAGTCATTTAATTTACAGAGAAAGATAGGGAGACCACCATATAAGGGAATATCAGGCCACTATATATTCTGGTAAGTTGGATGACATGGATGTTCATCAAGATCTCATTGACAATGATTTCTGGATCAATCTCATTTCAATCTAGACCCCCCTAACGTTTGGGCTATAATAGAGATGATTTATATACCTACACTTTGACAATCCAAGGGTATGAATAAAGTGAACACATTCTTCTTGGTCGAGTCAAGATCATGCCCTAGTTTTAAGACCTTATCTCTAATTTAAAATTTATGGGTTTTCATTAGGATAGAAATTTCAATGTCTTACTTGGAATACAATGGATTCACTTGAATGAAATGATACCTTCTTCATAAAAGAAATTCATTAAATATTCCAATAATGTATAGACTAGAGTGATTTATGGTGATGATACCCCTTTTGATTCCCATGAATCTCAATAGATAAAATGATACTCTATTGAAGAGAGGGAAAATAACCTACTATAAATGATGTCTGCTGGATCACTACCCCAATGGTTTGAAGATGGCCCATGTTAACCCATTCCATGAACATAGTGAAGACTATGTACTTCCCATCAATTGGATTAAGGAATCCACTCTAGATTTATGCAATCATCGAGTTATGTAGATCACATATGAAAGGATAGATCATCCAATCACTTTCATGTCATATAATGGATAAGAATATACCCTTATAGAGAAACTTCCACAAATAGAGGAAGAGATAACCATATTGTCTATACAAATTAATCTCACAAATGAATGCCTCTACACAAGGGCCGGTTTGACCAACATTCGGAACACACAACTAAGGTTATTTGATCACATCAGCCTAAACCCTTTAGGTAGGAGGTAGAAACATGGTATGGGAACATTTTCTCCCATATTCATGATATTGATCATTTACAATGAATCCATCCATGCAAGAGAAGGCTATGATCCAAAAAATAACAATTATTCCCTAAATGAAAGTACTCCCACTTTGTCTCTAAAATCTAAGGACCCCCTAAGTCACCATTGGGATCAGAAAATTCCTCCACTTCACTGGAAATAAATATAAATTCCCATAAGACATATCGTGAATCTTAGGATATCGACACTTATTTTACACTCGATGATAGTAGAGAAGAAAGAGATGATATCCAGAATATTTTCAATGATAGTGCCCAAAAATTGGATCTTTTGGAGTCTATAGACACTTCCTCATCATTCAAATAATAAGAAAATAGTCTTATATCATCTTATATCCCCAAAATGTCCCTTAATCACATTCTTATAACAAGATTAATGTAGATGGATAGGAAAAAGAAAATGTCTAGAGTACTCCAGACCACAATGATCATACATCAACAACTGTCGAGACCTAGAGACACCTCCCAATTATTTAAAGAGGATAAAAATTCCCCTAAATTGCATATCAGTCCTGAAAGCATTACTTCATCACTCACTTCCACTGAGATTCAAGCAGGAGAAGAAGATAAAGAATATCATAGAGAATTCCCACTAGTATTTGAGGAAGGAATCTTTACTACCATTGATGAAACCAGATAGGTGAATTTGGGTACATAGGGGTACCCATGACCCAATTTAATTAGCACCACCATTTCCTATGAGGAATAAGATGTATATATCTTTTTCTTGAATAAAAATCAAGATTTATTCACTTTTAATTACATAGAAATGTCTAGAATTGATCTTGATGTGGCCACCAATCATTTGGGTCTACCTGAAAATCATCATAGTTATAAACAAGAAGGAAACACAATGCATCCAATTCATGATACAAAGGTCGAAGCCAAATTTGAAAACCATATCAAGTCCGAATTAATTCGTGAGGTTCAATACCCAAGTGTCTTACCAATATCATACTTTTCAAGAAGAATAAAAAATAAATCAAAGTTTGTATTGACTTTAGAGATATCAGCCATAATTTAAAAAAGGATGAATTCCCTATTTGGATCATGAAAATTTTGATTGAGGAAACTATTGGGTTATAGGCCCTATCCTTCATAGACAAATATCCCAATTATAACTAGATTTGGATGGCCCCTGAGGATGAGGAATCCACCACTTTTTGGGTTACTCAAGGGGTGTATTGTTACCAAGTAATCCCCTTCAACTTGAAGAATAATGATGGAACATATCAATGTTACTTGAAACATATATTCAATACCTTATTTGGAAATACCATGTAATGTTATGTGGATACTTTGGGGTTAAATCATAGAAATTATATCATCATATTATTGATCTCAAGATTATTTTCAACAAGTTACAATAACCCAACCTAAAAATGAACCCCTTGAAATGTGATTATGGGGTAACATATGGGAAGTTTCTCAGGTTCATAGTACACCATCATGACATTGAGGTCGACCTAGAGAAAACCAAGGTGATACTTAAGATGAAAACCCCTCAAAATATAAAAGAGTTATGAGGGATTAAAGGATGAATTTATTAAATCATATGATTTATAGTTAACCTCCCAAGAAATTTATTACCCTTTACTAAGATCATGTATACGAGAGTCACTTATTAATGAGATAAAGATGGTTAGGAGGCTTTGTAAAATATCAAGTAATAACTCTCAAACCCACTGGTGATGATTTCATTGATAGAAGGGAAGCCACTCATATTATATCTAGTTGGAATTGATTATCTACTTGGTTCCCTCCTCACATAAATAATGATACAGGAAAAGAAAATAGTCTTTATTATCCTAGTAAAACTATGATAAATATCAAGACTTTATATTATGATAGAAAAATGAATTATCTTGCATTGAAATTTATGATTTAGAAATTGAGACACTACCTACAACATCAAGATTTCCATTTGGTATCTCACATCGACCCAATCAAGTACATTATCAATTTACAATGTTAACTAGGTGACTGGTATAGAGTGAAGTCATTCTACAATAGTTTGATATCCAATTCATACCACATTATTAATTCAAAGGGAAAGTATTGATAGAATTTTGTGTGACACATACCATTACATAAATCACACTAATGGGTGCTGAACTACCCAATGAAGATGTATTCTCTATTCAAGAAAGTCCCCAAACACAAGTGATATATTTTTATAGTGCTTCCAGAATTCGAACATGAAAAAATACGAAAAACCCAAATCTCAACCAGGTTAGTTTTTGAATTATTCTTATCTCTCAATCTAAAGAATTCTTTATATATTCCTTCATATTTTTAGAAGGAAAAACCAACAATAAAACCATGTACTAATCTCTCATAACAGGTTTAGAATTGGCACTGAAAATACTATAAGACAACTAGAATATCAATTAGGATTCAAAATCAGCAATCAATCAGATTAATGGTGAATATTATATTAATAACAAATAATTTATCCCCCTATTTGATTAAAAATGAGGGTTTATGTAAGATTTCCATTTTGAGCTGACACTGTTTCATGTTTCTCATTCACAGAACACCCAAGAAGATGAATTGTCTAATAAAACCACCACCCTGGAAGATCTTGATTAGGATTAAATAGTCATAAATATTGCAAACCACATGGTAGTTTTTCAATTCACTAGAAATGACTAGGAAGTGGTTGATGGGATCAATATAACCTATGATCAAGACGAGTCAATATCCATTCCAATTGATATTGCTATTGGATGGATGCCTCCTATACTAGACTATCTCTAAAGTAGATCAAACTAAGTAAAGAAGGATAAAATCTGACGATGGGCCATAAAATTTGTTCTTTATAATGGCTTTAATTATAAAAAAGTCCTCTACAAATGAGGGTTTGATGGAGTCCTCCACAAATATATTAAAGGATGAGAGACCTTTACTATTATGTAAGATGTCCACACAGACACTTATAGTGCTCATCAATTTGAAACCAAACATTCCCACCATGTCAAATGACTTGGATATTTTTGGCCATTGATGACCTAAGATTATGTGGAATTCACCAGAAAGTGGAACACTTTACGGATACATGATAATTTAATATATCAACCCCCAGAGCTACTATACACTGCTAAATATTCTTGGTCATTTTCTACATGGGGAATAGATGTCATGGGTCTATATCCCCTAGCAATAGTCAAGAAGTTCAAGTACATGATTATTATTTCTGACTTATTCTTAAATTATGTCAAGACTATATCCCTTAAGGAAGTCAAGATAAAGGCTATCATTAACTTTGTAAAGTCTAATTTCATCACCAAATTTGGTATTCCTTATATGATATTGACATACAATAACACTAAATTTTACTCTTCCAAGTTAAAAAGGTTGTATAAACAATATGACATTCATTCCAACCAATCATCCCTCTACCATATAATGAAAAATGGATAGATTGTATCTTTTAATAAAATTTTATCTAATATACTCAATAAAATGGTGGATAGGGACAAGAAACCCTAGATTAAAAAACTTCCACATGCTTTGTGGGTGTTGGCCTCACTAGGTTAAATACACTGAGAGGGGGGGGGGGGTGAATTAGGGTGTGATAGATTAAAACAAATTACCCTTTGATATTGTTTAATAATTAAATAAAACAATCTTATATCTTATTATCATAGTAATATATAAATATATAATTGAAATCCTATATAAAAAACAACAATTTTACTTGGTTTACCCTTAATTGAGCTAATATAAAGGGAATACAAAGGTAATGTTCCAATATAAAAAAATATAATATAGTGTATTGTTGTTGAAAAGTTTGAAGTAGACCAATATCCCTATTGGTTTACAACCATTCATACTTTGAAATGTCACCACTCTCTCAAATGAAGTTAAATCATTGCTCCTTCAGAATATTCTTCTATTAATATGAAACACCTCTAAATTGGTTTGTTAGTTGGAGCCAAAATGAAAATAGGGGGGGGGTGAATTGTATTTTAAAAATTAAAGTGAAAAATACAAAAAAAAATCAGAATAAAATTATTTTGATACTATGAAATAATAAAGTGATAAATTTTATCCATATTAAAGAATTAATATCAAATTTGATTAAGTGATTAATCAAAAAAGACAGTGGACATATTAAATTTATTCACTTTATGTTTATTGATATTAGATGATTCAATTCATAAAAGTAAAGAGAAAGAAAAAATTATTTGATAAGGAGTTCAGTAATAGAATATGAGGTAACCCTATTTATACACCCCTCAATTCAAGAGATATGTCTTCCCTTGGTTTTAACAGAAACCCAAGAACCAACTTCCCTTAGTTTTAATGGAAACCCAAGAAATAAATTCCATTTATTTCAACATAAAACCAAGAAAAAATTTCCCTTGGTTTTAACAAAAACACAAGAACTAACTTCCCTTTCCTTTTTTGACTGTGACAAGAAACCTGTCCCTCACTCTGTGGTAGTGAGAACCCGTACCTCACCTTATGATTATGAGAACCTTTTAAAGGATGAGTTGATAATAAATATATTTTCTTAGAATAAATTATTAACAAAGATGGTCCTCTATCTATTTATAAATATGGTTAAAATTGATATGTAGAGAGATATATAGAGACAAAGAGGAGAGCCGTTGTGATTTAGAAACGAAGAATGGCGCTTTGAGAGGAGGGATTGAAGATCGCTAGTGATTCTATGTTGATTCGATCAAGAATTTGTTTCTCAGTTTGGGATGATGATCCAAGAACCAAATGCATATATTTATAGGATCAAAAAAATATATGAAACTTCTATAATTAATTAGGTTTAATAAAGCCAAATAAGAATTCATTACAAATATTTTTGACCTCATTAAAAACATTCTCAGAATTTTACTCCCGGTTCCATTGGATACTCGGTAGCCACCACTAGGTAGCTGGTGGACCACTAGGAGACCAATAATTCTAGAAAAATCCAAATGGATACCCATTCACCTCCACTAGATATTTTATGGGATTCTACTAGTTGGGGAAACCTCTGTCTTCACTACTAGCCAGCCAGTGGGTCTTATGCACTTCAGAGATTTTGTACACATGACACCGACTATCCAGTACCTTGAATTAGGTAGCCGGTGCAGCCTAAACCAGTTCACCTTTGAAATGAGCCTCACACACTTCCTTTAATTTCCTTCAATGGATCTTCTAACATCATTACATGATCTTGAAACATGAATTAATACATGTCCAAGCCTTCAACAAGATAAATAAGTTGCCTTTGAATTATCTTTAATATATCCATTTTTATAATTAATGACATGACTTAAAGTCATAATCATGATTCATAAAATCACTAAAATGAAAAAATTAGATACACAAGATAATGTTTTTGATCATGAAAACACCATGATAGAGAGAGTTATAATAATCTCCCCATTTTTTTATGATCACAAACACTAAACATAAAAATGATAAATTAAGTGTAAATCAAGAGTAAACGATATAACAATGAAATTCAAGATATTATTGATCAATATATTCAACATATCAAGAATTAAAAGTAAATAAAAATGAATTCAACATGCTCAAGACATAAAAGTAAATAAAAATATATTCAACATAATCAATACTTTAACTAAATTAAAAAAATATTTAACATTATCAAGAGATAAAATTAAAATATATTCCACAAAATTATCCCCTTTTGTAACCCAAAAGCTTCTCCCAAACATAAAACGAAATATCTCCCCCTTTAAAATACATTTCTTACCCTTTGAACCAATAAAAAAATTTCCCCCCTTTGACCCCAAAAGGTATCTCCCAATAACCAAACAAATATCTCATCCTTTGTGATTATCAAAAAGGAAACTAGGAAGGAAAAATAAAAGACTATTAAAGTAAGTAAAACAAAGACAATACACAAGATATAAAGAATTAAAGTGCATGAGATGGATCAATGATATAAAATTTAAGTTTACATAATCTTAATTACAAAGTAAAATATAAGAGTGAATCTCAAGTTATTTAAAAATATTTAAAGATAAAATATTTGAAAAATAAATTTTGAAAAAATAAGAAAAATAATGTTGAAAAAGATAAGAAAAAATAAATTTTGAAAAATATAAGAAAAATAGAGTTGAAAAAGATAATTTTTTTTGAAAAAGATAAGAAAAATAATGTTAAAAAAGATAATAAAAAAAGAAATTTTGAAAAGTATAAGAAAAATAAAGTGAAAAAAGAGATAATATTTACTTGAAAATAATTTTAAGAGAAAGAAAAAAAGGAACAAAAAAGAAAAGTTTAAAAATAATTTAGATATGACCTATCATTGTTCAATAAAAAAATTAAAGATGATAGATAGAGTTTGGAGAGATCAAGAAAAGAGATTCAATAGAAAAATTAAACTTAAAGAGACCAAAAAACCTTTTCCCATATATATCCAAGTTGATGTATAAACTTTATCAGAATGATAAAATCAATGCCCCCCTCAATTGGAGCATTAAACGACGAGATCAATATATAAATTGTTGATCAAAAATTTCAAGATGTTAAAACACCATTTTTACTGAGAATAAACCATATGATAAATGAATGATGTTTGACAGTGAAGACCTATAAGAACTCAAAAACATTTGCCTTTTAGTACCCTTGAGGGCCCTTCAGTGTGAGATAATAAACATAGATATGGTGAAACAATATTGGGTCTACCAAGATTAGTTAATAAGGATTTAGAAACCCAAACTTGTTTAGTTTTTTAAAAAATATTAGAAGCAATATGTATATACTTAAGTCTTCTACATCTTTCATTTTAGGAATTGAAATCAGAAATTAAATGACCATATGTTCAGAAATAATTGAAAAAATTATTTTAATAAATCCTTTTCAAAAAAGTATTATTTTTATAAGAGCTTTCTTTTTTTTGAAAAACCAAAATCATGATCATATATTTTAATACATTGGGAACGAAGGATCATGATAATATTTTGTTTACCTTGAGTGAATTTATAAAGAGTAACGTATGAGATCCTTGATTTTATATTTTAAAACTTAAATAACTGTTTTTTTTAATTTTAAAATAAATTCATTTTTTTCTTTTGAAAGAAGATCCTTTTCATTGAAAAGTTGATTTTTCTCATTAAGAACTTGTTTATATTTCTCAATGATATCTTCATATTTCAAAATAAGTTCTTTATTTTTTTTCAATTTCATATTATTAATAATAAGAGAAAGAAAATAGGATGAATGAGAGGAAGAAGAGGAATGAGAGTGAGAGGGATAAATATGATAAATAACCTATTCAACCACCAAGATATGACCCGTAATGAATTTAGGACTAGATTATATTGATTCATATATTGAAATAGAATCCTTTATAACACTCCATTTTGAAAATTGTAGATACTTATTACCATTTTTGTTGTCTTTATATTTTTTTTAAGAGAAAATCTCTCTTGATGTGACCCTTCTTTTTTGAAACCGAAATAAGTTACTTTTGAAACTTAAATTTGATATTGATTTTTTGTCTTGGTGAGATTTTTTCTTCTTTTTATTCAATATTATGGTCAGGCATTCAATATTAGATTCATTATTGGATTAATCATCATCATTAATATCATCAAAAGATTTGAAAGAAATTACTATCTTGGTTTCTTTGGATTTATTTTCTACTTTATATTATTTTTTGGATTTATACTTAATGATAATTTCATACATCATGAGAGATCTAATTAGTTATTCAAGAGACATATTTTTAATATATTTTTCTTCTTGTATATCCATCACCTTGGGTGCCCATGAGCTCAGTAAAACCCAAATAATTTTAATCACTAAGTTTTCTGTAGAAAAATCATACCAAGAGACTTTCATCCATTGAAAATATTAGTAAAATCAGATAAAATAACGAAAATAGGTTCATTTTAATGCATACTAAAACTTTAAAAGTATTTTCTATATAAATAAATATCAGTGTATTTGACTTTGTTTGTGCCTTCATGAGTAATTTCTAATTAATTCTAAATTTCATGAGATTTTTTTCGATAATATGTATGATTAAATTCATTTTAGTCTAAACCATAATGAAAGGAATTCATATATTTACCATCTAATTCAAAAGATGTAATATCTCAAGGAGTGCATTTATCTTCAGGTTCAGTTGTAGGGGTATAACCACACATAACCATTTTTTAAACTAGATACCCAATGATTCTTAGTAAAATAGACATATGAGTTTTCCAATAAGAATAATTTGAACTATCAAAGAAAGAATCATGAGAATAAGAGGGTGATTCCATCATAAAATTGTACTTTGAAATTAATAATTTTTTTAGAAACAAAAACAATTTTTGAAACATAAGGATTTCAAAATAAATAAAAATATATCCTCAAATACCAATTGTTGGTCGGAGTAGAAATTGAAATGGGGGGGGGGTCGGTTGAATTGAATTTTAAAAATTAATGTGATAAATACAAATGAAAAATTTAGAATAAAATGATTTCGAGATGATGAAATGATAAAGTGATATTTTAGATCCATATTAAAACTTAATATCAAAGTTGATTAATATATTAATCACAATAGATAAAGTATATATCAAATTTATGAACTTTATACATCTTGATATTAGATGATGAAATGCGTAAAAGAAAATAGAAAGTAAACACAATTTTACAAGGAGTTTGGAAATAACTCATGAGGTTACACTACATCTCCACCCCTCAATTTGAGAGACATGTTGTATTAGAACTTCCCTTGGTTTTAATGGAAGCCCAAGAAGAAACTTCCCTTGGTTTTAACAGAAACCCAAGAACTAAATTCCTTTGGTTTTAATGAAAATCCACGAACCAAATTCCCTTGGTTTTAAAGGAAACCCGAGGACCAAATTCTCTTTTCCTTTTTATGATCTTGTAAAGAAACCCATCCATCACTTTTTGGTGGTGAGCACTTGTCCCTAATTTGTAGCTGTGAGAGATTTTGAAAGGATGAGGTGGGAATATAAAGATTTTATTAGCACAAATATTTTAAAAATATGATATTATATCTCTCTAGAAATATTGATACAATTATTTGTGTGTGTGTGAGAGAGAGATACAAAGAGTAGTACCTTTGAGATTTAGAAATGAAGAACGTCTCTTTGATAAGAGGGATTAGATATCAGTAGATATTTGGTGTCGATTCAGTAAAGGAGTTATTTATCAAGTTTAAGATGATGATAAAAACACCCAAGGACTCTATTTATAGTATCCAAAATAACTGATAACCTTCTGGATTTCTTCAGGGGTAATAAATCTGAAGAAGACCATTTTGAATGTGTTTTTGACCACATTAAAAGCATTCTTAGACTAGTAGTCCTGATGCCACTAGATACCCTATAAACTCCACTGGGTAGTCAATGGACCACTTGGAGACCACTTATTTTGGAAAACTCCCATCATCTAGCTAGTGCACGAATACCAGGTAGCTGGTGGCCTTATGATACCTGGGCAAGCCTATGTCTTTATCACAGAATAGCCAGTGGGTCTTCTAAAGTTCAATGCTTTTAGACATATGGAATCAGCTTTCCAGTGTTTCCTGTACTAGTTAACCTTTAAAAATATCCTCCTCCACTTACTTTAATGTACTTTAATGGATCTTCTAACACGATTACCTGATCTTGAAGTATGAATTAATATTTTTCCAATACTTCTATAAGATCAAAAATTTATCTTTGAATCAACTTTAATGTCTCCATTTTGATCATTAATGACATGAATTAAATTCAAAATGAAGATTATGAAAATCACTCAAATCAAAACATTAGATACATAAGAGAGTGTTTTTGATCATGAAAACACCATGATATAGATTGATAGGTACAATATTTCACATATATGTTAGTGTTCCATGAAGATCCATTTTCACTTGAGAGATGAAATCTGCTTTACAACATAGTGTATTATTTGCGAAACTACTTTAGTGAACTATTACTATTCATTAATGATCTACTTCAATCCCTATGAAAATTGTCTGTATACCTTGTGTCAAAAATTCCTCATGAACTATATTTGATTCATGAATATATTCCACCATGAAATACCTATCACTTATGATCTACAATGCACTATAAACTAAAAATCCTTCGTTAACTCAACTCTCTTCGTGAACTCCACTACTTCATGAACCACTTTCAGACTAATTTGAATTTATTTTGCGATAATACTATCCAATGAACTTATCTATATCTAATGAAGTTATTATGGGTCCATTATATAGTCAAAGAAATCTAAAAATCTCACTAATCACAATTACACTCAATCCATTTAGGAATAGGATCCACCATGTACTGCACCTATTATCTGGTTTATATAGCACAACCCTCCTTTTACAGTGGTCTCAAAATCATTTAACTTTGAAACTGATGAGCTTACTTTGAGAATTCCCTTTTATAATTCCTTTGAAACACCTCATTTCAATTACAAATTATGAGACCCTTCCACAAAATTTATTCGTGGTTCATAAACTTGTTATGTGAGCTCAATGAATTTTCCAAATTTCCTTCCCCATGAACTTCTCATATGGTTTGCGATCTCCCTTTTCAGTCACTACATACTTTCTATGTGGTTTATGATTTTTTGTAAACATCCTTTGATATTTCACATAGTTTTTATGCATTCTGTTAATTTTTCTATGAAACAATTATTCCTTTTACATTAGATGAACTCTAAAATTTAATACTAAAAAATTTGAAAAACATTGGGAAAATCCTCCACCTTCAAAACACTTACTTTGGAAAAAAACCTATTGTAACTTTCTCAACAAACACAATCAACCCAAAAACCTTGAAACCCCATAGAGAGGGATTATTTCCGAACAATCCTCCCTTTGGTTTTTTTAAAACACTTCCAAACTGTATATAAACAACTTTTAAAAAACACACTTGCATCTTATGCTTCAACCACAGTTTACAGTCCATGACTCTAGAAAGCAATTAAATGATATACTCGACACTCACTCTAATCCCACATGAGTAAATATTGATATGAGAAACATGAGTATTATGAAAATTTAATCAATTAACCACTTCATCTTGATACCATTGTAAGAGCCTTTATCAATACCAACTATTCATGAAATCCAATAATAATTATTGAATTTTGTTGGAAATTGATCCAAATATTACATAGCCTATAGCCCATGATGTGACCACTTTATTCAACCACACTTCATAAACCTCATGATTTATAAACTCCTTAAATGATATATATTAATTAAATTAACTACTTCAAAATTGATATATTTGAAGCCCCCCCTATTTCACTACCCCCTTATCCGTTTCTACACCATTTCATGATCAAGACTTCTCCACATTTTTCAAAAAACTGAAATGTCACACCTTTGTGGTCTAAAACATGGTAAATAACACATATCAACACATAGGAAAAAAATACACCATACCTTAGGGATAAGGGGTCCTACATCCACAATGTTCAAGTGTGGGGTGTAGACTGGACTCCAAGATCTAGTCAATGTCAGTCAAACTATTTTTTGGGTAAGTCCATCATTTGGATGTCTACAACCTTTATTTCAGTAGGTATATAATTGAGCTTCACAATCACATGCTCCACTTTCTTCTTGATAAAATGATACTTGATTTCAATTTGATTCATCTATGAGTGATGGAAATTATTCTTTCGAATATTTATAGCACTTAAATTATCACAATTGATTTTAATCATAGACTTCATTTCAACTTCCATATCTTCAAGTTGTTGCTTCATCCACAGTAACTACGTGCACGCTTTAGTGGATTCAATGTATTTAGATTCTATATTTCTAAAAGAAATGGAATCTTGTTTCTTTATTAGCTAAGAAATACACAGTCTTCCAATATATAATGAACCACTTGACATTGACATTCTACCATTTGTTGAACTGGACCAATCTGCATCTATATAGCCTAATAACTCTTTTTGATATTTTTCATTATACAAAAAAACAAAATCCACAATTACTTTGATATACCAAAGTATTATTTTCATTGCAAGTGAGTAGTTTTAATTAGTATTACTTTGATACCATGTGACCTAGAACATGTAAATTTTTTTTAGGTAATTCCACTGTTAAGTACAACAATATTCTAACGATATTTCTATAAACTATGGAATTAAACACGCTAACCTCATCATCTCTTGACAATTTCATCATGGTAGAATCTGAAGTTTTTATCTCCTTAGAATTTCCCATTTTAAATATTCTCATAACCTCCTTAGTATATTTATATTAATAAATTAACATCCCATGCCTTGTATCACCTATAGTTTAAGGGAAAATGTCAACTCACTAATTATTGACATTTCAAACTCACATTTCATGAATTTTGCAATTTTTTTACATTGCACTTCATTCGATCCACCAAAGATCATGTCATTGACATACACTAACACCATCATCCTTTAATTAATCTCATATTTAAATGAAGATTGTAATTAACTCCACCATGATGGAAACTAATCCTCATCAAATACTGATCAAGTCACGAATACCATGCTCTTGGTGATTGCTTCAACCCATACAATTCCTTCTTCAGATGAAAAAATTTGTTCCTATATTCATGGACTATAAAACCTTATAGTTATTTGATTTACACCACTTCCTATATAACACTATTTAGAAATGAAGATTTTTCAGACATCTAGAAAACATTGAATTTCCTTTGCACTACTACAGTTAAGAATAGTCAAATAGTCTCCAACCTCACAACATGTGAAAATGTCTCATCTATATTGATTACCTTGATATAGAGTATCCCTTTCACACTATTCATGCTTTATTTTGAATAAATATATCATATTAATTAAGTTTGTTATGGAATACCCATTTGGTCTTGATTATGTTCTTATTAGCTGGAGTTGAAACAATCTCCCATGTATGATTATTTTAGATTTGGTCAAACTATTCATTAATTTCTTGAACCCAATTCATATCTTTTTTAGATTATTCAAAAAAAATTAGATCTATCTATGATAGGAAATATTGTTATTGTAGAGACTTCATCTTCCTTTTTTGTACTTACACTACTTGATCATCGATTATTTTTTTCCTATAAATTTTATCTCAACACTTCAGCTTCAATATAGATACAAGTCTGAATTTATTCCTCTAATCATCAGTATCATATTTGGAATTAGTATTTTACACTCCTCCCCTAGAGTTTATTACCTTATTATCACTATCATATAGAAACATCTCACTATGTTGTTAGAGATTTTTTCTATTTTACACTACAGTGAAATAATTACTTATGTCCACTTTTCCTAGCTATTTGTTAAAGCATTTATATGATTTTAATTTTCCTGATTATCCAAGGAATATCCATTTATCTCCATAGAATTCAAACTTCTTATGTTTCTCCTTATTGAGAATTAAGAACTTACTTATGAAGACTTGAAACTATTTCAATGTTGGATTATTTCCATATCATAGCTCATGCAAAGTCTTTTATTCTTTCAAACACATCAAAGCTCTATTAGACATGTAGGCTGATTTCAAGAAAAATTCCTTTAAAAATTTTCTTGGTAGGTATTTTTTAATGAGAATTATTATGACAATGTATTTTATGATCCAATTTATCCTATCAAACAGAACTATTTGATGAGTATTTCTCATTGCTAAAACATGGTTCCATATCCAGTGTTTCTTGATATATTACTCTACCTAGATATTGATAAAATCTATGCCATTATTAGTTCATAATTTTATAATTTTATGTCCAAGTATCTTTACAAATTCCTTTTTATATTGTGTTATGAAATTGAACACCTCTTACTTGTGAATGATGAATGTAACCCAGACCATCCTGCTATAGTCATCAATGAAAAGAACATAATATATATTCTCATCAAGGAATCTTGGTGAGATAGGTATAAAAACATCAATATGCACCAGTTTAAGCCCTATTTTTGATCTTTTCTCTTTTTCATTATACATATTTTGAGTAATTTTCCCTTGTTGATAGGAATCACACATGTGTGTATGACTACATGATAACTTAGGGAAATATCAAGCACCATCAATGTTTACTAGATATTCCAAGGTTGATTGAATAAAATGCCTAATTCATTTATTACATAATCTATTTTCTTATTCCTTAGATATAAAGAACATATATTATTCTCCACTGAATAGGTAGAGATTTCCCTTTATACACTTACCCTTAATAACATCAACATCATCTTTGAAAATACAGGTCTTCTAGGTAAACTTTATTTTATGTCTAGAGTAATATAATTGAATTAAATTTAGCACATTATGAGTGAGACATTCAAAATCCAAAACATCTTCTCATCTTATATATTTTCCTCCAAATTTGTATTTCCCAAAGCTAATAATCTTTAGGACTTCATTATTTCCAAATCTAATTACACCATTCATGTCATTCTTAATTCCTATGATAATATCCTTATTTACCATCATGTGGTAAGTGAATATGTTGTCAAGGATTAAAACATTAGTATGATCTAATGATTTCAGGGAAATTTTTACAACCATATCCTATTATGCTCTTCTCCTTTTGATCAATGTATTTAGCTTCACACCCTGTGTTGATTGAAACGACTATTATTCTTAATAGTATGATGACCCAACTTAATTTTTCAATATTGAAAATCAATTTTATATTTTTGGATCACTTGATGTTTCCTTGAGATTCTATATACAACCACTTTGATTTTTTATTGACACATTCTTTTTTATCATCGATGAGAAATATCTATCCATATTTCCAAATTCTCTACACCAAAAATAGCGACCATAACAATTATTATTAGAATATTATAATCTATTTTGATTCCTATGTTTATCTTGTTCCCTTAAATACCTATTGAATATGGAACATAAATTTTGGGAATATCTAATTTTATACAAAAATAACACCTAATTCTAGGTGCACCCCTATGTGTCATAATTTTAGCATTGGTTTTCCCTTGAGTTCTCTAATATTTTGAGTCATACCCAAATAAAACTTTAACTTCAGAGTGGGTGTTGTGGTCTTTCATTTACTATTAATAATTTATATTTATGACCAAGACACATACCAACCATGTTATTTAGATATGTATTTTGATTCCATTGATAAAAATTTGTCTATTCTACTGGACACCCATGATCCACTTTCACCTTTTCTATCACCAGAATGATCCTCTTTCCTGATGTCAAATGGAAATTCAATTTTTTTTCCTGATCTTTAACTTTTCATCATAGGATGAAAACTTCCTCCTCAGTCTATTCAATATGTTTGACCTAATATTTCAATATCTTAGTCAAACCATTGAAAACCTTGGTTTGTTCTTCAACTTTGATCTTCTACTCAATGAACTTCTATAAAATTTATAATTTTTCCAAATTGAGATTTTTGATTTCTTCCTTTAACTTGGAATTATATTCTTTCCATTTCTAAATATAGAGTTTGGAATCATGAATTATAGTGTGGTTATCATGGTTTAAGGTCAAGAAAATTTTTATTTTATTAAAACTTGGAATTTAGCATAGGGATGACCAAGGTCGTTTCCCAATGAGAGTACGTGTGTTGGTCTTCACCATCTAATCACGTATGTATTTTTGTTTTTAATTTTATTAATTTTTAGAGAAAAATAGTGATGGTTATTGGTTTTTGATGAATGAAAATAGGGAATAAAATGTAAATATAGGACAAGATGGATGCAAGAAAGGGAGACACCCCAGGATTCAACATTGTGATCCCTCCTTATCACACAACCTTAACCCTTTAATTCCATTATTTATGCGATTCAATTAGCTACACATATACTTACTACTTAAATTGTGTGAATGAACATCATAATAAAGGAGAATATTCTAAGTGATAAGTTCATCACTCTCTCAAATGGGTCACAATCATGAAACCATCCTACATTTAGATCATTAATCCCATCATATAACATTGATCTGAATAGTGGGAAAGTAAATAATGTTCAGGAGTACGAAATGAAATTATAAGGAGAGATACATGAGGTATGATCATATCTTTATCCTCTCAACCTCAAGATATACTCAGAGAAAATTAATAGGAATCATGATAGGTTCTTTCACTCTACATCATTGGTTTTCATTCAATAGGTGATCCTCGGGTTAGTCTCTCACCATCGATGAAAGCTTGAGAGATCAAAAGACTTCATAGTGGGTGAGAAACATAAATAACAAAGAGTGAAAATGAACAACATAGTTTAATAGAATGAAAATTTATTAAAATACAAAAACCCATAAATTAATTATAGAAGAGACTAAGTTTCAATCATCTAGAGCTAAATGTTTCTACTATGTGAAGGGGAAATGTATTTATAAATACTAAAAAAATTCTTCATTCTAATCATCTTCATTGTATCTATATCATGCTTCATATAGATGAGAACCATGTGTGGAGGATGAGGGTATGGATGATTTAGTTGGGTATCTTATTACTTTTCCCATCTCAGATATTCGTCCCACAATCAAGCTCTATATTGGTTCGAGAAAAATTGGAGAAAAATTATTTATATCCTTCATGGATATATTGAAAATTAGGTTCTATATATGTTCACATGAGGAATTACACATTATAGAAATTGAGATAGATAATTTGGTCCTTGGCAATGGGATTAAATGAACTTGTCTCATTGTCTTCCAAATTCTTTAACTTTAGATCATCTCCAACTCGACCTGCTTTTTGATTGAATTCAAGTGACCACTTACAATATTAAATCATTCCTAATTTTCAACTATGATAACCATTTATTGAAATAGCTTATAGTGTTGGTATTTATAAATTAATCAAATCCTATTCCTCTCACAGATTGAAACACAATATGCCTCTATTGAAAAGCTTCACCTTGAATGAGGCATTTCATCAAATAGATTATGGAAATTATTTAACAGAATCAAAGCCACAACCATGGGGTAAATTGAGGTCTACCTACCTCTTCAATCCTATACAGGGAATAAAATAAAATATAATCAAACAAACACATATATATATATATATATAGGGGTTTCATATTTTTCTCCCTCAGTGGTCTGATATTATCACATCTTGGAATCAAAAGGTGACTAGTTTTCAACTGGACTTAGTTTTTCTATTCTTTGGTTAGCTTGGATGGGAGGACTATCATTAATAATGGTCAATGTAACTTCAATAAATATCAATTCCAGGTTCTATATACCTTGGTTTTACCTTTATTAGAGTTTGATCTTGATAGTTCTGGTTTGGAATCAAGAGATTCTATTTCAATAGTTCCCAATTTCTCTATTTCCATGGTGAGAAATGCAAGTGTGAATTAAAATATGAGAAAATTAAAGCTTTGGTTTAATAGATATTCAACTCAGATTTAGTGTCTTCCTTGCGTGGCTACCAATCTGGTATCAGGTGATGAGAATAGGTTTGGAGGTAAATAGATATCAGGAGTGGATCGTTGTGGATGAAGGAGATGGTACGAATGGTTCTTGTGGTAGGTTGAGAGAAGTGAGAGTTCATGGTTATTTGATAGAAGTTACAGTGAGGAGAGACCTATATTAATTTCATTTGCGGTAGGTTATAGGTGTATAACCATGTGATAAGTTGATTTATGGTAGCTTAATCTATTGTGAAGAGGGAGAAGGGCTGTGTTTACTTGGAAAGTGGCCATTAGATAACTTGCGATCAATTTTCTATAGTCAGTTAGGTGACCATGGAGATGTAGTGCAGGTGAGGTTACTTCTAAGTGTTCCTCATGGGATCAATATAATTCCTTCTCCTCTGTATTTCAAAAATATAATTTTTTTTCAGTGTATTTTTTTCCATTTTTTTTAATTATGATAAAACAATTGAATCAAAATTATATAGTTTGAAAAATTGATTCCAAAATCATTTCAACTTGAAAAATTGAACCATAATATAAATTCATCAATTTTTTTTAATTCATCTTCATTTTATAATCACAATTCATATTTTGTTTTTTATATTAAACATGTTTAAAATTTTTCTATTAGAAGCACATTCATAAATTCTTAAATAAAATGTTATTATTATTTAAAACTCTCAAATTAAAATTTGGACTTTTTTACAGTAAGTAAAAAATGAATTTAAATAATTAAAAATAAAAATTTAAATCCTTTAAAAAATTTAATCCCAAAATTCAAAGTATTGTTTCAAATTTTATTTCAAAAACGAATAAATCATTAAAAACCAATAATTGAGCCATTTTATAATTAATTCTAGAATTCAAACATTCAAAAACAAAACCATAATTTTACCTAATAATTGGATTAATAGTGGGGTAATTATCATTGAAATATAGACAATTTTTTTGAAATTTTCAGCTCACATCACCCCCACACTTGAACTATTACATTCTTGGGAAGTTTTATCATTGAATTTCATTATTCAAAAAAAATAAAAATAAAATAAAATGATTCATCCTATATGGATATAAATATAAAAACCAAGAATAAATATACATAGATTCATTTAGTGTTCAAATTATCTTGCCTCATATGTGATTTTAATTCACTCTTCAATTTAATTCAATCAAAGTTCCAAGTCTAGGAGTGGATCAAATTAGATTCATGTGGAATCAAATATTTAACAAGAAGCACTTCCGTTTATCCCCCTCTACCAAGTTTCTCAAACAAGAGTTTGATTTTCCACATCATTGATACAATTCAAATGAATTTTATATAAGTTAATTTCTCCCTTCTTCATTTGGATTCAATATTCCCTCCACCTGAATGAATTAATTTTTGACTAATGGGCACTTTATTCATTTTTTTTAAATTTTACCATCGATGTATGTGTATATCATTTTACAAAATCACTTATTGAAAATATATACAATTGACCTTGAATCACACATCTAGTGCATAATGGATCAGAGATACATTATGAGATCCTAATTTTCTATTTACTCTAGGTTTAAAGGAATTATATCAATTTATTTTGAGTTAGCTTACCATGATGTTGTTTTTAATAGAGGATAAGTTATCTCAAATAATGTTTAAAATTTTAGGTACCTCATCTTATAATTATGTTTCCATATAAATATTTTTACTCACACTCCCTTCCATAGTTCTAAGACAAAATTATCTATAAAAGTAGTGAAAAATTCATTCATAAATCATTTAACTCTAAAAATTTCAAAACTAGTAAGATCCTAAACTATAGTATGATATTCAAAATAGTCTGGGAATCATTCAAGTTTAATGAAAATTTTAACAAAAGAACAGAAACTACACAAAAGGCTATATATAATATTTACAAAGAAAACATTATTTTTATTTTTTATTATTTTTTTCAATTTCAAAAACATATTTATTAAAAAAAAGTTCCAAAAAAGTATTTGAATATATTCTTATATAGGTAGGATCTCTTACCCCGCACTTTTTCAAAATTATCCACTTAAGTACCAGTAGAATGTACCAAATTTGAAGTGAATAAACAATGTAAAAGAATAGACACATCCTGGTGTTTATTTATAGCCAGTTCAAGGTAAGATCTTTCCCAGGGTGATTGTAGAAAAACTTGAGCTAGTCTCCCAGGTTCTTCCCATTTAGGGAATACTTGTAGAAAAAATAGTTTAAAATATATATTTTTATTAAAATTAATAAAATGTAAAAATAAAGGGAAGGGAAGAGAGTCTTGAGTTTTTCCCTCCCAAGAGGGGATATATTTAGATTTTCCACAACTAGATTGTCTTGTGATCACCCCCAATCCACTAGAGGATGGGGTTTATGTTATTGGAACCAAATAATATTTTTTTACAAATATTTTTAGTTTTACCTCTTCTAAGAGTCCCCCTTTGATAGAGTGCTTCATTTCCACCCCTCAACAGTGTGATGTATTTCATAAAATGGGGGTGGAAAGTTGATTTATGGGGTATCCTCAACCTTTTCCATAAATTTCATGGATTATTATTCATCAAATATAAACTCTAGTAATACTTATTGATCATGTTCAAACAAGGGCGAGTCAATAAATAATTCAAATTGTATAAAATCAAAGAAACTTGAGTTCAAATAAAAATTTCCCCTTCATATGTAATTGATTTCACTTTTATTTACTCATGATTGAGCATTGATAATCACTCTTCCATTGTGCCTCACCCTATTTGATATTTAGGGTGATATTGAGGGATTAGTTTATTCAACACAAGTCTTGATACTTCTTCTAATTTAGTCTCTTCCTTAGAATCACTGTGTTCATCTTCTTGAGCTGGTTGTACATTTTCTTCTTCAGCATGATTAATCTTCTAGTTTGTTCTAGGTTGTTAATCCACTTGTGGTTATTCTTCCAAATAATATTTCCAAATAATTTAAAATTATTCCTTGTACAAATATTCTTCATCATCTTGGTAAGTCTCTTATAATAGTTCTGGATTCAATTTCTCTCCAAGGGGGGTTTCCACAGGTTCTTCTTCAGTGCCATACAAGATAGGAATAAGTTTAGAAGAGTCTATAAAGTTAAAAATAGGAATATTGGAAGATAATTAAGATTTATAAAGTTTAAAATGTAAGGAATTTAGTTCAGTGGCATCTCCAACATGAGTTTCAACATGTAGACCATTTTCCAGGTGCAATGCCTCTTTGAAGTTTTATTGTGTCAATGGTGAAAGTGGGCATTCCATATTTTCTCCAAATATGAGCTCACCCACTCCATATTTATCTTATAGGTCCTGAAATCTTTCTAATCCTATTATTTCATTTATAAAAGGAGTTATATCATTATAAAATTATATTTTAATAAAATTATATAAGGAAAAATCTGAAAAAGAGACTCCCTTAATAGCTTCAACTTTTAGTTTCCTTGAAAGGTACACTAGCTCTAGGAAAATGTGTTCAATGGTGTACAGTGGAAGATATTATTATTTTAAAAACTCTCCCTCATATTCTTGAATATCATATTGAGAAAATACCATGGGCTCTAATTCTTAAACTTCTTATTGTTTCCTTTGATCTATGAGTTATTGGAGGGTGGTGACTATTTTAGTTGACATCTTATTCAATCATACCAGCATTTCTTTCCGATCCTTTAATTATTGGTTCTATTTCAATTAAAAGTTATTCAGTATAGAGGATTAGCTTTGAATTTATACTAGTGTAAGCTCTTATTCCATTTTATGGTGCAGGGCATGTTTTATTGATGTTAGTTGGGTTCTTTTATGTAGTATCTTTCATTTTTACACTTATTGGTGTATACTGAAGGTTGATGATAGTGTTTCCATTGATATTTCATCTCCTAGGGTTGCCATGGGAATGTGAACTAGGTATATGGGTGAGAATCCATTAAATAATGGTCCAATTTGATGTTTATCCCATATTTAATAGAGAAAAAAAGAAAAATAAAAAAAAGTAAAAATAAGAAAACATTAATCAAAGTTATGTTGAGATAGTGAATTCTCAACCTAACTTCCCAGCAATAGCACCAAGTTGATCACCTGGTTTTTTCGAGCTATAGACGAATAGATTTTTTATTTTATTAAAACATAGAATATAGTATGGGGATAACCAATTCTATTTCCCAAGGAGTGTGTGTGGTTCAGTTCCTCACTATAAAATCACTCTTGTATTTTTTTTGTTTTCTTAATTTACAGAGTAATACAAATATGTTGTTTGGTTTTTGATGAATTTAAATAGAGAATAAAATATAAATTCAAGATAAAATGGATGAAAGAAAGGGATATAATCCTAGATTTAAATTTTTGATCCTTCATTGTCTCATAACCTTGACCTTTAAATTCTATTCTCTGTATGTGACAATCACCTATGAAAAACCTTACTGCTTAAATTGTATGAATAAAAATCAAACTTAATGAGATGATCCTAAGTGATAATATCAACACTCTCTCAAGTGGGATACAATCTTGATACCATCCTCTATTCAGATCATCGATCCCATCATAAAACATTAATCCGAACAGTGGGAGAGGAAAGAGTGTTCAACAGTATGAAAGGAAATTAGAAGTTGAGAGACATGAGGTACAATTGTATCCTCATCCTCTAACTATCTAGATACCCTTATAATAAATTAAAATAAATTTATTTTGGTGTGTGGAATATATATTACTGGTTTTCATCTAATTAATGATCCTTGGGTTAGTCTCTCATCATTTATGAGAGCCTAAGAGATCACAAGACTTCATAGTGGGTGAGAAACATGAAGAACATAGGGATAAAAATAACAACACAATTTAATAGAATGAAAATATATTAAAATTCAGAAACATTTAAATTAGTTACAGAAGAGATTAAGTTATGATCAGAAGGTTTCAAATGTTTCTACTAGGGTAAGGGGAAATGTATTTATAGACAGTGGAAAACTTCTTCATTCCCCTCAAATTTAGTGCATCAATCTTCCACTTCAGCTGGATGAGTTCCATGTATCACAACTAAGGGTATGGATGATTTAACTGGGAATTTTGTTACTTTTCCCATATTGGATATTCTTCTAATGATCAAGAATAGTACTATTTTGAGAAAAATCAAAGTAGAATTATTTTTTACCTTCATGGTTCTGATGAAAATTAGGTTATTTCTATGATCATGTGAGGAATTGAACATACTGAAAATTGATCTAGATAATTTGGGCCTTAGATGTGGGCTCAAATGAAATTGTCCCATTCTCTTTCAAATTCTTCATCTTTGGATCATCTACAAATAAACTTACTTTTTGATCAAATTTAGGCAACCAATTACATTATCAACTCTTTCCAAATTTTTAATTACTATCTTCAATCCGTGAATCAAATTCTAGTATTGGTCTTCAATAATTCCTCAAACCCCATTCATCTCACAGAACAAAACACAATATGCCTCTGATGAGAAACTTCATCTTGAGTTATAAATTTCATTGAATAGATTATGGGATTTATTTAATAGACTCATAGCTACAACCATGGGAGAAATTGAGGTCCACCTTCATCTTTAATCCTTTTTAGAAGTCAAAATAAAATAGAAGAAACTGAAAAAATATTTTTTTCAGTGGTTTTGGATTCACCCCCTCAGTGATCTAGTATCATTATAGCTCAACATCAGTGGGTAACTGATTTTCAACTGACCTAATTTTTTATATTCTTCTTCTAACTTTGAGAGGAGGTCAAGTATCAATTCTAGTTGGTGTAACTTCAATCAGTGCCAATGTTGGGATCATTCTGCCTTAGTTCATCCTTATTCAGTGTTTGATCTCGATAGTTCTGGTTCAACATCAAGAGATTTAATTTTAACAGGGCTCAGTTTATTCATTTATATGGTGAGAACTGGAAGCGTGTATTCTAATATAAGTAGCTTCAAGATTCGGTTTAGTGGATATTCAGTATTGATTTTGTGTCTTACTTTTACCATTGTAGATCTAGTATCGGGTCGTGAGAACGCGTTTAGAGGTTAATAGAGCTTGGGAGTGGATCACTATGGATGAAGGAGAAGTCATTGGCGGTTCTTGTAGTAGGTTGAGAGAAGTGAGAGCTTGAGGTTGGTTAATAGAAGTGACCGTGAGGATGGAGCTACAATGACTTCATTTATGGTAGGTTGAAGGTTAATGGTCATGTGGTAAGTTGATTTAAGGTAGCTAATATTACTGTAAAGAGGGATTAGTGGTGATATCACTTTGAAAGTGACCATGAGATAACTTATGGTCAGTTTTCCATGGCCAGTTAAGTGTCCATGGAGATGCAGTGTAGGTGCGGTAACTTCTATATGTTCCTCATGCAATTAATATAATGACCATGCCTCATGTATTTCATTTACATATTTTTTTCAATGTATTTTTTCTATTTTTTTTAATTATAATAAAATAATTGAATTAGAATTTTATCCTTAAAAAAATTTATTCCAAATTCATTTTATCTTGAAAAATTTCACCAAAATTTAAATTCATCAATTTTTTAATGCATCTTCATTTCATAATCACAATCCAGATTTAGATTTTGAAGATTAAACCTAATTTCTAATTCAGATCATATAATCACACTAAAAAATTATCAAATAATTTTTAATTATTATATAAAATTATAAAATTAAAATGTTGGATTTGTTATATTAAGTACAAATGAATTTAAATAAAAAAATTGAAAATTGAAATCCTTTATAAAATTTAATCCCAAAATTCAAAGTATAATTTCATAATTTATTTCAAAAATGAATTAATAATTAAAAATAAAAAAATTAGTACATTTAACATTTAAGTATTAAATTCATAAAGTAAAAAAACCACAATTTCACCTAGGAATTCAATTAATAATTTGGTAATTATCATTGAAATATATACAAAAAAATTTGAAATTTTTAGTTCATGTCAATGGACCACTCTACTGTCTTTCTTCATTTTGGATCTCCAAACATTTATCTCTTCAAGATTGGCCTTAAGATCGACTTGGAGACTAAATATTCCTTCATAATATCCTTTTTCAACATCACTCTATTACCTTGTTTGGTAATTTCCCACAAATTCCACCATAACATTTTCTCTATGGTCTTCACAGTCTTCAATTTATTCTACCTCAATTTCTTCCAAACTATCTTTTTATTTTGAAAGTATGTTATTTTTATAGAATGAATTTTTATTAGTGTTTTACTACCTTTAAAATTTTCTAAAGACATATTTATGGTAATCTCATCATCTTCCTCATCATTGTATTGAAACTTCTTGGGACATTTACTGCAAGATTCCCAACCTTTCCACATCAAAATCTCATGAGTAGAAGTTTTACTTTCTTTCCCCTTTTTCATATTTGGGGAAGGAAATGACATGAATTCATCCACCTATTCTTCTTACTAACTATCCTCTATGTTCATACTCTTTATATCCTTTAATGAAATTTCTTTAGACTTCCACTTTTACAAAACCTCATTATCATTATTTATCATATCATATGCGACAAGCGTACCATGTAAACTATCAAATTTCATATTTTTTAGATATTTTTATATCATATCCATGGTTTTTATTTTTTGGTATTATGTTGTTTATTTTTGAACCTACGTGTATCTCTTGGCTTTCTCGACCATTTTTGGTGAAAAATGGATTTTTTGGACCCGAAAATAGGTAGTGCATGGTTGACGCATAGTTAGTAGAAATCATGTGCTAGACTAGAAGAAACTGTGCACCCTAGATACTAGAACTATCCAGGACACACACCCTAATGCATGGGAATACACGCTACCCAGAAAAACTGTGCGACTGATTTCTTCTTAGATAGAGGAGACCACAAGGTTTCCACACGGTTTGGAAAACCATGCGGAAAAACCACACGACCTGTATAGATCATTAAAAATGTCGATTTTACCCCTTTTCCTCTTTGAATTTAACCCTAAATTCACAATTTCTCCTCCCTGATTTGGATTTCCAGCCCTATTCACCTCTCCCTCTCCTATTTTCTCCCTTGGATCTCCATTTTTTGATGATTTTGGTGTGGATTGTTTAAGGAATCATCAAGTAAGCACCTTATTCCTTAGTTTCTTCCTTATTCATGGTTCCTTCTTCCTCCATATTTGGGTTCTTATTTATCCAATGGATTGGTTGGCCTAATAAGGGTTCAATATTGAGTTTTTGGGTGAAATATTGATGTTTTTGGTATGATATTGCCTTTATAAGGTCTCCTTATGGCGCTGTTGTGGGTTTATATTGGATTTCAGAAGTTTCCAATATTGTGGTAGGTGATTCCATGATTTATCATTATTAAATGATTTTGGTTTTCTTTCTTTGCTTCCTAAATATGTTCTATGGATTATTTGTGTGATGAGATTCATGTTTTCTAAGGTTTTGGTGTGCATATGGATTGAAATATGGTTTTAAAAATGAAAATGGTTGGTTTTCATGGTTGTTTTCTAATGTTGGACATGTGTATGTGTAAGAAAGATTTTTTAATTTTTTTTTCCTATTGTAAATGGTTTCTTGGATTGGGTATTTTAATATTGGAAGTGTGTTTGTGAAAGTGGTGGATTTTGTGTATGTGTTCTCTATTGTAGTTTTTTTTGAATGTGTAAGTGGTGGTTCTTATGACATGGGAAATAGTAATTGAGTACAAAGAGAATCCTAGATGACTATATGGGTATAATAGGACTAGTAAACTAGTTGGATTGGTAGGGCCGAGTCCCGGTTCCCTCTATCCAGATTGATGCTACAACACTAACTAAACACATGATGATTGGAGACCACCAGACCTTGGGATACATTCCAATCCAGTGGATCGTGCATGAGGATGCTGTGGGTTATGGTTTATATACCATGTTCACTAAGGTATGATGTTCTTAGGGTCCCAATATTGCTACTGACTTATATATTACCCATGGTTCTCTTGTGGTGTTGTTCTTACTATCATTATATGGTGGACCTTGTTTTCATTTTAATTTCAAAGCATGTTTTTTTTGAAAATGATTTCCATAAAATGTTTTATTAAAAATGATTCCGATTTTTTTTAAACTATCATGGTGATTTGTATTATAATGTTTTGGTATGTAATCCTTTTATTTGGATGATATCCTACCGGGCATTGGATCAAACCCTATATACACCCTCAGGTGCATGTAAACCATGTTTTGTTTGATCAATGTAAAGGCAAGTTGTTTCATAGTGGTGATGGTGGATTTAGTTTCTAGTGGCCCCTCTTCTTGTAGGTGTTGGTGGAGGTGGTGTAAGGGTGTTGTACCTATTGTTTCATGGAGATTTAGTTTTGTTAGTTGGTTCCCCTCCCAATTTTTGGTATTTTGGATTTGGTTAAAGTTGAAAACTATTTAACTTGTGTTAGTTATATCTATTTTGGTTATGGTTATTATTTATGGTGTGATGAATTACTCTTGTGGATCATTTTTTGTTGTTTATCATGGTTGAAATCATTCCCAAAAGTGCGATATTGATACCCATCCACTAGTTTACTATTCGTGAGGATTGAGAACACACTTAAGGCCATGCCACGGGCTGGGTTGGGTGTCTAGTTGGATGGTGTCTTGGTAAGGTTCATGAAAAAATGGTATTAGATAAAGTTTCCCCCTTTCTTTTGGTCATGATACTTGGGAGAGTCTAGATAGACAAGAGATAGGAATTTCAAGGCTTGAGGTTCTAGTTATGAGTGGGGTTTATTTCCAATATATCTCATGATAGAACTTGGGTCCCCATGGGTTGTTTGGGATTGGTTTGACTTCTCTTCCAAGTGAGATGTACAAGATGCAGACTGTGAATGGACATTGAGTGGGGGTGAAGTGGTTTGACTTATTATTGATTTTTTTAATGATTTTTTTTTGATCTAAGGAAGTGTTTGAAATATGTTTTTATTGTTGAAAATTTTCATAATGGTGTATTGATATTTTTCCTCATGTTTTTTGATTATTGTAAAAGGATGCCTCCCCATAGAATTACTATGAAACCATGGAGAGAGGCTAGAGAGAATTATCCCTCACCAATTTATTAGAGACTAATAAAGGCCTTGGTTTGGAATATACAAGATTTGGGCTAGGGATCGGGCTCTGTACCTACTCATGTTGGGGAATACAAACCAAGTACTAGTAAGGAAAAATATTAGGAGTTTCTCAAGAACAAGACTTCTTCCTTATGGGGTAGGAAAGATCCCTAAGAAGTTGACGATTATATTGGGAAGATTGAAAGGATGTTTAGGTTTCTTGAAACTCCTAAGTAAGTCAAAGTGAAGTTTCCTTCGTTCTTGTTGGAAGGTCCCAGTCGGAGGTGGTGGGACTCATTGGTTCAGGATGGGAATCATGAGTATATGGGTTGTAAGGATTTCATGGTCATATTTAATGAGCAGTATTGACCTGATACCTTTCCATTTTCCAAGACCTAGGAGTTCTTGGATCTCTACCAGGGGGATCAGACCATGTTGGAGTATGCCAACCATTTTGTAGAGTTGGTTCAGTTTGTGCCTGATGTAGTTTCCAATGAGAAGATGAAGGCTCAACGATTTTAAATGGGATCGAGACTGGACATTCAGACCCAAGTATTTATGTTCAATTTGAATATGTATACTGAGTTGGTTGACTATTCTTTAATAGTGAATATTGGATGCTCTGTCAAGTATGGGTTTCTACGGAAGATTTAGCAGTGGGATAGGGTAGTGTTAGTTCATCTGAGAAGAAGAGGAAGCAAGAAGAGAAGGATAATATAGAAGGTGGTAGTCCAAGCCATCCTTCTCGACTATCTTTGTTTGTGGATTTAGATGCTAGATCATCCCCATGTCATAAGTGCGGGAAGGTTTTCCACATGCGTTTAACGTGTTCAAATAGACCCATACATTTCCATTAGTGTGGAACTATGGGGCACTTGCACTAGTTTTGTAAAGTGGAACACCCATATCAGAGTGGTGTAGCATCAATAGTCTATAGGGGTATGTCAGCCTAGTCAAAGCCATCTAGGGTAGTGGGTTCATGATTTGGTGGTCATAGAGGTAGGTATAGATCCAATTTTGGGAAAAGTCTACTTAAATAATATCTACATGTTAGTGGTTTTCCTTAGGCTCAGGCATAGATGAGGAACCTTCATGCTGTGGATCAAGAGCTAGTGGGATCATATGAAGAACCTGCCATAGTTTGAGGTAAGATACTTATTTTATCATCCATAGATACTTTTCTATTTGATATAGGTGAATCTATTTATTTTATTTCTAGCTGTATTTTGTATGAGTTAAAATTTCCAACCGATCACACACTGTATGTGATAGAGTTAGTGACACCGTTTGGTAAGAAGAGAGAGCAGGGTTTCAAGTATCTATCATGTGCACTCACCATGTTAGGGGTTGAGATGGAATGGGATTTCCAGATTTTGGAAATGGACCTCTTCGACATGATACTCATTATGGATTTGATGGTGCATTTCTAGGTGCACATTGATTGTTATTGACGGCGAGTGAGTTTTGTGGAACCTAATTGGAGTACTGAGGTTTTTCAGGGTGAATGGGATCCTCAGTCAGGATGTGATGGACCTCCACTTTTATATTTGGATAGCCTTTCTTTCCATATTTCATCACTCATGTTAGAAGATAATGATAGAGGATTTGATAATGGATAACCTCCTGTGGTAGATGAGTTCCCAAAGGCGTTTCTAGATGATTTTTTAGGTTTCCCTCTAGAGTGGGATGTGGAGTTCACTATCGATTTGGTGCTAGGGAAATGAACTATATATCTTCCCTCATACCATATATCCCACACAGAGTTGAAGGAATTAAATATACAATTGGATGATTTGGAATCTAAAGGATTTATTCTCCCAAATGTCTCACCTTGGCCCACCTCAGTCTTGTTTGCAAAGAAGGCCGATGGATCTCTTTGGTTGTGTATTGATTACCAAAATCTAAATAAGGTGATGATCAAGAAAAACATACCACTTGCCCCACATTGATGACCTTTTTTATTAGATATAAGGGAAAGGTATTTCACTAAGATTGACTTGCATTCTGAGTATCACCAGGTCAGAGTTAGAGAGGTGGATATTCCGAAAACAACATTCTGAAGTAGGTATAACCACTTAGAGTATTTGTTCATGCCATTTGGGTTGATGAATGATCCATAAGTCTTCATGTTTCTTATTAATAAGGTGTTTCATCAGTACCTATACTTCTCCATTGTTGTATTTATAGATGGAATCCTGGTCTACTCCAGGACTGGGGAGGAGCATAAATGATACTTTAGGATTATGATAGGAACCCTTTAGGATCATTATCTCTAAGAAAAGTTCTCCAAGTTTAATTTACAGATCAGGTAAGTGAAGTTTCTAAGTCATGTGATATTGGAGAGAGGTATTTTGGTGAACCCCAAGAAGATCAGTGCTATGATGTCATGGGAACAGCTGAAGAAAATTTTCAAAATAAATATCTTTTTGGGTCTGATAGGTTATTGCCAACATTTTGTTCAAGATTTCTCTCTACTTGATTCACCCTTGACTGTGCTTACCTAGAAAGGGGTAAATTTTGAATAGAGCCCAGAGTGTCAAGCATCTTTTGAGGAGCTTAATTAGTTGTTGACCACAACCCCTGTTTTGATCTTTCGAGAGTCTAGAAAGGGATATGTGGTCTACTATGATGGATCAAGTATGGGTCTTGTCTATGTGATGATGTAGGATAAGCATGTGGTGGCATATGGATCTCGTTAACTCTGACCATAAGAAAATAACTACCAAAACCATGAATTGCAATTAGAAGTATGGATGCAGGCACTGAATACATGGCATCATTACCCCTTCAGGGAGAAGATTGTATTCTATTCTGTTCATAATAGCTTAACCTACATATTCTCCTGAAAATATCTGAATTTAAGGAAACACCATTGGGTTGAGTACCTTCAGGAGTTTGATTTTGATATCATGTATACCCCAGTAAAATATAATGTTGTAGCTGATGAATTGAGAAGGAAAGTGACAATGTATGCTCTCAAGGAGTCCAGTGATGAGTGGACCTTGATGGGGATTTTACCCAGATGCTTCTAGAAATCATGGAGCACAATGGAGGTGCATTATAATGCCCTCCCTTATAGATATTATTTTGCAAAAGAAGACTGGAGATGAGCTATACCAGTGGTCTATGCAGTTCTTAAATAGTGGATAGGTGACCAAGATTTTTCCATTAACTCCCAAGGGAGTTATTTGCTTTGAGTTCCGTGTTGTGGTACCATTTTCACTGTGTAATGTGGTATTATATGATAGCCACCAGTCTCATTGGGCCATTAATATTGGGACCACCAAGATGTTCTATGATGTGCGTCACCAGTTTTGGTGGCTAGGTATGAGGCGTGACATAGATGAATTTGTATCCAGATATTATACATGTCAATAAGTAAAAGCAGAGCACCAGAATCACTCTGATTTGATTCATCCATTACCCATTACTACTTGGAAGTGGGAAAAGGCTACCATGGATATCATTATTTTCTTACCTCATACACCTTGGGGAAAGAATGCAATTTGGGTAGTGATCGACCATATGACCAAATCATCCCATTTCATTCTCATTAGAGACTCAAACAAAGTGAAGGAATTGGGTTAGTTATATGTTTAGGAGGTAGTGATACTTCATGGTGTTCTATTAGATATTTTTTTAGATAGGGACACCTTCTTTACCTCAATATTCTAGGAAGTCCTTCATAAGGCAATGGGGTCACAGGTCAAGTTGAGTATGACATACCATCCTCAAATAGTTGGCCAGATAGAGTTAGAAAATAAAATATTGGAATAAATGCTATGGTCACGTGTATTGGATTTCATAGGCTTTTGGGATATACATTTGAGTTTGTTAAAGTTTCTTATAACAATAGTTACTAATCCTCGATAAGAATGGCACCCTTTGATGTGCTTTTTGGTTGGATGTGTCGGTCGCCTTTGTGCTGGGCAGTGGTGGGTGAGACCTTGTTGTTGAGACTGATCCTTGTGCAAGAGACGTTTGATAAATTTCAGTTGACCAAGAATCATTTTTTGACAGAATAGATCTTACATAAATCTTATGCTGATCACAGGAACTGAGCCTTGGAATTATCTATGGGAGACCAGGTGTTTCTGAAGGTGGAACCTTGCTTGGGTAACCGTTGTCTTGGTAAGTAAGGGAAGCTAACACTGAGGTTTGTTGGACCATTTCAGATTATGAAGATAGTTTATAAGGTGGAATACTGGTTATATTTTCCATAGCATTTGGCATTAATTCATGAAAAATTCAATTTTTCATAGCTGAAAAAGTGTAATCCAGATCCTTCTCACATGCTAAAATGGGAAGATTTGGAATTGGAGCCAGATTTTTCTGTGCTTGAGTGGCCAGTGTAGATTGTGGATTCCCAAGATAATGTTATTTGAGGGAAGTCCATACCATTGGTTTGGTTTCTTTGGAAATATGGGAATGATGAACATGAGACATGGGAGTGGAAGTCTTGGCTTGAGGATCAATACCCATTTTTGTTCTCTAATCAGACTTTTGTTTGACTTTACATGGGAGGAAAGTTTTTATGGTGAGGGGAATTGTCAAATTTGTGATTTTAATTTGAGGTATTATTTTATTTATTTTTGATCCAATGTGTATTTCTTTCCTTTTCTGGGTATTTTTGGTGAAAAATGTAGTTTTTGGACCAGAAAATAGGTGGCATACAGTTGGCGCATGGTTAGTAGAAATCATACACTAGACTAGAAGAGATTATGCACTCTGGAAAATGGAACTATCTAGGCCGAACAATCTACCATATGGGTGAGTGAACTCCCCAGGAAGACTATGTGGCCAATTTCCTCTAGGCAAAGGAGACCACACAGTTTCCACACAGTTTGGAAAACTGTGCCTCCAAACCATGCAGCCTATCCAAATAATTAAAAATGTTAATTCTACCCTTTTTTACTCTTAAATTTTAACTACAAATCCATAATTTATCCTCCCACTCGGGATTTTCATCCCTAGTCACATCTCCCTCTCCTCTTGGCTCCCTTGGATATCCATTTTTTGGTGGTTTCGGTGTGGATTCTTCAAGAAATCATCAAGTAAGCCCCTTCTTCCATTGTTTCTTCCTTATTCTCGGTCCCTTCTTTCTACCTCTTTGGTCTCTTATTTATCTATTGGATTGGTTGACCTAATAAGGGTTCAATATTGAGTTATTGGGTGAAATATTGATGTTTGGGGTATGATATTTCCTTTATATGGTCTCCTTGTGGTGCAGTTGTGGTTTTCCACTGGATTCCAAAAGTTTCCAAGATTGAGGTAGGTGATTCCATGATTTATCATTATTATATGATTTTGGTTTGCTTGATTTTCTTCCTAAATGTTTTCTATGGATTATGTGTATTGTTTGAATCATGTTTTCCAAATTTTTTGGTGTGCGTATGGATTGAAAGATGGTTTTACAAACAAAAATAGTTGGTTTTCATGGTTGTTTTCCAACATTGGACATGTTTATGTGTAAAAAGGTATTTTGAAAATGTTTTTCCTATTGAAAATGGTTGCTTGGATTGGGTGTTTTCAATATTGGAAGTGTGTTTGTGAAAGTGGTGTCTTTTGTGTATGTGTTCTCTATTATAGTTTATGTGAATGTGTAAGTGGTGGTTCTTGTGACATAAGAAATGGTAATTGTGCATAAAGGGAATCCTAAGTGACTAGATGGGTGTAATAGGATTGGTATTCTAGTTAGATTAGTGGGGCCGAGGCTCGGTTCCCTCTAGATGGATTAACACTACAAAAATAACTAAACACATGATGATTGGAGACCACTAGAAATTGGGATGCATTCTGCTATAGTGGTTCATATGAAAGGATGTTGTGGGTTATGGTTTTTATACCATGTTCACCGAGGTATGAGGTTCCTAGGTTCCCACTATTTCTAGTGACTTAGGGATTACTAATGGTGCTTTTGTGGTGTTGTGCTTAATGTCAGCATACAATAGACCATGTTTTCATTTTAATTTCAAATCATGTTTTTCTTGATTTTTTTCTATAAATTGTTTTATTAAAAATGTTTCCAATATTTTTGTTAAAATTAGCATGGAAATTTTCTTATAATGTTTTGGTATAGAATCCTTCTATTTGTGTGATATCCTATTGGCTCACACCCTACATACACCCTCGAGTGTATGTAGACCTTGTTATGTTTGATCCAGGTCAGGTGTCGGTTTGGATGGAATCTTGGGCTGGTTCATTAAATTTTCCTACAGTATAAAGTATTTTGGATATAAATGAGGTGGAAATATTCTTAAGATGTGCTTGATTATCTTTACATAATTAAGTATTTCTTTAGGGCTGCACATGTCCTCCATAGTAACATTCACCCGATCAAAGAATGAATTAACATAATTATTAGGGTGCATGATTAGGTCCTCATACTTGTTCCACAAAACCTATAACTTAGATTCTCAAAATTTTGAATCACCTTCATAGATATTTAGTAGATTCTCCCATAGTGCATGTAGTGGATTACATGACATCACCTTCATGTAGATTGTATTGGATAAGTCTCTCACTAAAGCATTGGTTCCTCTTATTTAAAAATATTTTTCTTGTAGGTTTAGTTTAGATAATGATACACTATCTATAATGGCCAAAATACCATGAATTATAACCCTAAAAGCATCCATGCCTAATGATTGAAAATAGTGCTGCATCTGATTCTTCTACAATTGAATTTTTTTCCATCAAAGATCAAAATCTCTTTATGATTAACAACTTCCATTAATTCCAACAAGAGAGAATCACTGGATTTAACCTTTACCTCGAATACCAATTATTTACCCACTAGGTTAAATATCCTAATGGGGGGGGGGGTGAATCATGGTATTATAGATTAAAACACTCCCATATTTGGATCTTTTTTTATCATTAAACAAAACACTCTTCTCTAACCTTCCCATATCAATGAATAAATGGAAATTAAAACATGCACATGACAAATAAATTTTACTTGGTTCACCATTAATAAGATACAACCAAGAGCATAAAAAGTTAATGTTCCAATGTATAAGTGAACCATTGTTACAATTCTTGAAGCAGAATCACTATCCCCCATGGTTTACAACCAATCACACTTTGAAATCTCACATCTATCTCTACTGAAGGGAACACACTACCCTTCTAGAAGATTCTTCTGGTGATCTTTATCATCTTTGAGTTTATTCACACTTGAATGAGTGTGAATTTATACTCCTTTTTCATTAAATATATGGAAATATCTATTCCTCTTAACTCCTATTTCACAAAAACACCCTCTCCTTAATGATCCTTATTCAACATGAGATATTTGTGTAGTTTTTACTATTCACTTCATGACTCCTAAATTTTTATGTGTCACACTATTCACCACATGAACCCTAAATGCTTATACACCAAACTATTTATCACATGAACCTTAAATGTTTATTTATAGCACTATTCACCACATGACTCCTTAATGTTTATGCGATGCACTTTTCACCATGTGAATATTTAATGTTTATGCACTTTACTATTCACTATATGACTTCATAAATTATATATATATAGAACTATTCATCACATTAATTATTAAGTTTTATACATCATACTATTTATGTGAACCACTTATGTGAATGACTTACATGTGTCTCCTTTTATCCACACTTCTTTCTAACTCAATGGAATTCATAACAATAATCACCTCTTGGTATTTCTTAGGCACTTGTTCATAAATTTATTAGGGGTATATTTATAGGAAAAGACCCTCAAAAATAACAAAAACCTGAAATTATTGTTCACCCATTCAGTTAATCCCATCAGTGTTACTTCTTCATGCTTACACGGTCTGCTTGACTTCACTTACTCATACTGTATGGTTTTTTTAGACTCATACACTTCACCTAAGATATGATATTGATGATAGATAGTTCCAAATTCATTGCTGGTCATGTGACATTCTTGGGATATGAAATCCACTTACTTTTTTGGGACTTATGTACTCTACCTAGGATATACTATTGATGACGGATGATTCCATGCTTGTTGTTGGTCACATGATGCACCTAGGATATATGACCTACCTATGCACTTGTAACTTATGTTCTTTGCATTACTTTTTAGGACTTATGTGCTCCACATGATTATTTAGTACTTATGCACTCTAAGTAATTCTTTATGACTTTCACAATATTCTTTACTTTTATAAAATTCAATAAAAAACTCCAAAAAACTTCTCAAATTCTTTTTCAACCAACCTTGTCAACAAATTCCAACCTTCTTGACAAACACAACAACCTAAGAACTCCACCAAGATAGATTTTTTCCAATAATTTCACTGCCTATGATAGAATTTTTCTTTAGAAAATATGGTCTATGATATTCTATATGCATTCTTATATTAAAAAGTTTATGATTCCCTTGCATTTAATCAACTTTATACATAAAAAAAATACTGAGATCAATATAGGATTTTTCTCATGAAAATTCAAAATTAATAAATTCCCTTAAAACACAAGATTTAATCCATTTTTCAATCAAGTCTAGAAAAAATGAAATTCCATGAATTGTGGATTTTATTTTGAAGTAAGAGAAAACCATAGTGAAGATACCATGAAGTCCTATTAAAAAGAAAATGAAAAAATGTGGATTGGTTAGTTTTCCCCCAATGTGAGTGACTATGTTCATGTTGTGTTTTAGGTAACTATAAGAAACAAATACTTCAATAATATCATAAAGTGAATACACATAGGGAAGGTATCATCCTTGGACTTGAATATATCTACTAACAACTTTACTATATTATATTGGGTAATTTATATTGGATCCATCTAGTTTAAAATTGGTGTTACAACATCCTTCTCAATCAATATATCTAATGCAATTTAGGATGTCACAACCTGAAAGGATAGATATTCTTCCTCAAATAAGAACTTTGATCGATAGTTAATTTTCAATGACAATAACAACTCATAGATATTTATCACCTTTAAAATGATAAAATAACATGAATATTCTTCATGCCTTATGATATTCTTCAATAGGAATAACTCATTTTTCTTCAATAAAATGAATGATAATATTTAACATGAAATCTTTACATTATATTATCCCTATTTTATCACTTTTAGATCCTTAAAACTTGATATATTCAATGAAAACACTTTTTAGTCTCTATATTCCCTTATAAAAATTATTCTTTAAGTCATCAACCTTTTTAAACTTATCATAGTTCATGTGGATATTATATAATCTTTGAAATTGTAAACTCCATGAAAATCATGGCATCGTGATCCTCATATTTGAAATTGGTCAAACTAATATCATAGAAATCTCCTAGATTTCATCTTTATAATTGGATTCTAGAACATCATTTTTGAATATATATAATTATTTCAAAAATATCCTTAATCTTCCTTATTTAAACCTCCCACAAAAACATATTCTTTATTCATTTGACCTTATACAAATCCTGTAGCTTCTTTTCCAGGTATGCATGCTCACATGCAAATATTTTTGTGGTGAAAAGTGCCATATCATAGTGGAATATTATACATCTCATCAAAACACCATTAAATATCTTGAATCATGTATTATCACATATAATTTTGATATTTTTAACATGAATAAAACTATATCATCTTCAGGTTTTAATATTTCTTCACCAGAGAAATCATTAATTTATTCTTATGCATCCTTTAAAAAATCTTATATTTTCTCCTAAATTCAATATTTTTTTATGTATTCTATGAAAATTCAGAGTTAATCTTATGTATCATGAGATTATTATTTTATATTATCTACGTTATTCTTATGTATCATCAGAGTTACTCTTATGTATCACATTGTGAATTCAGAGTTATTCATATGTATTCCCTTTTCCATTTTTCTTCAATGTGTTTAACTCAGAAATTTAAACTTCATCACATCTCTAGACACTTGTATTCAACTCCAAAAAACATCAAACACCTCAAATCATCTCAAAAATCCTTAAATTACTTTAATTTTTTCTTTCATATTTCCATAAAACTCTTCAGCATAATTTCTAAAACACTTACAATTGATAAAGAATCATTTTAAGAACTTAAATGTATCTTTAATTTACTCAATGATTTATTAGTAAAATTATCAATATAATCCTTTAATGTAAAGTGATTTAATTAATTATAAAATAATAAATCATCTTTAAACATATCAATAATCAACTTCTTCCAATCCCCATCCAAGTGAGACTTTCATGCCATGCAGATTTTTTCACACCAAAAACCCAAGGATGAAACTAAAAAAATTCTCAGCCAACCTCATTTTACTCAATCAAAATCATATAATTAATTTCTTAATAGATATATCATATATTTTAATCTCAATACTCCATGAAACTAATCTTAACTTCTCATCTTCAAGATCCAACTGATGAAATCCAAAAATTTTATTTAATACATAGACAACCTAAAATTTTAGCCTTCCATAATTATCTCATAAAGATGTGAACCTTGCTTGATATCCATAGCTTCTCATCTCACCATATTCTTCTCAAACTCATCAAGACTGCTCCATTTGAATATTCTAATAGGGGTAAAATATCATCAATATTCAAGTAGTTGGAAATTTACTTAATAGTCATCAAGCCTTTTCAGTCTTCAAAAAACTAATAGATCATCAACTACATGATTATTGTAAACATCTCATATTTTTCAGCTATCACATTATTTTTCAACAAAATATATAATCAATAATAACTCTAAGCTATATCTCAATTTAATGGTTTCTTAAATATCTCTTAATATATAAAGTTCTTTAATTTATCATTAGTGATTTATTTTCACCCAACATATATTGACTTGAACAACTATTGAAAGTAAACATAACACCTCTTCAGCAAAATATATTGGTCTCTTCAATATCCCCCTTATGATTTTTTTTCAATACCCATTCTAATAAACAACTCAAACTAAAGTTATTATTTTCCTTTTATTATTTATACCTCTTATTAATATTAATTATAAAGGTTGATACCACACTTGTGAGTGAATAATAAATTTCCAAAAAATCTTCTAAAAAAACTATGTATTGTTCAACAAATTATTATCATTGAACCATGAAGTTCCTCCTCTTAACTTTAAAATTGATTTATGTAATTCCCCATATTGGTTTGTATCAGTGGAATTTGATAAAAGTATGGTTCTTATAGAGGAAAAACCATAACCAAATTATTATTTTTAATTTTGTTTGATAATTAGTTTTTATAAATGTATTTTATATTTTTAAAATGATGTTTTTGAGATGAGTGATCAGATGGAAGGGACCAAAGTGGAATATTAGGTGTTGGGTTATAACAACCCGAACATAAATATACTATAATTAATTTTTTTAATAAATATTAGAACACTTATATTCCAAAAACATTTTAGGTTTAGAGTTTTTTAGAAATAGGAAAATCCATTACATAACAAAATACATACTTTTTCCACCAAATGGACACTTTTTTCACTAATCCAAAATCTTAAATAATACAATTGCTTCATTCAGGATAAATTAGTATAACATGAACATTGAATTTTTTATTGTTCCAACTCATCCTTAAACCTAATTAAAATCATTTGAAAATATCATATGAGCATATAAAGCTCAATAAGGGGTATAAAAGAAGAATAAAACACATTAAACCATGAAATACTTGAAAAAAAGAATTTTTTACCTTTAAATAATAAAATTTGAGATCATATAAACTCACATTCACTCATGAAATCAACTTCTTTGATCATTGAATTCCATAAAAAAACTCAAAAGGAAGAATAAAGTAAGTAGAGCTATGATGGATGTTTCTCGGGACATTATATTCATAATAACCATTAAAATCACCCTTACCATGGAATAACTTCACCAGTTAATTCTAATAACCCATAATGGAATAAATTTACTAGTTAATTGCAATATAATTTTTTTTTGAGAATAAATAACTTAACGTATTAGGGGGATATATATTGGGACCACCCATCATCATTTATTATGTCTAAGTGCTATACTATGAATAAAACACATATTAACTTTCATTTATACCCACAAGAAAAAGCATTAAATCTTACCCAAGAAAAGAAAATTAATTTAAAATAATGGTGTAACACCCCAATATTTCACAGTAAGTTATTTTCTTTAAAGTAATCCAATAGATTGCGCTACATGCAACACTGAGTTTGAGCACACCATGACTTACCAAACTAGTCGTTCAAAAGCGATTATGAATAGTATTAACTGAATTTTTAATTTTATACACTCCATATAATTTTAGAATCCATATTATGTGTTTCTTAAACATAATATAAGAACAAATTCATTTTTTAGATAAAATAAGTATTTTTCAAAAAATGCAATTTTACCACCTTCTAATGGAAAACCATTTTTAAAACCAATAGTTGACACTTTTATATATTCAATTTAATGAAAGTAAATTCTTCTTTAAAATTGGGACATAAAAATTTATTTTGAATAAATTTTTGGTACTTTTCTGATAACTTTCATATTTTGATGAATACTGAAAAATACTAAATTTTAATTGAAAACAACTTTTTTAATCGAAATAATTTATAGGGTTAAATAATGAATTTGAATGGTTTGGAAGTATAATTAGATTATATTTTTATCATTTAATTCAATTTAGGTTATTGTAAGTAATTTCACATTTAAATTTGACATAAACACATGTCAATCTTTTGATAGTTTTTACTTTTTAAAAACCCGCTTTTCAGTTTCGACAATGGGAATTAATTTTAAATTAATTAATTAAACTTATATTTTTTTAATTTGGTAAAATAGAATTCATTTTTGAATTCGGAATATCAAAATTATCTTCGGGTGAATTTTTGGTATTTTTCAAAAAACATTCAATTTTTGATGAATAGTGAAAAACTCTGCGTTATAGTTTAAAACCGACTTTTAATTTAAATAATTATTTATTTTATTTAATTTTTTTAAGTCAAAATAGATATATAATACCTATATATGTTTAATTTAATTCATTGGAGTCATTTTATAATAAAGTTAGATGTATAAAATTATGTTGAACTTTTTACTGTCTTTTACCCACCTTATAGGAGTATTTGCAAATTTACATAAAACTTAATTTTACCACTTCTGTGAGTTGAATTTCAAAAATCTGAGAGAAACAGTTGACATCAGTAAGTAAAATTTGGTTCAATAAGTTGAATTTTTTTTTGAATTGTAACTTTTGACTTTTTATTTACCACAGTTAAAAGTAAATAGGGTAATTAAGGGTAAAAATGATATTATAATTACCCTAACACATGTCCTAATTCTATTGGATAAGTTTAATTCGAAAAAAAACCTTAAGAATAAAATATGATCCTCTTTGGTCAACTTGGATTAGATTGGGACATTTATTATTATTTTATTTAAAGAAGAGTTAAAAGAGTTAAATTCATAGTTAAATAACTAAACCATTTTTAATATAGCGATATACATAAGATAAATTAGACTATAAATATTAATTATAAAGATAAAAATATTTCCTACATAATGGTATTTTATTTATAATTTTTATAAATTAAATAATTAAATTTATTTATGACACAATGATGATGCAGTAATTACCTTATTAATGAAAGATTAAAATAATTGATATTATAAATATACAAATAAATATAATTTGAGACTTTTGATAAATTACAATAATTTTATAGGTTAATATAACATGTTAGGGTTTATTAAATAATTTTTTTAGAATTAATCATGCTGTTATGATTTTCCCAAAAACCAAATACTAAATAATGTCAAAATTGACATAAATTAGTTTTTAAAACAAATACTATATTATGGGTTGATATAATATTCATAAAAATATAAGGTTCTTAAAAAGGGCTTAAATAATATTATATATATAATTAATGAACTAATTGAGGTTCTCTTGGAATTTTAGAGTAAGTTTATTAACCATATAGTGTAAGAATACAAGAAGTCACAGTAAAAGTTAAAATATTTAACTATGAGTTAAATCTAAAATATAAGGTTAAAATGGTAACCTAAACTTGTATAAAACCTATTTATTGAGAGTTTTTAGACCCATACCCACATTATATTCTAAATAAATTATTTTTGATCCATTATAAACTGAAAATGATTTTATTATAAAATAATATTTCAAGGTTTTCCTAAAGTGACTCTCACCTCTCTTATAAAAGGGTACTTCCCATTCTATTAATTTCACACCTTCAAAGCCATTTGTCTTGGCCAAAACCTGCCCAAATATCCTCCAAAATTTCCTCACATCAACCTAGAGTCCTTAATTTGATTAGAAATTCAACCTAAGGATCCATTTTGAACAACTCAAAAGGAATCACCCGAGGAAGAGGTAATAATTTCACCACCCTCTTTTAAGTTCTTTTCTTATTCCACTTCCTCTTTTTTTTCCATACCAAAATAATAAATACATTAACCTATAAATACTATGATGTTATTATAAATATGGTACAACCATATTCGTTATTCTATCCATCCTATAAATGACAAAGTCACCATACGTGCGTACGTACGGCTTATCGTCTCCACGTCATGGGGTAGTTTGTTATTCAAACACTTCATTATTTGGATGGGTATAATAATGAGTATAACTAATTTAAATAATAAATATAACATGATAATGATTTTTTATATATGATATAACATCCAATTACATATGATTTCACCATAAATATAATGATATTGTCGCACGTGCGTACGTACAGATTACGGTCTCCACGAATGCGATGAGATTCATTCCCCATTGTAATCATTAAAGAATAATTTTCATTTTATGATTAAAAATAATGTTTATAAACATAATATAATTATTTAAATGAATCAAATACATCATATCCATAACAAACATGGCTTACGTAACCAAGCATATAAAGGAAAATGAATCAGTTAACACCCGAAACGATGATACTACTAAAATATTATTAACAAAGCAATATTAGAAGATCATATACGATATCATATTTATGTATTTGGTTCTTTTATAATTTAATAAAAATTATTTAACCATTATAAAGGAGTTTAAACTACCCTATAATAAGGAAAAGTACAAGGTAAGGGGTTTCTTAGCTCACTCTTAACTTCGTGAGATTTCCATTATTCACCACTTATTTATTGCATGTGGTGTATTGTGTACTGCCATTTGATATATATTATCATAATTCTATTTATATTCATGGAATTCTGTGATTAATTTGGTGGTTATTAACTTTTGTTCATACGACTCGATTGATTACAACGTGTTAAGGGTTTTTCATCTCACTTTTTATTCCCATGAGATTCATGCTATATCAGCCACTATTTCCTTTTGTGTGGTGTATGTACTGCCCCTGAGTGTATTCTTATTGTAATATAATTTAATTTATGGGTATTTACATCTTTATTTTATGATCCTTATTTCATGGGGTGTATGTTTCGTAAGTTACCAAATCGGTAAGGGAATTTCAAATTTCAATTTCCACCCATTGGGATTTATACATACTTCATTGATTATTTTACTCCAAGATTATGCTTGGAATCACTATTTATTATTTATGTAGTAATTTAAAATCCCATTTTTGTGGATATAATTTTGATACAAATAATAAATCCATTCATAATTTCTCAAGTCATTGATATGAACTTGATAAGAGTAATCTTAACTCAATTTCCATTCATTGAGTTAGACATCCAAGTCATTGGTATTGTTTTTACAAGAATACATGTGAATGTCCTCTGATTAATTTACATTGAATATCCAATAATATTTAGTGTATTTATATTTTTCACACATAATTATGTCATTGATTTATCCTTATCCTAAGGGTACAGTCTTTATAAGGGACTTTATCTCAATTTACATTCCATTGAGACTTCTTTGTTGTTATGCACCAATTCACTTTTATATGGTGTATATACTGTACTTTGACATAGTATATCATGAATCCCTTTATTATCATGATATTATAATGTTTTTATTACCTAAATTATTTTTATACAAGCATCTCTCATTTGGTTAGAAACTCTAACTAAAATATCATTTTAAATGTTTTAAAGATTTATTCTTCTAATTCTATTAATGTTTGTGTTTTAAAAATGGTTTTAAGGATTTATTTATATGGACATTAAAGTTTTAAAATTAAAATTTATTTTAAAAATTTCAAAGTGGTATAGAACACATTGATTCAAAAATCTATTTTAAACAGCTTCTTGATAAATAGTGATACTTTTAAATGTTTTCAAGAAAAAGGGGGATATTTCTATAAAATAGTTTTGGTGATTATTTCATCTATCTTAATATCCTTCATTATTATCAATTGAGGTTAATTTATTATAATAAAATCTTCCATATTGTATTGAATGAGTTATGTTTGACTCCAAATGTGATATTTTTATACCATTCATGGTTTATAGTTAAATTATTGACATTTTTTATGCTAGTTTAATACAAATGTTTATGTTATGTTTCAACATTTTCATATGAGGAATGAATTGGACTTAGTAAGTGACATTTGGAGCCCGATATAGCTCCTTGATACATCGATAGGTCTCATGAGACAAACTAGTGTCTTGGCACAAGCCCTTGATAAAATCTTATTTGTAGTCTTGTCACGAGGACTTGACTATGTGATTATGAAGTCTTGAATTATGAATTCCATCATTATGAAATTGGAAATTGATATTACATATGATCATTCAACTATTAGAATATCTATGTGAAGAATTAAATGACATTATTTGATTTATCTTTTCCATATTATGTTGAAGTTTAAGTTTAAAAGGCTTTTGTTCTAGTCTTATACATTGGATTAAATGTTTTTTCTTATTTATGACAGTTTCTACTATATTGTTATCCTTACTGATCATTTGAGCTCACCCCTTTCTTATGTTATATTTTTCTTAGGATGCAAAGAAGTATATTATGATTAAACTGCAGGAATAGGTTAAGGGATATAAGAGTGTTCACAAGGGACACAATGTTGTTTTTTTATTTCATGATGTAATGTAAAACTTATGTATGCATCCAGTACTTCCAAGGCTACTAAAATGACTGGTCTTTCAGGGCATGATTCCTTGTATCATGCCAATGTTATGTAATAATGCATAGATTCTGGGTAACTAGGGTTGGGTCATTATAATTGGTATCAGAGAAAGTTTAGTACAAACCTTGGAAGCTATATTTAGAAAAAAACTCTGAATAAGAAACACTACCCTAAGATAGACATTGGGTATTAGTATAGAATAACATCCAAAATTTTTGGTAATGTAAATATTATGTTGGTTTTACAAGAAATACATCCCTGTCTGGATACGAGCAGGTAGAGGCGGCTCTGGAACAAATGTACCTAGGAGTGAAAAATCTGACAAGGAGTTTTGGGCTTGACCCGGGGTATCCTGGTACATGACAATGGGCCTTTCTGCACTCTTGGTTACGACACTCCTGAGGTATATGCTTAGGATAATTCACATTTTATTTACAAACCGATTTGAAGGATTTTAATATAAGATGAGAATAAATAAAATTGGTTAATCGTAAGGTGTTTTAGATTGAAAATAAGGTGTTATGATATTCTCTAAATGATTTTATGACTCACATTATTCATTCTTGTGTTAGTCAATGGATGGATTCCAAGGAAGTCATAGTAACATTGAACATGATGTACAAGGTGGGAACGATGGTGGAAGTGAGCAACGAAATGGATTTTTGATAGGTTTAAAATATATCATGTTCATGCCAAATTAGTTTTCCAAAAATATGATCAATAACATATATATTAACCAACTCCCAAACTCAACAAAGAAGAGAAAGGCAGTGAATGATAAGAGCTCCATCAGTGGAGACCATGGAGAAAAGAAAGCTCAATTTCCATCATGCAGGAAATGTGGAAGGATACACCTAGGAAAGTGTCTCAATCTAACAAAGAAATTCTTTATGTGTGGGAAAGAAGGACATAAAGTAAAGAATTTCCAAGAAAAAATGAAGATTACTATTGAAGAAAATAAAAATGATCCCGAGAATCCATTTAGAGTAATTTTCTATAAATGTAGGGGACCTGGGAATTACCCAAGCGAATTCCCTATTCTTTAGGATAACCTCTTGGTCAATAAAAAACCTATGTGGAAATAAATAGATGGAGAAATGTTTAAAAGTATTAGTGCTCTTTGTTGATGGGATAACTATGGAAGACTTTTCTCTTGTATGTGTAACCTTGCAGTTTTTTATGTGAAAATGATATTTTTGGAAGAATTATATTTTCTATTATAGTTATAAATAACCATTTGGGTTCATATGATCCTTAAATTTGAGGAAATTACAAGTTATTAAATTTTGGGATGAAAATGTGAGGTATGAGATAAAATTTGTGGTGAAATTATGTTATGGTTATTTTGAAGATTTTTTCTCATTTTGGGAATGTTATAAAATTTAGTTTTGGAAAAAGGACAACACGCAAATCTTGTGAAAACCCGTCGCATCAGACAACGCTGTGGGAATCGAACCCACAACCAGAGTGTGATTGGGATTTATCACCTACCATTGGACCACGTGATGTCCCTGGTTAGTGTGACTAATTATTTTTAGTCAAATAATTTTATTGATCAATAATAAGTTGATTTGGGATCTTATGTCTTATCAAATGGATATCCTTAGTATAGAAAAATGATTTGGTGATTAAGTGATAAATGTTATTTTAGAATATGTTCGATCTATTGAGAACACTATATGACTAAGTAAAATAGAATACTATGAGATTTAATTTTAGGAGTAATGGTGGATTTTTATCTATGTTTTTATTATGGATTTATAGAGAGTTGGGTTATTTATGGAAACAATTAACCTATCACAGAGAATATGTGATTAGGTTAATTACTTTAAGTTTGTGAATTTAAGAGTAGTAAATGTTATTTGGAGATATAATTTAACATGTAAGACTATGTAATCAAATTATTCTAAGTTTTGGGTTTCAATATTAGTTTGTATTATATTGAAGGATTTTAAGGACAATTGTTTATTGAATGGTATTTATTGAACTTTGGGTATTGTTGGTTTAATTTTAGAAATTAAGATAAATATTTCTTTCTCTAAAGGATTATCCTTTTTGGGGATCATATGATCTTATACTAACCATTTTGGTTTTGGTTAATCTCTAAAGACAAAGTAAATATATATTTTATCCTTTCTGGATCATGTGATTCTCTAGAAGTTGATTCTAGTGCTTCAGGTGTGACCAAGTCATCTTAAATACTCAAAATTTGAAAAAAAGATAATTTAGTGGTAGAAATTTATTAAAGGATGAAACTCTACTTAAAAATTAAGTATATATCTTTATGTTCTTAGTAAATATCATAAATAAATTCCTCAACTTTAAGAAATGGATCTTAAAACAAAAAACCGTTGTCCGTTTACTTTTCCTACTGGGAAACTAATGAATATTTATCCCATCACAAGTTTCTGGTTTTCTTGTTGTTAACTTTTTCCAGATCATGTTTTCTATCACTCTCCATCAGAACTTGACACTTAGTTTATCTTCCATATCCATGTTTTCCTACATGTAATCCTAGTATGGGTTATCTCGGGTGACCTTTGTAATTCTCTTTATTTATTTTAAAGTGATAGTTTTATTGACTCTTTTTCCGATGTGGGACTTTCAATGAAGTTCCCAAGCCCAATTTTAAAATTGCGAGGATGTAATTTCCAAAAGGGGGAAGAATGTAACACCCCAAGATCTAATAGTAAGTTATTTTCTTTAAATTAATTCAATAACATACACTACACGCAACACTGAGTTTGAGCGCACCACGACTTACCAAACTAGTCGTTCAAAAGCGGTTATGAATAGTATTAACTGAATTTTGAATTTTATATACTCCATATAATTTTAGAATCCATATTATGTGTTTCTTATACATAATATAAGAACAAATTCATTTTTTTCAGATAAAAGAATTATTTTTCAAAAAATGAAATTTTACCATCTTCTAATGGAAAACCCTTTTTAAAACCAGTATTTGAAACTTTTATATATTCAATTTAATGAAATTAAATTCTTCTTTATAATCGGGACATAAAAATTTATTTTGAATAAATATTTGGTACTTTTCTGATAACTTTCATATTTTGATGAATACTGAAAAATACTAAATTTTAATTGAAAACAACTTTTTAAATCGAAATAATTTATAGGGTTAAATTATTAATTTGAATTATTTGGAAGTATAATTATATTATATTTTTATCATTTAATATAATTTATGTCATTATAAGTAATTTCACATTTAAATTTGACATAAACACATGTCAATCTTTTGATAATTTTTACTTTTAAAAAACATGCTTTTCAGTTTCGAAAATGAGAATTAATTTTAAATTATTTAATGAAACTTATATATTTTTAATTTGTTAAATAGAATTCATTTTTTAATTCATAATATCAAAATTATCTTAGGGTGAATTTTTGGTATTTTTCAGAAAACATTTAATTTTTGATGAATAGTGAAAAACACTGTGTTATAGTTTAAAACTGACTTTTTATTTAAATAATTATTTATTTTATTTAAATTTATTTTAAGTAAAAATAGATATATAATACCTATATAAGTTCAATTTAATTCATTTGAGTCATTTTATAATGAAATTATATGTATAAAATTATGTTGAACATTTTATCATCTTTTACCCATCTTCTAGGAGCATTTGCAAATTTGCATAAAACTTAATTTTATCGCTTCTGTGAGTTAAATTTCAAAAATAAGAGAGACATGGTTGACATCAATATGTAAAATTTGGTTCAATAAGGTGAAAATAATTTTTGTTGAATAGTAACTTTTGACTTTTATTTACCATGGTTAAAAGTAAATAGGGTTATTAAGGGTAAAAATGATATTATAATTACCGTAAAACATGTACTAATTATATTGGATAAGTGTAATTATGCCAAAAAAACCTTATAAATAAAACATGATCCTCTTTTATCCACTTGGATTAGATTAATACATTTATTATTATTTTATTTAAAGAAGAGTTAAAAGAGTTAAATTCAATGTTTAATAAATAAACCATTTTTTATAGAGGGTTATACATAAGATAAATTAGACTATAAATATTCATTATAAAGATAAAAATATTTCCTACATAATGGTATTTTATTTATAATTTTTAGACATTAAATAATTAAATTTATTTATGATACAATGATGATACAATAATTACCTTATTAATGAAAGATTAAAATAATTGATATTATAAATATTCAAATAAATATAATTGGAGACTTTTTATGAATTAAAATAATTTTTAGGTTAATATTATATGTTATGGTTGATTAAATAATTTTATTTCGAAGTAATCATGCTTATATTATTTTCAAAAAAACCAAATACTAAATAATGTCAAAATTGACATAAATGAGTTTTTAAAACAAATACTATATTATTGGTTGATATTATATTCCTAAAAATCTAAGGTTAGTAAAAAGGGATTAAATAATATTATATATTTCATTAATGAACCACTTGAGGTTCTCTTGGAAGTTTATAGTAAGTTTATTAACCATATAGTGTAAGAATACAAGAAGACGCGGTAAAAATTAAACTATTTAACTATGAGTTAAATATAAAAGATAAGGTTAAAATGGTAACCTAAACTTCTCTAAAACCTATTGGTTGAGATGTTTTAGACCTATATACACCTTATCGTCGAAATAAATCATTTTTGATCCATTAGAAACAAAAAATGATTTTATTATAAAATAATATTTCAAGGTTTTCCTAAAGTGACCCTCACCTCTCTTATAAAAGGGTACTTCCCATTCTCTTAATTTCACACCTTAAAAGCCATTTTTCTCGAAAAAAACCTAAAAAATATGCTACCAACTTACCTCACATCAACCTAGAGTCCTTAATTTGATCATAAATACAACCTAAGTATCCCTTTTGATCAAATCAAAAGGAAACACCCGAGGAAGAGGTAATAATTTCACCACCCACTTTAAAGTTCTTTTCTTCTTCCACTTCCTCTTTCTTTTTTGTTTCCATACCTAAATAATAACTCCAGTAACTTTTACATAATTTTATTTTATTATAAATATGGTACAACCATATTCCTTATTCTATCCATCCTATAAATGACAAAGTCACCATACGTGCGCACGTACGACTTACCGTCTCCACGTCGTGGTGTAGTTTGTTATTCAAACACTTTATTATTTGGATGGGTATAATAATGATTATAACTGATGTAAATAATAAACATAACATGATAATTATTATTTATATATGATATACCATCCAATTACATACGATTTCACCATCAATATAATGATATTGTCGCTCGTGCGTATGTGCGGATTATCGTCTCCACGAATGCGATGAGATTCATTCCCCATCATAATCATTAAAGAATAATTTTCATTTTATGATTAAAAATAAAGTTTATGAACATAATATAATTCTGTATATGAATAAAATACATCATATCCATAACAAACATGGCTTACGTAACCAAGCATATAATGGAAAATGAATCAGTTAACACATGAAATGATGATACTACTGAAATATTATTAACAAATAAATATTAAAAGATCATATATGATATCATATTTATGTATTTGGTTCTTATATAATTCAATAAAAATTATTTAACCATTATATATGAGGTTAACATACCCTATACTAAGGAAAAGTACAAGGTAAGGGGTTTCTTATCTCACTCTTAATTTCGTGAGATTTCCATTGTTAGCCACTTATTTATTGCATGTGGTGTATTGTGTACTGCCATTTGATATATATTATAATGATTATATTTATATTGATGGTATTATGTGATTCATTTTTTGGTTATTAACTTTTGTTCATACGGCTCGATTGATTATAACATGTTAAGGGTTTTTCATCTCACTTTTTATTCCTGTGAGATTCATGCTATATCAGCCACTATTTCCTTTTGTGTGGTGTATGTACTGCCCCTAAGTATATTATTGTTGTAATATAATTTAATTTATGGGTATTTACATCTTCATTTTATGATCCTTATTTCATGGGTTGTATGTTTCGTAAGTTACCAAATCGGTAAGGGAATTTCAAATTTCAATTTCCACCCATCCTGCTTTACACATACTTCATTGATTATTTTACTCCAAGATTATGCTTGGAGTAACTATTTATTATTTATTTAGTAATTTCCACTAACCTTTTTTTGGATATAATTTTGATACACATAATCAATCCATTGATAATTTCTCAAGTCATTGATATGAACTTGATAAGAGTAATCTTTACTCAATTTCCATTCATTGAGTTAAACATCTAAGTCGTTGGTGTTGTTTTTACAAGAATACGTGTGAATATACTATGATTGATTTACATTGAATATCCAATCATATTTAGTGTTTTTATATATTTCACACATAATTATTTCATTGATTTATCCTTATCCTAAGGATACAGTCTTTATAAGGGACTTTATCTCAATTTACATTCCATTGAGACTTTTTTGTTGTTACGCGCCAATTCAATTTTATATGGTGTATATAATGTACTTTGACATATTATATCATGAATCCGTTTATTATCATGATATTATAATGTTTTTATCACCTAAATTATTTTTATACAATCATCTCTCAATTGGTTAGGAACTCTAACTAAAATATCATTTTAAATGTTTTAAAGATTTATTCTTCTAAATCTTTCTCATTAATGTCCATGTTTTAAAAATGATTTTAAGGATTTATTTATATGGACATTAAAGTTTTAAAATTAAAATTACTTTTAAAAGTTTCAAAGTGGTATGGGACACTTTTATTCAAAAATCTATTTTAAACAACTTCTTGATAAATAGTGATACTTTTAAATGTTTTTAAGAAAAAGGGGGTTATTTCTATCAAATTGTTTTGATGATTATTTTATCTATCTCAAAATCCTTCATTATTCTTGATTTAGGTTAATTTATTATAATAAAATCTTCCATACTGTATTGAATGAGTTATGTTTGACTGTGGATGTGCTATTTTTATACCATTCATGGTTTATGGTTAAAGTATTGACATTTTGTATGCTAATTTAATACGAATATTTATGTTATGTTTCAAAATTTTCATATGAGGAATGAATTGGACTTAATAAGTGATGAGTGGAGGATGCTATAGCTCCTCGATGCATTGGTAGGTCTCATGAGACAAACTAGTGTCTTGGCACAAGGCCTTGACAAAATATTATTTGTAGTCTTGGCATAAGGCCTTGACTATGTGGTTATGAAGTCTGGAATTATGTATTTCATCATTATGAAATTGGAAATTGATATTACATGTGATTATTTGAATAGTAGAATATCCATGTGTATAAGTAAATGGAATTATTTTATTTATCTTTACTATATTTTGTTTAATTTTAAGTTTAAAAGTATTGTGTTCTAGTCTTATACATTACCTTAAATGTTTGTTCTTATTTATGACAGTTTCTACTCTATTGTTATCCTTACTGAGCATCTGAGATCACCCCTTTCTTATGTTTTATTTTTCCTAGGATGCAAAGAAGTATATTAAGATTAACCTGCAGGAATAGGATAAGGGATATAAGAGTGTTCAAAGGGGACACACTGTTGTTTTTTTATTTCATGATGTAATGTAAAACTTATGTATGTATCTAGTGCTTCCAAGGCTACTAAGCTGGTCAGTCTTTTGGGAAATTTTTCCTTATATCATGCCAATTTTATGTAATAATGCACCGATTTTGGGTAACTGGGGCCGAGGCATTATAAATGGGTTAACCAATTTGTTATTGAGAAGAAAATGAAATAGAAACATATAATGTTGACCAAGATAAATTAATAATATTTGAAAGATTTTTTTAAAAACATTACATAGTGAGTTGATAAAAATACTTCAAATAATTTAAAGTAAAGGCTAAAAAGAAAAACACTTATGACCTTAGTAATGTATGAGTCAAGACTAATAAAATATAGGAGATGAAATTTAATTTTTATTCCCATAAATTGAATACAAAATATAATAAAAGTAATCCATATGAAATCTTATACATAATATATAACATAATAAATAAAGATTATAAGAGGTGTCTCAAAGAAAAGAAATTAAGAAAAGATTCCCCTTACTTTGAGTCTTTAATTGCTTCGTACATACTATAAATTATTGAATAATAAAATTCTATTAATTATTTTCTTGATTCAAAAATCTTTTCATTATAATTATTTATTTTTATCTATTTATTATAATGTATTATTTATTTATTGGGTTAATTTTTCTTATGTTGATTGTTTTAAGGTGATCCATATTTCCAAAATAGATTTGGTATAATAGCAATGGTTAAAAATCCCTTTAATATGATTATATAATCTCTATTAGTGTGGAGGTATATTTTTTATGTCGTTAACAAATCAAATAAGTTCAATAGTTCAATGTATAGTTATAATTTAAAAAATCTTTCTTAGTAAGATTGTTTTAAATTCTAAACAATAACACTAAATGTTTACTTTTAATATAAAAATTATCATCAATATTTTATCATTATAGAATCATAAACAAGAAATTATATGAGAATTAATATTATGTTAAATAATTAAATTAATTTTTAATAATATCTATAAAATTATCGACTAAAAAATAAAACATCATCATTCACTTAGGTAGCATAAAACCACCACGAGTGAGAGATGTTTTCTAAAAGAATTTAAAATAAAAGAAATTATAATAAATATTTGAGTTTTCTAAAAACATTAGAGTATAATTATAATAATTTTTTTAATTTATTTTTAAAGATCACTTACATTAATGAAAATTTTAATAGAATAATTGAAATTAAAGTACATGAATTTTGAAACCTATATTTTGACATAGAAACAACTTATGACGAGATATTAATGAGAAGGAAAGAGTGATATCTCATCACTAATGGATAAAAAGGTGATTGTTACATGAAAAAAAGAATAATTACAATAAAATAAGTGGAGTTTTAAAATAGTTTTAAAGAAAAATAATCTTAAATAAGAAATAAAATAGTGACTTGGGAACCCTTACCTTACTCATTGAGTCACTTCCTTTAGATTGAGTCTAAAGACACATATAGGGGTCTTTTGGCTAGACCAAAGACTTATAAACATTGAAATAGAAGTTTAAAGAGGGATTTGATAATAATATTTAGAGAATATATAAATTCATATTAACTTTGAAAGGGGTATAATTTTTCCCTTTTATAAACAAGATTTGATAGCATTTTCATAAATATCAAAACTTTAATGGTCAAAAAAATATTTTTCAAGTGGAAAGTGAATTATAAATAGAAAAGAGAAGATATGTTTGACCGTAAATTATCAAAATATAATTAAAAATAATTTTTTATGTCAAGGTATATGTTTGATTTCATTTCAGAAGAAAAGGAATTCAATAACATAATAGATAATTATAGTTTAGGAAATCTTCCTCAATATGCTTGTTTTAGATGCTTAAAAATATCATTGAATGTTTACTTTTAATATCATAATTATCATGATTATTTTATAATTTTAGAATCATAAAAAAGAAATTATATGAGTATTAATGTAATATTTAATAATAAAATATACTTTTACGAATATCTATGAAAGGATTGACTGAAAAATAAATCATCATCATTTACTTAGGTAATGTAAAACCACCACAAGTGAATGATGGTTTCTAAAAGAGTTATAATAAAAGAAAGAGTAATAATTTTTTTGTTTCATAAAAAAATTAGAGTATAATTATAATAATTTTTTAAATTTATTTTTAAATGTTAATTATATTTAATGAAAATGGTAATAGAAGAATTGAAATGAAAATACATGTATTTTAAAACTCTTATTTTGACATAGAAAAAAATTATGAAAAAGGATTGATGAGAGGTAAAGAGTGATATCTAATAAATAATATACCAAAAAGTTGTTGTTAAAATAGAAATAGAATAATTAAAATAAAACAAGAGGAGTTTTAAATGTTTTTTCAACCAAAAAAATCTTAAATAATAAAGAAAAGAGTTATTTGAGAACCCTTACCATACACTTTGAGTCGCCTACTTTGGATTGAATCTAAAGCATTAAGAAGAGGGAATTTTTCCTAAACTATATCCCTATGAATGTAGAAATAGAATTTTAGTTAGGTATTTGGGTATAATATTTATATAATACTAAACTTTATATGTGTTTTGTAAAGGGTAGAATGAGTTCCCTTTTATAAATAATATTTGATTGAATTTTTGAAAAAATTCAAACTTTAAGGGTTAAAAATATTTTTTAAGTTTAAAATGGATCATAAATGGAAAATAATAGATATTTTATTACATAACTCACACAAATATGACTCAATATAAGTTTTTATGAATTTTTATTAATTTTTAAATCATTTAAATCATTAAATACCATTTTAAGTCATTTTCAGGGTTAATCTTGTAATATGAATTTAAAAATATATAGTTAATTATGAAATTAAAATTTAGTTATTTAAATATTTTATTAATTATAATTTTCATCATTCAAATTCATAAAATACCATAATACATCAAAAAATTATCGATTTAAATATTTTAAAACAACTATTTTTTTTTGACTTTTCTCCCACTCACACAAACATTGCATCATCATTACGTATGAGTTTTGGATAACTATTATATTTTTTAATTTTAAAAATAAATTTATAAAATAAATATAATTTATTTTCAATAATAAATATAATATAAATCCATTCATTAAATTAATCATTTCTATTTATACCATGATAACATTTTTAAGATAATAATTTTGACTTTTCTTACCTTGCTTAAGCACTGTGTAAGTATTTGGATAAATAAAATTTTGTATATTTTTAAAATTCATAAATATATATAAAATCAGTGATTATTTATAAAATTTTACTCTTAAATTTGATCATTAACTTATCCATTCTTTATCTTTTCACTTAATCCATCAATTTAGACTTTTTATATGCTACGCAAGCACTACGTCAGCATTAATAAATGTTTTCAAATTTATATTGACATAAAAACTAATATATATTAATTATATAATAATTATGTGATATCTTCAATATATTATCTTTTAAAAAAAATTATACATATTTCTATAATGTTATACATAATTTTAAATAAAAATATAATAATAATTTGAATTCAATTTAAACTCAAATTATTATTTTAAAAGGAATTTGAGTTAAAATATATTACTCAAATTATAAAAACATTGGATTAAAAATATTTAATTTAAAAATAAATAATTTAAAACTTGAAAAAACATAAATAAAAATAAAAATATAATTAATATTTCTCTACCATAAATTTTAACAAAAACTGTGAATATACATCAGATTTACTATAAACTGTCATATCTAATTATTTATAACCATTTTAACAAAATACCTGCCACATAATTTTGAAATGAAGATTAAAAATTTATTATTTATTTTATTAAAATCAATATAACGTTTTTAAAGAATAAATTATAAAACAAAATCACATTATATATTAAAATAATATATTCTTTCAAACAATAGATATCTCATTTTCAATTTAAAAACTATATTATCTCTTTACACCTTGATAATTTTTTTTCTAAGATTATTATGATAATAAATATTAATACAAATTCATATAATTAACATAAATATTCATTTATAAAATGGATAATAATCAAATAATTATTTAAATATATCAAAATTTTAAATCTTGTTATGAAAATATATTTAACCTTAAAATAAAACATCTTTATTTTTTATATAAATATAATAATTTTAAATGTATAATTATAATCTAGTTGATTTTATAAAATTATTTACAATATAAAAAATCTATAAATTTTAAAATAAACATTTCTTAAATAAATATAAATTCATAACATGAATATTAATAAGACATAAAACTAATGTATTATTAAAAATAAATAGGTTGTCATGTAGATGATGGAGGTGGTTTGGGTGGTGGTAGAACGAAGCCACCAAAATCCTTTAAGAATTCCTCTAGAGTTATGGTGGGTTATATAGTGTCACTACACTATTTTCCATGGAACTGGAAGTTATGTGTTAGTCCACCAAAGTTTTGGTGGAATTTTAGGCATTTTTTAAAGGGGTAGAAAGGGGATTTTTCACTTTTTTATTTTGAACCCCACTCGATGTTCCCTTTTTTATGCAGGCGTGCAAAGGGGGTGAGCCGCAACCCCTCCCTATCTTCCTCACCCATTTCTCCTTTGATTTTAATGGTGTGATACTTTACTTATTTCACTAATTTGAGGCAAGTTATCTTTTCCTTGGTCTCTCCCTTCTTTCACCTCCTTTATTTACTGAATTTTCAATATTTGGCTAGGGATTTGGTTCCGATTCCACTTGATCATGGTGGAATTAGGTAGTTATGATGAGGATTTTATATGTCTTGGATAGAGGATGTTAGAGAGAGGTGATCATATATGGTATCCTACTATTTTTTACTGGTAAGTTACTACCCTAATTTATATTGGGTTTTACATTAAATTGGAATAGAATTAATTGATTAATTAATGTTGGATTTTAGGGATTTCATGGGTAGTGGTCTTGGGGATATGCTAGGTGCAGACCACACTCTGTTGGATGGGATTTTCTCATCATTATTCCATTCAATAACCTATTCATTGATTATTATTGATGAAACTAATTACAAAATTAAAATTTTAAATTAATTATGATGGTTTATAATTAATTAGAGTGTTTTTTGATGAAGATATGGCCACAAAGAGGTGGTTTAGGGATGGTATGTTCAGGTAAAATATTAAATGATGGTGGCTAAGAAATTCTCAAGGGGTTAACTCCATCTTGAGGTAGGTGGTCCTTAACCATTCCTAATGTTTATTCATTATTTCACGTGATATAAAATATATGGTCTTTCTTCCCATGTGTGATTGAACTTAAATTAAATTAAATTACTTTCCTCTAACCCATATGAGTGGGTTAAGTTCTTCCAGGGTCATGATGGACCCTCCTATTACTATTACCTGATTCCTTGACCACCAATGGTCATAAGATTAAATTAAAGTTTATTTAACCTTATACTTGGGACTCCAAGGGGGTTTCCATTAAGTTATGATATAATTTAGAGGACCATATTTAAGTTCCTTTATAGACTTTTGGGTCATAAGAGAGGTGTGTAAATGAAGGTGGTCAACATGATACATTACCTGACATATTCCTTTCACCTCTTAAGTGCAATTGTGTACTATAAGCACTATGTTTGGCCTTCCCTTTTGACATAACATGATACCTTGGCCACCGAAGGCCATGGGGTGTAAATTAAAGTGTTTGAAAGTATAGCCTTATAATCTAGGGGAAGTATCCTTGATAGACCATAATATAATGGACCTAGAATAGGTTCCCATAGAACCATTTGAATAGTATATTAGTGAATTGTATAAGGTCATTGGTGGGGATTTCCTTATTGGATCCTTGGTTATTCCTTGATAGCCTTCTCGGATTATCTGATTTATGCATGGGTTGGGCATTCCTCCCCCTTTGGGATTGAGGTAATTTTATGGGTTATACTTTATTTTGAGTGAGGATATGGGTTAGGAATGTGAGGACCAAATGATTTTAGACTTTAAGTGATTTGGATATTAGTAAACATAGTTATGCTTTTATTATCATGTATTGATTAAGTTATTTATTATTCTATTTTGTGATGTTTTTATATTGTAGTATGATATTATTATCTATAATGTTATTTCTATATAGTGGATATGTTTCTCCATTTTTAATATTTTTTTCAGGTGTTGGACTACCTTCCTAGTCACTCTAATATTTCATAAGGCTTAGGATGACATGCCCACTTGTATTGGTGATTCAAAGTTCATGGGATGACATGAACAATGTGAGACCATATCATGTGGTTTGGGAAACATCACCCATTAAAAATATGATGATGTGATGTGGGATTCTATACACATTAAGGGAGGATACTATAGCTTGGGATACATTGACCTAATACCTTAGGTACAATATTGATGGATTCTAGGAACATTATATATTGAGATAATTATTAGGGATTCTATGATTATTATGGTGGGATGTGATGCCTACTAGTAAATGGAATATAATACCCACACAGTCTTGGTAATGAAAGTAATGGGAAAAAAATTCCATATTAAATTTATAAAATTGATGGCATGGTATTATTTTCCTATTTAATTATTAATACCCTTGTGAGTGGGATTTAATTCCCATGATTTGATACTTACAAGGAAGGGTATTGGATTCCTGGGATGAAATTACCAAGAATTGACTATTACCCTTGAAATTGGGTAATACTGCCCATGACGTGAGGCTTCCAAGGATAGGGAAGATATGACTATGTGAGAGAGTTTATTGTGGGAATATTTCCTCACCTCTTAAAAAATCCATCTTAGGAATATGGATACCCTTAATTTTTATGGTTATACCCATGGGTAGGGATATTTTCCCCTCTCTTGATGTTGTGACTAAAATGTGATTCCAGTTTGGATATGTTGGAATGGGGATGTTAATGCCAAATTGTGACTATGTTATCAGGATGTTATCTCTATGTATTAATTATTATAATTTCACAAGGATGTTATTAATTATTTTATTGATGTGTTCTAGATGAGATACCCCTTGTGTGTGATTAATTTGGGATGTTATTCCTGCTTATGGATCATTGTTACTGGGATGTTATGCCTGTTTATATATGTCATCTTAAGGATATTATGCCCATTATTCTGATTATGATACCAGGATACATTTCCCATATATTGTTTATTATAATATGAAGGGATGATATTACCATATTATATGACTCAATACATGATTCCCAATTCATTATTATGTGATATGTTCAAAGACACCTCAACATTGGCTAGAGCAGGTATTTGGTACCAGCCTGAAGGCATCATTAATTCCAACGAGGATATTGGATTTAATAATTTATAAAACATGAATGAAAACTCACTAAATATATAATTAAGTAGTATTAGATATTGAAATTACAAGATCAATCCCATGAGGTGAGGTTGGAGAATATAATTAATCTAATAATAAATATCTAAATTTAAAAATGATTGTAAAAAATAAATCTAATCTAACGAGCATGGATTTTGAAGAGAGTGGGAGGATAAAAATAAAATAAAAACAAATCACACCAAGTATGAAAGATATAGGTTTGTGTAATTAATAAATTTTAAATCCCATGATTCCTTTAAATTTTCATTGGAACCTGGTTCAACTAGGCCCCCTGGTCTAGGTGAATACTCTATCTGTCACACTAATAATCCCTTTTCCCAATGGTCATGATACTTCATTTAATTAATAAAATAGGTAAACTAAAATGAGTTTTAAATGTAGAATTAATCCAACCCAATGGTAATGGAGAATACTTAGTTCCAGAAATCAATTTTAAATTATATATCCCTCACTTTGGTATAAAATATCCATGAATATCAAAAGAGAAAGAAGAGAATTGAAAGAATTGTTGAAAAATGAAAACCCTATTTAAAATAAACATGAATAAAACTTTTATTAAATACAATCCCCAATCATGATATATACTTAAAATAAAATAAAATCACCCACTCATGCTATCCATGAGAGGGAAAATAAAAATTAATAAAATAGAAAACCTAAAAGAATTGGTGGAGGTGGCCTGATGAAGGACTCTGTAGTGAAAAACACTTTATCCCAGGATACGGTCCCGAATTACTTATAGATCCTCTTTGGAGTTATATTTATATGTGAAAATAGACCTCTAGGTGGCTTAAATTCTATAAAAGTATACAATGAATCTATACAGGTCAACACTGGGGGTTATGAAATTAACAAATTTAGGCCTTGACCATAAAATGTAGAAAATAAGATGTTCTAGATCCTGTAATCTACTATCATAATGTGAAAAGGGGTTTCATAACATGAATATTTTGCATATACCTCTTATATTAATTTCATGACCTATATTTACAACTTGATATATTTTTTGGAAATTCATGGTGTGGCAGGGAGTGTCACACCATGAATTTTATGTTCTACTCTCAAGCTTCATTTTTCTTCATTCTTCCTCCCATAATGGATTTATGATGATTTTCACATCATGAATACGTGATTAAGGATGTAATTTTTTGTTTTATATCATATTTTTCTTTTTTTCCCACTTGGATATTCAATTTCAAGTTGTGAAATTGAGTCTTGACTTAGCCCATGTCATGGAGCATCCTTATCATTGTGAATTCCATATCCTTTTGGTTATTTTACCTTTGAATTTATTTCATAAGTAATGTACCAAAAATGAATAAAAAATTTAATATGTTGTCAAGAGTTATCAACAAAGTTACATAAATCATTTTATTTAATTTTAAAAATATATGCATAAAATGTATAGATCAAATCCTCCCACACTTAAACTCACACTTTTCCTCAAGAATGAATTCTCAAAAAATTATAAATAATTCACATTCTATTAATATTAAAATATCAATGTCAACAAAATCAAGTGATAAAATGGAGAATTAAATTTTCAATCACATCATAAGAAAATTTCATCAACTCCTCACTTTTTAAAAAACAAGTCAATCATGTATTTTACTTTTCCTATTTTTAATTAATAACGATTCTCTTTTCTTTCATTTATATTTTTCAATTAATCATCAATTTGAATTCCATTCAAAATTTAATTTTCTTTGAATTATTCTTGATCATAATTCATGATAAGAATGTAAATAGTTATTTTCTCATACATCAAATAATGCTTCTTACCATAGGCTTGAAATGCATCTAATTTCTCCAACTTATAAGAAAAAAAATCAAAATAAATCATGAGGGATTTACCATTTAGAAAATATGAATTTAAAGATTTAGGGTAGGTCGGTAAATATATATAAAAAAGTAAATCTTAAAAATAATTTAATCTCTAGGGAATTTTTCATGATGATAAAAAGAATCTCAATGAAAAATTATCCCTTCATAAATGTCATATCACCCTTTCCCAAAAATCAAATCAAGGTCATGAATCAATGAATCATATTTAATGATTCACCCTATTGTTTCCCCCACCCAACCTCAAACGATAAAAATTATTGGTCAAGTAAATCGTGAATTTTTTCCTCCAAAACATAACCCATTTTTTTGTCATTTTTTTGTTTTTTTATTTTATTATTATTATTTTTGTTTTAAAGAGTGTGTGTGATGGAGTAAAATAAATGAATAATCACAAAAAATTTCCCCAATATCCCATGAAAACACCCCCATACTTATCCATTTCAAAATTTTCACATCTCTTCCACCATGGCACCATCTCCCCCATACTCATTTATTTGATAATCATAAAAAATGCATAGAATAGGATGGGAAAGGATAATATAGGCTTGTAATATAGATCTTACCTAACAAGGATATTCATTGTTTCTATAGTTTTAAGAAGGATTAATGTAAAGGAATGTCTCAGGATAATGTATTAACAAAAATATGCATCAATCATATTAAATGTGAATTTGTACAATCATAGTTTTTATAAGTTGAAAATAATTTTCTAGAAGTAAGAATTATCAAGTATCACTAAAGAAATATACTTAAGAAAGAATGTGAAAAATTATTCTTAGAAAATTCTTGAGAATAAAATCATATAATTGGGACAATCACTCATGGAAATAGACATTAAAAGTAAATCAATCCTACAAATTTTAGATTTTTAAAACCTAGAAAATCTCAGATAAAATTTCATTTTAAAAAATCATATGATTCACTGAATCATGGTTCATTAAATCAAAATACCTATATTTATCTTTAATTATGTATCCTCCTATTTTTTCATTCAATTTATTGAAAAATAAATTTAAAGACATGGCATGATGATTATCCTAAGTAGTCTTTTCCTCATCAATTATAAAATCAAGAAAAAATTAAAACACATGGAATTAAATTTCAATTATAAATTCTCAAATAGAAATGTAGGGTAGTAATAGAAAATTTATAATATTGAAACTCATATTCCTCTATTGCATTGACGCGCTCTAGCTTATAGATATGTTTTCTGCTACCCGAATGTGCCTTTTTTTGGACCTACAAAATTAAATAACTCATAAAAGTATAAGGTTATTTAATTAAATCTCAAAAATATATGGATAATTTAAATTAAATATATAATATAAAATTAATTCATAGGAAAGAAATAAAAATAAAGTCTTATAAAGAAATAAAAAAACCCAAGTTAACTTCTGAAAGATAATATTTTTTATTACAATCATTTAGATCAACCTTAACTATGTTAGATGACGGGCGTATGATAAAAATATAACCTTATCGGGTTATCCCAATATTTAATTTGAAGTAAATATGACTCATTTATTCTCTTACTTATTGAAATTGTATTGAAACTTTGAGTAGGTGACCAAAATATGAACTGTTTAAATGTTTTTTGGAAGAATTCAAAATCTTTTTAGATTTGGTATAATTATTGTTTTTAAATTACTGATTATTTTTGTTCCATTTTTTCATTGATCACTTTATATTATACAGCCATATAATCCTCCTCCTCTTACACTTCTTATTCTTCATTTATATAGTCAGTGTAGATTTCATTCATCTATTCTTCTTCTCATTCCTCTAACTATGATCCTAGTTGTTTAAGAAAGTTCCTTATAAATTCACCGGAATAGGTCCCTTATTATTATTATTATTATTAATATTCTTCTTCTTCATCCTCTTTATCCTACTCCTCCGAACCTATAGTATTTAGTGAATCATTTATAGGAAGAAATTAATATTTATAACTTACCTTAGATCCATTGACCATGATTTCATCTCTTGAAACACCTCTTTAAGATTTTATTAGAGGTCATGGAGTTTCACCTCTTCCATGATTGGGTACAGTTGAATGATTTTTTTATTTGAATATTCATCAATCTAATCTCATCTAATTTATGTGTAATATCCCTAAGAATGAAGTTGAATTTTTATTTCATAGCCCAAATATATTTTAATCCTACCATCACAAAAGAATAACTTATTACTGTAAAAAATAATAAAGACTGATAAAATAAAATCCCAAGATAAAATCAAGAAATAGAAAGAGATGATAAAAGACTATAAAAATTATTTAATTAAATTAATCTCCACACCTATTTCTTGGAAATTATGCCAAAAATTAACACCAACTCTAAGAAATCATTTATTCCAATAGGGATATCAAATTTAATAAATTTTAAAATATGAATGAAAACCCACTAAATACATAATTAAGTAGTATATGATATTTCAAGTCTGAGGTCGATCCCATGAGGAGAGGTTGGGGAATATAATTAATTTAATAATAAAGACCTATATTTAAAATTTATTGAATAAAATAAATCTAATCCATCAATAATGGATTTTAAAGAGAGTGTGAGGAGAAAAAAATAAAAATAAAGTGCACCAAATATGGAAGATCCAAGTTCATGTAATTAATAAATTGGAAATACCATAATTCCTTTAAATTTTCATTAGAATCAGGTTCAAGTAGACCCCTTAATATAGGTAAATGACCTCTCTCAAACTAATTTTACCTTTTCCCAATGTTCATGATACTTCAGTTAATTAATAAAAGAGGTGACCGAAAACTATTTTTAAATATAGAATTTGGCTAACCTAATGGTCATGGATATGACCTAGTTCTAGAAACCACTTTTAAATTATATCCTCTTACTTCAACATACAATGGTTATTTATATAAAAAGTGAAAGAATGGAATTGAAAGAATTGATAAAAAATTAAAAACAAATTTAAAATAAGCATGAATAAACTATTTATTAAATATAATTACCCTTCACATTATATACTCGGTATAAAATAAAATCACCCCCTCATTCTAGCCATGATAGGTAAAGGAAAATAAAGAAAATTAAAACCTAAAATAATCGGTGGAGATAGACCAATGGAGGAATCTATAGCATGTAACACCTTGCCCTAAGCTCCATTGTCTAATATCTTACAAATCCTCCCTAGATTTGTATTTATAGGTGAAAATTCCATAAAATCACACCTTGAATCTATCCAAGTCAACTCTAGGGGTTATGATATTAATGAATTCATGACCTATCCATGCAATGAAAAAAATAAAATTTTCCAGATCTTTTCAGTCACAATCACTATGTGACAAGTGGTGTCACACCGTAAAAATTTGGGCTCCACCTATTGGATTGAGTTCACAACCCAACTTCATGAATTGATATTTTTTTTTGAAAATTCACAATGTGTTAGGGATAAAAACTCCATGAATTTTCATGATCTACTCCCAAGATTTGTTTTTTCTTCATTATTTCACATTTTATGGATTTATGCTGATTTTCACATCAAGAATATGTAATTTACAACATGAATTTTTGTTTTCCATCACATTTTTATTTGTTTACACTTGAATATTTAATTCCAAGCTATGAACTTGAGCCTTGACTTATCACATGTCATGGAGAATCCTTATCATTATGAATTCCATATCAATTTTCTTGTTTTCCCTTTAAATTTATTTCAAATGTAACCCATAACAAATGAATAAAACATTAATTATACTGGAAAAAGTTATCAATTAAATTATAAAAATAATTTTATTTAATATTAAAAATATATTTATGAAATATAGAAATTAGTATTCATTACACAAGGTGACCATGTAGAACCAATGGGTGTGAATTTTTTATTATTACTACCACTTCCTATTTATCTTTACCTATGAGAATACCACACCATATATGAAAATGATTATACTTGACATGTTAGGGACATAGTTGGTGGTAGCCAACTAAGTTGTACTCACGCCCTTATCGGGGGTCATGGTACCCAAATAGATTTATTTGTTATAGGCGTATGTAAGTCTAGGGCCCAACTTTGGGTAGTTTATTAGGTCAAGTATGGTTGAAATCAGGAGATAAGACTAGGTAGAGACTCATGAACCAATTTTTATATAGACTCCTTTACTTTGTTTACTTATTTTTTGAATCTTGTTCATAATACACCTATGAGAGACATTTTCTTTTATATATGCATGATTGACATTAACTTTACTCATTTAATTATGTCATGGGATTTGTTATTTGTTTATTGAAGACATACAACTATGATGTCTACTTTTATTGGTGTATCTTATGATGACTATTTTTATTTATTTATTTTTCTATATTTTATGGCTATATGTACTAGAGATGGTATAGTCACTCCACTTAATATATAGATCCTCACTTCTGGTCAACAAACTTTAGTGTATGGGGAGGCATGATTATGGTATGTATTACCCAGGTTATTTATTATAAAAGTAAACTAGATCATAGATATTGGTATAAGAGCATTGTTTTCCTTTGTCCTACTATTTGGGGCATATTATATAGAGATTGGACTAGTCAAAACATAGAAAAGACACTAAGTTTTTTCCTGTCTAGTCCCTATATGAGCAAAATTATAAGTTTCTAGGGAGTTAGGATTGTTATTTTTGCATTTTACTACTACAATTGAGTTGTTTTTCTATACCAAGTATGACGTTTTTGGGATTATTAATTTATTGATTTTCCCATGAACCAAGGTGGTATAATAAATACATTCATGCATCATATTTGGAATGTAGGATTCAAATGATATTCATATGCTTACTTGTGACCAAGAACCTTGATTTTGATATAGGGTCTAGTTATTTAATGTTTTAGCAGCAACATATATAAATTTTTCCTATATAACATGATGGTGGAATTATACTAAATTAGACTCATATTTTGATTAGATTATTACTATCTAGAAATTTATAAGGAGAATATTTCCTATGTTTAATACTTTACCCAAGAATGGAAAATTTAATTAAGCTTAGTAGTCAATGATGTTAGACCCTTATATTGTAGGGTTAGTATAGAGTAGCATGGAGTATTGCATATTACCACCCTTTTCTTTTTCAATAAGGTTATGTTGAGACTTGTTTCCTAATGGTATAATTTTCAATGTGCCTATTTTAAATGAAATTAATCCTTGAGTGGGTAGCCAGGTATGTGGGTACCTGGTGAGGATTGGCACACTAGAGTAGGTGTCTTTGTATGGTCTTAGGGATGCACACTATTGATTAAGGATTATAATGGGGATATGAAACATATGTTTCCTTATATATTTAAGAACAAAGCAAGAAACTACTTTTTGGGTTTTGATCATCATGGGATAAGGTCTATATACTAGGTTTGAGAGCCTAGTGGTGATGTTTTTAGGTTAGGATCATAGTGAGTTTATTTTTTAGCTATGTGGTTGGGTTATTTTTCTACATATACCCATGATGAGTTATGATTGTGTGAGGGTCACTTAGAGAGGGGTGAGACCCAAAAATTTGTATTAATTTTAGATAATAGGTAGGGGAAGATTATTATTATCATATGTATGATGTTAATGATATGCAAGTGATGTGTGATAAGATTTTGGATTGTTTTGAGGATTACTTGAGATATAATGATATGGAAACACATGTGATACTCCATACGGGGATGTGACCCACATGAATGTAAAGAATGTTCAGTTTAAGATTAAACTAGTGAGCCTAGGATTATTGGGAAGAAATTCTCAATGAGGTAAGCTATGTTATTAATAGATAAACACTAGGGTGTTAAAATTATTGGTTTTTCATTTTGATTAACCATGATGGCCATGAATACCATTATAGATATGGATTCAAGAGTCCTACCTTTCTTTTGGTTAGTAGGATGGCCTTACATGACATGTGTGTGGATTTTAAGATGGATATGGTCTAATATTAGCCTCTTAGTGGTGAGATTATTATTTGGATAGACACAATAATCCTTGTATTAAATGTGGGATATGCCTATAGATAGATTTTAGAAATTATTTGGATTAGAGAGAGAGGGTGTGTAGGTCACATGAATCCCAATGTTATGTTATGATGACCTTATTTATGAAGTGTGTTTTATTTCAACAACTATTTTATATGTGGTTGTTTAGGACTATATGGATGTGTGTTTAGTCCCTTGATACCCATGTGGGATATCAAACCTTATGATATGCCTACTTTTTATGGTGGGGCCTAAGACTCCTTAGATTTCCTAATTACTTGGAGCTAGGTTCTAGAATGATAATGATTTTTTGGATGATCACATTAGGGGTGTGATTGGGTATTATATAAGGACATAAATGTATAAGACACCTTGTTTTATCTAAGTGCGTTAACACTTGATGTTAGTTTTTTGTTGAAAAAAATGTGGGTATTAAATAAAACCTCTTGTGTGGTGTGGGAACTAGTGAGGTGACCACTATATTTAGTATGAAACTAATATTTTGTGAGGATAGGATTGATTACTATAATTTTGGGTGGTGCCTCAATTGTGTTGTGAAAATTTTGAAACCTATGAAATTGTGAGATTGTTAGCACATCCAACTAGAGTCTATAGTAGGCCGAAATATAGTAGCCACATTATAGTGAGAGAGGTTTCTAGTTATGGGTTAGGATCATCGAGGTTGATTATATAATTATAGATATTTATTGTGCTTGGTTAGCAGTTTCATGGAGCATCGCAATAACATAGTCTTGAGAGTGATGCTCACAGAAAAGAGTTATCTGGATATGATATGCCTGGTCTCTTGCATATTGGAATTTTTCTGGTTTTGTGATATTGAAACATTGATATATAGATTTAAAAAGGTTAGAAATTAAATAGTGGGGAGTGACCATTGAGGTTTTTCTCTTCCAACTGATATCCAGGTGGTGAAAATAGGGCGTCAACTATGATGTGCATAGATAACCTAGGATAATAGTGGTAGAGGTTTTTCATTGGATCTTGTATATAATAACCCTATATGTGTATATATATCATTTCAGTGGGAGATGAATAGATTCTGTTACCAAATTGGGGTGATGGATCGAGTTAGTGGAATCGACAACCGAATAGTTTCAATTTTACAATTTGACCGATTAAAGGACTAGGTCCATTAAATTTCCTTACTCATTGGGAGTATGATTCCAAATGTAATGAATTGAGGCTTCATGAGTCAGATTAAATATTAGAAATGAGGTTGTGAGTTTTAACCCCCAGAAGTATTGAAGATACTCAAGTGCATCATAGATTGGGTGATGATCTAATTTATACCAGTGACATCAATAATGGGTGTATGAAATTAGTGATTTTGGAATCCAAAAAATGAAACTAAGGGTGAGACGTCATTGGGGAGTTAGTAGAATTATATGGTGTTGTGATGTTCAAGATGTCAAGGGTTTTTTAAAATTAATCAGTATAGTGAGGTACCATATAGAACATTTCATGTGTGATCGATAGTTGTGGCTTGGATAAAGATCAAATCGTATCATTCAGGTGATGATGAGTGTTTATGATGGGACAAAGAATGTGGTGTCTGGGGTGTTGTATAATTTTTTTAGTTTGAGTGCAGTGTCAGCATGATCGTAGCTAACATGAGATGTGGATTTAGAATGTGCATCAGGTTTTATTGACCAATATAGTTCATAAGTGATGCATGTGGGGACTTTTAGGGATGAGAAGTATTATGGTGGGGTGTTTAAAACACCCTTAAATTGTTAATGTTAATGTAATTAGATAAAATATGGGTTTTGATATAGGAAAAACCAAATAAACATTTAATTTATGAATTTAGTTTGATAATTGGTGTTTTTAGATGAGTTTTAAATGATTAAAAGGATATTTTAGAGATGGGTTATTAGGAGGAAGAGACTGAAGTGGAATCTCATGTGTTAGGTGATGAAGTTGGACCATGTGGTGGAAGTAAGAATCCACTGAAACCCTGATGTAAGTCCACTAGAGTTTAGGTAGGATGGAAAGTGGTTTTGCACCACTATCCCAACAACTAGAAGTTTAGTGGACATCCACTAGAGTTCTGTTGGAAATATTAGTGTTTTTTATAAGGGAAATAGAGTATTTTCACCCTTTTTATTTGGAACCCCACTTGAAGTTCCATTATTTGATTAGATACACATCCCTAACTGTCCTCCTCATCCTTCTCCCTTCAATATGGGTGGTTTGAGGCTTACCCATCCAACCTATTTGAGGTAGGTTCTCTTCCCCTTGGTCTCTCCTTTCTTTCCCCTCATTCCATCACAAAATTTTCTGGATTGGGATAGTAATTTAGTTATAATTCCTCCAGTGTATGGTGGATTTAGGTTTTTATGATGGTTATTTCATATGTATTGGATAAAATAGGCTCTATAGAGGTGATTACACATGGTATTTCACTTTTTGTTATTGGTAAGTCACTACCCTAACTATTTTGGTTTTAAATTAAATTAGAATGGAATTGATAAATTAATTGATGTCTAATGTTATGGGTTTCATGGGTAGTGTTGTTAGGGATATGTTGGGAATAGAATGCACTCTATTGGATGGGATTTTGGTGTCTTTTTTACATTCAGTGATCTATCCATCGATAATATATAAGGAAATTAATTATGGGATTACTGTCTAAATGAATTATAACGGTTTATAATTAATTATAATGTTTTTTGATAGATATAGGGACTCAAATATGTGGTATAGGGATAGTAAAGTCTTGGATTATCTTTAGAGATAGTGTTCAGGCCTTACCTTGAGATTTACTCCCTCTTGAGGTAGGTGACCCTAACCATTCCTAATGGTTATTCATTATTTCATGTAACATGTGATATAAAACCTCACAAAATATAATAGAATATGAATTTCCAAGTGCATTATGCCTTGTTTTCATCCATTTATTAAAATTGTTTGAGTTATTCTTTGTGTGGGTAAAGTCTCAAGTATCTTCTATGTGGTTTTGGATGGTTTTAGGAGCCTTTAAGGTAGATCATGGTTTGAGAACGATTAGGGGGAATCATATGATTTACCCTAATTAACTGTGCATCTAGTTGGAGAGGAAAAGTGGGTGGAACATGATTGGAACATGGTTATATCTAACCAAATGACATTCCATAGACAATTGTGTATCCTATAACATAAGAAAAAGCACATTTGACATACAGTTTACCAAATAGTTCTAGTTCCCATAAGAGGTAGTAATCTTTTCATGGTTGGAACACATAGGATATTTTGGTGAAGATTCATTTATGGAACAACATCGAGGAAGTAGAGAACATGAAAATTTCCCTATTCTAGCATTTTTTATATACCCATGGACCTATGATATGATAAAACTTTTCCATTATCAAACAAACACATTTAATCCCTTTTCGCATGATGTTAAAACATGCAACACATGGTCCACCCTATATTCCCTTAAACTACTTATAGAGGCCTCCTGTACATGGCCCTGTTTCCCTATATAAGAGCCAAATCTATGTGAGGGTGCCTAGCATAGGGTGGTTCTCCAAACAAACATCAAGATAAAATTACCCTTTCTCAGTACTATGTCATAATGTTCAAAAATCCCTATAATATAAGGACTATGTATGTATTGACTCCTATTATCTCAGGATAAATATCTAAACCCCATGTTTAGGACCCAATCACAATCCCTCATTCACTTCCACCCCATCCAAGGGAACCATATCATCTCAGTTATGAAAATAATAATTCTAAAATGATTCTATTACCATTTCATAACATTTTTCTTAAAAAATAATACTTCATTATTTAAGTATCTTCAATTACCATAAAACTTTCCTTATCTATCCATAATTATCATCTCTGATCCCAAATGAAACTTTTTTTTGACTATGCACACTATGCCCCCAATATGGCTCTACATATGTGACCCCTATATGTCCTATCAATTAGAGGCATATTTTTTTTAAAGGAGATAATACTCTAATATATGTATTCCATCACAATTTTGAAAAGAACCCATCATTCAAATTTAGTCCATGGTTATCCCTCATGTACTTGCTCCACATTACTACTCCTGGACTGAGAGGCTCAAGTTGGGATTTGTAATGTAATCACTTCCTATTCAAAAGTTATTAGGTAATTATTAGTCTTTAGGACCCATTTAGGTTGTTATTCTCATTCACCATGTCCACACATCATGACCATACACTATGTGAACCCCCCCTTTTTGAGACAGTCTATAGTGGCATTGGGCTCTCTATTCATGTTGTGTCAACTTTCCCCTCTACTAATAAATGGATTGTCTCAACCCCTTATGGTCCATGGACTATGAACTTAAACTATGTGAACATCACTTATGAGGTATTATATATTGTTAATGTACTCTCCATTAATGTTTGGTTTTACCTTTCCTTTTCTATATAGGTTATCCCACTTCACACGTGGTCAAAGTTGCATGACCCTAAACTCAACATTTGTTGGTAAAAGCAGTATGAACTCAAAATCTAGGTACTAATTAGTCTAGACAATAAAAACTTAAACTATAGGTGAAAAATAAATAAAAAATTTCAGGTTGAGAACCTATAAAGGGTATACTAAGAAAATGTTAGGTCTCCACTCGCTAATCATCTCCATTTTCAGGGATTAGGAAAAATTTGAGCATAAATTGAAAAATGAACAAAGTTGATAAGGCCCATAATATGGCCTTAAAAAAAGATGATCCAAGCTAACTAGACCCACTAGTTCAAGAAAAATTTATATCAGTGACAAATCATATTTCTTCACCCTGATTATGTGGTTTGTACATGATGTTGTTACATTTATAGTGCTAGAACCCTTCTTGAATATCCTTATATTCCGTGAACCTACTTTATTTCACAAGTTTTTGAATCCCCACACAACTTTCTTTAGATATTAGTAATGATTTCATTCAACTATAGAGGAAACCTTTTTTTACTATGAATATTATTCCCCTGATATGTCTTTATATAGGTGCCCTTGATATTTCCTAGAAACTAGATGAAACTTTATCCTGAATAAGATAATCCTTTAATCTCCACATGACCTAACACCATTGTAGTGGAACTCATATTTCAAACATTGGATATGGTTATCCTTGACATACCTGTCCCATATCATCCCTAGAATATGTGTCCCTTGTCATCCTCTATCATTTTATTGGTCCCTGTCACATGACTTTAAACCACACGATATAATGGTCCAATATTCATGACCATAAATCTAATTCCTATATTTTATGAAATAATTATAAGTGAGAGTGCATGTACCTTCTTCCTATGATCACACAATCAAACAATGGAACACACTCAAAGAGTGAATTCATCCACTTCATGGGATCTCCAAATCAAACTCTAGAATACCCTGAGAGAGTGCATGTATCCTCTTACTTATATTGAACAATCAAACTATATAACACCCTTAAATATTTCATGTATCTACTTCCTGAGACTGCACAATTAAACTCTAAAACACCCTCAGAGAGTGAATGCATTTGATTCCTAAGATTACAAAATAAATATTTGGAATAATCTCAAAGAGTGAAAGTCCACCATCATAGACCATAATGGCCACTTTGATTGGGTTGATCAGGATGCACCTATTCTTTAAGTCTATATCAACAACATTGGACATATTTAATCAAGTCAATTTTACCATACCCATGCTATAGAAATATGTGATTAAAGCTTTAATACAATAAACTATAGTAATATATGGTAAAATCTTTCAACCTTAAACTATATGAATATGTGATCAAAGATTTACAACCTTAAACTGTAGTAATATGCAATCAAAGATCTACGACCTAAAACTGTAGCAGTTTTTTGTCAAAGATATATGGATTTAAGATGTATAAATATGATTTTAAAGCTATGAAACCTTAAATTTTATAAATATATGGTCAAATATTTATGACCTTAAACTATCAAAATATGTGGTCAAGGCTCTGTGACCTTAAACTGCAATAATATTTGGTTAAACATCTATGATATTTGACCTAAAATACTAGTTTCATTGGTCCAACATTAATTAAATAAAATTAAATAAGGAAATAGAAAAATAACTTTCTAGAATGAAAACCCATAAAGGTAAACCTAGGAAAAAAGTAAAGCCTCTGCACACTGGTTGTGAACCTTGTGTGATCTAGGCCAAATTAAGCATTTTAAAGTGAAAAAGGCACAAAAATATTTATGTTGAAAAACCTTGAAGGGTAGCCTAATAAAAATACGAGTCCTTTCCTACTAAGTATCCCAAATATGAGACTTAGGAAAAAGTTAGGGAGACAAAGAAAAATTCTAAAGGTTTGTGGAGTCCCTGAAAAAACTCTAACAAAAGTTAGTCTATGCTCACTAAACCCCTTAGCCCAGGAAAAATTTATAACATTCATATACTCCCCTTGTCCCTAGAATATCATGAACACCTTCATCTAGGATAATAGACAGGAGGGGAAGTTCCATTGGGAATCATGGAAAAGGATCAATAAACCCCTTCCCAAAGGTGGTATCAACTTGAGGAGTGTCATAGAGAGCATGAAAGGCATGAAAACCAAACTAGCTTGAGAAATCATTGAGTGGATGTCTCTATGGGAAAGGTTAATATGGGATAGGTACAAGTAGTAATGGTGAAACTGGGGTGTTCTTCCAGTAAGTCTCTCTGGTACAACATGGTGCATGTGAAACTCTCTTACTGTATTGCAAGACAAGGTGCGCTGGGTGGTTAAGAGAGGAGATATCTGATATTGGAAGGAAAATTAGGCTAACTGTATAATTTAATTTCTAGGATTTCTAGTCCCGAATATATCCTTTAAAGAGGAAAGTTTTCACCCCAGTATAATTTCTTCTACTCTTGATGATAAACAAAATAATCTTCATGATATCATAATCATAAATGATGAACCAGACAAATGCACATTCTAAAAATATGTGTCAGGATCCTTCAACGATCAGGACCTCTTCTCTTACTTGCATTGCAACCAGGTGTTTGATGAGTGGGATATTAGTCTCTGGTGAAAATAATTTTTGGTGAAATTTTAATTTCATCATATGGAGACTTTTCAACAAGTCCATTCCAATAGATGGAAATATTCAGAAGAAGGGATTTCAGATGGCATCACACTGTATGTGCTGTAATAAGCCTAGGATTAAGTTGGTATGGCATCTATGTTTTAAGGGTGAATGGGATAGATATTATTGGGAGTTGGTTGGTTAGTGACTGGGAGTTATAGTGTAGGTTTACAATATTTTGAAGTTTATTATTTCATGGTTTCATGGGATAGATACATGACCTCAGGAAGCAAAGATCTGTGGTATGACATGTGCTTTGGTCTGTTGGGTGATTTGGGAGATGAGGAATAAAGGTAAAGAAGGAATATATATATATTACATATTTATTAAAGTCTATGTTCTTTCACTAGTGGTGGAGCTCATTATCTCTTTTCTGGTGATAATTCCTTGGTGGTTAATAGATTTATATTATCACACGAATCCAGTAGTTTCTAGAATGCTCCTTAGGGGAGGTGGGTTAGTTGGAATCCACCCAGATCTGGATTTAAATTAAATTTGGATGAATCATGTGTGTAGGGAACTTTAAAAGTATGAGGGATAGTTTGAGATGGAATATGATCAATGTTTCTGGGTTACAACACTTTTTATGGCCCATGCAATGTAATTAGGAAAGAGACTAGAGCCTTACTCAGTGGTCTTTTGTTTTCAAATCTCTACAACATCAATATCACCATGGTGGAATCAGATTCCAAGATTATATTTAGTTTATTGAGTGAAAATTATAAGGTTCCATGTAATTTAATCTATATTATCAGGAATTATAAATCAATCATTAACCAAGGCACATAAGTCACCCATACTTGGAGGGAGGGAAAATTTACTTATGAAGTCCTCACAAGTAAGGGGAGTCCTCAAGATAGGCTTATCATTTATTATAGAATAGGAACTTTACCTAGTGATTGTTACTTAATTTTCAGTGGATATTCTCTTGTTTTGAAACACTTCAGACCCCCCCTGAGTTCCAAGGCTTATGAATAAAAAAGTTATTTTTTAGCCTTGGGGGTATTCAAACCTTTTTGGGAATTATAATACTAATTAAAAACATCCCTATTCCAGATCCTTATCATGACGAGCCAAATAATTTATAAAAATGGAACAAATCTAGTGTTATAGTGATGGTAGTTATGCTTATACTCATCTATGAGCCACACATAGGAGGAAATTCCCTTTAATTCAAGTGTTTGTGAACTATGTTTGACTTGGACCATTCCCTAAATCAATGTTCAAATGGTTTAGAGTTATCCTGGTTATGTTTTTTTCCATAGGTTTCATAGGTTATTATGAAATGATAATAATAATGGGGTAATATACAATAATCAAGAACAAAATGAATTTTCATTCATTTAAAAAAATAGCAGAACATCCAAAATATGGATTTTATTCTATGAGGATGGAGGTGTTATCATTATAGCGTAATCTTAGCTACCACATGAAGCTTAATTATTTTTTATCTTATAATCATCTATAACTTGTAATAATCCATCCAATGTTATAGTCCCCATATCTACATCATATTATAGTGCATCTAAACTTATTGTGGAATCCTATCCCACCTTTTCTTCCTTCTCTACCAATCACTTTTCCTCATCATTCTCTCCCTCAACATCTACCAAATATTTATAAAGCTGATCTAACTCTTAAATATGTTGATATGACTCTTAGTAAAGTCATTCCACTAAGGATTGTTTTTTTATAACCTGACCCTACCACCTTTCTACCCCTCCATCATGCTTATAGACTTAATTAAGAAATATTTTCTTGGATGGAATAAAATATTCCATGGATTCTTCATCCATGAACTTTGATTGAAGTAAGACCATTTATTCTCAAGAAACAACTACCTCTTCCACCTTGGCATGGATATAATGGTAATTAAACTTTCTATACCCAAGTAATGAAAACATGCAACATATCTCAGATAATTTTGCTGGTATAGATTATAGGTGGCCTAAGAGATCAACTTCTATAGGTCTCTCCAAACAATTCACTGAGTGACACTCAAACCATAAAGAGTTTCCTGATCATCCTTGGAATTTCCCTTATCTGGAAGAACATATTAAGAGACCATACCAATAAAAGATGATCCAGTCTCAACACATCATAAATGAGATGAACATATACTACCTGACATTCCTCTAATCTTTACTGATTGAGATATTGGAGAAGTAATGCTTTGAATTGTAATGGATTAGATGAGGACTGATAAAATAGACACTCAAAATATTTTATTAGTGGGAACTAAAATAAATAATATAGATTGAGAGATGAACACTTACTTTCATCTGTTTAAGTATAGTCCTGTACAACCGCCATTACCCCAATAGTGAGTGCAAGGGGTATATCCTCTTATGGAAACTCATGAACCATACTTTGGGACTCAAAGTCCATCCTCATGGGCACCATCTCCACTATAAGGGAGTGGGGATCCTCTATTGTAGTGTCAAGCCAAGTAAGTGTATCTGATCCAGGAATACCAGAGTTACCACCATCAAGGGATACACATGGGGGTTTGATAATAGTAAACATAGTCAAACAAGTTTTTTTATTGAAAAATATCAAATTCACTAACCTTCTTCCAAAGACATGTGTATTGTGTTATAGTTAGTGGCTGGATATTCCATTAGATCCATAAACTCTAAGAGGTCATCCATCAATGTTAAACCCATTGGGATAATAGATACTAAACTAGTATTAATGGAAAACTCCAATCCATATAGAGATCTAGTTATATCCTTTACCATGGTTGTCTCTTCTATAAGGATAGAGACAGTTTCCCCTTGGGAAATTGATACTCTTGAATCAGAAACCCTTGTAGTATCATCTAATAGCATTACTTTGATATGAATGAGGGACTATACAGTCAAGTCCAACCTATCCTATTTTTTTATTTATTACCACCTCTATAAAACCCCATTCCAAAATCATGAAATCCATTTGATCCATGGTAGGTGGTGTACATACATTTGAAACCCTCAAAACATCATCCACTAATATTATCTTAGTATAAGGAAGAATTAACACAACTGGAATCTAACCTCCCTTATATTCCATCTATTTCTACCACTATAATTGATATTTCTTGAGGCATAAAGACTAATTGTTCTTGAGTGGATGGAATTCCCGAGTCTAAAGGTCCTATGACCTCATCTACTAGTTTGGGATCTACGGGAGAGATGAATGGTATAATTTGAATCTCATTTGGGTTTAACCATATTTGGGCTCCCTCGACTACTCCTATAGAAATTTCTTTTAAAGGCATAAGATGTTTTCATTTGCGATTGGATCACAACCTCAGATGCATGAATCTTAGGTCGACACCAACAAAATCAATATATTAGTGAATCCATGAGAATAATACAATGATTTATAATCATAAATAACACTTAATTTCGAAACTCGAACATATAAATATTTCAAGAGTTATTACACATCCTATACTAGACACCTCCCAGAGAGGCAGTGTTAAGAAATATTTGGTGGTGAATGTGGAAGAAACACCCCTTTAAGGTTATATATCACTTCTTTCATATGTTCGATTATTGAAAGGTAACCTTTAACTTTATCTCTTTTCTATATAAGAGTTCCCAAATTGATTTTTGTTCCTCCAACCGAATACACCAAAGATGATATAGGTGATTTAATTAATTCATCCTTCTATAAAGACAATAAATAATTAGTGGATCACTCCCAAAGAAAATGAATCTATATGAAGAGGTGAGTTATCTTACCTCATATTGGGAGGTTCTCTTATCCTCATCATATGTTACTCCTTGAGTTGTTATCATTTCTTAGACCTGATTTGTATAAAAGTTCATGCCCTTATGAGAGTAGATTTAGACTTCATTATCATTAAGGTACCCCTTAACCTCCTTGGGATGATCTATATAAGAGATGTGAACTAGAGTAGTCACATGTACAAAATTTGTTAACAAAATTCCTTCCTTATAGAGAAATTATATTCCATAAATCATGTGCTCCTCCAAGAATCCCATTCTTTCCATGAAATGTGGAATGATGCATTAAAAGGAACTGATAGAGGGGGAGATACCCTATTGGTTGAAGGAGTCACCCTACCTGCTAAAGGAGTAGTATTGATCGTTTGATTTACTTGGTATCTAAGAAATTGGTGACTTACTTGGGGCCAATATCTTGCGAGTCCTCCCTATCTCCACTTTAAAAGGTTCTTATTCTTACTCCTCCCATACTATAAAATTACCCTTTAATTATGGAACTATCTTAGAAAACTTCCCATTCACATATGAATGAATTAAATCATTAACATATGATTTTGAGAGACTGAACACAACCTCAGAAGGGGGAAGGAAGACTTGGATAATCATCTCTTATTGGGTAAACATAAGACAAAATTGACATGAATCTAGTATATGATTATCTATCCATGAATCTTTGACAATAGTAGGACATCTATTTTTCATGAAAAATAATTTTCACCCAAATATGTAAGGTGAATAAACCTAAAAAATTACCTCCACATCAATCTTGGTGGAAAAATTCCCTCTATAAGTGATATGAGGTACCCCCAATCTATATGGGAACCATACACATTATATGTTATGAAACCAGTTGGAGACTTGTATAGTGTGAAGAAAAAGTGGTTATGTTAGTTTATCTTATTATACACACCCTTATTTTCTAACTTCAATGGATAGACTCCATTGATACATTTAAGATACAACTCAAAGTGGGATTCTAGGATAGCTTGGTCATATATGAACTCATAACACCCTAAATGAGATGCGATCCATCCCCAAAAAACCAAGAATGAGATAATAATAATAAAGGGATATTTACCCTTTATAATTTTTCCAAATAGGTGATATATATTTTCCAAAGCTAGGACTTCCAGATTGATGAATTGTCCCATTACCAACTACAACACCATAACAAATGTCACAACTCCGATTCTTGTATGATATTCACATAAATGTAACAGATAAACACTTAAAAACACGGTTAAAAATGGTTCTATCCATACTAGACAATCAAATTCAGGGGAAACATATCATCCTCATTGAGTTCATCATCATTCATACAATTTTTATATAGTATGCATCTACAATCCCTTAGGTATAACTTGTTTGAAATGTCCGTAGTCTCCTAACTTCTGGTCTGTGATAGTTTACTGTGATTTTTTTCACCCAATCCCAAAAGGGGATGTCAATATTAGGTTAAACTTCCTCCCACTCTAAGAGGATTTGTGCAACTATGAATAATTAATTTGAAATATGAGTCATCTCTATGTCCTCTCGTACTGATGATGGGGGAATGAATTCATCATACATTTCACTCATGATTAGTTCTCCCATAATCATCCAAACATCCCCTAGGATGATTCCAAATTCCCCATGAACTAGGTAAAATGTGTTGGAATTTGAGATCTATCTACTGTGTAGGTATGGGAGGATGTCCTTGTTATGATAAGAATTTTTTTGATAAACCCAAAATACTTTATAGACCCAAAAATTTGAAATCACACTCAAACTCCTTGCAGATCTTCCTCACCCATAATGACCATCCCAGTACATTCCAAAAGTTCCCCTGAGGTGAAGATCCTAGCTTCTTGAATACCCCATATTATGATTCAATATATATATCTTCAGGATTTAACCATAGCTATAAATATATAGCTTTATTCCTTTCTATACCTCATATAATGTAAAGGGAGTATATCCCAAGACATAAACTTTATCATTATTGTATTCTCAGATGTAGTGCCCTTTTGTTGAGATAGTCTCTCAAATATCCTTGTGTTGGTGGTTAATCCAGGTGACTAGTTGTTTTTTATAGAGAGGTATAGAAATTAGAATATCACTCAATAACCTAAAACTATAGAACAATAGCTTGTTTGATACTAGATAATCTTGGAGGCTGTATCCCATGAGCATCGACGGAATATGATGTTTAGATCGAATGTGCTATTTATAACTAGATTGAACACTTTTTATCATAGAGTTTCTCCTTTATTTAGTATCCTAAAGTATATATTATAGAGTCATTATCTATTTATTTTTTTAGAAAAACAAGATTTGGGTGAGATCTAAGATATTTGGATGAATAAAAAATGACAAAGTACAAATTCCCACATAATGCTATGGGAACTGCAAAATTCTATGTGAGTCACATAGAATTTATATATGGATTATAAGAGTTCATAAACAATATATTTAATGAGTTAATACTATACATATGAATGCCTTGATATTTTAAAATTGGTGGTGCACATAAAGTAAAATCCTTATGTGAATGGAAGTGATCATAAAGAATAGGTCCTATGTGAGAAAAATCTCAAATCACAAGCCCTCCCATGACCAAAAATAACCCTTCCATCAAAAAAGAGGAATGAGAGTCCCATGTTCTATTTATATAGGGTAGTAAATATTCCCAATGTATCACAAATCACTTTGTGAGACACCCTTTATTCCTTAGAATATGTTCTTTTTCATGCCAAACAAACCCCATCCTGGAGAGGGGACATTTGTTAAGGCCCATAAATTACCAAAACACCTCCCAAGAAGAAATAAATCCAAGAGGTGATGAAAATTAAAAAAAAAATTTAAAAATGAAAATCCACTACAAATCAATTAATCTTAATCAAATAGCAGTAAGCCCTCACTATAAAGTAACTCCCATTTTTGAAATATCCCTCCTTCACAAAGTGAGATAGATTCAGTGATGAAAATTGGTCTACCAACTGTGAAGTAACACCCCATTATTTTTAGTGGCAAGGCAGGCTCCTACATGACCATATAAAACCTCATCCACATAGAATTATCATTGTGAAGGCTCTTCCTTTTCAAAATCCAGGAAACAATGGTATATGATCACATAGCCAATGATTATTGTTTATGGTGGCCATGCGGATGCCTATGTGACTGCATTGTTAACCCCCCATCATCTGTGGTCAATGAGTTATGATTTATATCCCTTAACATACCTCATAATGATTCCCCTTTTTAGGAAAATGGTTTACCTATAATTGCTTATAAATTCCCCACTCTTTCCCAAAAATAAAGGATGCTGATATAGAGATGAATATAGATTAATACCAAAGGTAAAAGTTATATAATTATTCTATGTATGAATTTTTATTTTAGGAATAAGAGAAGACTAAAAAAGAAAAAATGGAACTTTGTGATGTGCCTGTGAAGCACCTCCTTCATGAAGTGCCCATGAAGCACCTAATTTATAAAGTTTCCATGAAACATATCTTTTGGAAAGCATTTTCAAAGTATCTCCTTAACAAAATTTATCTTTAGTTAAGGGAATTCATGAAGTTACTCAATGATCTTAGTTCATGGAGGGTTCTTTGCATTGGATTCTTTGCGGGCGGTGCTCTGCGGGTAGTGATTTGAGAAGGATTCTTCACACAAGATATTTCTTGAAACACACTCAAATTCCCTTCACAGGTCATATTAATTTCATATATGACTTTATCCTATATGAAATGAGAGTATTTATAGGTGTTTATTACCCTCCTTTTTCATGATTTATCTTGTGAAGAATTTGGACTCCCTATGGTTATTTTATAAATAAATCAATTAATGTAATAATAAAAAAGACGTTTATCCTATGTTATAACCTTCTATAATTCCACCCACTAGGGAAAAACCAACTCAAATAACCATAATGGAACCTCCTATCAATATCAAAACATACCCACACAATCCATATTATCAATGAAATATCTCTCTAAGGGTAGTATATGCATATGACCCCCACACCCTTCAGTGTCATCTCTTTAATGATATATACATCCCTGAAACATGGAATTAAACTGTATAATAAATTTCCTTGATGTAAGAAAAAAAACTAAAATCTTACCCAATGTTATGAATATAGGATTCCCCATGAAACAGGCATGGGATGCCTCATGGAAGGAGAATAAGTTGACCACAATTTTCTCATGGATAGTCTTAGTGAATTATCCCCATATAAATCTAATTGTTAATCCTAATATAATGCACTTTATCCTTTATTATCTCTTATTTCCCACACCAAGCATGAATAAAATGGGATTAGAGATCATATTTTATCATGCAATTAGAATAATTAAAATGCCTCCAATTTGGACTCTTACTAGAAGTACACCCCATATTTATCTTACCACATGGGCCTCCTCCTAGGTGAAATCTCCAAAAATAACCTCGCCTAACTCATTTAATAGGTTATATATTTACGGGAAACTCTTTCATAAGTCTCAATCAACATATTATTGTCACTAATCTTATGGAATAAGAATCCTATTAGGGTAATACCAATGCATAAGATCCTTGGAATCCATTTTTGGGTGCTCTAATGAAAAGAAAATGATTTTCTATCTTCTATTTCTCACATTAAGATTGAATCATGTGGGATTAAAGGTTTAGTTGATATTTCCATTATCATAATTGAGATACATCATAGGAATCACCAAGTAGTCTGAGTTTCATGAATTTAAAATGCATAACACATGTTTTTACTACATGATATTAAAATGCATGGCATAGTCCCACCAAATGATCTTAAACTGCACATCTCAAACTATGTGGGATTTGATTCCCATTAAATGGAATATGTAGGTTGCCTCCTTAAGGTTCAAACTTGACATAAAAACCAAATACATATCTCATCACTGGGCTATATCCTTGTGATCTTATACATCCATACTTATTGGTCCATATCCCCTCTAGGATCCCTTTTACCTCCATCAAGACCATATTCCCTATGGATCATCCCTTTATCAGGAAATATTATTGATAAAATCACACCCCTAATCAGAGGGCTATATTCACTCTAGGTCATATCACATTATTCCTGACAGACCATATTCCCTTTAGGGTTAAATAGAATGGTACATTTATTCATAAGTCCCACACCAACCATCACTAGAAATATTTCACCCATCCATCCTTACTGCACAATGTTAAACTGTATGAATCGATCCTTTTCACATGACCTTAAAAGGTATAACACACCCTATTAAGTGGTACTGAACTATGTGGGGTCTGATTTCTTTTGTAAGGATATGTAGTAAGTACCTTTCATGGGCCCAATCCCAACACCATGGATGCCCAACACTTTCTTAGATGGTGATAAATTATAGAGTTCCCAACTATGAAGCTTTAAACCATAACCCTCATTAAAATTAAGTATTAATTAGTAATGAAGAAAAAATATGGATAACCTATAATATATACAGTAGATACCATTGATGGAGAACATATGACACATACAACTGTTTGTGTTAATGGATAACCTATGATACATACAAATGTTCACATCAATATATGTTAACGATCGACTGCAGGAATAGGGGAAACCTATTACACACTAGGATATGGGAAGGATTCATGAAATACTTATTAAATATGTAATAGAGTCCAATAGTAGGAAATATTCCCCTAAAAAAGGTGTAACATGCCTAACCTCCCACCTTCTCGACCAGTGTGCATTCCTGAGTGTCATTGGTAAGAATAACCTTATAACCACCTAGCTTTGGAAATCTATGACATAATGATATCTCTTATCATGGATGTGGGAGACATTGGATGTTTTTTATTCCAAGAATACACCTATTGAAAATCGATCGAAACAATCACATGATGATATACACATGACAATCCAAAAAAAGAGAAAAATATACCCCAACCAAAGTAAAGGAGTATCCCAAAAGATTGTCCTGTATTTCCATTTACATGTATCAAAAAATAAGATCATAAAAAAACTATTATATCCACTAGACACATGACCATCATTGACACATCACCACCATTATATCTTCATAAACACTTTTAAACCATAATTAACAAAGAGGGAAAATTTTCCCTTACATTCATTGTGGGTAACAGTATCTACATGCACATTAATTATTAGAGTTGGTTCCCTATAACCAATTAATTTTATACTTTTGGTTATGAGTATATTCAAAAACCCAAATATTGATAAATATTCTATCATGAGATGATTATTATTATACATAAACCAATGAGATAACGTCCTTAGAGTATTTTCCACATTGAAAGGTTATAGCAGTTCCCTACTATAATGAGAACCTTGAAGTTATATAACAATATTCTTAGATATATTTTCTTTATTTGGATGATGTCATATAATAATATACATATGATGAATAATTTTATATGTTGAATTCTCGTATGTGGATAAGGCTTTAGATCATGAGATTTTTCACTTGGTAATCTCTAAGAGAGGAGGTTATGAGGACAAAATTGCCAATAATAATTCCACATGTTATACAGTTTCATTGGATATTCCTATATATGAACATGTGTATTGATCTATAGAATTCATCTTATTATTAATGTATATCATGATTCACATAAATTTGATGTATTGATGAAAAACATGATGTCATATGTTCGTGATGGGGTAGGAAACATATGAAATTAATTAATAAGTATATAAAAGGATTTGTCCCTTCCATTTTATGGAAGTTGATATATTTATACATTTTATTGGAATGGATTTACTAATAAATTCCATGGATATGGTTTTTGATGAGTTCTTTTCATACAATCAAAGAAAGATATATCAAGATTATAGGTTAATGACACTAGTATGCTTCATAAGATATCGAGGCAAAGGAATTATATTACATAGCGAGAATTAATATGTGGTTGTTTCTATTGTGACATCAACTTCTTCTTTTATAAGCACATTTATGTGCTTCTAGACACTAATATTGGAATTAAAAAAATACCACTTAATTTCACCAAGTAAGAGTCCTAGGTGGTCGCATGATAAGTATTTTCTTGAATCTTAGTTAAATTCTATTTGAATTTAACAACTATAATAAATATTATTATCTAGACCAACAAATAATATTTATTCAGGATCTTTCAATTGAAAATATCCAACCACTAGTTATATTAGAAATATTATATATTTCAGTCCAATATTAAAATTTTTATTCATTCACTATATCATGAACACAATATTTATTTAGTTATTGAATTAATTAAATAAATATATTTATTTATTCAAATAAATATTTATTATTTTATGTTTGATAAATGTCAAGAAGGATGGATAGGATGAGTTAATTTCCCGATAATGAAACTGATATAAATATTAAATATCATTTAAATAAATATGGAATTATTTATTTAATAAAAAAGATATTTAGTTTTTGTGAGTTAGAGAATTCCATGAGACATAATAATAATAATAATATTACTTATTGGAATGGGGAATATGTTAGAGTTAATATTGATTAAGGGTTATTGTGAAATTATAAAATATTAAAAAACCTAACTATATAATCCCATTTTATTCCATTTTCATATGATGGATGGTTGTGAAAAATATATATTCTCCCTATATAACTATCTAAATGAAGAAAATATATAGGGTTATATCAATAATGGGAGAAGAAACAACCCCTCCTCCCTCTGAAGTCCTAGAAGGAAAGTGATATAATCCTTCAAGCCTAAAGGGATTACGTTACATTTAAAAGGAATGATTAAAGACAATTAGATCACCTACACTAGCACTTAGATATCCATCGGTGATGATCTGAGGCTTGTGGATCACATGTGTATACCTTTATATAGATTCAAATTTGGGTATTCTTAGTGTAATAGTGGTGAAACTCGAATGAGGTTTGATCAGTTAACATGTTTATTGAAGAATGATATCAATACTGAGGTAATTATATAATTAAATTAATTATACATTTAATATGAAAAGATCCTCTATCTAATTCCCAGATTCTTTTTTTAAAGTTTATTGGGATATATTGGCGAGACATGTTGATTATTTGTCATATTTTTATGAATTATTCATTAGATCCAATGAAAAGTGTCATTGGGAATAGTCATAATCAGTACTTATGCTACACCTGGAACCTTCACCAATGACATGAACGTATGGAGTAAGTACACTTAGTGGGATGTATCCAAACTATTCAATATGATTTCTCTATATTCATAAACTATCATGCTTAAGTATAAGTAATTGAAACACTTTAAATAAAAGTTAACAATTCCAAATCATTGAAAGTTAAATATTTTACCATAATAAATAAATAGGTGTTTAAAATTAATTTTTCTATTTATTTCCAATAAAATATGGAAATGGGTACCCATTATCTAGGTACCTGACACTACTAAGTCCCATTAAGTAGGGTTAGATTAGTGGTTAATTGGGTTTTTATAGAGTAAGGGTATTAAATTCAAAACCTAATTAATAAATGAGTAGGGTTAGGGTAGAAGTATCACTACTAGAAATATTCCATATACCAACAGACCTATACCAACAATTTGAACAAACCATTGGTTTAGGTGTCACATATACCAATAGTTTTGGATAAACTATTGGTATAATCTCCTTATCCCAATGGTTTAGATGAACCATTGGTATAACTTCCAATAATTTTGGGTACCTATTCTAATGGTTTTCAAAAACCATCAACATAGGTCATACCATTATTTTTTGTATTTTTAAATATTATAATTATAAATACTTTAAAATTTATAATTACACTTATACATACATACATATATTTATTTAATTTCATATATAAAAGTAGTCATAGGATATTCTTTAAGTAGTTTAATAATAATAGAGAGGTCCTGAGTTTGATAATTGCCACTATTTTTTACAATACCTATACCAATGGTTTTATAAAACTATTTGTATAGACTTATACAAATAGTTTTACACATAATGAATAATCAAAAATTTGGTATAAGCTACAATTTTTTTTGAGAGCCTATACCAATAGTTCCAAATTGTTGGTATAACTTAAATTTATAATAGTGTGCTAGGGTATTCTAAAACCTGAACTCAATTAAATTAACTATTTTTAATTAATTGATTATATATTTTTAAATAATAGTGATATAATAGAATCAAGTTATTCCAAAACCAAAATATTAATTGTCTTATATTAGATATATAAATTAATTTTAAACCAAAACTTGATTAAATTAATTATTATTTTAATAATTAACTATATTTTTTATAGAATTTTAAAATTATAAATTATATTTATTTAATTTTTTTATCAATTCATTTTAAATTTTTAAATGTATTATAAAAATATAAAATTATAAATGATTATTTAAATGGGTTAAGGTAGTTAAATGACCTTTTCAAAGTGCAATAGGGCATGAGTAGGGTAATATATTTAAAAACTAAATGAGTTATAAATGAGTTAAGGTTTTGAAAAAAAAATTAATAGGGTTTTGGTACCCCAAATTTGGAGGAACCAACTTGTTTCCATCCATATTTACAATTACCATTTTATCCACCACTTAAAATTTCCAAAAATTTATAAATTGAGGATTCAATGAAAAACAAAGAAGTTAACACATTGACTTATCTCACTAATGAAAAAATTATGGAGTTGTGCACTAAATAAAAAAATTACCAATATTATGGTTTTGGAATTATCTATGTGATGGATACGACTATAGAGTTTTGGAGGGGAAAAATATTACAACCATTGTCCCAAAGACACCCTATGAGGGGTGTAAATAGGGGGTGGGGGTTAGGTTTTCCATTTATCCTCAAATGGATCTTATTACACATTGAAAATAACCCTTTTAACTAATTAATCTCAATCAAATAACCATGAAATCCAAATATAAAAGAGTAAATGCGAGTACATGGTGATTTTACTTGGTTCACCACAAATGGATAATCCAAAGAGAATATGTTGACAATGCACTGATTTTATTGGGAGATCACTGCACATTGTATGGGGAAATAAGGTTTAGGCAAGGATCACTATCAAACAAATGTACACTACCCCATTATTCCATTCTATGACTTCATTCAAATAGGATAATAAAAATAGATGAAACAACGATTACTCTTAAATAATATTAATAAAATAATCAAACAACAAAACAATAAGGGTGCCATAATCTAGACCATCAATGACATTCTTAATAGTATCAACTCTTCTTCCAGGATTATATATATAAAACAATATTCTCTAATCCTCTAAATTGTGTACCTACCATCAAACATTTTTTCCTCCTTCTTTAAATATACTTGATTCAATCTTCCAAATTATCCCCTTACAGAATTAAATATTTAATTCCATTATTGATCTTTAAATTCATCTATAACAAACAAAATAAAGTCATAAAAAAAAATAAATATCTCAAAAATTATTCAAAATATATCAAATCTTCAAAATTTATAAATATTTATAGACCATGATGTGGTATTACCTCACCAAAACATGGTTTCATCCAACTTTCACCTTGATCCTAAAAATCATGACCTCCATATATTTAAAATGGATGATATTTCTAGTCTCTATATAACATGAAATTCCATATCTCAATACAACATAATGCAATATTATTCTAAATAGGGTGTAATTCATTATCCCTCTATTTGAGAACTATTTTCCAAGAAAATATTCAATACTATGATAAAAACCATGACAATAACCTCATTTTTTCATAAAATGACCTCATAAAATTCCCTTTTATGGCCTTCTTTATCATTTATAGAATAAATCCAAGAATATTATATTCCTAAAATAACCAATTTAGTTACACAAAATTTCTTATAAATAAACCCACTGACACTCATTTGGAAAAACCTTGGTATTTTTGGAGGACTATATTTGAAAAATCACATTGTTTGTGATCAATACTTCATGAGAGATTTTTTAAAGGTGATCTCTCTTAGGTATACTTGAAATACAACTTTGCAGAGAGAGGATAACATCCATGTAAAAATTTAATGGTCATATATTCTATGCATAAAAAATCTTGTAGTGATTTCCATATAAAAATCTTTGAGAATAGTCTTATGATAAAATTTCACATAGGGATACCCACAACATAAAAATTTTGTAGTGGTCAACCTTAAACCTCTATATCCACTATTGAACATTTTTTCACATAAAATTATATGTGAAATTGGTGATTATTAAAGTACTTGTTACCCTCTTTCAAATGGTCTAATTCTAAATAATATTTTTCCTAGAGTGGTCTCCTTCATAAAAAATACCTCATACAGGTATCTAAGACCCATTCTATAAAAGACCATCTTTTCACATGAAACAAATTTTTCATGGGATGTTAACATCTTATATAAAAATTTTACACCTATTAAAAATCCCACATCTATATAATATTTGGTTTAGGGTAACACCTTTCATAAAATATTTCTCATATGGGAAACTCATGAATAAGCCCCCAAAAAACTTACCTTGAGTCAAGATCCTCCTCATGGATTTCCAAAATGCATCGAGTTGAGATCCTCCACTTGGTTTCTAGAATTATATAATTAGATATTCTCATCATAGTTTCACAAAACATACCTTGTGTCGAGATCTTACTCTTAGTTTCCCAAATGCCTAGAGTCAATATCCTCCTCTTAGTTTACTAGATGCCTAGAGTAAATATTCTCCTTTTGGTTTCTCAAAAACAAATAGATCTAATCCCCTCTTCTTGGTTTCTAAAATATAATGAATTTTAATCCTCCTCTTGGTTTCCCAAAACACCTAGAGTTGTGATCCTCCTCTTGGTTTTGTAAATAACTTAAGTTAAGATCCACCTCTAGGTTTCAAAAAATTCAATGAATCAAGATCCTCATCTTGGTTCCTAACATTATCCTAAGTTAATATCCTCCTCTTGGTTTTTGAAAATTCCCCGAGTTGAGATACTCATATTGGTTCCTAAAATTATTTTGATTTGAGATCCTCCTCTTGGTTTCCCAAAATTCCTCAATTTGATATCGTCATCTTGGTTCCTAAAATTACCTTGGTTCTAGATCCACCTTTTGGTTTCCCAAAATTCTTTGAGTCAAGATCCTCTTCTTAGTTCATAAAATTACTTGGAGTTGAGTTCTTCCTCTTGGTTTCCCAAAATTCCATTAGTTGTGATCCTCCTCTTGGTTTCTAAAAATATGTTGAGTTATGATCCTTCCCTTTGTTTCCCAGATAACTTAAGCTAATATCCTCCTCTTGGTTTCCCAATATGCCTTAAGTCAAGAACCCCCTCACATTTCTAAAAATTAACTTGAGTTAAGATACTTTTTTTGGTTTCCCAAAATGACATGAGTCGAGATCCTCCTCTTAGTTTTTAAAATTACCATTACTCAAGATGATCTTCTTTGTTTCCAAAAATTCCTTCAGTCAAGATATTACTCTTAGTTACTCAAAATACCTCATGTTGAGATCCTCTTCATGATTTGATAAAATTAATTCACCCAAATTATCTATTAGGTTAAAATAGAAGGGGACACTTCAACATAAGTCCCACAAAAAACCATTGATAGGTTCATATTGTTGGGAATGTGTTATCACAACAATATTCTATGAATTCTTGTTGATTTTGATGCTAAAAAACACCCTTGTTTGTTTCACTAATGCAGTTAGTTTAAGTGTTTTTCAGGATTATATTTTTTGTGAAATTTATCTTGTTCTAAAGTTATTTTCAGGTTAATGTTTTTATCTAAAGTATTCTAAAGAATTCAAGAAACACTGTTTATACCCTATGTTTGTAAATAAAATGCATGATTTTCATTCCCTACATTTGGTAATGCACGATACTTTTATACCTAATGTTTGGAGTAAACATATGGATTATGTACCTAATGAAATTGTAAAAGTATGGACTAGAAACCCTACTTTTGGAATCAACCATACGTGTGAGAAAATAATGTATGATTCAACAACCCAATGTTTTGAAGTTAATCACATGTTTTCAACTATTATTTTCACTACTACAAAACAATCCTTTAACAGCACTAACCTTTATCATCGCTTGAAAAAAGCAGTGATAAAGGTACACTTTATCAATGTTAAAACAAGAGCTGATAAATGGTACCTTTTATCAGCGCTTTTTTCTAGTGCTGATAAAGAAACCCTTTATCAACATTTTTTTTAACATTGGTAAAATGTAACCTTTATCAGCGCATTTTTTTAGCACAGATAAAGTGTGCCATTTATCAGTGCTTTATGGGAGATGATAAAGGGTATCCTTTATGTAACCTTCATCAATGCATTTTTTTTTATTTTTAGCACTAATAAAGGAAACCCTTTATTAGTACTTTATTTTTAGTTCCCATAAAGGAATCCTTTATCTGTGTTTTTTTAACGTAGATAAAATTATGAATAAAATGAAATAAATAAATATATAAAAAATAAAAATGATTTTATTTAAATAATATTAAAATTTTTATTAATTAAATAATTATTGATAAAAATGGATAAATTGATTATACTGTATATAAATTATAAATAGTATATATTAAATATATAGATATATGTAAAATAAAAATTAAATAAATAAAAATTAAAAATAATAAAATTGAGAAAAATATTGAACATTTTATTAATTAAATAATTATTGATTGTAAGAACTCGGGTTTTCGTACGAGGTACATATCCTTTTTTTTTGTTTAACTTCCTTGTTATGACTTTATGTGAACTCTTAACTTGATCACCAGTGTTTTGGAGGTGTCCGAGGCTTGTTCGGAGACCGTAACGAAGTTTTGGGTTGAAATGGTCTGGTGCATAGTTTCTGCATGGCTTGCGCACGGTTAGGCTAAACCGTGCAAGAGGTCTGAGAAACTGTAGGTTTTAGATAGAGCAGTTCTGCACAGTTACCGCATGGTTAGTCAAACAACGCAGGGTAACTGTGCGAAGTTCCCCTCTTAGGAAGAGAGGTGCGCATAGTTTCCACATGGTTTGGGAAACCGTTTGGGTAAATCGTACGACCCTTGTTGTGTATTTTTTTAAAATAAATTTAAATTAAAAATAAATTTCTTTTTAAACCCAAATGGGTTTTTCTTCTTCCCCAGATAGAAGCTCCCCCTTTGGCGTCTTAGATAGGATTTGAGACAAATCCTTCATCCAAATTCTGTTTTGATCACTGATCGTTTCTACGGATCTTCAATGGTAAGGTCTACATTACTTTTTAGTAATTCTTGGTTCTCCGGAACAATGACTGCGCTATTTGGATTTTTTCTCATATTCCCCAATATTCCATTCTTCGTCTATTATTTGGATTTCTTCCAAACTGGGATGAATCTAGACACGATACTGGACGAGCTGTCTACTACTGAGGTGAGGTAGGTGGTCTATACTTTCTTTTGGATTTTCTGGGTGTTTCTAGGGCTTTCGACCAATATGAATTTTGTCGGACTTTTTGGCGAGGTCTTGATTTTGAGTGAGTAGCTTTTAGTAGTTGTAGTTAGACCTAGTGAGGTTGATCGTGGGCTCTGTTTAGGTGTATTGGCACCCGTTGCTCATTTTGAGGTCACCCAAGGGATGAACCTTAAGAAAATACCTTATTTATGCCTGTTTAAACCACCAAAGGGGTGTGTGCTTGTGGTTTCCAAGTAGAAGAATCCATTAGATTCCTTGATATATTGAATAGCTTACTTAAGAGATGTACTGCCTCCTTGCTTATTGATATCTTGTGACTCTATACCTATTTTGATAGCTTGGCTTAAATGAAATGTGTTTATATTGATGGGTATACCTATATGTAAATGACTAATGACATGTTAAATGGATTATATGGGAGGGTAGGCCCATATTCTTAGTAAATGATAAATGGTTTGCATGAGTGGGTATACTCATGGCTTGTGCTCGTTGATGTGAGTGGGTATACTCACATGTTAATGAATGTTTAATTTGAATGCTTGAATTCTTGTTGAATGGTTCGATAGATGCCATGGACTGCTCTCCATGGATCTAGAATGTGGTAGTGGATGCCTTGGGTTGACTCTGCCCCTTGGGTCTTTATTCTGTGGGATGCCTTGCCTTGCTACCCTGTAGGATCCGACTTTCTTGGGATCATGTAGGAATTACTATTTTCATGCTCCTAGGTCTCCAACCAGTGCCTAACCAAGTTTCCACCAAGTATTCCCATGGGACTTGATGGGATGCCTTGGACACGCTCCTTGGATCCAGCCCTCTATGGTCTAGATATTTATTACTTGGATGCCTTGGTCTACTGAAACCTTGCATCCAGCCGTTGAGGTATGCTACTTTCACTATATGGCGTGGCTGTGGGATGCTAATTCACTATATGTCATGGCCATGGGACGCTACTTCACTATACATCATGGCCGTGGGATACTTGATTTCTTTATACAGCATGGCTGTGGGTTGCTTGATACAGATGGATGTATAGCATGACCGTGTGACTTACTTGTTTACTTGGTTATAGTTGCCTTGTTAGGAACTGACTCTCTTTTTTAGGTAGACTTGAAGGTTGATCAATCTTACTTGATATAGTAGACTTATGCCATGGGTATATGCACTTACTTACCAGTTGTTTACACTTGCAAGCACTTTTGTAGAATTACTGTTAGAACTTTATAGACCTAGGTATTTGCCTACTGGGATGGTTATCTCACACCCTGTTTGGACCTCCTTGGGGGCCCAAACATATTATATAATTGTAGGTGATGATAGGGGAAAGCGCTATAGTACAAGTTTTTGATTGTGTCTTTGGATTAGGGAAGCATTTGACCAAGACGAGGCTTGCGATGCTGGGACACCTTTTTGGTGTTTTGTTCTTTTGGGATACTTGTATTTTATTTTATTTCCATGTACCACTCTGTATTCTTTCTAGAAACTTGTACCATCAACATCAGTTTTATATGAGAGACTTTTGGTTATTGATATGTATACCCGTCTTCTTGTCTTACTTTCAGTTGTCTACTGTTTATTTCGCTTCCGCTATTGTATGTATTTTAATTCCACTATGATACTCTAGTAATGAGGGCATAGTCTCCCCACTGACTCACCTAGGCCCTCGCTACTAGTCAGCAACCTCTGGAGTTTGGGGAGATGTACTTGAGGCCATGTGACCAACCGGGCTCTGGGCACCGTTTCGAGTGGAATTCGGGTATGAGATGTTACAAAGTGTCATCAAAAGTGTTTTATTTTCTGGTTTGACTTAATTTTTTGGTGACATTAGATAGGGATACGAAGGAATTGGGGTTTGGTAATAAATTGTGCTTGGGAGTAGCTATCCCACATACAGGGAAAAGCCAAATTACCTCAAATTGAGTTCGGATTTTCTGGATTTTGACTATTACAGTTGATTTGATTTTTTCATTGGGTGACACACTTGATTTATTTTATTAGTATTGATGCAATTTTGGGATCTATTTTAGTTGAAACTTGATGAGATGAAGATTTTCCATCTCATGCATCATATAGACACTTGTTAGAATCACTTTCCATGCATTATTCCATGCCATCTAAGATGTATTAGATATTTCATGCTGCTATGATAGTTGAGGTGATAGTTGTGCCTACTGTTGTGTTATTTGGGTGTAGTAGATAAAGTTGTGATGTCATCTTTTAATCTATAAGGTTTATGGGACTATATGAATTGGTAAATGATGCACCAGTGAAATGTAAATGTTAAATGAAATTGATATGTATGGTTTGAATGAGAACCAAGTTTTTGGTTCATGAGGTGTCATGGGACCTCATGGATTCAGAAATTGGTAAAACCTTGGTAAAATTTACTGAATAACTAAATGTGAAATGGAAATGGAAAATTGAATGGTGAATAGATACTTTACCTAGACCTGACTTTTGAGTGGGCAAGAGGCATATTGTCTAGTGGTTCATTGGATATTCTTTATACAACCCTAGCTTTAGGAGAAGATCGTGGCTTTGACTTGGTTTCTAGGAGCGTTTTGACCTATCATACGCTTTTGAGCTTTGTGATTTGATGTTGTTCTTTCCTGAGATGTGTGGTTGAAATTTTAGAGAAATTCTAACATTATGAACTCTAGTGGTATGCTGAGATGGAGGTGATGACCATACTTCAGAGACGATGGGCCATGGGTTACCGCCTGATCCTCCTATAGCGCCAGCTGCAGCACCTGAGGCTGTTCCAGACACAGGTGCTGAGGCACAGTTCTTTGGGTTTTTTTATTTCACTATATATAGATGATGCACGGATCACCATACCCATCCTTGAATATGGATGAGCCGACATAGGTGTTCCAACAACAATATCCTCTTACGTTTTCAAGGGATGGTGGACCACAGGCTGCAGAGCTATGTCTAGTGACCACGTTAGTGATTTTTGAGCATCTGGGGATGCCTCCAGAGTAGAGGGTCAAGCTCACGACTTACATGATACGTGGAGCATAAAAGTTCTGGTGTGATGTTTTGAACCAAGCTGATGGGCTGAAAAATATGGGTTGGGTGTTCAGACCAACCTATTTCAGACTTCTTATTTGAGATAAGCTATGAGTTATCTATTTTGACCTATGTTATTCTAGGGATTCCCTTTTAGGATCCCCCTCCTATGTACCATTTGTGAGGATCCCATGTAGGATTCCTCCCTTGCCTTTTAGCTAAGGATCCTGTGTAGGATGCCTTCCCTCATGTTTTCCTAGAGGATCCCAAGTAGGATGCCTCTCAGTGCTTGACCTGACCAGACCCGACCTTAGTCATGGGATTTTGGTAATACCTCTCATTTTTTGACACCTAGACCTGACCCATGGGGCATATGGAGGGGTGAGTGCTTAGAGGAATGTGTTGAACTATCCTGTTTTGATATCTTCACTTTTTAACTATGAGCTTTTCTTATATCTAGAGATCCTCGTGTAAGGGTAGTTTACCTGTTTTGGAGATATTTCTTGGAATAGAGATGTGAGCGATCATTCATAGGTTGATTCTTTTAGATTTTACTTAATATAAATGGATATTGTGCCTAGTGGAATATATTTTTCATGACCAATGTGATGGGGGTCGACGCTTACACTTCGTAAGGGGCTATACTATGGTAGGTAACACCCTTAGAGCTTGTTTTCTTGCTTTTTTTTCTACAAGATTTCTAACATTGGTTCCACTCAGGTGCCATTGTCCCTAGTAGGATGTCAATTTTTAAAGAGAATAACCTTGTTTGGATGGGTGATCGTTGTATCTTGACCCTTGTTACGGTAATGATCATTGAGTAATGATCAGTTCAACAGGTTAGACATGCCTCAGGCATGGTCATCTGCTTAGGAGGTCATGTAAACCTATCTTTCCTTATGTGATGGGTGACTCAGTACGTCATCATCCATGTAAATGGTTGTGTAGATGATGTTCTTTTTATCCAGTTTCTGCATTAGCCATCTGGTACTGGGATACCTAGAGTGGATAACCTATGAAGGGTACCCAGGATGTGCCATTTTCTTTTTCAAACTTGGGGTAGTATATGTTTATATATGTGGTACCCATCGAATGTTGAATGTGAAAATGAGTCATTGAACTCGGTTAAATCATTTATCTTTGAGATGTTGTGTATGTTATCGGTTATCTCTGGAATTGAGTGACCTGAGCATTATGGAACCAAGTTCATCCCACTGATCGAGAGAAATTTTTGGGGCACTAGTGTTTTGACACACCGGTCAGTTTAGTTTCATCTTTCATGCCAAGTGATATAATGTGGTGATCATGGTTCATGTAATTAAACTCATACATTTAAATGTGTCCTTCCAGGTAGATGGATCACAATCAAGGACCATTAAGAAATGGTAGTTTTTTACTTCAATGCTTTGAGGCTTGCAAGTCTTGTTTCTTGATGATGCTTTCTAGGAAGCACAATGTTGTTATTGCGGTTGGCTGTGTGTTCACCCCGAGTAAGGCACCGATGATCATGGATGGACCTCGGTGGTTAAGCGTAACCTATTATAGAAACTCCTTGGGATAAAGGCATTGTGATTGGTTTAATGAAAATGAATCAGTAAGTGAAGCCAAGTTTCTTTTTAGGAGGTCAGCCAATAGTGGTTCGACTGTCCTTTTCTGGTAATCCTTTTAATCCTCTTAGTGTGCTCTTCCTTGAGAGATGAGAATGTCCCCCATATTGACATCATCCTGGAGGCACTAAGAGAGTGTCGGTTATGAGCCATGATATAGTTGAAATCCATTGGGCTAGTTCGTGATCTCTTTCTGTGTTGTACGCTGGATGCATGGTTTTAGGTGAGTCTTGGTTAATCTTGAGTGATGAATGGGTTTCCATGTAGGAACACCTTGGATAGAATCCGGATGCCTGCCGCTTTCTTTGACGTAACCACCAGGTGGATTCCACTCTAGGTTCAGTCAATGTTCTTATGTAGAATTTTGGCCTCGTACTAAAGCATCACTTGTAACGGGGAGTATGGACCACCTTGGTGAGTTCCTTGGAATCTGAGTTGATAAATATGAGGTTATCCCAGACTTTTAGTCAGGATCATATGTGATACTTGAAAGAGGTAATGATTCCATTTGGGTGGATCTGGAATTTTGCTTTTGTTCGTGCTGTTTCATGACCTTTTAAATGATCAGGGATGGTTCAAAAAATGAGCATCACCGAGAGGTAGGTATGGGTTTCATTGAATGGTCTCATTGTGGTCGCATGGTGCCTTGGGAGAAGGCGTTTTGTTTTTCTTGCAAAATGCCAACCTTCTAAGCTGAGTATTTCAGAGATAAGTCATCCAGTGATGGTTTGACTTGTTATCCTGCTTGTTCCATGAGTATGGTTCGAGTGAACCAGTTTGAAAACTCCTCCAGTTTAAGGTGGGTGTGGTATGGAAGTCTGCAATTTCTTTTGAGGGATGATTGTGTGACTGGTTAAAATGAGGCCGATTGAGGTTCGACCGTTCTTTGCTGCGAGGCTACAGATATGACCTCAGTTGAGTTTAGGTTTTCCCAATTAATGGAAATCATGCTGATAACGTCACTGGAATGCTCAGGGGCATGCTTTGGGGGGGGGGGGTCCGACAGCAGAGGTGTTGTGGTAACGATGTTGTGGGTTTTTTTTTGACAGGTTTATAAAGGTCACACTTTTCTTAACGATCAAGGAGATATTCAGTGTTCATGATCTTCAAAAGTTGTACATCCGAGAGGTGGTATGACTTCATGGGGTCCCACACATTATTTTTTCAAATAGGAATGCCCATTTTATGTCGCACTTCTAGAAGATTTTTCAGAGGGCGCTAGGTACTCAGGTGCTTCTGAGCATAACATACCACCCTCATACTGATGGCTGGTCAGAGCATACTATACAGGTTCTAGAGGACATGCTTAGAGAATGCGTCCTAGATTTTGGGGGCTCTTGGGAGAGGCACATTCCCCTGGTTGAGTTTTCCTATAATAATAGTTATCATATGATGAAACAGATGGAACCTTATGAGGCTCTATATGGTAGGCCATATCGTTCTCCCCTGTGCTGGCTAGAGGAAGGAGAGACATCTTTACTGGGACCATGTGTCATGCAGGAGACTTCTGATTAGGTCTAGTTGATCCAAAAGTGGGTGGTTAATGCACAATCTCATCATAAATAATATGCCGATCGCTACAGATGACCTCTAAAGATCAAGGTATGGGATCGAGTTTTCCTATGTGTTTTACCGAGGTTGGGACACAGGCGGATCAGGAGACAGGGAAACTTTAATCGAGATATGTCGGGCCATTTGATATTTTGGAGAGAGTCAGGTCAGTTGCCTATCGGTTGTAGTTAACTCAGAGGTACCGAGACATGTATGATGTCTTCCACTTATCTTAGCTACAACGCTATCACTCAGACCCATCTCACATTTTTCAACATAAGGAGGTTGAGCTTCAGGTTGATGCCTCCTTTAAGGAGAATCCAATTCCTATATTTGAAAGGAGCACAAAGGTTCTCTGAGGTTGGTCAGTTCCTCTAGTATGGGTGCTATGGCAGTACAACCATTTATAGGATGAGACTTGGGAGAGGGAGACCGACGTACATGCTCAGTGGATGGAGTTGTTCTCAGAAGAATCTCGACCACCCTTCAGAGAGAAATTCAGGGTCAAATTTCTATAAGGGGGAATATTGTAAGAACCTGGGTCTTCATACGAGGTATGGATCCTTTTATTTTTTCTTTAATTTCCTTTTTATGACCTTATGTCAATTATTAACTTGATCATGAGTTTTTTGGAGGTGTCCAGGGCTTGTTCGGAGGCCGAAACCAAGTTTTGGGCTGAAAATGGTCTGGCTCATGGTTTGTGCACGACCTGTGCACGGTTAGGCTAAACCGTGCGAGATGTCTGAGAAACTACGGGTTTTAGACATAGCGGTTCCACATGGTTACCATAAGGTTAGTCAAACCTTGTGGGGTAACCATGTGAAGTGACCCTCTTAGGCAGAGAGGTGCACATGCTTTTCGTACGGTTTGGGAAACCATGCGGGTAAAATGTGCAACCCTTGATGTGTTTTTTTTAAAAAATTTAAATTAAAAATAAATTTATTTTTTAACCCAAATGGGGTTTTCTTCTTCCACAGACAAAATATCATCCTTGGATCCCCCCATTTGGCACCTAGGATAGTCTTTGAGCCAAATCCTCTTTCCGACTTCCATTTTGATCACCAATCATCTCTATGGATCTGCAATGGTAAGGCCTACATTCCTTTTTAGTCATTCTTGATTCTTAAGAACAATGATTATGCTATTTGGATTTATGCTAATATGCCCTAATATTCTGTTCTTCATCCATTATTCATATTTCTTCCAAACCGGGATGAATCGGGACATGATACTGGATAAGCTGTCTACTACCGAGGCGAGGTAGGTGGTCTATACTTTATTTCAGGCTTTCTGGGTGTTTCTCACTCTTTGTTGATATTCCTTTTGTCAAACCTTCTAGTGATGTATCATTTTTGAGTTAGTAGCTTTTATTAGCTATATTTGGACCTAGTGAGGTTGACCATGGGTTCTGTTTAGGTGCGTTGGCACCCATTGCTCATTTCGAGGTCACCCGAGGGGTGATCCTTAAGGAAATACCCTATTTATGCCTATTTAAACCACCCAAGGGGTGTATTCTTGTGATTTCCTAGTTAGAGGAAGCCCTTAGATGCCTTGATAGCTTAAATATATTGCTTTGTAGATGTACTACCTCCTTGATTATTGATATCTTGGGACGACATACCTATTTTGATAGCTTGGCTTAAATGAAATGAGTTTATCTGGGTGGGTATACCTATATGTAAATGACTAATGGAATGTTAAATGGATTATATGGGACGGTAGGCCCATATTCTTGGTAAATGATATATGGTTTGCATGAGTGGGTATACTCATGGATTGTGCTCATTAATTTGAGTGGGTGTAATCACATGTTAATAAATATTTAATTTGAATGCTTGAATGCTTATTGAAGGGTTTGATAGTTGTCATGGACTGCTCTCCATGGATCTGGAATGTGGTAGTGGAAAACTTGGGTTGAATCTGCCCCTTGGGTCTTGATTTTGTGGGATGCCTTAGACCTTGATACCCCATAGGATTTGGCTTGCTTGGGCTCGTGTAGGACTTGCTATTTCCATGCTCCTAGGACCCCAAACATTACCTAACCGAGTTTCCACCAGGGATGCCCATGGGACTTGATGGGATTCCTTGGACATGCTCCTTGGATCTAGACCTTCGTGGTCTAGATATCTATTACTTGGATTCCTTTGTCTACTGAAACCTTGGATTTGACCCTTGAGGTCTTGTACTTTCACTATAAGGTGCGACCATGGGATGCTACTTCACTATACAACGTGTCTGTGGGATGCTACTTCACTATACGACATGGAAATGGGATACTTGATTTATTTATACAATGTGGTTGTGGGTTTATTGATAGAGATGGATGTACGACATGGCCGTGTGACTTACTTGTTTACCTGGTTAAAGCTACCTTGTTAGGAGATGAATCTCTTTTGCAGGCATCCTTGAGGGCTATTCAGTCTTACTTGATACAATAGACTTATGCCATGGGCATACACACTTACTTACCAGTTGTTTACACTTGTTATCACTTTTGTAGAATTGTTGTTAGAACTGTATAGACCTGGGTGGTTTCCTACTAGGATGTTTATCTCACACCCTGTTTGGGCCTCCTTGGGGATCGAAACAAATTATATGATTGCAGGTGATGATAGGGGAAAGTTCCCTAGTACATGTTGTTGATTGTGACTTTGGAGTAGGGGGCATAGGACCAAGATAAGGCTTGCAATGTAGGGATACCTTTTTGGTAGTTTTTCTTTTTAGGATACTTGTATTGTATCGTACTTCCATACTATTCTAGATGATTTCTAGACATTTGTTCAATCAACATCATTTGTATATGAGACGCTTTTGGTTATTAATATGTACACCCATCTTCTTGTCTTACTTTCAATTGTCTGCTGTTTATTTCACTTCTGCTATTGTATAAATTTAACTTCCACTATGATACTCTCGTAATGAGGGAATAGTCTCCTCACTGACTCACCTAGGTCCTCGTTACTAGTCAGTAGCCTTTGGCATTTAGGGATATACGCTTGAGGCCTTGTGACCAACCGGGCTCGGGGCACCGTTTCAGGTGGCATCCGGGTCCAGGACGTTACATTGATAATGTTAATAAATAATATATATTATATATATATATGAATATATATAAATATTATTTATATAATACAAAATATTATTTATGCTGTACATTAAATAGTAATATATTTAGTGAATAATGGGTTATAATTAAAAATTAATATGAATTAAAATTACTGACTAATTGCATCAAGTAATGGAAATAATTGAATGTCATTTTGTTTTTCAATTTAACATAGATCAAACATATTATATTGATTTTACATATATGTAATTAATGCATTTTTATATACACACACACAAATATTTTTTTTTGGGAATTTGATCAATTTATACTATTTATTTTATTTATATTTGTTTACTATGTTTTAATATTTTCAACATGTATTAATCTTTATTTTAATATATATCTATTTTTTAATGATTTATATTAATCAAACTTATCCAAATTTTCAATATTGTACTCATCTTTAATTGATCAATTTTACTCATTTTTAACATTTATGTGCTTAATATTAAATATTCATTAATAATGTTAAAAATACATTTAAAAAAAAATATTTATATATAAAAATATTTATAAATGCATATTTACTATTTTTATACGTTTATAATTATAAATAAATAAATAATATTTTTTAAAAAACTATTTATATAATTATAAATAAATAATTCTAATATAATAATATTTTTTTTTAAATAATGAACATATTTACTATATATATAATTATATATATATAATGATATAAATATCATTTTTTTAATAAAAGTATTTATATAATTATAAATAAATAATTATATATTAAAACAATTATAAAATTATTAATTTCTAAAAAGTATTATAAGTATTTGTCACACCTTTTTAGATTTGATAAAGATTCATTTTATTTGCGCTTGTTAACTTAGCGTTGATAAAAGGTATCTTTATTAGTTCTTTTTTGGAAGTGCTGATCAAAGTGTCATGATATATTTTAAGAAACCTAACCATCATGAACTAGTTTTCAATATCTGAAGCTCTCCATGGAAGTGACCTACTTCCGACACTCCTCATTGTCAAATCCAAGCTCGAATCTAGGCTAGAATTAAGGCTCCAACTATTCCAATTCTTGAATCCAAGATTCGAATGATTCAAGGGTTGAATGAAACCAAGGCTCGAAAAAAATCTAGGCTTTTCGATATCTCTAATTTTCCTTTATTATCCACTAAAACTTCTCATACCATATCTGTGTATCCCAACAAGTCCAGTTGCACTATCCTATAATAAAACTACCTAAAATTCATTATTTTTTACATATATTTAAGTATCATCTTCCCTGATAGCATGTGGCTCTCCTTGGGACAACATTGGTATTATACGACTTGAAATATGTCAAACCCAATCTTGGGTCATGTTTTTGTAAGGTATAATAGGCTCCCAATACCTATATTCCATGACAAATACCTCTTTAAAATCATTAAATTTTGAAAAATTCATCAATATAGCAATCGGTGTTATAATTGGTTTAGAATATTCCATTGAAAATAATTTGGTAACCTCTTTTTCATATTTTTATTGAGAAATTAATGTGATATGATTTCATTGATTCACCTATTAACCATGGAAAATGTTTCACCAATCATAGATATCTCAATATCATACCTCATTTGATCCTAAAAAATTTCATTGTGCTTTGTCCAATTCTCAAATATTATTTCTTCAAAATATATGAGTACCAAAATCCTTTGACTATTATCCTTCTTGATGTAGAGGGTGTAATCAACACTATCTCACTAAAAACCAAGCTTTCTTAGGTATTGATCCAACCTTAAATACTTGGTCCTCAGTAATTTATTTATCTTATACAAATAATTCTTTATCTAGAAAACATTTCTCTCATATTCATCCATAATAAACCCACCTGGTTTCTCAATGTATACTCCGCCTTAATAACTACATTGAGGAACATAGATTTAACATCCAATTGGTATAATTTTAACTACATTTTCATTGAAATATCCAAAAAAATCAAATAGTTTACAACTAGGACATATGAGTAAATTTATCATAAATATGAATTCCTTTGATCTAGGAGTTCCCCTTTCACACTATCCATTCTTTATTTTGATCCACTTTTCCACAGTCAATGATTTTATTAATTAACAACCACTTGGTTTTGATAACATTTCTATCTTACAGCCTTGGAATAATTTCCCATGTCACATTATTCTTATTCAGATCAAGCTTCTTATGCATAGATTTGATCCAATTATCATCCTTTTCAGCCTCTCCAAATGATTTAGGATATACTTGTAAAAAAGAGGTTTTTTAGAGTATTACTCCTTCACAATTTCACTGTAACTTTATGATCACCAATGAAATTTTATTTATTGATTTCATCCTGATTTTATTTCTTAAAATTGATAAAAATATATCCATTTTTGAAATGATAACCCACTCATCAGTACTTCTTAAAAATCACTTCATTTCTTTCATCACACATCTAATAAACACTATATATGTTTTAATTTAATCCATCTAAAAATAGACCATTCTTTAACATGCCTTTTGGTTCCACCCTTAGAAATATTTGATTACAATCCATGTAATTCTCACAAATGAGAGGAATTACCCCTTTTAGAGAACATAATGGAGTGAAACTATCATACTCATCAGTTTCATATCCTGAATAGTTATTATTTAAATTTGTTTCTTGGGACTCATCACCCATCTATTTTATGTTTATTATACTACTTTGAGAATTAGTAATCATATGGATGACTACTTCTTTGAGTATTTCAAGAAACATAGGTGAATGTCCACAAGAGATGGAGGATGAGTGACAAACAACAAAATGCAATGATAACTGTTTAGAAGATGAGCTGATGAGGATGAAAATTGTCTATAAGTTTCACCTTTGGATGAATTAATAGGATAACACCTACTACAGTGGAGTAATTATTTTATTAAATAAAATTTCCCATTTTCTTTAAAGCATACTAAAATTATTTGAAGCAATCAAATGTTGAGTTTCCCTTATTAGAATTATCTATAACTTTCACCTTTAATAATGAATATCTTATGTGTATTTATTTATTTATTGTACAAAATGAATATTTTATGAACCCAATAAGATATATTTACTTTCTCTCAGATGATTCAAATCTTAAATCAAATATATCTTATTTTCTCCTCATCCTCCTCACTCGTTGATTGATAGTTTAACGAGATCTATTTTTATTTATTATCATATTATTGCTTTACTATTGGCATATCCCTATTGTCAACAATGTTTTCATAGTGAAATCATTATTTATAAAATTAATCTATTGTTTCATATTTATGTTTAATTTATTTATTTTTGGTATTACTCATATAATAATTGTTTTCTTGTACAAGTGGATTATTTTGTTTGAGTTGGGGTGATTTTTTTTAGCTGCTCATGCTCATGAGGGATTTGACTTAGAGCCTATAACCGAGACAATTAAAATAAGGAAATGTATCATTAATGAATATAACTAGAATAAAAAGTGAATTCCTACTACTTATTTAGTTAATTTTTTCATCATTTTATCTACTATTTTAAAGTTAATTTCCTAATCATTTTTATATAATAATTATTTAGTTTTTTTCCATAGATCTTTTGGGAAGTAATATTTTGATTTCAACTATCTATAACAAGCCACAAAAGAGATAAAATGATTCTTTCTTCCAATGTAACCCCATTTTCCATTTTCATTGTACTTATTTGTCGAACTGCCAACACTGTATATTGATTCGATTTTGTTAGCTAAAAAACCTTATCATTGTTGAAATATAGAGTAGAGGAATATCATGTTCCCATTTTGGTGACTTCTCATGATATAATGGGCACATGATCTTACTCGAATCTTCTAATTTTTAGCAACAAGAACGATTTTCAGATAAGAACATCGAGTCAATATGTAGTTTTGGATGTTCGACATAGAAAGAAAATGGAAACATGGTTACATTGGAAGTTAAGATTTTTTTTGAGATTTTGGGATGTGTAGGAATCAACCAAACCTCAATCCAATGCATGGTGAGACCAGTATGACTCAAATTGCTTCTTTTTATTTAAAACTGACATTAATTTAAGTAAAAATGAAAAATGACATACTAAAATCCAATAAAACATATTCTTATTTTTTAAATACTTTAGGTAAGTGATCCATAAGTCATTTGGGATGTGTTGGAATCAACCATACCTCAATTCGATGCATGGTGTGAACGGTATTACTCATTGTGTCCGTTATCAGTTTAAAATCAAAAGTTTAGTTCAAAAAATATCACTCACAAAAAACAAAGAATATGAACTTGAATTTTATTAATAATTTTGGAAATCAATTCACAAGTCATTTTTGACATGTAGGAATTTGTCTCATATCAAATAGACACACCATGTGATCAGTATCAGTCAAAGTGTGTTTTTTTTTAAAATGAAATTTTAGTAAAATAAAACAAGTGACATACTGAAAACTAAGAAAAAACATTTAGAATGTTTTTATACTTTATAAAAAATATCCATAACTCATTTTAGAAATTTATTAATTAGTCTTACCTCAATTCGACAAATGGTGTGACCAGTATGCCTTCAAGTGCATCTTTTGATTTAAAAATGACATCAATTTTAGTAAAAGGACAACTGACCTACTCAAAACCAAGAAAACACATTTATATTATTTTGATACTTTAGGTAAATGATCCATAAGTAATTTTTGAAGTGTAGGAATTATCTGGACCTCAATATGATACATGATATTCCCAGTATGACTCAATGTGTCTATTTTCAGTTTAAAATCGATAGTTTAGTTAAAAAAATATAATTTAATGAAAACCAAGGAAACACGCTTAGATTTTATTGATATTTTATAGAATTTATTCATAATTCATTTTTTCCATGTAGAAAATGGTCTCACATCAAATCGATACATAATGTGATTAGTATGAGTCAAAGTGTGTGTTTCGAGTTTAAAATGACATTTTAGTAAAAAAGAAAAGTGATGTAATCAAAACCAAGTAAACACATTCAAATAGTTTTGATAATTTATGAAAAATATCCATAATTAATTTTGGATGTGTAGGAATTAGCCACACATCAATCCAACACACGGTGTGACCAACATGATTCTAAGTGCATATTTTTATTTAAAATTGACATCAATTTTAGTAAAAAAGACAACTGACCTACTCAAAACCGAGAAAACACATTAATATTGTTTTTATGATTTAGTAAAATGATACGTAAGCCATTTATGATGTGTAGGAATTAAATTCACCTCAATTAGACACACAATGTGACCGATATGACTCGAAGTGCATCTTTTTATTTAAAATTGATATCAATTTTAGTAAAAAGGACAAATAACCTACTCAAAAATGAGAAAACACATTCATATTGTTTTTATAATTTAGTAAAATGATCCATAAGTCATTTTATACATGTAGGAATTAGTTTTACCATAATCGTATGCACAGTGTGACTGGTATGATTTCAAGTGTATCTTTTTATTGAAAATTGACATCAATTTTAGTAAAAAAGGACAATTGACCTACTCAAAATAAATAAAACACATTCATATAATTTTTATACTTTAGGGAAACTATCCATAAGTAATTTTTGATGTGTAGGAATCATTATCACCTCAATGTGATATATGATGTGCTAATTATGACTCAATTTGTCCATTATCAGTTTAAAATCGATAGTTTAGTTCAAAAAATGTCACTCACTGAAAACTGAGAAAATTTTCTTAGATTTTCTTAATAATTTATGAAATTTATTCTACTTTTTTGTGATGTGTTAGAATTTGTCTCATGTCAAAACAATACATTATGTGATTGTTATGAGTCAAAGTGCGCATTTCCAGTTTAAAATGACATTTTAGTAAAAAAGGCAAGAGACGTACTCAAAACTGAGTAAACACATTTGGATTGTTTTTATGCTTTATAAAGAAAATACATAAGATATTTAGGATGTGTAAGAATTAGAAAAATCTCAATATGACACACAGTGTGATCGATATGACTCCAAGTACATCTTTCTATTTAAATTTGACATCAATTTTAGTAAAAAGGATAACCGACCTACTCAAAACTGAGAAAACACATTCAGATTCTTTTTATACTTTAGGAAAATGATCCAAAATTCATTTTTTACATTTATGAATTATCCTCACCTAAATTAGATATAATATGTGTTCAATATAAATCAATGTGTCCATTATCAATTTAAAAATGACATTTTAGTTCAAAAAGTATCACTCACTAAAAAAAAGAAAACATGCTCGGATTGTCTTTATAATTTAGGAAAATTATTTATAAGTCATTTTTGACATGTAACAATCAGTATCATTTCAAACCGAAAAAAATGTGACCGGTATGATTCAAAGTGTGTGTTTCCAGTTTAAAATGAAATTTTAGTAAAAAAGATAAGTGACGTACTCAAAACAAAGAAAACACATTCAAATTGTTTTTATACTTTAGGAAAATGTTCCATAAGTCATTTGAGACATGTGAGAACCATCCACACCTCAATCATACACATGATGTGTTCTATATGATTCCAAGTGCATATTTTCAATATATAAGTATCATTTTAGTTTAAAACGTGCATCACATTTCCTAAATTGAGAAAATGAGCCTAGATTGATTTCTCATCATTCTATATAATATTAATTAATTAATTTCCTTATCATTTTTATCTTATACTTATTTAGTTAATTTTCATAGAGATAATTATTGAAGACAAATAAGAAATGGTGTGATGTGTAAGAATCAACCGCGACTTAATCTGATACATAAAGTTCCTTGTATGACTCAAAGTTTAGTTTAAAATTAATACTTTTTGTTAATTAATTAATTTATATTTTTACTAACATAAGAATTTTTTTCTTATATTGGTGTGTTTTTTTCTTGAGTAGGGGTTAGGATCAAAAGAAAAAGGAAGACAAATGTTTTTGAATGTATGTAATAATTTTTACATATGTAATTGTATAAAACAATGTTTGAAATGTTTATAATATAGTGTTTTTATTGTATTTGTGTTGTAAATTTTATTTCATTTAAATTCTATATTTTTACTTTATTTTTCTTATTTTTTGTTGTTTTTGGTGCTATAGTGTACCGTTACATCACACTATACTGGTGCTACAATGTGCTGTTGCAACACATTATAGTATGCCCCTTTATCAGCACTTCTATAAGTACTAATAAATGACCCCTTTATCAAATCTTTTAAAAGCACTCATAAGGGATCCCTTTATCAAATTTTTTTACCGTTGATAAAATAATAGGGATTTTAATCTCACTTCAGTAGTCGACATTTCTCTAGTGCCGATAAAGGCCATTTTTAGCAATGTTAAAGGAATATTTTATAGTAGTGTTTGAAGTTAACCCTATATTTTACTTGTTCAACTATGATGTTTAAATTAAATATATTTTCTGATATTTCTAAAATGGTATCAATGAGTTTAATTAATCTCTTTTAAAGCTGTTTAAAGACTGATTCAAATGCTCACGTTCAATAAATTAAATCATTCCAATTTTTAAAGGAAGTTATGAATTTACTTAAATGTTTTAAATTCCAATAATCATGATTTATAAGGATATATTTTTGGATCTATTTAACCTGGATCAAATCAAGTTTCTCTTTTTAAACACTAAGAGTTTTATCATTTATATGAGAAGTACCTTTTTATGAGAAACAACAACTCTTCTATTTTGAATAACTACACTTTGGAGGCATACATGTTTTTATCTTTTGATGTTTGACTATCATACTATTATTACTGCTAAAATTATTATATTTCTATATTTCTTGAAGATAATTTTCCACTTGGATCTCTTTGAAGTTGTTATTTCTTGAATAATTTTATCAATAAAGAAGAAGTTCCATTATATTTTAGTTGATTTTAAAAATATGAGATAAATTTCTTTATCATCAAATCATTTAATCTTGATTTCTTAGAGTATCAGTTTCTCATACTTAGGCATGGTGGAGTATTAGCTTCTAGTTCTAAGATATAGATTTAATGTTTTCCTATAAAAGGACCTATATTATTGCAAGGTTTCAACTACTTGCACTCAGTAGGGGGGTCTTATGATAATAGGACCTATATAGGGAAAATAACCAAGAAAACTAAGAGAGTATTGGTGGAGTGGACTAGGGGATCCTTGTGCCCCAAACCACGATAAAAACAACCATGTTATTATTCCCTATTTTCCACTAAATAATTTTCTTAAAGAAGAGAACACTTCATATCTTCATAATATACCAAGAGGGATAAAATTTGAATCTATCAATATTTCTAAAAGGACATAATTCACCCCTATTGTGTATATTAACATTATCCCTACCTAAAAATGGCATTAGAAGAGTGATTTTTGAATAAGTCTGATAAGCTCTAGAAAGCATGAGTAAAAGTTCTATACGAAGATTAATGTCAATGGTAAAACTAAAAGAAGTAATGTCCATGATATGATCCCCATACTTCAATGGAAAAAATTATGGTTATTGTAAAGAAAAAATGATTATTTATTTAAAGAATCTTGGTTTTAGAGTCTATATGAAAATTTTCAAACCTTATGCAATCCCTAAAGAACCAGAAAAGTGGGATTCTATAAAGGAAGCTGTGTATAATGTTAATTCAAGAGACATGAATGCTATTATATGTGGAAGTGGTTCAGATCAATTTAATCATGCATATCAATGTTCTACTTCCTATGATATGTGAAAAAATATCACTTCTTCTTATAAAATAACTAACAGTGTTATAAAATTATGATATAACACTAAAAAGTTGAAATATTACACCTTCAGGATGTATGACGGTGAAAGCATCACTCAAATGAATAAAAGATTAACTGAAATATCCAATGGTGTTGCTGCATTGGGAGATCCAATTAAACAACCAGATTAAGATTTAAAAGTTCTAAGAGTATTACCCTCTAAATGGAATGGTATATCTGCTACAATTAGACAATCCACTCCTGTGAAAAATCTAACAATGAAGGAGTTGATTGAAACTATAATGATGTATAAAGTATAAATGAAAGCTGAAGCTGAATATCTTAGTATGATAAAAAAAGAGAATACTACCCTTACATTAACTACTCAAAAATATTAAAATAAATCTAAAGAGGAATCTCTATTCTCTAATGATTTAGAATAATCAGATTCTGGAATGGAACTGGATCATCTAGCCAGAAGATTCAATAAATTTTATAAGAAGAATAAAGGCTTAAAAAATTATTTCAATTGTATTAAGAAATATGGTCAAGGGATTAAATATGTAAATGCTATAAATGAAAGAAAATAGGGAATATCAGACATGATTTCCAACAAATAAAAGAAGAGAAAAGAAAAATGGAAAAGAAAGAAAGGAAATATTATATATGAACTAATTATGAGAAAAAAGTTAAGAAATCTATGAAGTGTACCTAGAGTATTTACGAGGAATCCAATAGTACTTATAAATCTGATTCAGAAAAGGATCCAAAAAATCTGAAAGAAAATATGTACTTTATGGATAAAGAGGAAGACTTGGTAAAATATTATTATTCTTTTATTTCTAATTCTAAAAGCTATTCTAATTGTAAATTAGCTTCTTGCTTCTCAATTATTGAAGAAAAGTATGAATCTGTAGTAAAAAAACACAAATCACTAGATATCATTCATAATTCCATTTTAAATAAAAAAGATTCCATGCTAAAACAATAATTATAATTAAAATAAAAATTTATCAAATTGACCTCAAAATGCACTATTAATAAAAGTAGAATTGAGGACTTTTAGGCTAAAGTAGAGTCATTCAAAAGTGTTGCTAGTATATTAACTAAGGGAGAATAATATCTACTTCAGATTCTTGGTAAAAAAGTTCATAAAAAGGATAAATATGGAATAGTGTGAAATGGATAAGGGTATAAATTATATAGAAATTTTCTTGTACAAATTTATAACAATAAAAACATATTTAGATTCACCTATTTTTCTTGTGTAATTAAAGGTCATTATTCTAATAACTATTTTTTGAGAAATCCAAAAATTAGTGGTATAAAAAGGATTTTGTTTCAATAAATAGTTTTGAAGTTATTCATACAAATTTAAGAAAAATTAGGAAAATTGTGCCACCTATATCTTTACTTACTAACACAATTAGACCCAAGAACATTTGGGTACTAAAACAAACTTTTATTTAATGTTTTTGTAGGAAAAAGGCCACATGAAAAAAAATTAGTATGGTATATGGATAGTATATTCTCAAGAAACATGAGTGGACACTCTTCTAATTTTCATAAATTATAAAAATTAGATGGAGGGCTGGTTACCTTCGGTGATAATGAAAAATGGAAAATAGTTGGAGTTGGATCAGTTGGAGATCCAAAATCAATTTTGATAAAAAAATTCTATATATTCATGGGTTGAAACACAATCTGATAAGTATCTATCAAATCTATTATGATGGTTTGATATTAAAATTTATAATAATTCATGATATGTTTTTAAATATAAACTGCTTAAGTTTAGAGCATCCAGAACTAAAAATGTTTATACTTTGGATCTTAATTCCTTGTGTGAACAAAAAGTAAATTGTTTAAATACTAAGACAAATGAATCCTGGATTTCACATAGGATAATTGGATACTATAATGTATTTACTTTATAAAAATTATCTACGAAACACTTAGTTTCTGATTTATCTAGTCTTAAATTTGATAAAGATAGATTTTTTGCAATTTATGCCAAATAGGCACGCAACACAAGTCACATTTCAAATCCATTGACATGGTTGCTACATCCTAACCACTAGAAACTATACACATGTATTTTTTGGACTATATAGAGTAGTAATCTTGTATGATAGATCGTATTTTTTTGTTTTAGTTTATGATTTTTCTAGATTTACTTGGGTTATTTTCTAAAACTTAAAAGTGATGTTTTCAAGGTTTTGGTAAGATTTTGTAAAATTGTTCAAAATGAAAAATATTTTAAAATAATTTCATTAAGAAGTGATAATGGAGGTGAGTTTGAGAATTAAGAATTTAATTCTTTTTTTAGACTTACGTATTAAACATATGTTCTTTTCTATAAGAACACATCTACAAAATAGAATTTTAGAAAAAAGAAATATGACTATTCGATAAATGGAAACAAATATATTAAATAAATATAGTCTTCCTACCTATATTTGGGATGAATCTATCAAGAAAACTTTCCATACCAAGAATATAGTTTTAATAATAACCTTTATTAAAAATACATCCTATGAATTATATAATAATAGAAAACCTAAGGTTGTATACTTTAATGTTTTTGGATGCAAGGTGTATATCTTGAATACTAAAGAAAACCTTGGTAAATTTGATCCAAATTCTAATGAAAGAATCTTTATAGGATATTTTTCTACTTCTAATTCTTATAGAGTGTACAATAAAAATTCATGGATATTTGAAGAATATATTCATGTGAAGCTTGATGAAATTTATCCTTTTGATCACAGTAAAAATAAAATAGATGACTTTATTAATTATTTAGACAACTTGAGACTTGAATTACCGAAAGATTATTTTGAAAATAATCTAGAATACGATGAAATTCAGTCCATCCCAGAAGAACATGAAACTGGTGAACCCAAAAGTGATTTATCTAGACAACCTAGAACCTTAAAGAATCATCCATTAGAAACTATTATAGGAAATCTAGATACATGAGTTAAGACTAGGAGTATAGGAAACCTAGCTGAATTCTCTACCTTACTATCTCAATTAGAAACTAAAACCATAGAGGAAGTATTAGAAGCTGAAATTTGGCTAATAGTTATGCAAGAAAAACTTAACCAGTTTAGTAGAAACAAAGTTTTGGAATTGGTTGATAGGCCATCAAATGATCTAGTAATAGGAACCAAATGAGTTTTTAGAAATAAAAAAGATGAATAAGGGATAATTACTCAAAAAAATTCTAGATTAGTAGCTAAATGTTATAATCAAGAATAAGGAATAGATTATGATAAAATTTTCCCCCTATTTCTAGATTAGAAGATATTATAATTCTTTTATCTTATGCATCATATACAAATTTTAAATTATATCATATAGATGTAAAATAAGATTTTATAATTTGATATTTAGTGGGGGAAGTCTATATTGAACAACCACCAATTTTTGAAAATCCCCACATAACAAATTATATTTTCAAACTTACTAAATATATTTATATCCTTAAATAAGCACAAAGATCTTATTATGAAATATTGAGTTATTTTCTACTAAAAAATGGTTTTTTTGTAGGATTGAAAGATCCTAATCTCTTTAATAAAACTTTTTGTTCTGATATTTTATTAGTAATTTTTTATAGATGATGTTATATTTGGTTCAACTAATAAAGGGACTTGTAATTATTTTTCAATACTTATTAAAAAGGAATTTGAATTGTGTATAATGTGAGAATTAAATTTATTTCTTGGTTATAAAATTTATCAAAAATATTATGGGAATGTTTTAGATCAAAGTAAATATATTATTAATTTATTGAAAAAGTTTTGACTTGAAATTAATGAGAAATATACAACTCCAAATGTGTACCAATATAAAAATTGATTTGGATGAACCTGGAAAACTAGTTGACAACAAGTTATATAGAGGTATGATTGGATGTTTTCTATATCTTACTTCTAGTAGACTAGGAATTATTTTTTCTATCTATCTTTATGATAGATTTCAATCAAACTCAAAATAATCACATCTTAATACTATTAAAATAATTTTTATATATTTGAAAGGAACTATTTTTCAATATTTATTATGCCTAAAAACTTCTAATTTTAATTTAATATCATATTCAAATTATGATTATAGAGGTTTTAGGTTAGATAAAAAGAGTACCTAAGGAACCTATCACTTTTTAGGGAAGTCCTTTGTTTTATGATGAAGTAAGAAACAATATCCAGTTTCTTTTTCAAAATTAGAGGTAGAATATATTTATATTGGCAGTTTCTATTCACAAGTGTTGTAGATGAAATACACATTTCTAGAATTTAAATTCAATTCCAATAATTTTACTATTTTATATGACAATACAAGTGAAATTAATATTTTGAAGAATCTAGTACGTGAGGTAAGGACTATCACAAACCATCCTAGATACCCTGGTACCATGATAATGGAGCCGATCCTGACATAGGCTGAAGGGAATTCTCGATCCCCATGGGTCGGATACTAGCACCTAACATCATACAAGATAAAATTGGGAATATGTTTTCCACATAAACAATAGAAGAAATAGTTACAAATCTGTATGCACAAAAGAAATATTTATAGGGAGAACTGTACCAGAAGTCAAATAGGTATAAACAACGCAAATTACATAACCAAAGTACCAAAAAATATAAAGATAAGAAACCCAAGTCCCAATAGAAAAATATCTCCAAGACCCAATGATCATAAAGAAGAACCACCTTTAATCGATGCTTTACCCTTTCTTGAACCTAGAAGAAGATAATATAAAAACACCCAAAGTCATAGGTAGGGTGTGATCTAAAATCCCAGTAGTGTCTCACCAAGGATTATATGAGAAGATGGAACAATTAATTAACCAAATAAAGCTTCCAATTTTTAAATAAAAAACATGGAATTTTAAATGAATATTTAAGAAAAATCATATTTTACATTTCAAATGATGAAAATACTTCAAAACAATATATTAATAAACATTTTATATAAAATAGTTTACATAAATTCATAGGGAATTTTTAAAATAGTTTACAAACAATGGAATATATATATATATATATATATATATATATATATATATATCAAGTAATCACAATGAGAAATATGGTAATTTGCTAAGATGTTTGATAGTTATAGGTTATGGTATCCACACACACTCAAATAGGTGAATCATGGAAATATGTGTACACACATCCCTAAAAAACTGGTTGAATAGGAATCGTCACCATCCCATCGGGGATGTGACCTGCTGCACTATGTTTTTTTAGAGTTTTAAAGCATCAATAGAGTGTTTTCCCAAATAACTCACTAACTAAATAGGCTTGCATGTGATCTAACTAAAACTCAATAATGGAAAATTTATTTGAAAACATCTAAAAATAAAATTCAACCCATTTCCATTTTAATATGCTAATTTCCATTTAAAAACCAATACATTGGTTTTTAATCAAATCATGCCATTTTCTAAGATAAAACCACATGATTTCTATCAAAACCATTTTAAGAAATTTTCTCAAATACTAATTTGAAATCAATTTTAAAAATCAATTTCACAATTAAATTTCATAATTCAAATTTCACAATTTAAATTCCACATTTCAATTTCTCAATATTCCATTAAATTTCACAAACACACCCCAATTCATTGGAATTGGGGGTTTCTTTTCCAATTTCATTCTAAATAAAATCCAAATACCAATTTACAAAAAATTAGGTTTTCATAATAAAATTGAATGAAATTTAATTTAAATCAATCAATTTAGGGTTAATTCAATTGGCCGGTCATAAATAGAACCACCCACCATAGATTATGAGATCACGCAACATGACTTCCATAATGAGATTTTCCAATGGGGAATGCTGAAAACAGAGATACAATAATAAACCCTAGATTTAAGATCCAAAAAATGGGGATTAGATCCTCCAACAACATGGGGATTTAATAAAACCATAAGGAGGAGAGGATAAGAGAGTTGGTGATAAGGAACAGGGAAGGAAAACTTTTCAGGAAAGGACTGAAAAAAGATCACCTAGCTTCGATCTGCCTTGGAGTGGGTTCATAAGAGCAAAAAATGGATCCTTGGGATCCCTCTCAAACTCGAAAAATGAAATAGGTCATGTTAGGCAAAAGTTGGGGTCAAAAATAGGGTTCGAGGATTTTTTAACAATTTTTTGGATTAATGAAATCCCACATGCATGGTTAGCTGGGAAGAACTACACGGTTAGACAAACCATGTGACCTAACCATGCACCCAATTTTTTCCAAGGTGAATATTCTCTAGTTGGTTGTTACATGGTTTTTAAAATTGTGTACCAACCATGAAAACCCTCACTACTTGGGTTTTCATGGTTTTCACTAGAAGGTAGAATGGTTTGGTCAAAATGTGCGCCAACCGTGCATAGTAAAAAATCCATTCAAAATTTACAAAATTCCACCCGAAGCACCTCTAAATGAAACCCAACCATAGAATGATCAAAATAGGGGTTAAGGAGTACCTGAAAAAGTAATAGGATGTTACAACCTCCAGACCATAAAAGCTTTTTTCCCTAGAAATCCTTTTAAGAAGCTTCCATGTTAAAAAGATAAGGCCAATGTTCTCTCATCAGTGCATATATATTCTAAGTCTAATGATTATTAGAACTATGTTTCCATAGCACTAAAAACAAATGTATTTTCCTCTTATGAATCACCATGGTCTAAGAATAAACTATCCACACTGGATGATCAATCACAGATAAATCAGGCTCAACCTCAAGATCACTCATTCTCAGAACATGAGATGGATCAGAAAGATAATTTTGAAGATGATATACATGGACCATGTTATATATCAATATGAGATATAGTAGAGTAACTAAATGTTAATCCACTCTCCCAACCTTCTCAACAATCTCAAAAGGTACCACAAAACATGGTGAAATTTTCCCTTGCCTCCCAAGCCATCGATGATCCAAATGGGGAAAAACTTTCTAGAATAATTGGTTACCAACTAAAACCACCAATAGTCTATGAAGATTATCACCATAAGAATTATAAAAACTCTATTTCCTCAACATTCTCTAACAAATAAACTGAATCTTTTCCATTGGACCCTGAACCAAGATCATTCCAACTAATGAGCTTTCACTAATCTCCAACAAACACAAGGAAGATTTTCAAGGCCATCCATAAAAGGCCTAAAAAGGAGCTATCATGACCACATATTGGAAACTATTATTTTAAGAAAAATCAACCATTCCTTAATGTTTATCCCAATACCCAAAAAATTCGAGAAGACAATCAAAAAGTTTATCCTCAAGAATCTGTACATCTCTTTCTATCTGGACATTTGAATATGGATGATATTCCATGCTCAAATGAACCTGAGATCACAGTGCCTCCTAATGTCCTCTCTAAAATCAGGAAGTAAATTGAGGATCTCTATCTGATATTATAGCAGATATAAATCCATTCAAATGAAAAATATCTTTCAAATATAGATTTCCCAACTCCTCAACTTTGGTTATATCATGAATGGGTATAAAGTGAGATGATTTGGTCAACATATCGATCACAAACCATATCACATTATTCTTTCTCTGGGTATGTGGAAACCCAACCAAAAGTTCCATTGGTATCTCATACCATTTCCAAGTTGGATCTATAAGTGGTTGAAGCAAACCTGAAGGTTTCTAGTGCTTGAGCCTTGACCTACTGGCATGTATAACAATGAAAGACACAATCAGAAATTCCCCATTTCATACATGGCCACCAAAATATATGCTGCATGTCATAGAACATCTTCATGGTTATTGGGTTCACTTACCATTGGGAACTATGTAAATCCCCCATCATTTCTTTCCTAATCGATAAAAGTACAAAAAAATGATTCTAATAACATATATTGCCCAATGTAGAGAATGAACACTCATCTATGTTCTCCCCACCATTAAGATAGTCTCTAATGCCTCAAAACTCATCATCTAGATACCATTTATAAAGAATCATATTGAGAAGAAAAGATGTAAACTAAACACTAGTAAAGGAAACCAATACCTCTGATTACCAGACTCCAATATAAAACTGTGAAAAAAGAGCCATCAAGTTCCACTATTATGAAGATTCTTTGATGTCCTGGGTCCGATGTTTTCTGCTCAAAGCATCTACGATGACATTCCCTTTCCCCAAGGTATAGACAATGTTGAAATCAAAATATTTTAGTTATTCTACCCAACACCGCTGGAGGAGATTAAAACATTTTTTAGAGAAGATATAGCTCAATATCTTATGGCTGGAATACTTGGTAAACCTTTCTATGAAAAGGTAGTGTCGATAACTATTAAGCGTATGCATCATATCTATGATCTCAAGTTCAAGGGTTGGGTAATTTCTCTCATGTGGCCTCATTTTCTTAGATCTATAAGAAATGAAATGATCAACTTGTATAAGAACTCAACCCAAACTTGAACCCGATGCATCATAGAAGATCACATAGCCCTACTCAGCCTATGGAAGATTCAAAACTAACCTAATTGTCAAAATACGATTTAGCTCAACAAAATAATTATAACATTTATCATCCTAATAAAACTTTAATCCCTTTCTAGTTAGATCTTTCATCAGAGAATCCAACTTTTATATGTCCTTTATAAACCATCAATAATACCCATCTAAGCCCAAGAAGCTATGAATATCAAAAACATTTCATGGTTATTACCATGTCATAATAGTTTTCACATTTTCAGGATCAACTGAAATACCATTTTCTGACACCACATGTCCTAATAACTTCACTTCTTAGATCTAGAAATCACATTTCAAAAGCTTGGAATAAATCTAAATATTTCTCAAAAATTACGATGACACACATGATCCTCCACGAACTTAGAGTAAACTAGGATTTCATCCACAAAGATTACCACGAAGGTGTCAGTATGATCATGGAAAATACTATTCATTAAATCCATAAAGACTTCAAGAGCACTAGTTAGGACAAATGGCATGAAAAGGTACTCATAATGGTCGTACTTACTTTGAAATGTGGTTTTATGAATGTCAGATTCTTTTATTCTTAACTGATGGTAACCCGAACAAAGATCAGTATTTGAGAACCACTTCTCTCCCTTCAACTGTTCAAAAAAATTATCAATCCATGGAAAAAAATATTTTTTCTTCACCGTGACTTTATTGAGTTTTCAATAATCAACACGAAGGAAAAGTGACCCATCAAATTTCTTAGCAAAGAGAACTGGTGCTGCCCAAGGTGACACACTCGGGCATATAAATACATTCTCTAAAAGATCATACAATTGAGTCTTAAACTATTTCATTTTAACTGGTTCCATGTGATAAGAAGGAATAAATACCGACTGGGTACCTGACACTAAATCAATAGTGAACTCTACTTCCCTTACTATAGGAAAACCAGATAAGTAAGAAGGAAAAACGTTGGAAAACTTGATGAAAACTAAAGGGAGATCATCAAACATAGATTCTCACTAAAAGTCAAAAGAAAACACTAATATCACTTTCCCTAACTATGGATAGGAAGGTCTAGCTCTACTCGACATTGGGTACCATTATCCTTGGAAAACACGACACACCCCATCAGGTGCTATAAAGGAGACCCATCAAAGATAGAAATAAATTCGGGCTTTATTAGTAGTGAGACAATCCATCCCAAAAATTCTATCAGGCAGTTTCATGTCAAGAACCAGAAAATCAAAAAAAAAATCTTGATATCTGGTAATGAGAAAACATATACAGGACTACAGGGACCATACTCTCTCTTCATTCCAAGGTGTGTAGTAATATCCATTACATAAGATAAAAAATACATAAAAAGATTTAGTAGATTGAAAATACGGGTTGATATAAATGAATGATATGCACAAGTATCAAATAAATCAGTCACTAATGATGAATCTATAGTGATGATACCTCTCATAGTTTCTAGACTCATATCTTCTTCCTCTAGAGACTCTTCCACTATATTAAGAAGCTTCATTATAGAATCTTGTGGATGGAACCCCTTTGCTTATGAAGCATTTGATTTCACTATAGTAATTTTTGGAACTAATGATCCCATGCCACTATGGGGAGTAGAAAATACATGGAATAACATCTATAGGTGACCTGAGCATCCAAAAGAACCACCTATCTTGGGCGCCTAAGTGAAAAACTATTTCAAGTTCCTAGGTTTTCCACACTGGTAAAAAATAAAAGGCCCTCTTCCTAGCACTATAGGAGGTCTGGAGAAACCCTACTGTCAAGAACTTCCATGAGAGTCATCATGATTCCTCTTCCCTTTATAATAATTTAAGGAACTGCCATTGGGAGAAAAAGGAAGTACTATCAACCTTAACTGGCCAGCTAGGTCCATTTTAACCATCAACACTATATCTAGAACATTAGTATAAAAAGGAAGATTCATAAAGAACACTTAAGAATGAATATTAGATAAAAGTCCCATATGAAACCATCGATTCTTCATCTTCTCATTTGATACTATATCTGCTGAAAATTGTACAAGTTCAGTAAAGCAATTTTCATATTTTTTCATGGTTCTGTTTGCCTGCTTAAGTTTAAAAAACTCTAAATCCTTGGACAACACCATCAACACTGGATAGAACTATTTAATGAAAATAGATTTAAATCATTTCAACTCAAATCCCTCATGCTTTTTTTCCATCACCATCTTGTCCCACCATCTCCTTATAGTCCCCTCTATCTTGAAGGTGACACATTTCACCTTGACTTCATTCAGTGTCTCCAAGAACTAAAACATAAACTTGATATCTCTCAACCAATCCTCAACCTGTTGAGGATTATTATAGCCTTGGAGTTTTGGTGGCTTATGGAGAAGGAACTCCTAATCACAATTATGAAAAACAAACCTTTTAGGTTCCACAACTGGATTTTGAATGGGAACAGGTGATGGTGCCTATCCCAGAGCTTGGACAACATGAACGACAACCTCAACCATGTTATAGTCCATAAGAGGATTTAATCACTATAGTTCATCAGTATCTTCCTCTTGGATACATGTCTTTTTAGAGGCATAATGATACACAACATAAGCATACAACATTTAAGACATTAGATTAACACTCAAATAGAGCAATAAAGGAAATTAATCCCAAAATATAGATTTAAAAGGTTTGGATTTCAATCTATCGAAATAAAAATAAGGGAAAAGACTAGATCTAATCCTTAAGACATCTTTCATAGAACAATGCTGATGTCTTAAGGATCATTGTTGTGATATATGGCTAGGAACTCAATTTCAACTACCTCCTAAGTCCTACAAAGATTACACAACTATATACCAACATTACGGCAAGATGATTAACCTGCACCTCTGATAACACTTTGTCACAAACAATACTAGATACCTTGGTGCCCTGATAACTAAGGCAGTCCTGACATTGCCTAAAGGGAATTCCCAATCCCCACAGTTTAGTGACTAGCACATAGAATCATACAAGATAAAACTCAGAATAGTTTTTCCATATAAATAGTGGAAGAAACAGTTACAAGTTAGTATGCCCAAAAGAAATATCCACATGGAGAACTGTACCATAAGTCAAACAGGTTTAACATCCTAAAGCAAATCATAAAAGTACCAAAAAATAGAAAGATAAGAAACCCAAGTCCCAATGGAAACATATCTCCAAGACCCAAGAATAAACAAAAAAACCACCTCCAAGTGGCCCTTTACCCTTAATTGAACCCAAAAGAAGATAATCTACCAAAAACCAAAGGCATAGGTAGGGTGTGAGATAAAATTATAGTAGGATCTCACCAATGATTCCATAAGAAGATTTCACTTTTAATTAACCACAGATAGATTTTTTTTAAATAAATAGACATGGAATTTGAAATAATATTTAAAAAAAATCATCCTTTACATTTAAAATGATGGAAATACTTAAAAACAATGGATTAATAAAAATTTTATATAAAAATTTTTATATAAATTCCCATGGAATTTTTAAAATAGTTTTAAAAAATGGAATATATATCAAGTAATAACAATGAGAAACATGGTCTTATACCAATAGGTATGATAGTTCCAGGTTATAGGATCCCCACACACTTGAATAGGTGAATCATGATAATATGTGTACACACATCCCTCAGAAACTGGTCAAATATGACTTTTCACCATCCCATCTGGGATGTGACCTACTGAACAATGTTTTGTTAGAGTTATAAAGCATCAATAGTGTGTTTTCCTAAAACCCAGGCTTTCATGTGCACTAACAAAAATTCAATAATGGGAAATTTATTTCAAAATAGTTTAAAATATAATTCAACAAATTTTCTATTTCAATATGATAATTTCCATTTAAAAACCAATGCATGAGTTTTTAATTAAATCATGCATTTTCCAAGATAAAACCACTGGGTCTCTATAAAAACAATTTTAAGTCATTTTATTAAATATTAATTTGAAATCAATTTCTCAAACCAATTTCACAATTAAAATTCCACAATTTAAACTCAATAATTAAATTTCCCAACATTCCATCAAATTCCACAAACACACACCAATTCATTGGAATTGGGGATTTTTTGAAAATTATTCCAAATAAAATCCAAATACCAATTTTAAGAAATAGGTTTTCATAATTCAATTGAAATCAATTTAATTTAAATCAATAAATTTAGGGTTAAATTTATTGACCAATAATAAACAGAACCACCTATTGTAGATCATGGGATCACACAACACAACTTCTACAACGTGATTCAACAATAAAGAATGATAAAAATAGATATCCAAGAATCAACCATAGATTCAAGATCCACAACAACAAGTATTAGATCCTCTAAAAACATGGGGATCTAAGAAAACCCTAAGGAGGAGAGGATAATAGAATGAGAGAGAATGAATGGGGAAGAAAAAATTACCAGGAAAGGGAAAGACGAAGATCACCTAGCTTTGATCCACCTTGGATAGGGTTTAAAGGATCCAAAATGGGACCTTCGGAGCCCTATCAACCTTGTAAAACGAAATAGGCTGAGTTAGGCCTGAGAGGGGGTCAAAAATCGGGTTCGTTGATTTTTTTTAACAATTTTTGGATTAATTAAATACATTGTGCACAGTTAGCTGGGCAGGGCCACATAGTTATACAAACTGTACACCCCTTTTCTTAAAGGTTAATGGTCTCTACTTGGTGGGAGCATGTTTTTTCAAACCATGAAGCAATTGTGCAAACCCTCACTGCATGGGTTTTCATGGTTTTCACTAGCAGGGTGCACAATTTGGTCAAACTGTGCGCTGAACGTGCATAACCCAAAAACCCTTCAAAAGTTTCGAAATTCCACCCTAAGCACCCCTAGATGAAACAAAAACAAATCATGATCAAAAGAGGGGTTAAGGAGTACATAAAAATAGTAAAAAAATGTTACAAGGACTAAGCATATAGATATAATACATCATTTTCTAAGAGATCATATTCTAAAAGAGGATTTATATTTGGAATTTTCTAATACTGAATATCAACTTGCTAAAATTTTCAAAAAAACCACTTATTAATGCTAGTTTTTAATTTATTAAGTGAGATTTTGGTATATTTAATTTTTAATAAATTTTTTATTATCATTAACTAATTTTTTTTTAAATCAAATAAAAAATATATTTTTAATAGTTTAGTTTTATTTATTTTTAATAATTATTTTTGTTTTAATTTGAATTAAATAATTATTTATTTATTAGTTATTTAATAAATTATAGATTTATTAATCTTTTCAAAAAACTGTCTTTTCAAAATTAAAACCCATAATTATTAATTTAAGTATTCTAGATTGAGAAACCAAAATAACATAAAAAACCATCAGAAATTACCCCCTCTCTTATCATCAATCTCAAACCCTTTCAACTTCCATAGCCCTCGATTTCACTTAAAACCCCAAAACATTAACCTAAAACCTTTAGACTATATATAATGGAAAAGGAAAAGAGAATAAAATATGGAACACTGAGTGAATATAAGAACCAATTCTATTTAGGATATAACTGATGAGCCCTTTAAGGGAATGTTGAAGATTTTGAGTGGTTGTTTCAGATGAACCTACTGTTAAAGAAAGCTATGGATTTTCAAGGTTTAGAATTTATTTTCAATGGTGAAAGTACTAAGTATATTTTCAATAGTGAAGAAAAATAGTTTTTTAAACATGATCATTTTAGATTTAGAGAGACAAAAGATGTAGTCTCGTCAAAGGTAAATAATGTGGAGTTTTCAGTCTCTTCAGTAAAAATAAACAATATTTTTCAGTGTCCCCATTAAGGGGGTCTTCACTTTAATATTAAATATATTGGAAATGAGGATCATAAATCTTACCATATTATATATTTTCATTTTGGATCCACCCAAGTAAGAAATATGATTTTAAAATATCTTGAAGCTGACCAGAAGGTAATGGTCAAATTTATTCAATATACAATAGTTCTAAGGATTTATGAGTTGGAGGAAATTTTATTTCCTTATATTTATATATATTTATTATGTTAAGTGAAATCAAGTTGAATTTATATAGATATATGCTGAGGTATATGCATAATTTCTGTCAAAAGGAGGAAAGAATGTCTTTTTATCCATATGAGATATTTATTTCTCTTCTTTTGTATAAAAATAATAAGATCAAAATTATTCATATAACTATTAGATGTCATAAAAGTAATATTATTTCTACTAAAACCTTAAAAAAATTTGGTTTATTTTGGATCACATTAAAAGTAAAGCTGATGCCTATTGCTGCTAATGATGAACAAGTATCTCATGCTCATGCTCAAGGGGAGCAAGGAAATGAGAAGTTAGCTAGATCAGTACATATTTGTGATAAAGAAATTGGAGAATCAAGAATAGATGAAATTATTGAGAAAATAGGAAGGAGACTCAAGTTTGATGTTAGAGACCCAACTACTTTAGGATATGTACACCAATTTCTTGAATAACCCTTAGGAGGAAACAATAGTGATGATATTATTACAAGTCCTAGAAAAAGATAAGAGACAAAAAACTAAGAAGAAGATGTTGAGGACTAAGAAGTTGAACAACCGATGTTTATGGGTGTTATAATTACTTTTTTAGAAATAATAACTAAAAATAGAGATAACCAAGAGTCTCATACAGAAGATAAAGTCGAAAAAACTCTCAATATGGTGAGTAGATGCTCATATCTATTACTGAATTACTAAAATAATTGAAAACCAGACTATTTATATTAGTTCAAAATACTTAGATAAGGATATTAGTGAATCTAGATAGAAAACATAAGTTTTAGGAACTTTTTAATCATTAACAAGTGAATATATTTATGTCTATCCCCTTACTGTGGTTAAATAATGAAAACCCTAAAACAAATTAAGAATAGGAATATTTTTATTCTCTTAGTGCTCAAATTTATGATTTTGGTTTGAAAATTTAATCACATTAAAGAAGTGAATACAAACATGAAAAGTGATTTAGAAGTTTCTAGAAAAAATTTGTAAGATATGAGAAGTTCAACTATTCCAAAAGTAGAGTTGGAATCAGTTAAATCCTAGCTACACAACCTAAGATAAACTTCTATTTCTAGAATATATTTAGATGCATTTCAGAAAGAAATGATTGAACAACCTGAGAAACTCTAAGAAGAGTTAGTTTCCAAGTTAGATTTTGGATATTTAAGAAAAACATGTGGGGAGTCAATTTGAATCAATTAGAAGTAGCTCAAGTCAATAAATGGAACCCAATTCAAGTTATATAAATTATACATATTTGATAAGGAGGTTTTAATATATTGTAGTTGTTTTATCTATAATAAATTATCATATTCATAATATTTAGTGTGATAGTGTTCCACTTCACACTTTGTTGGACAATAAAAAATCTATTTTTGAAAAATCAATATCTGATGAGATGGGTGTTAGATACCTTGCAAATTAGATAAGTTAGATGATGTAAAAGTTTTTATAGTATATTAATATTGTCCATGAGTTTCTAAAATTACAGTTAGTTGAAGAGATGAAAATGTGATAGGAGTCCAAGATTTTGATGAAACAATGGTCTTGGATGTTTAATAATAATTCTAAAGTGATGATGATAGAACTCAAGGATTTTCATCAATCTATTCAAGATTGTTTTACATATGACTCCTCATCTAAACCAGACCCTTCTACCTCATTCAATCCTGTTTCTTATCCTTTTACAGCCCAATATTTCCTGTAATAAAAGATTAATTTTAATGAAATTATTTTCTTCATTATATGATGTTTATTTATTTCTTGTTTCTTTATCTAAAACTATTAGAATTATAGGAATAATTTTGTCTTATGTTATCATAACATTTACTTTCAGATTGGTGTAACATTAACTATGTTATATCAAAATTTTCAATAATTTCTTTTTATTATCTCAAAATGCGGGATAAATTTAGGTAAAAACAACATTTTTATGACTATTATATATTACAAGGAAATAATGGGAGATCTATTTAGATATTTGAATATTAGAAAAATTTCAGATAAATTTTCTCTTTAGTTTAGAAAACAAATTTTTTTTATAATATTCTTTGCTTATCTAAAATTTATAAAACTTTAAATTTGAAATATAATTTCTATTTTATCACTTTTAAACTCTATTATATTAATGTTTAGATTTATTATATTTTCTATAAGTCTTGTTATATGGGTTTTTTTATCATAAAAAAGGGGGAGATTGTTGGGCATGTGTTGTACCAACAATATTCTATAAATTCTTATTGATTTTGATGCAAAAAAATATCCATGTTTTCTTTACTAATGAAACTAATTTAAGTGTTTTTTAGGATTATATTTCTTTATAAATTTATCTTATTATAAAGTTATTTTTAGGTTAATTTTTTTGTTTAAAGTAATCTAGATATGATTTTGAGAAGTCTGGAAACACAGTTTATAACCTACATTTGTAAATAGAATATATGGTTTTCAAACTCTAAATTTAGTAATGAACCATAAATTTATACCCTATGTTTGGAGTAAATGTATGTATTAGGTACCCTATGATATTTTAAAAGTATGGATCAAGAACTATAGTTTTGGAACCAACCCTACATTCGAGAAACAAACATATGGTTCAATAACCCAATATTTTGAAGTTAACCATACATTGTCAACCATAATTTCTAAGTTAAACCTACATTTAAATTGGTCAACTATAGAGTTTAAATTAAATATATTTTTCCAAGAATTTTATCACCAGGATTAATTAATATCTTTTAAATATATTTAAATATCAATTCAAATTCTCATGTTTAATATATTAAATCATCTATATTTCTAACGGAAGTTATGAATTTATTTGAATATTTTAAATTCAAATAATCTAGATTTGTAAGGTAATATTTGTTGGATATGTTTAAATAAAAAAAATAAAGTTTATGTTGTTAAATACCAAGAGTTTTATCATTCATATGAGAAGTACTTTTTTTATGAGAAACAACATCTCTACTATTATACAGAACTATACTTTGGAGACATATATGTTTTGATCTTGTGCTGTTTGATTATCATAGTATTTTTGTTTCTATAATTGTTTTATTGTTATATTTATTAAATATAATTTGAAACTTGGATCTCTTAGAAGCTATTATTTCTTGAATAATTTTATCTATAAAGAATAAGATCCATTATCTTTCAGTTGCTACTAAAATTGTGAGCTAAATCTGTTTCTCATCAAATTAATTAATCTTGATTTCTTTGAGTATTGGATTCTTGTAATCAATCATGGTGGAGTATTAGATTCTCAAAATAAGATATATATTTAAATGTTTCTTATAAAAATACATGTATTATTATAAGGTCTTAACTACCTATACTTAGTTTTTTAGGTCTTATGATAAGAGGACCTATTTAGTGAAAATCACTAAGCTCGTTGAGAGAGTGTTGGTGGAGTGGACTAGGGGATCTTTATGCCCCAACCAATATAAAAACATATGTGTTATTATTCCATATTTTTATTTTGTATATTATTTTAAAGAATAGAACACTAAATATATTCATAATATATGAAGAGGGATAAAGTTTGAATCTTTCAATATTTCTATAAAGACATAATTCACCCCCTCTTGTGTATCTTCGTATTATTATAACCTAACAGGTATCACCTATTTGTACACTTAACATAACTTTAAAATGCATGGAAATGGTCTTGGATTCATGAACTTAAAAAGGAGAACCTTTGGTCATGGATTCATGACCATAAAATGAGCCACTTTGGTCCTTATCACATAACTTTAAAAGACATGATATGCATCATTAAATAACACCAAACAATGTGATATTTTATTCCCTTCATAGGGATACAATGGAAGATCCATTCATGGGCTCAATACTTACTCCACAATACCTATTTCTTTCTTTCACAAGAGTAAAACTCCTTCTTAGATGGTGATAAATTATAGATCTACCTTCTATATGTCATTAAACTATAGTGTGACCAAGTACTCAGATCAAATGAGTGATAAAATAATCCCTATGTGTAGTTTCCTTTTAGATATATGTTTTTGGTCAATCACTAAAAGGGAATATGACATTGTTACAAGGTAGTATTCTAAAAACATATCTTAAATATATGAGAAATTCCTAGAAAAGAAAATAACAACCCTCATGGGATGAGACAACATCCCATCATCTTGTTTGAAAAAATCTATTATTATCACTAACCTAGGTGATTGAGATGATGATCACCTATAGAAAGTGTGAAAATCACATGAGACACAAATATCCAAAATGGGATTATGGAAAACAGAATTAAAAACAAAATGGTTAACCTAACATGAAATCCTTTACTTAAGAAATGAGATCATTGAAAATGCATTCTTATTTGTGATACTACACTGATAGGTTCCTTGTTTCTCACTTAGAATCCAAATGACATCCATAATAAATATACTATATGGGATCAATCCCCCAAACAACCTAAGAGAAATCAAATAATAATTAGGTTTTCTATGAACTTACAACCGATGAAACCTTGATCCTATGCTATTTCCATTACTAAAACTTCCTCAACAATGGGGAACCAATATATGTCATCATCCAACCAATACCTATAACACCATATGATGAATTAAATGGTGTAAGAGCACCTATATGAAGGGTAAATCCTAACCTTGTAAACAACTCATGAATGATTTTTAGTGTTGAATCCATAAATTTTAGATCTATGTCAATATATTATTGGGAGAAAGAAACCCCCATCTCAACATCAAACCAGTTTGAGAGTCTCTCCCATAAGAGAGGAAATGATTAACTTCATTATTTAGAGGAAGTTTAGTAGGAAATTTTTTACATCCATATAATAACCCTAGAGCCACCAAGGAGGGATAAAACTAGTCAAGTATGTAATTTACATCACTACATGAACCCAATTATAGAATAAGCTCTAAATGAAGCTATTATATCCCTAGTTATTTTGACTAGGGAACCTAGAAGGAGATCCCATCAGGAGTAGGTAACCACTATAATTAGAGAGTAAGTCCTCTAGTACTTCCATAATACCTTTTCCCTTTGGTATATCTCTATAGTGGTTTGAGGAAAATTCTAGATCACTATTTTCCATAAGCCTCATACTTCATTGAAGCTTACCTTGGTGACTAATTCAACAAACCCCTCATAAATGAGGGAGAGTATTAACTAACATGGAGGTCCTCAATATGGTATCCCACTGAATATAAAACTCATTAGAATATAAAATTGAGAAGTAATAAGCATGGACATTATAATTACAACTTCTAAAAGGAAACACCATTCTATAAGTTAGGGTTATTTTTACCCTCATAGTCATCACTGGTATCATCCATTGTATGAGTTCATGACCAAATTATGAATCTACCTCATTCAAGGAAATTTTTGTTTCCTATTATAGATTTTACATCGTTAATTTTTATCATTACTGACCAAAATGATGATATAGAATATGATATAGTAAAATAACATGAACAAGATGAATTTGAAGAGAATGTCACTCAAAAAGAGGTATGTGAAGAGGGTTTCTTCACCTGACATCAAAGATAAACTCATGATTTAGGATCTATTCATAATATTCCATTATTGACCACTCAATGAGCTAGTGAAAAAGAAAAAGGAAATAGAATAGATATATCCACTACCCAACCACCACCCAACAATGGTGATATTGTCTGATTAGAAGAATGAATTACGCAATTCAAATCATGAATAGAGAAGCTTAAGTGGATCAATATTGAATTTCTTAGGTGAAAAATACCATTTAGGTCTGATTTTTAGGCTAAGGCCATACTTAATCTGGATGAGCCTCTTCAATGGGAGGATATTTCTCAAACCTCAAAGGAATAATCAAGAAACCCCATTAACTTGAGATCATATCAAGTAAACTTCTTAACTGGAGTGCCGATTGATTATCAATAGTTCCCTCCACTAGGAAAATGTCATATTCTAGTCTAGGAAGTTCATATAAGGCCAACTAAGGTCATTCACTAACCACCAATTCAAGAAAGCTAACAATATGAAAATTATATAGATATTTCAACCCAAATGTATGCTTTGATAGTAGTATCCTAGGAATGACCAAATTCTAGTACGACTCAAATGGAGGTTATAGAAGGCTGATATACACCAGTTCAATGAAATACAAAGTCATACCCAAAATGGGTGGATTTGATGCTACCTATACCCAACTTCATAAATACAAAATTTTCCACATTCAAAGGAATGAGATATCCGGAAAACCATCCCACACATTTTTCATCCTAGTATGGCCCAATGTTGGGGACACCAAAACAATAAGAAGTATCCAAGATTAGATTCTTTACCAAGACCCTTGAATTCCATATATTTATTTGGTAAAATTAACTCATGTAGAGTTAACTTTAAATATAAGAAGATATATATCGATAATTCCTCTACTAATTCAGCTCTAAATGAAGGGAAAACCCATCTGTGACCTCACCATATGCAAGAACCAAGAGAGTGAGAGAGTCTCATATTATATTAATAGATGAAAGGCTTTAAAATAATCATTGGAAATATATATTCCTTAGGAATAATTAATAGAGACCTATGTGGAGAAAATATAGAATGATTTGAACATAATGATTATCCCAAAAAAATAACTTGGCGGGTTTTCAAAATTTTTCATAGTAGCACAATGTCTAGAAGGTTCCATTCAACAAACTAAGGAAAACCCTAGAAATCACTACTGTCATCAATATAGAGTTCCAGAAATGGTAAAACAAAACATTTTACTCTCAATATGGTAACATCAAGGCCAATATGACATAACATTGAAAATATGAAGAACCAAATTTATTCCTTCTATAATGATCAGGTTCCATGGTACTTTATCTATGCCTTAGAGAATAATCTGATCATGTTGATAGAAATAAAAATTCTAGATGAAGTAGGGTAGAATTATCATCCAAATTGTTACCTTTACCATTGCATATTGGGTCACACAGTCCAATAATGATTTATCTTCATGGATTTTCAGAAAAATATAGTTGAAAATGGTCAAGAAATATTGGGCAGTCCTAAAGTGTATGTTCCATGTGTGTCAACCATTCTTCCCAAAGAAGGATAAGAATTGGATATGGCCCCTATTGGAATAGGAAAAAGTTTTATGATTTTATGATCTAAAATAACATGAATCATGCATATTCTATCATCAAGACATGACCAAATAAACCATTTATGAACCCAATTCCCGTACAACTCTGACCACATCACCTTCTACTTCATAGTCTCCAAAGATCCAACACAACTGATACAGGTGGGACAAAGAGAAAGGGGGTATCTAATGATTTAAAAAACAACCAAATAAATTATACTTCATGATACCATATTGGGTTAATGAGAATCAAAAATAAAAATTAGATCCTCTTCTTAGGATGATTAGTGATGGGTACTAAACCAGTAAATGATATCCTCTTCTCAGGAGGAGAACTAATGGGAATCATCCCAATAAAAAAGATCCTATTCTAAAGAGGAGCACCAATGGAGTCCTTCCTAGAAAATTATATCCTCCTCTTAGGAGAAGAAACAATAATCAATTTCCTACCAAATGAGATCTTCTCCAGATGAGGAGTAATAGTTTTCCTCCATAAATGATATCCAAGTGATTGAAAAATGAAAACAATAATAAGTTTTTTATAAAATGGGAGCCTCCATTTACATCCACATGGTACAATCTGATGAGGAGGTCAAAGATACACAATATGATTCTAAAAAATATGTTTCCCCTATCAATGTATTAAGATGTGATATTGAAAATGAAATTCTTAGTGATGATGCATCTATGAAAAATATCACTTATATTATTGTACAAAAATGAGTGTGTTCCAAGTGTCAAAAGATAATCTAGTTACCAGAGTTCCCACCTATACTTCCATTATTATCTACCCATCATACCACAGGTAAAGACAATGAAATTATCATTTCTCCTACTCATTATCCACCTAAATATTCTAAGTCCATCTCTGTTAAAGAACTAATTTTCCAATTGAAGTGATAAAATAAAAACTTTTAGAAAATAATTATAAAGTTTCATTAATGATGTTTTCCACATAGTGAAATTACAATATATTACCATGATGATCCTTCTTATAGTGAGGTAAAATAAATCAAAGGGATGGGGGTATTATCATAATATTCACACCCTTATTAGGTTTATTATAGACATCACGTGGTGTTATTTTCCACCATATAGTCCCTGAAATAGATAGAGTTCACTAGGACAGGGGTGGAACTAAATATTTCCTAGTCATCAATAACTATAATACCTTCCCCAAAATTAATTAGGATTAAGGAAACACTAAATATATCTCAAATTTAACCACATGATCAAACTAATCTACAAACTCTAGGAGACAAATTTTAGGGACCATTGTAACAACTTACCTTACCATTGATTCTTAGGGAATATAATCCAAAAATTATTTATCTTTAAAGATTCGATTTAAAAGAAGATAGATGAGGGGATGATGGTGTCAATGAAACTCAAATCCACACTTCATATATATGATCACCATGATTAGAAAATATCAAATATATGAATAAAATAGGGATTCCTATCTCTAAATGATAAAATAAACAAGGTATATCCCTTTAGGATAGAGTAAATGGTTTCGTAATTTATCTATTTAGTGGAGCACACTTTTCTCAAGATTCTTGGAATCAAGATACCTGAGTAGGAAGTTTTGAAAGAATTTCCAAATTACTTTCCCCAACACTAAATTTTGGTACATTCAATCAAAAAATAAATTGTCTTTAAGAAATATATATAGAAGTAGATAGAAGAAGGTATGATAGTGTTTGAGAATCTCAAGACACATGAAACATGTATACAAGTTATCCTCACCATAACAGAAAAATATGAAGAATGAAAATTCAAATCAAATTCAAAGGTCATAGTCACAAGACCTTATAATACTTGAAACAATCTCCCTACCATGTGAACCTAAACTATATTATTCATGGTCCATCCCACATATCTTTAATTTTTTTGGAGTGATCCATTCTAGGCTACGTTAAAACTTTAAAAAATCCCATCAGGTAAGATCTTGATCACCAAATCCACTCATATTTTCTTTTTAAGAGTTGAGATCCATGGTAAAATCCAGCCATTGATCCAAAAATGATTTAGTTTATGTAACCATTGTCTAAGATCCTGCCATTATATCTTGATACTTAAATATATTTCATGTGAGGTTTAATATACAATTATATTGTGTTAAGGCTTATTTATTTTGGATATCCTTTATGCCTTATGACTTTTTCCCTAAATAGTTCACCTAACACATGAGGAAAAAACTACAGAGTATTCCAAATCATTTTGGTAATCTCCTCTACTATCCATCTTTTTTCATTCCTTTTTTGTTTAATTTTTCATCACCAAAAAAACCTTGAGTCAAGATTCTCCTCTTGGATCCCCCTTTCATAGAAATTGGTAACTAGTTTGTTGACTAATTTAAATAGAACCCCTATGAAAAGTGAAATACATGATTTAATTTGATCTATTAAGTAACCCCTTGGTCATGTTCGTGGTCTAGAAAGAGAGTCACCCTAAAACTATGTGATATTTTCTAACTGTGCGGTGGTCGTTTACCATTACTAACGGTCAATTTATTCCCACCAGTCATCATTACATTATCTTCACTTTAGAAATTAAAAACTTGATTTACCTCATATGGTTCCCTAAAGTTCAAATGGATCTGAAACATTTATTTGATTTATTCCCCTATGGATTACAAACACTATTGAGGGGTCTCTATGTCACATGACCATAAAATGCATGATACTTTTGTCAAAAATTTATGTTCTTTAACTAAAATCATAAAAGGTCCATCCCACATGATCCTAAACTGGCCAGATTAGTTTATTACACAATATATTAAAATGTTTAACCCTACTTATATAAGAGATTTATCTATATAAGAGTTATTATTCTTAGGATATTTTATGGATATAGTTAAATATACCTTCCTTAATATTGAGGTTCACCTAACCCATGATAAGGAAATTTCATATTCAAGAACTATGTGTTGATTTAATCATGTTATCATAGGAATCATAGAGATGTATAGATATCTTATCCTAGGCCCAACCTTAAAATTACTTTCTCACTTAATCTATCACTATATATTAGTGTCTGAATTTGTCAATTCATGTTGGGTCTCCTTCAATGGTCTTAAACTTGGATAAAATAATTCAATTTTTAAAACAATGCACAGATTGATTCCTATTACCATAAGACACACAATGACACCAAGATCTGTTGTTCTTGTCACAAACATAAACTTCCTTCACATTAAAGACACTAAAATTTGTTGGATTGGTTTATTACATAAGATCTTAAAATGTTTGATCCTTATTATATAAGATATTTTTTACATAATAGTTATAATTACTAAGAAATATTATGGATACAACTAAATATAGTTTAACTAATTCCAAGGTTCACTTGCCTAATAATAAACAAATAATCCTTTTCAAGAACCATGTGTGGATTTATTCCTATTATCATAGGATATATAGTGATTACAGGATCTCCAATACTTGGCCCAAATGAAAATTACTTTCCCATTTAATCATTCACTCCATTACAGTGTATGGGATTTTAAATTCATGTCGAGTATCCTTAAATAGCCTAGAACTTGGATAAAACCATCTAATTTTTAGAACTATTTGTGGTTTTATTTTTTCCATCATAGGATAGATAGTGAGGCATGGATATATTATTCTAGGACCAACCATAAAATCCTTTCCCATTTAATCATAAATTCCACCCTAGTGTTTGAATCCAACCAATTATTTTTGGGGTTGGTTTATAATCCCCTTTTTAGGGTACCTATTCATTAAATTACATTTTCTCCTATCTATGAGATAGATCTTTATGGAGGGTACTAAGGATCATAACTTGGTATGAATTATATGAATTAATCTTTGATAAATACTTTGGTCTAAGTAGTATGACCTTAAATTGTGTACAAAATTTCTACCAAAGGTTTATTATATAAGTATTGAGTTTTCCAATTCGCATTGAAAAAAATCTACCCTTTCCACTAAACATGAAACCCCACTATTATTCAAAGATGCATGATCATAAACATTGTCCACCTTTGTTCCTAATAGTATGACCTCAAACTGTATTCATGTTTCCTACCATTAGAGGCTACAAACACTAGAGTGTATTGAATAATTCCCATCAAGTTATTTCTAAAATTTTTCTGGATAAAAAAATAATTTTGGTCAAAACTGCATGACCTTAAACTTCATACACTTTTGATCAAAGCTTTATAACTATAAACATTAACAAATTTTTGTCAAATATTTATAACCATAAACTTTATCCATTTCTAGTACAATATATATAACCTTAAACTCTAGAAACTTGATTTTGGTTTAAATTACCAGAATTTAAAATAAAAATAGAAATACAAACAAATAATTGTTAGGTTGAAAATCCGTAATGGGAAACCCTATAAAAATTCAAATATCCACTCAAAAATCCTTTAACTTTCATGGATTGGGAAATATTTAGAGTACTCAAAAGAAAATTACACAAATTTTCTTTGGTTGAAAACTCATAGAGGGAATCTTGAGTAAAAGTAAAGTCTCTATTAATTAACACTTTACCATTTATGGATTTAGAAAAATTTATAGCATTCAAAATAAAAAGGCACAAATCTTGTTAGGTTGAAAACCTGAAATGGGTGTCCTGAGAAAAAGTCAAATCTTCATTCATTAATTCTTTAAATTTCATGGATTATGAAAAAGTTAGAGAATAAAATGGAAAATATAGAAATAATTTAGGGATAAAAACTTTAATCTTGGAAATGTAAATTTATGATTTCTAGATCTAATGGTCTAGGAAATAATTAGTGAAAACCCTCCCCACTCTATGAATATGATCTTAGACTATTCCATAGTTATAATGCAAATCATTATAAGGACCTATAACATGTTTATTACATAGTGATAATATACCCTATACATTTCATGTCACATCACTTCAACCCAATAATGTGTTCAACACATAGTGGTGTAACCTTTAGGGTGCTTGAACCCATGTTTGACATCATTTTATTCATAAAATTCACTTTGTATCTATAATGTTTGAGTTATCATTACCGAAAAAACCTCAAGTTAAGATTAACCTATTGGCATCCTAAAAAACCTTGAGCTACTCTACTTGGTTTCCCCTTTCATAGGAATTGGAAACAAAGTTATTGACTTATCTGAATGGACCCCCTATGAATGGTGAATAACATGATTTCCATTGATCTACTAATTAACCCATATGGATTTTTTGGGTCTTAGAATACACCCCCTTTGATCATGATGTATTATTTTCGGACGGTGTGGTGGATGTCTCTCTATTACCAATGGTAATCCTATCCCTTATTGTATCTATTTTATATTAAATTAAAAATTCTTATATTATTATTTACCCTTTATATAGTTCAATTTATAAAGTGGATTCAAGTACCCTCAATGTTACACATTCTTACATTATACCTATTGTTAAAGAAAGACCGTGGAATCCTATTCTTGTACCTTTTAATATATGGCTATGCATTTTTTTGAAGATAAAAACCCTAGAGTCAAGATACTAATATTGGAAAATATAAATCCTTGAGTTTTGATTATCTACTTAAAAAATATACATCAAGTTAAATAGACCTTGTTACATGACCTTAAAATATATGACATAATGGTTAATCCTGCAAGATCTTAAACTACTTATAGAGGCCATTTTTACATGGCCTAATATCGTTAAACTTGAGATAGATCTATGTAAGGGTTCATAGTGTATGATCAATTGATTCATGTTGGGTATCTTCTATTATCCCTAAACTAAGATAAAAATACCCCATCCTCTCACCAAGGAACCCCTTTATTACATACAATTTTACTTCTTTTGCATGAATTAGATTTTCATAGAAAACTTATTTTAAATAACTACACATGGCTTAATTCTTGGTCTTTCCGGATACAGAGTGATGTATGGATCTCCTATCTCAGTCCCAACTGTAAATCTATTTCATTTTAAAACCCCTTACCATCCTAGTGTTTGGTATTCATGAATTCACATTGTGTATTCTTTAGAAACCCTGCATTTGTATGAAACCATTTCATTCTCTTCCTACACATTTTCCAAATCTATATAGATACCTCCCTACTAATAACTAATCATGTATTTATTATTATTATCACAAGATAGATAATGACATCTGGATCACCTATAATAGACCAAGACACAAATTCCACTCTCACTGCATTCTCCTTATCATCCTATCATATAATTTCATCAATTCGAACAAAGTTTCCTCTATTAACCCTATGCTAGTTAAAAAAATACTTGAGTTTAAATTCTATGATTGATAACCAAAAAATCCTTGAGTTTTGATACACCTATTAAAAACCCAAAATCCTTGTGTTGATATTTTCGTCTTGGTAAATAAAAAATATTTAAGTAGATATTCTATTCTTAGGAAGCCATTTTTAAATATTTGTCTCCAAAATCTACCATATAGTTAAGGAATAATAAATATTTCTCTATATTACCTTAGAATAATTTTTTTCATTTAAAATGGAACCAATTCTAAGAGGGGGAGTTTTTTATCATATAAAAATATTTTCCATTCAATTTGTCCTGGAATCGATGATTTGGTCCTCACTTAGATGAAACAAGTAAAGTTTGTGAAGAAAATAATCTCTATTCTTGAGTAAGAAGAAAATGGGATCTCTATGTGTTTCATGATTTCTCACCCAAAAAGGGATAAATATTACTAAAAATGTTTCCCAGTATGATGATGTGGTGGTAAGAACCTACCACTAGGAGCAGGCCACATATTTCATCTATTTCTGGTTAAAGGGTTATCAAAACCTTAAAACCAATTTTAAGGGTAATATATATATTTTTGGCATTTAAAACCCTTGTTAAGGTAAAAACCAATATTTTGGGCTATATCTTGTTTCTAAGGCTTTAATTTGAAATTTTTTGGAGCCAAAATAGATACTTAGATCAAAATTTATGATCATTTAAGTTGGCCATATTTTTTGAAAAAGTGAAGGTTTGAGACCTCATAAAAAAATACATGTATTGTGAAATAATTACATAGATATTCATAATTTTTGGTTGTATTTCATGTTTCATTTGTTTAATTGAAATAATTAATAGGATTAGTCATCATTTTTTTCTCAAACATGAAGATACTTTGCGGACTTTGACACTTTATGCAACTAGTACATCATTTCCAGCCAGAACATGAAGTTCTTATGAAGCTTATTAAAATTTATATAATAAGAAATCATCTGTGATTCCAAGATTATAATCCTATATGGTATCTAGAATCTTTTTAATCCACACTATTATTTTTTAAGTGGAAGAAATATTCTTATGTGACCTCAAATTTTTTTATATGATAGTGGTTTTGCATATCCTAGAGTGGGAGATTAAGAAGATTTTCTTACAAATATTTCCTTCAACGCTTATTTCAATAGAATTTAATATTTTTTGAGGTATAAAATTTTAAAAATCACATCATTTTTGAGTGATCCTTCATTATAGAGTCTTTGAAGGTAATCTCCACCACGTAGACTTTAAATCCAAGTCCATAGAGAGCGAATACCCTCCATATAAAAATTTCACAATCATGTATACTCTGTATAAAAATCATGTGGTATTATTTTCTTTTGTCACTAAAGAATATGTTTCTTGAACTTTACTATGAAATCTAGTATGAAATAATCACTCAGGAAATATAATACAATTGTGGGTAGAAAAGTATCTCTTTGTCTAAAGAAGATGAAAATGTGATCTCTTTATGATGCATTATTTCTCACTCATCATGGGATAGAGATTTTTAATGAATAATTCCCTATCTGGTGACTTGGTGGCCAGAATATCCAATTGGAAATAGGCCATGTATTTTATCCATTATTGATTAAAATGGGTGTTAAATCCAAATAACCCATTTACGGGTCTTATTAACATGTATTGGTATTTGAAAGCACCTTCAATAGGTAAAGCCAATATCTAAAACATCCCCACCCAAACCATTGTCTTGGGATAGGTCATAGGTGCTACTGACCTTAGGTGATGTCCCCATGACACCAAAGTCTAGAAATAAATTCCAATATCTTAGTAAAATATTAGGGTATGACTTTCCCTAAGGAAAAAACACAACCTAAAAAAAACAACCAAACTAACTATATGATGCATGCGATATAAAAAATATAACTCAAATGAAAACAACAACAAAACAACAATGTTATATTAGTAGTGTAAAATTGAAACATGGAATCAAACTTGAAATTAAAATACATCCCGATATAGTAACACCGATGTGTAATCTCTCCAACAACTACATAAGATAACTCCAAAGTCCAACCACCATACTAAGGAAGTTGCATCATGATACCTCACTAGAGAAATATGAGGAATTCCCTTTACCTATGTCATGGAGAAAAAATTCTTTATATGAACCAAAGTGAATATAAAAGGGGTGAGTAATCATACTCAGTAGGATTTCCCTATGATATTTCTAAACTCACACTAATAGGAAAAGAGCCCATTATCTCAAATTTAAAAATATATCTTATAACAAAGAGATGAACATCAAAATAATTGACCAATCTAAAACTATTTAAATTAAATTAGAACAATATATCCATTCATACCACTTGGTATAATCGAACCACATCCATAGAATTGCACACACATTCATTCTAAATGACATTCATAATACCCATGAGTAGTGATCCATACTTCACCAAGCCGTCACTTGGTGATATACCTTTGTGATATAGTCTGACGTTGAGCACCAAACACGTACCAACAAGGCCCCGTACAATGAAAATATGAACACAGAACCCCATGTATTCCAAGTTCACACACACCAATTTATTCTAACTAAATTCATTCCTTATTTTAAAACATTTAATTGAACATATTTATTTTATTAAACAGTATCCATAATTTAAAACCATAATTCAAAGGGATTTTTCCAAAAAAATTCAAATAACCAAGATTTCCAAACCAAAAACCAAGAGGGGTTTCCTTTATAAAATATTTAAAAATTTAATTTGAAAATACTATATTTTTTTAATAAATATAAGTCTTCATATTCTAAAATAAGTGGAGAATAGAGAGAAACTAACAATCTCTCAATATGTGATAAAAATGTTGAATGATACTAAGAAATCTCTAGATCTAGGATCAAAACACCTTTACTTAAATAGATCCAATAAAGATATCATAAAAATGAATCATATATCATATATATATCCATAGTATATTAGATACAAAATTTATGGTGAGTGAAGGTAAGGGTATCGAGAGATAAAGAGAGAAAACATAGAATTACTATTGATTTCGGAGATCCAACACACATAGATCTATAAAAAATAGATTTTGGATCAAATGCAATCCTCAAGAACCCTTAAGAAAGGAGTGGAGTTCAATAAAAAAAGAGGAGAGGTGATAAATGAGGGTTTTGGGGTGTAAAAATGAGTTAAACTCTAATTTTTAAATAATTAAATGCATGGTGTATGGTTAGTTCACACCATTTGGAAAACCATGTGCATAATACTATCTCCCAACCCCTAACTCACATATTTGGTTCACAAAGTTTGAAAAACCTTGTTTTTACATCTATTTCATCTTTTATGGTTTCACTTAATAACCCTCTTAGTTTGGAAAAACCGTTCGCACCCTCATATACCCCAAATCTTACCACACAATTTCTCATATAAAACTGCACAATTTCCACTAACCATGCTCAAACTGTGTACCCTTAGAAACACTTAAAAAATAGACCAAGACCATATAGAAGCTCCCAAAAATCAACCTAAGTATTATATAAATTAAAAAAATAATAAAAGGGTAAATTACCTAAAACTATGGGTGTTAAATTTTTCCCACCATTAGGCATTCCATACTCAGAAATATAAACATTTCTATTGATTTGGAAAAGTTTGGGCCACTGTTCCAGCATTTCTTTCTTATATTCCCAAGTATCTTCCTAAATTTCACTATTACTTCATAAAAATTGAACCAATAGAATATGTTTTCCATGAAAAAAATTATCTTGTATATCTATGATATGAATTAGTGTATGAGAAAAAGAAGCATATGGTTCAATATCAATATGACCCATCAAATGAAATAATTAGAATCTGGTTGGAAATTTATTAGATGATGTACATGGAAAAAATAAGAACTATACCAAACCTTGTTGGTAAATCCAATGTATAATTAAGATCTTCAATTCTTTCAAGTATCTCAAAAGGTTTAACATAAAAAGTATAAAAATTTCCTTTCTTAATTAGTTATAAATGTCCAATCCTCAGAGAATAATTTAGGACAAATTATCTCCCATGAAAAAGTATTAAGGGTAATGAGGATTTTCTATATAAATTTTATGATAGTTTTGGGTCAAATCCATCTATTTCCCGATCATTTGAATTTTCTCATTTATCTCTTGGAAAAGGATTTGTCCTAACAAAAAGTTTCTTCGGTATCTGCCTAAAAAAGTAAATACAGACACGTATGACCATATAATTCCTTGAATGAATTCATTTATACTGTGTCCTGATAACTGTTGTTATAAGAAAACACAACTAATGGAAAATAATCCTCCTATGAGCCATCAAAATCCACTACACAAGAAAAAAAGAATGTCTTCCCATGTCTGAATTGTTTGTTTAAACTTCTCATACATTTTATGATAATACACCATGTTCATAGTCAATTGGGTACCCAAATATTTTTGAAGTTATCACCAAGTTTGAGAGAAAAAATGAGGTTATCTACCATAGATTATCAAAACTATTATTATATGCAATTTTATTACTTCCTTAATATAGATCTTTTCCAAGTCATCTACCATATTTTATTTAGGAATTTGAATGAAGTGGTTTGAAGTTGTGGGTCGGTCTATAATCACCCAAATTGAATCATGATTCTAAATAGTTCTTGGTAAACTTGTGAAAAATTATATAGAAATCTATTCCCATTTCCAGAAGGTATAGCTAAATATTACATCATTATAGCTGATCAATGATTCTCTTCATTGATCAAATAAAAAGTTATGAATTTTGAATCATATTAAACCACATTTAGTTTCATATATAACACTAAAAATGGGTCCCCATATCCTTTTATATGTTTTAGATGCCTCGGTGAACTACCCATTTTGAATGGTGATAATCAAAAATAAGTTGTTATTGAAAATACTATAGCATAAGAATTCGATCACAAAAAATAAACACCAAGTTACCATATTCTTTCCATCCATCAATGGTCTCCACACCATTAAGTTTTGACTTAATGGAAAGGAATGTTGGATTTTTTATTTGAGATTCCTTGAATTGTTAAACTATGTCCATAATAAGAGTAATTGGATAGAAAATTTCAACTTCATTTTTCTTAGTACAATAAAAATTCATATCTGCGGTCATACTCATCAACTACCATTGGTCGCAAGATTATCTCACTAATTGATTTTATGAATTTAAGCGTGCCAAAAAATTTCATTTTCTAGTTATGTAAACCAAGTATAGAATACAAGTCACTGTATAGAAAATTTCAACTTCATTTTTTTGATTATAATGAAAATTCATACCTTCAATCATAATCATAAACTACCACTGGTTACAAGATTATCTGGCTAATTGATTGTATAAATTTTTGATTAACGCATTTGCTACAAAATTTCCTTTACCGGTTATGTAAACCAAGTCACAGTTGAACATATGAATATATTCCATCCATATTACTTGTCTCTAGTTCAAATATATTTGTGAAAAGATATGTTTTAAAATTTTATGGTCTATGAATATTGTGAATTTCTCACCAAAGAGATAGTGATACCATGTTTTCAAAGCATAAACCACTGTAACCAATTCCAAGTCATGGGTTAGATAATTATTTTCATGAATCCGTAACTATCATGATTCATAAGCTATGACATGATCTTCTTGCATGAAAACATAATTTATTCCAGATCCAGATGCATCACAATAAACCACATTACCCTTCACAGGTTTTGGAAAAACAATAATTTGTGATAAAGTGAACCTTTATTTAATATCTAAAAATTATTTTTGATAATCCTTACTCTAATGGAATAGATTTCCCTTAGGCATGAGTTATTTCATAGGAGATTCAAGTCATGAGAAAACCCAAACAAAGAAACATTGTTAACTTGCTAAGAAAAAAATTCTACATATCTCAAAATAATTTTTTTAGTTTCCAAGAGACAACAACTTATATCTTTTCAAGGTGTACTGATATTCATTTATTAGAAATTACTTGGACAAGGAAGTGAAATTCTTGTATCTAGAAGTAAAATTTTGAGAAATTTTCATATAACCAGTGCTATCAAAAAACACTCAACACAATCTCTAAATATTCTTAATATTCCATCTAAATTAGATAATACACCAGAATGTTATCCATAAATACCATAACAAAAGATTTGAGGTACCATATAAATACATGATTCATCAATTCCATGAAAACCACTTGTGAATTTTTAATACCAAAGGGCATAAAAATTTATTCATAATGATCATAACAACTCCTGAAATATGTCTTTATAATATCCACTTCCCTAAATTAGAGTTAGTGATACACAAAACATAAATAAATTTTAGAGAACCATTGGGATCCATTAAATTGATAAAAAAGTAATCAATACAAGGTAGTGGATATATATTATTTATCATAACCTAATTAAATATAAAATTACCAACAAAAATTCATAAGGAACCATCTACCTTCTTGATAAAAATAACTGGAGTAGCCCAAGGTGACGTACTCAGTCTTATAAAACCTTTACTTTCCAATTATTCCAATTGTATTTTAAACTCATTCAATTATATTGGTTCCATTCTATATTATGGAATTGAAATATGATTTTCCCCAGATGGAGATCAATAAAAAATTCAACTTCCCTTTCTGGTGAAAATCAATGAAATCTATAAGAAACAAGTTTGGATATGGATCCACAATGGTAGAAAAATTTATAGTCTTAATTATGTCATTAGTCCCAAAAGTGACTGATGCTAATTGATAATAAATAGTTCTAACCATTGGTGTTAAAGGTTCTTCTCTTCCATCCTTTACATCCTAAAATCCTTTAAAAAGATGAACCATTCCATTAAGAGATTTAAAATTTACTCATCATTCATAAAAATTGATATAGTACTTGGAAGCAACTAACCAATTGTTTCCCATGATCATTTCAGATACATCCATGTCCAAAATAGACAAGTACCAAAAAAATGAACTTCATCAATTGTTATTGAATAAGATTCACATTTAAATCCCCTTCACTCTCACTACCTGAGAGGTTTTCAGATACTCATAATGTGTGGAATCATATTGATATGCAATATTATTTGATTAGATATGTATGAAATAATAAAAAAGTGAGATTCACCACCATCAAACAAAAATTACATAAGAGTTCATTTAAGTATAATGGAACCTCATACAATCGAAGGGCCTGATTGGTATTCTATGATCATCCAGTCAAAACCATAAAACTGCTTACTTACCTCCTTTGTTCCTTACTTCCCTACTATAGTTGAATTTCCTAAGAAGTTGGGGTGTTCCTAGAATCATTCTAGTTTACTCGGTTCTGATGATTAGAATTATTCTGATGTGATCGTCCAATCGAATCATAAGATGTTTGAGACACATGAGATGTATTTCTAGAAATTGGATTTGTAGAAATATGATAATAACACTAGATATGTCTTAACTCATTAAAATCGTGACATGATCTATGTGGTTTCATATAATCCCACTTTATATGCTTTTAGTAACCACATTGGATATACCCATGATTGGTATTAGGTAATAGAGTAAAGTTAACTAATTTAGTGGTTTGATTATGTGATGCTCTACCACTTTGGAAGTAGGTGTCCCTCTTTCACTAGTTCCCAGTATTAGAGTTCCCACCTATACCTATGGAGAAAAACATACCTCCTCCAGTCATATTTCCAGTGATATCTCTTTACTCCACCACCGCTCTATTAACCATCTCTATATAATCATTAATATATTGCACAATGATCTTATAATTTTTTTGGTTGTATTCCAGACTCAAAGAAGCATGAATTCAATGACACAATAGCAAGTAACTCTAGAAAAAAATGAACAAAGTTCATAAACATAGTTTCATATCCTGTTACTAATATATTTCATTTCTTTTGGATGAAGAAATTTATCATTCTGGCTAACTCAAAGGTGTACATATAGAATTGTTTATTGAACAATTCTTTAAAGTCATCCCACATAATTTCCTAGATAACTTTAGCTTGGATATATAAATTCCACCATTGGTGTTAAAGATCCTCCAACATGTATATTTATAAAATGAACATTAGATAAGTTAGGGTTCTAAGTAAATCAATGATTCAATTCATTCTATTAAGCAAGACTTCATCTTTTTTGATGTTCTAAATCCCCCTAAAATATTGGTATATTTTATTTTCTGAACTTTCATATAATAATATGCTTTATGTGGTTCATCATTTCAATTTTAATTATCAATATCTTTAAAGTATTGAACAATTATCTAAAAATGATGTTGGTTCACCTATATCTTAGGTGTAACCTTGTTTTCTCCAGCCTCTTCTTGTAAGTTTCTGTAACATCTAACTGGTTCCATTTTTCTATAATCAGAACAAAACACCATTTATTTATCAAATAATATAAAATTAAAGGCTTATAATATTCCAAAAAATCACAATATATAATCATTATAAACAACATTTTAAAAATAATAAATCATAATCTGAAAAATATAGTCTTAGTGGGAAGTGTTAGTACAATAATGCATGACATGCTAGACTCATCGGCTAAAACCATGATGATGAGATGAAAACACTTCTAGAAGTGTCTTAGAACAATTATTATACCTAGACCACCCTGGTAACTTGAATTTCATCTTAAATATATTAGATATATATTTTTATACTGTACATTTCAAGTTTCCATATTTCATATATCTGTGCCACTATCCCAATATAATAGACCGTGTAAGACCGATACCATTTGTAAAATCCTCACCCAACCCATTGTCTTGGGACAATTTGGAGGTTCTATTAGGATTAGGTGATGTACTTGAGAGACCAAAGTCTTGAAATAAATTCCAAGGACTTAGTAAAATATTGGTGGATGATTTTCCCTAAATAAAAAACACAACCTTAAAAAATAAAATTAAAAAACCAAACTAACTATATGATTCATGTGGTGTAAACAATGCAAATCAAATGAAAAAAAACAAAAAAATAATAATGTTAGAGTAGAAATGAAAAAGTGAAATATGAAATCCAACTAGAAACTAAAAGACATCCCGATGAAGAAACATTAATGTGGAATCACTCCAATGACTCTATAAGAAAAATCATAGCTCTAACCACCATATCAATGAAGTAGAATCATGATTCTCCACTATATAAATATGATACCTTACCTTTACCAGTGTCACTAATAACAACATTTGAATATGCAACAAAGTGCCTATGTAGGGGTTGAGTAATCATACCCAACATGATTTACCTAAGAGACATCCCAAATCATGAAACTAGGACAAGAAAACATTATATCACATTTAAAAATATAGTTTATAATAAATAGAGGAACATAAAAATAGTTTAATGTTTTAAAAATATTAAAATTAAAGTAGATTAATTTATCCATTCACACCACTTAGCGTACCCAAACAACATACATCTAGTTACACACACATGCATGCTGAATGATAATCACAATACTAATGATAAGTGATATTTCCTTCACTAATCAAAAAATTAGTGATATACCTTCATCCCCTAGTCTAGCATCGAGTGCTAATTCCTTACAAGCAATGCCCCATACAATGAAAATATGAACACCCCCATGTATTCTAAGTTATCGAACACCAATTTATTCCACATAAATTCATTATTTATTTTAAAACATTTAATCAGATATATTTCTTTCATTAAACCAAAAAACACAATTTAAAGAAAAAATGAAATTGGGTTTTTACAAAAAACTATTCAAATAATCAATATTTCAAAACAAAAAACCAATAGGGTTTTCCATTATTACATCCTATAATATTTAATTTGTAAATACAGGATTTTTTTTTGATAAAACTAATCCTTCACATTCTAGAACATGTGGATAAGATAGAGAAGCCACTTACCTCTCAACAGGTGATAAAAATGGAGAGCTTCACTAAAAAAACTCTAGATCTATGTTCAAAACAACTTTCCTTCAATAGATCCAATCCATATCTCATCAAACCACATAATAGATCAAAGATATATCAATAAAAAATTAGATCTGACATTCTAGATGAGAGGAGATAATGATATCTAGAGAGAAAGATAGAAAATAGAGAATTACTATCAATTTTGAAGATTAAACATACTTAGATCTACCAAAACCGACTTCCAAATCAAAGGGAACCACTAATAATGCTTAGGAGAGGAGCGGAGTTTAGGATCTTGAGAGGATAAGTGAAAAATAAGGGTTTTTGAAGTGTAAAATTGAGTTAAAATCTAATTTTTGGAGCATTAAATGCATGATGTATGGTTGGTTTTCATGGTTTGGAAAAACATGTTCAAAACATGCACATGATACAGTCTCCCAACCCCCACCTCACATGGTTGTTTCACATGGTTTGATAAACCATGCACCAATCGTGTTTTTCACCCATTTCCACTTACACAGTTTCTCGTGATCACCCATATAATTTTGAAAAACTATGTGTACCCTCCTATCCCCCTAAGCATGTCACACAGTTTCTTGGAGAAAATCGTATGGTTTCTACTACCCATTAGCCCTTATAAACTCTTCTAAAACATCCCCAAACCATCTATAAACTCTCGAAACTCAACCCAAGTATTATATAACTTAAAAATACATAATAAAATGATAGATTTTCTAAAAATGGAGTTGTTAAAATATCTAAGGAAATATTTAATTTCATATACTTCTATTTGATTACTCATGGATCAAAAATGGACTTAAATATCAAAAGTTCTGGTCACTTAAAGTTGGGATTCATTTTAGCATGAAGGAAAAATGGAAAAGGGAGATTTTATTAAAAGGAAAGATAATCATTTGTGGAAGTCCTATATATTTTTTGGAATTGATTCAAAAATCTTTCATAATCATGTAAATTACTATTGGAAGTGTAAATAATTTTTATTTGAGTGTTGTTTACATAGACAAGGTATACTCCCTTCCAACCATGTAAAGTATTCATGACTTACCTTTATTTATGAAATTAACACAGTGATTCTTCACTTCCATGTAGATTATTCATGGTTGAGAATGACTTTGTAGAAGAAAGTTTAGAATCCTTTGAGATTGAAAAACATATTTATAGAGGGATTTCATTTTCTAAAAGAGAGGTGGTAATCCTTCATAGTCACATAAATCTTGGTGACTTTGTGCATCATATGCAATCACATATACTAGGAAGTATGTTATGGGGTGTTTCCTATAAATAACCAGCACTCACTTTGAGAATGGTACTTAGAAATAAATTTACTAGGGAAACAATATGAGGAGAAAAGTCACATAATTCGCAAATCTATCCATTTTCAAAGAATTTTATTTGTGCACAACATTGAATAAACTTTTAAGTATTTTGAAATTCAAGCCAGATAGAGGGAGATCCATCATGTAAAACTATCATGGTAATGCACTACCCACATAAAAATCTCATGGTGACTCTTATATAATGAATTTTATGAATGAATAATTTGAATCTTCCTTATAGATGATGTTCATGAAGCTCCTTCATGAACAACTCTCATGAAGCCCCTTTATAGACGAATCTCACAAAGCCCCTTCATGAATGACTCCCTAAAATTTCCTTTGTAAAGGGATACCCATGTAACCCCTTTATAAACCAACATACTTAAAATGAAATACTTTGGTGGAACCTAACCCCTCAAATAAAACTATAATACTATGTGAAATTAGTGCTTCCTAAAGTGCATGATTCCCTCTTTCCAATGGCGTACCTTTATGTAAGTTTTGACCAAGGAAAACCCAATTCATTAAGGATTACATTTATAGGTGTCCAAGACTTTTTCATGAAAATCCATATTTTTCATAAACCAAATATTTCATGGGACTCCAACAACCTGTATCACACATTTCCCCTTTTTTGAAAGTCTAGCACTATATAAGATTGAGTGTTGTGTAACCCCTTCAATGAAATATATATTATCAAGGTAGCCAAGGCATAATCCCCACATCAATGCCTTGAGTAAATATTTTACTCTTGGTTACCTAATCTTCCATGTGTTAAGATTATCCTCTTAGTTTCCTTAAATTCCGAGATCCTCCTCACAATTTCTAAAAAATACCTTCATCCAGATCATCTGTCAGGATAAACCAGAAAGGAACACTCAAGTGTATGTCCCACACCAACCCATTACTATACAACTTTCATTTAGAAGTCCTATATATATGGGTTTAAACTGTATAACATATCATCCTTAACTCATGAATATAAAATACACATACCTATCCTGTTACATGAACTTAAACTACATAACTTGAACTACATGGGTTTTGATTCCCATTCCAATAGGATATATATGACACCACTTTATGTTCAATCACCACACCATTGCTGCACCATATCCCCATCAGGAGGTGTTATCTCCCAAAATTTACTAGAATTCCAATATGATAAGTACAATAAACCAACCAACTTATGTTATGAGTATAATATTACCTATGCGATGAGCATTTGATAGCCTATAATTCATCATGTGATCATAATAATATGACTAATATATCCTTCCCTTATGTAATGAGAATAAGATTCCCTCATGGATTGATTTAAGGAAGATAATATGTGCCTCATACTAGGTTTATGTCCTAACTATATCCCCTTCTATATAGTTACTATCGTACATGGTTAACTATATAGGGCTGTTTATGCATAATCCCCACTGAATCTCCCATTGTCACCATTTTCATGAAATATGTGTCCCTACCACATGATGTTAATCTACATGGACCGGTCCTCTCTCATGAGCTTAAACTATGAAACTAAAACTAAATAGTATTTTATTCCTATATGATAGGATACATTGGATTCTTCTATGAGGTTCAATACTAGCACCCAAATACAAATATGGGCCTCCTTCTAGTTATAAGAACAAAACATTATAGTATTACTACCTTATCTAGTTACCAATAAATGGGGGGGGGGGGGGGGGTAGAAAACCACATATGGGACTCCCACTAGGTTTAATACCTAACATATCCATTGTTCCTTGTCTAGTTACCAATCAATAGGGGGTAGGTGACTATATATGGGACACCCATGCACAAGTCTCATACTAACTATTTATGGGAACCTTTTTCCAAGAAATACACTCCACTTGACTAGAAACTTATTGGAAGTGGTTATGGTTTCACAACTATAAAAGGCACCAATATGGTCCTTGTTACATGACCTTTAAAGGTAAAATGTGTCCGATTATGTGGAACCAAACTACATGGGTTCTTATTTCCTTAATAGGGATACATAGAAAACCCCTTTCATGGGATCAATCCCAACTCCACAACACCTCATGCTTCCTTTTTTAGGAGTCCAATGCCTCCCTAGATGGAGATAAACTCTAAATAACCTTCTTACATGACCATAAACTATAGAGTGATGGCATAGTTTTGTCAAATGAGATATAGTATAATTTCCATGTTCAATGTTATCTTAAATTTATATTTCCATTCAATAAATTTATTAAGGGTAACCAATATTATTATTGATAAGGATTCATGAACATGTCTTAAATATTTAAGAGATTCCTAGAATAAGTAATAATTATACCCCAAAAGGGTGAGGTGAGCTTAACCAACCATCCTATTGAAGAATGTGTAACCTAAAGTGTCACAAAAAAAGTCCTAGTGACTACCTTCCATTGGAAAGTAGGTTTACATAAACTCAAAATGTTACAGGCATATGGGCATTTTAGAAACATCTATATGAAACCCATTATGAAGGTAATTACATTAAACTTTCACAAAGGGTTTCCCATTTCATAAAACTTACACAATGGTCAACCTTAAAACTACATATCCATTATAAACCCTTCTATTTCACAAAACCTAAACCTTATGAGAAATTAGTGCTTATTAAATTAACCGTTACCCCTATTTAAATGGTCTAATTCTATAAAATATTTGAATCAGGGTAAGATATTTCTAGAAATATCCATATTATAGGTATCCAAGACGCATTTTCCAAAAGCAGATCATTATTCATGAATTAAATATTTTATGGGATGTTAACTTCTTGTATCACATGTTACTTTGTGAACTCCTATGACCATGTAATATTTGGTGTAAGAAAACCCCTTTTATGAAAAATTTATCATCTGGGAAACTCATGCAGAAGTCCCATAAAAACTTACCTTGAATTGATATCCTCTAGTTGGTTTCCCAAAATACCTTGAGTTGATATTCACCTCTTGGTTTCTCAAATTTTTTGAGTTAATATTATCCTATTGTTTTCCTGAAACATACATTTATTTGAGATCCTCCTCTTGGTTTTCCATATTCCAAGATTCAAAATACTCTTACTGGTTTCATAGATACCTAGAGTCAATATCTGCCTCTTGGTTTCTAATAACTCATAGATTTGAGATCCTCATATTAGTTTCCAAAATAACTTGAGTCATGATCCTACTCTTGATTTCAAAAAAAACCTAAAGTCGATATCCTTCTCTTGGTTTTGAAAATACCTTGAGTCAATATCCTAAAATTATTTTCCCAAAACCCATTGTGTTGTGATATTATTATTGGATCTTAAAATTACCTTGAGTTAAGTTCCTACTCTTGGTTTCCAAAAATTCATTGAGTTGTGATCTTCCTCTTAATTCTTAAAATTACCTTGAGTTAATATCCACCTCCTAGTTTCCCAAAATTCCTTAAGTTGAGATAGTCTTATTGGTTCCTAAAATTATCATGAGTTTAGATAATCCTTCTGGTTTCCCAAAATTCCTCAAGTCTAGATCCTACTCTTAGTTTCTAAAATTACAATGATTCAAGAACCTCCTATTTCTTTTCCAAAATACAATGAGTTGAAATACTCCTTTTGGATTCTCAAAATACCTTGAGTCATGATCCACATTTTGGTTTCCCAAATACCTTGTGTTGAGTTCCTCCTTTTTGTTTCCCAAAATGTATTGAGTCGAGATATTTATCTTAGTTCTTAAAATTACCTTGAGTGAAGATCCACCTCTTGGTTTCCCAAAATTCAATGAGTCACGATCCTCCTTTTGGTTCCTAAAATTACCTCAAATTGAGATTATCCTATTTATTTACAAAATTACTTGCGTTGAGATACTCTTATTGGTATCTAAAATACCTTCAATAGTGATCCTATTCATTATTTTCTAAAATTCATTCACTTGGATCATCTACCAAGTTAAACTAGAAAGGGAAACTTTAAAATAAGTACCACACTAATCCATTTCTAGGCAGTTTTCACCTAGTAGTCTAGTAACTTTGAATTTAAATTTATTATAAATGGTATTGGATTCTAGAAATTAAAAGGAACACTTTTATTCATGGATGTATGACCTTAAAAGGTACCACTTTAGTCCATGTCACATAACCTTAAAATTTAATAAATGCCTCATTAAATGGATCTAAACTAAATGATTTTGGATTCCCTTTGTAGGGATACCTAGGAATAACCTTTAAGGGCCCAATACCAACTTCAAAACACCTAAAAAAAAAAATCCTTTAATAGGATTCTAATGCCTCCCTAGATGGTGATAAATTCTAGAGTTCCCTATTATATGGATTTAAACTATATAATAACCAAATATTTGGATCAAATGAGAGATAATATATTCTACATATTCAATTTCCTCTTAGAAGAATGTTTTTATCCAATCAATTTCACCAAAAGGGTATCCAATATTGTTACTCGGAAGGATTTAATGAATTTGTCTTAAATATACAAGAGAGTCCCAGAATAGAAAATAAGTCCCCTCATGGGATGAGTTAACCTCTGATCCTCTCATCTGAAAAATAGTGCCATTATCACCAACACGGGTGATTGAGTGGATTTTTTCCTTTGTAAAGTATAAGAATCATGTGTGACCTGAATAACCAAGATAGGCTCATGAAAATAAAGTATCATAAATAGGTGTGGTCAAAATCAACTCCCCATTTTTTTCCATTTGTACTAACCTTGACCAATCTCTCATCTAAACCATAACCTTCACCCAATTTTTATTGAACTACAACTTAAAACTATGACATGGTTCAATATCTCATGGAATATAAGTATTTTATTGGAGTAAATTTCTTCAACCCTGATTATAATCTCTAACCTACATCACAGTTCATGAAATTACAACCTAGTCCACTTCATTACAACAAATTCTATTTATCCTTAAAAAAACAACTTCAAACTTTATTAATACATCCACACTCTAGTTTAATATTCATAAAATTTCAAATATACACCATATTAATTAATTTATAGCTAATTAATATCAACAAAAACAATAATTAGAAACCATGATTAAGCTATCAACTATTAAAACCACCATTATCTACTTCACGTGACTTAGATTCCAACATTATTTATCATGAATAAAATTGGTTCCAACATTCCACTCCTTCATGTTTATTGAAAATATAAATTGAAATTAAATATTTTTAATCTTATAATAAATCTAAATTTTAATATAATCACTCAACTAAAAATCTATGTTTATGTGAGCAATGCTCAGTGCAGAAAATAGAAGATCAAGGGAGAATTTTATGTATCAATATATACCTTTTAACTTCAATTCTAATAAACCACTTATAAACCAATTTTTATATTGAAACTACCTCTTTATCCAGTCTCACCATAATTTTATTCCTCATGGATCATATATCCCCATATATCTCATACAAAATATTCCACTTAAGGGTAAATTTATTTCCCTTGATATGAAAAATTATTCTCAGACTTCACTTATTGGTCTTATCTTACTCTAATTCCACCAAAATATCCTGTTAATAATCCTAAATACTATTTATTTCTCCACTTTAAACCCATTTATAATTATCCTAAAGAGTAATACCTTCTAAGTATTAAACAACCAAGTAAAATGATAAATACATATGGATAGAGGGGATCTTCCAAACCTATTTAAGCTAAGGAAGGTTGTTGAACATCGAAACTCAACCCTTTCATCTAAAATTCCAATATGGATGGGGGTTTTTATGAATATATCCACCACTTTTTTATTAAATCCAATGTGCTCAAATTTTAATACCCTATACTTCACATTTTATTTAATGAAATGATATTAAATCATAATGTGAATTGTATGAGAGCTCTATATCATATTCTTCATTAACTCAATAACACTCTTATTGTAATGATAATACACTATAGAAACTTGTACTAATTCACCAAGATAATATTTTCCTTTCATCTAAATCAATTACATACATGAATTTGTAACTGAGCTAAATTTTATTTCATCCATGCTTAGTGATGAACTTTACTGTTTATTTATAGTCCAACCAGCACATTTGTTTTATAAAATAATTCACCTCAACTTGTAGATTTTGGTCCAAAATATTTTCAACCTAATCTGCATCATAATAGGATATTTGTAACATTCCAGGTTTCCATACCAAGAAGTATTTAACTATAATTCATTATCTTTTTCTGGTTTTTATTCCATTATAATTATTTGGGTTGTTAAATGTTAAATGGTGAGTCATAATGACTTTGTTTGGTATGAGGAGAACTTTGTAAAGGAAATAAAGTTCTCCAAGATCTCAATACCACAAAGGGTAAAACTATAATTTACTCTTAAATGGAATTTCCAATTAGAAAATTAATTCTTCATTGTGTTTATAATAAGGTGTTTCCTTTTGGGTGTTATTTTAGGTTTGACCTAACATAGTCTATATTTTAGGTGTCATTGGTTATAAATTAAAAATATATTATTTAACCTAAATTAATATATATATATATTTTTATATATATATATATTTTAATTTTTAACGTTTTCAGAAATTATAGTTGTATTATATCGTGCTAATAGTAGAGGAGACGATCAACTGATATGGAGATTCATTGGATAATGAAGTATGACAACAAATCAAGGTATGCTTCTTCGGTTCTAACTCATTTATTTGATGTTTTATTAATTAAATTTTTCCTGTAATTTAAATGTTATTGATCTTATTCTCCTTAAAATTTTTATAGCATTATCATAAATTTTTATGCTTATATCAATGATAATAATTCATTGGAAGAAGAATATCATAAATCAAATGCATGGCTTATGAGATATCCTAAAGAGAAGTTTGATTATTGAAAAATTATATCTTCAATTTAAAATAGTTATTGATTAAATATCAATAAAATCTTTTTGAATCTTGTTCTTAATTATAACATTAGACTAATGTAATTAGAATTCTAAGAATATGATGAATGGATTCAGATATGTTTAAGAGATAATTTTCTAGGTTTTAAACTTCTTTCTTCAAATATAAAGTATTAATTAATGAATTTGGATTAATAATTTTAGAATCTTGTTTCACTTTTTGAGTTGAAAAAAGGATTTTTGAATTATATATGTTTAATTCATGGATTTTGATAAATGTTATTTAGATGTTTTTATTGTATATTTTTACAATTTCTCAATAATGTTTTCATATATATGAGTTACAATGTGAGATACCTATCTCTATAAATATTTTAAAAAGTCTCACATAATGGTGCTAGAATCACATAAATTAGTCTGTGGTTTGAGAGAAAATATAGAAATATATATTAGATATTTTCAATTTCTCTCTTAAATTTGAAAAAAATAATCAAATGATTTCTAAAAAATATAGATCATATTAAGGATCCTTGGATTATGAATAACTAATGGTTAAGTTTAGTCACTACTGAACACTCTCACTCCAGGATTAAATCATGCACAATGATAGAAAAAAATGATGATTTTGGTTCACAATGAGTTAGAAACGGATTGATGAAGTTTGTTTTATTAATTATTGGGTGGTGGGGCAAGTTCCACATAACCCTATAGAGGGGTCATGCCATGGTTCTATATGGAGTAGTTAAGACTCCACATGAGTGTCTGATTCTCATGATTGGATGGAAACTTTATTGGCCACATCAACACAAAGGGTGTATATAGATCAATCCATCTGATCCATGACCGGATGACCATAAGTAGGCCTTATCAGAAATGACACCGAGTGGTACATGAGGCATAAGGAAAATTCATGGGGGGATATTACACCCCATGATAGGAAGTGGAGAGAAATTGCATGTGGGGGTATGTGACATGTCAGATTTGGGAACCAAAAATTCTATTGGACTCATATAAACTCCTCAAAACCAATGAAACATTACTTGTTCCATCATGTCAAATATTGGTAAACCAAATTAATTAAATGAGTAATCAATGTTCTTAATCAATAAAATTATTATTATAAAACTAATAATAATTTTATTGTGGCTTAGTTAAAAGTTTTTTGGTCATGAGTACTTTGTAATAATATCATTAATAACTTAAACCCAATTTAAATATTTGAATTATTTATGGAATTTGAAATATTTAATTACAAGGATTATTAATATGAATAAATTATATAATTATTGTTTTGGATTTAATAATAATTTTATTAATGCCTTTTAGGACTTTTGAGACACCGAGGATTAATTGTATATTTAATTGAGGGTTGAAAATTAATTGAATAATGTGAATTATTCAAGAGATGATTTAATTAATTAATTAACTAAGTTAGTTAACATAAATGGTATTATTAATATTAAATATTATAGGAAATCATTAAAATATTAAATGAATTTCTTTATGCTGTGTAGAAGATATTAAAATGGAATAATCATTGTAATTATTTTAGGATGATGATTTAAAAAAATAAAATATCAATTGATGGATTATTAATAAATGGTAATTAAGTGATTTATTTATTTTAAATTAACTGTAACAATTTTTATATTTAGTGGTTTATCAAAACCTCAGGAGTATATGGATTTTAGTTGTGGGTGGTGAGTTGATAATAATGAATGAGCTTAAGAAATTATGGGAAGTCAATCAAAGGGGGAGAAAGTAAATTAAGACTATATATATTAAAAAACATTCATTAAAGTATATCAGTGGTATAATTGAACTATTAATTAAAAGGGAAATATAAATATATGAATATAAATGTATGTGTGTATGAATATATATATATATATATATGTGTGTGTGTATGTGTTTGTGTATGTATATATTTCTTTTTGAACATGGGAATTTAGTGAATAAAAAAAATTCTAATATGATAATGGATTTGATGAGGGTGTGATCAATTATTATAGAAAGAAAATAATGGATAAATGGGAAAGATTTAATTATTTAATATTCATTTGGTATTATCATATTTAAATAACGATTTACACTACTTTTGATAAATAATGATGAAGGAAAATGTGAAAGTAATTAATTTATTTGATGCAATACATGCCTTGATATGAATAAGTGTAGTGAGAGTGTGGAAATAATATTATAAAACACTCGAGATAACATGAAAAAAATTATTATATGTGAAAGATAAGTTGAAATTAAGAATTTTGGGGGTGATAGATATGACTAAGGGGATATGATGATTACAATTCAATGTGGAAAAGCTACAAGTATTTTGTAATGGATGTGAAGACGCTATAATGATGGAATGAACTTGATTATTGATGATGAGAGTTCCAAGTATTAGATTATGATGATTTTAATAATTATCTTGGTAATGATGTAGGAATTATGAATTCTTCCTAGGAGGATGTATGTGAGTTACTCATTATAATTACATGGTCTTCCCAAATGATTGACTTAGACTTCATGTGGTTTATTATGTATGATTTCCTCACTTATTATGTGTGATGAATCTCTAGGGGTATGTGACATAACTCTGAGGATATGTTTAATGAAACTATGTGGATAGAGAATGTCAGTTGTGATAATATAATAATTAATTTATAAATATATTCATTTTATAACCTAGTTTAGAGTTAGATGATGAAATATGAGTAAATATTAATTTCTCAACCAATGACTGAGGTTGAGGTTGATGATGATGTTTGAGAAATTACTCTACCTATCTTATCACTTATTTTCATGACCATTGGAGGGATAAATATTTAGAGTAAGATGAGGGTTTTACACTCCCTTGATCAACTAATCCATGGAAAGGTGTGGGTACCCAATGTGATTAATGGAGAAAGGTACTCCCCCAAGATATGGTGTGTGGATCATTCATATTTGGGGTCAATACTCATTTCATTGGTGTATATTTTAATAGAGATTCATGGGTTCCCAACTACAGTTGTAAAAATAATATGAGTTTTTGGAAATGAGGAGGACCAACTTATCTCAAAGGGATTATTATTCATATTTTATTATGGTGAACTATATGTGGTTTTAATTATGTATGAAATTCGATTTGGTTGGTTTGGTCTATTAGGACATGGTCCTTGTCATGCACACAATCACTGTCCTAAGCAAGCACTTAGTTTTAGTTTTGAAGAAAGGGTTGAATCATTACTTGGCCAAGTTTTTTACTCACCTCTACATGCACACTTAAGTGTTTATAATATTGTATTTGTGAGTATTAGTAGGTGAAGATGGATATGTTATAGGATATTGGATATGTACTAGAGACATGGAAGTGTATAGCTCAGAGTCATTATAAAGGGGAACACATTAGGAAATTTCTATTTATAGATTTTATTGTACCTAAATTGCTTAATGGATTTGATACATTATCCTCTATAGCATCCTAATAGCTATTTACATCTCCCCTCTCAAAAATATCTCAAATGAGATGGTATTTTTGAAGGATGTGTTTGATCCTTTAGAGAGACCAAGTTTTTTGTCATGATAAATACCTCTATTTTTATCAAAGTAAATCTCAATCACTCTCTCAATACTAGGAAACAATATAAGTTTAGTAATGAACTTCTTGGTGAAAACATATTCCTTTACATCATTTGATGCAATGATGTAATCTACCTCTATTATTGAGTCTTCCACTATGGATTATTTACAACTCTTCCAACCGATTGCTCCAATGTTGAGGTGGAACATGAAACAAGATTGAGATATCATATTATCCTTGTCATTTTGAAAACTAGTATCAGTGTAACCATTTAAAATGAGATCATTATAACCTTCAATGACCAATAATGTACCATTACTTCTTCTTAAGTACCCAAGGATATTTTTTACTGCAATACAATCACTCTCACCAGCATTATATTGGTATCTAATTATTATGATCAAATTATAAGAAACATCAGGATGAGTACATAACATAAAATACATGATAGATATTATGGTGGATGCATAAGGGTTCTTATACATACTTTCTAACAAATTACATGGATCTTGAATCTTTATAAGATTAATTATATATAACATTGGTAGAAACCCCTTCTTAGAGTTTTCAATGCTAATTTTTTTAGAAAATTAATAATATATGTGTTCTAACTTAGTAAAATAATCCTATTTGATCTACCTTTATAGATTTTGATAACCAGTATTTAGGATACTCTACCCATGTCTCTCACCAAGAATCACTTTACCAGCCACATTTTTTAAAAAATAAAAGTTGGGACATCATTTTTGATAAGGTATATGTGATCCACATAAAATATTATAAATATAACAAAACTTCCACCAACTCACTTTTATAAACAAGAATCAAATATTTTTTGATGAAACAAAAATATTTGATTACATCATCAATTTGGATGTTCTAACTCTGAGAAGACTGCTTCAATCCATAAATGGATCGTTATAACTTTAAAATATTATAAAACTTATTTTTCACTATAAACCATTTGGGTTGTATCATATATATATATATATCATTGAAAAAATGCCCATTAAGGAAAGTAGTTTTGACATCCATTTGACATATCACATAATCATAATGAGTTTCTATGGAAAGAAATATTTTAATGGACTATTTAATTACTACCAGTGAAGATGTTTATACATAGTTAATTCCATGAATTTTTATATAAACCTTTTCCACCAGAAAAAATTTATTAGTAGACACTCTACTATCCCCAAAAATTTTCTTGTGGAAAACCCACTTGCGCCCTATGGGTATTAACTTTTTATACGATTATATAAAGTTTCAATGTTGGTTAGTGTATATGGAACACATATTAGATTTCATGGATTATAAAAATTTATTTGAATCAGAACTTTCAATGGAATATTGGTGGGATGTAGGTTCATCATCCATGAAAATTAATTCATCATCATTTATAAAAAATATTCACACCACTCAAGTTCTTAAAAAATCATACCATACTATAATAAAATGGCCTAGTCTGACCTAACACGCCATCCGACCTAGATCACCACTAGGCCTTAAGAAAATTTTCGATCTACACATGATGGAAAATTGTGACTGGATATCAAGGATACACACTTGGGAATAGTTTCACCCTTTCATAATAACATAGACAAGAAATGGAAGCTATCGAGAATATGGAGTGACCCATATATACATTAAATTCTCATTCATATAAATAAAAATTTTCAATACAAATGAAATAAACAATTAGAGCAATACACAACCTTAATAAAATTAACAACTGAACATAATAATAATAACACATAACATGCTCAAGAAACTCTGATACAACGTAAGTGGGAAACAAAGAAAATATTTGGCTGAAATGGTCAAGACATAACCATCCCAAAAGAAAACCAAAACTAAAAACCACTATCAATCATCCCCTTAGAATACATGGTCACACACCACATCCACATGTCTATATATGGACCAATATAAACATCCAATATGAAAACAAGACCGAGGCACCTGAAATAAAACAAAGAAGGCACATACACAACTATACACCAATTCATATGTAGGGTGTAATATAAAAATTCCCAGTAGGATATCTATTCGGGAAAAATACCTCAAGGTTCCATTTAGGTGTTTTGGGGTGATTTTGTTTGTTGAAAAATCCATATGACCTTTTTTTAGTATGGTTGGTGTTGTTGAATCATATTTTTAAGGTGGAATAGTTTCCCAGCATTTTACAATTTTTTGTGCCTAAAAATCAGGAGTTTTATTTTATGGAGAAGAAAGGATTTCCAAAAAAAAGTTTATGGACCACAGTTTGCAGATTATGAAGCATGGAGTTCACAGATCACAAAGTAGTGCATTTGTTCTATGCAGACCACAAAGGAGGTATGCAAACTGTGAAGCGTGTTACATGAACTACATAGAAAAATAAGTTTATGAAAGGCTCGCCATTCATAGGAGGCACACCATTTGTAGGAGGCTCATCATTTGTGTAATTGAGGTATTGATTTAAGGAGTTATAAAGGATTTTTTTTGTGGATGTCATCAAATTCCATAAAGGATTAAGGCACTATGTGAACAATATAGCAGTTTGTGATGAAGGCTTTACCACATAGAAGTTTTGGATTTTTGTGATTAGTGATTTTTGTGGGATTTATTTTCCTATATAAAGGACCCCAATCACATCATTAATAAGAGGGAATTTCATTGGATAATTTCATAATTGGAATAATTTTGGGAAGTAAGAAGTAGTTCTCAAGGGAGGATTTTATGATGGAGGAAGTAGTTAATGTGGGATCAATTATTTAAAGGTGATAGTTTTCAAGGATAGTTAGCGAAAGGGGTTTGTGGGTCTTAGTAGATCACAAAGAAAAAAATACCGCATAGAAGAGGTGGTCTGTGAGGCATTATCCAACTACAAATCTAGGGTATTCTATAAAGAAAAAGGTGAACGCAAAGAACTCAAACTATGTGGTGCAACACAGTTCTCATAGGATACAAGGAAGTTCACAGAGGTTGCTTGACTATTCATGATGGGTGAAAAGAAGTTCACTAAGTGACTAAAATAGTTCAAAAAATCAATTTATGAAAACTAATATTATGTGGAAAAGTGGATTTCATTTACTGGGTGAAAATATGACTTCAATAGAGTATCTACCTAAAGTTTTGGATGCATTCATTATTACTAATGAAGGGAGATACATGTCCATAAATTGTGTGTGGATCATCTCCATAGGAGTGAGTAAAGGAAGAGGAAGAAGGTGATCCTTTCCATCAATAGTGATCCATTAAAATAGAGTTAGGGACTGACCTTTGGGAAAGCAGTGAGCTGACCCTAAACACTGTAAAGGCAGTGAGCCCAGGCATAGAAGTGATTTATCCCAAACCTTGATTTGGCAGTGATCCATAGTAAATTTAGTACATGGGAATATTTCTGTTGTATGCTCCTTGGATTTATCCTAGTGAGGGTAAAACATGTAAAAATTGTTGTGTCTCATGCACGATTTCATTTAAATTCATACATTTATATGGTAAAGGTAGAGAAGAGTGTTTTGTTTAAAGATGAAACAAGATCCAAAGGGGCAGTTGGCTTAATATGTTATACCCTAATTTTCCATTCCTCTCAGGGTATTTAACCTATTTAGGACAAAAATTGGTATCAGAGTTAAAGGTTGAAAGTCAATGTTAATCTCTTAGTTGAAGAAATAGAAGTTTTTAATCACAAAGGGATTTCGATATTTGATGGAAACAATTTTTAGTTATGGAATAATCGAATTAAATAGTACTTTTAATCATTGGGTATGGTTGTATTTATAGCTACAATGCATGGTATTTCTTCCAGTATGGACAATAATGTTTTATCAGAAGAAGAAAATAGATAATTGGATGTTGATGCCAAAGGAATCAATGCTTTAGGGGGATCCCTATCCAATGCAATATATATAAAGGTGATATCATGTAAGTCATAAAATACTATGTGGTAAAATTTTCTAAATATTTATGAGGGAGAATAAAAAGTGATAGAATCAAAACTATAGGTTCCATGGAACACGATTGAGGATCTAAGAATGCACCCTAATGAATTTTATGATTCATTCTTTGACTAAGTAAATGTTGTTATGTAAAACATGCATGTACTTAGAGAAATTATTGAAGATATAAATATTGTTAAGAAAATCTTGAGAAAACTACCACCTTAGTTTAATCCAAGAGTTTTTTAATTTGAAGATAAAGATATAAATAAGTTGACATTGGATAGATTGCGTTATACTGTTGTCATATATGAAATGATAAATGATGATAAAAATGTTGTGGAAAAGGGAAAGTCTAAAGAAGTGTATTTCAAGTCCATGAAGAAGCTCACTATTGAAGATAGTATGGATAAAGACAATGTGGATGATGTCATGTCATTTCTCTCCTCAAATCTACAAAGAGGATGAGGAAAGTTCAAAGGGAAATTTATACTTACATGTTTTAAATGTGAAAATATTGGAAATATTTCAGTAAATTTTCCAAAGAAGTTTCAAGATGATAATTAAAATAATGATGAAATTCCCAATAATAAGTATTCATCCAATGTTAAAGGTAAGAGGAGTACCGAGAGAAATTTATTCAAAAATAATAATATGCTTTCAAAAGAATCTGATAGTTTAGAAGAATTCGAGTAAGAAGAATTAGAGGACTAAAAGTATCATGAAGCAGATGCTATGGTGGTAGTTGTTATAAATTCCCAAACAAGGGAAGACAATGACAATTATAAAGAAGAATTTGAAGGAATATTTGACCTTCAAATCGAGTTAGAATCCACACATTAAGAGATAGAAATTTAGAGAGCCAAAATAAAAAAATACAATAGAGTGGTTAATGATTCCAAAATCTATATGCAACATCAGGAAGAAGAAAAGTATGAGCTAGATGATGAAATTGAAAGGCTTAAATCTTCAATTCCAGATAACTCAGAAAAGTCTATTGAGTACAAACTAAAAATCTAAGAACAGAAAAAAGAGATCAATATTTTGACCAATACTAGAAGAGATCAAATAAAATGTGTTAAAGAAATTGAAGGGGGAGTTGTCCGTATGTGAAGGAAAGTGAAATATTAGGATAAAATACTGATCCTATTGAAGTGGGATATATAGGAAATTAAAAAAGTAAAAGTAGAATTCAGTGTTCCAGTGAAATAGAAAAAGGAGTTCCAGAAAAGAAAAATAATTGATTAGGATGATATAGCTGGTATGAGGCTTGATTTCAAATAGAATGAAGTAATGGTTGAATTTATACCATAAGCTCCCACTCTGAGGATGAAGATTGATTTAGGTACGAATCAACACTAAAATATTCAGATAACCTAAGGTAAAACTATTAGTGTAGTAATAACTCATAGAAATTCCCCCCCGTATTAGATGTTATTGTTATAGAAATATGATAAACTCAAAAAATGTTTGTTCCATAACCAATAGGTAGAAAAGGTAATAAGACAAATAGAGAAAACCATACAGATCTCAATTCTCCAGGACATCACTAAATGGTCACTGTTTTAGGTGTGTAGGATTCTGACACATGGAAATATATTATTCATCATCAATGTAGAAAAATGTACTGAAGTAGAATGAATGTGTCCATAAGAATTAACTTGATTTATCATCAAATGAGATGAAAAAAATCAATTTTTATCATTAAAATATGAAAGTGGTCCATCATGCTTCGATCATAATCAATAATATCCATCAAAGACATGGATCAGAAAGAAAAGAGACAACCATGCAGTGGTTACATAGATTACTTTCAAAGTATCAGATCACACTGGAATATGAATCATTGAAATTGGATGAACCTCTCATATAATAGAAAATAATGAACTGGTAATTATAATTAGATATTACATGGAAGGTATTTTAAGATTTGGTAATGATGAAATCTTGAGAGTTATTGACTTAAAAAAAATCCAAGTTTGGGGGAAAATACATGAGACGTTCATATGTATTGGTTATTAAAGGTCACAATCACAACCTATTTAGTTTAAGTCAAATGTGTGAATCAGGAGATTCCATAATATTTTCAAAGAAATTATGTATCATTAAGTAAAAATACTGTAAAGTTGTTTTGTAGGGAAACTGTATGAAGGGGAATCTCTACCCTGTATGTGGAGAATAAGATATGTTCCTTTTGTCCATAGAAGAAGAAAAAAATTGATGACATAAGTTCTTTGGATATTTGATCCAAACATATTTAGAAGATATTGTGAAATGTGATGCTGCTCAAGATCTCCCTAAGTTAGCACACGATCATACCCATACATGTAATTCTTATCAACAACGAAATATTATTTAAAATATATATAAGTAAAAAGAGCATAGGTTAACAAAAGTGATTGAGTTGGTGCATATTTATGTGTTAAGGCCTATTTCACTAAGAGATATTGATGGGAGGAGATATTATGTTATGTTCATTGATGATTTTAGTAGAATTACATGGGTTTTAGTCATCACTCACAAGTCTGAGGTGTTCAGTTTCATAACAACTTATCAAAGGGATGTTGAAAAGATGCTAGGTAAAAAAATTCAGAAGATCCAAATAGATAACGAAACAGAGTTAAAAAATATCCAGGTGGAGGATTATCTTAATTAACATTGGATAATACACCATGTTTTAGTAGTAAGAACTCCAAAAAAATGGAGTAGTTGGGAGAATAAATAGAATTATCAAAAAAAATGGATTGAAAAATGGTTATTGAGAAAGACCTTCCAAATAAATTTTTGAAAGAAGTAGTGATGACATAAATATACACATGAAATACATCATTATTATATCCAAAAAAGAGAAGACTTCATATGAGATATGGTATGGAAAGAAGCCAAAGTCGAATTACTTTCCAGTCTTTAGAAGTAAGTGTTTCATTCTCAATAAGGAGAAACACAGGAAGTTTGAATCTTGTGGAGATGAAGGGATATTTCTTGGATACTCAAAGAAAATCAAATCTTATAAATTATTCAATATGTGGATGGGAAAGGTAGTTGAAAAAAACGATGTAAATATAATAGAGAATGAGTAGATTCTTTATAAAATACATTATTAGTCTTAGGAGGAGAGTGATAAAGAGATAAGTAGATTAGGGGATGTTTTAGTTTTAGAGGATTATTCATAAGAATATTCAGATAATGAAAAGGATGAACATAAATCAGTATCTTCACAAAGATCAAAGAGAAGTGCCAAGATTGATAGACAGAATAAAATATCTGATCAAATAATGCCAATGAAAATAAGGAGTATGGAGACTCTAAAACAAGAATTATTATTATCATAGGTAGAGACTACATATTATGAGGAAGTAGTGGGAGAAGAAAACTTTGTTCAAGTTATAAATGATGAGCTTGGCCAAATTGAGAAGAATCATACATGATATATTGTTTTGATACCAATAAATAATAATATCATTGATACTAAATGTGTCTTTTTAAATAACATGAATGAACATGGCACATTGATTTGAAAAAAATAATGATTAGTGCACAAAGGGTACACCCATATTGAGGGTATTTATGTTAATGAAAAATTACCACCTACTACAAGGCTAGAGACAGTCAGTTATTCTTGGCTATAATAGTGAAACGAAGGTTCAAAGTTTTCTAGATGGATGTCAAGTTAGTATTTATGAATGGGGTTCTAGAATAAGAAGTTTATATTGAGTATCTAGATGGTTTTCTCATTGAAGAAGATGAGAACAAAGGTTTTCGGTTAAAGATTGAACTATATGGGTTGAAGCAAACACCAAGAGCATGGTATTGAAGACTAGATCAGTTTTTGAAGAAGCTTAGTTTTCAGCGTGGTGGAGTTTATTACAATCTATATGTCAACAATGATAGTAATAAAAGGATTATGGTGATGGTATATTTTGATGACATACTATTTGGTGGATCATATGAAGAAAAGTGAAATCAATTTTTGGAATTCAGGAAAAGTGAATTCAGAATTTAAATGTTTAGTGAACTGGTGTTTTCCCTTGGTTTATAAGTGACACAATGAAATAATAGAACATTAATTTCTTAATATAAAAATTCCAATGAGTTTTCTAGAAGATTTGTAATGTATAATTCCAAAGATATGATGACTCCAGTGGATACCTAGATGAAACTATCATGGGATAATGAAGGAAATATATTTAACATCATAGAATATAGGAAAATCATTGGAAATCTATTTTATTTGATAGCAATAATACTAGATATTGTTTTTTCGACATGAAAAGTATCACTATATCAATGTAATTCTAAGGAAACCCAATTTATTATAGTGAAAATAATACTTTGTTATATCAAGGGCATAATAGAATTAGGTTTGGTGTATACTGAGAAATATCAGCAAGAGTTATTGGGATATACATATACATATTGGGTCGGTTTAGTAGATGATAGAAAATCAATGTCAAGTGGTGAATTTTATTTTGGAAGATTGTGTATTTATTGGCTCATTAAGAAACAAGATTGAATTTCACTGTGTACCATCATAGATGAATATATTTCAGCCACTCGAGCTTGCATGCAATTATTGTGGATTAAGAAACAACTTGATGTATGGAAGTTATAGTAAAGTCTCTGATTAGAATCTGGTAAGAAAATTAAAGTTCTATAAATCTTAGAAAAAAACAATCCATCACTCAAGTAAAAAGTATATTGGAATCAAGTACCTTTTTATTAAGGAGAAAGTGGAGTAAGGGCTTGTAAAGTTGGAGTATGTGCCTACAGAACTACATATTGTGGAAATTATGATGAAGGCCTTACCCAACGAATCAATTCAATGACATCAACCAGCTTTGTTTGTTCAGTTGACTCCCCACACTTGAAAAAGTGTGGATGTCGGACCCCCTCTCCTTGATGTATGATGTGTTTTTATCTTTTGTATTTATCAGTTTTATTATCCCCATTTGAGAACATAATAAAGTGTCCTTTGGTTTCATTGAAAAAGGGTGATAAATTTTGGCTATAAAAGGGGAGAAAATGTCTCGATTAAGATAGGGGAGAAGAAGATAGGGGGAGTAGAAAAGTAGGGGGAGTTTTAAATCTAGTTATGCCAATTTTGATCGATCAATGTTTATAAATCACGACAGATAAGTTTATGGATAAAAGTAGTGGAGTGGTTTTGGAATGAAGTAATTCATTGATACAGTTTACATGCTACTCTTGTTTCTCATGTTGATCATGTTTCATATGGTATTAGAATGTATGTTTATTAGATCATTGATCACTATTGGAATTGTAAGAAGTTTATTTTTATAGAACATGGAAGAAGCATTAACCTGGTATCAAAGTGTAAAGAGTTGTCAACAATCCCAAAGGGTGATATTATTGGGAAAAAATACCACAAGCTTACATATCCGTGTTTTTGTGGTGATTGTGTTTATTGAAAAATCCAAATGAACATGTTTTAGTATGGTTGGTGTTGTCGAATCAGATCTTTAAGGTTCCATTGTTTCCCATTGTTTTCTAAATTTTTGGGCCTCAAAATAGGGAGTTTGTTTTATGGAAAATGAATGTTTTTCAGAATGGAGTTTGTGGACCACATTTCATAGATCATGAAGCATAGAGTTCATGGAATACAAAGTAGAACAACTATTCTATGAAGACTACAAAGGATGTATGAGAATCGTGAAGCATGCTATGTGAACCAAATAGGAAAATTAGTTCACAGAAGGCTCATCATTCATGGGACAAATTTCATTCATGGGAGGATTTTTATTTGCATAATTGAGAAGATGATTTAAGGATCTGCAAAGGGTTTTTGTTTGTAGATGACATCATCCACTGAAAAGTATTAAGGTGCTATGAGGACTGCAAAGTAGTTAATGGTGAAGGCTGTACCACATCAAAGTTTTAGTTTTTTTTGTGATTAATGAGTTTTTCAGAATTTATTTACCTATATAAAGGAACCTAACCACATCATTAATTAGAGATAATTTTATTAGAGAAGATCATAATTTGAAGAATTTTCAGAAGTCCATAGTAGTTTGTGAGGGAGGATTCCACGAAGAAGGAATTAGTTCGTGGGAGATAAATTCCACGAAGGTGAAAATTCGTGAGGATAGATCACAAAAGGGGTTTACAAGGCTTAGTTGTTCACAAAGGAAAAGGGAATGTATAGAACAGGTGGTCCATGAGACATTAGATATCCGTGAAGAAGGGGTGGTCCATGAAGAAAAAGGTGATCATGAAGCACTCACTCCACACGATGCAACACATTTTGATGAGGATACATGGCATTTCATAGAGGATGCAAGATAGTTCACAATGGGCGTAAGAAAGTTTACAATGGGAATAAAATAGTTCTCAAAAGAAATTTTCATAAACTAATAGTATGTATAAATGTGCATTTCATATACTAGGTGAAAAGAGTAATTTAACAGAGTATATACTTATAGTTGAAGATAAATTCATTATTATTAATGAAGGGACCTACATATCCATAAACTGTCTGTGGACTCTTTCTAGAACAATGAGCAAAGAAAGAGGAATAAGGTGTTCCTTTCCACCGATAGTGATCCATTAAAATAGAGTTATAGAGTAAACCTTGGGAAAGTAGTGGGACGACCCTAAAATTTTTAAAGGAAGTGATCCTAGGAATAGAAGTGATCTAGACAGAACCTTTATTTGGTAGTGATCCATATTAAATTTGGTAAATCATCACATTTTCATTGTATTATCCTTTGAAATAGCCTAGTGAGGGTAAACCTTGTAAAAATTAATGTGTCTCATGCATGATTTATTTTCAATTAATACATTTCTATGGGAAAGGGAGGGAATATTTTTTTTGTTTGAATATAAAACAATATCCAAATGGGTAGTTGATTTAATCTTTCATACCCTGATTCACCCCTATCAAGGTATTTAACCTAGTTGGGTTAACAATCTCACCATGGTGTCTATGAAATTACCTTTATAAAATAATTCATAAATGATAATTTAAACATAAGATATAAAAATAAGACTTTCACTTTAAAATAACCATATATAAATGAAACATGTAACATAATTAATTAATTTCTATTTTTAAAACAAAAAAACAAGATTTTTTAAAAACAAATCATATTAAATTTAAAATCATTGGTTTAAAATAAAAACATTTATTAAAATATTTTCTTCATATCATGGAAAGAGGTATTTCAAAATATATATAGTAAAAACCAATATGTTTTCCTTATTTTATCTATATAATTTCTCAGTTACCATTTTAAAAAAAATTAACACTTCACTTTATAAATCACTCTTTCTAAACTATTTTAGAAACAATTTTAAAGTAAACCAAAACACATTAATAATTGAATACAAATATACAAGTCTCAAAGATATCAAATAGTAAAGATAAAAGTGAAATATCCAAACAATATTTACATGGGATTTAATTAATTCTAGGAGATATAAGGAAGTAATTAAATGTAATCCCCACTAATAAATCCCTAATGGGAACAAAGCATCATGGAAAACTTAGTAGGATATAACATAATGATATTGGATTTGGTTATTAGATCACCAGGACATTATGTTTCTCAAAAACACCCCTTATCCAACATCCCCCATGGGAAATGATTGGCATCAATCCAAACCCTATGGGGGAGAAACTTACCTAGGGCACTAGCCAATTAGCACACACTATACTAGAACAACCTGCATCTAAAAATTATATTAGCTACCCAGGGTCTCTCAGGTATCAAATAATGGAGGTGAGAAAATAAACATAAAAGAATATCATCATATAAAATAATTTCAAAGAACATGAAATAATCCCCATCTCACCTCCTAAACCCTCATAAGAAATAGTCCCTTTCAATTCATACAAACCATAATGTATTAAAGGAACAGTATAAAACTTTACTCTTGGGAAAATAATATAAATTCAAGTATAATAAACAAGGGTCTCTAATGTGGGTATCAAAATAGTTTAAGTAAATCATTCATAATGTTCAAAATAGGTATTTAAAAACTATATTAGAATACCAAGCCATTTTACTTTCCATAAAATCACAATTAAAAACATTACTTGAAACTAATTTATAAAATAGAATTTAAAATTCATTTGAAAATAAATATTTTCTAAATAAATTACTTTTAAACAACCATAAGACCATTAGGTCTTAAAACCATTTAACATGGTCCATGCTTACCCCTCAATTTCAAAAACCCCTATAAAAATATAAAACCTTTATTTAAAAACAAACCGGCTCCAAACACATCTTTAAAATCACAAATCAATGTAAAAAACCCCTTTTAAATCCTTCAATCCATTTGAAAGATCCACTTGGGACTTTTTAAAGAGTAATTGGAACACACAACCAATATATTTCAAATCATAATGGTAAAACCATCAAATAACCTTTTATTGTAAAAGTTAAAACCATAAAAAACCAATCGTAAACCCATTATGGTATCACATATACCCTTAATTTCAAATGAAATCAATTAAAAAACTCATGTATTACATAAAATGTATTATAAGTGATATTTCATAGAAATAAATAACTATTCTAGGAAAAATCAGATAACAACGTATCACCTTCAGTGGAGAATGTAAAGATGGAAAAAAGGCACCATACCCAGACACTAAACACCAAAAAACCTAAATTAAAACCATTACATACCATAAAATTGATCCCCATGGATATTAGGGTTTCCAATATAAAAAAAATCAAAAGGAAATGGGTGTGGGGAAGTAGATGGGGGAAAAAGAAGAAGAGTGATTTACCTTTGAAATCCTCTTAGAATCGATGAAGAAGTGGCCTAAGATTAGAGGAGGAAAAAGGAGAGCTTCTAACATAAATGGGAGAGGGAAAGAACGGGGGTTAAACCCCTAAAAGGGTTATAGAAAAAAAACTAAAGAACATAAACTAAAAAAATTGGGTGTAGAATAGTTCAAAGCCAAAAAGGTATCCCTTAAAAGTTTTACAGTCTAAAACCCCAATTTAAGACCAAATTTCCCTAGAAAAAACACCAAGAGACTGGAGGGATTGTTTAGAGTGCTAATTACTATATTTTCATAATCTTGCCTTCATGGGACCGCCTAAACCACCCTAAAAACCATAAAGACCCCCGAAGACAACAAATTAACCAAAAACAACAATAAATAAGACCATAATGATACAAGGGTGTCACAATTATCCCCACCATGCCAATTTTGTCCCCTAGAAAGTCTCAAGTAAAAGAAAAAAGATAAGAAAATAAAAAACTCGACACCCTAATCATAAAGTTTAAGAGGTTAGAGTTAACTAGAATCGATTTTAATAGAAAATAAGAACACTAGACCCAAAAAAATTCTCTAAACCACTAGAAAAATTCTCAAAAAATATCAAAAAACCTCTAACATATCCAATCCATATCCATTTAACATGAAACTATAGGAAAATGGATACATAGAATAGGTATCCCCACTATTTATAATTTATTTAAATTGGTGAAGTAATGGAAACTAGAAGGAAACCAGAATATTCTATCAATCATAAAAGGGATCAATGAAACTCCACTAAACATAAAGGAATAAAAATATAAAAACATACCTGAAAGACCACACAATCATCTTACCAAAAACATCACATCCTAAAATAACCAAATAACACCTCAACCTAAATCATGCCTTACCAAGAAACCACATGGTTCTAACCTCATGTCACAAAATGAAATTAGTGGGAAAACTAAGGTTAAACTTGAGGAACACTGACCCATGATGATCCCAATAAAAATCCTAACCCAATAGCTCCCAAAGTTTAACTAGAAAAAAGTATCAATAAATTACCCATCCACATGCCCTAGGTATCCCTATGTTTACTCCACAAAACCAAATCTTAGCCATAGATTTCATCACAATGTTAGAACCACAAACCAATCATGAAATAAAAACCAATAAATGAGGCATGAACATAGAAAAAACCCACTCGCAAAAGAAGAACCATAAGAGAACCAAATTAACACCAATAAAGAGCCATTTAAAAACCCAAACTACTCTAAACTCACTGATAATGATTCCCCAAAATAGACCATCACCTACAAAAACAAGAAGATCGATCCTCAACTAAGGCTCATCAGCCTAGCCTATTATGATCAACCAATATGATTCCTTAATAAACTTTCTAGGAAAACACCACCTTGAATGATTCCAAGATGCATTTATAACCATAAATAGGAGAAAACAACACTTACCACTCCATGTAGAGTGTGGGAAGATTCAATATAAAGAAAAAGACTACCCCTAGTGATTGAAGACACAATATAAGGATCATCCCTAAGTATGAACATCCTACTATTTATCAAGACATTTCTAAGTGGCATAAAATATATAACATGAAAAATGAACTAGAATCAGTTGTGCTTAAAAATCAAATCAAATGTCACTATTAAAAAAATAGGGGAAAAAAATAAAAATCATCCATTCACCAAAACAAACACATTGAAAAATTCATATTTTCCTAAAAAATCCCATCATTTAAAAAAAGAGAGTCTAAAATTAGCTTTACCAAGGAAAACATTATTTTCAAAAAAAACCAATCAAATTTTTTAACATTTGAAAATTTTTCATTGTTAAATAACAATTACAAGTCAAAAATCAATCACACCATAAAATATATCATGAAGGACCACTAGACTTCTATAAAATACACACCCTACTAATAATTTTTAAAGTCCCCATTTATTTAAAAACACCACACCTCTTCAAATATTTTTTTTCAATTTCATTTTAAAATAGACATATATTGAGATTAAACCCCAAGTGAGTAAAAAAACCACGAAAAATAATCTATCAACTGGTTTGAAAACCAATTTTTGTTCTATATTTCTTAATGAAATCAACCACTTCCAAAAATATTTTATGGAACCCAAATCCATTTAAATACAATCTAAAAGTCTTAATTTCAAAATAAAATCATTTTTCATGAAATTAAATTTTTATATAGAAAAATTAGATTTAAAACAACCACTTAAGTAAAGATAGACCACAATTTCAACTAAAATCCCATAGAACCTCATTAAAATATTAAAAAACCACCTTTGATTTTTTTCCTATTACCAGAACCACTAAAGACAATACAATAATCAATAAGTCCAAATAAAAAATTGATATGGGATGTATAACTTTACTTGAGTTGTATACATGGTTTGATGGGCTATGAACCAGTCCTGTAATTATTCCTAAAACTTTTCTAAAATCAAGAACTTGGTTATTGCACAATTTTTTCAGGACAAGAAAGCTATACTCACACCTATGAAATTGATAAAAGAAATATTTTTAACAATTTTACTTTAAATTTAAAATTTATAATCCCACAAAAGTGTTATTTTAAGATAAATTATCACATTTATGGTTTTATAAGTATTTTGAGCTTAATTGTGAAAATAACCTATTTTTGGAATTTTAATTTTTAAGCCAATTATTTATTTTGGCCACCAAATTCTATACATTGATCCAAATTGAAAAATTAATTTTTTAGATAATATGTTAATTAGAATAAATTTAATTGAACCAGACCAAGTTCATAATATGATATTTTGAGACCCAAATCAAGCACACAAGTCATGCCCTGGAATTTAAGCCAAGATCCGGAGAATTTTGAAGATGTGAATATATCACAAAAAAGGAAGGCCAAATTAAGTTTAAATTTTACATGGATATAGAAAAAATTCTCAAGAACATTTTTAATAAATATGTAAATGCATGATTCTTCCTATTTAAAGTCCATTAATGCATTGTATTTCATAGATAGAGAATATAAAGAGTCTCCAGGCGAGAAATAATTTCTTCAATCATTTAGTTTTAATTTTTTCTAAATAGGGTAAAATGAGATAAAATTTTATGGGGAGATATCAGAGAGATATAATAAAAACTTTAAATAAGAAAAAATTCTCAAATTATTTCATGAAATGGGGATACCATGTGAAAACTTCTGTTAGATAGATTTGAAGCCAAAATTTTTACCCCTTTTGCCTATAAAAATGCATCTCCTCTCCATTTTAAGGAGTTAACAATTATAGTTGGACATTTTTTTAGTTTTTTAGTTTATTTTTTGTTGTAATAGTATTATTATTTTTTAATGTATATTAGTTTTATTCTTCCTCTCATTATTTAATTTTTTTTATCTTTTTCATTTCCAATCCATTTTCTCTATTGTGATCTCTAGTACTCATGATCATGAGTAACTAACCCAATAAATATACTAGGTGGATAAATTAGTGTTAAAAATAATTATTTATACATTCATTCTTACTATTTATTATTTTTTTATAGTTAGGTTGAGGGGGATAATAGTGGGAAATACACCTTTGTGACTCTACTTGCCACCCAAGGCTTAGATTTATCTTATGTAATATTCTACCTCGATCGAGGAGGTGTATGTGTAGTGTCCTGGGGATCATTAAGTGCACATTTATTCAAAACATGGGAAGAATTTTATGTTCACACATATAATGGAGTGTGTTCACTAAGTAAATTTGAAACTAATAATGAGAAGATGAAGTTTAACTCTAAGTGTTCTTCTAGGAAGATCACTTTTCTATCTAACATCATTTTGTCTACATTATTTCCACTTTCACCGCATCTGTATGTTTAAAATATAGTTTTTTTATTCAATGAAAAAACCAGATTTCATTATTTTCATAATTATATTATTAGGTTAATTATGAATTGTGGGTGGTGACCCTACTCAGCCAGTGTGATGCACTAGGAAATACATTAACAACTTTTTCAACACCCTGGGAAAGGAATTTTAAAACGTGGTTCCATTTATAGGGAACAAGTGGTCTTTACTCACTATTTCTATTCGCATTTTTCAAATACTATTCTTTTATTTCATTTAAAAAAATATCTTCCCCCATTATGTATTCCAATTCAAATTATTATGCATGGATAGATTACTCTTAAGGCATTAAAAAAACAAGAAGAAATTTATTATAGTAGGGTCCAAGTGAAAAAAATTAAAGAAGACTTAGAAGAATTGAAGAGATAATAAAAAAGGGTAACTGAATATGTTCATGAATTACTAGAGCAATTTGAACTTGAACTAGAGCCATAACCTGAGCTAGTGGTGAAATAAATTTTTCCACTCATGTTTGAAGTTGATGAAGTTGAGGAGGTAAAAGAGGAGATACCTAAAGATCCATTCGGACTTGCATGAACATTTCTCAAAGTGAACTCTGAAAAATACATTCCTAATGATATACACTTGGGATATAAATATTATTTGGATGAGTATTGGTCAAATTTTTCTGAAGCTAAAAAGGTAAGTGCTTCTCCCATCTTCAATAATGAAAAATTAGCACCTCTATACCTCTCTCTTTCCTTTGAAGATGATATTGACGATGCACCTATTGAGACTGAGTTTCCCATTTACCTACAAAAATAGATCAACTTCCAAGACTAATTACTTTAATGTGAATATTTTTATATTGATTCTTTAGGTTTTAATCTTATTCAAGTTGAACTATCTTATAAATTCTCATTTTCTGAAATTTCTAACACAATACAAATAGAGAAGGTCCTATACTTTCATGATAATGAATAATATATACAATTAATTATTGAAGAATATATGGATGTTCATGTGGTTACAAAACTACCTCCTCTCCGAAAACATGCATACCATATTGAGGAATACACCACTGAAGTTAACAGGGAGTAACCCTATATTTTTTCCATTCCCATCTACACCTTAAATTACCTCTGTCTTATTTCTAAGGGTTTATTAATTTTATTCTTTTATTTGGGGGTCTATATTCTCAATGTCTACTCATAGAAAATGTGAAAATTCAAATTTAGTGGTTCATCTCAAATAAAACCCATCCACCTTCTGACCACAGATAATCCACTACAACTGCTTGACTAGGGGCAGTTAAAACCTCTCACCACATAGGGATCTAAACCAAGATTTACCCCTTTTATTTACCATTTCTATTTTTTTTATTTTTATTATGGTTTTATTATTTTAGTATAGTTTAACATGGTAGAAACTAAGATCTTAACTCATAGCCATCACTTAAAAATAAATGAGGTTGGGTCTCTTATTTTCATTAATTTATTTATTACCCAGTTAAAATTTTGTATGAAAATATTACTTAATATAATTTGAAATAAAAAGAGGTTAGTAAATGGAATATGTGTGGGGAAGGGATGTGAAAATATTTTTATGAATTTTTTTGTTCTTATATTTTGTTTTTCATGTTTTTTTTGTGATTTTTTCATGTTTTTATTTTTAGTTTTGGTGTGTTTTTAGGATTCTTGAACTGAATCAAATACTTTGGAAAATTGAAACCATATTTTTATTTTTTTTACATTGATTGATTTTATTATATAAGGATTTTAATTATCATTTAGTGGATTTGGTTTATTGATTTATAGTCTTTTTATTTGATGAAGTTTGATTGATTGTGAAACTCATGTGCATTAGTACTATCTAATTTGAAAATCTTGATAAACCTGAGAGGGTTGTAAACCCTTTTAACATCTTCTTTACATTTAATTTTTTCTTGAGAGTCTTGATACATATTGTGTTATCTATAACTTTATATTTTTCTATTTTTAGATGTTTCTAGAGTTTTTGGAATGTGTTAAGTTTGATTGAGGCATGACTTGGAAAGCCATTGTACATTCAATAATTTTTTTGGACTACCTTTTCATATGACCTTTATTCAAACCCTAATATCCATGAAATGATTTGTTAGGTAGATATATTATAATAAATTTATCTCTTTTAAACTTTTACTAGAAGTTAAATTCATGGTTATTTTTGAATTCAAGTGTGTATGGGGGGGGGGACTTTGGTTGTGCTATGCTAATTTTATGAATTTGTTTGAGCTAAAATGATAAATAGTGATTCCATATTTATTGATTATTTGTTGTAAGATATTTCATGATGGAAATATATATAGGGTGAACAAATATTATTAAAAATATAGGATTATAGTTCACTAATAATTTAATATTAAAAGATGCCTACCTTTTCTAAAAAATATTGATTCTAAAGAGATATTACATATCTGAATTCAAGATGAAATAATGCTAAAAATTGGGGAAAAGTGGGAAGAAATATATATTTTTTCTTAAATGATAAAGTGTGGACTACCCAATAATAAAAAGGGGGTGTTTTTAGATGACTAATTTTTTAGTTCATTGAGGAGAACACCATTCTTGAGAAAAATTATTTTCATGATTTTACTTCACTTTAGATCTTAACCCTCATCATTTCACCTCAGATGTTTTTATATTTAAATATTCCAACCCTCAGCCCTAGAACAACCCATGTAAAATAACTCTCGATTGATATGTTTATAAATCTTTTAAGTGTAGATACTATTAGGATAAAAAGATTATGGATATCACACATGTTATTGATAATTAAAAAACCCCACATTAAAGAAAAATATTAATCAAGAGAGAAATATTTTTCCATGGAGGTTGGTATGACATACACATGAGGGTTAACATGAAATTTAATGATTTTTTATTATTTTTGAGGGTTTTTGGAATTTTTATTCATATAGGAGGCATGATATTTCCTTATATTTGATAATTGAGTAGTGTTGTCATTTATGATGTGGAAAGTTTGTTTTGACCTTAGTATTAGATGATTTCCGGTGAGTATGTTTTTTAAGTGTGGGGGAATTTTTAGAGAAAATATTTTCAATAATTTTAATTTTAATTTCAAATTTTTAATACCAATAAAGTGTGATTTTAAGGAAAAATTTCACATTTTATGGTTTTATAATTATTTTTAGATTAATTTTGAAAATATATTTTTGGAATCTTAATTATTTTAAGTCAGATTTGTATTTTTTCCATAACATTTTCTACACTGATCCAAATTTAATTTTTTTTACAATTATATGATCATTGGGATATATTTCATTAAACTTTACCAAGTAAAAAATATAACATTTTGAGGCCCAAACCAAGCTCACAATTCACATCTTGGAATCTATTCCTAGATATGGATTATTTTGAATATGAGATGATATCTTAATAATGAAAGGATCAATTGACCTGATCATTTACATGGAGATATAGAAAATGTTGATTAATTTTTTTATAACTATATAAATTTGTTATTATGTGTCTATTAATGAAATTATTACATTGGAAACTAGAGATGAGGAATATAAAGAGTCTCTAAGCTAGAAATAATTTCTTTAATAAATCGGTTGTAAAATTTTCTACACATTGTCAAAAAAGCTAAAATTTTGTGGGATAATCTAGGATAGATAATTAAACTCATTAAAAAATGAAAATTTTCATACATTTTTCCATTAAATGGGGTTAAAATGTGATAATGTTTTTGAGAAGGATTTAGATCCAAAATTTTCATCCCTTTTGCCTATAAAAATGTATCTCTTCTCCATTTCAAATAGTTAGAAATTCTAGTTGGCCATTTTTTTATTTTTTCAGTTTCTTTTATATTTTAATTTTATTATTAAATTTTAATATATATATATTTTCTTGTTCTTCTCATTATTTTTTTTTATTTTTTTGTGTTTGTTCCCCGTTCTTATACACTGTGATCACTAATACTCACGATCGTGAGTAAATAACCCGAGAAATCTCTAAGGGGGATGAATTAGTGTACAAACTAATTATTTTCACATTAATTATTACTATTTATTACTTTATTAAAGTTAGGAATATGGGGATATTAGTGGTCAAAGTGCCTTTGTATCTCTATTTTCCACCCAAGTCTTAGCTTTCTCTTCTATAATATTCTCCCTCGATTGAGGAGGTGGATGTGTAGTGTCTTTGAGAATGTTAAGTGAACAAATATTAAAAACAAAGGAATAATTGAATTTTCACACATATAATGGAGTGTGTTCATTAATTAAATTTGAAACTAATAATGAGACAATGATGGTTTACTCTAGGTGTTCTCTTGGGAGGATCTTCTTTCTATCTAACATTATTCTGTCTGCATTCATTCTACTTTCATCACACATGTATAATTAAATTATAGTTTTGAGTTTATTATAACAAACCAAATTTCATTGTGTTCACAAGTATATTACTAGGTGAATTTAGAATAGTTGGTGTTTGACCATGAAAGTTCCTCAAGTGATACAACCCCGGTCAGCTACTGTGTTACACTAGAAAATAAATTAATAGATTTTTCACCTCCCTATGACCGGAATGTTAGATATATTTTCCATTATCATCCCAAAATATAAGAAAAACCCTCAAGGATACTCATAGCATACCAATTAGGATAAAAATTCCACCAACTCAAATATAAGTATCACAAGAATATTCAAAACAGAAACCAAAACCCAACTGCCCATGGAAACTAAAGGCTCCGGGAGAGAAAGAGATAAAAAGATTCTTCCCACACTAACCTCTCAAGTTATGAGATTTCTATATCCACACTATAAGGAATCCCAAATATTAATATATTTATTCTAAAATCTATTCCCCTTTCAATAACCTAGGCTCTGATATAGTTTTTAACAAACTATATTGGGTTGATTTAACACCACACTTGACCAACTCTATACTTGGCTCGAAGGGAATACCTGATTCCCATAGGATGAAAATTACTATCGAGGTATCAAGAATGAAAACATAGAAATAGTTTCAACCTAACATAATAATATAAAAAATTATTATAAGCTACCAAGAATCTGACATAACCAATTCATACATTGGATTCCCATGCATATAAATAAATAATTTCAACATAAATGAAATAACCCATACGAGTAATATGAAACAGTAATAAAATGAACAATGTTAAATTATAATAATAAAAATAGTATTCTTAGGAAATAATGATACATTAGAATTAGGCAACAAATAAAATATTTTTCTGAACTGGTCGATACATAACTATTCAAAAAGGAAACCAAAACCAAAAACCTCCACCAACTATCTTCTCATGACCCATGATCACCCACCACATCTACACATCTGTTTATAGAAAAAGAAGAATATAAAATATAAAAACAATAATAAAGAACTTGAAATAAAACAAGGAATCTATATACACACCCATAAACTAGTGAATATATAGTGTGTGAGCTAAACATGCATGGTAGGATCTCACTAACGAGCTTATACAATTAACTTTATAAAATAGTTCATAAATTCAACTTTGAACATAAGATATAAAAAATAGTATTTTCAATTTAAAATGATCATTCATAAAGGAAACAAGAAATATACTTAATTAATTTAACTTTTTAAAATAAAAAAATGATCCTTTATAAAAATAAGGCATTTTCAATTTAAAGTCACTAGTTTAAAGGCCAAACATTTAATAAAATATTTTCTTCAAAACACGGAAATAAGGATTTCAAAATATATATATGGAAAACCAATAATTTTCTCATATTTTCTCAAAATCATTTATCAAATACCATTTTTAAAATAATTACCACTTGCCTTTATAAATCATAGTTTCTAAACCACTTTATTTTTTTAAAGTAAACCAAAACACCATCAGAATCAAAAAGGCACCAAGATATCAATGTGGAAAGATGAAAGTGAAATAACCAAAAAATGGTTCCATGAAATCAAATTAAGGATATGGGATATAAGTAAGTTATGAAATTTAATCCCCTAAATTACCACTAATGGGAACAATGAATAATGGTTGACTCACTAGGCTCTAATATAATGATATTGGATGTGGTTTTTGGAGCACTAGGCCCTATGTGTCCTGGAAACATACCTTATCTAACATCCCACATGAGAAATTTTGGGTATTAAACCAATCCCTAGGAGGGTTAAACTATATTATGGAACTAGATATATAGTGCACACTAGACTATCATAACACACATCTAAGACTTTTATTATCCACCTAGGGTCCCCATGATATAAAACAATTGATGTGAGTAAATAAATAGAGAATGATACTATCACATAAAATGATTTCAAAGTACATTAAATAAACCTCATATCACCTCCTCTACCCTTGTAAGAAACAAAACTTTTCAATTAATCTAATCCATCATGTAATAATGAAATAATATTAAACATCCCCTATTAGGACACAATACAAATACAGGTACAAAAAATAATGGGATATTTAATTCCCCATGTATTTTTAGGTTGTTATTTTTTATAAGAAGTTTGAATTTTTGTATGGGGGATAGTTGTTTTAGAATTGTGAGTCAAAATGAGGTTCTAAGAGTTTTAAAATCATAAATTAGATTTTTTGGATGGGGTTTAAATTTTGTTGGACACCTGAGATGTCTAGGAAGAGGCCAGAGAAGGGTCGGGAGGTTGGGATGCTATGGAATTGCTTTAGCAACCCATTTACAGTGTGAAACCCTAGTTTATTCCATGAATGTTTGAGATAAAGGGGGAGGACATCTACCTCAAAAGGTTCAAAATGTGAACTATAGGTTCACACTGTGAAAGGGGTGATAACATTTTTTTTGAAAATAAATGGGGGGGGGGGGTTCTCCCTTTGTTTTATCCATCCAAGAGTATGCATAGGGAGGTATGTTTAGAAATCTACTCCCCTCATATTCCTCCCATTTTATTACCCATGTTGAGGAGTGGTATTTAGAAGTGATTTTAGGTATGTTCCTACCTTTATTTTAATTTTTTTGGGTTCCCAATGAATTTCCATAATTTTCAATAAATTTTGGATAAGGTTTGGAACAAATTCCACTAGAGCATGTTAGAATCAATTTAAATCAAAGTGGTTTTTATTTTTGATGGCTAAAGGAGGGATTGAGGTGACATATATACACCATCTGTCATCACTTTAGTTAAGGTAAGTCCATACTCTATTTTATTTATGTTTTTTGGTAAAATTAGTTAAAATTTATAGTTTTCCAGGTGTAGGTGGTTAGTTATTTTGGCTAGGATGGTGCCAGGGATGTTCCACAGACCTTATATAAGTGGTTGGTTGAGGTTTCACTAAGACAAAGATGCTCAGTGAGTTTTCCATTAGTTATGTTTCTTTGGTTTTAATTAAATAACAAATTATAAATTTTTATAATTAATTATTTACATCTTGTGGTGTGAGGAAGGATCTCATGTGGCATTATGAGCCTAGATGAGGCATGGATGGGATTGGATGATGATTGATGAAGCATGGAATAGATGGAAACTCTTTATTTAAGGTAGTTTTTCCCTATAATACAATTCCATATTACTTTTTATTCATGATTAAATGGTAAATTCATGTTTTATGGGTTATGGTATAACAAATAAGGACTAGTGTGGTCAAGGAAAAGAGATAGGACAATGTTGGGTCTTATATGAACACGATATACAATCTTTATTACTTATGTAAGTCAAGAACACTTGAAAAATATGTCACCAAGGGGAGAGCGTAGAGTTTGATTTGATGAGAGACCTTGCGTGGTCTCGATACATGTGACAATACATGGGTAAACTAGGTGAGTTTCCCAAGGGATAGTGGATAGGAATTAGAGGCTTAGGTATATCAGGATGAGAGAGGAAACCATACATCTCATGCATGCTGAGAGACACCCTCTTGAGGTTTGTCTAGGGATCGATGATAATTGTGAGAATGATTATTCCTTTAAAATTAGACGAGGTGCATTGGAGAGGGGTTTCATTAAAGTGACGGGTTGATTCATATCCATTAGTAAGTGTGATACAAGAACTAAGTACGGATTTTGGGAGTTATTTTGGACATGAAATTAGGATTCTAAGGGGATTAGACCATAAAATATTGAGACAGTCCCTAGGTAGTGGGACAAGGATTGTTGAGGGACTTGATAAGGACATGGACTAAGCCATGTGTCTTGGGATGGGAAAATACTTCAGGTAAAGCTGTCACTGATGGGTGACGAGTGCTGGATGGTTTTAATGAGGAGATACCCTGATGGGTCTAGAGGAACTAGTATATACCCTGATGAGTGAGGTGAGACGTAATTGACATATTAGTCTAGGTCTTGAGTGAATAGAACCCTAGGTCAGTTGGTGAGAAATGTGATGGCTTGTGGGCCCTACCTATATTCCATGTACTTGTTATACCTTTCCATGAGAGGCTTCGGTTAGTGTGTTTGGTGTGATACCCCTAGATTTTGTTGGGATGGATCGTTGTTCTTGTGAACTCCCAAAAGTCTACGGGGATGGTTCTGTGTTTTTATGAACTCTCTAGAGTCCGAGGGGATGGTTAAGTTTACTTGTGATATCCCTAGAGTCTATAGGGATGGGTCAGTGTTCTTGTGACCTACCTAGAGCTTGTGGGATGGGTCGATGTGCTTGTGACCTCCCTAGATTCTGTGGGGTTGGGTCAATGAGATTGTGTTACCTCTATTGAGTGTTCATGTATGGGCCACTATGTATGAATTGAGTATTTTACTAAGATTCTTGGGCCATGTAAGTGGAATTACCATGGGGGTTGGATCATGATATGATGTAAGGTGTAACCGATGAACCTTAACTTGAGTGATTAGGCAATGGGTTATGATTTGTATGTACGACCATACCTAGTTTCTCTGTATAATGGGTTAATATTTGGATGACTCCCTACCCTAAGTCTTTAGGTAAAATATAGGAATCAGTATAGTGGCATGATAAATTTGAGTTGAAAATGTTGATTTTGGTATGGTGATAAATCGGGTATGATCAAGTGCCATGGTGGTCTAGTTAGCACATGGTGACCTTATGTATAAGGATTCATAGTGGACTGGTTAGTGTATGATTCCAAGGGAACTTGTGTGGAATGTTTATTTTATTCCTCACACATACACGCATATGATGGAATATTATAGGGGAACATGGTGATACCCCATTGAGATGTATTCATCACACCCTGTATGGGAACCCTGATGCATGTGTATATATTATGTTTAATTCTAGGTTTAGAATAAGATGTGAAATAGATCGGGCTAGTGTAGATCAACAAGTATTTAGAGATAGGGGTGTATGAGGCCTAAATATGGTAGTATGGTCTGTGTACATGTGTAGTATTTTGATTTATTTTTTATTTGGGATAAGTCTAGTGGGCGATCAATGTGTGTATGACTATATTCTTATGCATGAGAAATTTTGATATTACATTGTGCTTGTTTACTTATACATACTATAATTATGTTCTGTGTATATTCTAGTCATTTTTTTATTTTTTTTCTCTCTAATTTGAGGGAATAGTATCCCCATTATATGGATGAGGCCCTCACTACTAGTTAGTATCCTCTAGCATAACGGGTGGTCTACCTGAGGTTCTATGACATTTTCATCCTAGGAAATAATGAGTTGACCCATTTATTTTGTGTTACAATGAAGTATCATTTATTTTGTTCTATTTTATGATTTAGGGATGTGGTAGATAGTTGGTTTATGAATGTTTTAGAACTTGCGATGTATTTTAGACTAGTGATTCATGAACACTTTTCTAATGGTAAGTCCTAGTTTCAAGGGGTGTGATATTGATGTTATTTCTTTATGATGTTATGGTTGAGTTGTTTGTTCAGTATAATGGGTTTAAAAGATATGTTTTTTTATAATTTTATCTCTTGGAACATTGATAAGAGGCCTATGGAAAAACATCATGATAGGCATGTAGGACTTACGTGACATATGTGTACTTTCCTATGATTTGATTTTCTAGAAGGGTTCAGCTGTTTAGAGTGTTAACAACAACTTATATAGAATTTTAATTTATAAATTATTGATAGAATTCTACTCAGATGAAATACTATATTTTCTATGATGTAAAGTCATGTGGATCATGGTGTATGAGATTATTTTGTGATGGTAGTTCATTACCTTCATCAATGAATGGATAAAGACTAATGGTGGGTCAGTGATGGAATTGAATTTCGTGGTAATGCAACCTTGATGGGTTCAGTATAGGAACAAGATGCCTAAAAAATTGTTTAAGTATGGTAATGAGTTTCCTAAAGCATATGGATCCTCTTGGGCCATTGTGATCAATTTAGTTATTTAAAGATTCAATAACAATAACCTATATGTCATTTTTCTATACAACTTCTTATTGGATTTCTACTTAACCATATTGGGAGGTTATATGAGAACCTTGAATGGGTTGAGAAAAGGTATGTGGATTCCTTATTCTTGGAATCAAGGAATAATGAGAGGAATTATTAGTTGTATTCATTTCCCTGTGGTTCTTGGGATACAAATTCATATAGAATAATGGGTGCATACAAAGACACTCATAGTTTTGGGTTGAATTCCATGTGGCAAGTGATCACATGGTTAACCTTGTCATGATGAGATGCCCTGGGCTATAGGGGGTGACTGAGATGTGTGGGGGGGAATGGTTAGTGTGTTAGGAATGTGATATGGTACATGAATCATGGGAGTGTGATCCCAATTGTGGGATTAGGTTGTATGGGAGTGTTGAACCATTGGTTTTGGATTAGACTGAGTGGGATTATGAACAAGAACCAGTGATAGGGTTATTTGTGGATCACTATTCCTTAGGAAGAGGGGAGTGATCATTGGTGGGTTTTTTTGGAAAAGTATCAGTGTTTGAGGTCAGGTTCACAGTGGGTATGCATGGTGCTAGTTGAGTTTCAGATTAGTGAATGGGTTGTGTGTGGGTTTTTATCAAAATTTTTCATGTTAGTCATGAAACTGAGTGGTGTAGGTGTTTCAATTCATTGGTGAGATTTTTGTGAGAATGGAATCATAGGGTTTAGTAAAATTGGTAATGTCCCTATGGTAAGAGGTTACATAATAAAATGGATATGCGTACTGTGCTATGGTTGATCTGGTTTTTGATCCTTTTTAGGGATTGATAGGATGGTTAAGCATGGATCAGGAAAAGTGACATCTATGTGGTGGTAAATCTATTAAGGTCATAACTCAATTAGTAGTGTAATGGAATCTATATGGGGGGAGAAAACCATTGGTTGAAGTTAAGGATAACGTTCCTAGTGAGTTAAGAATGGGTGGTGGTTGGTGCCTTGTGTTGGTGCTTAGAGATGAGCGGTATGACCATGTACAATCATTATGTGTAGTGATGGATTGAGTGTGGCCCATGGAGATCGGGTTTTGTGGTTTAGATGGTGATGATAATTATACACCTTTGATAGGGAGCATCATATCAATCATGAGTAAATGACCCTTGTGATGAAAGGTCCATGGATGTAGTGAGGCCTTTAAATGGATAATTGAGGTGAAATTAGGATTCTAGTGTGTGGAAAGAATTTATATGATATGTTTTCTTGCTAAATACCATAATCTGGATTCAAATGTGTTTTAAGAAAAATTTAGTGCAATGGAATTGTGCTTCAGGTGGTTTTGGAATGATCTAAGAGCAATTCTGATTAAGTGTGATCCGATGCTCAATGAGGGATCTAGTATAGTAAAGGGGTTATTTGTGGATTGAACCATGATTTTTAGCATGAATTGTGTGGTAAATCGTGATTCTCTATGTGATTCAGGGGGAAAATCATGATTTTTGACTTGAATCAGAGGTGAATCATGTGTCTAATAATAGTGATGGTTTCCATTAGGATGGAAATTATTATTAAGTAAGATAATTTGGTAATATGGTTTGGGTTATGAGAAGGAACTTATGTGTGGGGGTCATTAGTGGAAAATCTAAGCTAGTGGTAGGTGTTATTTTGAGGATATGTCGGTGGATATGACCAATCATTCTGTGGAAAGTCAACCATAAGAGGTCTGAATGGTGATTTTGGCATGAAGTTTGGATGTAGTGATATAGGAACCACACCTAGGTTGCCCTTCAAGATGAATTTGAGGTGTTATGGTGATCAAACTTGAGATTTTGGAGAGAATCTGGTGTATCTAGGATTGGTAGTCAGAGATGTGTAGGGGAATAAAGTTTAGAATTAAATAGAATAACATAGTTGGTAGACATTGAATTAATGACTAGAATAGGTCGGGAGACATGGATTAGGGATTACCACAGCTTCCCATGGATGAGAAGTGTTATAGTGAGTAGTTTTTACCGCCCCATAGATTTCAAGGTCATTAAATTTTAGAGGAAGTTTGAATTTTCATACAGGGGATGGTTATTTTTGATAACCATAACTTGGAATGAGTTTTAAAGTGTTTGAATTAAGTAATGTAGTGTTTTTGGATTGGGTTTAAGGTTTAGTGAATGCCCAGGGTCTCCAAGTGGAGGTTAGAGAAGGACCAGGTGGCTATGATACTATAAAATTGTGGAAATAACCTATTCATGGCATGAACCTCTAGTTCATGCTATAAAAGTTTGAAGTAGAGGGATAATTATTCTACCTCGAAGGGTTTTATCATGAACAAGAGGTTTACACCTTGACAGGGTGTTTATCAGTTTTTTTTGAAAAAAATAAAAGGGGTCCCCCTTTATTTTATTTATCCAGAAGTGCACAAGGGGGGGGGGGGTTAGCCAATTCTAACCCTCCTTTTCGTCCCCTTTGATACCCCATGTTGGGCAGTGGAATTTGGTATCAATTTTAAGTATATATATCCCTCCACCTCCATTTTTTTAGTTCTTGATGGCTATCCTTGATTTTTACTCAATTTTGGATAGGGTTTGGCATGGATTCTACATGATTATGGTGGAAGTGGTCAAAATTAAAGGGTATTTCATACATGGTGTCTAGATGAGGGCTCAAGATGATGTATTTACATCATATATAGTCATTTGGGTTGAGGTTAGTTGGTTCCCTTTTTTATTTAGGGTTTTTGGTAAAATAGGATGAAATTTACTATTGTCTAGGTGCTAGTGGTTAGGTATTTTTGTTAGGATAGTGTTGGGGATGTGTTATAGGCCTTCTATAGGAGGTTATTTGAGGTTTTGGTGAAATTATGACACCTAATGTGTTTTATATTGGTTATGTTTCATTGGTTTAAATTAAATAATTAATTATAAATGTTTATAATTAATTATTTATGTTGTGTGATTTGAGGTAAGAGATCAGGTGGCAGTATGAGATTAGATGAGGCATGTATAGCCTTTAATGAATCATGGTGGAGCTTGGATTAGATGGTAACTCCTTATTGTCAGTTGATGGTTCCTATAATACATTCTCATATTCCCATTTATACATGATATTCTATGGCTTGTATATTTCAAGGGTTCAGTTAGAATAGATAAGAACCAAGCATGGACAATGAGAATAGATAGGATGAAGTTAGGTATCCTATTCTTGGTATAAGTGTGGTTTAGTACTTGTGTAAGTCAAGATCACATGATGAATATATCTCCAAGTGGAGATATAGATGTTTTAGATGATGAGATACCTTATGTGGTCTCAGGATTTGTGATGAGATTTGGATAGCCTAGGAAAGTTTCCCTTGGGCTAGTGGGTAGGTACGATAGGCTTAGGCCTAGCTGAATGGGTGGGGTAACTGTACGTCTCATTTTTATTAAGAGACACCCTAATAAGGGTGGTTTGTGGATTAATGAGTGTTGTTAATAGGATGATTCCTTTGGGAAAAGACAAGGTATATTTGATAGGGGTTTCCTATGAGTGATGGGTTGTGCATCTCCCTTAGGAGGTGTGAGACAATACCTAGGTGTGGGTCATGGGAGTTGTTTGGTAGTTGTAATTAGGATGTCAAGAGACTTAAAGAATGATATATTAGGATGGTCTCTGGGTATTGGGACTAGGAGTGTTGATGAAATTGAATAGGATGTGGAAGGGGGCATAAGGACTGGGTTGGGGTGAGATTTTAGGTAGTTCTATCATCGATGGGTGACAAGCACAAGATGGTATTGTTGAGGAGATACCATGATGGGTATAGAGGACCCAGTGGACACCCTAATGGGTGACACAAGACTTGTTAATGGTGAGGGTCTAGGTCTTGAGAAACTATCACCCTAGATCACCTGATGAGCTATATAATGACCTATTAGAACTACCTATGTTTCATGTGATTTCTAAACATTTCCTTTAAAGGATTGGATTGGTGTGATTAGTGTGACCTCCCTAGAGTCTGTGAGGATAGGTCTGTGTACTTATGATCTCCCTAGAGTCTATGTGGATGGGTCGGTGAGCTTGTGACCTCCCCAAGGACTGTAGGGATGGGTCAGTGCACTTTTAATCTCCATAGAGTCTATAGGGATGGTTCAGTGTGCATGTGAAAATGTCTAAAGGGATGGGTTAATGTGTAGGAATGCGAACTTAGACCAAGAGGATTGGGTCATGGTAGTGGACCATCCATGAGGGGTTACGTCATGGGAATACATAATCCATGACTAATAGACCCTACCTTGAGGGACCATGTAGTTTTTCAATATTTGGATGTATGACCATACCCAGTTCCTTCTCATAACGAGTCATGGTTTGGACACTGCCCTACCCTGAGTCTTCAATTACGGGTTAAGAATTAGTATAACAGAAAAATATGGATGAGGTAATGAGGTGGATTTTTGTATGGTAGCAAAGAATGTGTGATCAGGTGCTATGGTGGACTAGATATCATACAATGACCTAATTTGCATAGAGTCATAGTGGTCTGGTTAGCACATGATTTTGCATGTCACTTATGTGACATGTTTGTTTTATTCCTCATGCATACTTTCATATGATGGAATATATTAGGTGCACCTGGTGAGACCCTACTAAAATGTATTTCTTAAAACTTACACCAACACCTTAATTAATGCGCAAGCCTTATGTATAATTTCAAGTTTAGAATAGGACATGCAGGGTATTGGGCTAGTGCATCTTAATATGTATTTGGAGATAGGGCCTATGAGGCCCAAAGATGATAGTAGGGCCTATGTGCGTGTTTTATTTTTGGTTTATTTTGAATTTTGTATCAACCAAGTGAGAGATTAGTGTATATATGATTGTATTATTATGCATGCGACATTTTAATATATCGTTTTGATTGTTTACTTATACTTACTTTGATTATATGATGTGGATGTTTTGGTTATTTGTTGTTATTGTTTCTCTCTAATTATTGGTCATAGTCTCCACGTATGTATTAGGACCTTGAAACTAGTGGATACCTCTAGAACATATGGAGGCATGACTGAGGTTCTATTATGCCTCTAGATCATGAACTATTGAGTGGTCCTAGGGTCTAGGCATTATGTGCTCTAATGAGAGTCACACAACAGTAAATGTAAATAAATTATAAATTTCAAAGCAATACTTTAAAAACTATCTTGGAATACCAAACCATTTCAATTTCCATTAAATCTCACTTTAAAAAATTCATTGAAAGCAATTCATAAAATTCACTTTGAAATCCATTTGTAAATAAAAATTTTCTGAATAAATTAGTTTTAAACCACCATAAGACCATTAGGTATTAAAATAATTTAATATAGTCCATACACACCCATATTTAATAAATACCCCTCTAAAAACATAAAACCTTTCATTGAAAAATAATGAGTTCTAAACACATATTTAGAATCAAAAACCATTGTAAAACACCCCGTTTAAATTATTCAATCCATCTAAAAGATATAATCAATCCTTTTTACTGAACACTTGGTGTACACAACCAATATATTTCAAATCATAATTGGAAAACCATCAAAATTCCCTTTCATGCCAAATATGAAAACTATATAAAAACAATTTTAAACCCATTATGGCATCACATATACGCTTAATTTCATAATAAAGAAATTCTAAACACTCAATAATTATATGGAATGTATTATAATGTATATTTCCTAGAAACACCTACCTCTTCTAAGAGAAATCACACAATGGCACATCAACTTCAATTAATTGTTCCAAACTGAGAAAGAAGACACCCCCTTAAGCCCTAAACACCAAAAAACTTAAATTAAAGCCATTATATAAACTAAAATTTATCCCAATGGCTATTATAGTTTCAAAAAGAAAATAAAACCCATAGGAAATGGGTGTGTGGAATAGGAGGTAAGAATAAGAGAAGATGAGTGATATAACTTATAAATCCACTTGGAATCGATGAATAAGAGGTCCTATATTGAAGGAGGAGGAAGGGGGAGCTCTACTTGGATATCCTTATTTGATAAAATTTTGAAAAGTGGAAGAAAGCGGGATAAAGCCCTAAAAATATTAGAGGAAAAAAAAACAAAAACACAAAATTAAAAATCAAGGTGCATAGCAATTCATGGACTAAAACCATAGTTCACAATCTAAAAGGTCTCACCATTGAAAGTTTTATGGTCTAAAACCCAAATAATAGGCTGAACTACCCCAAAAAAAACACTCAAGGGTTGGAATTATGGTTTATGGTGTGATCTACTACAGGTTCAGACCCGTAGCTTCTCAGGTCCTCTCGAACTACCCTAGAAACCACTAAGACCCATGTAGACATAAAATTAACCTAAAAAATTAATAAATAAGACCACAATGAAATAGATGTGTCACAAATATGTTTAAGGTTATTGTGTAACATAATTTGTTCATTATTTTAAAATTATTTATATAATCGAATCACTTTCCATATTAGGAACAATTCTTGTTTATTTTTTCTAAACTTCTCCACGTTTATACTTTCTCCTAATAAATCCTAAACCAATGTGATAATTATCAGGAAAAACACCATGTTAGATCACAAATACTTTGTTTTTAATAGTATTGTAAAATAAATATACAATATTATCTATGAGATAATTAACAAAAAATGAAATATATGATTTGAGGAGAATTTTATCAGAATCCAAACATCATACATATACTTTACAACCCCAAATTCCTATAAAAGTTAAATTGTGATGCTTCCCATACCAAATATAATATGACTCCTTTATGGATACCTTATATGGAATGTAGTTTATCATGAATTATATTATTTCTGGATCATTTCCCCAAAATGATATAGGAGGGTCACACCGATTCATCATTGATTGAACCAAGTTTAATAAGGTATGATATCTTCTCTTAGACACACTATTCCACTATGGTGCTCCTAGAGGAGTGACTTGTGAAATAATTTCACAATATCTTATATTATCATTAAATTCTTGGAATAAGTATTCACAACCTCAATATAATCGGAGAATCTTAATAATCTTTATTAGTTGATTACTTACATCACTTTTTAACACCAACAATTATTCAAAGGATTCAAACTCACATCTCATTAGAAACACATAACCATATCGACTAAAATAATCAATAAAGGATAGGAAGTACCTATTCCTAATACTTTATTAAGTATTAATTAGCCCATATAAATCACTATTTATATGGTCTAATAGTAAAATAGCTATTTTAATTTTTCACTAAAAAGTGATTTATTAATTTTTCCTAATAATAAAAAATAATAATTATAAAATGATTCATAATCTAATGAGTGCATAAATCTCTAATAACAGAGTCTTTGAATGTATTTCTTATTTATATGACCAATGAATCACTACTAAAGATAAAATCTATTAACCATATAAACCATTCACCATATTATCAATACTAAAAAACATTTCATTAATATATATAAAATAACTATTATTCTTAATAATAAGTGAAGAAAAACCATATTTTACAAACAAGATATAGAAAATAAATTTATATTTATGGCTATAACATAGTAACAATTTTATAATTATAGAATTAATAAACTTATCAGACTTATATCATAAGTGTCAACTTTCAACGCATCAACTCTTTCCCTATCTCCAACACATAGTTCTAGTTCCCATTTCATCTGTTATCACATATTCCTAATTATGTATTTATCATCACAAATTTGGGATTCAAACCTAGTATACAATACCCATAAGTCAAAATTATAGAAATTTATTTTTATGTTATTCACCCCCATATGGTTAGATTGTTTCTCCTTGAGAACACTTATCAACCTTAGATACTAATCTAGAATTACTTTATAGGTTATACATATAATATTACACATAATTATAATCATGATTTATACCATAAATAAAAAAATACATATTTACGGGCTTATATGATGTTTAAATTCATGTGGATTTGGAGTGGTCCAGAAGTTCACTCCTCAGTGAAGATTTTGGAGAAAAATAATTTTTATATAGTTTTATGAAGATTATGACATGTAGCAACGAGAAACCTAGTATCCCAGAGCTCATGCAAGCTTTATTACATCGGAATAAGATAAAATGAATCACATACTAAGGGGATAATCAGTTTATTTATCTTTGTAAACTAGATTCATACATGATTATTGTATTACATTTGAATTCAAAAATTAAAACTTAATTTTTTTAATGAATATCATTGATACATCTAGAAAATTATTGTATATATTTCAGAGTAAAATTAATGGAATCCTAGGGAAAGGAAAAAATAATGGTGAGCTCAAATTCCCAGTAAGGGTTAAGTGTAGAGGAATAATTCATAAATGAATAAGAATAATCAATAAAGAAAGGTAATAACTAAACACACATTCCATATAATTAATAAAATGAGAATAAAGTGCATCCAGAGATAATATCAATGCAAAAATCTCATGGATAATAATCAATATGGGAAGTTAAATAATTTAAATCACATGAAATTTAATCAATAATATTACTATCATAATTTTATAAATCATAATTAATATTTCAAGGTAAATAACTTAAAAAACATTCCATTTAATTAATAAAATGATAATGAAAAAAATCTAAAGATAATGTCATAGTGAAAATATAATAGATAGTAATAACTAGATGATGAATTAAGGAAATTATTACTTATTAGATGTAATATTTCCTAGGAACATAATACCTTTACCATCATGATCTATTCTCAAGATATTTTAAAACTGGTGGGTAGAAAACTATTTAACTAAGGCTATCCAACTGATTTGTCCTATGAGTCTACTAAAGCATCGATGATATATTATTAACTATGTCCTAACCATGTATATAGGTCCAAAGAATTCATCATATATTTAATAATTAATTTAATTCATAAAAAAATGTTCCTTATCATAAAATATCCATATTGAGTAAGGAATATAGATTTATCAATATTTACCCAGAAAAAATAACTTTCAATGTAAACATCGTATATTAAAATGGTATACAATTTAAGAAATAAGAATATCCATGATAAATAATTTTGGATATTTATGGGAAATTTAATGTCTAATGATCATAGTAAAGTGAATATGTCAAGGGTAATTTAATGACTAAAAAAAACAAGGAAGTGAATGTCAATACTGTCCTTGGTAAAAATAATAATAAACCTCCGAGAAGAAGAATATGGACGGTATAAACATATACACATTTGAGTAGCATAAAGGTTTGTTTTAATTTATGAATATAAATACCATTAAAATATCTTTAAAAACATTCATGAGGAAAATATCCTTTTCATTTTGAATTTTTTTTGAAAATCCTTTTCTTTGAAAATCAATTTTAAAAAAGATATTTAAAAATATCCTTTAAAAAATGAAAAGAAAATTTCAAATAAATAATGGTCATGAAAGTGGTTGATTCTTTATATTATATAAAATTTAAAAATAACATTCTTTTTTCACTCTGAAAAGGTTAGGAAAACACCTTATTCAGAAAGCAACCATAAGATTCCTTTCACATTTTCAATAAAAGAAAAACATGAATTATTATGAAAATGACATAATATTAATTTGAAATTTTTTTAAAGATTAAAATTGGGGTAAAATTCCTTTGAAAAATAATTTCTAAAAGGATAAAAACATTTTTGAATTTTTTTTAGAAAATATGGTTTTTGAAGAAAACAGATTTCTAACTGAAGAAATAAATGAAGTTAGATTTTCTTAAAAAATCATCAATAATTTTAAGTACCAGATAGTGAAAGAATGGAAATATTATTTGAAAAATATTATTAATAACAATAAGATAATAAAATTAAAGTATTTATTAAACAATTAGACAATTATCTCCTTCAACTGGAATTTAATAATACACAATCTCGATGAGAATGAGATTATGAAATAAACCCTTAAAATGATCATAATGTTGAATTGAGAACTAGTAAATGAATAAATTATGTGTATTAGATATAAATGAAGATAAAACAAGTTTTAATACAATATAAATTTATTATACACATAATCATATAATATCAATTACAAAAGATAAGTAATATAACCCAATAAAAGGAAATTGAGTTATGAAATTCTTTACCACTTGGTAACTTGTAACTAAAATCCCCTAAAATGAAATAATTATTATTAAAACTTAAAATACCTTTAATAATTTATTATTTATGATATTACATGTTAAATGGGAATTATATACATTATATAAAAGAAACTAGGTGCATAACATTACAATATGCCTCAATAAAATAAAATTGAGACGAAATCTCTTAAGACACATTTTCTTTTGGGTGAACATACTTTAAACTCCTTTATAGTGGTTATAAACATGTTATTAACTTATTAAATAATCATATTAATGTTTATAATATAATATATGATCATTTTATAACATCCTATCACTCTTAATTAATAATATTTCATTATTTTCATTGTTTTAAGTGTTAACTGCCTTATTTTCTTATGCGTGTTTCTTCTTGAAAGATCCAGTTCTTGCACAAATTATATATTTATATCATCTAAATAATAATAATAATAATGAAATAATTATAATATTTTTAATTAAATTGTAATTTTAAAATAAATAATGAATTATGGTTATTAAAAATTAAGTACGCTATGATCATGGAGATGGTAGGTCATACTTATACATGAGTAACATTTACATTTTTCATCAATCATTATGGAAAGGAGGTAAGTAATATATTAAATTTAAATAATGATAATGATATCATATATACCATATTATATACTTATATATTTCATCCATGTCATTTTGGGATGAAAATAGAGTCACATAGCTTCGTGAAGACGGTAGTCCAAACATACCCAAATGATGTAATCATCTTTACATGAGTAAAAATGAAAGAAATAAAATGATATATATTATCTTTCCAGAATGAAAAATATTTCATAAATATAATAATTATTTAATTTATATCACATATAATAATTAAAATTATATTTATTATCTTCCATGTGAAGAGTTACTGGAATACGAATCATATCGGTTCGTGAGGCAGCAGTCAACCGTACACACGAATTATTTTTTCGTATCTTCTAAATAATGGAAGGTAAAAAGATATATATATGATATATTGACTAAATAGGTAAACATATGTTATAAATTTCATATATATACTTTAAATCTATCATCATACCCATCATTGAGAGGTGGAAATGAAAAAACGAACAACATCAGTTTGTGAGGCGGTAATCGTCTATACACATGAATGATAATTTCATAAACCATTTGATGGAAGTGGAGATGGTTTAGGAAATTAACTTATTATAAAAATATACAAGTATATGGAATATAATTATGTTATAATATTATCATTTGTTAATAAAAATTTAAGGAGGTGTAGAAAGAAGTAAAATTAAGATGCTCATTGAAGAACATTACCTCTTCTTCGGGTATCCTCATTAAGTTTGAAATAAAGCATTCAACAGTTGGATTCATGGCAGAAATAATAATTATAAAATTAAGGGAGGGAATTTGGGAAGATATTAGGGAATTACTTGTATGAACCAAATATGTGTGAAGGTGTGAATAAGATATTAGAGGGGAGTTTCCTCTTATAAGTGGGGGAGATGACATATATGGTATTTTTGAAAAGAATTGAGTGATCCCACATTTTTTAAATCTAAAAAGGGTCCAAAATGGAAAATTATTTCACCTTATAGTTTTAATGGTCTAAATATTCCCATAAAATAGTTTTTATACAAGTTTTTGGTAATTTTAACCATTATCTTTTTTAGTTTAGCTTCTCGATAAGTCAATTTTTACCTTATCCGTAGTAATTAATTTTTACTACATTCACTATTCATTTTTGTCAAATTTTTTTGAAATTATTAGAAATTAGAAATTATTATTATTAAAAATATGGAATATATTTTTCTAAATTTAATTCAAATAATTGTAAAATTTTAATTTTTAATTTAATCCCACAGACGTGATAAGAAAACAAGCTTTCAAAGTGAAAATGTTCAAAAGTTTACAAAGTTTTCATATCTAAATTCAATATAAAAATGATTTCAATGAAATAAATTGGATTAATATATGTATAATTTTACTATTTTTACTTTAAAACCAATTTAAAATATAATTTTACATTATAAATTATTTATATAAAAAGACAATTTTCAATTAAAATCCAGTATTTTTAAGAATTCATCAAAAAATCAAACTTCTCAGAAAATCTGAAAAATTAAATGTAAGATATTTTTTATATTTTTATTTAAAAAATTAATATTATTTGGTCAAATATATTTTATAAATTTTTTAAAAATTAATTTTTAATTACGTTCAACAAATGCTACTAAATCGTCTTTTAGGAAAATACAGTTTTTCTAAAAACATTTCTTTTCCTTTTAAATGTTTCTTATTATTAACTATAATCAATAGATAACCAATAAATGTGTGTAAAACAAATATTTTAATAATTTATTTAATCCCATTCATACTTTTTATTCCAATATCTAGGCGATAACTATCATATTAAATATAAATATTAATAGTATATTATTGTTCGATAAAAATCGGTCTTGCATGCAACATAAGTTATCGAAGAAACTCGTTGTTGTGTGTAACATAAGATAATATTAGTTTCATGTGAATTGAATTTTATATAATGTATTGAATTTATTTAAAATAGTAAATATATTATAAGGTCGTAGGATGTTATATGCCTTATTATGGTTTGTGTTTCGTGTCGTACATACTCTTGATTATGATGATAATATTCTAAAATTTTAGGGTCTTACATTCTCCCCACCTTAAATAAATTTCATTCTCACAATTTAAACTTCATATTGGTAATCAAGGTTTTTAAATTTAGAAATTAGGTTGTTAAAAAACCCATATCATAAAATAGTTAATATAATTTCCCCTTAATAAGTGAGAAAGTGAAGTCTAAAGATCATATAGAATAACAAATATCTACGTTTATAATTTGGATATAATTAGAGGAAAGTGGTGATATAGACATGGATGAAAAACATAAATATTTATATAGAGTGATTGATTTAATAAATCATAAGAAACTGAATGATGAATAAAAATTTGAGGGCCTCAAAATCATAAATATATGATGATTTAAAAGCCAATATTATTCATCAAATATGAATGTAGTAGGATAACATTTTTATTTCAAGATCCTTTTTCCTAATGTTGAGTAATTATGTTACTACCTAATAATATAAAAAAACATATTAACTTGATATATTACTATTTCATAAACAAAATTTCATCCTTTTGTTGTGCTTTGATCAATTTCCAATTCATCCCTTACTCTAAGAAATGAGTATAAAAAATGACTTTTTTATGCTTGAAGCATTAAAATTCACTTTTAACGGACCGTAAGATCCAAAAAATCATGAAAATTATTTCCGTATAACTATTTTCCAAAAACCAATATGGTAAAAAAAATTATACAATAAATTAATCTCTATAAATAAAAGGCAACACTTCTGGTTTATCATTAATATTTGTTATTTTTTAAATCATTTAACTAAAAACAATGGCATATTCACTAGGACTTTGTGTAGGAAAATGGTAGGTATTAAACCCTTATCTTCCTTCTATCATGGGTTCAATCCCTATGGACTTTACAGATATGATGGGTTTTTACTTGACATATAGTTTTTCCTTTTTCAGAACTATATTAATATAATTCCTATAATATTACCAAAAAAATATGTTGGACATCCTTGAAATATATTTAATCATTAAATAAACTTTTTACTGAGGTTTTCAATATAAATTATTTTTTTATTTTTAAAAAGTATAATAATATTATTTTACAATTATTACAATTCCATTAATGATCATGTTAACCTTAAAAATTATCAATACCATTAATATTATGTCTATAAAATGTAAATTAATTATTCCTCAAATAACTTTTCCACTAAAAATTATACTTGCCATAAATTTCTCACAAAATATCCTTAATATTGGTAGAAAACCATCACATAAAACCTAAAAAAGAGGTGTTTAAGACTTCAAACTTATGATCAACCTTAATATTATAAACCCATGATAGTATTCATGACTCTTAAGTTAATGAAGACATATATTATTATGAAATTTAACACAGTCCTTATATGTTTCTTGATGCTTTTAAGAAAAATACCATTAGTAAAAATACTTCCATAATTTAATTCATGAATCCCAATACATAAATACCTCATCCGTTTTCTTTCAAAATAGGTTATTACTTGTTCTAGGGGTTAACCTAGGCCATTCATTATAATTATCTATTAAAATACTTCATAATGGTTCGTAAATAAAGTGTGAATTATCCTAAGAATATCCCCCGAGAGTATCAAAAAGGGTGCTTAGTAAGGCCCATTATCATGAACCATGGGATGATCAGGCATATCCCAATGCACCCTTTTCGAAGTTATTACCTCTAGGTACATTTTTTCTAGAATGAAATCCACTTGTAGTATATAGGGAAGTATTTATTGATTTTAATACTTATAGATCTAGTATTTTCCTCATTTTTATATGTATTTAAATTATTTAAAACCTCTAAATTTATCAATTTGAGCTTATTTGAAACAATTTTGGACTTAAGGTGTGTTTTTGACTAAAATTTTAAAATTAATTAATTCTAAAATTTTATCATATTTTAATCACTTTGGTATTTTGGACATAACTTTTAAAATATTATTCCAATTTTAGTGATATTTTTATTAGGATTCCTTGACTTATTTTCTCCAAATTTGTCTTTTAGACCAAGAGTTGATTTAATGAAATAGTGGCCTAAAAAAATAAATAAAGTTAAATTTTTTTAGGAAGATAGATTGGACCCCACCTCCGAAAATGAGGCATAAATCGGGTTACAAACCTCTATGTTAAGCAACCATTGGACGCTCAACATTGAATGAAGATTTAGGGAACATTTATCCAGAATAAAATATCAAAGTAATTAAGCCATAACTTATTCTACACATCGACGATGGATCTAAAATTTTCAGTTCAAATGAACATGAAAATTTGGAACAACTTTACATAAGATTATATTATCAAATTTGGTCATTAATGGTGTAAAATACACATAAATATTTGGATGAATAATTCATGATCCAAAAAATCTCACCCCTTTTACCTATAAAAATGTATCCCCTCTCCTTCTCAAAATATTTGAAATTATATATGGATGTTTTATATAGTTTTTTAAATTTTTTTATTTGTAATATTATTATTCATTTTTAATATATTTTACTCTTCTTCTTCATCTAATTCTATTATTTTTAAATATTTTATGATTCCACCCCATTCTTCTCCACTATGATCTCTAAAACTCATGATCATGAGTAACTAACCCAAGGAAGTTCCCAAGGGATCAATCCAGTGTTGAATCCAAGTCATTTAACATTCATGTTTATTATTTCTTATTTTATTAGAGTTAGGTCAAGAGGGATCATAGTGGGTAAGGTTTCTTTGTTTCTCCACTTTCTACCCAAGGCTTAACTTTATATTCTATAATATTTTACCTGGATCAAGGAGGTGGATGTGTGGTATCTCGATGATCATTGAGTGAACCATATATTCAAAACATGGGTATGAGAGGATTTTTTTGCATACGATGGAACATGTTCATTAGTTTTATTTGGAACTAATAAATATACGATGAAGTTTCACTATGGGTAATCTCATGGGAGGATCTCATTTATGTCTGAAATCATTCCATATGCATTCATTTTTTCCACATTTCATTATATATATATTAATATTTAATGAATATAAAACTTCTAATATTTATATTATTTAGTTTTATATTAGTTAAAATATAAATAGTGATAATATAAATTTGGTGTTGTGTGAGCTACCTTCTTGATATCAACTCTGGGTGTTCACTATATTGCATGATTATATAAATAAAATATTGAATGGGGATTCATGAAAAATAATTATGAATAAATTTAAAACCATTTATGGGGTGTAACCACACTTTCACAGTCCTTTTTTCTTTAAAAATAAAAAATCATAAATTAAAAAAAAAATTAAAAAATATTTTTCCTTGATGTTTTGAAATGATTATTTTTTTAATTTATAGAATAATTACCCACAGGTGAAAGAACCAAATAATATACCAAACCTTTCCATAGAGAATGATGTTTCTATTATTGTTAGATAGGTGAGGTTATTTTTGAAATCAAATAATGGGGATCAAGCATTCAATTAATTCATAGTTTTTTTGAGGGAGGACATGAAAAAATAAGTTTTTGAAGCGATCACTTGGGTGATAATTGAGTTCTCCCATTACTTTACAAAATTTTATAAAGTGTCCAAGGTCCAAGAAGACACCCCTTAGTATTACATGTTTTTTATAAGTATATACATGAAATGGAGGAGCTTGACTACTTGCCTCCATCTGCTACGAATCACCTTCAAGAGGAACTTCTCATTGAATAAGTGATTTAACCAGAACTAACTCAAGGAGATAAACCTTTCCTGACCTCTAAATTTTCTAATTTCATTCAATATGATTTTATTATCACTCCTTTTGATTTTGAATTTTTTTATTTGGTCAATCATTTATTTTCTTTAGAGGATGATGAACAAATTGTACTTGCACCTATTAAGGAATATATGACGCTCCCTAGACTTGTTGATTTTTTTGGAGGAATTTCATGAGGAGATCCAAGTGGATTTTCCTAAGGAAACCAACCCAAAATCTATATACATTGATGGAGAAGAATTTTATATTGATACTTAATGTTTTAATTTTATTAAAATATAATTACACTATGTATTTCACTTTTATTATTCTTTTTATGAAACATTCCTTAAGAAAGCACTGGATATAGAAGAATATATTACACAAGTAGCAACCAAATAGGAGGATGTTCTATACTTCATCCTACCCTCTCCATGAAAACTATATCACATTGTGAAGGAGGTGGATCTGGTGTACCCTATACATGGAATTATCCTCAACAACAAAAAAGGATAAATGGAAGCTAGGGAAAGCAACATGTGGTGGTTCAATTCCAAGAATATCCACCCAATATCTCATTATGGATAATAGCCAGTACTTCACTATGGATGAAGTAAAAAATTGAGTGCCCACTTGTGGGATTGTACCAAGATTTTTCCTTTACTTGGTTTCTAGTACATTTAATTTCAATCTTAGGAGTTTATATTTAAATTTCATTTTCTGGATTAGCCCAACTTGAATCTTGGTCCGTATTATTTTTTGAGCAAAAATGACATGCTTCTTGTGCTTAATTGAGTAATTTTCTTTTATAGGTTCATTATTTTAGAAGGGAACCCCCGAATAGCCAAGGAGGAAAGAGGAATAAGCTTCATTTCAAAAGGGAGTTCACTTTTAATATTTATATTTTAATATCCCTACATTTCTATCCGATAACATTTTTGAGCCTTAACCTAAAATTTCATGCCCATACTTGAATTCACGCTTTAATTGAATTATCTAGGAGACATGAGTTTCTTAGTAATCCAGTGATTCCATATTTTATATTTCAATATTAATTAAATTGAATGAGTAAAATTGAGAATTTTATAATTAAAGTGAATCATGGATTTTAAAAATTAGGACTCATGAATTAAGGTAATTAGTTGATTCATTTAAATGAAATTTCCAATTTTTTTTCATGATTTAAATTTCTAAAATTCATGTTAATCTATTTTTTATTATTAATCATGCCTTGATTTATTTTCTAATGTTATAATTCCCATTTTCGAGATGATTTATAGAATAATTACTTCCTATTTTATTCTTGAGAATATTTCTTGAGTAATCTTGGGACATGTCACTGACCAAAACTTACATTTGATCTTTTCAAATCCATGACTATGAAAAAACACATTTTAAATGATTGAGCAATCTTTTGATAATCCATTTATCCTTCAAATACCAACTTACATAAATATTTATTTATCCCATAGAGACCATGAATGAACTTTATAAGGATGAGCCATATTTTAAGACATTTTTATCAATTCCTATGATACTCTGGGTATTTTCATGATATTTTAAAATTTAAAGTGTTGGGGTGAAGGGAATCATGGTGGAAGGGATTATTTATATTATAAGGAAATGGTATGGGGGTGCTTATTGCGGTAATAAATTATGTTAGTTCATTTATTCATGATACTTCATTTTTTCTCCTCTTGAATTAAAAAAAATGAAAAATTAAAAAAAGAACCAAAAAATAAGAAAAATGGGTTATGATTTGGGAAAACAAAAAATCACCATTACTAGACCTATTAGTTTTATCATACATGGTTTGGTGGTGGATGTAAAGTTTATTATAATCATAACTTTTTAAAAATAAAAAAAATGGAAAGGTTGTTTGAAAAATAAAAAAATATAAATCTAAAAAATATCCAAGAGGGTGAAAAAATCATTCATCATGATTTATTTGATCATAACATTTACTTTGAGTTTTGGGGAAGGAGGGTTTCTACATTGAAGGGGGTAATTTTATTACACTTTTATTTTTTATATCATTCATTTTATTTAAGAGATAAACCTCTTCATTAAGCCATAAATTTTAAAGCATCAAATCATACTAACCTTAATCCTCAGAGTCATTTGAACATTGATTTAAAAGTCCTCATTATTTAGGTGCTTTTTTTCTTTACAAATGGGATAAAGTAGTTCCTTTACAAGATTATGGATAAGGATCATGTTCTCATGATATGATCATAAACCTACATTAATGGTATCATGAGTGATGAGAGAAAAGAATCCATTGTGGGGAATATCATGATTTGGAATATTTAATAATAATTAATTAAGGAACATAAATAAATGAAAGGAGAAGTTCCATAATTTCTCATAAGAAAAAATTAAAATACATGAATTTATTATTTATTTAAAAAATGGGAAATTAAATTAATATTTTTGTTACATCTGATAATTTTATTTGACATTGAAAATTGTTTTATTTTATCACTTTTGAATTTGAATATTGATAACATTGGTGCTATCTAATTTTCAATGTTGAGATTTTATTCTTGAGGACAATCATGGTTTAAGAGTGGGCGAATTGATAGAGATAATATTTTATGCTTTTTTATATGTTTTTAAATTATTTAAACCCTCCAAATTTATCAATTTTAGATTATTTGTAACAATTTTGGACTTATGGTGTGTTTTGGACTAAAATGTGAAAATTACATAATTATATAATTTTAGTAGATTTTAATCTCTTTGGTATTTGGGGAATAACATTTTAAACATTATTCCAATTTGAGTGATTCTTTTTTTGTAGGATTCCTTGATTTATTATCTCCAACTTTGTCTTTTGGACTAAGAGATGATTCTAACAACTAGAATAAAAAATTCAATCATGTTAAAAATTTGTTTGGGAAGATAGAGTGGACCCCACATTAGTAAATGAGAGATAAATCAGGCTAAATACCTCCAATTGAGGCAACCATTGGATACTCAACATTGAATGAAGATTTAGGAAACATTTGGCTTGAGTAAATCTTAAAGTAATTATGACATAACTTCTTCTACACATGGAAGATGGAGATAAAATTTTGAGGTCAAACACAAAAGGAAAATTAGTGTAACTTTTCAAAAAAAAAACATTACCAAATTCATTCATTAATTAGGTCATGGAAAAAGTTTGGAGGGATAATTATGGATAAAAAAATATTACCCCTTTTTTCTATAAAAATGTATCCAATCTCCTTCTAAAAAAATTGGTAATTATATGTGGCCATTTTATACCATTTTGTAGTTTATTTTATTTTTAATATTATTATTTATTTTTAATAAATTTTACTATTATTATTTATCTCATTTTCTTATTTTTAAATATTTTTTGATTCCACCATGTTCTTATCCACTATAATCTCTAAAACTAATGATCATGAGTAACTAACCCAAGGAATTTCCCAAGGGATCAATCCATTGTTGAATCTAAGTAATTTTACATTATTGTTTATTATTTCTTATTTTATCAGAGTTTGGTCAAGGGGGGTCTTGGTGGGTAAGGCACCTTTGTGTCTCCACTTTCCACCCAAGGGTTTACTTTCTCTTCTACAATATTTTCCCTTGATTGTGGAGGTAGATGTGTGGTATCTCAGAAATCATTAAGTATACCATATATTAAAAAAATGGTTAGGAGATGATTTTCATTAATGAAATGTATCATGTTCATTAATTTTAGTTATAACTAATAAAGATACGATGAAGGTTCACTATGGGTAATCTTCTTGGAGGATCTCCTTTCTATCTGATATCATTCCATATGCATTCATTTTGTCCAAATTTCATTGTATATATATATATATATTTCCGGAATATTTCAAACTCATAATATTTATATTATTTGGTTTTATATTAGTTAAAATATAAATTTTAACAATAGAAATATGGTGTTGTGTGAGCTGCCTCCTTGATAATGACTCTGGGTGTGCACTATATTGCATGCTTTGGAAAATAAAATATTGACCAGATATTCAGGATAGGTCCTCTCACATTAAAGACCCACATAATGTGTTCCTTACCAAAAATTTATTATGTTCTTATATAATTATCCTCAAATTATATTATAGTGTTTTATTCACTAATCAATGTTTTCCTAAATCTAGTTTCTAAAGCTTCTACTAAACTTCCTCTGATACCAACTCTAGGGACCCTAACCCCCATAGCCTGAAGTCGATGCCTACATTATTACATTGGAATAAGATAAAAGGAATAATATTTTGATATACTAATTAGTTTAGTAGTCTTGGTAAACTAGATACATACATGATTTTTACATTACATTTGAATAAAAAAATTCAAACATAATTTTTTTTCAAGAATATCATTATTCCTTATAGAAAATTCTTGAATATATGTCATAGTAAACTTCATGGAATACTAGGTAAAGGAATAAAAATAAGGATGATATTAAATTACCAGAAAGGTTTAAGTACAACAAAATAATTCATGAAACAATAATCATAATCAATATAGAAAGGTAATAGAAAAACACATATATCATACAATCAATAAACTGAGAGGCAAGTGAAATTGGAGATAATATCAATGTGAAAATATCATGGATAATAATCAATATGAGAATGTAAATAATTGAAAACTCATGCCATTTAATCAAAAATATGAATATAATAATTAGCTAAGTCATAATAAATATGGAAAAGTAAATAACTAAAAACACATTCCATTTAATCAATAAAACAACAATGAAATGAATTAAGAGATAATGTCATAGTGAAAATCTATTGGATAGTAATAACTAAATACTAAATAAATGAAATTATTAATTATTAGACATCATGTTTCCCAAGAACATGATACCTTTACTATGGAGATCTATTATCCAGATGTTTAAAAATGATAGGTTGAAACTCATTTAACTAAGGCTAACCAACTGATTCGTCCCATAATACTATTGATGCATCAAGGGGATAACATTAACTGGGCCCCACCCATGTCCACAGGTCCAAATCATTTCTCATATATTTAATAATCAATTTAATTCATAAAAAATGTTCCTTATCATAAAATATCCATATTAATTAATCACTATTTATTAATCAATATTTTCATAAATAAACAAATAAATTTCAATATAAAAATTGTATGCTAAAAATGTATATGGTTTAATAAATAATCATATAAATTATAAATAATATGGATATTTATGAGAAATTTAATATCTAATGATCACATGAAAGTGAATATATCAAGGGGAAGTTAATTACTATAAAATGAAATAAGGAAGTGGATGTTAATACCGTCCGTGGTCAAAATAATAATAAACCATCCAGAAGAAGAATAAGAATGGTATAAAAATATAATAATTAGAGTATAATAAAGGGTTTTTTCATTGATGAATAGAAATACCATAAAAATATCTTTACAAAAATTCATGAGGAAAATATTCTTTTATTTTGGATTTTTTTGAAAATCATTTTCTTTGAAAGTCACACTAAAAAACATTTTCTTTAACATGATCCTGGTAAACATGAAAAAGAAGATTAAAAGAAATTATGATCATGATGGATAGTAATTCTGTATTTTCCATAAATTTTAAAAATGTAATTCCTTTTTAATTTTAAAAAGGTTATGAATGTTACTTATTCAGAAAATGACAAGAATATTCCTTTCACATTTTTGGGAAAAGACAAATGATCATTGTTTTGAAAAAAACATAAGATTCCTTTATTTTTTTTTAAAAGAGTAAAAATGGGTAAAAATTCCTATTCAAAATAATTTTTAAAAGGCTAATTTTTTTTTTGATTTTTTTAGAAAACATGGATTTAGAAGAAAATAGATATTTGATTAAAGAGAGAAATAAAGTCAAATTTTATTAAAAAACATTTCTCAATGATTTTAAGTACCAAAGAGTGGAATAATGGTACTATTATTTAAAAAAAATTATGAATAAAGAAAGGATAATATAATTAAATGGTTTATTAAATAATGATCAAATGATTTCCTTCAACTATAATTTAATAATAATAAATCTTGATGAGGATGAGATTGTAAAATAAACCCTTACAATGATCATAATGCTGAAGTGAGAATTATTCAATCAATATATTATGTGTATTGGATGAAAATAACCATAAAAAAGTGTAAATACATCATAGGATAATAAAAATCCATTATAAACATAATCATAGAATATCAATGATGATAAAGAGGTAATATAACCCAATGAAGGAAATTGAGTTATGAAATTATTTACCACTTGGTAACTTTTAATTCAATTACCCTAAGATGAAATAATTAAAATTGAGACTTAAAATACCATGAATAAATAATTATTCATGATATTACATTTCATATGGGAATTATATAAACCATATAAATGAACTAAGTGCACAAAATTATAACATGACTCGATGAAATGAAATTGAGACAAAATCCATTACCACACAATTCCTTTTGGTTGAATGTACTTTAAACTCATGTATTTCGTTTTAAAAATTATATTAACTTATTTAAGAATCCTATTAGCATTTTTAATATCATATATGATCCTTTTAAAACATATTATCACTCTTTGTTAATAATATTTCATTATTTTTATTGTTTCAGGTGTTAATTTTCTTATTTTTACATGCGTGTTTCATCATGAAAGATCTGGTTCTTTCACATATTATATAATTATACCATCTACAAAATAATAATAATGAAATGATTATAATAATTTTAAATCAATATTACTTTTAAAACCAATCATGAATGATGATTTTAAAAAATGAAGTATGTTACGATCATGGAGACGACAAACTCCACATATTCATGAGTAACATTTCCATTTTTCCCCGATCATTATAAAAAGGATTTAAGTAATATATTACCTATAAAAATTATAATTATATCTTATATACCATATTATATACTTATATATTTCATCTGTGTGGTTTGGTTATGAAAATAGAGTCACATAGCTTTGTGAAGGCAGTAGTCCACACGTATACGAACGATGTTATCATCTTTATATGAGTGAAAAAAAGAAAGAAAATGATATATATTATCTTTAAAAAATGTTAAATAGGTAATTATTATCATATTATTTTCATTTATGTCACATATAATCATTAAAATTATCTTTATCACCTTCCATGTGAAGCGTTAGTGAAAGACGAATCACATCGTTTCGTGAGGTGGAACTCCGCCGTACACACGGGCGACATTATCGTATCTCCTACAAAATTCAAGGTAAAAATATATATATGATATAGTAACTACATAGGTAAAAATATTTTATAAGTATAATATTTATACTTTATATCCATCATCATACCCAACCTTGAGTGGTAGAAATGAAAAAATGAATGATATCGGTTCACGAGGCGGTAGTCCACCGTACACACGAACAATGATTTCATAACCCATTTAATGGATGTGGATAATGTTTTTGGTCCTCAAATGATTTTAAAAACATCCTAGTATTTATAATATACTTATTTTATTATATTATCATGGTTTAATAAAAATTTAATGAGGTGGATAAAGAAGTAAAATAAAGGCGCTCATTGAAGAATATCACCTCTTCTTCGAGTCTCATCCTATGGTTTTCACTAAAAACTTAAAAGGTCAGATTTTTCTCAAAATAAGGATTCCAGGATTATTTTATTTAATTTTGGTAGTTATTGGCTAAACCAAATAGGTTTTAATGTGTGAAGAAGGTAGGGGGTTGGCCTTTTATAAGTGGGGGAGGGGACACACTTAGTATTTTTAAGAATAATTGAGTGCTTCAATATTTTTAAAATTTAAAAAGGGTAAAAAATGGATAATTATATAACTTTAGTGGTTTAATGGTATAAAATTACCATCAAATAGTTTTTAGAGAAGTTTTACTATTTTTTTAATTTAACCCCTCGGTAAATCATTTTTTTCTTTAACCATGCCAATTAATGTTTACTGCATTCACTATTAATTTTGGTAAAAAAAATAATTTTAAATTATTATATATTATATATTATTATAATTAAAAATATTTAATACATTTTTACAAATTAAAATCACATAAGTGGACAATTTTAATTTAAAATTAATCCTGTAGACATGATGAGAAAGTAGGTTTTTAAAGTGTAAATGTTAAAAAGTTTACAAAGTTTTTATATTTCAATTCAATAGGAAAATTATTCCAATGAACTAAATTGGATTAATATATGTATAATTGAGAAATTTTTACTTTAAAACAAACTAAAAATATAATATTATATTATAAATTATTTATATGAAAATTCATTTTTCAATTAAAATCTAGTATTTTTCATTATTCATCAAAAAATGAAACTTCTCAGAAAATCCCAATAATTCACCCAAAAATAATTTTGGCATTATGATTTCAAAAATTAATTTTTATTTTGTAAAATATATTTTCCTAAAAGTGTTATAAATTAATTTTAAATTATGTGCGCTAAGAATGACTAAACTATCTTTTAGGAAAATACAGTTTTTTTGAAAACAATTCTTTTTTCTTTTTAGTGATTCTTATTTTTAAATATAATCAATAGATAAACAATAAATTTCTGAAAAATAAATATTTTCATAATTTATTTACTCCTATTAATTCCCACCATTCCAATGTTTAGGCAATAACTATTATATTAAATAATAATATTAATAGTATATTGTTGTTTGGTAAAACTCAATCTTGCATGTAACACAAGCTATAAAAGGAACTTGTTGTTTTATATAACTTAAGATAAACTCAATTTTGTGTTCATTAAAGGATATATAATTTATTGAATTGATTTAAAATAATAAATATATCATAAGATCTTAGGATGTTATATTCCTTCACATGCTTGGTATTATGAGTTATACACGCTATTGAATATGAAGTTCATGTTTTATAATTTTGGGGTGTTACATGAAGTGTTTGAATTTTACAAATAATTTTTGATAAAGGAAAGATAAATTTAACCATGAAATAATATATTATCATAGTCTATGTTGGTAATTTGGTCTCATCATGTACGATAACATGTTAACATTGAACACAAAATAGTTTGTTCCGGTGGTGTATCTGACAACAATCAGTGTACATCCACCATGATGTGGTTAGTCCTCAGAGTGGATATAACTCTATTCCTATGGTCTGCTAACCATGCATGGTTATGTAAAAAATTATACAATGACTTTTTTTTAGTTTGAACAACCATGGTGTCTTCTCTTGAACAACACCATTTTACCTGGAAATATTAATATACCCATATATGGTGGTTAAATAACTATTCTATTTTGAAAAAACCATCAAAGGACATGGAATGATCAATGTTCTAGAAAAAAACATTAAAATATATTTTAAATATTATCTATATTTTATTTATCCATCATTAAATTGTGATCTATTACCACTGATGGTTCCTTGGTACATATTTATGCCCATATATAGTGGAAGGAAACATAAAACCCATTGAATGATTGACCCGAAGTGGAATCGATAAGATGAAATAGAAAATCCATAAAATATGAATACCTAATTATACATGATTCAAATCTTCACTGAAGTGATTTTGATTTAGTTTTGATAGAAAAACCCAATAGGTAATTTCCTTCAGTGGTATCCACTAGACACTGGAATTACTGAACACTTTGGTAAGACCTATTCTCTATAATGGTGTGCTAACACCTTATTCTTGATGGAAAATATAGAGAAAAGAATCAAAGAGATATTCAACCAACAGATAATGATCTCCCGTGTTATGAATAACGTTTAATAAAGTCCATTTTAATGGCCTCATTTATTACTAGATGTATCCTCTTGGATTCTAAAATTTTATAAATTATTAAATGTCCAAACCATTTTTCTTCCACCTCATTTATTGATCCAATTTTTAAATTACTTTAACAATAAATATTTCATATACACATAATCATATGATGTGTCCATAGACCAAAATCAAACTCATAATCAGTATGGGAGAAATTACTAAATGATATCACATATTATTCTATATGTGCAACATGATGTCGTATAAATTATTACGTAAAGAAATTAATCATGGAATAGTGATTCTCACCACTTCTTTGTCTGATATTTAGTAAAAAATATTCAAAGTATGCATGTTTTTAGATGGAAAGTTTCATTTATAGGTGATGTCTCCCAATTCATTATGTGAATACCTCAACACTAGTCACTATAACTTAGCTAATTAGAGGTAGTTTTAGAGAGTTCACTTACCGGTGATGTTGGTTCACTCAAGTAGAGCCCCAAATAATTTGGGTCATGACATAGAGACATCAAAGTAGGTATATATAAGGTATAAAGTTTAGAGTTAGGTACATATGAGGTTTTTTTTTTGGAATGAATTCACAAAATGTTAAGGGGATTAGGGTATAGACTGTAAATCTTGGGAACTCAATAATAGGATATGCTGGTTGACACATTACAATGAATGAAATCTGATAACCTTCTAGATAAATAAAATAAATAGAGCATTGTTTTTGGGGTAAAAAAAAACTTGGTACATACATAATACAAACAATAAGGAATTTTTGTTTTTATAATGTGACATGAGATTCTCTAGACCCATACTTAAGGATCCAATGCTAAACATACATACATTTTAATACATCATCATAGTTATAACAAAATCCTAATATCAAAAGTTTTGTGTCTTTTGTAAATTGGTATATATCCATATAAATTCATAATACAATACACATTTTTTCTACAAAGATTCACAACACATGTAATTCATATATACAAATACCTTTGATTGAAAATTTTGGGGGAAAGGTGGAAATAAGAGAATGAGTGATGTATAAAGCTCATTAAGGGAATAATCAAGAATAACATGATAAAAAATAAATAAATGTAAGTCAAGAGGCATATCATGATAACATAAATAGATAATAATCATTAATTCTCACATGGGAGTATGACATGAGAAAACGACATTATAAAATCACGGTATCATGTGAATGCGACAAAAATATAACACGTGAAATCATAATCATAAGTAGAGGTTAATGTCTAATACATCATAATCATAAGTTGAATTTAACAACCAATACATCATATCATTATGTGCTTAGGTTATCCACCAATGAACCACACATGGTATCTTATAATATGTAAACATTACCCAATGCATTAGAGCGCTATTAGGGCTCACCCTTCACTTTCTTGGAATATACATGCTTATGTGTTCTAAATGAGTAAACATACATAAATGCATCAACAATCATAACATAAACCCTAGGAAAATAAATGGGTATCCAATGAAATTACATATCTATCTATTTAAATACCATCCAATCAAGATAAAATATTATAAAGTATTTACACCATATAAAATAAATGGTATATAATATAGTCAACGATTTCCCCAATCAATTGATGAATGTGTATATAAGTTAACACCATTCACACAAAAGAATCTTACAAGGGTATCCACAGGGGGAATTTATTGGAAGAAAATTTATGAAAAACTAATGATAAGGAAATATAAATGTAGTGATTGATTATTACCCATATAGATTTCATTTCCACCATACTGTGTGTACATATGAACATAGAAATAGGAGAGAAAGGTAAAATACCTAAGAAATAATGAGTGTGTTAGAGAATATAATCATCAGTTACAACATGAGTGGGAAAAAATCCTATTCAATGGATTAATGTGTAAATCTAGGTGAATATACAACAATCAACTTTAGAAACTATTTTATATTCACAATTATTTGGGAAGTACCTCTGTTGACATCACCTGTTTTGATAATCTCAATTATATTTTAATATGATTTGAAAATCCAAACTAATGTTCACTCATATATTAATTACTTTTTCATCCTTCTATTGAAGTGATAAGAATATAAAAATGATCATTGGAATATGTTAATCAATGTTTATCTATTTTTATATGTCCTTTGAAATAATTATAACTCAATCTGCATATGTGTTGCGTAGAACATATAAGTGTTAAGTCCACCTATATGCTCATAGCTACTGATAGAACAAAGCTACCGATATGCATAACTGTTATCGATAGAAGTAGAGCTACTAATAGAATAAGTCTACCAGTATGCATATGTCTAGAGATATGCACTTAATCACTAATATGTTACATACCTACCGGTACTTAGTCTACTGATAGATGAGGTCACCGATACGGTTAAGGTCACCGATATGCATAACAACTACCAATAGAACAGAGCTACCGGTGTATGCAAGTCTACCGCTATGAAGTCCAATGAAGATCTGTTGATACAAAGTCTACCAATATAGGCTACCAATACAAATAGACACATCTACCGCTATAAAGACCTACCAATACAACCAGAGACGAACGACTACCATTACAAAGTTCACCGATACAGACAGAGTCACTGATATGAGCATCTAATGGTACAAGCGAGTTACTGATGGACAAGAAGAGCTACCAATAGATAGCTATCGATACAATGAGCTACTAGTACAAGAACTGAGAGCTACTGATATGAATCTCACTACTATACAAAGTCCACCATTACAAGTCTACCGATAGAAAGCTACTGATAAGATGACTATTAAGCAGTCAACGCTACTTAACTCTATTTCTATTTATTTATTAATAAGCAGTCATATTTTTTGATTTTAATGCAATTAATGTTATTTAATGATAGTTTTTGGAATGTCAGGGAACCTTACCTCATACCTATGAAACGTTAATCATTCCCATTGCCGGAGTTAAAATCTATAAAAGGAAGGACAAAATCCGGGAAAAGGTGCGGTTGAATAGTCATGCATTTACCCAGAAAAGAAAGGCGACATCCATACACCTGTGTACTTGAAGAACACTAGACATACACGAGGCCATTAATACATGAAGATAACACAAGATGAATCTTGGTCAAGGAAGTGAAGAACTACAATGATCTCTTTATACACTCAAGCTGATCAAACTGAACCTAAAAATCAAGGAAGCAAATGACACTCTGTTTTCAAGAAAAAAACCAGAGAAGTACTCAGAAGCATTTCTCTTCAATAAAAAGGAGTCCAGAGCTGCACTTCAAATCACTAGAGCATTCTAAACTCTTATATACTCTCTTAGTGATTATTCTATTTACATTTTGAGCAGTGTGCATACTCTGTATATTTTATACACCCACTGTCTCCTGTTCTAAACTGGAGGATTTCTAAATCCTCATAAAAAAATTCTATAACTCTTTTGTATCCCACTGTGGATAGTGGTAGAGGTCAAGTAGGACTTGAACAGCCTGTGTGCTGTTGCTTTGTTTTCCCGCAAAGAACTGTGGTAGAGGTCTTAGTACCTGGACAGTCTCTGTACTGTTGTTTACCCAGATCTAGGGTGTGGATCAAAATTTATATAAATTGTTTGAGAGGACTAAGTCTCGGATTGATACTGAACCTCTTGTTTTAAAAATTTTGTGCTTACTTATTTTTTTAACTATATTTAATATTCCGCTACTAATTACTTTGAAATATAAAATTGTTTTAAAGTTACTTTGATTATTAATCTAGTAAGTGTTAGTAAATTTTTTAAATCAGTAGGATAATTTCAAAATCTAATTTAATCTTATGATTAAATTAACTGAGACCTAATCAATCTTTTGAGAACCTAATTTAACCCTTATAGTTTTACAAATTCACTACAGTTTAACTTAGTTTTTAATTGGGGGATTTTTATAAGAATATCTTTAATAGAAATTTTTAATTGGAACTCAATTCACCCCCCTCTTGAGTATCCACTTCGACCAACATTTGGTATCATAGGGTTGTTTACTTTTAAAGGATTTTTTAAATACTCTGTTTCTCAACTGTGATTTTAGTTGTATCTTAAAGATCTTAAATTTCTGTTAATTATAAATTTTATCTCTTTAAATATTTTTCTAAAATCTAATTATGGATAATAGACTTTAAGGTGCTGCTACCAACAGGACACCCTTATTTAATGGTACAAATTAATCCAAGTGGAAACTTAAAATGAAAATTCATTTAGAGAGTATGGAATTTGACATCTGTACGGCTATAAAGACTCAATATAAAATTCCAGCAACTGAAAGAACTACTTGGGATGAACCTACTAAAACTGCCTACAATAATAACTGTAAAGCAATGAATGCTTTATACTATGATTTAGGGGATAAAGAATTTAATCACATATCTTCTTGAAAAATTGCCTATGAAATTTGCGATACCTTGAGTGTTTCCCATGAGGGAACAACCAATGTTAAGGAAATGAGATTGAATACCTATAATATTAAGTATGATAAATTTAAAATAAAGTTTGATGAACCTATTTCTGAAATGTATCTCAGGTTCAATGAAATCGTCAACACTATGAGCTCACTTGGAAAAGCTGTTCCTGCAAAGGAGAAGATTATGAGAATATTACGATGTCTACCAGAAAGATGGAGAGGAATCTATTTCAATAAGAGAATCGTGTGATATAAGTTCACTGCCTGTTAAGGAATTAATTGGTAAGCTTATGATGTATGAAGAAGAACTTAAAGTAAACAAAGAATAAGATTATGAACCAAGGAACAAGTTAGTAGCCTTCAAGACATCTGCTTCAAAGAGCAAGAACAATGAGAAAGTTCACATACCTACTGAAAGCTCAACAAGTGAAGGTTCAGATTCTGACAGTGATGCTGATATGGCTCTAATATTCAAGAGATTCAAGAAGTTCTATAGGAATAATCAATTATTTATAAAATCAAACTACAAAGGAAAGTATGAAAATAAAGGTCATTGGAATAAGGACTAGAAAAAGCCTGATAAAAGTGATGACATTGTCTACTATGAATGCAAAAGAAAAGGTCACATTATAGAAAACTGTCCAAAATTAAAGTTAAAAAAGAAATATGACTACAAGGACAATAAGTACAAGAAAGATATAAAAGCAACTTGGAATTATTTAGAAGATAGTTCAAGTGATTCTGATTCCACTCAGGATGAAAAATCTCAAAAAACTAACTTGTGTTTTATGACAAACACATCTGAGGTAACACTAGATACTCCTTCTTTAAATTCTTATTATTCTGGAGTTGATTATGATTCTGAATCTGAAAATATGTCTAGTGAAGAGTTATTTGAATATTGTAATATTCTATAAGAAACCTGTAATGAATTGAGGGACAAGTATAAAACCTTGAATAAACAACATGCTTTAACTGGCTCTGTTAAATCTGCACATGATGTAGAAAAGGAAAATAATGCTCAATTACTTAAGGAAAAGACTGATATGAAATTATCTAATGAGAAATTAAGGACGGACTTAGAGAAATTCACAAATGAAAAAGATACACTTACAAAAATGTTATGAAAACAAGTGGCACCAAAATATACCACTAGAATAGGCTATCAGCCTGGACAAAGACAAATTACAAAAAATAGATTTATTCCTAAATCTGGACAGAATGTTGCTAGTTCTAGTTCTAGAAACACATATGATTCAACTAGTTATTCACATAGTTACAGATCAAATAAAGTTTATCTTTCAAAATCCATTGATTCTGCATATTATATGAGACCCATAAGACAATTCTGGGTACCTAAAGCTTTGCTTGCTAACCTATCTGGACCCAAGAAAATATGGGTACCAAAATCATTCTCTGTTTAAACCTGTTTTATAGGAAACTTGCTTGAAAAGTTCCCATAAGAAGGTATGGTACTTGGACAATGGATGTTCAAGGCATATGACTGGAGATTACTAATTCTTTAAGAGTTTAATCAAAGTTTATGGAGGCCATTTCACCTTTGGTGATAACTCTAAAGGAAAAATCATCGGCCTAGGCCAGATTAGTAACACTGATTCAGTTTTAATTTACAATGTTTTATTTGTTGATGGACTTAAATACAACTTGTTAAGTATTTCTCAATTGTGTGATGATGGTTTCAATGTGAAATTTTAAAACGATTCTTGTAATGTTTTTAATTCTATAAATATTTTAGTATTTTTTTCTTTAAAAAATGAAAATGTTTATGCTGTTGATTTGAATTATTTATCTAAACAAAACATTACTTATTTGAATGATTTTCATAAAGAGTCTTGGATATGGCACAGAATATTAGGACATTGAAATGTTCATTCTCTTAGAAAAATGACTGGGAAGAACTTTGTTAGAGACATACCTAAACTTGAATTCCCAGCTGATAAAGTTTGTAATCCCTATCAAAAGGGGAACCAACATAAAGTTTCTTTTAAATCAAAGAAAGAAGTTTCAACTTCTAAACCTCTCGATTTGGTTCACCTGGAATTTTTTGGACCCTCTAGAGTTTCTAGTTTAAATGGGAAGAACTATTTCTATGTATTAGTAGATGACTATTCTAGGTACACTTGGGTATACTTCTTAGCTCACAAAAGTGAATCTTGTTCTTACTTCATTAAATATTCCAAGTCTGTGGAAAACCTTAGTGGACTTAATATTAAGACTTTGAGAAGTGACATGGGCCGTGAGTTTTAAAATCATGAGTTTGAATCTTACTACTCATACAATGACTATAATCATAAATTTTCTGCCCCTAGGACACCCCAGCAGAATGGTGTAGTAGAAAGAAGAAACAAAACCCTTCAAGAAATTGCAAGAACTATGCTTAATGAGTCTGACCTGCCTATTTACTTTTGTGATGAAGCTATAATACCAGATTTCTATATTATAAATAGATTCTTAATTAGACCTGTTCTTAAAAATACCCCTTATGAGTTATGGAACCATAGGAAACCTAAGGTTAATTACTTTAATGTTTTTGGTTGCAAAGTATTTATTCTCAATACTAAGGATAATATGGACAAGCTTGATTCCAAGTGTGATGAAAGAATTTTTCTTGGTTATTCTTTAACTAGAAAAGCCTATAGTGTCTTTAATAAAAGAACCAAATGTGTGGAAGAATCTGTTCACATCAAGTTTTATGAAACTGATACACATGAACCCAAATCTTCCATTTAAAATCTTGAAGAAGAATTGTCTGTTTTGAACCATAATGATAAAATAAATGAACCTGTTGTAAAGACATCCATTTCTGGAAACTTTCCAGAACCTGTTTATGTAGAGCCTGAATCTTGATAAGAACCAGAAATTTATACTCCTACCTTTACTAGATCAACTAGGATTCTAAAGAATCATCCTTTAGATGTTGTTGTTGGTAATCTTGATAGAGGGACACAAACTAGAGCTTCTCTAAGAAACCAGGTTGAACATCAAGGTTTTCTTTCACAGTTAGAACCTAAAAATGTCAATGATGCAATCAATGATGAATTTTGGGTGATGGCTATGCAAGAAGAATTAAATCAATTTGAAAGAAACAAATTCCGGGAATTAGTTGACAGACCTAAGGACACTTTGACCATAGGCACTAAATGGGTTTTTAGAAACAAAGTTGATGAGTCTGAAAATATAGTTAGAAACAAAGAAAGGTTAGTTACACAAGGGTATAGTCAAGAGGAAGGAATAGACTATGAGGAAACCTTTTCCTCTGTAGCTAGATTAGAAGCTATTAGGATTCTACTTTCCTATGCTGCTCATCTGAATTTCAAGTTATATCAAATGGATGTTAAAAGTGATTTTCTAAATGGTTTTATAATTGGAGATATTTTTGTTGAACAACCACATGGATTTAATAATCCTAATTTTCCAAATCGAGTTTTTAAGCTATTTAAAGCTTTATATGGTTTGAAACAAGCTCCATGAGCTTGGTATGATAGACTTAGTAATTTTTTTATTTCAAAAGGTTTTTTCTAAAGGGATTGCTGACCCAACTCTTTTTATTAAAATAATTTATAAAGATGTTTTGATAGTAAAAATCTATGTTTATGATATTATTTTTGGATCTTCTAAAAATACTTTGTGTATTGATTTTTCAAAGAGCATGAAAAATGAATTTGAAATGAGTTTAATGGGAGAACTCAAATATTTTCTTGGATTTCAAGTTTTTCAAAATGAAAATGGTATTATTTTAAATCAAAGTAAATATACAAAGGATATTTTAAAACATTTTGGTTTAGATAATATTAAGGAAAGTGATACACCCATGAGTACTACCTGTAAGTTGGTAATTGATGAATCTGGGAAACTAGTTGATCAAACCAATTACAGAGGTATGATTGGAAGTCTACTGTACCTTAGTTCTAGTCGACTAGACATTATGTTTAGTGTGTGTATGTGTGAAATATTTCAAGCTAATCCAAAAGAATCCCATTTTCTTACTGTTAAAAGAATTTTCAAATATATTAAACATACTGTAAATTTAGGTTTGTTTTATCCAAAAGGACAATATTTTGAGTTAATGAGTTATTCAGATGCTGAATTTGCTGGTTGCAAGTTGGATAGAAAAAGAACACCTTGAACATGTCATTTATTGGGAAAATCCTCAGTGTCTTGGTGTAGTAAGAAAAAGAATTCAGTTTCTTTTTCTACTGTTGAAGCAGAGTATATAGCTGCTGGTAGTTTATGTGCACAAATTCCGTGGATGAAACACACTCTTTTGGACTAAGGATATAAATTTAGACATGTATCAGTAAAATGTGATAACACGAGTTCAATTAACATATCTAAGAATCCTGTGTATCACTCTAGGACTAAGCACATTGATATAAGGTACAATTTTTTGAGTGATCATTACCAAAAAGATGATATTACTCTTGAATTTATAGGCACTGAACATCAATTAGCTGGAATTTTCACCAAACCATTAAGTTCGGATTGGCTAATTTACATTAGACATGAATTAGGAATGATAGACTATGTCCATTAGAAACGTCACTGTTATACCTCACTAGTATGAAACCTCACTGTTATAACTCACCGGTATGAAACCTCACTGTTATACCTCACCGGTATGAAACCTCACTGTTATAACTCATCGGTATGAAACCTCACTGTTAGTAATTCTCACCGGTACGTATTACCAATGGGTCACACTGTTTTCAAAGTTTTTAATATTTAGCCTCCAGAATCTGTATCTTTTATACTTTACTTATTATATTTTAATTATCTATTTTACGATTCCTAAATTATAAAACACAAGTATTAACCTCTCTCGATCCACCTCGAGCCCCTTACCTTCAAACCTCTCTCAAACCTTAGAACCCTAAGCCTCACGATTCAATGGAAAGAGTAAAGAGACCTTAAATCTGTGGAAAAGAAGATGGACCGAATGCTAAGAGACTCAAAGGCGAGTCTGGCAGTGGAAGTGAAGCGAAGAAACCTGCAAATACGCATCTTGTTCAAAGGGAGATAGTATTTGAAAGGGAGCTATGCGCGGAATGGCTAATGTCAAGTGAATGGTTAGTTCTAGAAGTTCTGGAAGATCAGAAATGGATAGAATGCTTGTCGAACAAAAATGGCCCCTACTAACCGAAGCTGGTAAAATATTTCTATAAGTATGTTCAGTTTGAGAAATCAGAAGTCGAGAATAGGATGGTATCTATTGTGAATGGAAAGGAGATAGCTTTTTCTTCTATTGAGTGGGATGAATGCATGAAGTTTCCACATGAAGTTGTTTTTGGATATTTCTCGAAATCAGTACCTCTTACCAGTAATATCTTTAAGTATGAAACTGCTTTGGAAGAGCTAACAAAATATGGAACTCCTAGAAAAGTAGTGGCTGCAGAAATGAATGGAGAGAACTGGATACTGTTTAAATTCATTCAGCATGTTTTAATTCCAAGGAGAGGGGATTTTGCAAATCTTAAATACCAGGATATTTACTTGATGCATCTATTGAGACATGGTGTTAAGATAAATTTGTGTAGGCTGTTAATGGTTCAGATTGAAGATATGACCAGGCCAAAGTCAAAAACTAATGCCTTATTCTTTTCTAAGTTGATTTCGGTTATAATTAAAGTAAAGGGAGTAGCAGAGTCTCAAGATGATACAGTTGTGGTAAATAACAACTTCTGTATCACAAGCACAATATGTAAGTACATGAAGATTAATTTGAATACATGGAAAAGAGAGTGGGTCAATGATGATAATAAGTTATATGATAAGTTTAATCCTGTGGATCATCCTTCTAGGCCTAAGGATGTGAGGGATCTAGGTTTAGGACCTGATGAGAAGGAGCCACAATATAGTGATGAATCAAAAGAGGAGAATTCCTCTGTAGCAGATGGAGGAGATCCAGACTTGCCTCCTAGCCCAAATCCTAAAATTGTGTCACAAGAAAAAGAAAGTTCAGCTGAGATCAGATCAAGAAGAGGCTGCCCTAGATAATGAGGAACAAGAAAGAGAATGTGAAACAGAAGCATCTTCTTCTACCACCTTAAGTTTGAGTCCTCTGATTGGAAGTTCTGTTGTTCCTTTAGAGGCTGTTTTTGATGAAGTTGATAGACCTGCTCCTATTCCTGAGGAGCCGCCTGTTGTTGGAGAAATAGAGAGAGCTGTACAAGATTTTGATGAGGAAGACCGAGATGATTTCTGTACAGAAGAATGCACCAGTTTAGGGGGAGCATCCAACCAGGTTTGGCAGTGTTTCTATGGCTGTTGACATTGAAGACTGGGTAGAGGACCCAAGGTTTTTAGTTTATAGATTAGATTACCCAGATTCTAATAATGAGACATCCCTCAGTCGACCAGAAGTTAATTATGGTATTTTTCCTAAGATGTTTCCTGAGAATATAGTAAGAAATTCTGATCTGGATCAATTGAAGTATGATCTTAAGACATCTTTTGTGGAAGAGATAAGAAAAATGGAAGCATCCTTAGTTTCATCAATTTAATCGGTTATGAATGTCTCAGTGGACAGTATTGTGTCTAAAAGAGCACCTGTTGTTGTGCCTGCTAATATAGTCACTAGGGATGACTTAGAATCTCTTAAGGTTGAGATGAAATAGTTTTTGAGTGCTTCTATTGTTGAGTTAAAGAGTCTATTTGTTGAAGAGATGAGAAATATGGAAAAGTCTTCTGAACTCTCACTTGGTTGTAATGTGTCAACCTTTGTGGCAGAAATAGTGGATGAAATCACAGCTTGCCAGAATCAGGTTTCTATCTTGGATGAGGATGTTGAAGTTCTAAAGAAATCTGTTGGTTCAACATCAACCAGTAGCTCTTTGGACTCATTTTCCATGACCCAAGTGGTGTCTACCACTAGAGATATCATGAAAATTGTTCAAGATTATATGAGAGAAGCTTCTGCCTCTCAGAAAGAAGTGAAAGACAAGGTATATTACTATTTCCAAAGGGTCTACACCAAGCATCAAATCAACAACCATTTCAATCTTATGTTAGAGAACATGAATCTCCCTCCTATCAATCAAGCCTTTAGAGAACAAGTCAGTAAGCTCAGAGAGTTTACCCCTACACTAGACAAATTCATGGAGAACAAGGATGATTTAATTTCTGCTATAGAAAAGGGAGGAGGAATTATAATGGACTTCAGAAATCTCTTATTGCACTTCTTTCATGTTGATGCTCGACCAATGATTGTACCTCTAGATTTACCTACATCTGCCTCTACTACCTCTCCTACTCTGATGACACCAGTTCAAGCCATCCGAAGCCTTACTCCTATGATCACTCACAGAGATACACAGTACATACCAGACACAGTTTCAGTGGCTAAGCCTCCTATGATCATTTTTGGTGTTCCTAAGCCTCCACCTGCATCTACACAGCCTGAGTCTACCTCGGATCCCAAAGGAAAATCCCATGAGTATGTTCAGGAGGTGGATTGACTAGTGGATAAAACATTTGATTGGAATCACTTGTATTATTTTTTTTCTTTTTGTACTTCTTTGTATCTTTTTTCACCATGAAATAAAAATGATCTTATTCCCTTTTCCATTCTGTTATTTCTCTCTTTGTTTGTTTCCTTCTTTTTGCTAATCCCAAAGGGGGAGAAACATATATGAAATAAGCAAGGGGGAGAAAAGACTTGATATGAAAAAATATGCAAGGACAAAGGGTGAGAAAAATGTATGAGCATAAGAAAGGGTGAGAACTATGAGACTTATGAGAAATATAATTTTACCTTATAATGCCTCTGATACATTTGTTTTATAATTCTAGTACTTTTTTTTATATTGTTTTTATTATTATCTCTAATACAATTGCATTTAATACCATGATATCCTCTGATACATTCATGATTATTTTGGATTATAATATCATAAGTTGTGATTATCAAAAAGGGTTAGATTGTTGACCTCACATGTTTTGATAATCTCAATTATATTTTAATATTCTTTGAAAATCCCAACTAATGTTCACTCATATATTAATTACTTATTCATCCTTCTATTGAAGTGATAAAAATATCAAAATGATCTTTGGAATATGTTAATCAATGTTTATCTATGTTTATATGTCCTTTGAAATAATTCTAACTCAATCTGCATATGTGTTGCATAGAACAGATAAGTGTTAAGTCCACCGATATGCTCATAGCTACTGATAGAACAGAGCCAACGATATGCATAACTATTACCGATAGAAGCAGAGCTACTGATAGAATAAGTCTACCAGTATGCATAAGTCCATAGATATTTACTTAATCACTAATATGTTACAGACCTACCAGTACTTAGTCTACCGATTGACGAGGTCACCAATATGGTTAAGGTCACCGATATGCATAACATCTACCGACATAACAGAGCTACTGTTATATGCAAGTATACCGCTATGGAGTCCAATGAAGAGCTATTGATACAAAGTCTACCAATACAATCTACCGATACAAACAGACACAACTTCCACTATAAAGACCTACCGATACAACCAGAGATGAACGACTACCGTTACAAAGTTCACCGATACAGACAGAGTCACTGATATAAACAGCTACTGGTACAAGCGAGTTACTGATAGACAAGAATATCTACCAATAAACAGCTACCGATACAAGGATCTACTGGTATAAGAACTGAGAGCTACTAATAGGAAGCTCACCGCTATACAAATTCCACCGTTACAAGTCTACCGACAGAAATCTACTGATAAGATGACTGTTAACTAGTCAATGTTACTTAACTCTATTTCTATTTATTTATTAAGAAATGATCATATTTGATGATTTTAATGCAATTAATGTTATTTTATGATAGTTGTTGGAATTTCAGGGAACCGTACCTCATACCTATGAAAAGGTAATCATTCCCATTGTCGGAACTAAAAGCTATAAAATGAAGGAAAAATGCCTGGAAATGGTGTGGTTGAATAGTCACGCATATACACAAAAAAGAAAGGCGAAATCCATACACATGTGTACTTGAAGAAAACTAGACATACACGAGTCCATTCATACATGAAGAGAACACAAGATGAATCTTGGTCAAGAAAGTGAAGAACTACAAAAATCTCTTCATACACTCAAGCTGATCAAACTGAACCTGAAAATCAAGGAAGCAAATGAAACTCTGTTTTCAAGAAAAAAACCAGACAAGGACTCAGAAGCATTTCTCTTCAATCAAAAGGAGTCGAGAGCTGCACTTCAAATCACTAGAGCATTCTAAACTCTTATATACTCTCTTAGTTATTCTTATATTTAAATTTTGAGAAGTGTTCATACTCTGTATATTTTATACACACACTGTCTCCTGTGCTAAACTGGAGGATTTCTAAATCCTCATACAAAACTTCTATAACTCTTTTTTATCCCACTGTGGATAGTGGAAGAGGTCAAGTAGGACCTGGAAAGCCTATGTGTTGTTGCTTTGTTTTCCCCACAAATAACTGTGTTACAGGTCTTAGTACCTGAACAGTCTCTGTACTGTTGTTTACCCCAAACCAGGGTGTGGATTAAAACTTATATAAATTGTTTGAGAGGACTAAGTCTTAGATTGATATCAAACCTCTTGTTTTAAAACTAACGTGCTTACTTATTTTGTTTTTAACCTATATTGAATATTCCTCTGCTAATTACTTTGAAATATAAAATTGTTTTAAAGTTACTTTGATAGTTAATCTAGCAAGTGTTTGTAAATTTTGTAAATCAGTACGTTAGTTTCAAAACCAAATTTATTCTTCTGATTAAATTAACTGAGACATAATCAATATTTTGAGAACCTAATTTAACCCTTACAATTTTAAAAATTCACTAAAGTTTAACTTAGTTTTTAATTGGGGTATTTTTATAAGAATATCTTTAAGAGAAATGTTTAATTAGAACTCAATTCACCCCCCTCTTGAGTATCCACCCTGACCGACAACCTCAATCGAATAAATTTCATCATGTAGTAGTGGAGGATACTTTCATGGAATATGTTTATCAATTATAAGTGAATCTCAATCCATAAATACCAATCCTTTTTTATGGATCATGAATAGTATGGGAATTATCCAAATTATATCCCCCAGGAGTGTCAAATCAGGTGTGAAATCATGTGATAGGTGATGATCAAGTTTATTCCCAATCCACAATTTTTGGGGTTATTACCCCTAATTACATCTATACTATATATTTTATCTATCTTTTTGTATCTATATAGTTATTTTGTCACTATGAAAACCAAACACACTTTTCTCTACCAAATATATGATGGTTTTATAGCTACAGGAAAGTTTGGGAATTATAACGACTTATAAAGGATTTATAATAAAAAGTAATCATGATATATAGTTTATAAAAGAGTAATAAAATTTTAACAATGATGTATAATATCATTTTCCATTTAAATGAAAAGTAATTTAAAAATTATGGCAAAGGTAATGGGAAAGGAGGAGTGAGAAACCCATTTTCGGCATAGTAACGACTTAGGAAAAGGATATAATGAGAGGGAATAAATAAAATCTTATATATAAGAATGTAAAATAATACCACATAATAATATTCATGTAAGATTATATAAAAGTAATTTAGAAATATAATATAAAAAATGTAAAGAACTTGGAAAGGAAAGAGGAGGATTAGAGACCCTTACTTCTCTTGAGCATATTAGCTCAGTACCGACCATTCAAAGAAAACAAAATCTACAGGATTGAAGAGATAGAAATAAAAAATACTCATTAAGAGATTTATGATGAGATAATTTATACTTTTAGTGTGAGATAATGATAATATGTGGGGGGTATTTATACTTGTGGATGGCAGTGTTTAAAGGTTAAGATAATGATTATCTTGTTATTATGGCACACCACTTTTGGGTGGAAATAACTTCAATGAATTAGATTGATAATTAATGTAAAAAGGTTTTTAAGGTCTTGAAAACCTTTAAACAACTATTTAATGATGCAATTTTTAGGTAGTTTATATCTTTAACCTTTAATTTTAACATTTTACATTATTTTACCTTTAACATGATAACTCAATTTTTACCTCGGTAACTTTTTTTTGACCAGAATAGAAATTTAGATTAATATATAATTTGAAAATTCTTATTAAAAATATTAAATCCATTTTATTTGGTTTAATTTCTATAAGTGAAAAAAAATAATTCTAAAATTAAAAAAGTATATCATGTAAAAATAGTTTTTAGAAAATATACAACTTAGGTAACAAAATATCAAATATAGGCTTCCAAATTTAACATAATATTTTTAAATTCATGATTTTACTCCTAAAATAAATTTTTTATTGAATAAAATGTTTCTTAAAATTATACATCATGATTTTATCCTAATAATTTCCTAAAATCCATGGTACTCGTAAAGACAATGTTTTCACTTTTTACCCTAAAATATATTTTTTTAGAAAAACACCAAAAATTAATTCTAGGATAAATTTGGTGTGTTGATTATAAAATGTTATTAATTTTATCAAAATAATATGATAAATATGATAAATCAAATTTTTATTGAAAATACTTATTAATGAAAAATTCTAGTTTTTATGACATGATCTTTTTTATAATGAGAAAGTTACTATTCCAATGGTTACATTAATTCTATATATCTAATAAATTCTTCTTATAATTTGCTAAAATTATTATCAAGGATATATATTACTTATTTTTGAAAATTTTTATTGTATTACTAAATTTTTGGTTATTTTGTATGTTGTTTTCCATGGGTGTGATAATCCTAAGAGACCACAATGATATAAATTTTCCTGTACTAACTATTTTTTATTCCTATCTATCAACCTATTGTAAAGGTGGGTATTTTATTGGCTATGATCATTTAGTAAATGTGTTTTTTTAATTAATGAAATTATGAATTTTTTAATTTTTATTTTGAAAAATGTTACTTGAACTTTTAAAAGGAAACAATTAGAGTACTAAAATATATACATATAATAGGATAAAAAAATTATAAATTAAATGAACTATAATGAAATTATGATATGCATAATAATGAATTATTTACATGTAACCATTTATTTTATCACACATCGCACATAAAATGTCACATGATAGTACCAATATTGGTTATATGCTATAATTGTATGATAATGAAAAAATGCATCATACTTTGTTTACTATAAAATTACAATTACTTAATTACGAAGATGATATGAAAATAAAATTATTAATAAAAAGAATGTAGTTATAAAATAAAACTATAATTGTAAAAAGAATCATGAATATAGTAAAATATAAATAAGAATATATATATAAAATAATGACTATAAAATTAGGACAACACATAGGCTAGTTACAGGGGCTATGCCTTTTTCACCCTTCAATATTAGGTTTAAGCTCTTTGGTCTTACTAGATGTGATGGGCTGTTGCTCAGCCTACATGCCACCCTTTTTGCTATTTAAAAAAAATAATATTTGAAAATTATATAATGAAATAACATAGATGATATTTTTTATAAATTCTTGGTAATTATCATTAAAATAAAACAAAAAAGTAATTTAATATTTACATAGATAAAAAAATTCATAAAAAAATTCATTAGAAATTTGGGATGTCACATTCTATTTCCCACAAATAAATTGCATCATCAAAATTTTACCCATTGATAAAAAATTATAAAACCCAATTGTTTACTTAAATGTTATATATAGAAATAAAACCTTATAAATACCTAATAGATTTTAATAATATGGGGTCATACTAGTTATTTTTAACCTAGTTCTCCAGATAAAACAATTATAGGGTCTCATGTTTTGACTGGTTGAGTTTTCTGAAGAAATTTGAAAATTTTGATTTGTTGGATGGTATAAGTCTTAAAATATGAGTTAGAATGTAAATATGAGAGTTTTAAAACATAAAAGTGTCATTTTTATATATATTTTAAGGCCTGAGAGGTGTCACTAGTGTTCTGTTGAGTTTCGGGGGCATTAGGCTTCAAAATACATAAATAAAAAGGGAGGCACATGGTTAGTAAATGGTTAGTGAAAACCATGTACCTCAACCATGAAAAGACTATAATGTGTCACATAGTTTTTAAATTTTTTCACCTAAGTATACACAGCCATGTGAATAATTTGTAGAAAATTTTAGAGCTGATCTGTACAATGTGCATATGGTTTCCCTAATCGTGCACAAACCATGTAAGGGGGTTCCACATTGAGGTAGTGTTTCTATACAGTTGGTGCATGGTTTGAAAAACCATGTGAAAAAAACATGAGGCTCATTAATGGGGATAAAAAATACCATTTCCCCTACCTAATTTAAGGTTTTATCCTACCTTTTTTCTTCAACTTTCACAATATCCCCTCCCACATGTGGAGAGATCCTTCTTACCTCAAGCTAGGATTTGCGATAGCTTCTCCATCCAATGTCTATTTCATCTTCCATCAGTTGTGTTGGATGTAAATAGGTTATTATTTCAATAATATGTATTATTTTATTCATTTATCTTACCATATGGAATGATAAATCTCTATGAGATCTTATTCCCAATTTTTAGGGTGTTTGTCTATTCTTCGTTTTTTGTCAAACTATCTCTAATAAATGATTGATAATTGGTGAGTGATGCATCTTAAGAATGATATAGGTAGTTTTTAGATTTTAACTCAATGTTTTATTATTTTATAAAATAAAACATTGTGCCTCACACCATATTTTCCATGTGTTTCACTTTAAATATGAAATTAATTATGCATAGACTAATGCCTTAAATTAGTTATCCATTATGATTTTAATTGAACCATTGGAGGTTGTTCAACTCAACTCAAACCATACCTTGGGGAGTGTTTCTTAGACACCCCGACTTTTATGAATTGTCTAGGAAACTAGACCAACCTTGAGGTGAGTAATGTAAATGCTTTAATTACAATGCTCTACCTATACTTTAAACACCTACGAGGTGCAGTATATTATTTAATAAAAAGTAGAAATAAAATGGTGTTAATTAAAATGATAAATGGAATGGACCGTCCCATGGACTTATTAATTACTTATAAATAGAATGGAAAAAATCGTATACTTGAATTATGATATTTCATGCTTATAGACATGGAATTTTTATTATTCATACATGAATTGTGATATAGAATTCTTACTAAAATGGACTCATTTATTACTTAAATTTAAATGGACAAATAGAATGGATAATCTCATACAAAATGTTTTCATATTAATGCCAATGTGATTATTCCCTTATATTAAATATTGAGAGAACCTTAGTTTCCCTAGTAGGAATTACCTAGTAGGATCATTAGTTAGATGAATTATATTACACCTGGAGAGAAGCTTGGTTTCCCAAGTAGGAATTACTTGGATGGTCTCTCAAGTTAGATGAATTGTATTACGACTTTAGCGATACTTGTGTTCCTTATATAAAATTCCTTGGATGGGATCATAGGTTGAATGAAATATATTGTTCCTTTAGTGAGACTTGGATTTATATATATAGAATTCCTTGGATAGGCTTAGAGGTTAAATTATTTTTTAATATGCCTTGAGTGACACTCAGGTTCCTCCTACATAATTCCTTGGATGGGATCATGGGTTAAATGGAATTACTTTAAGCCATGGGAGATACCTAGGTTCTATATATAGAATTCCTTGGATGGGCTCATAGGTTAATTTGAAATATCATATATCCTCAGTGACACATGGGTTCTGATGCAGGATGAATTGGATGAGCTCATAGGAAAAATGAAAATTATTATTTGTTTGAACATCATTACACATGGATTCCATTTCACCTTGGGTCCTCTATGAATTATATTATTACTTGGACCTTTTTAGTTTCCATTGGAACTATAACAACAAATGGTTGTATACTTAGATGCATGAGATGAAATAGAATCATTCCATGGTTTTAGGTATACTTACTCCTGGATGCTTGGGCTTATAGCTATGGGTCATAGTATCAATTTATTACCATTTTCACTACTGTTGGGTGGATTCCTTGGTCTTACTCATTAGATCCTCATCATTGTATTTATATATCTATAAATGTATGATTATTTATACAAATACATACATGATGGAATGAAAGATATATTTTGGATTAGGCTGAAGTAGGTATGGTCGTCCAGTTATCCTTTGGGGAACCTGAGCCCAACTTATTTAAATTTATTTATTTATTAAATTATTGAAATACCTAAACACTACTGTATTTTATACTGACATACTGGATAACATTTTACACTATTGGAGGTGGCTTATTGAGATTATCTCACACCCTGTTCAGGCCACTGTCTGGTACCCAAACATACATCCTGGTTATAACATCATGATTCTAAATTGTGATATGTCCTGTACACTTTGATATGAAAACTTAGATTCACAGGACTGATCCATGATCAAGATGATCATATGGATAGAATTTGGTATTTATATATTTTCATTATACATGTATTTTATCTCTTCTACCATGTATGCATGTTTTTATTTGGTTGTTGAAATGAAACCATTATTTATATAATACTATTTATGTATTTTTCTATTTATTATTATTGGAATTACTTATTTCCACTACGTTTAATTTTTACTTCTTCGACATTTGGTTTATTTATTATGTACCATTATGATACTCTGATCATTAGGGTATATACTCCACACCATTACATTATTAGATCCTCACTACTATTCAGAATCCTATGATGTATGTGGAGGTATGTTTGAGACACATGGTGATTGATTTAGCTACTGTTTATAGAGTGATCTGGGTTGGGACAGTAAAAGTGGTATCATAGACACCTTTTTTTCCTTTGTATTACTATTTTTGGATGGTATATAGGATACTAAGAATGTGTTGACACTCGGTAAAGAGCCATGTTTGGGAGTGATCAACCCATGAACATGGAAAAAACAAAGTATCTAGGGGTGGGACTATTGTTCATTCTGTTCTTTATTACAGTTGATTGCTATTCCACCTTGAGTGGTTGATGTACTTTCTGTTGCTTATTGATATATGATATTTATGGTGTTTTACCCTTGGACCAGCATGACAAGGAAGTATTGTTACATGCTTCATTATATGCACATAGAGATTCACATTCCATGTATATTTTATTCCATGTAAATTTCATTTCTTGATTTCATGACATATGTTGGATGTTCCTTGTATTATTTAGTAGCATTATTACCAATATACCATGTTTAGGTGATTATTTAGCATGATTTTCCAATATACCATGCTTATGTGGTTTCTTGTTTATATGTATCTATCCATTACTACTATGTGCTAGTATGACTTACTATAATTATGATATATGATTGGTTATTAAAGTGTCTACATCAACATAAATGGTTTTTTACCATATATCATAATGGTGGAACCTTAACTAACCCATAATGACACATTTGATCAAAGGACCATTGGTTTCATAGGATGAAACATTAGTGGTTAAGATTAAATGGGGGTCAAATGCAATTTATAAAGTGCATGGGTCTTTATAAATTGGGAAGGGTGACCCATATAATCAAACCATTGGACTTATTATATTTTGAGACCGAAGGTAAAAACCGATTTTTAGTTGCATGAATTCCAATTGTAACTTAAAAAGGATAAATCATTTATAACATGTGAATGGTAATGCATCTAACTAAGCCATGGCACACACACACACACAGAGATAAATTCTTGTTCCTCTACAACGTGGTCATGATGACCCATATGACTAGATATTTATATACGTGGCTCAACCCTTGTAGGTGAGTTTTAGAGTTATATGCTTATGTGATGAACCCACTAATGAAGTTTCAAATCTTAATGGTTAAAATACTATTGGGTTTCGTTTAGACGAACCTAGGTTGTTATGATGGGACCCTCATAGGTCACCTTTATGTTGATATGATTTAGTGCTTAACCCCATGGGGGTATACTCATGCTATATGAAATTGTTATTTAATGATTCAATAACCACTTATACGATGTTATGTATAAATTTATGGTGGAATATTACTGAATCAATTCCCTTAAAATGATAGAAAACTTATGGTTTTTATTTTGGCCCTTATTTTTATGCAAGGATTTAGTTAATTAAAATGTCAAGCACATCCTAAAGGGTGTTTTCAGTTATAGCTTGGAGTTTACATTTTCCTTAACTAAATTAGATATGAGAATCTTTATGGATAAATTAAATAGATAAAAAATGATTTTGAATATAAATTTCCTTAATTATGGTAGGATGTTAGCTAAATAAGTAATGCTTGAAAGGAAGTTCTAATATAACTTTAATATCTTGAAACATGGAATTAGCTAAATAAATTACCAAGTATAATTAGTTTTTATAACTGGTACTTGAATTGTACATGTTTGATCCTCCTTAATGTTTAAAATAAATGTAAATAAATGAAAATGGATAAAATAAAACCTTTCTGTGGTGTTGATAGTTGGGACCCTCATGTAAGGTTGGTCTAAATGTCATATTGGGATGTTCCTTGAATGGGAACATGGATGCTATCAGTGGATCTCCTTTGATCTTCATTTCATCCTAATTTACCAGTTAGGCCATTAATCCAAGTAAATTTTTAATCAAATAACATTATTTCAAAGTTGATGAGTCTTGGAGAGGGCCATCCTATTTATATATCACTTTAAAATAAGAACCACCATTGGATGCTTTCTTGAGTTACAAGAATAAGAAGTTCCATCCTTATTCCATTTGGATTGATATAGGATTCTTAGTATAAGAATTCCACATGGGTTGGACATATGGTCTTGTGATGAGTGGGCCCTTATTAGGGTTGAGATCATCATGTAATGATCATAATTAAGGGGATAGATATGCCTAAGTCATGGTCGACTTCTTAGTAGGTTGTGTGACCCTTATTTTTCTTCTTCAGTAATGGATGAATCGGGAGGTCATCATATGGATTAACAGTCGTATTGGGAAATATGACTTTGGGTTTAAATTTTATGTATGGGAAATTATATTCTAAAATGTATAGAGATGATGGTCATATGGATAATATTAATTAGTGTGGCACTACACCAATGAAATATTAAGGTAGTATGTATTGATACACGTGGTACCCATCAAAATTTTAAAATGGTATAATGATCCATATGGGTTCAGTGGGAATTATTTAAGCCTTAATATATTACACTATATTCTTCGGTCATTTACAAAGTATAATGACATGAACATATAGAGATTTTTTTGTTGTCCCAGTGCTAGGGGATGATGTTGAAAAAGGACCAAGTTTTGTAACACTACTGATCAGTTTAGTTTTGGATTATATGCCTGATTCAAATAACATGCATGAGCATGGACCAGGATAACATCACATGTACATCTAGAGTAAATATAATATAGTGAAATTTTTAGCAAATGGTTTTCCTCTCTTTTTTATTTGGAACTTGGAAAAAAATTGGCTATGTCCAAGGCCTGTGTTCTAGTGTCGATGTAGTGTTTGGTGTAGGATAAGTCTTCAGTTTTAGTAAGATGATGAATAATACACTCTTAATGTGGGGATTGTTGCGTTTGTCATGTTTTAGTGTGTCCTTCCATGTAGAGCGAGTGAAAACATAAAAGAACACTTGGGAATGGTAATTTTTGTTCTTAAAATCCAATGAGTATGGTTAGTTCGAGTTTCTATTCCTTGAGATGATACTTGATTTAAAATATAGTTATAGGTTAGGATTGAGTTTGGACACTAGATTCATACTTGGGGTGTATAAGCGATCCATAAAGTAATGATTCTATTTCATGTCTACAATTTCAAGGTAGAACGATGACAAAATGGTTGGATGTGTATGAAACATTCAAGGAAACTATGATTCAAGGTTGGACTATGGTGGGTTTTTTTAAAACAATCACGAAATGGATCATTAGTTAGGGAATAATGGTTGGTTAGTGATGATGCATCCGTAGTTTTCACCAAGATCTTTAAAGGAAGTCTTCCATTGGTGGTTCAACTATTCTTATTATTAATAGTTTGATACGATTGTTTAGAAACCCAGTGAGGCACTTTGTCTTAGATATGATGAGAGAGTCTTGGGTATTATGGGTGATCATGATATCCTCTTAGTATACTCTTGGTTCTAAGATGATCATTCCCCTATCTTAACATCATCCAAAGTACACTAAGAGAGTGCCATTTATATACTGAGCTAAAGAAAGAAATTAAAATCTCTTTTTGGCATGACAAATAGACTCCATGAGAGTTTCTCTCCTAGAGTGTGGTTACTTATAAAGGTATGGAATGTCCTGAGTGATACTGGGATTCACATATAGGAATCCTTTTATAGACACATGGATGCCAGATGATTCGTTTATTCAACTTCTAGGCAAGATACCATGATTGGGATCAGTCAGTGTTCTTGATACGTGGAAGTTTTGGTTATGTACCGACATCTCAGTAATAAAATCCTAAGATTTTACTAACTTGTATTATCTCCTTTGACTCCATTAGTTGATTCAAAGGTTACCCTAAACTTATATTAATATTGGAAGATATAATTTGAGTTTGATGATCCAAGGGTGCAAGATCTAGTCTACACCTATGTTCGTGTTGCATCATGATGACATAAATGAATGTTTTGGTCAGAGACACCATAAAATGTTGGTTAAGGGATTCAGTGAGTGTGCTTGAGTTGATCACAAAGTGAATTGTATTAAAGGATTCATAATCAGGTTTTGGATGTTTTGACTGCTAAGGTCGAACATTTTCAAATATAGGTATCTAGTAGTGTCTTGACTTTCCTTTATCTTGGTTTGTTGAATGTGGTCGGTGAAGAACCACTTCAGGCATGTCATTAGAATGAGATGAGTGCTAAACAAAGGTCAGTTGAGGATTTTCATGGTAAAATTGGCACAACTAATCTAAATTTAGTTTTTTGGGATTAAATTATTCGATCAATTGAGAATCATTATAGGAGGGTCATTAGAGAAATAAGGGACTACTTGTTTAGGAAATTATGTTGGTGGAAGCACCATGTCTTGAAGTTAGAAATTCAATCTAGAACCTTTGGTGGGGATCTCCATAGTACAGATGATGAAATAGATGTTGATGATATAATTTATAGGTTAGAAGGTATTGAGTAAGAACCATATTGATGTTTAGTTTTGAATAAAACAACTGGCTCATGTTTTAGCGGTTTCAGTACCATGTGTTGGAATGAATGATTATAGGTATTTTTAGTGTTTAAAAAAAACAGGACCGCTTCAGTAGGAATTCTTCAACCGAAGTAGGTTAGGAGATGTTTCATTTTTCCCTAAGGATTCTTGAGGACAATAAGTTATAAGTTGGGGAGATTGTAAGGTACTATGTTTTGACCGGTAGAATTTTCAAATAGTATTTTAAAATTTTGATTTGGTGGATAGGAAAAATCATGAACTAAGATATAGAATGTTAATAAAAGAGTTATAATGCTTAAAATTTTCATTTTTAGATGGAATTTAAGGCCTAATAGGTATCTTAGGTGTTTAGTTGAGTTTCAGAAGCATCAGGTTTTGAAAGCTAGGTTTCTTGAATTCTAAAGGGAGACGCCCAGTTAGCACACAATTAGTGAAAACCATATACCTCAACCATTTAAGGCCTAGAGGATGTCACATAGTTTGTCAAAATGTTCACCTGAGGCCTCACAGTCATGATAGGATTCTATATAAAATAAAAGAGATGATCCACACAGTGTGTGCATGGTTTTCCTAACCATGCGTAAAATGTGTAAGGGGGTTCCACCTTAAGGAAGTGTTGCCACACATTTGGTGCATGGTATGGAAAACTGTGCATCCAAACTATGAAGATCACTAAAGGGGATGAAAATACTATTTTCTTCTATATGATTTAAGTTTTCCACCTCTATTTTCTTCCCCAAATCATACAAAACCCCTCCAATGTGTGGAGAGATCCTTCTAATCTTGAGTTAGGCTTTGTAATAGCTTCTCCATCCGGTTTCCATTTTATTATCCACTGGTTTCATTAGATTTACATCAGTTATTACCTCAACCCTCTTACCTATTTTCTTCATTTATATCTTAATATGGAATTCTAAATCCATACATGCTCTTATGCACTATTTTCAGGGATTTCATTTATTCTTAATTTTCTCTAAAACTAGTGTGAATCAAATCTTGATAATGGGTGAGTGAAGCATATTAAGAAAGAGGTAGATTGTATATGGATTTATCGTAAAGTTTTATTTTTGTATAAAATATTCCATTGTGTCGTACGCTAGATTTTCCATGCATCACACTTAAAATGTGAAACTAATTATATAGAGAATAATCCTTAAATTAGTTAGCTATTATGAATTTAATTGAACCATTAGAGGTTTTTCACCACAAATTGAACCACCCCCTTGGAGTGTGTTTCTTATACTCCATGAATTCTATACCTTATCTGGGAAACTAGAACACTCTTGAGTTGTGTATTGTAAATGCATTGATTACTATGCTTTTCATATGCTTTAACCAACTATGAGGTGAACTATCTTATTAAATAAAAAGGTAAAATCAAATGGAGTTAATTGAAATGATAAATGGAATGGGACTTCCTATAAACTTATGGATTACTTATAATTGAAATGGTCCAAATTGTATACTTGAATTGTGATATGGAATTCTTATAGACATGGACTCTATATTATTCATACATGAATTATGAAATAACATGCTTATTAACATTGTATTATTTATTACTTAAATTTAAATAGAAAAATAGAATGGATAATATCATAGAAAATGTTTTCATATTAAAGGTAGCGTTCTTATTCCCTTATATTAAACCTTGAGTGAACCTTGGTTTCCCAAGTATAAATTCTTTGAATAGACTCATTGGTTATATGAATTATATTACACCTTGAGAAAAGATTGGTTTCCCAAGTAGGAATACCTTAGATAGGATCATCAGTTAGGTGAATTGTATTACACCTTGAGTGATAATTGGGTTCCTTATACGGAATGACTTGGATGAGCTTATAGGTTTAATGAACTATATTTCACCTTGAGAAAGATTTGGGTTCTTTATACAGAATTATTTGATGGTATTAAATGTTAAATAAATTTTTAATATGCCTTGATCAATACTCGAGTTCCTCCTTTGAAATTTCTTGGAAATGATGAAAGGTTAAATAGAATTAGGTTAATACATGGGTGATACCTAGGTTACTTATTCAAAATTCCTTGGATGTTATCATAAGTTAAATGTAAATATCGTATTTCCTAGGTGATAATTGGGTTCCGATGTGGGATTCAGTTGAAAGGCTTATAGGACATATATAATTTACTATATGCTTGACCATCATTATACATGGATGCCTTATTTCACATTGGGTCATGCAGGAATATTAATATTACTTGGATCTTATTACATTCTATTAGACATAGATTAACTAATGGATGTATACTCAGATTCCCGAGATGACCCAAAATCATTCCATGGATTCATCTATACTTACTCCTAGATGTATGGGCTTATAGATACGAGTCCTACTAAGAATTTATTACCATTACCACTACTATTTTGTGGTTTCGTTGGTCTTAAACCTCGGGTCCTAACCAGTGAATTTATATATTTGTAAATGAATGATTTCATATAAACATATATTTTTTAAAAGGATAGAGATGATGCCTCTTTTATTTGAAATAACCAAATAGAACAAGGGGACCAAATAGAGAATGGGAATATAAAGAAACTTTCCCAAAGCATAAAAGCTACCTACCTAAATTTTTACTCAATATTTCAGTTAGTTTTCTTTCCTTCGATCAAAGAGAATTATAATCAGATAAATATATTATGTGTCCACACCCCCAACCTCTAGATCTACCTCAACTTGAAGGAATAGATTTAATCCTTTCAAGTAGGATCTCAACATCAGTGCTTTCAGAGTCAGAGATATCCACCTAATTCTATGTGATTTCTTCAGGAGAGGTGTCCCTTGATGTCATCGTCCCCTTAACCTCTATTAATACAGACTAAGGAAGAGTCTCTTGATGTTTAGTCTTTGTATATGGTTGTTCAACCACCACTTGGTGGCAACCCGAAGACCTTTTCTTTTTGTAGGAAACAAGTTGGAAAACCTCATTTTCTATAATGGGTTTTGAAGAATCATGGTAACTTTTAGAAGTGAGTGGGGAGTTAACTTCTAAATTTTTCTGACCCTTTTGGTTACTAGGAGACGCCATTATTTCATAATAAAGTTTATGATCAACCAGTTATTGCATTTCTTCTTCATTTAATTGATCAAACATCAAGTGATTGTCACTGCCTTTAATTTGGGGATGAATTTTCTACAATTCATAACTTTTTCCATTGTTAGAAATATCAACATAGTTGACATTATCCTATTCTGAGAAGATGGAATCCCAAGATTTCTGCTTGTTTCCATAAGCAGAGTCATTAAAATTATTTGAATCACTTGGCTGGCCATAATATTCTCTTATTGGAGATTCAACCATCAGCCCCTTTCCATTAGGATCTTGAGATCAAGGATCAATACATCCGCCACATTGTCAACTGGCTCTTTAAGGGGATCTCCATCATGAAAAATATCTTTTAGAAAGTCTGCATTTTTCATCTTTGACTTCCTTCGATAGATATTAGTAGGGTAACCTTTCACCCCACATCCCTCACATGAGATATTATTATGAGAAAGTTCTAAATAGGTCCAACAACCATACATTCATGACAGAAAAGATGATTTTTTTCATACTCAACATCAATTTGGATGTTATCAGAAGGAGTTGAAAGGGTTACCTTATAAATTAGGGTAGAACTGAGGTCAATCTCTACCATTATCCTGAAAAACTGTCCAAACTGAACATCCTCATTCTCCTTTTCAAGACGTATATGAGTCCCAATTACCATGCCAATGTCATGTAAGATCTTCAGATGCTACAGAAACCAATTGAGTCCATGAAAATGATCCCAAACCTAAAAAAGGCATTCCATGCATGCAAGACATTAAATTCCAAAGAACATTCTGGTAAATGAATCCATCCATGTTTTAGTAGTACGAAACCAATGCCCCATGCTAGAAGCTTCAAGTCTTCTGAAGGAAACAGACTGTGAAAAAATCATCGCCGAAGAGAGACACATTTCCAGTTATAGAAACCCCACAAAATCGAGATCCTTCTAAGTAAATCATTAATCTTCCAGGGTTGTTCACCTTTAGGTAACACAATTCATGTAATCAATGATTTATTTCCAATTTCCATTCTCTCGGTGAGAACTGTAGGGTTGGCTTAAACTTGGGATGACACACACACACACACATATATGATGGAATGTCATAGATATTACGGCTTAGGAAGAAGCATGTATAGTCATCTAGGTGTACTTTAGGAAACTTGAAACCAAATTATTTACATTTATTTATTTACTATCTTATTAATATACCTGAACGTTGTTTTATTCTATACTCATAGCCTAGATAGCATTATACACCATTGGTGGCGGCCTATTGAGTTTATCTCACACCATGTTTGAGCCACTACTTGGTACCTGGATAGATCTCATGGTTGTAGGATTAGGATTATAGATTGTGTTATGTGATATTCACTTGGATATGGGATATTAGAAGCATAGGACTTAGCCATGATTAGATTCTCATGGGGATAAACTTTGGGATTTAACACTTTTCATTATGCTTGTATTGTATGCCTTCTACAATATATGCATATTATTCTTTGGCAGTTGACATTACATCATTTTTTATATAATAATATTTATGTCTTTATACATATATTTCTATTTAGATGATTTATTTCCAATTACTTTTATTTTTAATGCTCCCACTATTGATTTATTTTTTATGTATGACTATGATACTCTGATTATGAAGGTATAGTCTCCCCACCATACCATCATTGGAACCTCATTACTAGTCAGAATCCTTTAGCATATGGGGAGGCGTTCTTTAGGCCATGTGGTGACTGGTATAGCTACTGTTAATAGAGTTATCCAACTTGGGACATTACAAAATGTATCTATATAAGGATCTATACCCAAATATTACAAACATAAATTCTAAAAAAGAACCAAACTCTTTTATGATACCAAAAGAGATTCCCCAGACTCATACTTTTGAATTTGGTGATAAACATAAAAAATTTTTAATACATCATAAGAGTTAAAAAAAATCCCAAGATCAAATGTTTAGTGTATTTTAGAACAAGATACATATCTATATAAACTCATTGTATAATACACATTTCTTCCACAAATATTCTACAAATATGTAATTCTCCTATACATATCCATTTGATTGAAAATATTTAGGAAAAAGGGAAATATAATAAAGGTTATTCTATAAGTCCCAATAAGGGAATAATAATGCATATCACAATGAAAAAAAATAATGTGAGACATGAGGCATATCATGATGGCATAAATAGGTAATAATCATGTATACACATATGGAAGCTTGTCATGAGAAAATGACATCATTAAATTATGGTATTATAGGAATGTGGAAATAACATAACACATGAAATCATCAATTTAAGTTAAGGTTAATCACTAATACATCATAATAATAAGTCAAGTTTAACTACCAAGACATCATAACATAGTGTGCTCAGGCTAACCACCTATTCACCAAACATGGTATCTCAGGAGATGTGAACATTACCTAATGCACTAGAGCGCTATCAGGTTACACCCTTCAATTTCTTAACATGTACACTCTTACATGTTCCAAAATAGGATAACATAAAAAAATACATCAATAACCATAAAAGGAATCCATAGAAAATAAATGGGTATCAAATGGAACTACTTGTCTCTCAAGGTAAATACCTTGTATCAATATAATGAATTATGAGGTATTTAAACTATATATAATAAACGGTATAAATTTTAGTAAAAAATTTTCCTAGTAAATCAATGAATAGGTATCTATGTTAACACCCTTAAAACACAAGAATAATACTAGGGTATTAATAAGGGAATGACATTAGAAGAAAATTTATGCATAACTAATTATAAAGAAAGACAAAGGTAGTAGAAAATAATTCTCCATTGAGATTTTATTTCCCCCATACCAGGTGTACATAGGAATATAGACATGTTGGAGAAAGGTAAAATAAATGATAAATATAGAGATTGATATAGAATATAATCATTAGTTACAACATGATAAGGATATAATCATCTCCAATGGATTAATGTGGCTATCGAGGTGAATATCCAAAAAATCAACTTTAGAAACTATAAGATATTCACAATGCTATGTGTAGTACCAAAATTAAAGAAATGTCATCAAGTATTATTGGAGGTTAATTTAATGGAATAGTGTTATCAATTACAAGTTAATACCAATCCATATATTTTAATACTTAATTATGGATTATAAAGAGAATGTGAATTATCCAAAGCATATCCCCTAAGAGTTTCAAACTAGGTATGCAGTTAGGTCTCTTTGTCGTGAACTAGGTGATGATTGATTCAATACCCAATATTACCTTTTCAGGGTAATTAATCATAGATAAATATATTTTAGAGCCTTATTCCACTTTTTTTATCTAGATAAGAAAGTTGTCTCTAGGAAAATGATACACACTTTTCCTTACAAAATATAGGATGGTTTTATGGATAAGGGAAAGTTTGAGCATTATAACAGATTTTGAATATTGTATAATGAGAGGGGATGGTGATATATCATTAATAAAATTGTAATAAAATTATATAAATGATTCACAATAAAATTTCCCATTGAATTTTAAAGTAATTTAAAAAGTATTGCGAAGGTAATAGGAAAGGAGGGGTGAGGAACCATTTTTTAGTATAATAATGGATTCATAAAAGGATATAACGAGAGGGAATAAATAAAATATAATTTAAAACTTATTAAATGGATGATAATACAATGGAATCATAACCATGTAAGTATAAGAATAATAAATTTAAAAAGAAAATATATCAAAATTAATGAACAAGAAAATGAAAGAGGAGGATAGGAGACCCTTACTAATTTTGACATTCTTAGCTTAGATTCTACCCTTCAAACAAAACAAACATTTTGGGACTGAATAGAAATAAATAGAGAATAAAAATTGAGATATATATTATGGGAGAAATTTTAATTTTTTTGGGAGAATTATAAGCAGGGGTGGGTATTTATACTTGAGGAGGGAGGTGCTTAAGGGTTAAAATAATGACTATTTTATTATTAAGGCCAACTACTATTGAGAAGCATAAATTTAAATGAATTTGGTTGATAATTAAGGTTCAAAAGTATGATTAAGTTCATGAAAACACATAACCACTTATTTAATAATTTTATTTTTAGGTATTTTATGCCTTTAGCCTTTAATTTTAACCTTTTATATTATTTTTACAGTTATTGTGATATCTCACTCTTTACTTAGGTAACTTATTTTTTTTCTTAAAAATGAAATTACCCTTACAACCTAATGTAGTAATAATAATTAAAAATATGAAATCACTATTATTTTATTAAATTTGTAAAATGTTTGAAAACTAATTCTAAAATGAGACATGTATAACGTGTATAAATAATTTTTTAAAAAATATATAACTTAGGTTAAAAAATATCAAACAAAAGTTTCTAAATTTAAAATAATATTTTTAAATTAATTATTATACTCTTTAAATAAATTTTCTATTTAATAATTTTTTATAAAAAATTAAGTCATTATTATATTGTAATAATTTCTTAAGTGTCCTAGTATTTGTAAAAAACAGTATTTTCACTTTTTACCATAAAATTAATTTTTTTAGAAAAATCCCAAAAAATCACCATAGGATAAATTTTATGCGCTGATTCCAAAAAATGATATATATTTTATCATACTAAGTTTCTAAAATTTATAAATCTAATGTTTAATGAAAATTCTTTTTTTATTGAAAGATGAAAGTTTATATGACATGATCTATTTTCAAATGCTCAAGTAACTATTCTAATTGTCATATTAATTCCATACATCCTATAAATACCTCCCATAATTTTCTCAAATTATTATAATGGTTCAATATTCCTTATTTTCATAAATATTCATTGGAGTACTGATGTTTTGTTTCTTTTTTACAATTTTTTTCATGAGCATGATGATACTGGGATATCACAATGACAAAATATTCCTACACGAGTTGATTTATTTATTTTTGTTTATCAACCTATTGTAATTGTGGGTTTTTTATTGGATATGATCATTCAGTAAATGTATTATTGTTAATTAATAAAATAAAAAATATTTTAATTTTTATTATGAAACATGTTACTTAACCTTTTAAAAAGAAAATTCTAGATTAATAACACATATACATAGTATAAGATAAGAAAACATTTAAAAATTAAATTAACTAAAATGTAAATTATAAAGGAATAATAACATATTATTTACATTTTAAAAATTATTTGATCATGCATTGCATATAAAATGTTATATGATAATACCTCTAATGGTTATATGTTGCAATTTTATTATAATGAAAACATTCATTATAATTGTTTAACGATTAAATTCCAATGAATCAATTACCACTATGATGTGGAAATAAAATTAATAATGAAATGAATGTAGTTATCAAATAAAACTATATACACAATCTTTTTGAATATAGTAAAAGATATATAAGTATATATATAAAAATGATGTAAGATAAAAATAGGATAACACATTTGATAGTGATAAGTTATACAGTTTTGTCTCCCTTCATGCATGGGTAGAAGCCCCATGGTCTCACTGGATGTGACATGTTGTCACTCCGCCCCCATGATGCACTTTTTTTTTAAATTTTTTTAAAACTATATATAAAATATATATAAGGAAATAAATTAGGTGATAAATATATTTATAAATTATTTGTTAATATCATTAAAAAAATATTTAATCAATTTAACATTTACATAAATAAAAAAAAATTCATTGGTTATTTAGGATGTTAAATTCTACCCCTTAAAGAAATTGTGTTCGCATAAATTTACTATAACAACCCTGATCTTTATTAAAAACTTAAACATAATTTATTACATAAAATATTCAATTTATACACATATAATATTGAGAGTTATAGTGTATTTGGGGCTTAGGAACATTACATAATGACTTAAAACATGAAACACAACATCTTTATTAAAAACTTCATTTACATGACCACTACATTCCCTCGTACTTAGCATTGCATGGGATAACCTGAGGACATGTATAAGAAAAGGGTAAGCAATAAAGCCCAGTAATAGAGTAAAAAAGGCATAACATAAAGAATAAAATACATGTTAGGAAATAGGAATATCAATGGAGCATAAGATAAATAATAACATAAAGGCATGATATAGCATGATTATCATAACATGGAAATGTGGCAACAACACTTAACATGGTATTAGCATGGGACAAGGCTCATTGAACATGAAGCATGGGTAAACCCTAATTTCACTTTAATTATCATGATTAACACCTCATTTCACTTGATGTATCATGATATTAATCTTTACCCAATGCATTGGAGTGCTATCATGGCGCAACCTGCTTGGACATTTCATTTCATGCATAAGTGTGCCACATGGATCATACAACATGGAATCATTCAACATCATCATCTATTACAAGATAAAGGAATGTAAAAAAAAAATAAACACTGTAAAAATAAGTAAATTTAAATAAAGGTGAATACCCTTGATAGAGAAATGGACATGGTATTCACTACACAATGACTTTGGCATGGAAACTCACGATGCAATTTCGGCAGCATAACGACGTGACATAAAAATTCATAAAAATGGTTGATGAAATAGAAAGGGGTGTCTCATAATATGTACATGAAATGGACAGTAAATAAGTCAAATAGATACATGTCCCAAAAAATGTAATAGAATTTAGATTCATAATACCAAAGAAATGATTGAAGGTAAATGAGGAGAGAGAAAATCCTTACAGAATTTCGGCACGGTAACGGGTGTGCATGGGAGGAATTAATGAGGGAGAAAGGGGAATATCATCATTAAAAAATAAATAGGGTAGTATGGTGGAGGTTATAAATCATACCCCAACATTTATAATTGAAAATAAAAGGACATAACAATATTAATAAACTTGGATAAAATGAGGAAGGAAGGAATCCCTTACTTGAAAGTGTGATCCCCAAGGCTTGGGAGAGGCTTGAGAGAGTCTTAATAGGAGATTGGGGCGCCTTGAGAGGATTATAGATATAGGAGGTTAGGGGTTGGTCGAGATCCAAAGGCTTTGAGGGAAGAGGACGTGGGATCTTGGGTGGGTTCATATTGGAAAGGAGAGGGAATTATTTATTATTTAGGTTTGGGACACCACACATTTAAATAATCAAAACCACAAACCAAACCATGGTTTTTGACCATGGTTATTGAAAAAGGGAAGTGGAAAACATTATTTTATAAGGAAAATGGGCGAATGTCTTAAAATAATAGGGTTTCTTATCTGGAGGTGCGTCACACTCTCAAGGAAATCAATTTAAAAAGTTAAAATGTTTTATAAGTCTTGAAGGGTCCACTAAAGCATTGTAAAATAAATCGAAAAAATGTAAAATAATATTATTTTAATGGTAAAAAATATATTGAATGAACTTAATGTTTGTAGTATTTTATAAGATCCCTATTGGGTCATTATGATGTCATAAGACACATTATATATTTAAACGATATTTAATTTTTACCCAAAAATTCGACTGTCTCAGAAAATTAGGAAAAATTCACCATTGGATAATTTTGATGTCCTGATTCCAAAAATAGTATTCATTTTATCTAAATAAATTTTCTAAATATGTGAGTTTTCTACTTTTAAAATAAAAACCTACATTTATCGAAAATTCATGGGTTTTGACAAAAATAGATTCCAAAGCTTAATAAAAATTACAATTTTAGTCATAATAATTATATGGTCATTTATAGTTAGTAAAAAGTAATTTAGTGATAATATTTAAGTAAAATATTATTTAATTCAAAAATCCATCAATTCATTAAAATTTATTTCTTAATTAACTAAAAATGCTATTTTTTTCTTTAAAAAACTATTTACAAAGTAATAATAATAAAATGAATGTATATTATCTTTAGAAAAATAATGTACATAATCATAGTACTAGGGTATTATTACATAAAACCTTATAACACCTACATATGACCGAAGGGTAAGGTGTGCGATGGTGACAGAATTTTGGGTTGGCTCAGATAACATCGGTCAGGTGGTAATATCTTTCAACTTCCTCTTCTTCCGTAGGCGGTTCCATTCAAGATTCACGGGTTGAAGCTCAGCTTGGGATTGGTCAAGAGCGAAGCCCAATGAATCCACCTCCTTTCCAAGCTCCGATAAATGGGCTTCATAGGGAGAAATTCTACTGGATGAGGCCATCGCTTCCTTTGTCTAAGTAAATTAAATTTGTTAAAGCCCTATATTTATACTAATCATGTGATCATTGTTCAATGGATATATTAGCAACGTTCACAATTCTTAAAGGTATTTTAAAATACAAAAACATAAAACCAAGGAAGTGCATATTTTGTATAACCATCTTACATAATAAGACATTTAATTAGATCAAGAGGAATTTTCATTAATAAAAGTTTGGATCATTACATTCTTCCCCCCTTACGAAATTTCGCCCTCGAAATTTCCTTTTCCTACAATAAAATAGATGTGGGTAACTCTACTTCATCACTTACTCCAATTCCCATGTTGCTTCTTCAAAATTGTGGTTTCTCCACAACACTTTCATGAGGGGAATTATCTTATTTCGTATAAATTTTTCCCTACAATCTAAGATCTTCGTCAGCTTCTATTAATAGGATATGTCATTCTCCAATGGTACCACCTCTAGATTGAGTACATGTAATGGGTTGGTTATGCACTTCCTCAAGAGTGATACATGGAATACATCATGTACTTGAGATTGGTTTGGTGGGAGTGCTAGTCGATAGCCCACTGCTCCAATGTGATCAAGGATCTCAAAAGGGCCGATGTACCTTGTATTATTCTTTCCCTTCATCCCAAATCTCATAAATCTCTTCCACAGTGATATGAGGAGGAATACCATGTCTCCGACATCAATGTAACACCCCAGGATTTCAGAGTGTGTTATTTCTTAAAAATAATTCAATAACTTGCACTACACGCAACACCGAGTTCAATCACACCATTAAAAGAGGTCATGAATAGTATTAACTACATTTTGAACTTTATATAATCCTTATAATTTTAGAATCCCTATTATGAGTTTCTTAGTCATATTGCAAGAACAGATTCATTTTCAGTATTTCACTTTTATCAACTTCTAATAGTGAAACCTTTTTAAATACAATATTTTAAACTTTTTGACTAAATGGGGACATCAAAAATTTAAAATGAAACATCCCAAGCTTCCACGGTACGCTTTCCTTTGAATAAAACAGTAGCGTGTGTTGTACGCAACTTCGAGTTCTAACACACCGTAACCAATCAAACTAGCTGTTATGAATAGTAATACCTAATTTTTGAAGTTATATATATTTTATATTTTAAAATGGACTTCATTTTTGGATTCGGAATATCAAATTTAGCCTAAGGTGAAATTTTGGTACTTTTCGGATAAATTTCATATTTTGATGAATAGTGAAAATTACTAAATTTTAATTAAAAACAACTTTTTTAATCAAAATAATTAATAGTGATAAATTATGAATTTGAGTGGTTTTAAAGTATATTTAGAATATATTTTTACCATTTAATATAATGTTGGTCATTGGACATAATTTTACAATTAAACCGAACATAAACGAGTGTCAATCTTTTGATAGTTATTATCTCTTAAAAACACGCTTTTTGTTTTGACAGCGGGAATTAATTTTAAATTAATTTCTGCCACTTCTGTGTTTTGAATTTAGGAAAATGGATTCCATATTTGGAATCAGGATGTTCAAATTGTGTAAATAGGTAACTTTTATTTTTAGACATTTTGAATAATTACTGCGGTAAATATTTTATTTACCATGGTTAAGGGTAAATCCGGTAAATAAGGGTTAAAAAATAATATTATAATAATACTAAATTACCCTAAAACGTGTCTTAACCCTATTGGTTGATACATGGTCGACCATGGGAATCTTTGGGTCAATTTTGGGACCCCATTTATCCACTTGTAAGTGATAATGACACTTTATTTTAATTAAGTTAAAATGAATACAAAAATGGCATAAGCTTACATCTTTTAAAAGAACAATTTTTACATAGGGTTATACATGTTGGATTTTCGATTATAAATATTCATTAGAAATCTAAAAAGATTTCCTACATAATGATATTTTATTTATAATTTTTAGACATCAAATAATTTAAATTATTAATGACACAATAATGATGCAATGTTTACCTCATTAATAAATCATTTAAATAAATAAGATTATAATGATTAAAATATTATCTAAAACCTGTCCAATTCTTATTGGTTGATGTTATTTAGAATATTAGTCATCTTATCTTCGACCTAAATGATTTTTGGACCATTATAAACCGAATATAATTATATTATAAAGTAATACTTTCACTCTTTCCTAAAGAGCCCCTCTTCTCCCTTATAAAAGGAGACCACTTCTACTCATTCCTCACACCTCTCAAGCCACTTGGCTCGTCCAAACTCTGCCCAACTAAGCTCCCCACATCCCTCTCCTCCTCCTTGAAGCTTCCCCTTAGGAAGAAAGCATTTCAAGAAGTCCTTTGGTTCCAACCAAAGTGAGTTACCTAAATTAAAGGTAACGATTTCTCTTAAATTATTTTCATTTATTTTGCTTCTCCAACCCCCAAAATCTTTTTATTCCTTTCTTTTGTAACAAAACCAGTATCCTCAATATAATAGGATGTTGTTATAAGAAGGATTAAAACTAAACATAAACACAACTCCATCTAATGGATGATGAACATAATGTTTCTGTGGATGGCAAACTAACGCCTCACGAAACGATGATTGTTCAAATACATCTTACCGCCTCTCATGGTGGCCATTATGATGGAACTGTAATTAAATATGATATTAATGATATATATTTTATATATAAGCTTCTGTAATTCCATTTTATTTCATACCATTATTCGTTTCATGTTGTATATACATACGATAATTTCATTTGAGGAAGTGCGGACTACCGCCCCCTTAAAATGATATGACTCGTTCATACCACACATGGAACGTATAAAGGATGGTGTTAATGAACTTAAGTAACATATATAAAATATTATATTATACTGGAATAGTAATATACCTATGTATCATTTGGATTCAATTCTTTTAAAATAAAAATTAAATGGAAGTAGCGTTCCTGCGTACGTACGGACTACCGTCTCCACGAACGCGGTGAGATCCATCCTCCATCGTATCCATTCAAGTCTTATTCTCATTTTAGGGTTAAAAATAATGTTAATATCATTCTGATTATGAATAAGATTTAATCTATCCATTATAAACATGTCTTACGTAACCAAACATTTAAGAAGAACGAATCGATTATCACCTGAAACGACGATAATACTAAGATATTATTAATAAAGCAATGTTAAAAGATCATATATGATATCATATTAATGTATATGATTCTTGTATAATTTAATAACAATTATTTCACCATTATACAGGAGGTTAACCGACCCCAACAAAGGAAAAGTACAAGGTAAGGGATTTTCTTATCTCACTTTCAATTCCGTGAGATTTCCATTGTTCGCCACTAAATTATTGAAAGTGGTGTATTGTGTACTGCCATTTGATATATATTATCATGATTCTATTTATATTCATGTTATTCTGTAAATAATTTGGTGGTTATTAACTTTTGGCCATACGACTCAGTTGATTAACGTGGTAAGGGGTTTTCATCTCACTCCTTATTCTCATGAGATTCATGCCATATTGCCACCATTACCTTTTGTGTGGTGTATGTACTGCCCATAATTATATTCTTTGTGTAATACACTCTAATTTATGTGTACTTACATATTCATTGTATGATACCTCTTTCATGGGTTGTATGTTTCATAAGTTACAAAACTGGTAAGGGTTTATTTCACAATCTCTTCATTATCCGAGGTTGTTTATACGTAATAATCTACTGGGATCTCGTTATCATCCACATCCATGTTTCTTCGAAATGTATTTCAAAACATATTTATTATTTACAAGAATATGGGTTAAATTAATTTATACCCTTTTTTGACTTTTTGTAAGAGGTTTATAAAGGAATCTTTCCGTCGTTTTCAAAACAAGGTCCTTTTTAACCTTTTCGACAAAATTAAGATAAGAATGTTTTTTTAACTTATACGGCGGGTGCGGTTATTTTCCGCCGTTATAAAATCGTCAAAGCTTCCCTTACAAGCTTATAAGAATATTTTCAAAGAAAATGTTTTATTTTATATGGATCTTAAATGATTTCAAATTAAAAGGAGATATTTCTTTAAAAAGAATATTGATTTCATCTATGTCAACATCCTTTGATGGATTTTAAGATTATTTGAAGTTGATTTATTATGATACAAAACTTCTATATTTTATTGAAGGTTTTGTGATATGTTTGACTGTGGATGTTCTATTTTTATACCATTCATAGTTTATGGTGAAATTATTTACATTTCGTATGCTAGTTCCAATAAGAATGTTTATGTTATATTTCAACCATTATTTCATATGAATGTGTTGGAAAATTATGTTCCAGATTGGGGAATGGTTAAAGTAAGCCCTCCAGGTTGGGGACTGGTTAAAGTAAGCCCTCCAGGTTGGGGACTGGTTAAAGTAAGCCCTCCAGGTTGGGGACTGGTAAAAGTAAGCCCTCCAGGTTGGGGACTGGTAAAAGTAAGCCCTCCGGGTTGGTGTCCGGTTATTAGAGGCACTCCGGGTTGGTGTCCGGTTATTAGAGGCACTCCGGGTTGGTGTCCGGTTATTAGAGGCACTCCGGGTTGGTGTCCGGTTATTAGAGGCACTCCGAGTTGGGTTCCGGTTACAGTTAGCCCCAAGGTCTTGGGACGAGGCCTTGAAAAGTAATAAAAGTTTAGCATTATGCATTCCAACATTATGAAAGTGGTTATTGATTTTTGCATGTGATTATTCGATTAGTAGAATATCCATGTGAATAAGTAAATGGCATTATTTCATTTTATTTATGCCATACCATGTTGAAAGTTCATATTTAAAAGGCTTTTGTTTTAGTTATACATTGCCTTAAATGTTTATTCTTATTTATGAAAGTTTCAGCTATATTGTTATCCTTACTGGGCATTTGAGCTCACCCCTTTTCTATGTTTTATTTTTCCCAGGATGTGAAGAAGTAAGTTATGAATGACCTGCAGGGATTTTATGAGGGGTTAATAGTGTGGATTGTGGAAACATTATGTTGTTGTAGTAGTTTTTCATTCTATGATGTAATGTAAAACTTATGAATATATCTAGTGTTTCCAAGGCTACTAAACCAATCGGTCTTTCGAGATTTGATCTTTCTTGTGATCATGCCAATGTTACGAAGTAATGCACCGACTCTGGGTAGCTGGGGTCGGGGCGTTACAGTTGGTATCCGAGGAAGTTTAGTACAAACCTTGGAAGCTAGATTTAGATAAAATCTGATTAGAGCACGTATACCTAAGATGAACTTTGAGGATTAGTATAGAAGAACTTCCTAGAATTTTGGTATTGTAGAGATTTTGTGAGTTTTCCGAGCAATACATCCCTGTCTGGATACGAGCAGGTAGAGGCGGCTCTGGCACAGATGTACCTAGGGGTAAAACCCGAAAACACCGCTTTGAGCTAGACTCGAACGGGAACTGGTGCACGACAATGGGCCTTGCTGCACTCTTGGTTACGACACTCCCGGGGGATATGCTTAGGATAACTCTCATTTTCTTTACAAATCATTTTGAAGGGATTATGAGTATATACTTCCTCAAAGAAAACATTCTTATGATTATGGATTATATCCATAAATAGTTCAATTTATGTTAAGTGTTTTATAAGTATGGGATTATGTATTTTGATTCATAAACTGATCTAGTTTATGCCATTGTTTAGAAATGGCGCCCAGTAGAAGAAATGAGAACTCCAGAAATGCACATGATCCAAAGAGAAGGAAGGATCATATCTTTCATGGTCTTAAGCTAGAATTTATAAGAGGAATAGTCTCCCATGTATTATCATCATGTGAAGAAATAATATCATGTGTTGATAAGATAAGTAAAGAGTTTACTGAGTCCTATGGCTTTGAAGGGAAGCAAGAGAAGAAAAGGATAGAAGAGAGAAAGTTGGACAAAGGGAAGAGGGAAAAGAAGAATTTTCCCATATGTGGTAACTGTGGAAAGAAACACCCTGGAACTTGCCTGAAAGGAATGGGAGTTTGTTATAAGTGTGGAGGAAAAGGGCACAAAGTACATGCCTGTAAGGGTAAAAAAATGGTTTCAAATGTACAATGCTTCATTTGCAAGGAGTTTGGACACTACGCGAACCTATTTCCCAGTCATCAGACTATGCCGCAAATGATGCTATTGGATAATAATCAAGTTATGATACTACCACAGATGAAGAGGAATGATTAGAGTTCTTATGTTGATTATGTCAATTGAGTGTTGTATCAACAATGTACTTGTTATAATAATTATGGAGTATATAAGGATTGTACTGCAGTACTATTTCATTAAGGACTTGAGATTGTGTGGAACAAATAAAAGTGACTCAATAGCAGGATAAATTTTTGGAAAATATATGGTTGAGAGAATGATAAATCATAATATAGTTCTGATTCCGAAGTAGTGATTTTGGAATAATAAATGATTGTTTTGGATAAATTATATTGGATATTCTTAACTACCTTCGAACTGATTAATGATTTGTATATTCCATTATTTTTGGGGTTTAAAACATTTTTTTTGATTGATGAAGTATATCTAGCATTCTATATGGCATAAGGGAGCATGAATGTAATCAATAAGGAATATGGTAATTCAGGATGTTTCAGTGTATTAGAAGAATACAAGATGAAGGTATTCATATGCTATTACGGGGTAAAAAGGATCTACATTATGTTTACCTTTCTTATAAATGTTGGACTGTGAGTTTGGATAGAAGTATTTTGGACAGTTATAGTTTGTATTATTTTGGATTGCCATAAAAGGACAACCCGGAGGTCGGGCGGCAACCCGTCGCGTCCGGCAAGGCTGCGAGACTTGAACCCGCAACCGAAGGGCGACAAGGGTGTATCACCTACCACTGGCCCACGAGATGTCCTGGATTAAATAATGTAGTTTTTATTAAAAGATCTTGTAGATGAATTATAAATTAGTTTATTTTGGAACCCTATACGAATAGTGTAAATAGAATTTTTTTACATTCTATTATCTTTTAGAGTGAAAGATGAGTTTGTGGTAGAAATTTATTAATGGATAAAACTCTAATTATAAAGTAAGTATATCTCCTTATGATCTTAGCCAATCTCATAAATAAATTCCTCAATATTAAGAAAAGCAACTTAGAACAAAAATGTTTTCCTAGATGGTACCTTAAATCATCACTAATTTATGGCTTTGGGATTGTTGGCCTTTTCATAGCAATGTTCTCTACCACTCTCCATCAGATAATTGATGGTTAGATTTCTCTTCCATATCCATATTTTCCTACATGGAACCCTAGTATGTGTTATTTTCGGTAATCTTCATACTTTCCACTCTTTATTTTAAATAGAGGCCTCATTAATTCATTTTTCGATGTGGGATTTCAACTAAGATATTTTGAAATGTCAAAAATGTGTTGTCCCAATACCCTATATTTTGTTGAACCGATGGTACTTCAAATCATCATAGATTGATGAGTTTAAGGACCTCAATTTTATACTTGTTTTTGATTGATGACCTCAATCACTACCTATAAATATTTACGTTTTTCCTCCAATTATATGTCTCTAATTGCCACCAATGTTCTCCTAATCGAGATCATAATTTGGTGGTGACCCTTTCATTTATCTTTTCCTCATATTAAGACTAAATTTTAGTAACCCAATTTCCGATGTGGGTTTTCCCACAAATATATTTTCTACTTTCAACCTTTTATTTTTGAAGAACAATTTCAAATTGCAAGGACGCAATTTATTGAAGGAGGGGAGAATGTAACACCCCAGGATTTCAGAGTGTGTTATTTCTTAAAAATAATTCAATAACTTGCACTACACGCAACACCGAGTTCAATCACACCATTAAAAGAGGTCATGAATAGTATTAACTACATTTTGAACTTTATATAATCCTTATAATTTTAGAATCCCTATTATGAGTTTCTTAGTCATATTGCAAGAACAGATTCATTTTCAGTATTTCACTTTTATCAACTTCTAATAGTGAAACCTTTTTAAATACAATATTTTAAACTTTTTGACTAAATGGGGACATCAAAAATTTAAAATGAAACATCCCAAGCTTCCACGGTACGCTTTCCTTTGAATAAAACAGTAGCGTGTGTTGTACGCAACTTCGAGTTCTAACACACCGTAACCAATCAAACTAGCTGTTATGAATAGTAATACCTAATTTTTGAAGTTATATATATTTTATATTTTAAAATGGACTTCATTTTTGGATTCGGAATATCAAATTTAGCCTAAGGTGAAATTTTGGTACTTTTCGGATAACTTTCATATTTTGATGAATAGTGAAAATTACTAAATTTTAATTAAAAACAACTTTTTTAATCAAAATAATTAATAGTGATAAATTATGAATTTGAGTGGTTTTAAAGTATATTTAGAATATATTTTTACCATTTAATATAATGTTGGTCATTGGACATAATTTTACAATTAAACCGAACATAAACGAGTGTCAATCTTTTGATAGTTATTATCTCTTAAAAACACGCTTTTTGTTTTGACAGCGGGAATTAATTTTAAATTAATTTCTGCCACTTCTGTGTTTTGAATTTAGGAAAATGGATTCCATATTTGGAATCAGGATGTTCAAATTGTGTAAATAGGTAACTTTTATTTTTAGACATTTTGAATAATTACTGCGGTAAATATTTTATTTACCATGGTTATGGGTAAATCCGGTAAATAAGGGTTAAAAAATAATATTATAATAATACTAAATTACCCTAAAACGTGTCTTAACCCTATTGGTTGATACATGGTCGACCATGGGAATCTTTGGGTCAATTTTGGGACCCCATTGATCCACTTGTAAGTGATAATGACACTTTATTTTAATTAAGTTAAAATGAATACAAAAATGGCATAAGCTTACATCTTTTAAAAGAACAATTTTTACATAGGGTTATACATGTTGGATTTTCGATTATAAATATTCATTAGAAAGCTAAAAATATTTCCTACATAATGATATTTTATTTATAATTTTTAGACATCAAATAATTTAAATTATTAATGACACAATAATGATGTAATGTTTACCTCATTAATAAATCATTTAAATAAATAAGATTATAATGATTAAAATATTATCTAAAACCTGTCCAATTCTTATTGGTTGATGTTATTTAGAATATTAGTCATCTTATCTTCGACCTCAATGATTTTTGGACCATTATAAACCGAATATAATTATATTATAAAGTAATACTTTCACTCTTTCCTAAAGAGCCCATCTTCTCCCTTATAAAAGGAGACCACTTCTACTCATTCCTCACACCTCTCAAGCCACTTGGCTCGTCCAAACACTACTGGAATGCTGGCCTTTCCCCACGGTTAGATACCAATGGTTCTTGAAACCGTTGGGGAAGGAGGTTTTTACCAACGGTTCATTAGAACCGTTGGCATAGAGGTTTCCAGGGAGATTTTTCCCAACGGTTCATGAGAACCGTTGGGATAGATGGTTTTTTACCAACGGTTCTCATGAACCGTTGGCATAGATGAGTTTTTAGTAGGTTTATCCCAACGGTTCTGTAGAACCGTTGGGATAGATAGCCATATGCCAACGGTTTTTAAGAACCGTTGGCAAAGGTCCTCCCCAAATTCCCAGCCGCCTGTTCTCTCCCCAATTCGCGATACACAACCCTAAAACGGGAGCAGCAGCGGATTTAGGCGATTTTGGAGGTACCGGAGGGCTTCAATTTTCCAGCTCTTATTCAGGTTATTATTCTTCTTAACTGAAAATGTATTCAAATGTTTGGATAGTATTTAAACCTATTTTCATTTTTCCCATCAGTTTAGGTGATTTTGGTGCTACTGCCGGCCGGACCAGCCTAAGGGTGAGTTTTCTTGAAAATTCCTTTTTGGATTTTACCCCTTGAACATGGGATGTCATTTGTGAAAGGTTATATAAATCGAATTGATTGTTCGATTTCTGAATTGAATTGTAAATTAAATTAATTAAGGGTATTTTATGGTTTGCATTCCCCTTTTAACACATGAATGCCAATTATTTTTTAACACATGTTTTAATTGTATTGCCTTGCCAATGTGAGTAAAGTAGAGACTATGCTATGAATCTATGAAATTGGATTGAATTTATCTTATATTTTATGTTACCATGTTAGATATATTATAACTAATGCATGTGATATCTTTATAGTCTTGTTAGGAGTGTTCTATTAAAAATTCCCATGTGAGTGCTTGAATTTTCATTGAATTGCTAGCCATTATGAGTTATGTTGAGACCATGATATGGAATTGATTGATTAAGCAAGGGAATCTCATTATCTTGTCATTATAACATGAGTAAATGAAGCTTCATTCTTTTCACGTTATTATTTGATTGAGTCGCCATTTTGAGGTGAGTTGTATTAAATACCTTAGTTTTTGACCTTGGTATGTTTAATGAATTGTTTAAATGAAATGGAATTCATTAAATGATTAATAGTAAATAGTGATACATGGATTCTATTAGGATGCCAGGTATATAATCTTGTTTCTATTAACTTATACGCTTTATGTGATAAATGGATTCACAGTGGAATTCCACGGATAGACTCATTTCTTTGAATATTGATTAAGCCATGGGTGATACATGGATCCAAGGGAGGGATTCCATAGATAGACTTATTGAATGTAGAATTATATTCCAATTGATACATGGATTCTTATGATAATTCCATAGATAGACTTATTGAATGTAGAATTATATTCCAATGATATGCGTCTTGTGTGGTGGTGGTGTGGTTTATGTGTTTTATGGTAGTAGTGAAGTGTGTGATTATGTAGTTAATGTGAACCCATAGGTTGAGTATTTTGTGCTATCTATATATCATGTATTTTTATGTTATTTCTATACATTCCCAACCAGAGTTGGATAAACTTACCAACGATCAGAGGTTTTGAGTTATGGGTATTTTTTCTAATATCTAGGATGGTGGTTATATGTTTGGATAGCTACCATGTCTTCCCTACTCTTCCTTCAAAAGTGATTGACCATGTGTTTTTAGGCAAGATGCGATGTGATTGTCCATGTGTCTTCAGGTGAGATGTACTATGATTTCCCTAGTGTTTTTCGGTGAGGTGTGATGTGATAAGGCTATAATAAGATGTGGCATGTGGTTGGGGTCATGTAGGGTAGGAGGATGGCACAAGGTTGATGTTATTCATGTTCATGATACCCTACTAATATGGTTATGGGATGAGTCATGATGTTATGTGATATAACACATTAAGTTCTTGTTGGTTTTACATTTTTTCAATAACACATTTGTATGTTTTTTTGACATGTGTAGTTGATACCTTGATTATTTTCTTCCTTTATCGTTTACTTAAATGTATATTCTATTATAGTTAATGCCTATTGAATTGTTTATGACAAAATGACTTATATAAATTCTTTTTACAGAATGGACAGAAGTTGGATGTATGAAACCGATCGGATCTCAGATGATTTTCAAAACAATTTGGAGAGCTTTATAGATTTTGCATTTCACAATGCTTCAGATAGTGGTCGCATACACTGCCCATGTTCCAATTGTGTTGGTAGACCTTGGTTGAGCCGTGAAGAAGTCAGCTACCACATAACCAAAAATGGGTTTCAAGCAAACTACTTTCTGTGGTATCACAATGGGGAGAAAACGAAATCTCAAATTGGTGATGATCGAAATGAAAAGACTGGAATGGAGAATTTGTTAGATGATCGGTTTCCGTTTATTCATCATCATGAAAAAGAAAGGATTTCGACTCAAGAAGACTTCGATATGAGGACAGCTGATGCATCTAGTGAAAATGATGATATTGATAGGGTGAAAAAATTGAATGATGCTGCCACGACTCCAGTATATCGGCAATGCGATAAAATGAAAAAGCTGGAATTTTTAATCCGATTATTTCATGGGAAAACTATGTATGGGATTTCTAATACAGCAATCGATTACATTCTTACCCTCTTGAAGGATTTACTTCCAGATGATGCAGATATTCCCTCAAACCACTATATGGCATGGAAGTTAGTTGAGGAACTTGGATTTTCAAGAAACAAAATTCATGCTTGCCCGAAAGATTGCAGTTTATTCTGGGAGGAAACCGCTGAACGAAATGATTGTATAAAATGTGGCACATCCCGCTGGAAGTCAAAATCTGATGGAACACCATCCCACGTTCCACAGAAAGTAATGTGGCACTTTCCATTGATCCCCAGACTCCAGAATCTTTTTATGTCTGATGACATATCAATAAAAATGAGATGGCATGATACCGAGAGAAAGAAGACTGATGATGAGTTGGTTCATCCTGCAGATGGATTTGCATGGAAGAGATTTGATGCTCGACATCTTGATTTTGCAGCTGACGTGCGTAATGTGAGGCTGGGTCTTTCATGCGATGGTTTTAATCCGTTTGGGCAGATGCTTACTTCGCACAGCACATGGCCAGTTTTTATACACATTTATAATCTTCCCCCATGGTTGTGTATGAAAAAACCTTTCACTTTCATGAGTATACTCATATCTGGTCCTTCTGATCCTGGCATTGATATTGATGTATACATGCAACCTTTAATAAAAGAGTTGAAGCTTCTTTGGGATGTGGGTGTGCGCACATACGATGCATGTTCGAAAGACATATTTCAGATGCGCGCTGCGCTTATGTGGACAATCAATGATTTTCCGGCTTATGCAATGATGTCTGGATAGAGCACGAAGGGGAAACTGTCATGTCCAGTTTGTATGAAGAATACACGATCCAGAAGACTGAAACATCGTTGTAGTTTCAGTTTTATGGGACATCGACGATTTTTGCCAAAGGATCATCCATATAGAATGAATCGTCGAAGATTTGATAATACTATAGAGACCGATGATCCACCTCAGCGTATGTCTGGAACTGATGTGCTTAATGAATTGAAAGATTTCAGTTTTTCGTTCGGGAAGGGTCAAATGAAATCTGGAAAGAGAAAGAATGTTTCCACAGAAACCTGCTACAATTGGAGGAAGAGGAGTATCTTTTTTGATTTTCCTTATTGGTCAACCAATTTGCTACGTCATTGCTTAGACGTAATGCATATTGAAAAGAATATATGTGAAATGTTGCTTTCAGTTCTTCTAAATGTCAAGGGGAAGACAAAAGATGATTTACGATCTCGACGTGACTTGGTGGATTGGGGCATCAGACCAGAATTGCATCCTGTGCGTATCAGTGAAAATAAATGGCAACTTCCATGTGCTTCTTATGTGATGACACCTACTGAAAAAAAACAATTTTTGGAAGTATTAGAGACTATTAGAGTTCCTGATGGCTATTCAAGCAACATATCTAAACGGGTCAACAGAAGAGAGTTGAAGCTAAAATCTTTGAAGACTCATGATTATCACGTTCTACTGCATGAGTTTCTTCCAATAGCAATCCGTCATCTTTTGTCCAATAATGTAAGGGTGGGTGTTATTCGGTTGTGCCATTTGTTTAGAGATCTTTGTGCTAAGAAGTTGTCCAAGTCTTTCTTGCAAAAAATGTTGACAGATGCCCCATTAATTTTGTGTGAGTTGGAGAAAATATTTCCCCCATCATTTTTCACATGCATGCTGCATCTGACTGTCCATATTCCAACTGAAATACTTCTCGGAGGACCTGTTTCTTTTCGTTGGATGTATCCAACTGAAAGAAATATGTTCACATTAAAGTCTTATGTTCGAAACAAGAATCATCCCGAAGGTTCTATCGTGAACGGTTACTTAGCTCAAGAATGTATGGATTTCTGTTCAATGTATTTGTCTGATCTTACTACAAGAATGAACAGACCAATGAGAAATGAAGAAGAACAATATGAGCAAATTGAACCCAGTTTTCCATCACTTCCTCAAACAGGAGGAATTCCTGGATCATATACATTGAAGACATTAAGCCATGAAGAGCGGGAGATGGCACATCGCACAGTTTTGTTCAACTGTGATTTGTTCGATGACTATATCAGGTAACAAAATTGAATATGTATATCTTACATATATATCTGTTAAACTATTCATATTTTTTATCTACAGGGAACATAAAACAATGATAAATAGGAAGCATCGTTCTTTATCTTTGAGAAGGAGAGAGACTTTGCATAGCAAAGAGTTTTCTGCTTGGTTAAAATTGAAGGTAAAAATATTACTGTTTAAATTAATTATTTCAATATTTACTTATGTTTAACTGTCATTTATATTGCAGGTATTGAGTTTGTCTGCTGACTCTGTCTCTGAGGAAATAAGAGCTTTGGCTTTTGGTCCTAATACCGTGGTTCGTGACTGTAAATCAATTGTTATCAATGGGTACAGATTTATTGTCACTGAACGAGCCAAAAACATGAGAACACAACATGATGGTATTATGGTTACTACCACAACAGATTGTTATGCCAGCGCATCAGATAGTAGACCGCGACTTGAAAATGTGGGTTATTATGGAGTCGTTGAGAAAATAATAATATTGGATTATTACTCTCATGGACGAGTCACAATGATGAAATGCCATTGGTTTGATTCGATGACGAGACATGGCACATTTATTGATGATTGTGGATTTCGAGTAATTAATATGACCCGCACTCTTGCAACCGAAGAACCATATGTGTTGGCATCAATGGCTAAACAAGTTTTTTATGTCAAAGATCAACTTCAACCTGAATTTGGTGTCGTAGTTGAAGTAATTCCAAGACATATTTTTGATGATGCTGATGATGGAATTGACACTGTACCTATTGCCATTGGAACCAATCCATTTATTTCTTTTGATGACTCCAATAGCTCAATTGTCAGAGTTGATTGTGAACCTGAAGTTGTGGTTGGAAATATATAGAATCATTCATCCATGTTCTCAATTCTTTTGGTTTACCTCGAGTTGGGTTGTTAAGGTTGGTAATATTCATATTTATTTAGTATTGATCACAAATATGTTTTAGCTGACTTGACCGTTATGTGAATTTTCAATGTTTATTGGTTGCTGTTTTATTTGAATTGCATTTTCTAATTTGGAATTGAACTGTATTCAAACCAAATCAAACAATATTTCTAACTTGGTGAACATTACAACTTGTATGTTTTATTAAATTCATTCAAGCTCTTCTAAAACAATTGATAGCTAAATTACCAATGAATCCCCTCATTCCCTCATATATTTAGTTTTTTGGTTTACACATTAATTTTCTTTTTCTAATTAATTACATATTTGTTTTCCAATGCAGGAAATGAAGCCAATTGAAGAGAGACGAAGAAAAAAAATGGCGGAGAACAATCGTCGGATGGAGGAGATGGGCATTCCACCATTAGTGCCTACAGTGAGTACTTTATTTCAAATATATATATATATATATATTTACAGAATATATAATGTCATGTGATTAATTTTTTTTGTAAACTTTTTTGTAGGATCCACCATTACGTCGACAGTTATTCGACGAGGAGCCTAGTACTGGTCCGAGTACTCAGGCTGGTGGTACGAGGAGGGTTCGTACCAGAGGTGGACATAGAGCTGCGCGTGCCCGACTAGACCCTGCCCCTCCCACTGACATTTCAGCCTTCCCACATTCTGATCCCGGTGTGTCGTTAGGGACACACGGGATATTTAGACCTCCCATGTTTTCGCTACCTTCTGCATCTTCTGCCCCATCATTTTCACATCCCATGATGATTCCCACTCCCCAGTCAGCATCAGGTCATACAGTTGTTCCATCTTCTTTTCCTTCTACTTCTGTCTCTCCGAGCTTTTATATTCCATCGTCTTCGACTCCTGTTCCACCAGAGGGTGTTCCATCAGGTTCTGTGGATCCGGCGCCACTCATTGATCAGACTAACACAGGTATATTTATAAAACCCTATCAAATTTTTATAGTAATATTTATTTTCATTATAACATGTTTTGATAAAATATTTGTTTTTCTTTCATGACAGATACATCTACTGAAAGGAGGCGGGGGCGGGGCCGTACACGCATGCGTTCGGTGTGGAACCGTCGCACACAGGTTATGGTGGAATATAATGAAGACAATCAGATGGTTGAGAAAACAGGGCAGCAATGTCGGAGTTTTATGGCGACGCTTGCCAAATACTCCGACATCATTCCCGTCAGCCCGCTGTCGTGGAGACATTTGCCACATGAGGTCAAAGATAGAGCTTGGGCAGAGATATGGGTAAAAAAATCTGTTGTATTTAATGCCATGAATTTTTTTTGTATTTATATAAATTAATATTTTCATTTCAGCTTCGATTTAATTTTCCTGATGGTGAGGGTGCACGAATGGAACGTCTAAAGGATTTAGGCGAGCTTTGGAGAGCCTACAAGCATGAGCTGTATATTGGCTGGCGTGCTAGAGTTGGCACTGAGTTAGAGGCGGTACCAGTCGTGGATGATTGTCCTATAGAGCAGTATCGTCAGATGATTACTCATTGGACGAGTACCCAGTTTAAGGTATGAATTACATTTGAGGTATTTAAATAATAACTTTCAAGTTTTGCATTAATATTATCCTTTGCATTATCGAATTTTATTTAGGAATCATCTGGAAAAAATAAAAAAAACATTGATGCAAAAAAATACCTCCATACACTAGGACGCACGACGATGCCGGATCATGAGAGGCAGCAGGTATGACAATTGTTTATAAGTTTTCTTTACGACTTACATTTTCTTTTTTTTCCTCAATTATTTAATTATTTGCTGAAGTCTTTATATAAATTTTGTTTTCAATGTCATTGTAGAGGCAAGTACAAAATATTGAAGGACGTGTGCCTCGAGCAAAACTGTTTTGCTCGAGTAGACGAAAAAAGGATGGACGTGCTGTCAACGAAGCGACTCAGCAGCAGATTGTAAGTTTTAATCTGTTGATTTTATATTTTAATATCTATTTCGTAACTTAACAATATATTTATATTTGTAACAGGATGCTTTAGAGGCCCTCGATGCCCAAGAAGCAGACAATTTTGGGCCATCTGATCACTTACATCAGGTGTTGGGAGATGATCATTCTGGCAGAGTACGCTGCCGACCTAGGATAGCCCCGACGAGGTATTGGCCTGCCTCAGGTACGAGTTGTAGTGCCACCGAGCTGCAGCAAGTTAGGGCACAGGCAGAACAGGCTGAGAAAAGGGCCACAGAGACGGCAGAACAGTCTGCAAGGGCAAACAGTGCATTTATGAAATTTATTGAAGTTCTACGTCCAACACTTCCAGCAGAGGCCAGCCCAGCGATTGATGAATACATGTCGTCGATACATTCTATATATGGTGCACCAGGTGGCAGTTCCAGTGGTGGTCAGGCCGATGTCGAGCTTGAAGATGATGATGGCGAGCAGTCTGATGCGGAAGAGGAGGGAGATGAGGAGGGCGAGGAGGAGGGCGAAGGCGAGGAGGAAGGCGTTGTGGAGGGTGATGACGATGAGGAGGACGATGACGAGGGCGATGATGATGATGATGATGGAGATGGTGATGCTGATGTGGGACATATTGATCCGTTACATTTTTGACTTGAGATTTGATGTTTAATCTATTCTAGTTGTTGGTTTTGTCTAGACTCGTAGTATAGTATTGGAGTTGAATTATTTTTATATATTGTCTGTTTTTATGGATGTTGTTGTCTTTTAGTGGTTGTGTGTTTGAGAACTCCCTGGACAACCCCCCTCATTCTTGGACGCCCGTTCTGGCCGTTTATGACACCATAACTGCGTTGTCGGTCACCGCGGGCACACGACAAGTCCGATTGACGTGCCGTCTGCTCGACCACTTCAGAAATCACTCACCCGTATTTGTCGTCTGATTTCAGGCCATTCCGACATCGTTCGGCCCGTTTGGACCCCCCTCACGCGCGTTTACGAAGCGCGCACATCACTTAAAACACTAATATTGAGCCGTACCGCGCAAACCGCACGTCCGATTGACGTGCCGTCTACGCGTACACGTCACGAATAATAATTAGAATGTTTCACGGTGGTTTCAGCTCAATCCGGAGACGCGGTGTGGCCGACACCACTCAAAGTGTCTGTCTTTTGTTTAAAAAGGACGTCATTTTAAGTGAAAAGCATCAACTGGCTTACGGAAAACCGACCAAACGCATTCCGAATCTGTTGATAATTTATCCCAACAATCCATGGGTCATATGTGACGTGTACGAGCCAACCCGGGATGAATCCGAGTCGCGGTGTGGCCGGGATAAGTTTAAGTGGCTCTCTTTTGTTTAAAATGAACACCATTTTAAGTACATACGGAAAAACGACCAAACGGATTCGGTTTCCGTTGAAACTTTAGGAGAACGATCCATGGGTCATATGTGACGTGTACGAATCAACCCCGCCACAATCGGAGACGCGGTGTGGCCGACACCACTCAAAAAGTGTCGGTCTTTTGTTTCAAAAAGACGTCATTTTAAGTGAAAATCATCAAGTGACATAGGAAAAACCGACCAAAGGCATTCGGTCTGTGTCGACACTTTAGCACAAGGATCCATGGGTCGTATGTGACGTGTACGAGTCAATCCTGCCTCAATCCGAGGTGCGGTGTGACCGACACCGTTCTAACTGTCTATCTTTTGTTTAAAATGGACAGGATACGCAAAACCGACCAAACGCAAAACCGACCAAACGCATTCTGAATCTGTTGATAATTTATCACAACGATCCATTGTTGCACCCCTCTCTCTTGGATTTTAATGATCACAATCACTCTAATTGTATTCTAACTTGTTTTCAAGTGTTTTTGATGATAGGAAATAGGGTGCCTAGAAGCTGGCCCAAGAAGAATTCAAAATGGACTGTTTAAGTCCACCGGCCAGCCGGTGTGAGACCACCGGCCAGCCGGTAAGGTCACCGGCCAGCCGGATCCAGCCCATCGGCCAGCCGGTGGACCAGGCAGAAGGCCTTGCCCTCTGCCAGGTGCCACCGGTCAGCCGGTGTCTGGCCACCGGCCAACCGGTGGGCCCAGACAGAATGGCATACCTTCTGTCCAGACCACCGGCCAGCCGGTGCCTGACCACCGGCCAGCCGGTGGAACCCAGACAGAATAGCATGCTTCTGTCCGGACCACCGGCCAGCCGGTGGCTCAGCACCGGTCAGCCGGTGGAGCCAGACAGAAATCCCTTGCTTCTGTCTGGTGCACCGGCCAGCCGGTGGATCAGCACCGGCCAGCCGGTGTTCTCAGTCAAACTGACCAGGCTGGCCCACTTGATCCCCAACGGCTCCGAAAGCCCTCCAACGGCTATTTTGAAGTATTTGGGAGCATTTCTCCTATAAATAGACGTCCATGGATGCCGGGAACACTACCGATCATATACCGAAGCATACCAAAGCTATTTTAATCATTTGAGGCTCCTACGACAATTCTCAAAGGCTACTTGAGATCCAATTGCCATCCTTGAAGCTTGGGCTGCCTCTACATCAACTACACTCACCTCTTGGCGCTCAAGGCTTCCTCTAGTTTGTTCTAAATTATTTACTTCAATTTTTTAGTTCTTAATTGGGTTTGTATTAAAACAAACCACCCTTTTTCTTCCTTTTTTCAATTTGGGTTTCTTGCTACAACCATAATAAAAAAGCAAGCTGTAAGAAGGTGATCTAGCCTACCTTAAAACGGCTAGTGGGTTTCTTGCTATAACCATTAAAAAGCAAGCGGTCGTATAAATCTCCTAACGGTTGAGTTGGGAGCGGAGACGTAGGCTTGAGTTTAAAGCCGAACTCCGTTATCAATTGTGTCTTGCCATTTTACTTTCCGCTGCATTTAAATTTGTTTTAAATTGTTAATTAATTTTAAAAAGGCAATTCACCCCCCCTCTTGCCATCACCTCCGACCCAACATCCATCAGTCATATGTGACATGTACGAGCCCACTCGGGCTCAATCCGAGTCGCGGTGTGGCCGGGATCAGTCTAAGTGGCTCTCTTTTGTTTAAAATGGACATCATTTTAAGTACATACAGAAAACCGACCAAACGCATTCGGTTTCCATTTAAACTTTAGGAGAACGATTCATGGGTCATATGTGAGGTGTACGAATCATCCCCTCCACAATCCGAGGCGCGGTGTGGTCAACACTGCTCTAACTGTGTCTGTTTTGTTTAAAATGGGTAGGATTATAAGTGAAAAGAACTGGCATACGCAAAACTGACCAAACGCATTCGGTTTCCATTGAAACTTTAGGAGAACGATCCATGGGTCATATGTGACGTGTACCAATCATCCCCATCTCAATCCGAGACGCGGTGTGGCCGACACCGCTCTAACTATGTCTCTTCTGTTTAAAATGGGCATGATTATAAGTGAAAAAGAACAACTGGCATACGCAAAACTGACCAAACGCATTCCGAATCTTTTGATCATTTATCACAACAATCCATGGGTCATATGTGACCTGTACGAGGCAACCCGGGTTCAATCCAAGTCGCGGTGTGGCCGAGATCAGTCTAAGTGGCTCTCTTTTGTTTAAAATGGACACCATTTTAAGTACATACGGAAAACCGACCAAACGCATTCGGTTTCCATTGAAACTTTAGGAGAACGATCCATGAGTCATATGTGACGTGTACGAATCATCCTCGCCTCAATCCGAGCCACGGTGTGGCCGACACCGCTCTAACTGTGTCTGTTTTGTTTAAAATGGACAGGATTATAAGTGAAAAGAACAACTGGCATACGCAAAACCGACCAAACGCATTCAGAATCTTTTGATAATTTATCACAACGATCCATGGGTCATATGTGACGTGTACGAGCCAACCCGGGTCAATCCGAGTCGCGGTGTGACCGAGATCAGTCTAAATGGCTCTCTTTTGTTTAAAATGTACACCATTTTAAGTACATACGGAAAACCGACCAAACACATTCGGTTTCCATTGTAACTTTAGGAGAACGATCCATGGGTCCTATGTGACGTGTACGAATCATCCCGCCTCAATCCGACATGCGGTGCGACTGACACCACTCAAAGTGTCCGTCTTTTGTTTCAAAAGGACGTCATTTTAAGTGAAAAACATCAACTGACATACGGAAGACCGACCAAACGCATTCGGATTCTATCGATACTTTAGCACAACGATCCATGGGTCATATGTGACGTGTACAAGTCAACCCCGTCTTAATCTGAGATGTGGTGTGGCCGACACCGCTCTAACTATGTCTCTTTTGTTTAAAATGGACATGATTATAAATGAAAAGAACAACTGGCATACGCAAAACCGACCAAACGCATTCGGAATCTTTTGATAATTTATCACAATGATCCATGGGTCATATGTGACATGTACGAGCCAACCCGGGATGAATCTGAGTCGCGGTGTGGTCGGGATGAGTCTAAGTGTCACTCTTTTGTTTAAAATGGACAACATTTTAAGTACATACGGAAAACCGACCAAACGAATTCGGTTTCCATTTAAACTTTAGGAGAACGATCCATGAGTCATATGTGACGTGTACGAATCAACCCCGCCTCAATTGGAGACGCGGTGTGGTCGGAACCACTCATAGTGTCCGTCTTTTGTTTCAAAAGGACGCCATTTTAAGTGAAAAACATCAACTGGCATACGGAAAACCGACCAAACGCATTAGGATTCTGTCGATACTTTAGCACAACGATCCATGAGTCAAATGTGACGTGTACGAGTTAACCCCGCCTCAATCTGAGGTGCGGTGTGGCCGGTATCACTTCAGGTGTATGTATTTTGTTTAAAATGGACATCATTTGAGGTAAAAATATATGGTATAGAAAAAACCGATCATATTATGAATTGAATTTCAGATTCCACGTATAATTGTCATCTAAATTTTAAATTGAATTCTATATGAATTATGTATGTTTATGAATTGTAATATAATTATGGATTTGTATAGTTTCAGGATCCATTATATGTTAAATGTGTATGAATTTGTTCGTAATTGAATATGTATGTTTTATTTTATTACTGGTACAATAGTTGGATCGAAAATGAGGTGAAAATGAGGTGAAAATGAGGTGAAAATGAGGCCTGATGACTGGTGGTGATGGACAGGGGACAGGGGCTGTGCAAATTGCAGGGTGCTGCAATTTGCAGCATAGGTATGCCAACGGTTTAAAACCGTTGGCATATAAGTTTTTAGCATGTCTTTCCCAACGGTTTTAAACCGTTGGGAAAGACTTCACCAATTCCCAACGGTTGGAACCGTTGGGAAAATGATCCATGGTATTTGGTTTTCCCAACGGTTTGGGAGAACCGTTGGGAAAAACTATCCCAACGGTTCACCCAAACCGTTGGGGTAGGGTAAATTTTATGGCTCTATTGCAACGGTTGCCAGTAAACCGTTGGGAAAACTTTTCCCAACGGCTTACTTCCCAACGGTTCTAAGAACCGTTGGGAAAACCTTTCCCAACGGTTTCAGGGGCTTTCCCAACGGTTCTGAACCGTTGGGAAATAGTGTATTTCCAGTAGTGAAACTCTGACCAACTAAGCTCCCCACATCCCTATCCTCCTCCTTGAAGCTTCACCTTAGGCAGAAAGCATTTCAAGAAGTCCTTTGGTTCCAACCAAAGTGAGTTACCTAAATTAAAGGTAACGATTTCTCTTAAATTATTTTCATTTATTTTGCTTCTCCAACCCCCAAAATCTTTTTATTCCTTTCTTTTGTAACAAAACCAGTATCCTCAATATACTAGGATGTTGTTATAAGAAGGATTCAAACTACACATAAACACAAATCCATCTAATGGATGATGAACATAATGTTTCTGTGGATGGCAAACTAACGCCTCACGAAACGATGATTGTTCAAATACATCTTACCGCCTCTCATGGTGGCCATTATGATGGCACTGTAATTAAATATGATATTAATGATATATATTTTATATATAAGCTTCTGTAATTCCATTTTATTTCATACCATTATTCGTTTCATGTTGTATATACATACGATAATTTCATTTGAGGAAGTGCGGACTACCGCCCCCTTAAAATGATATGACTCGTTCATACCACACATGGAACGTATAAAGGATGGTGTTAATGAACTTAAGTAACATATATAAAATATTATATTATACTGGAATAGTAATATACCTATGTATCATTTGGATTCAATTCTTTTAAAATAAAAATTAAATGGAAGTAGCGTTCGTGCGTACGTACGGACTACCGTCTCCACGAACGCGGTGAGATCCATCCTCCATCGTATCCATTCAAGTCTTATTCTCATTTTAGGGTTAAAAATAATGTTAATATAATTCTGATTATGAATAAGATTTAATCTATCCATTACAAACATGTCTTACGTAACCAAACATTTAAGAAGAACGAATCGATTATCACCTGAAACGACGATAATACTAAGATATTATTAATAAAGCAATGTTAAAAGATCATATATGATATCATATTAATGTATATGATTCTTGTATAATTTAATAACAATTATTTCACCATTATACAGGAGGTTAAACGACCCCAACAAAGGAAAAGTACAAGGTAAGGGATTTTCTTATCTCACTTTCAATTCCGTGAGATTTCCATTGTTCGCCACTAAATTATTGAAAGTGGTGTATTGTGTACTGCCATTTGATATATATTATCATGATTCTATTTATATTCATGTTATTCTGTAAATAATTTGGTGGTTATTAACTTTTGGCCATACGACTCAGTTGATTAACGTGGTAAGGGGTTTTCATCTCACTCCTTATTCTCACGAGATTCATGCCATATTGCCACCATTACCTTTTGTGTGGTGTATGTACTGCCCATAATTATATTCTTTGTGTAATACACTCTAATTTATGTGTACTTACATATTCATTGTATGATACCTCTTTCATGGGTTGTATGTTTCATAAGTTACAAAACTGGTAAGGGTTTATTTCACAATCTCTTCATTATCCGAGGTTGTTTATACGTAATAATCTACTGGGATCTCGTTATCATCCACATCCATGTTTCTTCGAAATGTATTTCAAAACATATTTATTATTTACAAGAATATGGGTTAAATTCATTTATACCCTTTTTTGACTTTTTGTAAGAGGTTTATAAAGGAATCTTTCCGTCGTTTTCAAAACAAGGTCCTTTTTAACCTTTTCGACAAAATTAAGATAAGAATGTTTTTTTTAACTTATACGGCGGGTGCGGTTATTTTCCGCCGTTATAAAATCGTCAAAGCTTCCCTTACAAGCTTATAAGAATATTTTCAAAGAAAATGTTTTATTTTATATGGATCTTAAATGATTTCAAATTAAAAGGAGATATTTCTTTAAAAAGAATATTGATTTCATCTATGTCAACATCCTTTGATGGATTTTAAATTTATTTGAAGTTGATTTATTATGATACAAAACTTCTATATTGTATTGAAGGTTTTGTGATATGTTTGACTGTGGATGTGCTATTTTTATACCATTCATAGTTTATGGTGAAATTATTTACATTTCGTATGCTAGTTCCAATAAGAATGTTTATGTTATATTTCAACCATTATTTCATATGAATGTGTTGGAAAATTATGTTCCAGATTGGGGAATGGTTAAAGTAAGCCCTCCAGGTTGGGGACTGGTTAAAGTAAGCCCTCCAGGTTGGGGACTGGTTAAAGTAAGCCCTCCAGGTTGGGGACTGGTAAAAGTAAGCCCTCCAGGTTGGGGACTGGTAAAAGTAAGCCCTCCGGGTTGGTGTCCGGTTATTAGAGGCACTCCGGGTTGGTGTCCGGTTATTAGAGGCACTCCGGGTTGGTGTCCGGTTATTAGAGGCACTCCGGGTTGGTGTCCGGTTATTAGAGGCACTCCGGGTTGGGTTCCGGTTACAGTTAGCCCCAAGGTCTTGGGACGAGGCCTTGAAAAGTAATTAAAGTTTAGCATTATGAATTCCAACATTATGAAAGTGGTTATTGATTTTTGCATGTGATTATTCGATTAGTAGAATATCCATGTGAATAAGTAAATGGCATTATTTCATTTTATTTATGCCATACCATGTTGAAAGTTCATATTTAAAAGGCTTTTGTTTTAGTTATACATTGCCTTAAATGTTTATTCTTATTTATGAAAGTTTCAGCTATATTGTTATCCTTACTGGGCATTTGAGCTCACCCCTTTTCTATGTTTTATTTTTCTTAGGATGTGAAGAAGTAAGTTATGAATGACCTGCAGGGATTTTATGAGGGGTTAATAGTGTGGATTGTGGAAACATTATGTTGTTGTAGTAGTTTTTCATTCTATGATGTAATGTAAAACTTATGAATATATCTAGTGTTTCCAAGGCTACTAAACCAATCGGTCTTTCGAGATTTGATCTTTCTTGTGATCATGCCAATGTTACGAAGTAATGCACCGACTCTGGATAGCTGGGGTCGGGGCGTTACAATCAAACTCTAGGTCTCATGGATGATTATCAGCATATATCTTTTGTTGACTCTGAGCATATTTAATGTGCTGTTGGATGGTCTTAACCTTCTCAACCATTTCTTTGACCATTTTCGCACCTAGAAGTTTTTGATCCCCAACTTCATCCCATCATGCCGGTGTTTGGCACCTCTTCCCATATAGGGCTTCATAAGGAGCCATTTGGATGCTTGAGTGGAAACTATTGTTGTATGAGAACTCAAAAAGAGGGAGGTGTTGACCCCATCCTCCTTTGAAGTCCATTGAGTATGCTCTCAACATCCTCAACTGTTTGGATAGTCTGCTCATATTGGCCATCAGTTTGAAGATGATAAGCCATACTGAATTTCAGCTCAGTATCCAAAGCATGTTGAAGAATCTTCCAAAACTTAGTGGTGAATCTTGGATCTTGATCAGATAAAATAGATAGTGGTACTCCATGCAGCCTTACCGCGTCTCTGATGTATATCCGTGCCAGTTGATCCAATGAGAAATCCTCCTGAATTGAAATGAAGTGTGCAGTATTTGTAAGACGATCCACAAAAACCCAGATAACATTATTATTTTTTGGATCTCTTTGGAAGTTTAGGGACAAAGTCCATGGTGATGTTCTCCTATTTCCATGCTGGTATGGGTAATGGTTTCATCATCCCCTTATACTTCTGCCTCTCAGCCTTCACCTACTGATATACCAGGAACTTTGATGTATACTAAGGGATCTTCTTATTCATGTTATCCCACCATTAATGCTCTCAGATATCTCAATACATCTTTTTGTTTCTTGGGTGAATAGAGATATTTTAACTATGTGCATCATCCAAAAGTACTTTCTTTGGCTCCAGAATTGATGGAACACATAGTATTTTCCCAAATCTCACAATCCCTTTGTCATTAACATTGAACTCCAAGGATTTCCCTTTTCTGATAGTTTCCACTTTCTTCTAAATTCCCACATCATCTTTTTGAGCATCCTTTAACCTTTCCAAAAGATACATTTGAGAAATCATTTGTGAAAGTATTTATGATGTTCCCTTTTTTAAGATTCCCATGCCATCTTCATAACATCTAAGAATATTGGATCCTTTTCAATTATCATCAATGATAGAATCGCTGGGTCCTTTCTACTTAGAGCATCCGACACCTTATTTGCTTTCCTAGAGTGGTAATGGATTGAGCAGTTATAGTATTTGATTAGCTCTAACCATCTTCGTTGGTGCATGTTCAACTCTTTATGTGTGAATATATACTTGAGGTTTTTTTGGTCTGTATATATTTCACACTTCTATCAAAAGAGGTAATACTGCCAAATTTTTAAAGGGATGATCACCACAGCCAACTCCAGATCATGTGTTGGATAGTTCTGCTCAAGAAATTTCAATTTCTTTGAAGCATATGAAATGAATTTGAAATTATGCATCAACACACAACCTAGTCCTTTCTTCTAAGCATCATTAAATACAACAAAAAGTTCTCCATTTGTGGGTAATGTGACACGGGTGTAGTGATAAGGCTCCTTTTCAACTCCTTGAAGCTCTCTTTGCATTCATCACTCTAAGAAAACTTGACTCCCTTATGAGTTAGCTTGGTAAGAGGGTTTGAAAATTGTGAGAAATTTCTCACAAATCAGCAATAATAACCAGCTAACCCCTAGAAGCTACATATATCCGTTACTGATGATGGCCTCAAAAATCCCTCTATTGCAGCTGTCTTTAAGGGATCCATATATATCCCATTATTTGTGATGATATGACCCATGAATGATACCTCCTTCAACTAGAAGTCACACTTTCAGTACTTTACAAAGAGATTATTCTTTCGTAAGGTCTCTTGTACAGTTATTAGATGCTCCTCATGACCCTCCTTGTTTTTAGAGTATATTTGAATATCATCTATAAATACCACCAAAAATTTGTTGAGGTAATATATAAAGACTCTATTCATCAAGTCCATAAATATTTCTGGAGCATTAGTGAGTCCGAAAGGAATTACTATGAATTCATAGTGCCTGAATCTTGTAAGAAAAGCATTATTGGGGATATCCTCCTTCTTTACCCTTACATAGTAATATCCTGACCACAAATATACCTTGGAGAAGTATTGTGCTCCACAGAGCAGATCGAACAAGTCATCAATTCAGGGAAGAGGATACTTATTCTTTATCATGACTTTTTTTAGCTCACGATAATTAAAGAAAAGGCACATTGAACCAACCTTCTTCTTGACCAAGAGGACTGGTGCACCCCATGGTGAAGCACTTGGGTGTATAAAAACTTTATCCATATTCTCTTGTAGTTGTTTCTTCATCTCCTAAAGATCCACAAGTGCCATTCTATACATAGTCTTGGATATTAGAAATTTCCCAGGTATAAGGTCAATTGAGAATTCAACATCTCTTCTAGGTGGAATACCAGAAAATTCCGTGGGAAACAGTTTAGCGAATTCCCTCACAATAGGGATGTCTTCAAGGGAAGTTGCTTCCTTGGACTCAAGCATCTAAGTCAGATACACATGCTCATAGGGCAGTAATATCCATGCTTGAGATGATGGTTCTAAATAAGATTAATCTTCCTCCTTGCACTTGTATAGAATCAAGGTTTTATTCTCTATATAGATAGTGATTTCCCTCTCATGGAAATTTATGTTGGCTCTATATAAGGAAAGCCAATCCATGCTGAGAATTGCATTAAATTCCACCAGAGGGAGTATGATGAGGTTCTCCAGGAAGTTCAATCCACCGATTATAACAGGGGAGGAGTTATATTCATGAAATGAAATGATTGACCCATTTTCTGTACTCATCGACATCTTTACTTCCAAGATTTGTGGTGGTATTGATATTGTTCAACTAAACATTAGGGATACAAAAGAATTCATAAAACCAGAATCAAAAAGTACATTTTTTATTCTTTAATGAATAACTAGAGTACCTATCACCACTTCATTTTCAGGGTTTACTTCAGCAGTAGTGATGGAAAAAGATCGCCCTTACTTCCTTGGAGGTTGTTGGTTGCCTCTAAAAACCCTTGGCTTAGGTAACTGATTTTCAAGGTTCCCTGGTTCTTTTCAAGTGATGCAATGAACAACACGTTGAGGTTCAAATAGATAATTCATCTCCTTTATCGTAGACAAGGGTTTTTCTTGTAAGTAGTTAATGGCTAGGTGCCCTTATCCTCCACACCTAAAGCATTTTCTTGTCCCCTTCAGGCAATTTCCGGGGTTCTTCTTTCCACACAGTTGGCTGGTGGGGTGTTGGATTTTTTTAGCACCGTTGGATTTATCCATAGGACCGCCAGAATTGAAGTCCACCTTATGCTTATTATCCCCATGATACCTCTAAGATTATTCAATCTCTATTTATACCTTGAGGGCACATCGGAAAATTTCCTTATAGCTATCAAAGTCATGGATCACCAAAGATTTATGTAGGCTAGGTTTCATCCCACCAAATAAACGGTCAAACTTTCATTCGGGGGTAACAACAAATCTGGAGGCGTATCGTGAAATCCTTGTGAAATTTTCCTCATACACTCCAATGGATTGATCGTCTTTTTTCTTGAGGGAAATGAAGTCCCTTTCCATCTTAATTCAGAGGATGCACATAAAATATTTATCAAAAAACATCTTCCAAAAACCCTTCCATCCCAATGAATCAATATCATCCTCAAGCTTTCTTAAGGGGGGTTTAATGTTCCTCTTGACCCTTGTTTCTATTCAAAGATTGATTTAACTAAATGAATATCATGAAAAAGTTTAAGATTTATACTCCCATCAGATTGAGTATCTCATTAAATCATTCATCACATTGATCTTCACACAGGTTGTTAGACCAAGTCCTCCTATTATCGGCCATTGGATGGAATAAAAGGAAAGTTAGGGGTGACACATAAAGGGTAATCCAAGGACAAAAATAGATGACTTATAAATAACTTTTATTTCCTTAACTTATGAATTTATAGGCTTCAACCTATGTTATCTATGATCTACTTTCCAACACATATTATTAGGGGAATTTCTCCCTTAACAATGGTTCATACAAATATTGTGAATTTACCAAATAATATCCCCCTGGATTTTCATAACCAAGAGTGCAACAAGGCCCATTTTTGTGTACCAGGATACCCTAGGTCAAGCCTAAAAATCCTTGTCGGAGTTTTCAATCCTAGGTACATCTGTGCTAGAGCCGCCTCAACCTAATCATATCTAGACATGGATGTATTTTCTTGATAAACCACTTACACAATACTCACCATAATTTTGTTATGTTTTTATTATACTTAGTCTTAACCCTAAGGTTTTCACTTGGGTTTTCTAATCCTAATCCCAAAAATAACTAAACCTATCCTCTAATACAAACTATAACAACCCTTCTCTTTATTACACACTTAAACAAGATTTATTACATAAAATATTCACTTGATAAACTTAGAATGTAGAGAGGTGTAGTTTATTTGGGGATTAGGAACATTACATAATGACTTAAAACATGAAACACAACATCTTTATTGAAAACTTCCTTTACATGAACACTAAATTCCCTCGTACTTAGCATTGCATGAGATAACATGAGGACATGAATAAGAAAAGGGTGAGATATAAAGACCAGTAAGGGAGTAAACATGGAATAAAATGAAGAATAAAATACATACTAGGAAATAGGAATACTAATGGAGCATAAGAGAAACAAGAACATAAATTCATGATATAACATGATTATCATAACTTGGAAATGTGGCAACAACACTTAACATGGTATTAACATGAGACAAGGATCATTGTACACAGAGCATGAGTAAACCCTAATTTCACTTGAATTAGAATGAGTAACACCTCATTGCACTTGAAGTATCCTGATACTAATCTTTACCCAATGAATTGGAGTGCTATCAGGGCGCACCCATCTTAAAAATTTCATTTCATACATAAGTGGGCCACATGGATCATACAACATGAAGTCATTCAACATAATAATTTATTCCAAGATAAAGGAATGTGGAATACATAAAATAAAATCTATAAACAATAAGTAAATTTCCATAAAGGTGAATACCCTTGATAGAGAAATGGGCATGGTATTCACTACACAATGACTTTGTCTTGGAAACTCACGTTGTAATTTTGACAGCATAGCAGCGCGGCATAAAAATTAATAAAAAAGGTTGATGAGAGAGAAAAGGGTGTATAATAATATGTACATGAAATGGAAAGTAAGGGGGACATATAAATACATGTCCCAACAAATATAATGGAATTTAGATTCATAATTTAAAATAATTTCTTGAATGTAAATGAGGAGAGAGAAATGCCATACGGAATTTTGACATGGTAACAAGTGTACATGGGAGTAATTAATGAGAGATAAATGGGTATATAATCATTAAAAATTAATGAGGGAAGTGTGGGGGAGGTGTAAAATAGTACCCCAACATTTATAATTGAAAATAAAATGACATAACAATATTAATAAACTTGGATAAAATGAGGAAGGGAGGAATCCCTTACTTGAAAGTGTCATCCAAAAGGCTTCAGAGAGGATTGAGAGAGGATTACTGGGAGCTTTTGGAGCCTTGTTAGGGTTCTAGAGAGAGGATGGAAGAGGTTTGTTGAGCTCCAAAGTCTTTGAGTGAAGAGGAAGTGGGAGATTTGGTGGGTTTATATAGGAAAGGAGAGGGAATTCTTTATTATTTAGGTTTGGGACACCACACATTAAACTAATCAAAACCACAAACCAAACCATGGTTTTTTCTCATGGTTTTTGAAAAAGGGGAGTGTCAAACATTATTTAAGAAGGCCAATGGATTTTTTTTTAAAATAATAGGGTTTCTTATGTGGAGGTGAGTCACACTCTCAAGGAAATCAATTTTATAAGTTAAAATGTTTTTTAAGTCTTGAAGGGTCCACTAAAGCATTATAAAATAAATCAAACAATCCTAAAATCACATTATTTTAATGGTAAAACATATATTGGCCGAAAATAATGTTTATAGTATTTTTTACCTCACCGTTGGGTAATTATAATTTCATAATACAAAATATATATTTAAACAGTATTTAATTTTTTCCCAAAAATTCGACTGTCTCAGAAAATTATGAAAAATTTACTGTTGGATAATTTTGACGTCCATATTCCAAAAATAATATTCATCATATCTAAATAATTTTATAAATATGTGAATTTTTTTACTTTTAAAATAGAAACTGGTATTTATCAAAAGCTCATGGGTGTTGACAAAAATAACTTCCAAACCTTAATAAAAATCACAATTATATTCACAATAATTATACAGTAATTTATATTTAATAAAAATTAATTTAGTGATAATATTTTATTAAAATATTATTTAATTCAAAAATCCATCAATTCATCAAAATAGATTTCTTAATTAACTAAAATTTCTATTTTTATTTGAAAACTATTTACAAAGTAACAATAAAAAAATGAATGTATATTATCTTTAAAAAAATAATGTACATAATCATAGTACTTCGGTATCATTACATTACCCCTTATAACACCCACATACGACTGAAGGGTTAGGTTTTCAATGGTGACAGACTCTTGGGGTGGCTCAGATAACATCGCTCGAGTGGTTATCTCTATCAACTTCCACTTTTCCTATAGGTGGTTCCGTTCAAGATTCACTTATTGAAGATCAGATTAGGCTTGGTCAAGATCAAAACCCAATGATGCCACCTCCTTTATGAGCTTTAAAAAATGGGCTTTATATGGAGAAATTCTACTAGATGAGGCCATCACTTCCTTTTTCTGAGTAAATTATATTTGTTACATCCCTAAATTTATACTAATCATGTTATCACTATTCAACGACTATATTAGCAATGGTCAAAATTCTTAACGGTATTTTAAAATCCAAAAACATAAAAGCAAGAAATTTCATAGGTTATATAACCATATTACATAATAAGACATTTAATTTTATTAAGAGGAATTCTCATTAATAAATGTTTGGGTCGTTACATTTACCCATTGATAAAAACTTATTAAACACAATTTTTTTACTTTAAAGTTATCCACAGAAATGAAAAATTATAAATAATTAAGATATGTTTATCCTATGGGGTCATACTATTTTTTATTTACCTAATTATTTAGAGAAAACAATTATATATATAAGGATATATTCCCAAATATTATAAATCCTAATTCCATAAAATAACCAAAATCTACTATGATAATAGTTGAGACATCCCAAAACCATACTTTTTCATCTGGTGCTAAACATACATAATTTTTAATGAATCATTAGAGTTATTAAAAACTCCCAAGATCAAAATTTTTAAGACTTTGGTAACTAGGTACATATACATCTAAACTCATAGTACAATACACATTTATTCACACAAATATTCTCCACACATGTAATTATTTTATACATATCCCTTTGATAAAAAATAATTGGGAAAATGGGAAACATAAGAAAGGATGATCTATAAAGACCAGTAAGGTAACTATTAAGTATATCAAGATGAAAACATACATGTGAGTCAAGATACCTATCATGATAACATAAGAAGGTAAGAATCATATATACTCACATGGAATAATCACATGATAAAATGACATCATAAAATCATGGTATTATATAAATGTGGAAAAAAATAACATGTGACATCATAATAATATGTTAACATTAAACAAGAAACATCATAATCATAAGTTGAGTATAACCACTATTACATCATAATATAGTGTTCTTAGGTTAACAACCTATTCACCATACATGGAATCTCATCAGATATAAATATTAGTTAATACACTTGATTACTATCAAAGTAAAACCTTCAATTTCTTAACATGTACATGATTATGTGTGTAACTTAAAGAAAACATACATAAATCCATTAATAATCATAATATAAACCCATGTAAAATTAATGGGTATCCAATGAAATTTCATATCTCTCTAGGTAAATACCTTTCAATCAAGATAGTTAATAATGAAGTATTTATATCTTATAGAATAAATGGTATATGAATTAGTCAATAATTCCCCTAGTAAATCAATGAATGAGTATCTAGGAGAAAAACATTAAAACATAATAATAATACAAGGTTATCCACAAGGGAAATTAATTGGAAGAAAAATAATGCATAATTGATGATAAGGAAAGAAAAAGATAGTGATGGATTATTCTCCTTATAGATTATATTTTTACTGTACCACATGTACATAGGAACATATTCATAGAGGAGAAAGGTACGATTCATGAGAAATATCGATAGTTATATATAATATAATAATTGTATGTAAAATGAGCAGGAAAGAATCCTCTTCAATATATTAATGTGTCTTTCTAGGTGATTATCCAATAACCAACTTTAGAAACCATAGAATATTAAAAATTATATGGGTAGTACCCCAATAAAAGAAATGTAATAAAGTAATAGTGTATGGTACCTTTATGTAGTAGGGTTATAAATTATAATTGAATTTCAATCCATATATTGCAATCCTACATTATGGGTCATTAAGAGAAAGTGAATTTTCCAAAACATAGACCCTAGGAGTGTTAAACCACGTGTATTATTTGGCCTATTTTTTATGCACCTAGTGAAGATTGAGTTATTAAAAAATATTCCCTTTTTAGGGTTATTAATACTTGGTATATTTGTGTCAGAGCCTGTATCCACATGTTTTTTTATCTATACAGATATGTCATTATTAGGAGAACTACACAAACATTTCTATACTAAATATTGGATGATTTTATGACTACAGGAACGTTTGAGCATTATAATGTCTTATAAAGGTTTTATAATGAGATATAATGGTGAAATATCAATTATAAAATGGTAATAAAATTATAAAAAAGATTTATAATAACATTTCCCATCAAAATTAAAATGAATTTAAAAGAGATCACAAAGGTAATGTAAAAGGAGGGGCAATGAACCCTTTTTGTGTATAATAACAACTTTGGAAGAGGATATAATGAGGGGGAATAAATGATCTATCCTTTAAAAAATACTAAATGGAAGATAATAAAATTTAACAAGAAGCATGGAAGTAAATAAAAATTAATTTAAAAATACAATAAAAAAAATAATGAATTTGAACAGGAAAGAGGAGGATTGTAGACCCTTACTTCTCTTGAGCTTCTTAGCTTAGAGCCGACCCTTCAAACAAACAAAAAACTCATTATTAATGAAGAGAGAGTAATAGAGAATACTAATTTATAAATATATTATGATATATATTTTAATTTCTTAATGGTATAATGAGAATAAGGGGTGGGTATTTATACTTGATGAGGGGGGTGTTTAATGGTTAAAATAATCGTTGTTTTGTTATTAAGGCCAATCACTTTGGGGGGAATAAATTTCAAAGAATTTGGTAAATAATTATTTATTAAAAGGTTGGTTATGGTATTTAAAACCTCTAAAAAACGTATTTAATGATATTTTTAGGTATTTTATGCCTTTACCCTTTAATTTTAATCTTTTACATCATTTTACCTTCATTCGGGTAACTCACTTTTTAACGTGATAACTTATTTTTATGCTGATAAATGATATTGTACTGACTAACTTATTTGGAACATTTTCTTCATAATATGAAAACAATTTCATTTGATTATATTTCTAAAAGTGACAAAAATATAATTCTAAAATGATATATGTATAATGCATAAAATCTGTTTTTAGAAAATATATAACTAGGGTTAAAAAATACCCAACATAGGTTTCTAAACTTTACATAATATTTTTAAATTAATGATTTTCCACCTTAATTTTTTTTATTGAATACAAGGTTCCATAAAATTTTAATTCATTATTTTAGCCTAATAATTTCATAAAAGTTATGGTATTTATAAAAATGGTATTTTAACTTTTTACCCCAAAATTCAAAATTTTCAAATTAATCCAAAAAATTAACTCTAGGATAAATTTGATGTGATAATTAAAAAAATATATTCATATTAATAATATAATTTTATAAATATGATAAATATATTTTTTAATGAAAATAATTATTTTTTAAAAAATTTGTAGTTTTTATGACATACTCTATTTTCTAACAATCATGTTACTATTCCAATAGCCACATTAATTCTATACACCCTATAAATACATATTTTTATTTGCTACAATTCCTCTCAGGGATTATTATTTCTTATTTTCAAATTTTTTGATTGGATTAATATTTTTTCCTTTTTATAGTGTTGGTCATGGGAATGATAACCCTAGGAGACCATAATAATCTAAATTTCCCTATAAAAGTTGTTTTATTTATTTTTGTTTACCAACCTATTTTAATAGTGGGTATTTTATTCTCTATGATAATTCTGTGAATTTATTGTTCTCAATTAATGAAATAAATAATTATTGAATTTTTACTATGAAACATGTTACATAACTTTTTAAATGAAATTTTCAGGGCAGTAAAACATATACACAAAATAAGATAATAAAAATTTAGAAATTAAATGAATTATAATTTAAACAAAAAATGAATTATAAACTATTATTTACATTTAACCATTTATTTTTTCACATGTTGCACAGAAAATGTCATATGGAAGTACCTATAATGGTTATATGTTATAATTTTATGATAATAAAAAATGCATCAGACTTTATTAACCATTAAATTATAATGAATTAATTATCAAGATGTCATGAAAAATAAAATTACTAATAAAAGGAATGCAGTTCTCAAATAAAACTATATATGTAAAAAGAATTTTTATTATAATTAAATATATAAATGAATATATATAAAATTTATGGAAGATAAAACCAAGAAAAAATATAGCCTAGTGGTATGTCTTATTCCATTGTCTCCCTTCAGTCATGGGTTTGAGCTCTATGGTCTCACCGGACGCGATGAGTTGTCTCTTGTCCTGGAGGCTACCATTTTTTCTTAACAAATATTTTAAAATTTTATTTAAAAAATATATGAAGAAATAAATTAGGTGATAAGTATATTATTAAATTCATGGTTAATATTATTAAAAACAAAATCAAAGAAATTAATTTAACATTTACATAAATAACACAAATTCATAAAAATATTTAATAGAAATTTGGGATGTCACATTATTCTATCCCTAAAGAAATTGCATCCCCAAAATCTTACCTATTGATAAACACTTAGTAAACCCAAATGTTTACTTAAATATTATCTATATAAAGGAAACATTATAAATACCTAGGAGATGTTAGTCCTATGGGGAAAACTATTTATTCTTAATCCAATTATCTAGAGAAAACAATTATTTATATAAGGCTCTAAAACCAAATATTTTTAATCCAAATTCAAAAAAATAACCAAACTCTACTCAGATACCAACTGATATTCCCTAGACCCACACATGAAGATCTATTACTAAATGGAAATTCTTTTTAATACATCATAAGAGTTACAAAAATATCCCAAGATCTAAATTTTGGTGTCTTTGGGAGCTTGGTAAATAACCATATAAACTCATAGCGTAATAAAATTTTCTTCTAAAAATATTCTCCACACATGTAATTCTTTTATATGCATCCCTTTGATTACAAATCTTGGGGAAAAGGGTAAACATAAGAAAGGGTGAACAATAAATCTTAGTAAGGGAATAATCAATCATATCCTGATGAAAAACAATACATGTGAGTCAAGAGTCATATCATGATAACATAAATCAGTAAGAATCATAAATACTCACATAGAATCATTATATGAGAAAACACCATCATAAAATTAGGGTGTCATAGGAATGTGGAAAAAACCTAACACATGACATAATAAGTATAATATAAGGTTAACTACAAATACATCCTAAGTATAAGTTGAGTTTAACCACCAATACATCATAATATAGTGTTCTTAGGCTACCCACCAGTGCACCATAAATGGTATCTCATTAGATATAAACATTACTCAATGAATTAGAGCACTATTAGGACATTCCCTTCACTTTATTAACATATTCATGATTATGTGTGCCAAGTGAGGAAAACATACATAAATACATCAATAATTATAGCATGAACCGTTGGAAAATAAATGAGTATACAATGAAATTATGTATCTCTCTAGGTAAATACATTTCAATCAAGAAAATGAATTATTAGGTATTTACACCATATGGGATAAATGGTAAATGTTTTATTCAATAACTTCCACAGTTAATCAATGAATGGGTATCTAGGGAAAAACATTTAAAATTTAAGTGGTATATAAGGACATCCACAAGAGAAATGAATTGGAATAAAATTTATGAATAACTGATGATAAGGTAACATAAAGGTAATGATGGATTAATTTCCATATAAATTTCATTTCCACAATACCATGTGCACATGGGAACATGGACACGGAGGAGAAAGTTAAAATACATGATAAATATAAAGATAGATAGAGAAGGTAGTAATTAGTTAAAACATTATTGAGAAAGAATCCTCTTCAATGGATTAATGTTGCTTTCAACACTACAAGAAAAGGGTCGAGTAGTGGCGGTTTAACCTTCCACTATATGGTTTTGAAAAGGTTTCAATAAACCACCACTAAATCATTTTCTATCATCCAATACACAATATTTTATTTTATTTTGTAGTTGTTTCTATTAAGTGTCATAAAAAGTGTATTTAGCAGTGGTTATTTCTGTTTTTGCAGTGGTTTTCTGGAGGAGGGATGATGATTTAGAGGTAGTTAAAACCGTCTCTAAATACAAAACAATCCCCCCCCACAAAATTCCACTAAACGGATTATAACCACCACTAAATAATAGTGTGTCATATTTAGCGGTGGTTTTAACCACTAAGAAAAAGAAAAACACATCTTCTAGTTGTTGTTTTAACCACCATGAATATAAATATTCATTATGTAGTAACCGTTTTAACCACCCAAAATAAAAATATGCCATATGTAGTGGTGGTTTAAACCTCCACTAAATGTTTATTTAAAAAAATTCCAACTGTAGATTCTACAGCCCCAGAAATACCCTAAAAAAATAATGAAAACCATGTGTATCACCTTTCAGTAACACACATAATATCTATTAGTTGAATATAGAATTACACATATATAAAAAATATGGCATCCAAAATCAAGTATATTAGTTCAGATCCAACCGTAAATTGTTTCAGGTATGCGTCATAAATAATACATTAACAAACCCTCTCATTCCATATTAGTTGAAAATATCAAAAAGTCAACTAATCACTTCCAGATTAACTTTGCTCATCACTCTCTCATCCCCATCTCCATATTCATCTACATCTCTACTTCCTTCAACCTACACCAATGATACAATTATATTGAAAATTAAACAGTGTTGTATATTTATATTTGATCTTAAAACCAATAAATGTTTGTGAACTAAATGATTTTTAAGTTGTGTGATTTAACTTCTCACCACTAGTCATTGATGAAATATCACTTGGGACAAATTCGGCCATCTTCTAATATAAATCAACCAACTCTATCAATGTATAATTTTATGATATAACATCAGGAATGAGAAAGTGAAAAAACATCTATATAAAGGGATTCATTTTGAAGATATTAGAATTTAATATCATAATAACATTCAATTACACTATAATGTATTAAAATTACCATATTTGAATCAAAAATTTTATTTTTCCATGATGAAGGAATATGTATCCAATCATCATACATAATAAGAAGGGTAACTGGCTCTGCTACTATATAGACTAGAATCTGGTCAAATAATCCCATGATATCATCCTTAGAGACCCCATAACAGTCAAATGGGACAATTATATTTAGTTCAATCAGATTCCAGACTTCTAAAATTTTCATATTTTTCTTCATAGTATCAGTGTTTCCATATTTTATAAAGAAATAGTTAGTGCTATTAAAAAACTACAATAAATTTATCAATATTAAATTTTTTACCTATAATAGTCACCCTTCAATATCCTCGCCAAGAACTAGGAGTGGCTTGCTTCCTCACTAATGAGGGTAGAAAGGTATCAATATTACACTTCCTCTTTAGCATTACTGTCATTTAATTAAATTAAAGTAACTTTAGAACATATATTTCAAAAAATTCATACAGAAAAATACAGAAATGATAAAAGATGCACAATACTGAAAAAAATCTACATAACTATAATAACGAATTACTAAAAAAATGAGATAAGTTGTTGATAAAAGAATGTATGACTACACATACAACCATTTTATCCTTTAATCATGTCATTTTCCTCCTCCATCATTACTTCATCTACATCATCCACCCTTGAAATACTAATATTTTCAATATCATTATGTAAAAATAAGTTTGATTCTTACTGTTTATGATATTCAACGTTAGAGGTCAAATATTCCACTTTATCACTCATATCATGCAAGTATCTTTGTTTTACATGAGAAACTACAATTCACCCTTCATCCACGAAATCTTCCAAATAATTTACCATTTTTTCTTGTGATGATAAGATATACAGATCATGTAATTCATGGTCACCAACTTCCATAAAGTGAGAGAAGTTCATAGAAGTAAATTGAAAGGAATCTCTTTTAACACCCCTAATAAAATAAACCTAATTTTATTTGAATAAAATAAATTAAAAATTCCCTTGGTAGTTTAATTAAATAATATTAGTCATCTTTTCATAGTATCCCAATTTAGAAAACATAACTATACCACTATCCTGTGTTTTCAAACCCTCTTCCCAATCGACTGTATGAAATTTAAATCCATTTACACTGTAATAATCAAACATTGTATCCTATTTTAGAGGACTTAAAGAAATAAACTTCAAATATTCTAACAACTTATCTCGAGTAACAGTATTCATGATATACAAAATGTAATATAAATTATTATATTTATAAAATATATGTGTCAAACTAATATCTGTATTGATTGTGATATTTATAAACTTACACGTCGTGCAAACCATTATAAAATCTATTTACTAATAGATTTTTTTATATAATTCCCATTTAGTGTTCGAACTTTATTTTGTCTCCTTGTTTGTATCATTAACTCTTAAATAAATGGGTCTTCAATTTCACTATTTAGAATCACATATCTATGTGCTTGTGGTAATTCTATTTCTATCAGTGTAACATTTGAGCTCCTACCAACAGATTGGATAAAAGAAAGAAATTTTTTTTTATTTCCCATGTAGTTGAGATTGAGTTGATGTGTCTTAAAAATGTCCAAATCGATTGAATATTGTCTTAATATCATCAAAGTATCTTTAAAAAAAGTTAAGACACTTCTATACCAAATAGCCTTCATAAATACATCCTCCAGGTTGAGATTTAATTTTCTTGTATGATTTCAAAATCCTAATATATCTGTCAAATAAAAGAAAAAAAAATAATTGTGTATTTAATTAATTGCCAATAATTTTTTTCTTAAATGAAAAAAATATAAATAAAGTAACTCTCAATTGGATACAGCCCTCGATAATGTATGGGGCCTCTTAATTTATATTCCTCAACCAAATGCACAGTTAAATGCCTTATGATAGTAAAAAAAGATGGAGGAAAGATCATATCCATCGTAAAAAGCGTCCATAAAAATCTCTCCTGAAGGTTGTCAAGCTCAAATGTTTGTATATTTTCCCCCCATAGTTGTATGAAGAATGTGAAAAATCAGAGTACAAAAATAGTAACCCTTTAAATTAATAATGTACGTGATTCCAATGGTAGCAACTACCATAATAAAATATGTGAATCGTGACTTTTCAATCCATGAAACATATGATGATTTAAGTCAACACAGCTTGAGATGTTACTTGAATACCCATTAGATACCTTGAAATGTTTTTAAATTTAAAGGAAGGTATATTTATCCCTATTTTTCATTGTAAAATTTCTGAATCATACTTTCCATTCTCATCTGGCTAGAGATCACACTTTATGTTCATTTCTTGTATGTTTTTCTAAGAATTGAGATGATCCTTCGATTTTCCATGATCATTAAGAAATGTGAATATCAAATTGTCACAAAAATTCTTTTCAATATGCATCACATCAAGATTATGGGGTAGAAAATTAAATTCTTGATACATAAGTTTGAAGAATATACTTTTTTTCTTCCATTATTGCATACCAATTTCACTTGATGATTCACTTCAAACTCATTTACCATTATCATTCAAATGGTACACCATCCCAAACTCTATTTCAACATTTATAAGTTGTTCTAATATTTCAGAACCTGTCAAAAAATATGGAGGTGGTATATGATCAATAGAACCAGTGAATTTTGACTTATTCAACTGAAATCTATGAGACGCGTCGATAAATCTTTACTGACACAAGATGAACCATTTTCTACTATGAAGTAGTCATTCGGGATCAAAATCAAAGTTACAAATCAGATAAGACTAACCTGTGTAAGTGTTCCAACTAGCTAAATTACCAAGTCCAAGGAAGTCACTAATGGTCCACATTAGAGAAGATTCCATTTTGAACATTGTTCTAGAAGATTCATCATATGTCTCAACACCATTTCTACATAACTCCTATAATTATTAAATTAAAGGCTAAAAATATACATTAATATCATTTCCTAAAATTTTTTTCCAGGAAAAATCATTGAAATAATAAAATATTTTTGTTGTATACACATCCATGGAGGCAGATTATAAGGGATTAAAACAACCAACCAAATTCTATAACTAGTTCCCAAAGTCCCAAATGGGTTGAATCCATCAGAAGATAATCCAAATAAAACATTACTAGGATCAGATGAGAAATATAGATGAAATGAATCAAATGTATTCCATGATTGTTAATCTCTTGGATGTCACATTTACCCATCATTGTTATTATCTATAGAATTCCACTTCATGTGTTCTACATTTTTTGATGACACGAATAATCTTTACAATCAAGGATTTAAAGGATAGTAACCCAAAACCTTTATAGGTGTGTTCATTATCTTCTTATTCTTCATAGTAGAATGTTGATTCAGACTTCCAAAATCACTCATTGACTTCCATGTTGAAGATGAACATTTTTTCAATCATGTCTACTTTAATCCTCTCTTCAATAAAGCATACAATCATTGGGAAATGTATGTATTTTTGTATAATTCAGACAAAGATTGTAATTTTTTTCATATTATAAAAATGCTCAGAAATCTTTTCTCCAAGAAATGAATCATGAAAAAATTCCAATATCATGGACATCACCTTATTTTTAATTCCACATAGGCATTTGAAATGGTATAACTTTAGTTGAAAATACAGTTTTGAATATTTCAAACATCCACTATACAACTCTTGATTTCCATTATCAACTGAACTATGGAACCCCTATGTTTTCTCTATAAAGTTTTCCCTTATATTAGTCTCCCAAGAATCAAGACTAGGATCCAATGATATGTTACAATCTTGATTTGGTTGTCCTACAGTCTCAAAAACACCAGTCATCACATTTCTATTTTTAGCACCCTTAACTGGTTTTTTTGATATGTTTTGATGTTGATTTTGTTGTCTTGCAACGTCAAATTCATCATTAATAAGGGTTTTCATTTCATTTTCCATTATTGATGAAGTTGGGAGCTCATTCTGTCGATTAACGTCAGTGATCAAAGTTTCGGTAACATTCGATTCTCCGTGCCAAATCCCACACAAATATTGAGTAGGCAATTTCTTAAATATCAAGTGTTTATAAACTTCATCTCTTGTCAACCATATTCTAAATTTAAATTTAGTATATGAACATCTTATTCTCCCATCAATGGATTGATTATAAATTGAAAAATATAAAAACTCCTCCAAACCCTAAGCATACTGAGGTGTGTTTCTCAATAATGTGATCCAAATTTTATCCATATATATCACAATGTTCCTACATATTATTAAAAACAATTAAAACACATAAGTATTAATAAATAGTAAAAGAGATGAATGAAAGTGAAAAAACCACAACCCAAGTAGTTATAGGAATATTCAAATAAGAAGAGTCATATAAGTACTAAAGAGGATATCACATAATGCTTCACTAGCATTACTAGTGGCAGAGGACCTAATGAATAAATCACTTAAATTTTCTAGTTTAACAACTTACTCTGTGTTAGTCATCATTTAATTTTTTATTGATGTAACTAGATGTTATTTTTCAAAATTTTTATCATTAAATGTTTAATCTATCATAATATGATAACATAATACTTTGAAAATTATACTTTGATTATATTCCATGCTCTAAAAATTACCTCTATAAATATAACTAGTCCAAGATCATTAATGTAGGTTCAATGATTAAATTGAAATATGTATATAAATTTCTTTTAGAAATTCATGCCTAAAATGATAAGTTTTATAAATCTCCTTAATTAACACCTCTAGGAAGAAAATAAATATCAATAATGTTAAATAAAAAATATCAATAATTTATCAAGGTGATCAAATGGATTTACCTAAAAATACAAAAAAATGGGATATAATGTCTAATGTATATTTAATGATACTGTATTTTTAGGATTATGGAGTATTCTTATTCCAAAACCATACATAGTACTATGTGATCCTATTCCAAAACTATACATAGTACTATGTGATCCTATAAATACATATGGAAAATAATTAATCATTTTAAAAAGGATAATTGAAATCTATAAAGTCTAGTTGTAAGGAAAATGATGTGTAAAAGAGTTTCATTTTTTATTTAAACACCATTAAGAAACCCCAAAGGAAAAATACATGTTGAAATATATTTTTAATAAAAATATTGTTTTATGAAAATATTGGAAAAAGTATCACAATCCAATTCCAATAATTGATATTTAGGATATGAGTATATACCATGTATCTATGAGGAAAAAATCATATCAAGGAAGATACATTGGTAAAAAATATACCTCATAATAATCAAACAAATATAATAAAGGAATAATAATGTGGGAATTCTAGTGTTGATTAACTATCAAGTGATTAGAGATACATAAAAACTACCAACTTCAAGTGTCAAGGTCATATATCATTTTGTATTCCTAGGTATATTAGTGAAACCATCGATGAAAAGAAAAATATGACAATGACTTTCTATATTCAAAATTTGTATCTACTATGTACACAAGCTTACCGACTCAGAGCACGCCTGCTTCCTCATTTCAAGTCCCTAGCATAAATTCAAATTTCTAGGTAGATTATAGTTGGGGTGTGAGTTTGTAAAATCCTAGAATAATCACTAATGTTTATATGTAATGGGATAATAATCATTCCAAGTAGTAAATACAACGAAAAGATTACCACACACACCACTTGGAATATAACTTCTTAGATCAAAATTCAAAATGTAAATAAAACTATAGAAAGAAAATCTAAAACAACATGCTCATTGATTTCAATTAAATATAAATATCAGAAATAATTTATCCATTTTATCAACTTGGAATATCAATTCCACATTCACAAACACAAAAATAAAATGCATGTATCCAAATTAGAGAATTCCTTACTCATGATAAGAATCTCATCCTACTAGTCAAGTCCTCACATACACATGAATCCAAGGTTCCATTATCTAGAACAGACCCACGCTCAAACCCAAACGTTATATAAAATAAAAATATATATAATAAAAGGGTGAATTACCTCAAACTAGGGAGTGATAGTGCGTCAAGGTAGCAATAGAGAAGGGGGCCGATGACAAGGGGGAGAAGGGGGTCGGCAGCAAGGGGTTAGGTATAGCGAGGGGCCAGTGTTTGTAGGGATTGGTTTCGATGGGGTTGGGGGTCGAAAATATATGGATAGGGTTCGAAGGGGTCTGGGGACAAAGTCAAGGGGATAGGGTTCAATGGGGAAAGGGGTTCGATGGTGTCGGGGGCCGACGATGAGGGGTTCTATGATATCCGGGGAAGAGGGGGTGGGGGTGTTAGGCTCAGGGGTGGGGGGGGGAGTGTCATTCGTTTAAAAAAAATTCAGTGGTGGGTTTTTAAAAACTGTTTCTATATTTTGCAAAAAAATTAATGGCAATTTAATAAACTGCCACTAAAGGACCACCAGTAGTTACTAAATTTGGTGTAGGTGAATATTCTACAATGATATTTAGAAACTATAAGATATTCACAATGCAATGTATGGTAACCCAATTGAGGAAATATCATCAATTATTAGTGGAGGGTACTTTCATATCATAAGGTTATCAATTGAAAGTGAATCTCAATCTATATATTACAATTCTTCATTATGGATTGTAAAGAGTATAGGAATTAACTAAAGAATATCCACTAATAGTGTCAAACCAAGTGTGTAGTTATGCCTATTTTTCATGCCCCAGTTTTTGATGAATTTAATACTTAATACGCCATTTTAAGGCTTATTACCCCTAATAAAAACAATTATAAATCCTACATCCACTTTTTTTTATCCGGATAGGGATTTACTCACTAGGAAAACCTCATAAAATATTATTTACCAAATTTAGAATGGTTTTATGGATATTAGATTTTTTTCGAATTATAAAGGATTATGAAGGTTTAATAATGAGTTGAAATTGTGATATATCATTGATAAAATAGTAAGAAAATTATTAAAATTATTCATAATAATATTTCCCATTAAAATTAAGGGAATTTGAAATGGATTTCAAATTTTTTGGGAAAGAAAGGGAGAAGAACCCTTTTTTCGGCATAGTAATAACTTACCAAAAGGTTATACTAACGGGGAATAAATAAACTATCATTTAAAATATATTAAATGGAATATAATACCGTGGAATAATTTTTTTAAGTATATAAAAATTTAATTTTAAAAGGAAACATAACAAATGTATTGAACTTGAAAAGGAAAGAGGAGGATTGGAGACCCTTACTTCTCTTAGTCTTCTTATCTTAGAGACAAACCTTAAGACCAAAAAAAATATTTAGGATTTAAGAGATAGAAATATAAGAGACTCATTGAGAGAGATATGATCAGATAAATTCATTTTGTGTGTGTGGGAGAATTATAATATAGGGTGGGTATTTATACATGATAAGGGAGGTGTAAAAGGGTTAAAATAATGAACATTTTATTATCAAGGCTAATCATTTTTGGGTGAAATTAATTTTAATGATTTTTTATAATTAATGTCAAAATGTTTGGATGAGTTCATGAAAATCCTTAAAAACCAATTTAATGCTATTATATTTAGGTATTTTATGCCTTTACCCTTTAATTTTAACCTTTTACATTATTTTACCTTTATCGGGTGACTCTATTTTAAATTTAGTAACCTATTTTTTCACCAAAAAATGAAATTTACTTTTCTACATAATTTAAAAATTATTATTATAAATATAAAATCTATTTTATTTTATTCAATTTATAAAATTGAAAAAAATAATTCTTAAACGATACATGTATAATGCATACAACAGTTTATAGAAAATATATAACTTAGGTTAAAAAATATCAAAAATATTTTTCTAAATTTAACACGATATTTTTAAATTCATAATTTGAGTCCTTAAATAAATTTTTTATTGGATAAAATGTTTCGTAAAATTTTATGTCATGTTTTAATCCTAATAATTCCATGAAAGTCATTTTAGTCACAAATATAGCATTTTTAGTTTTTTCCCCAAAATTCATTTTTTTAGAAAAATCCAAAACATTAACTCTATGCTAAATTGGAAGTGTTGATTTCAAAAATAAAATTCTTATTATAAAAATATTTTTATAAATATTACAAATATAATTTTCAATGAAAAATCCTTATTTATTAAAAAAATCTCGTTTTTATGAAATGGTCTATTTTCCAACGATCAAGTTACCATTCCAATAGTAACATTAATTATAAATTTCCTATTAATACATCCTATAGTTTGATACAATTACAATCAAGGTTAAATATTCATTATTTTTGAAAATATTGATTGGATTACTAATTTTTTGTTTCTTTTTTACAGTGTTGTTCATGGGAGTGATAATCATAAGAGACCACAATGATATGAATTTTCCTATAATAGATTGATTATTTATTTGTATTTATGAACCTATTGTAATATTGGGTATTTTATTGGTTCTGATTATTTAGTAAATTTATTATTCTAAATTAATGAAATAATGCATTGTTGAATTTTTACTATGAACCATGTTACTTAGTCTTTTAAAAGGAAAATTTAGTGTAATAAAAAATATACACAGAATGAGGGAAAAAATCGAAATTAAATGAACTATAATATAAATCAAAAATTCATAATAACATGTTATTTTGAATTTAACAATTTATTTTATCTTTCATTCAACAAAAAATTTAATATTATAGTTCCTCCAATGTTTAAATGTTACAATTTAATGGTAATTAAAACAGACATCATAAATTGTTAACTATTAAATCATAATGACTTATTACAAAGATGGTGTGAAAATAAAATTATTAATAATAGAAACATAGTTATAAAATAAAACTATATAAATAAATACAATTATTATAGTAATATGTATATATAAAAGGATGGAAGATAAAATCCAGAAAACACGTAGGATAGTGTTGAACACTGCACCTTTTTTCCCTTCAGTTATGGGTTTGAGCCTTACAGCCTCACCAGACTCGACAGGATTCTTCTCAGCCTATGGGATAGCCTTTATTCTGAAAAATATATTTCAAAAATATATTTGAAAAATTTATAAAGAAATAAATTAAGTGATAAATATAGTGACCCAACCCTATAAATCCTAGAGCCGATGTCTACTACCATTACATTAGTATAAGATACAAGTAAATCATGTCCTGAAGGAACAAATAGTTTAGTAGTCTTTGTAAACTAGATACATAAATGATTCTTGTTTTATAAATGGTTACACTAATTACAACATTATTTTTTTCAAGTATAACTTTATTCCATCTAGTATATTCTTGTATATCATTCTTAGCACACTTTTGGGAATTTCTGGGGAAAGGAAACAAAATAAGGATGAGCTCAAATGCTCAGTAAGGGTAAAGTACAGTAGAAGCAATAATGAATCAATGAGAATAATCAATATGGAAAGATAAATAATGGATAACACATTCCATGTAGTCAATATCTAAAAAGTAATGAGAGTAAATAATATGGAAATTTAAGTAACTAAAAACACATGCCATTCAAATAACTAGATAAGGAAAAATCAATAAGGAAAGGTAAGAAACTAAAACACATTCCATTTAATCAAAAAATTGAGAATGAAATTCATCCATAGATATGTCAATGTAAAATATAATGGATAATAATATCGAAATAAAAATAAAGAAAATGATTAATTATTGAATGTTATGTTTCCCAGGAACATGATATCTTTACCATAAAGATGGTTTAAAATGTACTAGGTAAAACCCCATTAGCTTAGGACAACCAACTCATTTCATCCCATGAGACTAAAGATGCATCGTTGAGCTTGTATTAACCAATACCCAAATAGTAGGGATTGCATTAAATGGTCCACAACCCATGTATTTCATGTATAAATCATTATTGAATAATTTATGTAAATTCAAATCAAAGTGACTTATAAAATATCTATATTGAGAAAGGGGTATATATTTTTTGATATTTCACCTATAAATCAAATAACTCTCAATGTAAATACCATATGGAAAATGGTATATAGTTAAGAAAATAATCATATCCACAAAATAATGATATGGATATTTCGAAGAAATTTAATGTCAAATGATAATAGAAAATTGAAAATTTCAAGGGAACTAACAAAGGAATCAAGGAAGTGAATATAAATACTATCCTTATCCAAATCAATCATAAATTATCCGGAGGAAGAATGAATATGATATCAATAAAAAATATCCAAATTGGATTAGAAAATAATGGTTTTTGTCATTGATTAATATAAATAATATAAAAAATAATTTAAAAACATTCTGGAGGAAAATATCCTTTTATTTTAATTTTTTTTAAATCTTTTTCTTTGAAAATAACTTTAAAAAACAACTTCTTTAAAAATTAATCATTTAAAATTGTAAAGAATAATTAAAATAAATAAATATGGGTATATCTGTACATGACATACAAGGTAAAAAGAAAATTACTTTTTCATGGTAAAAGGTTATAAAAATGCTTTGTTCGAAAAGAGATAAGAAGATTCCTTTGAAAAAAATGATAAATGACAAAAATGGTAAAAATGTATTTAATAAATCATTTTGGAAAGTTTAAAAACCTTTTATTATTATTTTTAATAAAAAATGGTTTTTAGAATAAAATAGGTTCTCCTACTAAAGAGACAAATGATGATGGGATTTTTTAAAAAACATTATAAAATATTTTAAGTACCAAAGAGCGGGAAAATGGTACTATTACTTGAAAAAGGTAATGAATAACCAGAGGAAAAGAAAATTAAAGTATTTATTAGACAATGATATAATAATTTCCTTTGATTAAAATTCAAGTTTAAATAATCATGAACAAAATGATAGTGTAAAGTAAACCCTTGAAAAGATTATAATGTTGGAGTGAGAATCAATAAATGAGTAGATTATGTGTATCAACTAGAAATGTACATATAGAAGTGGAAATAAATAAATAGATAGTAAAAGTAATTATACACGTAATCATAGAATATTAATGAAAATGAAGATGTAATATAACCCAATGAAAAGAAATTAGGTTATGAAATTCTAATCTACTTGGTAAATTTTAACTCGAATCCCCTTAGATGAAATAATTCAAATTGAATCTCAAATTATCATGAAGAATGAATGAATCAAGATATTATATAATGAAGTGGATGTATTTACACCATATATAAGGAATTATGTACACAAAAATAAAGTTATTATTTCAATAGAAGGATAAAAATTACAAAAGTAAGTGATATTGCAAAGATAATCACTAAAAACATCCCCGAAGAGAACAATATTTAAACATTCCAATGTGTCCCATACAACTTTGAAGCATTTGAATCATAATAATAATTAATGAATAAAATTAAATGAAAATTATAATATCTTAAGAAAAATTATATTCATGATATAACATGTCAATGGGCAGAATATACACTATATAAAAGTGAATTGGTGCATAATAACAAATAAGTCTCAATGGAATATAAGTTGAGATGAAATATCTTATCTTATATTTCCTTTCGGGTGAAAATAATTTAAAAATATGTATGGGGGGTTTAAAAATGTAAATAAATTATAATATAATGATACTAATATTCATAATATCATATATAAAATTATTTTAATATCTTATCACCCATTTGTTAATAACCTTTAATTATTTTAACTATTTCAGGAGTTAATTAACTAGTTTCTCGAGTGAGTTTTGGCTTGTTATTTTTTCTATTATTAATTATATCATGGTTTCATCATCTACAAAATGTTAAAAATGATTTAAATATCATATATATCTAGTAAATATTTATTTATAATAATCTATAATATTTGGATATAATAAATGAAATGCATCGTTCATATAGACGGTAGACCGTATGTATGCATGAATGCTACGTTCAATTATTTTTTCGTATTAAAAGAATGAAAAAATTATATATATGTATATTATAATTATATTATCATATATATGTCATATATGTTACATATTTTTATTAAAAACATCCTTTATACATTCCATGTATAGTGTTAATGAATCACATCGCTTTGAGGGGGTGGAAGTCCACACTTTCACAAATAATGTTATCATATTTACAAAAAATTGAAATTATAAAGTTATGTGTTATAAAATAATTAAATAAGAATAAATAAATAATAAAAATCATAAATATAATATATAAACAATGTTTCCATCATAATTCCCCCCATGGAAAGTAGTAAAGGAATAACAAACAATATCATTTTGCAAGGCAGTAGTTTTCCGTACACATAAATGGTAAGTTTGTTACCCATTATATGGAATTATGTCTAATTATAGGTAGAAAAATTTGAATAAAAAATCTCAGTATATTAAGGATAATTGTTTTTCTATATAATAATTTAATAAGAAGATTTTATGGGGTGGAGAAAAGAAATAAAACTAAAGAGCTTGAGGAAGTTTGTTACCTCTTATTCGGGTAACTCCTTTTGGTTTGCACCAAATAGATTACACAGATGGATTTATAACCATGGTGATGATTCAAGGTTTAAGGGAGGTATGTAGAGGATATATTTTGGTATATCTTGGTTGAATCAATGTGGCTGGATATGTGTGAGGAAGTGGGAGGGGTGAGTTCTTTTTTATAGTGGAGGAGTGACACACTTGTAAATTTTGGAAAATGGAATTCCACCCACATTTTTACCATTGAAAGTGGATAAAGTAATGGTAAAAATTCTATAATATGGAGTATAGGGTCTAAATATAGCCATAAAATTACTTTTTGACATGTTTTTAGGTAATTTTGGTCCATATGTTTTAGGGTTAGTCCCTTGTTAAACTTAATTTTACCTTAATAATTGCAATTAATTTGAATTACTATCATTAATAGTTTTGGTAAAAAAATAAGTTTAACTTATTAGAAATTAGAAATTATTATTATTCAAAATATGGAATCTTTTTTTAAAAATTTGATACATAAAAGTGGTGGAAATTAATTTAAAATTAATCCCGTAGATGGGACGACAATGTGAGTTTTTAAAGTAAAAAGGTTTAAAAGTTTGAGATGTTTTTTATATTCAATTTCAAAGTAAAATTGATTAAAATTAAATAAATTCTATTAATTAATAAAAAATTAATTTAATTAAACTCTAAAACCAATAGAAATTATAATTTATCCTTAAAAATATATTAGGTGAAAATGGGTTTTGAATTAAAATTCATTATTTTTCACTATGTATTAAAAAATGAAACTTCTCAAAAAAATACCAAAATGTCACCCTAACCTATTTTTTATATTTATATTTAAAATATGAAGTTTATTTTTTAAATATAAAATATATAAAAGTTCCAAAAATTGGATTTAAAATGGGTTCACCATTAAAAGGTAGAAAAGGTTAAATTTTTGATTTTTATGTGAAATATTGGAATTGTTCTTATCTTATGCTTATCAAATCTATTGGATTAATATAAAAAATATTTTATTTAATTATATATATATATATATATCTATTACATGAATATAACTCAGTAATTCTAACTAATTTAATTTATTAAGATAAAACACCCTTGTGAGAATAAAAATAGTTTTCAAAAAAAATATCCCGTTTATATTAAATTAATTCTTATATTCATTTATAATTAATTTTAACCAATGAAGTAGTTTTATATTTGTGTAAACCATATATTTCATATGTTATTTAATACAGTTCATAAAAGATAGTTTATATCTTATTATATTAAATAATAATATTTTTATAATATATTATTGTTTATAAAAACCCTCTTTGCGTGTAATGCATGTCATTGAAGGCGCTTGTTATTGAATACGACATTTGATAACTCAGTTTCACATACATTTCAAGCTATAAATTACATTGAATTTATTTTAAATAGTAAATATATTATAAATAACCAGGATATTATATTCCCTTACACGCTCTGTGTTGTGTGTCATACACGATATCGAATACAATGTTACTACTTTAGATATTAATAGAGTTACATTTTACCACATTAATTAATTTGCATCCTCCCAATTTAAATTCAATCTTGGTGATAGATTTTGTGACATTTTCTTTGTTTTAAATCCCACATCCTGATAAGGGTTATTAATAAATCCTCTATAAAATAGAGAATGAGAAGGGCAAAGGTCACATGGAATAACATATAATATGTCTCTAAGTAGTAGATCATTAGTGGAAAGTATAGATATGTACATGGGGGAAAAGATGAAATACTTATAAGGAGTGATTGAGTTCAATAATCACAAATAATTGAATAATAAATTTAACATTGAGTGTCTCAATGCCATAAATCTATGATGATTTAGAAGACTATTGGTTCAACAAAAATTAAGGTAGTAAGACAACATTTTTGAAAGATCCTTTTCCTTATGTTAAGAAATTCATTTACTGCATAATAATATAAGTAAATTTACTTACTTGATATATTTATATAAAAATAATTTCATCCTTTGGTTATGTTTTGGTCAATTTACAATTCATCCATTACATCAAGAAATGGATATCCAAAAATTAATTTTGATGCTTAAAGTGATAAAATATACTTTTAACGGATCTTAAGGCCCATAAAAGAGTGAAAAGTCTAACTATTGGTTTCTAACTATTCAACAAACAAAATATGGTTAATAAATTTAACTCTAAATATAAAATTTAATACTACATGTTCATTATTATTATTTATTTTTCAAATTTTTTAACTAAAAACAATTACATATTAACCAAAACTTTTCAAAGGTCAGTGGTTATCCTAAAACCTTTGTCGTCCTTCAGTCATGGGTTCAAGACCCACAATCTTGCGGGACATAATTATTTGTCACACAATTTATAGGGTTTCATTTTCAAAACCTTTTTAATATAATTTTCATAAGATTTTGAAAATTTTATTGGATATACTTGAAATAAGTTTAATCACTAAATTTACTTTTAACTAAGGTTTTCAATACAACCTCAATAAAAAAATAATTTATCATTTGTATTTCAACACAGGTCCTTCATTGGACTAAGGTTTAACCTAGGTCATTCATTTTCACTATCTATTCAAGTACTTAATAATGGTTTGTAATGAAAATTTGAATTATCCTAAGCATATACCCTTAGAGTGTAAAACTAGATGCACAGTAAGGATTGTTGTCATGTATCAGGCTATACTGAGTTAGGATCAACACACCTTGTCAGAGTTTTTAAACTTAGGTATATATGTTCCAAAACCACATCCACTTGTAGTGTCTAGATATGGATTTATTTCTAGGAATACACACATATTCTATATTTTATCGAAACATTAAGACGTTATTCTATACTTATCCTCAAAATATATCTTAGTTTTATGTTCTCTAATATATTTTTTCCTAAATATAGTTCCTAATATTGTTATTAAACCTCCTATGATACCAACTATAGCACCCGAAACCTAGAAATCCTAGAGTTGGTTTCTACTACCATTACATTGGCATAAGATACAAGTAAATCACATCCCAAAGGACCAAAAAGTTTAGTAGTCTTGGTAAACTAGATACATACCTGAGTGTTGTTTTACAAATTAATACACTAATTAAAATATAATTTTTTTATGGATAAATTTTTTCCATCTAGTGTATTCTTAAATATATTTATTAGTACACTTTAGGAATTATTGGGGAAAGAAAATAAAATAAGGGTGAGCTTAAATTCTTAGTAAGGGTAAAGTATAACAGAATCAATAATGAATCAATGAGAATAATCAATATGGAATAGTAAATAACTAAATACACATGACATGTATCCAATAGCAGAAAATAATTGAGTAAATAATATGGCAAGGTAATTAAGTAAAAAACATTCCATTCAAATAACTATATAAGGAAAAATCAATATGGCATGGTAATAAATAGAAACACATCCCATTTAATCAATTATTTGAGAATGAAATGAATCCATAGATATGTAGATGAAAAATATCATGGATAATAATAACTGAATCAAAATTAAGATAATGCTTAATTATTGAATGTCATATTTCATTGAATGGTCCCCAATATGTGTCTTGTATTTCTAAATATTTATCAAATAATTGATTTAAATTCATAAACAAAGTTCCTTACCAAATATTTTTACTGAGTAAAGGATAAAGATTTATCAATATTTCTCCAATAAATAAAATAAATTTAAAAGTAAAAGACATATTTAAAATGGAATATGGTTTAGGAAATAATCATATCCCTGAAAAATGATATGGATATTTAGGGGAAATTCAATTTCAAATGATCATAGAAAATTTAATTTTTCAAGGGGATAAAAAAGGAATCAAATAAGTGAATGTGAATACTATCCTTGGAAAAATAAATCATAAACCATCCAGAGGAAGAATAAGTATAGTATCAATACAATATATCCCAAGTAGAGTATAAATAAATGGGTTTTTTCATTGATGAATAGAAATATTCTAAAAGATATTTTAAAAATATTTTTAATGAAAAAATTCTTTTTATTTTGAATAACATTTTGAAAACATTTTTCTTTAAAAATAAAATTTTATAAAATTTTATTTAAAAATTAATAATTTTAAATTGAAAAGTAAGTTTAAAAGAAATTATGGTGGGTAAATCAATACATTCCATATGAGGTAAAAAAACATTCCTTTTACACGATAAAAGGTTAAAAACTGATTTTTTTTGGAAATAGAAAAAATATTCCTTTGAAAACATGGGTAATAGAAAAAAGGGTAAAAATTTAGTTAATAAATTAATTTGGAATGGTTATTTTGTTTTAAATAAATTTAATAAAATATTATTTTTAGAATAAAATAGGTTCTCTGAATAATGATAGAAGTGAAGTTAGGTTTTCATAAAAGATTTTCTGAAACATTTTTAGCACTAAATAGTGGAAAAATAATACCATTACTTGAAAAAGGCCATGAATAACCTGATGAGAAGAAAATTAAAGGTTTTATTAGAAAATGATCAAATTATTTTCTCTTATGTAAATTCAAGTGTTAATAATCTCAAACAAAAAGAGATTGCAAAGTACACCCTTGAAAAGATTATAATGTTGGAGTGAGAATAAATCAATGAGTAGATTATGTGTGTTAACTATAAATCCACATATATAAGTGTAAATAAATCAATAGATAGTAAAATTCATTATACATATAATCATTAGATATTAATGAAAATGAGGATGTAATATAACCCATATAAAATAAATTGGGTTACAAAATTCTTTTCCACTTGGTAACTTTTACCTCGAATCCCATTAGATGAAATAATTCAAATTGAAACTCAAAATATCCCAAAGAATGAATGAATCATGATATTATATGACAAAGTTTTAGTATTTACACCATATATAATAAATTATGTGTACAAAAATAAAGTGGCAATTTCTAGTGAAATTTGACAATCACAAAAGGAAGTTAGATTGAAAATATAATCATTAAAAATGTTATTGAGGAGAATAATCTTTAAACATTCCATATAGTACCATACCACATTAAAACATATGAATCATAATCATCATGAAGAAATAAAATTAAATTAAACTTATAATATCATGAGAATAAGGATATCCATGATATAACATGTCAAATGGAAGTATATACACCATATAAAAGTGAATTGGTGCATAATAACAAATAAGTATTAATGGAATGTACATTGAGATGAAATCCCTTACCCTACATTTCTTTCCAGATGAACATAATTTAAACACATGTATAAGGCGTTTAAACATGTTACTAAATTATACCAGAACCATACTAATATTTATAATACAATATATAATATTATTTTAATATCTTATAACCTATTTGTTAATAACCTTTCATTATTTTAACTATTTCGGGTGTCAATTACCTAGTTTCTCGAGTATGTTTTGACTTATTATTTTTTGTTATTATTAATTATATAATGGTTTCATCATCTCCATAATTTAAACCATGATTTAAATATCATATATATCCATTATATATGTATTTATAATAGTCTATAATATTTGGAGATAAGAAATTAAATGCACCATTCATGGAGATGGTAGGCCGTATGTACACATGAACACCACTATTATTTCTTTGTCATATTAAAAGAATGAAAATAAAATTACATATATGTGTATTATAACTCCATTATCATATCTATTGAATATATATTACATAGGTTTATTAAAACCATCCTTTACACATTCCATGTATTGTTTGAACGAACCACATCGCTTTGAGGGGGCGATAGTCCACACATCCACAAATGATGTTATTGTATTACAAAAAAATGAAAGTATAAATGTATATGTTATAAAATAATAAAAGAAGAATAAATATATAATATATATCATATATATCATATATAAATAATTTTTCTATCATAATGGCCTCCATGATAGGTGGTAAAGGAATAATGAACAACATCGTTTTGTGAGGCAGTAGTTCACCGTTCAAATAAACGGTAAGTTCGTTACCCATTAGATAGAAGAGTGTGTAAGCATATATTGAAACCATATAATGAAAACATATCAATTTATTTAGGATACTAGTTCTATTATATAATCATGGAATAAGAATAGTTGATGGGTTGGATGATGGAAATACAACTAAATATCTTGAGGAAGTTTGTTACCTCTTATTTGGGTAACTCCATTTGGTTTGCACCAAAGGGATTACATGGATGAATTTTTGACCATGTTTAGGATTCTAGATTTAGGGGTGGTATATTTAGGATATATTTGTTTAGATATTTTTCAAGCCAATGTGGCTTGATAGTTTTGATTAAGTGGGAGGGGTGAGTGCCTTTTTATAATGGAGGAGGAGTGACACTCTTGTAAATTTTGGAGAAGGGAATTCCAACCATGTTTTTCCCATTGAAAGTGGCTCCAATAAAGGTAAAAATTCAACAAAATGGAGTATACTGTTGAAATATGGTTATAAAATGACTTTTGGACAATTTTCTATGTAATTTTGGTGGTTAAATTTAAGGGTTAGTCCCTTGTTAAGCTTAACTTCATATTAATCGTTGTAATTAATTTTAATTACTTACACTAATATTTTTGGTCAAAAACATAGTTGAAATTATTAAAGTTATGAATTATTTTGATTCAAAATATGAAATCAATTTTTCTATATTCCAAACACATAAGTGAAATAAATTAATTTAAAATTAATCTTGCAGATGGGATGACAATGTGGGTTTTTAAAGTAAAAACATTCAAATGATTGAGATGTTTTTATATTAAATTTCAAAGTGAAATTGATTCCAATAACCAAAATTGGATTAATAAATAAAAAATAATCTAATTAAACTTAAAAAAAATTATAATTATAATTTTACCATTTAAATAAATTAGTTGAGAAAGTAGATTTGAATTAAATTTTTTTTTCACCATTCAATAAATAATGAAATTTTCATAAAAACTAAAAAAAAATCACTATAACCTAATTTTTATGTTTTTATTTCAAAGATGAAGTTTATTTTCAGATATAAAATCTATTAAATTTCCAAAAATTGGATTTAAAATGGGTCCACCCTTAAAAGGAGGTAAAAGTGAAAATATTGATTTTTATACGAAATATTAGGTTTGTTCTTATTTTATATTTATCAAATCTCCTGGATTAATGTAAAAAACATTTGACAGAATATATAATATATATATTACACTAATATAACTCACTAATTTTAATTAATTTAATTTATTAAGATAAAACACCCTTGTGAGAATGAAAATTGTTTTCTATAAAAATATTTCATTTATACCAAATTGGTTCTTATATTCATTTATAATTAATTTGTATGAAATGAATTAGTTTTATATTTTTTTATATTGGAACCAAGGCTACTCTTTGATAATAATTGAGGTTGGTTTTTTTTATTGTCAATCTGTACATGGATGACTAGGGAGTTTATAGAGAATAGGGTCATATGTTTGAGGCTGAAAGCAGTATTGAAGGTGGTGTAGTTTCCTAGTGCTTGCCAATTTTTTGGGCCTAAAAAATCAGTATTTTGGTAGTGGTTCATAGTAACGGTATGCAGTGAAGGTGTAAAAAATGTGGTGAAGGAACGCAGTACATAATGAAGGCGTGTGGTATGCGATGAAGGTGTGCAGTACACCGTGAAGGTGTGTAGTACGCGGTGAAGGCATGTGGTACGTGGAATGGTGCACAGAACTAAAAACAATTCACAGTGATGGTACGTGGGGAAGGCATGAGGTACGAGAAATGCTTCTGAAAATGGTTCAGAGTGACAGTATGCTCTGAAGATATGCAGTACGCAGACCTACAAACATATAGTACGTAGAAGGTTAATGGTACACGATAAAGGTTCTCAGTTCAGAGGATTGCAGTATGCAGTGGAGGCCAAAAATACATAGATGGAGTTTAGTTTAAATTGAATATTTTCCCACATTAAATATTTGGGTAAATTAGATTACCAAAATTTGCGGATTTATGTGCCTATTTAAGGAGCATTAATCACCTTTGTTAAATGATGATATTGGAGATTAAAATTTAGGGAAGAAATTCAGTGAATTAAAAAGTGGTACACTGAGGAGAAGATGATACACAGAGATAATCATCTGCGTAAGGAAAACAGTTCATGGAAGAGAGTGTGGTTTGCGCTAGAAGCTCTCGCAGTACACAGCCGGGAAAGGTAGTATGCAGAGAAAGATGATACATGGAGGAGTGGAGTAGTATGTAGAGTAGGGTAATACGCAGAGAAGGACAGTTGATAGAGGAGTTTGATGGTACATGGAAGCAACTGGATGGTATGTGGAAACAGTTGGATGGTATGCAGAAACAAAAGTATTAAGTGAAAACAGCTGCGGTACGTGGAAATAGAAGCGGTACGTGGAAACAACAACAATACGCAGAACACCCAAGGAAGCATGAAAATTTGCCAAATCAGTTTGTGAAATTAATTTCCATAACATATTAGTGTACGAGAAAATAAATTAAATATGTGGGTGATTACGAGACTTCAACAGAGCATCCATTTATCGTTGAATATGCATGATTTGATGCTAAACCATTGAAGAAAACTTCAAGTCATTAAACTGAGTGAAGATTATTTTAACACAATGAGAAAGGGGGATTCAACAAAAGTGATGTGAGGGATATAGTGTCCTATCCCTAAAAATTTGTAAAGGAAGTGCTCTAGGCATAGAGTAATTGTGATAAACACTTATAATCCAAAACTTGTGAAGATTAGTGGTTTTTGGTACGACCGACACATTTTCGGTGTATGCTCCTTGGACGTTTCCCTTAGTGGTTAAGTAAGTAAAATTTCTATGTCATGTATTTTCATGTGATTGTTTATTTTCTACACTTCATCTTCACAAAAGTTTAATAGGTTCCTACAAACGTGGGAATAAGATCCATCAATTTAAAAGAAAAAGTTAACACCCTGATTCACTCCTCCTCTCTCATGGTGTTTTTGGGTCCTTTAGATTAAACCATAAATTTTTATAAGTTAGTTAATACTATTCACAATATCTAGTTTATAACTTATTTTATTAAATAATAATATTTTAATAATATATTATTGTTCAATAAAACTCAGCCTTGCGTGTAATGCAAGTCATCCAAGAAAATCGTTGCTGCGTGCGACATATGCTAACTCAGTGTCACAAGAGTTGAAAGCTAAAAATTATATTCAATTTATTTAAAATAGTAAATTTATTATAAATACTCAGGATATTAAATTTCCTTATGAACTTGGTGTTTGTTTTCACACACGGTATCAAATATAATGTTCATACTTTATATTTTTAGGGCTTTACAATAAATATGTTTATAAATTCTCGGTTAATATCATTAAAAAAACAACTAAATTTAACATTTAAATAAATAAAAAAATCATAAATATATTCATCATAAATTTGGGATGGTACATTACATCATAATATTAGGGATTTCACTATTTTAAGGATATAGTCCTTCTTGTGACAATGTGTTCCTTAGAGGTGTTGTAAGAAAGTTATATAGATAATGTGAATGCGGTAAATACTCATGACAATGTGTATTTTCATAGTTTATAACATGTTTATAATATAATGGACAATATTCTTGATATTGTTTTGGAATAAATATAAATTTTTTACAAGGATTTCCGTGGACATGAGTTCTTGGCATAGGCATGGGATCAAGAAATTTATTTTTTTTATCTTTTATCAATATAGTGAGGTCCCCCATATACTTAAAAATATTAGACACACTCTTATTAATTGTATCATCAATTTAGAACAGATACCATATATGATAGATATAATATTTACTCCCTTGATGACTAGGGTGTGGGTCCACCATCAGTGGAGTATGTGGTGCCTCAATGACTAAGGAACAAGTACTCCATCAATAGAGTGGTTACTCCCCCGACGATTGGGGTGCGGGTCCTCCATAAATTAATTTAGGTACTCCCTCAATGAATGAGGTGTGATTCCTCTATCATAGGAGTGGGTACTCTACCGATGACCGGGGTGTAGGTCCTCCACTAATGGGGTTAGTTACTCCCTTATCTGATATCTATTCCTCGATGAGGAGTTAGTCTACCACCATAGCTCAGTGGTTAGCTAAAGCTTATCCTACATGAAATAATTATTTATTACCTTATAGATAGGGTATGATCCTATAAATTTCACTATTTTTAACAATGTTTCATTCCAGACTCCATCATTTGGGGATTGATAACTATGGTAAGATTTAGTTCCCTAAAGAATTGATTCGATCATCAAGTCTACACGTTTTCCTTTCGAGGAAAAAAATATTTATAGTCAGTGAGGGTGTAACACCCTAAATTTCCATACAAATAATTACTTATCCAAAATTAATAATTTTCCCTATTTTTGATTCCATAAAACTTATTAGGGTTAGTTAATGTTAAATGGTGCATCTCATGATCTTTTTTTGGTACTAAGATAATTCAGGAAAGAAAATAAACTCAACTAGGATCATAAGTCTACTAAGATTATTGAATGAATATTAATGAAACCTTTTGGAAACTTGTTCGTAATGTTAATCCAATCCTCTTAAAACTAAAATATTGAGAACATGATGCTTGAATTATGATATATTTAAGAGATAATTTAGGATACCTAAAATATATATCTTCAAATTGGATAGACTAAAATATTAAACCGAAGAACCCTTCTGGATATATGTTCTAATTGATAAAAAAATTTAATTGGCACTTGATGATGGGATTTATGCAAGTATAATGATGATTATCATAATGTAAAGATGCTATAAAATCCCTTACCTGAGGATCTATATATAAGAAAATATAAAATTTTGATAAATATTGATATGAAGAAAATTTAGTAAAACTAACTACCATGCACCGATGACATTCTGAAACAACCTCAAACTACTTATAATGAGTTTGATAAGTATTTATAAGAGGAAAAAATATTCCCACCCCCATAGTGTATCCACATGCTGAACTGAATCTCTTAATGTTTGAGTGGATCTAACCTTCCTCCATAACATTTCATATCCTTAAATGTATTAGAGGAATATGAAGAGGTATTTGGGTGTGGAGGAGTCTTATCCTCACATATTGAAATAATCACCTATAAATCCATAATATAGAGGAGATCTATTTAAATCCATGAGGAAACAATTCAATGATTCTGCCATTAACTCATGTATTCATAATACTTGAGTTAATTCAATTTCTCGTCCATGTAAAAACATATCAAATCCCTAGTTTTTCATCTTCTGAAATAATTTGTGTAAATGATAGCATTGAAGGATATTGGTTTAGGTGTATATCACACACAATGAATAATATACTCAACACATGAAAATAAAAATTTTCATGAAAGTTGATATAAATTATATATATATTATCATGTATATATATACCTAATTATATATATATATAAAGATTCTAATACATATTTCCATCAATTTTAACCTTAAACTAAATATTTAAAAGACTTTGTGCCATTTAAAATAATATCATATCGAACAAAATAACTTGTGAAACTATATCCAAAACTCCCTCTAAATATCTTCCAATTTTTTAAAAAATATCACCAACTTCATGTTGTTTAAAATTATATGTAATACCTTGTAAATACCCATCCAAATAATTTTTGTATTAACTGTAAAACATTTTTATCATATCAATATGATTCAAAATCAGTCCTCATTCAGTCAACCACAAAATGTGACCCTTTGGACATTAATAGTTTTGAAAATAAATATGAATCTTTTGATCCATATATGTAAAAAAATGAATGATCTATAGAAAAGTATTAATATTAACCAAGCTATAAAGGAATCTGGTGTGATCTATATAAAACAAATATATATCTATACTCATTTCCACCAGTCTATATCAAATACAAATAATCATTCTATGATGAAAATTGGTTAGGGATAAATCTAAGTCATACATTGAGAGGTTATTTACCATTATACTTCATAAATTTTATATCAATATATACATATATGTAGCCAATGTGAAAGAATGATAAAGTGAATATTTCCCTTTATCTATCTTGATATATTTCATATTCTTAAATATCTTTTGAGAATATTTAACAAACCCAAATTAGGAACCTATTAATCATATCATATATAATAAACCACTATATCATCCTTATGTGTGCTACACATTTAGGGGTTTTATTAAGTCATTAAATCATAGGTAATTTCTATCACATATCTTTGTGATCATCTAATAAAATCCTCCCACTAACTATTTAGTGAGAAATATTTGTAAAGTAATAAATTTTGAATAATGGTGATATTTAGGAATCATATTCCTAACTGTTAAACTCGTTAAACATATTAAAAAATGTTAACTTTATAACATAAAATTTTATTATGTAATATCCTGTTTTCTTCTTAGAAATATTTCTAAATTGCATCATCATCATCATTGGAGCTCTTTATGTCTAAATTTTCCATGAAAATTTTCTAATCATGTGAATTATATTATTATTTTACCAGAATATCCTAAAAACATTAAGGATAAGGGGAAATTTACTTTTTTATGGTAACTAATGTAACAATTTTCACTTATCTTTACCACCATAACCTAAAATCTTTTAAGATTTCAAGAGAAAATCGCTTTGTAATTTGACTGGTACAATCCTAAAGGAAATAAGGATGCTCACTTATTCATGAAAAATAAATGTAACTCATTAAATTTTTCTTTATCGTCACATATCCTAAACACTTTTGGATATTAAGTGAAGAACACTTTAACCTTATACTTATAAATTACTTTATTTGTTAAATTTGAACTTCTCTAAGTTAAAAAAACTCCCAATATATTCTTAGATACTATATTCTTTCAGAATATCTTGATAAGATATGAGAATCCTTTTGTGTTAGTAAATAACACTTATTTCTTCTTAGTATTAATATTTAAAAAGTAAACTATTTTCTCTATATCATATTTAGTATTCTATGTGTTTGAAGAATTTTTAATGTATGTTATTGAACCTGATGAATCTTGAGCCATGTATACAATCAATCACCTCAACTTGTTTCACAAACCTCTTTGTTATTGAACCCCTTATCTTATCTTATAAAAGAAATAAGATTATTATATAAATCCTTTATCTAGATTCATTTGAGCTTGATACATTCCTTTATAATAAAATTTTATGTAGTAACTATATGAATTTAAACAATAATCTCAATTAAATTTAATTTGATTTATGAAATCTTGTATATTTAAAAATCATATATAATATACATTTTATATCATATACCTTTCAAAATTAAATAATTAATTTTTATAACATCTTTACCAAAAATTAGAATTACTGAACTCCTTTTGGAATTTATAATAACCCCATCATATATAAATATTATTCGTCCTTCCTAAAAACCCTAAAATTTAATTCCCTTTATTAGCTTCTTGAAAAAACATTGTTAAACTTTTCAACAAAATTTTCTTATTCCGATTTAAACTTTTACCCACTAGTACTGACCATAAAACACTTCTAACCTATAAATCATATTACCAGTTCATCTATACTTTGATTATAATGGATATAATTTTTTTAAATTCAGTCATATTGTTGAATCATTTTTGTAAATTAAAAAAGTATGGATTTCCTATCCATAATAGTACAATTTGAGTTTCCCTTAAGACATGTTATAGAATTGAAAAAAACCATTAACAATTTGTATCATAAACCTATATAATTTAATTTAAGAAAATAGTATTTCCCTGCTATACTCTAGAGAAAAATTATAAAAATAAACATATTATGACATATTCAACTAAGATTGAAGTATCCAAGTATCCAATGCAGTAACTCCTTTGCATCATCACTTAGACATTAACTTCAATATTGACCATTCATTTTTTTTCTTATAATTCTTCTTCTTCCATCCTATATATTTATAAAAATTATAAAATATAAATTTGGTATCACATACCATTCAAAATAAATTAATTAATTATATAACATTCATACCTGATGTGGACACTCCACATGAATTCTTATAGCCTTTAAGTTAATCAGGAAAATTTATTCTCCAGTGTAAAGTTTTCTACAATGGAATGATTATCCTTATTTCTTATTTTTCAGTCTAGCTAATGGTTTGGACTCTCCATGACATATTTTCTTTCCATTTTAGCCAAAACCTTTACCTTTTGACTTTGGTACCATCAACATGTAACTTGAGCCTGGGCTACACATGTCATGCTTAGTAATCCTCATCATATTGAGAAGATATGATAAAGGTTTATTGAGTTCATTCATATTATATTTTATAAAAATATATAGTAACCATTATAATTGTGACTATAGAATGAAATATGTGTCTAATTAAATCTTAAGGGGTAATCCTAACCTCTCCAAATAATTAACATAGCTAATAATATTGAGTAAATGGGTGGAGACTGAGATTGCTTCTATTATCTTTCACCGAAAAGTATATTTAGATAATTTATACTGTTTATTCTTTTATTTCTCATGATAGGTCATTTTTAGGTTATATATCATTTTATAGGAATCTAGGGTCTCATGTTGTTTTTTAATGTTATACTCCATGGTTACTATAATGATTATAGGAAATTTATTTGTATATATATTTTATATTCTTTTCATGGGAATCCAAATCCTTTTTTTAACACCTTCACTTGTTGGATTCTTAGGATGGGGTTGTATTAACATATATTTTTTTTTCTTTTTTGAAAATTATTATCAAATTATGGTACAATTCTAGGAAGTTTTTACCATTTAACTTTTATTTATCAAGGATTTACCTCAAGGTCAATTTTGATGATGGATCCATTTATTTAAAATAGGATATTTTATCAAATGAGTATCATGTTATACCATTTAATAAGGAATTTTAATAAATGATATCCCACTAAAATAATGACCCATTTTAAAATTAATCACATCCATTAGTTGGAAAAGTTCCATATTTTACAATGTAATGAGTTCTCTAGGGAATTTCTCTCATCACTAAATGTTTTTGGGTAGGGAATCATTTGGAAAAAAACTATTTCAAATATAAATATATGAATCTTTATCCAAACCCATCATATGGAGTCACTCAACTCTATTCCTCTGGTATTATTCCTAAGATTTTTCTATCTAAGTCTAACCCAAAAAAATTACAAAAAAATACAAAAAAAAATACAATCTCGAGACACCCTACTAGGGAAAAACTTACCCAAGGATGATCCAATGTTATCTATCACATTCTTTCCTTATAAAAGATGAATCAGGGGAATAATATAAGGGAAAAACCTACCTAGTTGAATGATTGAGGTCATGAGAAGTATTGTTTTGTAAGGAATATAACACTTAGTATTTGAGAGAATTTCATATCACTATCATATCTCATATTATTTGTGTTTTTTTGTGATTTAGTTTTGAATCTTATTCCCTCCACCTAATAAATATATTCAAAACATATTGATGTGTAACTCTTTACATAGCCCACAAGTTTGTGTTACTTCCCAAAATTAGAAGTCAAGTATATTCATACACACCCATATGTATCATATTCAGAAAGTATAAAAACTATTTATTTAAAGGTTTAGAGTTATATGAGATTAAAAATATCTAAATGATAAATCCCATAGTGAAAGATTTACAAACCCATTCACCTTTCTAAACATGGCATAAACCTATAGGATAGTAAAATGTCTGATCCCATGTCCCTCTCCTTGAGTATACTTCAATCAAGACAAAATTCAATTCATATTAACTTTATCACTTAATTTTCACAAACTATACCCAATAACTAAATTCAGTCTCATAACTTGAATTAAAAACTGAGGTCAAGGTAAATAAAAAAATAAATTCATTTTCTAATCTACCATGTAATACAAGGATCTATTTTCAAGAAGCTGTTTAACATTTAAACAAAATTATACACTATTTATCATATAAACAATTTAGAAATATAAATAAAACAGGGAATAAACATTAAATAAATAAATGATTCAAATATTTAAACATGAGATAACTATTTATGAACTACTCATAAATAAAATATAACTATAATAATTTTAGAATTTTAGCTTTATATCAAATTCATTTCATAATTTTGAGTATAAAAAATTTAATATTCACTTTCAATATAAACTCTTCCATACTATTCATTATATGAAATTTTATTTAAATATAATATATTTTCTAAACAATAAAATTTTTATAATATAATTTCTATTATGTAAACATATTACGTAATCTAAATATCATATACTTAATATTATTTAAACATATATCATATCAAATATAAAAAACTATTAGTGTGGTTTAAATAATATTCGAAATAAGGCCCTTTAATTTGAATGATTCAAATTAATTAATTTTGAACAATTAATAAATAAAATATAAACATATTCATATTTTGACTTTATTTATGTAATTTATAAATCTTTATAAATTACCCAATATGATTTCTAATTAAACATTTTATTTCTAGGTCATAAAACATGATATATAATTGGTAATGTGTATTTTAAATATTAACCGTTTATATATAAGGAATATTTAATAATAAATGAATCATAAACATTTTTTAATTAATTATAAACCCTTCATAAATAATTAATTAATAAAATTTTAATAATTAATAAATATCCCCAAAATACATTTTACAATGATGTACAAACATTTTATAAACCATTTAAATCATTTTATATGTTATTTTTTTTAAATTTAAAACAATCTTATTTACCCTTATGTTGAATATGAAATCTTTGTAAGGGTATACTACCACTATCATTTATGTAGGATTCCTATATAAGGATAGACTTACATGACCACAATGGAGAACATGCCACACAAATGAACACCTAATATTAACTATATATGAAGTATCCTAGATAAAGGTATGTCATAATTTACCTTTAAGTGAACTCTTCACATAAGGGTATGTATCAATCAATCTATAAGTAAATATGTAAATACTTCACCATGTTAAGGTGGCTCATAGTAACCTTTATGTAAGCTATAGAAATATGGAATTACCCTTAAATTAACTTATTTACATAAAGGTATATCCATAGTTAGCTATAAGTAGCCTTAAGAAAACCTAAACTACCTTTATGAAACTTCTAATGTATAGGTAATGACATGGTTAAATTTACATAGCCCGACTATATAAGGGTAAACCGTGTAAAAATAAAATTTACCAAATTTAAAAATGTTGCTATGTTTTTGTGTTCCCTTTGCATTTAATAAAATATTTCATAAATTCTAAATATGGTAATGAATTTAATACCACTAAAGGGATTTAAACAAATCAAATAATAATTATTAGAACAAATAAAAGTAATAAAATACCTTACTAGAGGATATATATGCAAGAAAATATGAAATTGTGATAAATAATGATATGAAGAACATGTAGTAAGACCCTATACTATACACCAAAGACCTTATACAATAGCCTCAAATTCTTTTTAAGGATTTTTATGATTATATCTTAGCAGCAAAAAATCTTCCCACCTTTGTAGTGTATCCATGGGATGAACTAAATCTCTTGATATTTGAGTGGGATCTAACATTCATCCAAGGAATACAAGATAATCAAGTGTAAAAGAGGAATATGAAGAGGGATTTGACTATAGAAGAGTATCATCCTATCATCGTGAAGTAATCAACCACAATACCATTTCATTGAAGAGTTATTTAAAGCCATGAGGACACTCTGTGGTGATTCTGGCATTAACTCATGCATTCATAAGGAATGAGTTAATTATACTAATGGTCCATGTAAAAATGTATTGACTCTATATTGTTTTTTCTTGTTAAAAATTTTGTGTAAATGATAGCATTGGAAGGAAATGGTTCTGGTGGCCAATACAGACACACACAAAATAATATACCCAACGCATGAAAATCATAATTTTCATGAATTTTAATACACAACACACACACACATCAGATTATATATATATATAAAGATTTTAGGGAATATTTACTTCACTATAATCATTAAAATCCAATGCATAGATTATGAGATATCATAGAGAGAATTTTTAGGGTTTAAGAATCATCTTCTAAAATCAAAAGTCTTAATAACCAATTTTGGAAAAATCCTTTTAGAAACTTGTTTCACTTTTTGAGAGGAACCTAAGCTTTTTTAATATTTAAAATCTGATGCATGGATTTTGAGACATCTTTGAGATATTTTTTAAGTATTGTTTTAATAATTCTATAATATTTTTTTCATACAAGTGAGTTATGTTTCAATCCACTTATCCCTGTAAATCCCATGTAAAATCACAACTAATGGAATTAGAATCACCTAAATTTGGTTCATGGTTTGAGAGAAAATCTAGGGAAAATTTTATATTGATTTTATATTCTCACTTCAGTTTGACATAACTAAAAAAATAATTATAGAAAAAATTCCATATTAGTGATCCACTAATCAATAGGAATCCACTGGTGAAGTTTGGTATCCATAATACAATATCTATTTTTAGTATTACACCAAGCATTATGGAAGAAAAAATTAACAAATTGGCATCAAAAAAATGATAGGGGTTGTTTGATCAATGATTGGATAACATAGTAGATTCCACATAACCCTAAAGGTTAATTATGTCATGGTTTTGTGTGACATGGCTAGACCCTATGTGATAGTTTAATTTTCATGATTGGATAGTAACCTGAATGGATACATCACCAAGTGTGGTGGGATGTTTCTTGGGATAAGATGTAGAGTGAGTCTTATATGATCATTGATTATAAGGGTAGGGGTATATCTTGAAAGGAATAGATATAGAAAGGAAATGAAGTAGGTTAGTGTGTGTGGGGGGGGGGTGCCACATGACATCCCTAATAGGAATATGGGAGAAACTGCACATGGGGGCATGTGACAGGTCATATTTGGAATCAATTTTTTTTGTTAGACTTGTATCAATCCCCAGACCCAATGAAACCCTACTTAGTCATTTTTTGTAAATTTAGGCAGACTAAATTAATTTAATGATTAAAATATGTTGGAAAATTAATAAAAGTATCATTATAAAAGTAATAATAATTTATTGTGTATTAGTTAAAGGTTTAGAGATCAGTTGGACATTGAGAAATTATTATTAACAATTTAAACCAAATTTGAGGATTATAATTATTGATTTAATACGAAATAACTAATTACATAGATCATTAATATGAAAAAAATAAAAAAAATATAAAATTATATTTAATAATAATTTTATTATGGATTTTTATAACTTTTAATAAAAAATGGATTAATTTTATATTTAATTAAGGGTGGAATATTAATTAAATAATTTGAATTATTTAAGATGATATTTAATTATTTAATTAAATAAGTTAATTAAAATTAATGGTATGATTAAGATTAAATATTATGGGAAATCATTAAATTATTAAATGAATTTCCTTATGATGTTTAAATGATTATAAAATTTAATGATCATTGTAATAATTTTAGATGATGATTAAAATTGAAATGAAATTGTAATAAGTTGATTATAAATAAATGGTAATTATGTTTATTATTAATTTTAATGAAATAATAAGAATTATACTTAGTGATTTGTCAAAACATTGTGAGTATGTGGATTTTAGTTTTGGGTGGTAAGTAAATAATAATAAACGAGCATAATAAATTATGGAAAGTCACTTGAATAGGGAGAAAATGAATGATGAATATGAATATTATATAAGTTTCACTAAAATATGTTAGTTGTATTATCAAATTATTACATTAAGGGGATATAGAGATAAATAAATAAATAAATATATACATATATGAATAAATATATTTCCATTTCTTGTTGAATGTGGGAATTTAGTGAAGAAATTAATTCTAATATAATAATTACTTTGATTAGGGTGTGATCAATTAATACAGAAAGAAAAGAATGGATAAATTAGTAAGATTTAAGGGGATGATATTCCTTTAGTATTATAAAATTTAAATAATTAATGACATTACTTTTGATAAGTAATGAGGAAGGGAAATATGAAAGTAATTATTTGACATGATGAAATTCAGGCATTGATATATTAATATATGTGGTGAGAGTGTTGAAATAATATTCTAAAACACTTGATATGACATGAGAAAGATCACAAGACATAAAAGAGAAGTATAAATATAAGCCCTCTAGAGGTTCCATATACAAAAAGAGGATGTGATTACTATATTATGATGTGTGAAATTTGTGAGTATCCTATAATGTATGTGAAAATTTTATTATACTGAACCAATATTTCATTATATATTCTCCTTAAATAAATAATATATTAAATAGCACGTTTCAGATAATATACAAAGCTAAAATAAAAAAACCTTAATATATTTTGAATATTAAATATTGCTGTTAAAACCTAGCCATTGAATTAGAGGGTATGAATAGGAGTAAAAATATATAAAATCTATGTATAACTAAAATAAAGAAAACTTTTAATATTAATTAAATTCAATTAGTATAGCTAAAATAATTAAGAAAATCATTTTACGTATAAAAATTTATTTTTCAAAAATTGGTATTTTATTTCATGAAAATATGTATGTTATGATTAAATAATAATAAAAAATATTTATAATATGAAAAATATATCACCAAAAAATTAATTATTAATTGATAATATATAATAATAAATAATAATTGGCATTTTAAAAGGCTATTTTCCAATATGAATAGTTTCTACAATATTTTTGGATTTTATTTAAATATAGAATTTTCATATTTTAGGAATTTAATTTGAAAAAATGAATATTATTTTAGGATTAATCATAATAATATAACCCTAAGATTTTTTTTTTGGATTTTTCTAAAATATTTTTTTAGGTGAATAATGTAAAATACCACTTTTAAAAATAACATGATTTTTCTGAAATTATTGGTATATAAGTATGAATTATAAATTTGTTAAAAACTTTTATAATATAAAATATATACATTATAATTTAATTTATAATTTTAAAAATGTTTGTTTTAATTAATAAAATCTTATTTTACATTTTAGAATTTAAGTTATATTTAAAAAAAAAATTATTTTTATTACATTATCCATTTAGTATTTTAAAATTAATTTTTATCACTTTTAAAAATTTAATACAAAATATATTTCAAATTTTAAATAATTATCTCCATATTATATAATAATTAATTTTCTTGGTTTTAAAGGATATATTACATAGGGAAAAAACTAGTAAACATGGTGAAAACTATAACTGTAGAAATTAGTAACATTAGAGGTAAAGAGAATAACATGTTTAAAAAATGTTTCTAATTGAGTAGTGGATGTTTGTATTGAAATTATATCTTCTAGAATCCATTATTTTTAAAATTTAGATCCAATTTCCTTGAGAGTGACTTCTCATTATTGAAAATTTTATGGTTTTTACAAAAATGCCCCTACTTTTCACATATAAAAGGGGCACTCCTATCATCACTTACCCTCGAACCAAAACATCTTATTTTCATATAAAAATCAACCCAATCCTTTCATAAATGCTCATAAACACCTTGAGTTGGTTTTTTTCTTATCAAAAAGACCATCTCTCAATGGTTGAATCCCTTTCACACAAGGAGATAGTCTAAGAAGTGATGTATAAGTTCCTAACTTCCTTTTCTATTTTCTATTTATTTATGTTCTTTTATTATTCATAAAATTTATTTTCGCATCTAAAAATGATAATATAATTAACATTATTATACTATTATGTTATTATAATGATGGTATAATTATTCATCACCATCTATATTCCATTAATAAAAAATAAAATGTGAATCGTGTGTTGTGTGGACTACCGCATTCACAACACAATGTTTTTTGGCTTCACTTCACCAACTCAAAATGAATGTTCTAATTTTTAATTTAATATATAATTATGATATTAATTTAATATTTTATATTATTAAATTATAAAAAATATTACCCATTTTCCCCATTCTATGGAAAACAAAATCATCAACCACACATATATGCGGACTACCGCCTCTATGGAGCAATACATTTAGGTTTTCCATTTCATAACCACCATACATGGATGGCCATAATATTGGTTTTAAAGGATAAATATTATGTTTATGATATAATTAAGGTTTTTATGACAAATTTTATAACCTATTAATGATATTATAAATAAACTATTATCATAAAATCAATCGTATAAAACAAATGTACTAAGATGAAAATATTTAATTCCAATTATATAATACTTTCCTATCCCTGAATTATTCTTGTAATTCCTCTAAAATTATTACATTTCACAATAATAATCACTAAATTATTTAATTTTATGACCCATATAATGATATTACACCTAAATCACCTCATAATCATGAATAATCATGGTATGTTCATGATTTGGTCGGTTTGACCACCTATATGAACAATGATATGAAATAATATAATGGATGATTATGAACATTTAATTAATAGTATAATATGATATAAATATGTAAATAATTATTATTCTTGGTTCTATAAATGATACATTTACATTTAATCCATTAATCAAGAAAACACCATTCATATGTTGAAAATCACGGAAAAATGTTTGTTTCTTAATTTCATATTGTAGGATAAAGAATAAAGTTCTCATGAAAGGAAATTTAAAAATTATAAATAATTATAAATCATAAATTATAATAAATTTAATGAAATTATAATTATTATCTTAGTAATATGAACTAATATCCACACCACTCCTACGAAACTACTACAAACAGTCAAAACTGTAAACACCCGATGTGGAAATATAAGAAAAAAATAACTAGTATACATGTAGATAATGATTATAAATGGAAATTATACATCTTTTTAGGTATTAATATTGTTATAAAATATTATATTAATATGCTTATGTTAATTTTATAGTAGGTTATAGTGAATTCGACTAAGAGAGGATAAAGTTAAGGGGTTTTCGGGACCCAAATCCCTTCCTTGGGTTATAATCACTCTTATTTACCAATTATCTTTAAAGATTGAAAAATTATAACCTATGATGATTTTAGGATGTATTTAGACCTTATTTAATATTTAAATTATGCCTCACACAAAAGTAATTTTCTTTTATGATCCTATTGATACGTTAAAATGCATTTTTGTTAAGAATAATTCTCATTCATTTTAATGGATTTTCCTTCCATATTCATGTTTTTTTCTTACCAACAATGTTATCCTATCATTTTGGTAGAGATAATATGGATTATTTTATATTTTAGTAATAAATATATTGAACCATTTTAAAAATTAAAATTTAATACTCTTTAAAATGATGTGTGTTTTCAAACAATGGTAGATAAAAAAACGGTTTTCCATATTTTAAAAAATAAAATGTTTTATCTTCGAGTCCACATTTTATTGATATAATTTGTGTTTTTTTAAGGATATTTAAATTTTCAATATTTTTAACTAGGTTTTAAAAAATTATTCTCATTCTCTTCTCAAAAATTTATTTTTGAAAGATATTTACACTTTTACATTTATAACAACATTTATGATTTTTTGTGGAAATTTTTGTATTTTCACTTCTATTTTTCCTCCAATGTTTATATCTTATGAAGTGATGTGTTGATAATTATATATATGTTATTATGTTATGAATATTTTTGTAAAATGATATTTTGATATCCTATTATTTCTTAAGTTCATGTTATGTGATAAGTTTAAGAAATCTGTTCCTTTTTCAATGGGTTCATTAAGATATGTTAGTGATTGATTTTAAGTAGAACAAATATGTATGAATAATGATGGGTGAGGTCCAATATCTACATCAAATGAATTGGTTTAATTTTATATATCCTGAGATAGTCAGGAAAGTAAATAATGAGTTTTTTAACATAGGCATGACCATGATGGGTATTCTCACATTTTCAGGCATTGACATAATGAGTTTGTTCACATATGTATGGGCATAATGAGTTTTCTCACAATGGTTTTAAAATTTCAATGGTTGTACTAAATTTTCATGTTGTTTATAAATTTATGAAATATTATCAAGATTCATTTAATTTCCATGAAATTCCATGTTTTCAAGATTATGCATTATTTTTCATGTATTCCACACTTTTATACCATGCTCACAAGTTATTTGATTATTGAGATGTATTTTGAGCAATGTAACATATTTTATGATTAATTAAGGATATTTTATGATATTTTATTATAATAAAGTGTTTTATTTTTATCATATATGATATTTTAATCATTTATTAATATATTTATGTCTTCCAAATTTTTTCCTTTATATTTAGGACGTGATACATTATGATTTTTCCCATATCAAGCATTTATTCTCATAAGATTCTTATGTTTCCATTCCAAAGGCTATAAAGATGATTTTATCATGTGATAATTCTAGAAATGGTTTATAGGTGAATAATTATGGATAAATGTTTGAAAGTTCTATTAAATAGGATATTTATACTGTTAATATCCAAGACACTAAACCTTATAGTATTTGGTTTATGAAATCAGTTGTGAGATATATTATTTAAATGAAGATATTAATGTATTATTTATTTAAAGTTTTTCTTGGGTCTCTTTAGTTGGTATCTAAGAAAGGTTTTGTTATTTTGAGAGATTGGTTTAGTTATCTTATTTTCTTGGTATAGGTAACTTTCATAAAAACTTTAGAGTTGAGTTTAAGTATAGGACGATATCTATAAAAGTTGGTAAAGTCTTGAGTATATAGCTTTACCTATAAATACATACCTTTCTGGGTACTAAAAGTGTATACAAGTTCTATAAAAGATGTAAATAGGGGTAATAACCATAAAAAGAGTGTGTTGGGTATTAAATTAATTGTCAGCTGGCGCATGATATAAAGGAACAATTGCACACATCGTTTGAAACTCATGGGGGATATTCTTTAGTTGATCATATATTTTCATTGAACAGCTATGAAGGATTGAATTATTAGTTACATTAATGGTTTAAGTTGAGAATTATATGATAAAATAACTTAAATTATCCTAGGTTGAACCAAGAGGGTTTTAAGATGAACCAAGTGTGACTTAATTGGAAATAAAGTATCATAGGTTTAACTAAAGGTGTCATTAGAGAGGACATCTTAGGATTAAGCTTTCAAATTTATATGATCATTTACAATGATTACACTAGATATTATTATAACATATTTTGTTGTTGTATTTATTTGGAAACTGGATAGTGAAAATAATTTTGTGAAAGGTATGTCCCTAATAACTCATAAGAAGTATATTTGGGATAAATAGTTTCCTAGTCCTACCAAGGATAATGAGGTTGATATCTCAAAAGAAGATAAATATTGAGTTTCTCATGTATCCCTTAACTTACTACTTCATTAAAAGATAATTAAAATTATGTGGAAATAATTTATTTAGGGTAAAGGATGTAACGACCAGAGATTTCACTGTATATTCTCCTAAAATAAATAATATATTAAATAGCGTGTTTCACAGAAAAATACCAAACTAAAAAACCATGATATATATTGAATATTATATAAAGATGTTAAAATTTATCCATTAAATTATAGGGTATTAATAGGAGTGAAAAAATATGAAATATGTGTATAATGAAAATAAAGAAAACCTTTAATACTAATTAAATGAAATTAGTATTGCTAAAACAACTAGGAAAATAATTCTATGCATAAAAATATATATATTTTTCTTCTAAAATTGGTGTTTTATTTCAAGAAAATACCTATATTATGATTATATAATAATAAAATATATTGATAATATGAATAATAAATTACCAATAAATTAATTATTAATTGATATTAAATAATAATAAAGAATAGTTAACATTATAAAAAGTTATTTTTCTATATGAATAGATTTCCACCATATTTTGGGATTTTATTTAAATATTAAATTATCATATTTAAGAAATTTAATTTTAAAAAAATGAGAATTATTTTTTGATTAATACTAATAATATAACCCTAAGATATTTTTTTGGTATTTTTATAAAAATATTTATTTTTAGGTGAACAGTGAAAAATGTCGTTTTTATAAATAACATGACTTTAATGAAATTATTAGTATATAAGTATGAATTGGAAATTTATAAAACCTTTTCCAAAGACTAAATTTATATTTTTTAAGTGAATTTGTAATTTTAATTTATAACCTCATATTTTATATTTTAAATTGAAGTTATATTTTTCAAAGAAATTGTTTTTAATACATTATATATTTAGTATTTTAAAATGAAATTTTATCACTTTAAAATATTGAATCAAACAAAACATATTTAAAAATTTGAAATCATTTATTTTATATAATATAACAAGGACCATTTTTATTTTGGGAATGAAGGATAAATTAAATTCGTTAAAAGCTAGTTACTATGGTGAAAGCTAAAATGGTAAAAATTATTAACCTTATAGGAAATGGCATAACATGTTTAAAATATGTTTAAAATTGTTAGGTGGAGGTTTTAATCAATCTTATCTATTATATAGTATATTTTTCTTCTCAAATTTGGATCCAATTTCTTTGGGAGGGACTTTCCATTTTTAAAATGTTTTGGGTATTTTCAAAAAATGTCACTCCTTTTTCACCTATAAATGGGAAACTCCTCTTCTGACTTCCCCTCACACAAGAAACCTCTTAATTTAGGCCCAAATTCTACCAAACACTCACCTCAAAAATCATATACACCTTAATAAGGTATTTTTATTCTCAGAATACATTCACTTAAATATTTAGTCCCCTTCATAAATGATATAATCCATGGAGTATTGTATATGTTCCTAACATCTCTTTCCCTTTTCTATTTCTTTATGTGCTTTTCTTATTCCTAAAATTCTTATTCACCATCTCAAAATTACAACATCAATGTAATTAATATTCTGGTATGTTATTATAATTATGGTATAGGCATTAACCACCCTCCCCCTTCCCATTAAGAAAAATGAAAACATGAATTGTGTGTTGTGAAGACTATTACCTCCATGATGAAATGTTTTTTTTTCCTTAACAACCTTAAAACGTTGGTCCTAATTAATAATTTAATATTTAATTATGATATTTATGACATATTTTATATTCTCAAATGACAAACTATATTACACCTTTTCCCCATTCTATGGAAAACAAAATCCACATCTATGCATATGTGTGGACTACCGCCCCAATGGAATGATAATTTTTTGTTTTTCATTTCATCACCTCCCTACATGGATAGTTATAAGAAACCTTTTAAAGTAAAAAAATTCAAAATCTTTTATGTCATTAAGGTTCTGTTGTTACAAGATTTAAGATCCTATTAATGATATGATTGACGAACATTTATATTAAAATTAGTCATTTAAAATAATCATACTGTGAGGAAAATATTTAATTGATATTAGGTAATATTTTCATATCCCTAACCAATTATTAAAAATGTTTTATAATTCATATATGTTGAACTAATAAACACTAAAATATATAATTATACTATTTTTGTAATGATATTATAACTATATCACCCCATGATCATCAATAATCATGCTATGTTTATGATTTGGTTGGTTTGACCTCATAATCGAACAATACTATGAAATTATATCTATTACGCTTCTCATCAGTCTTTGATTTTAATGATCATAATTTTTTTTAAGTGTATAATATTTTCTATTAAGTGATATATAGCTAGATTTATTTCTATGTGATAGAAATATTTGGAGATCCCCTATTGATGTATTTTTAGTCTTATTAAACTAGGACTATGGTGAAACACATAACACCATTCCACAGAACAGGTATTATAGAACAAATTTAAGCACCATGGTTTATAAATCCATAAGAACTGAGATTAAGGAACAACCCGCAACACCATTCCACCACTAATATTTTTGAAATACCTATATGAGATTTATGCTATAAATATTAGTCTTCACATCAGAGTCAAATATTCAGATATAAGTAACTCATCGAGCTTCATGCTGCAAGGTAATCCTAGTGTTTTAATGTTTTTTTTGTAGGAGTTATACATGGTAGAACCTATAGGCTTTACCAAAACCTCCTTGATTTTTAAAAAATGATTTTTTTTTCTTTGAGACATCAGGAAACAATGTATTGTCATACGTCGTAAAGAACTCCTCCGTAGAGAATAATGTAATACCACACCATAAGTTACCAGTCTTAGCCCTATATTTATTACGGTCACAATTAATTGTACTTGGAAATATTGAAATTTAAAACGCTTGAAATATTCTAAAACTTTACTAGATGTTTGGGATCCTATAAATATATATCCTTGGAGGTCTTGGTAAATTCAAAAACATTCTCATCCAATCACCAACATGCTTAATTACTCTACGATCTTAATTTCTTTTTAATCCCTCAAAGCTCTCACTTTCTAAATATTCTTTATTATATCAAGAGTTTGTTCCAAATTTTAAATCTTACCCACTCTCATTATTTTCTAAATATCTCATAGTGTCTCATCATATTATTTAGGAGATTAGATACTAATATACAAAGACCATATGCCTCACATTTCTTCTAATTTTGGTCCTTACTACCATTAATGTAAGGGACAATGGTTTTATTTCTATTTCCTTTTAAAAGAAAAGGGAATATTTTATTTTTGGTGTTTAGATTCACCAATAAATGTATAGTATTAATTATATCCATTTTATTTCTATAACCTAAAAGGAAAAGAATACTTTTGGTATCTTTTCTACCATTAAATCCAAGGGACTAATACATTAAATCCTCAATAAATTTAAGTGGTAGACATAGGGGTACGTTTAGGTAATTTTTTTGAACTCCCTTACCAAATATATTGTCTCATTTACAATCCACATTTTCAATTATTTTCATTTTTAAATTTGGATTATTTTATTTTAAATTTTCAAAGGTTTTAGTTTCTTTAGTATTTTATAATGACGGTTTTAAAATTGGATTTTTCCTTTAAAATTTGAAAGGAAAATTCAACCATATTTCCATGTTATCTATCTCTCACTTAAATTTGGTATCAAAGGAGTTTTAATTTTTTAAATTTATATGTTTTTAAAATATTTCAAAGTTTTTAGTTTCAAAATATTTAAGTGATTTTTCAAATAATGATATCTTTTCTAAAATGGATTTTTCAAACACCCATAATGTTGTTAAAGGACTATAATTAGATAGTAATTTTTTTGATGGTATAAATTATTATTATTGGAAATATAGAATGTATATTTTTCTTAGATCTATTGGATATATTGTTTATAAAATTTTTATTCGTGGATATACTCTTTCATCTGATAAAGAATAAAAATAGACCCCTAATGATATTTATTATTTTGAATTAGACGGTGAAACTATGAGTGCATTAGATTTTGGTTTAGATATTAAGGTGTTTAATATATTTTATTTATGTAAAATCACACATGAAATCTAAAAATTATTAGAATTTACACATGAAGGTATAGATAAAGTTAAGGATTCGTGGATTTATATGAATTTAAAAGACATTGATAGTTTGTCTATTAATCCTAAAATGTCTATCACTAGTATATTTATTATATTTTATAATATTTTTATTGGTAAAAAAGATATTTAAAAAATCTTTCTATATAAAAGTTTTTCAATAAAATAATTTGGGTTTTACTGAGTAGTTGAGAACCCAAATTCACCACGATTCAAGAATCTAATGATATTATAAAAGTTTTAGTTGAGAAAATCATAGGGTTTCTCATGAAATATGAGATAATAATGACTATACAAGCTAAAAAGGAGGCTAATTAGGTCAAGGAAACTAAACGAACAATTTAATTCATGGTAAACAATGAAGACTTATCTTTTAGTGACTCCAACATTTCCAACTTTACAAAGATGATGTAAAAATGTAAGAAAAAGAAGTGATCTACTTGAAATATCAAAAATAAAAATAAATAATTCATGGTAACTTGTTTTATTTTCTAAAATAATGGAAACACCAAAACAAATAATACCTTGAGTAATAAAATGAAAAAAGATAAGAATTAAGGAAATAAATCACTAAAAGTTTCGAATTGGAGTGAAATCTAAGATTCAATTTCAACATATTAATCAAGCGATGAGAGTCCCAAGTGTCTTATGACACATTTTGAGGATGAAATTGAGGTTGGTTATAAAATTTATATTTCTCACTATCATTACACTTCTTACTATTCCACTTCATCTTACTCTTATTTAACTTATAAATATATTATCAATGCTAAAAATGAAATAAAAAATGGTGTTTGTGATCTTTATTCTGAATTAAAATATCTTAAAAATAAACACAATCTAATAGTTTATGAAAAATATCACATTTTAAAAGAAAAAGTGGATTTTATTTTAAAATTAAAAGATCTAAAAAATATTGAAAATTTTAAATTCCAAATTAAATATGTTAAAATACACTTTTTTATTTTAACCAAGTGGAATAAAATTTACGTAATATTTTAGGTTCTCAAAAAACCTATTAAAAATCATTATGGTTTTGGTTTTTAAAAAAAATCTAGTTGTCCAAACCATTATAAAAAGACTAATTTTGTAAAGATAATTTTTATAAATAAATTTTATAATTATTAAAAGAAATTCGATCATTTATTTTATGAATTTAACTGTAAAAATGATAGATTTGGAACACCTAAAAGCAATCATCTTTCTTATCATATTTAAAATGGATAAACGTGTTCCAAACAATTGTGAATTACAAAATATTTATTATCTAACTTAATTAGATCCAACATATGGGTACTAAAATCTATTATTTATTAATATTTTATATAATAATTGAAAAAATCAACAATATACATGATATATATATATATATAGTGGGTGATCATGGTATATATGTGGCGATCCTTCTAAATTCAATCATCTCAAAGAATTTCATGGGGGAAATGTAACTTTTGTAGATGATTCTAAATAGAAAATTACCAGTATAGGTATAATTATTTTCTCCAACTCTAAATTTATTAAATATGTTTTATTTTTTAAATTATTGAAGCTTAATTTACTAAGCATTAGTCAATTATGTGACAGTGGATTTAAATTTTATCTTAAAAAATCATTATTGTAAATTTTTTTAACTCAAAAAGAAATATTTTCTTACTACATCCCATTTTGAAAATGATTATATTATTGATTTAAAATCTCCCTGAAGTAAAAACATTAAGTTTTTAATTGAACAAGATAATGATTCTTGATTTAGAACTAACACTTAAGTGATTCTAATATTTATTCTCCTATAAAACTCAACCATAACCAACTAGAACATGATTTACCAACTTTTTCATTTAAAGATAACATTGTCTATAAACCCTTCCAATTTGGAAAGAAACAGATGTCATAAATCAAAATGAAAATCCTATTTTCCTCTTCTAAATACTCATAACTAGTCTACCTTGATCTTTTTGGACCAACTCAAGTTTCTAGTATTGGAGTTTAAAATTATATAAGATCCCGACATTTTCTAGAGATGTATTGGAATGGTTTTAATGTATTATTTTTTTTTTCTTTTTTTAAGAACACATTGATTGAGTTTTTCCTTGGGGTGTGTTGGGGTGAAAATTGGAAATTTTGGAAGGAAGTGGTAAAGTGCATGATTAGCACACAATTTTCCCAAACTGTGCACCCTGCACCAACAAACCATGTGAACCCAAATAGAGGATATTAACATAGATGACACATAGTTTATAAACCCATTAAACCTATTAGGAGAAACCATGTACCCACCTATATGAGATATATGGTTAAAGCGCATAGTTAGTGGAGAGCATGCGCCCCATGAAATAAATAATGCGTACAAGATTTTGATCCTCCCAAAATTAGATTTTAAATATTTTTAAAACCTAAAACTCACCCAAATGGACCTTTACTCGAACCAATTAATTTTATATAAGTTTTAGAGCCTCCCAGATAGATTCCAAGACCTTCTGACATCTATTATTTATAATTAGAAGCTCGAATTAATGATATACACCCCTCCCAATAAGAAGATATCATCCCACTTGGCTTCCTTTGTTTTCCCATTCTTCTTCCATTTTAAAGGATTTTTCTTTCTGATTTTTGGTTGGATCTAGATCTTGGATTGTGTTTCTAAATCTAGAATTTTTGGATCTTTAATTTTTGGTCTTGACTTAGGGTTTAAGATCTATATATCATTCTATATCGTTGTTCCCCACAAATTGGTGATTTCTATTGGGTGACTGTTTGCTAATGAATTGATGTAGGTGGTATATTAATCAAATCTCATAGTCATGATTTCAATTATGTGTTTGTAATAGTATACTTTTTAGGGTTTGTTTAGAAATTTGGTTTCCTATTGAATTAATTAATTTGGTGAATTAATTAATTAAGGGTTTGTGAATCAGGAATAATTAATTGTTGAATTACTTATTAGAATCTTGAATTTTGGGATTTAGAGAATAATTGAGATTGATTGAATTGACATAATTAATAATTTAATTAATTATAAATATATTGAGTTGTTTGATCATGATAATTCATTTTTAAATTAATTACGGGGTTATAGGGAATGTGGATTTTGATTAATTAATTAGTTAACTAATTAATGGGTTTGATGTGATTAATTAATTATGGAATTAATTAAGATGATTGATGTGGTAAATGAATTTTTGAATTAATAATGAAATTGAGATGATTAATTAATTACTGAGTTAATTAATGGGATTGATATGATTAATTATTTTTTGAGCTAATTAATGGGATCGAGATGATTAATTAATTGTTGAGTTAATTAATGGGATTGAGATGTTTAATTAATTATTAATTTAATTAATGGGATTGATACGATTAATTAAATTTTGAGTTAATTAATTAAATTGAGATGATTAATTAATTTTTGCGAAAATTAATGGGATTAAGATAATTAATTAATTGTTGAGTTAATTAATGATATTGAGATGATTACTTAATTATTGAGTTAATTAATTGGATTGAGATGATTAATTAATTTCTAAGTTAAGTAATGGGATTGAGATGATTAATTGATTATTGAATTAATTAGCGGTATCAAGGTGAATAATTAGTAATTGAATTAATTAATGGAATTTGATATTGATATAATGAATGGTAACAATGGAATTCATTTTTTTGATGATTAGATAATGAATGGTAACAATAAAATTCATATGTGATAATGAGATAATAAATGGTAACAATGGATTTATATGTGATAATGATATAATGAATGGTAAGAATGGAATTCATATGTGATGATGAGATAATTAATGGTAATGATGGCATTAAAATGTGATATTGAATGGTAATAATTAAATTCATGTGTGATAATGAGATAATGAATGATAATAATGAAATTCATATGTGAAAATGAGACAATGAATGGTAATAATGGTATTCATACATGATATTGAGATAATGAATGGTAAAAATGAAATTCATAAGTGATATTGAGATAATTAATTGTAACAATGGAATTAATATGTGAATTGAGATGAATAATGGTAACATTGGAATTTTAAGATATGATATCTCTCAGGTACAGGTTGGACTTTAGAACAAGGCAAAGAAGGTATTGAGGTTTGGGTGTCCTCGAGAACCCAGGGGTTTATGTGGTTAACAAAAGAATAATTAAATGAGTTTAAACTATTTTCTTTATTTCTGGTATTTATTCTTTATAAAAATTCATAAACTATTTAACTAAATATTTTTTAGATGCCATTGGTGGTGGCCTTCTGAGTTGTACTCAAACCCTACTCGGGATTCCTGATCGGTATCGAATAGATTTCATGGTTGCAGGACAGGATAAGGGAAAATTCCCTATGTTAGATGGATGTTTTAGGATGGAGCATGAAGGAGGGAACTAGACGTGGTTTGGGACCCTCTTGGGATTTTTCTATCTTTACTTTTGAGTTTACATTTTGAAACATGACACGTACTTTCGAATGGCATATCTACTGTTCGATTTTGATATTGCATTCCTTACTTTGGTCATCATATGATATTGGTAATATTATAGTTATGGTTATATGTGATCCTATTATTATTTCTTATTTTTTAGTGGTGTATTAATATGATAAAATAGGGTATAGTATCCCCATGATTGATATTTTACCCTCACTTCTAGCTGGCATCCTCTAGTGTATATGGAGGTGCACTTGAGGTCATGTGACTAACCGAATCGGGGTACCAACATGTGGTACCCAAGAAAGTATGTTACAAAGTTGTATGAAAGCCCGATTTTCTTTTATCTTACTATTTAGGAAAGTTTGAAAAGAGACTAGTAAGATTTAGGCCTTGGTTATGAGCTTATTCATGGGAGTAGCTAACCAAAGTATTGGGGAGAACCCAAGTAACTAGGGTGAGATTACTGTTATTTATGTTTGCTGTTGTAGTTGAATATTATTTCACCTTGGGTGATGCACTCATTATGTGATATGATTATTGTTTCATATATTTATTGAGATTTGAATCATGTCCCAATATATCATGAGAGTTGAGTAAGCATGCATCATTCTAGGAACTCAGGGTTATTTTTGTAACATGTATCATTTTAGGCATGCATAAGAAATTTGGTTTTGGGTAAGTTACAGAACTTGAATTGTTTTTTGTTACTTGTGAAATTAAAATGAAATGGTTCCTAATGGAAAATTGAGATTTATAAAATGATGAAAATTGTGAATAATTGGGTGTCTAAATGAGAAACTTAAATATTAGAATGATTTACCCTTTTTAACAATGAACTAGATGTAGTATGGTTAAGGGTTGTTATAACTCATCAGTTTTTATTGTGTTGTGGGGTTTAGAGGAATTACTTGTTGTAACTTATTGTGATTCCCTCTTATAAAAACATGATAAAGTGATGTTATGTCTCATAAGATGTGTGCTCTGAATTATAGAGATATTCCTCCATGATGATTCTTTTTGAGAGGAAGACATAAGGATATGGGTATTAATGATCTACCAATAGTGGAACCTGAGGCACCGGTAGTGCTGGGTGAGGAAACATGTGAGTTGTTTTGAGGGAACTTATCTCAATTCATTTAATTTATGGAAAGAAACCCATGGAGGGTTGTGAAGTATATGAATAAAATTACTTGGGAGTTTCAGTTACATATCCTTCTAAATTCCACTAGAGAGGGTGTACCCAATGCATCATAGTTCTGGATAGAGTCCATATAGAATATACATGATCATTTGGAAACTCTAGTTGAGAAAAGGATCGTGTTAGATGCTTATATGCTATGAGGATCAGTGAATCACTGGTGGGATATTAAGATAAGACCGAATGGAATAATGGTATGTTATGGAAGGGATTTTTGGAGAAGTTCATAGACCACTTTTATCCAGAGACACTGTGGTGGGAAAGAGAAGTTGAGTTCATGAGGTTAACTTATAGAAGTATTTTTATGGTGGACTATGATGAATTCTTTATAGATTTTCAGCGCTTTTCTCCAATGTTTTAGGGGTTGAGACAACTATGGAGAGAAATTTATAGGATAGACTTAAATGTGAGATTAAGTCCCAAGTTAATTTTTTTTATTAAATAAGTTTGCTGAGGCAGTGTATCAAGATCTCATAGCTGAGGGGAACCTGAAGGAGGATTCCAATGTAGGACAACGGGCTTATGTTGGACTATTATGAGGTACATATTCTGAGAACAAGAAGAATTTCTATGAGTTTGTTTGCCAATGGGTTAACATGAGGTGTGAATAGGGGTAAGTATTAGTTACTTAGGAACTTACAAGGATTATTGGTCAACAGTATGGTAGGCCAGGCTACTATCGTAGACATTGTCCCTGACCACCAGTGTAGTGCCAATCCTTTGGCCGAATGAGACATCTAAATAATTTCTGCAAGAACCCATGACAGTGGGTAGTGATGGGGGAGAAATATAGATATAGAGTGAAGGAAGGGGATATTTTTCACCATATCAATCTGGAAGTTGGATTTGTACTAGATTCGGTGATATAGGATGTGTACATGGTGATTCTGGGAATTAATTCCCATTGAATCAGGGTGGTGCATCTTAGGGGATTCATATGGCATCACAGGTAAGAGGGGAAAGACAGTTGCATGCATCTCAACCTATACTTATGGATAGTTAGGCTAGACCATTAATATTTAGAGGCACTATTCTTGTAGATTCTATACTAGCTAGTTATTTATTTGATAATGGTGCCTCTAATTCCTTTATTTTTTCAAAAATTGTGAATGGTTTGAGCATGATGGTGTAGTTCTTGAGCGCGGTATCAATGATAGATACACAGTTGAGAGAAATATCTAGAGACATATATTTATGTAAGGGGTGTTCAATCAAGGATAATGTGTATCATTTTATGTGGTATCAATACATCCTAGACATGTCATGCTTTGATTTGATTATGGTTATGGACTGGTTGGTAGCATAATGATCCCTTATATATTTTTTCCCAAAAGAGAGTGACTTTTACTCCTCCTTAGGGTGAAAACTATATTCACCATAGAGATTGAGATCCCCAAGAAGGGTGAGCAGATCAAATTACTCAACAATTAGGATATCTCACAACCCAAGTTTCTAGTCTAGTGTTGGATGATGGAGGATTGAAGCATGGTGTCTTTCCAATCGTATTGGATAGGGTTTAGGACTATTTTTCTAAAGACTTATTAGGGCTTCAAATTGAGAGAGATGTGGAGTTTATAATTGAGCTCATTACAAGGGTTGTGCCAGTTTCTATTCCACTATATAGAATGGCATCGATAGAGATTAAAGAGATCAAGACTCAGTTAGAGGTGCTGAAGGATAAGGGGTTTATCCATCAGGGTACGTCGCCTTGGGGGTTCTCTAGTGTTTTTTACAAAGAAGGTTGATGGGACTTTATGCTTGTGTGCAAATTACCAAAAGTTGAACGAAATGAAAATGAAGAATAAATATCATCTTATAAACATCAATGATATATTTTCCATTTGAGAGGATCTTGTGTATTATCAAATATTGAATTGAGATCAGGGTATCATCAATTGAGAGTTCAAACTTCTGATATTGTCACGACCTGTACCCCGAGGCCCGTGTCGTGACTACCCCAAGCCCGCATTCCATAGGCCATGGGCTGGCGACTAGCACCAAAGGCGTAAATACCTAAACTGGGAAGGAATTGCCTTGATAACTTAAAACACACACAACAGAGTATACATTTGGATGCCAAACACTAAGTAAAACTATATAACAAGAGAGTGTTGAAAAGTAAAGGGGCTTGAAATACAGTCCCAACTAAAATTACAAGTACAACTGAAAAGGAAAAAAATAGTTGAAAGGTGAAATAAAACTTCTGGATCGTCGAACATGGATCCTACCTGAAGGGTAGGTATAGATAGCCTCCTCAGCACTCCACGTCCGTCAGTCTCCTCGGAGTACCGACTCGTAGTGAGGTCCACCTCCGGGTACCATTGAGTCCTCGTACACTCAGCCTCGGTCAGTGTTGTCCGTCGTCTGTATCCAACACAAAGAGGTGCGGGCATAGACCGTGTAGGGGTGAGTATAAAAATATTCAGTAGGGACCCTGAGACCCTCTAGGTCTCACAAAATTCAACAAGGATAAACCAAAAAGTATGAAATCAAAAGGTACCCCACTTAGGTATATTCCCATACATATACCTAAGTTATCAAGTAATCTATCTCAATCATGAGGAAAAAATAAAGTCACTAACTCATCTCACACAGGTATACAACTTTTGTAGCGAGATATAGAGGATCATATGTAGCCACTGAATCATCTATTCTATCGAACCCACATAGGATCTAAGAACAGAAATCAGAACTGTCGAACCCACACAGGATCCAGGAACAATTATTCTATCGAACCCACAAAGGATCTAGGAACATTTATTCTATAGAACCCACATAGGATCCAAGAACAGTAGTCAGTGCTGTCGAACCCACACAGGATCCAGGAATAGTCGTCAGTGCTGTCGAATCCATACAGGATCCAGGAATAGTCATCAGTGCACAGACAACCACAGTGTTCCGCATGAAGCATTCTTGATTCCAGGAGGGTCCAATACTCAAGCCAAGTGTTGATACATCAACTACCACAAAGTCCCAAGAAGAAGTATCTCAAATGTCATCCACATTATAGGGGTCTCAATGCAACAGACGACGCATCAATATGACGTCCGATCTGAGAGTTATTAGCCTTTTAGTCCCAGGGGCCCGGTTGGATTCATGTACGATCCAACTTGACCGTATCTCAACTAAACCATGAACTCCAGTGTGGTATATAATCAAAGGGACAACTACACTCCAATATTTCTAGCACTGCTAACGGATCGTCAAACGGATGTCCGGTGCCAAAGAAATGGCCAACGAAAGTAAAGGGGTCAGTAGTGGACCCGGGTCCGGTCCGACCCGGTCAGACCCACTCGGCCCAACCCAGTCTGGGCCAAACCGGTCTGGGTCAACTCATGCTGAACCGATGGGTCCAACCTTGACCGTTGGGCAGGCCGGCCTGTTGGGTTTGGCCCGGCCCGCTGGGCCCAGCTCGGCAGGCCGCGAGGGGCTGTCTGGCCCGGGCTCGGGGCCGGTTCGGCCCGGAGCGTCGTAGGGGCGCGATCTGATGCGGCTCGGCCTGGAGGGAACTGTGAGGGGGGCTGGGAGGCCGGCTCGTCTGGGTGGCCGCTAGGGGGTGGGATGCCGGCTTGACCAGGAGGCCACGAGGGGGCCGGGATGGTGGCTCATCCGGGAGGCCTCAGGGAGGCCGGGACGCCGGCTCGGCCGGGAGGCCGCGAGGAGGCCGGGATGCCGGCTCGGCTGGGAGTCCACGAGGAGGCCGAGATTCCGGTGTGGCCGAGAGCCCGTAAGGAGGCCAGGACGCCAGATCGACTGGGAGGCGGCGATGAGGCCGGGATGCCGTCTTGGCCGGGAGGCCGTGAGGAGTTCGGGACGCTGGCTCAGCCGGGAGGCCGTTGGGAGTCCGGGACGCCGGCTCGTCCGGGAGGACGTGGGAAGGCCGGGGCGCCGACTTGGCCCAGAGGGCACACGGGGCACACGGAGGCCAGTAGGAGACCGGTTTGGGGAGTCAAGCGGGGCGTGCGCGGATTCCAGCATGCGGCCGGTTCGGGGAGGTGCGTGGGGCGTGCGTGGAGGCCGGCAGGCTGGTCGGTCCGGGGAGCCGCGCGGGGCGCTCGTGGAGGCCGTCAGGCGGGCCGGCGGTGCTCGGCTAGGCATGGCATGGCCAGGTAGGCCAGTGGACAGGCGGAGGCCGGGAAGGCCAGTTCAGCGAGGCTCGGGCCAACAGTGTTCGACCGGGGGCACCTGAGCGCCGCGAGGGCGGCGCAGTTCATGGAGGCCACGTGTAGTGCGACCTTTTTCACTGCCGCCTTTGTCGTTCCGTCACCTCATCTCCATGCCATAGTTCATCATAAACAAGATCGGTGTAGGGGTTGGGCCATGTTGGTTTGGCCCGAACCCTCCATGTTTAGGGTGGTTTCAATTATATCATCATAATATAAGAAGAATGAACAAATATTTTTTTACAACCAAGCATCGAATTCTTTCCAATCTGAAGAAAAAGAAAAGTAAGGTTACACAAAATAAACCCCCTACCTTTGATCGTTGTTCATCGTTCGTTGACAGTTTCGCTGAAAGTAGACGAAGAAATTCGTCATTTGTTGCGTCCCCCGCACGCTTCCAATCCCGAGCTGCATCAGCTCGTGGAAGACGCTCCATCTCAGTAGGTGTCTGAGGAAGAAGTTCGAAGAGGATCGGCATTCTTCATCGGTGGAGCGTTCTTCGTTCTTCGTTGGGAGCTTTTCTCCCAAACTCTCCTCTTCCCAAGTTCCACCAAATGAAAAATGTCCACCAAAAGAAATAATAAGATATTGATATCTTATTAATTTTTTGGTACCTTATTCAAATTGGTAGAATTGAATTAATGGGATCCACCTAATTAATTCATGAGTGTAGGCACAAAATTAATTAGGGGAGTTGTCACCAATTAATTAAAGGGGAGATCAAGGGGCTCCATTAGGGTTGTGGCACCATTAAGTGGGGAGCTCAAGATGTTTCTCCCCACTTAATGGGGAGTTCAAGGGGTTTTATCCTCGGGTGGTCCCCACTACATTAATCCTCACGTGGGAGGTTATGTTCGGGTGGGACCCACCACCACAACCTCTCATGGGAGGTTAAAGTTTGGTGGTCCCACCTCCAACTCTCATGATGAGGTTTTAACCACCAAACACCCACATGATGACTCTAACAAAATAAAGTGAAAACTCACTTTATTTTATTACTTTCCACGAAAACCCAAAATCTATCTTCTACTCTCGACCAAATGCCATCGAGGTGAAAGTCTACTTAAGTGAATACCGGCGTTGCAAGTTCAACGGTGCACTTAGATTTCAATTCCAAGCACTAGTTCAAATGTTATAAAATCCCAATCGTACGTTTACTGAACGTACCTGAAAAAAACTTCAGAAATTGATTTCGGGCACACCGGGCCTCGGAATCAAGCGCCGTCAATTTTTGCGGACTCATAAAATTCCCATGTATTTTAAAAAAAAATTCCACAGAAATTCTGGGTCTTTACATTCTCCTCACCTTAGGGATTTATGTCCCCGTAAGCTACAACTCAAACTAAGGGAACAAATGGGGGTACTGAGCATGCATCTAAGCCTCCCACTCCCATGTGATCTCTTGGAGGTTCCCGTGCTTCCAACGAACGTGCAACAGAAGTATCAACCATCCATGGAGGACCCACTCCTGTCGATCCTCAATCTCCACTGGAACCTCCGTAAAAGTCGCCCCATCATCGATGTCCATCTCTCCATGGTCAATGATGTGAGAAGGGTCATGCACATATCTCCTCAGTTGGGATACATGGCAGACGTCATGCACCCAGTGCAACTGAGGTGGAAGAGCTAAGTGGTAAGCCCTCTCGTCTACTCTGCTGAGGACCTGGAAATGTCCGTTAAATCTTGGAGATAACTTGCCGCCTCGGCCAAATCTCCATAAACCTCATCGACGCGAGACCCGTAGAAAGATGCGGTCACCATCCCCAAACTCCAGAGGTCTCTTTCTCCTATTAGTATACGACTTATGCCTACTCTATACAGTCTTCATCTGCTCGTGGATGATCTGCACCTTCTTTGTGGTAGCTTGTACCATCTCTGGTCCCACTAGTGCTGACTCCCCTGGTTCTGTCCAACACAGTGGGTATCTGCAAGGTCGACCATACAAGGCCTCAAAAGGTGTCATTCTGATGGTGGAGTGATAACAGTTGTTGTATGAAAACTCCACCAAAGGTATGTGATCTTCCCAGCTATGATCGAAGTCAAGGATACAAGCACATAGCATGTCCTCAAGGGTCTGAATGGTCCACTCGGTCTAACAATCTATTTGAGGATGGAAGGCAGTGCTCAGATGAAGCTGCATCCTGAAAGCCTCCTAAAACCCCTTCCATATCTGGGAAGTAAATCATGCATCACGAGAAGAGACAATAGAAGAAGGTACTCTATGTAGCCACACAATCTCCTGCACGTAGAGGCGTCCCAAGGTCTCCACTGAACCCTGATCTCTGATATGTAGGAAGTGGGCCGTCTTGGTGAGTTGGTCTAAGATCACCCAGATAGAGTCATGTCCCCTAGATGTACTTGGAAGACCCATTACGAAGTCCATGGATATCCCATCCCACTTCCACTCTGGGAACTCTAAAGGCTAAAACAAGCCTGCTGGTACTTGATGCTCCACATTCAATTGCTGACAAGTGAGGTATTGAGAGAAAAACTCTACTACTTCCTTCTTCATACCTGTCCACCAGTTCTGTCATCAAAGGTCCTAATACATCTTCGCCACTCCTGGATGTACCGCTACAAGGGATGTGTGGAACTACCTAAGCACTTCCTCCTGAAGTGACACTGGCACCATAGTATGTTCTATGAAGAGAATAACATGCTCCGCACCTTCAGAAAATCCATCAGGTGCCTGCCCTATAGATATCTAAGCACATCGTGTCTCGCAGTTAGCATCTCCACACTGTGCCTCTATGACTCACTGAAGAAGTGGAGGAGTGACTGTAAGAGACTAAAGAAAAGTTTCTCCATCTCAATACACAAAGGATATCTGTAAAGCAGCCAACGACTCTTTCGCCTCTCCTAGCAGCTATATACCAAATCTCCTACTCAGTGCATCTGCTACAATGTTTCCTTTCCCAGGAGTATAGACTATCTCGAAGTCATAGTCCTGGAGGAACTCAAGCCAACGTCGTTGTCTCTGGTTTAGGTCCTTTTGAGAGAAGATATACCAGAGACTATGGTGGTCAGAGTAGACTATAAAATGCTCACCCATCAGATAGTGTCACCACATCTTCAAGGTGAAGACCACTTCTGCTAAATCCAAGTCATGGGTAGCATATTTCTTCTCATGATGTCTCAGATACCGAGAACCATATGCGATCACTACACTCTCCTGCATCAGGACACACCCGAGTTTGGTCACTGATGCATTGTAGTAGACTACATACCCTACGCCCTCCACTAGAAGGCTCAAGATGGGGGCACTAGTCAGCCTCTGCCTCAACTCCTGAAAGCTCTTCTAGAATCTCTCCGACCAAATGAAGGGTTTCCCCTTCTTTGTCAAGGATGATAGTGGTGATGCAACTCTAGGGAATTTTTCTACGAACCTTTGATAATATCCAGCCAAACCTAGAAAACTCCGAACCTCCATCACACTCCTGGGTGGCTCCCAAGAATGTACCGCCTCAATCTTCATAGGATTCACTGCAACACCAGCCTACGAGATGACATGTCCCAAAAATTGAACCTCTTGGATCCAAAACTGTCACTTAGAGAGATTAGCATAAAGCTGGTGCTCTCAGAGTGTGTCCAGTACTACCTGTAAATGATATGCATGATCCTCCTCAGTAGTCGAGTAGATCATAATGTCGTCGATAAAGACTACGAAAAGCGATCGAGGTATGGCTGGAAGATCCTGTTCATGAGTCCCATGAATACTGCTGGAGTGTTTGTTACGCCGAAAGGCATAAACAAGAACTCATAGTGGCCGTACCGACATCTGAAGGTCATCTTCTGCACATCCTCATCTCGAACTCTGACCTAATGATAGCTTGATCTGAGGTCTATCTTCGAGAACCACCGTGATCCCTTCAGCAGATCAAAGAGGTCGTAAATCATTGGGAGTGGGTACTTGTTCTTCATGGTCACCTGGTTCAGGAAACGGTAGTCGACACAAAGCCTCAAGCTCCCATCCGCCTTCTTGGCAAATAGAATCGCAGCTACCCAGGGAGAAACACTGGGCTGGATGAATTCCTTCCCCTGTAAGTCCTCTAGCTATACCCGCAGCTCATGAAGCTTAGTGGGAGCCATCCGATATGATAGTGTAGATATCGGTGCTGTCCCAGGGTACATGTCAATGTAGAAGTCCACCTCTCTCCGAGGAGTTAGACCTGGAACATCCTCAGGGAAAACATCCGCATACTGGTCCACCACTACAAGATAAGTCAGACTCTCCACATCAACTGATCCAAGGGTAAGGCAGGCCAACTGATGAGTGATCGGTTGTAACCTCCTATGAGTAAGTCTGTCCTGTGCTGCAAAGGATCCCTTCTCACCGGTGAAGGTGAAACTGGTCCCATCCATGCGGACACACCACACTTTGTGCCTAATACAGTCGATCTGGGCATGGAATGTAGATAACCAGTCCATACCCAAAATGACGTCTTAATGCCTCCATGCCACTACTAGGAGATCCCAGCCGAAGATCTCGCCACCTAGAGTAATCTCTCACTACCGGAACCAGTGCGTAATCATCGAGTCTACTCCTGTAGGAGGCACTAGCTGCAAGGATCGAGCCAACGGCTCCATTGGAATCTCTTAGCTCCAAACGAGGGCGGTGGTAATGGAAGAGTGACTGACACCTGTGTCTATAAGAACTGCAGCCAAGGTGAAGTAGACACAGATCATACCTTGAATAATATCCAAAGCGTCGTGATCATAAGGCTCAGCTGCCTGGAGCTAAGATCTCCCCTATCCACCTGCTCCCTATGGTCGGGGTGGACCTCTTGGCGGTGGTGGGTGTAACACCTCGAAATGCCACCCACCACCAGTTGCATGACCAGATCCTCTGCCACATCTACCTGCACCCTGCGGATTGCCTCGATCAAACCTCTGACTTTGCCTGAGAGGTCCCTCAACTATCTGCTGATCATCCGTACGGTGGGTCAGACAGTCATGAGCCATGTGACCTTGATAGCTGCATGTGAAACATTGCTTGTCCCTTGAATGACTGGCTCTGTCTCGTGTACCTCACACAACCAAACCTGAGTCTTGAGGTCGTCCATCGGATGGTCTAGTCTGCTTGGACCTCTGTGACATCTGTCTGCTGTCAGCTGCAGAAGACTCCACTATGTGATACCTGATGGTGGGCCTCACTGCTGGTGACTACTCATCAAGGAAAATCTCTACTAAGAGGGATTGCTCCAACACCCCGCCTACATTGGGATGCTGAGGAATATCATTGAAGCCCTGATCTCTCACCTAATCCCCTGCTCGAAGGTCCGGGACCTGAAGAATGTGTCCCACACCATATCTGTGGAGTAGCACGAGAGGTCGGTAAATCTTGCTGAGTACTGAGCTACCATAATACTTACCTATTGTAGATGGAGTAGCTCCTGTATCCACACCGCATGTAGGGTTGCTGGGAAAAACTCTGCCTAAAACAGGTTCTCAAAGTATGCCCAGAGTAGTGTCGCCTCGTCATGCACCTGGAGCATCAGGCTCCACCATCTTCCAGCTACTGCCTGAAGGAGACTCATGTCAAGGATCACCATAAGGTTTGCTGGTGTCCCTACCAGTCTGAAGACTCTCACCACAGCCTACAGCCAATCCTCAGCTACCTGTGGGTCCATCTAGCCCCTATACCGGGGTGGACTCTTGCACTGGAACTCATGAAACACGCTCAGGTGACGTTCACTCTCTTCTTCCGGGGCTAGTGTAATCGGTGGCCCAACGGGTAATGGTACCGCTGGTTCCTTCGCTGTGATAGGGCCCTGCACCGAGGCCTCATCGCTCGGTGGGCTACCATCTCATACAAAGCCTGAAACCCTGACTGGCTGTCTGCGTGGATGCATCTTATAAAGAAATAGGTGCGCCATGGTCAAGAAGTGATACCTGGTGAGCTAACTCAAAGATATCACTAATAAAACTCTTGAAATACACACACAATCAGTGTTTTCATGAACTGAGTCAGAAATTAGAAGTCAAGGTCCTGGTGTATGGGTACGTTGGCCACCGCACCGACACTGGACTCCATGAACTGAAAACCACACTCAATACCCTTAATACTATTTCTTCACAGAAAAGATCAGAGTCCTAAATTCTGCACTACAACCGACTCCTTTGATACCAATTTGTCATGAACCATCCCCGGGGCCCGTTCCATGACTACCCCTAGCCCGACTTCCATAGGCCACGGGATGGAGACTAGAACCAAAGGCGTAAATCCCTAAACTGGGAAGGAATTTCTTTTATAACTGAAAACACACACAACAGAGTACACAGATGGATACAAAACACTAAGTAAAACTGTATAATAAGAGACTGCTGAAAAGTAAAGGGGCTGGAAATACAAGCCCAACTGAAAGTACAAGTACAACTGAAAAAGGAAAAAACAACTTAAAGGTGAAATGAAGCTCCTGGATCATCCACCACGGATCCTACCTGAAGGGTAGGTATAGATAGCCTCCTCAGAACTCCATGTCCGTCAGTCTCATCCAGGTACCGACTCGTCATGTGGTCTACCTCCGGGTACCTTCTAGTCCTCATACACTCAGCCTCGGTCAGCGATGCCCATCGTCTCCATCCAACATAATGAGGTGTTGGCATAGCCCGTGTAGGGGAAAGTATAACGATACTCAGTTGGGACCCTGAGACCCTAAAGGTCTCACAAAAATCTAACAAGGATAAACCAAAAAGTATGAAATCAATATATACCCCACTTAGATATATTCCCATACATATACCTAAGTTATCAAGTAATCCATCTCAATCATGAGGAAAACACAAAGTTACTGACTCAGCTCACACAGGTATACAACTTTTTTAGAGAGATAGAGATGATCAGATGTAGCCACTAAATCATCTATTCTGTCGAAACCACAAATGATCCAGGAGCAGAAATTAGAACTGTTGAACCCACACAGGATCTAGGAATAGTTATTCTATCGAACCCACACAAGATCCAGTAACAGAAGTCAGAACTGTCGAACCCACACAGGATCCAGGAACAGTCGTCAGTGTAAAACCAGCCACAGGGTTCCGCACGAAGCATGATTGATTCTTGGAGGGTCTGATCCTCATGCCGAGTGTCGATACATTAACATACATGAAGTCCCAGGAAGAAGTATCTCAAAGGTCCGCCACATCATAGGGGTCTCAATGTAATAGACAACGCGTCAATCAGACGCTCGGTCTGTGATTTATTAGCCTTTTAGTCTTAGAGGCCCGGTTGGATTCATGTACGATCCATCCTGACCGTATCTCAACTAATCCCCAAACTCCAGGGGGTATACTCAAAGGGATGGCTATGCTCCAAGATTTCTAGAACCGTTGACGGATCGTCAAACGAATGTCCGATGCCAACGATATGGCCAATGGAAGTAAAGGGGTCAGTAGTGGGCCAGGGTCCGATCCAACTCGGTTGGACCGACTCAGCCCAACCCAGTCTTGGACGACCCGGTCTGGGTCGACCCATGCTGACCTGATGGTTTCGACCTGGCCCACTGGTTGGGCCATCGCATTGGGTTTGGCACGGTCCACGGGGCCCAGCCCAGCCGGCCACGAGGGGCAGTCCAACTCTGGCTCGGGGACGGTTCGTCCTGGAGCACCGTGAGGGTGCGGCCCATCGTAGCTCGGCCCGGAGGGCACTATGAAAGGGGCTGGGAGGCCAGCTAAACCATGTGGTCGCGAGGGGGCCGGGATGCCAGCTCGGCTGGGAAGCCGCAAGGAGGCCGCGAGGAGGCTGGGACGCCGGCTCGGCTGGGAGGCCGTGGGGCGGTTGAAAGGCCGGGATGTCGGCCCGGCCAAGAGGCCGTGGGGAGGATGGGACACCAGCCCGTTCGTGAGGCCATGAAGAGGCCAGGATGCGAGATCGGCCGGGAGGCCGCGAGGAGGGAAAGACGCCGGCTCGGCCCAGAGGGCTCGCGGGGTGCGCGGAGGCCTGCAGGCGGCCGGTTCAGGGAGGCACACGGGGTGTGCGCATAGGCCGGAAGGTGGCCAGTTCATGGAGGCACATAGGGCACACATGGAGGCCGACAGGTGGGCCGGTCCAGGGAGACTCGCGGGTCACACGCGGAGGCCAGAAGGAAGGCCGATGGCACTCTGTTGGGCAGGGAACGACCAGGAGGGCTGACGGTGTTTGGCCGGGAGCACTGGAGTGCCGCGGGGGAGGTGCGGTTCGTGGAGGTCGTGGGTAGCGCGACCTTTGTTTCCGCCGCCTTCATCGTTCTGTCGCCTCATCTCCATGTCATAGTTCATCATAAACATTATTGACGGAGGGTTCAGACCATGTTGGTTTGGCCCACACCCTCCGCATTTAGGGTGGTATCAATTGGTTCTTCAATGAATAATAAGGATGAACAATTGTTGTTTTACAACCACACATCGAATTCTTTCCAATCCGAAGAAAAAGAAAAGGAAGGTTGTAGAAAATAAACCCTTTACCTTTGATCGTCGTTCGTCGTTCGTTGATGGTGACATAGAAAGTAGACAAAGAAGTTCATCATTCATCGCATCCGCCACACGCTTCCAATCCTGAGCTGTGTCAGCTCGTGGAAGACTCTCCATGTCGGTAGGTGTCTGAGGAAGAAGTTCAAAGAGGATCAGTATTCTTCATCGGTGGAGCATTCTTCATTCTTAGTTGGGAGCGTTTCTCCCAATCTCTTCTCTTCCCAAGTCAACCAAATGAAAAATTCCAACCAAAATAAATAATAAGAGATTTATATCTTATTAATTTGATGGTACCTTATTCAAATTGGTAGAATTAAATTAATGGGCTCCACCTGATTAATTCATGAGTGTAGGAACAAAATTAATTAGGGGAGTTGGCACCAATTAATTAAAGGGGAGATCAAGATGCTCCATTAGGGTGGTCGCATGATTAAGTGGGGAGCTCAAGAGGTTTCTCCCCACTTAATGGGTGGTTCAAGGGGTTTCATCCTCAGGTGGTCCCCACCACTTTAATCCTCACAAGGGAGGTAATGTTCGGGTGGGCCCCACCAACATAGCCTCTCATGGGAGGTTAAGGTGTGGTGGTCCCACATCCAACTCCCACGATGAGGTTTTAACCACCAAACACCCACATGGAGGCTCTAATAAAATAAAGTGAAAACTCACTTTATTTTATTACTTTCCACGAAAACCCAAAACCTATCTTCTACTCTCGACCAACTGCCGTCGAGGTGAAAGTCGCCTTAAGCGAATACCGATGCTGTGAGTTCAATGGTGCCCTCATATTTCATTTCCGAGCACCGGTTACAAAGTTATAAAATCCTGCACGTACGTTTATTGAACATACCCAAAAAAAACTTGAGATATTTATTTCGGGAACACTGGACCTTAGAATCAAGCACCATCAATTTTTACGGACTCATAAAATTCCCATATATTTAAGAAAAAAATTTCCACGGTAATTCTGGGTCTTTACAGATATACCGAGGATTGCTTCTCAAAGTAGGTATAACATATATGAGTTCATTGTAATGATGTTTGGGTTGATGAATGAACTAGTAGTGTTTATGACCTTGGTTAATTGAATCTTCCATTCATACCTGGATCAGTTTGTGGTAGTGTTTGTGGATGAAATCTTAGTGTACTCCAAGACTCATAATGACCATGCCCAACATCTTGGAATCATAATGAGTACACTGAAAGATAATCATCTATATTCCAATATATCTAAGTGTTAGTTTTTGATTGATCAGGTACACTTCTTGCATCACATAATCTCAGAGGAAGGTGTGTCTATAGACCTAAAAAAAGTTTAGGAAGTTGTTTATTTGGAGTAGCCCCAGAATGTATTCAATATCCATAGTTTACTAGGAATAGATTGATATTATCAGAGGCTCATTCAGAAATTTTCCCATTTAGAAGCACCCCTTTCATGCTTGACCAAGATGGGGGTAATATTTGAATGGTCGGAAGCAAAAAAGAATTACTTCTATGAGTTGAAGAAGTGTTTGACATCAACACCAATCCCAATCCTACCTGAGCGAGGTGAGGATTACATGGTGTATTAGGAAACTTCTCGGATCAGACTCAAAGCTGTGTTGATATAGGGAGATTGAGATGTGGTGTATGGGTCTTGGAAATTAATGCCACATGAATAGAACTACCCTATGCATGACCTTGAGTTGGAAACAATTATTTATGATTTGAAGTGTTTGAGACATCATCTGTTGGGAGAGAAGTTTAATATGTATAAAGATTATAAGAACATAAATTATATCTTTTCAAAATGATATTTCAATCTTCAATAGCAGATTTGGGTTGAGTATATGTAGTCATTTGATCTTGATATAGCATATACATTTAGAAAGGTTGATAGTGTGGCTAATGATTTGAGTAGGAAAACTCAGACTTAGGAAGTTTATGAGTGTAGTACTTAGTGGAAGAACATGAATTTTTTGTATGAGATGAATGTGGTGGTTCAGAAGAGTCAGGAGAATATGAATCTCATATTAGTTTCAGTGTAGGATACACTTTTCATTCGGATTAGAGACAGGTAATATGAGGATCGAGAATTCTTGACCTTGAGGGAAATCTTTGAAGGTGGGGAGTCAAGTTCTGATTAGAGTATAGATGAGGATGAGATCAACTATGTTAGGAATCAATTTTTTTGTGACTATGAGTACGTGGGAGGAGCTGATGCATGAGTTTCATGCCTCAAAGTGGGCGATAAATCAGGGGGTGACCAAAATTTATCATGACTAACATTGACATTTTTGGTGGTCGGACATGAAAAATAAAATATAAGGGTTTATGAGCTGATGCTACACCTTACATTAGGTGAAGGTTGAGTATCAATGACCTGGTGGTTTACTACATCCATTCCCTATTCTATAATGAAAGTGGGAAGATGTCACCATGGACTTTATGGTGAGTCTTCTGACAACGCCTCTGAAGAATGACAATATTTTGGTGATTGTGGAAAATTTGAAAAAGGTCTCACATTTCTTTCCTACACAAGAGACTTTTATATGGATTAGTTGGGAGAACTAAATATTTAGGATATAATCCATCCACATAGGGTTCCACAGAATATAGTTTCAGACCATGACCTGTGTATTACTTCATGATTCTGGAGGGGATTATAGAAGGAACTGGGTACATAGGTTTTATCAAGTATGGATTTACACTCAAAGATAGATGGGTTGTCAAAGAGTACTATACAGGTGCCTGAGGATATTATATGAAATTTTTTTATAGACTTTAATTGATTTTGGGAGAAGCACCTAGATTTGGTGGAGTTTACCTATAAAAAAAGTTATCTGGAAAATATAAAAATGGAACCATATGAGTATCTTTATGGTATACCATGCATATCTCCGCTATGATGGATGGGGGAAGGTGAGTCAGAGTTTCTGGGACCAAGTCTCATGTAGAAGATGTCAGAGTAGGTCCAGATGATTCAAAAACATATGCCTATGGATTAGAGTAGATAGAAGTTGTATGCCGATAGATGTTAATGACCACTAGAGTTTACAGAGGGTGACCATGTATTAATTTGGGTGTCTCCTAGATTGGGTCACCATAGGATACATATATAGGGAAATTTGGTGCCTAGGTTTTTTTTCCCATTTGAGGTTCTAGAAAGAATCAATCTAGTGGTGTACCGATTGGCTCTTCTAAAAAGATTCAGTGATATTCATAATGTTTTCCATGTGTCAAAAATTTGGTTGTATCACCTTGACCCTTCTCATGTGATCGATGTGGATGATGTTGGGCATGAGATAGAAGAATCCTTTTAAAGCATATAATATGTGTGTTGGATCGTAGTGATAAAGTAATGTGGGGAAAGACCATGCTAATAGTTCATGTATTGTGGAAACATGGGTGTGTGAAGGAAGAGACATGATAGAGAAAAGATGATATGATGGATCAATGGCCTAATCTTTTTGACTCAGAATCTTAGAGATTCTTGAGAGTATAACTCGAGTATGGGATATTATAAGGTGAAGAGATTTTAAGATACTGACATTTTCTAGAGATGTTTTGGGATTGTTTTCAGGTATTTTTTTTCCTTGTTTGTGAATACTTTGATTGGGTTTTCCCTTGGGGTTCTTTGGGGTGAAAATTGGAAATTTTGGAATGATGTAGAAAACTGCACAATTGGTGCTTGGTTTTCCCAAACTGTGCACCCTAGCCCAACAAACCATGAAAACCCAAATAGAGGGGATTAACATAGTTGGCACATGTTTTGTAAAATTGTGCTCCATTTTAGGAGAAATCGTGCATCCCCCTTCACGAGGCACATGGTTAAGGTTTATAGTTAGGGGAAACTCTACTACTTAAGCCGCAAACCATGTATACAATATTTTAATCCCCTAGAAATTAGATTTAAAATTTCTCAAACCCTCAAAAATCACCCAAATTGGCCCTAAATTTTAACAAAGTCATTTTCTACCATTTTTAGATACTCTCAGATAGATTCCAAGCTCTCCTAACCCCCATTATTTACAGTTCAAAGTCCGCATTGAATATCTTCACCCCTCCTGATTAGAGGATATTACTCCATGTGGCTTCCTTTCATTTCCTATTATTCATCCATTTGTTAAAGGATTGTTCTTCCATATTTTTTGATGGATCAAGATCTAGTATTTTGGATCTAAATATTTAATTTCATGATCTTTATTTTTTGATCTTGATATAGGGTTTATGATCCAGATCTTGTTCTACATCATTGTGCTGCACAAATTGGGGAATTCCATTGGGTGATCGTTTATAAATGAATTTAGGTAGGTGGCCTATTATTCAAATCTCATAGTCATGATTTCAATTTTGTGTATGTAATTGTATAATATATAGGGTTTTTTAAGAAATTGGTTTTCGTATTTAATTAATTAATTTGGTGAATTAATTAATTAAGGGTTTGTGAATTAGGAATAATTAATTGTTGAATTAATTATTAGAATCTTGAATTATGGGATTTAGAGAATAATTGAGATTGATTGGATTGAGATAATTATTTTCTAAAATAATTATTGAGATATTGAGTTGTTTAGTTAATTGTTGAGTTAATTATGGGATTATAGGGATTGTGAATTTTTATTAATTAATTAGTGAATTAATTAAAGGGATTGATGTGCTTAATTAATTAGGGAATAAATTAATGGTATTGATCTGATAATCTAATTTTTTAATTAGTAATGAAATTAAGATGATTAATTTATTGTCATGTTAATTAATGGTATTGAGATGATTAATTAATTATTGAGTTAATTAATTAGATTGAGTTGATTAATTAATTGTTGTTTTAATTAATGGGATTCATATGATTAATTAATTATTGAGTTAATTAATGGGACTGAGATGATTAATTAATTATACAGTAAATTAATGAAATTGAGATGATTAATTAATTTTTGAGTTAATTAATGGGATTGATATGATTAATTAATTGTTGAGTTATTAAATGGGATTGAGATGATTCGTTAATTTTTGAGATCATTAATGGAATTGTGATGATTAATTAATTATTGAGTTAATTAATGGGATTGATATGATTAATTTATTTTTGAATTAATTAGAGGTATTGAGGTGATTAATTCTTTGTTGAATTAATTAATGGAAAATTATTTAGAGATAATTAATCCTAATAGTGGAATTCATATGTGGTGATGAGATAATGAATGGTAACAATGTCATTTATATGTGATAATGAGATAATAAATAGTAAAAATGGAATTCATATTTGATTATGAGATAATGAATGGTAATAATGGGATTCATATGTGATAATGAGATAATTAAGGGCAAAAATGGCATTCATATGTGACAATGAGATAATGAATGGTAATAATGGAATTCATATGTGATATTGAGATAATGAATGGTAACAACAGAATTCATAAGTGGTATTGAGATAATGAATGGTAACAATGGAATTTATATGTGAATTGTGATGAAGAATGGTAACAATAACTATATAAGATATGATATCCCTTAAGGATAGTTAAGACTCCAGCATAAGTCGATGCATGTATTGAGGTTCGGGCGTCCTCGGAAACCCATGGTTTTATGTGTTTAAATAAAGAATAATTTAATGATTGTAAAATTCTTAGTTTATTGCTTGTATTTATTCTTTATAAAATAGTATACACTATTTGAATATATATTGTTTTAGACATAATTAATGGTGTCCTACAGAGTTGTACTCAAACCCTACTCGAGCTACCTGATCGGTACCCAAATAAATTTTATGGTTTCATGACATGATATGAGAAATACCCCATGCTAGATGTATGATTTGGGATGGATCATAGAGGGGGGAACCATACATGGTTCATGATCCGATTAACGGTTTTTAGTGTCTTTACTTTTGATTTTTCATTTTTACACTTTACACATACATTGGGATGTCATATCTACAGTTTAGTTTTCATATTGTATTCCCTATTTTGGTTATCAAATGATATTTTTACTCTTATGGTTATGGTTATATGTGATACTATTATTGTTTCTTATTTTACACTAGTGTATTACTTTGATAAAAGAGGTTATGGTCTCCCCATGATCAATATTAGACCCTCACTGCTATTTAGTAGCCTCTGGTGTACGGGGAGGCATGCTTGAGGTCATGTGACCAACCAGCTTGAGACACTGATTTGTGGAACCCAGGACGAGACATTATAGATCACACCTTTTTAATTATTGATTAATTTTCTATATTTAAATGGTTTTCTTATTATCTCGTTAGAATTAACCTTGTAATGTTTTTATAAATGTTTAAATTAACGTTGAAAATGAAAAAGGATATAAAATATCTTCCCCTAGAAGTGACCATGGTAGAGAATTTGATAACTAATAATTTGATTATTTTTGTACTTATCAAGGTTATCATCACTCCTTTTCCTATTTTAGAAAACCTCAACAATGTGGGGTTTTCTAAAGATGAAATATGATCCTCTGAGAAATATCTATGAATCTCCTTAATGATTTTCCCATACTCAATACTTTTGGGTGAATGCTATCAATACCTCTTTCTTTATCCTTAACTTTTCCCTCATATAACCCATTTTAGGAAAAAATTATTATGAACTTTGAAAAATAATAATTTCAAATGTTGTATTCTTTAGAGTCTTTGGTTGTAAATTCATTATCCTAAATACCAAGGATAATTTAGGAAATTTTGACCCTAAATCTGATGAAGGAATATTACTTAGATACTCAAATCCATGTAAAGGCTTTAGAGTATTCAATAAGAGGACCAAGATGCAAGAATAATCAATTAAAATCAAATTAAATGAGAATATTACAAAATCATATTGACAAAATGATGATAATGTTGAACAACCTAGTTTGATCCTTCCTAGACAATAATATTCTAAAGTAATTGAAGATTCTACAGAAACACCATCTTCTCCTTTACACAAGTCTTGGACTAAATCCAAATACCATTATCCTAAGAATGTTATTAGAGAATTATAATCCAAAACTCATAACAAGTGGTTTAAATTAAACGAGGTTGAACATCATACTTTTCTCTCTCATATTGAACCTCATTCCCTTGATGATCCCCTTAATGATGAGAATTGGATAGTTTCAATGCAATATTATTTTAACCAATTTCAATGGAATAATGTTTTTAATTCAGTGAAACATCTTGATAATCATTTTATTATTGGAACTAAATGTTTTTTTTCAAATAGACATGATGAACAAGGAAATTTTATTCATAAAAAGGCTTGACTAGTTGGTAAAGTCTATAATCAAGAATAATATATTGATTTTTGTGAAACCTTTTCACCCATTTCTTGAGTCAAAACAATTATATTGTTTTCCATTTTCTACTCATTTTAATTTGAAAAAAATTACAATATATATAAATAGTTATCTTATAAATGGTTTTATTTATAAAAATGGGTTTATGGACCATCCACCCATTTTTGAAGATCTTGACTTCCTAAATTCCATTTTTATGTTAACCAATGAACTATATGGTTTAAAAAAATCCCCTCAGGCTTGGTATGAGAGGTTAAAAAATTTTATTTTTTCAAATGATTTCCAAATGGGAAAAGATGATTACAATATTTGTCTCAAAACCTTTTAAATTGTTTATGAATCATTCAAATTTATGCTGTTGGTGTTATTTTTGGCTCAACTAAAGAAAAAATTTGTAATGTATTTTCTAATTTATGAAAAATGATTTTGAAATTAGTTTTATTGGATAACTTAAATTCTTTCCCAACATTCAAATTTCCAAAAACTATGATGGAAACTTTTCAAACCAAAGTAGACACACTAATGAACTTCTAAATAAGTTTGGAATGGATATTTCTAAAGAAATTATAATTCCCATGAAAACAACATGTACGATGATGTTATATGAGGTCGATCATCAGAAAACATTAAAATTTATTGAAGTATTATTGGAATTTTACTTCAAATTATTATAACCCATATAGTCATCATGTTCAGTGTATACCTTTTATCTATTTTTCAATACAATCCAAATTAGTCTCATTTATAATCTGTTAAAATATTTTTTTATTTAGAGGGACTAAAAACCTTGGATTATTTTATTGTAATGAAACCTCTTTTGAAATTTCTTGTTTTTACAATGAATATTTCATATGATTATAAATAAATAGGAAAATTAATAGTGGAAATATTACCCCTCATCTCTTGGAGTAGTAATAAGAAAAACATTGTTTATATTTCTACAAATGAAGAGGAATATATAATCTCTAGAAATTGTTTTTCCCATTTTATATGGTTTAAAAATAATATATTGGAATTTAGGCTAATATATTCTTTTTTTCTTACTAATAGTGATAATACTAGCATGATCAGTATTTCTAAAATTCCTATCGTCACAGTAAGAATATTGACTTGAGACACCATTTTCTATGAGATCACTTTCAAATACGTGATATCATTCTTGACTTCATTTTCAAAAACCTTCAAATTTTTTATATCTTCACAAAACCTATTTTTATTTAATTCTTTGAATTCATCAAAGATTATTTAGGTATGACTATCTTGTGATAGTTATCTCTTCAACTTGGAAATATTGAGTATTTTCTACATTATTTTCTTCATTTTTTCAAATTTATTTTCCAAAATGGATTTAAAATTTAATATAATTTAACTAAAAATGTTTTTCAAAAGATCTCATAATTTTGTAAAATAAGAGTGCATATTATAAACTAATAAAAAAATTCATGTCTAGACAAAAACAAGTGGATTTAGTTGAGGAATAGATTCTCTTAGTAATTTATTCCAAAAAGAGTTGATTGGGTGTGTTAACCCTTTCTTCATCATGGGAATGGTGAGTGGGACTTACTACACACCTGGATTGGAACTCTCGAAGAATTTTCTATGGTTTTTAATATAACCTTTAAATAACCCCTAATTATTAAATGATATTTCATGATATTTATCTTCTAACTCTTTTATTTATTTTTTATCATCATGTTTTAATGGATTTTTTCACTTTAAAATCTATTAATTCATTAATTGATGGGGAAATAACCTTGTTAATACTAAAATTATCCTATAGGAGAAATTTTATTTTTCAAATCAATTTAAAAAATTAAACTTTTGTTTATTCATTCAAAAAATTTATTTATCTTAAAAAAATACACTTTTCAAAATATATTTTAACTTTTAAAACCTATTTTAAAAAAATTAATTTTTTTCTAAAAGATTTTAAAGTTTATTTTTAAAAAATTTATTTTTATCTATTTTTAATGATCATTAATGATGATAAATATAATTTTTTTATCTATTTATTATCTAACCCAATTTATGGTTTATTTTTTATAGTCTCAAATGGGGAGAAGTTTTAGTCTTTATCTAAAAATAAATGTTTATTATTTAGGGATAAGTGTTTTTAAAAAATATTATGGGGAAATTTTTTTCTTAAATGGTTTAGAAAATATCAGTATTATGGTAACTCTTTATTTTTATACTCTTGTTTAATTTAACTATGATTCAAGTGTTTGTGATCATAAAAAGGGGGAGATTATTGTGCTTCTCACTGAAATTTGACTTTATTTATTTGAAACACTCTTAAAGTGTTTAATATTTTATCTTAAGTGATGTAATAATTACTTGATGTCATCATGGTATAACTATTTTATGATTACTTCTTGAGGAATTTTTATACTCCTTAAATAAGGACTATGATGCAACATATAACACCACATCGCTTAACATGTGTTATAACACAACTCTAAGAAAAACCCCAGGGAATGTTATAAGAACTAAGATTATGACATAACCATCAGGACCACGCCACATCAAATATTGGTAAAATTACTTTTCAAGATTTATAGTACAAATCTAGACGTTGATTCCATAGTCAAAACCTCAGATTCAATTAACATGGACAACTCCACACTGTAAGGTAATCCCTATTTCGTGTTGTTTTCTTTGTAAGAGTTTTCCACTCCACATCCTAGAGGCTACACCACATCCACCTTGATTTTTTAAGGAAATTTTTTTTCTTTGATACTCCACACTACAGTGTCTTTACGTACACCATGAAGACCTTATCTATAATACAAAATTCTAGACAACACCTCAAGTAGTCGATCCGAGTCCTGCATTAATTATGGTAAAGACTCATTTAACTTGGATGTATTCAAATTTAAAATGCATGAAATATTCCAAAACATTACTGATGGTTTTTGGATCCCATAAATAAATAACTTTTGAGTACTTGTAAAACAAAAAATCTTACCTATAAAATTGCAAACATGCTCAATTCCTCTAAGATATTTAAATATTTTCAAGCTCTCAAAGCTCACTCTTTCTAAATCATCTTTTTTCTCTCATGAGTGTGTGACAAATTTTATATCTCACTAACTATAATTATTTTTCTGATATCTCTTAGTGTTTTTAATATTATTTGGTATATCGGTGACTGACCTAAAAGACCCTCTTACTACCATTAAAGTAAGGGACCATGGTTTTCTTTATATTTCCTTTAAAAAGGAAATGGACTACTTCGATTAGGATTTATAGATTCAAAAATAAGGATATAATGTTTATTGTATCCATTTTATTTCTATATCATGAAAAAAGGGATAGATTTGATATCCTGACTACCATTAAATCCAAGGGACTAATACATTAAATCCTCAAGAAATTGAGTTGGTCAGCATAGGCCTGCCTTTAGGTACTATTTCCAAAATTCCATACAAAATATTATGTCTCATTTAATTTATGTATTTTTAATTATTTTTAATTTAAAATTTTTATCATTTTATTTTTATTTTCAATTTTTTTTAATTTTTTCATTATTTTATAATTTTTTTTAAAATTTTGTTGTTTTACTTCAAAAATTTAAATGGAAATTCACCCCTCTTGGAATTTTACTTAATTCTAACTCACAATATCAGAGATGATTATGAAAGATTAATTATATGTTTAGTATAATATAAATATGTAAATAATTATTTTTTTTTGTTTTTTTGGAAAGGATACATCAATAGTTAACTCATTAATTATGAGTACGCCCTTTATAGGTTGAAAATCACCAAAAATATTTGTTGTTGACTTCAACTTCTAGGTTAAATACTAAAGTACTCATGAAAGGAATTTTAAAGATCCCAAATAATTATAAATCATAAATTATAATAACATTAGTTAACTTTGAATGATGAACTTTTGAAGATGAAATATCGACATTTCCCCTATGAAATTATGATAAATAGTCAAAACTATAAACACCTGATATGAGGAAATATGAAAAAACTAACTAATATACATATAGATAATTATTATAAATGGAAATTATAAATAGTTTTATGTATTTATATGGATATAAAATAATATAATAAGTCAATTATTATTTTTTCAATAGTTTATATTGCATTTAACTAATAGGGAATAAAGTTATGGGGTTTTCATGGACCAAATCTCTTACTTGGGTCATAATCACTATTCTTTTCCCATTATCTTTCAAGATTGATGTATTCAAAACTATAATGATTAATTGATAAATTTAAACATTCTTTTTTTGTTTAAATAATGTTTCACACCAAATTCTTCTTCCTTGATTATCCCATTACTTCTTTAAAATTATATTTGGTTAAGAATAATTCCTATTTATTTTAATGGATTTTCCCTTCATATCCATGATTTTTTTCCGCATCCAATGTTATCCTCTATTTTTAGAAAATATAAAATATAATATTTTATAATTTACTCCTAATTATGTTTACCCATTTCCAAAAGGAATATTTTATAATCATTCTAACATTTTCGGTTTTCAAACAATAGTATTTTGAAAAATAAAAAACGGTTTTCAATCCTTTAAAAAATAATTTTTTTCATATTCTACTCCAGTTTTTTGATATAATTTATGTATTTTTAAGTAAATATATTTTTTATATTTTTATAATATGTTTTTAGAATAGTATTTTATTTTACTTCTCAAAAATGTGTTTTTTAAACTAGTTTACACTTCATATTTAAAACAATGTTTATAAGGTTTTATGATTTTTTTGGTATTTTTACTTCTATTTTTTCTACAAGGTTTACCTCTCATAAAGTTATTTTTTAATCATCCAATATTTTTATTTATGTTATGAAACTTTTTTTAATTGATATTTTGATATCTTATGATTTATTAAGTTCAATTTATGTTATAAATCTTAGAAATTGGTTCTTTTTATATGGGCTCATTAAGATATGTTTATGATTGATTTCAAGTGGCATGAATATATTTGGATAATGATTGGTGGGGTACTATATCTCCCTAAAATGAATTGGGTTAAGCTTATACCTCATGAGATAGTTATGCATATAAACAATTAGTTTGTTCACATAAGCATGTGCATGATGGGTTTTCTCACACTTTCATGCATGGACATAATGATTTTATTCACATAAGAATGAGAATAATGAGTTTTATCACATAAGTTTTCCTATATTAATGTTTTTTACTCATTTAAAAGTTCTTATAATTTTATTATCAATTTTAAAATTCATTTCATTTCCATGAAATTCCATGTTTTCATGACTACACCATATTTTTAATGTATTCCACACATTAATGAAATGCTCACATGTTATATGATTATTTTTATGTGTTTTGAGCCATGTAGATTTTTATGATATTATGTTGTTATAACATGTTCTATGATTATCATATAAGGTATTTTTATCTATTATTATGATATTTATTTATTCCTCATGTTCTCCTTCATGTTTATAACCTAATACATTAGGATATGTTTTTTCCCTTACTTAGTGTCTGAGCTCACCCTTACTTATGTTTCAATTCCCCAAGTTATAAAGATTATTTTATCATGTGAGATGTCTTGAAAGGGTCTATTGGTGCATGATTTTTGAGAAATGTTTTCAAGTGATGTAAAATAGGATGTTTATATAGCTAATCACATAGACACTAAAGCATTCGGTCTTTAAGTAGAGAAACTATTTGTGAGATATATTATTTAAATCATGAGATTGTTGTATTCTTTATGTCATGATTAGATTGACACTTTTTAGTTGGTATTATAATAAATTTGAGTTATTTTTTGAGATTAATTTAGTTTCCTTTGGTGTTAGTGTTATTGAACGTTATAAAAAACCATAGAGTTGAGTTTAGGTATATGATGATATCCAAAAATATTAATAACTTATTGAGTATATGGGTTTTCCTAGAAATAAATCACTATATAGATAATAAAAGAGTATTAATGGTATGGAAAATAAGAACCTATGGTCAATAAACATGAAAATGTCATGTTGGGTATTAACTCAATCATCACCTAGTGCATGATAGAGTATATTAATTACACACCTGACTAACACTCCTGGGGGATATACTTTGGTCGATCATATGATTTTTAGGAACTACTATGATTTATTGATTTATTTGTTACATTGAGTTGTTAGGTTTAAAAATATAAGATAACCCAACTTAAATTAACCTATTCTGAACTAAAAGGGTTATATGATGAACCATGTGTAACACCCAAGCTTCAATTATTGTATATTTTTGTTTAAAAAACATAGCATAATAGCCATATTTTTATTCAAGAATATGATTAAAACCAAAATTATAAAATGTTATAAATTTAATTTTATTAAATTAATTTCATTTTTAAATCATTACATCAAAATTAACTTAGGGTAAAATTTTGGTACTTTTCTGAAATGATTGATTTTTTAATGAATAGTCAAAAATACCATATTTTCAAATACTGTCATTTATTTTTATCAAATCATGTAATTTAAAAGTGATATTATATTTTTTATTAGTAATAAGGTAACATATGATACATTTGATCTAAAATAATATAATTCAGATGAACAATTTTTAATATATTTATATATGTTAATTTTTATGCTTAAAAATGTATTTTTCTAAAAACTCTTCTTCATTGCGCTTTATGAATTTATATTAAAACTAATTTATTCCAATTATAAAAATTGAATATTAAAAAATTAATAATATTTTTTTAATTATATGGTTCAAATTTGGTAAATATGTTTTTTAATTCTAGGCACTATGAATAGTAACTGTCGTAAAATTTATCACATCGGTAAAGGTCAAATCAGGTAATTATGGTTAAAATTAAGGTAATAAGTCATTAAAAATCAACAAAAAAGTTAAATTTATTTCATTTTATGATATTAATTCTCAAATAAACATATAAAATTCTAATATATGATATTTTGAAGCCATTTGACCTTAGTGATGACATTTATATTATTTTATGTAAAGAAAATTAAAAAATGTCACTCTATTGATATAAATTTATTTTATATGTTCACATAAGGACAATAATATGTCATGAATGAATTTAAAAACTTATTTTGAACAAAAATAATATATTTTTATCAAGTAAATTTATTTTTATTTTTTAGTGATTGAATAATTACCTTAAATTCTCATGCAATGCTGATACTATATTTATTCAATTAATAGAAAAATTAAATTAATGATTTTAAAAATATTAAATGTAATACAATTTTTTCTATTTACAGTTTCATAATATATATATATATATAGATATTAAATATTAGAGTTTTGTTATAAGTCAATATTTTAATTTCATAATTGTATTGATTTCTTTAATGTTAAATTAAATGAATAGAATCAAAAAAGGCCTTATTGATATTTTATGAAAATAATATTTTATTAAATTATTTTAAAATAATCAAAATATTATAAGATTCAAAGAGGTAAAATATATTTTTGAAAATTTCATACATTTTCCATTCATGATCTAATTCTTACCTTATATATAAAATTACAAGCATTTATGATTTAAAAAGTTGTTATCGTGGTTTAAAATTAAAATTGGTTAACCAAAGGGTTAAACCAAAAGATATGGTATAAAATGAAATTAACATATATAAATTTAATTTTATGATTATATTTATACCTTATACTTTTTTTCTTAAAATATATATCCATTTTGAAGTAATTGGATTGAGAATGACTTAATTTTATATTTATTGAAATTTCAGGTGCACCCTTTCCCTCCCTTATTAATGGACACCCCTTTCTATCAATTATTATAAAAAATTTAAGCCATATATTTTGAAAAACCCTACCCAATTACCTTATAAAAAACATTTTCCATGTTCCAGTGGCTCTTGACGTTCCAAAGGACTAACCCTATTTTCCTTAAGATGTTATCTAAAGGAAGTCTGCAGGAGAAGAGGTAATTTCCTTTACCGACTCTTTCAAGTTTATTTCTTCTTATAATTCATATTAATCTGGTTTTACCATTTTAAAATAAAAAATATAGTATAAAAAATATACTGATATTATATTATGATCATTTAACAACCATATTACATCTATTTACATCCAATGAAAAAGCAAAACTTTTGCTTGTTCCTAGGTATGACTTACCCTCTCCACGCAGCGCTGTAACTTGTTTTCCATCACCAATTTTCATGGATGGTCATAATGATTTAAAAAAATATGATATTTATGAAATAAATATACCTATTAAATTATAATATCACAAATACCTTTTTACATTCTAATCCTTTGGAAAATGATAATGTCACTCATTCATTCATGTGGACTACCACTGCATGGAGAGATGTGATCTTTTTTTTCATTTCCGCTTCACATGAATCATAATAAGGAAATATTTAATGATTATATATATGATATAAATGATATAATAATGATACTATAAAGTTTAATGATTATTTAACTTTATTTCATTTCATCCATCAAAAAGTGCAAACAACGTTCATGCGTACGTACGACCTATCATCTCTATAAATGATTTAAATCATTTTTATATCTATATATTTTATAGATTATTATAAATATATATGTATATATATTTAATATATATTATATTTATATATTGAACAAATTATAGATATTATGTACCCATGAGAAAGATGAAAGGATCTAGACTACCAAATCAAAACATATGTGTAAAAGAAAGCTGTTAACACCCAAAATAATAATAAATATAATAAAATATTGTTAACAAACAGATGATAAAATGTTATAAAGGGATCATATAAGATATTATAGACATGTATATTATTCTGGTATATAATTATAATAAATATATATTTATTATATAGGATATCAAAAGAACAAATGAGGTAAGTCGAATGTGAGGTAATGTATTTCATCTCAATTTCTACTCCATTGAGACATAATTTGTATTATTCACATATTTATTCTTATGTAGTGTATATAATTCCCCTTTTAGGTATTTAAAATTAATATATATTTATTGAATAGTATTAAATTTCTACTACAAGGTTACTCTTTTAAATAGTTTCCATATTTTCTTCAAACTATTCCTCTCTTTGACACTTGAATTGTGCTTAGAAATGTTTAAAAGAAAATTAAACCTTATTTATTTTTTTGATGAAATATATTTTTTTCCATGTACATGGGTTTTTTAATATTTTTAAAAAATTATTTTTATTTAATCAGAGGAAATTTTATGTTATCTTGGAATTTTAAAAAATGTTTGAAAGGAATTTTTATAATGATTTTCAAAAGGGTTGTTTTCGAATTTCTTTACAAAAGTAAAAAGGAATGATTTTTAACGTATACGAAATTAAAATATTTACCCATATCTATAAAAAATTTATAGTATTTAGCTTATTATACAATTTTTCTATGGTTTTAAAAAGAAAACTCTTTAATGAATGGTTATTTCGCTTCCATTTTACAAAATACATGCTTTTATTTCAAAACCTATATTTCTGATGAACTAATAGTTATCGTTTATAATATGATAAAATTTTGGACATTAAATTTCTATTAAAACTGTCACTTTTTTTATGATAATTGGAAATTACATTTCTATTAAAAATATATCATGGATTTTATTATTTTTTAAACCATATATCATTTATACATATGATGTTTTACAATGAAAGTTATTTGATTGATTGGGGAAAACCTTGATAAATCTATATTATTTACTAAATATAGATATTTATTGATAAAGAATATTTTTTATGAATGTAATTGATTAGTAAATATACGAGGAATGCATTTGACATATATTGAAGAGTGGATCCTAGTGATATATGTCCCCTCAATGTATTAACTAGTCTAATGAGACAAATATGTTTTCCAAATTAAATGGGTTCTTGGTATATACCAACCCACCGATTAAATAGTCTTGGAATAAGGCCTTGATGGTATATATATAATGATGTATAAGAACATGATGTCCAAAAAATAAGCATTTCCTTCATTAATAATTTAGTTATTTTTACCCATGATCATATTACATTTTATATTATATATGGATACATTTCATGCTCAAGATTTTGATTAAATGACTTGTTTTTATTAGTTATTTACCTCGAAATATTTATTATTAATTAATTAATCATGATAGATTCCACTGTACATAAACCTTATTAAGAATCAGTTCTCACCATTTATTTTTTCCGTTACTTAGGATATGAAGAAGGATATTACAATTAATATCAAGGATGAAATATTTCTTCTTTTGAAATGTATTTTATTTTTCACATTTAATATGGAATCATTTATGTATCTAGTTTTACTAGAATTTTAAATTGATTGATCCCACATGGTGAGATCCATTGTATCTATGCCAATGTAATAAATTAGACACCATATCTAGGTTACCAGAGTTAGGGTTGTTGTAGTTGATATATGAGTAAGTTTAGTAGAAAACTTGGGAACTATATCTTAAATAAACATTACTAACATGAGAATTATTATAATACTCTATAGTGTTTGAGTAATTTTACCATTAGAGTGATTTTTAATCTATGGATCAATATTCATGATGATTATGAGATAAGTAAGGGAGTGTCATTATTCAGTGATGGATCCTAACTAAAGAAAGCTAATCAACGCCCATATAAATTATAGAGATTACCCTACTAAGAATGCCAATACAACTACTATTGGAACTGAGAAGATCATGAAAATATTAAGGTATCTTACTCAGGTCATTATGAATAACCTTTCCTAATAGGGGAAACCTATTGTTCCATAGTGTGATCCTTCTAGGTTGGATCACTTTATGTGACATAAGACTCCATTATTTTAACATAAATACTAATCCATTATTAGCTAAGAAATGTATTATATATATCTAAAATATATTCCTCACTTTGGTATGCAATGAAAGTGAAAAGGTTATTCTGGTAGTGTATTTTTTGAAAAGAGAAGATGATCAATGGTGATAATTGATCCAGAATAGTAAATAGGTTGATGAAATAGAAATCATGGTATATAGAACATTTAAAGTAATTTTCTTTAAGAAATAATTCCATTAAGAGGAGTGAATGGAAATAGAGATAAATTTCCTCACTTTAAAGTAAATAGAAAAATAAAGTGTCATAGATTATAAGGATAACTTCACAAGATTATCCAGGCATGTATTAGACAATATATATAACCTAGAGAGCAAGATTGATCATTTCATTGATGGTCGTAAGTTAAGTCTCTGATGGGAACCTGTATCTAAAATGTTTTCATCATATATTTATATTATATCAAGTGATACTATAACAAAGAATTAATTTTCTAGGTCCTATATTTTCAATGTAAATTAATTTAATAAGAGGTCAACTAATCACCAATAAAAAGATAACACATAAAAGAAGAAGGGAATGAAAAAAATTTCATCATGTAAAAATTATGAAAAGAATTATATTGAGAAATTATTGAAGGAAAGGGTAGTTTGTTATAAGTGTGTATATAAGGGTCACATGGGTAATAACTATAATTATAAGAAATATTCCACTATTATCTAGTGATTTAACTATAAAGATATGGGGAATTATTCAAAATAGTTCCCCAAGATTAATGGTAACTTATTACAAAAGAGCCCTAGTGGAGAAGGAAAAGCTTATGTGATTCTTACAGATTAAGTTGAATTTCCTAAATATGTGGTGGCTGGTAATTTAATCATAGCCTCAAATTTAGATAATTATTTATTTGTTTCTTTATCTTCATGATCTTTTATATCTATCATATTTTCTATGAAAATTAGGTATTCCCTAGCACCTTAATAATGAAATTATCAGTTAAAACTCATATTAGAAGTCTCATCACAAAAAGGATTTGTCAGTAAGTTCCCATTATGGCACATAAACCCATTATTTTTTAAGACTTTATTAAAATAACTACAATATATTTTTATATAATTCTTGGTATGGTTTGGATTTAAAAATATAATGCAAAAATTTATTTGCAAGAGAATGAAATTATGATTTGTGAGAAAGATATAGAATTCCTTATATTTTGAGGGGATTTTTCATCAATAGATTAATTTCTAGATCCACCCCCATTAGGTCTTCTAAATGATATTCTTAGGTAAGAAGAAGCATCTAAATGTAATCCTGTAATGGGTAATCTTCAAATTAAGTATATAACTATTATACATGAATACATTAATGTATTTATTAAGGAATTACCTAAACATCCACCAGAATGTGAAATTGACTTTTCCATCGATCTAATCCCCAATGAAATACCTATATCAAAGACTCCCTATAGAATATACATTTTGGAATTTGTGGAGATGAAAAAAGAACTATATGAGTTGTGTGATAAGGTATTTATACACCCTAGTATTTCCCCTTGGGGAGCCACTGTCGTTTTCATTAATAAGAATGATAGATGTATGCGACTATGCATTTATTATAGGGAAAAAAATTCTATTACTATAAATAATAATTATCCTCTACCTTGCATTGATGAATTTTTATATCAACATTACAGAGATAAATATTTTTCAAATATTTAACTTCAATCTGGGTATCATCAATTTTGAGTAAAGAAGGAAGATATTCAGAAGACAAAATTTCATATGAGGTATGTGCATTATGAATTTATTATAATTCCATTTTTATTGAATAATACACACTATTTTTTTGGATATAATGAATTGAGTATTCAAGGCATTTCTTGATAGTTTTATTTTTGTATTTATTAATGTTATATTGGTGTACTATAAAATCTATGAGGATTGAAGATCATTCTCGAGACACTTAGTGAAAAGGATTTATATGGGAATTTTTGAAAATGTGAATTCTGGATTCATAATTTTTCTTTTCTTGGTTATGTTATCACCAAGGATAGAATCTCATCCAATTTTACAAATGAAAAGTCTGTCAATGAATGTATTACACTAACAAACATAATTTATTTATGTTGTTTCATTGGATTGGTAGGTTACTATTAATTTTTTGTTCAAAAAATTTCACAATTGGAAAACCCATTAAAAAACATTACATGTAATGGGGTTAATTTCACATGGACAAGTGAATGTGAAGATAGTTTTGATGAATTGAATAATATATTGGTGAATACTTTAATTTTGACTCTACCATCAAAAAATGATGGATTTGTTATATATAGTAATGCATTGAAGAAGGTACTTGGTTGTGTCCTTATGTAAAAGGATAAATTTATTTCCTGTACATCAAAATAGTTAAAGACTCATGATCATATCTATCCAAATCATGATATTGTGTTGGAAGACATAATAATTTCATTGAATATATGGAGATATTATCATTATGGTGTAATATGTGAGATATAAACATACCATAAGAGTCTAAAATACATATTTTAATTGTAACATCCCAGGTAAATAAATATTATTGCATTCTAATGTTTATAAATATTTGTGAATAAAATGTTAATACTACTTTAAAGGGAATGCTATGCTCGATGGCGTACCCAATACGCAACAATGCGTTTCTTTGAAATCTTACATTGCACACTAATAATATAATAATATTATAATAGTTAACACCTAGCCATTTTAATAAAGGGAATGAACAGAAATAACTAAAAAATGATTACATATGTTTGTCAATTATTTTTACATTTATCTAATAAATTTTATAGGCTTAAAATCCAAATGAATCCAATTTTAAGAATAAATACTCTAATATTTTTAAAAGATTGTTTTACCACCTTTTAATGGAGAACCTTATTTAAATCTAACTTTTGACAATTTTATAAGATCTATTTGTCAAAATAAACTTATTCGTTATTATTGGGATATTGAAATTTACTTTGGTTAAATTTTTGGTATGTTTCTGACAATGTTCATTCTTTTTAATGAATAGTGAAAAATATTGCATTTTACATCAAAACTGCCTTTTCATCTAATTTAAATATATGGTTAGTTTATCTTTTTAATTGGTTTAAATTTTAATTAGAATATATTTTTACAATTTAATTCAATGGTGGTAATTATAATTAATTTCACTTTGAAAATGGACATAAACAAGTGCCAAACTTTTCATAGACATTGCTTCCAAAAAACCCTCTATTTATTTTGACAGTTGGAATTAACTATATGATTTATAAATGAAACTTCAATGTTTTGAATTTGGTAAAATGGATATCATTTATGAATTTTAAATATCAAATATATATTAGGGTTAATTTTTTTTTATTTTTATGATAATGATTTTTTTAATGAATAGTGAAAAATACAGTTTTTAATTCAAAACTGCCTTTTCATCCAATTTATTTATATATTTATATTGTCATTGTAATTGTTTTTAAAGTATAATTGAATTATGTTTTTATCACTTAATACAATGTTGTTCATTGGAAGTAATTTAACTTTTCAATTGGATGTAAAAACAAGTTAATCTTTTGATAAATTTTACTTCTTAAAAACCCGTCTTTTGTTTTGACAACGAGATTTACTTTTAAATTAATTACTAAAATTTATTTTTTTTGAATTTTATGAAATTTATTCCATATTTTGAATCATAAGGTCCAAATTATGTAATTAATACTCTTTTTTTTGGACATTATAAATAGTAACGACGGTAATTATCTTTGATTATCGTGTTTAATTAGCAATCTGGTAATTAAGGGTAAGGAAATAATATAATAAAAATATCAAATGACCCCAAAATGTGTTCTAATGATATTGGTGGTGTCATGGACGACCATGGTATGCCTTGTGCCAACATTGGGACCCCATGGAATCACTTCAGTGTGATAGTGACCTTTTATCATATATTTTTTAAAGAAAGGAAAATGTAACCAAAGTATGTAACACCTAAGTAAAATAAATTTAATTCTATATACATAAACTATATCTTAGAAAATAAAGAGTAATTTTAAATATAAAAATATTTCCTAAATCATTATATTTTTTTATAATTTTTAGACATTAAATAAATTATTTTATTTATGACACCGTGATGATGCAGTGATTACCTCATAAATGAACGATTTAAATAAAATTAGAAGATAGGGTCAAATATAAGTCTTAAACATGTAAAAAACCTATTGGATGGGTGGATTTAGAAACTTTATAACCTTATCCTAGAAATATATCCTTTTGGGACCTTTAAAATCCGAAAATCATTTTGTAATAAAGTAATATTTTATAACTTTCCAAGAGTGCCCCTCCTCTTCTCTTATAAAAGGCCCCCACCTCTACCACCTTACCCCCACCTCTCAAGCCTTTGGCTCAGCCAAATCCTGCCCATTTCATCTCTACACATACCTCTTTTCATCATTGAAGCCTCACCTTTGGCATAATTCTCTTCAAGAAACCCTTTTGGTTCAAACCAAGAGGAGTTACCCGATTTAAAGGTAATGTCTTCACTTGTGTTCTTTTATTTTATTTTGCTTCTCCAAACCCCTAAAATATTTTTATTCATTTATTTTTTTAACAACACCAGTATTTTAAATATACTAGGACGTTGTTATGTGAAGTCTTCGAGCTACACTTACACACACCTCCGTCTAATGGTTAAAGAACATACTGTTTCTGTGGATGATGAATTACTGCCTCACGAAACGATGATTGTTCAATATTCTCTTAACACCTTTCGTGGTGGACATTATGATGTCACTGTATTTTATATATGATATATTTGTTATTTATGTTTTCCATATTCTTCTGTATTTTATATTTAAAACATACCTTTATTCTTTTCATGTTGTGCAAATGCGATAATTTCATACGAGGAAGTGTGGACTACTACCCCCTCAAGTGATGTGATTCGTTCATGCAATTCATGGAATGTATAAAGAATTAAATTAATGATATTATTTGACCTATAAAACATATATATTATAATTTAATTATAATATATATATCTCTCAATTATTTTTAATTCCATTAATATGTCAATGAAATGAAAGTAGCGTTCATGCGTACGTACGGCCTACCGTCTCCATAAACGGTGAATTTCATTTATTTTTATCTCCAAATGTTATAGAATAGTATAAAATGAATATTTAATGGATATATATGATATTTAAATCATTAATACTATTCTATAGATGATTTACTTATAACTACATGGACAATCATTTTCAAACAAGTTCATTTTTGACTCATGTACTAAACATCGACAAAAACGTCTGATATGAACTCACATTATAAAACAATTATTATAACATTATAATATGTGATATGAAATGAATAATAATATTTGAATGAGGAACTTAAGCAATTATAAATTGACCAAATTTTATTATTCAGGAATATAAAGAAACGAACAAGACAAGTCATACTTGAGGTAAGGGAACCTACCTCTCTCTTTCTTTTTAAATACTCTCTTTTGTGTCATTTCTTTTAAGCTCATCTTTATAATGTTTGGGGATGTTATTTTATATTCCTCATTCTGTAATTTTTATGTTCATATTATGAGATACCCTATTTTATCTCATAAATCCATTTTTGGAAGTTTTAAGTGGCATCGTTAGGCTGCCGAATTTTCACAAGGGGATTTTCATCTCACTTTTTATTCCTGTGAGATTAATTCTACATTGGCCACTGTTTCCTTTTGTATAGTGTATTTAATGCCCATTATTTTAATATTTTTATAATATAATCTCATTTATGTATAGTTACATCTTCATTGTATGACCCTTCTTTCATGGGGTTTAGGTTTCGAAAGTTGCCCAAATCGGTAAGGGAACCTTTCACGCTTCCCTTTTAAAAAGACTTATTTTGTTATGTCTTTTAATTTACATATTTTTATGTTGGGATATGTTCTTATATATCCTTATTGATTTAAATTTTATTTCCAAGTGATGAGATACCATTTTATCTCTCATCAACTAATTTTATGAATTTTAAAGTGACGTCGTTAGGCTGTCGAATTTTACCAAGGGAACTTCTTAACCCAATTTCAATTTTTTGGGGTTCAACATGTAGTTATTGAATATGTCATCATTTGAATATGTGTTATTGAAATTTGATTGTTTTACACTTAATATACACTTATATTGGGTGTATTTATATTTGTCACACATAATTATGAGATTTATTTTTCCTTAATTAAAGGATACATTCTTTATAATTGATTTTATCTCATTTTACAATTCTATTAAGACTTCATTGTTGTTATGCACCAATTCACTCTTATATAGTGTTTATACTATCATTTGGAATAATATACCATGAATCCCTTTATTCTAATGATATTATAAAGTTCTTATTAAATGTTATTCCTCAATTATTGTATTCAAGTGTCTCTCATTTTGTTAAAAACCCTTTAACTAAAATATCTTTTTAAATGTTTTAATGATTTATTCTTATAAATATTTATCATTAATATCCATGTTTTCAAAATGGTTTTAAGGATTTATTTATATGGATACTAATGGTTAAAAATTTTAAAAGCTTCAAAGTTGTATGTGAAACTTTGATTCAAAAATCTCTTTATTAAATGTTTGAAATGGTTTTGAAAATGGTTTTTAGAATGGATTAATTATTTCAATATCTTAAAATGTTATACTGTTATTGCAATGTGGGAATGTTATGTTTCCTTTATGCTTAAGTTATGTTCTATTATTATGTTATCGTTCTTGGGAATTGTTTACCAAGACGGGTGGTTCCGTGATAAACTAAGGGCGGGTGAGCCCGATATAGCTCTCCAATGCATTGGGTAACGCGAAGGAGTTAAATGCTAAGGTTTCTCTGAAGAGATTTAGGGAATATACTGTGATGAGTATTCTAAACGTAACCGTGAGAGTTAATCCCTACATAAGAATGTTATGAATGCCTCAAGTTACCTTTATGCCTTATGATTTCTATTGAGTTATGCATAAATATTATGATTTCATGAGGTATGTTAAATTGCTTATGTTTTATGAGTAAAGTATGATTTCATTGATTATTATGTATACATGGACTGATGTTTTCTTTCTGTACTGTTATAACCCTTATTGAGATTTTTATGCTCATCCCAAGTTTTTGAAATGTTTTCATAGGAAATAAATTTGAATAGGGTCAATGATGGGATCAAGGAAATGTCAGGCTGTGTAAAACAAGGAACTAGACATGAAGCTTTTGTTAAAGAGTTTTTATTTTTTTGAAAAAAATGGAAGCTGAGTAGATGCGTCTAATTTGTAATCTTTGAGATGTAATAGCTATGTTTTAATTCTCTAAAACACTAAACCTAAAAAGATCCTCAATGTGAATTATTCATTTAATTCAATAATAAGCAATTTTTAAGGCTGAGTCCTTATATTAATAGTAATATATTAATAAGAGGAAAAGGAAATAGATTGAGATAATCATGAATTTGGATTTCTCAATGCACTACCACACATGGAAAGAAAATAAGGTAGTAGATGGATGGAGCATGAAAGATCATGGAGTCCTAACCAAAATGAGGATTTAAATGGATCATATGTTTCTAGATTTTGTGAATATAGATATGTGAATTATTAAGGAGGGGAAATATCACTTCTTTTTTGATTAATTTCCAAACCATATTTATTATAAAATACAAAAAACCATATTTTGATGATGATAATTTTCAAAAGAAAATTAAATCATTAAATGATGAGAAATGGGAAGACTTTATATATAAATATGAAGTTATGAAATTTTGAAAGCGATTATGCATTACATAAATACCTGATCTAAAAATTGAATTATTAGACTATTCTCATAGATTGAATTTTTCTATACACCTTTGTAGAACCAAGATGTTCAAATATTTAATGGATCATTTTTGGGAGGATAATATGAAGTGGGAAATTACTGATTATATGTAAAGATGTTTGGTTTTTCAATAGGTGAAGTATAATAGACAACATAATAGAGGATTCATTCAACCTATATGATGGTAGGGGTTTTATTCTCATTTCACTATTCAATTAATTTCTTATTATCCTATGAATGTACCATAGTCGCACACCCTAGGGTCGATCTCAAGGAGGCCCCTTCCACACACAGTTTTACTATTGTCACTATTTTAATTTTACTAATATAAAAAGAACCTATTGTAATATAAATGAGGGGTTTTGTTATGAAAATAAATTTAATATATTATATGTGATAATTAAAATTCATAACATAATGAAAAATAAAGAAGAAACAAATAATTCAGTGGAATAAAACCATTTTTCTTGGGGTTTTGTGGTGGTGTTATTATTTTTATTCAAAATATATTTTTCATTATTATATTCAATGTAGATATCCAGACCTTTTACTCTCCACCCTCCCATTTGTATGTTATTAACCTACACCGAGACCTTTGTATATAGAAGTAATCTCTTCCGCGTCAATAAAAAATCCAAAATCCACCATTTGAATAACTTAGATATCGACGAGAAAGAAAATGTTAAAATTTGGAGGAATAAAGAAATAGTATAGAAAGTGGGGAAAACACTCACCACAATCATTTTAACCACTAATAAAATATTAGAATAAAACATGATAAATAATTAATGTGCGAGAAACTCAAATACCACCACTTCCCCCCTTGAACAATAGTGTGAATTAGATCCCCACCATCATGGAGTTAAGAAGAATCATGAAGGGGAAAAATTTAGAAGAAATGGAGGACATGAGAATGAATAAGAATTTCAATATACTAAAATAAAACTAAATTACAAAAGTTAAATCAAAACAAAACTACAAAGAAATAACCACATAAAATTTTCCTCCTTCATGTGGCATTGCTTGGCCTCATCTGGACCTTTCCCAAAAAGCTTTCAAAGGGTTCTCTAGACCTCCTTTCATAGGCCAAAACCCACGAGGACTTTCAGAATCTCATTAAATTTCCAGTGTTCCATCATCACATTGTGTACTTGGGGTCTGTGTTTTGATCTGCTGCATCCTCTTCGAACTCATTTATTTCTTCCCATTTATAGGTACATGACGTGTACTTGAGTTAAACTTTGTGTATAACCCATGAATGGCCAAATCATATTCTGGGGTATTCTTGAGAGTTTTTCCAAATAAAATTTTCTATTGACCTAGAAAATTTCAGAAAATTTTATATCGTCTTTAGATTTTTTATGATTTAATTACCTAATAAAATTTTTATGCCTGTTTGTTTCTATATTTTTATTTATGTTTGACTCATTCAATGAATTAATTAATGAACGAATTTTCTATTGAAATTTAACATGGAGTAGATTCTATGACTAATATTTCATATCCTAGTGGAATCAATGGATTTGGAAAAATAAATTCAGATTTATGGATCGATTAGTGAATCTGGTTCCACCATGCTGTCCAGAAAAACATTCCAAAAATAATGATTTATCTAGGGCCTTAGATATTTGAATTGGGATGTGGTCCATAAAACATAAACTTATACCACAAATTAAGGGTTCCAAAAAAATTGAATCACATGATTTGAATTAAAATTTAAGAATATATGATTGGAATACCAAAGACATAAAAATCTGTAAAAAATCCAGAATTAGGCCATTTTTGCATTTAAGCTCAAAATAAGACAAAAAACTAAAGACATGACAACATCCCATTAAATAACACTGTGGTGGGTTTAAAAACAATGAATTATAGAAAAAAAAATATGTGAAAATATGAGCTTCATCAATCCCACACACTTAATCATTACACTCTTGAGCAATTATAATATATTTAAATCAAAATTCACATGACAATAAAAAATGTGAAAACATCCATGATCTTATAAAAAATAGAATTTCATCATGTCTCTTCTATGAAAAACAATTCGCTTTCCTTTTCAATCCACATATTTGAATTTGTTTATCCTCATAAAACCATCCATGTCCCAATAAAAACCTACATCACATTGAATTTTCTGTCACTCTTCACTCAAGAGAAATTAATTATGGAGTTATGCCCATAATTGGAAAATGAATGTTTCCCCATAAGCTTGTGAAAATTCTCATTTCTCTATAGTGTGAGACATTAAAATGAATTAAATCATGAGTGATTTTATTAAAGGTTCAAATTAATCTGTGGATTTGGGTTGGTGGGTAAATGTTTTAAAAGTTCAAGCCTAGAATGAGAATGTTTTACTCTTAGGTACAATTCATGAATAATCAAGTGAAAAAATAGGATTAACCTCACTTAAATCCCTCTGAGAATGTCAAACACAACAACACCACTTCTTTGACATGGGAAATGATCCAAAAAGAGATTATAAATAATGATATCATCCATGTTCTCCCTTTTTTGGTGAAGCTCTAGAAAGGAAGAACTTCATTTTTTGTCTTTTTTTTGTAAATCTCCAGAAAGGAACAACTTTATTTTCATTTTATTCATTTTTTCTGAAGGAGTATCGAATTATACAAATGAAGCATAATGAATTTATTACTCATTCCCAATTATCAAATAATAAATAGCCCAAAATGATGATGCACACCTCACACCACCCAAAAATAAAACACATCCCAATTAACACACACAAAAGGCACTTCCCCACACTCAAACTTGACATATCCATGAAAAAATAATAAGAGTGTGGGTAGGTAAAGAACAATTGGCATGTAATGTGGAGTAAAACTATAAGGTAATTCATGGAATCTAAGAGATAACAAAGGATAAATGTAATGGTAGGTCTCAAGATAATATGTGGATAGCCAAAGTAGTGCCTCAATCATATCAATTTTTTTTCCTGAAATCCAAAGCATTGAAAGAGAAAAATCAGAAATTCTTATTCTCATAAAAAATAAAAGTTTCCCTCAAGAAAGTGTGGGTATTAGGAAGAATATATCAAAGTGGTTCACATTATTTCACAAGAATGGGAAAATATTTTGGTCAGTGTTTCATGGGAATGGATTTTAAAAATTGGTGAAACTCATAAAAATGATTGAAAATCCAATTCAAAGAAAAAGGTTTTCACATCAACAATCATTTAATCTCCATTTTTTAAAAACTTGTTTCAATTATCTCAAAATTAATTGATGTGTGAAAAAGTGATAATAATATTTATTAAAGCTCAAAGAACCTAAAAAATGAAAAATAAAAAAGAAAATTAAAAAAAAAACTAATCTGGTTGAAACTCCTCCCATACTTAGACTCAAAAACCATTAATTTTAGTTCAATAAAAATATGTGTAGAAAAACTAATTGGAAGGAAAGATACAAAATGACTTTATTTTTGAATGGAACCTTTGAGTTATGATCCTAGGTACTACCACTTATTCCTAAAAATCACAAAATAAAGTAACTCAGAAGAAAACAATAAATGAAAAGGATAAGGATTAGAAAAGAAAGGCGATAATGCTTAGTTTCACCCCCTAGCAAGTTATAGGTGTTTACTTCCCCTAGTCAGGTAATTGCAGCAGGTTAAACCCATTCCAAATGTAGATGGGGTTTCTTGCTCATGAACCACCTCATTTTATTTTTTCCAACATCCATTAGTGGATTCTAGAAGTGAGAACCCAAAAATAAAATAATAATGGCCCCAACTCCATACAAGATGAAGTAAATAATTTGAGTTGTAGAGGGGTAGGGAAAAGGATGAAGGGTGATCCATGTTTCCTTCTATGGTTTCCTCATCCATATAGTAGTAAAGTTGATGTAGGGGGATAGTCGCACCACATGCTTCTCAAGATCTTATTTTTCAATCACCACCACTTGGGTGGTATCTTCATTAACCTTCATGTACTGGTTCATTTGTGCTGTATCAGAAATTTTAGATAAAGGGAAGTTATAAAAAAAATCAGCTTGAATAAGATTAAAACAAGAATAATTAATAAATAAATATTCCCTTTAAAGAAAGTAAACAAGGTAATTGATCTCTTTAGGTAGAACCATTCGTAGCTTAATCTCATTAGGTGAATCTTTATCATTGTCTCCCAATGAATGATAGAGTTATAAAGGTGGTTATGTATCATTATCAGGAATGGGAAGATCACGTTTTAGGTTATTATCAAAAAAGTTATTCCAAGATTCTTCAAAAAACTATAGATCTCTCATATATGCATCAGATAACATGTATGATTCAGTGACCTCCTCAAGAAATGGTCGAGTACGGGAAAATGATATTAATTACATTAGAATATCATTCTCACCTGCCTGAGGTTCTTTAATATAAAAAATGATTGGTGAAATTTCTTCCACCACTCGTTCTGGTTCCGGTTCTGGCTCATGTTCCGACCATCGGACAATGTATTCTTAAATGAGGTGAGCAAGGTTGTCTAGTTGTATTTGGAGCTCCTCACAATTTTTCTTCAAAAATTATCCCCTGTGACATAAATTTTCACTAGGATAATCATATGAGAAATCAATAAAATAATCCATCTTGACCTAAAAAATGATATGTAATGACATTTTTTTAAAAAAAAATTATTTTTTAATTATTTTTAAAAAACTGCATGTGAAAGAACTATGCCTCCCTAGAAACGTTTCCAAATTGATGTTAAGGGTTTTATTCATGTTTACCTATTCAATTAATTTCTTATTATCCTATTAATGTTCCATAGTGGCACACCCTAGGGTCGATCTCAAGGAGGTCACTTCCACGCACAGTTTTTTTATTATCATTATTTTAATTTTACTAATATAAAACTAACCTATAGTAATATATATGGGGGTTTTATTATGAAAATAAATTTAATATAGTATATGTGAAAATTAAAATTCACAACATAATGAAAAATAAAGAAGAAACCAAGAAGTCAGTGGAAGAAAACCATTGTTCTTGGAGAATCGTGGTGGTGTTATCAATGTTATTCAAAATATGTTTTTGTTATTATATTCAATGTATAGATCTATACCTTTCACTATACACCCTCCCATTTGTATCTTATTACCCTACATCAAGATCTCTTCATATAGGAGTAATTTCTTCCACATTAATACCTAAGCCAAACTCCAACATTTGAATGAATTAGATATCTATGAGAAGGAAAATGTTAAAATGAGGAGGAAGAAATAAATAGTAGAAAAAGTAGGGAAAACACTCACGAAAATAATTTTAACCACTACTAAAATCTTATAACAAAACCTGGTAAATCATTAATGTGAGAGAAACTCAAATACCACCACTACCCCCCTCGAACAACTCCAGGAATTAGCTCTCAACCTTCATAGTGTTAAGAAGAATCAGGAAGGGGAAACACAAAAATAGGAAAGAAATAGAGGAAGTGAGAAGGAAGAATCCGTCTAATATATTAAAGGAAAACTAAATTACAAAAAATTAAATCAAAACAAAACTATAAAAAATAGCCACATAGAATTTATCTCTTTCACTTAGTGTTTCTTGGCCTCGTTCAGACCTCACCTAGAATGCTATGGAAGGGTACCCTGAACCTCTATTTATAGACCAAAACCTATGGGTACATGCAGCATCTCATTAAATCTCTAGCGTGATGTCGTCACATCATGTGTTTGGGGTCTGTGTTTTTCTCCACTACGTCCGCTTTGAAATCATTTATTTATGCGCGTCGACAGGTACACAACGTGTACTTGAGTTACACATCGTGTAGCCCCCTTTAATGGCTGAATCATCCACTTAAGTCTTCTTTATATTTTTTCCAAATTAAATTTTCTATTGACCCAAAAAATTTCATAGAATTTTAAAATGTTTTTATATTTTTATGATTTAATTAATAAACACGAATTTTTATACCTGTTTATTTCTTTATTTTTATCCATGTTTGACTCATTCAATTAATTCATTAATGAATGAATTTTCTATTGAAATTTAATATGGATGTACATATAAGAGTAATATTTTATATCCAAGTAGAATAAATTTATTTAGACAAATAAATCCTGATTTATGGCTCCATTTGTAAAATGGGTTCCACCACACTGTCTAGAAAAACTTTCCCCAAAAAATGATTTATTTGGGGCCACGGATTTTTTAATTCTTATCTGGTCCAGTTGACCTAAATTTATCACACAAATTAAGGGTTCTAAAAAAAATTTAATCACATGATTTGAATTAAAATTTAATAAGATATGGTTGAATTACCAAAGACATAAAAATATTTTAAAAATCCATAATTAGGCCATTTTAGCATTTATGCTCAAAATAAGATAAAAACCGAAAAATGAAGAAATGATCATTAAATAAAACAATATTTTGTTTAAAAACCTTGAATTAGAGAATAAAATTTGTGAAAATATGAGCTTCATCACTCTACCAATTCCTTTGTGGAAATGGAATGAAATTACTAGACACTTTTTTACTATTTGACCAAAATATCCTATAAATAATGATGAAATATGGGTCATTATTGATCACCTTACCAAATATGTATAGTTCCTCGGTATAAGAGAAGATTTAAATCTTCATCACCTTGTACAACTGTCTATTAATGAAGTTGTAAGACTTCACGATACATCTCTTTCAATTATTTCTAACTGTGATCCATGATCTCAATCGAAATTTTGAAAAAGTATTCAGAAAGCCCAATATACTGAGCATAATTAGAGAACTATCTATTACCCTTAAACTAGTAGAAAATTCAAAAAGTTTATTCAAACTTTAGAAGATATCTTGAGGTCATCCTCACTTGACTATCAAGGTATTTGGAATCAGTATTTAAATTTGGTGGAGTTTTCCTTTAAATATTGCTTCCATTCAAGTATTAAAATGGTTACATATGAAGTATTATATGGAAGGATATGTCATACACAAATTTTTTGGGAAGAAGTTTGTGAATGAAAGCTTTGGGCCCCAAATTTTTTTAAGGAGACAAGGATGAAGGTACAAACTATTCAAAACCACAATAAAGTATCTCAAATTTAGAAAAAGATCCTTGATGATAAATGAAGGAAAAATATGGAATTTGAAGTGGGACATCATGTTTTATTGAATGTATCTTCATGGAAGAGTGTCATAAGGCTTGGAAAAAATGGGAAACTTAGCACCAGGTGCATTAGAACTTTTGAAATTCAAGGAAGAATTGGATTTGTCACTTACCACTTAGAAATTCCACCTAGCCAATCTAAAGTAAATGATGTGTTCCATATCACTTTATTGAGGAAGTATATAATATATTGAACACATGTTCTTATATGAGGAGAAATATAATTAAAACATGATTAAATTTACTATAAACTTCCAATCCAGATTTTCATAAATAGAGAACTAGTGTTGAGGAATCAGATAATTGTAAAATTACTCTTAAGAAATTATAATATAGAAGAAGAAAAAAAGGAACCTGAAAAAATTATGATAAAAAAAACCCATATCTATTCATGATGTGAAATTATAGAAATTTTAGGGGAATTTTTTTTTGATGGATGGAAGAATCCAACTCCCAAGCTTCAATTACATTAAAATTTACTTTTTTAAAGGCACAATAACATAAGACATATAGTTATATTGAAGAATGTAATTAAGAAAATAAATTCTTAAATTTTATAAATTTAATTTTCTTAAATTAATTTCATTTTTGAAAACATCATAAAAAAATTAATGTAGGGAGATTTTTTTTTCTGAAATGAATGATTTTTTAGCAAATAGTGAAAAATATTGAATCTTCAAATACTGTCATTTATATGTATTGAATAAAGATATTTAAATGTAAAATTATATTTTTATTCGGTATTAAGGTAATATATGATTAAATTTATCTATAATAATCTAATATGAATGAAAAATTCATCATTTTGGTATAAGTTAATTTTTATTCTTAAAAACGTATTTATCTAAAAACTATTTTTCATTATATTATATGAATATATAATAAAATTATTTTCTACCAATTATAAATGTTGAATCTTGAAAAATTGATGCCTTATTTGGAATTAGGAGGTCCAAATTTGGTAAATATTCCCCTTTAATTTTGATCCCTTATTAATAGTAACTGTGGAAATACTTATCACATCGATATGGAGTTTATCATGTAATTAATGTTTGAAATTAGTTAATAAGGAGTTAAAAATAAACCCAGCAATTAAATTTATTTCATCATATGGGTGGAATTTATCAATAAACATCCCAAATTCTAAAATATGTAATTTTGGAGCCATTTAACCTTGGTAATGATATTTATATTATTTTAAGTAAAGAAAATTCCAAAATACCACTCTCCTACTTTTAATTTATTTTTTAAGTTCAAATTTTGATAAGAATATATTTTGAATGAATCTAAAAGATTATTTTGAGCATAAAAACAATTGTTTTTTTCATTTTGGTTTATTTATAAAATTTTAGTTAATGAATAATTATCTTAAACTCTTATACAACACTGATTAAATATTTATTAAGTTATTAGAAAACTAAAATTAATTATTTCAAAAATATTTCAAGTAATAAAATTTGGTTGAGTTATAGTATACCATGAATTTTATAGATAGATATAAAAAAAATAAAGTTTTTATTATAATTATAGATTCGAATTTCATAATTTTCTTGAAGTCTTTAAAGTCAAATTAAATTAATAGTGTCAACCACTACTATAAAATTGCTCTATACCAACAGTTCATAATCAATTGTGTTGGCTAGAGAACCATTGGTATAGCCTTCACCAATGGTTCTATGAAATGTTGGATACAATTCCGTGTTTATTGGCCTATACTAGTAGTTTTTAATAAACCATTGGTATAGGCCACCTATGTTTATAGTTTACTAATGGTTTTTTCAAACTATTGGGATACCCATACCTAACTACACACCATACCAACAATTTCATTAAATCAGTAGTATAGGTCAATACCAATAGTTTTGAAAACCATTGGTATCGACTTCCCATTCCTTGGAAACTAAAATATCCCCATGAACCCCACCTTTTCCCAATACTTGAAAACATCAGTAGACACCAAAACCCCTCTAGCCCCTACCTCAGACCAAAAATGATAAGCATCATCGAACACCTACACCTATAAACACCCAAGCACCTGCACCCAAACCACTTCCAACCAATTTAATAAATTCAAGAAACTAATTAATGTATTCAACCAATGATAACACACATTTACAACATCACACATATTGATTCACATCAAATTTTCAAACATCACTTGTCATAAATATCAATAAAAAAAATGTAATAGATCAATCTGTATATCATTATAACCAATATCATCACCATCGTCATAATCACCATTATCCTCAATATCATCCTCACCATCATCCTCAAAATCACCATCACCATCACCATCATCAAATCCATCTCCAAGAATATCATTATCCCGACCACCATTAGAATAATTGAATGATGAATCATATAATAAACACATCATCAACATGTATATATTAAAAACCATGGTGGTATCTAGTTGAAGTGATGTAAATAAGGATTCCATAAGTTTCTTAAATTCCTTATTAGACTTTTTATTCTTTTCACATCCCTACATGACTATTTTTAGCCTCTACTACCTCTATACGAGCATGTACTGACTCTGGATGAGCTATGACCAACTCAGTGCTACCATAACTAGAACCTGAAGTGGGATGATATCTAGTGGGAAAAATACCCTTCCATGTTTGAAAAAATACTTTCCCATGGTGGTGATCTCCTAATAACTTATGAAAATGGTCATTTAGTCCAAAGTTTTCACTTTCGTTCTCATCAAGGGCCTCTAAAGCACACTGTTACAAAATATAAATGGACTTTTTTTTTTGAAAAATAGACATTAAAATGTGAAATTAACAAATTAAAACTTAAAATCTACTGTTGTGTTTTTTCATTTACTATGATTCCATATTTCTTCTTTCTTCTCATGCCAAACAATTTTTTCTCGTGGAACACATCTTTCAATATTCAATATTTCCCTCTATAATGACATTTAATATAGAAAACCATTATTCAATGATAATGAATTTTTGAATATGATTAAGTTATTGAAATTAATATGTAAATGTAAAATTAATAACCAAAACCTATTGAATTAAATTTCATAGAAATGTATTATATTATCCCTAACAATGTGAAACTATAATCAATCAAACCAAAATAAAGATATTGATTATAGGTTAGGGAATATTTCAACCCGAATGTTTAGTTATGAGAGATTCCTTCTAAGGGATGGAATTTGTAATTGATTATGGTGGGATTCTAACCAAGAGATTCATTACGGATTGTATAAGAATATCATTGATAGATTGATAATAGGTTGGGGAGATCCTAACTGAGCGACTCATTATTATTTTGGTGATATTCCATGTGATTAATTTGTTTTGTTCATAAGAGATTAAAAACATGAAATTTTCCCTATATATGGGTTGAGAATTGTTTTATCCAAGATTTATATGATTTTGGACTAGTTGAAAATTATTTAATCAAATATTCTTTATTGGGACAGGTTTATATAGGTGGATGAGTTACAAAACCAATAACTATGTGTAGGTTTCAAAATGTAAACTATCAAAGACTAAAGGAGGTATGAATCAATCATTAAGGCGGATTTCTGATCATATAATTATATGATATGTGTATACATATATACTTATAGATCTTATTTCATTTGTTATATGGATGGAGAGACATATATTTTCACCTTATACTTGTAAATTATCATTTGTATATAATTTATTTTAACTTTTATGTTAGTGTGATGAACAATATATTGGTGAGTGTTATAGAGGGGATAAAAAGAGATATATAGATTGGCCTAAGGTAAGGTAGTGGAAGATATATGTTGCCACTATTTATTTTTGTCATTTTGTATATTTTTTCCTTGATCACCCCATTAGTTTTCCTTCCATTAATACGTGACTATGATTTACATGACTAAGGTTTTTATATCTCATGGTATATGGTTTTACTTAGGGATTCTGTTCATATAAAATTCCAATATTATTTAATTTATTAAAATTTAATTTTTTAATTTTTTTTAATTTTTATTGATATTAACTAGGTTATCATCTACCCAAATTGATTTATTACTCCCCTATTTCTATATATAAACCTCTTGTATATGTGGTGTCAGGTCTGAGGTTTTTGTCTCCCTATATCAGAATATATGTGTAGGTTCTAAAATGAGAAAATTAAGAACCTTAATTAGATATTTTTGGTATTTATATTAATTTTCATGACATGGTAGATGAAGTTTGTATTTTTTTTAAAGATAGGGCCTGAGCCTATTTTATTAAGAATAAATAACTATTTCTATTTGGACAGAGGTATACCCATTAAATATCTTATAGGACTAAGGACACATGGCTCATGGACATGGCCTGAAGGCCCTGTGAAACATCATGCCTACATCATCCTACCTATGTCACCAGGCCTATGTCATGTTTGTGTCACCGCCTACCGGCATCAAGCCTACATCATGGACTGTGGAATAAATCCCCAAGGGGATTTCTAGGATTAGAACCCTGGTCATTTAGATGTAGGATTATGGGGTTTACCACTCAGGAAGAACACAACCGTAACTATAATTAGTTAGAAATTTAGTTTAAGGATATAATTGTCCCTATCCAGCACTTACATAATCTCTAATTCATGTTTCTTTTATGTTAGGAATATTTTTAGTATATTTCATTGTTAATAATATATTGATTATGAAAATGTATGCTATTTATGATTATGTTTTATTATTTATCTATTGGACTCTGGTGGAAATAGGTATGTATACATGCATCATACTTAGCATAATGGACCACATGATATATGCATGTTTGCGTGTAATTATGGATCATTATTTCTGGAATGAAAAAGAAGATTCAGTTATTAAAAATATTAAAAATGATTTATTTATTTATTTCTTCAATAAATTTTCAAATTTAAAATACATCTTTCACTAGAAACTTCATTTACCCCTAAAAACAAAGATAATAGGAGGTATTCAAAAGAACCAAAATATATCAAATAAACTATAATAAACATAATACTTGAAAAAATATGGAATGCCCAGAATGTATGAAATAATTTCTGTTCAGGTGATTAGGACTCTAAAGAGTTATATAAATGGAACTTATTAGGAAAATATATTCTTATTGGCTAAATTTATCCATCATTGAGTACTATTATTTGATCACCATTAAACATAGATGAAACCAAATCTCTTCGTTGCCCTATCTCTTGGAATTTCATATCTTGAAAGGCATCAATGGAATAAGTGGGGTGATCCACCAAATTATCTTGCATGAAAAAAATTCACCCCACACAAAAATCCCTCAAGTGTCATCAATTATACAAGAAAAGTAACTATTCACCAACAAAATGATGAATGTGTATATCTCAATTATTAATTGAAAATGTCAGTTGGAAGAACATGTTTTGAAGTCATGAATTAATCCCAAAGTGAACTTCCTTCAATAATATCCCTTATAAAATCTATATTAAAAAATTAAAAGTCTCATATATTCATTTTAGGTTGATATTTCCATCATTTAAAGGGAGGAAAAATTGAAATGGAAATACTTCATATGTGTACATATATTCTTAATATGAGTAACATAAATGTATAAAATAGTAATAGGGATAATTTTTCAAGTATTAATTAAATTAGTTGAGTATGCTATTACCCTAGAGGAGTAAATGGGGGACTAGTAAATAAATTCACAAGAGGCTTTTTGATTCTAGATATAAAATCAAAAAAAATCATTGAGATTTCGTAAGAATAATGTAAAAATTTAGAGATGTACCTTAAACATTGGAATAGAACAATTCTAAGTTGGGAAGAGTTGTCATGTGTCACACAATTTTTTAAAATTTTGAATTATTTATAGTTTGGATATCTAATATATTCTAGAACTATTTTTTTGAAGATAAAAATGATCTTATATTATGTGATATTCTATTCAAAAACACTATAAAGAATTGAATGGTATATGATTCAAGATGAGTATGAAGAATCAATCAATATTTTTTGTGTTATTAAATATAATTTCATTATGAGCTAATTTTTAATGCTAAAAATCCCTTTTTATGTGAACATTCTTTCCAGTATTAGTATTTTTAAAATTTTTCTGGATCTCATGGTGGTTTTGAATGGGAAAATAATTTGACTCCCTAGGAAATATAAATGTATGTTTAGATAAGGAATTACATGAGTCTAAATAAAAGAAATTTCAAGGATTTCTGGTGACTAAATTATATTAGAGATGATATCATGGCTGAGAATCATTTCAGATTCCATATTCAAAATGTGGAAAAACTATTCATGTAATTCTCTCTGAATATAAAAGGGAAATATAAATAAGGAATTGAATCCATAAATTGAGAAGAGATACTGATACATTTCTGTATTGAAGAATGATTTTATAAATGTAAATTAGAAGTAGATTGACATGGTAAAAACAATTCTTCTAGTATTCAATTATTGAAGTAATTTTACTGATTAAAGTATCAAAGAATTGATTGAATATTTTTTCCTATATGAGAGGTGATTCGAATTATTTTAAAGGGAAACCAATCGTACTAAATCCTATAAAATGTTCAAATATCTACTCTTTGGTATATCATTTTTCTTTTTGAATACATAATATCAATATTAATACTAAAAATTCGTTTGGCCTTAAATTAATATTCTAAGACTTCATGACCATTTCCTCAAAGGGGTAAATAATATTTAAGTTACTTTATCATTTTATTTTACACCATTATATTGGGGATTTTATATTGTGTTGAATATTCATAAACAACTAATGCATAGATTATTCATGTGATGTTATGCTACATTCTTTAAAAATTATTATTTTTCTATATATTATAGTGGTAGTAGAGAAAAAGTATAAAATGTTGTGATAATTTTTAGATATGTTATGTTGTCATTTTTTTTATTCTTGGTGTGTGTTTCTTGGTTGTGGATTATTTAGGAGTGGCTGGGGTGTGCTGCCAAGTGTGCCTTTCTTAGCAGTGGGCTAGCTGAGTGTGGTTGTGGAGGCCATATGCTGTCAGGAGTGGGAGGTATATATTGAAAAATATTTGAATGGGAGAAAATAAAGTGGTTGGATTCACTAAAAATTAGGATTTAGGATAATATACCAATGAATAATAAAATTTTGAAGTTGTGGCTATGAAGTCAGATATAAAACCACCCACTGAAAGTAAATTTCTATAGTATAAATAGGTAAAAACGTGGAAAATAAGCTAGGAAGATGTGTACATGTTCAATAATGAGATAGAATAATTATGGAATATTAATATAACACCTAAAAAGGCTTATAAGGGACTCAAAAAGCCTTATTAAACTTGTTAATCATGATTCCATCTTTAAGTTAATTTCAAACAACTATACAAAATTAGTTGTTGATTCCCCACGAAGTGGAGGACCAAGAGAAAGGAAGCACCCTTAAAGAAGTAAAAAATTCATTGTTGAATACAATTTATTTCTTAGGTGAAAGTATCAAACATATTATGGGAAGTGATGCAGAATAATCCACTAATGTGCTTCCATTTAATGCTGTTGGAGATAATATGGGGGTAAAATGAAGATCAAAGATTCCTACTTAATGTATACATACGTGATGATAGATTCAAGAAATATATGAATGATCTAGAACCATTGATCATTCATGAAAAATAATTCATATATAAATATTTGGATAATTAATACACCTTAAGAAAATCATTGAATCATAAGATGATAAGTAATAAATATTTTAAAAATTTATACCTAATTAAATATGAGTGTTGAAGAAAAATACGTTCTTCCTCTCATGTTCCATCATCATAGTCTTCCCAAAAGTTTAGAATAATTTAATATAATACTTTTTTATTTCTTTCTAAAACTTCTTAAAAAATAACTTTCAAGAATATAAAATAGAATATTAATTTAAATCATAATATTTTCATTCAAAACCTCAAATCTGATTAATACCTTAAACACAATACTCTTCTAGTGGGAAACAATTTATTTATAATTTGTTTTTGAACACTCATTAATGATACGAGTGACCTATAAATCCATTAAAATAATAACAAGACAACCATTATAAAAATCTTGATTATATGATCTTTATGGAACACCAAATTCCATGAGACATATAGTCCTTGCTGCCTCACTATTGAGAAAATTATCACAAATATTCTATCAAAATATTAATTCATATAATAAATTAATAATATAACATTAAATATAATAAGTTTTTTTACCCAAATTTGTGGATAATATTATCATTTACTCCATTTTTAACGTGTCTCTAGGATAGTGGGGTGGAAAGAATGATTTCAGAGTATTTGGAAAGAGTCTTTATAAAATCTTTTCATTCCTGCTATATTTTACTAATCATGTGATTACCCTTATTACTCTCAACCATCAACTGTGTGTGGTAGTTCCAAAATTGATGCATGTATGTATACCCATGCTTCCTAGTGGTAGATCAAGATATAAAAGGAAAAAAATAAAATTTTATATCAATGTATATTATAATAAGAATAAATTACGGTTATTTTTTACTAGGTTTCTATGAATATACTGGAGCTGGCCTGATCAGTGGGTATTGTTGGATCCCTAGGATCTGAAGGAACATTGAACTATACAGTAGAAGTGGGGTCTAATTTCTTCTCATGAGGATAAAAATGTGGAAATGTATAAGATGAAGGAGAATAAATGTAAAGGTATAGAGATAATGAAGTATAAGAAAAAAAATCTTGCATAGACATCAATGGAAAAGTATCACATGGATAGGGAGTGAGATCTATCATCAGTTAAGGAAAAGAAATACGAGAAGGATCATATTCAAATGGCGGCAATAGTATAAGTGTTATAAATATCTCGAGTTACTCTAATGATAATATAGGATAAGAAAGTGTGCTATATGGTATATTTGATGAAGGGACATGGTGTGATCAGGTACAAAGAGTGGTGCGAGTAGCTTTAGTACCCCCTCACATCATATGGATGAGCACCACTTCCACTAGGTTGGTCAAAGAATAATTATCTCATGGGTGGTGGTTCTTGAATAAAATTAAAAAAAAAATATTAACATGACTTTATATGTTATTGATATATATATTTGAAATAGAATACTCACAATAGGAACTAGGGGAGGAATTCACATCTATCTAATGTGATGATTATTATCAGACATCCTCTTCCTTTTCACCTCTTCAATATTTTTCATTTCCTATTTTAGAAAACAAATATTTATTTAATTGTAAATTAACAACTAATATATAATCCAAAAAAGAAATAATAAGTCAAATGAATTAATTAGGTAATACCAATTTTCAACCCAAATAAATGAAGCATAGTGAGATAAAATAATAATATTATATCAATTGATAAGAATATAAAAAAATGAAAATTAAAGCAATCAATTTTGTTTGTATAGTTAGGTTATAATACAGTTCAATTCAAAACTATAAAATGAAACTCAAATTAAAATGCAACCAATATATATTGAAAATTCACATGAAGGTCCAGTTGGATACACAATATATGTAATAAATATTAAAGTAATTTTAATAGTACCAACCTAGACAACCCAAGTCAAGATAATCCAAAATAACTGACAACACATATGGATGATTCTATATATTTACACCTCAACTTATGGTTGAGAATCAAATATGAAAACTGAACTATTGGAGTTATCATAAGTTGTAAACTGATTGAGGCTATTTGGGGTAGTGATTGTTTTTATTTCATCTCCACCATCATAAAAAATATATATTGGGATTACTTTAATAATGAAACCAAATTCAGGTCTTAGATGATCTTTTATATAAAAATGTGTTTCACCATTGATTCCAATATATATGGCTCATTAGTAGCAATAATTAGGGTCATGTAAATAACTCTAAATCCAAAATCATCAATAAATTTTCCATGTATTATCGTCAAATCAAACCACTTGAATTTTATCATGGTGACTCAACCATGAGACTAATAATCCAATTTTATTATTTTCTCAATAACTCCATAATAAGATACATTTTAAAATTGAGGTAAACTATTTGATGCATTGGCATAATATTAAGCTGTGGCAGTTACCATAACACCATCATGTTGTGTTCTAATGTTTATTTCTCATTCAATTATAATAAATTTATACTCATTGATCACAATTGAAATGCATTCACAAACCACTAAATTAGTACCAAAATCAAAACTTCTTATTTACTCAGACACAAAGTGAATAGGTAAACTCAATTCCTAAAATATAAATGATTATTAAAATTAACTCAATATAATTTTTTATTTTATTTTATTTCACTAATAAACTTACCTTAAATTTTAACCAAGTAGAAAACTATTTTATATACAAATTCTCTTTTTTTATCAAAGATAAATAAAAATGATTTGTATTTATAATTTCATTATGTCCCCTCCACAAAAATATATAAATAATTTAACACTTATGTAAAATTACATGGTATGAGATAATATATACATGTTCAATTTTTTTTACTTGATGTAGTCATAAAAAAAAATCAAAGTCAAACAAAACTATGTGATGTTCCATATCTTACTATTCAAGGATTAATGTAGTAAATGTATATGATCCATAAATTCCCCCTATTTTGGGAAGTGAGAGAAAACTGGGTTCAATTTTCTTATACTGATATTTTTGAATTCTCATTGGTCAGTTTTGTCTCATGGTCACATCAAAAAAATACATTGAATAGAAATACATACATTCTTGAGTAAGGTAACCTTTCACAATGGAACCTTCAGTATGGTTCCGATTCCAAACATAAGATTTCAATGTGTATATATTTCATTTAGCTGGATATATCCAATGAAAAGAAAAAGGTCCTCCAAGAAGTATTCCAATTGGATTTTCAACAATTAAATGCAACATTCATGTGAAACATTATGAAGGAAATAATTTCTTTAACTCACACAAAATTAATGGTTCCTCTTCCTACATTTCTTTCCAAAAAGACTTATATTTTTTGGCACAAATATATTCATAAAAATGAAACAATAGAATAACTTCCACCCTTGAATTATTGGAAAATAAATGAAATATTTCTATCAGAATTAACTCATGAAGAGGGATATGATAACCACAAGTCTTCAAAGATTTCAACTTCAACACTCTTATATTGACCCATTTTGATATGTTTCTTAAATGGCCATCAGGAACATTGATAGCCACTAGTACTTATAGAAATTGATTTTTTTCTCTAAGTGTCATTATATAGGAAGCACAAAAAGCCTTCAATTTTTTTCATTTATACACACATGATGCAATTCTGGACTGATACCCCAATCCCCCAAGTCACGATGACATTGTAAATCATCATTTTTCTTCCCCTTACAATTTAGAATAATTTAAGGAAACTTTTCAAAAAAATATTTTTTCAATGTGTAGTATGTCTAAACAATAACATAACAAATTTTGTAACCAATAAGGAAACTAAAAGAAGATACTTTTATTCTTCCAAATGTAATTGGATTTAGTGGAAACATTCTTCCTATTTTTAGATTTCACCTGACCTTTCTAGAAATAAAAAAATAAAATCTCTCAATTAATTAATCACATCATTTTTAGACATATGTTGGTGGAATTTTGGTCTCTATGGTATCATCATATCCTTGATGAATATTCCTATATAGATGATCCAATGGCATAAATCGTCGATGTCCCATAAAATCAAATCTACGACAATATTTAAGGCTCCATATCATGTATTCTTCAAATAGTTAGGAAAATAAAGTTTTCCCTTCATGATCCAGCTATATATAATTGCATAAGTAGGAAAATAATTTATCATCCACAGAAGCACGACACTCATATGAAATATGACTTTAGAATAGGCTTTGTATAAACAAAAATCCACATTCCTAAGATGCTTCCACTCTTTTATTAATGGTTTCAGGTATACATCTATATAATTTCAAGGATCAGAAGGTTAGTATATGAGTATACTCTTTAAATTGAAATGTTTTTTCATACAAATCCCTAGAGTAAGGTTATAAATGTATATGAAAAATGACCATGTGCTGTTTAGAGTGAGAATCTGATTAAACATATTAAAACAATCACATGATAGACCCAAGATCAGATTACTCACGTCAGCTACAAAATCATGTTATCAAGAATCCAATGTATGACATTCCAATCCATCTACTAGATTATGTGTAGAGTCTTGCTTAAGATTCCATTTAGTGGTGCCCCAAGATAATGTCCACAGACCTCAAGCGTGCCTCCCCGTGTGACCGAGGCTGCCGACTAGTAGTGAGGGCCTAGGGTGTGTCCGTCGGGATACTATCCCCTCATAGATAATAGTATAGTATAATATATATTTATATATAATAGATAAATAATCAATAAAATTAGTAATAGCATGCACTAAGACAACATAACTAGTAACCCACCATATTAGAATCAGTAACAACATATAGTAGTGGAATAATAATAAGACATGAAATTAAAATGAATAAGAAGAAGCTTAATGATACATTAGTATAAAAATGATTGTGATGATTAGGTAACCATATAAAAACAATAACATGGGGAACAAGAGATAAAAACATATACCACATGACATGAAAAATAAAAAAGGCCAAAAGAAGCTACTAATACCATCACAAGCATAGAGTCGGTCCTCTAACCCCATACTCCATCCTAGAACTATTAATAAAACACCAGAATCATGACACTTCCCTTAATCTGTACCTATAATAATAATGTCTGATTAGGTACCAAAAGTATCCCCAGAAGGGCATGATATATACTCAGTAGGCCCCCACAAACAATGTCTAGATCAATCCATATCATGCAATATAAAATTTACAATGTTCCATTTATAATAAATACAATACAAAATTAAATAAAAAAGAACATTGGACAGGTTCCACTTGGTAAACCCATCTAACTTTACCTGCATTCATGTAAGACAGGTGTGTCTGAGCTGAGAAGTCCTGCACAAGTAAAGTCAACAGAAGAAAGTATTAAAAGATGGAATATCCCCAAGCTTCTTATTTGACTTATAGAACACATCCCGGAATTTTCAATTTATATATGTCATTTTATATTTAAAACATTCCTTGAACTTAGGAATATGTACCCTGAGACCATCCAAGGTAGTCCGAGTGGAACCCTAAGTATCATTATAGGGGAAATATATATGAAAAATTCCATATGAGTCAATCTGAGGAGAACCATAAATAAAATACAAAATGTCATGCCAAGAATGGTGTGATAACAGCAAGAACTAACATTTGATTCCATCCCTCATATCCCACATAGGGTCCTGAGTCTCTCTCATTTCATGAAACAACTATCTAGCCACTGATCCCATCCAAAGGGTCTTCCCTAGGGAACTTATGTCACTCATTTTTAGGTAAAAGTAAACTCACAGAGATCCCATCCCAGAAATAGGTCGTGTCTCCCCCAACGTGTTTACAATTCAATAAAAATTTCTAACTATACGGCACGATGGTCCCATCCAAGGTGTCCTTAATTTATGACTTCTTGTATAACCCTTAGTGAAAAGGTAAAGACATAATTTAGTTACCAATATCATGAAATTTAAAAATAAAACATTAATAATATAATTATCAAGTTTTCTAAGGCATTTGATTAAGAAAACCATTTATGACATAAGGTGTAGGGCCTAACTTATGTTTCATCATTAAATTCAACTTAATTAATTAAATCAATGCACTAATTATAATGAAACACCCCTCAAGGCATTTTTAACCAATTTAGAACTAAGGGAAAAGATTCTTCTAATGTAGAACACACCAATTGGGGTAGTTTAAGTTAATGAGAAAATCCTTGGTTGTGATTCGCCTCTAGATAGGTTTTTAATGGGAATAGAAAATTACACAATTGAATTTATTTAGAAAAATTAGAGGTGGCTCCAGAAGGGTCTAGTCCCTGGTTCAATGTCACATGTTATAAAAGGTATGGAACTATGGGAAGGGAACTAGACCACCTACCTTAGGTTCATATCACTCTCATTTTCCGTTGTCAGCCCTTGAATCAAGCTAGATTGGAAGAAATCGAAGAAATTATCAAATGCCCTAAAAATGGGGAAACATAGCTTGTACCTAAACAATGAAAAAGAAGAGAAGAGAAACATGAAATAAAAGGAATGTTATTATAGATCTTACCTCAATATTTTTTATGCATTTGATGGTGAAGGAAATAGATGGAGAATGAGGGAGATATCAAAATCCCTAGTGGAGGAAGAAGGGAGGTGGTCACGCGTGGGAGATGAGTTGGTATACTGGAGAAAGAGGGAGAAAGAGGGTTCGTATTATTTTAATTTTTAAGATAGAAGGGTAATTTTAACTAAATTTACTGGGTCACATGGTAGGCTAAATTGTGTGCTAAACTGTGCACCCAATTCTAAATAAAAAGGAACCGCACATGGTTTGGGTGCATGGTTTGACTAACCGTGCACAAACCTTGTCCAATTCCACTGTAAAGGTGGTAAAAAATACCACATGGGAATGAATCCTACCTTTCATGGTTGTAGAAAAATCATGCATCCTTCTAGTGCCAACTGTTAATCCCCGTATAGTTAGGGGAACCATACGGGCTGGGCTGTACGGTTTTTCCTAACCAAATGAACTATTTCCTTTATATAGTTTCAAAGGCTCCAGGATCTCAAAAATCCATAGAAATCCCCATGACATCCATGAATCCCTTAGGTGGAATTAAAAGGGACACAAAAAGAAATTAAATATGAAGAAACATTGGTTCATACCAATGATAAAATCAATGGTGTTACAACCTCCCCTCTTTAAGATAACTCATCCCTGAGTTGCACTTCTAAGGATGATAAAAATATTTTTTTGTGAAAAGATCTATCCAATGCGTACATACATCGGCCTCCCACTCCTAAGTCTCATCCTGAACATGTCTGTTCTCCCATATCATCAAGACCAGTGGAACAAAACTACCATAGAGATCATTTTTTATCTGACCGACAATATGTATCAAATGTTCCTTAAAGGCGCATCTTCCTACAAATCTATCTCCTTGAGGTAAAAATAATTAGATAGGTCAACATGATAATGAAAATGTTTCGATATGTGGAAGACATCATACATGGAATGGTACCTCTAAGGTAACTACAACTGATACACTACTGACATAACTCTCTATACTATCTTGAATGAACTGACATATTGAGGCGATAAATTTCCCTATCTCCAGATTTATCTATGAACCAATCTCGAAGACACATGTAGAAAGATCTGATTTCCCACCTCAAACTCTAGAGGTTAACACTAACTATTGGTATAAGACTTATATCTCGAATGAGCTATATCCATATGCTTTTGAATCATTTGAACTTGTTCTGAAGTCTCTTGAACAAGATAAGACCTAGTAGCACTACCTCACCCACCTCTAACCAGCATAGAGCGTAATGAAATAGCCTACCCTAAAGGGCCTCATATTGAGCCATATGAATCCTTTACTAAAAGAATTTGTTATTAGAAAACTCATCTATATGGGTATGATTATACCATGAATCTTTGAAATATAGGATTCATGCTCCAAAAAATTCCTTTAGCACCTGTATCATCCATTCCGATTTCCCATCAATCTGAGGGTGATATGCTATACTCAAGTGAACCTGTGAACCAAATGCCTTTGGCAACCCTTTCCATAAATATGATGTAAACCAGGCATCTTGGTATGATATGATAGAATGAGGTAATCCATATAGGCACACTATCTCTTGAATATATATCCTTACAATCTCATCAACTGAGAAGGTATCATATATCGTTAGGAAGTGTGGCACCTTGGTCAACCTGTCAATGATCACCCATACTACATCACTACCTTAAGGGGATCTTGATAATCCAATCATAAAATCCATGGTGATGTCATTACATTTCCACTCAGTAATGGATATAGGCTATAAAAGTCTAGCATGTTTCTAGTTCTCAGCCTTCACCTACTGATAAGTTGATCACCTTGTGATAAAAACTACTATCTGCCTCCTTATACATAACCACCAATACTGACGACAGATTTCTTGGGACATCTTGGTATGTCTAGGATGAACTTCTCAAATCGAGGCATGAGATTATCATATCAACTCTTCCCATATATCGGAAGGCACCATAACATGCCAATAGTGGACTAGGGTCTCATTTCCATCAACATCCCAACAAGGAGGTTGGTTCTCACCCGAGACACTCTCCCTTAGGATACGACCCTCATAACCAGATAACCTCCTCATCCAAACCAACTCTGGAATGGAGGATTTCATTTCTAGAGCTTCCAAAACATGTTTCTTGTGCTATTACTGAACCTCTAAGTGCATCTCAGAAAAAAATCCATCTACTACTACTCACAGATAGCCTCCTTGGAAAATTGTGTTCAAGTATTTTCGATCAAGGTATTTTCTATGGTATTAACCTTTCTGGGTGTGTATGTATGCCCAAATTTGAAGGATTGTAAGTACTCTACCCACTTATCCTGTCTCAGATTCAAGTCTCACTATATAGAGTGGTATTTGAGACTTTCGTGATCCGTGTAAAAAATGAATCACTCACCCAAAATATAGTGCCTTCAACAAAATAATTCATGAACCATGAATGCTAACTCGAGTTCATGTGGAGGGTAATTCTACTCATGGGGCCTCAACTAAGAGGAAACATATTCCATGAATCGATCCCCCTACATTAAAATCAATCCCATCCTGATCCCTGAAACATCATAGTAAAAATTATAACATTTTCCCAAATCTAGAAGAATTAGGATTAGTGCTGAATTCAGTACCCCATTTTACTACTGAAAATATGTCTCACAAGTTTTAGTCTAGTATAATTTCAAACCCATATTGGTCAAACCTGTATGTGGCATTACCAGGTGTGTGAAATCCTAGATGAATCACCCATAATATCCTTTCATCCCCATGAAACTGTGTATGTTAAACACATTATTTGGATTATCCTAGGAAACTAGAGTTCCCACCTCCTATAGGTCAGTAGATATGCCTGACTTAGATATGATATAACCCAAGAAGTGAATCTTTTGGATCTAAAAATGGAATTTACTGAGCTTCACATATACATGGTGCTCTCTTAGTGTATTCAACAAAATATCAAGATAGTTGGCAGGGTCATGTATGGTGAAATATTATAACAATATTTCTTCTACAAATAATACCACAAATGAGTCAAGGTATGGGTGGAAAACCCAATTCATCAGATCCATGAAGATAGCTGGTGCATTCGTAAGACAAAACGACATGACCAGATACTCATAAATGTTGTACCTGCTCTGAAAAATTGTTTGTGGTATACCTAATGACCTCACATGAACATGATGGTAGCTTGAACACAAATCAATCTTAGATAAAATGGTCACTCCTCAGAGATGGTTGAAGAGGTTGTCTATATGAGGAAGTGGATACTGGTTCTTCAGTATAAACTGGTTCAATCAGTAGTAATCCATTCATAATCTAAGGCTATAGTCTTCCTTCTTGTTAGAAAGGATAGGTGAACCCCAAGGCGATGTGATGGGTCAGATGAAACCTTTTGAATATAGATATTTAAGCAAATTCTTGAGTTCCTGGAGCTCTATAGGTTCCATCCTATATGGAGGAATGGAAACTAGTGCTTCACCTACCTCTATCTCTATGGTGAACTCGACCTCTCTCTCAAGAGGTAACGGAGAGAATTTTTTTTGTGAGGACATCCCTGAAATGATCCATAATTGGAGGGAATTATACAAGATATATTCCCTGACCACTCATAAAGAGAATCACCATTTGGGATGTCACTCTACCCATCCCCTACCACTCGAGTCTAGCTCAACTAGACTGGATATCACATTAACCCTTATTAATATACATTCTTCCCTTAGGTGATGTGAAAAACACCATTCGGTGATAGAAATACACATAGAAAATGATAAGAAAGAAATCATTCCATACTGAGAATGATGTCGAAGTTGATCATCTCGAGGATGGAGAATTTATATAGGAAATAGAACCCAACTATCTCTATGGAGCACTCCCTACACTGGCATACATTCTCTAATATGATCCTTATAAGTGTATCAAGAGTCATCTTGCCACTACAGTACTCAATTGATTTGACCGGACAATCCATAGTTGTAGAAGATAGAAAGTAGTGTGATGAACCTATATCCAAGAGGGAAGAAACTAGTGTAGAGGCTACCCGAATAGTACCTCATACAGTAGAAGGCCCTGTAATCTGCTCCTCAGGCATACATTGAACTGCGTAGATATGGGACGAACTGTGGCCTTGTGACGTAGCCTAAATATCCTGAGCAGGTCTACTCAGCTGAAGACAAGTATATGAAGCCTAAGTACTCCCGACCATGATGACCACCTCAGCCTGATCAACTGGTAGATTACAAACTCCTCACCCGACGTGGGTTCAATGATCATACAACTGAAAGTAGATTTGGCATATCACTGGGAACTGGAGGAAAATATTACCAAAAATGATGGAGGTGTCCAATCCTGCTGCAAGCCCGACACTTGATTGGGTTCATCATACAATGGGGATTTTTGTGGCCCACCCTACCAAATTAGTGACACAACACATACCTATCAGTTTATGCCACATGGATGGTACTGCCCCCATGTGTACCCTCAAAACGATGCTTCCTACCACTTGATAAACCATTACTTTACTGGGAAGCTAAACCGCCCTGGATCACATCACCAGACTGCTCAGGTTCTACTCAGTGATGAGTCACTATTCCTAAAATAGAGGTTAACTAGAATATGTTCAACTACTATCGAATATCATATAAAATCCAACCATCAAACCTTCTTGTAGTCATTCGATCATCAAGGAACAAGATTAGTGAAAAATGTAGTAATTCAGTGAAATGAGTTGAATATTCCATCACTAACATGTCTCATTTCTAAAGGTGCCTGAATTCCCAAGAATAGTCTATCCTCAATGTCTATGGAAATAAATAGTTGTAGAAGGATATCTATAAGACATACCATGATGTTGACCAACCTGAGTGAGGACATCACACCAACACTTAGCGGAGTCTGATATCATATAGGTGGTAAAATTCACCCTCCTCTATAGAGGTGTGTTGATATGATCAAAGAAAGATAGCATGAAATCCAGATATGACTTAACAGCCTAAGGTATGCCATCCCCCAAGTGTTGTACCCCACACTCTTTGATTTTCATGATCACAATCACTTTCATATATGTTTAACTTTGTTTTTTAAGTGTTGTGGATGATAGTCAAAATATTGCCAAAGGATTGGCCCAAGAATGGACAAGAAATGGACTGAAATTCAGTCCACCGGCCAACCGGTGTGATAGCACCGGCCAGCCGGTGGAACTGGCAGAGGGATTGCCCACTGCCAGGTTCCACCGGTCGACCGGTGGCTCTGTCACCGGTCGACCTGTGGCACCCAGCCCAAATAGTATTTGCTACTGTCTTGCCACCGGCCAGCCGGTGGCTCCTCCACCGGTCGACCGGTAGAGCCTGGATCAAGACTCTTCTTCTCTACCAAGGCACCGGCCAGCCGGTGGAGCTGTACCGGCCAGCCGGTAGCCCTGGTCAAACTAGCCGTTGGCTTTGACCAGTCAACTCCAAAAGCCTCCCAATGGCTCCGAGGCCTTTTCCAACGGCTCCAAAGCCCTCCAACGGATACTTGAAGGTTCCTAGCCTATAAATAAAGGCCTAGGAAGCCCCGGAACCTCACCCAAGCCACCGGACACATTGTTGATCATTTTGGCGAAGCTCCGGCGGATTGTTCCAAGGGAACCCCAAGTGCTCCATCCATTTCCACATCCAAGAGCACCACTCAAGAAGCTTGGGAGAGCACGCTACATCAACTCCATCATACTTTGGCGCCCAAGTCTTCCTCAATCACGGTTTTTCTTGTTTTATTTATTTTGAGCTTAATATTGGGTTTGTGCCTACAAACCCCAAACCCTTTTATCATCCCTCTTTCTTTTGGGTTTCACACCACCACTAAGGTGTGAAGAGGTTCACAAGCTTTTCCTTTAAAAAGCTTGAGAAAAAGGTGAGCTATCCTTCACCTGTAAGAAGGATAGTGGGTTCTTGCTAAACCATCGAAAGCAAGTGGGTTCTTGCTAAACCACAAAAGCAAGCTGTAATAGGTCCTAGTGCTACCTCAAAGCCTAGTGGGTTTCTTGCTAAAACCATTGAAAAGCAAGCGGTAGGAATCTCTCAACGGTTGAGTTGGGAGCGGAGACGTAGGCCGGGTTTTTGGCCGAACTCCGTTATCAATTGCTTGTGTGATTGCCTCTTTATTTTCCGCTGCACTTTACTTTGATTTTTAAATTGTTAATCAATTTTTTTAAAAGGCAATTCACCCCCCCCCTCTTGCCATCTTTTCCTCGTTTGTTCCGACCCAACAATTGGTATCAGAGGGAAATTTGAGTAATACCCTAACCCGGTTTCAAATTTAAGATCCATTAAGATGGCATCAACCTCTTTTGCCCCCGAAGGCTTTTCATTGGGTCGGGCTCCATTTTTTGATGGGACCGACTATAATTATTGGAAAACCCGCATGACCACTTTTTTAAGAAGCATAGGTTATCCGATTTACAAAATTGTCATGCAAGGTTATTCTTTGTCTTCCCCCGACGAATCCAAATGGACCCCCGCCGATATTAAGAATTTTGAGCTTGATGGCAAAGCCATGAACGCTCTCCATTGCGGCCTAGACCGAAATGAGTTCAATCGAGTTTCTACTTGCACCTCCTCACATGAAATTTGGAAACTTTTAGAAGTAACTCATGAGGGCACTAACAAAGTCAAAGACACTAGATTGGATATGTATAGGCAAGATTTTGAGTCATTTTCAATGCATCCAAATGAGTCTATTTCCGATATGTTTACTCGCTTTACTGACGTGTGCAATGGAAGGAAATCTCTTGGTGATGATGTTTCAGCCGAGACGATGGTCAAAAAGATTCTATGGGTCCTACCGAGCACATGGGCACCAAAGGTGACGGCGATCCAAGAAGCTATGGACGTCAAAAATATGCCGGTAGAGGAGCTCATCGGATCCCTTATGACGTACGAGATCACGATGAGGAGGCAAGCTCAAAAGGAGGGCACACCAATCAAGACACCAAAGAACATCGCCCTCAAGGTACAAAAAGAAGTAAGCTCCTCCTCATCATCATCATCCTCATCTTCCTCATCATCAAGCGGCGACTCGGAAATGGAGAATCTCGCCCGCCAAATGCACAAGTTTATGAAGAAGCACAAGAAGAAGAAGAAATCCCGCAAGCACCGAAAGCAAGAACCCACCGCAAGATCCGAGCCCAAGGTAAAATGCTATGGGTGCGGCGAAAAGGGCCATTACAAGCCCGATTGCCCACTCAACAAGAAACGGGCCACGCCAAAGGAGAAAGGAAAGAAAAAGGTCCTCAAGGCGACATGGAGTGACACCTCCTCATCATCCTCCTCCTCCTCCTCCTCAAGCGACCAAGGTACAAAATGCCTAATGGCATTCCATGAGGTAACATCTTCCGACTCCTCATCCTCTTTTTCCTCAAATTCAAATTCTTTCAATCATCTATCCTATGAAGAACTCTCACACGCTAGAGACCAACTAGAAAAAGGTTTTCATGCTTTATCGTCAAAATTTGTTGCTTTAAAAAAGAATTTCAGAAAACTTTCCTCCGAAAAAGACCAACTTCTCAAAGAGAAGGAGGAACTCTCCCTCAAAATCCAAAATTTTCCAAATGTTGATTCTATGGAATCAACCATCAAAGATCTAAGAGAGACCCTAGCCAAGTTCACCCAAGGTGAACAAAATTTGTCCAATCTCCTTGGTTCTCAACGTGTTTCTAGAACCACACATGGACTTGGCTACACCAACCAAGATTCCTCCTCCCATGCTCCCACTGTTTTTGTAAGGGGGATCTCTTGTTATAAATTTTGTAATTATTGTAAAAAACCCGGGCACCTAATTTATGAATGTAATTGTAAAAACGCCCGGTACGGTCAACCCAAATCGATTTTTTATTCGGACGAATTTTATAGGAGAAGACCCGCTATGAGACAAGTGTGGATTGAAAAATACCTTCTAGCGAGTCTCTCCGGGCCTAAAATTGTCTCTTTTCAAAATCCCTCTCCCCGGTGATTGATTGTTTTTATTTAGGGGGAGTTAGGTTCGTTTAAGACCTTTTGATTTCAAATTCAAAATTTTCGATTCAAACTTTTTTCAATTTCAACACTTGGTTTTAAATTTTCAATTCTTTTTCAAAAATTTCATTTGGTTTCAAATTTCAAATTTCAATTGGTTTTTGATTCAAAACTTTCAATTCAAACTGTTATTCAAATTTTAATTTCAATCTCAATTGATTTCCAAATCTCAATCTTGTTTTTCAAATATTATTTCCCTCAATCAAGTTTTATGCCCCATTCTATTTTGATAATCACAAAGGGGGAGAAATTTCTTGATTGATTGGGGGAGAATCTTTTCTCTCATGCTTAGTATTTATTTTCAATTTTTCATTTAAAGCATGCCTTTCATTTAAGTTTTTACATTGCTTAGATAAGTGATTGTGATCATCAAAATAGGGGGAGATTGTTGTACCCCACACTCTTTGATTTTCATGATCACAATCACTTTCATATATGTTTAACTTTGTTTTTTAAGTGTTGTGGATGATAGGCAAAATATTGCCAAAGGATTGGCCCAAGAATGGACAAGAAATGGACTGAAATTCAGTCCACCGGCCAACCGGTGTGATAGCACCGGCCAGCCGGTGGAACTGGCAGAGGGATTGCCCACTGCCAGGTTCCACCGGTCGACCGGTGGCTCTGTCACCGGTCGACCTGTGGCACCCAGCCCAAAGAGTATTTTCTACTGTCTTGCCACCGGCCAGCCGGTGGCTCCTCCACCGGTCGACCGGTAGAGCCTGGATCAAGACTCTTCTTCTCTACCAAGGCACCGGCCAGCCGGTGGAGCTGTACCGGCCAGCCGGTAGCCCTAGTCAAACTAGCCGTTGGCTTTGACCAGTCAACTCCAAAAGCCTCCCAACGGCTCCGAGGCCTTTTCCAACGGCTCCAAAGCCCTCCAACGGATACTTTAAGGTTCCTAGCCTATAAATAAAGGCCTAGGAAGCCCCGGAACCTCACCCAAGCCACCGGACACATTGTTGATCATTTTGGCGAAGCTCCGGCGGATTGTTCCAAGGGAACCCCAAGTGCTCCATCCATTTCCACATCCAAGAGCACCACTCAAGAAGCTTGGGAGAGCACGCTACATCAACTCCATCATACTTTGGCGCCCAAGTCTTCCTCAATCACGGTTTTTCTTGTTTAATTTATTTTGAGCTTAATATTGGGTTTGTGCCTACAAACCCCAAACCCTTTTATCATCCCTCTTTCTTTTGGGTTTCACACCACCACTAAGGTGTGAAGAGGTTCACAAGCTTTTCCTTTAAAAAGCTTGAGAAAAAGGTGAGCTATCCTTCACCTGTAAGAAGGATAGTGGGTTCTTGCTAAACCATCGAAAGCAAGTGGGTTCTTGCTAAACCACAAAAGCAAGCTGTAATAGGTCCTAGTGCTACCTCAAAGCCTAGTGGGTTTCTTGCTAAAACCATTGAAAAGCAAGCGGTAGGAATCTCTCAACGGTTGAGTTGGGAGCGGAGACGTAGGCCGGGTTTTTGGCCGAACTCCGTTATCAATTGCTTGTGTGATTGCCTCTTTATTTTCCGCTGCACTTTACTTTGATTTTTAAATTGTTAATCAATTTTTTTAAAAGGAAATTCACCCCCCCTCTTGCCATCTTCATTTGCTTAGATAAGTGATTGTGATCATCAAAATAGGGGGAGATTGTTGTACCCCACACTCTTTGATTTTCATGATCACAATCACTTTCATATATGTTTAACTTTGTTTTTTAAGTGTTGTGGATGATAGGCAAAATGTTGCCAAAGGATTGGCCCAAGAATGGACAAGAAATGGACTGAAATTCAGTCCACCGGCCAACCGGTGTGATAGCACCGGCCAGCCGGTGGAACTGGCAGAGGGATTGCCCACTGCCAGGTTCCACCGGTCGACCGGTGGCTCTGTCACCGGTCGACCTGTGGCACCTAGCCCAAATAGTATTTGCTACTGTCTTGCCACCGGCCAGCCGGTGGCTCCTCCACCGGTCGACCGGTAGAGCCTGGATCAAGACTCTTCTTCTCTACCAAGGCACCGGCCAGCCGGTGGAGCTGTACCGGCCAGCCGGTAGCCCTGGTCAAACTAGCCGTTGGCTTTGACCAGTCAACTCCAAAAGCCTCCCAACGGCTCCGAGGCCTTTTCCAACGGCTCCAAAGCCCTCCAACGGATACTTGAAGGTTCCTAGCCTATAAATAAAGGCCTAGGAAGCCCCGGAACCTCACCCAAGCCACCGGACACATTGTTGATCATTTTGGCGAAGCTCCGGCGGATTGTTCCAAGGGAACCCCAAGTGCTCCATCCATTTCCACATCCAAGAGCACCACTCAAGAAGCTTGGGAGAGCACGCTACATCAACTCCATCATACTTTGGCGCCCAAGTCTTCCTCAATCACGGTTTTTCTTGTTTTATTTATTTTGAGCTTAATATTGGGTTTGTGCCTACAAACCCCAAACCCTTTTATCATCCCTCTTTCTTTTGGGTTTCACACCACCACTAAGGTGTGAAGAGGTTCACAAGCTTTTCCTTTAAAAAGCTTGAGAAAAAGGTGAGCTATCCTTCACCTGTAAGAAGGATAGTGGGTTCTTGCTAAACCATCGAAAGCAAGTGGGTTCTTGCTAAACCACAAAAGCAAGCTGTAATAGGTCCTAGTGCTACCTCAAAGCCTAGTGGGTTTCTTGCTAAAACCATTGAAAAGCAAGCGGTAGGAATCTCTCAACGGTTGAGTTGGGAGCGGAGACGTAGGCCGGGTTTTTGGCCGAACTCCGTTATCAATTGCTTGTGTGATTGCCTCTTTATTTTCCGCTGCACTTTACTTTGATTTTTAAATTGTTAATCAATTTTTTTAAAAGGCAATTCACCCCCCCCCCCTCTTGCCATCTTCATTGTTTTCTTCCGCCCAACACCAAGAAGGTGGGTGGATGGTGATACTGGAACTCTCGAGGCAAATCTTCCATAGTAGGGGTAGGTTGTGGAAAACCCTGTACCGACTGCATGAAATAGAAAAAGTTATCCCAGAATTGAGCATCAACACCTAGTGTAAAATCAATAGGAGGTGACTTTGGTGGCACTATAGGAGGAATCAATGGTGTCTTAGGGAATATCTTCTATAGAGTATGCTCGTCACCACATTCTTGGTATAAGAAATGAGGATATCACAATGATATAACTCTACAATTTCCAAGCGCACTCCATAGAAAATATTTTTCACAGATTGGAAAAGAGATAAATGAATGAAAATGCACAAGGCCTTCCTATAAGTGAGTAAAAACCTTTAGCCTACTCCTGGAGCTAGGTTTATGCGATAAGAAAGGTCACAGAAGGATGAAGAGATGCCACCTACTTCCCAATACTAAGGTCGGGTCAGCATGAAGGTATCATGTCATAATCGAATTTATGATATATGGAGTGTTAGATGCAAGGTATAAAAGAAAAACCCTTTATTTTTAATTTTTAATCTTCATGTAGTGGTAAAATTTTCCTTTTTGAACCTCAATTTATTGAGATTTATCATTATTTATTTAGTTACATATATCTCAACCAGTTATTTTACTCTCCAATTACAAATTTATAAGGGCCCATATTCCTTATAAATTGACATTATCCCATAAAATAACAAATAATTTACCTAGATGTCTGGTATTGGGAAATAACAAGTCATGTATAGTGATTTTATTAATTTAATGAAATTTCCAATTTTGGAGTACTCACCCCTTAAATTGTATTTTCATTTATCAATCTATTAAATTAATGTGTAATAAGTGGTTAATTATGGTTTAATCATAAATACATGTGGGAAAACACCATTTAGATTGATTTTGGCACTTTGATTGATCCAATTATGTCATCCTGCTATAAATACTACCACACTACGAGGCATAAAAATCAAGGAACATACAATAATCACATGAAATACAGGTAATTCATGTATAAATATAAATATGTCTTGGAATAATTCATGGAATTTAAGTCCTATAGTGTATATTATGATGCTTTAATTGTACGCCATCATATAATCTGGCCCAAGTAAATAAATCAATTATAAAGACATCAATAATAGTAATGGAACAATATAACTGGTTCACCCAATGGTTAAATCTGACCAACTACAACAACATAACCAACCACCCATCCTATGAAATTCGAGTTTCCCCTATATGTTGGTTAGCTACTCCTAGACATAGGCTCCTTAGCTAATTCCATTTTTTCCTAGTCTCCTATATAACCCTAAAATTAAGGAAAAAAGGAAAATTTTCTATGATACCACTTTTTAGTATCCATCACCGGATTCCACTTAATGGTTACCCAATACAGTGTCCATAAGACCTCAAGTGAACCTCGAAATACACCAAAGGCTGGTGACTAGCAGCGAGGGCCTAGGGTTTTCCCATAGGGAGACTATGCCCTCATAGATCAAAGTGAAGAATAACAGATATATATATATATATATATAAAAAATAAATAAGAACTAACAAAAGTAGTAATAACAAACAATAAGACAACAAGACTAGTTATCCACTGCATCTGATGTATAAATAACAGATAGTTGTAGAATAACAATAAGCCATACAATATAAATGAACAAGAGGAAGCTGAATAATAAATTAGTACAAGAATGATGATGACAATTAGGTAACTATACAAAAAAATTGTTCATGTGGTACAAAGGATACATGCATATAATACATGATAACAAAAATAAAAAAAGTTTAAAAAGTATTTACTACTAGTATCATGAGAATAAGATAGATCCTTTATCACTGTACTCCATCCTAAATCTATAAATAAAACATCATAATGATTACATGTGGAACAACCATCCAACTTTACCTACTTTGGCCTAAGCTAGGTGTGTCTGAGATAGGAATTACTGAAAAATTAAAGTTAGTAGAAGAAAGTATAAGAAGATGGACTGTACCTAAGATTGCGATTTGACTTGGAAGAAACTTCTCTACATTCTCAATTTATATGTTTCATTTATTATTTACAGCATTCCTTGAATTTAGGAATATTTACCCTAATTCCACGTAAGGAGGCCTATGTGGGATCCTAATATTGATATAGAGGCTCTGTACAGGACCAATTCCATAGGAGTATTCTAGAGGGGACATATGAATGAAATCCCAAGTGTCACTCTAGGTATGGTGTGATAACATCTAGAACTAACCTCTAATTCCTTGCCTTGTATCACAGGTAAGGGACCTAGTCTCTCTTGTGGCATGGTAAAACAATATCACCACTGACCCCATCCATGGGGTCTCCCCTAGGAAAACAGTGTTACTCATTTTGAGGTAAAAGTAAACACACAACGAGCCCATCCCAAACATATATAGTGTCTCCTTTGGCATGTTTACAATTAGTTAACAAATTTTAACTATATATAATGATGATACCATCCAAGGTATCCTTAATTTGGGACCCTTGTATATCCCTCAGAGCTAAGGTGAATGGAAAATTTATCTACCAAGATCATGTAATTTATCAAGAAAAAATTTATAACATAATTACCAAGTTGTGAAAGGAATTTTATTAAGGAAACCATTTATGACATAAGGTGTAGTGTATAAATTTAGAATCATCATGAAAATAAAATTAATTAATTAACTCAAGGAATTAATTATAAGGAATAACACCTTAAGGGTTTTTTTATCAAACTTAGAATAAAGGGAAAAGAGTTATTTATGGTAGAACACACCCATTGGGGTGGTTTAAGTCAAGAATATCAACCTCTGTGGTGATTCTCCACTAGCTAGGAATATAACAGACATGGAGAAAACTCGATTGAATTTATTTTAAAAAATTAAAGGCTTCATAGGAAGGGTCTGGTTCCTGGAACAACAAGGAATGTTACAAAAGAAATGAAACTAATGGAAATTAATTAGACCACATACCTTAGGTTTTTAGTACTATTCTTCTTCATTATCGACCCTTAAATCTATCTATACTTGAAGAAATTTTTGAAATAATTAAATTGCTTGAGAATGGGTCAAATGAACTTGCACCAAAATAATGAAAAATAATAGAATATAAACTTAAAATGTAAGGAAGATAATTTTATACTTTACCTCATGCTTTCTAATGTATCTGATTTTGAATGAAACCAATGACATACAAGGTAGATATCAAAATCCCTAGAGGAGGAAGAAGGGAGGAGCTCCCACATATTAAAGGAGTTGGTTCACTGGAGAAAGTGGGAGAAAGGGGTTTTGAGGTATTGTAATTCATTAATGGGAAAAGGATTATCTTACATACATTTACTTGGTCATATGATTTGGCCGCACGGTAGTCCAAACTGTGCACTCTATTCTACTTTAATAGGGACCCACTTAGTTCAAGTGAATGGTTTGATTAGATTTGACAAAACTATGTGAAATTCCTCTATCAAATTGTTCTGTAATCCCACACAAGCATGATGAATATCTTGCACTATTGCAGAAAAATCGTGCCGCCTATTGATTCCCACTATCATGCCTCACATAGTTAAGGAAACCATTTGGGATTGGGTGGTTTCTCCTAACCATGTGGCCTAGTCTATTTCTCCAATTTCCAGGTCTTTGGGCTCTAAATAAGATCAAAAACACCTCCGTGACCTCCATGGATCTCTTAGGTGACATTAAAAGTTCCAAAACAAAGAAAATTATTTAGAAAAAACAACAGTACATACCTTTAAGAAAATATGGGACGTTACATTAATGAACTCTTCATTATATTTCTTCTTCTTAGTATCATTCCATCACGTAGTTATTGATATTTCATCAGACTTGATTTTTTTTATGTCTAGTAATCAATAGAAAGTTCCACATTACTTTTTATGGCTCATGGGATAGTTTTACATAAAAATTTGGCTTTTTTACAGATGGTCCACATTTTATACAATCATTTCAGTTAATAGTTTCCTCACAGAATAAGTTTTAATCTTTCTGGAAAGAATGAATTTTGTTTTAATAAAATCCTAGTTCGTCAAGTGACTTCCATGCCATATAATGGTTTGATGTAATATCTTCATCATATGGATGAAAATCATTCAAAAATGTAATGATATAATCTATGGTAGTATTATAAGTCCCATACATGGTTTTCCCATGAAACAGTTGTAACACCCCGAGATTTTGTGAAATATATTTTTTCAAATTAATTTAATATTTTTCATATTTTTCATTTCACACAACACTGAATATAATTTTTTTTATAAGAAATTACCATGTTTGGATTGATTTATAAGAAACACATAATTAATATTGTATGACACACAACACTTATATTAACTTGAATTACATTCAAGATTGATATTTAATGAACTATAATATACTATTAAATATTATTATTATTATATATACCAACTAGATGTTGGAATGGAACCTATGAATAATATTAACTAAATTGTGAATATGTTATTTATACATTTATATAAAATTAATCATTGGTTATAAATTTGTTATAAATTAATGTAATAACTATTTGAGGAAAAATAAATTTTTTTTATAAGAAAACTATTTATCTACATACAAACACCATTTTATCGTAATATAAAAAATAAACCAATTTTGATAAATGTGTTTAATAAAATTTATATTTTTCCTATTCAATCAATTTTTTTGAAACTAATATGATGGATTTGATAGACATTAGATAAGAATAAATCCAATTTTATGAATAAAATTATGTATTTTTCAAAAGGGTAATTTTTCTACCTTTTAATGGGGAACCCATTTTAAATATAAATTTGGGAACTTTTAGAAATTTTATATGAAAAAATAAACTTTATTTTAGATATATTAATATAAAAATTTATTATGGGTTTTTTTTTGTATTTTTCTGATAAGTTTTATGTTTTGATGAATAATGAAAAATTCTGAATTTTAATTAAAAACAGATTTTATGTCTAATTTATTGATATAGTTAAATTATATTTTAATTATATTTTAATGTATAATTAAATAAATTATAAATAAATTAATTCAATTTAATTCATTGTAAAAAATTTTATATTTAAATTGGATATGAAAACATTTCAAACGTTTGGTCTTTTTCACTTTAAAAACTCGTCGCCTCATCCCATCAGTGAGATTAATTTTAATTTAATTTATAATACCTATATGATTAGAATTTGGAAAAATATATTCCATTTTGGGAATCATAAAAATTTATAATTTATAATAAGGAAATATTATTTTTTTACCAAAATTATTTGTGAAAGTAATTAAAATTAATCACAATGATTAAGGTAAAAACAAGCTTAATTAATAACTAAACATAGAATATAGGGTGTGAAAATGACCCTAAACTTGTATAAAAATTATTTTATAGACATATTTATACCCTTAAACCACTATGAATCTATAGTGTTCAATTTTTAACTCTTTGGGGACAAGTAAGATATGGGGAGCATTCAAATATTTTCAAGAATACCCAATGGGTCATTTTCCCCACTTATAAAAGGCCTCCTCTTCTCTCCCTATACTCACACCCCTCAAGCCGTTTTTATCATCCAAACCCTTCCAAAATATACTAAAACATTCCCTAAATTCATCCTATAAGCCCCTATTTTGGTGTAAATCCAACTAATGGGAGTTACCTAAAGAAGAGGTAACATCTTTCGAGAAGCTCTTTTATTTTATCTTCATTATCCACCCAATAAACTATTATTATTCCATGATTATATAATAACCAAGATATAATAAACATAATAAGCCTTTTTTATGATAATAATTTTACCTAAAATCACACACACTTCCATAAAATTGGATACAAAATCATCGTTCATGTGTATGATGGATTATCACCTCACAAACCAATATCGTTCGTTCCACCATTTCCACAATTCAATATTGTAAATAATGATGTAATTTATGTTTTTATATTATATATATTATATTTATGATTTATATATTCATATTTAATCAATATTAAACACATAACTTCATGATTTCCATTTTTCGCAATCACGATAACTTCCTTGTGGACGTTTGGACTACCGCCTCCTCGAAGCGATGTGATCTGTTCACAATTTACATGGAATGTATTAATTTTTTAAAAAAATATATTATATATATGAAATAATTATTATTATGTAATACTATTTTTTACATATATATATATATATATTATTTTCTTTGCTTCAATATGATAATAAAAGAGAAACAACATTCATGTGTATGTACGACCTACCGTCTCCATGGACAACATATTTAATTTTATATTTAAATATTTGTAGATTATTATAAATACATATATACTTAATATATATGATATTTATATTCTGTTTTACATTTTTAAATAATTAAATCATAATCCAAGTAATAAGATCAATAATAACAAGTCAAAAAATATACAAAAAATAGATCCATTATTACTTGAAACGTTACTTTAACATGGTATTGTTAACAAATGGGTTATATAAAGTCATAAATAAATAATACATGGTATTATATATAATAATATGGATATTTGGTTGAATTATAATAAAATTATATTTATTATAAATGAGGTTTAAACATATATGAATAAAGAGAGGACTTAATGTAAGGGAATTTCATCTCACTTTATATATCTATGTGATACATGTCATATTCACCACTCATTTCATTTTGAGTAGTTTATATACCACAATATAAAATTTTATATCATTAATTTCAATTATTTAATGATATTATAATATTCAATTTATGTTATTATTTCTTATATATCACTATTTCAAATGTTACTCAAGTAGTAAGGGTTTTCTCATCTGACTTTTTATTTTTGTGATACTTATTCCTCACTCACTAATAATTTATTTTGTGTGGTGTACATACTACCCATGACTATATTATATGATTATTATACTTAAATTTATTAATATATATATATATATACATTTTATGATCTTTCCTTAATGTGGTTTATGGTTCAAAAGTTACCAAATCAATAAAGTAATTTGGTCTTAATTTTATTTCTTGGAGACACATGCCATGTTATGAACCTATATTCTTCTAAGAGGTGTATAAAATTCACTTTTAAATGTTATATCATGAGTATCCTTATTTTCATGATATTTTAATCTTCATGAATTTCATTTTCTTATATGGGGAGTATGGTTCAATGTTACCAAATGGTATGAGGTTATTGCAACAATGTCATCATTTATCTAGATTGTTTATGATTATGCTTTAATTGATGAAGTATTATGATCAATATATCAATAAAACTAATGAATTTTATAATCTTATATATATTTATGATATATTCATGTATTAGTAATAATTTTTATACGTTTTTACTTATGAAAATTCATATTTTTTAAGAAAATCTAACATTATTTATTTTCAGTCAGAAATTCCCGTTGTTCCAAAAACTTATTTTCTTAAAAAATGTTTTCAAATATTTCCTATTATTATTATTATATGAAATTTAAAATAAAATTTACCCATTTTTTATCCTTTTAAGAAAATAGTTTTTAAAAAGGAATATTCTTGTCATTTTCTGACCAAGACACTTTTATAAAAGGTTTATAGTCTAAAAGGAATGTTCGACATGTACAGATTTATCCACCATCATAGAAATTCTTCCTTTGAAGATTAATTTTCAAGTTTAAAATATTTATTTTTAAGAAAAATATTTTTCCTATTATTATGGTAATTCATTTTTTTAAATTTCTTTTCAAATAATAATTTTTTCGAAAATGATTTATGTTCAAGAAGTGTTTCAAAAAGCATTCAAGATTATTTTATAATTTTTCAAAGAAAATGTTTTTAAAATGTTCTAAAGATTAGTTTATAAGTTTTCAAAATAAAAGGTTTTCAAAAAAAAAATTCATATTTATTTTATATGTTTTCAAGTAAAAAGTTTTTTTAAAATGTCTTTAAGATTATTTTATAAGTTATCAATGAAAAATGATTTCAAAATGTTTTTAAGCTTCCTTGACTAGTTTCCAATGGAAAGGGATTTCAATTTTTTTAAAATTCCATTATATGTTTTCAGGGTTATTTTAAAATAAAATGTGTTTTAATATGTTTTATTTTTAAAAAGTATTTTTTATATAAGGAAGGATATTTTTCTTAAAAAATTATTTTAAAATATTTCTTAAATATTAATTTCCATCTATAGTGACATCTGTTGGTGTTACTCATGCCTTAATAGGGATATTATCCAAGGGTTCCATTCATATTCTTCACCACAATGGTTTATCTATTGATGTAATTATGTTTATGAAAACCATTTTTCTTTCATGGTTTACATGTTTATGAAACTCATTTCTCTTTCATGGGTTATATGTTTATGAAACCAATTTCTCTTCTAGGGGTTATATAATTATGATACCCAGTTCATTTCACAGGTTATCTATTGATGAAATGATTATAAAACCTATATATTTTCCATAGTCTATGATATGATGAAATTTTTATGATACCCATTTCATTTCATGGGTTATGTTATGATGTTTATGAGACCCATCTCTTTTTATGGGTTATAATATGATTAATTTCTTATTATCTTGTGGTACATGTACGTATGATTTTATTATGTGATAGGTGGGACTTATATCTCCTTCCAATGAATTGGGTAAATATTTATATATCATGAGATTAACATGGTGGGAATTGGGAGTGATCTCATTTTAGTAAAGGAGGTTTTCCATAAAGATGGACTTGGGAGTGAACCTTGACTACTTACATGGTTTGGGGAGTGAACCAATTCCACTATAAGGAATGGTCTACGAATGTGGATAGAGGTGTGTCCCAACAAATAGGTACAGATTTCATGAAGTTCCCTAATAGGTTTTGGTGATAATCCTTGACTTATAGGTAATGATTTTATATTCTTATGTGTCTTCCACAAATTCTATTAATTATTCCAATTTTATGATCTCATTGATTATGCTCCTGATTCCCTTATGATTCATGTCTTACAAACAAACGGTCTTTATTCCATGACTCATGTTTATGATATTTTATATGCGAGGTATGATATTAAAATGTTATTCTCATGTTCTCATACACTTATGCTTATGTTATTCATATGTATCTCTTTAATTTACACTTACCGAGCATATGAGGTCACTTTTTCTTTTGTTTACTTTCCCCAGGTTAGGAATAAAGGTTTTAAGTAGAAGTACTAAATGGGAAGATATTTGTGGGAAATATTGAATATATTTCACTAAGTTAGATGATTTTGTTCCATATTTACAAAGACACTAAACTATTATGGTCCTCTATAATTTACTTTTGTAAAATGAAAAATTCTCATCTAAAATGATGTAATATCTAAGTATGTTAAGCCTAGATCACTATATTTGGTACTAAAGTAAAGGTTTAGTCAACCCTAGGAAATTAGGATGAGGAAACTTTAGTGATACCCTAGGTATTCTTCTAAGGATATGTATGGTGATGTATCTAAAGATAATACTAATGTGTTATATAGTTTAAAGTATGTGTCATGATTTAGGCATCCAATAAGTAATTTTTCATGATTATGTGGTTTTATATTATGATCAGTGTTTCTTACACTATGTTTTATGGTCTTAATAAATAATAGGAACAAAAAAACTTGGTTAACAATTAATGTTTCAAATGTGGAATGTATGTGAATTATACAAATTGATTTCCTTAGTGGAAATATCATGAAGAGAATCAAGAAAGTGGTTGGAATATTGGTTATACTGATGAAGTTAAAGAAACCACAAATGGCATGTAGAAGGTATGGGATGTTCAAAAAATATTATTTACATTAAACATAAGAATCATGGTTATATTTAGGTTGAGTAACCTTAAGAGGGTGATGAGATGGATGAGGGAGGTTTTCACCAGTGCCTTCCCCCCTCCCCCTTCCTCTTTCCCTCTGCCTCCTCCTCTCCTGACACTATTCTTCCGTATCTTTATTCATTCAGGTGGCAACGTTCTTGGTGAAATCTCCTATGGGATGTTTTTATGGTTCCGAATATGGTTTTTACTACTGAAGACCCTAACCTCTACCACTGTGCTCTGACCTCGGGTTCCTTCACACCTCTCCAAGGCGGATCTGGAGTGGGGGTATCATAGGGGTTTTGGGTTTGTGGTTTGGCTGTTGGTGGTCCGGAGCCCTCGGTCGCTCCAATACATGCTCTGACCCCATGTTCTACTGCTCCTCTCTGAGTTGGATATGGAGCGGTGGTAACTAATGGGTTTTGTGTTGTGGGATTTTAGGGCCGACTGTTTTCCATGCGCGACTTGAGTCGTTATTATCTTATGTTGATGATCCAGATATATTCCTCTTCAATGATCCATGCCTTGATCTGAGCTGTGGTGGCCCTCATTTGATGAAGCTGTTTGATGCGGATGGATCTGGTTTGGCGGTCAGAATGTTTTTCCATTAGTGATTGCAGCAACGACTTTGGATTGGTTTTAGTTTTTTAGATCTTTTTCATCGGTGAAGGTATGTTTTCTTCTAATTCATCGATCTGGTTGGTGCTTGTGTTTAGATTTGCGCTACTTATGGTTCTGTTCTGTTCGTGTTTGGTGATAGTTGGCGACACATTTCCTCTTCGATTTTTCCTAGAAGTCTGGTTTTTTTTCTGGTGATGATGCCGATTTGCATCTGGTTTTGGGTGATATGTCATAATTATTGTGGAATTTTTATGAGTTTGGATCTTATGTGATGGTGGTTTTGATGAGTCGGTGAGTTCGTTTCTAGTTGTGGTGGCACCGTTGGTGTTGTTCATGATGGTTGTGGTAGATGTGGTGTATTTTATGGCTTGCGGGTGTCGTTATGGTCGATGTTGGTGGTGATTGGACAGAGATGATGATAGGTGTTACTTTTGAGGCTGTTGGCAGGCGTCCTACCGGCTGATGTGGTTCCTCTCGGTTCGATGTCTTCTTGGGTTTTGTGAATCTGATGTTTTTTAAATTTTGAATTTCGTTTCTGAACTGTTTTGGTTTGTATCCCGTGCATGTGGTATTTTGAAAATCAAAAAATGAAAATTTCAGTCGGTCAGTAACCTTAAGACATGATTCATATTTTATATTATTGGAAATGGGTATTAAGGAATAACATGATGAAGCCTAAATAATGGTTTAAGAATAAAGTTAAATGATTGAAGTGTATATATTTATAAATCCATGAATTATGTTATATTAATCATGAAGTATATGTTTTTCATTAAAAATTTTCATAGATATATTGAATGGTTTTGATGAACTTGGAAAGTGATTTAATGGAAAAGTTATATTCATGAGAAATACTTGATTAAGTGAAAAATAACCCTTAATATTTTCTTGATTTTGAGATAATGATGTTTGAATAAAGATATGTTTTATATGAATAAGTAAATTATATGGTACTGATTACCTTGGAATTAAATAATGATTTATTGAAAAAGTTTTCTATGTTATCATGGATGAATTTTACAACTTTTTTGATTTAAGTAATTTTACACATAAGAAAGCATGCATGTTTTGAATAATGGGTTATGGTAATTCAGGATATTACCATATTTCAAGATAATAAAATATAAAGGTATTCACTTGCTTGGAATATTACAACCAAGTTCTACCTTATGATATATGAGGGATCAATGTTAAGATGATTTAGTACCTTCTTTCTAATGTTCTGGATTTTCATCTTTCGAAAGAGTTATAAGGTTAACCATTTTTTTAATGGTTTAAGATAAATTTTGGACAAGGTTTTAGAGATTCAAGAATTATATCACCAAATGAGGATTTATGAATATTAGATAACTTTTGTAAGCCTTTTGTTGTGATTCTAACTAAAGATAGATGGAATGACATATCATTTTACCCCATGATTTTTAATACTTTAATAATTAAAAATCTAACTTCATTTATTAAGTGATGAAATGTAAATTGATCAAGGAAAAATAAATGGCGAAATTGTGATAAATCAATTAAGTATATATTCTCATGAAAATTCTTCAACTTTAGGATAAGGGTCTTGAAATAAAATGGCATCCCATTATCATTATTTTTAATGATATCAGTGACCTTTTTCAATCCACTTTGGTTTATGGATTTTTTATTGTTAAATCTATCTTAAATATGTTCTCTATCGCCCAGCATGATAGCTTTTTTTTATATTTCTCTTCCATGTCCATGTTTTAACTTTACACAGATGTTATCCCATATGGAAACCTAGCTATGAGTTACTTTTGGTAACCGTTATGTTTGAAACTTTCATTTTTTAAAGGAAGTTTTTTTATTAATTTATTTGATGTGGGTTTCTATCAAAGGAGATTTGAAGTATTAAACCATTGATATCCCAGACAAATTTCATGGGGGGAATTCATTTTAAGGGCAGTAGAATATAATACCACAAGATTTTGTGAAATATATTTTTTGAATTAATTTAATCTTTTTTATATTTTTCATTTCCAAAAACACTGAATATAACTTTTTTATATGAAATAACCATGTTTTTCTTGTGTTATATGCAACACCATTTTAATATTTCACTACACACAACAATTTTATTAGCTTTCATTACACACAAGACTGAGTTTTACCGAACTATAATATGCAATTTAATATCATTATTATAGATACTAATTAGCTGTTGGAATGGAATTTATAAATAAGATTAATTAAATTGTGAAAATATGATTTAAACATGTATACAAAATAGATCCTTTGGAAATCAATTTATTATAAATGAATATAAGAACTATTTGATAATAGATAAATACTTTTTCTAATAAAACTATTTTTCTACTTGAAAACACCATTTTATCTCAATTAATTAAAAAGCCACTTTTGATGAATGTTTTTATTAAAACTTATATTTTACATATCCAATAATTTTTTACACTAATCCAATACATTTTATAATTATAAGATAATAATAAATCCAATTTTATGAATAAAAATATGTATTTTTCAAAAGAATAATTTTTCAACTTTTTAATGGATATTTTTATTAAATATTATTTTCGAAAATTAATAATTTTTATATGAAAAAATAAACCTCATTTTTTATATATTAATATCAAAATTTAATTTGTGTTAATTTTTGGTATTTTATGAGAAGTATCATGTTTTGGTGAATAGTGAAAAATAATGAATTTTAATTGAAAAATGTCTTTTCATATAATTTATTTATATAGTTAAATTGTATTTTAATTTGGTATTAATGTATAATTAGATTAATTATAAATAAATTAATCCATTTTACTTAATTGGATAAATTTTCAAATTTAAATTGGATATAAAAACATTTCAATCTTTTTGACTTTTTAACTTTAAAAACTCGTCATCTCATCCCGTCTGTAGGCTTAATTTTAAATTGTTTTATGCCACCTCTATGAGTAGAATATATAAAAATGGATCCCATATTTTTAATAAGAATAATTTTTAATTTATAATAAATTAAACTTAGTTTTTTACCAAAATTATTAGTGAATGTAATTAAAATTAATTATAGTGATTAAGGTAAAAATAAGCTTAATTAATGACTAGAATTTGAATATAAGGTATAAAAATGACGCTAAACTTGTCAAAAAATTATTTTATAGACATTTTTAGATAATAAAACCTCTAAGAATATAGAAAGGTATATTTTGAACCATTGGGGACAAGTAAAACGTGGGGGGAACTCAAATATTTTCAAGAATACCCTTTGAGTATTTTTTCCCACTTTTAAAAGGACTCCTCTCTCCCCCTATCTTCACACCTATCACGACATTTGGATCCGAAAGAACCCACCCAAATCTAAAAAAATGTCCCTAAATTCATCTTAGATTCCTCCCTTTGTTAATAAATCCATCCAAGGAAGCCCTTTGGCACAAACAAAAAGGAGTTACGCAAAGAAGATGTAACATACTTCCACAAGCTATTTTGTTTTATTTTCATTCTCCAACCCCTAAAATATTCTTATTCCATGATTATATAATAAAATAATTATCCTAAATATACTTATATTTTTTTATGATAAAATTTATATCTACACTTACAAATACTTCTATCAAATGAGATACACAATCATTGTTTTTGTGTGTGGAGGACTACCGCCTCATGAACTAATGTCCCTCGTTCATACATTTCCACCATCAATGGTTAGAATTAATTATTTAATTTCTATTTTTATATTATATATATATATGATATTTATTATTTATTTATGCTTATTTAATAATTAGTCAATACATACCTTCATGATTTTTATTCTGTGTAAACATGATAACTTTGTTTGTGGACGTGTGGACTATCGCCTCCTCAAAGTGATGTGATGCATTCACACATTAAATAGAATGTATTAAGGATTATTTTAACCAAAATATTATATATATATATATATATAATAATTCTACTAGAATGATATTATGTGTTTATATATATATTACCTACATTCTTTCAATATTATAAGAAAACAAAAACAATGTCCATGCGTACGTACGACCTACCGCTTCTATGAACAGTGTTTTTCATTTTCAATTTATATATTTTATAGATTATTTTAAATACATATATACATACATATATGATATTGATATCGTTTTTTAAATTCTATAAATAATTAAATCATAAACTATTTAAGAGGTTAAAAAATAACAAGTCAAAACGTATACAAAAAACCAAGTATTTATTATCTGAAACATTACTTTAAAATGGGATTGTTGACAAATAGGTAATATAAAGTCATTAGTAAATCAAATTTGTTAAGATATACAAGAATACGTTTCTATGGTATGATTAAAATAAACTTATATTTATTATACAGTAGGTTTGATAGTGTACAAATAATGTCAAGACTTAAGGTAAGTGAATTTCATCTCGCTTTTTATATCTGTGATATACATGCCATATTCACAACTTGTTTCTTTTGTGTGGTGTATATACTGCCATATGATATGTTATATCACAAATTTAATTTATTTAATTATATCATTAGTTTAGATTGATTTTATCCTTTCATAGGAACCAGGATTTTAAAATTTTCTCAAGTAGTAAGGGTTTTCTCGTCTCACTCTTATTTCAGTGAGACATTTCCATATTAACCACTAATATATTTTATGTGGTGTATATAATAACAATGAATGTTTTCTACGATTATGATAATTAAATTTATGGGTTTTTACAAATCCATTTTATGATCTTTCATTCATGGTGTTTGTGGCTCAAAAGTTACCAAATCAGTAAAGTAATTTTGTATCAATTTTCTTTTTTGGAGACACATGCCATGTTATGAACTTATATTATTATACGAGGAGTATAAAATACCCATTTTAATGTTATATAATGAATAACCTTATTTTAATTATATTTTAATATTTATTTAATGTCATTTTAATACATGGGGAGTATGATCCAAAGTAACCAAGTGGTAAGAGGTTATTACAACAATATCATCAGTTTTAATGATTGTTTATGATTATCCTTTCATTGATAAGATACTATGATATGTATCCCAATAAAAATAACTAATTTTATTCTCCTCTTGTTAGTCATGATATCTTCTTGTATTATTACCATTTTCCACTCATTTGTACTTAAGACAATTAAGAAAATATTTTAAAGAAAATATGGCACTATTTATTTTTTGTCAAAAATCTGTGTTCTTCCAAAACAATGTTTTAAAAAATATCCTAAGATTATTCTATGATGTTTAAATTAAATTTTACCCATTTTTAACCATTTAAATATATTTTTAAAAGCAAAATTATTTTTGTTTTATGAAAAAGGAACTTTTCTAAACTTTTTATGACTCAAATGGAATGTTTGGCATGTATGGATTCATATGACATCTTGACCGTCCTTATATTGAAGCTTCCATTGAATATTTAAAAGATTTATTTTTTAGATTTTATTATTATTATTACAGAGATTCATTGTTTTTAATATTTTTTAAATAGAATGGTTTTGAAAAAAAATTTATGTCCAAAAAGTGTTTTAAAATGTTTCCAAGATTCCTTTATAAGATTTCCAAGAAAATAGTTTTTAAAATGTTTTCAATATTGCTTTATAAGTTTTAAAAGTAAAATATTATCAAAATGTTTCCAAGATTATTTTATATATTTTGAAGGACATTTTTTTAAATGTTTTCAATCTTCTTCTACATGTTTTCAAGGAAATAGGTTTTGAAAAGGTTTTCATTGTTCCATTATAAGTTTTCAAAGAAAAAAATTTTCAATTTTTTTCAAGATTTATTTTTATGTTTTCAAGGTTATTTTAAATGAAAATGGTTTTGAAAATGTTTTATGTTTTGAAAAATTAATTTTTAGAACAATAAAAGACATTTTCATCAAAAAATTATTTTAAAATATTTCTAAAAAACTATGTTCCATATAAGACGAAATCCATTAGTGTTACTCATGACTTAATATAGATATGATCCCAGGGTTACATTAAAATTATTTCTCTAAATGGTTTATGTTTTGATGACATGATGTTTATGAAACCCATTTTTCTTTCATAGGTTAAATGTTTTTGAAACATCTCTCTCTTTCATGGGTTATATTTTTATAAAACATGTATATATTCTATGAGTTATATACATTTGAAATCCACTTCTTGTCACAAGTTATTATTTGATGAAATAAATATGAAACCTACATATTTTCCATAGGTTATGATATTATGACATGTCTATGATACCCATTCCATTTCATGGTATTTTATGATATTTATGAAACCCAAATCTTTTTATGGGTTATGATATGATGAATGTTTTGTTATCTTGTGGAGAATGTATTTATGATTTTATTATGTGAAGGTTGGGAACTGTATATACCTCCAATTCATTGTGTAAATATTTATATATCATGATATAGACAAGGTTGGAATAGGTATTGAACTTAGTTCACTAAAGGACTTTTCCCCTAATATGGTATTAGGAGTGAGCCTTAACTTCTAAGATTGTATCAGGAGGGAACATTGACTACTAAGATGATACGGGGAGCGAAACCACTACACTATAAGGAAAGATATATGACTAGGGATTATGGTGTGTCTCGCCTAGTAGGTGTATCCCCCATGAAGTTATCAAATAGGTTTTGGAAATAATCCTCAACTTATATAGAATGATTTTATATGCTTATGTATCATCTAAAAATTCTATGTCTTATTATTATTCTAGGTTCTCATGGATTATTATCTTGATTTCTATATGATTCACGTGTTATGAATGACCAATAGCTATTCAATGACTCATGTATATGATCTTTTATAAGCAAGGTATGATCTTCAAAAATTATTCTCATTCTCCCATATCCTTATTCTCATGTTATTCTTATATATATCTTTTATTTACCCTTACCGATCATCTAAGATCACCCTTTCTTATGATTCCTTTTTCCATGTTATGAATAATGGCATTAAGTAGATATACTGAATAAAAAGATCTTTATGGGATACATCAGATATCTTTCCCCAAGTTAGAATACTTTGTTACATGTTTCCAAATACACTAAACAATTACAGTTCCCAGGAATGTAATTTTGAAATGTGCTTAATATTCATATAAAATGATGTAATATTGAAGTATCTTAATACTAAGTCACTATAAAAGTCATATTAAAAGTTATAGATTTTCCATTTTACCACATTTCTGATATAATGGAGTCATGGAAACATCATTCAATCTTTTCACATTGTCAACATCATCATTTTTATTACATGAATCATATGTACTTATATCAATGTCTTCTTGGATTTGAATCCTTTCTTTCTCATGATGATGAAGAAATAGAAATAGATCATCTAATAAATTATCCAATCTAGTCCTCTCCTTTAGATTATGAACATTTTGATATTGCCTTGTCTTTTCATTGTGACAATAGACATAATAGTTTGTTTGGAAAACATATTTGGGGATATAGTGTCCAAATTATTAAAACATTAATGAGTGTATTCTAAAAAAATTATAACATGGACAGTGTATAAGATCTCTATATGAAACATTATTAAATGACAATTCAAAAAATCTCTCCAACATGTTTTGAAAACTTCTTGAGATCTGATCAGTTTCAAACATAAAACTTCTATCCATTCTATAAAAAAATGAAATATGTTATGTCATAAGATCAATGATATAATATTAAAGTCAAATCCAAAATATTTTTAAGGAAACAAGAATTTTTCTCTTTATATAAAACCATAACTGACAAACTAGTGTATATAAGAATAAAAATATAAAAGATGAAAAATAATATGTATAAAACAAAATACTATATATATAAGATCTTGATATTGAATTCTATTATATTAATTAGTAATAACTATACATAATACTATGAAAAATTGTTTTTATAATTGTTGTTTTTAATTTTTCTCTTATTCTATTCACTTGTGAACTTATGTTATTATAATTCTAAATTCACGTATAAAATATTACTACTTCTAGGTAAGAATACTCAACATTACTCATAAATTATGAAGTTATGATTGATAGATCCATAATTAGTGGGTTATCATATTGAAGGATGTTAAAATTATTCATTCTCATATTTACTAATCACCCCGTTAAGTGTAGTTTTGGATATCCTAATTTGGTATAGAACCCCTTTATGTTGAATTCAATAGACTTTTTCATGATTTCTAGTGGTTATACGATATTTTTAACTATTGATTTATGTACAAAATGAATTTTTATACATACTATTATATTATAGTACAATATAATTAACTTTTAGTTTGAATATGTTGTTTCAACATGATTTCTTCATTATAGTATCAAATTTGCAGGCTTTGTAATTTTTAGTTTTAATATAATTGCATTTAACTGTGAAGTTTTACCCTAAAATACCGTATGATTCAATAAAACATAAATTGACAAATTTAAAGTAGAATTGGGATTAATGATAAGTATGGTAACTTAAAATATTGGTGTAAGTGTGTGCATTGATAAGTTAAAGTGTGATAGAGCTGATAAAATAGATGAAAAGTACAAAACAACGGAAAAACCAAATTAAAATTTCATGTAACACAAAGTGGGGGAATAAATAAAAAATTGTGAATAATGGGTGTAGGAGATAAAATTGTGAACAAGTGAAAGCATTAATTAAAACATGATTTAAATAAATGAAACTAATATAAGGGGGCTACATTTGATTTGGGTTTTTTGAAATATTTTTTTGGACATAAGTTTTTATTATAGGATAACTAAGCCTCTTATAAAGTGTTATGGTTTTACATAAAGAGTCATAAAAAATCACTAATCATCCAAGAAATTTAAAAAAATACCAACTAATAATATGAATTTAATTGATTTTAAAAAGGCAAACACAATTCTATATTATCAAATGAAATTGCTGTATTTTGACTCACTAGTGAACTGTTTTCCAACTTTTAAATTTATTAATCAAGTGTAAACCATTTTTATTGTTTTAAATATTCAATTTATCACACTAAACATGTTAGTGAAAATCATAAAATAGAAAATTATGAGTGAAAAACTACCCAAGAGGGTCAAATTAGGATCTACATATAAAATATGCAAGGCTTGTAATTAGAGTGAACAACCCATTACTAAAGAATTACCCCAGAGGTATTAATTTTAAAAAAATAATCCATTGAAAAACTAAAATTAAATAGATAGTAGTAATACATGTAAAGAACAAGAAAAATAAAGAGAATGAACATCCAAAAAATTAATAAATTCTCTATTAATAAAGGTATGGACAACTCCTGTTTCAATAACACACAAGAAGATTTAGAAATGTCAAAAGAAGTAAATGTGATAAAAAGAATATAGGTTGTTATTTTAGACCTATAAAAAAAATGAGAATGATGGTTTATATAAGATATTAATTATATGGAATTCATCGATTTAATGTTCAAGAGGAATGGAATTAAACACAAACTCAGGAGAGATTTCCCTGAGTGGGGAAGAAAATTGAAGTCAGAGTGCTACTAAGGCTCAATATAGATGTGAATGAGATGGGAGTAGGGGATACCACATGATATGTAAATGAGGGAAGGCTACACCAATGTTTTTTAAAACCATTGGTATATCCTTCTCTATACCAAGAATTTTTTATAACCATTGGTAAAGAAAACTCTATACCAATGGTTTCATAAAATCATTGGTATAAACTTTAAACAAATAGTCTATACCAATGGTCATGGAAAACCATTGGTATAGGGGGATCAATACCAATGTTTTTTCAAAAAATGTTAGTATGGGTTCGTTAGTATAGGAGCCTTCTACACTAGATAAAAATGAAAATTTTAAAATTTTACAAAAATAGTATTTTATTAAAATATTTAAAAATTATAAAAATCATAAAATATGGAAAGGTGGATAATATATGGTTCAAAATGTCATACCATGTCTACTAATGATATAATTATTACCTTATAAGTAAAATTATAAGACTTTATGATTAAAAAATTCATTACCATGATTAAAATTAAAATTGGTTAACCGAGGGATTAAACCAAAATATAAGGCTTTAAATGACACCAAAATCTATCTAAATTTAATTAAATGAGGATATTTTAACCTTATCTTATTTTTCATTGAATTTATTATAACTTCTCATATTTTTATGAAGATAAAAATTGTTTGTTTTCGAGTTACAATTTCTTGTTTTATCCTAGTGAGTTTTCCCTACATATTAAGAAAGTTATAAGGAGAATATATGGAATGTTTGGAGCCCATAGCTCTGAGTTTTGGAGGAAGTATGCCAAACAAATGGTTTGAAAAAACCATGAACCTGAGATAGAATGGATTGACTAAACAATGTGGAGTGTTTTAGAGGTCTGTAGAAGGGAAAACTATTTTACTAAACCATTCAACCTAGACCACATGACCATGTCTGTGCTAAAAAACTACTAAAAAAGAGTTTTTTTCATGGGATACACATGGTTCGTCAAACTATATGTCCAACCCATTTCAGGTGTTCCTGGGGGTAGATCCAAGAACATAGTTGGCACACGGTTTTTAAAACTATGCGGCCAAATCATTCACCTCTCAAAAAGTGAAAAAATTTACCCTTTTCATGGATTTTTTAAATCTCTCAACCCTTCCTTTTATCCTCTAGTGGGTAGCTCTCTCCCGCACGAAGATTTCCTCCCAAGACTAAGATAGGCTTCCTATTTTCTTCTTCATCTGGACTCTGATCTAGACACCGTCAGGTGCATTAGATCTGAAATGATAACATATCTAATCCAATTTCGTCTATTATTCATTTATCTTACCATTCCATATTCTATTTTGGTCTAAGCTCATATGCACTATTTTTAGGGAATTTATTTTTTATTTTGTTTTCTCCCATTCTAGTTCGGTTTAAAGTCTTAAACTGGAAAATGAGAGTACTATGGGTCTAATTTATGTGTTTTATAAATTTTCCGAAATGTTTTAGGTGTTTTATAGAATTTTTCTACTATTCCACACACCGTACATTTTCCCATGTTGCCTTAAAATGTGTTTTATGTTTATAATATATTACACCATGCTATGATACTCTTATAGAACCATGTTAAACCATTATAGGATGTTTTACCACATTGATACCCAACCCTTTGGGTGTGTTTAATTAATTTCCCTCCTTGATTTAAATTCATAAAAGTTGAACTGCCTCTTGAGTGGTTTGGCTAGGCTTAAAAATGGGATAACATTATCTTCCTAAATTAAATGGATTAATTTAAATAAATAGAAGTCAGTGGAAAGGCCAGACCACATGTCATATTTCATATATTTAAATTGTAACACCCATGTTTAATTGGTTTGATTGATTATAAATTATTAAGAGTTGCTGACTCATGGTTTTTATGATTAGACCTTGATTACTAGTCATTGGACAATGGTTAAGGGATTTTTTGAGCATGGAATTTCACGATCCCCTACAATGGGTGATGGGAATGACATCTCACACCGCTTAATTTTACTTGAATTATGAGAACGAAATTCCACATTCCCTTTCATTGGGTGTGTGGAATGATGAATCACACCACTATCTTGAGTGATAAGCATGATGCCTCACATTGTTATGAGATTCATCGATAGTTCCCTTACCAGAGCTTATAGCTTGATAGACTAGACATGGGTTCCTGAGTTACACCCTGGGTCCAGCTAGCACCTATTATCCATGTATATAACTATATATGTCCTTACATATATAGTGTATATAAATTAATACATACTTATATATACATATATATATATATATATATATATATTCACATAGTTACTGATATTAGAGTTATCCCAACCTATACTGATGTAGGTAGAGTCTACCAAGTGTCCTATAGAAACCTAAACTGACTAGCATTTGTTTTTTAGCATCTTTTATTATAATTTATACCTAAACACCAATTTGATATATACACTGATTAGATTATTATAGACACCATTGGTGGTGGCCTACTATGTTTTTCCCACACTATACTAGGGTCAACCTTGGTACGTGAGTAGACTTTATGATTTCAGGTGTGGATAATTGAAGGCTCCTTATCACATATTCTTAATCTGTTTTTCTTATTGCATAGAGTTTGGGAGAAGATAACCAAGAATATTATTTTGATTCTAGTAGAGATTTATTTTAGTATTTTTTGTATTTTTTATGTCATGTTGCATACGATTTTTCCCTATATCCACTATGTTCCCCTTTTTTTACATCAACATTCCATAAAATCTTTTTGTATATGATTCATTCTATTGGTTTTGATTATTATTTAAGTAGATTTTTTTTATCTTCTATTTTTGATTATAAATCTTGATTCTTTTATTCTATTGGTTATATTATATAATTAATCTATTTATCATCTCTATTATTATCCTCTATACCACTATGATATGAGGTTATAGTCTCCCCACTATACCATGTTAGACCCTTTCTGCTATTTGGAAGCCTCTATCATATAGAGTGGTGCACTTGAAGCCATTTCAACCACTAGCTTGGGGAAAAAATTTAGTGGATATAAATTTGAGACATTACATATAGGTCCATTTCAAATCATTGGTATTGAAAACTACTTAATTATATTTTATTTTATTTATAAATTCAAAATTTATCATTTCCCTCCATTATAAAAGGACACCCATTTCTCTTAATTTTTTATACCACTTGGATCCATATATCTCAACCAGAACCTGAAAAATTACCTTATAAAAATCCTTATACAAGTTATATAGTTTATTTCTCTTCCAAAAGACTAACCCTAGGTACCTTAATTGGAGATATAATGGAATTCTACTGAAGAAGAGGTAATTTTATTTCCTATTATAATTACTCTTAATGTATTATACCCTTAACAAAACAATAAATTAATTATAAAAAATATACATAGATTTTATTAGGATTGTAAGAAAATTATATTAAATCTACTTTCTATCCAATGAAAATCTAGAACATTTCTCATACATATGTACGACTTACCGTCTCCATATAGGGGTGTAATTCATTTTTCATCACCAATCTACGTGGATGGTTATAAAGATAGAAATATTGAATATATATTATATTTAGGACATAAAAATACTTCTATAATTATAATATCAAATTTAAATTCTCGCTTTCCAATCCTTTGGAAAATTATAATGTCGACCACTCCAAAGAAATGTGATCCATTTTTCATTTTTTCTTCACATAGATGGTAATGAAGATATATCTAATGAATATTTAAGATATAAATCATATAAAAATGATTCTAAAAATGTGAATTATTATTTAGTTTCTTTCATTCCATCCATCGAAAAGTGAATATAAAATTCATGCGTACATAAGATCTACTAACTCTATGAACAATGTGATTCAATTTTATATCACTATATTTTATAGATGATTATAAATATCTATATATTGAATCTATATGATATTTATATATTTAATAAAAATATATATATGATTGTACCATGTAAAATATGAAAGGATAAAGACTATTTAATTAAATAATACATGAAAAATGAAGCATTTAACACCCAAAATAATGATAACAATAAAATACAGTTAACAAATGGGTGATAAAATGTTATAAAGGGATCATATATGACGTTGTAGACATTTATATGGTTCTATTATGTAATTATAATAAATCTAAATTTATTATACAGGATATCAAAAAGAAATTATGAGGAAAGTCGAATGCAAGGTAAGGTATTTTGTCTCAATTTCCACTCCATTGAGTCATAGTTGGTATTATGCACCTATATATTCTCATATTGTAACGACCTGAAATTTTGAATAAATTATGTTTCTTAATTTTGTGTGTTATTTTATTTTTAAATTCAACAAAACTGTTTCATTTGATAACATGAGTATAATTAAAATTAGACCATTGGGTTTTGATTGTTATATGACCATTGGTCAATATGATTGTTGGAAACTAAATGTTGTGATTATTGTATCTAAATACAAGTGATATTGGTTAATTTATATAGAAATAAGATTCGAAGGCCTCATCCAGTAGTCTCGGGCAAATTGAATCCCATCTAACAGAACTTGGGAAGGAGGTAGCACCACTGAGCTTTGCTCTGGACCAAACCCAAGCAGAACTTAATTGTGTGAAGCTAACACGGAATTGCCTTCGCAAGAAGTTCAAACTAATAGATATTACTACTCCTGCGATGTTGGCCGAGCCGCTCTCAGATTCTCTCACCTTAGCACACCTTACACTTAGGTCCTATGCTGGGGTTATAAGGGGCTATGTAAAGAGACTGTAACTGCCTTGTGGAATCCTTTGATTTAAATAAAAATTATGATTTCTCCTTATGATGAAGTATGTAAATTTGAAAATGTCCAGATAAAAATAGTATGCATATTTTTGATGAATTCTAGAAAAAGGATATTTTAAAATATTTTTTAAACCTTAAATAATTAATGATGTGTAATGATTTTCAAAAAATGGTCTTCTACAAATGTGTTCAGTAAGAAATTTGGAGTCTAATAAGATCAACTTATTTTTTTGATGAATAGTAAATTATGAATAGTGATTTTACGCTTAGGATTAGTAATGTGACCAAATGGATTAGTAATATAACTTAAATAAAGTATTAATATAATCAAGGAACCTTGATTAATTAATGTGATTCGATAAAATAGATAAATAACGGTTTTAGAAATTATTAGTCAAGTATTAGTTTTTTCGGGTGAATAGTGGTTTTTAATTAAAAATTAAATTAAAAATATTTATAAAAATATATTTATAAAATGGACTTTATTTTTGAATTAGAACATCGATATTATGTTAAGGTAATTTTTGGGGACTTTTCTGAAAAAAATGAATTTTCAGTGAATAGTGTTTTTATTTAAAAGTTAAATTAAAAATATTTAGAAAATTATTTTTATAAAATGGATTTCATTTTTGAAATCAGAGCATCGATATTTGGTTAAGGTGAATTTTGGGATTTTTCTGAGAAAGTTGAATTTTTGGTGAATAGTGAATTTTCAGTTTAGAGTTTCGGGTGTTTAATGACATCATTAAGGATGTAATAATTATGTAATAATTATGGTCGACTTGTGAATAGTAAGATAAGGTATGAGGTGTACCAAGTGTCCAATAGAATGGGAAAATACCATGGGAAATCCCATGGTTTTTCCAATACCACCAATGAGGTGTCCCTTGGCCATTAATGCCTTGTCCCTTCACTTTCCCTATAAATACCAATCCATTATCTCATCCTTTCGACACCAAAATCATACACAACGAATTTATGGTCTCCTTACCTCCCAAGGAGTCCTCCCAAGGTTCCCCAAGCCCTCAAGGTTCCAACCTTTGAGTTTTAAGAGTCATGTTTTAAGGTAAGGGATCCTATCTCTCTCTTTCTTTCCAAGTACTCTCTTTTATGTCATTTCTTTTATGCTCCATGTTCTTATGTTAGAGAATGTTCTTTTATATTTATCCTAAATTCCTTTTAATGTTCATATGATGAGAGACCCCCTATTTCTCTCATCAATTCAATTTAAGAATGTTTGAGTGGCGCCGTTAGGGTGCCGAATTTTTAAGGGATTCTTTCACCCTTCTCATTTTTCAAAGTTCTACTTTCATGTCTAGTATTTCAAGTTCCTTTTTATTATGTTGGGGTATTATCTATATAGATATCATACTGATATTTTGTGTTCATATTATGAGAGGCCATATTTGATCTCATCAATTCATTTTTTTTAAGTTTTAAGTGACGTCGTTAGGCTGCCGAATTTTCATAAGAGAAATCTTATTTTTGTCTTCCTTCCATGTTTTTCATTTCATATGGTATGTCTTTAAAATTTTATTACAATGTTCTTATATCCATTATATTATTTACCTATACTGTTTTTGAATAATTTATGAGTGGGTGACCCATGTCCCCTCTCTTTTCAATGTTTTCTAAAACCTTGTAACATAGCCGTTATTCTGTAGAATTTTAGTCTCAAAATGTCTCTCTTTTTCTCAAATTATTTTATTTTATTAAGTGAATACTCAAATATCTTTCTTCTACAAGTGTATTCACATATATATCAAGATGATCTATTTTAAATTTGGGCATTTACATACATGGGACCCGCTTTCCTTTTTCCGTGGGTTTAAAGTGACTTAAAGATCATGTCATAAAAGCAGTTTTTAAAATGTTATGATTATTAAATTAAATCCATTTCTTTTATTCTATATGGGTTATTTATGAAATGTTAATGATGATATATGTGGATCACATGATAATAAAGGAAAATTTAAGGGTGCGCCCTGATAGCGCTCCAATGCATTGGGTAACAATGTTACCACTAGAGATTACAATTTTAACGATATCTTGGTGAATAACCTTGGTAATTTCAAATGACACCTTGGGGATGGACCTTGATGATATGTTCATGATTGTCTATGTTAAATGTTTTAGCCACATATTCAAGTTATGAAACACATTATTTTTATTATGATATGCCTCATGATCTCTTTCTCATGCCTTAAAGTTATTTTTCACGACTTTTGATGTATCTCAAGTTCACATGTAAAATGTTTCCCTTATTTACCTTACTAGGCCTTCTGATCACCCTTTCCTTTGATGTATGCTCCTTGGTTATGAGATACTGTAATGAAATAGGATGAACAAATGAATAAGCCTTTCAAGTATTTAAGACGATTTTTTTATGTTGTCATGTATTAAGTTCCTGGTTTCCAAGACACTAAACCTTAAAGATCCTCGGTTTTGTAAAATGTAATGAATGTTATGTTATAAAAAGGCAGGATGTTATAGTTGGTATCAAAGGATGGTTTAGTTATTTTTGGAAATTAGGATATGAAATCTTTAGGAAGAATCCTATAGAAAATTTTAAATATAAGAAATATTCTTGGTATTTTGGTGACTATTGAGTACGTGGTTTATCAAGAAAATACATCCCTGTCCGGATATGAGCAGGTAGAGATGGCTCTGGCATAGATGTACATAGGGGTAAAACCCAAAAACACCGCTTTGAGCTAGACTCGAATATGAATTGGTACACGACAACGGGCCTTGCTGCACTCTTGGTTACGACACTCCCAGGGGATATGCTATGGTAAATTCATAAACTTAGTATGAACCATTATTAAAGGAACAAAGATAAAATAAAATAAAGATTCAGATAAGAATATATGATCATGGATAACCCAGAATGGAACCTAGGGGATCACAAGTTAGGATATACTTTTCTTCTACAAGTTTATCCTTCTATGATTAAAGTTTCCTTTTCATGATTATTGGCTAAGTATTTAAGCCCCTAATTATACTTTCTTTTCTTAGTTAATGGTGGGAAATAGAAGAACATGTCCCAACAATCAATGTGATAGGAAATGTGAATATTGCTCTATTAGTGTGGCAGAGATGACGGGAGATCAAGTTGAACATATTTCGATTATTCCAAACCAGCTATCAAAAATCACAATTAATAATTGGTACCTAGTTGAATGCCCAAATTCATCAAGGAAGAATAAGACGAAGTCTCAAGGATGTTCATCTGATAAAGTTGATAAGGTAAAGAAGACCCAATTTCCTTTGTGCAAAAAGTATGGAAAGGGTCACCAAGGAGAATGTCACAAAGAAACCGAGAGATGTTTTAAGTGTGGGGTGATAGGGAATAAAGTAGCCTATTGCTTTAAAGAAATGGATAATGTGATGAATAGAGATAAGGTTCGATCCAATGTACCTTATACTTTTCAATTCCATAAATGTGGAGAAGTTGGACATTATTGAAGGAAATGCTCTCTTGGAAGGGATGAGAAGCATGATGAGCATCAACAAACTTCAACGACAAGGGAACAATTCAAGTCCTATGATGTGACAGATCATGATGACTAAAGTACATGCAACTTCTTCGCAATAATTTTCCATGTCATGTTGTATTTTAGTTTTTTCTCTATGAGTATATCCTTAATGTTTTCTAATAACATCGAGTCACTACCTAAGATTGTTTTATATCATCAAGGAAAACATCTATTGTTATGTATCACATGTTGATGTTGTGAAGCTATTCTTATTGAAAAAAATTATTAGGGGATTAAAAGATGAATATTATTTTGGAAGACATTCACTATTTTGGGAACCCTATTTAATCCAGTAAAATAGATTACTATGGTATTTTCCTTGAGGAATAAAGGTTGACTTATATTTTGAGGAATCGATAAATTTAAGGTGAGCTTATTGTAATTTAGGGTACTTATAGAAATGATTAACCTATCTTGGGGAAAATATGTTTAGGTTAGTTACTTTTGTTATAAGATGTTAGGAGTGGTTGATGTTGTTTGGAGATGAATGATAAAGTTTATCTTGGAAGTCTATGTTATCAAATCCTTCTTATATTTGGGTTTCAATATTATTTTGGTTTATTTTGAGTAATTTTAAGGACAATTATTTATGGAATGGTCTTTGATGAACTTTGGGTAGTACCGTGGAAGTTTGAAGATTTAAAGTAGTTTCCCTTCCTATGGGGTTCTTTCTTTTTAAAGAGTTGTTTTATCTTACCCTTTCTATTTTTGGGATAAATTTTTAAAGATAGATAGTTATTATTTTGTGGATTACGTGATTCTCTAGAAGATGATTCTTGTTCTTTGATGAGACTAAGTAGTTTTGAATGCTCTTTGTTTGGAGAAAATATTAGTCTTGGTGGAAACTTATTAAGTGATCAAACTCTACTTAAAGGTAAATATATTTCCTTGTGTTTTTATTCTATGTAGTAAATAAATTCCTCAAAATTATTAAAAGGAACATAAAATAAAAACATTGTTGGTTTAAGTTTCCTACTGGGTAATCAAATACCGTTTAACCCATCACAAGTTTGTGATTTTCTGGTGGTTACCTTCCACTTAGACATGTTTTCTATCACTCTCCCTCAAAACATGACCCTTTGTTTTCTCCTCAAAATCCATGTTTTCCTACATGGAATCATAGTATGGGTTAACTCGGGTGACCTTTGTACCTCCCTTTCTTTCTTTTATAGTAATAGTGTTACTGAGTCTTTTTCCGATGTGGGACTTTTAATGAAATTTCCAAGACTAATTTTTAAAAATTACGAGGACGCAATTTCTTAAGGGGGGAAGAATGTAACGACCCAAAATTTTGAGTAAATCTTGTTTCCTATGTTTGTGTGTTATTTTATTTTTATACTCAAGAAAACTGTTTCATTCTATAACATGAGTATAATTAAAATGAGACCGTTGGGTTTCTACTGTTATATGACCATTGGTCAATATGACCATTGGAAACTAAATGTTGTGATTATTGTCTCTAAATAAAAGTGATCATGTTAATTAATATAGAAAGAAGATTCGATGGACTCATCCAGTAGTCTCAGGCTTATTGAATCCCATCTAACAGAACTTTGGAAGGAGGTAGCACCACTGGGCTTTGGTCTGGACCAAACCCAAGCCGAACTTCATCGTGTGAAGCTAGAACATAATCTCCTTCTCGAGAAGTTCTAACTAATAGAGATTAATACTCGTGCGATGTTGGCCGAGCCACCATCAGATTCTCTCACCTTATCACACCTTACACTTAGGTCCTATGCTGGGGTTATAAGGGGTTATGTAAGGAGACTGTAACTGCCTTGTGTAATCCTTTGATTGAAATAAAAATTGTGATTTCTCCTTATGATGAAGTATGTGAATTTTCAAATGTCCGGATAAATATAGTATGCATATTTTTGATGAATTCTAGAAAAACGATATTTTAAAATATTTTTGTAAACCTTAAATAATTAATTATGTGTAATGATTTTCAAAAAATGGTCTTCTGCAAATGTGTTCAGTAATAAATTTAGAGTCTAATAAGATCAACTTATTTTTTTGATGAATAGTAAATTATGATTAGTGATTTTATGCTTAGGATTAGTAATGTGACCAAATTGATTAGTAAACTAACTTAAAGAAAGTATTAATATAATCTAGGCACCTTGATTAAGTAATGTGATTCAATAAAATAGGTAAATAACTGTTTTAGAAATTATTAGTCAAGTATTAGTTTCTTTAGGTGAATAGTGTTTTTTAATTAAAAATTGCATTAAAAATATTTAGAAAATTATTTTTATAAAATGGACTTCATTTTTGAATTCAGAAGATCGATATTTTGTTAAGGTAATTTTTGGGGATTTTCCTGAAAAAAATGAATTTTCAGTGAATATTGTATTTATTTAAAAATTAAATTAAAAATATTTAGAAAATTATTTTTATAAAATGGAGTTCATTTTTGAAATCAGAGCATCGATATTTGGTTAAGGTAAAATTTTGGGATTTTTCTGAGAAAGTTGAATTTTCGGTGAATAGTGAATTTTCATTTTAGAGTTTCGGGTGTTTAATGACATCATTAAGGATGTAATAATTATGTAATCATTATGGTCAACTTATTAATAGTAATATAAGGTATTATGTTTACCAAGTGGATAATTCAATGGGAAAATACCATGGGAAAACCCATGGTTTTTCCAATACCACCAATGAGGTGTCCCTTGGCCATTATTGCCTTGTCCCCTCACTTTCCCTATAAATACCAAGCCATTATCTCATCCTTTCGACTCAAAAATCATCCAAAATGAAGTTCAGGTCTCCTTACCTCCCAGGGAGTCCTCTCAAGGGGCCCCAATCCCTCAAGGTCCCAACCTTTGAGTTTTAAAAGTTACATTTTATGGTAAGGGATCCTACCTCTCTCTTTCTTTCCAAGTACCCTCTTTTATGTCATTTCTTTTATGATCCATGTTCTTATATTGGATAATGTTCTTTTATATTCATCCTAATATCCTTTTCATGTTCTTATGAGGATATACCCCCCTCTTTATCTCATTAATTTATTTTAAGAATGTTTGAGCAGCGTCGTTAGGCTGCCGAATTTTTAAGGGATTCTTTCACCCTTCTCATTTTTAAAAGTTCTACTTTCATGTCAAGTCTTTCAAGTTACTTTTTATTATTTTGGGGTATTATATCTATATCTATCATACTTATCTTTTGTTTTCATATTATTATAGACCCTATTTGATCTCGTCAATTCATTTTTTGATGTTTTAAGTGACACCGTTATGCTGCCAAATTTTCATAAAAGAAATCTTCTTTTTGTCTTCCTTCCATGTTTTTAATTTCATATGGTATGTCTTTAAAATTTCATCACCATGTTCTTATATCCATTATATTATGTACCACTACTATTTTTTTAATCATTTATGAGTGGGTGACCCATGTCCCCTCTCTTTTCAATGTTTTCTAAAACCTTTTAACATAGCTGTTATGCTGCAGAATTTTCATCTAAAAATGTCTCTCTCTTTTTCTCAAATTATTTTATTTTATTAAGTGAATACTCAAAGATCTTTCTTCTATAGGGGTATTCACATATATATCAAGATTTTATATTTTAAATTCAGGGATTTACATACATTGTTAAGTCAAAAGTCCTCTTTTGGCTTTTACGTCATGTTTTGGAAATCACAAATATATTCTATATCATGATTTGGAAATAACAATTCTATTCTATCTTGTTTATCGTATCGTACGATGTTGATCGTACCGACCAAAACGTATCGTACTGACTCTGTCAATCGTATCGTACTGACTCTGTCAATCGTATCGTATTGACTCTGTCAATCGTATCGTATTGACTCTGTCAATCGTATCGTACTGACTCTGTCAATCGTATCGTACTGACTCTGCTATTCAGATGATCATTATTTGTTTTTGGTACTTTTTCAAAAAATCTCTCTGCATATGAATCGTACTCATGTTTTTCATTTCTATATATCTCTTGTCCTAACAAAACGATGTCGTTGGGTTAGTTACAAACTAATCAAAACGATGTCGTGCTTTCTGTTTCAATATGACCGTTGGAGGCAATATGATCGTTGGAACCCAAGGCCTATAAATAGGAGGTCATTTGAAGCTGAGAGAACAACGATGAACGAAGAGAACGAATGAAGAGACTCTGTGAATTACCAAGATTCTAGAGAGAGACACTGTGACTTCTCTCATCAGCCTTGTGCGTCCGATCATCGTATCGAGGGATTTCAAGTAATTGAAAGACAGAGGTGCCGATTACCTATAAAATTGAGGGCTTCCGGGGATAGGAAGACAGACGTGCCGATCATCGTATCGAGGGCTGCCGGGGATAGGCAGACAGACGTGCCGATCATCGTATCGAGGGCTGCCGGGGATAGGCAGGCAGACGTGCCGATCATCGTATCGAGGGCTGCCAGGGATAGGCAGAAAGACGTGCCGATCATCGTATCGAGGGCTCACCAAGGTATTGGTGAGACAGACCTTTTATCCTAGGTGAAAGGATAACCCTTCTCTTTGGGTCAAAAGAATTGTAATACTTTTACATTTCCACTGTTACTTGTATTAGAAAGGGTTTTGTATTGTTTCCTTTCTTCTTTACATTTTCAATTGTAATTGTTTCAATTACAATCATTCTATTACTTTTTGTATTGATTGATTCTATATGCTTTAAGGTAGAATCATTCATCTTTTTATTGCTCTGATTATTGTGTTCACCTTGAATACAATTGTTTTACATTACATTAGTATTACAATACATCATACCTTTTATATTCAATACAATTGTGGGTATTTGAATTTGTATTAGTTTAAGATCATTTAAACTAATCTCTTTGTTGCTAAAACTCAAAGGTTTTTAAACCGACAATTCACCCCCCCTCTTGTATTGTTCCATCTAATAGACATATATATCTACTATTCGATCCAACAATTGGTATCAGAGGAGGTTTTCCACTGATTTGTATTACTAGATTTACTTCTTATTACTATCTTGAATACTTACTACACTAACGTGTGGAGTGGAAAAGTTGTTTTTGTTATATTAGATGGCAGGAATGAATATCGGATCAATAGATAATCTGAATCCTTCTAGACCACCAATATTTGATGGGAATGATTATGAGTATTGGAGAGATCGTATGAAGACTTTCGTCATCAATACTGGTGTAGACAATTTTATTATGCTTACTGGGGGTTACAAAATTCCTGACAAAGAAGTTAGCACTTTTACCAACCAAGAGAAGCAAGAATATCAACTGAATTACAAGGTATGCAATACTTTATTATGCTATATGACCAGGAATATATATAGTCAGATATCTTCATGTGAAGCAGCCAACTGTATTTGGAAGAAATTAGAAGTCACTCATTTTGGTACATCCAAAGTTATAGAAACAAGGAGAGCAATGCTTCGAGCAGAGTATCATGGATTTGTTTTTCCTTATGGAGAACCTGTATGTAAAGTGCAACAAAGGTTTATGACAATTGTCAACAGCTTACAATCTATGGGAGAAAAAGGACTTGATGATGAAGCTCTTGTTGATAAGATTATAGATATTATGCCAAATGAATGGGAGTCGAAAAGGACAACTATTGATGAAAATAGAAAAGTTTCCCAGATTACTCTTGATGAACTCTTTGGAACTCTTCTACAGCATGAGACAAGAATGAAGAGAGATGCTGATTTCAATAAGAAGAAGAATGGGAATGGAAGTGTAACTTTTGCATCTAAAGCTAAAATACCTGAAGGGCTTACAAGGTCTAAATCCAAGAAAGTTGTTATATCTGATTCAAGTGATTGTAATCTTTCGGATAATGAGTTAGCCAATCTTGCTTGAAGGATGAACAAGATTATGGGAATGAAATATTTTCAATATAGATTCAAAAAGAAAGACAGGAAAGATATGAAAGATTCAGAGGTAACTTGTTATGAATGAAAGAAAGCAGGACATATAAGGCCTGATTGTACTTTACTGAAGAGGAAATATAGAAAAGAGAAACACTCTGAAAGAAACAAGAAAAGGTTTTATAAGACTAAGAAAGGATTGAAAGCAAATGATACGTGGAGTGCAAGTGGTAGTGATTCCTCAGATGATTCTTCAGAATATCAGACATCAGGACAAAGAAATATTAGACTTCTAACCAGACTACCAATCAGAGATCATTGTCTCATGGCTAAGGTACATAATGCTGAAGCTGTTACAAATGTCTCTTTAAATGCAAATTATGTTGATAATAGATATTATGAATCTTCAAATGATGAACCCTCATCATCAGAAGATGATACTTTACCTTATTTTGAAGAAGTCTCTAGATTTGCTAAGTTACTTGAAAATGAAAATTCTAAACTCAAAAAGAGATGTGAAAAAGAAAATTCTAGAATTTATATTTTGACTAAAGAAGTATCAAATCTTTCTGAAGATCTTGATGTGAAAACTTCTGATTTTGAAAGTATTTTAAAAACCCTTGAGAAAGTCAAATCTGATAAAGATAAACATTCTAAGGATCTTGAAACTGTAATTTCAAAGAAAAATATTTTAGAGTCTAACTCTAGTTCAAATTCAAATGTTTTAGAAAACAAGAATTTGGTTTTAAAACTAAAGTCAGAGATTTTATCCTTGAAAAAGTGTTTGTCATACTTTACTCATGGAAAAGAAAACCTTGATAGGATGTATTCTCAAATTAGACCTTTGAGAAATCATTCTGGTCTTGGTTATACTTATTCCAAACCTGTTTTTAACAATAACTATTTTGTTCCTCAAAAAACCATTTTCTGTTCCAAGTGTCAATGTGGTGGACATTGGAGAAGAGATTGTTCTCTTAACAAAACTCAATCCTTAGGATTTCATAAAGCTCATTTTTCAAAACAAATATGGATTCCTAAAATTCTTTTATCTAACCCTTCTGGATCCAAACAAGTTTGGATTCTGAAAATCTAATTGTTTCTTTTTCAGGAAAACGAGAAGTGTATCAATAAGAACATTTGGTACATGGATAGTGGTTGTTCTCGACATATGACTGGAAACAAAGATTTCTTTGAAAAGGTTATCAAAACAAAAGGTGGAAAAGTTACCTTCGGAGATAATGCTCAAGGAAATATTGTTGGTATAGGTAATATCGTTTTTCTTGGAAAAGTTCTTATTTCAAATGTTTTGTTTGTTAAAGGTCTTAGGCACAATCTCATCAGCATAAGTCAATTATGTGATGAAGGTTACCTTGTGAATTTTAGAAATGATAAGTGTCTAGTTCACAATTCCAAGGATGAATTCATTCTATCTGCCCATAGGCAAGAGAATGTTTACACTATTAACTTAGAAGACCTTAGGAACCAAAACTTACCTTGTTTAAGTGTAATAGAAGACCAATCGTGGCTATGGAATAGGAGACTAGGACACTGTAATTTGAGAAACCTAAGAAAACTCTCAATGAAAGGACTTGTAAAAGGGCTACCGGACCTTAGATATGATTCTTCAAAAGTCTGTGATCCTTGTCAATTTGGAAAGCAACATAAAACTAGCTTTAAACCAATTAATGAAGTTTCAACTTCTAATGCATTACAGCTTGTGCATATGGATCTGTTTGGTCCTTCACAATCTGAAAGCATTGGAGGCAAATACTATGTATTTGTTTTAGTTGATGACTTTACTAGATTTACATGGTTATACTTTCTCACAAAGAAATCTGAAGCCTTTTCCTATTTCAAAACTTTTAGATCCCAAGTTAAAAATGAGAAAAACCTACCATTGATAACTATTCATAGTGATCATGGTGGTGAATTTCAAAACTCAGATTTTGAAATTTTTTGTAGTAAGAAAGGTATTACTCACAATTTCTCAGCTCCAAGAACTCCTCAGCAAAATGGGGTTGTTGAAAGAAGAAATCGTATTCTTCAGGAAATAACTCGAACCATGTTGAGTGAATACTCAATTGCTAAGCACTTTTGGGCTGAAGCTGTTAGTACTGCCTGTTGTACTATAAATCGTGTTTTAACTAGACCATTTCTTAATAAAACCCCTTACGAGTTATGGACTGGCTGAAAACCTAAAGTTTCATACTTCAATGTTTTTGGATGCAAAGTATTCATTCTGAATACAAAAGACAATCTACACAAATTTGCACCAAAATCTGATGAAGGAATCTTTCTAGGCTATTCTACAACCTCTAAGGCTTATAGAGTTTTCAATAAAAACACTTGTACTATTGAAGAAACAATACATGTAAAATTCGATGAAACTAACCCTTTTGTTTTCAACCAACCCAATCCTACATCCTCGGATGTGTTTTCCAAAAATGTTTATCAACCTTTATTAGAAGAACATTCTAATAAGGAAAATGTTCAAGAAAGTATTCCTGAAACATTTACCACAGAATATTTTCTACCATATGTTGATGAACAGGTTTTACAAAACCCAAATCAATTGTTTCTTAGGAATCATCCCAGTGATAACATCATTGGTGATATTAATCAACCTGTAAGGACCAGAAATTCCTTAAGAAATGAAATAGAACATCTTGCTTTTCTTTCCCAATTTGAACCTAAAAGTCCAAGTGAGGCCTTAGGTGATGATGATTGGATCAAAGCAATGCAGGATGAACTAAATGAATTTGAAAGGAATCAAGTCTGGACTTTAGTTGAAAGACCTAAAGAAACAACTGTGATTGGTGTAAAATGGGTTCTCAGAAACAAGTGTGATGAAAATGGAATCATTGTAAGAAATAAAGCAAGACTTGTTGCTAAAGGCTATAATCCACAAGAGGGAATAGACTATGAAGAAACATATGCTCCTATAGCTAGACTTGAATCTATTCGTATTCTATTAGCCTTCACAGCATATTTCAATTTCAAACTATTTCAAATGGATGTCAAATGTGCTTTTCTAAATGGTTTTGTTCAAGAAGAAGTTTTTGTCGAACAACCTCCGGGTTTTCAAGACCCAAAACATCCTAATCATGTTTTTAAACTTACCAAGGCTCTATATGGTCTTAAACAAGCCCCTAGAGCATGGTATGATAGACTCACAATATTTCTTTTACAAAACAATTATACAAAAGGTACAACAGATCCAACTCTTTTTATCAAAATGGAAAACAAAAATGTCTTGGTTGTCCAAATCTATGTTGATGACATCATATTTGGATCAACTCAAAAATCTTTAACCGATTCTTTTGCAAACTTAATGAAATCTGAGTTTGAAATGAGTATGATGGGTGAGTTAACATTCTTTCTAGGTTTTCAAATTTCTCAAAAACCAGAAGGAACTTATATATCTCAACATAAGTATATTAAAGACTTACTCAAAAATTATGGATTTGACAAAACTAAAAGTATTAGCACCCCAATTGGTACCTCAAATACTCTTGATCTTGATGAAACTGGGAAACCAGTAGATCAAACAATTTTTAGAGGTATGATAGGGAGTTTGCTATACTTGACAGCTAGTTGACCCGACTTGATGTTTTCTGTATGCTTATGTGCAAGATATCAATCTAATCCAAAAGAGTCTCACTTAAAAGATGTAAAGGGAATCTTTTGGTATTTAAAAGACACTATGGATTTAGGTCTTTTCTACTCTTCTGGAAATGATTTTGTTTTAAAAAGTTTTTCAGATGCTGAAATTTGGTGGTTGTAGAATGGATAGAAAAAGTACATCTGGAACATGTCATTTCTTAGGAGACTCTTTGGTTTCTTGGTCCTGCAAGAAACAACACTCAGTCGCACTCTCCACTGCTGAAGCTGAATATGTAGCAGCTGGAAGTTGCTGTGCTCAAGTATTGTGGATGCAACACACACTCACTGACTATGGTTTGAGTTTCTCCAAAACTCAAATTCTTTGTGATAATACAAGTGCCATAGCTCTTAGTAAAAACCCAGCACATCACTCTCGTGCAAAACACATAGATGTTAGGCATCACTTTCTTAGGGATCACACAAAGAAAGGAGATATTATTTTACAATTCATCGGAACGCAAGAACAACTTGCTGACATTTTTACAAAACCTTTACCTTCCGATAGATTTGAATTTATAAAACAGAAGCTAGGAATGATTACATTAAAATAATCATTCATATCTACTTCCTGTTTTAAATCTCTCCTAATAGTAAGAAACACCTCGTAGAAAGGGGGAGGACATTTGTATCTATGTTTTTATGTTTATTGTATGATCTTTAACTATTTACTCTCTTAATATGTATATTTCAGTTTTTCTGTTTATTGTATTGACAATTTCAGTTTTTCTGTTTATTGTATTGACAGTTTTATCGTTTCATTCATTTTTTTTTCTGTTTATCGTATTGACAGTTTTATAGTATCATTTACTATCGACCGATGATGGTATTCAAATTCTTTTCCATCGTATTGACCGATGATGGTATTGAATTTCTTTTCCATCGTAACCAATCAATCTTGGTATTGTATCGACCGATGATGGTATTGAATTTCTTTTCCATCGTACCAATCAATCTTGGTATTGTATCGACCGATGATGGTATTGAATTTCTTTTCCATCGTACCAATCAATCTTGGTATTGTATCAACCGATGATAGTATTGAAATTCTTTGCCATCGTATCATTCAATAGTTTTGAATCGACCGATGATAGTATTGAAATTCTTTTCCATCGTATCATTCAATAGTTTTGAATCGACCGATGATAGTATTGAAATTATTTTTCATCGTATCATTTAATAGTTTTGAATCGACCGATGATAGTATTGAAATTCTTTTCCATCGTATCATTCAATAGTTTTGAATCAACCGATGATAGTATTGAAATTCTTTTTCATCGTATCATTAAATCGTTTTGTTTCGACCGATGATGGTATTGAGATTATTTTCCATCGTACTGTCAGTTCATGGTAACAAGATTATTTTCCATCGTACGATCCGATCATACTAATAACTTTGTTTTCCATCGGCATCATATTTTTCTCCTTACGATTGTATTTTCTTTTGATTCTTACCAAAACCAACAATCAACTTATGTTCTCCGACAGGTATCTTTTTCATTTTTTTTCTTCTTTCTTTGTTTTAATCCTAATCATTGATCTGGTTTTCTCTAATCCTGACCGTAGAATATCAACGGTCACCCTTTTTCGACCGTATAAGATCAACGGTCATCTCTTTATCGCCTATAAATACCCCCCTCCCCTCCCCAAACCCACATTGAAGTTTCAGGATTTGAGGCGAAGCTCTACTCCACCAGCTATATATCATCGTACGATCTTCTCAATCGGCATCACCTTTATGTCTCAATCTTCTGCTAACACTCCCGCCGAAATGTCTTCAAAGACTTTTACAGAGAAAGACTTTAACAGAGAAAGGTTAGTATCCCGAGACTTTTTCGATACGTACGATTCTACAATCAGGAGGATCATTTTGTTTCAAGGATGAGAACATTTGTGTGTTGAAAAGCCTGATATTCAAGATCCAGTTCTTTTTGATGAAGTTTGTCAGTTTTACAAAACCGTTTCTTTCGACAAAGATATGACTATAAACTTCGCTGTGTACGATAGAAAATTATCTATGTCTGTGAAACAAGCGGCACATTTTCTGAATGTTTCTGTAGAAGGAGATTCTTTTTGTCCATCTCACAAACTACCAGAGGAAGTTGGTACGTTTAATAGAGAAAATGCTGAAAAGTCTTTGTTTCTTATTAATGAGGAAAAGAGGAAAGTGTCTCATCTTTCACCGGACAATCGTTTTGTCACTTTATGGATGCAAGGTTTTCTTATCCCAAGGAAAGGGGATAGAGAAACTCTTAAAGTTTCTGATATATTCATGCTCGACTATCTTGTAAATATGAGAAAAGTAAGTCTCATGGGGTATATTTTTGAAACCATCAAGAATGTCAAGACAGGAGGGATTAAGTCCCAGATGATTATGTATCCAGCCATCCTTACGAAGTTTATTTTTTAAAGTATGAAGTTTTGTAAGATTCCTTTGAAAGGAAAACCCATGGATTTGAGGCCATCTTGGATTAGTAAGAGTATGATGAAAAAGCTGAATGTTTGTTTTGATTCAAATTCAAAACTTTTTGTCAGAGATGTAGAAGCTGAATTGGCTCAGAATCAATCGGCACCTATGCCAGCCAAGGACATTCAATCCACCGGTGTTACTCAAAAGTCTGATCCGCAAACCAGTTCGAAGCCTAAGAAGAAGCCAAGGTACAGTAAGGAGGTTGTAGAAAAATGGAGAAAAGATAAGGAACATAGAAAAGAAAGTGATCTGATGTTTGGTCTTGACCCTGCTGAGGCTTTTGCAGAAAGAATAAGGGTAGAATAAACCCTTCAGGCTAAAAAGAAAAAGAAGGTTCTTTTGAAAAGGAAGGCTCAAGACTTTGATGTCTCTAAATCCTTGAAAGCAGTTGAAGATTCTAGTGCTCAAATAACTGAAGAAGTGCACCAAGAGCCCATCGTACAGAGTCTTCCTGAGAAAGAAAAAGGAAAACAAGTGATGGAAGAAATAGAAGAAGAAGAAGAAGGAGACTTTCTTTTAGAATTTCTTCAAAACTCAAAGAAGAGTAGAGAGGAATCGGTTCAAAAGCCGAGTGAAGGTGTTCAACAAATACTTCATGCCGATCAAGCACAATCTCCGGACAGAATGTCTTTTCAAGAAAGGCAAGGTAATCAATCTTCTCATTCTGATAAAGTTGTTGTCATTAGTGACAAAGTGGAAGAAGAAAGAAAACAAAAAGAAAAAGCGAAAGGGAAACAGCCAGTTGTTGACTCAAGCAAATCATATGAACTACCATCGTATGATGAGGATACTGATTCAGAGCATACAATCTCTCTCAAGAAGGGTGATTACATTGTTCATGTTTTGAGAAGGGTGGAGAAAAACATTCCTTATTTCCCGAGGCTGGAAGGGAAGATTGATTTTATTACTGAAAATCAAAGGAAGAAGTTTGGCTCTGTAAAAGAATTGAGGAAGAAAGTTTTTTCAGTAGAAGCCGATTTGAAAGTTATTTCAGAAAGCTCGGTTGCTCATAAGAAGGCTTGCAATAAGATGACCAAGTGGTCGTACAAAATAGAGAGCTCAATCAATGATCATGAAATAGCTATTGAAGATATAAGGAGGTTATCAAATGATCTTGCAATTTCTTTCAACAAGCTTGATAGAGAAACGGTTGAAAGGCTGAATCTTTTTTCTTCTCAAAGAGTCGATGTTCCTTCAGTGAAAGACTTGCAAGAAAGAATGAATGTTTTCCAATCTGAATTCTCGAAGGTTTCATCTTTCAAAGATGAAATGGTTTTACTGAAGAATCAAAATTCTCTGTTATCTAAAGACAACAAGAATTTGAAAAATAGGATTGATACCCTTGAAGAAGTAATCAGAGTCCAGGAGGAGACCATCAGAAATCAAGATCAGATTTTTGCGGATCAACAAGAGCTTCTCAAAACTCAGGGTGAATCAATTTCTGAAGACAAGAAGGAGATCAAGAAGATGAAAGCTGTTCTTCATGAGCTTATAAAGAAGGAGAAGGAAAGAGAAAACAAATGATTGTTGTATTTTTTTCTTTTGGAACTTGTCTTTGTTTTGTAATAACTCTTATGATCCTTTTTTTTTCTTCTTTTATCCATTGTCTTGTATTTCTTCACTAACTTTTTTAGACAATTCAAGATTACTCCTTTCTTTTTGTAAATCACAAAGGGGGAGAATATTTACAAAGAAAAGATTGTTTTACAAAGGGGGAGAATGCTTTACAATTCTCTTAAGGAAAATCTACGAATACAATCCTTAGGAAAGTCAATACCTAAGGGGGAGTTAGTTGTATTCAATTTCTTATTCAGAAGAGTTTTCAATAACTCAGGGGGAGATAAGTATTTCTTGTTACATTTACTTTGTGTATTGTGCTTTCCAAAAAGGAGGAGATTGTTAAGTCAAAAGTCCTCTTTTGGCTTTTACATCATGTTTTGGAAATCACAAATATATTCTATATCATGCTTTGGAAATAACAATTCTATTCTATCTTGTTTATCGTATCGTACGATGTTGATCGTACCGACCAAAACGTATCGTACTGACTCTGTCAATCGTATCGTACTGACTCTGTCAATCGTATCGTATTGACTCTGTCAATCGTATCGTATTGACTCTGTCAATCGTATCGTACTGACTCTGTCAATCGTATCGTACTGACTCTGCTATTCAGATGATCATTATTTGTTTTTGGTACTTTGTCAAAAACTCTCTCTGCATATGAATCGTTGTCATGTTTTTCATTTCTATATATCTCTTGTCCTAACAAAACGATGTTGTTGGGTTAGTTACAAACTAATCAAAACGATGTCGTGATTTCTGTTTCAATATGACCGTTGGAGGCAATATGACCGTTGGAACCCAAGGCCTATAAATAGGAGGTCATTTGAAGCTGAGAGAACAACGATGAACGAAGAGAACGAATGAAGAGACTCTGTGAATTACCAAGATTCTAGAGAGAGACACTGTGACTTCTCTCATCAGCCTTGTGCGTCCGATCATCGTATCGAGGGCTTTCAAGTAATTGAAAGACAGAGGTGCCGATTACCTACAAAATCGAGGGTTGCCGGGGATAGGCAGACAGACGTGCCGATCATCGTATCGAGGGCTGCCGGGGATAGGCAGACAGACGTGCTGATCATCGTATCGAGTGCTGCCGGGGATAGGCAGACAGACGTGCTGATCATCGTATCGAGGGCTGCCAGGGATAGGCAGACAGACGTGCCGATCATCGTATCGAGGGCTTACCAAGGTATTGGTGAGACAGACCTTTTATCCTAGGTGAAATGATAACCCTTCTCTTTGGGTCAAAAGAATTGTAATACTTTTACATTTCCGCTGTTACTTGTATTAGAAAGGGTTTTGTATTGTTTCCTTTCATCTTTACATTTTCAATTGTAATTGTTTCAATTACAATCATTCTATTACTTTTTGTATTGATTGATTCTATACGCTTTAAGGTAGAATCATTCATCTTTGTATTGCTCTGATTATTGTGTTCACCTTGAATATAATTGTTTTACATTACATTAGTATTACAATATATCATACCTTTTATATTCAATACAATTGTGGGTATTTGAATTTGTATTAGTTTAAGATCATTTAAACTAATCTCTTTGTTGCTAAAACTCAAAGGTTTTTAAACCGACAATTCAGCCCCCCTCTTGTATTGTTCCATCTAATAGACATATATATCTACTATTCTATCCAACATACATGAGACCCTCTTTCATTTTTCCGTGGGTTTAAAGTGACATAAAGATCATGTCATAAAAGCAGTTTTTAAAATTTTATGGTTATGAAATGAAACCCATTTATTTTATGCTATATGGGTTATTAATGAAATTTTGATGATGATATATGTGGCTCACATGATAATAATGTAAAATTTAAGGGCGCTCCATGATAGCGCTCCAATGCATTGGGTAATGATGTAACAACTAGAGATTACGATTTTAATGATATCTTGGTGAATAACCTTAGTAATTTCAAATGACACCTTGGGGATGGACCTTGGTGATATATTCATGATTGTCTATGTTAAATGTTGTAGCCACATATTCAAGTTATGAAACACATTATTTTTATTATGATATTCCTCATGATATTTTTCTCATGCCTTAAAGTTATTTTTCACAACTTTTGATGTATCTGAAGTTCACATGTAAAATGTTTCCCTTATTTCCCTTAACGGGCATTCTGCTCACCCTTTCCTTTGATGTATGCTCCCAGGTTATGAGATGCTGTAATGAACTAGTATGAACAAATTAAGAAGCCTTTAAAGTATTTAAGAATAATTTTTTATGTTTTCATGTATTAAGTTCCTGGTTTCCAAGACAGTAAACCATAAAGATACTCGGTTTTGTAAAATGTAATGAAAGTTATGTTATAAAAAGGTGAGATGTTATACATATGGTGTATATAATTCCCATTTACAATATTTAACATGAATATAAATTTATTAATGATGATTAATGTTATAATTAAAGTTTACTCTTTTAACGAGTTTCCATATTTTTTCCCATCTTTTCATCTCTTCGGAACTTGAATCAAGCTTGGAAATGGTTAAAAGAAGATAAATTTTATTTATTTTTTTCATCAGGTATATTTTTCTTCCATGTCTATGTTTTTTTAAAAAATTTAAAAAGTAATTTTTATCTTATCAAAGAATTATTTTTTTATCCTCTAATTTTAAAAAATGTTTGGAAGGAATATTTCTAATATTTTCCAAAATGTTCTATTTTGACTTTATTTACAGAAAGTCAAAATGAATGTTTTTACATATATACTGTTAATGTATTTTCCCTATACCATAACCATTTTTCTGTATTTATTTTATTTTATAATTTCTCCATGGTTTTAAAAAGAAAACTCTTTGATGAAATTTATTTCAACACCATTTTATATAAGACATGATTTTATTTCAAAACCTATATTTCCAATGAATCTATAGTTATATTTTATCCATTATTAAATTTTAGGTCATTAACTTTATATTGAGAAATTAAATTTCTTTTGATAATTAGAAATTAAATTTATCTTAAATATCCATCATTGATATTCTTGTTTTTTAAATTGTATATCATTTCTACGAAAGGTGTTTTACTATGAAAGTTATTTGATTCCTTGAGGAAAACCATGAAAAATCTATATTCATTACTCAATATGGATTTTTTTGATAAAGAATAATGTTTATGAATTTAATTTATCATGAAATATATAAATAATGCATTGGACATGTAGTGATGGGTGAGGCCCGATTATAGATAGCCCCTAGATGCATCGACATGTCTCACGAGACAAATAAATTAGATAAATTAAGTGTTTTTTGGTATATACCTACTCATAGATTAACCTATCTCGGCACAAGACCCTGATGGAATATATATCATAATGTCTGAGACTATAATATCCAAAAATTAAGCATTTTATTCATTGAGAATTAAATTATTATTACTGATGAGATTAATTTATTTTATGTTATACATGGTTACATTTCATGCTCAAGTTATTGATTAAATGGCACGTGTTTTCAACTATTTACCTTTCCATATAGATTATGCCTTATTTACCCATGATAGTTGACACTATACGTAACCCTTACCATGAATTAGAACTCACTATTTTTTTTGTTTTCCTTTCCCCGAGATATGAAGAAAGATATTAAGATTAATATTATTGATGAAATATTTCTTCTTATGTTATGTATTTTATATTACAAATGTAATATATAATCATGCTTGTATCTAGTTTTCCAAGACCTCCAAACCAATCGATCCTGTATGGTGAGTTCCATTGTTTCTATGCTAATTTGATAAAGTATACATCATCTCTAGGTTATTGGAGTTATTTTTTTTACACAGAGAGTGAGGTAATTTAAAATAAAGCAACATAAGTTGAAATGAAGGTTTCACTGAAGTGGACATCTTAGGATTAATATTTCATATTCATATGATAATTTAATTGGATTATATTGGACCTTATTAGAACTTACTTGGTTGTAGTATTTAGTTAGAAATTGGATCAATAAAATGAATATATTAATGGTATATCCTTAAGAGGTCCTAAGAATAATATTTGAGAAAAATGTTTTCCTAGTATTATGAAGGGAAATGTGGTCGATATATCAGTAGAATACAAATCTTGTATTTATCATAGACCCCTTATTTTATTCTCGTAAACTATAATTAAAATTTTGAGGAATTTTTTTGGGGGGGGGGATGTAACCACCCAATATTATACTATATATTCTCCATAAATAAATAATATATTAAATTGCACGATTCACATAATTTACAAAACTAAAAAATGAATTGATATAATTTGAATATTAAATATAACTATTAAAACCTATCCATTCAATTAGTGTGTACGAGTAGGAGTATAAAAAATTTGAAATATGTGAATAATGATAATAAAAAAAAAACTTTTAATAATAATAAAATTCAATTTGTATAGGTAAAAAAATGAAAAAAACTATTTTATGCTTAAAAATACACTTTCATAAATTGGTGATTTATTCTAAGAAATTAAGTATATTTTGATTAAATATTAATAAAATATATTTATAATATAAATAATATATTTTTAATTTATAGAAAATAATAATAAATAATAGTTAACATTTTGAAAATCTATTTTCTAATATGAATAGTTTTATAATATATTTAGGGATTTTATTTAAATTTTTAATTTTAATTTTTTTTAATTTAATTTTAATTAATGAAAATTATATTTGTATTAATAATAATAACATAATATAAATATGAATTTTTGGTATTTTTCTATAAATATAGATTTTTAGCTGAATAGTGAAAAATATTATTTTTACAAATAACATGACTTTTATGACATTATTATTATAGAAGTATGAATTGGAAATTTGTTAAACATTTTTATAATACTAAATATTTATTTTTAAAGGGAATTTATAATTTTAAAATTATTAATTTAATTTATAAATACATATTTGAAATTTTAGAAATTAAGTTATATTTTCCCAAAAAAAGTTTTTAATATATTATACATTTAGTATTTTAAAATTAATTTTTATCACATTTAAAAATTGAATAAAAAAATAGATATCAAATTTATAATCATTAGGTCCATATTATATAATAAATCCCATTTTGTTTTTGGTCATAAATGATAAATTACCCTGGTAAAAAACTAGTTACCATGGTGAAAACAAAAATGGTAAAAATTAGAAACATTACATGTAAAGGGCCTAGCATATTTAAAACATGTTTCTAATTGAGTTTTGGAGGTGTGGAACAATCCTATATAATATCCAATCCATTATTTCTCAATTTTTGATCCACTTTCCATGACCGTGACTCCCAATTATTGAATTTTTTGTGTATTTATAGAAAAACAACTCTATTTCACTTATAAATGGGGAACTCCTCTCCTTATTTCCACTAAAAAACCCTTAATTTCAGAAACAAATATACCCAAAACACTCCTATAAAATCCTTGAATCTTTAAAAAGGTTATATTATTCCCATGAAACCATTCCTAAAAGGTTTAATCTTCTTTAAAAATGATATAATTCAAGAAGTGAGTTATAAGTTCCTAACCTCTCTTTCTCTTTTATATTTTCTTATATGATTTTCTTCTTCCTAAAATTTATTTTCACCATACCAAAATGATAAAATATCATCCCAAGTTTATCATACATAAATATTACATATTTTTAGATAAATATTCAATTCATAACATTTTTATGCACGCAAGAACCATAAAGGTTCATCATCTTTGGAGACTAGATATTCAATCTTATTATTTCAAGAAAGATATTTAAAATAGCCCATACATATCTCCCCACATAGTACTATTAATAGGAATATCCTACTTAAAAAATTATCTGTAACCCGACGAAATAAAACATAATAAAGGTTAGTCTCATATAATCATTAAGGGTAAGCATGATATATATCAATCAATGATCGTAAGAAAGCATAAGATAATCACAAGGGTATAAGTTAATGAACATAACATAAAAATTTCATACCAATATAAGAAAGATCATAAACATGATTTATGGAATAAAAACTTTTTATTTTAAAAGGCAAAAATCATAATAATGGGAAATTGTTATAACTCAATCATGAACCTTAAGTCTAGGTCATAAAAGTGTGTGGTACCATCATAAGTACATAAACCATTTCAAATGTAAAGGTTGACTACCAAGACCATTGTATTATGAATCAAAACTTATTTCCCATAGTGTATCAATAACATCTACTTGTTTACCATAATAGATTAAGCACTTTGACTTGTTTCCCATAACAGATCAATCACTTTGACTTGTTTCCCATAACAGGTAAATCACTTCGACTTGTTTCCCACAACTATCTCAAGAGATATAATAATTTTCCCAATGAATTGGAGGGAGATATAGGTCCCACACATCAGATAAGGAAACCACACACACACACACACATATATATGTGTGTGTGTGTGTTCTGAAAGATCATAAAGAATCCAACATATCATCATATCATAACCTGAAGAGAGAAAATGGGTTCCCTATTTCATCAAATCATAGAATAACCCTTGAAAATGGGTTTTATAAATATCTTAAAATAATAAACATAAACCATATAGAGAAATAACAAAAATGGTATTATTGTATCACACCCCAAGTAATTCATAAGAAATAATTTTTTTTGTTTTCATTGATAAATACAAATACAATTAAAATATCATTAAAAACGTTCTTATGAAAAATAGTTTTTTTTGAAAACCACTTTTGAGAAACTAAAAAATTATAAAATATTATAGAAAATGTTTCCTTTGAAAATTATATTAGAAAATTTTAAAAGAATATTCAAATTTATTTTGTGGTTATAATGGTAATAAATTTGGTTCTTATCATCTAATTTAAAATAAAACAATCATTTCATATTTTTGTAAAACAATACCTTATTTTGAAAAAAAATAAGATTTCTTGTAATTTTTTATTGTAAAATGTAAAAAAAGGTAAACATTTATTTAAAAAATAATAGTATTATCTTAAAATCATTCTTGATAATTTTTTTTTAAAATATTGATATGGAAGGAAAATTATATTAGATCGTAGTGAGAACTAAATTTGATTTTTCCTAAAAACACCCTTTTGATATCTTAAATAATTAAAGTAAGAAAAATGAAAGGAAAAAACATTGTATAAAAAAACAACTACAAGAGAATAAAAATAAAAGCATTCATCATTTAAGGATAATATAATTTTCTTAATGTAACTTCAAGTATAAACAATCAATTAAAATAGTATTGTAATATAAATCCCTTACCTCAAGTATTGTCTTTACTAGTTCAAGTTAAAAAATCTTGTATAATGAATATGGATTTATTATAATTTTATTAAATAAAATAATTTTATATCTATATCTCCATTTATTATTTATTTATGACCATCTAATCACCCATTTATTAATAATTGTTTATTAAAATCACTGTTCTGGGTGATAAGTGCTTCGCTTTTCAAGCTTGTTTTGGTTTGAAAGTCCTAGTCCTTATACATTGATCATGGTTACATAATTTATGTAATTTTATTAATTTTATAAAAATAATTTATATTCATTATATACATATTTAAAACCATTTATAATAATGAGAGATATAAAATTGAATTACATCATTCATGAAGACTATAGGCCATACATATGCATAGACACAATTTACATTTTTCAACAGATGGAACAAAATAAAGGTAAATAATAAGTCAAATTTTTTGGACCATTATTATATCGTATTTTTCATATAAATTCATTAAATCTATCCTTTTTATCACCCAATGATAATGAAAACTATAATACAAATCACATCGCTTCTTGGAGGTAGTAGTCCACACATACTCAAGAGTGATGTTATCATCTCCAAAAGTTCAAAAGGTAAGAATATAGATGTTATATTATGATTACATAAGTATAATTATGTAATAAATATCATATATAAACTTTAAACCCATTTTAATAACCATCTATGAAATATGGTGATGGAAAATGAATTGTATCACTACGTGGAGACGGTAATCCGTACATACGCACAAGCGATAATTTCACATCCCATTTGATGGGAAAGTGGGTGGATAATGATGGATTAATAATCATAATAAAATTTCAGTATATTTATTAAAATTAATTTATTAATTTATAGTAAATACCATGTATTTATAAGAGTTAAAGAATTAGTAAAAGGAAAGTGATCCGTTAAGGTGATTACTTCTTCTTTGGAAGAACTCCTTTAGATATCCTATTAAGGATCATTGGGTTGATATTTTGGGAACACAGTAACCTCTATAATGTTTATAATGAAGTTTTTAAGGTATTATTTTATATTGTGTTCAAGATATAAGGCTTCAAGTAGTGTAAATAAGGGATGGAGGAGGTTACCTTTTTTAATTGAGGTGACAGGCATTTTTGAAATTTATCAAAACATTAAATTATAATACAATCATTATCAAGAAAAAATTATTCAAAAAGGCCACGTATTTGAATATAATATAGGATAGGGTTGAATTAAAATCATAAAATAAAATTTTTCTAGGTTTTGGTGTCATTATAAACCTTATCTATTTGATCAACCACTTGGTTAATCAATTTTAACCTTAACCGCAGTAATATCCTTTTCACCCTTAAAGTGTTATAATTTTATATATAAGGTGAAAATTAGATCATAAATGGAAAATTTATGAAATTTTAAACCATATATTATCCTCCATTTTATATTTAAATTTTAATGGTTTTTAAATAATTTAATAAAATATGATTTTGATAAAAAAAATTTAATGTCTCTTTTGATACTATTCATTTAATTTGAATTAAAAGACACAAATAAAAAGTTTTTGTTGGCCCATAGGTTGTTTGGATACTCTCTCTGGTTTTAATAATAAAAAATCATGTCAATTTATTATTTATAATATTATTAATCATATTATATTTGTGTAAATTATAGTTATCCATAATCATGCATATGCTTAATGAATTCTAACTGTATCTGTGTGGAAAGACAGTTCAAAGAGTATGTGAAACTGACACCGACAGAAGAAACGACTCACCAATGCATATGACTCACTAACACAAATGAGTCACCGATACCGATGCATTGTGCTATCGATGTAAGGAATCAGTGATAGTTAAATGGACACACCATTGGTAGGACTCGTCATTGGAAGGAATATTTGTTGGAAGGACTCACCATTGGACGTACTCACTGTTGGTAGGAATCACCATTTTAAGGACTCTCCATTAGAAGGACTCACCGTTGAAATGAGTCACCGATTCACCACCTACCTACAGATTATTTAACTTTATTTAAATCACAATTATTTTCTAATGGTCATATTTGTGCTATTTAATGACTCTTGACATAATTAATGTCTATTTGGAAACTTGAAAGTAGACAATATGAGGTACAAGGTACCTGCACATGAACATTTTTGGGATAGAAATTTTAAAAAGGCAAAAAGAATGTGAGATTAAAAACAATTAGAAATATAGAAAAGAAAAGCGAGAATGCATACCCATACACCTAATAAGAAGAGAAATATACTTGAGGAAATCTTATTATCGTTTGATGCTTTCAACAAATAAGCTGTTGTGGATCATGTTTTTTATATCTTTATAGTATTAAAACAAAACTAAAGGAGAGGAACATCTCATCCACCTGAAAGGAAGAACCCAGTGCTTCACAACCCTATGTTATGTTGTCTATTTCTAAAAGAGGACATAAAAATATATTACAACACATTAAAGAGTCTAGAGATGTTATACATAACACTCAGAGAATCCTAAACCTTTTCCAATAATTATTGCCTAGTTTTGTATCATTTTACTACATTTCATGCAGTGTGCATGTCTGTTTGTCAAACACACACTGTATTCTGCACCAAACTGGAGGATACTTAATATCCTCAATTAAAACTCTTTCTACATCTTTTTTTCTCATGTATAACTGTGGAAGAGGTTGTGTGACCTGGTAGTTTGTCCCCACAAAGAACTATGGTAGAGGTCTTTTGGCCTGTACAACCTGTGTATTGTTGTGAACCCTGATCCAGGGTGTGGATAAAACTATTTATTAATTTGAACTTATTAGTGGTAGGTGATAACCATGTGGAGAAGACTAAGTATCAGCTTGAGACCGATCCTCTTGTTTTATTTTCTCTGTGTTTTTACGTTTAGTTTTACTCTATTTTATCACATATTTTATAAATATAAATTTAACTCTGATAGTTAGTCTTAGCAAGTGTTTATAATATTATTTACAAATTATATTAGTTTTAAAGGTTGTGTTAATTATAAAATTTATACAATTGATAACTAACAAATATTTTGTGAAATTAATCAAACAATCAAGCTCTTATAAATTCACAACTTTCTAACTGGTCATTTTAATTTTTAATTTTGGGGACATTCACCTTATATTTTTTAATAGAAAATTTTATAGGAACCCAATTAAACCCCTCATGAGTGTCCTACTTTGACAAACATTTGGTTTTAGTGGTAGTTTTAAATCCCTATTTTCATCATTTTATATTGTCAATCTATTTAAAATATCTTTCAAGTGTTATTTTAGTTGTGTTTTAAATATCTCCAAATTTATTTTAGATGTAAAGTTTTAGTACTTTAAAAAGAAAAAATTCTACACTTTACTCTTTAAGTATAGAAAATATATTGGATGGCTCTGCTGAAAATAGACCACAATTATTTAATGGAACTAATTATACACAATGGAAAATTAAAATGAGAATGTACTTAGAAATTATGGATTTTTAAATTTGGTCATCAATTTTAGATGAATATAAAATTTATTATACTGCTAGAATTACTTGTGGTGACCCAACTAAGACTTCTTATAACAATAATTATAAAGCTATGAATGCCTTATTCTGTTCTTTAAGAGATGAAAAATTTAACAAAATTTATGCATGTAAAACAAACCATGAAATCTGGGATACTTTGTCTGTTTCACATGAATAAACTTCTACGGTTATGGAAATGAGACTTAACACATATAATATTAAATATTATAACATTAAAATGAATCCTTGCAAGATATTTATGACATGTATCTTAGGTTTAATGGGATAATTAACACCACTCTCTGGGAAGAGATTTTACTACTAATGAACAAATTATGACGATTCTTAGATGCTGAACTGATAGATGGAGTGGAATTTGTTTCTAAATTAGAGAATCATGTGACATACGAAAACTACTTTTCATAGAACTAATTGGAAAACTATTGATGTATGAAGAAGAGATGAAAGTAAATAAGGAAGAGGGTGAACCTAAGATAAAATCTGTAGTTTTAAAGACTACTACATCTAAGGACAAAGAAAAAGAGTAGTTTCTAGCCTCTGTTGAAAGCTCTAGTAATGATGGATCAACATCAGATAGTGATGAAAAGATAGATCATATGGCTAGAAGATTCCAAAAATTTTATAAGAAGAATAAATTTTTCACGAAGACCGTTTATAAAGAAAGTTATGATAACAAGGGAAACTGAAAAAATGACTAGAAAAGAAATGAAAAATTGGAGGAGATTGTCTACTATGAATGTAAGAGGAGATGACATGTCAAAGATAACTTTCCAAAATTAAAATACAAAAATAAGTATGAAAACAAAGAAAATAAGTATAATAAATATATGCAGGCCACCTGGAGTGCCTTTGAGGATAGATCTAATGAATCAACATCATGTCATGAGGAGAAATATGTCATGGAAAATATGTGTTTTATGACAAACACATCTGAGGTAACCTTATATTCTTCTACACACATTTATTACTATTCTGGAGATGAATGTGATTCTGAATATATGACTAGGGAAGAATTATTTGAATACTATAACATTATGGAAGAGACATGCAATAAAATGAAATAAAATATAAATATTTAAAGAAACATCATGCTCTTACAGTAACTATTAAGTCTGAAATTACTACTGAAAAGAAAAATAATTCTCAATATTTCAAAGAAAACAATACATTAAATATGTCTAATGAGAAATTGAAGAAAGACCTAGAAAAGTTTACCAATAGGAAAAATATTCTTACTCAAATTCATGGTAAGTATATGGATCCTTATTACACTTATAGTATTGGATATCTTTATGGATAAAGAAACCTATCTAAAACACATTTTGTAACTAAATCTAGAAAATATGTTCATTTACCCAAAAATTATAATTTTGTTGCAAGTTCCAGTTATGGATAATATTTTACTATCACTAGTTTTTCTGAACCAAATATAGTATATTTTTCAAATATGCTACATAATGTTTATAGGAAACCCACAAATCAAATGTGGGTACCTAAAGCATTGATTACTAATGTCATTGGACCCAAATAAGTATGGGTACCAAAATCTATTTCTATGTGATTATTTTATAGGAAAGTTGTTTGAAGATCTCCTACAATAGTCAATGGTACTTAGAAAGTGGATGTTCAAGAAACATGAAAAGATACTATTCAAACTTCAAGAACCAAATTAAGATTTATAGTGTATATTTCACCTTTGGTGACAATGCTAAAGGAAAAATAATTTTCTTAGACTAGATTGGTAACTCTAACTCAGTTTTAATTTCTAAAGTACTTTTTCTTGATGGATTGAAATATAATCTACTAAGTATTTCACAATTATGTTATGATTAATTTCATGTTAAATTTGAAAATGTTGCTAGAAATGTTTTTAAATCTAAAAATGAATTTGTATTTTTTTCTTTTAGAAATGAATATATATATTATATTAACTTAGATTCTTTAATTTCTCAAAATCTTTATTGTTTAAGTGCCTTTCATTAAGTGTCTCGGATTTGGCATAAGAGTTTAGGAAACTGTAATGTACACTCTCATAGAAATATTACTAGAAAAGGACTTGTCAAGGATCTACCCAAAATTTAGTTTTCAAATGACAATGTCTATAATCCTTTTCAAATGGGTAAGCAACAAAAGATATCTTTCAAATCAAAGAAATAAGTTTCAACATATGATCCTTTTGTGTTGGTTAACATGTACTTGTTTGGACCATCTCAAGTTTCTAGTTTAAATGGGAATAACTATGTATATGTTCTTGTAGATGACTATTCAAGGTATATATGGACCTATTTCTTAGCTCAAAAAAGTGAAGAAAATACTTACTTCACCATGTATTATAAAACAATGGAAAATCTAACTGGTCTTTGAATAAGATCTTTAAGAAGTGATCATGGCCATAAGTTTGAAAATCAAGAATTTGAATCTTTTTTCGCACACAATGGCTATAGTAATAACTTCTCTACCTCGAGGACACCTCAAAAAAAATTAATTTATGGAAATAAGAAATAAAACCTTACAAGAGATAGATCACACAATGCTTAGTGAATATGATCTACCTATTTACTCTTGGGATGAGGTTGTGGATACATATTTCTATATAATTTATAGAGTATTAATTAAACCTATCCTCAAGAATACTCCTTATGAGTTATGGAACAATATAAATCCTAAAGTTAGTTACTTCAAATTTTTTGGTTACAAAGTCTATATCATTAATACAAAGGAAAATCTTGACAAATATTCATCCAAGAGTGATGAAAAAATATTCCTAGGATACTCAGCCTTTAGTATATCCTATAGAGTATTTAAAAAAATAACCAAGTGTGTGGAAGAATCTATGCATATCAAATTTGATGAAATATATCCACATGAACCTAAGATATCCACATACAACCTTGAAGATGATATTTCAAATATGGACATAAATGAAAAATCATCTAATACTCTTGTCAACAAATCTATTAAATCAAACAGTTCTGGAAATTCTTAATAATATAATCATGATGAAACCAAACTTGTAGATGAACCTAAAATTACCAGCCCCTCATTTTCTAGACCAACTATAATCCTCAAGAACCATCCTTTAGATACTGTTTTTAGAGACATAGATAAAGGGACACAAACTAGTGCTTCTCTTAGAAATCAGGTTAAACATCAAGCTTTCTTGTCACATATTTAATCTAAAAACATCAATAATGTAATTAATGATGAATTTTGGGTGATGGATATGCATGATGAACTTAATCAATTTGAAAGAAATAATGTTTGGAAACTTGTGGACAGACCCAAAGACACTTTGACCATAGACAATAAGTGTTTTTTTAGGAAAAAAGTAGATGAATATGGTAATATTGTTAGAAATAAATCCCTATTGGTTGCACAAGGTTACTTTCAAGAAGAAGGCATTGACTATGAATAAACATTTTCACCAGTTTCTAGAAATGAGTCCATCGAAATCTTGTTTTCTTATACTGACCATATTAATTTCAAACTTTATCAGATGGATGTTAAAAGTGAATTCATAAATGGATATATAGTTGTGGATTTTTTTTGTTGAGATACCCCAGGTTTTATAAAACCTCATTTTCAGAATCATGTTTTGAAATCAAAAAAATGTTTATATGGTTTAAAAAAAGCTCTAAGATCTTGGTATGACAGACTAAGTACTTTTCTCATTAAAAAAGGTTTTACAAAAGGAATTATTGATCCTACTCTTTTTATAAAACGAATTTATAAAGAAGTTTTAGTAGTTCAAATTTATTTAGATGATATTATTTTTGAATCATCAAGAATTTTTTTATGTATTTATTTTTCTAAAATGATGAAAAGTAAATTTTAAATGAGTTTGTGGGTGAACTTAAATTATTTCTTGGATTTCAGATATTTTAAAATAAAGAAGGTATCCTCTTAAATCAAAGTAAATACAAAAATTATCTTTTAAAAATATTTCTATTTGATAAAATCAAAAGCAGTGATACTTGTAAGTTTGATCTTGATAAAGATGGTAAATCTGTTGATTAAACCACTTATAGAGGAATGATCAGAAGTTTTCTATAATTGAATTCTAATAGACCATATATAATGTTTTTTGTGTGTATGTGTTCCTAATGGCAGAGGTTTGTTGTGAACCTCTATTCAGTTAATGTTTTATTATTCAAATAGTGTACCATAGTGGCACAACCTAAGGTCGATCACAAGGAGGTTGTTTGCAACACACAGTCTTTCTATTGTCACTATTATTTTTTAACTAATATAAAACAAACATATAATATATATGGGGGATTTAAAATTATGCATGAAATATAATTATTATATATAATAATGCAATGAAAACACAAAATTATGTTATAAGAAAGAAAGTATGAAATGTTTATTGGGAGTTTATTGGGGATGAAATCATTGTTTAAAATAATTTTCAATATTCAATTCAATGTAGTGATCAAGACCTGTCACCCTACACCTTCTCGTTTGAAATTTCATTACCCCATACCAAGACCTCAACATGTAAGGTAATTATCTTCCTAAATACAACTAAGATACATCTTTTTTGACCATCACAATCAATGAAAATCTCCACCGTATGCATGACAAAAATAATGAAGGGAAAGAAAATAATAAACAAGAAGAAGAATTCAGACGATAGTGAAAACGAGCCGACCACTCACAAACTCAATTTAACCATCAAAAAATTTCATAGAATTGAATAAGGTGATTAGAAATTAAATAATAATAAAACTCAATAGATCAACCATTCCCTCCCTCGAACAAGAGCCGATTTTAGTCCTCCATTTTTAATGGAGTTGAGAAGGGAATAATGGTGGGAGTACAGATAAAATAAATAAAATAGAAGAGGTGAGATATGAAGAATATGAATAAACTAATGTATATAAAAAATATGAATAAAAATTACAGAAACAAATCTCCACCTTACCCCCTCCGGAATGGCTATATTATAAACTGGGAGTAGGGACACATATTTATCGGGAGAAGGGGTGACGAATTCACACACAAAATATTTAATCTGAAAGTTTCCATGTGGATATTACCATTAATGACCAAATATGTAATATGTGTATTCATAAATGATGTTCCATAATGTCTCATCTTATTGCTCCCCAAATTTCAGATTCATTGGACGTTCCTAGAAGGAGTTATGAATTTAATATTGGCGGTTTCCATTTTTGGAGGTAGCTTCCACGCAGCTTCCTTCAAAATGATGTCATTAAATGGATACCATAATGGATTACAAATGGTATGAAATTTAATTTATGAATGATAATTATAGTCCTCGTCCATATACAAGTAGAATCGAATCATTTTGTGGTATTTAGGCCAATTTATGTTTCCACTACTTAGGCAGGGTCCACACAGTCCGCCTGGAAATATTGTCAAATTCATTGATTTTTTTGGGCTTCTAGATGCATGAATCGGACCCTGGTCCTGAAGACAAAGATGACAAAAATAAAATAATAGTTCCATAAAAATTTGAATCACAAAATTTGGAAATATAGTTTATGATAAATGACCAAAATACCCCTATGACAAAAATCAGTTAAAAATCCAGAATTAGGCCATTTTTTGCATTTTGGATCAAAATAACACAAAAATCTAAATATGTAACAATTACCTATTAAATAACACTATGGTGGGTTTATAAAAATTTAATTTTAGTATAAAATATGTGAAAATATTAGCTTCATCAATCCCCCACACTTAAACATTACACTCCTAAGAAATTATCATATATTCGAATAAAAAATTCACACAACAATAAAAAAGGAGAAAACATCCATGATCTAATAAAAAAATTCATCGTGTATCTTCTTTGAAAAAAAAATTCCTTTCATTTTCATTTAAAAAATTTAAATTTGTTTAACCTCATAAATCCATACATGGCTCAATAACAACCTACCTCACAAAGAATTTTATGTCACTCTTCACTCAAGAAAATTAATTCAGGAGTTTTTCTCATACTTGAAAGTTGCATGTATCACCATAGGCTTGTGACTATTCTCATTTCTCCACAGCATGAGTCATAAATATTAATTCAATCATGAGGTCTTTCATCAAAGGTTCAAATGACTCTGTGGCTTTGGGTTGGTGGGTAAATTATTTAAAAGTTCAAGGCTAGAAAGAGAAGGTTTGACTCTTAGGTACAATTCATAAATAATCAAGTGAAAACACAGAAAATTCGTCACACAGTCCTCCTTGAGAATGTGAAAAAAACACCACCCCCATTTCTTTGACATGGGACATGATCCAATCAATGATCACAAGGTATTATATCATCCAAGTTCTCCCCATTTTTTATTTTTTCTTTTTTTTTTAAATCTCTAGAAAGGAACTACTTTATTTTCCCTTTTTGTAAAGCTCCAGAAAGGTACAGATTTTATTTTTTTTAAATATAACCAAATGAAACAAATTAAGAATAATGAAATTATGACTCATGCCCAATTATTTCATTGCCCAAAATGTTGATTCACACCTCAAAACACCCATCAATGAAACATATCCCAATGAACGCACACGAAAGGCCCTTCCCCCACAATAAAACATGAAATATCCATGCAATAATACAAAGAGAATGGGTAGGTAAGGATAAATTATCTTGTACTGTGGATTAAACCTATAAGGACATTCATGTCATTTAAGGGTTAATGAAGGATATATGTAAAGTTAGGTCTCATGATAATATGTGGCTATCCGAAGTAGTGCCTCAATCAGATTAAAAATAGTCAATGAAATCCAAAGATCCAAAAGAGAAAAATCACAAATTCTGGTTCTCACACAAAATCTATGTTTCCCTCAAGAAAGTTTGGGTATTAGAAAGAATAAGTCAAAGTGGTTTAGAATACCTCACAGGACGAGAAAAATATTTTGAGTCAGTGTTTCAGGGCCATGGATTTCAAAAATCAGTTAAAATCATAAAAATTATTGAAAATAAAATTTAAGGAAAAAATATTTCACATCAACAATCATTTAAAATCCATTTTTTTTCAAAAATCATTGAAATTTTATAAAAATAAATTAATGCGTGAAATATGATCAGAATTATCATTAAAGCTCAAGGTTCCTAAAAAATGAAAACAAAAAATAATGAAAGCAAACAACTAAGTTGGTTGACACTACCCCCACACTTAAATTTCCCTACCCTTCATTTCATCTTGAAAAAATATAAATAAGGGTGAAAAAACTAAAGAGAAGGAAAGACACAACCTGACTTTATTTTTGAGTGGTAGATTTGAGTTAGGCTCCTAATTCCTACCACTTCTTCCTATAAAGAAATAAATAAACAAATGCGTTAGAAAAATAAATAGAAATAAATAGAAAGGGGAAAGGGAAGGGATAATTCTTGGTTTGACCCTCAAGCAGGTGCTTGGTTTTTACTGCCCCTAGTCAGGTAGTTACAGTGGGTCAACCCCAATCCGAAGGTGGATAGGGTTTCTTGCTCAGAAACCACCACAAATTATTTCTCCCGACATCCATCAGTGGATTCCAGAGGTGATAACCCCCAAAGAAAAGAAAAATATCTCTAACCCCTAAAAGAGATGAAAGAAAGAATTTGAGTTGTAGAGGGGGAGGGAAAAAAATAAATTGGTGCTCCCTGTTTTGATCATTTGGAGGGTTGGTGTCCACTGGTGGAGAATGTATAAGAATAGGAAGTGGCTTATCTTCTCGTTCAGGTTCATAAATTTTCTCATCAACGATTTATTCTTTAGTTACATCATCCTCGTTTGCACCAATGTACAGCTCAATAGGAACCTTTATTCTCTCCTCATCATGAGGACCTTATTCTTATTCATCCAGAGCCTACAATAGTGATGTTGAATCTATAATATATTAAGAAGGGATATTATTTTTCAATTCAGAATCAACTAAATTTGAATGAAAAGAATACTTAGAAATTAAATCTCCCTCATAAATTTCAGCTTCAAACTCCTTTTCATCATGCAAGGCAGCTGGGAACTCATTTGTTGGATGGGGAATTGGATCTTCGAGAATTTCTTCAACCTCTATAATTTCTTCCTGAAATATAGGTGGAACAATATTTTCATTCTCCTCAACTTTCCTTTGTTGTTGTTCCATCCATAAGACTTTAACTTCATCAAATTGGGCGGCCAGTGATTCCACCATCTTGCTTGCTTTTTCCAGGGAGATTCCTTCAAAATGATGTCATTCAATTACCACCATAATGGATTCGAAACGGTATGAAATTAAATGTGTGATCTAGAATTGGAGTCCTAGTCCATATCCAAGTGGAATCTCATCATTTGGAGGTTTTTAGGCCGATTTATGTTTCTGCTACATAGGTGGGGCCCACGCAGTTCGCCCAGAAAAATTGCCAACTTCACTAATTTTTTTGGGCCTCTAGATGGATGAATCAGACCCTGGTCCTGAAGAAAAAGTTAACAAAAATAAAATTATAGTTCCTACAAAATTTGATTCACAAAATTTGGAAATATAGTTTATAAAAAATGACCAAAATACCCCTATGACAAAAATCTGTTAAAAATCCAGAATTAGGCCATTTTTGCATTTAGGCTCAAAATAACACAAAAACCTAAATATGTATCAATTTCCTATTAAATAACACTATGGTGGGTTTATAGAAATTAAATTTTAGTATAAAATATATGAATATATTAGCTTCATCAGTGCCCATTTTCAAGTTAAACCCAAGGAATCTCACTTAAATGCTGTTAAAATAATTTTCAAATACTCAAACATTCTATCAATTTAGGTTTGTTTTATCCCGAAGAAAAATGATTTGATATAGTGAGTTATTTTGTTTTTTATTTTGGTGGATGCAAGTTAGATTGAAAAATCACCTCTGGGAAATGTTTCTTTTTGGGAATGTTTTTGGTTTCATGGTGTAGTAAGAATAAAAATTCCATTGCATTATCTATTGGCGAAGCGGAATGTAACAGCCCAAGATTTTATAAAAAAATATTCTTTTTAATTTTATTAAAGTCTTGTGTTGTACGCTACACCGAAAGGAGCTTGCACAACACACATCCTTGACTTGACTTGCATTACACGCAATCGCGACCTTCCTCGATAGCGTGTGTAGTACGCAATACTGAGTTTCACTAAACAACGATATGCTATAAAAATATTATTAAAACTACCCGTTATGAATAGTAATAACCACTTTTTAAAATTCTATAAATCTTATTTTTCAAAATGAACTTCATTTTTGGATTCGGAATATCGAAATTAGCTTAGGTTGAAATTTTGGTGATTTTCGGATAACTTTCATATTTTGATGAATAGTGAAAATTACTAAATTATAATTAAAAACAACTTTTTTAATCGAAATAATTAATAGTGATAAATCATTAATTTGAGTGGTTTTAAAGTATATTTAGAATATATTTTTACAATTTAATACAATGTTGGTCATTGGATGTTGTTTCACATTTAAACTAGACATAAACAAGTGTCAATCTTTTGATAGATATTGTTTCTTAAAAAACACGCTATTTGTTTTAACAGCGGGATTTAATTATAAAATTAATTAATGCAAATTTTATGTTATGAATTTGGTAAAATAGACTTCATTTTTGAATTCGGAATATGAAATATAGCTTGGGATGAAATTTTGGCATTGTTCTGAAAAACATCAATTTTTGATGAATAGTGAAACTACTAAGTGGTAGGTTAAAAACTGAATTTTGCATAAAACTTAATTTTACCGCTTCTGTGAATGGAATTTCGAAAATCCGAGAGACACGGTTAATATCAAGCACTAAAATGTGGTTCAATGAGATGAAAATAATTTTTTGGTGAATAGTAACTTTTTACTTTTTTTTACCACGGTTAATAGTAAATAGGGTAACTAAGGGTAAATATGATATTAATATTACCCTAACACATGTCCTAATTCTATTGGACAAGTGTAATTCGACCAAAAACAAACTTAGGAATAAAATATGACCATTTAGGCCCACTTGGATTAGATTAGGACATTTATTATTAATTTATTTAAAGAAGGGTTAAAATAGTTAAAATCGAAATTTAATAAGTAAATCATTTTTAATATGGGGTTATACATAAGATAAATTAGATTGTAAATATTCATTAGAAAGCTAAAGAGATTTCCTACATGATGGTATTTTATTTGTAATTTTTAGACATCAAATAATTTAATTTATTTATGACACAAAGATGATGCAGTAATTATCTTATTAATGAAATATTCACATAATTGATAATATAAATACCAAAATAAATGTAATTTAAGACTTTTTATGAATTCCACTAATTTTATAGGTTACTATGATATATTAGTGTTGATTTAATAAACTTGGTTCGAACATATAATTCTGATATGACTTTCACAAAAATCATATATCAAATAGTGTCAAAATTGACACAAAATAGTTTTTAAATCAAATATTATATTATTAATTGTTATTTTATTCCTAAAAATCTAAGGTTCGGACAAATGACTTAGATAAGGATATATATATTAATAATAAACAATTTGGGGTTCGTTTGGCATGTTATAGTAAGTGTATTAACCATATAGTGAAAGAAAAACAAAAAGACACGGTAAAAGTTAAATTAATTAACTTAGAGTTAAATCTAATTGATAAGGTTAAAATAATACCCCAAACTTGTCTAAATCCTATTGGTTGATAGGATTTCGACCCATCCCCACTTTAGCTTAGAAATAAGACCCTTTGGAACCATTATAAACCGATTTTGACTTTAATATAAAATAATATTTTGAGGTATTCCTAAGGTGCCCCTCTCCTCCCTTATAAAAGGACACCTCCTCCCCCTCCTCCTCACACCAATTTGAGCACTCAAGCTCGGCCAACCCCTGCCAATTTATCCTCCCCACTTCCCTAGCAACATCCTAGAGGTTCTGGTCTTCCTCAAAGACCAATTTTAGTGCCCTAAGAGGAGGTCTCAAAGAGGCACTTCAAAGAAGAGGTAATTACTGTTACCAATTCTTTCATCTTTATTTCTTCTTCCACTTCTTCTTCTTAGGTTGTTTCATTATGAAGTAATAACATCAGTATCACTCATATACTGATATGTTATTATAAGTGTGAAACAACCCTATTTCACCATCTATCCATCCTACGGAAAAAGAAATCACCGCGCGTGCGTACGTACGGAATACCGTCTCCACGCCGTGGTGTAATCTATTTTCCACCACCACCTTACATGGATGGGTATAATGGTGTAAAGAATAACTATACATAGTTATTAAAACATCATATTGATTCTGATATATTGTATAATTCACTCCAATTCAATTCAATACTTATAGAAATGATATCATCGCTCGTGCGTACGTACGGACTACCGTCTCCACGACGCGATGAGATTCATTCTCCATATTAACCATTTAAGAATGATTATAAAGTATATATAAGAAATAATAATGAAATATATGACATTATAAAGCTACTGGATTTATGTATATATATACATATGTATGTCATCTACTTACTTCCATTTCAAGACAATAAGGAAAGGAAAACAACGTTCATGCGTACGTACGGACTACCGTCTCCATGAACGGTGTTTTTCATTTTATTTATCTACCTATTATATATATATATATACTGAATATATATGATATATAAATCATATTTTATATTCTGGAAGTAAGTAAATCATGATATAAGTAATAATGATGTCAAGAACAACAAGTCAAAACACCTACGATAAATGAAATGATTTTACCCAAAACGCTTCTTTAACATGGAATTTACAAAAGAACGGGTAATATAATGTCATAAGTGAACCATATATGATATCATAACAATGAATATGATTCTGTAATAAGTCAATAACATGATTTAAATCATTATACAGTAGGTTCGGACACTTACAAAGCAAGTCGGACCTAAGGTAAGGGAAATGTCACAATCTCATTTTTATCCGAGATTGTTTATACGTTGGTATTTACTGGGGTGTATTTTATCATCCACATCCATGTTTTCTCAATATATAATATTATTTACATCCACCTACAATTGTTTAAATCCAATTTTACCCTTCTATGAGTTTTTAGTAAAAGATATGAAAGGAATCTTTTGTCGTTTTTTTTATACGAGGTACTTTTTGACTTTTCCGACAAAAGTACGAAGAATGTTTTTTTTAACTTATACGGCACGAACGGATTTATACTGTTTTATAAAGCCTTATTTTCATGAAGCTTCCTATAAAAGATTTCATGACTATTTTCAATAAAATCTCTTTCTTTTAAAATTGCATGATGTTTTGTGAAAAGAAATTGATTTTGAAGAAGAAAGGATATTTTCCTCAAGAATTCAATTCAAGTGTTTTATCAAAATTATTTTCCATATAAGATAATAAAGGGTTCTGTTTCTATCCATATTTTTACATTGATTTGACTATGTTGTGATGAAATTATGAATGCCTTTATCTTATATGAATGGTTTTATGATGTCATGTTGTTTAAGAATCCCATTTTTATTACATGGGTTATGCAATGATGTATGATTTATGATTTTGTGGCACACATAAGAAAGGATTCATTAAGAGATGGGTGGGACCTATATCTCCCTCCAATGCATTGGGTAAAGATTTTATATCTCATGAGATAGACATGGCTGGAATGGTAGGTTATACCGGTTCAGTGAAACAGGACTGAAACGAGGATTACTCGATTCAGAAAGGGACTTTGTCCACTAAGATAGTCTTGGCAATGAGTCTTGACTAACAAGAAATGATTCTCTATGATTATGTGTGTATGACACAATGAGTAATGTTTTAAGTTATGATTTCATTTCACTACTATGATTTATCCCATGTTATGAAATTATGCTCTCTTTTGCAGGTTAAGATTTCCAAAAAAGTTATGTTCTTATGAAAATTATGTGATTGATATTTATTTTGTTTACCCTTACTGAGCATTTGAGCTCACCCTTTTATGTTTTCTTTTCCCCAGGATATAAAGAAAGGTTTTAGGTAAAAAAAAGGGATGACCTTTATGGGAGATATTGAAGAACTTTCACCACGATTAGAAGATTACGTTCCGTGTTTCCAAAGACACTAAACTATTACGATCCTTTAGTGTGTGTTTTTGTTATGTACTAAGTATTCCGCAAATGTAATGTAATGTCCATGTACGTCAGGCTACGGGTCTCTACAGTTGGTATCAGAGGAAAGGTTTAGTCAACCTTTGGAAACTAGGATGCGAAAACGTTAGTGAGATCCCTAGAGATATTTCTAAGGTATGTCTAGGGATGTCCCTAGGGATAAGTATACGTATAGGTTATAGTAATAGAATTACGCTAACGATCATAGAATTAAACCTAAGATGTTGGATATTGAAGGTACTCCCCCTTTATTATGTTGTTTTCCCTAGCATGATTTTTGCCTCTCACACTATTCTTTTTGGGTTTTAGACGATGGCTGGAACCCGAAGGAACCGTGTTGATCAATGCAATGGACAATGCAATGATTGCCCTCCTGAACAAACAAATGTTATGGGAGATGGAGTGCAAAATCTTATTGCTATACTTACACAAGCTATGAATCATTCTGGACTTCCAAATGAGCAGAGAAGGGAACAATATTCTATTGAGTCCTTCATGAGGCAACGCCCACCTTCTTTCAGTGGGTCTTCTGATCCACTTGTGGCTGAACAATGGATCAGTACTACTGAAAAGATATTTTCAGTTCTTCAATGTTCTGAACATGATAAAGTCATCTTAGCAGTATATCGTTTGGAAGGTGAAGCTGATCAATGGTGGAATCTTATCAAGAATACGAGGCCAAGAGATGAAATTGAGTCCATGGAATAGGACGAGTTCAAGATCTTGTTTTTCAGTAAGTACTTCCCTCGTATTCTTCGAACAAAGATGGAGAAAGAATTTCTTGAACTGAAGCAAAGGGACGATGAATCTGTTGGTACCTATGAAGCAAATTTTACAAGACTTGCAAGGTATGCTTCTGGAATTATCATCCAACCTGAAAGTAAAGTTGATCGATTTTTCTATGGCTTAAAACCAAGTCTTCGAAGGGCATTAGCTATAAGAGACTTCAGTAGCTATGAAGAAATTGTGCGTTGTGCTATCAAGGTAGAAATGGAAGTTGGTGTTACATATCCATCTCATGGTTTTGACAAGAAACGAAATATGGAGTTCAAGGAGAAATCTCAGAATAATGGTGAAAAGAAGATGAATGTTTCCTTATGCACAAAGTGTGGAAAGAAGCATGGTGGAGATTGTCTAAAAGGGACTAGAAAATGTTTTAAGTGTGGAAAAGAAGGTCATCGAGCAGCTGAGTGTTGAAGTAATGGAAAAAGGGTTTCTAATGATGTGAATAAAGCAAACACTGCAGAGAACACACCGCCAACACTTCAATGCTTCAAGTGCAAGGAAATGGGGCATTATGCTAATAATTGCCCTAATCCAAGGGTTAGTGATGATCAACATGAGCAACCACTGAAGGCAAAGGACAAAGGGAAATCACATGCGATCACTATTGGCAATGTTGAATATGACAACGATGTGGTGGAATGATTAAGTGTTTATGTAATGGGATTCCAAAATAATGTTGTATCATTGAGTATTGCAATATTTATTGATGTGGTATTCAAAGTGATTGAGATATTTTTTGGAAATAAGATGATATGCGCATAATGAAGACGAGAAAATGAAATGTTTAATAGTATTCATGAGCTCATGATTGATATAAGGACTAAGTGATATCATGGTTTGAGTATATAGAATTTTGAGGATTTTGGTATGTGGAAAGTGTTAACTTTTAACTGCACTCATGTTTTCACTAAGGTATTTAAGAGAATACACGATTAAGGACTTTGAATGTTTGGAATGTGACCAACAAGACATATCTTATGATATGTGGGGATCAACGACAGTATTAAATCTCTGGTAATCGTTGTCACTATATTATGAGAGTGGACTGCAGTATTATAAGCCTAAAGATTAGACTGGATTATGTTGGACATAAGTTAGTATTGTTTAAGGATAGAAGATTTTCGATTTTATTGATGGGATGTTATAGTAACGTAGTTTTATAAAAAGGGACAACCTGCAGGACGGGCGACAGCCCATCGCTTCGGACAAGGCTGTAGGAATCGAACCCACAACCAAAGTGCGACTGGCCTTTATCGCCTACCACTGGCCTACAGGAAGTCCCTGTTTAGTAGAAACTAGTTTTATTATATTAAGCAGTATGATATATGAAGTATAAGTCCATTTTAGGAACTATATATGATTAATCTCACTATAGAATGACTTATATATATTTAATAACTTTTGCTTACCTTTTGTTTGAGACAGATGGAATGACCCGTCATTCTATCACATGATCTGCTAACACTTCACGAATAACAAATTCAACTTCATTTATTTAAGAGATGAAGTGGAAATTGTTCAAGGCACGAACAACAGTGATATTGTATCAAAATAAAGTAAGTATTTATTCTAATTCAAATTTTCAACTTTAAGGAAATGATCTTGAAAACCAAAAATGTTGTCCTAGTGATCTTATACCTGATGAATCAGATGGTACCTTAGATCGTCACAAATTTATGGATTTGTGATTACTGGATTTTCCATAGCCATGTTCTCTACCACTCTCCATCAGAACATGATGGTTAGATTTCTCTTCCATATCCATATTTTCACCTATGTGGAAACCCAGTGATTAGTTTATTTGGGTAATCGTTACATTTCATACTTTAGTTTTTAAAGCCATGTTTTGGTATTCCCTTTTACGATGTGGGTTTCTATTAAAGAAACTTTCAAATAGTAAACCATTTATAACCCCGACGAATTTCGAGGGCGAAATTCATTTTAAGGGGGGTAGAATGTAACAGCCCAAGATTTTATAAAAAAATATTCTTTTTAATTTTATTAATGTCTTGTGTTGTACGCTATACCGAAAGGAGCTTGCACAACACACATCCTTGACTTGACTTGCATTACACGCAATCGCGACCTTCCTCGATAGCGTGTGTAGTACGCAATACTGAGTTTCACTAAACAACGATATGCTATAAAAATATTATTAAACCTACCCGTTATGAATAGTAATAACCACTTTTTAAAATTCTATAAATCTTATTTTTCAAAATGAACTTCATTTTTGGATTCGGAATATCGAAATTAGCTTAGGTTGAAATTTTGGTGATTTTCGGATAACTTTCATATTTTGATGAATAGTGAAAATTACTAAATTATAATTAAAAACAACTTTTTTAATCGAAATAATTAATAGTGATAAATCATTAATTTGAGTGGTTTTAAAGTATATTTAGAATATATTTTTACAATTTAATACAATGTTGGTCATTGGATGTTGTTTCACATTTAAACTAGACATAAACAAGTGTCAATCTTTTGATAGATATTGTTTCTTAAAAAACACGCTATTTGTTTTAACAGCGGGATTTAATTATAAAATTAATTAATGCAACTTTTATGTTATGAATTTGGTAAAATAGACTTCATTTTTGAATTCGGAATATGAAATATAGCTTGGGATGAAATTTTGGCATTGTTCTGAAAAACATCAATTTTTGATGAATAGTGAAACTACTAAGTGGTAGGTTAAAAACTGAATTTTGCATAAAACTTAATTTTACCGCTTCTGTGAATGGAATTTCGAAAATCCGAGAGACACGGTTAATATCAAGGACTAAAATGTGGTTCAATGAGATGAAAATAATTTTTTGGTGAATAGTAACTTTTTACTTTTTTTTACCACGGTTAATAGTAAATAGGGTAACTAAGGGTAAATATGATATTAATATTACCCTAACACATGTCCTAATTCTATTGGACAAGTGTAATTCGACCAAAAACAAACTTAGGAATAAAATATGACCATTTAGGCCCACTTGGATTAGATTAGGACATTTATTATTAATTTATTTAAAGAAGGGTTAAAATAGTTAAAATCAAAATTTAATAAGTAAATCATTTTTAATATGGGGTTATACATAAGATAAATTAGATTGTAAATATTCATTAGAAAGCTAAAGAGATTTCCTACATGATGGTAGTTTATTTGTAATTTTTAGACATCAAATAATATAATTTATTTATGACACAAAGATGATGCAGTAATTATCTTATTAATGAAATATTCACATAATTGATAATATAAATACCAAAATAAATGTAATTTAAGACTTTTTATGAATTCCACTAATTTTCTAGGTTACTATGATATATTAGTGTTGATTTAATAAACTTGGTTCGAACATATAATTCTGATATGACTTTCACAAAAATCATATATCAAATAGTGTCAAAATTGACACAAAATAGTTTTTAAATCAAATATTATATTATTAATTGTTATTTTATTCCTAAAAATCTAAGGTTCGGACAAATGACTTAGATAAGGATATATATATTAATAATAAACAATTTGGGGTTCGTTTGGCATGTTATAGTAAGTGTATTAACCATATAGTGAAAGAAAAACAAAAAGACACGGTAAAAGTTAAATTAATTAACTTAGAGTTAAATCTAATTGATAAGGTTAAAATAATACCCCAAACTTGTCTAAATCCTATTGGTTGATAGGATTTCGACCCATCCCCACTTTAGCTTAGAAATAAGACCCTTTGGAACCATTATAAACCGATTTTGACTTTAATATAAAATAATATTTTGAGGTATTCCTAAGGTGCCCCTCTCCTCCCTTATAAAAGGACACCTCCTCCCCCTCCTCCTCACACCAATTTGAGCACTCAAGCTCGGCCAACCCCTGCCAATTTATCCTCTCCACTTCCCTAGCAACATCCTAGAGGTTCTGGTCTTCCTCAAAGACCAATTTTAGTGCCCTAAGAGGAGGTCTCAAAGAGGCACTTCAAAGAAGAGGTAATTACCGTTACCAATTCTTTCATCTTTATTTCTTCTTCCACTTCTTCTTCTTAGGTTGTTTCATTATGAAGTAATAACATCAGTATCACTCATATACTGATATGTTATTATAAGTGTGAAACAACCCTATTTCACCATCTATCCATCCTACGGAAAAAGAAATCACCGCGCGTGCGTACGTACGGAATACCGTCTCCACGCCGTGGTGTAATCTATTTTCCACCACCACCTTACATGGATGGGTATAATGGTGTAAAGAATAACTATACATAGTTATTACAACATCATATTGATTCTGATATATTGTATAATTCACTCCAATTCAATTCAATACTTATAGAAATGATATCATCGCTCGTGCGTACGTACGGACTACCGTCTCCACGACGCGATGAGATTCATTCTCCATATTAACCATTTAAGAATGATTATAAAGTATATATAAGAAATAATAATGAAATATATGACATTATAAAGCTACTGGATTTATGTATATATATACATATGTATGTCATCTACTTACTTCCATTTCAAGACAATAAGGAAAGGAAAACAACGTTCATGCGTACGTACGGACTACCGTCTCCATGAACGGTGTTTTTCATTTTATTTATCTACCTATTATATATATATATACTGAATATATATGATATATAAATCATATTTTATATTCTGGAAGTAAGTAAATCATGATATAAGTAATAATGATGTCAAGAACAACAAGTCAAAACACCTACGATAAATGAAATGATTTTACCCAAAACGCTTCTTTAACATGGAATTTACAAAAGAACGGGTAATATAATGTCATAAGTGAACCATATATGATATCATAACAATGAATATGATTCTGTAATAAGTCAATAACATGATTTAAATCATTATACAGGAGGTTCGGACACTTACAAAGCAAGTCGGACCTAAGGTAAGGGAAATGTCACAATCTCATTTTTATCCGAGATTGTTTATACGTTGGTATTTACTGGGGTGTATTTTATCATCCACATCCATGTTTTCTCAATATATAATATTATTTACATCCACCTACAATTGTTTAAATCCAATTTTACCCTTCTATGAGTTTTTAGTAAAAGATATGAAAGGAATCTTTTGTCGTTTTTTTTATACGAGGTACTTTTTGACTTTTCCGACAAAAGTACGAAGAATGTTTTTTTAACTTATACGGCACGAACGGATTTATACTGTTTTATAAAGCCTTATTTTCATGATGCTTCCTATAAAAGATTTCATGACTATTTTCAATAAAATCTCTTTCTTTTAAATTTGCATGATGTTTTGTGAAAAGAAATTGATTTTGAAGAAGAAAGGATATTTTCCTCAAGAATTCAATTCAAGTGTTTTATCAAAATTATTTTCCATATAAGATAATAAAGGGTTCTATTTCTATCCATATTTTTACATTTATTTGACTATGTTGTGATGAAATTATGAATGCCTTTATCTTATATGAATGGTTTTATGATGTCATGTTGTTTAAGAATCCCATTTTTATTACATGGGTTATGCAATGATGTATGATTTATGATTTTGTGGCACACATAAGAAATGATTCATTAAGAGATGGGTGGGACCTATATCTCCCTCCAATGCATTGGGTAAAGATTTTATATCTCATGAGATAGACATGGCTGGAATGGTAGGTTATACCGGTTCAGTGAAACAGGACTGAAACGAGGATTACTCGATTCAGAAAGGGACTTTGTCCACTAAGATAGTCTTGGCAATGAGTCTTGACTAACAAGAAATGATTCTCTATGATTATGTGTGTATGCCACAATGAGTAATGTTTTAAGTTATGATTTCATTTCACTACTATGATTTATCCCATGTTATGAAATTATGCTCTCTTTTGCAGGTTAAGATTTCCAAAAAAGTTATGTTCTTATGAAAATTATGTGATTGATATTTCTTTTGTTTACCCTTACTGAGCATTTGAGCTCACCCTTTTATGTTTTCTTTTCCCCAGGATATAAAGAAAGGTTTTAGGTAAAAAAAAGGGATGACCTTTATGGGAGATATTGAAGAACTTTCACCACGATTAGAAGATTACGTTCCGTGTTTCCAAAGACACTAAACTATTACGATCCTTTAGTGTGTGTTTTTGTTATGTACTAAGTATTCCGCAAATGTAATGTAATGTCCATGTACGTCAGGCTACGGGTCTCTACACGGAATACATAGCTGCTGGTAGCTATTGTGCTTAGATTTTGTGGATGAAACACACTCTCTTAGACTATGGATATCAATTTAGAAATGTACCTATAAATTGTGACAATACAAGTTCTATTAACATTTCTAAGAACTCAATATCTCATTCTAAAACAAAGCATATTAATGTAAGACATCACCTTTTTGAGAGATCATTATTAAAAGGGTGATATCACTTTAGAATTTATTAGCACTAAATATCAGCTTGCTGATATATTCAATAAGCCATTGACCTCTGAAAGAATGAATTACATTATAAATGAGTTAGGAATGATCAATCAGTAAGACCTTGTGTTTCTATTCCTTTGGTCTTTTTAAGTGAAGTTTTCATGCCGACATTGACATGATTGTCATTCCGACACTGACACAGTTGTCATGCCGACACCGACAAAGTTATCATACCTACACCGATCCAGTTATCATGACGACACTGACACAGTTTTCATGCCAACACAAATTCTATGTCATGCCGAAACTGACACTATGTCATTCCAATACTAATGGATTGTCATTCTAACATCGTTAGTGTTATGACAGATCTCTCACACCGACATCGATGACTCACTATTTCTATAGGTTTTATGTTTTTATCAAAATGAAACTATTTCATTAATTTTGTTGAACTCAGTTCATGATTTCACGATTGTGTAATTTAAAAATCCTTAAATGATATAAATTCAAACCTATCCACTCTAATCCTTTACCGATACACTCTCTTGGCCTCTGATCTCTCTCTTTAACCTCGACCTTTCACCTTATAATCTCCATATTGAACTGATTGGAATGGCGCATGTGAAGTGAGATCTGGATGATAGTGAGTCTCAAACATCAAAGAAAAATAAAGGTGAATTGAGAAAATATTCATCTCCTGTAAATCTTGGTATGGAAAATTGTGTTGTCACTTTAGAGAAAGAAAAACTAGTTGAATGGATCATAGAGAGCATGTCTTTGTTGTTAATGGTGTTTCAAGATCAAGGATGACTTAGCTGGTTCACAAACAATGAAAGAGCCTTCTACCTGAAATGGTACACGGATATTACATGAATATGGAACTTATGTTGGAAGGAAGTGATGTCACGTAGATCAAGTTAATAGTTAAGGGGAAGAGAATCTTCTTCTCTTCAAGACATTGGGTTGAATGTCTTAAAGTTCCTCAAGAAGGAATGTTTGATGATAGTCAAGGAACTTATCCACATAAAAGTGAATTGTTTTGTTATGAGACAGATCTAAAATATATAAACCAAAATGAGGAACGTAGGAGACCCATTCCATCCAAGTTAAATGGTGAGTGAAGAATTTTATTTAAGTTTATTTAGCACCAGATTTTTCTTAAGAAAGGGGACTTTACTTCTCTCAAATATCAGGATGTATAATTGGTGTATTTTGTACAGAAAGGATTTAAATGGAAACTATGCAGATATCCAATGGTGCACATAAATGAGATGATAAAACCCAGTTGTAAGTCAAATTCCTTTTTCTACTCTAGAATGATTTCACCAATGCTATTGGAGAAAGGCTGTGTAAGTGAAGTTGATAATGTAGTAGTTTTTAAATGTAGTGTAATATTCTTATATTATGACATCTGTAAGAGAATAAAAATTAACAGGAAACCATGGAGAAAGGAATGGGTTGGCGATGATGATGTAAAATATGAAAATATCAATCCTATAGATCATCAAGTTAGTCCAAGGAATCCAGTGAATCCTGGCATCCGTCTAGATGATCAAGTATTCTATTCATTAGATGTGGATAAGGAGTCTACTACTCCTGTTAGAGATGAGGGATCAACAATTGATTATAGAAGTGACCAAAACAAAACTGGAACAACAAAAAGAGTTTCTATTGGACCCCAAGTCCACCTATGGACTTACCTTCTCATGAACATGTTGTCCAATCTACTAGAAGTGATGAGACAAAAGTCAAAGGAATTGTAGAATATGTTAGTGAATCTAGTGAAGATGACGATGAATAAGAGGAAACTAGAAGTGGTGAAAGTGGATATGAATCAAGTAGAGAAGAATAATATAAGGAAGATAATGATGAAAATTGAAATTAAAATAATTAAGATAGTGATAATGAAGAAAGTAGTGAAAGTGGCGGTGATAGTGAATCTGATCACCATGATGGGAGTCCAGATGCTATTAGTAGAGAGATCATTGAAGCTAATGATGGTGTATCTGTTGAGGGTGTTGTTCAAGAAGAAAATATTCTTCCAGCAGATCTAGTTTCTCAAGATTTATATTCTAGAAAAATAATTCTACATAACTAGAAGTAACCTAGAAAGGAAGCATTAAGTGCGGGGGAGACTCAAGAAAGAAGGATCAAAATAGATACAATTACTCATGTGTCTGAATCTATTGCATCTGAATGGGGAAGGAATCAAGGGTATGATTTTCTTGGATTAGATTATGATTCTGATGAGATCAGTGATATTACTCCAAAGAGACCCATAATGGTTGAGGGGCACATAAATTCAGACATTTCTCAAACAATACCATCCACCTCTATCCCTAAGACTCCTACCATTTCAGTTCAAAATGACTATGTCACTAAGGAAGATTTTGAAAAATTGAAGTAAGACATATGTTCCTTAGTAAACCACTCCGTACAATCTTGGATGAGATATGAGATTGATGAAACTAGGAGAGAGAACACTAAACTGAATGACAACCTGAAATCTATCATGTCTATGATTAATGTTGTAAGGCAAAATGGAACATCTAGTTTAATCTTGCCTCAGCAAGTGAATATCAAGATGATTCCAGTTCAGTCTCATAGATGGTGATAAAGGAAATTCAGACAAATTTGATTACAACTACTGAAACCATTATGGAAAACAACACCAAGCTTGGGAATGAGATGAAGAAGCTAACTACTAGCATTAATTCTTTAACCTCTTTGTACATGACATCAATAGAGAGTGTCAAGAAAGGAATTGAGGAACTTATTTTTCATCTTAAATCTCCCCTCAGGTAGACGACCTCAGGACACTGGCTCAGCAGTGCGGGTAACACAGCGCAGAGCCAGTCTTTCGAGAGGCAGATAGTGTTACTCGTGCGGCGGGTAGGGCCACATGGATCGTGACTGCCTGAACCGCCGTGCCAAGGAGCAACAGACGGTTGAGGGACCACCGAGGCAGAGGCAGAGTGTCGACCGTGGCGGTCCGCAGGGAGGAGGCGGACGAGGCAGAGGAGCTGGCCGAGCAGCAGGTGGTGGGTGACGCTTTGAGGCTTTACCACCACCACCACTAGGAGGTCTACCCCGACCACAGGGAGCTGGCGGGCAGAGACAGGCACAACTCCAGGCAGCAGAGGCCTACGACCACGGCACGCCCGAGATGATTCGAGGTACTATCTGTGTATATTCCACCCTTGCTGCAGTACTTATAGACACAGGAGCGAGTCACTCTTTCATAGCTGTTGCCCTTGTTCGGATCTCGGAGATTCCGACAGAGCCGTTGGCTCGATCCTTACTGCTAGAGACTCCTACGGGAGCAGAATCGACGATTACGCAGTGGTTCCGGTAGTGTGAGCTTACTCTAGGAGGTGAGAGCTTCGGCTGGGATATTCTTGTAGCAGCGTCGAGGCCTTACGACGTCATCTTGGGCATGGATTGGTTATCTATGGTCTATGCACAGATTGACTGTTTTAGGCACGAGGTGCGATGTGTACGCACCGACGGGAGCAGGTTCACCTTCACCGGCGAGAAGGGAGCCTTAGCAGCACAGGATGGACTTCCGCGGAGGAGAGGACAGCCCATCACACATCAGTTGGCTAGCCTCATCCTAGGAGCAGTTGACGTGCAGAGTCCTGGTTTTCCTGCAGTGGTGGATCAGTTTGTGGACGTCTTCCCCGACGACATTCCAGGACTACCTCCTCGCAGAGAGGTAGAATTTTATATTGACTTGTACCTCGGGACAACTCCAATATCAACTCCAGCATATCGGATGGTCCCCGCCGAGCTTCGAGAGCTACGGGTACAGTTGGAGGACTTGCAGGGCATGGGGTTCATCCGACCCAGTGTTTCACCCTGGGCTTCCCCAATTTTGTTCTCCAAGAAGGCAGACGTGAGCTTGTGACTTTGTGTTGACTATCATATCCTGAACCAGGTGACAGTGAGGAACAAGTATCCACTAATGAGGATTGATGACCTCTTTGATCAGCTCAAGGGAGAACGGTGGTTGTCGAAGATAGACCTCAGGTCAGGCTATCATCAGCTCAGAGTTAGAGACGAGGACGTGTAGAAGACAGCCTTCAGATGTCGGTATGGCCACTATGAGTTCTTGGTTATGCCTTTCGGTGTAACCAATTATCCAACAGTGTTCATGGTCATCATGAATAGGATCTTTCAGCCATACCTAGATCGATTTTTCGTGGTCTTCATCGACCACATTTTGATCTACTCGACGACTGAGGAGGAGCACGCCTACCACTTACGGGTTGTACTAGACACACTCCGAGAGCACCAGCTTTATGGTAATCTCTCAAAGTGCCAGTTCTGGATACGTGAGGTCCAATTCTTGGGACACGTCATCTCTGAGGCGGGATTTGCAGTGGATCCTGCGAAGATCGAGGCAGTGTTAGCTTGAGAGCCACCCAGGAGCGTGACGGAGGTTCGGAGTTTTTTGGGACTAGCCGGATACTATCGGAGATTCGTTCCAGACTTCTATAGAGTTGCGGCACCACTCTAAGCTTTGACGAAGAAGGGGAAACCCTTCGTGTGGTCAGAAAGATGTTAGCAGAGCTTCCAGGAGCTGAGATAGAGATTGACCAGCACCCCTATATTGAGGTTGCCTGAGGAGGGAGTATGGTACGTAGTATACTGCGATGCATCAGGGACCAGACTTGGATGTGTCCTGATGCAGGAGCGGGCAGTGATCGCCTATGGATAACGTCAGTTGAGGCCGCATGAGCAGAACTATGCTACCCATGACCTGGAGTTAGCAGCAGTGGTCTTCGCTCTGAAGACATGGCGACACTATCTGATGGGCGAGCGCTTTACAGTCCTTTCTGATCATTAGAGTCTTAGGTATATCTTCTCACAGAAGGACCTGAACCTGAGACAGCGGTGATGGCTCGAGTTCCTCCTAAACTATGACTTTGAGATAGTCTATACTCCTGGGAAGGGGAACGTAGTAGCCGATGCCCTCAGCAGGAGGACGGGAATTCAGCTACTCAAGGAGGCGACGAAGCAGCTAGCCTCTTTGCAGATATCCGTTGTGGATAGAGATGGAGCAGCCTCCCTTCAGTCTCTCACAGTCACTCCTCCACTACTGCAGCGAGTCAGAGAGGCACAGCGTGGGGACGCTGACTGTGAGACGCGGTGTGCACAGATATCCTCAGGACAGGCACCTGATGGTTTCTACTTTGGAGCAGAGCATGAAATCCTTTTCAGAGGACGTACCTTGGTACCGGTCGCTTTACGGGAGGAGGTGCTGAGAGAGTTTCACACTTCTCCTTTGGCGGTACATCCTGGGGTGGCGAAGATGTACCAGGACCTCAGATGAAAGCACTGGTGGATGGGAATGAAGAAGGCTGTGGTAGAGTTCGTTTCTCGATGCCTCACCTGCCAGCAAGTGAAGGTTGAGCACCAGGTACCAGCAGGCTTGGTACAACCCTTGGAGGTTCCGGAGTGGAAGTGGGACGGCATATCTATGGACTTCGTGATAGGACTTCCACGCACTTCCAGAGGTCACGACTCCTTCTGGGTGATTGTCGACCGACTCACCAAGTCGACTCACTTCTTACCCATCAGAGAGCAGGGCTCAGTGGAGAGATTGAGACGACTTTACGTTCAGGAGATTGTACGGCTTCACGGTGTGCCATCTTCTATTGTCTCCGATCGAGATGCTCGCTTTACTTCCCGGCTTTGGAAGGGGTTGCAGGAGGTGTTCTGGATGCAGCTACGTCTGAGCACATCCTTTCACCCTCAGACGGATGGTCAGACGGAGAGGACCATTCAGACTCTCGAGGAAATGCTCCGCGCATGTGTCCTTGACTTTGGTCGTAGCTGGGAGGACCACCTACCCTTGTTGGAGTATGCGTACAACAACAGCTACCACTCCACCATCGGGATGACACCGTAAGTTAAAGAAATATCCTCTTCGAATATTGATTCAACCTCTTGTCTACCTATTTAGCATTCAAATATGTGGATCTTGCTACCATCAGTTTATTTTTCAAAGAAGAGTTTCAAGCATTAATTTCCAATGTTTTCAAGGTTGAGGAAAATTTAAGTAAGGTGCATGACCATGTGAAGTATTATACGAGGATTACTTCACAGACTCAGGAAGATCTCACAAAAAGGATTAATGAGTTTTTATCCAAACTCGTTAAAAACCCTCAAATGAATAGTTTGTTTAAGTATTTGGCCATCAATCTTACTCTTCCTCTAGTGTCAAAGGTTTTTAAGGATCTGATTCAGAAGGTGAGAGAATTCTCTCCCTTGTTGGAAAATTTCATAGAAAACAAAGCTGATTTTGAAAAGAAAATGAAATATGGTGGTGAAATAATTGATGAGTTCATGTTGTTGTTAAAATCATTTATACATTTCCAAAGTGAATCCATCATAGTGCCTACTACTGCACCACTTGGCCCTACTAGTTTAGTAACTTCTCAAGCTCAGATGTCAGTTTCTCAAGCTTTATCTCAGATTATACCCATCTTTACAAAGCTTGTTCAGCCTCAGATTTTTTCTCAATAAAGTCCTACCCTTGATCATACAGTTCCTGAAGGAATGCCTCTCCCTCCTCTATAAATCTAATAATACCCTCCTACTTCTTAGCCTACCCCTCCTATTGGGACATCCATTACTCCCTCTGAGAAAGGAAAGTCACCTCAACCATAATTTGGACCATTCTTTGATTAGGCTGCTTACTTTCTTTATGTTTTTGTTTGGATACTTGTACTACATTTTAGTTTCATCATTAATAGAAGTTTTGTCTTCTTTCATTTCACTCTTGTTTATTTTATCTCTTACTTTCTTCTTTTTTTGCTCCCTATTCTCTTTCAGATAATCCCAAAAGGGGGAGAAACATTAGGCATTATACTTTTATACCATTAACCTTTTATATAGGTTATATATGTTATAATTTTACACCATTAACCTTTTATATATGTTACTTATGTTATCCTTTTATACCATTTTCCTTTTATATATATCACTTATGTTATCCTTTTATACCATTAAAATTTTATATATGTTACTTATGATACTTTTCCTATTGATAACATTACGCTTTACTTTGATCATTCATAATGGGAACTGATAAGTATGTTGTTTTCATTGCATATCTAATGATTTTATTACATAATTCCATGATATGCGATCATCAAAAAGGGGGAGATTTTTGGCCTATAGGTTGTTTGGATACTCTCTGTAGTTTTAATAATCACAACTCATGTCAATTTATTATTGATAATATTATTAATAATATTATATTTGGGTAAATTATAGTTATCCATAATCATGCATAAGCTTAATGCATTCTAACTGTATCTGGGTTGAAATGCAGTTCAAAGAGTGTGAAACTGACACCAATTGAAGAAATGACTCACTGATGCATATGAATCACTGATGAAGACGAGTCACTGATACTGATGCATAGTGGTACAAATGTAAGGAATAAACAATAGTTAGAAGGGCACATCATTGGAAGGACTCTCCGTTTTATGGACTCACTATTAGAAGGACTCACCATTGGAAGGAATCACCATGGAAATGAGTCATCGATACACAACCTTCCGACAAACTATTTAAATTTATTTAAATCACAATTATTTTATAATGGTCATACTTGTGATATTTAATGTCTCTAACATAATTAATATCTTTTTGTCTACTTTACAGTAGACAATACGAGGTACTAGATACCCCCACATGCACATTGTCCGGCTAGAAAGTTTATAAAGGAAAAAATAATGTGAGTTAAAAAACGATGAGAAATATAGAAAAGTGAAGAGAGAATTCATACACATACACATGAGAATAAGAGAAATGTACATGAATAACTATTATTACTATTGGTTTATGTGAACCAAGAAGATGTTGTGGATCATTTTTTTCTCATCTTTACAGTATTCAACAAAACTGCAGACAGGAACATCTCATCCACCTGAAAGGAAGAACCCAGTGATTTATGACCCTCTAGTATAGTGTTTGTTTCTAGAAGATGACTTCTACATATATTAAAACACATTAAAGAGTCAAGAGATTATCTACAAAACACTCAGAGAATCCTAAACCTTTTCTAATAATTATTTCTCTATTTTGTATCATTTTACTTCATTTCGAGTAGTGTGTGTGTCTGTTTGTAAAACAGACACTATATTCTACACATAACTGGAGGATACTTAATATCCTTACTTAAAACTCTCACTACATCCCATTTTCCCACATATAAATTTGGAAGAGGTCATGTGTCGTGGTAGTTTGTACCCAAGAAGAAATGTGGTAGAGGTCTTGTGACCTGGATAGCTTGTGTGCTATTGTAAATCCCTATCCAGGGTGTGGATCAACCTGTTTCTTAATTTTAACTGCTTGGTGGTTGGTGATAACCAAGTGGGGAGGAATAGGTCTAATCTTGTGACTAAACCTCATGTTTTATTTTTTCTATGTCATTAATTTTAGTTTTTCTCATTTTTATCACATATTTCAAAAAATTAAATTGAACTCTGATAGTTATTCTTAGCAAGTGTTTATAATAGTATTGACTTATCAGATTATTTTCAAAGTTTTTATTAATTATAAAATTGATAGAACTAAAAACTAATCAATATTTTGAGAAATTAATCAAATTGCAAAGCTCTTATAAACTCAGTATTAGCTAACTGGTCAATTAACTTTTAAAATTTAGGGACTTTTCACATTATACATTTTATCCGAAATTTTTATAAGAACTCAATTCACCCCCCTCTTGAGGGTCCTAATCTGGAAAATATTTTTAATTTGAATGTAATCCTTAAAATTTATAATATGTCATATTCATATATAAAATTATTTTAACACATTAAATCTCTCAAATTATATCACTTTTAATATTTTTAATGTCATTTATTTTATTTTTCCACAAATAGAATAAATACTATTTCATCATTGTGTATGAATTTATATTAATTATTTAATACCTAAAAATTATAAATAAATTACCATATTGGATAAAAGTTTTTTATTATCAAAATATATATTTTTATTCAATCATAAATTAATTTTTTCCCTATGTGGACACATAATAGATATTTATAACTAATAGAGTGACATTTTGTAACTTTCATTGATTTAAATAATATATTGGTCATTTTCATGAAAAAATTTCTATTAAATAATTAAAATAATAACATAAGATGATAAGGGTCTTATAATATTCATAAAAAAAATTAGGATGAAAATTATGACCTTATCACTTAGTTTTAACATAGACTAACCCAATTAGCCCTTTATCGAGGAGATAAATATTAATATGGTTACTATTCATATTGGAAAAAAAATAAAGGAATACTTAACAATTTTAAAACCCCTAATTCTAAATATAGAATCCATTTTATCAAATTTAATACCTTTAAGTTAATGAAATTAATTTTAAAATAATCATGCAAAACGTGATGAAAATTACTTTTATGAAAAAGATATTTTATGCTTAAAAAATAGTTTATTCTTATCCCATGGCTATAAAAATATGAAATTAATGTTAAAATATTTTATTAAATATATAATTTATAAATTTATTTCAAATTATTCACAAATACTGATTAATTTAATTTATTAACATAAAAATACATTGTGAGCATTAAATAAATTCAGAAAAAACATAACTTTTTTACCAAATATTTTTTATTTTCAATTATAATAATTTTATAATCGATGAATTAATTTTATAAATGTTTAGAAAATATATTATATGTAATTAATTTAGTACAATTCATACTCACCAGTCTAATAACTAGGTGATAAACACCACATAATAATATTTTAATAGTATATCGCGGTTTGTTTGAACTCATAGTTGTGTGTAACACAAGATATCGGAGAAATAAAATTATTTAAAGGGAAATATTTTTATTGAATTTCATGGTGTTATAGAAAATATAATTAAAATTATTAAACTGTTATTTTATTATAATAATGGTAAAATTATTAACCACCCTTCCCTTTTTCATTAAGAAAAATGAAAATGTGAATTGCGTGTTATGCAGACTACCGCCTCCCAGACACAATGTTTTTTAATTTTACTTTACCACCTTACAAGGAAGGTGTTAATTGGGAATTTAATATATTATTATTATATTTATGATATATTTTATTTTATGAAAATAGAAACCATATTAATCATTTTACACTTTCTATGGAAAATGAAATCATCATCTACACGTAAGTTTCGACAACCGCCTCCATGTAACGATCAATTTATGGTTTTCAGTTCATCAATACCCAACATGTATTGTTATAAGAATAATTATAAAGGATAAATATTATGTTCACAGTATCATTAATATTTTTATGTAAAATTATATAACATATTATTGATAAGATAAAAAATGATTATTGTAATCTCAATCGTTCAAAACAAGCGTACTAAGAGGAAAATCATTAAGATAAATTATATAATATTTTCCTATACCTTAATAATTATTATAATGAATTTTTAATTATTATAACTCATACTAATAAACACTAAATTATACCATTACACTACTATCTTAGTGATATTAAAATTAATCACCTCAAAATAATTAATAATCACGGTATATTCATAATTAGGTTAGTTAGACCACCTACTCGAATAATTTTGTGAAATTATATCATAGATGATTATGGATACATATTTTATATTATAATATTATATAAATATAAAAATAATTATCTTCTTGGTTATACAAATTATACATCTGTATTAAACTCATTAATTAAGAAAACACTCTTCATCGGTTTAAAATCACCAAATAATGTTTGTTATCGATTTGATCTTCCCAGATTAAGACTGAAGTACTTATGAATGGAAATTTAGATTTAATAAATAATTATAATTTATAAATTAAAGTAAAATTAACGAAATTTTAATCATAAAATTTGGGATATGAACAAATAATGATAATGCTCCTATGAAACTACAAAAATTGTTTAAAATTATAAACACCCAATATGGGAAAATAGGAAAAATTTGACTTATATACACGTAGATAATTATTATAAATTGAATGTAAAAATAATGTCAGGTATTAATATGGTTATAAAAACTATATATTAATATAGTAATGTTTTTTAAAGAAGTTTATTGTAAATTAAACTAAGTGGGAATAATTGTTAGTTGTTTTTATGGCTCAAATATCTTCTTTAGGTCATAATCACTCTTATTTGTCTATTATATTTAAATATTGATATATTAAAACTGATTATAATTTTAAGATATTTTTATTCCATATTTTATAGGTAATTCATGTTTGGAACCAAATTATTCTTCCTAAATGATCCTGTTGTTTTGTTAAAATTCATTTCTGTTAAGAACAATTCCTATTTATTTTAATGGATTTTTCCGCCATATCAATATTTTTTTACATCCCAAAAATTTCATACTATATTTTTAAGAAATAAATTATGGATTATTCTTTATGTTATTAATAATTATATAGACCTATTTTTAAAAGGAAAATTCAGTATTATTTTAAATGATATGGGTTTTCAAACAAGGGTATTGCAAAATATAAAAAACGGTCTACCATCCTTTAAAAACTATTTTGTCTTCCACTATAATTTTTTTTGATATCATATATTTTATTTTCAATGATATTTCAATTAAAACTATTTATAATAATGTTTTAATAAAATAATTATCTTTCCACTCTCAAGAATGGGTTTTTGAAATAAATTTACACTCTATATTTTATAACAATGTTAAAAATGTTTTGTGGAAACTTTTTTGTTTTCACATCTATTTTTCTTCCAAGGTATATCTCTTGAGAATTGAAATTTTTATAATCTGATATATTATATTATTTTAGGAATCTGTTTAGAAAATTATATTTTAATATCCCATGATTTATTAATATTATGGTATGTGACAAGTTTAATAAACTCATTCTTTTTTCACGGGATAATTAATATATGTTTATGATTGAATTTAAATATAGTGATGATAGAATTTTCACATAACATTACATGATTTTAAATATAATTATACATTAGAGTACAAGCCAAGGATCATGAAGTCTAGTGTCTTTATAGACTAGGTACATAAAACTAAAAACAAGGAATTAAATATAACATCTCTTTATCTAGTCTTCATAAAGATATACTAACTACCACTGATCTCTTATAGTGGAATATGGTACCCTAGGTATTATATGAACAAAGGGATGAGATAAAAATCACAAAAAGGGAATAAACATAAGAATAAAGATTTAGAATATGGGTTAGAAGGCATAACATGATGACATAAAACGGAATGTGACACATGGAATCATAAAATATAAATATATAATCATATAAAAATAGAGTCATAATAATATGAAAGCAACATAAAACATGACTTTAGTACAATTCAAGGCTAACTACCAAGATCATTTCACATAGTAGCACAAGCCAAGCCTAATCGCCAAGACCGTCACACATAACATCTCATGAGACTTAACTTTACCCAATGAATTGTAGGTATATCTATGTTTACCCATATTAAAATTTCATGAATATGTTTTCCATATAAATAATAACACATAATAAATCTTACATAAACATAAGGGTTACCCATTGAAAGAATTGGGTACCACAATCATGCCATAAAACATAAAAAAGGCTTTTATCATAAAAGTGTCCAAGAAAGAAATGAACTATAATATAAATAGAAATTCATAAGATAAAATAGGCATGCATCATCTTAAGTTATTTCAAATATAATAGACTGTATGTAAGAAAATTATTCAAAGAAATTTTATCAAAAAAACATTTTTGAGCGGGTTTAAGGAAAATACTATGGAGCCTTAAAAATAGAAAAGGAAAAAATGATTTATAAAAAACCATAAGTGAACCAGGATGGTTTTCACAAAAAAAATAAATATTTTATAAAGAATTTTTTTTATTAAATTATAAGATAATGTTCACTTTATATTGGGTAATAATTCAGGAAGTTTCCTCAAAATAGGTTTGCTTATCAGGAAGTATTGAGAATAGAATCACTTAAAAAATTATATATCCCCAAAAGAAAATGATAATTAGAACTTTATACATGATTTATAAACATTAACAGGAAATTTATAAGATAAAAATAAGAATAATAGATAACCACATTTAGGTAAAAAATGAAGATAAAGAAACCTGAAGGAATAAAGGAGGTTCGGGTTGAATCACTCATAAAATATCAACATGGTATTGTGTGTACTTAAGCGGGATTAATGAGAGATAAAGGGGTTTATCATCATTTTAAAATCATAAGGAAAGTATGGGGCATGTTCTTAATCATACTCCATCACTAGTAATTACACATAAAAGGGAATAACATAGAGGAAAATATGGAATAAAAGTGAAATATAAAGGATCCCTTACCTTAAGTCTGAAGGTGTTCTTCCCTTGAAATTAATGACGTGAATAATAAAATTAGGTTCATTAATTAATAATTAAATAACCTATTAAATATTTATAATATTTTTTTATAATATTTCTAATTTCATTTATAACCATTTTGATTGGTTATGAGGTTCAATTTCATTGTTCAGTTTCGTTTACTAACTTGGTTTTAATGATAGTTTCACTTATAATCATGAACAGATAAACATATAAGATGAAAGTGGTATTACAGAATTGAAGTTATATGAAATTAGTGAAGATCCAATATATTACATGGTTATAAATTTAATTTTGTTTCTTAGAGTGTAGTAGAATCATTATATAAAACATTAGTGATAACCTTTTGGGTTAATTGGCGGTTTTTGGCCATAATGAATATGTTTTGTTTTATAAATAAAAAACTTGAGTCTAAAAGGATTCAAGAACCATATTTGAGACATAATACACATATTATGGAATGTTTCAACCATCAAAATGGTTTCATGACCCGAATTAAATATTTTAACAGAAATTGAAAACCCATCATCCTTTAATGTGGTAAATTAACACATCTCAGATAGTGTCTTTACTAAAAAAATAAAAAAATGGTAAATGAGAGATGATAATGAATTATCCCATTAGCATAACAAATTATAGTAACATTATTTTACTGGAGTTATCATACCATTTGTGTGAAGGTAGGTGAGGAAAGAAGAAAAGAAAAGAAAAGAACTTGAAAGGAAATAAAAGAGTTAGAAATAGGAATTTACCTCTTGAGTTTATCTCCATTAAGAAGCTCTTAAGTGGAAAGGTTTTGGTATTTTTAGGATACCAAAGGCTTTTGGAAGTTGGTATGTATTTTATGGAGATATTTGGGAAGAATTTAGGGAATTAAAAAGCCTTGAGAGGAGTGAGAGAAGAGGTAAGGAGGGGTGGTATTTATAGTGGAGGAGAGGAGGGTTTTTATAACATTATCATCATTAGATCATTATTTTTCCATAAGACAAGAAATAATTATGATTACATGACCAAGAATAGTATTAAATACATGAAATTTTGGGATTTGCGTGCTTACATCACTTATGATGTTAGGAATTGTGGATTTAAATTATAATGCATTTATATAGTAAATTAATATATCTTACTATTCACCAAAAATTCTAGTATTTAAAAAAAATTCAAAAAATTAACCCTTACCAGTTTTTGACATGTTGAATCCAAAAATGAAATACATTTTTCAAAAATAATTTTCTAAATATACTTTATTTAATTTTTAATTAAAATTATAATTTACTTGAAAAATACGGATTTTAAAACTATAACAGACTTTATAATGCTTTAAAAATCACATAAGGCCTTATAAAATTTTCTTAAAACCAGAAGACATAAAATTAAAAATTTATTAAAACCTTTTAAAAAAATAAATTTTATTTTATATTAATTAATTAATTATAATTATCTATTTATGACTTACAAAAACACCAATAATTTTACTCTGGTCATATTATAAATTATAAGATTCCTAAATTTTAATTATACACTCATGCATGAGGATAATATTATTTTATATGATTTACTATTCATAAGTGTCATATTACTATTAATAAGTGTAGGTTAATATTCATAAGGTTATGTTACTATTCACCAAAAATTAATTTTTTCTTATCGGACTCCAAAAATCTTACTGATCACAACTGTGTATGTCAGATTTTTGAAATTCAAAACATAAAAGTGCCAAAATTATGTTTAAAGGTCACATAGCACTTATTAGTTCATTGTGTTTTAATTTGACATGATTATATGACATATTTATAAGAATGTAATTTCCATTGATAAAAATTGGGTCATTACATGTAACACCCCAGGTAAATAAAGAATATAAAATTTTTATATTTATCCATATTTGTGAATAAAATATTAATATTACTTTAAAGGGGATGCTATGCTCGATGGCGTACCTAATACGCAACAACGAGTTTCTTGGGAATCTTACGATGCACTCTAATAATAAAATAATATTATTTTAAATAGTAGTTAACGCCTAGCCGTTGTAATGGAGGGAATGAACAGAACTAACTACAAAATGATTATATATGTTTGTCAAATATTTTTACTCTTTACAATAAATGTTAGAGGATTAAAAATGCGAATGAATCCAATTTTAAGTGTAGACATTCTAATATTCTTTAAAAGGTCGATTAACCGCCTTTTGAAGGCAAACCTCTTTTAAATCCAATTTTTGAAAATTTTATGTGTTATATTTGACAAAATAAAATTATTATTTAGAATCAGGACATCAAAATTTACTTTGTGTAAATTTTTGGAATCTTTCCGATAAAGTTCATTTTTTAATGAATAGTGAAAAATGTTGTATTTTAATTCAAAACCACTTTTTAATCTAATTTATTTATATGATTAGATTATCTTTTGAATTGGTTTTAAAGTGAAATTAGAATATATTTTTACCATTTAATCCAATAGTGGTATTTGGAATTAATTTCACTTTGAAATTGGACTTAAACTAGTGTCAATCTTTTAATAGATATTGTTTCTTAAAAACACGCTATTTGTTTTGACAACGGGAATTAATTATTAAATTAATTAATGCAACTTATATGTTTTGAATTTTGTAAAATAGACATAATTTTTTAATTTAGAATATCAAATATATCTTAGGGTGAAGTTTTGGTATTTTTCTGGAAAACTTCAATTTTTGATGAATAGTGAAACCACTAAGTGGTACTTTAAAAAACTGATTTTTCATTTAAATGAAATTTTACCACCTCTATGTTTTGAATTTCAAAAATCCGACATACATGGTTGTCATTAAAAATTAAAATGTGGTTCAATGGGATTAAAATATTTTTTTGGTGAATAGTAACTTATTAAGTTTTTAATCGCGATTAGAGGTAATTAGTGTAGTTTAAGTTAAAAATAATGTTTTAATAATATGAAATGACCTAGACACATGTCCTACCCTCATTGGATGAGTCATGGCCAACCATGAAAATCCATGGGTCAAATTGGGGACCCCATGGAGCCACTTTGGTTGGAAAATGACATAAATACCTTTTTATTTAATGTTAAAATTAAAATGACACAAACATGAGTTGTTTTACTAAAACAATTTTTAAATGGGGTTATACAAGTCAGATTTTTGACTATAAATAGTAATTGGAAATCTAAAAATATTTCCTACATCATAGTATTTTTTGTATAATTTTTAAAAATTAAATAAATTAAATTATTTATGTCATCATGATGATGCAGCGATGACCTCATTATTTAACGATTTAAATAAAATGGAAATATAAAGTAAAATATAAGACCTACACATGTAAAAAACCAATTGGATGGGTGGATTTCGAACCCTTATCACCTTATCCTCGAAACAAATCAATGTGGGACCATTAAAATCCGAAACTCATTCTAAAATAAAGTAACATTTCCTTACTTTCCAAGAGTGCCCCTCCTCTCCTCTTATAAAAGGCCCCCACCTCTACCACCTTATCCACACTTCCAAAGCCTTTGGATCGGCCAACCCTTGCCCATTTTGCCTCTCCACATACCTCTCTTACTCATTGAAGCCTCACTTTGGGAAGAAGTCTTCCCAAGGAAGCCTTTGAGCTCAAATCAAAAAGAGTTACCCGATTTTAAGGTAATGTCTTCACTTGTGTTCTTTTGTTTTATTTTTCTTCTCCAACCCCCTAAACTCTTTTTATTCATTTATTTTGTAACAAATACAGTATCCTAAATATAATAGGATGTTTTTATAATAATCGTTCGAGCTACACTTGCACACACCTTCGTCTAATGGTTAAAGAACATACTGTTTCTGTGGTTGGCGATTTTTTGCCTCACGAAACGATGATTGATCAATATTCTTTTAACACCTTTAAAGGTGGCCATTATGATGTCACTTTATTTTATATATGATATATATGGTATTTATGTTTACTATATTCTTATGTATTTTATATTTAAAACGTACCTTTATTCTTTTCATGTTGTGTAAATGCGATAATTTCATATGAGGAAGTGCGGACTACCGCCCCCTCAAGTGATGTGACTCGTACATGCAATACATGGAATGTATAAAGAATGAAATTAATGAAAACATGTGACCTATATAACATATAAATATTATAATGGAATTATAATATATATATTTATATATCATTTATTTTTAATTCCATTAATATGAAAAAAATGAAAGTAGCGTTCATGCATACGTACGGCCTACCGTCTCCATGAACGATGCTTTTCGTTTTTTATCTCAAAATGATATGGAATAGTATAAAATGAATATGTAATGGATAAATATGATATTTTAATCATTAATAATATTATGGAAATTATTTACTTATAACTACATGGGCAATCATTTTTCAAACAAGTTCATTTTTGACTCATGTACCAAACATCCGCAAAAATGATGATATGAACTAAAATTATTAAAAAATTATTATAACATTATAATATGTAATATGAACTGAATAATAATATCTAAAGGAGGCCCTTAGGCAAATATAAATTGACCAAAGTATATTATTCAAGAATATAAAGAAATTAACAAGACAAGTCAGACTTGAGGTAAGGGATCTTACTCCTCTCTTTCTTTTTAAGTATACTCTTTTATGTCATTCCTTTTAAAGCTCATATTTCTTGTTATTGGGATGTTATTTTATATTACTATTACTGTAATTTTTATTTTTCATATGATTAGATACCCTATTCTCTCTCATCAATCCATTTTGGAAGTTTTGAGTGGCGTCGTTAGGCTTCCGAATTTTCGTGAGAGATCTATCCTCTCTCTTTCTTTTTAAGTACTCTTCTTTATGTCACTTCATTTAAGCTCCTATTTGTTATGTTGGGGGATGATATTTTATATTCCTATTTCTATAAACTTTATGTTAATATGATGAGAGACCCTATTTGATCTCATCAATCCATTTTTTTAGGTTTTAAGTGGCGTCGTTAGGCTGCCGAGTTTTCGTAAGGGATTTTTCATCTCACTTTTATTCCCGTGAGATTTATGCTACATTAGCCACAATTTCCTTTGAGTGGTGTATGAAATGCCCATTTTTTTACTCATTGTGTAATATAATTTCATTTATGATTATTTACATCAATGTTTTATTGTCCTCCTTTCACGGGGCGTACGTTTCGAAAGTTACCCAACTCGGTAAGGGGACCTTTCACCCTCCTCTTTTTAAAAGACTTATTTTGTTATGTCTTTTATTTCACATACTATTATGTTGGGATATGTTCTTATATATCTTTATTTTGTAAATTTTATGTCCAAGTGATGAGATACCATTTTCTCTCTCATCAACTCATTTGCTGAATTTTAAAGTGACGCTGTTAGGCTACCAGATTTCTGTACGGGAATTTCTTAACCCACTTTCAATTATTTGGGTTAAACCTCTACTTCTTGATTTTATTTGGCCAAGATTATGTGTGGAATCTCTATGTTGAAATTTCCAAAAAACGTTTTGTGGATATACTATTTCTACACCTAATCATATCATTGATAAATTCTTACGAACTTGTATGGGAAATCAAAACTCAGTCTCATTTCATTGAGTTAAATATCTATGTCATTGGTTTTGTTTTTCCAATATTATGTGTGAATGACCTATGATTTTTTCACACTTAATATCCACTTATATTGGGTGTATTTATATTTCTCACACATAATTATGTGATAGATTTGTCCTTAATTTAAGGATACCATCATTATAATGGATTTCATCTCAATTTACATTTCCATTGAGACTTCATTGTTGTTATGCACCAATTCACTCTTATATGGTGTGTATACTGTCCTTTGACATATTATATCATGAATCCATTTATTCTCATGATATTATAAAGTTTTGATTAAATGTTATTCCGTAATTATTTGTATTCAAGAGTCTCTTATTTTGTTAAAAACTCTCTAGCAAAAATATCGTTTTAAATGTTTTAAAAATTCATTATTCTAAATCTGTATCATTAATGTCCATGTTTTCAAAATGTTTTTCAGTATTTATTTATATGGACACTAATGTTTTAAAATTGTAATTCCATTAAAAGCTTCAAAGTGGTATGGGACACTTTGATTCAAAAATCTCTTTTAATTGGTTTTTGAAAATGGATTGATTAATTCAATATCTTGGAATTACTTATTGTGATTTCAAATGAAATGTTGTTATTGAAATGTTTATATTTTCAATATTTTATATTTAATGATGGTACTTGGACATTTTACGGGTGGTTACGTGATAAACCATATAATGGGTGGTTCCGTGAATACTAGGACGGGTGGTTACGTTATAACCTCCAATGCATTGGGTATGGAAGTCGGCCGTATGGCTATTCCATTAAGTATGTGTGGAAGTCGACCGTATGGTTATTCCATTTAAGTATGTTTATGTCCCAAGTTACCTTTATATGTTATGTGTTCTTTATATGGGTTTTATGGTAATATTTTGGTTATAAAAGGGTAAGTAATGGTCTTTTATTCAATGAAGAGTTTTTTATACTTCATAAAGGTGAAAAGTATTACTTTGGTAAAGTATTCATGGTTTACATGTTGTTTTGAAAAACTAACAGTTTTCCTTCTTTGTGTATCCCTTACTGAGCTTTTTATGCTCACCCCAAGTTCTTTCGAAATGTTTTTCATAGGACTTAATGTGGATTAAGGTCAAGGATGGAAACAAGGAAATTTCATGCTACCTAAAACATGGAACTAGACAAGTTTCTTCTTAAGAGTTTTTATCTTATGGAAACTTCATAGAAGTGTCTACTTTGTAATCTTTTGAGATGTAATAGTTACGTCCCAATTCTCTAAAACTCTTAACCTGAAAAGATCCTCTATGTGAATTATTTATTTAATTCAATAATAAGTAATGTTTAAGGCTGGGGCCTTATATTAAATTATTCCCCCTTATGAAATTTGGCACTTGAAATTTAGTTTTACATTCTATGCCATAAATAGGTGTGGGTACTTTTACTAATTACTTCCTCCAGTTCCCATATTGCCTCTTCATACTTACGATTCCACCATAGTACCTTGACTATGTGATTAATCTTGTTACATAGAAATTTATATCTATGATCCAAGATCTTCACCAGATGCTCCTCATAAGAAAGATCATCCTTCCAATGTACCACCTCTAAAAAGAGTAAATGTGATGGATCTGCTATGTACATCCTTAAGAAGGATACATGGAAGACATCATGTACTTTGGACAAGGTAGGTGGAAGTGATAGTCGATAGGCCACATCTCCAACCCAATTAAGGATCTATAAGGGGATTATGTACATGGGACTTAACATTCTTTTCTTCTCGAACCTCATGAACTTATTCTATAGAGAAATGCATAGAAATACCATGTCTCAAACTTTGAACTCAAGGTCTCATCGACGATTATCTGCATGACTATTCTATCGACTTTGGGATGCCTTGATATGCTGCTGAATGGTTTTCAACTTCTCTACCATTTCTTCAACCATTTCTAGTCCTAGAATCTTACGCTCACCGACTTCAACCCAACATGCCGATGTTCTTCACCTTTTCCCATGAAGGGATTCATATGGTGCCATTCGGATGCTCGAGTAGAAACTGTTATTGTAGGAAAATTCTACCAGTGGAATATTTTCATCCCATACTCCTTTTAAGTCCCTAGATTTTTCTCTCAACATATCCTTTTGTGTATGAATAGTCTGCTCAAATTTTCCATCAGCTTGAGGGTGATAGGTTGTACTAAAGTTCAATTCCGTGCTTTTATCATGTTGGATATTTTACCAAAACGTCAAGGTGAATCTCATATCTTGATCAGATACAATAGATATTAGTACTCCATACAGTCTTACCAATTATTTGATGTATATATGTACAAGTTGATCAAATGATAAGTCCTCTCAAATTGCAATAAAGTGAGCTATCTTCATAAGACGATCCACAATGAACCATATTGCATTGTTTCCTCTGGATGTCCTTTGAAGTCTAGTGACAAAGTCCATGGTAATATTCTCCCACTTCCATGTTGGTATGGGTAGTGATTTAATCATCCCCTTTGTCTTTTTTTCTTTAATACTTCACTAGTTGACAAACCAGGCACTCTGATGTATACTCAACTATCTCATTCTCCATATTATCCCACGAAAAGTTCCCTCAGATATCTTGATACATCTTTTTTCTCTATGGGTGGATACAGAAGGTTGATCTATCTTCATCATTAAAAATCTCCTTATTTATCTCTAGATTATATGGTACACATAATCGTGACCCAAATCTTAAAACTCCCACCTGGTCAATTTTGAAATGGGAGGATTTCCCATTTCTGATAGCTTCCACCTTTTTCTGAATTTCCACATCCTTTCTTTAAGAATACTAAATATTCTCTATGATAGATGGTTGAGTAATAATTTGATAAAGGATTGATGATGTTACTCCCATAACAATTCCTCTGTGCATCCTCATCAAATCTAAGAATATCAGATTCTTTTAAATTATCATCATTGATAAAGATACAAGATCCTTTCTACTTAGAGCATCTACTACCTTGTTTTCCATACCAGTATGGTAGTGGATTGAGAAGTCATAATCCTTGATGAGATCTATCCATCATCTCTGGAGAATATTAATCACTTTTTGTGTGAATATATATTTGAGACTCTTTTGGTCAGTATATATCTCACACTTCTCCCCATAGAGATAATGCCACTATATTTTCAATGAAAAGATCACTATTACCAAATCCAAATCATGCATGTGATAGTTTTGCTCATTTATTTTCACTTACCTTGAGGCGTAGGCTATTACTTTATCATTTTTCATCTTCACACAGCCTAAGACCTTATTTTAAGAATCACTATACACCACAAAGAGTTCTCCACTTGTTGGAAGTGTGAGTACCAGTGTAGTGATAACCCTTTTTTAACAATTTGAAATAGTCTTCACATTATTGGGTCTAAAAAAACTTCACTCCCTTCCATGTTATCTTGTTCATTTGTTTGACAATCATGAAGAGTTCTTCACAAATCATCGATAATACCCATCTAGACCCAAAAATCCATGGATCTCTGTTATAGATTTTGGATTGGGCCACTCTTCAATCACCTTTATCTTGGAAGGGTCCATAGATAACCCTTTTTTCCTGATAAAATTCCCCAAGAATGATACTTCCTCTAAAGAGAACTCACATTTACTACACTTCTCATAAAAATTCTCCCTTCACAAATTCTTCATCACACTATTCAAATGATCCTCATGTTCTTTATTGCTCTTGGAGTACATCAGAATATCATCGATAAATACTACCATAAATTGGTCGAGGTAATCCTTAAATACCTTATTCATTAAATACATGAAACATTCTAGAGCATTAGTGAGTCTAAAATGAATCACTATGAACTCATAGTGCCTATACCTCGTTGAAAAGATATCCTTGGGAATATCTTCCTTCCCCACCTTTAATTGGTGATATCCTGATCGAAGGTCCACCTTAGTGAAATAACTGGCCCCACAAAGCTGATCGAACAATTCATATATCCCTGGTAGGGGATAATTTTTCTTTATCGTGATTTTATTGACCTCACGATAATCAATGCAGAGGTGCATTGATCCATCTTTCTTCTAGATGAAGAGGACTGGCGCACTCCACAGTGAAGCACTCGAGCATATAAAACCCTTCTCCAGATTCTCCGGTAGCTTCTTCTTCAGCTATTCCAGCTCTATGGTGGCCATTATATAAGGTGTATTTGATATAGGTAGATATACAAGAATAATTTCAATTGAGAACTCAACCTGTCAGTCAGGAGGAAGTTCAGACAACTCTTCAGGGAATGTATCAGTGTAATCCCTCATGATGTGCATGTCTTCAAGAATGATTCTATCCCTTTTCTAAATCATTTGAGAAAGATATTATTTCTCATAAGTCAAAAATATCCACACATGGGATGATGATTCTAAAGTACATTCATCCTCCTCCTTGCACTTGTAAAGAATTGAAGGATGATTAGGGATGTGAAGAGTGCTCTCCTTTTCCTAATAGTTGATATTGGATTTGTATAAAGATAGAAAATCCATGTCTAAGAAAACATCAAACTCTACTAAAGGAGGTATGATGAGATTTTATTGGTGGTTTAGTCCACAAACATTAACTGGGGAGGAGTTATAAACCATGGACACAATAATTTCCCCATTCACTGTTCTCATAGATAACTTATCCTCCAAATTTTGAGATGGTGTTGTAATAGCACAATCCATTCCTTGTTGCCTTGGAGGTTGTTATTGATTTCCTCCAACAACCCTTAGCTTAGGGAAATTGTTTTCATAATGCCCATGATCCTTGATGTTGTAACACTACACCACTAGTTGAGCATTGATCTAAACCTTCCTTTGTTCTTCCACATTAGCCGGATTTTTCATATCCTTTCAGAAGTTATTGGCCAGATGTCCCAACTTTCCACATTTGAAGAAATTCCTAGTTCCCTTTAGACAGTTCCCAAGATACGTCTTCCCACAACTTTTACAAGTGGTATTTCAGTCTTCTTTCCATCATGGGATTTTTTTGTTGAACCACCCATGTTTTTCTCCATTTTCACTTCTTGTCACCGGGCCCATGAGACCACTGAGAGTCTCTAATCTCCATTTCAACATTGTGGGAACTACATAAAATCTCCTCATAACTGTTGAATTCTCTAATCTCCAATTCTATTTTTAGACTCGGCTTTAGCCCACTTAATAAGCGATCCACATTTCTTTTTGTGTTCATGACAAATACATGGTCTTACCTTGAAAGCCATATATATTTGATTAAAATGCCCTGATGAAATCATCTTTATTCTGGTTGAGTCTGAGGAACTCTCTTTCTATATTAAGATAGAGAGTTTGAGGTAAATATTTATTAAAAAACATCCTCTTGAATTACACCCAACCCATGGAATCAATTTCTTCGTGGGAATTTATATTCTTGATTAGTGGACACCACTGATCATCTTCCCCATCAAAATTATAGACCACCAATACACCTTTCTCTTCTTCCAATCACTAGAGGGCGGAGAATAAATTTTTAATGGAGTTAATCCACTATTCCGTGAGGAGGGGATCAGAAGATCTTCTAAACATTGGAGCCCTTTTCCACATGAAGGTCTCAACATCAACATTCTCTTTGATTGGAGGAGGGTGTTCCACATGATTCAAGTTATTATTCATAACTTGATCTAGGTGAAAATTATTGTCATGATGTTTTGAGCACCTGTTCTCATCATATTAGGTATATCATTAGGAAAATATTCACATTGCCTATCACATTAGTTGTTGGAACATGTTCTTCTATTTCCCACCATTAACTAAAAATATGAACATACAATTAGAGGGATTGAATACTTAGTTATTGAACAAAAAAAAGGAAACTTTTGAACAAAATGGATAAAATTTTAAAGGAGAAGAATATCATAACTTGTGATTCCTAAGGTTTAAATCTAGGTTATCTTCAATCTATTTCTTAACTTATATTTTTAAAGGCCTTTTTATTCCTTTAATAATGATTTGTACTATGCTCACGAATTTACCAATGTATATCCCCCAGGAGTTTCCAAACAAGAGTACAACAAGGACTGTTGTCATGTATAAGGATACCCTGGGTTAGGCCTGAAAATCCTTGTTGGAGTTTTTACTCCCCGATACATCTATTCCAGAGTTTCCTCAACCTGTTTTATCCAAATAGGGATGTATTTTCTTGATAAACCATATACTCCATACTTACCAAAATTTAAGGGTGTTTTCTTATACTTCATCTCATCCTTAAGGATATTACTAAAGGGATCTATTCCTAATATCCAAAAAATATCTAGACCATACTATGATACCGACTATAGTGACCCTATCCTTTTCACATAACATTAAATGATTTTAATCGTAATTATACATCAGACTAAAATCCAAGGATCATGAGGTTAAGTGTCTTTGAAGAATATGTACATAAAACTAAAAACATGGAACTAAATATAACAACTCACTATTCAGTCTTCATAAAGTTCCCCTAACTTCCTTTGATCCCTTACATCTATATAGGGTACCCTGGGGATCATATGACCAAGGGATGAGCTAAAAAGACCATCAAGGGAATAAATATAAGAATAAAGCTTTAGAACATGGGTTATAAGGCATAACATGATGACATAAAAAGGCATGTAACACATGGAATCATTAAATATAAACATGAATTCATATTAACATGGATTAATAATAATGTGGAAGCAACATAAAACATGACTTTAGTATGAGTCAAGGCTAACTCCCAAGATTGTTTCACAAAGTAGCACAAGCTAGGGCTAACCGCCAATACCGTTTCACATAACATCTCATGAGACTAAACTTTACCCAATTCATCGGAGTTCTATCTGGGCACACCCAAATTAACATTTTATGAATATTTCTACCACATAAAGAATCATACAAAATCAATCTTACATAAACATAAGGGTTACCCATGGAAAGAATTGGGTACTGTAACAACCCGAGATTTTATGAGAAAAATTATTTTTAATTACTTTGATGTCTTGTGTTGTACGCTACAACAAGATTAGCTTGTGATACATGAAACATCATGTTAGCTTACAGTATACACAAACACTATTCTAGGCTTGTGTTTCACACTAGAGCAACCTTCCTCGATAGCGTGTGTTGTACGCAATACCGAGTTTCACTAAGCGAGATATTATTATAATATTATTATGAACTAGCCGTTATAAATAGTAATACCCACTTTTTTAAATTTTATTTTTTTAAAATGGACTTAATTTTTGGATTTGGAATATCGAAATTATCCTAGGGTGAATTTTTGGCATTTTTCTGAAAGCCTTCAATTTTTGATGAACAGTGAAAACACTGGGTTACTATTTAAAAACCGACTTTTTATTTAAATAATTATTTATTTTATTTAAATTTATTTTAGGTCAAAATAGATACATAATACCTATATAATTTCAATGTAATTCATTGCAGTAATTTTATAATTATTTTAGATATATAAAAATTTTATTGAACTTTTCACCGTCTTTTACCCACCTCCTAGAAGCATTTACAATTGTACATAAAACTTAATTTTACAGCTTCTATGAGTTGAACATCAAAAATCAAAGAGACATGGTTAATATAAAGGAGTAAAATGTGGTTAAATAAGATATAAATAATTTTTGATGAATAGTTACTTTTTTACTTTTATTTACCACAGTTAAAAGCAAATAGGGTAATTAAGGGTAAAAATGATATTATTATTACCTTAACACATGTCCTAATTCTATTGGATAAGTGTAATTCGACCAAAAAAATATTAGGAATAAAATATTACCCTTTCGGTCCACTTGGATTAGATTAGGACATTTATTATTATTTTATTTAAAGAAGAATTAAAATAGTTAAAATCAAAGTTTAATAACGAAAACATTTTTAATATAGGGATATAAATAAGATAAATTCGACTATAAATATTCATTAGAAAGATAAAAAGATTTCCTACATAATGGTATTTTATTTATAATTTTTCGACATTAAATAATTTAATTTAATTTATTTATGACACAATGATGATGCAGTAATTTCCTTATTAATGAAATACTAACATAATAGATGTTATAAATACCTAAATAAATGTAATTTGAGACTTTTTATGAAGTCCAATAATTTTATATGTTAATAAGACATGTTAATATTTATTTAATTTACTTTTTTAGAACTAATCATGCTGTTATGATTTTCACAAAAATCAATTACCAAATAGTGTCAAAATTGTCATAAAATAGTTTTTAAAGAAAATATTATATTATTAATTGTTATTTTCTTCCTAAAAATATAAGTTTCGGCAAAATAACTTAGATAAGGTTATAAATATTAATAATGAACAACTTATGGTTCGTTTGGCTTGTTATAGTAAGTTTATTAACCATATAGTGTAAGAAAACAAAAAGACACGATAAAAGTTAAATTATTTATCTTAGAGTTAAATCTAAATGATATGGATAAAATAGTAACCTAAACTTGTATAAAACCTATTTGTTGAGATTATTTCGACCCATCCCCACTTTATATTAAAAATAAATCAATTTTGAGCTATTATAAACCGAATATGACTTTATTATAAAATAATATTTTAAGTTTTTCCAAAGGTGCCCCTCTCCTCTCTTATAAAAAGGTCACCCCTTCCCTCTTCTCTTCACACCCTTTTGAGCCTTGAAGCTCAGAAAAACCCTGAAAATTCCTATTCTCAACGTCTCTAGTTATATAATATAGGTTCTGATCTTCTAAAAAGACCAACTCTAGTGCCCTAAGAAGAAGTTTAAAGGAGGTGCGTCGAAGACGAGGTAATCTCTTCTACCAATTCATTCAAGTTTATTTCTTCTTCAACTTCTTATTCTTTATTTGTTTCATTATAAAGTAATAAAATCAATATTAATTATATACTGATATGTTATTATAAATATGAAACAACCCTATTTCACATTCTATCCATCCTACAGAAAATGAAATCACCGCGCGTGCGTATGTACGGAATACCGTCTCCATGTCGTGGTGTAATCTGTTTTTCCACCACCACCTTACTTGGATGGGTATATTGGTGTAAAGAATAACTATATATGGTTATTATAACATCATCATGATTCTGAGATATTATATCATCCACTCCAATTCAATTCAATAAAGATGGAAATGATATCATCGCTCGTGCGTACGTAAGGATTACCGTCTCCACGACGCGACGAGATTCATTCTCCATGTTAACCATTAAAGAATGATTATAAAGTATATATAATGAATAATTATGAAATATATGACATGATAAAACTACTGGATATATATATATATATTTCATTTACTTACTTCAATTCAAGTCAATAAGGAAAGGAAAACAGCGTTCATGCATACGTACAGTCTAATGTTTTCATGAACGGTGTATTTCATTTCATTCATATATATATATTATATATATATACTGAATATATATTATATATAAATCATGATTTATATTCCGGAAGTTATTAAATCATGAAATAAGTAACAATAATATCTTGAACAACAAGTCCAAACACGTATGATAAATAAAACGATTTTACCCAAAACGCTGCTTTAACATTGAATTTACAAAAGAACGGGTAATATAAAGTCATAAGTGAATCATATATGATATCATAACAGTGAATATGATACTATAATAAGTAAATGAAATTATTTAAATCATTATACAAGAGGTTCGGAGATGTACGAATCATATCGGACCTAAGGTAAGGGATAATTTTGCAATCTCATTTTTATCTGAGAATGCTTATACGTAAGTATTTACTAGGGTTATATTTTTCATCCATGTCCATATAAATGTTATCATAAAGTGTTTAATATTATTAAATGTTTTTTTAAATTCATTTTTACCCCTCTTGACTTTTAGTTTGTGTTATGGAAGGAATATTTCTTTTGTTTACTATACGAGGTACGTTTTTGACTTTTCCGGCAAAAGTACGAGACGAATGTTTTTTTAAACTTATACGGCATGAACGGATTTTTACGGTTTCATAAAACATAATTTTCATGAATATTACTCTACAATAATTAATTATTATTTAAAAAAAACATTTTCATTTAAAATTCCATTCCATTTTGTGAAAATAAAATGATTTTGAAGAAGAAAGGATATTTTCCTCAAGAATTCATTTCAAGTGTTTTATCAAAACCATTTTCCATATAAGATGACATTAATTTAATATGTTTATGTTTCAAGTATAATTTCTCTATGATTTACATGGTTTCACTTTTATTATGATGAAATGATATCCATTTGTTTTATATGGATTATGTTATGATGTGATGATGTTTATGAAACCCATTTTATTCTGTGGGTTAAGATGCATGATTTATGTTTATGTTGTGGCAAATATAAGAATGATTTCATTATGAGATGGGTGGGACCTATATCTCCCTCCAATTCATTGGGTAAAGATTTATATCTAATGAGATAGACATGTATGGAACAGTAAGTTAATCCGGTTCAATGTTACATGACTGAAACGAAGAGTGAACTCGATTCAGAAAGGGACTTTTTCCACTAAGATGGTCTTAGCAGCAATGCCTGGGCTAATATGGAAATAATATCATGTTATTAATGGTTTTATACAATTACATGTTTTCTTACCATGCTATTTTATCATGATTGATGTTACATTATGATATATTCCTTACTTACTTCAAAGATTTATGTCTTTTCTCAATATTTTGATGTTTAGATTTTATGTTCATGTTTTTTCATTCAAATGTTTATAGATTGTTTTATGTTCTCTATGTTTACCCTTACTGAGCATTTGAGCTCACCATTTTTATGATTTCTTTTCCACAGGATATAAAAAAGGTTTTAGGTAAGAAAATAAATTGGGAAGATCTTTATGGGAGATGTTGAAGAACTTTCACCATGATTAGAAGATTATGTTCCAAGTTTCCAAAGACACTAAACTATTACGGTCCTTTGGTGTCTGGTTTTTTTATGAATTAGATATTCCAAAAAAGTAATGTAATGTCTATGTACGTCAAGATCTGTGTCTCTACAGTTGGTATTAGAGGTTCGGTTTAGTTAAACTTTGGAAACTATGATGTGAAAACTTTAGTCAAATCCCTAGAGATATTTCTAAGGTATGTCTAGGGATGTCTCTAAGGATAATTATACGCATAGGTTATAGTCTTAGAATTATGGTAACGATATTAGAATTAAACCTAAGGTGTTAAATATTGAATGTACTCCCCCTTTATTATGCTGTTATCCTAGCATGATTTTTTCCACTCACACTATTATTTTTGGGTTTTAGAAAATGGCTGGAAACAGGAAGATTCACGATAATGGAGGATATGATGAACAATGGAATGATATTATTCATGAGAAACCAAATTAAATTGGATATGGAAGTCCACGTATCGTTATTATGCCTAATCAGAAATCTCATAATATGATCAATAATCTCAACTTTGGTAAGTTTCCCGACTCACCTAATAAGAGAAAGATGGAGTTTTATGATCATCATAGAGGAAAGAAAGTTCAATTGCCCTCATGTAAATCTTGTGGGAAGAGGCATTAGGGAGAATGTTTCAAAGGAACTGGAAGATGCGTTGGGTGTGGAAAAGAAGGACACAAATCCAGTAAGTGAAAAGGAAAATGTTCTGTTAACACCATGGAAAAGGATAATGGTATTGCTACGACATCAAAAATGATTAAATGTTTTAAATGTGGAATGTACGGGCATTATGAAAAACAATTCTCTAAGGGAAAATTTCATGATTAGAATCAGCATGGTCATATGGGTAGTATTTATATTGATGATGTAGAAGATACTACAAATGATATATGAGATGGAAGAAATGATGAGGCTCAGTCAGTGGTTTAAGAAGTCTGTGGAATGATTGTATGTTTATCAAGAATAATGTATGGTACTATGGAATAAAGAAAAATATAAGGATTGTTACACTGTTGTCTTTCCTTGAGTTTTTGAAAGTATATGATGAATGGTACCGATAACCATGAAAGGTTATTCCGATATTTTGGGAATGTGGATTATAAGCGCATGATGATGGGATAAGAAGATAATGAGATGTTTGATAGTATTCATGATCTCATGACTGATATAAGGACTAAGAGATATTATGGTTTGAGTATATAAAATTTTTGGGATTTTGGTACGTGGAAAGAGTTAACTTTTGAAAATATTCATGTTTTCACTAAAGTTCAGTGAGTATTCATTTTTCAAGAGAATACATGATTAAGGTATTCACATGTTTGTAATTTTACTAACAAGATATATTGTATGATATATGGGGGATAAATGACGGTATTCACATGCTCAATAGAGGATATTTCTAGTAATTGTTTTCTTTATACTATGAGCTTGGACAAGAGTATTTTGGATAAGCCAGAAGATTGGAATGGATTTTGTTGTACATAAGTTAGTATTGTTTAAGGATATAAATTTTTTGATATTATTGATGGAATGTTATAATAATGTAGTTTTAGAAAAAGTACAACCTGCAGTATGGGTGACAACTCATCGCGTCAGACAATGCTCTGGGAATCGAACCCACAACTGAAGTGAGACAGGCCTTTATCGTATACCACTGGCCTACAGGAAGTCCTTAGATAGTAGAAACTAGTTTTACTATATTTAGTGGTATGATATATGATGTATAAGTCCATTCTTGGAGCCATGTACATTTAATATCGCCATATATAAACTTATGTATAATGAATAACTTTTTCTAACCTTTCATTTGAGAATGATGGAATGACCTTTCATTCTATCACATGATCTGCTAACACTTCACAGAAGACAAATTCAACTTCATTTAATTAAGAGATGAAGTGGAAATTTTTCAAGGCACAAACAACAGTAAGATTGTACCAAAATCACGTAAGTATTTCTTTTAATTCAACAATTGTTAAACTTTAGGGAAATTATTTTAAAACAAAAAATGGTGTCATAGTGTCGTTATATCCAATGAATTAGATGGTACCTTAGATCATAAAAAATTTATAGATTTGTGATTGTTGGATTTTTCATAGCCATGTCCTCTACCACTCTCCATCAGAACTTGATGGTTAGATTTTTCTTCCATATCCATATTTCCACCTATGTTCTCCTATGTGGAAACCCAGTGATGAGTTAATCTGGGTAACCGTTACATTTCTAAATCTCATGTTTAAAATTAAGTTTTAGTATTCCTTTTTACGATGTGTGTTTCTATGAAAGAAACTTTAAATTAGTATACCATTTTTAACCCCGAAGAATTTCGAGGGTGAAATTCATTTTTAGGGGGGGTAGAATATAACAGCCTGCGATTTTATGAGAAATATTATTTTTAATTATTTTGATGTATTTTGTTGTACGCTACACCAAGATTATATTGTGCTACACGAAACATCATGTTATCTTACAGTATACACAAACACTATTCTAGGATTGTGTTACACACCAGAGCAACCTTCCTCGATAGCGTATGTTGTAAGCAATATCGAGTTTCACTAAACAAGATATTATTATAATATTATTATGAACTAGCCATTATGAATAGTATTACCCACATTTTGAAGTTTTATTTTTAAAAATGGACTTCATTTTTGGAGTGGGAATATCAAAATTATCCTAGGGTGAAATTTTGGTATTTTTCTGAAAAGTTTCAATTTTTGATGAATAGTGAAAACACTGGGTGACTATTTAAAAACTGACTTTTTATTTAAATAATAATTTATTTTATTTAAATTTATATTAGTTCAAAATAGATACATAATACCGATATAAGTTCAATGTAACTCATTGGAGTCGTTTTATAATAATTTTAGATATATAAAAATTTTATTGAACTTTTCACTGTCTTTTACCCACCTCCTAGAAGCACTTGAAATTGTACATAAAACATAATTTTACAGCTTCTGTTAGTTGAATTTCCAAAATCCGAGAGGCATGGTTAATATCTAGTATTAAAATGTGGTTTAATAAGATAAAAATAATTTTTTGTGAATAGTAACTTTTTACTTTTATTTAGCACGGTTAAAAGTAAATAGGGTAATTAAGGGTAAAAATGATATTATTATTACCCTAACACATTTTATAATTCTATTTGATAAGTGAAATTCTACCAAAAACATACTTAGGTATAAAATATTACCCTTTAGGTCCACTTGGAATAGATTAGGAAATTTATTATTATTTTATTTAAAGAAGAATTAAAATAGTTAAAATCAAAGTTTAATAACTAAAACATTTTTAATATAGGGTTATACATAAGATAAATTCGACTATAAATATTAATTAGAAATATAAAGATATTTACTACATAATGGTATTTTATTTATAATTTTTGGACATTAAATAAGTTAATTTATTTATGACACAATGATGATGCTGTAATTACCTTATTAATGAAATATTAACATAATTGATGTTATAAATACCCAAATAAATGTAATTTGAGACTTTTTATGAACCAAATTAATTTTCTAGGTTAATATTACATGTTATTATTTATTAATTTAACTTTTTTCGAACTAATCGTGCTGTTATGATTTTCACAAAAATCATGTACCAAATAGTGTCAAAATTGACATAAAATAGTTTTTAGAACAAATATTATATTATTAATTGTTATTTTATTCCTAAAAATATAAGATTCATCCCAATGACTTATATAAGGGTATATATATTAAAAATGAACAACTTGGGGTTCGTTTGGCTTTTTATAGTAAGTTTATTAACCATATAGTGTATGAAAACAAAAATACACGGTAAAAGTTAAATTATTTAACTTAGAGTTAAATCTAAATGATAAGGATAAAATAGTAACCTAAACTTGTCTAAAACCTATTTGTTGAGAGGATTTCTTACCATCCCCACTTTATCTTATAAATTAATTAATTTTGAGCTATTATAAATCGAATATGACTTTACTATAAAATAATATTTTATGTTTTTCCAAAGGTCCCCCCCTCTTCCCTTATAAAAAGGGAACCCCTTCCCTCTTCTATTCACACCCTTTTGTGCCTTGAAGATCATCCAAACACTGAAAATTCCTCTTATAAACATCTCTAGTTATATAATAGATGTTCGGGTCTTCTAAACTGACCAACTCTAGTTCCCTAAGAAGAAGTTTAAAGGAGGTGCATCGAAGAAGAGGTAATCTCTTCTACCGATTCATTCAAGTTTCTTTCTTCTTCAACTTCTTATTCTTTAGTAGTTTAATTATAAAGTAATAACATAAGTATTAATTATATACTGATATGTTATTATAAATATGAAACAAACCTATTTCACCTTCTATCCATCCTATGGAAAACAAAATCACCGCGTGTGCGTACGTATGGAATACTGTCTCCACGCCGTGGTGTAATCTGTTTTTCCACCACCACCTTACTTGGATGGGTATAATGGTGTAAAGAATAAATATATATGGTTATTATAACATCATACTGATTCTAAGATATTATATCATCCTCTCCAATTCAATTCAATAATTATGGGAATGATATCATCGCTCATGCGTACGTACGGATTACCGTCTCCACGACGCGATGAGATTCATTCTCCATGTAAACCATTCAAGAGTGATTATAAAGTATATATAATGAATAATAATGAAATATATGACATGATAAATCTACTTTATATATATATATATATATATATTTCATCTACTTACTTCAATTCAAGTCAATACGGAAAGGAAAACAACGTTCATGTGTACGTACAACCTACCGTCTCCATGAACAGTGTATTTCATTTCATTCATCTATATATTATATATATATACTGAATATATATGATATATAAATCATGATTTAAATTCTGGAAGTAAGTAAATAATTATATAAGTAACAATAATATCTAGAACAAGAAGTCCAAACACGTACAATAAATAAAATGATTTTACCCAAAACGCTACTTTAACATTGAATTTACAAAATAACGGGTAATATAAAGTCATAAGTGAATCATATATGATATCATAACAATGAATATGATACTGTAATAAGTAAATGACATTATTTAAATCATTATTCAAAAGGTTCAGATATGTACGAAGCATATCGGACCTAAGGTAAGGGATAATTTTGCAATCTCATTTTTATCTGAGAATACTTATACTTAAGTATTTACTGGGGTTATATTTTTCATCCATGTCCATATAAATGATATCACAAGGTGTTTAATATTATTCCATGTATGTTTAAAGTAATTTTTACCCCTATTGACTTTTACTTTGTGTTATGGAAGGAATCTTTCTTTTGTTTTCCATACGAGGTACTTTTTTGACTTTTCTGGCAAAAGTACGAGAAGGATGTTTTTTAACTTATACGGCATGAACGGATTTTTACGGTTTCATAACACCTAATTTCATGAATATTACTACAAAATAATTCATTATTATTTTCAAAAAAATCCTTTTCATTTTAAATTTCTTAGAATTTTGTGAAAAGAAAATGATTTTGAAGAGGAAAGGATATTTTCCTCAAGAATTAATTTCAAGTGTTTTACCAAAACCATTTTCCATCTAAGATGACATTATTTTAATATGTGTATATTTCAAGTATAATTTCTCTATGATTTACATTGTTTCACTTTTCTTATGATTAAATGATATCCATTTGTTTTATATGTATTATGTTATGATGGGATGATGTTTATGAAACCCATTTTATTCTTTGGGTTATGATGAATGATTTATGTTTATGTTGTGGCACACATAAGAATGATTTCATTATGAGATGGGCGGGACCTATACCTACCCCCAATGCATTGGGTAAAGATTTATATCTCATGAGATAGATATGGCTGGAACAGTAAGTTAATCTGGTTCAGTGTCACATGATTGAAATGAGGAGTGAACTCGATTCAGAATGGGACTTTGTCCACTAAGATGGTCTTGGAAGCAATGCCTTGGATACTATGGAAATCATATCATTTTCTTAATGGTTTTCCACAATTACCTTTTTTCTTCCCATGCTATTTTATCATGATTGGTGTTCCATTATGATATATGCCTTATGTACTTCCAAAATTTATTTCTTTGCTCAAGATTTTGATGTTTAGATTTTATGTGCAAGTTTTTGCATTCAAATGTTTATGGATTGTTTTATGTTCTCTATGTTTACCCTTACTGGGCAATTGAGCTCACCCTTTTTATGTTTTCTTTTCCCTAGGATATAAAGGAAGGTTTTAGGTAAGAAAACAAAAGGGGGAGATCTTTATGGGAGATGGTAAATATCTTTCACCATGATTCGAAGATTATGTTCCATGTTTCAAAAGACACTAAACTATTACGGTCCTTTGGTGTCTGTTCTTGTTATGTATTAGATATTCTGTAAAAGTATTATAATGTTTATGTACATCATGCTTTGGGTCTCTACAGGTACCACAACCATATCATAAAGCATAACAAATGGTCATATCATAAAAGTGTCCATGAAATAAAGGAACTAAACTATACATGGATATTCATAAGGGGAAATTATAATTTATCATGGTATGTAATTTCAAGTATAAGTGACCACATGTAAGAAAAGTATTCAATAAATTTTTGCATAAAAATATTTTTGAGCGGTTTTAAGGAAAATATTATAGAGCTTTTAAAATAGGAATGGGAAAAATAATTTATACAAAACCAAAAGTGAACTAGGAAGGTTTTAAAAATAAAAATACTTATTTTATAAAGATAATGGTGTCTTAAAAAATAATATATAGTTCACTTGAAATCGGGTAAGAGTTTAGGAAGTTCCCTCAAAATAGGTTTGTTTATCGGGAAGTATTGAGGAGGGAATCACATAAAAACATGTATGTCCACAAAAGAGAATGATGAATGTAACTTGATATATGAGTTTTGAAAATTCACATGGAATTTATAATATTAACATAATAAGAGTAGATAATCTCATTTTGGTAAAAAAAAGATAAAGAAACCCAATGGAATAAATGAGGTTTGGGTTGAATCCCTCACAGAATATCAACATGGTATCATGTGTACTTAAGAGGGATTAATGAGAGATAAAGGGGTTTATATTCATTTAAACATCATAAGGACATAATTATTGAGGTGTTTAATCATACCCCATCACTATTAATTACACATAAAATGGAATAACATAGAGGGAAATTGTGAATAAAAGTGAAATAGAGAGGATCCCTTACCTTATGCCCGAAGGTGTTCTTACCTTGATATTAATGACCTGAATAATAAAATTAGGTTCAATAATTAATAATTACCTAACCTAATATATATGTATAAAATTAATTACAATATTTTTAAGTTAATTTATCACCATTTTGAATGGTTATGAGGTTCAATTTCATTGTTCGGGTCCGTTTTCTAACTTGGTTTTAATGATCAATTCTCTTATATTCATGAACGGATAAACATGTAAGATGAAAGTGGTTATCCATAATTTATTTTATATGAAATTAGTGAAAATATATGATATTACATGGTTGTAAATTTAATTTGGTTATATGGAGTGAAGTTGAATCATTATATAAAACTTTAGTGATAACCTTTTAGGTTAATTGGAAATTTTTAGCCACAATGAACATGTTTTGTTTTATAAATAATAACCATGTGTAAAAAAGGATTTAAGAACCACAGATGAGAAATAATACATATATTATGGTCTGGTTAAACCATGAAAATGGTTTCATGACTAGAATTGAAGATGGTAAGGGAAATTGAAAACCCATCGTCCTTGAATGTGGTAAATTAACACATCTCAGATGGTGTCTTTACTACTAACATAAAAGAAGGGTAAAAGAGAGATTATAATGAATTATCCCATTAGAATAAAAAAAATTCAGTACATGTATGTTATTGGTGTTATCATACCATTTGGGTGATGGTAGGTGAGGAAAGAAAAAAAGAGAATAAAAGAACATGAAAGGAAATAAAATAGTTGGAAAGAGGAATTTACCTCTTGAGTTTATCTCCATTGAGAACCTCTTAATGGGAGAGGTTTGCGAATTTTTATGAGACCAATGTCTGATGGACATGGGTAAGGATGTTTGCGAGTGATTTTTTCAGAATTTATGGAAGGCACAAGGCTTGATTGGAGTGAAGGGAAGAGGTAAAGAGGGGTGATATTTATTGTGGAGGAGTGGAGGGTTTTCATAATATTATAATCATTAGTTTATTATTTTTCCATAAGAAAAAAAAGTGATGATTATATAACCAAGAATATTATTAAATTCATGTGAGTTCGATATTTGGGTGCTAATAGAACTTATGATGTTAGGAATAGTGGATTTAAATTATAATGTATTTATACGGTAATTTAATGTATTTTATTATTCACAAAATTAAAGTATTTCAGAAAAAGTACAAAAATTCACCCATACCATTTCTCAACATGTATAATCAAGAAATGAACACCATTTTTCAAAATTAACTTTCGAAATATAATTAATTTAGTTTTTAATTAAAATCAAAATTTACCTAAAAAACACAGATTTTAGAAATATAACCGACTTTATAATGATTTCAAAAATTAAACAAAGCCTTATAAAATTTTCTTAAAACCATAGGAAATAAAATTTTAAATTTATAAACACCATTTAATGAAAAAAATTTCTTTTAAATTAAGTAATTAATTATAATTAATTTTTTAGTACTTATAAAAATACCAATAATTTTACTATGGTCATATTATAACTTATAATATGCCTAAATTTTATTTTTTACTCTCATGGGTGAGGATGATTTTATTTTAGAAGATTTACTTTTCATAAGGGTCATATTACTATTCATAAGGGTGGGTTACTATTCACTAAAAATTACGTTTTCCTTATTGTACTCCAAACATCTTACTGATCACAACCGCGTATGTCAGATTTTTGAAATTCGAAACACAGAAGTGTCAAAATTATATTTAAAGGTCACATATAACTAAGTAGTTCATAGTGTTGTATTTTAATTTGATTATATGAAATATTTAAAAGAATTAATTTCCATTGAAAAACATTGGGTTGTTACATTAAATTCCACACATATATACTGATGATGGAAGTTGGAGTCCTATATCAACCACCATTACATTGGTTTAATATTATATCTCATAAGATATTCATGAATGGACATAATGAGATTTTTTACATAATCATGGGAATGATGGGTTTTCTCATATGTTCAGGCATGGAAGTAATGTTATTTTCACATAGGCATGGGCATAATGAGTTTACTCATAATTGTTTTCCTATGATAATGGTTGTTACACATTTCCATGTTTTCTATAAAGTCATTCCAAATTATCAAGATGAATTTCATTTCCATGAAAATCCACATTTCACGACTACACCATATTTTTAATGCATTTCAATCTTTTATTCCATGGTCACATTTTATATGATTATTAGCTTGTGTTTTGATCAATGTACTATCTTTTTTGATTTCTTAATGAAAATTTTGTGATAATATATTATTATAAATTGTTTTATGATTATAATATATGGTAATTTATATTAATATATTTATATCTTCCCCATGTTCTCCTTCATGTTTATGACCTGATACATTATGATATGTTTTAACCTTATTGAGCATTTGAGCTCACCCCTTTCTTATGTTTCCATTCCCTAGGGTATAAAAATTATTATATCATGTGGGAGGAATATAAATGGTTTATAGGAGAATTATTATGGATAAATATTTTCAATTGTTGTAAAATAATATGATTATAAATATAATATATGAGACACTAAACCTTTCAGTCATTGGGTTATGCAACTATTTGTGCGATATATTATTTAAATCATGAGATTAATGTCTTATTTATGCAATTTTTAAATTTTGTCTCTTTATTTATGGAAGTGACTCTATTACTGATGATTTGGTTTTCTAGAAGTGGATTATAATAATTTTGAGAATTTTCTTGGAAATGATGTATGAATGATGTGTCCTTCCTTGGAGGATGTATGTGAGTTACTTATTATGAGGATGAATTATTTATAAATTATTGAATTTGAATTACTATGGTTTATTATACACATGCTCATATCTTATTATATATGATATAGGCATGAAGATATATTACATAACTTTGAGGATATGTGTGACACAACTCTATGGATAAAATATATTAGTGGCGATAATGAAGCAATGTATTTATAATTTTACACATCCACTAATCTGTGTTGGGGGTCAATTATAACATCCAAGTAACTCTTAATTACTAAAACATTGAATATGGTTAAGGTTGAAAATTAAATTAGATCAATTAATCCCCCTCTCTTCTCACTCATTACTATGGCCAAGGGAGGCTGAACTATTCAGATCAAGCTCGACGTTAGGTACTCCCTTGATCAACTAATACTTAACATGGTATCGGTTCCCCATATGATTAATAGAGTGAAGTACTCTACCATGATATGGGGAATGGTTCTTACATATATTGGTTAGGTACACTGTAACACTCCAATATTTTAAAAGAACACTACATTCAATAGCATACAAGATACACAACACTATGTTTAAGAGAACTGTGATATACTATTAAAATATTATTTAATGTAACAATTATGTACTATCTATTTAATTAGTGTGTATGAATAGAATTAACTGAATTATGAAATATATATAAAGAATATACCTAATATAAATTCATTGATTAATTCTTAGAAAATAAGAACTCTATTTTCAGTAAGGTTATTTTATACTTTAGAAATACATTTTCTAAAAATATGTATTTTATTGAGAAAATATTATAATTTAAATTATACAAATTTTATTTATAAAAATAATTTCATTTTTGAATAATAATATCAAAATTATCTTGGGGTTAAATTTTCAGATTTCTCAAAAAAAATTAATTTTCAATGAATAGTGAAATATAATGATTTTTATGGAAAACTATATTTTGGTTTCAAGGATTTAGAAAGATATATTTTATTTTAAATTAAATTATGTTCATTATAATAATTAATGATAATTTTTTGAATAAAGAAATTATCTTCATGATAATAATTTATTTATAAGTTGTACTGATTAAATAATTACCTTAATTCATATGCGACGCTAATAATGTATTTACTCCATTAATAATAAAATAAAATAAATGATTTTAAAAATATTAAAAGTGATACAATTTGAATGATTTAATGTGTGCCATAAATTTTATAGATATATATGACAAGTTAAGGAGATTTTAAAGTATTATATTTGAATCCCCCTATGTATTTATGTATTTAAATTCAAATTAAATTAAGTGTTAAAAATTACATTCATGATATTTTATAACAAATAATAATTTAATAAATGATTTAAAATTCCTAAAAATATTATATTCATAAAACTGAGAAGGATATTGTTGAAAAAATTAACCATGGTCCATTTATGGGTTGGTTTTCCTCATATGGTAACATTAATAAACCTTAAAGGATTGAAAACTTTAATAATATGGTAATTGTAAAAAGGGTTAATGGGGGGGGGGTAAAACAAAATGATAAAGGTGAAAACAAAGGTAAATATTTTACAAATTTTATTTTATTTGATAATTTTGACGAATACTCTTAATCTATTCAAATTATAGAAAATTGGATCCATTTCGACATGAAATACAATTTATATTAATTTAATACTTTAATAAATTCCAAGAATACCCCTCTTTTCACTTATAAAAGGATGTCCATTATCTCAATTAAATGTTCCCCTTTGAGCCATATAACTAGATCAAACCATACCCATTTATCTTCAATGAAATATTAGACAAGTTTTAGAGATTTTTTTCATTCAAAAGTCCCACCCTATGTCCCTTAATAATAGATTTAAAGCAATTCTACCAAAGAGGAGGTGACCATCTTTATCGATTCCTTCAAGTTAATTTCTTCTCATAATTCATATTAAATTGTTTTAACCATTTAATTATAATTAATTCTGTATCATAAATATATTAATAATATATTATGGTTATAGGGAAACCGTATTCTATCTCTTTTCCTTCCTAACAAAATTAAACACATCGCTCATGCATGCATACGACTTACCATCTCCATGTAGCGATGTTATACGTTCTTAATCACTGTTTTACTAGAATGTTTATAAATATATAACTAATGAATATATATTATATTTATTACATAATTATTCTTATTAAATTATAATATCATATATACCTTCTTTCCTTCTAATCTGTTGAAAAATAATAATGTCACTCGTGCGTACGGGTGGACTACCACCTCCACAAAGCGATGCGATTCATTTTTTCCTTTACAAATTACATGGATGGTAATGAAAATATATTTAATGAATATATATTATATACATGATATGATAAATATTATAAAAAGGTGAATTATTATTTTTATTTATTTTGTTTGATCTATTTAAAAATTAAGTTCATGCGTACGTATGACCAACCGTCTCAATGAATGGTGTAATTCATTTTTCTTTCTAGGAATTTCATGCATGAATATAAATATGAATGAAATTAATATATATAACTATTATAAAATAATTAAAATTTTGGATATTAATATTAAATGATCAATGTACAAGTAAAAAAATTATCAAACCAAAATAAACATTAAAATTGATATTGTTATCACCCAGAATAGTGATTTTATATTGAATTGTTAATATACATGTGATAAAAGGTTATAAGTATATAATATATGGTATATTATGTATACATAATAATATTAATATATTTATTATAATTTATATTTATTACACAGGATGTCTATACATTTATGAACGAAATCAAACTTGATGCAAGAGTTTATTTCATAATCTCATCATTATTTGGGATTATTTATGTTTAAGTCTCCCTTGGGGGAATTCCATGTTATTTATATATTAATACAAATATAGTTTCATATAATATATTTATTAGTTCAGTTTTAATGTAATAATATCTTTTTCATTTATTTGGTAGTTAAAATGGCACAGAAAATGTTTTTAAGAAAAGCCAACATTATTTGTCTCCTATGTTGAAAATCCATTTTCTTCCATTTCCTTTTTTTTCGAAAAAAATTCACGAATATTATTAATATTATTCTATGATATTTTATATTCATTTTTACTCTTTTTTCAGATTCTAAAAAATTTATTTAATGGAATATTATTTTCATCTTTCTAAATGAGGAATATTTTGAATTTTTCAATATAAGTGTGAAATGAATGTTTTTTAACTTATACATAAAGAACAAAATTTCATATTGAAATGACTAATAATTTCTTTTAATATTACTTTATAATTTTAAATGGTTATTTTCAATGAAATTTTTTTTCTATTGTATTTTAGAAATGTTTTGAAAAGTGATTTTAAAGTGAAAAGGGTATTTTTCTCAAGAAATTTTCCAGTGATCTTTTCAAAGTATTTTTATCTATATCAAAATACTTTTTTGAGTATTATACTTTACTGTGGATATAATCTAACAATACTATCAAAAATATTTATTTGTATGGTTTATGATTAGTTCTTTTGTGGAAAATTTTGATATTCCATATTCTAGTTCTTCTAATACAGGAAATTATTGATTTTAAGCCATGTTGATTAAGTTGGGTTGTTTATTCATATTAATAATGAATTATAATTATAAAGTGATGGGTGTGAAACATAATTTCATTTCACATTTATTCATTTGTAGGTATCATGAGAGAAACTATATTGGGAATTTGGCAGAGTGCTTACCCATTTATGTATATGTCTTATGTATTGCCCAAAAAATCTAAAGTAGGAACATTAGTATTCTATAGTGTGTATGACGTACAACACCAAGCGTATAAGGGAATAAAATATCTCTATTATTTATAATAAATTTATTTTTTAAAACAAATTCAATATAAATTATATCTTTCAATGAAAATGACACTGAGTTAGCGTACATTGCACACAAGAATGATTTTCTTTGATGACTGACGTTAAACGCAAGACCGAGTTTTACCAAAAAATAATATTTTATTAAAATAATATTATTAATATAATAAGATATAAACTAGAAATTATGAATATTATTAAATAACTTTTGAAAATATACAGTTTTCACCAATATAAAACTAATTCATTGGTTAAAAATTAGTTTGAAATAAATATAAGAACCAATTGAATATAAATGAGATATTTTTATAGAAAACTATTTATATTATCACAAGGGTATTTTATATTAAAAAATTAAATTAATTACAATTAGAGAGTGATATTAATATAATATATATATATATATATATTAAATATTCAATAAAATATTGTTTATATTATTCCAATATATTTGAATATCATAAGATAACAACAAACCCAATATTTCGTATAAAAATCAATATTATCAATTTTTTCTCCTTTTAATGGAGAACCAAATTTAATTAATTTTTTTTCATCTTTAATAGATATTATATGTCATAATAAAATTTATATTTTAAATATAAAGATAAAAATTATATTAGGGTGAATTTTTTCTATTCTTCCGAGGAGTTTCCTTATTTAATGAATAGTGAAAATAATGAATTTTAATTCAAAAATATTTTTTCATCTAATTTATTTATAAGGTTAAGTTAAACATTTAATTGATTTTAAAGAATAATTAGATTAATTTTTTATTAATTAATCCAATTTATATCATTGGAATAAATTTCACTTTGGAATTGAATACAAAAATATCTCAATCTTTAGAATGTTTTTACATTATAAAACTACATTGTCGTCATGTCTACAGGATTAATTTTTAATTAATTTCTACCACTTATATGTTTTGAATTTAGAAAATTTTATTTAATATATTTTATTAGAATAATTTATAATTTATAGTAAGTTCAAATTATTTTTTTTATCAAAAGGTTTAGTGAAAGTAATTAATTTAATTACAAGGATTAAGGTGAAATCAAGCCTAACAAGGGACTCACCATTAAACTTAAGGGACAAAATGACCTATAAACGTTTCCAAAACTAATTTTATGGAAATATTTATACCCTATACACCCTTTAATATAATTTTTACCATTATTAGATCCAATTATAATCGGAAAAAATGTGGGTGTAATTCCCTTTTCCAAAATTTACAAGAGTTCCACTCCTCTACTATAAAAAGGCACTCTCCCATCCCACTTCCTCAAACCACTGAAGAAAAATTGGCTCAAAAAAATCTCAGAAAAAATAGCTCATAAAAATAAATCCCATTATCCTATAATCATCACCTTGTTCAAAAATCTATCCATGGAATCCCTTTGGTGAAAACCAAAAGGAGTTACTTGAATAAAAGGATGGAAACTTCCTTAAGCTATTTAGTTTTATTTCCATTCCCCACCCCATAAAATATTATTATTACATGATAATATAATAAAACCATTATTATAAATATACTGGTATTTTTTATTCTAAGGGTTCTACCTACACTTACATACACTTCCATCTATTGGTTAAAGAACTTACCATTTATGTGTATGACGAACCACCGCCTCACAAAATAATGTTGTTCATTCTTCCTTTATCACCTATCAGGTTAGGAATTATGATGGAAAAATTAATTATATATGATATATATGATATTTATTATGTATTTATGATTCTTTAGTTCATTTATAATTCCTAACTTTATACATTCCATTTTGTGTAAATAGGATATCATAATTTGTGGAAGTTTGGACTATTGCCCCCTCAAAGCATAGTGATTCATTCACACAATACATGGAATGTTTAAAGGATAATTTTAATAGACCAATGTAACATATACGACATATATATGATAACATAATTATAATATATATATATATATATATATTCATTATTTTAATACAACAAAGAAATGAAAGTAGTGTTCATGCATATGTACGACCTACCGTCTCCATGAATAGTGAATTTCATTTCTTATCTCCAAATATTAGAGATTATTATAAATAAATACATATAGGATATATATGATTTTTAAATCATGGTTTAAATTCTTGAGATGATAAATCCAAGATCAAATTAATAATAATAAAAAATAACAAGTCAAAACATACTCTAGAAACTTGGAAATTAAAACCTGAAATCATTAAAATAGTAGAATGTTATTAAAAAATAGATAATAAGATATTAAAAGAAGACTATATATGATATTATAAATATTATTAATGTTTTTTTATAAGTTATTAACACATTTTAACCCCTTATATAGGAGGTTAAAGGACGTTCACCTGAAATGAAACAAAATGTAGAGATTTCATCTCAATTTACATTCCATTGAGACTTATTTGTTATTATACACTAATTCACTTTTATATGGGATATATAGCACCCTTTGAGGTGATATATCATGAATATAACTATTCTAATAATATTATAAGTTTCATTCAATGTTATTCCTTAAGGATTATTATGATTCAAATCTTTCAAAGTTGTATGATACCCTTTGGAATGTTTATATATTATTCTCCTTGAGAATGTTTTTCATGATTATCTTTGCAATCACACTTCCTTTTGTGATTGTTACATTTATCTTGAAATAAATAACTTTATTGTTGTGAAATTAATTTCTTATACAAGGTGTATATAATACAACCTTTTCTTATAATATCATGATTTATTTATTCTTCATGATATTTTGAGTTTCAATTTAAATTATCTCATCTTAGGGTATTTTAGTTAAAAGTACGTAGTGGAAAAGAATTTCATAACCTAATTTCTTTTCCTTGGATTATATTGCTTCATAATTTTTGTTAATATTCAAATATTATGTATATAATGATTTTGAATATCTATTTATGTATTTCCGTTTCTAGATGTGGATTTACAGTTGATACACATAATCTACCCATTGATTGATTCTCACTCAAACATTATAATATTTTCAAGGGTTTACTTTACAATATCATTTTTTCCAGTATTTTTTATAATTGAATTTGAATGATATGAAATTATTTGATTATTTTATAATAAAAAATTTCATTTTCTTTTCCCCTAAGGATTTATGACCTTTTTTAAGTAATAGCACACTTTTTCCACTCTTTGATTCTCAAAATATTTTATATTTTTTAGGAAAACCCGATTTCATTTCACTATTTTGATAGAGAAATTATTTTATTCTAAAAACCATATTTTATTAAAATGGTTTCAATTTTATAACCATTCCAAACTGATTGATTAGATACTTTTTCACACTTTTTTTATTTTACCCATGTTTTCGAAGGAATATTGTTTTCACTTTCTGAACAAATCATTTTTCTTGACTTTTAAAATGAAAAATTAATGATTTTTTTTCCTCGTATGGAATATATGTATTTACCCACCATAATTTCATTGAAGATTCTATTTCATTTCTAAATGATTTATTATTAAAGAAAATGTTTTTAAAGTGGTTTTCAAAGAAAAATATTTTTAAATTTTTTTCAAAATTAAAATGGATATTTTCCTCAAGAATGTTTTTAAAATGCATTTTATAGTATTTATACTAATCAAGGACAAAAAACCATTGTTTCTACTCCACTTGGGATATATTTTATTGATACCATCCTTATTCTTTCTCTATATGGTTTATGATTGATTTGGATAAGGATAATATTTACATTCACTTCTCGTTTACTTTGTTAGTCCCCTTGAAATATTTAATTTTCTATGATCATTTTTCATTGAATTCCCCAAAATATCCATATCATTTTTATGTATATTATTATTTCCTGAACCATATACCATTTTCCATATAGTATTTACTTTGAAATTTATTTGATTTACTAGGGAAATATTGATAAATCTATATCCTTTACTCACTATGGATATTTGATAAGGCACTTTGTTTATGAATTTAAATTTATTACTTGATAATGATTTAGACATGTAGGACACGAGTTGGGGACCTTTAATTCAGTCCATATGGGTTGGGGATCAGTTAATGCAAGACCCATGATGTATCATTTGTCCCAGGAGACAAAATAAATTGGATATCCTAAGATAATGGGGTTTTACCAAGTACATTTTAAACTATCCTTATAGTAAATGTATCATATGACTAAGAAACATGATGTTCAATAATTAATCATTCTATTCATTTTGATTCAGTTATTATTATCTATGATATTTTTTATCGACATATCTATGGATTTATTTCATTCTTAGTTCATTTTTTAAAAGGAATTTGTTTCTGTTTCTTACCTTTCCATATTGATTTTTCTTATCTAGTTATTTGAATGGAATGTATTTTTAGTTAATTAACTTTCCATATTATTTACGCACTTCCTTTTAAGATATTGAATACATGGAATGTGTTTTTAGTTATTTTCATTTCCATATTTATTTTTCTCATTGATTCATTATTGATTCCATTGTAATTTATCCTTAATGAGAATTTGATATCACCCTTATTTTTATTTTTTTACCTAGTAATTCCCTAAAGTGTAATAAGAAACATATGGAGGCATACACTAGATGGAATAATGTTATCCTTGAAATCAATTATGTTGTAATTAGTGTACTGATTTGTAAAACAAGACTCTTTTATGTATCTACTTTACCATGACTACTAAACTGACTAGTACTTTATGATAGAATTTACATGCATCTTATGCCGATGTAATGGTATTAGACATCCGTTCTAAGATTTCTGGGGTTCGGTCGCTATAGTTGGAATCATAAAAGGTTTAGTTGAAACCTTGGGAACTATATTTTGGAAAACATATATAAGAGAACATATCCCTATGATAGAAATTAAGGACAAATATTGAAGAACATCCTAAATTTTAGGTTAGATAGGTATTGAGTGGGTCTTCCTAAAAATACAAACCTATACAGATATTACAAGTGGAAATGGTTCTAGCATAGATGTACCATGGAGTAATAACTATGACAAGGGGTGTTAGGCCTAACTCAACGTAACCTAGTACATGACAATGGGCCATAGTGAACCTAGTTTGACATTCCCGGGGGATATGCTTAAGATAATTCACATTTTATTAACAAACCATTATAAATGATTTGAATAGAAAGTGAAAATGAATGACCTAGGATAAACCTTAGACCAAGGAATGACCTATGATAAAATAAAACAATTGAAGTATTCTTGTATTGAGAGTGTATTGAAAACCTTAGTTAAAAGTAAATTTATTAATTAAGCTTATTTTAAGGATGTCCATCATATTTTTTGAAAATTTATAGGAATTATATTAATAAGGTTTTAGAGAAGGACAACCCATATGTCGAGTGGAAACTAATCAAGTCCAGGAAGACCACAGGTCTTGAATCCCTAACTGAATGATGATAAGGGTTTCCCTCCAACCATTGACCTACACGATGTTCTGGTTAATTTTTCATTGTTTTTAGTTAAAGATTTTGATGAATCAATAATAATGATTGACCTATAGTGTTAAGTTTTAGTTTTAGAGATTAATTTATTAAACATATTGGATTTGGAGAATATTTAGATACCAATAGTTAGACTTTTCACTCTTTTATGGGCCTTAAGATCTGTTAAAATTATATTTTAGTGCTTCAGGAATCAAAGTTAATTTTTGGATATCCATTTCATGAAGTAACGAATGAATTGGAAATTGAGAAAATCACCACCTAAGGATGAAATTGTGTTTATATAAATATATCAAGTAATAATATTTCATTATATTCATAGTTATAAAAGGAATATCTCAAAATGAGAAAAAGGATCTAATTTTTTTTTGTACTAATAGATTAATTTTTGGTGAGCTATTGGTTTCCTAAATCATCATATATTTATGGATTTAAAGCACTAAAAGTTACATTGATCATTAAATTGTTGGTTATTTATGATCACAATCGGTTCGTATATATATTTACACTTTTATTCCATGTACGTATCTCGACTTTCCACTAATGATATCCTACTTAGAGACCGGGTTATATGTTATTCCAAGCGACCATTGTACTTCCAATTATCTATTTTCTAGAGGATTTCTTAATAAACCTTCTCACAATATGGGATTTCAAACAAAGGAAATAACAAACAATATATAACCAAGATAAAATTTTAATTTCGAGGACGCAATTTAATTATGGTGGAGAGAATGTAAAGCACTGAAAATATAATGTAGGAACATTGTATTTGAAAGCATGTATCAAATGAAACACCAAGTGCATAAGGAAATATATTATCTCAATTATTTATAATATATTTGATTTGTTAAATAAATGAAATATAATTTATATCTTGAAATGAATGATACACTATGTTATCATATGTTACATGCAATAATGATTTTTTTCGTTGACTTGCGTTACATGAAAGGTCGAGTTTTACTGAACAATAATATATTATTAAATTATTATAATTTAATATAATAAGATATAAAATAGTTGTTATTAGTAGTATTAACTAACTTATGAAAATCAATTTTTTAAAATAATATAGAAGTATTTTATTGGTTATAAATTTATTAGAAATGAATATAAGAACCAATTGAATATAAAGGGAATATTTTTATAGAAAACTTTTTTATTCTTATAAGGGTGATTTATCTTAATAAATTAAATTAATTACAATTAAATAATGATATTAATTTTTTTTATATATATATTATATAATCAATTAATATTTTATAAAAATCCATTAGATTTGATAAGCATAAATTAAGAACAAACACAATATTCTGCATTAAAACTAGTATTTTCACTTTTACCTCTTTTTGATGGAGAAAAATTTTAAATAAAATTGTTTGAACTTTTATAGAATTTATATTTCAAAATAAAATTAATATTATAAATAGAAATATAAAAATTAGTTTAGGTAATTTTTTTGGTATTTTTCCAAGGAGTTTCATTTTTTAATAAATAGTGAAAATAATGAATTTTAATTAAAACTTATTTTTTCACCTGATTTAATTATTAGGTTAAATTATAATTTTAATTGGTTTTAAAGTTTAATTAGATTAATTTTTTTATTAATTAATCCAATTTAGTTCATTTTAATCAATTTTAAATTGAAATTGATTATAAAAATATCTTAAACTTTTGAACGTTTTTTTACTTTGAAATCCCGTATTGTCATTCCGTCTCTGAGATTAATTTAAAAATGAATATTTCTAATTCTATGTTTGGAATTTATAAAATGGATTAAATATTTTTAATTAGAATAATTTCTAATTTCTAATAAGTTTCACTTATTTTTGACCAAAAATATTTTTGAAAGTAATTAAAATTAATTGCAACGATTAAGTTGAAATTAAGCTTAATAAGGGAAAAAACCTAACAAATAAGGGACAAAATGACCTATAAACTTGTTGAAAAGTCATTTTATAGCCATATTATAGATTATATCCTCACGTTTATCAAAGTTTTACCATTATTGAAGCCATGTTTTGTGGGAAAATGTGGTTTGAAATCCCTTTTCCCAAATTTACAAGAGTGCCACTCCTCCACTATAAAAAGAAACTCAGACATCCCACATCATAACACCTCTCAAGACAATTTTTATTAAATAATATATTCCAAAATAGATATTAAAAATCCCTATACTCAACCTAGAAGCCTCACCTTTGTCAAAAATCCGTCAATGGAAACCCTTTGGTGATAACCAAAAGGATTTACCTGAATAATATGTAACAAACTTCCTCAAGATCTTTAGTTTTATTTCCATTATCCACACCATAAAATATTCTTTTCCATGATTATATATTAAAAATGGTATAATTAACATACTTAGAGGTTTTCATAATAATGTTTTGACCTAAAATTACACACACCTCTGTCTAATGGGTAACAAACTTACCATTTATGTGTACGGTGAATTATTGCCTCACAAAATAATATTGTTCATTATTCCTTTACCACCTATCATGGTGGGAATTATGATGGAAAAATTGTTTATATATTATATATATGATATTTATTATGTATTTATTCTTCTTTAATACTTTTATAACATACACCTTTATACTTTTAATTTTATGCAAATATGATAACATCGTTTGTGGAAGTGTGGACTACCGCCCCTCAAAGTGATGTGATTCATTCACACTAAACATGGAATGTATAATTGATGGTTTTAAAAATCCTTTGTAATATATATTAATGATACATGATATTTTAATTATAATATACATATATATAACTCTCTTTTATTTTCTTTAATATGAAAATAAAGGAAACTAGTGTTCGTGCGTACGTATAACCTACTGTCTCGATCAACAATGCAATTAATTTATTATCTAAAAATATTATAATTTATTACAAATAAGAATATAATGGATATATATGATATTTAAATAATTTTTTACATTATTTATATTATGATAACATGATCTAATTAATAATAATAACAAATAACAAGTTGAAACTTACTCTAGAAACTAGGAAAGTAACACCCGAAATAATTAAAATAATGAAAGGTTATTAATAAAAAGTTAATAAGATATTAAAAGAAGAATATATATGATAATATAAATATTATTATGGTTATTAAATAATTTATTAAAATTTTAAATCCCTTATATAGGAGGTTAAAGGATATTCACCTAAAAGGAAATGTAAGGTAAGAGATTTCGTCTCATTTTACATTCCATTAAGACTTATTTGTCATTATAAAGCAATTAACATTGATATAGTGTATATAATTCCCATAAACATTTTATATAATTAATATAATTATTCTTATGATATTTTAGGTTTAATTTAATGTAATTATTTCATGATTATAGGGATTCAAATGTTTCAAAGTGGTATGAGACACTTTGGAATGTTTAAAGATTATTCTCCTCATGAATGTTTTTAATGATTATCATTGGAATCTCATTTCCTTTTGTTATTGTTGACAAAATTTTAAAATAATGAATTTATTAATATGTAACTAATTTCATATATAAGGTGTACATACTTACACTTTATCATATAATATCACGATTCATTAATTCTTCATGATATTTTGAGTTTCAATTTGAATTATTTCATCTAAAATGAAACAGGAAAAGACAAAGAGCCGAACCACCACTAAAAAGATTAGAATATCTTCTAGACACAAGGGTTGAAGAAAAAAAGGGAGTTATAAATCCAAATTTAGGTTTAAATGAAGATCATTTTTTAGAATTGTCTGGGTATTTCCAACTCTGACACCTTTACTATTTTAAAAAGAACCATTAACACCCACTATAAAATTTTATTTTCTATCACTGAACAAAAATTTAATTTTTCTTATATATACCATCATTTGTGTCAACATGTTTATTCTTTTTTTTTCACAAAAAAAAATTCTTTCCATGTTGATTCTCTCTGGATTTTTTCGCACTCTTCTATCTAAAATGCTATAATTTTTAATATCTCAGAGCAATCCTTCACATGTGATTTTGTTTTGGATGGAAATATTTTTTTCTTATCTTTTGTTTATTCTAATAATAGTTATCAAGATAGGAGGCCACTCTGGAATTACCTCACCTAGATAGGTTTCTATATTAGCACACCTTGGTTTATAATTGGGGACTTCAATGCTATACCCAATTCAAGTGAGAAAATTGGTCCCCCGCATGCTACGATCTCCATGAGATAATTCAAAACCTCCATTTAATAGAACAACCTTATTGAAATAAATCTTATGGGGGAACAATACTCTTGTTATATAATTAATTACAATAGGGTGGTTACCTCCAAACTGGATAAAGCTTTTACGAATATATCAGCATTAGAAAAATGGGACACCATCTCCAGCACCACCCTCCATAAACTCCACATTTATAATCATCCTATTTTTTTGGATAATTTATCCACCAAAACTATGAAACTATATATTTATTTTTACATTAAAAATGATTGGTTCTATAACATTGAATTCCCTAACATCATGAAATTTTTTTGGCTTTTTATGACACACTGTAATGACTCCTTTTCTTATCCTATAAAATAAAAATATCTTAAACAAATGATTAAAGAATAGTGAATCTCACATGAAAAACAAATTAACAACGACATCCCATATCTTGAGAATTAGCTAAATCATATTCAAAAAAATATTACTAGATCTGATTTTAGCACTGATCTGAATCATGAAATCAATATTTCAGCAAAGCTCAATTCCTTTCTCACTTTTGAAGAGAGTATGAAGAAACAAACCTTCAAATAAAAATGGATATATGAAAATGATAGAAACACTAAATTATATTACTCTCTTTAAAGATCTAGGAAATCTTTTAGGCCTCTAACCTCAATAAAATATGGATATAACCTTTTAAATAATGAAGATGATATAGCTAATCATATTGTCTCTTACTTTGAATCTATCTTTAATGGCCCTAATAATAACACAAAACTTTTACCTGAGATCATACCTATGGTAGTCAATAATGAAGAAAACACATTTCTTCTTAACATTCCTCTTGATAATTAAATTAAGGAAACCGCCTTTAGTTTAAATCCTGATAGTGGTCTAGGTCCTTATGGATACAATAATGGGTTCTACCAACATTATAGGGACATTATCCAACTTGATTTTTGAAAGATTGTAAAATCTCTCTTCTCTAATGGTGTTCTACCTCAAGGCCTAAACACACAATTCCTCTCTCTAAATCCAAAAGTAGACAATTCTTTATAAATTCACTTATTTAGGACCATTTCTCTCATTAATTCCCTTTATAAATTTATCACAAAAATCATTGCTAACAGAATTTCATCTATCACCCACAAAATAGTCTCCTCGAATCAATTTGGGTTTATTAAGGGTAGATCCATTAAAAAAATCATATGTCTTATTTCAGAGTTTATTAACACTTTATAAAAATCTAATAGTGGAGGTAATATTTCCCATAATCTAGATATAAAAAAATATTTGGATACCATTAATTGGAGATTTATTTTCAAGGTGCTTCAATATTTTGGTTTTATTGATTCCTTTATCACTACTATCAAAAAAAATTTCAATTCAGCCTCCATTTTCCATTATGATAAATGGCTCCCCCAGGGGATACATCAAATGAATAAAAGGTGTTAGAAAAGGTGACCCCCTTTCTACCATCATTTTCTCTATTATAGAGGATGAGCTCATCCGTCTTCGCACTTGTATTATTGATCAAAAGAAACTAAATCCCATTCATATATTTCAGAATGTTAATCCACCCACCCACCTGTTGTATACAGATTACATCATTCTCTTTCATAAAGGAGATAAAAGAAACATTTGAAACATAAAAAATTACCTCACTCACAATGAGGAGATTTCTAGGCAAGCCATTAGCTGGAACAAATCTTCTATCTTCTTTGGAAAAACAATCCCCCAAATAGAAAGTGAAATATTATAACTAACCAAGGTATTTAAGATGGTTCTCTCCCTTTTACATACCTAGGTGTCCCCATCTTTTGGGTTCGAACAAAATATTTTATTTTCTCTACTATTTTTGACCATGCTCTTAACCAGTTATCCTCTTGGGAAGGAAAATCTCTTTCCATGGTGGGTAGAATATGCATTGTCAAATATACTATTGTTTCTAAAATGATTTACTCTATAATGGTCTACAAATGGCCTACTGGTCTAATTAAAAAAAATAAATATCTCAATCAAAAATTTAATTTAGATAGGTAGCATTGTGGAAAAGAAACACGTGACCGTTTCGTGGTTGAGTTGCTGCAAACCTACTAATAAAGGTGGTATAGGAATAAAAAATCATAAGTACTTCAATGAGTCTCTTCAAGGAATATTCTCTTGTAATATTTTGTATAATAAACATCACCCCATTTCTTTTCTGAAAAATATATTTCTTGAAAAAATTAAGAAAGGAAACTCAAATTTTCACACCTACTCTATCTGGAAATCCATAAAAAAATCATTTTATTCTATTATAAATAAATCCGTGTGGATGATCTCTAAAGACTCTTCCATGATCATTTAGTAAGATATTTAGACCAACACTCCTTTAATCTATGTGGTCCCTCCTAGACAAAGTCCTGATAACACAAACCATTATATCAAAGATGTTATAAATTCCCAAAATGATTAGCTCCTTGAAACCATTATAAATGTCATTGAAAAATATCATTTCTCTTATACAGATGATATCTTAATTTGGGAAACTGCACATAATTGTATGCTCAATTATAAAAACTTTTACAATCATTCTTTATATAACTCGGAAAGTGATTTTGGTTGGATAAAAAGTTTTAACAAAACTTGGATAAAACATTCTATATTTAAACTTATCTGGTGACTTTCTCACAACAAGATTCCCATAGATTATCATCTTCAATTATATGGTATTCAACTCTTCTCTAAATTTAGCCTCTACAATCCGCAAAAAGAAGATAAAAAACATATATTTCTTTCTCATTTCACTGGTTCTGCTCCTTGAAACTATATTTTTGACATTTTTGTCGGTAGATGGTTGAATTATGACTCTTTGAAATCTCAACTAAAGAGATGTGAGAATATGGGTATCTCTTAGAAAATTAAGAACCTTTTCCTTGATGCTGTTGGTAAGCTCCACCATGTGATCTGGTATGATTAAAATTCTCTTATTCATAACAAGTTCTCATTTACCCATAATTTAGGTCATATGTGGATCCACATTAACATATGTGAAGCCTCTTTGATCCCAAAGGGACATTGCAATAACAGAGTGAACAATTTGGGAATTCTGTGATGAATTCATATTGAAAGAATCTTCTACCAACCCCACCACACTTTTGAGGTTTTATGGCATGCTCCTTTCCCCGGATGGGTTAAGGTCAATGTGTATGGTTACCCAAAAGGCAATCCCAGACCCACGGGCAATGGAGCCATCTTCAGGAACTATCTTGGTCAGATCCTCAGATGCTTTTATGGCATCTGTGGCATTTATTATTTGCTGGAAGCTGAAATGATGAGCATGATACATGCGATTTATTTTTCCAATCAGTATGGTTGGAGGAACCTATGGGTTGAGAGAAACTAGAACACCATCATGAAGGTGATATGGAACGGTGTGATACACCTTGCATGGCTGATCACCACCCATTGCATGGACTACACCCACTCTCCTCTTGACCTTAACTACATCATCTTTCATATTTATTGTGAAGCCAACATGGTCACTGATAGAATTTCGAACAAGAGAGTCAATCAAGATATCACCGGGCTTAAGGATCTTCCTACTGATTTACTTCCCTTTCATAATAATGAGTGTAATATGTTTCCATATTTTATACATTTGTAATCTCTTTCTTATATAATAATTGTATATTTTTTTTGGGCCAAGGCACCATCTTTTTCAAAAAAATTATAATATTTTCAGGATTTAATTTAAAATCTCATTTTATTTTGGATTATTTTCACTAGAATTTCCATCAGAGGAAATTATTTGAACATTGTCTAATAAACCCTTTAATTTTATTCTACTATGGTTATTCATGACCTTTTTCATGTAATAGTACCATTTTTCTACTCTTTGGAAGTAAAAATATTTTATAAAATATTTTTAAAGAAACATGACTTCATTTACCTCTTTAGTTAGAGAAACTATTTTATTTTAAAACCCATGTTTTATTAATTTTTTTAATAATTCCAAAATGATTTATTAAATATATTTTTACCCTTTTTTTATTTCATGCATGTTTTCAAAGGAATCTTTTTTGTCTCTTTACAAACAAATATTTTTTCTAATCTTTTATTGTGAAAAAAAAAATTTATTTTTAACTCATATGGAATGTGAAGACTTATCCGCCATAATTTATTCAAATATTATTTTCAAATATTAAATGAATAATTTTTAAATAATTTTTTTAAAAATTTATTTTCTAAGAAAAAAAATTTAATTTTTTTTTTCAAAATAAGAGGGATATTTTTCTCAATAATGTTTTTAAAATATATTATACAGTATTTCTATTCATCAATGAATTTTTTTACTCCACTTGGGATATTTTTTTTTCATTCCATTCTTATTCTTACTCTATATGGTTTATGGTTGATTTTTAAAAGGATAATATTTACATTCACATCCATGATTCCTTTTTTATTCCCTTACAAATATTGAATTTTATATGATAATTTGACATTGAATTTCCCCAAAATATAAATATCATTTTTCATTAATATGATTATTTCCTAAACCATATATAATTTTCCATATGGTGTTCACATTCAAATATATTTGATTTAATGTGGAAATATTGATAAATCCATATCCTTTACTCAATATAGATATTTGATAAGGAACATGGTTTATTAAAATAAATCAATTTGTCAATAATGCTTTGGACATGAAGGATATAGGTTAAGGACCATTTAATTAAAGCCCTATGGGTTGGGGAAATATTAATGCAAGCCTTGTGATACATCGTTCTTCTCATGGGATGAAATCAGTTGGCTAGACTAAGATAATGGTTTTTTACCCAGTACGTTTTAAACCATCTTTATGGTAAAAGTATCATGTTCTTGGGAAACATGACGTTCAATAATTAAGCATTTTCTTCATTTTGACTCAGTTATTATTATCCATGTGTTTTTTAAATATATATGGATTAATTTAATTATCATTTCATTGATTTAATGAATTTTTTTAGTTCCTTACCTTGCCATATTGATTTTGATTTATCTAGTTATTTTAATGTCATGTGTTTCGTGTTACTTACCTTGACATATTATTTACTCACTTCCTTCTTATCTATTGACTACATGGAATTTTTTTAGTTTTTTACATTTTTATATTGATTATTCTCATTGATTCATTATTTCTTCCATTGTAATTTACCATTACTAATCATTTGAGATCAACCATATTTTGTTTCCTTTCCCCAGGAATTACCTGAAGTGTACTATGAAATATATGTAAGGATATGCTAGATTTAATAATCTTATCCTAGAAAAATAATGTGGTAATTAGTGAACTCATATGTAAAACATGACCTATGTATGTATCTAGTTTACTAAGTCTACAAAATAGTTCATTTATTTGGGAAGCAATTTACTTGTATCTTATTCTAATTTAATTGTAGCAGACATCAGATTCAGGATTTCTGGGGTTACGTCACTAAATAATGGCATGAGGTCTTGATGGTTTGTTTAAAGTGTATGAAATCGTGTGTTACTTCAATATAATACCATTTATCTATATTTAAGTGATTATTTGATAATTTTTTATATCCATGGATATGTTTTAAGACCATGTGATAATTTATATAGAATTATTTTATTATCATTTATTCCTTCCATATTATTCTTCCTGATTAAGTTATTCATTAAATGTAATGTGTTATTAGTTATTTACTTTTCCATATTGATTATACATTAATTATTTATGATTGATTATACTTTAATAATACCATTACTGAGAATATAAGATCACCCTTTAGTTATGCTTCATTTTGCTAGGATTCTTGGAAGTGTGTTATGATTGATATGTAGGGATATTCTAAAGGGTATAATGGTGTAATCAAAGAAAATACTATGTTGTATTCAGTGTTTTCAACTATAATGTGACCTCCAAGTAAGTATCTTGTTTTCTAAGACTACTAAATTATTTATTCCTTCATTATATGATTTATTATATATAGTTCCAATTTAATAAATCAAACACTGAATCATGGATACTAGGGTTGGGTTAAATATAGTTGGTATTAGAGGATGTTTAATGAAAACAATGAGAACTAGATTTAATATAAATAACATTAGATAATGTAACCCTATGATGAAATTTTATAATATTCCCAAAGAAACCAAGATTATGATTATGTTATTATCTATACTTGATTTTTTTCTATTAATGTTATGTTTTTCAATATTTTTTGGATTATAAATTAGGTTTAAAAATTTTATGATCTAATCTAGTGTTTGTCGTCATTTAGAAAAAGAGCATAGAGTAAGTAATGACAATTGTATCAATGCATGTAATCCATGTAGGTCTTAACCTCTTTTGAACGATAATGAATTTGGATATACAAATATAGATAATGAAATTAAATATATATTGGGGTAGATGAATTAGTTTATGATAAATAACATTGCCCATATTGAGCATCCTGCTGTTCCACAATGTGATTTAATAATGTTAAAACTTTATGCATTAGAAACCTCTATCATTAAATGGGACTAAAAAATATTTTGTACCTTTCAAATGGATAATTATCTTAGAGAAGATATTTCTTTCTTTGGGAAGTAATAAAATAGAGAAGGTTGTCCTGTTAGTTTATCATTTCTCAGGGGATGCAGATCAATGGTGGTCATTGATTCAAAACAATAAGGACGAGGAAGAAATAGAAATCAAGTAATATAATGATTTTAATTAAATTTTCTTGGAAATTTATTGACCTTGAGAAAAATTATTGGATATAGTGAGATAACTATTAATTCTAAGATAAAAACAAGATATAAATTTTGTTAAGTATGAAGAAAAATTTACAAGGCTATGAAGTCATTCTATATACCACGCATGCCATAAAAAATCTAAGACTTATTATTGCTTTGATGGAATAAATCAAATCCTTCAATGGGATCCAGTCTCCCAGAATTTCTCATCATATGAGGACATAGTATCATGTTCTATGAAGACAAATAAATAATTATTCAAGTCTTATGTCGATAAATTAATGAATGATATGAAAATATGAAAGATAAAAAAAATCATATGTGGAATAAGAAAATATGGATTTTCCCACTTGTGATAATTGTAGAATGAAACCCCATATTACTTTCTGGAAGGGAATATGAGTTTTATTCAAGTGTGGAGAGAATGTAAATCATGTTCATGAATGAAAGGGTAAGAAAAAGCCTATTTTGTTTAGTTTTTCAACTGTAATTATATGAGGCACTGTACAAATGAATTCCCCAAACATTAAGAGAATATAATTAATAAGAAACTAAGGGATCAAGGTTAATACTATGATGTCACTACAATAAAAGTGGAATACTTAATGTGATTACGTATTTGTATAAAAAAAGTATGTTTTAGAAGTATTTTATCAAATAAATTTCGATTATAATATTCCTGAAATGTATAATGATTATACTGCATTAGTTTTTATTGAAGGATTGGAAAGAATATGTTGAATGGTACCAATAACCAAGAAAAGTGATTAGTGTAAAGGGGATATTTTTAGAGAATACATGAATAAGGAAAATATAACCCTTAATGTGTTTCTGATGTTGAGTCAATAATGTTTAGTTTGGAGAAAGATAGGATTAACATAAAAGTGGTAAATGATATTGTATTGGTGACTATTAAAATGGTTAGTGATTTGATGAAAAAGTAATTTATGAGGGAGTATACTGTGTTTTTTGGATTTATCGGATATATTGAATATGGAAAATGTTAAATTTTATAATTATTTATGTCTTCATTTTAGGTTTTATGGTAATTTTGGTTATTAGTTTGTTTTTAGAGAATATGTGAACAAGGTATTCTCAGGTTTGGTAAGTGGCATTACGAGAAACATTATGTTGTATAATGATAATTTTTTGATAAAGTATTTCATATTTTTTAGTTTTGAATATTTTTGAGAATATTTTGGGGGATTATTAAGGTAAATTATTTATGAAATGGACTAATTTAATCTTTTGGGGTTATTGTTGATGTTTTATTGATTAATGTATTATTTATTCATAGGTATTCATATTAATTTTGGTTATTAAATTCCATTATGATTACCATTTTGGTTGTAGTAAAGGAATGTGGAATTTATTTTTACCCTTTTATATATCTAATGATTTATTAAAAGTTAATTTTAGTGCTTCAGGAAAAAAATCATCCTCATTTTATAGAGTAAGAGATTAAGTGGAAATTCATCAAAAAACAACTAGAGGATGAAATTTTTTTATGGAATGAAAATAAATCATGTAAAATTTATCATGTTTTCAATATTTATAGAAAAATAATCCCTCAACATTATCAAGAAGGATATTGAGACAAAAATGTTATCCTATTATGATCATTTCTGACGAATTGTTGTTCTTTTCACCCATTACAGATTGATGGATTTTTTGTTCTTAAATTTATATGGAACATTATCTATATCACTATCTAATAGTCCTTGGATAATTTCTCTTCAATGTGCATATTATTACTTCCAATTTACTTTTACCTATTTTGAAACCAAGTTTTATGGCTACCATTGTACTTCACTTTCCCCCTTTTTAAGTGGGTGTTTTATCATCCTTTTCTACGATGTGGGTTTTCCATAAATTAGTTTTAAAATGTCAATAACATAATTATCTAGAATATGTTCAAATTTATAGGACATATTTTTTTTAAGGGTGAGTGGGAATGTAACACCCCATGATGTTAAATGTACACTATGTTTGATAACATACAGGGTACACAACAATGAGTTTAAAAGAACCAAAATATAAAATTAAAATATTATTTAATGTATTAATCATCACATAGGCATCTAATTAGAGGGTATGAATAATATTAAATAAATTATGAAATATATATAAATTAACTACCAAATATAAATTCATTGATCAATTCATAGAAAATAAATACTCCATTTTTTATAGAGGTTATTTTATACTTCAAAAATACATTTTCTACAAACGAGATTTTTATTAAGAAAATATTATAATTTAACTTATAAAAATTTTATATTATAAAAAATTATCAATTTTTAAATCATCATATAATATTTTTATTAAGGTGAAATTTTATTATTTTTCTAAAATGATTGATTTTTTAGTGAATAGTGAAAATAATGACTTTTATTGAAAACTGTATTTTGGATTCAAGTATATACAAAGTTACATTTTTTATAAATTATTTAAACATAAAATTAGTTATATAATATTTTAAATAATATAATAATGTTGATTTTTATCATTTTTATATATTAATTTGGTATTAGAACATTTTTATATGTAAATATACATTTTTTCTGAAAAATAATTTTTATGACTGATGTGTATTTTTATCTTAATAAATAAAATTAATAACAATTGGTGAATGATTTTAATTAAAAATATATATTATATTCAATAATTTTTTAACATTCATATAATATTTTTTTTCTAATAACTACACAAGAATAAATCCAGTTTCATGCATAAAAACAATATTAAAAGAAAAAATGTGTTTCATCATGTTTTGTGCACTTATTTTAAAATTAATTCCTTCCACTTTTTGGTATTTAATTTGATAAAATAGATTAATTATTTGGAATTAGTTGGTTTGAATTTGGTAAATATGCCCCTTTTATTTTTTGTTAATGTGAATAGTAGTCATTGTAAAATTTATCACCTCGTTAAAGGGTAAATCAATTTAATCGAGGTTAAAAATAAGTGATAAGGTAATAATTTTCATATTAATAATTTTTGGAGGAATTTAATTTTTCCCTTATAAACTTATTCTTGATATTTATTTATATAATGGAAAATTTTCTACAAAATGACCTATATAATCTTTAAATCAAAGAAAGATAGAAAATGCAACTCTCTTAGTTTTAATTATCTATTATGTGTTCACATAGGGAAAAAATCAAGTTGGGGAATGAATAATAATTTTAATTTTGTAAGTAATGAAATTTTATTATTTATGGTAATTTATTTACAATTTTTATTGATTAAAAAATTTTCTTAAATGTTTGTGCAATGGTAATAAAATATTTATTAATCTAATATAAAAATGAAATAAATGATAATAAAAATATTAAAAGTGATACACTTGGAATGATTTAATTTTAACCAAGAATTTTATAGATCTATAGATATATTAGGGAGGTTTGAAAGTATTAAATTATAATTACCCCTTTGTATTGATGTATTTAATGTCAAATTAAACGAATAGTGTTCAAAAGACTATTAATGATATTTTATAAAAAATAATATTTATTTAAATGATTTAAAATCTATAAAAATCATATATGTATAAAAATTCATATAATATGGTTTTAAGAGTGAAAAATGAAACATTTATTGGTTGTTTTTTCTCATATAGATACATTCATGGCCCTTAAATTATTGAAAAATTTAATACCACAATAATTGTCAAAAGTGTTAATGGGGGTTTAAAACTAAAAGAAAAGTGTGAAAATATAAGTAAAACTTATTAAAATTTTATTGGATGAGATTATTTTTACTAATAAGTATCTTATATTATAACTATATCAATTTTTATCCATTTTTGACAAAATATAATTTATATTAATTTAATAATTTATGAAATTCCAAGAATGGCCCGCCCTTCACTTATAAAAGGACACCCCTGCTCTCAATTATTCACTACAATTTTATCAATATATATCGAAAAAACCTATTAATTTATCATATAAACTACTTTATACAAGTTTTAGATATTATGGTAATTCCAAAAGACCAACCCTAAGTCCTTTAATATGATATATAAAGAATTCTACCGAAGATGTGGTAATCATCTTTACCGAGTCATTCATGTTTATTTCTTATTCTAAATCATCTTAAAATGTTGTAAACATACTAAGATAATGAAAAAGTATCATACATATACTAATATGTTATTATTATTGTGTTACAACCATATTACATCTCTTTTCCATCCTATGAAAGGTGAAAACATTGCTCGTGCATACATATGACTTACCATCTCCACGTAGCGATGCCATTAATTTTTTTTCCACCCTTTAACATGGATGTTTATAAATATATAAGTAATCAATATATATTATATTAAGGAAATAAATATGATTTTGAAATTATAATATCAGATATACCTTATTACCTTCTAATTCATTAAAAAATAATCTTGTCGCTTGTGCATACGTGTGGGCTACCGCCTCCACAACGATGTGATCTATTTTTAATTTTGGATTTTCATGGATGGTAATAAGAATATTTTTAAGGAATATATATGATATATATTATATAATAATTATTCTTTAAATGTGAATTATACTATACCTTTCATTCATTCCATCAACTGAAAAATGAAAACAGTGTTCATTCATACATACAACCTACTGTCTCCATGAATGATGTAATTAGGTTTTATATCAATGAAATTTATTGATTAATATAAATATTCATATAATAAATATATTTTATTTTCTTATCATAATTTAAATTATTTATATGAGTAAACCTTGATCATTGTACAAGTACCAAAACTACCAAACCAAGATATACCTGAAAAACAAAGTAGTTATCTTCTAAAATAGTGATTTAATAAAGAATCATAAATAAAAGGGGGATAAGAGGTTATAATTAAATCATATATGGTATGATATATATTATTATGGTTATATAATATATTTATAACAAATCTATATTTAATATACCATATTATTGGACTGGATATGAAAGAAATCAAACCTGAGGTAATAGTTTATTTCACAATGTCATCATTATTTGAGATTGTTTATGTTTAAGTCTCCCTTGGGAGATTTTATTATTATTTATCTCTTAAACATTATATATTTTTTATCACAGGTTTATTCATGAACTTTTCATGTAATAATACCATTTTCATCTATTTGGTACTTAAAATGAATGAGATTTTTTTTTAAAAAAGCCGATGTTATTTCATACTTCAGTAAAAATAATTCTATTTCATATCCATGTTTCCAAAGAAAGATTTAAATAATTTTTTACTATTATAATATGGATTTTTATAGTAATTTTTACACATGTCTTAATTTTAATAAAATAAATTTAAAGGAATATTTTTTTCGTTTTATGAATGAGGTTCTTTTTAACTTTTTCTACAAAAGTGTAGAAGGAATGTTTTTTTAAGTTATGTTACATGAAGAAAATTTTCCACCATTACAACTGATAATTGATTTTTAGATTCATTTATAAGTTTACAAGGTTATTTTCAATGAAAATTGTTTCTGTAATATTTGTAAAAAAATTAGATATGCGATTTTAAAGAGAAAATGGTATTTTCCTTAACAAATTTTCTAGGGATCTTTTTAAAGTATTTTACTATTTTTAAATATAATTTTTTTAATAATATTATTTACTAAGGATATTATCTAATTATTCCATCCATTATATTTTTCTAGATGGTTTATGATCAGTTTGGCTGGGAATCATTTTAATATTTTATATTCTATTTCTTATAATATAGATATTTATTTATTTTTAAGTCATGTTGGTTAAGTTTCATTGTTTATTCAAATGAGTAATGCACTGGAAATATTATGTTATGGGTGTGGCCCAGAATTAAACATACCCTTGATGCGTAAGTAGGTCTCATGAGTTTAACAATATTGGGTATTTGGTTGAGGCCTTACCAATTTATGTAGATGTTTAAGCATGAGACCTTGACGGTATGGTTATGATGCCTAAAATTATACATTCCCTCATTATGAGACTATTTATTGATTTCCATGTGATTGTTTTATTAGTTATTATATCCATGGATAAATTTCAAGCTCACGTGATTCTTTATAATTCATTATATGATAATTAGTTATTCTTTCCATATTATTATTCACGCTCAAGTTATTGATTAAATGGAACGAGTTATTAGTTATTTACCATGAAATATTTATTATTACACATATATTCATGATAGGTTCCACTATACTCATACCCTTACTGAGAATCTAATCTCACCCCTTCCTTATGTTTCCCTTCCATAGGACGCTAGGAAGTCTATTATGATTGATATGCTGGGATATGATTAAGTGAATAATTATTTACTCAAAGAAAATTCTAGGTTGTTTTTTGTTTTTAAATATAATTTGAGATCTAAGTATGTATCTAGTTTTCCAAGACTACTAATGTATTTATTCCTTCGGGGCATGATTCCTTATATCTAATGAGAATGTAATAAACTTACCATTGATTATGGGAAACTAGGGTCAAGGTTTTTACATACATCCTAGAATGGTGAAAATTTCCATGGAAAGGTGAAGGCCCCACTAAATTTAGAATAATAATTCATGTTTTATAAAATGAGGTGGATTTAATTATATCTCATTGAATATTCTGTACACATTAGTTTTGTGAAGTATACGTGGCTTCAAATTTTTATGAACTATGATTTAATTGGTTTAGTTGGTAAGGATGTGGTACCTATCTTGCATATATATTTTTTCAGGACTATTTAATTAGTTATAGGTCTATGTATGGGAAAGCTCACTACTTGGGATAACCATATCGAGTTTCATTACTCACCCTTGCATGCACAGTTGTGAATTTACACTCTTGTGTTCATATATATTATTAGGTACTAATGGTTATGTTTTCAGATGTTAGTGATGGACTAGAGGCATGATAGTGGATAACTTGGTGTATTTATGGAAGTGATCACTTCAATATTCACCCATTTATAATTTTGATTTTACTTTATGAGTTTGAAATGAATGTTTTTGTTGTTGTATGGTATTTTATACTATGTAAAATGAATTTGGTAGTGTTATGATGTCCAGTCATGGTATGTTTGGAATTATTTATAGATGATTTCTATTATATTATGGATAGATATACATGTTATTAGGTGATAATTTTAATTTAGAAGTAATTCCCCCCATTTCATTGTGAAAATACCTCATTACTAGTTGCTAACCCCTGGATTATTTGATGTGGGCTTAGGGATGACACTTATTGGAGACACTGGTCCGCTTAGGCGGAGACCAAGATAATCTTTTATATGAAACCATAAAATATTAATCTTTTCCTATATTAAACACCAAAACATAATCAATATTAAATTATATGTAACTCATGATTCATTTCCCAACTGGGATATTTTCTTCTTTTCAATTACTTTAAAACCATGTAGACAAAAAGTGGCATAAACTATTTGTAGACATATTTCTATCAAGAAAAACAAGCTTCCAATCACTCTAAAATATAAATTTTGATCCAATTCCTTCACTTCATCACTTTTACCAAGTTTAGTTCCAGAAATGATTGGAGTTGAAGCCCAATTTATATAATGCATATTAAACTTCATTAGTAACTAGTTTTTATACCTTTCTTTAGAAATAAATGTGAATTACTATTCTTGATTAATTTATAACCCAAGATAGTATCTAATATCATCACTTATAAACTTCTCTAATTTTGATCATAATAATTTTAAAAATATATCCATTGATTGTAGCTTACATCCACTAATAATAATAACATCAACATAGATAAGTGCCATAAACTACTATTCTTTAAATGATTTCACATAGAGTTTATGATCAATAACTCCTCTTTAGAATTCCTTCTTCCACAAGTAAGATCCAAAATGAGTATAAAACTCCTATGGACATTATTTCAATCCATATTATTCTTTATTCAATTGGAATACTTTTTCTTCATTATATCCAATTTGAAAACCCATTCGTTGTTTAATATCAACTTCCTCCTTGATAACTACATTCAATAACATCGTATTTACATCCATTTGATAATCTTTAAAATCTCCATGAAACATAGCTACATATAAATGTTTGATTGAATCAAATTTATCCACTATTGTCAATTTTTTTACATTTATACATAATATATTTGAGTATATCCATTTCAAACCAACCAATCTTTATTTTGGATCACATTTCCCTGCTCACCATATATATTCCTGAAATATCACTTTGTTTCAGTGATATTTTAACTTTTTGAATTTTCACAAGATCCAATGTTTTATATTTATTAATTTGGTCCTACACTTCATTAATGGATTTGAACCATATTCATCCTTTTTCATTTCATTAAATGTTACTATCTCTACTTAAGATAAGAGAGTAGTGTTCTATATAATTTTTACTATTTGAGTTTTTGTAAGATAATTTTTATCTTCGATGATATTTAACTCATCAATTTCAACTCTTATCTTTCCTTTTGTTGGGTTAATAATTAAATGTATTAAAAAATAATTTCTTCTTCAAATTCAACCGTAGAATCCACTTTGCTTAATGAATTTGGTAATCTTCTAGATTTTGTTTCAACATCAAATTATTCTATAAAAAATTAATATAAATATGATTTTCCCAATTTTTACTATATTTTTATTCAATTACATTGTTATATTTTCTATTCACAATTTTATTCAGTCACTTTTTTAATCATTTATATGATTTACTATTGGTTATGTAGCTTTAAAATACTCATTTAGCCTCTATATAATTATATTTTCCTTGAATTTCTTCCTTATTCCATATATAATATTTAACTTCGAACACTCTAAAGTGTTTTAATGTTAAATTTATTTTCTTCCAAATTTCATATAATGTTTTCTTATCTATGGTATTTCAAAAAGCATGATTTTAAGTGTAAACCATTAATTTTATCCTCTCTTTACAATAGTGTTGTGAGCTTCCACATTAAATGAGTAAATAATTTCACATGTTTTTCACAATCTGTTCTGTCCTTTTAATAACTCATTTTGGTTTTTAAGTCTTAATAAATGAATCTTCATGTTTAATTCCATGTTATTCCAAATATTTCTCCACCTCAACTAATGTATATTTTATTCCATTATTTGACCAACGGATTGTGATCGACCTTTAATTTTCATTTTTTTATCTCTCCTCTAAAACGTTTTAATTCATTCTATCATCAATTTTTTGGTTTTCAAAAAATTAATGCAACTCATTCCATTGTATTACTAAAAAAACATGATACATTACTTTTCTCCATTAGTTCTAGGATGTTTCATCGGAAAAAACACAATAGTTTGATCCGAATATTTGAGGACCAATTATTCTTTTATCAAAATTTATTTCTTACAAATCTCATCTTTTATGAAATTATTAAATGTGTTTTCTCTTCCCTGATTTAAATTTGGGATGTCAATCATATCTCTTAGATTGGAAATTTTTTCCATTATTATTTAAAATCCTTTTTTGATATCGATGAAATGTTGTTAAAGGGAAATAACATAAGGAAAAGAAAATAAGAATATCAAATAAGGCCAAGGGCCGTACTGTTTTAGAAAAGGCCCTCCATATAGTTATTACCCAAATACAGTTTGTACGCAGGTTACCTACTCATCATGCTACACGATAGTCCTATGCATCGGGCCACATGACCAACCTGTGTGATATAGCACCATTTCCAAAGGTCCAATATTTTTTACCAATATAACCCAGGGGCTCTTCATTTTTATGGATAAAAATACCTGAATAACTCCCAATGCACTGCTAACCCTAGTACTTCACCTATGCCATCCAAAACCTTCTAGAAATCCCTCCAAAACCCAATGAAGAGAGAATAGGGGGTAGTGGAACCAAATTCCTTCCATGGTCTAAAATACATAATAACTTCATGCGGAACACTTTCCCCTATGGTTGATGAACACTAGCGTGATGTCCCATTCCCAAACCAGTGACCCGCATGAGACACTTTTGGAAGCACCTTTGTTTACCCATGAATCCTTGATCAAATCCTCACCCATGTTTTGTTTCTCAGGTGGTCCACTGCCCAAAGTACCTTCATCCCACACATGCCTACCTATGTGAAGCACCAATAGACCATGGATGCATACCTATGAAAATAACTCCTAGGATGCACATGTTTACCCAGTGTGAGACCCATTTGGAAAACCCAACATCTATCCTATGCGATTCACTTCTCGAACCCTCTTCAAGGCCATAAATGGTAGAGCCCTCTTACTTTGGCTCCCTTTTATGAGAGGGAACAAATTGAAACCACCACCAAATCCTACAGACTTGAAAAACCATGGAAAGCAGCACACTATCATGTCTTCCATTTTCATATGTATTCATTTAGCTAGAGGTGTTCCACACATGTCCTACCTGATAGATAAGGTCCTTGGGGTGCATGTGAGTATGAATTCCCTCAGTCACAAGGACCCCGACCCTAGGGATAGTTTCATTGAAATCATGGTCTTGGGTACTAGTGTTAGGACCATGCCCTTACCTAGTTGTCTCTATCTGCTAGAGCCTCTAGTTCTAGGTGGGGATGGTGAGGATAATGATTACCTTTCCCTTCTATAGGGAATGATATCCTCCCCCTAGAACAAATTTTAAGTCACCCTCCTAAAGTAAGCCCCTATCCTTTCTTGTAGGACCTCTCCTACTTCATTCCTTCCTCCTCCTCCATTCTAGGGTACAATGACGGGAAGGAAGGGGCCTACCAAATCTATATATTCTTCTCTTATACTCCCAACCTCTCCCCCAAAAGATAGAGAATCATGTTATTTTTAAGATAATTGACTTACCCTTGTTTCTCACACCGATCACGACTCACGTGGCATTAGGGTTTAGCTATGATCTTGAAATACACAAGGTTATATGCATGTTTTTGCATAGAATATTCTTTTTCATATTACTCTTGCATTTGTCCAGAGGTCCTCCATAGATGTTAATCTTGATGGAATTGTATCCCACTATAAAGGTCCTCCTAATCAGTAGAATCCCCAACATCTCACAATGGGGAATCCTTTTACCAAATATAACCCCCCACACTCGGGTGGGTTGGTAAGGGTGGGGAGGGGTTTGGGGCGTGGTCGTAGGATCAAGTCCCTGAGCCAGGGATCTATCTGTATTTTCTTCCTTGCTTCGTGTGCAACTTTCGAGGTTGTACCAGATTTTTTATAATCCTAGAAACCAAATAAGTCACGGGCCTCCTATTCAGTGTAAGATGCAAGCTACCTTGACAAGGGAATCCTCCTCATGAGTAATCTCCTACCAAACCTCACGTTTCCAAGGCATCATCCTTAGGAATAAGGCCCAACATAATCCTCTGAAAGGGCCATACTACACTACGAGACAAACCTGAGTGACTCTATAGACATGGATATTTACAACTGAACTAGATGGGATTTGATTCCTATATAAATGGTATTGGTTTGAAACCTCAATGAAGATCAAACCCAACACGCAAAATCAACCCTAATTATCACTAGTCCACATTCCTAGGGGGGTTGCATTCAAACTAGGAATCCCCATCCCATCCAGGTACCTTTGTCCACATAAGCTTATTTACCACACCAAACTTTAACAAGGAACCTTTCGACATCCTTACCACATGATGTTAAAGTGCATGGTTTGGTCCAAATAACATGACCTTAAAAGGTATGATGTGTCCTGTTAATTGGAACCGAACTAAATGGGTTTCAATTTCTTTTACAAGGATACATAGGAATCCAATTCATGGGTCTGATGCATACATAAAAAAGCTCCCATCTCCCAGGATGATGATACTCTATAGAGTGCCCCACTATGTGGTTGAAAACAAGAATCATTACAATAATGAACAAAAAATATCTAATTATTACATTAGAGGATACAATTGATGAAGAAACTCAGATACGTAAATATATCTACGTTGATGAAGAACTAAAGATATATAAAGATGATTCTAAGTTACATGGAGGTTAATAATTGATTCTTAATTCATGAGAGACCCACATCATACTTTGGAACTAATGAAGGATTCATGAATATATCTTAAATCTATATGAGAGTCTCAGAGTAGGAAAAAATTGTCCCCAAAAGGTTGTTATGATCCTGAACTCCCATCCTCATGACCAATGCAGTTTCTTAAGAATCATTGGATAAAATACCCAATGAGCATATGCCTTTGGAAAGTAGGCCCCTCATTGATATAGAACTATTGGGTGCTTCTAGTTTCAGAAATAAACCCATCAGAATCCATTAAAAAAAAAGTAAACCTGATGTGAACGATTGTAAAAAACTCACTCCCACATAATCAATCATTTGGTGACCAATTTTCCATTATAAACAAAAATGATAATCCTGAAGTGAATCCTTACCCAAGATAATAGTTCCACCCACCTATTGAGACCCTTTCACTCTCAAAATGAAACAAGGCCAAGAGAGACAATCAATATTGCATGTTTTCATTTAAATGAGATACTAAATTTAGGGTCTTTTCATGTTTCTAATTTTCATCTATATCTAAGCACTTCTAATAGGATCATCCTTTAATACAAATGGCATCACCCTGATTCTCAATAATGTATTCTCTGTCTAATGTTCACACTAGGTATTCATCCATGAAAAGGATGTCATTACCAACCCATCATCATCAACGTTGGGCCTCAAATGCACTAGTCTAGGAAAAACACTAGAATGGTATAATCATGACCATAGAAGATACCTGATAGGTCCTCCAGCTCACAAATCCCCACCAATCATCCAACTAGTGATTTTAATTTGTCCAGAAGTAGATGGAACCAACCACCATTTTCAACTATCTAGGAGTTTATCCACAGAATAAAATAACTAGTCCCTCCCTAATCATAGGGAGTTCAATCAAGAGGCTATAAATAACCTCATTTTGAAGAAACATGAGACCTTAAAAAATGATCCATCTTGAATTTGTTGCATCCAATGTCGCTGATAGTGAACCCTCAACATAATGAGGGTGAAATCTTCAACAGTCCATCCCAGATCATCCAAATTCGAGTTTACAAGATGGATTGTTGGGGGAAGTAAATGGGAAATAAGAAGTATTTACAAACCCATTTACCCTCTAAAAAATCCCACCAATCAAATTTGGTGGAAAATCATGAATAGGAACAAACACGTACCCACCCTAACTCAAATAGAAAACAGAATTTCCTGGCAGCATCTGAGGAAGACCGCCATTAAAATATGATAGTATGTGGTGAACAAGAAAATAAACCTTCCATAAATAATTGAACCTACTTAAAATCTCACCTAATATCACCTTGAGAAGCTCATAGACTAGATATGGAGGCTCACAACCAGTAGGAAAAAACACCTTCCCTCACCTAGAAGACCCACTAGTTGAATTCAACTATAATATGTGAGCAGGAAAAAATCCCTTACCACATCGATTAGGACTACCTAAAAACTTTCATAAAAGTTTTCAGAGAATCTATCCACCCATTTTTGGATGAAAACCATAAGCAGGAGAATGAAACTACATGAATTCATCAAGCCTATCAATAGTTTCATTTAGTCTCATTTGGGTATATACAAATGAATGTCCTGATGATGAATATGGAGAAAACTCCAACCCCTATCCCCACACCTGAGTACTATTAGTATCCACCAATAGGAAATAGAGGATAAGAGAAAGAACATACCCTAACTTAAGATACAAAATGGTTATATATCCTTTTTCTAGTCATTGAAGTCACCAAACATATCCTGAAAATGGTGAAAGTTTAGACACAAATCCCCTCCCACATCCTACAGACCTGATAGGGTATCATAATGACAAAAACAATAGTGTTAGTGGTACATTCACCCATATCCATCCCCCAAAATGGGGTATCTCATTAGCATGTCAAACCAAAGTAGACACACACCTCTGCTCCCATCTTCGAGGGTCATAGGGAAAATTACCCTATGATATATAGACATCTGGATCAGGAACATACACCCATTCCAATATAAGGTAATCAATATATTTCAGTCGCCACTCCAAGTCAGGAACAAACCCTTTCCAAATTTCTAGGAGCCTATTTTCAAATTATGGAAGTATAATGGGAGATAATAAAACAATATTCCATAACAAAAAAAAACAAATTTACCAAAAAGGGGCCCCAACTGCTCTGAAGAAGGAATAAAAAACAATGACACACCAGATATGAATGTAAAATAAAGAGCTAATCTACAATCCTACTTTACTTAATGATAGAGTTATTGAATCCCTCACACCTTTATATGTTGTAGCTAAGGATCTTGCTCTCATGTTTCCAAATTACAAGAGAAGTATGAGAAATTTTAAAGGTCCTCCTTAGAAACATCACCATGAAGTCTTGCTTCATTTCTAAAATTGTATCGATCTGATGATACCATCTCCTAATAAGATTCATGAAAGTCCTCCACATGGATAGAAGATCAAAGAGAAAGAGGGTCATCCCATTTCTATAATACAACATAATAGACATACCCATGATAGCATTTACTATGAATATTCAATCTACAGTAGTGTTCCAATTCTTCAAGAGGGTTATCCCCTTGGTGATGTAGTGATAAGAAATCCCTCACACTAAGAGAAATTTGGGAAAACATGGCCAGTCATGTTAGATGACTTGTCATTAACAAGTGGAATTCTTTCTTAGATGGAAGATATCTCAAGGAAATGGTCACTCTTCAAACCACCCTTGGAACACCTATCACTAAGCGTAACAATAGAACTACCCACTTATCTTAGTGTTTATGATTAAGCGGTAGGCAAGTGTCCACTCTAGTCAGACTAGGTTTTGGAGCTTCTAGAAAAATATGATGATGACATGATGAACCTGAAAAAATAGCTGGTTAAAGATGAAATACCAGTCATGGCCTATTATTTATCCACCCATCAATACAAAATTCTAGAGGTATTGTCAAAATATTTTATGAATCACATATGCCTCAATGTATGGAAAACCCTTCACAACTTGAGAGAGAAATTAATAAACTAGGAAAAGTACCAAAGTCACATCAAGGTAATGGAAGGGATTAAATTCCAAATTGAATCGAAAACTCTATTTGATGCACACCATGAAAAGTTTAGGAAACAGTAAGTAACCCTTTAATGTGCATGCCTCAACACATTAAAAAGATTATGACAGCTGATCACAGATTCCCTATATGGTGTTCATATCATAGGGTGGGGCAAACCCAGAGTGTTAAATTTCTCCATGCTCCCCAACCGGAAAATCGCACCAAAAGTGGTATCATACAGTGTCGTGGATTTAGGATAGCTTAAACAAATGGAATATATTCAAAACTGGAAACATTATCCACTAAAATAGGCCCCAAAATATTCTCATCAATGTTGTGCCATAAGAGAGAAGGTTATTGAAAGAATTTAATGTCATAAATATGAAAATATTGAGCAAGATTCCAGCTTATGGGATGTCAACCATCAAATAACTCAAATGTAAGAAAATTTAAATGATCTTTAGTGTAGGTGATATAGGTTCATTCAAAATGATAAACTAGACCCATATTCAAACAATGATTCACAAAATCATAAGTTCATCCACATCAGTAGAAGCCATGAAAGTTTAGGTAAAATCTTAGCCTGTCGGTCTAGGGGATTTTTTACCCAACCTTGGAGGTCAGCAAACCAGACCTGAAGAGTTTTGAAAGTGTAATAGGAATAGCTCCAACCCTCATGGATAGGGGAATTTCCACCTCAACAATACCCTCCCCAGTAGATGTCAGTCTTCTCTGAATTCATTGAAAAATTAAAGAATGAATCCTCCCTATACGTCCCATCCCATGATTCAATAACATCATTAGGGACACACATGACTACACTGTTTGTATACTACCTTAATATTACTATCTTTAGAATGGATCCTAAAGAACTAGTGAATGAGAGAAAAATGCCTCATGGAAGGAATTAAAAAATGTAGTTTCAAAAAGGAAATAATAAAATAAAATAATTTCATTATGTATCAGTGAATGTCATTAGTACCGCCCCTAGAGATCCTATTGAACACATGACCAATTTGGAGGAGGAATTAGAGGAGGGTGTTTCAGTTCAAAATATGGTGCACACTGAAACAATTTATAAAGTTGTGCATACCCAAAATAAGAGACTCACATTGAATCTGGGAATTCCCTCAATCACTATACCATTACCTCCTCAAGAGGCATCCAATAAAGAAAAGTGAAAGGGTAAGACTATTCCTCACCTATCAACTAGAGAGGTTGAACCCCTTTTACTTAAAATACATTCTCAAAAAGAAGAAGAGATGAAATAATTGAGTAGACTTAATATAGAAATAATTTAGGGAATCCTTCCTGCTAGATATGTTCTACAAGAAGATTCACAACTCTCACTCCCAACCGGTCTATCTTAGCCAGTGGAGTTCACCGTAGTAACTAAAGTGGATCTAAAACATCTGCTCAATGTGGGATTCCAACCACCAATATACTTAAATCACACATAAGAATATTGTTAATTCCCTCTTTTTGGTGAACAACCATAATAGTGCCAAGCATATCCTTATATACCTGCCCCTATAGGATACCCACAACAGATACTAGCTATACCACTGTAGATGCCCCTACCATATTCTTTCATTTATCAGGATCCTACCCAATTATAAATTTCCTAATGGATCAGGAATACCATTGAATTTATAATGGATCTTTTACAATATATGGAGGAACGACAAACACCGGTGTAATCAGAGAAGAAAACTTCCCTTGAATGGGTTGATCTGACTCCTCTACAGCCGAACTTTAGAAATACAAAATTTCTAATTATTAATTGATCTGTGGGCCTAAAGCAACACTATTAATTTTTTTTCCCACTATGATCCCATGATAGGGACCCCTGAAAAGAAATAGGCTTTGAAACCTAGGTGGTTCATGCAATCTATATAGGGACCATCCTTTTTATGGTACACTAGCTTTCCAGCTCGATCAATTAAGAAGTGGGAAGATCATCATTTAATTTTCCTTTTCCAATTCAGTTCAACATTATAGAAGATAACAGTCCTCAACCTCTCTAACTGAAAACAATGGAATAATGATAAGGTATCATAATTTATTTCTCAGTGGACAGCGTTGACATATTCTTTAAACCTACTAATTCTTCAAGAAGACTCTTTTGTATATATAGATAATCTTCACGATGATTTTCACACACCAATCATCCCTAGAAAATAAATATGAGGTTTTTGATACCTCATCAAGATTTCAAAAAGAGTGTAAGACTCTATCACACACACCAAGGTGAATTCTCATGTAATTCTATTAGCTCCGGGAAAGAGAATGAGGATAACATAGGTTTCTATAGTTACACTTGAGCAAACCACTTAACCTTCTCCCACTACAAATACTTGATCATATTATGTGGCTACATACCCTATGTGCCAACAAAAATTCCCACGTCATCAGGATGGTCAAAGGGAGTAGAAGGAAAAAAAGTTTGGGGAGATAAAAAACAAGGTGTATTATTTTTGAAGTGACGAAGTCCCTAACTACATCATCTAGAAATTGGAAAACATATTGATTAAGTTTTCAAAGACCAAGAAGACCAGAAAGGATTTTGATGAAAACCTCCCAAAATATTTTTCCTTATATCAACTATTGGGGAACAACATAGAGGAGTGTTTTGTTTTCATGGACATCTCGAAAAAGATGTTAGACTCTAGGAAAGTGAAGCTGGGAAGGTCACCCGCTCAAGTTTCATTTGTTTTTTCATCGATCCAGAGGAGGGGAGTGAATGGAAGGAAGTTAACAACAAGGGTACATAAAATTTCTCTAATTGGATGGTCATAAATATAATCAACCAGAATCATCCTATCCTCTGAACATAGTTGAATCAACTAATTGTTCTATAAACTAATATCTCTACAACACACCCAACTTCATTGACAGATGGGTCCTATGAAGGAAAGTCTCCCAAAAAATGGAATGGATTGAAGAGAAATAATTTAACATAGGAAGATGAGTCAGTCTCAATTCCAAATTTATATAGGAATTTAAAAGACTTCATGGCTATAGTCTTAAGAACATGGGCACTCCCCCCCCCCAAATGGAACAACAAAATTCAACATGACATACAAAATCTCTATTAGATGAGGAGTTGATCTTTTTTTATTAATGTTTTTAAATTAATGGATCCATCATCAAATTATGATAAGGATTATGAATATCGATCCCCTACACTTGATTGGGGAATTGAGGGAAGAGTTTGTCAGAGTTGAGGGTACATGGGAAGACACAATAATTCCATGTGTCACTACTCTAATCGCATCCATGCTAAAACAGTATATGTGTCCAAAACTATTGGGAGATCACTCTTACAAGATCAGAAGAAGAAAAAAATTTCCCCCATAGATGTCATAGTTTTTCCTAAAAAAATCATCTTTGAAGATCATCTAGAGTATACATCATCACCTAATCAACATCAGTGCGTAGGATGAATTAGTCGACCTAATCCACTGAGAGTAGAATCACCTTCAACTCCTATTCCAAGGGATGATCCACCCACATCAAGTACATAAGATCCTAAATCACCTGCAAGAGAGTGTCCCCATGATGGGAAGTGCAGACATTTGGATCAAAATTATGAGGTTTTGAAGAAACTATACCTAGTTCTAGACACGTTTTCGATCCTAGATGCTATGAGTCTATCAGAATATATTCAGAATGCTCTCATATAGGCCTTTTAGAGCCCTCAATAATTTTATGTTGAGGGTGACACTTTAAAATTATATCGTGATGTGAATGATCTAGCAGAATCCCACACGATCATCACTTTCAATAACCAGGACAAGGATTCCATCATATAAGGACATATCAGACCCTTGTATATATCTGATATGATAAATGACATTGATATCTGACGAGACTTCATTGAAAAATGCTCATAAGTCAACCTCATTCTAGTCCGAACACATTTCTTATTGGGTTTAAATGAATCTCAATTTCCACATCCAATTTAATGTTATAGGGCTATGATAAGAATGATATAAATAACCATGGAAATATAAAACTCCAAACTCAGTTTAGCGATATCATGGCTAATTTAGAATTCATGGTTGTTAGGAAAGATATGACCTTCAAAATTCTTCTGGGAAGGCCTTGGCTACATCAGTACGAAGGTATCCCTTTATCATAGCATCAAGGACTCAAATAATGTATCAATGGAAAAATTGGTACATTTCATGGTGAAAGGGTTCCATTTAAATCCCGAAAGTCATAGTACATTGACGTGGGATTTTACTTGAGAGTGGGGATTGGTTTGTGACTGATGACGTCAATCAAATTAATACCCCAAATTATATGTAGATGATCCTAGATAATCCTTTCAATCAGATCAATATAGATTACATGATACCCATAAATCAAATCGATGTGATGGTCCCTAATTCAAGCGCACATTCAGCAACTTACATGATTTTAGTCATGAAGACTGATATCAAAAACAAAGGAGATGTTGTCAACTCTCTGAGAAGTAAGGAAAGTATGGATGGAAATGTCTTCATTCCATCCCATAGCTTCATCACATCCCTGTTTTTTTAGTTAGGCTGGAAGAAGTGATCATATCAATGAGATAAAATGGAGATTCTAGTTCACAAGATGTTATCTCCCCTTTGGAACTCCAACAAGGCCTCCTATTATCAATTGACCCAGAAGTAGTTGCTTTGACTTTCGAATATCCAAATTTTGACTCCTCCATTAACTTTGAGAAACATGTTTCATCACCTACATCCCAGGAAGTGGAGGAATCTATAAAGAATGAGGAAGAGGAAGAGGAAGAAGACCTCAGGAAATTCAATCCAAAATTCAAGGAAGGTGTATCCATCACCGTTGAAAAATTCATAGAAATAAATCTGAGTCCATATGAATATCCACAAACCACTTTGATCAGTGAAACTATGAATTCTGGGAAAAAAGATGTATATACATCCTTCATAAAGAAACAATGGGACATGTTATCCTATAATTAAATAGATATTCCCAACCTTGATCTAGAGGTGTTTACCCAACACTTAGTCTTTCCAGAAGACCACCAGGGATATAAACAAGAAACTAGATAGACACACCCAAATCAATCTTCCAAAATTGAGGTTGAAGTGGACATGATTCTCAAGGTTTACTTTATCCGGGAGGTATAGTATCAAAAATGGATATCCAACATTGTCCCTATGAATAATAAAAAATGGTAAAATCACATTTTTCATCAACTTCCAATATATCAATTAGTACTATATGAAAGAAAAATTACCAGTTCAAATCATGGAACTCCCGATTAATGCATTGGATAGTTATCAATCCCTCTATTTAATTGATGAATACTCATTGTACAACCAAATTCATATGGACCCAAAAAATAAATAATCTACTACATTTAGGGACCCTAGGGAGTATTATTCCATCTGATAATTCCCCTTTTCTTGAAGAACACTAGTTCTACATGCCAATGTACCATACATCGCATCCCCAAACCCTTCCCGTGGATGTTTGTTGAATGTTAAATTGATGATATAACTGTTAAGTACTAGAAATGTACTAACCACTGGGATAACGTTGAGACTATCTTCCAAAACCTATGACAACATATCTTGAAGATAAACCCCTTAAAATTTTCTCTCAGGGTAACCACAGGAATGTTTCTTAGCTTCACCATACACGATACTGACATCAAAGTTGACTTTGAGAAAACAAAATCCGTACTCATCATGTCACCTCCTCAAAACATTAAAGAGTTGAGAGGACTTCTAGGGAATATTTCCTATATCTGGAACTTCATAGAAAACATTTTAATTTCATTACCCAAACTAATGAAAGGGGGTCACATATTACTAGAATAGTGAATATTAGGAAGAATTTGAAAACCTTAATATATATCTCTTAATCCCACAAGTATTAATGTCACCTGTTGAGGGAAATCCACCCATTATTTATTTGACATCCCTAAAGAAATCACTAGCCACCTTCCTCGCACAATATAATGATGATGGGAATGAAAAAAATCTATTATATCAGTCAAACTGTGATCAATGTTGAGATTGGTTATTTAGATATCCAAAAGAGATTACTTGCATTAATCTTCATAGTTTAGAAATTGAGGAGCTACATGCTACACCATGAGGTCATTTCAATCTCTCAGAATAACCCAATCAAATAAAACTTTAGTCATCATATATTGACAAGATTTATGGAATGGTGGTCTGTTATTCTGTAGCAGTTTGATATAAAATTCATGCCTCGGAGTGAAGTGAAAGGTGAGACATTGGTAGAATTTCTTATAGAACACCCATCTGTAGAAAAAATGTCAATAAATACCAAATTTTCAGATGGGGGACATTATCTATTCATGGAGTCCCCCAAATGTGGGAAATGTATTTTCATGGTGAATCCAAGACCCTAATAGGGAACAGAATTAAAGAATCTAACTCATAAGATTCAGGTTAGAGATCATGCTTATTTACCTAGCGAAAGAAGTCTTACCTTATTCCTTTATGTTATCAGAATACTGTACTAACAATGAGGTGGAATATCAGGCCCTCATTACAGGCTTGGAACTATCACTATAAGTACTGTTGTGCCATCTTTTGGTGAAAGGAAACTTAGAGTTGGTAGTCAATCATATAAATAGGGATTATGCCATAAAAAAGGAATATCTAACCCCTTGTTTGACTATACCTAAGGGTTAATGGAAGAGTTATCTTTAGAATAAACATTGTCTTATTTCCCATAACCATAGAATTCCCAAACTGATGCATTGGAAAATAAAGCTTTGACTTTGGAATATCCAAACCGGGACAAAACAGTCATCAAAATTTCACAGTGCTGAATGGTCTCACCATTTGTTCAAGTCGGAATGGAAGATATCAATGAAGTCAGCAGTGTTGATGAACCATATGGTCCCACCACTAGTTTAATGAGGCTATTCAGTGAAAACCTTTAGAATGGATTACTCCCACCAGATAGAGCTAGGAAATAGAAAATCCATTGGTGAGAATCTTACTTCACACTTTATGATGGACCAAATAAATAGAATTATCTATAAACAAGGATTTGATGCAGTCCTTATATGATGTATTGATGGAGAGGAGACCACTGTTTTCATGAATTAAGTGAAAACTAGATCCTATATAACCCACCATTTAGGGATTAATATTTTCCATAAAATATTATGGGTTGGGTACTACTAACCCACTATGACACATGATTTCATAGAATGAACCAAGAAGAGTCATTCCTATCAAGTGCATGCCAAATTCATCCATCAACCCAAAGAGTTAATACATACATCCAAATACTACTATCCATTTTTATTGTGGGGAATGGATTTTATAGGGCTATACCCTCCAGATACAACTAAGTAGTTCAAATATATATTAACTATTACTGATTTCTTCCCCAAATGGGATGAGGTAGTGCATCAGAAAGATGTTGGGGCTAAAAGCATTGTCAGCTTCATGAAATCTAGAATAATTACTAGATTATGTGTCCCTCGTAAAATAATGATAGGCAATGACACTAACATCTATTCCGATGAGGTAGAAAAGTTATATATGGAATACAATATCAAGTCCAACCATTTAGCCCATTATCATGAACTAGATAATGGGCAGAGAGAGGCATTCAAAAAGACCCTATCAAATATACTCCTTAATATGGTGGATAAGGATAATAAATCTTGGACTAAAAATATCTTTCAGGCATTTTGGGCTTACTAGAATAAAACCCATACTGCCACACAGGCGACCCTATACTCATTAGTATATGGAACAATACCAACCTTTCCCATTGAGGTTCAATTTCCATCATCCAATATCACCATCTATTACTAGCTATAGACAGATGATAAATCCTTGATACTACTGGATGAATTAGAGTGGCTCGATGAAAAAAATATTTCACACCTTTCATCAGTTGCATGTCTATAAAATCCGGTAGTGTGATCCATTAGCAATAAATTCTACCTCAGTTCATTTCTCCAATGGGAAATGGTATTGGTCCTTAGGAATCCAATAATACCAGGAAAGAATCCTCCAAATCATGAACCAAAGTGGTAGGGACCTCAATCCATACAAAAGATTCACTCTAACAGATATTATTCATTAATTTCAATGGACAGAGATATCATTATGACCCCAACCAATGAAAAAATCCCAAATAAATATTCCATGTAATCACATGAAAAAAATATAAGCTACAATACCTTAAAATGTGTAGTTTGTATTTTTTACATGACCTTAAAAGTAATGACATATCATCCTAGATGCATGACATTAAATTTCATAACACCAGATATAGTCCATGTTTTAGGACTGTAAACTATATAGCATATTGTCCGGACTGTATGAATTCAAAACTACATGGTTCACATCCTTGTTTCATGACATAAAATTCATGAAATTTCGATCCATGTTTGAGTGGGTAAAAAAACACGGTGTTGGTATCCGTACCACACCTTCATTCAAAAAATACATGTGGTTTGACTCCCATTACTAAGAGATATGTAGTGACGCATGAACCTCCCATCCTTGGTCTAACTGCCATTACAAAAAATAACCTCCTCCCTATATACGAATCATACCTTCACATAGAAATTTTTGAGAACTACATGTTTATTGATTATCATTCCAATGAGATAAGTATTGTTTCCCAACCCTCCCATCCTCAGGATAGCCATGATTAAACAAAAAACATCCTAATTCTCTCTGTGTATGAATCAGACCTGCATAGTGAACTTCTCCAAAACTACATGTGGATTGATTCTAATTCAAATGAGATATGTAGTGACAGTAAAAAATCCCTTCCCAAGTCCACTCAGAATTAAAAATATCATCATTCTCTCTATTTATGAATCAAACCTACACATGGATCTTTTCAAGAACTATGTATGGATTGATTTTAATTCTAGTGAGTTATATAGTGTCACCTAGAACTCAAGTCTTAGGCACAACTGTCATTATATGAAATATAAATAACCCATTTTCCTCATGTCCCAACCAAATTTATGTGGGGAACAATTGATTTAAGAAATAAGTATGGATTGATTCTTGCTCCAACAAGATATGTTGTGACACCCAAGTCATATCCCATGGTCTATTTTCAATGTTATTTTCCATTTTAGGTGACCCACTTCCTTAATGCAAGACATAAAATTACATGGCCAACATCCTCATTGCATGATGATAGAATGAATGATCCTTTCAAGAACTATAGATTTATTTATTCTCATTCCAATGAGATGTGTAGTGACACCCGGATGTCTAATCCTAGGTTGATCCAGCACAACAAAAAAATGCCCCACTCATTGTGTATGAGTCAGTCCTACACAAGGAACCTTCCATGAATCATGAATGGATTTATTCCTTCCATCATAGGATATGTAGTGATTCTTATATTTCTATCATTAGTATTAGATGTAACATTTCCTCTCATTCATGTTGGTTTATTTTCATCCTCACTACATGGCGTTAAACTGGAAGGAATTTCTAAACTAGATAAGGCATTATTTTCAATTAATTGTGATATGTAGTGACACCCAGATCTCACATCATAGTCTAGCAACAAAAAAAAAACAAAATTCCCATATCATTCCCCTATATTGACTTTATGTGGAAGAATAAACCTTTTCTGCTCCTTGTTTCTCACACTGAGCAATGCTCACTTGGTCTTAGGAGATTTGGTAAATAAGTTCCACATGAAAGTAAGGAATATCAATTAACATCAGGTTTATTATGGTCCATGACAATATAGAATTAAAGTAACACCAAATTTCTTTTCCATAAGATGTTAACCTTTATTAAATCCTCAAAAACTACATGTGTCTTGATTCTCATTCCAATGAGATACATAGTGACATCCATATCTTCTATCCTATGCCCAAAAAAAACCTGATATGGGAAATTCCCTAATCCCCTATGTATATATTAGATCTACATGATTGGATACAATATGGGTTCTCACCAAAGGCACGATCATGTTTTGAAAAACAAAAAAACCCCTCATTTTCCTCCACAAATGAATTCAATCAGTTTGAGGTAAATTTATTTTAATACTAAATGTGGAATGATTCTTTCTCCAATAAGATACATAGTGATTCCATGGTTATATACCCTAGTCCATTTACCACCACATCGAGGCACCCTCTTCCTAGATATCCTTACCACATGATGTCAAACTACTTGGATAATGTCATGGCCGAATGACTTAAAAAATCACGATACCTAAAGAACCACATGTGGCATGATTCTCACTCCAGCGAGATATATAGTAACACATTGGAATATTTTCTTTTTCCCAACCATGAGGTAAAGAAAAATCCCCCTCTCATTTTTACAAACAAATGTCTATACAAGAGCTCTTAATTTGGGCCCCCACATTAGGGGGTTCACAAAGGAATCAAAGATGCCCCCTTCTACATATGAGTCAGATATAGGCAAGGGACTCTATGATTCATGGAAAATATTAGTTAAAATTCTTCATTTGGGCTTAGGAATATCCTTTCAACACATAATACTCCTAATCTTGGAAACTTTCATATCTTCATAATCTTTTTCCAGCTTCCGGTGATAGAATGAACAATACCTGAGGAATCCTTTTCATAACTATGCAGTAACACACCCCAGTTTTCTATGAATAATGTTTCCAAAAAATTGGGTTTTCCCTTAGAGGATTCCACTATTTTACTATATAGTAACATTCCCCAACCATATTTTTATAACGTAGAACACAAAATGTGTTTGTCAACAAGTAGTTACTTCTCCATCTGGAGAAGCCCCTTCCTTCCTTGTAAGCTTTGAAGACATTGCGTTAGAACCATAAATTCAAATATGTCTGGAGTCATCCCTTACATATTTTTCCCATATCCTTTACCCCAATACGACAGCTCCTAATAATGTGGTTTACGATTTCTTGCATCATTTCTGAAGTATGTCGGAACAACCTTGTCTTGATAGTCCATATACCAATTATCGTTTCTATAACTCTATGGGCCTAGTCATATGACCTGAAACTATAGATGACATATCATCCTTACCAAATGTTTTTAAACTGTATGGATAATTTTATATCCTCAAGACATTCAATTACACAGTATATCAAGAATTATATGTGGCTTGATTATTATTACAATGAGAAACATTACGGTTCTCGAACCCTATGTTTTGGCCACAACATTGGTGAAAAAAGCACCATATTTTCCTATGTTTGTCTTAGACCTGCATTGGAATATTTTTTCCCATTCTTGGGTAATTTTAAATTAAAATAGTCCTCCCATATTTAGGTACTTTCTTTCTAAAAACCGAACTCCAGTTCTAGGAAATTATAATCTCCATAAACATCTTTCAACTATCAGTAATAGAATTTATAAATTCATGAGGAATCCTTTCATGACTATTATAGAACACACCAAAGTTGTATTTTCATAAGTCACCCACAATGTTTTAAGGACATTCATCCAAAGGATTCACTACTAATAAATGGCCATTAGCATCACTAGAATAGGACTTTATCAGCACTAAAAAATAACTAATAATTTGAGTGTGGTTAAAGGCTCAAAGATTTTATCAGTGATAAAAAAGTTTTGTTAAATTCCCCTATTAACAATGGCTAAAACATACTATTAAAATTGTCCATTAAAAAAATTAGCACTTTTAAAGGCCCTTTTTATCATTTTTAGCACTGTTAAAGTGGCCTTTAACATCACTAAAAAAGTGTTGATAAAGGACCCATTGATAAAGGGTATATAAATTTTTTTCCACGCCCCACCCACCCCCTTCATCAATTCTTCCCACACCCCCAAACTTTTATCAGTACTTCCCCAGCACTTTATAAGTGCTTTAGATACTCCAACTTTCCTACACGCACCCCTTCCTCCCACAAGTTTCGAACCCTAGACCTTCAGTATATTCATAAAATCCTTTACCACTCCCCTATAATGTTTTGTTTAATACTTTATGATATATCTATATATTTATATATATTTCATTACCTTTTTTGTCTATAGATTTATATATATGTTTATATATTAATACATCTATTTTATATGTAAATTTGTTTAATTAATTATTTATAAAATAAAATTTTTATGTGTGAATATATAAGAAATATGTATATATTGTTATATATTTGATTATAAATAAAATTACATTGTGAAAAATGATAAAATTTCCAAAACATAATATCAATATGAATGTAATACCTATGAATAAATTCATTCCCCACCAAAAAGTGTTAATAAGATCCCTATAAACGTTCCTAAAAATCCATTAAATGTTAAACAATCGGGGTATGACAACAAAAAACTCAGGTTTGGAGTATTTATAGTCATTTTTGGCCTCTAATAATGTGTACGAGGGTTAACTATGTCACTAAGGGGATATATCTCATCCCAAGATTCTATTTGATATGTGGTAGAGCTCCAACGGACACCCGGATCAAAAGTTATGGTCATTTGAAGGCTGAGTTATGTTTTCAAGTTATTTTAGATCTTTTATTAATTTTTTGATTTTTTGTGTCCTCAAATTATTATTAAATTAATATTACTCGATAATAATTAAAAAAAATATTAATTAAAAATATTTTATTAATAATTTTATAAGTTATTTCAACTAAATGTCTTATATAATAAGTGTAATTTTTAATTTACCTTATCTATAACATATTTTAAAAAATATATATTATATTTATATCAAAATAAATATATTTATATTCTAATATATTATTTTTAAATATTTTTTTGAACTTTTATTTTATCAGTACTTATAAAAGTCATTTATCATCACTTTTTTAAAATCGCTATTAAAAACACCCTTTAACAACATTAGAAAAATGCGCTATTAAAGACCCCTTTAACAACACTTTTTTCTAGCACTGGAAAAGGGGGTCTTTAATAGATTTTTTAGCTAGAAATATTAAATACCTAGAACTATTTAAACACATAATTGTAGTAGTGATTCCACTAGTTGACTATATAGTAACACACCCTAGTTGTCTGTGTATAAAGTTTCCCAAAAAATGGGTTTGTCATCCAGCGATAACTTCTCTCTCAGGAGAGACCTCCTTTATCTCTATAATCCCTTTTTCCCATACCACTCTTTAGATACGGAGATACCCAAATTATATCTTACAATATTATCATCCTCATACTTGAAAATGATGGCACATTCTCAAAAAAATACAATGACAAGGGAAAATAATTAACCCTTTGGTCAAATCTAAAGAACATAAATTATACCCCCCCAATGTCCTTACTGTATGACATTAAACTGCATAGCATAATTTCCTAGTTGTATGATATTAATATGAAACTAATAATGTCCTAGTCATAATATGTTAAACTATACAATAATTTCCACACTGTAAGACATTAAACTACATGGTCAATGTCCTGGTCACACGACATTAAACTACATGATGCTTCAACCCTTATTAGAAAGGGGACTCCCCCATGACATTAGTCATTTAAAAAAATTTTACCCTCCTTATCAAAAACCAAATTCGTGTTGTATTAGTTTCCTATTCATGGACAGTCCCAATATAGATTCTCTATTTATTCCCAAACAACTTCCCTTTTAAAAAACCACCTATCATGGTCTTCAGAAGTCCAAATCATCATAAAATTACTTCGAACATCAGCAATAGAATGCGAAAGTTCTTGAGATATCCCTTTTCTAAATATAAATTAACACACCCTAGTTGTATTTTCATTATTTTCCCAAAACATTTCAGGCCCCTTCATCCAAAGGATGATACTATTTGACTATTCAGTAACATGCCCCAGTTTCCTTTGCATAAGATAGCCCACAAAATGGGTTTGTCAACTAGTGGTAACTTTGTCATCATGAGAGACCAGCTCTTCTCCCTAATATCATGTTTTATATTCTAGAATCTCAAAATCAAGGCTCAAAATCCCCATCAATTATCTTAATAATGTTGGAACATTATTGGCCAACAAGACTAGTTTGAGCCATAACCCCAAAATTGATGTTCAAAGTTGTTCGATCTAAAACACCAATATCATTAGTCTATATGTCATGAATTTAAACTCACCAAAAAAAGAAACATATTAATTTCTAGATTGAAATCACACAAAGGGAATTCTGAAAAAAAATCAGTCTCAACTCGCTACACTTTCACTCTATGTGGATTAGGACAAAATCGACCAATGAAATAGGCACAAAACTTGTTAGGCTGAAAAACTAAAAAGGGGGTTCTAAGAAAAATCCAAGTCTCACCCATTGAGACTTCATTATATTGGAATTAGGAAACAATTTGGGAAATTTCACAAATGATGAAAAGTTTTTAGGGTTGTTTATGTGACCCTTGAAACAGTCCAACTATGGTCGCTAGGCCATATAGATTAGAAAAAAATTAGAGCATCTTCCCATCCATATCACTACAGTTACAAATAGATGACGTAGAGATGTATTGCTATGAAGATAAAATTCAATGTTATATTATGATAAGTGAATGAAAATAGGGATGAATACATAGATGATTATAAACAAAATTCTTTTCACTTATAAGACAAAAAGAAAGATCATCCACAAGATGGAGTCTCTCCCCACCCATTACAAATCACCATCAACATTACTCTTAATTTGTTGAATGAATTCCCGACCCCATAAACTACCTATCAAAGGCTAGATAACTGATCATTTTTAGTCTCCTCATCCCAACAAAGTTTCTCCACTATGATCATAATAGTAGTTGAACCTTCAGTTTGAGCTCCTTCCAGTGAATGGTGAAGTTATATAGGCTCCCCTGAGCTACATACAATTCCTACTGATGGATCTATATTTCAACGGTCTTATAATTAATCCATTATCTAAATTTTGACAAATTCTTAGCATGGTTGTCCACCTTTTGGGATAATGTAGCTCAAAGATCATCAATGTTGACAATAAACTTTTCCATTATGAGGTTCTGTTGAAGCTCGTGTTCTCACTCCCATTTGTGAATGACCACCTTAATAGTTCCGTGGATTATATAGTAATTGAATATGTCATATACTAGCATACAAAACAGGAATGAAAATCAAAAAAATCTTAAAGGAAGGTATTCAAAAGTAGTCTCAGACATTATTTTTCAGATGTCCGACCAATCCATATGACAAGTGATGTAAAGGGTATTATGTATCTCTGAATCTAACTCAGAGGCACTATCAGGGGGAGAAATGTATTCCGGGATCAATTCAATCAATGAGGAATCCTGCTCCACCCCCTTCAGGACAGTAATGAATTTTTATTTTTTACATTAGATGCGTTAAAATTACAAATTTTCTTTTAAGCCTAACAACATAATTTGATGGAAATGGACATAGATAATACTCATTATTACCCTTGAAAGAATAAAAAATGGAAAATATTTGGGATGATGAAAGCATTTGGTGATACTCATCCAGTGACAGGTCATTGGATTGGGAAGATTCCTCCCTACAATCCCTGAACATAGTAGCTTGAGTAGGGACCTCTTGATAAGGGGCTCTATCTTGAGTCTACCTAGATCTCACCAAAGGAGGCTCAAGAAGGCTATATGTTTCAAGATCCACATGATCCAGGCCCCCCTAAATAGTGGGATCAATGTGGACTTTGAAACTTTATTCATGCACTGAAACTGGAAAATTGTTTGTGGATGGAGCTGTACAATTCAACTATTCATGATCAAAACATCAGGAAAAAAATTGGTTGCACCAAAATAAAGAACCAGGTCTAATCAATTCCCTAAAAAATTCCTCAAACTCTTCTGAAGAGGGGAGAAGATTAATATATTCCATAATTTCTTTAAATTTATTTAACACCCCAAGACTTTTGTTAGTCTCGCCCATGGGTATTCCTAAAACACTTAACTGAGAACCTAGTTTAATATCCACTTTTGAAGACCCGAGACCCCAAATGAACTCATTAGAGACAACCATAGGGTCATCATCAGTTGTTACAGGGTGCTCTGGTGCATGAGATGAAACTGAAATATCATCTGGAATAAAAATAAACATTTGGAATATGATGCCTCATTATATAACTTTTAACATTACTATAATCCTATCTCTCTATAGTGGCAGGGGTGGTGACAGGAACATATGATGTAACGTTAACCCTTGACACTTCTTTTGTTAAGGGAGGTGACTAGCTAGCAAGAATATATGTTTGGTCCAAATTGTACTCTTTTTTTCTTGGAGGCTTGTTTCCAATCCCCATGATAGAGTAGAGTGAAGGAGATTCTGCAACCATAGATAGGGTTAAACATTTGTTCTGGATAAATCATTGATAAATGATATCATGGAGAGTTACCATCACTAATGAGGCACATTTCCAAAGATCTTATTCTCTAATGTTATTTATTTTTAAATGGAGGGTGGCTAGAACTGGCCTACTAAAAGATAGATATTGGAGGGGATAGTGGATGTTTTTCCACTATCTCAAAATCCATTATCTTCTGGCCCAGAGATATCTCTCCCAATTTGGGAGATGATTCGTTATTTTCTAGAAAAGTTCCATTCATGCCACATTGGGGTTATGGAATCTTATTTGGTTTTCCCCTGACCCACTTTAAGTCAAGATGAAATTTCCCTCAACAATAGAGCTTTATTTTAGATAAAGTAATAGAATAAAAAAAGCAGATATTTTAAAAGGAGAACTTATATCCCTGGGATCAACATAGTAATTCCATTCCTTGGAAGATGGGTGGTCAACCCCTTCAATAACACCCCATCTCAACATTTTCTCCACCCGTCTTGTGGTAGTGATCTAGTTTTCAATTTAACAAATAAACATCTCCAATTACCATAGATAAATCCCCACCTCCGTGGGATTTTCCTAAAAATGATGATTGGGTGGGGCTTGAGAATATTCGGTTTTTGGGATCCACAACCCATCATACAGAACCGACCACACGACTTCAGCATCAGGAGACATGTCCTACCAAAATTGGAGTTCTTTTGGACACACACATTCAGGGGCCATACCATCCTAGTGTGAAGAGGATTTAATGACCTTTGGCCTCATGAGATTTTTGAATCTCTCTTTCACTGATGAAAAATAGGAAAATGGAACTTGAGGCTCTTCGAAATGATGACGACCAGACCACAGTGTCTTAACATCAGTTATCATAGCACTTTTGAACATAAACGGTGGATTATACCACATGTGGGGTTGTTTGGGAAATCATGGTACCTCTTCATCTATATATTTAAAAGAATTAAATGCACATTTTTGGAGGTGTAGTAGCTTTTCTAACCCACTTTCCATGCCCAATATTTGTCCCAGCTCCAACTCAAGGGGAAACATCTGCTAACAATCTAGTAAGATATATTGAAATCTTGGACTGAACATAAAAATAGGTAAATCCAATGGGAAAACCCAATGGATTTAGGTTGATAACCTCTCAACTTATCTCCATTGCTGCAAGAATATAAAACTATCGGTCTACCATTGGGTGATTTTCTTACTAGACATTCACTAGAGGAGGTATGATTATTTTTTGCAGGAACTTGAATTAGTGTGGAAAAACTATACAGATCATGAGCCTCACATATGATCTCGTCATTAATATGGGTCACCAATATTCCATCCCTAAAAGAGATCATGTATGATCTTAGCACATCGCTAGCCTTTCCATTATTAGTAAATCTCTTAGTAGGATTGTCTATATAGAGAAAGAAATTGAACTCACTGAATAGGTTCAACATTGTTAAGGTATCATTGGGATTAAAGGTCAAGAGATAAATACAATAAATGACCTGAAAAAATGGTAAAAATTGGACTCAGGGAATCTTAACATCTCTTAACACTGTGTGGGTTATAAAGTCGGATGAGGCCCATTTATATAACACTTGGAAATTCCCTCTGTTCTGAAAGGGGCCTTCCCTATGTGAATATGTAGCAGACATCAGTGGGGTTTTTCTAGGATAGGAATTTCCAATCATATAGGATTCTTGTCTACCAGCATAGCTATAATGACGAACATCCCTGGACTCACACAATCATTGGAGTCCTAGATAAGATGTAGTTAGATTCCTAGCCACATGGATAAAAAGCCTGTGAGATGTGTCTTTACAGGTATGTTGGACTTAGTCTTCTACCCCAATGGTTTGTGCACCCCATTTTCCAAAGATGGCTAGAATGTATTTGGAGAACCCCTCTTCGCCTTCTTGGGACATTCCATAGGATGCTTTCAAGTGGGGTCATTACTCTTCGGATTAGTAAAAGCACTCATCCATGCTATATGATAGATATCCCCCTCTGACAAGGGTCTTCCTTCTTAATGTACTGAGCTATCTTCAACAAATCATACACCGAAATTAGACTCCATTCAATGTCACTCCAAGTCGCTCTTAGTTTGATGAACTCTTCATAAATATCTCCAAGGACTGGAGCCTCGAAAATCATGTGAACATCCCACAAGATGATACCAAATTCCCCATGCATCAGGTGGAAGGATTTAGTTTGTAAAATCCATTATATTTTCAACTCAAGGATGGATTCAAAGTTATTATGTACATATTTATGTTCCAAAAAGATAGATACATAGATTTAAAATACTTCCTACTTGGTCGGATAGTTAGAAATAGTATGAAACACACAGTATGCCCACATCAACTCAAGCCTAACACCTCCTCCTGGGAGGAGATCATAGTCATACATCCAACCCTTTGACTGGTCTATCTTAGAATCCTATAATATGAATAGGTAATAGTGACCCTTTAATTCAGGAATGTGTGGCTTTAAATATGGTGAACATTGGTTGTGATGAATTATATAGATCATAGATGATGTTCCAACATTAATATATTCACCCATTCTAGAAACATTAGCAGTAGTGAAGTTCCAATAGTCTTGAGACCAAGAAAGAGGAGTGTAATTACTGAACTTAGGTATGAAGAGATCCTTTAGATGACCATGGATTTAGAGTGTAAGATAATTAATTCTAGGGTACTCATGATGATACTTCATTATATTACCCTCCAGACTAGGTAGAGTAGTTCCACATACATTATAGTAGTTAGGGCCTAGATCTTTTACCACCTCCTCAATTTGATTTCCATCTTGTTAATTAGAAAAAATAGTCTTCCGAACGAACATTGAATTTACAATAAAGCACTAAGATTATAATTATAAACAAGTCTTATTTTCATGAAAATTTTCAGAAATATGGAAATTTAGAAAAGGCATGAGCTCGCACTAGTTTCCCATGCAAGTGACCTCATGTAGGTCTCTTGCCTAAGAGGTCTCACGTAGGAAACTTACCTAGATATATGTATCATGTCGGTTGGTGTATACATTGTCTATGAAAAAAATGATTTATAAAATAATCTTAAAAATAATGTCTTTTCGGAACACTAGTGTAGTGTGACTAGGGATACAGAGGTTTGACGACCATCCACTAAAACAGTGGTCCTATTTATAAACGTGGGGGAAACTAAGTGTGTCCCACCCAATAATCCCACCTAATCAATAGTCACAAGTAGAATACCTGTATGGGAGACCTTTGTAGACTACCTCCATGATCTATATAACCTTTTCATCCCTTTACTATAGAATCAGATCCTCCTATTTTGATCACATCCAATCTGGTGGGGGGATTTTTTTTGACGCTCCATATTGTCACATTGATAAAAAGGTGTTAATGGGGAATAAAATAAGTAAAATAAAATTTGAAGATAAAAAGGAAAAAGGACTCACCCATTTGAAAAAGGCCCTCTCTCTAGGTACCCAAAATAGCATCGGTGTGCAGGGAACCTACACACCATCCTACACAATGAGCATGCACATCATCCTGCGTGACCGACCTGCACAAGCTAGCTCCTTCTCCCATGGTCCCATATTTCCCTGCAAAGAGGACCCTGAGTCTCTTCAATTTTATGGATGAAAATTACTTATAAACTCTCAACACTCTTCTCACCCTTGTACTCCACCTAGTTTCTCTAAGAATTTCTAGGTAGCCCTCCAAAACATGAAGAAGAGGGAATTAGGGGGGGGGGGGGGTAGTGGAATTCAAGTCATCCCACGTTCTAAAATACATAATACCTATACGAGGAAACCATTAGGCTTGGTTGATTAACATTAGCATGAGGTAACCTTCTCTAATAAAGGACCTGTGAAATACACTATTAGAAACACCAATAGATACCCTTGAATCCTTGGGAAGATCCTCTCTCAAGTGTTGTTTCCAAGGTGGATTGTTGCCCAAAGTACCTTTAGCCCACACAAGACTACCTATGAAAAGAACCACCAGATTTCATTGGCCTACCCGCAGAAAGTACTCCCAAGCTGCACAGGAATACCCCATGTGAGACCCCTTTGTCTCTCCCAACCGTCAGCCTGCATGATCCATTTCTCAATCCCCCTTCCTAGCCAATAATGTAAGGGCACCTCTTCATTTGGATCCCTTACTTGAAAGGGACCAAATTGAAACTTCTACTAAATCCTCCAAACATGAAAAACAATGGAATGCGTCACACCAACATTTATCACATTTGGGTATGTATTCCTTTGGTTATAAGTTTCCCACACTTTTCTTACATGATAGGTATAGACCTTGGGGTAAATGTGAGTATGAATCCTATATTTCATGAGGACACTGACCCTAGGAGAAGTGTTAGGGAACTTTTTGTCCTGGATACTAGGGTTAGGACCTTGTCCTTCCCTAGTTGTCTCTAAGACCTGGTGTCGTTTTTTCTAGGTGGGGTGGGTGAGGATCATACTTGAATTTCCCTTTTATAGGGATTGAGATCCTCCTATTTTAAATAATTTTAGGGAATTCTCATTGAGTAATCCTGTAGAATTTCTTACGGGACCTCTCCAGATTAATTCCTTTATCCTTCTCTATGCCAGGGTACGACGATGAGAAGGTTGGGGCCTACAAGAGTCCTTTATTCTTCCCTCACACCACCAGCCTCTTCCACTGGTGGAAAATAGATCATACGGTCCTCCAAATCTTTGAATTACCCTTATTTGTCACACCAAGAATAAATCAAATTATCTTAAGGGATGGCTATGATATTGGCATCTATATGGCTAGACACATGTTTTGATAGAGAATATTAATTAATATAGTCCTCTCTCCTTCATTCAAAGGGGATCCATAGGTGAGGATTCTTTAGGCCATATATCCAACATTAATGGTCCCCCTACTCAATATAATCCCAAACATCTCCTAAAAGGGAATCCTACAATATGGTATATGCCCTGAAACCCAATCAATCTTGGTACTCTAATTCAGTGTAAGCCTCAACCACTATTTACATGGGAATCCTTCTCAAGAGTAATCCATAACCAAACCTCAGGTACTCGAGGAATACTCTTAAATAATAAGGCCTAACTTAATCCTCTTAAAGAGCTATACTCCCCTTTATGAAAAAACTGAGGGCCTACATAGGCATGGGTCCTCACAACCCAACTACATGGGCTTTGATTCCTATCAAAATAAGATACATAGGAAGCCTCACTGAGGTTCAAACCCAACACCCCAAATCAACCCTAATTCTCTCTAGTCCATATTCCTAGTGGGTTTTCATTAAACTAGGGAATTTATATCCATTATAGGTTCCCTAGATCATTTTGACATAATTTCCTCACCAAACTTTTGCTGAGCACCATTCGCCTAGATGTCCTCACCAAATGACATTAAACTGCATTGTTTGTTCCTCATCACATGACCTTAAAAGGTATAATGTTTCATATTATGTGGCACCAAAACACATGGGTTCTGATTCCTTTCACATGGATATGTAGGAATCCCATTCATGGTTCCCATGCCGACATAAAAACAACTCCAGTCTCCCGGGATAATGACACACTCCACAACACCTCACTGTGTAGGTCAAAACTAGCATCATAATAATAATGAACAAATAATCTATAATTACTACATAATAGGATACCATTGATAGAGAACCTGAGATATATATAGGTATATCCATTGATGAAGCCCCTCTGATACATACATATTATTACAATTTCTATACATGATAATAATTTATTGTTAATTCAAGGGTGAACCATGGAATAATTTGGAATTAATGAAGTATTAAGGAATATATCATAAATTTATAAGAGATACCCGAAGTAGGAAGCAATTCCCCCAAAAGGGTGTGGGGAGACCGACTTCCCATCCTCTAGACCAATAAATGTTATTAGGAATCATTGGACAAACTACCAAATGAGTGAATGGATTTTTAAAGAAAGTCCCTCATTGATACATAACCGTTGGGAGTTTCTAGTTCCACTAATAATCCTATTGAAAACTGTTCAGAAATTGTAAACCCTATGTGAATGATTACACAAAACTCAACCCCCTACCATCAATCGTATGACTAATAATTTTATTTAAAAAATAATTATCTATTGATTAATATTTCTAAGTTTCAAATGTCACTAAATATTCTCATATTACCTCGTGATAAGAAGAGTGTTCCCTTTATTGTCTATTTGATAAAAATTCCCATTTTTTCATCTTTTCATAAAATATTTTTTGGATTAACCTTTGATTAGGAAACCCATATTATTTGATGAAAAATAAATTCTCAAGTCCCATATTTGATGAATGATTAAGTATTTAATTGAAGTATATCTATAATAAAACCTCCATTTTTTAAAATTAATCTTTTGTAAGCCTCATATTTCAACTTCCTTATATTTTCAAATCTCCATCATTTCCAAATATAATGGTTTAATGATTGTGACCCATGACATTCTTCAATAAATTAATATTCCCAAAAAATTGGGAAGAACACCCACTATCAAGGATCTACATGATATTTTTATTTATCACATATAGATCAATATTTTCCAGTATAACATTCTCCTCCTCATTCTTTTCATTCCAGGATACTTTAGGCACATTTGTAAAAAGTAAGGGTCTCTCTTATTTTTTTTCAAAACTATCAAAAAACTCTTCTTCTTATTCTTTAAATATGTAATTCTTGTTTCCCAATAGAATAATTTACAATGATATCATATTTGTTCTCCTTGATCTAGTAATGAAATTATATCCACTATTTTATTTCATATAATTATAATCTTTAAAAACAAACTTTTAGTAATAAATACAATACCCATAAAAATAAAATACTCTTTTTGGTGTAAGATATGTCTATTTAAAATTTGTTTACTTTAGGTTCCTCATATTTTAGATAGATATTTACTACTTCAGAGTATGTCATGGTGTGAAGAAAATAGCCACAAATTAGTAGTTCATTAGGGGAAAGATTTTATCTCTTTGTAACTGACATATTCAAAGCCTCTAAACAGATACCTAGTTTTTGATAAACCCTTAATAGTTAGGAATTTTCTCCAACCTTCAAATTTAATTTCACTTTAGAGCCTAACACCCTTCTTTCCGATGATTTTTATTTAAAATAATTTTAATTTTACCCATAATGTTAGAAATTTGATCATTCAAAACATTCTTAACACTCCTTGTGCCTCTTTCACCAATTTTTCACACTCTTCATTAGAGAATTATCCACTATATAAATTTTTATTGGAACCTTTTTTTCATTTTATCTTAAAGACTCTTCTTAAATATAACAAATTATTATTCAAGAGTTGAAGTATTATTTTATTTCTCCTTGATGCAATAATTTTCTTTAGTAATAACCTTATCTTGTTACTCTATTTTAATCTTAACATACACAAATTTTATTTTATTTTCTTCACCAAAAAATTGTTCTTACACATCATTATTTAACCATATTATTTTGGATTTGGGTTGATAATAATACTTCAAATACTCTTTAAATATTTCATTAAATTTCCTATTCATTTTCTTTTGTATTTCCATATCATCAAAATTACCTTTGAGTTCTCCCTTAAAATCTATAACTCTTTATGGTTTATTATTTTCCATAGTTTTAGATTGATTTTTATTAATCATTTCAATAAAAATAACATTTGAATATTATTTAAACTCTATCAAACCTTATTCAAGGAAAATATCATCATCATCATCCTCTTTATAAACTATGATCTTCCTTTGAAACTTTTCACTGTATATATTAATAAATTTAAAGATTCATTTAGGGGGAAATTTTCTTTACTAATTTTGTAGGAATTTAACCTCACCTTTATAACCAAAAAAATCATTTTACTCATTCAAGTAATGTATTTGACTATTCTTTATTGAAATAAATCCAATTGAAACATTCCATTGAATATTCCTTTTCTACATTGAATTTTTTAGCCACAAGTGATCGAAAGTCATCACTTATATCCCCTTCTATGTCTACAATTGTATTGATTTCAAGTTTATACAAGGATTTGAATTCAATATCATAATATAAATCTTTTAAAATTTCTTATGGATTCATTCACATCTCATATTCAACTAAAATTCTTTGTTGGTTATTGAGTGAAAGCTATGTAGGGTTACATTCTTCAAGAAATTAATGCTTTAGATTTTAAAAAGATTGAAATATTTATAAGTTTTTATTTATGATATCCACATTAATCATTTAATATCCTAGTCCAAGAGTAGATATAATATATTTAATGATTTGGTTGAATAAATATTTAAATAATAAAACAAGTTATGAAACACATGAAACTTTTTATCCTTCACTTAGTATCGCCTTCATAAATGTTGTCTAGTTTATCAAAAATAAATTTAATAATTTTTAAAAACATTAAATTCATATAAATATGATTTTATAAGGATATCGATATCTAATTTGGTGCCTTATAATTATCATTAAGAAAATGTTTATCCATTTCATTCAAAGAAAACTCTATGGGATTACTCAATTGAATTCCATGAATAGCAGTAATGAAAACAACAAGTTTGAGATATTGTAGGTTTGATCTCATATAATTTTTTTTAAATATGATAATTTTATCCATTTAAGAGACAAACACCATTTGTATTCACAATATTCTATATATAAAATATAATTTCATAATGGATTCGTCAATACATAACTTGGGGGATCTGATACCACTCAATTCAACTATAGTCCCAAAGTCACCCAAACAGGGGGGTTGGACTCAGGTATCGCATTTTATTTCCATCCTAAAATAGATATTATTACCTTATTGGAAAGAACACATAACCTTTTAATTGCAATCAAACAACTATGACATCCAAATTTAATGGAATAAACGTGATGATACATTAATACTACTTGGTTTAGCATAAAAGGATAATATAAGGAGCATATACTGATAATTTGAAAATATACCATATAAATCATTATATAGTACATGTTATTAAAAGGTTTAGGTAAGTCTCACTTATAAACCAAGGTCCACTACCACATTATTTCTCTACAATCACAACTTATAATAAGTGAATAAAAATAGACAACACATAGGACCCTCTTAAATAATATTAATAGAACACTTAAACACCAAAATAAAAATGGTGTTTTATAAATTTGTAAAGCCTCCTTGATCAAATCCAAATCATGGATGACATTATTTGAAGCTTTACCTTTTGGTTTATAATTCTAGTTGTGCTGAATTATACTATAATTCCTTTAATCATGTATTTACGCTATAATAATATCCTTTTATAATTCTTAAAATATCATTGATTTGATTTTCTAAATTATTCATCTAATGAATTACATATGTAATACCCTTATTGGTTCTAAATTTATAAATAATAAATGAACTTATTCACTCAAAATTAAATATTTTTAACTGATAAAACCTTGATTGAACAAGTTCTTAGAGAGTTCTGAAGTGGTAGATCCTGATAGAATATCGATTTAAAATATCTATACAATTAGTGGAAAGGGATCCACTATTAGAGTAAATTATGAAGTTTTTATTTTGATTCTGTTTATCAGTAAGGATTCCTATGGATTTGTTTCCTTCAAACCATGTTTAGAATATATCCACTTGATTATACATAAGGAATTTTCATTTTCTAATGAGGTAGATGATTCACTAGTGGATGAGAAGATGACCAGGGATAGATTATGAGACCATATCCAAGTCCATTTTTATGGTTTGTATAAGGCCCCAGCCTTAAACCTTACTTAATCTTGAGTTATTACAAGATTACACATTGAGGATCTTTTCAGGTTTAGAGTTTTAGAGAATTAGATCATGAAACTTTCATTACATTCCACATTTAAACAAAATGGTTACATAAAAGACAGTATTGATTTTTCCCATCAAAGGAAACATAATTAAAATAAAACATGGATTCTTTCTTGACACTTCCTTGACACTATCATCACATCATGTACCTTTCCCTTGACCTGTGAAAAAAATTTCAAAAAAACTTGGGATGAGCATAAAAAGCTCAGTAAGGGATATAAAAATATGGAAAGGAAACATGAGTACATATACACATAAGAATGAAATCATACTTTACCCATAAAACATAAGAACTTTAACATACCTCATCAAATCATGAACAAATCATAGAAATCATAAGACATAAAAGGTAACATGAGACATTCATAACATTCTTACGTAGGGAGTAACCCTCTTGGTTACGTTTGGAATACCCACCACAGGATATTCCCTAAATCACTTCGGAGAAACCTTAACGTTTCACTCATTCACGTTACCCAATGCATTGGAGAGCTATATCGGGCTCACCCGCCTTTAGTTTATCACGGAACCACCCGTATTCATAATAATTCCCAAGAACCATAACATAATCTTATCACATAAAACATGCATAAAGGAAACATAACATTTCCACCTTTCGATAACAAGATATCAATACCACACATTGATATAAAAACATTATGAAAAACATTTTCAATACCAAAATAAAAGAAAAGTAAAACATGGTATTTATTTTTCTTTTAAAAAGAAGGTATGGCTTGTAGAGGAAGCCGAAACTCAAATAATGGTCACGGCGGCGGAGAAGTCGTTGTCGCCGCATACGTATGAAAAAAACATTCCCTTTTGTCGTTTAGTAAACACTTCGTAGAAAAAGGATTCCTTTTGAATAAACATAAAAGTAAAAGGGGTTTATACACCATATAAAATAAAGTTGTGTATAAAACAAAATATTCCTCAATGAAAGGAGATTGAGACGAAGTCCCATACAAAGACGATATCCTTGGTTTAAGGATAAATCAATTACATAATTATGTGTGACAAAATAATACACCAAATATAAGTGGATATTAAGTATTTAGCAATCAGAGGTTATTCACACATATTCATAGAACGACATATTCAAGGAGTACAAGTTTATCCCAAAGAATCAAATTTGGGTTAAGAAGTTCCCTTGAAAAAATTTGACAGCCTAACGGCGTAACTGCAAAATTCAGAAAATGAGTTGATGAGAGATAAAAAGGGTATCTCATCACATGGACATAAAATTTAAATCAATATGGATATAGAAGAACATATCCCAACATAATAGTATGTGAATTAAAAGACATAACAAAAGAATTCTTTTAAAAAGAGGAGGGTGAAAGGTTCCTTTATCGACATGGGTATATTTCGAAACATACAACCCGTGAAAGAAGGACAATACAACATTGATGTAAATACTCATAAATGAAATTATATTACACAATGAGTAAAATAATGGGTAGAAAATACACCACTCAAAGGAAATTGTTTCAAATGTATCATAAATCTCACGGGAATAAAAGTGAGATGAAAAATCCCTTACGAAAACTCGGCAGCCTAACAACGCCACTTAAAACTTACAAAAATGGATTGATGAGATAAAATAGGATCTCTCATCATATTAAAATAAAGTTTACAGAAAGTGGAATATAAAATAACATCCCCTAACATAAAAAAGATAAGCATAAAACAAGTGACATAAAAGAGAGTACTCAAAAAGAAAGAGAGAGGTTAGATCTCTTACGAAAATTCGACAGCCTAACGGCGCCACTCAAAACATCCAAAATGGATTGATGAGAGAGAATAGGGTCTCTCATCATATGAACATAAAAATTACATTAAGAGTAATATAAAAGAACATCCCAATAACAAGAAATATGAGCTTTAAAAGGAATGACATAAAAGAGTTTACTTAAAAAGAAAGAGAGGAGTATGATCCCTTACCTCAAGTCCAACTTGTCTTGTTCGTTTCATTATATTCCGGAATAATAAAGTTTGGTCAATTTATAATTGCATAAGGACCTCCTATAAAGATTATTATTCAGTTCATATCACATATTTTAATGTTATAATAATTGGTTAATAATATGAGTTCATATCAGACGTTTTTGTCGATATTTGGTACATGAGTCAAAAATTGAACTTGTTGGAAAATAATTTTCCATGTAGTTATAGGTACATAATATACATAATAGTATTGATGTTTTAAATATCATATATATCCAGTATATAATAATTTTATACTATTCCATATCATTTGGAGATAAAAAATTAAAAGCATCGTTCATGGAGATGGTAGGCCGTACGTACGCATGAACGTTACTTTAATTTTTTTGTCATATTAATGGAATTAAAACAAAATGAGATATATATATGTTATAATTCCAGAATGATATCCATAATTTAGATGTAATATATTACATATATATCCATTATATATATGTACTTATAATAGTACATAACATTTTGAGATAAGAATTGAAATGTACCGTTCATGGAGACGGTAAGTCGTACGTACGCATGAACGCTACTTCCATTTCTATTTCATATTTAATGGAATTAAAACATAATTATACATAATAGTATTTTAATTCCAGTATGGTATCATATATAATATCATTGAATATATCTTTTATACGTACCACATATGGTATTAATGAATCAAATCACTTTGAGGGGGCGGTAGTCTGCATTTCCATAAATGAAGATATCGCGTTTACCCATAATGGAAACCATAAAGGTATGCCACAAATGAAAAATACAGAAGAGTAAGTAAAACATAAACATATTATATATCATATATAAATATAGTGTCATCTTAATGGCCACCTTTGAAGGTGTTAGAAGAATGTTGAACAATCATCCTTTCGTGAGGCAGAAATTCGCCATCCACAGAAACAGTATGTTCTTTAACCATTAGATGTAGGTGTGTGTAAGTTTAGCTCTAATACTTCTTATAAAAACATCCTAGTATATTAAAGATACTTTAGTTGTTACAAAATAAATGAATAAAAAGAGTTTAGGGGGTTGGAGAAGCAAAATAAAACAAAAGGACTCAAGTGAAGACATTACCTTAAAATCGGGTAACTCCCTTTGGTTTGAGCTCAAAGGCTTCCTTGGGAAGACTTATACCCAAAGTGAGGCTTCTAAGAGTTAGAGAGGGATGTGGAGAGAAGAAATGGGCAGGGGTTGGTCGAGCCAAAGGCTTTTGAAGTGTGGGTAAGGAGGTAGAGGTGGGGGCTTTTTATAAGAGGAGAGGAGGGGCACTCTTGGAAAGTAAAGAAATGTTACTTTATTTTAGAATGAGTTTCATATTTTAATGGTCCCACATTGATGTGTTTCGAGGATACGGTGATAAGGGTTCTAAATCCACCCATCCAATAGGTTTTGGACATGTGTAGGTCTTAGATGTTACATTATATTTCCATTTTATTTAAATCGTTAAATAATGAGGTCATCGCTGCATCATCATGATGTCATAAATAATTTAATTTATTTAATGTCTAAAAATTATAAAAAAATTATATGATGTATGAAATCTTTTTATCCTTCCAATGATTATTTATAGTCAAAAATCGGACTTGTATAACCCCATGTAAAATTTTTTTTAGTAAAACATATCATGTTTGTGTCGTTTTTACTTTAACATTAAATAAAAAGTTATTTATGTCATTTCCCAACCAAAGTGGCTCCATGGGGTCCCAAAGTTGACCCATGGATTGTCTTGGTCGGCCATGACACATCAAATGAGGGTAGGAAATGTGTCAATATCATCTCATATTATTAAAACATTATTTTTACCTTAAGCTACACTAATTACCTCTAGTCGCGATTAAAAACATAATAAGTTACTATTCACCAAAATATTATTTTAATCCCATTGAACCACATTTTAATTCTTAATGACAACCATGTATGTCGGATTTTTTAAATTCAAAACATAGAGGTGGTAAAATTTCATTTTAATGAAAAATCAGTTTTTATAAGTATCACTTAGTGGTTTCACTATTCATCAAAAATTGAAGTTTTTCAGAAAAATACCAAAACTTCACCCTAAGCTATATTTGATATTCCAAATACAAAAATGATTTCTATTTTAAAAAATTCAAAACATATTAGTTTCATTAATTAATTTAATAATTAATTCCCGCTGTCAGAGAAAATAGTGTGTTTTTATGGAACAATAAGTATCAAAAGATTGACACTAGTTTAAGTCCAATTTCAAAGTGAAATTAATTCCAACGACCACTATTGGATTAAATGGTAAAAATATATTCTAATTTCACTTTAAAACCAATTCAAAATATAATCTAATCATATAAATAAATTATATTAAAAAGAGGTTTTGAATTAAAATACAACATTTTTCACTATTCATTAAAAATTGAACTTTTTCGGAAAAATACCAAAATTTTACACCAAGTAAATTTTGATGTCCCGATTCTAAAGAAGAAATTTATTTTGTCAAATATAACACATAAAATTTTCAAAAATTGGATTTAAAAGAGGTTCTCCATCAAAAGGCGGTTAATCGACCTTTTAAAGAATATTAGAATGTTTACGCTTAAAATTGTATTCATTCGTATTTTCAATCCTCTAACATTTATTGTAAAAAGTAAAAATACTTGACAAACATATATAATAATTTTGTAGTTATTTATATTCATTCCCACCATCACAACAGCTAGGCGTTAACTACCATTTAAAATAATATTATTTTATTATTAGAGTGCAACATAAGATTTCCAAGAAACTCGTTGTTGCGTGTTGGGTACGCCATCGAGCATAGCGTCCCCTTTAAAGTTATATTAATATTTTATTCACAAATATGGATAAATGTGAAAATTTCATACTCGTTATTTACCTAGGGTGTTACATCCCTCCCCCCTTTTGGGAATTGCGTCCTCGCAATTTTAAAATTGGGCTTGGAAACTTCATTGAAAATCCCACATCGAAACAAGAGTCAGTAAAACAATCACTTTAAAATAAAGAAAGATAAGTACAAAGGTCACCCGAGTTAACCCATACTAGGATTCCAAGTATGAAAATATGGACATGGAGGAAAAAACAAAGGGTCATGTTCTGATGGAGAGTGATAATAAGCATGTCCAGGAGAAAGTTAACCATAAGAAAATCACAAACTTGTGATGGGTTAAACGGTATTCGATTCCCCAGTAGGAAAAGTTAAGAGAAAACATTTTTCTTTTAAGTTACTTTTCATTGATGGATTTATTTTTGAGCTTAACTAAATCATAATGAAACATACTTACTTGTCATGTAGACTTTCAACTTTTACTAGATTCCTTAATCAAATTCATATTTTCTCCAAAAGACAAGTATTTAGCAAGACTTGTTCGCATTAAGAGTACTATAATCAACTTCTAGAGAATCACCTAATCCACAAAATAGAACTATATACTTTCCATGTCTTTAGACTTTACCCAAAACCAAAACCAAAAAGGTTAGTACAAGATCAGATAATCCAGAAAAGGATAACACTTTATAAAAAGAAAATCTATTCTTAATCTCCAAAATTTTTCCAACAAAACCTAAAGTTCAACGAGGACCATTTGATAAACAATTTGTTCAAAAATTATTCAAAGTAAACCAAACTAATATTGAAACCCAAATATTTGAAGGATTTAGTCACATAGTCTTCCAAGTTAAATCGTAACATTTATCTCCAAACAACATCAGTTGCTCTTAATGTCTCGTATTGAAAAGTAATTAACCTAATCACATATCCTCCATGATAGGTTAATCATTTTCATAAATAACCCAAAATAAACTTACTCTTTATTCCTAAAATCATCTAACTAAAAATAATTAGTCAAACTAACCAGGGACTTCACGTAGTCCAGTGGTAGGCGATAAATACCAGTTGCACTTTGGTTGTGGGTTCGATTCCCGCAGCTTTGTCCGACGCGATGGGTTGTCACACGGTCTGTGTGTTGTCCTTTTTCCAAAACTATATAGTTCTTAAAACATTCCCCAAAACAAGATAAAATCTTCAAAAATAATCATAAAATATTTTAACCTCAAGTTTATCTCATGCCTTCCGTTTTCCATCATACCATATAATAACCCATAATTACCTCAAAAGTAAGGATCATATAAACCCTAATAGTTACTTTTATAATTATTACCTGAACTTCCACATCGATTGGTCATTTCGTACATGATGCAATACAGAACATACCAAGGTACAAGTGGTTTATTATGACTCCTTAATAATTGGTTTAGAACAACCACGAGTTTCCTCATCGAATCCCCCATTTCATTCAGTCTCTTAATCATAGAACCACCACAGTTTCCTTCAAACCTATTGTCACTTTGGTGCCTGCTATATCCATCAATTTACTAAAAAAAAGAAATGTCAGTGTGAGTATATCAACAAAACCATCATGTACTAATGAGGAAAATATACTTACTCATTCACTTTATCTAAAAACTACGACTCTTTCTGAAATCCTAACCATTATGGAAATGTCACTTATGCTTAAAGAATACCCTAACCTCTAATGTTATCTAAACCGACCTCTGATACCAACTATAAGGCCCCAACCTTAAACCTTACTTAATCTTGAGTTATTACAATATTACACATTGATGATCTTTTCAGGTTTAGAGTTTTAGAGAATTAGATCATGAAACTTGAATTACATTCCACATTTAAACAAAATGGTTACATAAAAGACAGTATTCATTTTTCCCATCAAAGGAAACATATTTAAAATAAAACATGGATTCTTTCTTGGCACTTCCTTGACACTATCATGACATCATATACCTTTCCCTTGACCTGTGAAAAACATTTCAAAAAAACTTGGGATGAGCATAAAAATCTCAGTAAGGGATATAAAAATATGGAAAGGAAACATGAGTACATATACACATAATAATGAAATCATACTTTACCCATAAAACATAAGCACTTTAACATACCTCATAAAATCATGAATAAATCATAGAAATCATAAGACATAAAAGGTAACTTGAGGCATTCATAACATTCTTACGTAGGGAGTAACCCTCCTGGTTACGTTTGGAATACCCACCACAGTATATTCCCTAAATCTCTTCGGAGAAACCTTAACATTTCACTCCATCGCGTTACCCAATGCATTGGAGAGCTATATCGGGCTCACCCGCCCATAGTTTATCACGGAACCACCCGTATTCATAATAATGCCCAAGAACCATAACATAATCTTATCACATAAAACATGCATAAAGGAAACATAACATTTCCACCTTTCAATAACAAGATATCAATACCACACATTGATATAAAAACATTATGAAAACCATTTTCAATACCAAAATAAAAGAAAAGTAAAACATGGTATTTATTTTTCTTTTAAAAAGAAGGTATGGCTTGTAGAGGAAGCCTAAACTCAAATAATGGTCACGGCGGCAGAGAAGTCATTGTCGTCGCATACGTATGACAAAAACATTCCCTTTTTTCATTTAGTATACACTTTGTAGAAAAAAGATTCCTTTTGAATAAATGTAAAAGTCAAAGGGGTTTATAAACTGTATAAAATAAAGTTGTGTATAAAACAAAATATTCCTCAATGAAAGGAGATTGAGACGAATCCCCATACAAAGATAGTATCCTTGGTTTAAGGATAAATCAATTACATAATTATGTGTGACAAACGAATACACCAAATATAAGTGGATATTAAGTGTAGAAAAATTAGAGGTTATTCACACATATTCATAGAACGACATATTCAAGGAGTACAAGTTTATCCCAAAGAATCAAATTTTGGTTAAGAAGTTACCTTGCAAAAATTTGACAGCCTAACGGCGTCACTACAAAATTCAGAAAATGAGTTGATGAGAGATAAAAAGGGTATCTCATCACATGGACATAAAATTTAAATCAATAAGGATATATAAGAACATATCCCAACATAATGGTATGTGAATTAAAAGACATAACAAAAGAAGTCTTTTAAAAAGAGGAGGGTGAAAGGTTCCCTTACCGACATGGGTATCTTTCGAAACATACACCCCGTGAAAGAAGGACAGAACAACATTGATGTAAATACTCATAAATGAAAGTATATTACACAATGAGTAAAATAATGGGCAGCACATACACCAATAAAAGGAAATTGTGGAAAATGTAGCATAAATCTCATGGGAATAAAAGTGAGATGAAAAATCCCTTACGAAAACTCGGCAGCCTAACAGCGCCACTTAAAACTTACAAAAATGGATTGATGAGATCAAATAGGATCTCTCATCATATTAACATAAAGTTTACAGAAATATGAATATAAAAGAACATCCCCCAACATAACAAATAGGATCTTAAAAGAAGTGAAATAAAGGAGAGTACTTAAAAAGAAAGAGAGAGGTTAGATCTCTTACGAAAATTCGGCAGCCTAACGGTGCCACTCAAAACTTCCAAAATGGATTGATGAGAGAGAATAGGGTCTCTAATCATATGAACATAAAAATTAAAGTAAGAGTAATATAAAAGAAAATCCCAATAACAAGAAAGATGAGCTTTAAAAGGAATGACATAAAAGAGTGTACTTAAAAAGAAAGAGAGGAGTAGGATCCCTTACCTCAAGTCCAACTTGCCTTGTTCGTTTCTTTATATTCCTGAATAATAAACATTGGTCAATTTATAATTGCATAAGGACCTCCTATAAAGATTATTATTCAGTTCATATCACATATTTTAATGTTATAATAATTGGTTAATAATATGAGTTCATATCAGATGTTTTTGTCGATATTTGGTACATGAGTCAAAAATTGAACTTGTTGGAAAATAATTTTCCATGTAGTTTTAGGTACATAATATCCAGAATAGTATTGATGTTTTAAATATCATATATATACAGTATATAATCATTTTATACTATTCCATAGCATTTGGAGATAAAAAATTAAAAGCATCGTTCATGGAGACGGTGGGTCGTACGTACGCATGAACGCTACTTTAATTTTTTTGTCATATTAATGGAATTAAAACAAAATGAGATATATATATATGTGTTATAATTCCAGAATTATATCCATCATTTAGATGTAATATATTACTTATATATCCATTATATATATGTACTTATAATAGTATATAACATTTTTAGATAAGAAATGAAATGTACCGTTCATGGAGACGGTAAGCCGTACGTACGGATGAACGCTACTTCGATTTATATTTCATATTTAATGGAATTAAAACATAATGATACATAATAGAATTTTAATTCCAGTATGGTATCATATATAATATCATTGAATATATCCTTTATACGTACCACATATGGTATTAACGAATCAAATCACTTTGAGGGGGCGGTAGTCCGCACTTCCTTAAATGAAGATATCGCATTTACCCATAATGGAAACCATAAAGGTACGCCACAAATGAAAAATACAGAAGCTTAAGTAAAACATAAACATATTATATATCATATATAAATATAGTGTCATCTTAATTTCCACCTTAGAAGGTGTTAGAAGAATGTTGAACAATCATCCTTTCGTGAGGTAGAAATTCGCCATCCATAGAAACAATATGTTCTTTAACCATTAGATGTAGGCGTGTGTAAGTGTAGCTCGAATACTTATTATAACAACATCCTAGTATATTGAATATACTGGATTTTTTATAAAAGAAATGAATAAAAAGAGTTTATTGGGTTGGAGAAGCAAAATAAAACAAAAGGACTCAAGTGAAGACATTACCTTAAAATCGGGTAACTCCCTTTGGTTTGAGCTCAAAGGCTTCTTTGGGAAGACTTCTTCCAAAAGTGAGGCTTCTAAGAGTTAGAGAGGGATGTGGAGAGACAAAATGGGCAGGGGTTGGCCGAGCAAAATGCTTTGGAAGTGTGGGTAAGGAGGTAGAGGTGGGGGCCTTTTATAAGAGGAGAGGAGGGGCACTCTTGGAAAGTAAGGAAATGTTACTTTATTTTAGAACGGGTTTCAGATTTAAATAGTCCCACATTGATGTTCTTCGAGGCTAAGGTGATAAGGGTTCTAAATCCACCCATACAATAGGTTTTGGACATGTGTAGGTCTTAGATTTTACATTATATTTTCATTTTATTTAAATCGTTAAATAATGTGGTCATCGCTGCATCATCATGATGTCATAAATAATTTAATTTATTTAATGTCTAAAAATTATAACAAAACTACTTTGATGTAGGAAATCTTTTTAGCTTTCCAATGAATATTTATAGTCAAAAATCGGATTTTTATATCCCCATGTAAAAAATTTGTTAGTAAAACATATCATGTTTGTGTCATTTTTACTTTAACATTAAATAAAAATTTATTTATGTCATTTCCCAACCAAAGTGGCTCCATGGGGTTCCCAAGTTGACCCATGGATTTTTGTGGTCGGCCATGACACCTCCAATGAGGGTAGGACATGTTTCAAGCTCATCTTATATTATTAAAACATTATTTTTACCTTAAACTACACTAATTACCTCTAATCGCGATTAAAAACATAATAAGTTACTATTCACCAAAATATTATTTTAATCCCATTGAACCACATTTTACTTCTTAATGACAACCATGTATGTCGGATTTTTGAAATTCAAAACACAGAGGTGGTAAAATTTCATTTAAACGAAAAATCAGTTTTTATAAGTACCACTTAGTGGTTTCACTATTCATCAAAAATTGAAGTTTTTCAGAAAAATACCAAATCTTCACCCTAAGCTATATTTGATATTCCGAATTCAAAAATGATGTCTATTTTAAAAAATTCAAAAAATATTATTTTCATTAATTAATTTAATAATTAATTCCCGCTGTCACAGCAAATAGCGTGTTTTTATGAAACAATAAGTATCAAAAGATTGACACAAGTTTAAGTCCAATTTCAAAGTGAAATTAATTCTAATGACCACTATTGGATTAAATGGTAAAAATATATTCTAATTTCACTTTAAAACCAATTCAAAAGATAATCTAATAATATAAATAAATTAGATTAAAAATAGGTTTTGAATTAAAATACAACATTTTTTACTATTCATTAAAAATTGAACGTTTCCGGAAAAATACCAAAATTTTACACCAAGTAAATTTTGATGTCCCGATTCTAAAGAAGAATTTTATTTTGTCAAATATAACACATAAAATTGTCAAAAAGTGGATTTAAAATAGGTTCGCCATCAAATGGCGGTTAATCGACCTTTTAAAGAATAATAGAATGTTTACGCTTAAAATTGGATTCATTCACATTTTTAATCCTCTAACATTTATTGTAAAAACTAAAAATACTTGAAAAACATATATAATCATTTTTTAGTTATTTATATTCATTCCCGCCATCACAACAGCTAGGCGTTAACTACCATTTAAAATAATATTATTTTATTATTAGTGTGCAACGTAAGATTCCCAAGAAACTCATTGGAGCGTGTTGGGTACGCCATTGAGCATAGCGTCCCCTTTAAAGTTATATTAATATTTTATTCAAAAATATGGATAAATGTGAAAATGTCATACTCTTTATTTACCTGGGGTGTTACAGTTTGTAGGCCAATTTTATGAGATTTTCAATGTTCAAGTCTGTTGGGAATATCACATGCCTCAATTATGAGAGAGTCTCCATGACTAATGTATACACTAAAAACCATCACCACCAAACCCCTAAAATCAAAGACTAAACTCAGGCCTCTCATGATACCATAGTAACATTACCCATTAGTGATAATATTTAGTCATATGCTAGGGGTTTAAAAAAGACCCATAGGCCCCGACATGCATTGATAAAACCTATGATAAAGTGGATTTGTTGTGACATTCACTTCCTCATCGAGGGATACTTATCCCATTGTTTGATCCAAGAGTTTAGTTCAAAAAAAAGTCTCTTAGTTCTCACTTTTAGGGTGAGCTGATAGAGGTTTTAAAAAAAAATCAAATCTTCAAAAATTCTAAATCGTCATAGACAATGACATGGTATTATCTCACCATGACTTGTATTTGTACATATTTTACTATGATCTAAACAACCTTGGACTCTAAATTCAAAATATATATTTTTTCTTATTGACTTAATATTTTGAAATTTATAATCTCACCACACCATGGCATGAAATTCTAAAAAACATGGTTCTATATAGTCTTCCTCTATTTGATGAAATGTTTTTAGAAAGAACATTCAATGACTAGAATGCTCATTTACAACATTCATTCCCATTTCAAGAACAATTAATAGAATCTTGGAGGCCTTAAATGACTAGTATTGTAAAATATTGAAAATAATTTCCTTTTTTCAGTTACATATATTGAATATTACCAAGTATTAATCTAAACAATGAGAAACACCTCATTTTTCATTAAACCATGACTTCAACCGTGATATAGTTTAACATATTTTATTCTCCACCAATTTTATATAATAAAATGACTTTCCATGTGATCAAAAATTTAGATCTACATTTTTTATTATAACACAACGATATATCACACTTAATTATGGTGTGGTAATTTCATCCTTCAACACAAACATTTTCAAAATTTATTAAGTCTTATACACTATTCCTAAAATTTCATATCTTATCAAATACCATTTCTACCACTCAATTTTCAACCATATATTGATAATAAATACAATACATGGAATCCATAATTAAGCTATAAAATCTTTAAACCATCATTATTCACATTAATTTAGACAAATTCCAACATTCTCTGTCACAAATAATCTTGGTTCGAGAGTTATAACATTTTGTATTATTGGATATAAAAAGTGAAATTAAATACCTTTAATGACACATAAATTCAAAATAGATATAAAATAACACTACTATCACTCTAAGTAAATGTGAGAAATGATTAGTGTATAAAGTGAGAGATCAAGAGATAATTCAATTACCAAATTCATACCCATGAACTTTAGCTATAATAAACCAATTATAAATTTATTTTAATCTAAAAACTTCTCATATCATTTATAACTCATTTATGTTATTCCACATGGATCGAATCTCCCTCATATTCTTGAACAATTTACCCCCAATTTAGGGTATATTTCTTCAAGTTGAAATAAAAATTCTATTACAACATCACTTATTGGTATTATCATACTCTAGTTACACATCTTTATCTTGATAATAATTTCAAATATCATTAAATTTTAATAATTTATCCCCCTTTAATAATAAACCCAAAGGGTAACTGTAACACCCCAATATTTTACTATTTTTTTACATTTAAAACCAAATGCATTTGATAGCTTATTTTACATGAAATACCGAACTAAAATTAAACCATGATACTTTAAATTTTTTTATTAAATTTGACCATTATAATATAATTGTAAAATTAGTTTTCATAAAAGGAATAATTGATATTATGAAAGTTATGAAAAAATGAAATGGCATCCTATAGCAGATGTATATAATTTGAATGTAATTTATACAAGATTTTAAAGTTATTATCTTTAATAGGGTTCTCCTTTGACCAATCCTAATTTCAAATCCAACAATTATAATATGAGTGAAATCGTATGTGATAGGAATTAAAGATTTCAGAGATTTCCATTAGATCCATACTACTGGAATCACCAATTGTGACTGCCACTAGATAATACATTATTCTTAGATCTTATGTAGTTATCTTGAGATGACATGTAACTATAAATTAGTAAAATATAAATGTGTAATTATTAATATAGTATTTTATTTATCACTTTTATTTTATGCATTTCACAATTTTTATTTTGAATAAAAATAAAGTTTATTTATTGATCTAATGATAAAATTAATAAAATATTTTTTTGTATTTTCTCTAAAATGGTATTTTTGTGTGCTTTATTTAAAGAAAATAAATATATCATGGATAATTATATTATGTATATAAATAATATTTTAAAACTTATTGAGAGAAAATATGAATAAGAATATTTAATATCTAAAAATTCATTTTCCTATTAAAAATAGTTTCCCATTATATTTAATATTTCCATTTATAAGTTAAATTTTGATTGTTTTGATTTTTTATTTGAAATAATTATAATTATTTTTTGATTTAGAGAATGAAAATTATATTAGGATAATTTTTTTTGAATTCTTCTAAAATAATTGATTTTTATGTGAATAGTAAAATGGCATCTTTTTATTGATACTGTAATGTTCATAACCTTATCATGAATAATTTTTAACTTAAAAACATAAAGTTTTTTTATTATACCAAATAATATATAAGAAATATAATTATTCATTTAAAAATAAGATGTAGAATTTATAAAACCCATGTTTAACATTTTGGAAGGTTAAGTAATATTTTACTCTAAAAATTGTTTATATTCACTTATATTAAAAATTATTTTTCACCACTTCAATAAATTAAATATAAAAATATATATTTCAAAATTTATATTATCTTGTTAATATTATTCATTATGGTCAGTTTCATTTTTAGGCATAAAATTATGATTAATAATGTTAATGTTAATGACCATAATAACGGTGAAAGAGTTATTTTTAGAGAATTGATTTATTAATACTGTGTAATTTTTACCTAATACATTAAAATAATTGATTTTTATATAATTAAACTGATATGATTTTTAAAAATTAATAAAAATACATTATCAATCATTTAATTAGTAAATTTTTTATGTAATATTTATAACACTTAATGGTTAAAACATCATTTTTCTACAAAAACGTGTTTTCTATACATTATATGTTTTAATTTTAAAGTTAATTTTATTATTTTTAGAAATATAAATGGAATAAATTGAGGATATAATTATTAAAATCACACCCATATTTTCTAATATGGGTTATCATATATATTTTAGTCAAACATAAGTTAGTGAAAAATTAGTTACCAAGGTAAAATCCAAAATGGTAAAGTGAAAAATATAATGGTAAAAAACTCCATAAATGTTTAAAACATGTGTGAAAATGAATATATTAAGATTAATCAAAAAAAAATCTTCAATCAATTATGTATTTTTTTGATTCATTGACCACTGAATAGTGTCATGGAATCATTGATATGTAATGTGTGTTTACATAAATACCATTTTCCTCCACTTATAAAAGGAGATCACTTATACCCTTTAAATTATAAAAAAACCCTCAAAAACATTCCTTAAACTCTTAAAAATTGTCCTTAAATATAATTATATTTTTAATACATAATAATTGAGTTTTTATAAGTTATCTTATGCCCTTCATTTCCAAGAAGACTTTCAAGATAATGTTCAGGTTCTCCACACGAGTAAAAAAGACTCCTTAAACTTTTCTTCTTAGCCTTCATATTTAATATATAATATATCAATTAAAGTATTATTATATATGTATAATTAATAATTTTATATGTTATTATATTAATGGAATATCAATTTTATACCTTCCTCCAAAATCATTCAAAAAATGAAGATGTCGTCATGAATATGTGCTGACCATTGCCTCCATGAACGACGATTTCTATGTTTAAAAAAATATTTACATGGATGTTTGAAAGGAGTTATTTAATGAAATAATATTATAATGATAACATTATTTACATTATTAAATTAAAATTATTTTATTTATATACCCACTCCCATTCAATAATAAATAAGAGCATCTTCCATGTACTTGTGGACTACCACCTCCATAGAATGATGTATTTAGTTTTTCCATTGACACTTAACATGGATAATTTTAAAAATGAATTTATTGTGTAAAAATATTTCTATGAAACTATTAATATTATGGAATAAAAATATTTTACAATTTATAAGTACTATTAAAAATAAATTATTATAGTAAATTTAACCGGATTAGATGAACATATTAAAGAAATTTTCTTAATTTGAGTCCATTTTAAAAACCAATGGAAATGTATATATTTACTGATAATGAAATAATAAAGTAAATAAAAATTTAAAATAATTAATGTTATTAATCTATTTTACAACACCTTTGAAAATAGTCAACATATCAAGAAAATTATATAGAAATTGACGAGACAACCTTAAGTAACCGACATGAATGAAATCTATATAGTAAATCAAAAAAATATGGAAATATATAGACAATATAATATGAATTATATATTAATAAGTATCGTAATTTTTTTTAGTAAACTTAATAAAATTGTTTTTGAAGTTCATCACACATGAAAAAATGAATGAGGACACAAGGTAAGAGATTTTCTGAACCACCATAGCTACTTTTGGGTTACACATTCTCTTTCCTTTTCTCCATTTTACACTATATTATTCTCATGTATTTCACACATATTTTGTATACATGTTCTCTAAATATTTACATAGTTTAATTTATCTTCCTTTTTTGGTTATAATACATGTTTTAAGTTCCATTTGTAGTTCCCTCTATTATGTACACATGATTTAAGGGAACTTCCCAATAACTTATTTTATGTCAAGTACCACCAATATAAATTTTTTTAACCATGAATATATTTTTAAAGAAACCAATAATTTTATGTGAAATAAGCCTAGTTTAATTTTGGTTTAATGTAAAATAATAATCCCCCTTCTTCCTTAAAATAACATTCACTCCTTTCGAAAACATCACCTTTGCAGTTCTTTTTTATGCTTCTCATGGTTTTTGTAACACCAGCACCCAATATTTTAAACATATTATTATTGATTAAAATATAGACAATAACCATGATTTAATTCATTATTCTATTAGAAATCCTTATGGTATAACATTCATTTATACTTTGAGACAAGATTATGAAAGACACTTCTTTATCTTGGGTTTTATCATGATTATGCTTTAAGTATGATTTATTTTCCTCATTTGGAACACATATTCATGAACATATTATGAATTTCATCATGTGATGCATAGAATCAGAATTATATTGTCCTCTAATTAATTGGTTAAATATTGAAATCTAATTATATAATATGAAATGTAATAGGGAGTGAACCCAATCCCCCATGGGACTATGCCCACTATTTATGGAAATGAGAGTAAACCAAATCCACTATAGGACTTTATCAACTATGATTGTTTGGGAAATGGGACCTAAACTATACTTATGATGTCTCATTTTTTGTTTTCCCACATATTTATGATTCTTGAACTTATGATATCATTCAATTATTCAATTTCTATAAGATTTTGTCATTTATATTTTTCAATCATGTTATGCCACCAAACATATTTGTGTTATCTCACTTTCATGATTTAATTTTATCATTGCCTTGTTGATAATCTAATATGACCCCCTTTAATATGTTTCAAATCCACATATTATGAATATGGGTATAGCTTACGATAATTCTAGTGTGGATGAATTATAGAGAAATTATTAAAAGTATTTTAAGTTCAATTATTTATATAGATAGTCCTCAAAGTCAATAAACCTTACATTCATGGGACAGTGAGATGTAATTTTTATTTTATGGAAGAAATTTAAAATCAATATATGTTTACATTGGTTCATTATAGTAATACCTTATAAGCATTGAATAACTAAGTAATATGATAAACAAATATACGGGGAGATGATTTTTAAACCCTTTATAATCCAATGAAGCTAGTTAAAATATAATATTCAACCGAGGAATACTAAATGATGGAGTTTACAAGGGGTTTTATGGATATATCAACCACTTTTTGATTCATTCCAATGTAATACAAAATGATAATTATATAAACCAGCAAAGTCTACCTTTAAACTAGGTACTTGAGTAGGCCCATGACATTACTTGAAGGGCATTGCCAATCCACATGAGTTGGAAATTGGTGTTTGAGTATCAAATTTATACATTAGGGAATGATCTTGTCTAGTGAAACAAGAACAACTTTAAATTTTAATCAAATTTTTGGCATGAGAATTTAATACATCGAATGATCACGCATACAAAATAAATAGTTTTAATAAAATAAATAAATCAAAATAATGATAAAAATTGAATCTCAATAAAATATATTAAAAAATTTAAATACAATGACAACATAAAATGGGGAGAAAAAAATGATATTACTGACGTGGCGTAACAAATCAGATAAATGAAACAAAAAATTAAATAAATTCTACAGTCACATGTATCCACAAGCCAGGAAATATGATCATTACTTTAAACCTCCACTATACTTGAATACCTAATCTAAAGACCAAATGTTATACCCAAAGAAACCTATAATAAACCTTATATATATACATATATATATGAGCAAGAAAAAATACTTGTAGGTGTCCTCTCCACACTAAATTCATAAACTTTAAAAGTAAATTCCTTTTCTTGCCTGTTTGAAAATAAAATTATTAAAGAAATATATTCATTTTAGTTAAAATAAGTCATGTGAACCATTCACTTGTGTTAATTTTACATGAGTTAAAAAGGTAAAACATTTAAAAAAAAATTTAATACATTTTAAGAAAGGAAAAAATTTAAGGTAGTACAACATATTTTCTGAATCATACTTTAAAAGTACTCACATTTTAAAGGTAATGAAAAATTTCCAAATCTTTATTTCCCCTTTAAATAATATAATATGTTCACCAGAGATATAATTTTAAAATTTAAAATATAATTAAATACCCAAATTCAATTAATAATGACATAACAACATAAAAAATAGAAATAGAATATACATAAGTGGGAATACATCACTACATGAAAAAACAGAAGTAACAATAGTAGGGTTCAATTAAATGATAGAAATAATAAGATATAATTAGTAATAACATCACTCAGATTAAGGAAAAGAAACTAATATAAACAATAGTAAAATATAAATAATAAATGAAGACAATTGAATGTAAATAACATCATTGGATTGGACCTAGGGAAACTAATGTTAGGGAAAACTAAGATCCTTATATATACATAGTGATCAAACCAATCATATTAAGACATAAAAGGTTATATCTATTCTTGTACATGATCTTATAGAGAGAAATATGTCAATTAAATATGGTAATGACATCCATATAATTGTATTATTTATTTATATAACCACAATCCAGTGGCTGGGGGAGCATATCCAAATTTGTAGCCATAATTTTCTTAGTTGTCCCTACCAAAGTATCTATAGTTCCCATAATTTAAAAATAAAGGTGAGTAATATCACTCATTAAATCATGAAAATAAATCCAATAATATATATAAAACACCCAGTAACCATAAATCATAACACACCCCCAACTCCAACATCATTCACATAAATATCCCAATTTTCCATCAAAAATAAAATATAATAAAAATAACACCTAATAAGTATTATTCCATTAAATCAAATAAAATCAAAAAATAATTTTATTATTTACATAATAACATGAATTTCCTCATTTATTATGTTATTTAAGTTAATAAATCCATTTTTATTATCATGTTTATACTAATGGTTTGTAAACACCTTATGAAAGACCAAATCATATTTTCATTCCTTTGAATATAAAACGATGAAATAATACCATAAAAATACCACAAAAATTTTACATTACTTTATTAATTAAATCTAAAAACATTAAAATCCAAACATCAAAAAATATCAATAAATTATTCCCAAAAATTGTTAAATAAAAAAGCCAGCTTTAGAAAACCAATCCCATCCTTAGTTTTAAAACCAGTTTCTAAAAACATGAAATTATCCCATTTGAAATATTTACAAAAAATACCTTTTTTATTGCTATTTGTTGTTAGAATTATCCCATAAGGAATTTAACAAGCACCAATAGTTAGACATTATATCATTTTCATTAAGAAGATAAAGCCATGGATTAAAATTGGCAAGCAATTAAAACATCAAATTTAAAGAGTCATGCATGGAGAAACCTACCTTAACTAATGATATATAATAAATCCCAATATAGTAGTGATCATATATGTGTCCCTGAGTACTTAAAAATAATCCACATAGAGTCTTCAATTAACAAACCAAGCATCTGAAATGAAAATATACAAAAATGCACAAATGATGCCAAACTCATCAGATAGCACAACAACATCAAACTACGAGAAAAGGGGAAGTGGTCAACATCCCGCACCTACTTGGTCCTAATCCACATGAAAGACCAAATTAATAACATTTTAAAAAATATAATTAAAATTAAATCATTAATGATTCTAATAAAACCATTTAATAAAAAATATCCAGATAAAAGATGAGTGACAACTTGAATATCCCATTGAAATACATCCCCTATTGGTCACACATTAGAGCCCCAAGAATCTAAATATTTAACCATTCCTGAGTGGAATAATCATTCCGAAACCCTAACTATGTGAGAAAAAAATAGATGTAAATGATGAATAATAATATGTAAAAGGGGATGGGAATACCTACATTGAATCTAAATGGAAAAGTCCTACTGAACCACCTAGATGAAAAGGGAGAAAAAGGGGGAGGAGTGGAGATACAAATAGTTCTCTCTCCTATTATTCAAATATCATAGAATAAGAAAGCATGAGGGTATTTCAGAAAGGAACCCATGAAAAATTATAGAAATCCCCTTTTAAAACAATATATAGCACCCTGGTTATTTCCTGACCTTGATTTTTGTGATGTGGATCTCCCCCACTAGGTATGATTGTGCCACGACTCATATGGGTCTTGATGTGACCAACCTCATGTAGAGGGACTAATATCCTACCATATCTTATAATAGTGTGAACAATGTGTTTCATGATGTGACCAAACCTTGATAAAGGGTTCTACCCTTGTACAAAACTTGAGGTAGCTTATCCCCTTTTGGTCAGGGTGCGATTTATTCTAGGTAGATGGAATGCACCTGGAAAAGACTATTGTAGTGTTACCCCCTAGAGTCATGACACTAACTTCTATAAACTACATAATTTAATCTACTAACACCAAATACTCACTTGGGGAATTCTTCCATCATAATTATACTCCTGAAATATCCAAAATATAATTTAAAACTTTTTTTAGACTCCCACTCGTTGACCTGAAAAAAAAGTTAAAATTCCCCTAGAAAATTTTTCCATTGGAAAGTCCTGTGGGCTTCCATTAGAGGAAACAAAATATAAAAAAAGGATAATTTTGATAGTAAAGATTCACATCAAAATATCATAAACGCACTCATTAAAACATCATACATAGGTAAGGTTTTCCAAACCAGAATACCTTCCTTTATTCCAAAAACAAAAATAATAAAAATAACAACCAAACTAATGAAATTTAAAATACATAGAAAGATCCAATAGTAAAGGAAAAAATTCAAACAAATATATAATCTTAATCCCAAAAAATTATAATAGTATCATGAAACTGAGAAAATAAAACATTCTCATTATATAAAATATTTCCAAAAAAATGAGAACCCAAAAATCATCAAATGTAAATAAAATATTTTAAAATAAAAGAGTTTAATCATTTTAAAATAAAAACTAATATCCCTAAAAACCACTTCAAACAACAATATATAACATTTTGATTACATGGAAAAATAAAATATCCAATGATATTAACAAAAAATTCTTTAAAAAACCAATGATCCATTTCATTTAGAAATGAAAAACAAAATAAAACCTTTTTTCACATGGCTATTTATTAACAATTTAGTCAAAATGGTTTTCAAGAAAATATTTTTTTTAAAAAATATAAGTCCTTAACTAAACACATATACACTAAAAACATTATACAACCATAATGGAAAATAAACTAGTCTATAAACAGAATTGGTAATCCCTTTATTGTTTGGTTTCCAATGAAATAAGTCATTTAGACTAACCTACCAAACTTACTCTATAACATAAGCCCCCCTCCATTTTATGACTCCCTACGAAAAAACAATAATTTAATTCCTAAAAACCAAATAAAAGGAAATTCATCTCTAACAATATATATTATAAGTTAAAACCCATTTATCAAAGAAAACACATGTATACAATGATTTTATTCTTTTTTAGTGAGAGAAATTTACACTGATTTTAAAAAATTTCAAATTCCAAAACACTACCGTCACACCAAATCCAAATTTTATCAATTTTTCAATATTCCTAATTAATACCCCATTAAAACCCTCATCACCTTATTTTTTCATTCAAATGAATCCATCAATTTAAAACCCATGCATAATATTATAGAATAATATTTTCTTCCATCAATATCACTTAAATGTTTCAAAATTCAACCAAACACAAAGGAAACCAATTTTTCAAAAATTCATTTCCAAATATTGAGCTTTAAAATTTAAACACCAAAGGTTACAACATAATAAATGAAGCCCAATAAAATTAAATAATAATTCCTTGATGAAATTAATTCAATTCATCTCATACTTTGAATAAAATAGGGTAGAAACAACCTAAATGATATAATTATCATTAATATCAATTAAAATTATCTTCTAATATCAATAGAAATCATTGAAAATGAGAAATAAAAATTCAATTACACCCTTCTATGATACATGGTCTATGTGCATAGTCTACAAACCATGAATCCTACCCATGAAGCCCATTGGTTCCTATTCCAACCTAATTTAAAGATAATGTTATACCCATAAAAGATGGGAAATCAAAACCAAAACTAAAATTACACATTCTCAACTTCCCCTAAAATCTCAAAGTTAGGTACTAAAAATATTGTTCAAACAATTCTTCATACCTAATTGCAATGTTCTGATAGTCCCTAAAATGCGATCATTAGAATTATGAAAATTAATATTTATAGAACCCTGCTTACTACTAGTATTATAGTTATTGAAGTGTAAATTCCATAGAGAAGGCTTAGCTATGTGTGTAATAAATACAAGGAAAACAACAAAGTAAAAGTGAAAACAACTACTAGGAATTAGAGATGTACCAATATAACTATACCATTGGTTTTGAAAAAACGTTTGTATAGGTACATTAAGAAGAACCAATACCAACAGTTTTGGCCAAAACAATTGGTATAAGTCCCTTGTTGAGAACCTATAACAAGAAGGTTTTCCAAAACTGTTGGTATAGGTCCATTATAGAGATTGATACCCACGTTTTTGGCTAAAACCATTGGTATAGGTCCTGTGTAGAGACCTTATACCAACCTTTTTTTCAAAATTGTTCATATTGGTCCACCTTATACCAAAAATTATTCTAAAACCGTTTTTATATGTAAAATAATATGGGTAACTATACCAACGGTTCACAAAATCATTAAAAGAGACCTATAGAAATTTTTTGGGAATCATTGGTATAGGTACCCCTATTTTTATGGATTGTTTTGTAAAATAACATTAAATACATCTAAATAATATTAATTATATATATATATATATCAAATTTTGTTCATGATATTCATCTTATATTAGTGGTTAGGTCATTCTAATATAAATGGGAGGTGCTCAAATCAAAACTAGATGGGTTTTATTTTTACATTACCTATACCAATGATTTTGAAAAACCATTGGTATAAGTTTTTCATACGAACTATAACAACATTTCTACAAAACCGTTGGTATAGGTCCATAATAATGATTTTCTAAAAACGGTTGGTATTGGTCTATCCCAATCGAATAATAGACGATGCCCCTCCAAACCATTGGTATAGGCTGTACCAAAAGATTGGATACCTATAACAATGGTTTTAAACTATTATTATATGATTTTTCAAGTAGTGAAAATGAAAAGAAGGGTGAAGTGGAGGTAATATAGGGGAAAAGATTAGAGAAAGAGAAAATAATTGGATGAATTTAGGGTCCTCAATCTATTTTGAACTGATGAGAAGATATTATCCTATTATACTTAAATTAATTCAACTATTCAATGCATGATAATTGGCGGAGATTCATTGAGATGTCACTTTAGTGAACTTCCACACCTCCATAAACCTTCTTGATTCATGATATTTTTATATAAACTCTTAAATTATTCAATTCATTAAGGAGAAGAGACGCATTGTACTTTTCTAATTTTCAGTACTTTGGTCAATGATCAAGGAAAAAATAAATCACTACCCTCACCTGTTGGTTATTTTGTTGTGAAGAATTATGCCCATAATAGATGTAAATGAACATCAATCATAAACTAAAACAACCAATTAAATTAATAAAAATAGAATGGATAAATGTAAATAATTCATCATAACATGATTCTCCTAAGTGATTTAGTTACTCACAAAAGGATTAATATAAATTGAAAGAGAAAATAAATGAAGAAACCTCTATGGTGAGACCTTTCTTTCCCCCATCTTCAACTCCAAATCATACTCCCATCTTTTTTGTCTCCTCCCCTACTGTGATTCGGTTAGTGAATTTTGGTTTATCAAATGGTTTTGGAATGGTTTGATAGATTCACTTACTTATAGACTATTCTTCTTTTCATCAATAAATTTTGTGTGGCTCTCCCATGTGTACTCATGATCACCGCTTAGAAATATGTCTCTGATGTCCTTATGGCATGTATGTCACTTAACATTCTTCTCCTCCATTGACTCGAGTGTATCTCCCAATACCAATTACACTCCTCATGAATTACCATGTTTCAAAAACTTTAATAATTTCTAGATAATTCCTATGAAAACAATAATAAAATATAGGTGATCAAAACTATTAATTTCTAGAGAATGATCTCTATGATCATTCTCAGTACTTTCCGAAATCAACTAGTGACAATATATATTCCAATTCCCATATCAGGTTCTTATATCTTCCCTTTATAAACTGTTATTTGTAAATATTTTCAATTGTAAAAGAGGGGAAGAATAGAGGCTCTGCTATCATCTTAATAACACTTTTAAAATAAAAGATTAACTAATTAAAAAGAATAAAATTATAAACAAATATCTTATTAGATGTATATAATGAAATATAAACATACATTTATATAAATATAAAAAATATAAAATATTACAAATTATTAAATAAATATTACTATATATACAATTAATATATATATGTACATTTATAAATCATTCCTCTTATGTGAATGTTTCCAACTACCTTATTTCAATTCATAATGGGTTCTAGTTTCATAAGTTAAATAGGTTAGATAAAATTGGAACTAAAGTTTTTAAAAGAGACACGATAATTATTCACTATCCCCTAGGTTCCACATATCAATGTTCTATGATTCTCACTTTATCAATGAAAATAAAATGATTTTTATATAATTATATGGTCCACTTATTAATTTGGGTTTAAATTTCCCCTCAATTAAATGATATTTTTTTGATAATTCCCTTTTATTTTATTTTTTACCACTGGGATTCTTTTGCATATCACTGGGAAATGAACTTATTGAATTTAAAATTTTATTTTATTTAAATTAAAAAATGCACCCAATTCCCTTATCTCATAGAATCAACATTTGTTTCAATTTTTCCATTTAACCTTAGATTATATGGACTTATATGATTATCATTTGATTTGGATCCATAAAGTGTTTGTTCAAAAAGGGAATATCCCAAGTTCAAATTTCTATTTTTCTCATGTTAAGATTAAAATTCCACAATGATTATAAGGCCCTAGACTTAAAACTTACTTAATCTTGAGTTATTACAAGATTACACATTGAGGATCTTTTCAAGTTTAGAGTTTTAGAGAATTAGATCATGAAACTTGCATTACATTCCACATTTAAACAAAATGGTTACATAAAAGTCAGTATTCATTTTTCCCATCAAAGGAAACATATTTAAAATAAAACATGGATTCTTTCTTGAAACTTCCTTGACACTATCATCACATCATGTACCTTTCCCTTGACCTGTGAAAAACATTTCAAAAAAACTTGGGAGGAGCATAAAAAGCTCAGCAAGGGATATAAAAATATGGAAAGGAAACATGAGTACATATACACATAAGAATGAAATCATACTTTACCCATAAAACATAAGCACTTTAACATACCTCATCAAATCATGAATAAATCATAGAAATCATAAGACATAAAAGGAAACTTGATTCATTCATAACATTCTTACGTAGGGAGTAACCCTCTTGGTTACGTTTGGAATACCCACCACAGTATATTCCCTAAATCTCTTCAGAGAAACCTTAACGTTTCACTCCTTCACATTACCCAATGCATTGGAGAGCTATATCGGGCTCACCCGCCCTTAGTTTATCACGGAACCACCCGTATTCATAATAATTCCCAAGAACCATAACATAATCTTATCACATAAAACATGCATAAAGGAAACAAAACATTTCCACCTTTCAATAACAAGATATCAATACCACACATTGATATAAAAACATTATGAAAACCATTTCAATACCAAAATAAAAGAAAAGTAAAACATGGTATTTATTTTTCTTTTAAAAAGAAGGTATGGCTTGTAGAGGAAGCCTAAACTCAAATAATGGTCACGGCGGCGGAGAAGTCGTTGTCTCCGCACACGTATGACAAAAACATTCCCTTTTTTCCTTTAGTAAATGGTTCGTAGAAAAAATATTCCTTTTGAATAAACGTAAAATCAAAGGGGTTTATACACCGTATAATAAAAAGTTGTGTATAAAACAAAATATTCCTCAATGAAAAGAGATTGAGACGAAGTCCCATACAAAGACGGTATCCTTGGTTTAAGGATAAATCAATTACATAATTATGTTTGACAAAGGAATACACCAAATATAAGTGGATATTAAGTGTAGAACAATCAGAGGTTATTCACACATATTCATAGAACGACATATTCAAGGAGTACAAGTTTATCCCAAAGAATCAAATTTGGGTTAAGAAGTTCCCTTGCAAAAATTTGACAGCCTAATGGCGTCACAACAAAATTCAGAAAATGAGTTGATGAGAGATAAAAAGGGTATCTCATCACATGGATATAAAATTTAAATCAATAAGGATATAGAAGAAAATATCCCAACATAATAGTATGTGAATTAAAAGACATAACAAAAGAAGTCTTTTAAAAAGAGGAGGGTGAAAGGTTCCCTTACCGACATGGGTATCTTTCGAAACATACACCCCGTGAAAGAAGGACAATACAACATTTATGTAAATACTCATAAATGAAAGTATATTACACAATGATTAAAATAATGGGCAGAACATACACCACTCAAAGGAAATTGTGGAAAATGTAGCATAAATCTCACGGGAATAAAAGTGAGATGAAAAATCCCTTATGAAAACTCGGCAGCCTAACGTCGCCACTTAAATCTTACAAAAATGGATTGATGAGATCAAATAGGGTCTCTCATCATATTAACATAAAGTTTACAGAAAGAGGAATATAAAATAACATCCCCCAACATAACAAATAGGAGCATAAAAAAAGTGACATAAAGGAGAGTACTTAAAAAGAAAGAGAGTGGTTAGATCTCTTACGAAAATTCGGCAGCCTAACGACGCCACTCAAAACTTCCAAAATGGATTGATGAGAGAGAATATGGTCTCTCATCATATGAAAATAAAAATTACAGTAAGAGTAATATAAAATAACATCCCAATAACAAGAAATATGAGCTTTAAAAGGAATGACATAAAAGAGTGTACTTAAAAAGAAAGAGAGGAGTAGGATCCCTTACCTCAAGTCCAACTTGTCTTGTTCGTTTATTTATATTCCTGAATAATAAACTTTGGTCAATTTATAATTTCATAAGTACCTCCTATAAAGATTATTATTCAGTTCATATCCCATATTTTAATGTTATAATAATTGGTCAATAATATGAGTTCATATAAGACGTTTTTGTCGATATTTGGTACATGAGTCAAAAATTGAACTTGTTGGAAAATAATTTTCCATGTAGTTATAGGTACATCATATCCAGAATAGTATTGATGTTTTAAATATCATATATATCCAGTATATAATCATTTTATACTATTACATAGAATTTGGAGATAAAAATTAAAAGCATCGTTCATGGAGACGGTAGGCCGTACGTACGCATGAACGCTACTTTAATTTTTTGTCATATTAATGGAATTAAAAAAAAATGAGATATATATATATATATGTTATAATTTCAGAATTATATCCATCATTTAGATGTAATATATTACATATATATCCATCATATATATGTACTTATAATAGTACATAACATTTTGAGATAAGAAATGAAATGTACCGTTCATGGAGATGGTAAGCCGTACGTACGCATGAACGCTACTTCCATTTATATTTCATATTTAATGGAATTAAAACATAATTATAAATAATATTATTTTAATTCCAATATGGTATCATATATAATATCATTGAATATATCCTTTATACATACGATATATGGTATTAACAAATCAAATCACTTTGAGGCAGAAATTCGCCATCCACAGAAACAATATGTTCTTTAACCATTAGATGTAGGTGTGTGTAAGTGTAGCTCGAATCCTTCTTATAACAACATCCTAGTATATTTAAGATACTGTATTTGTTACAAAATAAATGAATAAAAAGAGTTTAGGGGGTTGGAGAAGAAAAATAAAACAAAAGGACTCAAGTGAAGACATTACCTTAAAATCGGGTAACTCCCTTTGATTTGAGCTCAAAGGCTTCCTTGGGAAGACTTATACCCAAAGTGAGGCTTCTAAAAGTTATAGAGGGATGTGGAGAGACAAAATGGGTAGGTTTTGGCCGAGCCAAAGGCTTTGGAAGTGTGGGTAAGGAGGTAGAGGTGGGGGCCTTTTATAAGAGGAGAGGAGGGGCACTCTTGGAAAGTAAAGAAATGTTACTTTATTTTAGAATGAGTTTCGGATTTTAATGGGCCCACATTGATTTTTTTATAGGATAAGGTGATAAGGGTTCTAAATCCACCCATCCAATAGGTTTTGGACATGTTTAGGTCTTATATTTTACATTATATTTCCATTTTATTTAAATCGTTAAATAATGAGGTCATCACTGCATCATCATGATGTCATAAATAATTTAATTTATTTAATGTCTAAAAATTATAAAAAAAATACTATTATGTAGGAAATATTTTTATCTTTCCAATTTTTATATATAGTCCGAAATCTGACTTTTATAACCCCACGTAAAAATTGTTTTAGTAAAACATATCATGTTTGTGTCATTTTTACTTAAACATTAAATAAAAAGTTATTTATGTCATTTCCCAACCAAAGTGTCTCCATGGGGTCCCCAAGTTGACCCATGGATTTTATTGGTCGGAAATGACACATAAAATGAGGGTAGGACATGTTTCAAGCTCATCTCATATTATTAAAACATTATTTTTACCTTAAACTACACTAATTACCTCTAATCGCGATTAAAAACATAATAAGTTACTATTCACCAAAATATTATTTTAATCCCATTGAATGACGTTTTACTTCTTAATGACAACCATGTATGTCGGATTTTTTAAATTCAAAACACAGAGGTGGAAAAATTTCATTTAAACGAAAAATCAGTTTTTATAAGTACCACTTAGTGGTTTCACTATTCATCAAAAATTGAAGTTTTTCATAAAAATACCAAAACTTCACCCTAAGCTATATTTGATATTACTAATTCAAAAATGATGTCTATTTTACAAAATTCAAAACATATTAGTTACATTAATTAATTTAATAATTAATTCCCACTGTCAGAGAAAATAGCGTACTTTTATGAAACAATAAGTATCAAAAGATTGACACTAGTTTAAGTCCAATTTTAAAGCGAAATTATTTCCAATGACCACTATTTGATTAAATGGTAAAAATATATTCTAATTTCACTTTAAAATCAATTTAAAATATAATATAATAATATAAATAAATTATATTAAAAATAGGTTTTGAATATAAATACAACATTTTTCACTATTCATTAAAAATTGAACTTTTTCGGAAAAATACCAAAATTTTACACCAAGTAAATTTTGATGTCCAGATTCTAAAGAAGAATTTTATTTTGTCAAATATAACACATAAAATTGTCAAAAAGTGGATTTAAAAGAGGTTCGCCATCAAAAGGCGGTTAATCGACATTTTAAAGAATATTTGAATGTTTACGCTTAAAATTGGATTCATTCACATTTTTAATCCTACAACATTTATTGTAAAAAGTAAAAATATTTGATAAATATATATAATAATTTTTTAGTTATTTCTATTCATTCCCGCCATCACAACAGCTAGGCGTTAACTAACATTTAAAATAATATTATTTTATTATTAGAGTGCAACATAAGATTACCAAGAAACTCATTGTTGCGTGTTGGGTACACCATTGAGCATAGCGTCCCCTTTAAAGTTATATTAATACTTTATTCACAAATATGGATAAATGTGAAAATTTCATACTCTTTATTTACCTGGGGTGTTACATTTTTTAGGCCAATTTTATGAGATTTTCAATGTTCAAGTCTGTTGGGAATATCACATGCCTCAATTATGAGAGAGTCTCCAAGACTACTGTATGCACTAAAAACCATCACCACCAAACCCCTCACATCAAAGACTAAACTCAGGCCTCTCCTGATACATAGTAACATTACCCATTAGTGATAATATTTAGTCATATGCTAGGGGTTTAAAAAAGACCCATAGGCCCCGACATGCATTGATAAAACCTATGATAAAGTGGATTTGTGGTGACATTCACTTTCTCATTGAGGGATACTTATCCCATTGTTTGATCCAAGATTTTAGTTCAACAAAAAGTCTCTTAGTTCTCAATTTTAGGGTGAGCTGATAGAGTTTTTAAACAAATCAAATCTGCAAAAATTCTAAATCGTCATAGACAATGACATGGTATTATCTCACCATGACTTGTATTTGTACATATTTTACTATGATCTAAAAAACCTTGGACTCTAAATTAAAAATATATTTTTTTTTCTTATTGACTTAATATTTTGAAATTTATAATCTCACCACACCATGGAATGTAATTCTAAAAAGCATGGTTCTATATAGTCTTCCTCTATTTGATGAAATGTTTTTAGAAAGAACATTCAATGACTAGAATTCTCATTTACAACCTTCTTTCCCATTTCACGAATAATTAATAGAATCTTGGAGGCCTTAAATGACTAGTATTGTAAAATATTGAAAATAATTTCCTTTTTTCAGTTACATATATTGAATATTACAAAGTATTAATCTAAACAATGATCAACACCTCATTTTTCATTAAACCATGACTTAAACCGTGATATAGTTTAACATATTTTATTCTCCACCAATTTTATATAATAAAATGACTTTCCATGTGATCAAAAATTTAGATCTACATTTTTTATTATAACACAATGATCTATCACACTTAATTATGGTGTGGTAATTTCATCCTTCAACACAAACATTTTCAAAATTTATTAAGTCTTATACACTATTCCTAAAATTTCATATCTTATCAAATACCATTTCTACCACTCAATTTTCAACCATATATTGATAATAAATACAATACATGGAATCCATAATTAATCTATAAAATCTTTAAACCATCATTATTCACATTAAGTTAGACAGATTCCAACATTCTCTGTCACAAATAACCTTAGTTCGAGAGTTATACCATTTTGTATTATTGGATATAAAAAGTGAAATTAAATACCTTTAATGACACATAAATTCAAAATAGATATAAAATAACACTACTATCACTCTAAGTAAATGTAAGAAATGATTAGTGTTTAAAGTGAGAGATCAAGAGATAATCCAATTACCAAATTCATACCCTTTAACTTTAGCTATAATAAACCAATTATAAATTTATTTTAATCTAAAAACTCCTCATATCATTTATAACTCATTTTTGTTATGCCACATGGATCGAATCTCCCTCATATTCTTGTACAATTTACCCCCAATTTAGGGTATATTTCATCAAGTTGAAACATACTCTAGTTACACATATCTATCTTGATAATAATTTCAAATATAATTAAATTTTAATAATTTATCCCCCTTTAATAATAAACAAAAATGGTAAGTGTAACACCCCAATATTTTACTATTTTTTTACATTTAAAACCAAATGCATTTGAAAGCTTATTTTACATGAAATACTGAACTAAAATTAAACCATGATACTTTAAATTTTTATATTAAATTTGACCATTATAATATAATTGTAAAATTAGTGTGCATAAAAGGAATAATTGATATTATGAAAGTTATGAAAAAATGAAATGGCATCCTATAGCGGATGTATATAATTTGAATGTAATTTATCCAAGATTTTAAAGTTATTATCTTTAATAGGGTTCTCCTTTGACCAATCCTAATTTCAAGTCCAACAATTATAATATGAGTGAAATCATATGTGATAGGAATTCAATATTTCAGAGATTTTCATGAGATCCATACTACTTGTTGGGCAAAAATCCCTCAAGGTAACATTGCAGTATTTTTGGGTTGATTGTGTTTGTTGACAAAGAAGGTTTTCATGGATATTTGTCAAGTTCCCAAGAATTTGTTGACAATCCTTGTTGAAAAAGAACGATGACAAAGGAAATGATGATCTGGAGGCGGTACAAAAGAGCAGTACAAGGTGGCACCGTTTCCCAGTGTTTGCCAAATTTTTGGGGTCCAAAATTTGGAGTTTGGTGAGCATCGCGAAAAGTGGATTTCCAAGAAGAGCATAATTTCATATGGCAAAGGAATGAATTTTGCGAAGATAGGATGCTTGGTTTGGAAATCGCGAAGACCAGAAGAATGAAGGTGGTGATGCTTCGCGATTACGTCAAGCTTCGCGAACGGCAGAGGCTGAAGCGCATCGCGGCGGTGAAGGGCTTTGCGAGGGAGCTTCACGGCGAAGGTGCGAAGGAATGTTGGGCTTTGCGAGGGAGCTTCGTGGCGAAGTCATGAAGGTATGTTGACGGTGATTCTTCGCGACTACGTCAAGCTTCGCGAATGGAAAATTGCCGTGGTGCTTCGTGATTTGGACAGAATTCCGGCGGAAACTTTGGAGCTTCACGATTTGAGATGACGTGGTGTTGACTTCGCGTGGAAGGAACGAGGGTCGGTGGAATCGCCTATAAATAGAGGCCGACCCCTTCGAGCGAAGTAGAGAGAATTTTCAGAGAAAATCCATTGCTCTCGGTTCGTAGAGGTTGTTCGCGAAGGCAGTGTGCTTCGCGAAAGGGGAGCTTCGCGGCGGCTATTGTAGCTCCGCGAAAGTTGTGTGCTCCGCGCTGGCTCAGTGAGATTTGCGAGAGAAGTTTCTTTGCAACGAGTTGAGCTTCGCGAGAGAGATTCACAAAAAGGCAGGAGCTTCGCGAAGGCTTGTTTGAGCTTCGCGAAATTTGGAGCTTCACGAGGTAGGGTGCTTTGCGAAGGTACTTTCCAAAAGTAGTTGCCCAGTGGTCAGAGGCAAAGTGATATTCATCAGTGGATGAAATTTGGAATTTAACAGAGCATCTATCTACAGTTAAGGATGCATTACTTCATGCAAATGAAGAGACCTACAGGTCTATAAACTGTGAGTGAATCCCTTCCAAGAGCAGTGAGCTTAGGAAGAGTAAGAAGGTGATCCTCTCCACCAGCAGTGAGCCAGAGAGAGAGAAACAGGGAGTGACCCTTGGGAAAGCAGTGAGCTGACCCTAAACATTGTATAGGCAGTGAGCCTGGGCATAGAAGTGATCTAGCCCGAACATTGTAATCCACATCTAGTGAAGTCTAGTGGAATTGGTACGACCGACAACTTGTCGGCGTATGCTCCTTGGACGTAGACCTTTGCGGTGAACCAAGTAAAAATCTCTGCGTCTGCCTGCTAATTTGCCTGCATTGCATTTAAAGAATCATCATCAGATAAAGGAGAAAGTAAGTGATCATAACATACACACAAGTGCCAACAAAGTGACCCTTGTAACAAAGAGGTCAAGATCCAGCGGGGTAGGAAGGACTTTGAAAAAGAATATCCATACCCTGATTCACCCCCCCCTCTCAGGGTATATAGACCCCTATTGGTCCTAACACTACTGGAATCACCACTTGTGACTGCCACTAGATAATACATTATTCTTAGATCTTATGTAGTTATCTTGAGATGACATGTAACTATAAATTAGTAAAATATAAATGTGTAATTATTAATATAGTATGTTATTTATCACTTTTATTTTATGCATTTCACAATTTTTATTTTGAACAAAAATAATGTTTATTTATTGATCTAATGATAAAATTAATAAAATATTTTTTTGTATTTTTTCTAAAATGGTATTTTTCTATGATTTATTTAAAGAAAATAAATATATCATGGATAATTATATTATGTATATAAATAATATTTTAACACTTATTGATAGAAAATATGAATAAGAATATTTAATATCTAAAATTTCATTTTCCTATTAAAAATAGTTTACCATTATATTTAATATTTCCATTTATAAGTTAAATTTTGATTTTTTTGATTTTTTTATTTGAAATAATTATAATTATTTTTTGATTTAGAGAATGAAAATTATATTAGGATATTTTTTTTGAATTTTTATAAAATAATTGATTTTTATGTGAATAGTAAAATGACATCGTTTTTATTGATACTGTAATGTTCATAACTTTATCATGAATAATTTTTAACTTAAAAACATATTTTTTTTTATTATACCAAATAATATATAAGAAATATAATTATTCATTTAAAAATAATATGTAGAATTTATAAAACCCATGTTTAACATTTTGGAAGGTTAAGTAATATTTTACTCTAAAAATTGTTTATATTCACTTATATTAAAAATTATTTTTCACCACTTCAATAAATTAAATATAAAAAAATATATTTCAAAATTTAAATTATCTTGTTAATATTATTCATTATGGTCAGTTTCATTTTTAGGCATAAAATTATGATTAATAAAATTAATTTTAATGACCATGATAATGGTGAAAGAGTTATTTTTAGAGAATTGATTTATTGATACTGTGTAATTTTTACCTAATAAATTAAAATAATTGATTTTTATATAATTAAACTGAAATGATTTTTAAAAATTAATAAAAATACATTATCAATCATTTAATTAGTAATTTTTTTATGTAATATTTATAACACTTAATGGTTAAAACATCAGTTTTCTACAAAAACGTGTTTTCTATACATTATATATTTTAATTTTAAAGTTAATTTTATTATTTTTAGAAATATAAATGGAATAAATTGAGGATAGAATTATTAAAATCACACCCAAATTTTATAATTTGGGTTATCATATATATTTTAGTCAAACATAAGTTAGTGAAAAATTAGTTACCAAGGTAAAATACAAAATGGTAAAGTGAAAAATCTAATGGTAAAAAACTCCAGAAATGTTTAAAACATGTGTGAAAATGAATATATGAAGATTAATCAAAAAAAAATCTTCAATAAATTATGTATTTTTTTGATTCATTGACCACTGAATAGTGTCATGGAATCATTGATATGTAATGGGTATTTACATAAATACCATTTTCATCCACTTATAAAAGGAGATCACTTATACCCTTTAAATTCTAAAAAAACCCTCAAAAACATTCCTTAAACTATTAAAAAATTGTCCTTAAATATAATTATATTTTTAATACATAATAACCAAGTCGTTATAAGTTATCTTATTCCCTTCATTTCCAAGAAGACTTTCAAGATAATGTTCAGGTTCTCCACACGAGTAAAAAAGACTCCTTAAACTTTTCTTCTTAACCTTCATATTTAATATATAATATATCAATTAAAGTATTATTATATATGTATAATTAATAATTTTATATGTTATTATATTAATGGAATATCAATTTTCTACATTCCTCCAAAATCATTCGAAAAATGAAGATGTCATCATGAATATGTGTTGACCGTTTCCTCCATGAACGACGATTTCTATGTTTAAAAAAATATTTACATGGATTTTCCAAAAGAGTTATTTAATGAAATAATATTATAATTATAACATTATTTACATTATTAAATAAAAATTATTTTATTTATATATCCACTCCCATTTAATAATAAATAAGAGCATCTTCCGTGTACTTGTGGACTACCACCTCAAGAGAATGATGTATTTAGTTTTTCCATTGACACTTAACATGGATAATTTTAAAAATGAATTTATTATGTAAAAATATTTCTATGAAACTATTAATATTATGGAATAAAAATATTTTACAATTTATAAGTACTATTAAAAATAAATGATTATAGTAAATTTAACCGGATTAGATGAACATATTAAAGAACTTTTCTTAATTTGAGACCATTTTGGAAACTAATGGAAATGTATATATTTACTGATAATGAAATAATAAAGTAAATAAAAATTTAAAATCATTAATGTTATTAATCTATTATACAACACCTTTGAAAATAGTCAACATATTAAGAAAATTATATAGAAATTGATGAGACAACCTTAAGTAACCGACATGAATGAAATCTATATAGTAAATCAATAATATATGGAAATATATAGACAATATAATATGAATTATATATTAATAAGTATCTTAAATGTTTTTAGTAAACTTAATAAAATTGTTTAGGAAGTTCATCACACATGAAAAAATGAATGAGGACACGAGGTAAGGGATTTTCTAAACCACCATAGCTACTTTTGGGTTACACATTCTCTTTCCTTTTCTCCATTTTACACTATATTATTCTCATGTATTTCACACATATTTTGTATAAATATTCTCTAAATATTTACGTAGTTTAATTTATCTTCCTTTTTTGGTTATAATACATTTTTTAAGTTCCATTTGTAGTTCCCTCTATTATGTACACCTGATTTAAGGGAACTTCCCAATAACTTAATTTATGTCAAGTACCACCAACATAAAATGTTTTAACCATGAATATATTTGTAAAAAACCCAATAATTTTATGTGAAATAATCCTAGTTTAAGTTTGGTTTAATGTAAAATAATAATCCCCCTTCTTCCTTAAAATAACATTCACTCCTGTCGAAAACATCACCTTTGTAGTTATTTTTTATGCTTCTCATGGTTTTTGTAACACCAGAACCCAATATTTTAAACATATTATTATTGATTAAAATATAGACAATAACCATGATTTAATTCATTATTCTATTGGAAATCCTTATGGTATAACATTCATTTATACTTTGAGACAAGATTATGAAAGACACTTCTTTATCTTGGGTTTTATCATGATTATGCTTTATGTATGATTTATTTTCCTCATTTGGAACACATATTCATGAACATATTATGATTTTCATCATGTGATTCATAGAATCAGAATTATATTGTCCTCTAATTAATTGGTTAAATATTTAAATCTAATTATATAATATGAAAGGGAATAGGGAGTGAACCCAATCCCCCATGGGACTATTCCCACTGTTTATGGAAATGAGAGTAAACCAAATCCACTATAGGACTTTATCAACTAGTATAGTTTCGGAAATGGGACCTAAACTATACTTATGATGTCTCATTTTTTGTTTTCCCACATATTTATGATTCTTGAACTTATTATATCATTCAATTATTCAATTTCTATAAGATTTTGTCATTTCTATTTTTCAATCATGTTATGCCACCAAACATATTTGTGTTATCTCACTTTCATGATTTACTTTTATCATTTCCTTGTTGATAATATAATATGACCCCCTTTAATATGTTTCAAATCCACATATTATGAATATGGGTATAACTTACGATAAGTCTAGTGTGGCTGAATTATAGAGAAATTATTAAAAGTATTTTAAGTTCAATTATTTATATTGATAGTCCTCAAAGTCAATAAACCTTACATTCATGGGACAGTGAGATGTAATTTTTATTTTATGGAAGAAATTTAAAATCAAGATATGTTTACATTGGTTCATTATAGTAATACCATATAAGCATTGAATAACTAAGTAAGATGATAAACAAATATACGGGGAGATGATTTTTAAACCCTTTATAAGCCAATGAAGCTTGTTAAAATCTAATATTCAACTGAGGAATACTAAATGATGGAGTTTTCAAGGGGTTTTATGAATATATCAACCACTTTTTGATTCATTCCAATGTAATACACAATGATAATTATATAAACCATCCAAGTCTACCTTTAAACTAGGTACTTGAGTAGGCCCATGACATTACCTGAAGAGAATTCCCAATCCCCCTGAGTTGTAAATTGGTGTTTGAGTATCAAATTTATACATTAGGGAATGATCTTGTCTAGTGAAACAAGAACAACTATAAATTTTACCCAAATTTTTGGCATGCGAATTTAATACATCGAATGATCACGCATACAAAATAAATAGTTTTAATAAAATAAATAAATCAAAATAAGGATAAAAATTGAATCTAAATAAAATATATTTACAAATTTAAATAAAATGACAACATAAAATGGGGAGAAAAATAATTATATTACTGACGTGGCATAACAAATCAGATAAATGAAACAAAAAATTAAATAAATTCTACAATCACCTATATCCACAAGCCAGGAAATATGATCATTACTTTAAACCTCTACTATACTTGAATACCTAATCCAAAGACCAAATGTTATACCCAAAGAAACCTATAATAAACCTTATATATATACATTTATATATGAGAAAGAAAAAGTACTAGTAGGTGTCCTCTCCACACTAAATGCATAAACTTTAAAAGTAAACTCCTTTTCATGCCTGTTTGAAAATAAAATTATAAAAGCAATATATTCAATTTAGCTAAAATAAGTCATGTGAACTATTCACTTTTGTTAATTTTACATGAGGTAAAAAGGTAAAACATTTAAAAAAAGAAAATTTTAATACATTTTAAGAAAGGACAAAATTTAAGGTAGTACAACATATTTTATGAATCATACTTTAAAAGTACTCACATTTTAAAGGTAATGAAAAATTTCTAAATCTTTATTGCCCCTTTAAATAATATAATATGTTCACCAGAGATATAATTTTAAAATTTAAAAATAATTGAATACCCAAATTCAATTAATAATTACACAACAACATAAAAAATAGAAATAGAATATACATAAGTGGGAATACATCACTACATGAAAAAACAGAAGTAACAATAGTAGGGTTTAATTAAAGGATAGAAATAATAAGATATAATTAGTAATAAAGTCACTCAGATTAAGGAAAAGAAACTAATACAAAAAATAGTAAAATATAAATACTAAATGAAGACAATTGAATGTAAATGACATCATTGGAGTGGACCTAGGGAAACTAATGTTAGGGAAAACTAAGATCCTTATATATACTTAGTGATCAAACCAATCATATTAAGATATAAAAGGTTATATCTAGTCATGTAAATGATCTTATAGAGAGAAATATGTCAATTAAATATGGTAATGACATCCATATAATTGTATTATTTAGTTATATAACCACAATCCAGTGGTTGGGGGAGCATATCCAAATTTGTAGCCATAATTTTCTTAGTTGTCCATACCAAAGTATCTATAGTTCCCATAATTTAAAAATAAAGGTAAGTAATATCACTCATTAAATCAAGCAAATAAATCCAATAACATATATAAAACACCAAGTAACAATAAATCATAACACACCCTCAACTCCAACATCATTCACATAAATATCCCATTTTTCCATCAAAAATAACATATAATAAAAATAACACCTAATAAGTATTATTACATTAACTCAAATAAAATCAAAAAATTATTTTATTATTTACATAATAACATGAAGTTTCTCATGTTAATAAATCCATTTTTATTATCATGTTTATACTAATGCTTTGTAAACACCTTATGGAAGAACAAATTATATTTTCATTCCTTTGAAAATAAAACAATGAAATAATACCATAAAAATACCACAAAAGCTTTACATTATTTTCTTAATTAAATCTAAAAACATTAAAATCCAAACATCAAACAATATCAATAAATTATTCCAAAAAATTGTTAAATAAAAATCCAGCTTTAGAAAACCAATCCCATCCTTAGTTCCAAAACCAGTTTCTAAAAACATGAAATTATCCCATTTGAAATATTTACAAAAAAATACCTTTTTTATTACTATTTTTTGTTAGAATTGTCCCATAAGGAATTTAACAAGCACCAATAGGTGGACATTATATCATTTTCATTAAGAAGATAAATCCATGGATTAAAATAGGAAAGAAATTAAAACATCAAATTTAAAGAGTCATGCATGGAGAAACCTACCTTAACTAATTATATATAATAAATCCCAATATAGTAGTGATCATATATGGGTCCCTGAGTACTTAAAAATCATCCACATAGAGTCTTAAATTAACAAACCAAGCATCTGAAATGAAAAAAATACAAAAATGCACAAATGATGCCAAACTCATCAGATAACACAACAACATCAAACTACGAGCAAAGGGGGAGTGGTCAACATCCCGCACCAAGTTGGTCCTAATCCACATGAAAGCCCAAATTAATAACATTTTAAAAAATATAATTAAAATTAAATCATTAATGAATCTAATAAAACCATTTAATAAAATATATCAAGATAAAATATGAGTGACAACTTGAATATCCCATTGAAATACATCCCATATAGGTCACACATTAGAGCCCCATGAATATGAAGATTTAACCACGACTGAGTGGAATAATCATTCCAAAACCCTAACTATGTGAGAAAAAAATAGATGGAAATAATGAATAATAATATGTAAAAGGGGATGGGAATACCTACATTGAATCTAAATGGAAAAGTCCTACTGAACCACCTAGATGAAATGGGAGAAAAAGGGGGAGGAGTGGAGATACAAAGAGTTCTCTCTCCTATCATTCAAATATCAGAGAATAAGAAAGCATGAGGGGATTTCAGAAAGGAACCCATGCAAAATTATAGAAATCCCCTTTTAAAACAATATATAGCACCCTGGTTATTTCCTGACCTTGATTTTTGTGATGTGGATCTCCCCCACTAGGTATGATTGTGCCACGACTCATATGGGTCTTGATGTGACCGCCCTCATGTAGTGGGGATAATATCCTACCATATCTCATCATAGTGTGAACAATGTGTTTCATGATGTGACCAAACCTTGATAAAGGGTTCTACCCTTGTACAAAACTTTAGGCAGCTTATCCCCTTTTGGTCAGGGTGCGATTGATTCTAGGTAGATGGAATGCACCTGGAAAGGACTATTGTAGTGTGACCCCCTAGAGTCATGACACTAACTTCTATAAACTACATAATTTAATCTACTAACACCAAATACTCACTTGGGTAATTCTTCAATCAATAATTATAATCCTAAAATATCCCAAATATAATTTAAAACTTTTTTTAGACCCCCACTCGTTGACCCGAAAAAAAGTTAAAATTCCCCTAGAAAATTTTTCCATTGGAAAGTCCTGTGGGCTTCCATCAGAGGAAATAAAATATGTAAAAAAGGATAATTTACATAGTAAAGATTCACATCAAAATATCATAAACGCACTCATTAAAACATCATACACAGGTAAGGTTTTCCAAACCAGAATACATTCCTTTATTCCAAAACCAAAAATAATAAAAATAACAACCAAACTAATGATATTTAAAATACATAGAAATATCCAATAATAAAGGAATAAATTCAAACAAATATATAATCTTAATCCCAAAAAATTATAATAGTATCATGAAACTGAAAAAATAAAACATTCTCATTATATAAAATATTTCCAAAAAAACAAGAACCACAAAATCATCAAATGTAAATAAAATATTTTAAAATAAAATAGTTTAATCATTTTAAAATAAAAAATAATATCCCAAAAAACCACTTCAAACAACAATATCTAACATTTGGATTACATGGAAAAATAAAATATCCAATGATATTAACCAAAAATTCTTTAAAAAACCAATGATCCATTTCATTTCGAAATGAAAACCAAAATAAAACCTTTTTTCACATGGTTATTTATTAACAATTTAGTCAAAATGGTTTTCAAGAAAATATTTTTTTTAAAAAAATATAAGTCCTTAACTAAACACATATACACTAAAAACATTATACAACCATAATGAAAAATAAACTAGTCTACAAACTGAATTGGTAAACCCTTTATAGTTTGGTTTCCACTGAAATAAGTCATTTAGAACAACCTACCAAACTTACTCTGTAACATAAGCCCCCCTCCATTTTATGACTCCCTACCAAAAAACAATAATTTAATTATTGAAAAACCAATAAAAGGACATTCATCTCTAACAATATATATTATAAGTTAAAAACCATTTATCAAAGAAAACACATGTATACAATGATTTTATTCTTTTTTAGTGAGAGAAATTTACATTGATTTTAAAAAATTTCAAATTCCAAAACACTACCACCACACAAAATCCAAATTTTATCAATTTTTCAATATTAATAATTAATCCCCCATTAAAACCCTCATCAACTTATTTTTTTTATACAAATGAATCCATCAATTTAAAACCCATGCTTAATATTATAGAATAGTATTTTCTTCCATCAAGATCACTTAAATGTTTTAAAATTCAACCAAACACAAAGGAAACCAATTTTTTAAAAATTTATTTCCAAATATTTAGCTTTAAAATTTAAACACCAAAGGTTACAACATAATAAATGAAGCCTAATAAAATTAAATAATAATTCCTTGATGAAATTAATTTAATTCATCTATACTTTGAATAAAATAGGGTAGAAACAACCTAAATGATATAAAAGTCATTAATATCAATTAAAATTATCTTCTAATATCAATAGAAATCATTGAAAATGAGAAATAAAAATTCAACTACACCCTTCTATGATACATGGTCTATGTGCATAGTCTACAAACCATGAATCCTACCAATGAATCCCATTGGTTCCTATTCCAACCTCCTTTAAAGATAAAGTTATACCCATAAAAGATGGGAAATCAAACCCAAAACTAAAATTACACATTCTCAACTTCCCCTGAAATCTCAAAGTTAGCTACTAAAAATATTGATCAAACAATCCTTCATACCTAATTGCAATGTTTTGATAGTCCCTAACGTGTGGTCATTATAATTATGAAAATTAATATTTATAGAACCCTGCTTACTACTAGTATTATAGTGATTGAAGTGTAAATTCCATAGAGAAGTCTTAGCTATGTGTGTAATAAATACAAGAAAAACAACAAAGTAAAAGTGAAAAAAACTACTAGGAATTAGAGATGTACCAATATAAATATACAATTGGTTTTGAAAAACCATTTTTATAGGTACGTTAAGAAGAACCAATAGCAACGGTTTTAGCCAAAACCATTGGTATAATTCCCTTGTAGATAACCTATAACAAGAAGGTTTTCCAAAACTGTTGGTATAGGTCCATTATAGAGATTGATACCAACGTTTTTGGCTAAAAACATTGGTATAGGTCCTGTGTAGAGACCCTATACCCACAATTTTTTCAAAATTGTTCATATAGGTCCACCTTATACCAAAAAGTATTCCAAAACCGTTTTTATATGTAAAATAATATGGGTAACTATACCAACGGTTCACAAAACCATTAAGAGAGACCTATAGAAAAAATTTGGGAATCATTGGTATAGGTACCCCTATTTTTATGGATTGTTTTGTAAAATAACATTAAATACATCTAAATAATAATAATTATATATATATATATATATATCAAATTATGTCCATGATATTAATCTTATATTAGTGGTTAGGTCATTCTAATATAAATGGGAGGTGCTCAAATCAAAACTAGATGGGTTTTATTTTTACATTACCTATACCAATGATTTTGAAAAACCATTGGTATAAGTTTTTCATACGAACTATAATAACATTTTTACAAAACCGTTGGTATAGGTCCATACCAATGATTTTCTAAAAACGGTTGGTATAGGTCTATCCAAATCGAATAATAGACGATGCCCCTCCAAACCATTGTTATGGGCTATACCAATAGATTGGATACCTATAACAATGGTTTTAAACTATTATTATATGATTTTTTCAAGTAGTGATAATGAAAAGAAGGGTGAAGTGGAGGTAATATAGGGGAAAATATTAGAGAAAGAGAAAATAAATGGATGAATTTAGGGTCCTCAATTTATTTTGAACTGATGAGAAGATATTATCCTATTATACTTAAATTAATTCAACTATTCAATGCATGAAAAATGGCGGAGATTCATTGAGATGTCACATTAGTGAACTTCCACACCTCCATAAACCCTCTTGAGTCATGATATTTTTATATAAACTCTTAAATTATTCAATTCATTATGTAGAAGAGATGCATTGTGCTTTTCTAATTTTCAGTACACTGGTCAATGATCGAAGGAAAAAATAAATCAGTACCTCACCTGTTGGTTATTTTATTGTGAAGAATTATGCTCATAATCGATGTAAATGAACATCAATCATAAAATAAAACAACCAATTAAATTAATAAAAATAGAATGGATAAATGTATATAATTCATCATAACATGATTCCCCTAAGTGATTTAGTTACTCACAAAAGGATTAATATAAATAGAAATAGAAAATAAATGAAGAAACCTCTATGGTGAGACCTTTCTTTCCAACAGCTTCAACTCCAAATCATACTCCCATATTTTTTGTCTCCTCCCCTACTGTGATTCAGTTAGTGAATTTTGGTTTATCAAATGGTTTTGGAATGGTTTGATAGATTCAATTACTTATAGACTATTCTTCTTTTCATCAATAAATTTTGTGTGGCTCACCCATGTGTACTCATGATCACCACTTAGAAATATGTCTCTGATGTCCTTATGGCATGTATGTCACTAAACATCCCTCTCCTCCATTGACTCGAGTGTATCTCCCAAAAACAATTACACTCCTCATGCATTACCATGTTTCAAAAACTTTAATAATTTCTAGATAATTCCTATGCAAACAATAATAAAATATAGGTGATCAAAACTATTAATTTCTAGAGAATGATCTCTATGATCATTCTCAGTACTTTCCGAAATCAACTAGTGACAATCTATATTCCAATTCCCATATCAGGTTCTTATATCTTCCCTTTATAAAGTGTTATTTGTAAATATTTTCAGTTGTAGAAGAGGGGAAGAATAGAGGCCCTGCAATCATCTTAATAACACTTTTAAAATAAAACATTAACTAATTAAAAATAATAAAATTATAAACAAATATCTTATTAGATGTATATAATGAAATATAAACATACATTTATATGAATATAAAAAATATAAAAAATTACAAATTATTAAATAAATATTACTATATATACAATTATTATATATATGTACATTTATAAATCATTCCTCTTATGTGAATGTTTCCAACTACCTTATTTCAATTCATAATGGGTTCTAGTTTCATAAGTTAAATAGGTTAGATAAAATTGGAACTAACGTTTTTAAAAGAGACACAATAATTATTCACTCTCCCCTAGGTTCCACATATCAATGGTCTATGATTCTCACTTTATCGATGAAAATAAAATGATTTTTATATAATTAAATGGTCTACTTCTTAATTTGGGTTTAAAATTCCCCTCAATTAAATGAGATTTTTTTGATAATTCCCTTTTATTTTATTTTTTTACCACTGGGATTCTTTTTCATATCACTGGGAAATGAAATTTTTGAATTTAAAATTTTATTTTATTTAAATGAAAAAATGCTCCCAATTCCCTTATCTCATAGACTCAACATTTGATCCAATTTTTCCATTTAACCGTAGATTATATGAACTTATATGAGTATCATTTGATTTGGATCCATAAAGTGTTTGTTCAAAAAGAGAATATCCCAAGTTCAAATGTCTATTTTTCTCATGTTAAGATTAAAATTCCACAATGATTATAAGGCCCCAACCTTAAACCTTACTTAATCTTGAGTTATTACAAGATTACACATTGAGGATATTTTCAGGTTTAGAGTTTTAGAGAATTAGATCATGAAACTTGCATTACATTCCACATTTAAACAAAATGGGTACATAAAAGATATTATTCATTTTTCCCATCAAAGGAAACATATTTAAAATAAAACATGGATTCTTTCTTGACACTTACTTGACACTATCATCACATCATGTACCTTTCCCTTGACCTGTGAAAAACATTTCAAAAAAACATGGGATGAGCATAAAAAGCTCAGTAAGGGATATAAAAATGTGGAAAGGAAACATGAGTACATATACACATAAGAATGAAATCATACTTTACCCATAAAACATAATCACTTTAACATACCTCATCAAATCATGAATAGATCATAGAAATAATAAGACATAAAAGGTAACTTGAGGCATTCATAACATTCTTACGTAGGGAGTAACCCTCTTGGTTATGTTTGGAATACCCACCACAGTATATTCCCTAAATATCTTCAGAGAAACCTTAACGTTTCACTCCTTCGTGTTACCCTATGCATTGGAGAGATATATCGGGCTCACCCGCCCTTAGTTTATCACAGAACCACCCGTATTCATAATAATTCCCAAGAACCATAACATAATCTTATCACATAAAACATGCATAAAGGAAACATAACATTTCTACATTTCAATAACAAGATATCAATACCCCACATTGATATAAAAACATTATGAAATTCAGTTTCAATACCAAAATAAAAGAAATGTAAAACATGGTATTTATTTTTTTAAAAAAAGAAGGTATGGCTTGTAGAGGAATCCAAGACTCAAATAATGGTCACGGTGGCAGAGAGGTCGTTGTCGCTGCAAACGTATGATAAAAACATTCCCTTTTGTCGTTTAGTAAACGCTTCGTAGAAAAAAGATTCCTTTTGAATAAACGTAAAATTCAAAGGGGTTTATACACCGTATAAAAGAAAGTTGTGTATAAAACAAAATATTCCTCAATGAAAGGAGATTGAGACGGAGTTCCATACAAAGACGATATCCTTGGTTTAAGGATAAATCAATTACATAATTATGTGTGACAAACGAATACACCAAATATAAGTGGATATTAAGTGTAGAACAATCAGAAGTTATTCACACATATTCATAGAACTACATATTCAAGGAGTACAAGTTTATCCCAAAGAATCAAATTTGGGTTAAGAAGTTCCCTTGCAAAAATTTGACAGCCTAACGGCGTCACTACAAAATTCATAAAATGAGTTGATGAGAGATAAAAAGGGTATCTAATCCAATGCACATAAAATTTAAATCAATAAGGATATAGAAGAACATATCCCAACATAATAGTATGTGAATTAAAATACATAACAAAAGGAGTCTTTTAAAAAGAGGAGGGTGAAAGGTTCCCTTACCCACATGGGTATCTTTCGAAACATACACCCCGTGAAAGAAGGAAAATAAAACATTGATGTAAATACTCATAAATGAAAGTATATTACACAATGAGTAAAATAATGGGCAGCACATACACCAATCAAAGGAAATTGTGGCAAATGTAGCATAAATCTCACAGGATTAAAAGTGAGATGAAAAATCCATTACGAAAACTCGGCAGCCTAGCGGCGCCACTTAAAACTTACAAAAATGGATTGATGAGATCAAATAGGGTCTCTCATCATATTAACATAAAGTGTACAGAAAGAGGAATATAAAATAACATCCCCCAAAATAACAAAGATGAGCTTAAAAGAAGTGACATAAAGGAGAGTACTTAAAAAGAAAGAGAGAGGTTAGATCTCTTACAAAAATTCGGCAGCCTAACGGAGCCACTCAAAACTTCCAAAATGGATTGATGAGAGAGAATAGGGTCTCTCATAATATGAACATAAAAATTACAGTAAGATTAATATAAAAAAAATCTCAATAACAACATAGATTAGCTTTAAAAGGAATGACATAAAAGAGTGTACTTAAAAAGAAATAGAGGAGTAGGATCCCTTACCTCAAGTCCAACTTGTCTTGTTCATTTCTTTATATTCATGAATAATAAACTTTGGTAAATTTATAATTGCATAAGGACCTCCTATAAATATTATTATTCAGTTAATATCACATATTTTAATGTTATAATAATTGGTTAATAAAATGAGTTCATATCAGACGTTTTTGTCGATATTTGGTACATGAGTCAAAAATTGAACTTGTTGGAAAATAATTTTCCATGTAGTTATAGGTACATAATATCCAGAATATTATTGATGTTTTAAATATCATATATATCCAGTATATATTCATTTTATACTATTCCATATCATTTGGAGATAAAAAATTAAAAGCATCATTCATGGAGACGGTTGGCCGTACGTACGCGTGAATGCTACTTTAATTTTTTTTCATATTAATGGAATTAAAACAAAATGAGACATATATATATATGTTATAATTCCAGAATGATATCCATAATTTAGATGTAATATATTACATATATATCCATTATATATATGTACTTATAATAGTACATAACATTTTGAGATAAGAAATAAAATGTACCGTTCATGGAGACGGTAAGTCGTACGTACGCATGAACGCTACTTCCATTTATATTTCATATTTAATGGAATTAAAAAATAATGATACATAATAGTATTTTAATTCCAGTATGGTATCATATATAATATCACTGAATATATCCTTTATACGTACCACATATGGTATTAACAAATCAAATCACTTTGAGGGGGCAGTAGTCCGCACTTCTTTAAATGAAGATATCGCGTTTACCCATAATGGAAACCAAAAAGGTATGCCACAAATGAAAAATACAGAAGCTTAAGTAAAACATAAACATATTATATATCATATATAAGTATAGTGTCATCTTAATGGCCACCTTTGAAGGTGTTAGAAGAATGTTGAACAATCATCCTTTCGTGAGGCAGAAATTCGCCATCCACAGAAACAATATGTTCTTTAACCATTAGATGTAGGTGTGTGTAAGTTTCGCTCGAATAATTCTAATAAAAACATCCTACTATATTGAATATACTGGATTTTTTACAAAGTAAATGAATAAAAAGAGTTTAGGGGGTTGGATAAGCAAAATAAAACAAAAGGACTCAAGTGAAGACATTACCTTAAAATCGGGTAACTCTCTTTGGTTTGAGCTCAAAGGCTTCCTTGGGAAGAATTATGCCCAAATTGAGGCTTCTAAGAGTTATAGAGGGATGTGTAGAGACAAAATGGGAAGGGGTTTGCCGATCCAAAGGCTTTGGAAGTGTGGGTATGGAGGTAGAGGTGGGGGCCTTTTATAAGAGGAGAGGAGGGACACTCTTGGAATGTAAAGAAATGTTACTTTATTTTAGAATGAGTTTCGGATTTTAATGGTCCCACATTGATTTTTTTCGAGTATAAGGTGATAAGGGGTATAAATACACCCATCCAATGGGTTTTGGAAATGTGTAGCTCTTAGATTTTACATTATATTTCCATTTTATTTAAATCGTTAAATAATGAGGTCATCACTGCATCATCATGATGTCATAAATAATTTAATTTATTTAATGTCTAAAAATTATAAAAAAATACTATGATGTAGGAAATATTTTTATATTTCCAATTACTATTTATAGTCAAAAATATGACTTGTATAACCCCATGTAAAAATTGTTTTAGTAAAACATATCATGTTTGTTTCATTTTTACTTTAACATTAAATAAAAAGTTATTTATGTCATTTCCCAACCAAAGTGGCTCCATGGGGTCCCCAAGTTGACCCATGGATTTTCGTGGTCTGAAATGACACATCCAATGAGGGTAGGACATGTTTCAATATCATCTCATATTATTAAAACATTATTTTTACCTTAAACTACACTAATTACCTCTAATCGCGATTAAAAACATAATAAGTTACTATTCACAAAAATGTTATTTTAATCCCATTGAACCACATTTTACTTCTTAATGAAAACCATGTATGTCTGATTTTTGAAATTCAAAACACAGAGGTGGTAAAATTTCATTTAAACGAAAAATCAGTTTTTATAAGTACCACTTAGTGGTTTCACTATTCATAAAAAATTGATGTTTTTCAGAAAAATACCAAAACTTAACCCTAAGCAATATATGATATTCCGACTTCAAAAATTATGTATATTTTAAAAAATTCAAAACATATTAGTTGAATTAATTAATTTAATAATTAATTCCCGCTGTCAGAGCAAATAGCGTGTTTTTATGAAACAATAAGTATCAAAAGATTTACACTAGTTTAAGTCCAATTTCAAAGTGAAATTAATTCCAACGACCACTATTGGATTAAATGGTAAAAATATATTCTAATTTCACTTTAAAACCAATTCAAAAGATAATATAATCATATAAATAAATTATATTAAAAAGAGGTTTTGAATTAAAATACAACGTTTTTCACTATTCATTAAAAATTGAACTTTTTCGGAAAAATACCAAAATTTTACACCAAGTAAATTTTGATGTCCCGATTCTAAAGAAGAAATTTATTTTGTCAAATATAACACATAAAATTGTCAAAAAGTGGATTTAAAAGAGGTTCTCCATCAAAAGGCAGTTAATCGACCTTTTAAAGAATATTAGAATGTTTACGCTTAAAATTAGATTAATTCGCATTTTTAATCATCTAACATTTATTGTAAAAAGTAAAAATACATGACAACCATATATAATCATTTGGTAGTTCATTCTATTCATTCCCGCCATCACAACATCTAGGCATTAACTTCCATTTAAAATAATATTATTTTATTATTAGAGTGCAACGTAAGATTCCCAAGAAACTTGTTGTTGCGTGTTGGGTACGCCATCGAGCACATCGTCCCCTTTAAATTTATATTAATATTTTATTCACAAATATGGATAAATGTTAAAATGTCATAATCTTTATTTATCTGGGGTGTTACATCCTTCCCCCCTTTTGGGAATTGCGTCCTCGCAATTTTAAAATTGGGCTTGGAAACTTCATTGAAAATCCCACATCGGAACAAGAGTCAGTAAAACAATCACTTTAAAATAAAGAAAGATAAGTACAAAGGTCACCCTAGTTAACCCATACTAGGATTCCATGTATGAAAGTATGAACATGGAGGAAAAAAAGGGTTATGTTCTGATGGAGAGTGATAGTAAACATGTCAAGGAGAAAGTTAGCTATAAGAAAATCACAAACTTGTGATGGGTTAAACGGTATTCGATTCCCCACTAGTAAAAGTTAATAGACAACATTTTTGTTTTAAGTTACTTTTCATTGAGGGATTTATTTTTGAGCATAACTAAATCATAATAAAACATACTTACATGTCATGTAGACTTTCAACTTTTACTAGATTCCTTAATCAAACTCATATTTTCTCCAAAAGATGAGTATTTAGCAAGACTTGTTCGCATTAAGAGTACTATAATCATCTTCTAGAGAATCACCTAATCCACAAAATAGAACTATATACTTTCCATGTCTTTAGACTTTACCCAAAACCAAAACCAAAAAGGTTAGTACAAGATCAGATAATCCAGAAAAGGATAACCTTTTATAAAAAGAAAATCTATTCTTAATCTCCAAAATTTGTCCAGAAAAACCTAAAGTTCAAAGAGGACCATTTGATAAACAATTTGTTCATAAAATTATTCAATGTAAACCAAACTAAGATTGAAACCCAAATATTTTAAGGATTTAGTCACATAGTCTTCCAAGTTAAATCATAACATTTATCTCCAAACAACATCAGTTGCTCTTAATGTCTCGTATTGAAAAGTAATTAACCTAATCACATATCATCCATGATAGGTTAATCATTTTCATAAATAACCCAAAATAAACTTACTCTTGATTCCTAAAATCATATAACTAAAAAGAATTATTCACACTAACCAGGGACTTCACATAGTCCAGTGGTAGGCGATAAATACCAGTCGCACTTTGGTTGTGGGTTCGATTCCCGCAGCTTTGTCCGACGCGACGGGTTGTCACACGGTCTGTGTGTTGTCCTTTTTCCAAAACTATATAATTCATAAAACATGCCCCAAAACAAGATAAAATCTTCAAAAATAATCATAACATATTTTAACCTCAAGTTTATCTCATGCCTTTCATTTTCCATCATACAATATAATAACCTATAATTACCTCAAAAGTAAGGATCATATAAACCCTAATGGTTACTTTTATAATTATTACATGAACTTCCACATCGATTGGTCATCTTGTACATGATGCATTACAGAACATACCAAGGTACAAGTGGTTGATCCTGAATCCTTGATAGTTTGTTTAGAACAACCATGAGTTTCCTCATCGAATCCCCCATTTCTCCAGTCTCTTAATTAGAGAACCACCACAGTTTCCTTCAAACCTATTGTCAATTTGGTGCCTACTAGATCCATCCATTCACTAAAAACAGAAATGTCAGTGTGAGTATATCAACAAAACCATCATGTACTAATGAGGAAGATATACTTACTCATTCACTTTTTTCTAAAAACTACGACTCTTTCTGAAATCCTAACCATTATGGAAATGTCACTTATGCTTAAAGAATACCCTAACCTCTAAAGTTATCTAAACTGACCTCTCATACCAACTATAAGGCCCCAAACTTAAACCTTACTTAATCTTGAGTTATTACAAGATTACACATTGAGGATCTTTTCAGGTTTAGAGTTTTAGAGAATTAGATCATGAAACTTTCATTACATTCCACATTTAAACAAAATGGTTACATAAAATATAGTATTCATTTTTCCCATCAAATGAAACATATTTAAAATAAAACATGGTTTCTTTCTTGACACTTCCTTAACACTATCATCACATCATGTACCTTTCCCTTGACCTGTGAAAAACATTTCAAAAAAACTTGGGATGAGCATAAAAAGCTCAGTAAGGGATATAAAAATATGGAAAGGAAACATGAGTACATATACACATAAGAATGAAATCATACTTTACCCATAAAACATAATCACTTTAACATACCTCATCAAATCATGAATAAATCATAGAAATCATAAGACATAAAAGGTAACTTGAGGCATTCATAACATTCTTACGTAGGGAGTAACCCTCTTGGTTACGTTTGGAATACCCACCACAGGATATTCCCTAAATCTCTTCGAAGAAACCTTAAAGTTTCACTCCTTCACGTTACCCAAAGCATTGGAGATCTATATCGGGCTCACCCGCCCTTAGTTTATCACGGAACCACCTGCATTCATAATAATGCCCAAGAACCATAACATAATATTATCACATAAAACATGCATAAAGGAAACATAACATTTCCACCTTTCAATAACAATATATCAATACCACACATTGATATAAAAAAATTATGAAAACCATTTTCAATACCAAAATAAAAGAAAAGTAAAACGTGGTATTTATTTTTCTTTTAAAAAGAAGGTATGGCTTATAGAGGAATCCGAAACTCAAATAATGGTCACGGCGGCGGAGAAGTCGTTGTCGCCGCATACGTATGACAAAAACATTCCCTTTTGTCGTTTAGTAAACGCTTCGTAGAAAAAAGATTCCTTTTGAATAAACGTAAAATTCAAAGGGGTTTATACACCGTATAAAAGAAAGTTGTGTATAAAACAGAATATTCCTCAATGAAATGAGATTGAGACGAAGTCCCATACAAAGACGGTATCCTTGGTTTAAGGATAAATCAATTACATAATTATGTGTGACAAATGAATACAACAAATATAAGTTGATATTAAGTGTAGAACAATCAGATGTTATTAAAACAAATTCATAGAACGACATATTCAAGGAGTACATGTTTATCCCAAAGAATCAAATTTGGGTTAATAAGTTCCCTTGTAAAAATTTGACAGCCTAACGGCATCACTACAAAATTCAGAAAATGAGTTGATGAGAGATAAAAAGGGTATTTCATCACATGGACAAAAAATTTAAATCAATAAGGATATAGAAGAACATATCCCAACATAATAGTATGTGAATTAAAAGACATAACAAAATAAGTCTTTTAAAAAGAAGAGGGTGAAAGGTTCCCTTACCGACATGGGTATCTTTCGAAACATACACTCCGTGAAAGAAGGACACTACAACATTGATGTAAATACTCATAAATGAAAGTATATTACACAATGAGTAAAATAATGGGAATCACATAAACCACTCAAAGGAAATTGTGTCCAATGTTGCATAAATCTCACAGGAATAAAAGTGAGATGAAAAATCCCTTACGAAAACTCGGCAGCCTAACGGCGCCACTTAAAACTTAAAAAAATGGATTGATGAGATCAAATAGGGTCTCTCATAATATTAACATAAAGTTTAAATAAAGAGGAATATAAAAGAACATCCCCCAACATAACAAAGAATATCTTAAAAGAAGTGACATAAATGAGAGTTCTTAAAAAGAAAGAGAGAGGTTAGATCTCTTATGAAAATTCGGCAGCCTAACAGCGCCACTCAAAACTTCCAAAATGTATTGATGAGAGAGAATAGGGTCTCTCATCATATGAACATAAAAATTATAGTAAGATTAATATAAAAGAACATCCCAATAACAAGAAAGATGAGCTTTAAAAGGAATGACATAAAAGAGTGTACTTAAAAAGAAAGAGAGGAGTAGGATCCCTTACCTCAAGTCCAACTTGTCTTGTTCGTTTCTTTATATTCCTGAATAATAAACTTTGGTCAATTTATAATTGCATAAGGACCTCCTATAAAGATTATTATTCAGTTCATATCGCATATTTTAATTTTATAATAATTGGTTAATAATATGAGTTCATATCAGACGTTTTTGTCGGTATTTGGTACATGAGTCAAAAATTGAACTTGTTGGAAAATAATTTTCCATGTAGTTATAGGTACATCATATACAGAATAGTATTTATGTTTTAAATATCATATATATCCATTATATAATCATTTTATACTATTTCATAGCATTTGGAGATAAAAAAGTAATAGCATCGTTCATGGAGACGGTAGGCCGTACGTACGCATGAACGCTACTTTAATTTTTTTGTCGTATAAATGGAATTAAAACAAAATGAGATATATATATATATATATGTTATAATTCCAGAATTATATCCATAATTTAGATGTAATATATTACATATATATCCATTATATATATGTACTTATAATAGTATATAACATTTTGAGATAAGAAATGAAATGTACCGTTCATGGAGACGGTTAGCCGTACGTACGCATGAACGCTACTTCCATTTCTATTTCATATTTAATGGAATTAAAAAATAATGATACATAATAGTATTTTAATTCCAGTATGTTATCATATATAATATCATTTAATATATCCTTTATACGTACCACATATGGTATTAACGAATCAAATCACTTTGAGGGGGCGGTAGTCCGCACTTCCTTAAATGAAGATATCGCGTTTACCCATAATGGAAACCATAAAGGTATGACACAAATGAAAAATACAGAATATTAAGTAAAACATAAACATATTATATATCATATATAAATATAGTGTCATCTTAATGGCCACCTTTGAAGGTGTTAGAAGAATGTTGAACAATCATCCTTTCGTGAGGCAGAAATTCGTCATCCACAGAAACAGTATGTTCTTTAACCATTAGATGTAGGTGTGTGTAAGTGTAGCTCGAATCCTTCTTATAAAAACATCCTAGTATATTGAAGATACTATATTTGTTACAAAAGAAATGAATAAAAAGAGTTTAGGGGGTTAGAGAAGCAAAATAAAACAAAAGGACTCAAGTGAAGACATTACCTTAAAATCGGTTAACTCCCTTTGGTTTGAGCTCAAAGGCTTTCTTGGGAAGACTTCTGCCCAAAGTGAGGAATATAATAGTTAGAGAGGGATGTGGAGAGACAAAATGGGCTGGGTTTGGCCGATACAAAGGCATTGGATGTGTGGGTAAGGAGGTAGAGGTGGGGGCCTTTTATAAGAGGAGAGGAGGGGCACTCTTGGAAAGTAAAGAAATGTTACTTTATTTTAGAATGAGTTTCGGATTTTAATGGTCCCACATTTATGTGTTTCGAGGATAAGGTGATAAGGGTTCTAAATCCACCCATACAATAGGTTTTGGACATGTTTAGGTCTTAGATTGTACATTATATTTCCAATTTATTTAAATCATTAAATAATGAGGTCATCGCTGCATCATCATGATGTCATAAATAATTTAATTTATTTAATGTCTAAAAATTATAAAAAAATTCTATGATGTAGGAATTCCTTTTAGCTTTCCAATTACTATTTATAGTCAAAATTATGACTTGTATAACGCCATGTAAAAAGTTTTTTAGTAAAACATATCATGTTTGTGTCATTTTTACTTTAACATTAAATAAAAAGTTATTTATGTCATTTCCCAACCAAAGTGGCTCCATGGGGTCCCCAAGTTGACCCATGGATTGTCTTGGTCGGCCATGACACATAAAATGAGGGTAGGACATGTGTCAAGCTCATCTCATTTTATTAAAACATTATTTTTACCTTAAACTACACTAATTACCTCTAATCACGATTAAAAACATAATAAGTTACTATTCACCGAAATATAATTTTAATCCCATTGAACCAAATTTTACTTCTTAATGACAACCATATATGTCGTATTTTTGAAATTCAAAACACAGAGGTGGTAAAATTTCATTTAAATGAAAAATCAGTTTTTATAAGTACCACTTAGTGGTTTCACTATTCATCAAAAATTGAAGTTTTTCAGAAAAATACCCAAACATCACCCTAAGCTATATTTGATATTCCGAATTCAAAAATGATGTCTATTTTACAAAATTCAAAACATATTAGTTGCATTAATTAATTTAATAATTAATTCCCGCTGTCAGAGCAAATAGCGTGTTTTTATGAAACAATAAGTATCAAAAGATTGACACTAGTTTAAGTCCAATTTCAAAGTGAAATTAATTCCAACGAACACTATTGGATTAAATGGTAAAAATATATTCTAATTTCACTTTAAAACCAATTCAAAAGATAATCTAATCATATAAATAAATTAGATTAAAAAGAGGTTTTGAATTAAAATACAACATTTTGCACTATTCATTAAAAATTAAACTTTTTCGGAAAAATACCAAAATTTAACACCAAGTAAATTTTGATGTCCCGATTCTAAAGAAGAATTTTATTTTGTCAAATATAACACATAAAATTTTCAAAAAGTTGATTTAAAAGAGGTTCGCCATCAAAAGGCGGTTAATCGACCTTTTAAAGAATATTAGAATGTTTACGGTTAAAATTGGATTCATTCGCATTTTTAATCCTCTAACATTTATTGTAAAAAGTAAAAATACTTGAAAAACATATATAATAATTTTGTAGTTAGTTCTATTCATTCTCGCCATCACAACAGCTAGGCGTTAACTACCATTTAAAATAATATTATTTTATTATTAGAGTGAAACGTAAGATTTCCAAGAAACTCGTTGTTGCGTGTTGGGTATGCCATCGAGAATAGCGTCCCCTTTAAAGTTATATTAATATTTTATTCACAAATATGGATAAATGTGAAAATGTCATACTCTTTATTTACCTGGGGTGTTACAATGATCTCTCCCACCACACTCCCTTTTCTAGTTCCTAAAGTAAACTTTCTTAAAAATAATGGGGCAAAAATAATCATAAATCATGAAATTTTAGTAATTTAAGATTCCTTCAAGCCCCTCAATATATAATAAAAGTTTCACCTAGGAAGGAAACTGTGTATTTTTACTGTTTTTTTTGAGTTGGGTGTATTTATAAGATTCTATTTACAAATACGGAATGTACTTATAACTTGAAAGTGAATAAAATTGAAATTTTTAAGAGTGTTTGATGTGTTATCAGTGAAACATAGTTAATATTAATTAAGTCCCCAACACATAAAACTCTAAAAAGTCCCCATTGTTGAATTTCATGGTGGGATACATAGGTAAATCATTTTGATTATAATTTTTTTTGAAATTAATCCCAAACAAGATTCTATATTAAGGAGTGATAGTAAATTTAAAATATATTTTTCCACTGAATAAGACAAAACATTAGTAAAATTTTCAAAGGGGATCCATAATTGAACATAAAACTTCCCATCGAATAAGAAAAATTCAAAAATAAAGCATGAAAGACATAAATTTTGATAAAAAAATTAAAAAATTGAATTAAATGAAACCTGTAGAAAAATAATAATCGATTAGAAGGAATTAAAAGTGATACTCCCTATATATTTATAATCTATTATCAATTTGAAATAAAAAATTGTAACCACTCTTTAAACCATGAAAAAAGTAATCTGGTTGAAAATTTCTTGCTCTTATAAAATGAATAGATTAAGTTGATAATTTAGAATTGAAATAATAATTTAAAATTGACTAGTGTTTGATTTTAAGCATGTTTTATCTTCTTTTCTACAACTAGAATCATTCTTTATCATTGATGTTCCAAATGATTCTTCTATTGGTAAGAGTTCTTAAAACCCACTAGAGACAACAACTAAGGACCATTTTCACTTCATTGGAACTTATAACCAACCATTTTAAACAACAATATATCAAATAAAAGTAAGAATATGAAAATTAAACTCTAAAAATATGGTTAATCAATACAGAGAGACATAGAACTGAGTGAGAAGCATTTTTTAAACAAAAAAGTAAAATAAAAAAAATAAGAAAATCATGGGTTTCCTCCCATATAACACTGACTTTGAAGTCTTTATCCCTTAAAAATTTCTAACCATGATAATTCATTGGGTATGAATTATTAATCGTTATTACTTTACTATTATCTAAATAATTAATTACATGACCTCTTAATAAATTCCTATATTCAGTAGAAGGAAAAATTATCCAAAATTCTTCCAACGTAATAGGAGGTATCACACTATCTAGCTCAACATGACCTATGAAATCCACTTCTTCATCTATAAAAAATTAAAACGAAAACATAGAAAACAACATATTGGATCATACAATTTTCCTCATCTCTCCCCACTATTACATGATTGAATAAAACTAGAAATAGGAGAAAATATGGTAATAAAATTCTCATTATTTCAAGAAAATATTCCAAAAACACATTATAGATTTAAGAGAAATGAAGGGTCCCATTTGAAAGATTCAAATTCAAAATCCAAAAGATATTTTTGAATGTATTTAGGAGACTTAAATGATGTGAAACTTTAAAATTCTAGATGGAATTCATCACACATAGAGTCTAAGTTAGTAGGTAATAATATTTCAAGGAAATAAAAATATTCAAAATGAGCTCAGTAAATTTTTTAGTGGGAATTAATCCATAATATTCCCCGGGTTTAAGAAATTTCAAACATTCAACTTCAAAAGTGAAAATTTCCTAAACAGGTTTAGAAATCTCAAGAATTTTTTTTGAATTAAACTCCATAATAAGTTCTAGAGAAAAAAAACTTCTTATAAACAGATGGATGAGGGGATGAAGAAAAAATAAGATTTAAAATTTCAATGGGTTGGGGAATCCTTATTTCTATCACCTATATAGAGAAATAACCATACTCATATCTGAGCTTAAAATTAAATCACTCATTCTTAACAACATTAATCAGGTTACAACTAACCTCATGTTTAGGATTTTCACATTATCCATAGCTTGTAGGGTATGTTTTCTTTGGAAACATCAATGATAGAACCTATAGTAGAAAGGAATGGTCTCTCTAAGATGATTGAGGAATTGTAATCAAATTCCAAATCAATAATTAGAAATATGCGGGCAATGTGATTTTTTCTACACTAACTAATAAGTCAACCACATTTCCATATGGATTAGTGAGTGATATATCTATGAGTTGAAGAGAAAAATAAATTGGTTGAAAATCCCAAAAGACCAACATTTTGAACAACAATTATGAAATAAAATTGATACTCACTCCTATATCAAACAAAAAAAATGAGTCTCCTCACTAGTACAATCATGACCTTTAGCGGCCGCCAAATGCCGTCGATAAAGGTCTATAGTGTCCTCCTAGAGTCCGCCAATCGGAGACCTCTTTTGGACCATTTTTGTTGCTATCAGTGACCGCCATTTGGCAGACCTTGTAGGCAAGCCATAATAGGCTTTAGCGGCCGCCAATCGGCGACCGCTATTGGTGGCGATGGAAACACCTATATCGGCCGCTATAGATTTTTAATTTTTTTTTAAAAAATTTCAATCACACAATAAAATATACCCAAATAAATATCATCATTCCTCTTCCAAGCTCCACATCCATCCTCAAATATAACTACATAACAAAATTTTAAAAAAAAATTAATACCGAATAAAACCTAGAAAGCAAATAATTGAAACAAATTAACATATTTCAATTCAGACTTACTGTAATAGATCTAAAGTATTTCATTTTCAAAATATATTCATAATTTTGATTAACATTTTAAAATTTTAAAATCATTAATTCTATGGTTCTAATTATATTGTTTCCCTATGATTTCAGGTCATCCATATGTTTTCTGCTATGAATTTGACCGTTAAACGCCCGTTTTGGCCGTTTATGACCCCAGAACTGCGTTCTTGGTCACTGTGGGCACATGTCACCTCCGATTGATGTGATTTATGTGCGACCAATTCACAATTAACTCACTCGTTGTTGTCAAATGATTTCATGCCATTTGGACTTCATTCGGCCCGTTTGGACCCCCCTACGCGCGTTTATGAAGCACTCCCAACACTTAAAAAAAACTCACATTGAGTCGTACCGCGCACATGGAACGTTCGATTGATGTGCCGTCTCCTCAAACACATCACAATTCACTCACCCATTGATGTCGTTTGATTTTAGGCCATTTCGACTTCGTTCGGCCCATTTGGACCCCCATGCGCGTTTATGAAGCACGCCCAACACATAAAAAATGCATATTGAGCCGTACCGTACAAACCACATATCCGATTGACGTACCGTCTATGCGTACACGTCAAAAATAATAATTATATTGTTTCCCTATGATTTTAGGTCAATTCGATGTCGTTCGCTATGAATTTGACCGTTAAACGCCTGTTTTGTCCGTTTATAACACCAGAACTGCGTTCTCGGTCACCACGGGCACACAAAACTTCCGATTGAAATTCTGTATTCTCTACCACTTCAAAATTCACTCACCCATTGCTGTTGTCTAATTTCAGGCCATTCCGACTTCGTTTGGCCCGTTTGGACCCCCCACGCTTGTTTTTGAAGCGCGCCCAACACTTAAAAAATGTATATTGAGCCGTACCATGCAAACCACATGTCTGATTGACGTTCCTTTACATGTACTTATCATAAATAATAATTATATTGTTTCCCTATAAATTCAGGTCAATCTGATGTCGTCCGCTATGAATTTCATCATTAAACACCCGTTTTGGTCGTTTATGACACCAGAACTATGTTCTCGGTCACCGTGGCCACATGGCACATCCGATTGACGTGTCGTCTACTCGACCACTTCTCACCAGTTGATTTCGTCTGATTTCAGGCCATTACGACTTCATTTGGCCCGTTTGGACCCCTCCACGCGCGTTTATGAAGCGCACCCAACACGTAAAAAATAAATATTGAGCCGTACCGTGCAAACTGCACGTCTGATTGACGTGCACTCTGCACGTACATGTCCCGAATAATAATTATATTGTTTCCCTGTGATTTCAGGTCAATACGATATCTTTCAATATGAATTTAACCGTTAAACACCTATTTTGGCCGTTTATGACACCAGAACTGTGTTCTCGGTCACCGCGGGCACACGGCACGTCCGATTGACATGCCGTCTACTTGAACACATCAAAATTCACTCACTCGTTTACTTCTGCTGGTTTCAGGCCATTCCGACTTCGTTCGGCCCGTTTAGACCCCCCCTACGCATTTATAAAGTGCACCAAACACTTAAAAAATGCATATTGAGCCGTACCATGCAAACCAAAAGTTTGATTGATGTTCCATCTACACGTACACATTAAAAATAATAATTATATTTTTTCCCTATGATTTCAGGTCATTCGGATGTCTTCTGCTATGAATTTAACCGTTAAACGCCCATTTTGTCCGTTTATGACACCAGAACTGCGTTCTCGGTCACTGCGGGCACATGGCACATCTGATTGACGTGCCATATACTTGACCACTTCAAAATTCACTCACCTGTTGCTTTAGTCTTATTATAGGCTATTCCGACTTTGTGCAGCCCATTTGGATCCCCCATGCATTTTTATGAAGCGCGCCCAACACTTAAAAAATGCATATTGAGGCGTACCATGCAAACCACACATCTGATTGACGTTTCGTCTATGCGTACACGTCAGGAATAAAAATTAGATTGTTTCCCTGTGATTTCAGGTAAATCCGATGTTGTACGCTATGAATTTTACTGTTAAACGCTCGTTTTGGCTGTTTATGACACCAAAACTGTGTTCTCAGTCACTGTGAGCACACGGAAAATCCGATTGACGTTCCCTCTACTCAAACACATCAAAATTTACTCACCCATTGATTTCGTCTGATTTCATGCCATTCCGACTTCGTTTGGCCCGTTTGGACCCCCCACGCGTGTTTATGAAGGGCACCCAACACTTAAAAAATGCATATTGAGCCGTACCGTGAAAACCGAACGTCCGATTGACATGAACATTGTGTGTACACATCAAAAATAATAGTTATATTGTTTCCCTGTAATTTCAGGTCAATCAAATGTCGTCCACTATGAATTTGACCGTTAAACGCCCGTTTTGGCCGTTTATGACACCAGAACTGCGTTCTCAATCACCATGGGCACACAACACATCCGATTGACATGTCATCTACTCACACACTTCAAAATTCACTCACCTATTTTTGTCGTCTGATTTCAGGCCATTCCGACTTCGTTCGGCTCGTTTGGACCCCCCCCCCCCATGCGCGTTTCTGAAGCGCGCCCAACACTTAACAAACACATATTGAGACGTACCATTCAAACCGCATGTCCGATTGACGTGAAGTCTATGCGTGCCCATCAAGAGTAATAATTATATTTTTGACCTGTGATTTCAGGTCAATCTGATGTCGTTCGCTATGAATTTGACCGTTAAACGCCCGTTTTGACCGTTTATGACACCAGAACTGCGTTCTCAGTCACCACGGGCACACGACACATCTGATTTACGTTATATCTGCTCAAACACATCATAATTCACTCAAACATTGATGTAGTCTGATTTTAGTCCATTCTGACTTCATTCACCCCATTTGAACCCCCCACGCGGGTTTATGAAATGCGCCCAACACTTAAAAACGCATATTGAGCTGTATCGCGCAAACCACATGTCTGATTGATGTTCTGTCTGCGTTTACACATCAAAAAAATAATTATATTTTCAACCTATGATTTCATGTCAATCCGATGTCTTTAGCTATGAATTTGACTATTAAACGCCCGTTTTGGCCGTTTGTGACACCGGAACTGCGTTCTCAGTCACCGCGGGCACAAAGTGCGTCCAATGGACATGTCGTCTGCTCAACCACTTCAAAATTCACTCACTCGTTATTTTCGTATGATTTCAGGCCATTCTGACTTTGTTTGACCCATTTGGACCCCCCTACGCGCATTTATGAAGCGCGCCCAACACTTAAAAAACGCATATTCAGCCGTACCGTGCAAACCGCACGTCTGATTAACGTGACGTCTACACGTACACGTCAAGAATAATAATTAGATTGTTGTCATGTGATTTCAGGTCAATCTGATGTCGTCCGCTATGAATTTGACCGTTAAACGCCCATTTTGGCCGTTTGTGAGACTAGAACTGCATTCTCGGTCACCGCGGGCACACGGCGCATCCGATTGACATGTTGTATACTTGACCACTTCAAAATTCACCCACCAGTTGCTGTCATCTGATTTCAGGTCATTCTGACTTCGTTCAGCCTGTTTGGACCCCTCCCCACGCGTGTTTATGAATCGCGCTCAACACTTACGTAACACATATTCAGTCGTACCATGAAAACCGCGCATTTTATTGATGTTTCGTCTACGCATACACATCAAGAATAAAAATTATATTGTTTCCCTATGATTTCAGGTCAATCTGATGTCTTTCGCTATGAATTTGACCATTAAACGCTCGTTTTTGCCGTTTATGAAACTAGAACCACGTTCTTGGTCACCGCGGGCACACGACACATCCAATTGATGTGGAATCTACTTGAAAACATAAAAATTCACTCACTCGTTGATGTCATCTGATTTCAGGATATTCCGACTTCGTTCGGCCCATTTGGACCCCCCACACGTGTTTGTGAAGCGCGCCTAACACATAAAAACGCATATTGAGCTGTACTGCGCACACCACACATCCAATTGATGTTCCATCTACGCGTACACGTCATGAATAATAATTAGATTGTTTCCCTGGGATTTCATGTCAATCCGTTGTCGTCTGGTATGAATTTGACAGTTAAATGCCGGTTTTGGCCGTTTAGGACATCAGAACTGCGTTCTCGGTCACCGCGGGCACACATAACATCCGATTGACATGTTGTCTTCTCAAACACTTAAAAATTCATTCACCCATTACTATCGCCTGATTTCAGGCCTTTCCAACATCTTTCGGACCATATGGACTCCCCCACGCGCGTTTATGAAAGGCGTCCAACACTTAAAAGACGCATATTCAGTCGTACCATGAAAACCGCACATCTGATTGATGTGAAGTGTAAGAGTACACGTCAAGAAAAATAATTAGATTGTTTCCCTATGATTTCAGGTCAATCCGTTGTCATCCACTATGAATTTGACCATTAAACGCTCGTTTTGGCCGTTTATGACACCAGAACTGCGTTATCAGTCACCGCGGGCACACGGCGTGTCCGATTGATGTGTCGTCTGCTCAAACACATTACAATTCACTCACCCATTGATGTCGTCTTATTTCAGGCGATTTTGACTTTGTTCGACCAATTTGGACCCCCCACGCGCGTTTATGAAACACACCCAACACTTAAAAATGCAAATTGAGCTGTACTGCGCAAACCGCACATCTGATAGAGGTTTCGTCTGCGCGTACACATCATAAATAATAATTAGATTATTTCCCTATGATTTCAAGTCAATCCGATGTTGTTATCTATGAATTTGACCGTTAAACGCCCATTTTGGCCGTTTATGACACCAGAACTGCATTCTCGGTAACTGCGGGCATACGGTGCGTCTGATGGATGTGTCGTCTCCTCAACCACTTCAAAACTCACTCACTAGTTACTGTCGTCTGATTCTAGTCCATTCCGACTACGCTCGGCCCATTTGGACCCCCCATGCGCATTTATGAAGCGTGTCCAACACTTAAAAAACACATATTGAGCCGTACTGCACAAACCACATGTCAGATTGACATGCTGTCTGCGCGTACACGTCACGAATAATAATTAGATTGTTGGCCTGTTATTTCAGGTCAATCCAATGTCGTCTGCTAGGAATTTGACCGTTAAAATCCCATTTTGGCCGTTTATGAGACCCGAATTGCGTTCTCGGTCACCCCGGGCACACGATGCGTCCGATTGATGTGCCGTCTGGTCCACCACTTCAAAATTCACTCAACTATTGCTGTGGTATGATTTCTGGCCATTTTGACTTTGTTCGGCCCCTTTGGACCCCCCGACGTGTGTTTCTGAATCACGCCCAACACTTACATAATGCATACTGAGTCGTACTGCACAAACCACACATCCGATTGATGTTCCATCTATGCGTACACATCATGAATAATAATTATGTTGTTTCCCTATGATTTCAGGTCAATCTGATGTTGTCCGCTATGAATTTGACCGTTAAATGCCCATTTTGTCCGTTTATGAAACTAGAACTATGTTCTCAGTCACCACGGGCACACAACACATCCGATTAACGTTCCGTCTATAGGAAAACATTAAAATTCACTCACCCGTTAAAGTCATCTGATTTCAGGCCATTCTGACTTTGTTCGGCCCATTTGGACCCCCCACACGCGTTTATGAAGTGCGCCCAACACTTAAAAAAGGCATATTGAGCTGTACCACACACACCGCACATCTGATTGAAGTTCCGTCTACGTGTACATGTCACGAATAATAATTAAATTGTTTCCCTGTGATTTCAGGTCAATCCAATGTTGTTTGCTATGAATTTGACCGTTAAACACCCGTTTTGGCCGTTTATGACACCAGAACTGCGTTCTTGGTCACCACGGGCACACAACACGTCCGAATGACATGAAGTCTGCTCGAAAACTTCACAATTCACTCACCCTTTTCTATTGTCTGATTTCAGGCCATTCCTACTTTGTTTGACCCGTTCCCCCCCCCCCCACGCGCGTTTATGAAGCGCACCCAACACTTAAAAAACGCATATTGAGATGTACCGCGCAAATCACACGTCCGATTGACATTTTTTCTACACGTACATGTCATGAATAATACTTATATCGTTTCCCTGTGATTTCAGGTCAATCTGATTTGTCCTCTATGAATTTGACCGTTAAATGCCCATTTTGGCCGTTTTTGACACCAGAACTGCGTTCTCGGTCACCGTGGGCACACAAAACATCCAATTGATGTGATGTCTACTCAACCACTTCAAAATTCACTCACCCATTGTTGTCGTCTTATTTCAGGGCATTCCTACTTTGTTCGGTCCGTTTGGACCCCACACGCATTTATGAAGTGCGCCCAACACTTAGAAAACACATATTGAGCCGTACCACGCAAACCGCATGTCAGATTGACGTTCCGTCTGTGCGTACAAGTCAAAAATAATAATTAGATTGTTTCCCTATGATTTCATGTTAATAAAATGTTGCCCACTATGAATTTGACTATTAAACATCCGTTTTGGCCATTTGTGACACCAGAACTGCGTTCTCGGTTACCGCGGGCACACGACACGTCCGATGGACGTTCTGTCTACTCAACCACTTCAAAATTCACTTAACCGTTGCTGTCGTCTGATTTCAGGCCATTCCAACTTCGTTCGGCCCATTTGGACCCCCCCCCCCCACGCGTGTTTATGAAGCGCACCCAACACTTACAAAACGCATATTGAGCCGTACCGTGCAAACCACACGTCCGATTGATGTTTCGTCTACGCGTACACATCAAAAATAATAATTATATTGTTTCTTTGTGATTTCAGGTCAATACTATGTTTTCCTCTATGAATTTGGACGTTAGACATCCGTTTTGGCCGTTTAAGACACCAGAACTGCGTTCTCGGTCACCGTGGGCACACGACATGTCCAATTGAAATTCCGTCTGCTCGACCACTTCAAAATTCACTCAACCATTGCTGTCGTCAGATTTCAGGCCATTCGGACTTCGTTCGGCCTGTTTGGACCCCCCACGCGTGTTTACGAAGCACACCCAACACTTACAAAACACATATTGATCCATACCACACAAACCACACGTTCGATTGACGCACCGTCTACATGAACACGTCACGAATAATAATTAGATTTTTTCATTGTGATTTTAGGTCATCACCCGCTATGAATTTGACTGTTAAAGGCCTGTTTTGGCCGTTTGTGACACCAGAACTGCATTCTCGGTCACCGCGGACACACGACATGTTTGATTGATGTGTCGTCTGCTTGAACACTTCAAAATTCACTCACCTGTTGCAGTCCTCTGATTTCAGGTCATTTTGACTTTGTTCGGCCTGTTTGGACCCCCCCACGCGCGTTTATGTAGCGCGCACAACACTTAAAAAACACATATTGAGCCATACAACGCAAACTGAAAGTCCGATTGATGTGGAATCTACACGTACATGTCATGAATAATAATTATATTGTTTCCCTGTGATTTCAGGTCAATCTGATGTCATCCTCCTTGGATTTGACCATTAAACGCCTGTTTTGGCTGTTTATGACACCAGAACTGCGTTCTCGGTCACTGCGGGCACACGACATGTTCAATTGATGTGCCTTCTACTCGACCACTTCAAAATTCACTCACCCGTTGTTGTCGTCTAATTTCAGGTCATTCTGACTTCGTTCAGACCATTTGGACCCCCCACGTGCGTTTATGAAGCGCACCCAACACTTAAAAAATGCATATTGGGCCGTACCACGCAAACCACAAGTCTGATTGACGTGTCGTCTACGCGTACACATCAAGAATAATAATTATATTATTTACCTATGATTTTAGGTCAATACGATGTTTTCCACTATGAATTTGACCTTTAAACGTCAGTTTTGGCCGTTTAGGACAGCAAAACTACATTCTCAATCACCGCGGGTACACAACTTGTCTGATTGACATGCCATCTACTTGACTATTTCAAAATTCACTCACCCGTTGTTTTCGTCTGATTTTAGGCCATTTTGACTTCGTTCGGCCCATTTAGACCCCCCATGTGTGTTTATGAAGCGCGCCCAACACTTACAAAATGCATATTGAGTCGTACCATGCAAACCACACGTCCGATTGATGTGCCGTCTATGCGTACATGTCACGAATAATAATTTTATTGTTGCCCTGTGATTTCAGGTCAATCCAATGTCGTCCGCTGTGAATTTGGCCATTAGATTCCCATTTTGGCTGTTTGTGACACCAGAACTGCGTTCTTGGTCACCGCGGGCACACGACTCTTCCGATTGACATGCCGCATGCTCGAACACTTCAAAATTCACTCACTCGTTTCTATCGTCTGATTTCAGGCCATTCCAACTTGGTTAGGCCCATTTGGACCCCCCAAACGCGTTTATGAAGTGCGCCCAACTGTAACACCCCAGGTAAATAAAGAATTTGACATTTTTATATTTATACCTATTTGTGAATAAAATTTTAATATTAATTTAAAGGGAACGCTATGCTTGATGGCTTACCCAATACACAACAACGAGTTCCTTTGAAATCTTACGTTGCACTCTAATAATAAAATAATTTTATTTTAAATGATAGTTAACACCTAGACGTTGTAATGACAGGAATGAATTGAGCTGACTACAAAATGATTATATATGTTTTTCAAATATATTTACTTTTTACAATAAATGTTAGAGGATTAAAAATGCGAATGAATCCAATTTTAAGCGTAAACATTCTAATATTCTTTAAAGGGTCGATTAACCGCCTTTTGATGACGAACCTCTTTTAAATCCACTTTTTGAAAATTTTATGTGCTATATTTGGAAAAATAAAAATCTTCTTTAGAATCGGGACATCAAAAGTTACTTTGTGTAATTTTTTTGGTATTTTTCCGATAAAGTTCATTTTTTAATGAATACTGAAAAATGTTGTATTTTAATTCAAAGCCTCTTTTTAATATAATTTATTTATATGATTAGATTATCTATTGAATTGGTTTTAAAGTGAAATTAGAATATATTTTTACCATTTAATACAATAGTGGTCATTGGAATTAATTTCACTTTGAAATTGGACTTAAACTAGTGTCAATCTTTTGATATATATTGTTTCATAAAAACACGCTATTTGTTCTGACAATGGGAATTAATTACTAAATTAATTAATGTAACTTATATGTTTTTTATTTTGTAAAATAGACATAATTTTTTAATTCCGAATATCAAATATAGCTTAGGGTGAATTTTTGGTATTTTTCTGAAAAACATGAATTTTTGATGAATAGTGAAACCACTAAGTGGTACTTAAAAAAATTGATTTTTCGTTTAAATGAAATTTTACCACCTCTGTGTTTTGAATTTCAAAAATATGAAATAAATGGTTTTCAATAGGAAGAAAAATTTGGTTCAATGGGATTAAAATAATTTTTTGGTGAATAGTAACTTTTATGTTTTTAATCGCGATTAGAGGTAATTAGTGAAATTTAAGGTAAAAATAATGTTTTAATATTATGAAATGACCTTAAAACTTGTCCTAAACCTATTGGATGAGTCATGGAAGACCAAGACAAACCATGGGTCGATATATGGGACCCCATGGAGTCACTTTGGTAAGATAATGACATTAATGGCTTTTATTTAATGTAAAAGTAAAAATGACACAAACATGTATTGTTTTACTAAAACAATTTTTACATGGGGTTATAAAAGTACGATTTTTTGAAAATAAATATTCATTGGAAATATAAAAAGATTTCCTACATCATAGTATTTTTTTTATAATTTTTAGACATTAAAAAAATTAAATTATATATGACATCATGATGATGTAGCGATTACCTCATTATTTAACGATTTAAATAAAATGAAAAGATAATCTAAAATATAAGACCTAAAAATGTCAAAAACCTATTATATGGGTGTATTTAGATCTCTTATCACCTTATCCTTGAAATACATCAATGTGGGACCTTTAAAATCCGAAACACATTTGCAAATGAAGTAACATTTTATACCTTTCCAAGAGTGCCCCTCCTCTCCTATTATAAAAGGCCCCCACCTCTACCTCCTTACCCACACCTCTAAAGCCTTTGGCTCGGCCAAGCTCTGATAATTTTGTCTCTCCAAATCCCTCTCCTAATCCTAGAATCCTTACCTTAAGCGGGAATCTCTTCAATAAACCCTTTTGGTTCAAACCAAAGGGAGTTACCCGATTTTAAGGTAATGTCTTCACTTGTGTTCTTTTGTTTTATTTTGCTTCTCCAACCCCCTAAACTCTTTTTATTCATTTATTTTTTAACAACTCCAGTATCTTAAATATACTAGGATTTTGTTATAAGAATTATTCGAGCTACACTTACACACACCTACATCTAATGGTTAAAGAACATACTGTTTCTGTGGATGGTGAATTTCTGCCTCACGAAACGATGATTGTTCAATATTCTTTTAACACCTTCAAAGGTGGCCATTAAGATGTCACTATATTTATATATGATATATAATATGTTTATGTTTTCCTTAAGCTTCTATATTTTTCATTTATGTCATACCTTTATGGTTTCCATTATGGGTAAACGAGATATCTTTATTTTAGGAAGTGCGGACTATCGCCCCCTCAAAGTGATTTGATTCGTTAATACCATATGTGGTATGTATAAAGGATATATTTAATGATATTATATATGATATTATACTGGATTTATAATACTATTATGTATCATTATTTTTTAATTCCATTAAATATGAAATAGAAATGGAAGTAGCGTTCATGCGTACGTACGATTTACCGTCTCCATGAACGGTGCGTTTCATTTCTTACCTCTAAATGTTATGTAATATTATAAATGCATGTATATAATTTATATATATGATATATATGATATCTACATAATTAATATAATTCTGGATATAATGGATATTTTACCCCATGAACAAACTTGTAATTATAAAGAGTTTATTTTTGACTCAAGTAGCAATGATCGACAAAACGACCATTATTAACTTAAATAATTACATAGTGTTCATGACATGGTAATAAGTGATATAAAAGGAATAATGAACTTAAAAAAGGTTCTTAAGAAATTATAAATTAACTCAAGTTTATTATTCAGGAGGCTAAAGAACGATCGACTCAAGTCGGACTCGAGGTAAGGGATCCTACCCCTCTCTTTCTTTTTAGTATACTCTTTTATGTCATTCCTTTTAATCTCATATTTCTAATGATTGGGATGTCCTTTTATATTAATATTACTATAATTTTTTATGTTCATATGATGAGAGACCCTATTTTCTCTCATCAATCCATTTTGGAAGTTTGGATTGGTGCCGTTAGGCTGCTGAATTTTCGTAAGAGATCCAACCTCTCTCTTCCTTTTTAAGTACTCTCCTTTATGTCACTTCTTTAAAGCTCCTATTTGTTATGTTGGGGGATGTTATTTTATATTAATCTTGTGGTAAATTTTATTTTCATATGATGAGAGACCCTATTTTATCTCATCAATCCATTTTTGGATGTTTTAAGTGGCGCTGTTAGGCTGCCGAGTTTTCATAAGGGATTTTTCATCTCACTTTTATTCCGGTGAGATTTATGCTACATTTTCCACCATTTCCTTTTAGTGGTATATGTACTGCCCATTATTTTACTCTTTGTGTAATATAAATTATTTTATTAGTATTTACATCAATGTTGTATTGTCCTTCTTTCATGGGGTGTATGTTTCAAAAGATACCCAAGTCGGTAAGGGAACCTTTCACCCTCCTCTTTTTAAAAGACTTCTTTTGTTGGGTCTTTTAATTTACATATTGTAATGTTGGGATATGTTCTTCTATATCCTTATTGATGTAAATTTTCTGTCCAAGTGATGAGATAACCTTTTAATCTCTTATTAACTGATTTTCTGACGTTTGAAGTGACGCCGTTAGGATGTCGAATTTTTGCAAGGGAACTTCTTAACCCAATTTCCGTTCTTTGGGTTAATCTCCTACTTTCAAATTATGTCATGATATTATTATGTCCTATCTTGTATTTGTACTTTCTTTATGTGTACTTATAGTTAATACACATAATAGATCTATTTTATTTAAAAAATTATCTTTGTAAGGGACTTTGTCTCAATCTCCTTTCATTGAGGCATATTTTGTTTTATACACAACTTTCTTTTATATGGTGTATAAACCCCTTTGACTTTTACCTTTATTCAAAGGGAATCTTTTTATACGAAGCGTTTACTAAACGACAAAAGGGAATGTTTTTTTGTCATACATAGGCGGCGAAAATGACTTCTCTGCCGCCGTGACCATTATTTGAGTTTCGGATTCTTCTACAAGCCTTAATTTTTTTAATGAAAAATAAATACCATGTTTTAATTTTATTTTATTTTGGTATTGAAAATGGTTTTGATAATGTTTTTATTATATCAATTTGCTATTGATATCTTGTGATTGAAATGTGGAAATGTTATGTTTTCTTTATGCATGTTTTATGTGATATGATTATGTTATGGTTCTTGGGAATTGTTACGAAGATGGGTGGTTCCGTGATAAACTAAGGGCGGGTGAGCCCAATATAGCTCTTCAATGCATTGGGTAACGCGGAGGAGTTAAATGTCAAGGTTTCTATGAAGATATTTAGGGAATATACTGTGATGGGTATTCCAAACGTAACCAAGAGGGTTACTCCCTACGTAATAATGTTATGAATGCCTCAAGTTACCTTTATTTATTATGATTCCTATGATTTATTTGATGAGGTATGTTATAGTGATTATGTTTTATGAGTAAAGTATGATTTCATACATTGACTAATGTTTTCATTTTGTACTTTTACATCCCTTATTGAGCTTTTTATGCTCATCCCAAGTTTTTGAAATATTTTTCACAGGTCAAGGGAAAGGTACATGATGTGATGATAGGGTCAAGGAAGTGTCATGAAGGAATCCATGTTTTGTTTTAAATATCCTTCCATTGATGGGAGAAAATGAATAATATCTATTGTGTAACCACTTTTTTTTAAATGTGGAATTTAATGCATGATTTATGATCTAATTCTCTAAAACTCTAAACCTGAATAGATCATCTATGTGAATTATTCATTTAATTCAATAATAAGTAATGTTTAAGGCCGAGTCCTTATACCAACACTTTCAAAACACACATTGAGGCGTATCACACAAGCCGCACGTCATATTGACATTCTGTCTTTGCGTACACGTCATGAATAATAATTAGATTGTTGACCTATGATTTAAGGTCAATAAGATGTCGTATGCTATGAATTTGACCATTAAACTCCCGTTTTGGCCGTTTATGACACCAGAACTGCGTTCTCGGTCACCGCGGGCACACGACACGTCCGATTGATATGTCGTCTGCTCAAACACTTCACAATTCACTCACCCATTACTATCATCTGATTTCTGGCCTTTATAGCTTCGTTCGTCCCATTTGGACCCCCATGCGTGTTTATGAAGCACGTCCAACACTTAAGAAATGCATATTGAGTCGTACTGCGCAAACTGCACATCCGATTGACGTTCCGTCTACACCTACATGTCACGAATAATAATTAGATTATTGCCCTGTGATTTCAGGTCGATCTGATGTTTTCCACTATGAAGTGGACCTTTAAATGCCCGTTTTGGCTGTTTATGACACCAGTACTACATTCTCGGTCACCGTGGGAACATTGCACGTCTGATTGACGTTCCGTCTACTGGACCACTTCACAATTCACTCACCCATTTCCGTCGTCTGATTTCAGGCCATTCTGACTTCATTAGGCCCTTTTGGACCCCCCACGCTTGTTTGTGAAGCATGCCCAACCCTTACAAAAGGCATATTGAGCCGTACCGTGCAAACTGCATGTCCGATTGACATGTTGTCTATGCGTACGCATCACAATTCACTCAACCTAGAAAGCTACAAATATCAAAAGAGTTCTTGGGATTCTCCCAAGAAACAACTGCCTGATGTTTCTCTCCATCCACTGACACACCTTCCTCTGAGATTATTTGACCCAATAACTATACCTAATCACTACAAAAATGACATATATATATCTTGGCATATAGTCAATGATTTATAAGTGTAATCTGTTTGATGTCAAGATATTGGGTATGATCACCATCAGTCTTGGAGTGCATGAATATGTCATCCACAAATACTAAAACAAACCAATATAGGTAAAAAAGGAATATTATATTCATCAAGTATATAAAAACATCTAGGGAATTCATCAACACAAATGAAATGACCTCATGCATGGGGTTTATTCTCATCTGGATCACCAATATCACTACAATGTCCACCAGCTGTATTCGGAGCCTAAAATATATATCAATATTATGTATCTTAAACATATCAATAAAAGTCAATCTTAGTATGGTTCGTTTTATTGTTTACTTATGGATCCACTTGTTGTATCGTCATTTCATCGATAAGTGATGACATCTGTGAGAACCTCAACTCATACTCTGCAAGTAACTACTGAAACTGTGCATCAAAATTGAGCTACATATCCTGCATGGATGCATCTATCTCAGCCTGTGTGCGAATCCATGAATCTCTTCATGCACCCATCACATCTTCACAAACAACTACACGTCGTGGGACACCACCTCCATAAATCAAAGATTAACCATGACCGTCATACCCCACGGCACGGTGAAATATTTCATCTCTACGCACAGTACTACGACATTGCTCCTCTGGAAACTCTGTTAACTGAGCATCAAACTGAGCCTATAGAATATAATGAATCAATGAACAAATATGAATAATTTATTTAAAATAAAAATACATTTATTAGTAAATAATTTTCTTACTATAACACCGACAACATTGGGATCACCCGCCCTACGAGTCCTCACCCATATGGACATCTGATCGATTGGCTCGCCGCGTTGGTGTAACTATAATAAAGAGGTTCAACTTGTTATACTACAATATTTTTAAAATATAAATGAAATAGTGAATTCTAATCTTACATCATGTTTGAGTTGTGACACATGTCGAGTGCCAAGTCTGGAAGGCGTGCCCTGCATCGCTTGATTATGTGAATGATGAGAAGACTCAGTCTATTCAAGGTATTTACATAACAGACATTTGAAAAATTAATCATTTATAGATTAAAAGTAATAAATATTACCATCGATGCCTCTCTCAACCAAAACACAACCAAATCCTGCCACTGCACAGGAAGAATGCCCGGAGGGACTCGCTGTGGAATGTCTAGAACACCTGAAAATGGTGTCCAGTGATGTCTCTTCACCCTTGACCTATAATCCTTCCATATTTTTCAGCATTTGGACATACATACAGCCCAAAACTCAACTGGAAATGATGTCAAATTCTCCTCTTAAAAAAATTGTCAGTAGATGGGACAATAATAATAACAATATCATGAAAAATTAAACATTGAATTTACCTGAACCTCCCTCCATAATCTATCCATCGTATCATGGGGGAAAGAACTACATTCATGAGTCGTCAGAGGGAATCTATGTGATTCTCTTATCATATTCCTAAACTGACAACTCAATATAGTAGAACCATCTCTAACTGGATGAAATGTGCCGTCAAATAACACATCCAATTGGGCTCCAGAGTTCCAGGATCAAACCCCTCTACCAGGACCCCTGCATCTGCTGGAAGACACCCTAGATCTCGATAAACATAAATTCATAATTCAATTTCAATATAAATTAATGATTAGAAATAGTTAGGGAAATATACACATAAAATTACAATCAATTAATTTAGAAAAATGAAAACATAAATACCGACAACATCAGTTGAACCACTATGACCACCCTATGACATACCTACATTAAAAGAAATTATAGATAAATTAAGATATTTTTATACATATATAACTCATAAATATTTTTACAAATGGTAACTGGGGATATAATTACAATTTTCACTAATCATTCAAGTCCATCGTATCTCCTTCACTCGTCTCTCTGGCCCATTGTATATCTTCATCTCGTACAGCTACTGTTGTTTGGTCAAGTGTTTGATCAGGAAATGCGACAACTTTAGGTTCCTCTTGGTCAATCAGAAAAACCCCTCTTTTAGACATTTTCCCCACAACATTCCAATCAGAATCAATGCCGACAAAGTAAACCTGTTCTGCCTGCAATGTCAGTATGAAGGGCTCATTGCTAGCTCAGTCATATTTATATAGCATATTGTTAAAGTTTACAAATGTAAATTGGAAGTTATCAACTTTCATTCCACAAACTGGATCGACCCAATCACACCTTAAAAATATCTGTTTTAAGCCACGACCATAAATAACCTCAATAATATCTCTCAAAAATCTATAATAATAACCCGCACCAACAAAAGAACAACCAACACCACTATTTTGTGTGGATCGGTTCATGTCAACATCGCTAATATGAAATCGGAATCCCTTAGCATCCAAATACTTGTAGCGACGAGCTATAATAAATAGACAATCACATAGGTGGTTGAGTTCTTCACTCACATGCTGGGTTAAATAACATAACTTTTGAATTTTAATATTTCACATATTTAGTTTAATGGATAAAGGAATGTGAAAATAAAACTATGTTTCACTATAAAAATATTAAATCAATTATACATACATGAGTCTTGAACCACTCATGAAATGTGTTGAAATGATGTTTTTGGATTTGATAGTATGTTCCATGGGGCCGTTCACGTTTCAATTTAGCGATATGCATCCTAAATCACAACACAATATAAGATAACCAATAAAATAAATATTGAAACAAAATACACATCAACTATGAAACTTACTGTATCAATGGCATAGCTGATGGAGTGTTGAACAAAAAATATCGATGAGATTGAACCCAATCTTCGTTCCGCATATAAAATGTTATTCCTTCTCCAATTAGACCCTCGTCGTTCTGGGATGGTTTATCAATCTTTGTTTCAACTTCATAAATATATGAAGAAGAAAAATTAGTACACTAATCCATTAAATATCCCTTGGAAATTGAGGCTTCCGGACAAGCTTTGTTGCATGCATACTATTTCAATGTATTTAAGTATTGCGTTACTGGATACATCCACCTGAATTGCATGGGACAACCAGAAATGACATCACCAGTTAAATGCATGGTCAAGTGAACTATGACATCCAAAAAAGACAGAAGAAAGATTTTTTATAGGTGACATAGTGTAGGTACAATCTTATCCTGCAACATTTTCAAATCAGTCATGCGATGATTCTTAGAACAGAGCTGTCTGAAAAAATTAGAAACTCCAATCAACGGATCAACAACCCGGGAAGGTAAGAAATCACGAATTGCTATAGGAATTAACTGTTGAATAAGAATATGATTATTGTGACTTTTCAAACCCTATAATTTAATGCTCGTCATATTCATATGCTTCGAAATATTAGAGCAACAACCATCTGGAACCTTAAAAGTCTTCAAAATTGATAGAAATGTTTGTTTCTATTTTTTACTCATTGTGTACTGTGCATCAGGCATGTATGCCCAATTAACTTCACCCAGCAGTAAAAGTAAAGTTTTTCTCAATCCCATTTCTTACAAATCACGTCGAGCATTAGAACTATCCTTTGGTTTCCCCTTGACGCCTAAAATGCTGCACATAATATTATCACATACATTTTTTTTAATGTACATCACATCCAAATTCTGTATTAAAATATTATATTTCCAATAAGGAAAATAAAAAAAAACTCCGTTTCTTCTAATTATGACTTCGCTGTCTATTTGCAGTAGGAATAGAAGGCAATGCAGGAACCAATAAATCTTGAAAATCATACATTGTACAGATATTTTCTTGATCAAGTTGTGCAAAAATTTCAACCCCAGACAGTATTTTTGGTGATGGGTCATACTCTCTATTCCCATAAAATGATACACGGTCTTTTCTGAACCTGTGCAATGGAGGAAGAAAGTGACTATGACCAAGATATTCCCACTTTATACAGTGCTTAAGCCATATAGATTTCTTAATATTATTACAACAAGGTCAAGAAAATTCTCATTTTGCACGCCAACCTAATAAGTTAGCATACACTGGGAAATCATTAATTGTCTATAACAAAGTGGCCTGAAGTCTAAACATTTCATTAGTTGCCGAGTCAAAATTCATTACACCATCAGACCAAAATTCATGTATCTCATCAATCAATGGTTGCATATAAACATCAATTTTATCACTAGGTCCTCTCGGTCCATCAATTATAATTGACAGTAACAAAAAAGGTTGCTTAATACATACCCATGGGGGAATGTTGTATAGAACCAACACCACTGGACATGTACTATGTGTCGCACCAACCATGGACCTAAATGGGTTAAAACCATCTGCTTCCAAACCCATTCGAATATTATGATCATCTTAGGAAAATTCTGGGTGTCTTTGATAAAACTCTTTCCATGCCAAAGAATCTGCCGGGTGAGTTAATTTATCAACCTCTTTATTTCTCTCTGAATGCCAAGTCATCAATTTAGCAATTGTAGTGGACAAGAAGAATCTCTTCAGTCTCAATTTCAGTGGGAAATAATGCATTTGTTTAGCAGCAACTTGTTTCCCTTGATTCAAGACTCTCCCAGGAAAAATCTGAATACCTTGATTAATCTCATTGGTCTTTCAACTGGATGTATAGAAAACGGTACAAATATTTAATAGCACATTCTCTTTTCTAAACAACATACAATTATTGAAACATTCATCAATTGTATCATATGTAAAACTAATATCATCAGTCAACTTGAGAGCTTGATAGAATGACTCCGGAATCTTCACTCCCATAGGGAGTAACTTTTACAATAATACCCACAACATGTCGAATGAGGTGTCTGACCACTAGTTCAAGGCCTTCAGGTGTAACAATTCAACGATGAATGACAGCATACTAAATTTAGTGCATCCAGGATATAATTCAGTACGTGCATCGTCAAGAATTTCAATGAATTTAAATGCTTCTCCATCTATAGAAGAACGAGGATTACTCAATCCAATGTCGTCATTTATGACATTACAGTCTTCAGGTTGAAACTGACACATCATATCATTGAGCATTATGTTCATCAGATCAACTGCTCTCGAATCAACATTAATATGAATAATTTCTGAGCGATGAAATAAAACAGAATCTTCTCCATGACGTGTCCATGTCTTATAGTTTTACAGAAACCCATTCAAAAAATGTTCTCTAACACTGTCTCATTTGAATATATATATATTTGCACATTTTTTGCATGGACAACTAATCATATCACTTGGAAATCTGTTGGTGAAATCTATAAAACACTTAATCCCCTCATAATATTTATCTGAAAATCTATCTTGCATATCAATCCATCTCCTATCCATATTTTTATTTAATAGAAATCAAAAGTGATATATCTTATTTAAATTCTAAAAAAAACACAGATCATTAAAATTTTGAAACCAAATTTGATGGATAAAAAACATTACTTATAGAGGAATCGACCGGGAGTAACGGGGTTTGACTCGATTGTAGATCCATGATGGTGCAGTGACTTGATGACAAGGGTTCGACGACCGGACTCGAAAGGAGCGGAAATATTGGACGAAGCGTGGGGGGGGGGGGGGGTCTACACAGCAGGGCACAACGGACCGGGAGGGTCCAACGAAGGCAGGAGGACTTGCCGGAGGGATGCAATGGGCCCGGGAGGGGATGACAGCGACATGACTATCCAAAGGTGCAACGCGGAGGTAGGGGTTGGGGGTTTCTAGGTCACGAGGGTGTCAGGGTGTCGAGGTCAGGGGGGCGTAGTGTGGAGGTAAGGCGGTGGGGGTCACCGGGGTTGCGGTTGGCATAACATGAATGAAATGGGTTGGGGGATTCTGGGGGTTGCTGAGGTCACTGGGAGGTTGGGGGTTGGGGTCGTCGGGGGTCGAAGTCGTCAGGCTCACCGGAGGTCGGGGGTCGGGGTCGTTGGGGGTCGGGGAGGGGTCACCAGGGGTCGGGGAGGGGTCGCCGGGGGTCGGGATCACTGGGGATCGGGGTCACCGGGTCGAGGGGTCGGGGTCGCCATGGGTCACGGTCGTGGGGTTGAGGACGGGTGGGTTGCAGGGTTGGGGAGGGGATAATTGGGGGATGGGGAAATTAGGTTTTTTCAGAATTAAAGTGCAGCGGACACTGCTGATAGTATTAGAGGCTGCCAAATGGTGGCCGCTATAAGTCCCCCACCTTGAAATCCAAAAATTCTAGTAGTGCATATTTCCTCCTATTTATAATTTAATAGAAATGATATTAGGGTCTTTCATATTTGGAGGTATCTACCTCATTATAATCATACTACATTCATCATTAAGATTAATAGCATCCAACTTCTTCCATCGTTTTTATTTTATAGAAACCTTTTGGTGAATTTGACATATGATGTAATTTTATCCAAGGCTTCCAAAAAAGAAATGTTGATGTTGAATGTTCTAATAATTTTTAGGAATCTTATATATTTAGGTTCATCAAATAGTTTTACTATTTTGGGAAAGGGAATGGGAGGGGAATAACGTTTTAAAATATAATTATTGATGAAATTATCATCAATCCCAAAATTCTTATTCCCTTACTTAATAAATTCCAAATTCATTTCCTTGGTTTTTTGGATTTATCAGGTGTGGGTTCATCATTATGTTCATTTTTGATATAGCTATCTAGATTTTCATATTTGGGGCTTTCTAAGTTTTCATTATTAGATTTTTATTTTTCATCATTTTTAACTTCCATGGGTTGTTTCATTATAGGATCTTGGATTTAATGTCCAGATCTTGTGGTGAAAGACATAAAATTATCTCTTGGATTATTTATTTTAGTGATGGGAATATTTACATTAACCACACATCCTAGATATCTAGCCATTTGACCCATTTGAAGTTCTAAACTATGAATCCTAGTATCTATGTATTTCCTTAGTGAACTGATATCACCCAAGACATGTTGGAACCAAGGCTATTCTTTGTTGGAAATGGAGTATGGTTTGTGTTTGTTGTCAATAATCATTGGGTTGATCAAGGTTTTTTCAAGGAAGGTGGTCTTGCGTTTGAGGGTAAAAGCAATATTGAAGGTGGCACAATTTCCCAGTATTTTCCAAATTTTTGGGCCTCAAAATTAGGTTTTAATTTCTTTGGAAAAGTAAGAGTTTCAAAAAAGGAATCGTAATCCAAGAACCATGTTCTGGGAATAGTTTGTGGATTACAAATTTTGGTATGAGGAATGGCGAACTACAAACCACGAAGCCAGAAAGGTATGTGGACCGCATAAGAGGAATGGTTTGCAGAGTGAAGGATGTTCACAGTGAATACATATAGTTTTTGGGATGGGTTTCTGTATACAGAAGGCATGAATTTTTGAGGGATGGAATTTCGTTCCTGAAATAGAAGTGGTGTTTTGAGAAACTACAAAGGGAGTAATTTACCAAAACGAGGTGGTGATTTGTGCTGATAAATTAGGAGAATGGTGGTATGTGGACCACATAAGGAAAATGGTTCATGGGAGATGTGTGGTATGCAGTGAAGGTGGTGCTGCAATGATGATTTGGTAAATCATGGTTTAGAAGATTATGTGAATCTATATTCTAATATAAAGAGAACTAATCATTTCATTACTATGTGGATCTGAGATTAAAAATCTGAGAGGAATGTGGAGAAATCTAGAAGTAGTTCATAGAAGGGAAAATCTACAAAGACATTAATTAAAAATCTAAAACAAATTCAATGAAGTCTATAATAGTTAACAGAAGATAGTATGTAGAGGAGAAAGTCTAGTTTGCAGGAAGACATGTCTTTATAAGAAAGCTATTATGCGGAGGAATAACTTGATCCGTGGATTTATTATTTTACGTGGAGTAAAAGAAGATATAGTCTATAGAGTGGAGGAAGTTCATAGAGTGGAAGTAGTACGCAGATTAGGGGATATTCACAGAATGTGGTTTACGGAGGCAGAATGTGAAGGTTGACCACAATGGTGGTTCATGAAGGCATTTTACTGAGTTGGTACACAATTCATATAGAGTACGTGGAAGAAGGTCTGTTCGTGGAGGAGTAGTTCGTCCACTATCAGTACACAGAAAAGTGAACTTTATCTGTGCGTAAAATTAGAACTTCAATAGAGCATCCATATATAGTTAAGGATTCATGAATTAAGGCCAATCTATTGAAACGACCTTGAAGTTGATATAATGAGTTCTAATTTTTCCCAACACAGTGAGAAAGGGGGAGTCAATGGAAGAGATCCAAGGGATAGTGTGTGTTGTCCCTAAAATTTGGTAAAGGAAGTGTTACTAGAACATAGTGACCGTGATAAACTTCTATAATCCACAACTAGTGAAGATTAGGGGACTTTGGTATGATCAATAATCTATCTATGAATGCTCCTTGGACGTAGCTGTTCGTGGTGAACCAAGTAAAATTGTTGTGTCCTTTATTTTCATGTGATTATTTTTTTTGCACTTTCTCATCTGACAGGTTTAATAAATTCCTACCAATGAGGGAAAAAGATATTTTATTTTAAAAGAAAAAGTTGACACCATGATTCACACCTCCTCTTTCAAGGTGTTCTAGGGTCCTTTAACATAGAATACAACATCCCCTTTAATTACCCTTTGGAATTAGATGACTCAACCCCATATTTATTTTGGAAAAACTATTCGGGTTGTGGTTGGTAATTTGGGGTAGTGGACTATTTAATTACACCTCAATACTTTCTGGACTTATTAGGGTGGTTTTTGTATCCAATATTGTATTGGTTTCAAAATAGATCATTTCCCCCCAAATTCCTAGTTCCATAACCAATGAAATGGGCATTCTTCTTAGGTTATTAGGGATGTCAATGATGAAGAATCATCTTTGAGTATGACTGAACATTCCACAATGAAAAAATTTCTACTTAAGTACTATAGTATCAATAACAACATCTTATGTGTTTGTTCCATATCTATTAATTTCTCTCTCTTGTGCACATGTGTTGGGATATTTGGGGAAGTTTACCAAATAATTTTTTATTCTCATTAGCAGTTAAATTATAGAATCCACCCCCACAATATTGATTAACTCGAATATGATTGTAATGGGTAAGAGAATATTAAAAAGTTTCCATGAGTAGAGGGGGATATAATTGATGGTTTTGACTCTACCTATGTAGAATTATAAACCTATCCCATGATTTGATAAATAAATCTCCATTATCCAGAAAAAACCAAGTGATCTTGTTCCTTACTTCTATAGTGGTTTTCCTGGGGTAAATTTGGATGGAAATGCATTAAAGAGCTCATCCCATCTTTCAAATATTTCTTCATTCAAATTATGAAACCATGTTACAGAACCTACCTTATGGTATAATGGGAAAAATATCAACCTAAAATTATACTCACTCAAATATCATAGAGGGAATTACTTTATAGAACTATAAAAATATTTGATAAACTCTAATGGGCCCTTTCTTGGATAACCATTTAATGAAAAAAGCTAAGAGAGATAACACTGAATGATCTCATTGTTCCTAGACCAATGTGATAAACTTATACAAGAAGGATTTCATGAGACAGTTGTAATTTCTAACTCCCTAAGTCTAGGTCTCTCAGGGGAAGGAACATAAGGTTGTGCTGAATTCAAATTTGGATTATCATCACTACCTAAATCTAAGATTTACTTATTTTCAATTTATATTTTATTTTGTTTTCTAAGAATAAAATAGGGTTGATTAATTTATAAAATTATAGATTATGGTTCTACCTTATAAAAATTTATGTGTATATAGGACACTCCAAAATAGTTTGCAGTTCTTTTTTATTTTTTATGTTTTTAATTTTTTATAATTCCACGTTATCTATTATTCTTTTTTTTGTTTTGGTTATATATATATATATATATATATATATATATATTTTTGATTTTTGACTTGGTCACACATTCCATCCTTGGAAACAATTCCAAAATTTGAAAAGATGTCAATGGAATTATGAAAATTAATATTTATAGAACCCTACTTAACAATAGTATAATGTTGAGCGGGGTTTCAATTCCATAGAGAAGTATTAACTATATGTGTGTGACCACAAAAATCCAAAAAACACAAAATATTTGTGAAAAAATAGGAAATGATAAGTAGTGTGAAAAGGATGTGGTGAAGGGGGACAAGTTCAGAGAAAGAGACGAAAAATAATTAAATTTAGGTTTCTTATGCTGTTTTGAATTAATGAAAAGATATTCTCTTATTCTACTGGAATTAATTAATTTATTCAGTACTTGAGAAATTGTGGAGATTCATTGTGTTGTCGCATATGTGAATTTCCACAGCTTGATGAACCTTCTTGAGTCTAGATCTTTAGATCTTAACCCTTGAATTAATCTGTTAATTATGGAGAATAGAAGCATTAACCTTTTCTAATTTTCAGTACTTCAATCAATGATCAAAAGAAAAAGTAAATCACTACCCTCACCTATCAGTTATTGGGTAGTGAAAAATGATGATCATAATCAAATTGAAGAGAACATAAAACCGAAAATTCAACAAACTATTAAACTAAAAAAAGGATAAATGTAAATCAATCATCACAACCTGATTACCCTAATTGATTTAGTTACTCATAAAAGTAAAAATACAAAAATAAGGAGAAAATAAATGAAGATACATATTTGGTGACGTTGTTCGATCCACAAGCTTCAGCTCTATATCCTACTCCAAACTCCATTGTTTTCTCCCCTATATGTTCTTCGGTCAGTGAATGTTGGTGTATTAAATTGTTATAAAATGGTTATATGGATTCCCTACATCATGGACTCTTAATCTTTTCAATATAATATTTTCGGCACCTCTCTAGTGTGTGCTCACTATCACTGCTACGGAATCTGTCCTTAATTTCCATGTGGCACATATGTTAATGTACATCCTTCTCCTCTAGTGACTTGAGTGAACCTCCCTTAACCAATTTAACTCATAGCCTGTGACCGTGTCTCCAAAACCCGAATAACTTCTAGATAATTCCTGTGTGAATGGGTTTAAACTCCATGTGATCAGTACAATTAATTTTTAGGGAATAATATCCATGAGTATTCTTAGTTATTTCTAGAATCTTATGGTGAAAATCCCCATTCACGTTGCTACGTCAGGTTCCCACCTCTCCCCAGCACCAAAAATTGTTGGAAAATATTGGAAGCTTTAATAGCGGTAAAGATTAGAGCCCCCACCATCATCTTTCTAATACCTTCACATCAAAACATTAATTAATTAAAATATTAAAATTATAAAAAATTATATTATTATTAGTATATAATGAATTATAAAAAAAATAGATATAAAAATATAATAAATAAAAATATTAAAAATTATTAAATAAATATAACTACATGTATATACTTATTATTAAATATATGTATATTTATAACTTTATATATTATTATATATTATATAAATATAAGAAATGGAAAGGGGGTTCAGCTGTGATAGGTGGAGGGAAGCTCACAGGTTCTCTTCTCCAGCAGGCAACGTGTGCACAGTGGCTCGAGTCGGTGACATCCATAGCAGCCACGGGTTGGGGCTCTTCAACATCTTACATCCTCAAATTATGATCTTATTTAGCTTGACTCGACTTATTGGTCCGGATTCAACCAATCATCTTATAACTTCAAATGGTAGGATTTTATATTCCGTCTCAATGTGTAAAAATGGTGAATTCATATTTCAATAGGACCATATTCGGTCTCGGAAAGGGGCTTCAATCAATGGTGATTGGTGAAGTTTATGGTAGATGAGAAGAGGGGTAAGGGTAGATCTCGATGAGAAAACAATATATCAAAATCTACCATTATGATGGGAGGAACAGAGGATTTGGAAGTGATGCACCTGAAAAATAATGAACTATATAGATAAATTTTTAACAGAGATAAATTATTTAGTTTCAAATTAAAACAATAATAAAAAAATCAATGAATTTAATTAAATTAAAATTAAAATAAACATAAGAAAAAAAGAAATTTAAAAAACCATGAAAATAAATAAATTAGTAAAATAAAAGTATTAATTAAAAAATTAAGATTTCTTTAATTATTATAATTAAATAAACAATTAATAAAATTAAATAAACACATTCAATATTTAAGGTTATTATTTTAAAAAATAATAAAATGAAAGATTAAATGAATTAAAAGAATGGAAATGAAAATTTACAATTAAAATTTAAACATGTTCACAGTAATACATAAAATGAAACATAATAAAAAATAAATTATTCAACTTAAAATTATTAAAAAGTGAATAAAATAAATGATAAAATACATACTTTAAAAAATAATCACAGTTTTAATAATTTGATACAAAAATAAAAATAATTGAAAATTATTCATGTAAAAACATTAATTTGATATTAAAATACAAGAAAATAAAAACAATAGTGTGGAAAAAATTAAAAATAAAAGAAAACATCATTCTTATATTTTGTCAATATTGAATCCCAAAATGACACAAAATAAAATCAAGATTTTAGACAATTTTGTCAACCAACCTTGATAACCTCCAAACCAGGCACTTTAACCAAACCGTGATATGGTCTAAAAGGCATTCTGGATCCCCATCTAATGGCTGGGTATAAAATATTTAAATGAATTATTTCCCCAATGAAACAATAAAAAATATGAAATTCCACCAAGAATTCCTACAAGAACACTTCGTACATTAGATGATCACATGTACAAAATAAATAGTTCTAAAAAAGGAGTAAAGCCAAAGAAGGCATAAACAATTCATCTCAATATAAATCTAGAGAGACAATTAAATACAAGTCCAAAATAGATTTGAGATACCAAAATGATACAATCAATGTGGTATAACACCGAAAATGAGTGAACTACCAAAATAAAATAAATACCACAACAACCCATCTCTATAAGTTAAGAAATATGATCAATTTCTTGGAACCTCCACCATACACGAATCCCAAAAAAACAGATAAACCAGTACACCCAACAAAATCTTCATTGAATATGATATATATATATATATATATTGTTGTGATTAAAAAGAATATAAGGTTTCCCCCCACACCCCATGAATAACCTTTAAAAATAAAACCTTTTCATGTTAGTTCAAAAATAATACTTTGAAAGTATGATCTTTAGTTTAATTAAACCAAGTCACATCACACCATCAATTAAATTCATTTTACCCAAGGTAAAATATTCCCCAATTTAAAAAAATATAGATCTTAATACATATTTTGGAAGAGGTGATATTTAAGGTGAAAGAAATTACTTTCAGAATCATAATTAAAACTAGTCACATTTTATAAGTAAAAGAAACCAACTCACTAATTATTATCCCTTTTAAATAACATGAAAGTTTTACTAAAGATATAATTTTATACATTAAAAATGAACTAAATACCTGAAAATAATTAATTATAATATAGAAACCGTAAAAAACTAACAATATAATATACATAAGTGGGAATAAATTGCAATATAAAAACAAACATAAGAAAAGATAACAATACTAGATAAAAGGAGATAATTAACTGGATACAAGTAACCCTAACAAAACATAGATAAAATAAAAGTAACTAAATGAAATTAAAATTAATATAAATAAAATAAAATAAAAGAATTGAATGTACAAAACATCATGAGAGTGGCCCTGGGAAAACAAGGACAGAGAAACAAAGGATCCTTATACTAAGTTAGTGATCTAACCAATTATAGTCTAGTTAGATTGGTGTGATCTAATGGATAGGGAGATCTTATAATGATGCCTATTTATACTTCACCTAGTCTTCCATACCTAAGTACTCAGGGTTAACATGTTTAAACAACGTCGATGAGTAATATCAATAATGAAATAAATCATAAAAATTTATAAAAACACATATAAAACACACAATAAACCAAAATCATATCACCCCTCACCTATTACAATATTCACAAAAAACAAAATTTTCCCATCAATAATAAAACCTAAAAGACACATACCCTAATCAGGATAACTCCATCAACTTACATAATATCAACACATCACTTTATCATTTACATAATAACATGAAGGGGATATTTTCTTAACAAAATCAAATAAATAAATAAATTTTTATTATCAAGTTCCAACTAGACCTTTGGAAACACATTTTGGAAAACCAAATTATAATTTTATTTCTTTGAAAACCAAGAAATTATACAATACTTTGAAAATCCATCAAAAAATCACATTCTTTAATAAATATCATATAAGAAAATTCAAATCCAAACATCAAAAAGTATAAATAAATCACCCTAAACAATCATTAAAGAAAAAGACAACCTAATAAAAAAAATCCCATTTTTTGTTTATATACCATTTTCTAAATACATGAGATTCTCCCCATTAAAATAATTACCAACCAAAACACCATTATTATATGATATTTTATTTTGAAATATCCCTTACTGAAATTTCAAAAACATGTATATAAGAAAATTATTCCATTTTTCTTTATGAGGTTCAATTAATGGATTAAAATATGAAAACAATCAATGCTTCAAATTTAAAGAGTCATTCACGGATACACCTACCTTGTTGATGATCTATAAATGATCCCTATCTTTTGGAGACCTCCTATGAGTCCACAAGAACCTAACTCAACCAAATACACCCTTAAATTAATTAAAAAACATCCACAACCAAAATTTCACAAATTCATAAATGACGCCAAACTGAAAGAATGGCATAAAAGTGACGATCCCTGATAAAAGGGTGAGTGGAACACTCAAAAAATATTACCAAACGTAATAAAACTAAAATTCATGATTAATAATATTAAACCAATGATTAATTAAACTCAAATTTCTCTAGATTATAAAAAAACCATAGAGCAACACACCTTAAGATAAACAATAAGAATCAACTTGAATATCCCATTCTAGGACCTCCCTTACAATCACGACACCAAATCCTCAAGAACTGGGATGATTCCATCATGACATGATGGAATAAAATTCTGAAAACCATAAATGGGAAAGAAAATATTAAAAGGGGATAAAAAAATAATAACAAGGAGAAGAATAGGAGAATACATACCTTAAATCCATATGATGAAGACCCACCAAACCACCCAGATCAAATGGGATGGGGGGGGGGGTTGGAGATCTAATGAGGGAACTCCCTTTTAGTTCACACATCCTTGACCAACTGAGTCTTGGAGGGGGTGGGGGGTCAAAATAGAACCCCAAATCAAATTAATAAAATTCACTAAAAAAACACCCATTTCACAAATGTGACCTTTATGGCCATTCCATGGTGTTGTCCTACCCATCCTTATTACGAGGAAACACCTATGGGTCATGACATTACCACCCTTGGGTAGAGAGACAATCTACTACTAGAAGTTATCATGGAATGAACCATATGGGTCATATAATGACAATTCTCTGGAAGAGGGATCTATACTTAGCCAAACCTCATCATGGAGTGGACCCTATGGGTTGTGACATGATAGATCCAAGGTTGAGGACTTGTACTTGAACAAGGACCAACACAACATGACCCTCCATAGTTTTTAACAAGAAATTATATAGACTATAGAATTTCAGCGACTAATAACCCATTAATCACTCCATATATTATTCCACTAAACTAACACTCTCAAAACATCACAAAGACCATTTAAAACATTGTCAAGACTTATAATCCTCAACCTAAATAAAAATGTTCAAATTCATCTAGATTTTCACTGATAAAAAACAACATAGTTTTTTACAACCTAACCACCATAAAATATTTATTTACAAGGATTGTACCATGGAATTACTTTTTAGGAAATCACCCATATAATAAATGATAATTTACATAATAAAAATTTTCACATAAAAAATCATAAAAATACTCATAAAAAACATCATACATAGGTAGGGTTCTCCACACCATAAAGGAAATTCCCTTACTCCACAACTAAACATCATAAAAATAACTACCAAAATAATGAAATATCTAAGATAAATAAAGATCCATCCATAATGTAATAAATCCAAACAACCAAAAACACTTAATCTCAAATAATCATAAAAGTAAAATACTCTTGAAAACATAAACCATTATCATCATATAAAATATTTCCCATAAAAATGAGAAATATAAAATCATTAAATATAAATAACCTCTTTTAATGTAAAAGAGTTTTTACATTTTAAAATTAAACATAAACATTACCACAAAGAAACACTCCAAACCACAAAATTCAACATCATTATTACATGGTAAAAATTTACATTTCCAATGATATAAACCAAAACACCTTTTAGAAAATCCATATCTATTTATTTGAGGAAAGTAAACCAAAACAAAATATTATATTCACATGGTTATTTATTACCAATAAAGGAAAAATTATTTTTTAGAAAACATAACTTTTACAAAGTTGAAGTACACATTTTAACACATAAAATCTAAAAGGAACTTAAAAACATGTTGAAAAAGAAAATAGTCAATAAAATGAAATCACAAAACAGTTCCAATTTTGTTTCCATTGAAATAACTCATTTATCATGAGCTAAGAAACATATTTAGTAATGAAAAAGTTAAGTAAGTCATACTCTATTCTATGAATCCCTAAAAAAAATTCTTATATTCCCAAAAATCCCATAAAAGTAAATTAATCTCCAATAATAGTTGTTATAAGTCATAAAAAAATTTATCACATAAAAACATGGATAATTTTTTTAGTTTATTAATAATGTTTTAAACAACTTTTTAAACTTTAAAATTTTTCCAAAACACTACTATCACACCAAATGAAATCCCAAAATTTCCCACATTTATTCCTTCCCATTTAAAATCGTCTATTGAATTCCTTATTATCTTGTAAAAAATTAAATGAAAAGTAAACCATCAATTTAAAACTCTTAAATAATATGAGAGAACACTATTTTAATTACTCAAGATCACTTAAATTTTTTAAAATTCATCTATGTATAAATGAAAATACCCCTTTTATTTTCAAAAGTAATTTCCAAAAGGTTTAGCTTTAAAATAAAAACACCAAAGTACATAAAAAATAAATGAAACCCAATATTATTAAACATCACTAACTTGGTGAAATAATGTCAATTAATCTCACACATAGAATTATGTAGGATAAACATTAACCGAGATCATATTAACATAAAAAAGTCAATAACAATCATTTACATTCATTAATATAAAACATTGAAATTGGTGGGAATAAAAAATCCATAACCGTTTTGGATATAAGGTGTATTTAAACATGTAATATCAGTTCACCATGCCACGCTTTGGGCAAAATTATGGGTGATTTGTTAGTTATAGAGGGTTCTATTAGCCTATTCGATCCAGAAATCTGGTGACTTCATCTTGATTAAACTCAACTATGGTCTACTCCAAGTTTGTGGTAGAGTTTCCGTCGGTTTGGCCAGGCATCATCTAGGCTGAAACATTTTTTTTTATTTTCATTGAACCTTCCATAATAATCTAAGGTGATGTAAAGGTTCATAATAAACAATAACCATGGAACATAGTTACATATGCAGGCATGCATTGGATAAATCAGAGTTTTCTTATTTGGTGATGGGATATTTCCCACACACACACACGAGGTCAAAGTAAGAACTCATGTAGTATTGGAGGGGATCTGGATGTAGGCTAACTGTGATGCACAGATGTGCTCACAGGTGCATATGGGAATCTCACATCATCCTAAATTGGTATATTTTCCCTCTCATTTCAAGGTTCCCACTCAATCAAAAAGTGATATTTTGAAATACAGAAAAAAGTAATTTCAAGTAAAAGATATAATTATACCCATAGAGAAGGATAATCACACCTAAAACTAGAATTAAACATTCCAAAATGTACATATAAACTCAAAATTTGGTACTGAAAGTATTGATCAGACACTCCTTCACACCAAACTCATGAGTTTTTAAGTCCTATATTCTATCTACCTTGAATCTCCAAATAGTGGAAAATAAAACTAGGCTTGGATATCATTTTTTCATGTACCAACATTTACTAAATCTAAACCGGCTACACATTCCAACCTATAACATGGGCCAAAGGGTCTTCTCGATTCCATAGGATAACAACTAGTGTTTGGGAATCAAATTTATACAAGTAGGAATAATTTTACAAAGTAAACAAAAATAAATTGGGAATTCTACCAAGAGATTTAACATGAACTCCTAGAACATAAAATGATCATTTATACAATATATGAAATTTGAATAAATTAACCAAATAAAATAAGGCCTAAAAAATGTATCTCAATATAAATCTAGGGAAAAATTTGAACAGAAGGCCAAAATAACTATGGAAGACCAAAATGATACAACCTAAATGGAATAATACATCATATGAATAAGATACCAAAACAAAATATAGACCAAAATTGAAAATATACACAGGTCAAGTAAAATTCTCCATTGCATGGGAACTCCACAACACATAAATCCTAAACCAAAGACCAACCACTACAACCAAGACAATGTGCACTGAACCTAATATATATATATATATATAATCATGAAAAAAACCCCATTAGGTATCCTTTTTTACCCCACACAAAACCTTTAAAAGTAAATCCATTTCATGATAGTTTAAAAATATAATTATGAATGTATGCTCATTATTTTAATTAAAACAAGACACATGATTCTATCAACTAAATTTATTTTACCAAAGGTAAATAATTTAACCATTTAAAAAAACTGATATTTTATGTTATTTTATGAAAATATGACATTTAATGTAAAATAAAATTGATTGATAATCCTGAATTATAATTACCAATGTTTAGATACAAAGGAAAATAACCCAATTTTTATTATCCTATTCAAATCATATGAAAAGTTACTAAGAGGGATAATTTTGTTCCTTAAAAATGAAAAAATGACTTGAAGATAATGAATACTAACCTATCATCCATAAATAAACTGATAATAGAATATTACAAATTTGTAATAAATTTCTATATGAAAACAAAAAAATAAGCTATAAGAAACATAAATAAAAGGAGATAAATAAATGTATATAAATAATAATATCATTAATCAAATAAATTAAAATTAAATAAATAAAAACTCTAGAAATATCTAAATAAAAATATATTAGAATTGAATGTGAAAAACATCATGGGAGTGGCCCTAAGAAAACTTTGGTTGAGGAAACCTATAATCCTCGTACTCACATAGTGTTCAAACCAATCATATCCAGCTATAAAAAGTTATACCCAGTCTCATTCATGACCCTCTAGGGAGAACTATGCCACATATTAAAACTAATCATATCCATTTCATATCATTATATAGTTAGTGTAGCATAATAAAATGGCTTGGGAATGTACATGTAGATTCATATTACTACTTATCAAAGTATTCCCTACCGAGGTACTTTGGGTTCCCATGATTAACTAATGGGTTTGAGTAATATAAATCATGAAATTAAGCATAAAAAACACAAAAACACATATAAAACACATAATTCCCATAAATAACAACACAACCCTGACCTCTAACACCCTTCACAATAACAACCCATTTTCCCATCAAGAATAAAATATATGAAACACATCCCCTAAATGGGATAATTTAATAAACATATATAATAAAAATGTAAAGAATTATCATTCCCAAGATAACATGATGGGGCACATTTATTAGGTTACTAATATCAAGAAATATTTTTATAATATCTAGTGAAAATAGGGCCTTTGGAAACACATTTTGGAATACCATATTATAATTTCATTTCAATAGAAACCAATCCATGAAAAAATAATTTTAAAATACCTGGATAACATCCCATTACTTTATAAATTATATTCAAAAAAATTCAATTCCAAACATTGAAAATAATAAATCATTCCAAACAATTATTAAAGTATAAGAAAACTTCATAAAACCAACCCCATCCGTAGTTCATTAATAATTTTTTAAAAATTTGCACATCTCCCCTTTAAATTTTTTATAAATGATAATGACCTTTTTACTTCCAATTTTCTTTTAAAGAGAATTTAAGGAATTTCAAAAAATAAAAATCGGTGTACATTATACCATTTTTCTTTATGAAGATCAAGGAATAGAATAAAATAGGAATTAAATCAAGGATTCAAATTTAAAGAGTTATTCATGGATCCACCTATGTCAAATGATAATCCATAATTGATTCCAAGATTGTATCATGCTCCTTCATATTCTTGATAACTTAAATAAAAAACCCCATAAATTGATTAACTAAACATCCAAAAAATCTCATAGAGGCATAAATGATCCCAAATTCACTAAATGAAATAACGGTTCCAAACCACGAGAAAAGGGGGTGTGGTCCACAAATAACATGTACCTAGAACTAATACACAAGAAATACCCAATTAATAAACCTAAAACAATGAATAAATAAAATAAAATCATATATGGCCATAATAAAACTATAGAAAAACATACTTCAAAATAAATGATGAGTGGTGACTAAAATATACCCTACTAAGACCTCCTCTACAAGCTGCATACCAAATCCTCACGAAGTGATATTATTCTACATTGCCTCAATGGAATTTTCATATTAAAACCTTAATTTAGTGGGAAAACAATATAGGGATGAAAATAAAAAGTACATAGAGAAGAATAAGAGAATACCTACCTTGAACCCATGTGATGAAGACCTATTGAACAACATAGATCAAAAGGGCGATAAAGAGGGAGTATTATAGATCCATATAGGGATAAACCTTATTATTTAAACATTTTAGACCAAGAGAGTCCAAGGGGGTTCCAAATAGGACCCATTCTCAAATTACTAAAATCCCCTTAAAAACAGAAATCACCTCGGTTATGGAGAGACCCAAATAGTGGCACCATGGTGTTCCAACACATGGATAGGTCATGGAATGGATCCTATGGGTTGTTATGTGACACCCTTAGGTATAGGCACTAACCCCTAGTTAGACCTCATCATGAAACAACACATATTGGTCATAGTGAATCCACTCCCATGAAGAGGGATCTACCCTCAACCAAACATCGTTATGGAGTATCCCCTTCAGGTTGTGACATAATTGATCATAGGAATAGTGTTAAAACCCATCCAAGGAATGTCATAGTGATACCCACCTAGATCCTGGTGTGACATTCTATAGATTGTATAAGTTCATCTACAAATACCCAAGGACTCACTTAAGTATTTCTTCTACTAGACTAATAAGCCTAAAAAATACCAAAGGACATTTGAATCAATTTCAAGACTCCTAATACATAAACTCAACAAAAAATTTCAAATTCCTTATACTTCCATGAGTACACAATTTCTTGATTCTCTATAGACAATTCCTTATTTAACTTTTTTTAATGAAATGGTATTAAATCTCAATGTTCTTTGTATGATATTATTGTACTAGATTATTAATTAATTAGATAACATTTTTATTGTCATAATAAATCTTGATATGATCTTTTAATACATTAATATGATCATAAAATTTTAACATTATTGAAATTAATTGTGTAAATTCCTTTCTAACCTAGATGTATTCTACATCAGTTGTGGTTATAGATGATTCTTCAGGTTTCCTTCTTATCCAAACAACTGATTTGTTTATAAAAAATAACGCACCTCTATATAAGTACTTTCAGTCCAAATTATCTATACCATAATACATATCCAAATATTAAATTAATTATTTATATTTACCATTATTAGACATCGTGACATAATTTTGATTTCCTTGGATTCACCTTATGATACATTTCACAATAGTGAGATGTTCTTATTTCAAATTACATTGAAAAATCACAGCCAAAAATTTAATATAAAGTATATCTAAATTTTTTCTATAAAGTAAAAAAAATTCCATTCATTATATGATATAAGTTTTGATCCATAATATTTTTATCCTAACTTCTATTAAGTTTGGTTAAAATAATGATTGGAGTTGAAACTAACTTTCTACGAGGATTTTAAAACTTCTTTTCATACTCCATTAAATTATTTTCATGATTAAAAAATTTGAGTTCCATTTTATGATTCACTTGAAACCTAATAAATTATGAAATCTCACCCATCATGTACATCTCTAACTCTGATCACGTTAAATTTAAACTTTTCTACACTGATTTCATATTTCTTCCACAAAAGATGATATCAACCACATAAATGAGTACTATAATTTTCTATTTATTTTATGATTTCACATAAAGGATAAAATTATAACCTCCACATATTAATTATAGACTCATAAAATGATAATAATAAGCTCATAGTTCTTGTTTCAATATATTTAATGTTTTCTCTAATCATCACATATTTCTATCAACTTCACTCTTTTTGGTTCATATTCATTCATCTTACTCATTCTTCTTTTATGTCATGCTCTCTTACTTATTTATTCATTAACAATATTTCTTCTCTTTTTTTCTGGTTATTTCTTCCCAATTTTCATTTATATTGTTTACGATCTTTGTAAGTGAATTCTTGATTAAATTTACTTTCACTAAGTTATGCCCCTTATATAACTATTTTCATCTAAGACTGAGAATTTTTTTCAAATTAATTATCTTATATTTTATTTAATATATTTTTTCTAGATATTTACATTTAATTTTCACAATAACTATTTTAATTTATTCTTATATCATAGAATATTATATTGTAATAATATTTTTGAGCTTTTTTGTCAGATATTTTTTCTTCTATATATATATATATTATTTATTACCACAATTTTTTTTCATATTTAAGAATTTAAATATATATTTTTTCTAGAATTAAAATATTTTCATTCAATTATTTTTAGAATCAATTTTATATAGTTTTAATTTATGTGGGTTACCTCAATTTGGTATGAAATTAGAAAATAAAATCATTTTTCGTTAACATTTGTATAATTTCCTATATCTCTCTCTAAGTTTTGCTAACAACTTTTTAAAGATATATCCTTAGAATGTTTTGTTTCTAAAATATAAATTTAATTTTTTTTCATAATCTTTTAATACTGATAATAAAAGAGATATAAATTATTATTTATTTATTATAACATTAAAACCAAGTTAAGAAAACTCTTTTCATGATTTTAATTTTGTTTTTATCACAATTATTTTCTAGATTATCTTCCAAATTCATGGTTTATATTTTATGTTATTGTCATTATTAATTTTTCAAATATCATTTTTATGAGAATAATTTATCTTTTCCATACTTCCTAAAAAATTAAATTTTCTTTATTAATTTAAATGTTGTATAAGAGCTAAGGATTTTTTTCCATAATTATTATATAATTTCTTATCTTTATTTATATATTTTTTATTTATGCTAAAAGTATTTTTATTCCATTATTTGAACAACTATGATGATACACTTCCTATCACTAAATATGTTTCATAACTGGTCATTATACTAAAACAACCCCTTGATTCCCTTCCCAAATTCCTATGTATCTATGTTGATAAGGAAAACATATCACTATGAGATGATTGATCCATATATGTCTTTTTATTACCCAATAATTAACAATACTTAAAGATAACCTTTTTACTAATATCCTTTCATTAAGAAAATCATATAAATATTTTTTATGGTTGAAGGGCATTCACCAGGATATTTATACCATTAAATTGATCATAGAAACATATTAACATAACTAGATATCCCTCTATTCTATATAGTGTGAATACCTAATATTTCATTTTCCATTATTCATGGATATGATGTGATTTGAAATTTATATTATACCAAGACAAGATGAAATTAGTATTTTCTATTATTTCTATACATGATGCTATTATACAAGTCCATTAATCCTGTAAATAAAGTGATTGACCTTTTCCCTCATGCCAATATATATTTTGGTTAGCCTTATTAATTAATATTGGATAATATGTGATTATCCTTTTCCATTATTAATTTATATTATGTAACCAGATTTATTCATTATGTATAGAAATGATTTGATTAATATTTCCTATTATGTCCCTAGATAATGTATGTAACCTTGTACATTATGGCCACACAAGATACAACTACAGTTGTTCATTATTACTGGACCCAATGAAATTATCCTTATCTTTTATGCATAAACACCATATGATTATCCTTGTTCATTATTCTAGGACATGATGTAGTTAGCCTTTCCTATTATTTTATGATTGCCTTTGAGATTATACATAATAAATTAACTGATGGTTTATGTTGGTTGTATTTTCTGTTAATGAGAATTAATGTAAATGAGAAAATCAATATGTATGTATTATAATGTAGGTAAATAGGGTAAGAATACACCAATTAATATGAAGATTCTTCACATATATTAGTGAAAATAAGAGTGAATCTTTTTTCTTAAAATAATTAATTGGAAGGATTCGAGATATCTACTATTACATCTGATGATTAATGACATTGTTTTCATGGTAATCAATGAAACCAGATAATTCTTATGACAAGTACTATATACCACATGTTTCAAGTGATGTTTTAATTTATAGATGTTATATAGATCATGAATCTATAATTATAAGAATGATAAATCTTGAATAAGTTATGGAGAAACCATCCCAGTGTAATCTAGAAAGATAGATGATGTATTTAGTGTTGAAAATCACTTCGATAAAGAATGAATTTGATTGAGTTCAAATTTGGAAATGAGGAGGTAATGAAGTTTTATTGATGCAATCAAAAAATTTACATTATCCTACAGATCTTTTGAATTTCATTTAATTACATTGGAATTGTTTTTATATTTTCTAATGTCATTTTATGTGTATTGAATTTATTGATATGTCTTTAATTAAATCATTTTTTTCTGATGTGATTTGAATAAATTCTATAATTTCAATGTTAATGATGAATATTTGATAAGTATGAATTCATAAGATTCATCTCGTATTGGGTGATAATGAATATTAATAATGGTATTAATTTAGAAGAGTAATTCCAAACATTTAAAGAGTTATCCCGTAATTCAGAAGACTAATAAAGAACTTCATAAGAGTCATATAAGATATTAGAAGGGTAAAAAAATATTTTTTATGAGTAATAAATTTATTTGTGACTTCATAAGATAAGGGAATATCTTTATAATATACACACACTTTGTGAAAATTTAATATGTTTGAAGGATAAAAAATTTGAGATTTACATAATAAATATTCGTAAGAAGAAATTACATCTGATGATGAATGAACTATTTTTCAATCATTAAAATATCGTGATTCTTTTTTAATACATGATTAAATGTTTTATTTTATTAATACTAAATAATAAAGGGATAGTGAGATCATTTTTTCAATTAATTATTGATTTTTAAACATAGAAATTTGAAAATAAATATTGGCAATCAAATATAATGGAAATATTTTAATGATTTAAAAGTGAATTTGTTGGAACTTTTCTCAAGAATCAAGAATAAAAAAAAATTAATTTATAATTCATATAAAATTAATTATAATATCAGTTTCCATGTAATAATTCAAATTTTAATCTAAATCTTATACTAGTATTTCATATGTGCTCACTCTTTGCGGGAATGAGCCACCCCACAATAAATTTATTTTTGTATGATTTTCATACTATAATGGGGATTGATTTTATTATGAGATATTTTTGGAAAAAAGTTTAGAATAATATTCATGGTAATTATAGAATAATAATGTGTAGAATTATTTAGTTTGGAAAAAATGAGAAGAAATAAAAAGAAAGTTAAATTTTTTATAGAAAACTAGTTGAGGAAAAAGAAGTATCTGATATCATGGGAACACACCCAAGTGAAAATGATAAGGAATGTGTGGTGGAGTATAATGGTATTTATTGTAGAATATTTCATATATTAAATATACAGAACTCCTGATTATTTTATTTTAGAATATAAAAATTGAGAATAATTGAGATAAAAATATCCCTCCTAAAAAAGTGAGACACTCAAAGAAGAGAACTAGAGTGCTCTCTAAGAGAAGAAGAGAAATATTATTTAAGAGAAAAGGGTAAGAACTAATAACTTATAATGATAAATATATAGATATAAAAATTTATTCTTCACTTATTAATAAGGATGAAAATATTCCAAAAGGATGTCTAATAATTTTTCCAGTCCAATTGAAACTGGACAAGAAGATAGTGAAAGGTGAAAATAATGAATATGATTTTCTTTCTTAAGTTACTAGGATTATTCCCTCTATGAAGTATTTTCATTAGAAAAAAATATATAAATCCCAATTATGACCATATTTTGAAATTCACATGTGAATAATTCATGAAGAAATATTCATATTTTATAGCTACAAAGAAAATATTTTCTAGGTTAAGATCCAAGTGTAAACCCTCAATCTCTTGGTCAGGAGTTGATAGAAACTCACAATGTTTCGATTGTTTTGTATTTATGATACTTTTTAATGATAATTTAAGGAAAATAATTAAAAATATATCTTGATGTGTATTTTTATTCTTATATAGTAATAATAATAATCCATCATAGAAAATTATAATTGGTATCATGTTATCTCTTTACATTGCATAATTTGCAACACCTCAATTGGTATCATACTTCAAGTAGTATCACCAATGCATAGGTATTATTTAAAAAACACTAAATAATGAAGAGTATTATAAATAATAACATATGGGGGATCTAATAAAGTACATTTCCTTATGTTTTAATATATCATGGTCAAATATAGGATTCTTGAAAGAATTTACAAAAACCTAAGAATGATATATGTTGATCAATTTCCACTACTATTTTGGTATATGATAGATATGTTTACTAAGGTTGAGTTATTTCAAAACAAAAATGGGGAAGAAAAATATCCTTTAATTTTTTTAATGGGATTGTTAATGTAGAGTGTAGTTTTATAAAATATGAATTAAATTTTTTTGTAGAACCCCTAAGAAGTGAAGTCCAAGTTAAAATCACATTATTGTTAAAATATAGAAATATTTTTTTTGTCTATATTAATAAATATTTTTTTGTTCATCAAGAATGAATCATACAATATAATAGTTGATTAATTGATGAATTTCTTTTATGAAAACTATGGTGCCACCCTTCTCTCAAGGGGAATTGACCAATTTTATCAATATGGGAGAGAAGAAAAAAGAGGAGAAAAAAATAAAAGATTGTGATTTTTCAAATCAAGGAATTTGATGATCAGATTTGGATTTTCCCTTAACCAATGAAATTTTTATTTATCAGCTTCATAGGGGAGAATAAACATTTCTTAGAGAAAACACAAACATACCGAAATAAATTTTTACGAAGTAATTAATGGTATTTAAAACAAAAATAATGTGGTAGATGTACGTAACCAATGGTTTGTATTGGTTTATTTGTTGTCAATAAGAATTTATGTCAATGAGAATGTCAATATGCATGTATTAATGTATTGTGTGAAGGAATAGTTATCCACCCAATGAAGATAAATATGTTTCACATACATTTTGATGAAGAATAGATAAGCTACAATCATGGAATACCTGACTGAATAGAATATAAATATCGACTATTACATGTAATGATTGATGGGTTGGTCTTTAAGAAAATCAAAAACATGTGGTAATGATTGTGAGAATCATTTTACACAACATATTTCAAGTTATATTGGATGTTCCAACTAATGTATAATGTATAAAAATTTAATTAGAAGAATGAAAAAGTTGGAAAAAGTTGATTAGAAAATATCCTAGGGTTATATAAAATGATATATGATTAATTTAGGGATGAAAGAAATTCAATGAAGGATGGTGTTGATTAGGTTTGTAGATGGAAATGTGAAGAGAATATATTTTCAATGATGTACTCAAATAAGAGACAACATTTTATTAGAAGACTATATAATTGCATCAAAATACTTTAAAAAACCTCTTAAATTTTTAAAATTCATTTGAATTATTTTAATTTGACTAAGAAGTCTTTAATTTAATTTTATATTCTCTATACTGACTTGAACCAATTCTGATATTTCTTTACTGAAACTGAAAATTTGGTAAATATGTGTTTATAAAGTCATCCTGTGCAGCTAATACTAAAAATTGACATAGGAATGAATTTATAAGAGTAACTATAAACATAATAGAAGCAATAAAATAATTCATAAGAGTAATAAAAAACTTCATAAGAGTGGTACATGACTTCATAAGGGTAGTCGAATACTTTATAACTTTTGAGGAGTAATTTTTGGACTTTTTAAGAGTCAACCCCTTTGTTAAAATATGAGATTTATAAAGGATAAAAAAATATAATATTTTTACATTAAATTTTCTAAAGATAAAAATCTATCATATGATACCTAAGATTATATTCAAAGATCAAAATATCATTAAATTTTTTTAATATATAATTTGATATTTTTTTTGAAGAGGATTAAATGGAAAGGGGATGGAGAGGTCACTATTTCCTTTAATATATGGTTTTCAAATATGGAAACTTTAAAATCAATATTGGTGATCAATGTTGAATGAAATATTAAATGTAATTAAAAGTGATGGTGTTTTAACTGTTCTTAATCATATTAAGTATCACAATTTAATTTATAATTCAAGAATAATTTTTTATAAACCAACTTGATATTTCCGTCTATAGGACACCTGATTCAGAACAAGACATGTTCCAAAAGGTGTTCCCAATCCCCACAAACCAACATAAGTTCCAGGGCAACAAGGAGGCACCAAATGGGAATGATTTCACCCATAAATATTATTTAAACAAGAATAATTTTTTTTAATAAATATCTAGCATGGCCCCTTCAAACATCTTATAGATCTTATCCAGATTTTGTGTAACATCCCGACCTTGGATACGACTAAATGGTCCCCCAAGTTGGTTGGTCACATGCCCTCATGTGTGCCTCCTAGTAATCTAAAGGCTTATGACTAGAACTGAGGGTCGAATGATTGTTCAGTGGGGAGACTATACCATCATGATCAGATCAACACAATGGTATAACAAAATAAATCAATCAACTACCGAATTAGTATAAATTAATGGTAGAAGAAGACAGTAATAAATGATAAAATGGCCAACACAAAATATAAAACCATGTGTTTTCCTGTAAATCTATAATATTCAATAAGTAAAAATACATTAGGTAATACATACATGATACAAAAAATAAATAAAAAAAGACTCAAAAGCTATCTCCATGAATGTCTTATGCTCCAAAAATCAATCCCGTGCTCTTATTCTCCCATGTACGAATATAATAGCACTAGAATAATCCATGAACCTAATCCAGAAATGATAAGGTTTGTTCAGATACCCCATTGTAATGGAGGGTTGAACTGGGTGTGAGATAAAACCAGTAGTACACCATCAATTGTGTCTAATGCTATCTAGTATGTGAGTATAAAATAAATAATTGGGCATGAATATCAATAAGTTAGTTAATAAATAAATGTAAATAAGTTAGGTGCAGGTTTCTTAACGAAACTTGACCGACCATACCTAATTCTACATAATGTGAAATGTCTCTGAACATGCTCCCATGTATATATAAACTTTTATGTAAATATATATATTTAGAGATATACATGCACCGATGATGACTTGAGGTTGAAGGATAGGGAATTCATACAATAGTAGCACAAGGATCATATATTTAATTAAGTAAATCATCCAACAGATCCTAACTGGGGAACAAATCAAAGATTATAAAATTATAAAAATTTTATAGGACCTAGAGAAAACCCATGGAATCCATATATAATGACGGCCTCTAAACCGTGGATAAATTATAGTTAGTGACATGTATCTGAGCATCAGACCATTAGTTGGTCATGAACCTGAGGTACAAGAAAAGGTGTATTAATACAAAATCATCATAAGGATATACCAAAAGTTATATTAATTACACAAGCATAAAATATTTCATTTTTCATATGAGCCTATCTAAGCAGTTCTATAATGTGGAACCCAATTATTGCTCAAGGAGTAATGTAATTATGTTTATTTGATGAGCCCATCCATTGTGTTTCGTAAGAGGAAACCCATGTTCGACACATAACTTCTAATTTTCTTATGAGCCTGTAAAAGGTGTTTTTAGAAAACGGAATCCAAAGTATCACTCAAATTGTGAAGAAAATATTCTATCCTATGAGACTATCCAAGGAGTTCCATAAAAGTAAACCCAAGTATCACTCATGGCATATCATAATTCAAGTAACCTATGAGCCAATCCATGGTATTATATAATGAGGAAACTGATATCTCTTATGGTACATATAATCTAAAAAAGCCTATGATACCATCCTATTCATTTCATTATAAGGAACTTGAGTCTCCCTCATGATGTAATTCAATTAATTTGATAATATGACAATTCAAAGGATATAATTCTAGCCACAACACAACTCAATTATAATTAACAAGTAGGGACATATTCATAAGCATGCCATATCACAATTTAATTATACAATTGGATCAATCCATTACTAGGTAAACACATAAGACATGGAAAGGTCCATGCCATTAATCATTTCAAATAACTCAACTTGATTTCCCCTACTAAAATAATTCAATTAATTTTATTTATCACTTCACTTATGAGTAAAGGGTGTCCAACATTCCTTCTAATAATTTGGGCCTGGACAAGGGTAATTATTTTCCTTAAGAATATCACTCAATTTAATCATCAATTTATTTAAATAATGATGGAACTATAATTATACAAATAACGATCATAAGCTAAGTGAGTCATCTACTCAACTTATAGATAATTTAATTCAAATAAACCATTTTTAAAAAAATCCTAGATGACATGCTTAAGAGGTGATTTTATGTTCAAATATAAGGATTTAGAGTCATTAATTATAAGAGCCACACCCCAAGGGGGTGGTTTTATTGGAGTTTAATAACCTCTAATGATTAAATCAGGTGCACAAGCGCTATTCAATTTAATTCATTGGGATCTAAAAAAACAATTTCACATTTTAAGGGTGACACATAGAAAATAAATCATGTAGCGCAGCAACGTATTTCCTAAATCAATGACCCGTTAGGAAAACAATCCATGGAAAAAATAATTTCTTCTTATAAATCTTCAATCATCCAATAGTGAGATTTGATTTGATCTAGAATAAGATAAATAAGACGAATAAAAAAATACCCTAAAAATATGGCGAATTAGCTTGCATGAAGATGGAATTAAGTATATGTAATGAAACAGGAAAATAATGAAGGTGGATTTATTTAATCACTTATATTCATCCATTTCATCCTACAATACTCAATTTGGACACAAGATGAAGGAGATACCTCTATGCTTGAGAGGAGATCACACAGAGGAGATCGAGTGAGTTTAGGGTATATGGGAAGTGAGGGAGAAAGAGAGAGGATAAACCATTAATGATTAGAGGGGAAAAGGGTAAAATCACACCATTTAGTGAAACACATGGTTTGGCCAAATAATTTGGCTAAACTTTCACCAACAGTGAGGCTCCACTATCAAAGTGGCACTAAGGGTGCAGGCTAGGCACACAATATTCCAAACCGTGCACAGACCGTGTGGATCACCTCTACATTTTTCAATAGATGTGTTGTATGGTGATTCACCTCCTCTCACATTGTTTGAAAGAAACTCAGAGACACACTTATCTCCCCTAGAATAAAAATCATGGTTTCTCATAGAGGTCCACATAGTCTAAACAAACCATGTACTTATATAAAACATGTTGTATGGTTGTGCCACATGGTTAGAGTTAATCATGTTCCAACCATGTGGCCATTTCTGCTTCTCCAAAAATTTATTTTTTTATAATTTACAATCCAAAACTCATTTGAACACTTTCGACACCACTCGGGACTTAAATCCCATTTATAAAAAAAATTTATAGGTCTTGCAAATCTCAGATTCAGATTCTGAGTATGAGTTTAGAAAACAGTCCATCTACCAAAAACAAATTTAAACTCCCATGGAATTTTCAACGGTCCAAAAACATGGGATTCTAAAATCTACCCACAATAGAAATTACCTTCCCCAAGAATCCATGGGGAAACAAGGAAACATCATATGACCTACTTAGATCATATTTTTTTTGGGAAATGGTAGTTCTTCATTTTAAATTTCTAAAATGTCTACAAGATTCACCTTAAGCGTGTGGTATGTAATCTGTTAAAATTAGATCCAATGATCGTATCAAAAACTATAAATAAATATGGAAGATAACTAAGATCATCTAACCAGAGACATGATCCCGTCATCACCTAATTCATCCATTAACTTATAATTCTTCCTACACAACAAGATCCATATTGGATAGACAATTTTATATTCTGGTTCCTCCACCACCATCATTACATATTTAAATATCCCTTTAGCATTCTGAAGACACAATTCATAATGTTTCTCAGATTGGTTAAATTATTTATTCCTAATAAATGGAATTTATCATGGTCACACTAGCTTTTCCATGAAAATTATTAGTCGAACCTTGTACTACCCTCATCTCATCCGGATGACATGCCTGATTCAGTTCCTCACTAACCAAATTCAATGAACAAATAATAAATAAATTCATTCCACTACAGACCAACTATCCCAAAAAATTCTTGGTTTTAGTATAATATACATTTGAAAACTGAGTATGATTCTTTTCTCTTGAGTAATTTCATGGTTTATTTAGACCATGCTAACCAAATCCCATAAATCACTTCTGCTAATTCCTCTAACCCAACCACTGATTTATTTTCTCATGTTACAACATGAGTGCTGGTTTATACTTGACCCAAGAATTTTGGATTTTCACACACAAAACATATCATCTAAGACTGAATTCAAGTCCGAGGTAACCTCATAATCAACATATGGGGATCAAAGAGCTTATCCAAGGTTTTCCTTACTCTAGAGTTTCTAGTGAGACATTAGTACATAGAAAAATTGTACACGTATTGAGAATATTAACTAAGACCAAAAATTGTATCTCACCTGGAGGCCAATTCATATAAATAGTTGGTGTCCATGAGTCCATACAAGTCCATCCTACTTTGGAAGCCTTGTATCTCTCCATACAGTCCCTACATATTAAATAATCTATTCTAGCAAAGTAGAACTCAAAAAATATTTTATTTATTAAGGAAAAAAGTAATTTAATTATTTATCCAGATCAATATATAACCATCATTCCTTTATTGTACCTCGGTTGATTCCAAGATCGGGGACATGATCTTCATTAATATGTGAGTACAATAAGATGATATAATTGATTATTAATAAGGCCCAAGACACTCCCATATTAAAAAGATAAAGAACTTGAAATGTTTTCCACTAACCTTACACAACTATACAAAGGAAAGTTTATTAGAAACACACTTGGACAACCTCTAAAAGAGATTGGTTGTAGATGCTGACACATCATCATTAACTGACCACAATTACATCACTATTGTGGCATTCTGTGATTGCTTAAAAAACCTCAACCATAGTCTAAATACGACTCACAATGTTTTCAAATAGTGCATAAAAAACCAAAAAATTTGTCATCATGATGCCTTTTAAGAACTAAAATGAGTCATATGAATTATTCTCACTTAGTCAATAATGCACCAAAATCCTAAATCTTGCATCCAAGATCCATCCAAACCCATAACCAGGTTTTATCTCAAATATATTCTTAAGGGCTAGATAACCTGAACAAAAAGCCTCATAGGCCTTCAGAATAAAAGGTGACCACTCCCAATGGTCTTTTATAGTTGTGCTATATCTACATAGAAGAACATTCTAGAAGACATTTGACATAGAGCTACCCACCTTTGAAGTGTTATAGTTATCATTTACTGAGAATGGGAACTCATCTCATAGACAATGATCTATCCACCACGAAATCGTACTGCATATGTGGAAAGCATGATTTAGCAAGATCCAATTGAAATGAATGAAAACATACCACTTAAAATAATGCTTGAATAGATTTACTCTAGATTTATGTGTGATTCTCTCTAAAAATGAGCTTATGTATGTCGTTTGCATCAGGCATATGGGCCAAAGTAACCCAGATTGGTAGTGTTATCACACTCAATACTTCTTACAATGTTATCCCAAACACTAAGAAAAACCAATTCCCTCTAATTTAAAGGAAAATATATCTCGTTGATGACCTGTTATTGAAACATAATAGATCAATGATTAAATATATTTTCCACTAAACTCATACAGTTCACCGCACCACATTAAGAACTTAATGGGTACCGTGTGTATCAACACATGATTGTCAAAGATTTCAAAAACACAATGAAACGTCATTTGATAATATCCATAAGACTATCAACCTTATCATTCCTAGTATTTTATTTCCCATTCAAAATATTTATGTCCCGAGTCATATTAATACATATGACTATTAACCTAGATGATGACTTATGAAGTCATCCACCATTCTAGAAGAATAAGAAGGTCGACATTACCTAATAACGGTACAACCATTCCCTAGGTATTTATAACCCATTAAACTCAACAATTTTATGATGATACCATACTTAATAATGTTTAATTTTCCACAAGACCACCCATTCTACCAGGGTGTTGTTTTAGAAACTAAGAGTGCTACTCAGGACAATGGTGCCCGAACGACACCTAACATCTAAAAACTCATCACATAATTCACAAATGATTTAATTTATTGTGGCACTAAAACAACAATATATAACATTACTTTTTCACACAAGTAATCTATCCTAAAACCATAGTCATGTTGAAAATTGTCACTAGGCTCTTCCACCAATCATGTAGGTTCAAGTAATAAAAGTATATGGTTATGGGAAAAACTCACATACCCATCCAAAAAAAACTCAGGAAATTATTTTAACTAACATTACATGAGGGTCAATCTATGAACACCATTAAGGGTTCATTTCATATTGCATGTTAAACCAAATTTGATAAAATTAAGCACCTTTAATAAAAAAAGTGTTTGTTACTTTATTTACCTAATTACCCAAGGTACAAAGGAAAGTCATTTCAAAATTCCTTTCAAGCATTATTATTTAGCTGAAATCCTTTCATTATTAAGAAATTTATCTTATAAGTTAATTTTTACCATTTTATTTTTTCATAATGATATCAAAATTGGCCTTAGTTAAAGAAAAATTCAATTCAAAACTATAGAGGAAAACACTATTTATGTTTTAGTTGTCATTTTATTTAAATAAATCCTCGTATAATCAAGATCATAAGAATACTATGTTGTATTTATAATTTTAAGGTAACTGGTTTAGTAAGGTACCACCATAAATTTATAAGAAACCTGTATAAGTGACTGCTAACATTTTAAATAACCATCCCATATATCATTAGAATACCCACATGGGTTAAGCACTAACGCATATTAAAGATAAAGGTGACCTATGAGGGTCCCATGATACCATCCTAGGTCTATTTAAATTCAACCCAAGTGGAAGTTGAATTATTAAAGATTAAACACACCCATAGTGGGTTCATTTGATAAGAATAAAGCACCATGAATGCACAACTTGAGTCGAGTCAAGACTATCTCACAACTATAACGGCCAAAACTGACCTAATTGGGTTGAATGAGGTAAATAATCTATAAGTAAGTACATCAATTATAGTTTAGATTTTAACAAATTTTATATTTATTTAATGCTCCTATTAGATTAATTAAAATTACAAAATTATAAAGGACAATTACTTTATAATTTACAATTGGAATTCATGTAAATAAAACCCAAAATTTATAATGGTTCAATTTTGGGGATTTCCACTAAAAATTTATAAAGTTCCCATAAACATCATAGATTGAAAAATTAACACCTGTTAAATTGTAAAAATTCATGTGTTAGTCCATGTTACAAATGATACATTGATCATATATGTAGTGATTGGTGGGTTAAGGTTCCACCATTAAGATATAAAAGAAAACCCCATTTTGGTTGATGTAGACACTTTAATAACCAATAATATATCATAATTATAACCATATATTATATCACAAAGTTGTAAATAAAATAATGTAATAAGACAATACATTAAAGAATATTATATAGGAAAGAATGTTGAATAATTACTTAAGAAAGGTATGAAAACAAGCATACTAACAAATCAGACAAGTCCTATCCAACATGTATTAAGAAATCAATCTGAAAAACATACATGTAATGACATATACGTGACATGTGAATATATATGTTCCTATAATGATGAATGTAATGATATTTAATTACCTTACAGATAAGGGTAAGATACCTTAATATTATTGATCAGTAATAAGTAGAAGGTAAATCAATCCATCAATGTGATATAATAATAAAATGTATTAACAATAAGAATGAACAATAGTCCCATACATGAGCATATGACATTTTCCCAATTTTTGGTTTGATCACTCCAAAACATAGATATTTAAGAAGCATAAAAAATTTCTTAGTCTCCTAACTACTAGTAAAAAACAATAATAAAAAGGAAAATGACCCCTTTTATACCACTTTGTAATGTCCTGAATCAAGATCCACTGAAACAATTCCATGAGTTGATCTTTCACATGGCCTCAAAAATGCATTCCCATATTCTAGAGGTTATCGACTAGAAGAAATGTTCTAATAAGGGTACGGTGGGGAGACTATAGCCTGATGATTCGAGTGGTATAATAATATAACATAATAAATCAATAAACATTGGAAGAAGTATAAATAGAAAGTAAAAGAAGAAAAATTTAACTAATAAAATGGCCAATTACAAATACACAACCATTCATATATATGTGAATCTATAATATGTAGGTAGTATACATACAATAGGTAGTATATTAATGATAAAAAAATAAATATAAAGGACTAAAATTATATCTCCATGATATGTCTGAGATATCAATCATTCGTGTTCTTTTAAGAACCCATGTATAAATGTAACAACATAATCATAATACATGTACTTGATCCTGAAAACATGATGCCTATTCAGATAACCTAGTGAAATGGTGTCCGAAAGAGGGAGTGAGATAAGCTCAGCAAGCTACTACAAATGTGATATAATGATATCCATTTTGTGAGTATAAAATATCACAATGTGTAGGAATATCAATAAGTTCTTAAATAAATAAATGTAAACAAGTTAAGATCATGTTCTTTTAGGACACATCACTGACCATACCCACTTTAGCCTAAGATAGAATATCAATAAGAATTTCCATGTGTATATATTAGAATATATGTAAATTGATATATGAAGAGATATACATGCACTAGTGATGACCTAAGGTGGAAGGGAATAGTATCCACACAATAATTGCACAACAATAATATATTTAATTAAGGCAATTTTACAATACATCTAAAATAGGTAACACATCCAAATTCATAAATGTATAACAATTGTATAAGACGTAGAGAAAACCCATGGCATCCATGTTTAATGAGTTTATCTGTACTAAAGAAAAATTTTAGGTAGTCACATGTATCTTAACATAAGACCATTATTTGGTCAAGGAACCGAGATACAAGATAATGAAACTTGATATTGAAATCATAATATAAAGATACCACTAGTGATATGTATTAAAAAAGAATAATAAATTTCATTTTTCTTATGATCACATCCAACTAATTCCATAATGAGTAACCCGAGTATATCTTAAGGAGTAATGTGATTCTATTTATTTTATACGAACATCCATGGAATTTCGTAAGAGGAAACCAAAGTATCTCTCGTAACTTCTAATTTCCCTATGGGCCCATGAAAATATTTCCATAAAAAGGGAACCCAATTATCATTCATATCATGAGGAAAATCAAAAATCCTATGAGCCCATCCGTAGTGTTCAGTAAAAGGAGACCCAATTATCTCTCAAGGTGTAACATTATTAAAGTAAGCTATGATCCCATCCACGGTATTCTGTAATGAGGAAACTAGTATCACTCATGGTACATATAATATCTAATAGCCCGTGAGCCAGTCATAGGTGTTCCATAATAATGAACCTGACCGTTTCTCTAGGTGTAATGTAATTAAGTTGATAATATGACAATGACCATGAGATAATTAATTCCATATGAAAAATGAATTATAATTAACAAGGAGGGATATGTTTATAAGCTTTTCATATCCCAATTTAAGTATACAATTTGATCATTCCATTTATAGGTAAACCTTAAGGTCAAGGGAAGGTCCATTCTATTTATAATTTCAAATAACTCTAATTGATCTACCATTAAAAAAATAATTATATTAATTCTATTTATAACATAACTTATGAGTGAAGGGGGTCCATCATTCCATCTAATAAATTGTGAATGGATCAGTACAATTCCTTTACTTAAGCATCCCACTCATTTTAAATCATCCATTTCATTAAAGAAGGATGTCAGTAGAATTCTATAAATAATTATTATAATTCAAGTGAGCAATCCACTACACTTATAGTTCATTTAATTCCATTAAACCATTTATTTTTAATAAAATCAAGTTAACATGCTTAAGAGGTGATTTTTATACCAAAGCTAAGGATAAAGGTTCATTGAATATAAGTGTCACAAAACAAGGGGTGGTTTGAGTTGAGATGAAAAACCTATAATTGTACAATTATATTCACAAGGGATATTAAATTTAAGGCATTAGGTTCTATATAAACAATTTAAAATTCTAAGGGTGACACATGAAAAATTTGGTGCGTAGCACAACAATGTATTTAATAAATCAAAAGAAACATAAATGGAAACTTTATAGACCATATAACATGTGGTTATTAAGATTAAATCAACAAATATTAAGTTTTTATTTTATACCGATTGAGAGAAATCATAATAATATAAAAATTCTTTGAAAATGGGGTAAATTACCTCATATAAAGATAGCATTCAATACTAATAAAGAAACTATGAAATGAGGGAGGGGGAGTTGTATAATCACTGATACAATTACATAACATCTAAATATACTTGATTTAGAAACTAGATGAAGGAAATACATCCATTACAAGTATTAGAGCCTAAGGAGGAGCTCAAGTGGGGATGTTATGCGTGGGGAGTGAGGTAGAATGTGGCAGGGGAAAACCTTAAGGAGGAGCAGGGAAAAAGGGTAAAATCACTCCTATAATGAACTAAATGGTTTGAGAAAATGATTTGGATAATCATATACCAACCATGAAGTTCCATTACTTAATTATTACTAATGGTTTGGGCTAGATGAAAGGTTTTCCAAATCATGCATTGCCCATACAGATCACCTTGGAATTTTTCTACATATGTCTTGCATGACAGTGAACTTCTTCTCGCATGGTTAGAAAATACCATGCAAGACCCTCAGATTTCCTGGAAATGGATGCATGGTTTCTCCTATAGGGACACATGGTTTATAAAAACTATATACATATACAAAAAGGCCCCAATTGTGTCCTAAATAGTTTGAAAAAACTGTGCACCCTTATCTACTTCTCATGAAAATATGTTTTTGAGGCTTGAAACCCCCAAAACTCAACTGAACACCCAATACACATATTAGGACTTGTCCCATTTAATTTTTTAAGTGTTCTAAATATAAGATTTACATTATTAAGATGAGTTTAGAAAATGGAACATCCACTAATGGAAAAGTAGAAAATCCCATTGAATTTACGATAGCCCAATAACACAGGAAGAAACAATTTGGTTGCGAAAAAGAATGAAAAATTTATAAAAAATGGTCATAGAAATAATTATATTAATTATTTTTATGTTTGTAAACCTATTGGTATTTTAGGAAACTTCTAACCCCCTTATATAACTATTGAGTTCATGAGGGTTCCCCTTTTTTTTGGATGGATAAAATGAAACATGGATGAGAATTCAAGAGGGAACCTATGACCTTTAGGCTATGGATATGTCTTCAAAAAATTTGTTGGTGATATTGGGTGATGCATATATAGACCATTTGAAGATATCTAATCTCTTAATTCAGAAATTATTATCATAGTCAATTCTGTTTAAATGGACAAATAAAGAGGTTGGACTGATTTATTGTTGTAATTTCACTCTTTTATCATTATAAAAGCTATCAAGAATGGAAAACTTATCCTTTGATGTAAGTAAACATATTTGGGAGTAAATTATTGGAATCTATTTCATCCATGAACTACATAATCACACATTCATACCATGAAGGTATGTTTTTGGTTGATAGTTTGCAAAAAAATGGGTGTCTCTTGGAGGCATGATATGGGAAAATTATCTTCCTGGTGAGTTATTTTCTCTCTTGAAAAGTGATTACTGTAAGAAGACTTATTTCAGTCTTCAATAATTTTCTTTATTATTGTTCAATAAAATATATTTGTCTTTTTTTTGAAAATTTCTATGACTTATACTAAAAAACTAAACACAACAAGGAAAAAACGCTCAACTCATTACTAGTCTCCCTCCACTGCAAGGTGAATATACCAACAAAGTTTCCACTAAATGCCATTTCTTTGGAAAATAATAGTTATGTTTGTCCAATTTATAATTAAATTAATTAAAATGGCTAACATATATGATACAAAAAAAAACTAAAAATAAAACAACTAATAATCATTAACTGACTAACCCCTATAACCCAAGGCCACTCTCTATCCAAATTAGTACATCATACACTCCAACAAAAAATAAGAGTTGAACTTAAAGATAAAAATATATATATATATATATAGTTGTGTGTATATAAATTCATAGTAAACCACTACCCACTTTACACATTCTTTCAATTTAATTAAATATTCATCATCACAAATGTTTGAAAATGAATTAATTTAAAATAAGGTTACATCTATTTTAGAAAAAAATTTAAAATCCCATTTACTATTACTATCTAATAGAGTTCAGAATTTATTTAATGTACCAAAAGGGGATATAACCATTGGTTACTAATATAACATGAAGGGAAAAATAGTAAATGTAAAAAAGGAAACACAAATCATACATCATAAGAGAGATAATAGTATGAAACTACATGCAAGGGAAACATCATATAGGAAAGCAAAGAGAATAAGTTTTTAATTATTTTAATCCAGAAATATAAAACTAAATAAAACCACATTTAATTATTATACCATAAAAATGAGAGTAAATAAGAGGAAGAAAAATGGGAAAACCTAATTAGCTAGGGTAATTTGAGACCTAGGATCCAGGTACTCTTAATAAAAAACCATAAATATATCTGTACCCATGCATAATCCATAACCATCACATCATGATTTGTTTAGTTAGTATTGTTGGAAATTCTTACTAGGAAGGATAGTATAATGACCTACTAACTCATGTAGTATACTTTCCCTAGTATTCTATCATAGCAACATAAGGTTTCCATGTTCCAGGCCCATAATTGGAATACATAAGGGAGGTGTAGTATAAAAACCAAAACCAAATCACATAGCAATTTAAGGAAAACATACAACACCACATCACCTATCTGCACTACCAACACAAATCCCATTTCATGGAGTCCCACCAACATTCCAATAATATAAAATCTGAGTCCAATATGTATCCTAATGTCTAGAGATCCATTGGAATTCAAATCAATTTTTGAAGGACATTATAATGTGACAATCTGTAATATACCATTTATTTTTAAATTCATTTAAAGAATTTTTTGAAACCATGTTTGAAAAACAATTTTAAATTCATAAGTATTCATTTTTATTGTGCTAGTATATAATCAGACACACACACACACACACACATATATTTATCTTATTTAAAAAATTAAAATTCCACCATTTGAATTTGTACAATTACACACACACACACATATTTATACTCACGTATATTGGCATAAACGTTAGATACCCCTAAAGAATTTATATAATATCACATATATATTATTTGAAACCAGTATTGAATAACTTTATGAATATATAGGTATATATTTATATGGATATTATCATTAAAATTCATGTATTGACATGTCATTTTGTGAATATGTGAAAGAGGATATATATATATATAGATATAGATAAAAATGGAAAATAAATAACACAAGAAAATTTTAAATTTAATTACAATTAAAGTAAAATTAAATAAGAAATGAGAGATAAATTAAATTATTACCAATTAATATAAAAACTATGAATGACTCGGATGATGTTAAAATAACCAATTTTACATAAAAAATCATCAAAAATGTTTTCTTGGGAAAAAGGAAGAGTATGTTTCCCAATGGTGGAAGCAATTAAAGGGAGAATCCAGAGAAATACCATATTGGGAACATAATATCTTAGATGTAAATTTTATTAACATCCATAATAAAATTATTATACATTAAGAAAAATAAATTATATGCTAAGAAATAAAATTCTCAAAAATTTAATGGCTAAGCCTTGGGAAAAACTACCTGTAAAAAACAAAGATTAGAAAAACCCTTTTAGAATGGTACGAGGAGAATCTTAGGTGGAAGCCACACACCCTGAGAATAAAACCCATAAGATAAACATAATTTTTTTTCCAAAACTATACCTGATGGTTCACCCTATACACAATGAACTAAGGGTAAAGTAAGAGGAGGTAATAAAAGGGAATAATAAGAAGTTGAATAGGAGGAAACACCGACCTATGATGATCGCACAACAAACTGAAGGATGAAATGAAAAATAATGGAGGTTGGACCAAGTGGGGTTATTTGTGAGAGGTAGGCTGGCCAGGGAGGGGTAATTCACAAAAGTACATGGGAAAAGGGGATGGAAAATAGGGATAAATCCATTGATGAAATTTTTGGAATAAAATAAATAAATTTTAAAAACCAGGGTGAGCCATACGATTTGACTGCATGCTTGGACAAACTCTACATTGACTGTGTGATCGACACTGATCATTTGGAACACCCACATGGTTGTGATGAATGGTTTGATAAACCATACACCAACCATGAAAAACCACTATGAGAAATAACAGGCCCATATTCATGGTTTCTAGAGGATTTATAAAAATATGTGGCCACGCCATGTGATGCACATAAAGATTAAATTTTTTAACATTTTTCAAAATTAAAACACTATAACCTCCCAAAAAATATAAATAAATAAATAAAATAAATAAATAAATAAATAATCAATAAATGAAGGATGTGGTGTGAAACGTTTCCCCCCATGACCCTTTATTCCCCCATAAATTCATCAAACCCATGAAATAAAACACACCCAAGGAACATAGACTGAAAAAAGAAATTACTCAAACAAATCTAACCCACTTGACCACCTACGAAGATGAAGGAATCCACATACATATCTAAATTTACTTGTCACAATTGAACACTTTTATTAAAAGAATACAATGATAAGATAAAAACAAAGGATATATTCACTATTTAAGGATCCGACTAGAATGATGGATCAACAAGGAATGGGAAAGGGTAAAGGGAAAGTGGAATAGAATGGAATACCTCAAAATCTTAACCAATCAATTCTCAAAAAATAACCCAACCTAAAGAGTACCTTAATGATTTTTGAAAACAAGGAACACCAACACACTCATCACCACACTTATATTTTGGGATGTATGTAAAATAGGTATAAATCAATAACATGACTCTTCAAAAACTACATGGGCTCCAATTACTTGTGAAAGAACCTCAAATCCAAGTCACAAACAACCGTGATCTGAAAAATTGAAAAACCAACACCAGCCCATGTATAAAATTGAATGGTGTGGAATTTATTATAGTCACCTAGAATACACACCAATAGCTTTCTTGGTCTTATCAATTAGATGAATAATACCACACCACAACCTCATCACCTAAGATCCTCAAAAATCAAATTCTAATTTTTGAGTAAATTCATATCCTAAGAACATATCAAATTACATGAAAATTTGAATAGGGACCCAAAGGAATTAACTCATGAATGAAAAACTTCAAGATGGGAAAAATGAAAAAACTCTCTTCAAACAAACCAAAATCCCAACTTTAAAATCCTTGTCATTTCAGGAAAATCAATTTTTCAGTTCATTCAAAATATACTTTTCACACAACTTTATAAAATCAAAACATAATTTAAAACATCCTAACTAAAAATAGTTTAATTTATAAGAACAAAAAAATTATAATGAAAATCACAGTCACACATAAAATAAATCAAAACCCAAATAAATCCATTAATTTATCATTTAAAATCATTTAAAATCCCCATATTAGAATTTCAAAACCTAAAACCTTGTTAAAAACCATTTTAACCCTTACTTTAAAATTTAAAAATATTCGCTTCAAATTAAACCAAATTAAACATTCCATGATTCTATTCATAAAACATCATATATTTATTTCAAATCATTTTAAAACTTCACATGTTTTTTTTGAAATTTCCTGAGGATTCTTAAAACAAAAAATTCATTTTCATTTAATTTAAAGGAAATGATGGATAAAAATTTTTAAACTCAATTTTACCATTTTAAGAAAAATTTCAATTTAAAAAATAATTGGAAACAAAAAAATCATACTAATATACTACATGGAACCATACCTATATCACCCCAATATTTTGTGAAATATATTTTTTAATTAATTTAGTATTTTTGATATTTTTCATTTCACTCAACAGTAAAATAGTTCATTATATTTTAAAACACTATGTTTAGTTTGCAAGATATGCAACACCATGTTAATCGTACACTAGACACAATATAAATTTTATCTTTATCCATAAATAACATCACAGTTATCTTTTGTTACACGCGCCAATGGCTTTCCTTGATAGCTTGCGTAATATGTAATACCGAGTTTTACCGAAAAATAATATATTATTAAAATGTTATTATTTAAAAGAATAAGATATAAACTAACCATTAAATTTGAGGTTATGAATATTATTAACTAATTTATGAAAATATATAGTTAAAAAAATATAATATGAATTCCTAGGTTTCCAAATAATTATAAATGAATATAAAAACTGATTGAATATAAAAGAAAATATTATTATTTTCACAAATCTTTTTTACGCTAAAAAATTAAATTAATTAAGATTATTGAATGGTATTAATGTAATATATATATTATATTCAATAAAATATTTTTTATATTTTCCCAATATATTAGGTAAACATAAGATATAAACAAACCAAATTTTATGCTTAAAAACTTATATCTTTATTACAACATTTTTACCTCCTTTTAATGGAGAACCCATTTTAAATCCAAATTATGGAACATGTATAAATTTAATATATCAAAATATAGTTTATTTTTTAAATTAAAACATTAAAATTAGGTTTGGGTGAAGTTTTTGGTATTTTTTTCTAAAGTATGTTTTTTAATGAATAGTTATAAATAAATAATTTTAACTCAAAACTACTTTTTCATATAATTTATTTATATAGTTAAATTATATTTTTAATTTATTTTAAAGATTAATTAGGTAGTTTTTTTAACCAATTTACCAAATTTAGTTTATTGGAATCAATTTTATTTTTAAATTGGTAATAAATAGATAACAAAATTTTAAACTTTTTTTCTTAAAAAACCGCATTATCGACCAATCTGTGAGTTTATATTTCATTTAATATTTGAATGTTTTGTGGTTGTAATTTGGAAAAATAGATTCCATATTTTTAATCAATATATTATATAATTTACAATAATTTCAACTTAGTTTTTTACCAAAAATAATAGCATAATTAACTAAAATCAATTACAATGATTAGGGTTAAATTAAGCTTAATAAGGGACTAAACCATAACCTTACACCCAAAAAGACCTATAAACTTGTAGAAAATAATTTATAAGACAAATTTAGACCCTATATTCACTTTTAAAGTTATTTTTCCACTATTATATCAACATTCAATAACAAAAACATGGTTGGGGTTTCCCTTTTCCAAAATATTACAAGAGTGCCACTCCTCCTACATTATAAAAGGGCTCCTCTCCTCCCACTTCCTCACACCTCTGAAGACACTTTGTCTTAAAAAACTCAGAAAAAATAGCTCCCAAAAAACTCTCACTTCCACCTTTAATACTCCATTAGGTAGAAATCCTTCCAAAGAATCCCTTTGGTGTAAACCAAAAGGAGTTACCCGATTAAGAGGTAAGACCCTCTCTCAAACTTGTTTCTTTTATTTTCCTTCTCTACTCATTAGAATATTATTATTCCCTGATTATGTTATAATATAATTATTTTCAATATAATAGGATGTTCTTATGAAAATAATTTGACCTAAACATAAAAACACCTCAATTTAACGGGTAATGAACATACTGTTTACGTGTACGGTGAACTACCGCCTCACTAAATTATGATTTTTCATTTTTCATTTACTGCCTATCATGGTGGAATTATGATGTAAAATATGTTTATATATGTTATATAGAATATTTATTATGTCTTAAAGTTTTTTTAATTATTTTACAGCATATATATTTATACTTTCCATTTTTTGTTAATACTATAATTTTTTTTGGGGAAGTACAGACTACCGCCCTATCAAAGCAATGTGATTCGCTCATACATTACATTAAATGTATTAAGGATGAATTTAGTGAATACATACATATATATATATATATATGATATATATGAAATAATAAATCTAATTTAGTAATGATATATTTATATATATTACTTTAACTTCTTTCAACACGAAAATTAAACGGATATAGCGTTCATGCGTACGTATGACCTACCTTCTCCAAGAACGGTGTATTCTGTTTCATTGTTTTATATGCTATGGATTATTATAATAAAAATATACTGAATATAAATTATTTTTAAATCATGGATTACATTATGGAAATAATGATATAAATATAAGGACAAAAGATATAACAAATTAAGACACATGCTAAAAACAAAGCAGATATTACCTCACGTGAAACATTAATATAGAATTGTTAACAATAAGGTAATATAAATACATAATCAAAAATTTTATGGTATTATAAGGAATAATATGGTTTTTGATATATTTTTTAAAAATTTATATTTATTATATTGTAATTTTTAATGATTACGTCGAGATTCAAGACATAAGGTAAGAGGATTTCATCTCACTCTTTATTTCCTTGAGATACATGCCTTATTCCGCATTCAATTATTTTGTGTGGTGTTTATACTTCCTGTTAATGTTTTATATAATGATTATACGTAAATATATTAGTATTTACAAAACCATTTTATCAACCTTCTATCATAGAGTTTAAGTTTCAAAATCTACCAAATTGATAAAATGATTTTGTCACAATTTTTCTTCTTTGAGACACATGACATGTTATACACCTATATTTTCACATGAGGTGTATATACTACCTTTGAAATATTATGTCATGAATATATTTATATTCATGAAATTTTAAGCTTTATTTAATTTCATTTTAATAAATGTGGAGTATGGTTCAAGGTTAATATGTGATACATGTTTTTTGAAACAATCTCATCACATTTCAAGATTGTTTACGTTTATGATTCCTTTGATGAAAAGTTATGATCCATTACTCAATAAAAGTCATGAATTTCATATCCTTTGGTTATTCATGATATATTCATATATTTTTACAATTATTCCACTTTTTGGTACATAATATAGTAAATATGTTTTTTAAGGATGTCCAAATTTACCTCTCTTCGGTTAGAAATTTGTCTTCTATTAAAACCATGTTTCTAAAAAGGGTTTCCATGAATACTATAATATTCTCCTATAATAATTAAAAACATTACCCTTTTTTGTATTTTAATTTTTTTTCTATGTAATATTCTTCTCACATTCCAAACAAGGTATTTTCATACCTTTTTACCATGTAAAAGGAATATTCTTTTTACCTTGTACGACATGTACAAATTTACCCTCTTTAATTTTTGTGAAATTCATTTCCATGATTAAATGATTAATTTTTTAAAAATTATTTTAAAAGTCATTTTCAATAAAAATTGTTTTTAAAATTTTTTCTAGCTTCTTTCATATTTTTTTAGGTAAAAAGTTTTTCAAAATAATTTCAATATTTTTTTACATATTTTCAAATTCATTTTCAATGAAATTGTTTTCAAAATGTTTTCAATATTTATTTAGAATTTTTCAAAGTTATTTTCAAAAAAAAAAGGCATCCAAACGTTTTTTAAAGAATTCTTTTTAATATCTCACATTCATATTCCAGAAAATGGGTTTCAAATTTTTTTTATGTTCTAAATATCCTTTTTAAAAGAAGAATGGATATTTTCCTCAAAATGATTCCAAAATATCATTACAAGTTGTTTTCCATCTAAGATGACATATATTTATGTTACTCATTCCATTATATGAAATGACATAATAGTTCCATTTATATACTTTCTTGAATGGTACATATTATGATGGAATGATGCTTATGGCACCCATTTCTCTTCCACAATTTATATGATTTTGAGTCCTACATCATTTCACAGGTTATGATTATGATGAAATGATTATGAAACTTGTATCTTTTTCCAAATTCTTTGATAATATTACATGTTTATGGCACCCAAATAATTTCATGGATTATGATATGATTATTTATGATTTTATGAAACATGTATGTATGATTTAATTATAAAATGGGTGGGAATTATATATCCCTAAAATTCATTGGGTAAAGATTTATATCTCATGAGATATACTAATATGGTCTTGGGAATGAATATTGTCTACCAAGATAACCATGGGATTAAACCATGACTACCTAGATGGTATGAGGAGTGAAATAATTATACTAAGATGGTCATGGGATTGAACCATGACTACCAAGATGGTATGGGGAGTTAACCCATACTACCAAGATGGTCTTAGAAGTTATGACCTGGGTACTATGGAAATCATATTTTATGCTTATGTGCCTGCCATAATTCCATGTTTTATTCATATGCTATTCTTTTATGTATAATGTTATTTATTTCCTTATAGTTCATGTCTTATGAACTACCATGATTTGTTCCATGATTCATGTTTATGATCTTTGATATGAAGGGTATGATCTTAAAATGTTTTGATCACATTATTATACTCATATTCTCATGTTTATGCTTACATGCCTCTATTGTTTACCCTTACTACGAATATGATCTCACCCCTTTTTATGTTTCCTTCCCTAGATTATGAAGATACATTTCTTGTATGATATTTCTAAGAGGGTTGATAGTATTGGAAAACCTATTGGGAGATATTTTAGCTCTCTCTTGTAACAATTTTTAGGTTTCCATGTTTCCAAAGGCACTAGAATAATATGTTCTTTGGGTGTCTATTTGTATAATGTTATAAGTATTCCGAAAAAGTAGTGTAATGTTAATATATGTCAAGACTCGGTTGATATACTTTGTATCAGAGAAAAGTTTTAGTTATACTTTTTATCTATGATGATAAAACTTTAATGATATCCCTAGATATATTTCTAAGGATATGTATTGGTATGTCTTTAAGGATATGTATAAGGACAAGTTAATGTTTTGGAAAATGTCCTGGAATTTTGGTAAAGGATAGACTGACTGATTTCCAAGAAATACATCCCTATCTGGATTCTAAAAGTTGATGTGGATCTGGAACATATGTACCTAGGGGTAAATACTCTAAGATGATTTTCCTGGGATAACTCATGGTAATATGATACATGACAACGGGCCTTGCAGGAAACCTAGTCTGACACTAATGGGGGATATGCTTTGGGAATTCATAAAACTCTTCACAAAACATCATGATGTATTTAAAATATAAGTTGTATATGAATAAACTTGGATGAACCTAGGATTTCATAGATTATGGAATTTATCATGATTTAAGCATCCTATAAGAAATTCTTTTCCTGACTACGTGGTTTTATTCCATTATAAGTAATTCTCACACTATACTTATAGTTTTAGTCAAACGAGGGACCTGTATAGAATTGGACTAAAGTTGAATATGATTGATGATTTAAGGATGATAATTTTAGTAGGATGATCACTAGAGTGAAAGATTTTTGTGATCTTTCCTATTTAATTTTCATGGAAAATGATTAACAATTTATACCTTGACAAACTCTTGGAATCCCAAAGGAAGAGAAAGAAGGAGTTCACCAAGAGTTTCAGTAATGGAGGCCATATAGGAAATAACATTCGATGTGATTTGTGCCAATAATGTGGAAAGAATCACCTAACATAATGTCTTATAGGAACAAGAATATGTTTTGACTGTGGAAAATAAGGTCAAAAAGCAAGTGATTGTATGGAAAAAATAGAGTCCAGTTAAAAAAATGGATGAGAATAATGGCCTCCCTAAGTCATCACCGAAGGATAAGTGTTTTAAGTGTGAAATAAATAGTCATTATGCATCCCAATTTCTTAATAGGAAATCTCTTGAAGATAATCAGCACGACGGTGTATGTAATGGTTACATCTTAGATGATGCTGGGACTACAAATGAAATGCCAAATTAAAGAGATATTGTGTATTATTTTGAGGTATCCTTGTTAATAGAATAAGGATGAAGTGGAATAATAAATGTTTTTTTGTTTTTGAATTCAATAATTTTGTTATATGAATAGTGAAATATATAAGGATAGTTTAGTTTATGTTTTTTCTACAGATTTACAAGAAAATGTTGAATGGTTCTAATGGAAGAGAAATTTGATATAATAGAAAGTTGATGTCAATGGAAACACATGATTAAGGGAAAGATAACCATTAATATGTTCCTTATGTTATGATAATGTTGTTTGGATAATATATGTGGGATATAAATATGTAAATTTGAAGATACATAGTACTTTGGAACTAATTAATTACTTGTTGAAAGATGTTTTATGATATTATTGATGAAGTTTACAACATTTTTGGATTTGTGGAATAAATACAATATACTTTGAATAAGGAATAATGCATGTTTTAAATGGGGATTAATGGTAATTCTGGTTATTACCATGTTTCAAGAGAATATATGATGAGGGTATTCACATGTTTGGAATGTGAAAACCAAGAGCTACTTTATGATATACGAGGGAATCAATGTCAAGATGATATAATGAATTTCTTTATAAAGTTTTGAATTTTCTTCTTTAAAAAGGGTTATAAGGTTAACCATCTATGAAAAATTTATGTTATACTTTTAGGGATTTCTTTATGCACTGAGTTTGTATTAAAAACTGTGGTTAAAAGGCAATTTAGTGATTAACCTTATTTCACAGATGTCTATATTATTAATTTTGGAAATAATATTATCCCGGTTTTAGAAAAGGACATCATGTATGTTGGGTGAAAACCAATAAAGTTTAGAAAGTCTGTAGGTCTTGAACCCATAACTGAAGGATGATAAGGGTTTCATACATTCCACTGGCATAAGTTATGTACAAGTTAATGTGTAATTATTTTTGAAGAGTAATTATTAATGGTGAATCAGTAGAGTTAATTTTTATATTTAAAGATTAATGTATCAACCATATTTATTTTTAAGAATAGTTAGAGACAATTAGTTTTAATTTTCATTATTTTATGGACCTTAATATCTACTAAAAGAGTACTTTAGTACTATAGACATCAAAGTTAGTTTTTTGACATCTATTTCTTGAAGTAAAAGATGAATTAGAAATAGATATAAGAACAACTAAGGATTGAATTTTTATTTATATAAATATTTCAGGTATGTATATTTCCTTATATTCATAGTCAATAAAATAATTACTAAATATTAGAATAATGATAAAATGAAAATATGTCGTCCTAATACCTTAATTTTGTTCAATCGATGACCTTTTAAATTATCCTGGATTTATGACTTTGAGGCACTAAAATTTTATTTGATCATTCACTTATTTGTGTTTAATGAAATAACTCACTCACTATAAATAGTTACATTTTCCCCATGTACAATATTCACTCCAAACATATGTTCTCATATGTGGAAACCTAGTTATATGTAACTTTGTGTATTCATTAATATTACAGATATATTTTCTAATGGATGTTTTATTATTCATTTTTACGATGTGGGTCTCTATGAAAGTAACTATAAAGTATTAAAGCATTGATAAACTAGAATAATTTTTGAAATTAATTTTAAAGGGGGAAGAATGTAACACCCTGATATTTTGTGATTTTTTTGAATTAATTTAATATTTTTGATATTTTTTATTTCACAAAACACTAAAAATAGTTTATTTTATATTAAAGAATTGTGTTTGGCTCGCATTATACCCAACAAGAAGTTATTCTGTCTCTATAAGCAATATAAACATTAACTTTCTCTACACAAAACACAAAGGTTGGCATGTGTTACATGCAACAATGACTTTCCTTGATTGCTTGCATAACTCGCAAGACCGAGTTTTACCGAACAATAATATATTATTAAAATGTTATTATTTAATATAATATGATATAACCTACAAATTAAATCATAGATTATAAATACTATTAACTACTTTATGAAAATATATGGTTTACCCAAATATAAGATTAATTAATATGTTTCTAATTAATTAGAAATAAATATAAAAACTGATTGAATATGAACGAAAATATTATTATTTAAACAATTTTATTTTACCATAATAAATTTAATTAATTAAAATTATTGAATGATATTAATGTAAGATATATTTTATATATTCAACCAAATTTTTTTGATATTGATCAAATATATTTGATCAAAATAATATTTGAACATAACAGATTTTATGCTTAAAACCCAATATTTTTATTAAGGAATTTTTAACACCTTTTAATAACGAACGCATTTGAAATACATTTTTTGGAACTTTTATAGATTCAATATGTCAAAATAATCTTAATTTTATAAATAAATACATAATAATTTGGTTAGGGTAAATTTTTGGTATTTTTATGAAAAGTTTAGTTTTTTAATTAATAGTTAAAAATAATGAATTTTAACTCAAAATGGTTTTTTCAATTAATTTATTTTTATAATAAAATTAAAACATGTTTTTTTAAATTTTCATTAAAGATTTTTTACCAATTCATCCAATACTAGTCATTGTAATCAATTTCATTTTTAAATTTTCAATAAATACATTGAAAACTTTTCAACATTTTTACTTTAAAAACCCACATTGTTGGCCCACAAGTGAGATTATATTTAAATTAATTTTTTCCACTTCTATGATTTGAATAAAAAAAATGGATTTTATATTTTAAATCATCTTAATTTATAAATTATAATAATTTCAACTTAGTTTTTGACCAAAAAAATATGTGATAGTAATTAAAATTAATTACAATGAATGAGGTTAAATTAAGCTTAATAAGGAACTAAACTATAACATTGAGGCCCAAAACAACCTATAAACTTGTAAAAAAATACATTTTATGGATATTGTTTGATTATATACTCCCTTGTATTGATATTGGACAATTATTGGATTCCATTTCAACAAAAAACATCGGTGGGATTTCCATTTTCCAAAATATTACAAGAGTTCCAATCCACCCCCATTATAAAAGGCCTCCTCTACTCCCACTTCCTCACACCTCCCAAGCCACTTTGGCTCGAAAAAAAATCTTCCCAAATTTATCCCAAACATCCCTAACTTATTTCATAATGCCTCTATTAGGAAAAATTACTTCCAAGGAAGAACTTTGGTGTAATCCAAAAAGGAGTTACCTGATTAAGTGGTAAGACCCTCCCTCAAACTCATTTCTTTTATTTTTTTCTCCACTCCCTCAAATATTCTTATTCCATTCTTGAATAAAAAATAGTAACATAAATATGTTAGGATTTTTTTGAAAATTTTTAATCTACACTTACACACACTTCCATATATTGGGTAACAAAAATATTTTTTATGTGTACAACAAACTACCACCTCACTAAATGATGATTGTTCATTTGTCCTTTACCGCATCTCATATTGGAAATTATGATGGAAAATATATTTATATTTTTTATATAGTATATTTATTATGTATTTAATCATGTTAAATTATTTAAAATACATATCTTTATACTTTCCATTTAGCGTTAACATAATAATTTCATTTGAGAAAGTGTGGATTGCCGCCCTATCAAAGTGATGTGATTCGTTTATACAGTACTTGTAATGAATTAAGGATATATTTAGTGGATATATATGATATATATTATATAATAAATCTAATATAATAATGATATATATACATATATTTAATTTAGTTTATTTATTTTACCACGATAATTAAACGGAAATAATGTTCATGCGTATGTATGACATACTGTCTCCAGGAACAGTGTATTCCATTAAATACTTATATATTATATAGATTATTATAACACATGTATACTGAATATAAATTATATTTAAATCATGGTTTTCATTCTATAATTCATGATATAAATATAAGGACCCAATATATAACAAATTAAGACACCTGTGAAAAACAAAGCGGATATTACTCGAAGTGAAACCTTAACACAGAATTGGTAACAAGAGGATAATATAAAACCATAATCAAAACATTTATGATATTAAAATTAAGAATATAGTAATTAGAAATATTTATAAAATATTTATACTTATTATAGATTATTTTTTAATGAGTATGATGACATTCAAGAATCACGTTAAGAGAATTTCATATCACTCTTTATTTTAGCGAGATACATGACTTATTCACTACTAACTTATTTTGGGTGGTGTATGTAATGAACATTAATATATTTTATGCCTGTTATAATTAAATATTTGGTTACTTACTTAACCATTTTATGATATTTCTATTATGGGGTTTATTTTTCAAAAGTTACTAAATTGTTAAAATGATTTTGTCTCAATTTGATTTCATTGAGACACATGTGATGTTATACACCTATATTTTTACATGAGGTGTATATAAAACATTTTAAATGTTTTATCAAAAATATATTTATATTCATTATATTTTAAGATTCATGTAATTTCGTTTTATTAAATGGGATGTATGGTTTAATGTAACCAAGTGACACGATTTTATTGAAACAATCTCATCACTTTTCAAGATTGTTTATGTTTATGATTTCTTTGATGGAAAATAGTGTTACATATGTCAAGTAAACTCATGAATTATATTATACTATGGTTATTCAGGATATCTTCATATATTGGTACCATTTTGAAAATAATTAATATATAAGTTAGATAAGCAATTGTTTTTAAGAATGTCTGAATTTACCTCTCTCTTTAGTAAGAAAAATTTGTTCCTTCAAAACCATTTTTTTTTTCTAAAAAGATATTCCAATAATTTTCTAAAATTATCATAGAATAATTAAAAGTATTTTTTACCATTCTTTTCATTTACAAATTTTTTCAATAGAATATTCTTGTCTCATTCCTAACTAATAATTTTCTTACCTTTTTAACATGAAAAAGGAATATTATTTTTTACTTCGTAAAACATCTATGGATTTACCTAATATCATTTATATGAAATTACATTACAATTTTAAAAATGATAATTTTTAGGAAAATTATTTTAAAAGTAATTTTCAGGGAAAATTGTTTTCAAAAGGATTTCAATCTTCTTTCACAAGTTTTCATGTAAAAATATTTTTGAGGATTTTTGAAGATTTATTTATAATTTTTTAATGTTATTTTAAAAGAAATGGTTTTCAAAACATCTTCAAGATATATTTAGATTTTTTCAAATATATTTTCAAAGAAAAAGAATTTAAAAGCTGTTCAAATATTTCTTTTAATGCATTCAAGTTTATGTTCATGAAAATGGTTTTTAGAAGGATTTTTTTGTTTTAATGAACCTTTAAAAAAAATAAAAGACAATTTCCTCAAGAAATGTTTTCAAAATATCTTTCCAAGTTGTTTTTCATCTATGATGACATCTTTTGGTGTTACTCATTCCCTTCTAAGAAACGATACAAAATTTCCCTTCATCTTATTTCTTGAATGGTATATGTTTTGAGGAAATGATCCTTATAACACATGTTTCTATTCTATGGGTTATATGATTTTGAACCCTGCTTCTCTTCACAGGTTATGATTTTGATAAAATGATTATGAATCCTATATCTTTTCCCACAGGTTATCATAAGATTACATGTCTATGATGTCCATTTCATTTCATGGGTTATGATATTATTTTTATGATTTTGTGGCACATGTATGTATGATATCATTATTATATGGGTGAGAGCTATATCTCCCTACAATTTATTGGATAATGATTTATATCTCAGGATATAGACTAAGATGGTCTTGGAAATTAACCTTGACTACTAAGACAACCATGGGAGTGAACCATGGATACTAATTCGGTATTATGAGTGAAATCATTCAACTAAGATGGTCGTGGGAGTGAACCATTACTATCAATACGGAATGGGGAGTGAACCCATATTACCAATATGGTCTTGGCAGTGATGCCATGGCTACTATAGAAATCATATTATATGATTTTATGTCTACCAAAATTCTATGTTTTATTCATATGTTACGCTTTCATGGTAAATGTTATTTATTAATTTATGATTCATGTCTTATAAACAACCACAATTTATGCAATGATTCATGCTTATGATATTTGATATAGAGGGTATGTTCATCAAATGTTTGGATCACATTATCATACTCCTATTCACATGTTTATGGTAACATATATCCCTTGTTTACCATTAATGAGGACCTGAGCTCAACCCTTTTTCATTTCCTTCCCTAGGTTATGAAGATACATTTTTATGTGATATGTCTAAGTGGGGATATTGTATTGGAGAACCTAGTGGGAGATAATTTATATCTCACATGTACCAGTGTTTATGTTTTGATGTTTCCAAAGGCACTAGACTAATACATTCTTTGGGAGTCTATTTGTATATTGTTTTAAGTATGATATAAAAGTGATGTAATGTTAACATATTTCAAGACTAGGTCATTATAGTACCCAATCTAAAATAACTCAAAATAAATTTTTGATGGGGATAGTGGTCTTACGTGGTTGGAACACACTATTTGAAGGACTGCGACCCAATAATTAAACTACTATGGGAGTTTCTTTGAACCAAAAACATGTGCTCCACATAGTTTGTTAGACCATGCAAGCTACTTGTTCCTTCTTTTCCACCCCGTTTCACCACAAATTTCAAAAATATTTCCAAGAAACCCATAAAAAGGTTGAAATAAAATCTCAAATTATATATTTAGATCCTAACATCCCCTGATAACTCATTTTATGTCTTGAGAAGTGGTGATCAAGCACCAACCGATGAACAACATCCCAATACCTAACAATCATATGTTTTATATAATGAAAATACCAAATAACAAGTATGGATTTAAAAGCCAATGTAATGTTATGAATGTAGTATTATAATACCATTTTTTATGAACCAACTTGAGTTGTGTCTTTATCAAATTCTCAAGCGAAACCATGACATGTCTTGAAGGGAGCTCTCGATCCCCATAGGTTGGAATAAGTTCCTTGGAATCAAGGGAGAACCACTTTGGAATGATTTATCACGTAAGCATTAATTAAATAAGAAGTAATTTTTTTTAATTAAAAATATGAATTAAATATCCTCAAGTAAGATGTACAAGCCAAAAATGGGCAGACATAAATAAAAAAAACAGAAATAAAAGTAGTAGACACAAAAAGAAAAAAACAGTCAACTCACCCCCAGTCTCACTCTCCTACATAGAAAAAATTCAAAAAAAATATTTTACTAGAATAATTTTCTTCAACCACTAATAGTTATTTCTACACTCTATACATAGAAAAAAATAAAAGGCCTACATAGATGTTGTGAGATAAGAATCAAAAAATAAAAAAACCAACATACATGAACCAATTAACCCCTATAACCAAAGGTCACTCTCTATTCAAATTAGAACATCTATCAATTCAAGAGAGATTAAGAGCTAAACCTAAAATTGAAATAATATATATAGGTGTGGGTATAAAAATTACTAGTAGGACACCTCCCACCTTTCCACATTATTATTGTTTAATTAAAGTTCCATTATCATGATAGTTTAAAAATAAAATAATTTAAAATATGATTATGGGTATTTTATAAAGATATATATAATCTATCTTTAGTATTTGTTTCTAAAATAGTTGAGAATTTATTTAAATTACCAAAATGAGAGAGAACCAATTGTTAACAATATACTGTGAAGGGAATAATAATAAGTGTATAAATGGAGACATAAAACAAACATCATTAGAGTGGTATGGAACTGTATCCAAGTGAATCATAATATAATAAATTGAAGATAACATGTTATTATTATTATTTTAAACATTAAAAATAAAACTAAATAAAATTACATTAAAATATAGTACCATGAAAACAAGATTAAATAAGAGAAATAATAATCGGAAACCCTAATAAGATAGGGTAATTGGTGACCTAGGATCCTCAAATCTTGGGAATTGAACCATAAATATATCCATACCCATTCTTGAGCCATAGCCATTACATCAAAAAAAATAGTTAGTTTTGTAGCATAATCCTAATAGGGAGGACAATCCAAATCCCCACTACCTTATCTAGTGTATTTTTCATAGTCTTCATTCCTAGTTATTCAAGGATCCCATGTTCCATGCCCATAATCGGAATACATAGGGGAGTTTCAGTAGGAAAACTAAAACTAAGTCAATAAATAATTCAAGGAAAACATATAACATAATATCACTTCCCTGTATTACCATTGTGATGCCCCTTTATTCGAGCCATACCAATACACAAATCTAATAAAATATATATACAAGAAGTATCATAGTAATCCAAGATTACATTAGAGTGAACAACACATTTTGAAAGAATTTAGAAAGCTCAAATTGGGCCTATACCATTTTTTTAAAATTCATTTAATTACTTGTTTGAAACCATGTTTGAAAACCAATTTTAAATTAAAAAGTATTCCTTTCTATTGTACCTGTATGTAATTACACACACACAAATATATATATATATATATCTTATTTCAAAAATTCACAATTCACCAATTAAAATTTTATAATTACATAAATGTAAATATATATATGTATACTTAGACATGTGAGAATAACCTTTATATGCTCGTAAGGCTTATATAGAATCTCACAATTATTTTATTTAAAACCACTCTTGAAACACTTAGGCAAACATGGGTGTGTGTATATATATATGGATACTACCAGATGAATTCTCATATTCACACATCATTGTGTAAATATGTTCAATGTGGAATATGTATATAGAGATAATAATTAAAAATAAATAACACACAAGAGTTTTAAAATAAATAAAAATTAAACAGAAATGGAATAAATAATTTAAGCTCAATTAAATTCCGTTACCAATTCATATAAAAAAATAAAAAACTCATGAGATATTATATTACCAAAATTTCAATTAGAAAATCCTAAAAAATATTTTTTTGGGAAAAGGTTGAGCATTTTTTCCAAATGCAGATCAAATTTAAGGGAGAATACATAGAAATACCAAATTTAAAATTTAATTTCCTATTTTTTAAATTTTATAAAAATCCATAATAAGATTATTATATATCAAGAATAATAATTTAAAGTCCCATAAAAAAGATCTAGAATGAATATTTTAAGCCTGTGGAAAACCTACTTGTAATAAGAACGGGTGGAGAAATCCATTTAGGAATATTAATTGGTGGGTCATAAGAAGAAGCGACACACTCTAGGAATGAAACCCATAAGAATCACATAAAAACAAACCAACCCTAAAGCCAAGGGTTTGTCATATGAATTAAATGCCAATAGTAAAAAAAAATTTTGTTTCAAAAGGAAACTAAAAGAAGTTTAAGAAGAGTAAATACTTACCTATGATGATCACACACCGAATTAGAGGAAGAAATGATGAATAATAGAGGACGAGCCAAGGGGAATATGTAAAATAGGGAGGCTTTCTAAGGAGGTATTCCTCATTTGAGTATGGGGTAAAATGGAGGGGAAATAACGATAAATTCACTAAGGGAATTTTTGGACAGAACAAAATAAAATTTCCATATCATAAGAGAGCCGCACAGTTTTTCCGCACACTTGGAAAAATCTTGTGCTAGTATTGTGATCAATACTGGAAACCTAGAAAACCATAAAAGTTGGTATGAATAGTTTTATAAACCATATTCGAAACATGAATGAAATATTTGAAAAGTAACAAGATTATCAGTATAATTTCTTTATGGTTTTCCCAACCATGTGACCAAATCATGCGACACATTGAAAGAATAAATATTTCCAAATTTTCCCAAATTAAAATACTCAAAACCCTGAAACAAAAATATAAATAACTAAATAAATAAAATAATAATTAAATTAGGTTTGGGGTATGAAATAAATTAATGTCAATAGAATCTATACACTGAGAATAAGAATATCATGTTCAGATACAATCTGAGAATTATAAGTAAAAGCCGATCCTTGGACTAGTATTTCAGATTCACTCATGATGTAAAAGAATTATCCATACTGCAACAGATCTATTGATATATTATTTTCAATTTGAAATTATGATTTATTATGTGGCACCCAAACCATTACTCCTGGTTATAATGCTAAAAAATACATTCATTAAATACTCACTATGATACAAAGTTAGATGACCCAAGATAAACACACTTATATTTCACCTCATTTTAATTACATAAAAATTACATCTCAAAATAAACTCACATCACCAAGAACATAATATTTAGTTTCTTCGGGGATTAGTTACATAAGTAACTAATTTTACAATACTTATGAACATTTTTCCATAACGGATTCAAACTAGACCCCTTATAGTCTCTTCATTGGTTATACTCATATTTATGACATGGGGAATGGAAATATAAGAAAGGGGAGATATCAAATACCCAATAAAGGGAAATTTTTTAATATATCATTAAGGGGTAGATTATAATAATATGAGAAAACATGATCATTTTAGAAATATACAATTAAAAATAACATGGTATAATACGATTTGTCTATAAGTCATGATAGTGAAACATGTAATCTCAAATGAGAAGACATATACCATAGAATAACAGTGTGAGATAATCACGAGAAAATAAAGAATAGAATGATATAATATGTTTATATAATAATAAATATGGGGTAATAACATAAAATATGACATCATAAGCATAAGTCAAGGCTCACTACCAAGACAACATAACCTAGTGTGCTAGTATAACTACCCATACTCTATACATGGTATCTCAAGAGATGAAAACATTACTCAATTCATTAGAGTGATATTAGGTAAAAACTATAATATTTATAACATGTGCACACATATATGTTCCACATGATCAAAATTAACCATACATAATGCATAACCATGATAAAATCCCTAAGAAATAAGTAGGTTTCAAAATATTATCTCATAGAATGACCAAAGAATATATCGTAAATATCTATAAAGAGAAGACAAAATTAATATATTTGTATGTTAACATTTTAATAAATAAGTGAAGGTATTGAACATATATTTACATTATATAAGAATTCATGATAAGGGTTGGAAATGTAATAATAAAAAAAGATAACCACTTAGGTGGTACTTTGTAAAATGTGTATTGGATCATTTAAATAAGTAAGAGGATTTGTATTTTCTTTTAGACCAAAATTAAAACCAGAGTATTTTACATAAAATAATGAGAGTTTTAAATTTTGATTCATGGTAAAAAAATTTATATAGGTGGTACATGACCTAAAATGAGAAATTTGGGAGTGACCTTAAATTATGTTTATATTAAAGTCAAAATCATGAAGGGAACTTAAAAAATGTATTATCCTTAAAATAGAGGGTAAATTAAGCTATATATATATATTGGAAATATATATATACATCTATAGAATACATATGAAATAAATTATAACAAAATAGAGGAAAATTGAGAAAAGGAAAGATAATGTGTAACCCAAAAGTAATGATAGGGTTTAGAAAATCACTTTTTATGTTTTTATAATACCTTTATTGTAACCCAAATTGTTAAAAAGTTTAATAAGAATTTCATTGAAAATTGGTAAGGATAAAAATTAGAATCATAGGAGATAATTAGTATTTGGGTTACAAAACAATAATGGAGAACATTGGTAGGAATAAAAAATGTGGATATAGAGGATAAAAATCCATTAAAAGGAAAAGTATAAATCCTAATAATGTCATAACATTTTGGGTGAAATCATCAAAAGGATATGTTTTTTTTAAATATGTAATCCACCCAATTTAAAAATAGGATTTACCGTGTATAATTTATAAATGGCAGAATATGGGAACTTATAAAAGAGTATTCAACAAAGATAGCTCAAGACCCAAATAGATATAAAATTGATTCACGAAACCCCTTATGACCTCATTATCATTTGAATAAAAAACCAATAAAGGTAGAAAATGATATGGATTTGTAAATAAATTATTTTTCATGAATAGTATGATAAAAATAAAACCAAGGTAAATATTTACTTTACCAAATAGAATATATGGTGAATACAAATCTTATCTTAACTAAGAGAAATTTAGATGTGGAAACACATACCTCAAGTCCTAATTCCTTATTTGTATACACATAACTTCCTGAAAAAACAAATTAAGTATATTAAAAACATTACTATGTACAATTTTTATCTATATTTTATTTTTATAGTATTTTTATAATCATTTTTTTATTTATTTAATATTTTTTTCTTATTTCGGTTACTTAAGGTCGATCGATAAATTTCTCTACAACTACCTTTATATAATAAATGCGATAAAATGTGTTATAAAATAGATTAATAATATATATATTTTTTATTTTTTATTTTATTATTCCATTATCACAAAATTTATATAGTTCCATAGGTTTCCCAAAATGGATTATAATTAAGAAAGGTTGATTGATATATTCAATTTTTGGAGGCTGAGTTTATAATGAAATCTTATGGATAATATCACTTATAGAATTTCCAATATTATCTTAAAAAAATATTATTAGTTTTCTAAATACCATTATTATACCTTTAATATGTTTCTAAATTCATCTATATTAGGTAGTAATGGTAAATTAAATTCATCATTCTGTGGAGGTGGTGGGCTGCGTGTACATACCAATTTCTCTTTAATTTTCCATAGAATAGAAGGGGGTTGAAAAATAAAATAATTATCATTTAATAATTTTAATTATGTTATAAATAATATATTTTTAATTTAATAAATATTTTTAATGATTTATTCAAGGAGTTTATGAAAATTAGAACACGTCGTTCGTCGAGGTGGTAATCCTCACATACCCATAATGACATCTTCATTTTTTGAATGGTTTTGAAGGAAGGTGGAAAAATGATATTTCATTTGTATAATAATATTTAATAATATTAGTAATATTATTGTTATAATAATTTCATTGATATAACATGATTTCTTTAATAGAAGAAGAAAGGAATTAAGAGTGCCCAGTTGATAACATTACCTCTCCCATTCTATGTTCTCCCTTCGGTAACACCATAAGGATCCTTATATTGGTATTTTGGAAATAATAATGATTCTTGGGTATGGGGAGAGAGTTTAAGAGAGACATAGGTGTTGTTTTTTCGAGATTAAGATTTATAATGAGTGAAAAGGGGTGGATGTGAGCTCCTTTTATATGGGAATGGAATGATATTTTTATAAATATGATATTTTTATATATAGAGAACATTATTCACATATCAAGTGGATCCAAATTTGAAAATAAGGGAGTGGGGTATGGTTTATGGTGGATATTACCTTAACCATTCCTTTTCATGCATGTTTAAAACATTTTTTTATGTCTTTTACTCTTAAATTTTATCACTTTCACCATTTTTGGTTTTTTTCCATGGTAATTAATTTTTAACGAATTTTTTAATTTACAAAAATAAAATGTTTGTTATTAAATAATTTGGATAAAATAATTCAAGATATGAAATCCAATCTATCTAATAAAATTTATTTATATAATAAAAAATAATTTTATTATTCACGAATGTAACATATACAAACAAATTTTTAGAAAAAAATGTATTTTTAAGCATAAATGTTATGTTTTGGAAAAAATTATCAATTTTATAGATTTTAATGACATCTATTGGTTTATTATTAATAAAATATAATTTTAATTACATTAAAGGTAATAAAAAACCTAATTTCACCCACTGAAAACCTAATTAAAAGAGAAATATTAAAAATAGTTTTTATTAGAAAAGTATTTACTAATTTTAAAAATGATAAATATGGGTTATCTAAACTGAAAATTTCATTCCTGAATAAAAAATTTCAATCATTAAATAATTTTATGATCATTAAATTGGTTTTTATAAATACTTTGAGTCATTCTTTGACCAAGAGAAATTAAAAAATGAAATCATACTAATTAAAATTATATTTTTCACCATTCACCTAAAAATAAATATTTTCAGAAAAGTCACAAAAATAAACTCCAGTATAATATAAATATATTAAATTTAAAAATTATGTTAAAATTTTCAATTAAAATTAAAAAAAATAACATTTAAATAAAAATAAAAAATATAATGATAATCATTTTAATAAGAAAATAACCTTTTTTGAAATATAAACTCTTCTTCAACTTATTTCTTATCAATTACTAATTATATTAAAGTTATATTAGAAATATCAAATATATATTTAATATAATTAGTTTAATTTAATAAATTACAAAAAAAACTAACAAAATTATCTTTTTAATTTTAGCAATGTATTTTTATATAAAATCTATTTTTCTATAACAGTTGAAATGTGAAATGTGTAAAAAAGATGTGATAAAAAACTTATTACATTAATAGATACATTGTTATAGATTCCTAATGAATGGTTACATAGTACCTCAATATATCTATGAAATATATAACCATATAGCAATATTGATTGGTACTCATTGGTGGTGATTTCACTAGCATGGATCTTCTGGCAATTTATATGATCTTGTGATTCACTCACATATGATTTTTTTCATACTATAATTGTTGGAGTTCAAGTCAGTATTTTCCAATGGAAAAACCAATTAGAGTTTCCTCTTTTACAATATTTAACCTATGATCTTCATTCGGGATACTTTCACCACTATATTCCATTTATTTACTTTTTTCATTGATTTCATATTATGTATACTTCATTTTATACCCACTAATTTATTGACTATATTATAATAATAAAATTTAATAATTTTATTTTAAAGTATCATGGTTTAGTTTTATTTTAGTGTTTTGTGTGGGGAAAGATATTCAACACATTAGGTTTTAAGGAATAAAAATATGGTAAAATCATTTCCCATTACAACCCCCTTAAATAAATTTCATCATCAAAGTTTTAATTAATACGCACTAATAAAATAGTTAAGGATATATTTATGATAGGAAAGAATTAAGATTTAATTTATAAAGAGGTGTCAACCTTAGTAACTTGGGTTACTCTAGAAAACTAATATATTCTTTCATAACAAAAATTTCACAATATGAAGTTTCTTCTTAATAATATATGCTAAATACTCTTTATGATTTGGGTTAGGGAATTTATAATGGAATCAACTCTCCTAGAGAGTTCATTATCATCTTTGTAGTGATAATTGATTATATGTTGAGTTGATATATACAATATGATATTTACATTTTGTTAATATGGGGCATATTAAGAGATATCCAATCCATTTTCAAAATAATATAAAAATCATTTAATGGAAGGATAATAATATTCTCACAAGGAACTTACCTTAAAATAAAACTTGGGATATAATAATCATACCACTATAAGTGTTTATTATAAATTAAATATATAATAATCTATGTGTTGATTTTATGTTATTATAAAACATACCAGGTAAAAACGAGTAGTTTGGACAAGATACAAATATAACACTCATAGTTCTTGAGTAGATAATTAGTGTTCTTTAATCTGTATCATTTTTAACCCAATTCAACAGTTTTGATTGTAAATGATTTAACTTATTCACTTGTTATTTGAAATTTATTATTCCTATTATCCTTGTTAGCCCTTAAATAAGGGAATTGGTTTAGGTAATTTCAAATATTCATGTACTTAATACATTGAACTATTAGTGGAACCTCATGGTGAACTATTTTTCTTTTCACCGTGTCTGCGGAACACTTCATTTTCCCTCAATAACCATTATAAATATTCCCTTCTTTGTAACATATAAAACATCTTCCAATCCCTTTGAGATATTTCCTCATGTTACTCTTCCAATATTTTTGATATGATGTAAATTTAATCTTCTTTCATTCATAATATTTATAACTTAATCTTCTATGAGACTCAATCCTTCTCATCTTTGGAATGTTTTGAAACTTCACTATGTGAAAAGTGCATATTAAAATTAATGATTTTATTTTTAGCATAATCATAAGGTTTCTTCCTACAAATATTATCACATTAATTTTCACATCAGGGAAATCTATATATTGAAAATGAAATCCATTTTTAACATGGATTATTTGGGCTTCATCTATTCCTAAAACCAAATTTTATTGATGTGATTAATGAAAAATTTACATCATATGGGAATTATTATAAATTATCACAGAAGAAAATCAATATAAAAAAGGATTAATCTTGGAAACCATCATATTATCATTCAGTTAAACACATATCACTCTTAGATCAATTTATGTTTCTTTAGGTTATTTCATCTCATAATCATTAACCTAGTTACTTAACATAATAAATCCTACATAATTTCATAAAAAGGGAATGTGATTGACCAGAACGTATCCCCCATTAGTGTCTAGATAAGAGTGTTGTCTTAGATCCACTCATTGTACATTGAGTAAAGATTGAGTCAACACTCAACCAAACTTTTTAGGGAGGTTAACCATAGGTGTATAGGTTCCACAATTATATCCACTTGACAGTATCCACTTTGGGAAGGAATTTCTAAGAAAACCATATACTCAAAACTTCACAAAAAACTCAGAATTTCATTCTACACTTCTTCTAATCCCATATATTTATCCATATATTCTTCACTAATGTTTTGATATATAATTCAATGAAAATATCTAAACTAGTCCCCAAAACCAATATTTGAGACCAAATGAGTCTCCCCATTCCCTCACTCCCTGGTTCGATCCTAAAAATGATTTCTTTAAATACTGTATTTGATACAAAGTGAGATAATCTAAGATTAAAAAAATTATGTTTGACATCATTTTCATAACATACAAATCACCCCATGCAAAAAAATTTAAAATAATAAGAATGGAAGGTTTAGTGTCTTTGAGAATCAACAACAAAAGAAACTTATTTAATGATACTTGTGAATATTTCTCCATAATAAATCCACATCATACCGCCTTCAAGAATCCTTATAGGTTATACTCATATATATGACATAGGGAATGAAAACATAAGAAATAGGTGTGGATAAATTCCCAATAAAAGGAAACTTATAAACATTTCATCATGTGTTAGATCATAACAATATGATATAACATGATCAGGGGAAAATATTTTATTAAAAAAACATGGGACTCTAAGATATTTCTAAAATTCATGATTGTGAAACATGTAATATCAAATGAAAAAACATTTCCCATGGCATTACAGTGTGGGAGAATAATGGAAACATAGAAAAAGTGAGTGATATAATATGTTCATGAAATCATAAATTTGGGAAAACAATATAAAACATATTATCATAGGTATAAGTCAATTATCATAACAAAAACAAAATGACAAAGTGTACTAGGATAACTACCCATGAACCATACATAGTATCTCTTTAGATTAAAAAAATACTCAATAAATTGGAATTTTATTAGATATAACCCTTCATATTTATATAATGTATATGCATATGTGTTCTAGATAATAAAAACTAACCATTACTAATGTATAAGAACTATAAAATCTATTATAAATAAGTGGGATTCATAATTTTGTATCAAAAAATAACCAAAGGATATAACATAAATATTTTAAAAGATATGAATGAATTAAATAATTATTTATATATATATTTTATCAATAAAGTGATGGTATTGAAAATGAAGTTAAAATGAATAAATATTCATGATAAGGATTGGAAATATAAGGATAAAAACATAGGTTATAATTTATGAAATGAGTAAAGGATATTTAAAAAAACATTTTATTTTCCATTAGAAAAATTGAAATTACAGGGTTTTTAATAAAATAAAGAGTCTTATAAAACTCTATTAATGGTTAAAAAAATAGGATATATGTGGTACTTTACATAAAATAAGAAATTGGGAAGTACCATGAAATTATGTTTTCTTAAAATCGAGAATCAAAAATTTAAATTAAAACATATATTATTACCAAAAAATAAGTTATAGTAAATAGGTATATATGTGAAGAGTATATATACATAATATGAATGAAATATAGGATAAATATATATAGGTATAGGGAAAAGATGAAATAGAATGCATAACCCAAAAGTAATGAGGGTGTTGAGAAGATCCCTTTTTAAGTTCTAAAATATCTTTCATGAAACCCACATAATTAAAAATTTTAGTAAAACTTTATTTTGAAAAGAGTTAATGATAAATATAAGGATAATAATATATAAAAACATATTTTTGTTCTAAAATTGGAAATTATATCATTGGAAGGAAGGAAAAATTAGGATATGGCGGAGAAAACGCACTTATAAAGGTTTGGTATTTATCTTAATAATGTAATAATTTTTATAAAGAAATCAACCAACAAATAATTTTTTTAATGTAGTAATTTCCCCAATGTAAAATATCTAATTTATCATGTTGAATAGTGAAAGGGAGTAATAATTTAGTTTAGAATAGCCTATTCAGGAATGGTATCTGAAGACCCAAATATTAATAAAGTTAATTCAAAATAGAACTTGTGAATTCATTATCATTCAAATCAAAACAAATAAAGGAATAATATAAAATAGAATTATAAATCCTTGTGATTTGAAGAAAAGTATGAAAACAATCCATTCAGGGGAAATATTTACATAAAAAAGGGATTTAGAGGTTAATATAAATCATATCTCAGTGAATAAAAATTGAGATGTTGATATCCTTACCTTGGTTATTGATTAATTCTTGAAGTGTGTCTAAATTTATAAAAAATAAAATCAAATTTATCAAAAAAATTATTAAGATTTTTTTCCTATATTTAATTTTCTATGGTATATATATATATATATGGATAAAAATAAATTTTATATGTATATTATATCTTATTAGATAAATATACAATAAAATACATTATGATACAATAAAAAATCATATAAGTCTAGTATCTTTAGAAACATGGATATATAAGAAACTAGTTCATAAGTGAACAACATTATCTCCCATTAAGTTCTTAATAAGTATCACCATTCCCAGATATATCATAATTAATACCTTTCATTATAACCCAGGGAAAAGGAAATATAGAAAAAGGTGAGATTAGATACCCAATAAGGATAATGAAGGGATATATCAATGATCACATAAACATAACATGAAAAAAGGGTACATGAACATGATATTGACATTTGAAAACCATACCATGTATATCATAGATTAAAATATTGAGTTTTAAAACAAATATTTGTAGGTCATAAGATATTTATCATAAATGAATCAAAGAACATATGACATGAGAGCATAAAACTGTCATAAGACCTAAATTTCCCTTCAATGATATTTTCCATGACTATTATAGTGGATTGGTTTTACTCCCCAAACCATCGTAGTAGTCATGGTTCACATCCAAGACTATCATAGTGGATGTAGTCCATTATCAAACATGGTTCACTCTCCATTTCAGTCCTATTTATCTCATAATATATCTACATTTACCTAATTCATTAGAGGGATAAACAATTCTATGCCCACATTATACATAATGAAAAAATACATATTTTTTTCCAAACTATCATAACATATTCATCATATCATTGTCTGTGAAAAAGAAATGAGTGTAATAAACATTTAATCATTGCATAACCTATGGAAATGAAACAAGATAACTAAACATCATTTCATCATAATCGTAAACCTTCATGATAAATAATAAGGAAGTAATCATTGTATCTTATTCACATTTAATATTAGGTAACAAAAAATGGTTTCATCTTAAATGAAAAATTAATTTTAAAAGATCACATGAATCATGTCTTTGGAAAAAATCCATTTTCACATTGAAATCATTTATTTAAAATAAAAAAACTACTAAATCTTAAAAAAAAAATCTTTGAAAATAACCTTTGAAACTTGTAATGTATGCATCAAATAATTTATTCATCAAGATGGAATGAGATTAAATTCAGGTTATATAAGGTAAAATAAATCATTTATATCACACAATTTTAAAAACTAAAAAAATTACTAATTCAGAAAAGGCAAAAATATTCCATTTGAAAACATTTTAAAAAACGTTTAGAATGGGTAAAAATGACTTTAAAAAGACATATAATAATATTAAAAACATTCTTGAAAACATTTTTATAAATGGTTATGGAAGAAAAAATATTTTTGACTGAAGAGATAAATAAATTTGATTTCCATTACAAACATTATTTTAAAATTTTGGGTTCTTAAAGAGAGTAATTTGAAACTAAAACATTAAATATCTAGATTTAACCAAAATATAAAAAAATTCAGGAGTTTCTTCAGAGGTCGATGATGAAATTTCATCTTTTGAAACTTAATCATAAAAAATCCCAATGTACAATGAGATTGTAATTTAAAACCCTTACAATTTTTTAAAATTTGAATAATATTCTCCATGAAATAATAAAATCTAATGAATTCTTAAATATAACATGTCAAAGGGAAAGTATATACACCACATAAAAGAAAATGCTGGTGAGTGGGACATATGTCTCTTATAAGTAAAAGTGAGATAAAAATATTTTACCTTGAGTTATACTATCTGATTAAGTGCTCTAAAATATATTATAGAAAATTTAAATTTATTATACTCCAATAAAATATTTTTACATACATATAATATAATATAATATGTGATCCACTTATAACATTTCCCTACCCATTAACTAAAAACTCCTTATTAAAATCATCATTTTGCGGTGTTTAATGATTCTTTTTTATGAGTATTTCTGTTCGATAATTCATTTAATTTTACTTTTATCATTGTTTACTAATATAAATAATGTTAAAAATTATTTAAATATTGTATCTATTCAATATATATATATATACATATATATTTAGATTCATCCATAAAATTTAGAGATAAAAAAATGAATTACACTATTAATGGAGATGGAAGGTAATACATAAACAAGAGAATTGTCTTCACATATCAATGGATCAAATAAAATAAGTTTAAATAAAAATTAACCTATATAGAATCATATATATTCATAAAATCCATTGTTATTAGAATTCATTTAAAGTAGAAAATAAAAATGAATCACTCCACATTATGTTGGTGGTAGTACACACGTACACACGAGGAATGTTATCATTTTCCAATGACTTGGAAGGTAAGAAGATAGATATGATATTATCATTAAAGAAGAATAATTATTTCATAAATGTCATATATAAAAATTAACCACATCATATTACCCATCTATAAAATATAGGGATGGAAAATGAATTGCATCGCTATGTTGAGATGGTAATTGGCATGTATTCATGAGTGATACATTCACTTCCAACTTAATAGGTTTGAGGATGGATAATGGTGGTTTATAAATTACAATAAAATTTCAGTATATTTAGGCCTCTGATGTAATTATTTTATAATAAATACAATTTAATCATATGAGGTAAAATAAGAAGTAAAAAAGAAAGTGATTGGTTATGGTAATTACCTCTTCTTTGAACGAAATTATTTATATATCTTGTTATCGATCCCAGGGTTGGAATTTTAGGAATAATAGAGCCTATATAATATTATTAAGGATGTTTATAATATAATTTTGTAGTGTTTGGTCATGATATAAGTCTCAAAGTTTTGTGATTAAGGAAAATAAGGGGCACCCTTTTATAATCGAGAGGAGGGGTACTCTTGGAATTTTTTAAAATATTAAAATATAAAAAAACATTCTATAAAAAATGATTCCAAATGTATAAATATTATAATATAAGTTAGGGTTTATTTTAAATTATATATTAAAATAAAATTTTGATTGATTTATGTGGTTTTTTAAATCATACCATTTGGTTCAACCACATAGTTAATATATTTTAACCATAACCATTACAACATCTTTTTCAAAATTAAAGGGCAATAATTTTACTGATAAGGTGAAAATTAGATCGTAAATTTCTGAGCTACAAAATTTTAGACTATATATTATACCCCCTATCATCTTTAAATAATTTTTCCGATTCTAAAATAAATTATTAAATAATTATTTTCATAAAATATCATTAATTTCATTTGTAACACTTTTTAAATTTGACATTAAAGAAAATATGAAAAAGATGTAAATAAAATATAATAATTCAAAAAATTCATAAAATTTCATATCTGTTTATTTTTTTCAACAAAATAATTCATCAAATTTTTGTTACATTTAATATTTTTACAATTATTATTTTTTCAATTAATTGAATAAATACTCTGTCGGTGTTGCATAAGTATTTAGAGAAATTAATAAATCACTAAAAATTAAAAATAAATTAATAAGATAAAAAATTTAATTTAAATTTAAAATATTCATTTATAACTAAACATAACATACTTTTACCTTTATTATAAAATATTAGAGATATTATTGTCAAGAGTGTGGTTTTTTTGACTTTATCTTTACATAAATTAATATAATGGTCATAATCAAAGAAATTTGGATCCAAGTGTCCGTATATTTGATAATTGAATGAAAATATATGAATTAAAACCATAAATTATTTTAAATTAAAGTGTTACAGAAATTTTAACGCCTTATCCCGAAGCTGAAACCCTATTTTACCTGTTTTACCCATACCGAGGTGAGGAAAATTTAATATGGTTAACATTCATATTGAACAAAAAATAAAATGGTCGTATATAACAAATTTTAAACACATTATTCAAATAATTGAATCCATTTACCAATATTTAACTTTTAGAAGTTGGAAAACATAATTTAAGAAAGAAACACAAAATGCAAAGAAAGTTTAAAAAAAGTCTTTTAACTTTAGAAATATTTTTATAACAAATTAAAAAAATTATTATAAATAACATAATTTAATTATTAATAATATAATAAAACTAAATCTAATTTTAATGTTTTTTAAAATAAAATATAGCTTTATAAATTCATGAAACAAAAATACAGTTTTCAATAATAATCATTATTTGTTTTTACTGTTCAAAAAATAATAAATATTTTTATAATATAATTAAAAATAATCTCTTAGATAGTATTTACATTTTTATTTCAAAAATTAATTTCATTTTATCAAAAGAAAAATTCTATAATTGTTAAAAATAATATTTTCTCACAAAAATAAATAAAAAACAATCTTGAATGAAACATATTTTGGAGGCATAATATAAATTTATCGATAGAATTAAATTCTTATTTGCTAAGAATTAATCTATAATTTTATGAGAAGAAACTTTTTACATATTTCATAATTGGGTTATTCCTATTCATATCTTCCAATTCAACGGTTAAGATAAAATGGAACTATATAAATAATAATATTTCATGGTTCATTTAAGCACGATGTTGTGTGTCGTATACGCTATTGAACATATTGTTATTAATTTAATATGTAAGGGAATAACATTCTACAATATTTAATAAATTGTTTTCTAAGAAATTTAAGTTGTGCTCCATAATCAAGGGTTTGAAATTTGAAAATTCTTTTTTTTAAAACTCACATCATAAAAAACTATAATAAAACTCCCTCTGAAAAGAGGGAATGGAAAATACAATGGTCATCTGGAATTACTCAAAACTTGGCTTCCAAATAAGTGAACAGTAGTGAGTTGTCAAAATATGGACATGATGGATAAAATTAACACCCATAAACTAATACAGAGTGATATATAACATGGTTACGAGAATGTTAATGGAAAAAAACCAAAAATCTATGATTACTGAAAAGACCATCGATTCATCAGAGGTGTTGGTAAAATTATAACATTTTATTTCAAGATCCTTTTCCTATGGATGAGGGATTATTTTACTATAAATATAATGAACATGAGGAGATATAATTGATTTATTTTCTTATCATAATCACAATTTCATCTTCTAGTTATGATTAGATCAAATTTCACTTCATCAATTACTCAAAGAAAAGGATATTCAAGAAAAAACTTTAATTCGTAAAGCACTAAAATTCACTTTTAATAGATCATAAGATTCATAAAAGAATGAAAATACATTCATCTTTTCTCAAGATATTTATCAAAACCAATATTATTAACATATGATATCCAATATGATAAATAATTTTTATACCTTAACTATTAATACCCAAAGGTAAACATAAACTATTCCATAGGTAGTTAACCTTAAAATCCTTACAAAATATATCTTAAAATTTGAAAAATCCCAAAAAATTAGAATAAATCTCACTAAATTTCCAAAATCAACTTAAAATTAATCCCTTAAACAATATTAATTATCTCAGAATGTCACCTACCAAATATGTGAATAACATGATCATATATTCTACTAAAAGTTTGCACTAATAAGAATTTATATAAAACATCAATCAAAATATACATTATTCCAAAATTAAACTCTCACCTCATTCTTTAAATTAAATCAAATATTATCTAAAATAACCCTTAAATATAAAAAAGCTCAAAAATCCATCATTGATAATATAAACTACTTTTCAATCCAATCATCAATCAGTTCCAAGGTCATTATTACTATCCTATCTACTTTATAAATAATATATTAATCTCAGCTAAACATTATTATTTAAAAATTGGGAATAAAATATTGGTTATCTTTCCCTTAATAATGTTTTTTTCATAAAATATCACCATACCATTAAATTATTTTTTTAGATCAACTGTATTATTCAACATATACATGAAAATCCAAAAAGAAAAAATATGGCAGCTCAACACTTAAATATTTCATTATTTTTATAACTCAAATACAATTACTAATTATACAACATAATTCTTGAATTCAAATACATAATCACTTCAGTTATTCGCCTTCTTTCTAAATACATTAACCATTCTTCATCATCTTATTCCTTAATATCTATTTTTATTCTTTTATTGTTTGTAGTCTCTTCATCGTAAATTGTAAAACCTTTAATCATACAACCTTATTGATCCTATTTTTGTGATTTCGCCTTACTTCATTTATTATCATACTTTAATTATTTTCAATATTTAAAAAATAAAACTTTTTATGATACCATAGGGAGTCAGATATTCACATCTATTGTATTAACCAAAATTATTATTTTTTTGTCAAAAAATACTGGTTATATATATTTATTTTTCACACCAAAAAAATATTCCCATTTATTTGTGAAATATACCTGGGTGATCTTTCCAATATATGTGAAATATAGGAAGATGAATCGTATTCTATATATGGACTTTAGGAAACTTTATTTTCTATTATTTATAGTGTTTGGAAACTCACCCATGTTGAGTTTTCAGTCATATAATGAGATAATTGATTAGTAATTATCACAAGGTATCACATTATAACTCTTATTTCAATTATTTTCTTATAAGGATATTCATTAACTTGTATTTAAAATTTAGTTTTAATATATTTCCTCCAGTTTATTACCATTGAATAAAACCAAAAACCATTGTTTGTTAAACAATAATCATAATGGGAAACTACATAATCTTGAAAAATCATTTATAGTATGTCGAAATCAATACACATTATTTTCAATCTATAAAACAGTAGGCTTATCATAATTAATTAGTGGTTATCATATATTCAAATCCTTTACAATGGTTTGTAATGCGAATGTTATCTAACCCTAGAATATCACCCAAGAGTGTTTAACTAGGTGCACAGTAATAGAACACTCACCATACTCTAAAATGATGGTTGAGATATAATCAACCATGTTTTTGGTGGTTAATACTCTTAGATGTATCTATTCCAAAAACCATGTTGAATTTTACTATCCATACATGGATGTTTTTCATGGAAAAAACACTCCTTTATTAACAATAACATAGAAAATTATCCTATATATAGGATTAAACTAAGGTTATTCAGTAAATTATTATCATCCTAGTTTCCAAAGGTTCACTAAACATTTCATTGAAACCAACTATAGTAACAAATTCTTTTCATATATAGAAATTATATCTTACTCTAAGAATATTAAATCCAAATATTTATGATCTAATCTAGAATAATATAGGTCTAGTGTCTTGGAATCATGGATTCATAAAAAAATGGTTCATAAGTAAACTAAATATTCTCCCACTATGTTGTTCAAAACTATCACCCTTCTTAGAAATGTCATACCTATACCATTCTTCATAACCGAGGAAAAAATTAAACATACGAAATAGTGTGCTAAGATAATAAATAAAGGTTATCATGGGAGATATCAATGACCACTTAAGAATATCATGAGCATTAGGTTATGAGAACATGTCATTAACATTTGAAAACTATAACTTTAATATCATAGATCATAATATTGAGTCATGGAAAAAATATTAGCAGTTAATAAGACATGAACTATAATGGAGTCAAAGAACATAATCCATAAGAGCATGACATTGACACAATACATATATTTTTAGTATACAAATATTCTTAAAAAATAATTTCCTTAGTTTTCAAGTCTCATTTCCAAGTCTAACATAGTGGATTGGGTTTACTCGCAAATCTATCACAGTATTAAAGGTTCACTCCTAAAACTATCATAATGGGCATAGTCCCTTACTAAAATGGGTTTACTCCCTAGTCCATTAGTATTTATCTCATGAGATATTCATCTTTACCAAATTCATTGGAGAGATATATAATTCTACTCCCACATCACCTAATGAAAATTATGCATATATGTTCCCCAAGACCATAAAAAATTCATCATATCACAGCCCATGAAAAGGAAATGTGTTTTATATACATTTCATCATAGAATAACCTATGGAAAATAAAAAGATTTCATAAACAACTTTTTATCATAATACTAATATATCTAGGGAAATAATAAGGATGGTATCATTAGAACATATACACATTAAATATTAGGTAAAATCAAATATGTCATCTTTGATGAAAAATTACTTTAAAAGATAACTCAAAAAATGTCTTAAGGAAAGTACTATTTTATCATTGAAATTAGTTAATTAAAAGAAATTTTTTTTCCCAATATTAAAGAATTTTTTTACTTAAAATAACATAAAAAATATTAATATATTCATTAAATAATTTATCTTTTATGATGGTGGGAAATTATTTTCATGCTTTATTTATTAAAAGAAAATATTCATTTCACACTTCTATATTATGTTAAAAAAGTATCTCATTCCAAAATTGACAAGAATATTCATTTTTACACCATTTTGTGAAAATTAAATCATGGGTAATAAAACATTAAAAAAAGAATAAATAAATATTAATAATATTCTTGAATGTTTTTTTACAAAACATGGATACATAATAAAAGTTACTTTGGATCGAAGATATAAATAATGTCTCTTTTTCTTAAATAAATCATTTCAGTCTGTTAATTTTATAATGAGTGGAAAATTAAAGTAAAAAATTTAATCTTTATAGATAAATATAGTAGAATTAGATTCATGTGTTTCTTGAGAGTTAGGTAATGAAATTTCATCATTATAAACCTAATCATAAACAATCTCTAAAAATAGTTAGATTGTAACATAAAACCCTCAACTCTTTTGTAAAATTTGGATCGTAAGACCCGTGATAAAATAAAATCAAATTAAACATTAAATATATCGAAAATATGGATATTCATGATATAACATGTAAAATTGTTAGTATATACACCACAAAAAGAAATAAATGGTGAAAATAACATATGTATCATAGAAGTAAAAGTGTGATGAAATTTTATTACAACGAGTTTGAATTGATTTGAATTTTATTAAACTCCTAGTATAATAAATTTAAATTTAATTTATTTTTTTAATAAATTCATGTACGGAACTATAATATATTATATGATCCACTTATAATATTCCAATACCCATTTATTAATAATTCCTTATTAAAATCACTATTTCTGGGTGTTAAATGTTTCATTCTTGAAGAGTATTTTGATTAATTTATTCGAGTACATGAAATTTATCATGATTACATCATCTATATTTTTTAAATATATATATATATATATTTAATATATTAATTATATATAAATTTAGTGTCATCCATAAAATTTAGAGATAGAAAAATGAAATACACCATTCATGGAGATGGTTGGTCCTTTGTATGCATGACCAATATTTTTATATGGATTGAACATAAGAACAATTAATTATAATTAACCTTTATAGAATCTTATATATTCATAAAATCCATCTATATGACCGTCCATGTAACGTATAATTGAAAAATGAATCATATCCCTTAGTATAAGTGGTAGTCCACACATATGCATGTACAATGTTATTGTTTTCTAATAGATTAGAGGTATGATTATAGATATGATATTATAATTATAGAAGGATAATTATTTCATAAATATAATACATAATATTAATCCCATAATAATAGAAATATATAAAATATGGTGATGAAAAATTAATTTTATTGCTACGTGGAGATAGTAAGTTGTACGTAAACATGAGCGATACTTTCATTTCCCAATTGATGAGAAAGAGGGATAATAATGGTAGTTTCATAATGATAATAATATTTTATAATTTTTAGGATAATGAATTTATTATTTTATGATTAATACCATAGATTTATAGAAGTTAACATAAGATGTTAAAAGAAATTGATTGGTTAAAGCGATTACCTCTTGTTTGAAAGAACTTGTTTTAATCTCCTCTATGGATCCTAAGGTTGGTATTTTTGGAAGTCTGGAACCTCTAGAAATTTAATAATGATTCTTATAAGATAATTTGGTAGGGATTTTTTAATCTATATGGCTCAATTCGGTGTGAAAAAGATAATATATGGCCACCATTTTATAAGTCAGTGGAGTTGCACTCTTGAAATTTCTTAAATGATTAAAATATACACAGGTAAATATCTTGAAAATTTATTTAAAAAAGAAAAAATTTCGAATATAAGGTATTATTTGGTTTAAATAAAATCAATTTTTTTATAGGTCTATTTAGTGTTTTAATCATTATCTTTTGGTTTAAATCCTTAGTTAACATATTTTAACCTTAATCAGAGTAACATTATTTTCAAACTTAAAGGGTTATAATTTTACTTATTAGGTGAAAATTGGATCATAAATTTCCAAGGTATTAAATTTTAAACAATATATTTTCCAACATGTCCTATTTAAATAATTTTTATGATTTTTAAATAATTTAGGATAATATTATTTTCATAAATTATCATTATTTTCATTTTTGAAAATTTATTTAATTTGACTTTAAAGACAATAAGAAAAACAAAAAAATTAAAATATAATCATTTAAACAATCCCTAACATGTCATATTTATCTAAAAAAATCAGGTAACCCAATGATCCATAAATTTATTTTACTTATAATATTTTTAAAATCATTTATTTTATTTTTCTATTAATTGAATAAATAATATGTCGACATTGCATATGATTTTAGAGTAATTATTAAGTCACTAAAAATTAAAAATAAATAAATATAATAAATTAAATTAGTTTAAATTTAAAATAAACATTTAGAACCAAACAAAACCTAATTTTACCCTTATAATAAAATATTAAAGATATTAAAGTCAAGAGTGTGACATTTTTGTCTTTATCTTTACTTAAATTAATATAAAGTCATTATCAAAGAAATATTTTACCGAGTGGATATATATTCAAGAATTTGATGTTCATGGACGAATTAGACCCATAAAATATGATAAAAGTATGTTTTATTGAAATTTTAAAACCTTATCTCAATGTTTTAACCATATTTTACCCATTTTACCCTTACTAAGGTGACATAAATTTAATATTATTTCTATTCATATTCGATAAAAATAATAGGGTAAACTATACCAAAATGTTAGATAATGAATCAAAATATGGAATAAATTTATCAACATTATTTTTTTTATGAGTGATAGAAATTACATTTTAATAAAAATGCAGAACACGAGGAAAAACTATTTTCTGAAAAATAACTTTATATGTATAAATTTTTTTATACCAAATACATCAATAAAATTTATTTAAATGAAATTAAATGGATAAATAATAATATAATATAACTAATTTTACTTTGGATCAATTTTTAATCAAAATCAAACTTTTTGAATTATTGAAACAAAAATACAGTATTCAATTAAAATCATTATTTTTTTATATTCATAGAAAAATAAATATTTTTAGAAAATTATTAAAAATTCACCTGATTATATTTTATAAAGTTTTATTAAAAAGTAATTTCATTTTATCAATTAATTTTTTTAAAAGTGTCAAAAATAATATTTTCTCAAAAAAATTAATAAAAATCAAGTTTTAAGGGAACATATTTTTGATGCATAATATGACTTTACTGAAAATATGAATTCTTATTTCATAATAATTAATCAATAATTATTTTTTAGTAGTAAATTTATATATATTTCATAATATTTTTATTCATATTCATACTCGATAATTCTACAATTAGGTTATAAAAGATATATTTTTAAAAAATAATATTTTAGTGTTTATTTAATCTTGTTGTTTCATGTAATATACACTATTAAACATAGTGTTTTTATTTTAAATATACATGTATTTTAATATATTATCCTTTTTTATTCATTTATAAAATATTTTCCCTTATGACTATTAATTTCGGTTGTTCGACCAATTGTTCAGAAACTTAATCGGTATAATGAAAATGGTGGAATGTGTTGTAAAATAGCATCATAGTATCCATAATTATAATGGTTTATATATTTTATTACCCCAATATCACAAAATCTATATATATCCATAGGTTTTCTAAAAAAATTAAAATTAATAAAGGTTTATTGAAATTTTTATTTTTTGGCAGTTGAGATTAATATGATTTTTTATTGTTAATATCCCTTATATAATGTCCAATATTATCTATAAATGATATTAATAGTGTCATAAATATCATTATTTTACATTAAATTATTATTTTTAAGTCATCCATGTTAGGAGGTAATATGGAAATAAATGCATCATTCTATGGAGGTGGTAGTATGTAGATACACTCAAATGACACTTTCATTTTCCATAGAATTAGAGGGGGTAGAAAAATAAAATTGTTACCATTTAAAAATACTAAATTGTTTATAAATGCAATTATTTCATTAAATTACTCTCTTTATCCATCCATGTAAGGATTTTGTGAAAAAAAACTTTGTTGTTCATGGTGGTGATGGTCCACACGTACACATAATGACATCTTTATTTTCTGGATGGTTTCATAAAACGGTTGAAAATGGATATTCCATTAGTATAATAAAATTTAATCATGTTATTAATAATGACGATATAATACTTTCATGGATAGAATATGTGTGTGGGGTATAAGAAGAAAATAATTTAGAGAGTTCGGTTGAGAACATTACCTCTCCCTTTGGACATTCTTCGTTAGGTAACACATTAATATTTATTAGATTGGTATTTTTGAGATAAAAGTGCTTCTAGGATGTTTAGAGGGAGTGTAGTAGTGAATATGTTAGAGTTTTTAGTGATATAAGGCTTTATAATGAGTGGTGAAATTGGGTGGATATGAGCTTCTTTTATAAGTGAATGGAATTCCATTTTTGGAAATATAAAATTTTAATATAAAGAGAGTATATGTTTCTCTTCTAAAGTAGATAAAAATTAGAAAATAATTTGGTGTGTGTGTTAAGGTATATAATAACTCAAAAAAAATTTCATACAAGTTTTAAATATTGTTTTTCAATTTTTTCTCAAATATTTTTTACTTTTACTATTTTTATTTTTTCTTGTTGTAATTTTTTTATTGAAATAATTTAAAACTGATGCCTATATAAAATGGGAATTATCACATAATTAGGTACAAGTAATTAAAAATATTAAATAAATTATTTAAAATATAATATCTACTTATATGAAAAATAAATTTTATCATTAGCACATGTGACGTATAAAAAACTATTTTTAGAAAAATGTATATTTTAATAAAAAATGACATATTTTGGAAAAAATTATCAATGTTTTTTTATTTTAATGAAATTAATTGTTTTATTATTAAAAAATTTAGAGTTATGAGAATTTAAAATGAATCCAAAACCTAATATATCATATAATGAACTTAATAAAAATATAAACAGTAAAAACATTTATTAGGAAATATTTTTTAATTTAAAAAATGTTAAATATGAGTTTTTAAAGATGAAAATTAATTTTTAATGTAAAATTTCACTACATAAATATATTTTGGTCATGACAATGGTTTTATAAAAAATTTCAATCATTTTAAAATCAACATGAAGTAATAAATGCTACGTTATTAATAAAAACTCTATTTTCACTATTCTTTTAAAACCATACATTTGAAAAAAAACCGGAAACATTAACCCTAGGTTAATATTGTCATCCTAAATCTAAAAAATATTTTAATTTATTCAATTAACATTTTAAATTTTAACTTTCAAATAAGAAAATAAAATTATGATGAAAATTATTTTCATAGTAAAATAGCCGATAAAAAATATAGAATATTCTTACTCTTATTTAATATCAATCACTAATTAGATTGGTTTTATATTATCCATATAAAACATTTAATTAACATGTTCAGTTTAATTAAATAATGTGTAAAAATATCTAATAAGATGCCCTCATTAATTTTATCAATGCATTAGTAAATAAATCTTTTTTATATAAAATCCAAAATGTGAAATGCATGAAATACATGTGATAAATAACATACTAAATTAATAGTTATATAATAATATTAAAATAATTTGTATTTAAATAACCAATCAAGATCATAATGCAAGAACTATCCATAAATAACCTATGGTGGTAGTATTGGGTGGTTATTCAAATAGAATAGATCTCATGGAAATTTCCACATTCTTGAACTTATCTCGCATATGATTTCACTCAAACCATAATTTTTGGAGGTCATATAGATATTGTCCTACCTTCCTTCCAAGATCAAAAAATGATCTTCATATGGGATACTTCTTCTAACGAATTCCATCTCTTTCCTTTTTTATCATAGATTTCATAATATGGTTAATTAGTTTTATAACCAATAATTTAAAGGATATATTATAAAAGTAAAATTTAATTATTTAGTCTATCATAGCTAAATATTAGTTTGGGGTTTTATGGGAAATAAGATATTTAATGTATTAGGTTTTATAGGAAATAGTTTTTGTAAAATATTAGGGCATTATAGATTTTTTTCTTGTACATTTGAGGAATACCTTTGAGAATATGATTCCTGATATTATTTATAGAATAAAGTGGGGAATTATATAGTTGGTATAAAATTAGAAGAAATAAGATAAATTATATTCCTAAAAATTCAATAGAGACAGGAGGTTGAGGAGAAAGGAATATTCAAGGTCACTTTTTTGAGGAAAATGAATTATAGGATCATGAGACTAATACAGTGAATGATTTAACATATTTGACATATATAAAATATGATTATATGATTTGGAAGTATAAAATTTGAAAAAAATAGAGAGAAATATGCCTAAAAAATTAGACTCTTCAAAAATATAACTTTAGATCTATAAGAGAGAAGAAGAGAAAAATGATAAAAAATTAAAGAATAAAATATATTTGGGTATCTAAGAAGTATAAGAATATATTGTGATAATCTTGATCATATAAAATTAGTTATAATGGATAATGAATAATTAAGAAGAAGAATATTTAAGTAAGGTCAACATTCATGCATTTTTTTGATCAACCATTGGTAATTGAGATCCTAAATGACCATATTGTGTGAAGATTAATGATATATTGGGTTTTAAAGATCATGATTGAATCATGTTTTGATATATACTAATCATTATATTCTGAAAGATACATTTTAGAAATAACTTTTATAGATACTTTATTTCTTTTCATTATTCTTGAAGATATATTAGAATTTTATGGCTCTCTTAATGGAGCAGATTAAAATAGGTTGTTGTAGTGACATCTTGAGTAGATTAGAGAACCACTCCAAAAGGTTTGTGGAAGATTTGTAAGACTAATATTAAAGAACCAAGAAAATGTCCTTAAATATAAATCACATTAAATTCTTGGAAACACGGTGGGATGTTATATAAGTGTATGATACTCTATGGGTTCTTGATATTCCATATTTACACCACTTGTAGTTGGTGATTGATTATTTGTGTCGAATCAAATTTATATTTTAAAAAACAAAAGTCTAATAACCTAGTACCAATTTCTACTTTCTTACATTGGTACAAGATACAATAGAATACCTCACCGATGATTGATTTGTTTTGTAGTCTTGATAAACTTGATATACACATTACTCCCATATTACATTGGAAATAAAAAATATACAGATTAAGAAAAATTATATTATCTTTGGTTTTATTCATAATATTTTTATTCATATCAAGGGGAATGGAAAAAATAAAGGGTAATCTCATATTCTAAGTATGTTTTACAAAAAATAGAATCTATCATGACTAAATAAGGTATAATTAAATTGATAAGGTAAATTACCAAAAACACATTCCCTTTAATCAATAACTTATTCCCAAAATGCATCCATGGATAAAATCAATGTATTAATATCATGGATTATAATAACTTAATTCCCGATGAAGTAAATTCTTTATATTGTACTTAATGATATCATACATCCATAAATATTTATTATCATGGTCTTGTGCTGAGATAATATAATCGATGTGTCTGAATATATTAAAAACAAATTTAATAGGTTTAGACAACTAGTTTGTATCATGGGACATGTTGATACATCAAGGGGATATCTTTAACCGAGCACCACCCATTACTGAATATATTATAAATTAATTTTAAATTTAATGATTAATTTAATTAATATGAAGTATAACTTATCCAAAAATATTCTTAATGAGTAAATAATATAGAATTTTAAGATTTTCATAGATAATAAAATAACTTTCATAATAAAAAAATTTATGTAAAAATGGTATATAGCTTTGGAAATAATAATATCCATGATACAAAGAATATTTATTATTAATATGAATTTAATGATCTATTAAAAAATATTGTAAAAAAGTGAATTTTTCAAGATAAATTTAATGGAAGAAAATTATAAGATATAAAAGATGAGCAAGAATTCATAAAAAATATTGGTTTTATAATAAAATCCCATCCGTTGAAAAATAAATGAAAACTAAAGAAACACATTAACATTGGACATCATTAAATATTTTTTTTGTAAAACAATTTAAAAGTTATAGAAAAATCTAAATAACATAAAACAATTATTGTGGGGGGGAAAACCAATTAATATCATATACGTTAAACATAAACAATCATTTTAACTATTTGTTAAGAAATTGAAAAGTGAAAATTTTGGAAAAAATAATAAATTTTCATTTAAGACCATATAAAAATAAAAATTAACATAAAAGTTTCTTGATAAATCATTTGAGGAAATAAAAAGTAATTTCGTAATTTTTTTTAAATATATAGTCTTAGAAGAAAAATACACATTATCATGATAGAAATAAAATAAAATTTTATTTTATATATTAAATTTCATGATTAAAGTGAAAAATAGAGGAAAATTTGGAAGATAACATGAAAAATACTTAAATACCCAGAGGATAATAACATAGATTATGTTTAGGAATGATATATTATAAGACTCATTCAGTGATAAATATAGTCAATCCTAGAAAAATGAGATTGTAAAATAAATTCTCACCTCTTTGGTAACATTTAAATTGTAACCACTTGAAAGTTAAAATATGAATCAAAAAATTTATCATCATGATAAAATATATATTCATGTTAAATATTTCATAGGGGCATTATATACACCACAAAAATGTATGTAGGAGCATAATAAAAAATATGTCTCAATTGAGTGGAAATTAAGATGAAATCCCTTACCTCATGTTGGAATTGCCTCGTAGGTGATATAAGATACTTTATAATAAATTTGATTTTATTGAAATTTTATAATATATTAATTTAACTACTTATCATATCATATATGACCCACTTATAGTATTTTAGCACTCATTTAATAATAATTTCTGGTCAAAATCGTCATTTTTGGGTGTTAACTGTTTCATTTTCATGTGAATTTTTATTTGGTAGTTATAATCATTTTAATATTATTATGATAAATTTTCTCATAATTTTAATCATCAAATAAATATATCATATATCTTCATTATATACATATTTATATTCATCAATAAATGGTAGATATAGTAAAATTAGTCACATAGTTCATGGAGACGATAAACTGTTTGTACAGATGAACGATGTTTCCAAATTTTGATGCATGGGAAAAAATAATGGTAAATAAAAAATTTACCTTTCAAAAATTATTATTTTATCATATATATAATATATATTAATTAAATAAATCCTTATTACAATCTATTTTGAACAAAAATGAAAAAATAGATCATATCACTTCGTGGAGGTGGTAGTCCACTTGTATGCTTGGGCAACATTATCATTTTCCAAATGATTGGAAGGTAAGAAATAATATTTGGTATTATAATTATTTAAAAATAATTATTTCATGAATATCATATATATTCATTGTTTCAATCTTTATAACCATCCAAGTAAATTTATTATGAAAAAAAATTACACTACTATAAGGAGACGGTAAGTCTTACGTACACACGAGTGAGGTTTTTATTTTCTATATGGTGGAAAAGAGGTGAAAATGGTTAAAAATAATAATAATAAAATATCAATATATTTTTTATATTATTGTTACAATTTCATAATGGTTATATCAAATTTATAGAAATTAGACGAAGAAATAAATATGAAAGAGTCAGTAGAGATGATTACCTCTTCTTTAGTAGATTTTATTTAGATTACTTTATAAGGAACCTTGGAATGGTATTTTAGAAAGTAATAATCATATAATTTCACTATAGGTAAGTTTAAAATATAATTTGGTAGGTTTTGGTCTAGATAGATAACTCAATATGGTGAAAAAAATTATATAAGGGGTATCCTTTTATAAGTGAGTGGAGGGGCACTTTTGGAAATTCATGAAATATTATTATATAATATGTGTCTGAATCATGTAAAATGGTTCCAAAATGGAATATATTCAACTTTATGTGGTATATGGTGTCAATAAAATCATCCAATAAAATTTTTATAGGTTTAAATAGAATTTTAAACCTTATCCTATGAATTAACCCATTGGTTAACCAATTTTAACTTTAATCGTGGCAATGTATTTTTAAATATTAATGGGTTAAAATTTTACTTATATAGTGAAAATTGTATTATAAATTGAAAAAAATGAAATTTGAGACCATATAAACTTCCCGTTTTCATATTTAAATAATTTATGATTATTAAATAATTTAATAAAATAAAATTTCTAGAAAAATTTATTAATGCCATTGTTGACGCTATTAATTTAATTTGACATTAAAGAGAGTAATTAAAATATTTAATTGGAATATAATTATTTCAAACATCTATAATATGATATATTATTGTATAAAATTATTTTAATACAATAATTCATCCAAATTATATTAATTTTAATATTTTTAAAATAATTTAATTAATTTTTATATTAAATGAATAAAAACTGTGTCGGTGTTGCGTAAGTATTTTAGGTAAGTTTTTAATCAATAAAAAACTATAAATAAATTTTAATGATAAAATAATAATAACTTATATTTTAAATTATCATTTAAAAAAAACATAACATATTTTTATCCTTAAGTAAAAATATTAGAGATATTAAATTCAAGAGTGTTAAATTTTGTTTTTTTTCTTTTCATAAAGTAAAATAAAGGTCAATATGAAATAAACGTGGAAAAAATGGGCCATTTTTTTAAAGATTGAATGGAAATGGAATTTAAGAACGCAGATCTTCTTTTTCAGGCATGTTTTCCTTTTCTGGTTGTTTTTGGGAAAAATAAGAATTTCTGTAAATTTTTGAACTACACGCCATGTAGATTATGAGTACACGCTGTATACTCGATCACCACAGGTAGTCGTGTGCTGGAAGTGTAGCGGCCTTGCACACGGCCATGTGGGGTTGACCTAGAGGCTGCCTAAAGTGGAGTACAGAAAACGCAAGTACACTCCATGTAATTCAAAAGTTTACTCCGTGTATTTTATTTTTTTCATTAAACATACTGGGGTTGCGTCTAATCACTATAACGGTCTTCTTATAGGTTTCGTTTGGCCAAGAGCTCCCATACAGCTGTGATCTTCCTTCAAGTCGCTGACCGAGCATCTGAACTCCGATTTGACCACTGTCAATTGCATTGGGATCGCCTAGGTAAGCTATCTCTTTTTCTGGAGCTTCGTTTTCCAATTCCTTCTCCATCTCATGTTATCCTATGTTGAAAGTTTTAGAAGTTTTTTTAGATATTTAGAATTCTAAGGTGATTCAAGACCTGAGACTCAAGTATATTGATCTCCCAATGTGGAGGTAGGTGGTTTGTTCCTTTCCGTAATTTTTTTTTGAGTTATATGTTCAAAATAACCAATATCCATGAATGGGGTATTGCGCGTTTACCATTTTAGCCCCATTTTATGACTGCTATTATTTTATGCTTGAGTAGAGGATAATTGAATGTGAATAGGGTGAATTGAGATGCTTTGGAAGTGTTTTCCCATGCATGTTTCTTGTTTCTACTACTTGGTTTAGTTTTCATGTTCGGTTACTGTTTACTTTCCATGCCTAGTAAAGTAGGATAAGGTATTGTATTCTTACATGCAGTTATGTTGTAGACTGCTATCCAAGTAGTTCTTTAGGTTTACTTTGGCCGATATATACTACTATACTTGCTGGAATTACACAGGGCCATGAGAACCTGGTGTATAGACCATAGGGAGAATGTACGTAATGACTTCTCCAGAGTGTCTTCATAACTTAAGACGTGAGACCACAGGGGGAATTGATGTTGAGTGCTTCCTCAGAGTGTTTATAGATCCAAAACATGGGCTCAAAGGGGAATATATGTTGATTACTTTCCCAGAGCGCCATTAGTTACCAATTCGAGACAACAAGAAGAATTGATAGTGAGTGCTTCCTCGGAGAGTCTATTCTTAAGCTGAACCAGAGGGGTTATACTGAGTGTACTGCCCAAAGGTTTTCTTGTGTTGCTAGGAAGGACTAGAGGGGATATGCTTTGTGTACTTTCCAAAGGGTTACCTATTGTGTTACTTGCTTACTTGCTGCTAGGTAAGACCAGAGGGGATATGCTGTGAGTACTTTCCAGAGGGTTACATTTTGTTTTTTCCTACTTACTTGATATGTGGTATCTGAATGCATTGAAACTGTGAATTTTTTACCTTGGTTACTTCCTTGTTTACTAAATTTACTTGCCTTCTGTCCGACATATATTCACTGACTATTTGGCACAAATATTTTGGTGTTTGTCTACTAAGATTTAGTTTGACACCCTATATGTTCCACTTTTTTAGGCCCAAAAATATTATATTACTGCAAGTATAGATAAAGGAAAGATCCCTTTTACTTCAGGTACTTGACTTGCTGTGGATCTAGAGATCATGGGACCAAGCTATGTATTGCGATGATGATGAGTTTTTTACTTTCTCACTTTTGTACTTAGGTTTAGTACTGTTTTATTTTCGAATTGTGTTTTTATTGGCTGCTTTCCTAGACATATGTATTATGCATCGTTCATATATATATATGTGTGTGCCCTAGTTTATTATTTTCTAGTCTTCTACTATTTAATTTTGTATGGATTATTCCATCTTCTGAATTTTCTATTTATTTCTTCCGCAGTGTTACTTTTCCAATGAGAGAATAGTTTCCCCACTATCACACCCAAGGCCCTCACTACTAGTCAGTAGTCTCTGGCATTCAGGGAAATGTGCTTGAGGCCATGTGACCAACCGGGTACGGGGTGCCTTTAAGTGGATTCTGAAACTGGGATGTTACAAAGTGGTATCAGAGTTGTTTCTTTTCATTGAATTACTAGTTGGAGCCTATAGTCTGTGATAGGATGTAATAGGTACTTGGTAATAAGTTGTGTCTAGGAGTAGCTAACTCGTGTAGAGTAAAAAACCAATTTACCTTGTATTTCAATTTTTCTGGTTTTGCAAATTTACAAGTGATTTGATTTTCACCATTGGGTGACTCACATGCATTTTGTTGTTATTTTTGATGTTATTGAGGTTATATTTCAGTTTCAACCTGATGAGATGAGGGTTTTCCATCGCATGCATAATATTGGCACTTGATAGAAATCACATTTCATTCATACTTGCCATGCCATTTACGGTTCATTAGTGATTGCATGTTTTTGTGATAGATATTGTTCTAGATATGTATACTGTTGTGATAGATTACTTGATAAAAATACATGCTATTTGATATGTTATTGTTTGTGTAAGGTTTTTTGAATGAACGCCAAACTTTGGTTCTTGATGTGTTATGTTCCCTCATGGACCGGAATTTTGAGGATCATTACCCTATTTTTCTTGTTATAACATGTATAAGATTCCATGATTTGATTCGTAGGGAGTTTGGGCTCTCACGGATCAGAATTTGTCACTTTGATGTTCGTTTCAGTGTTTTTTTAGGCTTCAGAGTTGTTTCTGTGGCTTACTGTCCAGAAAAATCTAGAATACACGCTGTGTAGTTTTGACTACATGCCATTTATTCTTATGTTTGGGAAGATAATATTTTTCATAAGTACACTTCGTGTACCTAATGTACACATCGTGTAGTCTCAAACCGTGTCATAGGCCGTGTGGGTAGAGACACGGAATAGGGAAATTCTTGTGGGAACACGTCATGTACCAGTTGTACATGCTGTGTCCTGTTGACCCTGTGTCTGCCGTGTGACTAACAACATGGATGGAAAAATCTTAACTTATACAAGACGTATTAGTTCTAAATAAACTGTGTACTGTAATATTGAAATACTACAGTGTAACTAACCACACGGGTCAGTGTTATCTTTTTTGGTACACGTCGTGTAGTGTGAGACATGCATTCGGTCGTGTCACTAACAACATGGGTCAATGAAGCTCATCTAGTACATGCCATTTCTTGAAAGAAAATGCCATGTAGTCTTGTTCTGGGAGAAATATGTGTCTTAGTCGTGTAGGAGGACTCAGGTAGGGGGAGAAAATTCAAGTACCATGTTGTGTGTAAGGACAACACGTCATGTGTTTGGGGTGTTACATGACCAGTTCTAGCAGAAGTACATGCCCATCTGAAAGACATAATGGAACATGCTGTGTAGTAATTATAGACACTGTGTAGTCTTGTTTTTTAAAACTTGAATGTTTTCTATCTCTTGTTCTCTTTTTAAGTTTTCATTTTTTTTGACCTTGATAATCTTGATCTAAGATGTGTGTTTTACCTTGAAAATTCATGCTGTCAAGACGACCACCGGTTGTACACCAATTGTAGGGTAGTGATTAGACAATGGATATGGCTGATCAGGGACAACCTACAGATCCTCATATTGTTCCAGTCTTAGCACCTACTATTATACCTAACGTAGGTGCTGATTTAAAGTTCAGGGAAGGATTTTTTAGGATGATGCAGACCTTCCATGGAGTGCTGCATCCTGCCGCGTTGATGGCAGAGCTGACACGGGTCTTTCAGTAGCATCATCCTCCAAATTTCATGGGGGGGAGGAGGACCCCATGCTACCGAGCCATGGCTAGAATCCATGATGATGATATTTGAGCATCTAGAGACACCTCTAGTGAGGAGGGTCATGCTCTCTACATATATACTTCAGGATTCCTCCAAGAGATAGTGGGATGTGATCTCACAGATGGGATGCCAACAAGTCATGAGTTTGGAGGAGTTCCAGAAAATCTTTTATGACTAATTCTCTCCAGAGTCCTTGAGGGCCAATTGATCCTGAGAGTTTATGAGTCTGGAGAAGGGTACTCTTTTGGTTATGGAGTATTCCTATCGTTTTACTGAGCTGCAGCATTTCACACCTATTTCAGGAGGTGATTAGTTATTCTTGGCAAGGAAGTTCCTGGATGGTCTAAGACACGACATCTGATCGTTGGTGAACATCTTCCGGTTTACCTCTATCACTTATATCTTCAGCCAGGTACTGATCACTAAGAGCAATTTGAGATATTTTGGAGTTGTGATCCAGAGCGGCTCGACATCTGGATTTACTATCCCTCCCACTGATAGTAGGAAGCACCGCAGGGAGTCTTCACATGGGGATCTGAGAAGGAAAGACACTTCTTCTGGTAGCCAGGTGGTGTGATACTTGTGCGAGAAAAGAGGGTATACAAGTCCACATTGATCGAGAGTCTTAGTGGAATGCCAATCTTGCAGAACGATAGGTTATCTTCAGCGTTTCCGTCAGATCTTCTCACCAGCAGCTGGTGATAGTGGTTCTTCTGTGACTCCTTATTCAGGAACAACACCACCAGCGTCTCATCAGTCTGGGAACTAGAGTTCTTCCGACCATTCAGGACAAGGTAGAGGTCATGGCCGTGGTAGGAAATCTCCCAATTTTCAGCGAAAACAGGGTGGATCAGCTCAGGGTGGCCAGACAGGGTCACAGGGTTGCGGTGCAGGTCAGACATTTGCAGTGGATCAGACTCAATAGGAGCAGGATCCAGGACCCTCTACAGTGCGAGGTATGATCTTAGTAGCCGCATTTTTTGCTTCTACCCTTTTTGATATTTGGGCTTCCCATAGCTTTATATCTGTTTTGGTTGTGGAGAGTCTTGGGTTATGTATCTTTTCTTCTGTTGATATCTTGACTCTAGACACTCCGTTGGGGACTAGAACGACGAGTGTGTACATTAGTGCAAGGAGTTCCTTCAAGAGGTTGGTGGGTGTCACTTTTTATGGGACCTCTATGTCCTAGTGATGACAGGCTATGAGGTCATTCTCAGAATGGACTGACTAGTTCTCTTCCAGATAGCAGTCAACTCTTATCGCTGCAGGGTGAGTTTCATATCACCAGAGGGTGGATCTTTTCATCATAAGGGCGAATGGGATGTCCAGGCATGCGGAGTGGGACCTGAGCATAATGGATTAGGAGGAGTTACAACTGGTGTGTAATTTCAGCCCAGTCGGGCCCGGATAGGGTCGGGTCGGGCCTGGCCTTCCATGAAAAGAGTCGGGCCGCTGACCACTATTCGGGAGGGCTGGCCCGAACAACCCATTGAGGCGGCCTGAGCCCAGCTTCAGGCCAGCCCAAACCATCGTGTCAGGCGGGGCTTTTTCTGGCCAGGCTGGACTTTTTCGAGTCTAGCCATGGTGAGCTTTTATTATTTTCAAAATAATTGTCTCTTTTAATTTTATTTATTTAAACATTTTTTTAGAATTTATTTAAATAGTTTCTTTACATTTATTTTTAAATGCATGTTTTTTTGTAAAAAAGTTTATTTTATTTTTTATTAACATTTTACAGTGGGTGGATATGCCTTTTTTTCTAAATAGATTTATATCTTGTGAATATTTATAAATATATATTATTTTCAAATTTTAAAAAAATAATGAGGGGTGCATAGCTTCCATGAGTGAGTTTAAAGCCTTATTATTTAAACATTTTTCTAACATTTATTTAAATCATTTTTTACATGTATTTTTTATCCTATTTATAATTTTTTAGGCATTAATTAGTATTTTTTATTTAAATTTTTTTATTTAAACCATTTTTAACATCTTTTTAAAACATTTTTTGACATTTATTTTTAAATGATTAAATTAAAACAATTTAGTGTTTTTATAAAAGCATTCTTCTTACAAGTATTTTTTTTAAAACATTTAACTTTTTTTTAATATATTATTGTAAAACGTATTTCATAAGTGTTTGTTTTAAATAATTAATTTAAATGTATGTTTTAAAAAAAATTATACATTTTTATTTAAACCTTTATTTAAACCATTTTTAACACTTGTTTAAAACGTTTTTTTATATTTATTTTTAGACCTTTAATTTAAAAAAGTGTTTTGGAACGCATTTTTTTATGTAACACTCCAAAAATCCACAGTACGCTTCTCTTTGAATAATACAATAGTGTGTGCTGTACGCAACTTCAAGTTCTAACACACCACAACCAATCAAACTAGCCGTTATGAATAGTAATGCCCACTTTTTCAAATTTTATAAATTTCATCTTTCAAAATGGACTTCATTTTTGAATTTGGATTATCGAAATTAGATTAGGGTGAATTTTTGGTATTTTTTTGAAAAAATTCAATTTTTGATGAATAGTGAAAACACTGAGTTTTAGTTTAAAACCGAACTTTTATTTAAATAATTATTTATTTTATTTTACTTTTTTAGGTCAAAATAGATACATAATACCTATATAATTTCAATGTAATTCCCTAGAGCCAGTTTAAAATTATTTTAGATATATAAAAATTTTATTGAACTTTTTACCGTCTTTTACCCACCTCCAAGGAGGATTTGCAAATTTACATAAAACATAATTTTATCGCTTCTATGAGTTGAATTTAAAAAATATGAGAGACATGGTTGATATAATTATGTAAAATTTTGTTCAATAAGATGAAAATAATTTTTGGTGAATAGTAACTTTTTACTTTTATTTACCACGGTTAAAAGTAAATAGGGTAATTAAGGGTAATAATGATATTATTATTACCCTAACACATATCCTAATTCTATTTGATAAGTGTAATTCGACCAAAAACAACCTTAAGAATAAAATATGAACCTATTTGGTCCACATGGAATAGATTAGGACATTTATTATTATTTAATTCAAGGAAGAGTTAAAAGTGCTAAATTCATGGTTTAATAACTAAATAATTTGTAATATAGTGTTACACATAAGATAAATTCGACTATAAATATTCATTATAAAGATAAGACGATTTCCAACATAATTTTATTTTATTTATATTTTTTAGATATTAAATAATTTAATTTATTTATGACTCAATGATGATGCAGTTATTACTTAATTAATTAAATATTAAAATAACTGATATTATAAATATCCAAATAAATGTAATTTGAGACTTTTTATGAATTAAAATAATTTTCTAGGTTAATATGACATGTTATGGTTGGTTAGATGAATTTTTATCTTAGTAATAATGCTGTTATGAATTTAGAAAAAACAAAATACCAAATAGTCACAAAATTGGCATAAAAGAGTTTTTAAAACAAATATTATATTATTAATTGACATTATATTCCTAGAAATATAATGTTTGGAAAAATACTTATATAATGATATGTGTATCATTAATGATCCACTGGGGGTTCTCTATAAAGTATATAGTATGTTTATTAAACATATAATATAAAAATACAAAGAGACATGGTAAATGTCAAACTATTTAACTAAGAGTTAGATTTAAAAGATAAAGTTAATATAGTGACCCAAACATGTATAAAAACTATTGTTGGAGTGTTTTTCAACCCATCCCACCACATACTTTAAATAATCCATTTTGGATCCATTATAAAGAAAAAATAATTTTATTATAAAATAATATATCTAGCTTTTCCTAAGGTGCCCCTCACCCCTCTTATAAAAGGGCACTCCCCCTTCTCTCTAATTCACAACTTCAAAGCCATTTGGATTGGAAAAACCCTACCCAAATACCCTCTCAACTATCCTCAATTCATTCTATAGGCCTTTATTTAGTCATAAATCCAACCTATGGAGCCCTTTTGATCAAATCAAAAGGAAGAACCCGAAGAAGAGGTAAATATCTCACCAACTCTTCCAAGTTCCTTTCTTCTTCCACTTCCTTTTGCTTTGTTGTTTCCTTTATAAAATAATAACTCCATTATATTATATATACTGTTATGTAATTATAAATATGGTACAACCAAATTCATTATTCTATTGATCCTTTGAATGACATGTCACCAAACATGCATACGTACGACGTACCGTCTCCATATCGTGGTGTAATTGTTATTAAAACATTATTATTTGTATGGGTATAATAATGATGTGTAATTGATGTAAATAATAAATATAACATGATGATGATTATGTATATATGATATACCATCCAATTTTTTATTATTTTAATATCAAAATAATGATATTATCACTCGTGCGTACGTACGGATTATCGTCTACATGAACGCGATTAGATTCATTCCCCATCGTATCCATTCAAGACTAATTTTCATTTGATGATTAAAAATAATATTTAAAGACTTGATATCATTCTGGATATGAATAAGATACAACCCACCCATAACAAATATGAGTCACATAACAAAGAATATAAAGGAAAACGAATCCGTTAACACCCAAAACAACGATTATACTAAGATATTATTAACAAAGCAATGTTAAAAGATCATTTATGATATAATATTAATGTATATGATTATTGTATAAATTAATAACAATTATTTCACAATTATACAAGAGGTTATCCTACCCTTGACCAAGGAAACGTACAAGGTAAGGGTTAATTTCACAATCTCTTTATTATCCGAGGTTGTTTATACGTGATTATCTACTGGGACCTCTTTAGCATCCACATCCATTTTTCTTAAAAAGGTATTTCAAAACATTTGTACTATTTACTAGATAATGAGGTAAAGTCATTTATACCCTTACTTGACCTTATATGTTTTGAATGGAATCTTTCCGTCATTTCCCAAACAAGGTACTTTATGACCTTTTTGACAAAACTAAGGTTAGAATGTTTTTTAAATTATATGTGGGTGCGGATATTTTTTATCGTTATAACATCGTCGAATATTCCCTTACAAGCTTATAAAAATATATTCAAAATAAATGTTTTCTTAAATTATTTCAAAATAGAAAGAGATATTTCTCTAAAAAAGGTTTTGACTTCATCTGTGTCATCATCCTTTGATGAATTTTAATCTTATTTGAAGTTGATTTATTATGATACAAAACTTACATATTGTATTGAATGTTTTGTGATATGTTTGACTGTAGATGTGTTATTTTTATACCATTCATGGTTTATGGATAAATTATTGACCATTCGTATGCTAGTTTTAATATGAATGTTTATCTTATGTTTAAACCTTTTCATATAAGGAGTGTGTTGGACTAAGTAAGTGACGGGTGGAGCCCTCTATAGCACCTCGATGAATCAGTAGGCCTCATGAAACAAACTAGTGTCTTTTCACAAGGCCTTGAAAAAATCTTATTTGTAGTCTTTTCACAAGGCCTTGACTATTTGGTTATTAAAGTCTGGTATTATGCATTCTATCATTATGAAAGTGGCTATTGATATTGCATGTGATTATTCGAGTAGTAGAATATCCATGTGTGTAAGTAAATGGAATTATTTGATTTTACCTTTTCCCTATTATGCTAAATTTCAAGTTTAAAAATCTTTTGTTTTATTCTTATACATTACCTTAAATGTTTATACTTATTTATGAAAGTTTCTGCTATATTGTTATCCTTACTGAGTATCTGAGCTCACCCCTTTATATGTTTTATTTTTCCCAGGATGTAAAAAAGTATATTATGATTGACTTATAGGGATAGTCTATGGGATCTCAGTATTGTCTATGGAATCAATGTTGTTGTAGTTTTCCATTTTCTGAAGTAATGTTAACCTTATGAATGTATCTAGTACTTCCAAGGATACTAAACTAAATTATCTTTCGAGACATGATCTTTTGTGATCATGCCAATGTAATGTAATAATGGACCGACTCTGGGTAACTGGGGTCAGGGAGTTACAGTTGGTATCAGAGGAAGTTTATTACAAACCTTGGAAACTAGATTTAGATTATCTCTGATTATAGCACATATCCCTAAGATAGACTTTGAGGATTAGTATAGAAGAACCTCCTAGAATTTTGGTATTGTAGAGATTTTGTGAGTTTTATAAGAAATACATCCATGTATGTATACGAGAAGGTAGAGGTGGATCTGGAACATATTTACCTAGGGGTAAAACCCAAAAACATCTCTTTGATCTAGACTCGAATGAGAACTGGTGCACGATAATGGGCCTTGTTGCACTCTTGGTTAGGACACTCCCGGGGGATATGATTAGGATAATTCTAATTTTCTTTACAAAAAATTATGAAGGGTTTATGAGTATATACATCCTAAATTAAAACATTTTTATGATTATAGATTATATCCATAAACGGTTCAATTTATGTTAAGTGTTTTACAAGTTTGGATTTATGTATTGCGATTCATAAACTAATCTAGTTTATGCCATTGTATAGAAATGGAGCCTAGTGGAAGGAATGTAAATAGTATCAATCCATGCACTCCATGTAGGAATTTCTCTCATACTCAAGATAATTATAGTGGAGCTGGTGTTGCAGCTGCTGCTGATCAGCAAATCACCATACTAGGACAACTCACTCAGGTTATGAATAATAACCTTACACGTACGGAGCACCCTGATCCACAGTGTGGAGGATCAATTATAGATCTCTGCATGACACAAAAACCACCAACATTCAATGGGATTACAAATCCATTAGGGGCTGAGAAATGGATGAATTCCTTAGAAAAAATATTCCATACCTTGGGAGGCATGCTGCAGATTATATATGTAACCCAAGAAGTAATATTGATCATTTCTTTTATGGGTTTAAACCATTTCTCCATCAAGAATTAGTCTCACAATCCTTCTCATCGTACAAAGATATTGTCTCATGTGCTATCAAGACAGAAAAAGAATTCTCCAAGTCTTACGAATTTAAAAGCAATGTAAGAGAAGAAGAGATCTTATGACACTCTAGAAATGGAAATAAGGGAAAGAAGGGAAACATTGAATATTCATCCTGCAGTAAATGTGGTAAGAAACACTCTGGTACTTGTCTGAAGGTAATTGGAGTTTGTTACAAGTGTGGTGAAAAAGGCCACCAAGCTCGTGATTTCAAGGGGAAGAAAGAGGTTTTCAATGTTGAATGCTACAATTTTAGATAAAGGGGGAAATATTCGAATGAATTTTCGAAGCTTCAGGGGAACTTACCTCAGAAAAGGCCAAGGGATCAAGGCCAAGCTTATGCTATCACTACTGCTGAGGTTGAAGCTCCGAAAGACGTAGTGGTTGGTAATTTATTGGTTTCCTCAAGTTTAGAAAATTCTTTATTTGATTCTGGATCATCGCATTGTTTCATGTCTTCCCTGTTTAATGAGAAAATTAGATATTTTTAATTTTAATTAACAAGGGAGTTTTCTGTCAGAACTCCTAAGGGAAGTATCATTTCAACAAAGTTTTGTAAATAAGTCCGCATTAGGGCATATAAATGTTTTTTATATACTAATCTCATCATCATACCCATGATTGAATTTGATATAATCCTCAGTATGGATTAGATTTCGGACTATGATGCAAAAAATTATTATAATAAGAATGAGGTTTCTATTTTTGATGATGATGATAAAGAACATATTATCTTTAGAGAATAATCATCACCACCTAATTCTTTTCTAGACCCACCCCTAGTAGCTCAACTAAATTCAATTATTGGGGAGGAAGAGAATTAAATAACTATGGGTGAGGAAAGGAATGTTAAAATAGAGTATGTACCTATTCTGAAAGAATATGTTGATGTGTTTCCAGAATTTTTACCTGGACATCCTCCAGAATGAGAAATTGAGTTTTCCATTGATTTAATTCCCGGATCAAGGACCACATCGAAGACCCCTTATAGAATGGCTACTGTGGAATTCATGTAACTAAATAAACAACCAGAGGAATCAAGTAATAAGTTATTTATTATCCTTAGTGTTTCTCTATGGGGATCCCCTGTTCTTTTTTTTAAGGAAAAAGAGGGATATATGAGGTTGTGCATTGACTACAGAGAGATCAATGCTATAACAATAAAGAACAAGTATCCCCTACCTCACATTGATTATTTATTTGACCAAATTCATGGAGATCAATACATTTCAAAGATTGACCTTCGATCTGGATATCATCAGTTGTGTGTGAAGAAGGACGACATTCCGAAAACAGTATTTGGAACCAGGTACGGTCATTACAAGTTTACAGTAATGCCTTTCGGATTGACTGATGTGCCCTCTGTCTTCATAGATCTAATGAATAGAGTTCTCAAGTAATATCTTGATGATTTCGTAGTGGTATTTATTGATGATATATTGGTATACTCCAAAAGTTCCGAAGCTCATGGAGATCACTTGCGCATTATCCTGAAGACTCTTAGAAGACATTAATTATATGGGAAGTAGCAAGTGTGAATTCTGGCATCGGGAGATTTCCTTTCTTGGCCTTATTGTCTCTAAGGATGGAATCGCTATTGATCCTTCTAAGAAAAAGGAAATCCAATAATGGCCAGCACCGACGAGTATAACTGAGGTACACAATTTTATTGGTTTAGCAGGTTATTATCGGCGTTTCAACCAGAATTTGGCTAATTGGATAACCCATTAACCAAGCTCACACGTAAGGGGTTAAATTTTTTTGGACAAAAGAGTATGAATAATTTTTTGAATAACTGAAGAGTAGATTATTCAATGCTCCTATCTTGACTCTACCACCAGTGAATGAAGGGTTTGTTATTTATAGTGATGCTTCAAAGAAAGGACTTGGTTGTGTCCTTATGCATAATGATAGGTTTATTGCCTATGCATCACGACGGATAAAAATTCATGAACAAAACTATCCCACTCATGATCTTGAGTTAGTAGATGTAATCTTTTCTTTGAAGATATGGAGACATTATCTCTATGGTGAAAATGTTAGATATATACCGATCACAAGAGTTTGAAGTATATTTTCTCACAGAAAAAACTCAACATAAGGCAAAGGATATGGATTGAACTACTCAAGGATTATGATTTCACTATACAATACCACCCAGGGAAGGAAAAAAAGGTGGTAGATTCTTTGAGAAGAAATAATCATGGAGTTTTGAACAAGATTAGAGTTGAAAGAGATCCTATTTTTAAGGATCTAGTAACGTTGGACACGGGAATAACCATGGAAGGTGAAACATCAATGCATTTTCAAATGGTTTCCAAGACATCTTTACTAGAAAGGATAAAAAGTTTTCAGGATGATGATGAGGAATATCAAAAGAAGATTAAAGTTGTGAATAACGAGAGATTGAGTGACTTTGTATATGAAGATGGAATTTTGAAATTTGGGAGGACACTTTGTGTTCCCGATATACCTGATCTAAAAAGGGAATTTTAGGTTGATGCTAATAGTTCCAATTTCTCTAAACACCCTGGTAGCACTAAGATGTAATGAGATTTTAAGGAACATTTTTGGTGGGACAACATGAAGATGGAGATTTCTGATTTTGTGTCAAGATGTATGGTTTGTCAACAAGTGAAAGCTATAAGGCAACAGCCTGGAGGAGTCATGCAACCTCTTCCCATACCTGAGTTGAAATGGGATGATATCATGATGGACTTTGTCATGGGACTACCAAAGACTCCTAGAAGGAATGATGCAATATGGGACATTGTTGATCGTCTTACCATGTCAGAACATTTTCTTGATATAAGGGAAGATTTACAACTTGAACGTTTAGCATGACTATATATTAATTAAGTTGTGATACTTCATGGAGTTTCCCTATCGATTGTTTCTGATAGTGATCCACATTTTACAACAAGATTCAAGAAAAGTCTTCAGAAAGAACTGGATACTGAGCTTCATTTGGGCACTGCCTACCACCCTCAAACTGATGGACAATAAGAACAGACTATTCAAAACCAAGAAGATATTCCGAGATCTTTCTCACTAGACTTTCAGGGTATGTGGGATCAATATATACCTTTGGTAGAATTTTTATATAACAATATCTTCCATTCAAGTATTCAGATGGCACTATAAGAAGTGTTATACAGAAAGAGATGTCGTACACCAACCTGTTGGGATGATGTTAGTGAAAGAAAACTTGTAGGACCAAAACTTCTGGAGGAAACAATGGAAAAGATGAAGTTAATCCAAAACCACATCAAGACAGCTCAAAGTAAACAGAATATCTATGCTAATAACCGACAAAAGGATTTAGAATTTTAGGTAGGAGATCATGTTTTCGTGAAGGTATCTCCATGGAAGTTTGTTATACGTTTTGGTAAGAAGGGAAAATTGAGTTCCAGGTACATAGGACCTTTCGAAATTATAGAATGAATTGGGGATGTAGCTTACCATTTGGCAATGCCGCCAAGTCTATCCAAAGTTCACGATGTATTCCACATATCACTATTGAGAAAATATATGTCTGACCCAACGCATGTACTCAGCTATGAGGAATTAGAACAGGAACCCGAATTGTCTTATTGCAAAGAGCCTGTCAAGGTTTTTGATATAGGAGAATAAGTGTTGAGAAATCGGATGACTCGTCTGGTAAATGTTCTATGGAGAAACCATAAGATGGAAGTGGTAACGTGGGATCCCAAGGAACTTATGATGAAGAACCACCTGAGTCTTTTTACGCAGTAATACTCTAGAAATTTCTAGGATAAAATTATTTGAAGGAGGGGAGAATGTAACACCCCAAGCTTCCACGGTATTCTTCTCTTTGAATAATACAATAGTGTGTGTTGTACGCAACTTTGAGTTCTAACACACCACAACCAATCAAGCTAGCTGTTATGAATAGTGATACCCACTTTTTGAAATTTTATAAATTTTATCTTTCAAAATGGACTTCATTTTTGGATTCGTATTATCGAAATTATCTTAGGGTGAATTTTTGGTATTTTTTTGAAAACTTTTAATTTTTGATGAATAGTGAAAAACACTTAGTTATAGTTTAAAACCGAATTTTTATTTAAATAATTATTTATTTTATTTAATATTATTTTAGGTCAAAATAGACACATAATACCTATATAATTTCATTGTAATTCATTGGAGTCAGTTTAATATAAATTTAGATATACAAAAATTTTATTGAACTTTTTATTGTCTTTTACCCACCTCCTAGGAGAATTTGCAAATTTACATAAAACATAATTTTACCACTTCTATGAGTTGAATTTCAAAAATACAAGAGACACAGTTGATATTGGTAAGTAAAATGTGGTTCAATAAGTTGAAAATAGTTTTTGGTGAATATTAACTTTTTTACTTTTATTTACCATGGTTAAAATTAAATAGGGAAATTAAGGGTAAAAATGATATTATTATCACCCTAACGCATGTCCTAATTATATTGGATAATTGTAATTCGACCAAAAACAACCTTAATAATAAAATATGAACCTCTTTGGTCAACTTTCATTAGATTAGAAAATTTATTATTATTTAATTCAAAGAAGAGTTAAAAGTATTAAATTCAATGTTTAATAAAACAACCATTTTTAAAAAAGAGTTACACTTAAGATAATTTCGACTATAAATATTCATTATAAATATAAATATATTTCTTACATAATGACATTTTATGTATATTTTTTAAACATTAAATACTTTAATTTATTTATGACACAATGATGATGCAGTAATTACCTAATTAATGAAATATTAAAATAATTGATATTATAAATATCCAATGAAATGTAATTTGAGACTTTTTATGAATTAAACTAATTTTATAGGTTAATATGACATGTTATGGTTGGTTAGATAAATTTTATTCGAAGTAATAATGCTGTTATGAATTTAGCAAAAACAAAACACCAAATAGTGTCAAAATTGACATAAAAGAGTTTTTAAATAAAATATTATATTATTAATAGATATTCTATTCCTAAAAATATATGGTTCGAAAAAAAGACTTATATAATTATAGGTGTATCACTAATTAACCACTTGGGGTTTTATTTCATGTATATAGTATGTTTATTAACCATATAATATAAAAATACAAAGAGACATGGTAAATGTCAAACTATTTAACTAAGAGTTAAATCTAAACGATAAAGTTAATATAGTGACCCAAACCTCTCTAAAACCTATTGGGTGAGAGTTTTGTGACCCATACCCACCTTATTATTTAAATAATATATTTTGGAGTCATTAGAAACCGAAAATTATTTTATTATAAAATAATATTTCCAGCTTTTCCTAAGGTGCCCCTCACCCCTCTTATAAAAGGGAACTCCCCCTTCTCCCTAATTCACAACTTCAAAGCAATTTGTCTCATACATCCCCTATCCAAATACCCTATAAATTGTCCTACCTTAATCATAGATGCATTCCTTTAGTCATAAAGACATCCTATGGAGCTGTTTTGATCAAATCAAAAGGAAAAACCTGAAGAAGAGGTAAATATCTCACCACAACTTTCAAGTTCCTTCTTTCTTCCACTGCCTTTTTATTTGTTGTTGACATTATAAAATAATAAATCTAGTATCTTCTATATAATTTTAAGTTATTATAAATATGGAACAACCAAATTAATTATTCTATCCATCCTTTGAATGACATGTTACCATATGTGTGTACGTATGACTTACCGTCTGCACGTCGTGGTGTAATTGTTATTCAATACATTATTATTTGGATGGGTATAATAATGATGTGTAATTGATTTAAATAATAAATATAACATGATAATGGTTCTTTATATATGATATACCATTCAATTATATATTATTTTACTGTCAAAAGAATGATATTGTTGCACGTGCGTACGTACGGATTACCATCTCCACGAACGCGATGTGATTCTTTCCCCATCGTATCCATTCAACAATAATTTTCATTTATTTGATTAAAAGTAATATTTAAAGACTTGATATATTTCTGTATATGAGTATGATACATCCCATCCATGACAAATATGACTCACATAACAAATAATATAAAGGAAAACGAATCCGTTAACACCCGAAACAATGATAATACTAAGATATTATTAACAAAAAAAATATTAAAATATCATATATGATATCATATTAATGTATATGATTCTTGTATAATTTAATAACAATTATTTCACCATTATACAGGATGTTAACCTACCCTTGACCAAGTCAAAGTACAAGTTAAGTGTTAATTTCACAGTCTCTTTATTATCCGAGGTTGTTTATACGTGATTATCTATTGGGAACTCTATATCATCCACATCCATGTTTCTTAAAAATGTATTTCAATTTTTTTTTACTACTTACTAGATAATGGGGAAAAGTCATTTATACCCTTGTTTTACCGTATATGTTTTGAAAGTAATCTTTCTGTCATTTTTCAAACAAGGTACTTTATGACCTTTTCTAAAAAACTAAGGTAAGAATGTTTTTTTAACTTATTCGTAGGGTGAAGCTATTTTCCGCCATTAGAAAATCATCGAATATTCCCTTACAAGCTTATAATAATATTTTCAAAATAAATTTTTTCTTAAATGATTTTAAAATAGAAAGAGATATCTCTCTAAAAAAGGTTTTGATTTCATCTATGTCAATATCCTTTGATGGATTTTAAGATTATTTGAAGTTTATTTATTATGATACAAAAATTCTATATTATATTGAAGGTTTTGTGATATGTTTGACTGTGGATGTGTTATTTTTATACCATTCATGGTTTATGGAAAATTTATTGACATTTCATATGTTATTTTTAAAACGAATGTTTATGTTATGTTTAAACCTTTTCATATGATGAGTACAATGGACTTAGTAAGTGACGGGTGGAGCCCACTATAGCTCCTCGATGCATTGGAATGTCTCATGACACAAACTAGTGTCTTGGCATAAGGCCTTGACAAAATCAAATTTTTAGTCTTGGCACAAGGCCTTGACTATGTGGTTATGAAAGTATGACATTATTCATTCCATCATTATAAAAGTGGTTATTGATATTGCATGTGACTATTCGACCCGTGGAATATCCATGTGAGTAAGTAAATGGAATTATTTGGTTTTATCTTTGCCATATTATGCAGAATTTCATGTTTAAAAGTCTTTTGTTTTAGTCTTAAACATTGCCTTTATGCTTATTTATGAAAGTTTCCACTGTACTTTTATCCTTATTGAGCATCTGAGATCACCCCTTTCTATGTTTTATTTTTACTAGGTTGTGAAGATGTATATTATGAATGACCTACATGGATAGTCTATGGGATCTCAATGTTGTCTATGGAAACAATGTTGTTGTAGTTTTCCATTTTATGATGTAACGTAAACCTTATGAATGTATATAGTACATCCAAGGCTACTAATCTAAACGATCTTTCGAGACTTGATCTTTTGTGATCATGCCAATGATATGTAATAATGAACCGACTCTAGGTAACTGGGGTCAGGGCATTACATTTTACATGTATTTTTTTAAACATTTAACATGTTTTATGTAAAAACATTTAACAATGGGTGGATATGTTATTTTTTTATAAATATATTTATACATACCTGTGAATTTATATATATTATATACAAATTTAAAAAAAATTAATGAGTTATTCGGGGGTGTGTAGTAATGGGTGGTGGGTTTAATGTGTTGTTATTTAAACATTTTTTTATCATTTATTTAAAATTTTTGTTAGATTTATTTTTTTAACTTATTTTGGAAAAGTATTTTTAAGAATTTTTTTTAATTTAAAACATTTTTTTATTTTTTTTGCTGGGCTGGCCTGACCCGGCCCTGTCTGGACTGAAATTACACCCATTGCGGGTGCACAGTAGTGGGTGAGTTAATTTTTTTCTAAAAAGATTTATATATGTATATATAGTATTTATAATATATGCAAGTTCTTTAATATTTTTAAAAAATTAATGAGGTTGGGGGTGTGCGAATACCATTTGGTGAGTAGTTATTTTTTTAAGATCTAATTAGTTATTATATATATATAATGTGAGAAAATTGTAAAAAAATAATTAGGGGTTGGGGGTGCGCTAGAGTGGGCGGGTTAATTTTTTTCCTAAATTAATTTATATATAATATATGCAAGTTTCAACATATTTAAAAAAATTAATGAGGTTGGGGGACGTGAATGGACATCACTAGGTGAGTGTGTTATTTGTTTTGATAATATAAAATAAGTTGTTATATAATATTAAATCATTGGGACCAGAATTGTCTCCAGTTATGTTTTTAACTGGAATATCCTACATGCACTTTAGATGAGGACACGTGTGTGGTTATGTTTTGAGCCGTCAGATCTCTCTTCACGACGATTCATTTGAATCATTTGGCCATACGGATTTGCCCTTGCCTCTTGCGATTCAAGGTTGATTGCTCCTCGAATACGATGACGACAATGAAACCCTGAGAGGCCGCCCTAAAATCCAGCAGTACAGTGACCACAACGACTCGAGCTACTATAGGAACAACAATGCCGGAATACTATAGAAGCTTGGGTGCGGCGACAACGATGAAAGCTTGAAATACCACCCTAAAATCCGACAGCCCAGTGACCACAAAGGCGTGGTTTTTTTCAATGACAACCGCTTCAATCCGGCCTGGTTTCATCTCCCTATCCGATAGATATTTTTGTACAAAAGAATAGAAATGTCTGACGAAGGTGGTTTAACATAAGTACAGTTGCCTAAATATGTATCTGTATTTCATTTCTGTTACGATTTATTATTTATAACTTTGGTGTTATGAGCTAATTTCTGTAAATGTTATCTCTCTCAATGAATTTAGTATTCCATTTTTTGCTGGTGTATCGTTCCTCATTGGAGGTTCCAATTCAATGTCCCCTAGAGGTTTATGTAGGTTCCAATTTAACATGTACTAAGTTTTCAATGCAGGTTCCACTTGAAATCATTTTGTAGTGTTGAAATTCCAGTTTTAATTCGAATAGAACTCCCAGTGAACTCCCAGTGGAAGTCCCACTGGAAGTGCGCCACTCTATGTCCCACTAGGACATCCACTGGAAGTTCAAGGTGGACTTCCAGTGGGACTTCCAGTGGGACTTCTGTTTTAATTTTAAAAGATACATTCAATCATTTTTACAATAAATATGTATCACAATTGCAATGACTATTTATTTTAATTTTCCACAGGAAGTGCCACCGTAACTTCCACTGGAACTTCAAGTTGGACTTCCAGTGGCAGTTCCAGTGGGCATTCCAATGGCAGTTCTAGTGGAACTTCCTGTTAGACTTCAAGTGGGACTTTCAGTGGAATTTTCAAATAATAAATTCAATCATTTTTACAATAAATATGTTTCACAAATGCAATGCGTATTTCTTTTAAATTTCCACAGGATGTTCCACTGGAAGTACCACTGGAACTTCTTGTGGAAGTTCCAGTGGGACTAGTAGAACATCCAGTGGTTGTGGGACTTAAAGTGGGACTTCCAGTGCGACTTCCAGTGGGGCTTTCAGTGGGATTTTCAAATAACAAATTCAGTCATTTTTAAAATAAATATGTGTCACAAATGCAATTTGTATTTATTTTAAATTTACACAGGAAGTCCCACTGGATGTGCCAATGTAACTTCCACTGGAACTTCCAGTGGCACTTCCTCTTGGACTACTGGAACATCCGGTGACTGTGGGACTTCTAGTGGAACTTCCAGTGAAACATCCAGTGAAAGAACCAGTGGGACTTCTAGTGGGACATCCAGTGGTACTTCCAGTGGCCCTCCCAGTGGGAGTTCAAGTGGAACTTCCAGTGCGACTTCCAGTGGATGTTCCAGTGGGACTTCAAGTGGGACTTCCAGGGGTAGTCCCTATGGGACTGCTAGTGGCACTCCTTGTGGCACTTCTAGGGGTACTTCCAGTGGGACTAGTGGAACTTCCAGTGGGACTCCCTCTTGATGTTCTAGAGGAAGTTCCACTGAAGTCCCAACATAAATTATACTTTTCCTACCTTCTATACAGTAATTTTGAGGATAACCCCAATAATGCCTTAATTTCTATTTTCTGGTGTGCATTTTAGGTCAAATGTGACCTCCTTACAAAGACTTTTACAAGAAATAAACGATCAACTGAATTATGGTCATAGAAATGCTTTACGCACTACTCCATTTTGGAATATGTCGGAAGCATTCATATCCAATACAGTAACAACATCAGATAGGAAAAAATCTGATATTTCTATTATGTATGTATTGGATAACTACAATCCTTCAACAACAGCTTTCTGATTCGATGGAGCAGAAAGACATTTATCTGAAGTTGATATCCAAAGGATCTTTACAATAACTGAGGGTGAAATAGAACTGGAGGACTCATATGTGTTCAAACCAACGAAGGCATCATTATATTTAAGGAGATTTCAAACTGCTATCAAGTTGTTGACTCAAAAGGCAATAAAAGTGGGCCTTTTAGAAGCAATAAAGGGAGATGAAGAACCCGATCATCTTGACACAACAGCACTTCTATATTTATACACATGTGAAACTATTTTTTCCCTACTATAGGTTCTTACCTAAGTTGGGGTTTTATCAATTTTTTGAATACTTCAAGATACACGCGAACACTAAACTGGTCTCATGCAATACACCAACAATTGATGAGATCAATTAAAGAATTTCACACACACCGTACAAGGATTACAGGGGAAATTATCACTTTACTGATAAGGATTACTATTTATTTTCAATTCAATGTATAATATACTAGTCATATGCTTCTTGTTATTGTAGTATTGGTATTGTGAAGAAAGTGGACTAGTGAAAGGGAATGAACAAGCAGCCAATCCACCTTTCACAAAGTGGATTCTGTCTGATTTTGATGCTGCATTAATGAAATTGAAGATTCATCAACCTCCAACTGCAGAGGAGCCAACAAAGGTTATGTAAGCTTCTGTTGGACGGTAGAAAAAGGATAATCCAGAGAAAGACAGAATAAAAGTAGAAATAAATGAGCCAACAACGGTTATAGAATATTCTGTTGGACACCAGGGAAAGGGAGAACCATAGGATGAAAGAACTAAAGTTCTTGCAAAAGAAAATTCGTCCCTGAAAAGAAACATCATAAAATGGAAGCTATTGTTAAAAAGTAGACTGAAAAAATTAAAAGACTGAAGCAGTTAGTAAGAGAAAGTAGTGCTGAAAAGAGTCATTCAATCAAGGTGGAAACTCGGATAGAGAGTACAACTGAACCTGAAATGCATCAAGATCCTTCTGAAAATCCTTCATCTCCCCCTAAAGCAGAACAATGGAAGGAAAGCCAGCAAGTAGGATCCAGGATTGAGGAGCCTACAGAACAACTACAAGAATATGCTGAACAAAAAACACATGTACAACAAATCAGCCGACATACAGAAACCAGGAGTCACCAAACAAGATCAATGATTAGAAATGTCAAGTCCAGAGCGAGGAAGAAAAAGAAATTAGATTCCACTTTTCAGTATCAAACCCGATACACAAGACGAAGAACAGCAGCGGGACAAAAATGTCAACAGAAGAACCAACTCAGCTAGAAAAATCAATTGGCGTAGGGAGTGTTTCAATGAAAAAAGAACCAAAAAAGGCTTCCAGAGGTCTTTCAGGAATACCTAAATGGGTAAGGCAGAGTAAACGGCTTCAGAAGAAAGACTACGAGCAGTTGGAAAAGATTCTCCAGATGGAACCAGGCTGGTATGTCTGCCCTTAATTTCAAGGATTTCAATTCAATTCCCCTAAAATTTATTTGTTTTCTTATACATTATTGTGTTTATAATGTAGTCAATATGTTTGGGAAGCTGAAAACAGCTTTTATTCAGTTGTAAAAAATAACATTTTCCAACTTTTGACAAAAAGCATGACAAGTAGCCGGGTGAGTGAAATTTAAACAAGCTTACAATAAAGTAATATTTAATTAGTCTTACATCCGCCATTGTTTTTTTATTGATATCAGGTTATAGATTCCTATACTTAGATTATCATTAACACGTGTCAAATAGGGAAGACAACTGGAATTTTTTATAATAAATCAACAAAGATTACTAATGTCGCAGTGTTATGTCTATTATTATCTATGTACTTTATGTTTTAAAGTTATTAATTGATATTTTTCCTCACTATACTCATTTTTTCAGAGCATTATATCTGGGAAGAACAACAATTTGATAGAATTTTTGGTTGAGAGTCCCATAAAAGAAGCAATGAAGTTGAATGGAAAAGTCTTCATCCCCATCAACACAGATAATCTTCATTGGACTTTGCTTGTCTTTGATATTGAAAAAAAAATCTTTCATTTACTATATCTCCATTTATCCTCGCATGGGTCCTGCTTGAATTGATTGTTAACAAAAAGATGCTCTAAAAATGGTAAATTCTATCCTCTTCAACTTATAATACATTTTCATATACACCAACTTACTCAATACAATTTATACAACACTTGCAGAAAATATTTATTGAACAAGTCATTAGATAATGGAATCCTGAATACCTAGAGATGACTGCTGCAACACTTCCATTTAAAGTGGAAGATAGTCCCCAACAGGGGGATGCGACATTAGATTGCAGGGTCATTGTTTGTTATCTAATTGAGAACCTGGCGAAGGATCAAGGGTATAACAAGACCCTATCATAAGAAGAATTTAAGGACATGCGCCTATATATGGTGCACTATTTCCTAACAGACCCTGCGTACAGTTGGAATGAAACATCGTATAGAAGAAGGAGCTATCTTGTGGAAACATTACAACCAGAATGAAGAACAAGTAATCTAGTCGGGGACAATGGATGAATAGTTCTGTTAACATTTTCACTACGCTGGGAATATTATGTCCTTGTGAGGGGTACCATTTTATTTTCAGGGATTTAATTTGGTTTTGTTTTTTGATTTAATGATCATAATTTCTACTGGTAAGTGGATGATTCACACTTTAAGGATATTATCTTTACTATTTGTAAGTGTTATGTTTGGCCAACATCTGGAATTCATCAGAAGATGGAGAGTCTCCATATGGACTGGCTTCTCCCAAAGATCCAATAACTCTTAGTCATGTATTCTGGATTTCTTCATCAAAATTTAAGAACATAGATTTATCACATCCTCACAGAAAAAATGCATACAGAATTGTATTACTTGGATTTATCTCATCTTTATAGTTCCAAATATAACACATGAAAACAACACATTTACAATTTCATAAAGTATCCCAATCCCACTTCCAATCCATTACAACAAAAAGTGGACTGTCAAATACTACCACATCCTCAAGGAACAAATACATGTAGAATTGTAGAACTTGGATTTATGACATATTTATAGTTCCATATAGAACACATGAAAACAACACATTTACAATTTCGTGAAGTATACAAATCCCAATCCATTACAACCAAAAGTGGACTGTCAAATACTACCACATCCTTACAGTACAAATGCGTACAGATTTGTAGAACCTAGATTTATCACATCTTTATAGTTCCATATAGAAAAAATTCATACAACTCATTTACAATTTCGTGAAGTATCTCAATCCCACTACCAATCCATTACAACCGAAACATGATATAGGCTATAACTTTTTCAACTCAGTCATTAAAATTTAAAAAACTACTCCCATACAATGTTGTCTACACTTCTCGGCCTCTTCCAATGCTATCCCATCATTCTACCTCCCAAGATGAAGTTCCAAATTGGTGGACAAGTCTTCCTGTAATAGAAAAAGTACAGAATTACAAATGGTAATGGAAACTAATTCTCATAAAAAAATTACACGTGAAACTGTTTTTCTAGATCAAACACAGAAATCTAATCTTTCTTTCACCTTGACTCCCTTCATGAAAACAATAATGATATCAGATAACATATTAACAATAAATAACCACACTTATAAATGAAATTCATCATAAAATGAAATCATACAGTCATCATAGTAGTGGGATTATTTTTTTTATTCAATAGTTTCCCATTTCGGAAGCCATTGTCTAAAAAGCATTTCAATCTATCTCCCCCTTTCCTATTTGGTTTCTTTTTAAAAGAAGCCTTTCTAAAAAATTTGTCTGAACTAGAACAACCATTATCTTTATCCGCTGATGTATTTATGATAGACAACTCTTTTGCAAAATTACTGAAATTTGAGAAGGCGATGTCATAACCCGCATCTGTCTCACAAGCTAAGGTAATTAACTTCATTCCCATTCATGCTAAATCTTTGTAACGTTTTGCTACAACTAATTTTTATCAGTATGTACCTCAACAAAAGATCCTTTGAACATCATAATATTTCTAGCCAATCGGTTCCATCTCCCCAAAATATTTTTTTCAGGTATTACTCTCACATCAAGCCGATCAATTTTTTTTAAAACATGACAACAAAGATACCCAACAGACTCAAACTTTGGACAAGAACATTCAACAGCTTCATTTGAAGCTTCATATGATACACGAAATTGATCTCCACAACGAACCATTCCAATAACATAACAGAATTGAACTCCACTTTCAATACAAGATATCAAAAAACAAGCACCATCCAATTTATATTCATGCTGAAATAAATCAAATAATTTTGGTGTATATCTAGTATAAACCTGGAACATCAATGCATGGTAAGGGTAAAGATTACAAGGTCACTTCTCCCGAATCTCAAATTCTGCCTTTGTTTCACGATACCATTTTTTCCAACAAGCGCTCAAACTGGTTAAAGAAATCAACAACACTTAACATTCAATGAACATAATATTTAATCAATCCATTAAAAAATTCACTTAATTGAGTGCTGCGAATACCCAATGTTAAAGAATCTTTTAAATAGTAATGCACCCACTTTTCTTCCAATACAAAAACATCATCTAGCCATTACTATTTCCCATCCCCATATTCTACTCTAAAGGAAGAACACTCCTTATCAAACTGAATTAGATCATGGTATTCGAACATACACTTCTCAAATCTATTTAGAAAACTAGATCTATATTTCATCCAATTTCCTAAATGATTAAATCCATTTTGCATCAAATTCCACGAACAAAGGCAATGTCGAGTTCCCACTAAAACTACAGAAATTAATTTTTCCATTGCTGCATCTTGATCAGTAAAAATAGTTTGAGGACTCTTCATGTGATCCACTTGTAAAACTTTCTGAAACAACCAAGAAAACGAAGTCACTATTTGATCATATAAAAAAGATACCCCAAAAACAACAATCTCCCGATGATGATTAAACCCCACAAAAACACCTAACAGCCTGTACTATTTATTAGTGCTAAAAGTGGTGTCAAACACAAAAACATATCCAAAATACTCATAATCTGTTCTTATTTTTGGATCAGGCCAGAAAATATTACTAATTTTACCATTCATGTCAAACTGAATTGTATAAAAAAATGATGGATTGTCTTGACTTTGACTTTCCAAGTATTCTAACATACAACATGCATCACCTTGAAGAAAATCCCTTTCCCGTTTAGAACTTAAAAATTCAACTGATCAACACACGCGAACCCAATAACATCTCGCCCCCCTGCAATAGTTGTCACCAACGAGAAAGAATTATTTGGTTTAATACCCGTAGAAGCATTCACATCTAACTCAGCTTCTTGTGCTTCTGTTATTTTTCTTTGGGACCTCATCATATGAATTGATTCGGGCTTGTGCAAGTGATGGTTATGCTCTTCAAAAAATATAGTACATGCATATTACCCAGAAGACAATAAACTAACCCCCATTCTATCAAGGCAACCTGTACGTGTCTCAGCCCTAGGAAATTTCACCATGCTATCACATTTGTCAATCTTCCTATTACCTTCTTTGCCACATGCATAAAGGCTTTATGTGACAACTGATTTATTATTTATCCTTTTATTAGAGTATTGTCAGCGTACACTGAAGCCATTTACTCCCCCATACGTGAAATAAAAACATTGTGCTTCATCAAGTGACTTGAACATCATCCCTACAACTAGTTTAGTACAAGCTGTTGTAACATCCACATCAACATTAACAACTTTGCAACACCCTGCAAAAAAAACAATACTTCAAGAAAAGTACATTAACTTTATAATTGGATTTAATTCATTTGAAAATGTATAATCTATATGAACAGAACTGTAACTAAATAAAAATTATTACAAATATACATAATAAAAATTATTTTTCTTAAATTATAAATAAAAAAATATAAAAAATATATTTCCCACCTGAAGTTCAAACTGATGTACCACGGGATGTTCCACCTAGAAGTCCCACTGGAAGTTCCACAAAAAGTTCCACCGGAAGTTCCACTAGAAGTTCCACCAGAAGTTCCACTTGAAGTTACACTGGAAGTTCCACTGGAAGTACCAGCGAAACTTCCTCTGGAACTTCCTGTGGAAGTGCTAGTGAAACTTCCATTGGATCTTCTAGTGGAACTTCCGGTGGGACTTGCAGGTGGAACTTCCCGTGGAACTTCCAGTGGAACTTCAGGTTTAACTTCCAGTGGAACTTCAGGTTGAAGTTCCACTAGAAGTTACAGATATATATAAAAAAACAATGTAACCAAATAAAAATTATAATATAATTATTTTTCTGAAATTTTAAATAAAAAACCTTATAAAATATATTATCCAGTAGATGTTTGAGTGGAAGTTCCGGTGGCACTTCTAGTGGGACTTCCAGTGGATGTTCAGGTCGAACTTCCCGTCGAACTTTCCAGTGGACTTCCAGTGGAAATTCCGGTGGGACTTCCATGTGGAAATTCCTGTCGAACATACAGTGGACCTTTATGTTGAACATCCAGTGGGACATCCAGTGGAACATCCAGTGGATCCTCCAGTGGAACATCCAGTGGAACATCCAGTGGAACCTCTATTAGACTTCGAGATGAACTTGGATATCAAGTGGAAGTTTCACTGCAAAAAACCAGGGCAAAAACCACCACTGGAAGTGCCACAATGCAACAAAAATCTATATTACTTCCAGTAAAAAGACCACCTAAAACTTCAGAAAACATCACCCGATAGATTTACAACAAAACCAACCAAAAAGGACATAAAATAAACTCGCCCGCAATACCTTCGTCGGTATCCATCATAAGGGGAACTTTGAAATCTCGAATGACTGTCTCGCCCTGCCCGAAACTCAAATGGAAATGAACTATAGCGCCACAATGCCACTATACTCCACAACCCTCGCCCTGCCCGAACCTCGAACGAGTCTCACCCTGCCCGAACGTCGAACGAAAATGAAACAGAGCGCCGCAACGCTGCCCTACTCTGGGACTGCGCCTATTTCGCAATGCCGCAATGCGAAATCCCTCGCGCGCAGCCCGTGCAATTTTGTGCACGCTAAAATTCGGCCTTGAGATGAAATTTCCCTCCATTTCCTCAAGAAGACCGGATGATGCCACCTATAAAAACAACACGTGTCAAGATCCCCCATATCACTGAACCATCCTATAAAAGGAAGTAATCATTGACACACACACACACATATATATTATTAATATCTTTTTAAAAGCCACACTTAATTGATATATATTATTAATAGATTTATATATAATATTAATGGCTTTATCTATATATATATATATATTATCATATCATTGATATATAAATATATATATTATTAGTAGATTTGTTTTTATATATACATATATATAATATGCAAGTTTATCATATTATAAAAAAATTAGTGAGGTTGGGGGTGTGAGCGAACATCATTGGGTGAGCGTGTTATTTTTTTATTAATATATAATAAGTTATTATATATATAATATTAAATGATTGATATATATATATATATATATAATATGAGAAAATTATAAAAATAATAATTCGTGGTTGGGGGGTGCGTTGTAGTGAGTGATTTAATTTTTTTTCTAAATATATTTATATATGTATAGTATATATAATATATGCATGTTGAAACATACTTAAAAAATCAATTAAGTTGAGGGACTTCCACGAACATCATTAGGTGAGTGTGTTATTTTTTTTTTAATATAATACAAGTTGTTATATATTTATAATACTAAATCATTGATATATATATACTAATATCTTTGTATATATATATTATATTAAATCATATAAATATACATATATACATATATATATATATATTAATGGATTTTTAAAAGCCACAGTTAATTGATATATATTATTAATACCTTTATATATAATATTAATGGCTTTGTTTATATATATATATTATCATATCATTGATATATATATATATATTATTAGTAGATTTTTTTTATATATACATATATAATATGAAAGTTTCATCATATTCAAAAAAAAATTAGTGAGGTTGGGGGTGTGCGTGAACATCATTGGGTGAGTGTGTTATTATTTTATTAATATATAATAAGTTATTATATATATATTGTTAAATGATTGATATATATATATATATATAATATTCAAATGAAAAATATATTTATATATAATATGAGAAAATTATAAAAATAATAATTATGTGTTGGGTGGTGCGTCGTAGTGGGTGAGTTAATTTTTTTTCTAAATAGATTTATATATGTATAGTATATATAATATATGCATGTTGCAACATACTTTAAAAAATCAATGAAGTTGAGGGACTTGCACGAACATCATTAGGTGAGTGTGTAATTTTTTTAATATACAACAAGTATATATATATATATAATATGAAATCATTGATATATATATTAACAGAATTGTTTATATATATATATTATATTAAATCATATACATATACATATATATATATATATTATTAATGGATTTTTAAAAGCCACACTTAGTTGATATATATTATTAATGGATTTATTTATATATATATACTATTATATATATAATTATATATCGTTATATATATATATTTATACACACATTATAATTATATATAATAATATTTATATGTATATATATAATATTATTTTTTGTTAATATATAATGATATATGCATATATAAATAGAAATATATATATATATACACACATAGAGATATATATATATAGATACCTATATAGATTAATATATATGTATACATATACATGTATATATATAGGTATATATATATGTATATATACAGAGATATATATATATATATACATACATACATACATATATATATATATATATATATAGATATACCTATATATATATATATATATATGCTGGTGATTTGCTTACAGACACATCGCATAGACCAGTTGGTCCAGGCGTAGCCTTGGGAGCTTGTTGTAGGGGGATCAAATCCCCCTACCCGCAGTTTCCCCGTTAATTTTTTTTACAGCTAGTGGGCCTAGCACAGGCTAGGCTTCGCACTGGCTAGCATGCCAGACTTTTTTGGGCTAGCTCGGCCTGGCCGCAGGCCCTTTTCGAAAGGCCCAGGCCCGACCCAGGGAACCTACGGCCCGAGCCTGGCCTGGACCAATGTGGGCTTTGCCGGGCCGAGCCTCTCGGGCTTTCGGATCGGGCCTATCGGGCTTTAGGGCCACCGGGCCAAAATTACACCCTTAGTTACAACCCCAATTGCTAGTCTATATCTAGATGACATGGGGTTTTCATATATGGACTTTCATCCAATGGTAGATCATTTCAGATATGTCTTTCTAGAAGACTTTTCAGGTTTTCCTCCAGAGCATGAGGTAGAGTTTTCTATTGAGTTTGTTCCAGGAGCGGCACTGGTGTCCATTCCTCCTTATAGGATGGATACACTAGAGTTACAAGAGCTCAAGAAAAAGTTGGAGGAGTTACAGGGAAAGGGTTTCATACAACCCAGTACTTCTCCTTGGGGTTGGCCTGTCCTTTTTGCGAAGTAGGTGGACAGTACACTCTGCCTTTGTGTGGATTATAAGAAGTTGAACTAGTTAATGATGAAGAACCAATATCCCTTGCCTAGGATTGATGATCTATTTGATCATCTTCGAGGAGCCCGGGTGTTCTAAAAGATTAACTTGAGATCTGGTTATCATCATTTGCACGTTAGACCATCAGATATACCTCTCACAGCCTTCTGAAGATGGCATGTTCTATATGAGTATATGGTTATATCGTTCGGTCTCATGAACGTGCTTGTAGTTTTTCTGGCACTGATGAACTGAGTGTTCCATCCATACTTGGATTCCTTCGTGGTGGTTTTCATGGATGATATCTTTGTGTACTCTCACACTCAACACCACCATGACATACATCATGAGATCATTTTGAGTACACTGAGAGATCATCAGTTATATGTTAAGCTCTCAAAATGCCACTTTTCGATGGATCAGACTCACTTCATGGGTCATGTTATCTCTGAAACATGAGTGTTAGTAGACCCAGAGATGGTGAGAATAGTAGTTTCCTGGGAGCATCTGAAGAACGTCTTTGAGGTATGGAGCTTTCTAGGGCTGGCTGGATACTACAGACATTTCATTCATGACTTTTCATGCATAGAAGCACCACTGACAGGTCTGACTAAGAAGGGTGCGATGTTATTGTGGTCAGATTCTTGTGGGTCAGCCTTTCAGGAGTTGAAAGGGAGGTTGACTTCAGCACTGATACTAGTCTTACCAGAGCCTAGCAAGAGCTATACTGTGGACTGTGATGCTTCAAGTATCAGGCTGGGAGATGTTCTTATACATGGAGAAGGTGTCTTTGCATACGGGTCTCGGCAGTTGCGACCACATGAGAAGAATTACCCAACACATGATCTCACGTTGGCTGTAGTTGTCCATGCCTTACGCTGTTGGAGACATTATCTACTGGGAGAGCATTTTGTGGTTTTCACTGACCACAAGAGTCTCAAGTACATCTTCACACAGTATGATCAGAATTTGAGACAGTGAAGGTGGGTTAAGTACCTTCGGTCTTTTGACATTGAGCTTGCCTATACGTTTGGGAAAGGCAATGCAGTGACTGATGCATTGAGCAGGAGGACTCGGATACAGGCAGTTCAGGAGGCCAGCAGTGAGTGGCAGCTTATGGCTATGTTCTCTGAGATGCATTTGGAGGTGCACAACAGATTGACGCAGACATTTATTTCTTCTGTGGTTGTTACCTATACTCTTATTGATGGAGTGCGAATGAGGCATCTATCAGATTCAGGAGCCCTGGTCTTTCTAGAGAGTGTGTTAGGAGAGGACCCTATTCTGGGATGAAACGTAGGCGAGGATGAGATATTTCCTTTACAAGGGCATGTATGGGTGTCATCAGACATATGCGAGGAGCTGATGTGGGACTTTCATTCCTCAGTTTGGGAAGTTTATCCTAGTTTCACGAAGATGTTTCATGATCTAAACCATCAGTATTGGTTCCCAGGTATGAAGAGAGATGTTGCTGGTTTCTCCATGAGGTGTTCCACCTGTCAGCTGGTGAATGTAGATCATCACCGACCAAAATGGATTTTACTGTAGTTAACCATTCCCGAGTGTAAGTGGAATGATGTTGCGATGGATTTCGTGACAGGTTTACTGAGGAAGACTTGAGGGAATGATGAATTTTGGGTTGTCATTGATATAATCACGATGGTTTCTCATTTCTTGCTGATCATGGAGACCTTCAGTGTTGATGAGCCGGTACGGTTGTGTATCTGTGAGATTGTGCACTTACATGGAGTACCACACACCATTGTTTTAGACATTGATTCACGTTTTACTTCTCAGGTATGGAAGGGGATTCATAAGGCTTTGGGTACACATGTACTTTTGAGTACACCTTACCACCCCCAGAAAGATGGCTAGTCCGAGCATATGATTCAGGTGCTTGAGGAAATTATTTGTGCATGCATCCTGGATTTTGGAGGTTCTTGGGAGAAGCACACACCACTTGTGGAATTTTCCTACAATAATAGTTTTCAAGATACTATTCAGATGGAACCTTATGCCGCTTTGTACGGTAGGCCATGCTGATCACCCTTATATTAGCTGGAGGCGGGAGAGGCAGCTATGCTGGGATCTCATCTTGTCCAGGAGACCACATAGCAGATAGAGTTGATTCAGAGGAGGATGGCTACTGCACAGTCTCGATATAAGTCTTATGCTGATCAGCGGAGATGACCTCTAGAGTTTGAGGTTGGGGATCCGGTTTTCCTATGTGTCACACCGAGGTTGGGAAACAAGAGGATTAGGAGACATGGTAAGCTTTCATCGAGGTACGTTGGGCTGTTTGAGGTGTTGGAGAGAGTTGGGACGGTTGCCTATCGGTTGTAGTTACCTCAGAAGTACCGGGATATGCACAACGTATTCCATGTTTCTCAGCTTCGACGTTACTTCTCAGACCAATATCATGTTTTACTTCTTGAGGAGGTTGAGTTGGAAGTGGATGCATTGTTGGAGGAGAATCCTATCCAGATTTCTGATTATAGTACGAAGGTTCTCTGTGGCTGGTATGTCCCTCTGGTACGAGTGCTATGGCAGCACATGTGAGTACAGGATGAGACATGGGAAAGGGAGGCTGATGTACAAGCACAGTGGCCAGATCTATTTAGGGTTTCTTCTTCTATTCCACCCTACTAAGGAAATTTGGGGATGAATTTATTTAAGGGGGGAAGCTTGTAAGAACCCAGATCTTTTTTAGGCATGTTTTCCTTTTCTGGTCGTTTTTGAGAAAAAGTAAAAATTATGGAAATTTTCGAAGTACACACCGTGTAATTTATGAGTACACACTATGTACTCAGTTACCACACGTAGCCATGTGCTAGCCATGCACACGACCATGTGGGGGTGAACTGGAGGCCACTTAAAGAGGAGTACGGAAAAGGCAAGTACACGCTATATACTTCAAAAGTACACACTGTGTATTTTCTTTATTTTCATTAAATGTACCAAGGTCACTTCTAATCGCCACAATGGTCTTCTTCTAGCTTTCATTCGGCCGAGAGATCCTATACGGCAGCAATATTTCTCCAATCCCCCGACCGAGCATTCGAACTCTGATTCGACCGCTGTCAATTGCATTTAGATCGCCTCGGTAAGCTCTCTCTTCATATTGATCTTCGTTTCCCAATTCCTTCTCCTTCTCAAGTTATCCTGTGTCGAACGTTTTAGAAGTTTTTTAGATCTTTGGCATTCTAAGGTGATTCAAGCCTTGGGAATCATGTATATTAATCTCTCAATGCTGAGGTAGGTGGTTTGTGTCTTTCCATAAACATTCATTGAGTTATATGTGCAAAATTGCCAATACCCATGAATGGGGTATTGTACGTTTATAATTTTTCCCTAATTTTTTCCTGATATTCTTGTATGATTGAGTAGAGGATAATTGAATGTGAATAGGGTGAATTGTTATTCTTTGGAAGTGTTTTCCCTTGCATGTTTCTGGTTTCGACCGCTTGGTGTAGTTTTCCTGTTAGGCTGCGCTTACCTTCCATTCCTAGTGTAGAAGGATGAGGTGTTGTATCCTTACATGTTGTTATGCTATAGACTGCTAGCCAAGTAGTTCTTGAGGCTTACTTTGGCCGATATGAATTTCTATACATGCTTGACTTACATAGGGCCGTGAGAACCTACTGTATATACCATAGGGTGAATGGACATAAGGGATTCTCCAGAGTTTCTTTATAACTTACGATGCGAGAATACAAGGGGAATTGATATTGAGTGCTTCCTCAGAGTGATATAGATCCTCGACACGGACCATAGGGGGAATATACGTTGAGTTATTTCCTAGAGCGCCTTTACTTAGAGATACGAGACTATAGAAGGAATTGATGGTGAGTGCTTAATCAGAGAGTCTATGCATAAGCTAAACCAGAGGGGTTAGACTAAGTGTACTGACATAAGGGTTACTTGTGTTTCTAGATAGTACCAGAGGGGATAGGCTGTGAGTATTTCCTAGAGGGTTACCAATTGTGTTACATTCTTGCTTCCTACTAGGTAGGACCAGAGGTGATAGGCTGTGAGTACTTCCCAGAGGGTTACCTGTTGTGTTTTACTGCTTACTTGATATATGGTATCTGAATGCACTAAAACTAGGAATAGTTTACCTTGGTTACTTCCTTGTTTATTGCATTTATTTTCTTGCTGCTGGCAATATATTCATTGAATGTTAGGAACAAATCTCATGGGGGGTTGCCTATTGGGATTTAGTCTCGCAACCTAGTTGGGCCATGTTTTTGGGCCCAAATAAATTATATTGCTACAGGTATATATAAGGGAAAGCATCCTTCTACTTTAGGTACTTGACTTTCCTTGGAGCTGGAGAGCATGGGACCAAACTATGGCTTACGATGCTGAGGATTTGTTTACTTTCTTTCTTTTTTACTTGGGTTCATTACTGTTGTATTCTAGCATTGTGATTTATTTTGGTTGCTTTCCTAGACATATGTATTATGCATCATTCATATATATATATATATATGAGTTCTCCACTTTATTATTTTTCATTCTTCTACAGTTTACTTTTTGATGGATTATTCATGCTTCCGCCTTTTCTATTTCTTTCTTATGATATGTTACTCTGCCAATGAGGGCATAGTTTCCCCACTATCACAACCAAGGCCCCCGCTGCTAGTCGATAGCCTCTGGCGTTCGGGGGAATGCGCTTGAGGCCATGTGACCAACCGGGTACGAGGTGCCATTGGGAGGCTTCTGGAACTGGGATGTTACATAGAAGATTTTCATTCATAAAATAGGATAAATGTAATTTTTAAATGAATTTTAATTCCTTTTCCAAATGAATTAACATTTTTTTACCCTTACCAAGGAGACAAATATCCACCCTAGTTATTTTTCATTATGAAAAAAATTAAAGGGACCTATTCACCAAATTTTAACACCTTTATTCAAAATATTTAATCCATTTAATCCTTTTAAATTCAAATGACTGGTATAAATTAATTAAATATAACAACGTATAACACAATGAAATTTTTAGAAATTTTTTAAAGTCCAAAAATGAACTTTTACCAATATCTGGAATAATGTGGATTAAAATATAATTGATCATGTTATTTATTAATAAATTAATCTTATCTTAATTTTATATTAAATTAAATACATTTGGATGATTTTTCAATTAAAATAAATGTTAGTTTTATGAAATTTTGTATTTTTTCTCTATTCAATGAAAAATAAATCTTTTCTGAAAAATCTCAAAATTTCAAACTATGATAATATCGAAATATTGAATTAAGAAATGTTTTAAATTTAATACAATAAAATTTTATTTTTTTCATGTTTCGTTTAATCTTAGTTTTTCATGTAAAGCAATCTATCAATGAAATTTATTTAAATAGAAATATATCATAAAATCTTGGATTGTTACACATATGATTGATCACTCTATTTTTTTATTACTCACACCAACAACTTTAGTTTTAGTTAATGTATAAAAATATTATAAATATATAAATTAAATTAGATTAAATTATTTTCTATCCTAAAAAAAATTATTCACTAAGTGGGTGGGGCTAAATCATTGAAAAAAACATACTTTTAGGATTATTCCACTATTCCACCTTCATCACCAATTAGAATGATAAAAAACAAACTTTCACCACTCTAATTTTTCACCACTAAAACTTTTAAATGTTTATTAATTTAATTCTTTGATTTCATTTTCAAATTCACACAATCAAATATGAACACCATGATGTACAAGTTTCACTAATAAAGACGATCAACTGAATTTTCAGCATAACATGTTCTCATCCACACCATATTATTTCCTAGAATCACTAAATGGATTTATAATGAATATTATTTATCCTTTAAATTTTTACTTTTACAAATGACTCATAAAAATTATGATATAATCCCACAAACATTAATATAACCCCCAAGAAATAATAACATGGATCTTTTATAGACAATAATAATTTCTAAATCTGATGTTGATAGAGTATCACCGTATCTTATTTATTTTGATCACCAAAAAAATTGTGTTTTGAATTAAAATACATACGCTAGGACACCCAACACATTATTCACTTCTCCGACTATAAAAACTCTAATTATAGAAAAAATAATTGTAATAAAACAATAGGAACAAGTTATGAACTCAATAAAAAATCAATGACTGTATATTTTTCAAAATAAATCCTTTGATAATCCTTTTAAAAATATTTCTATTAAAATACTTAGAAAAATTCTTACCTTGCCTTCTTTTATGGGAACCTCACCTTCTACTCTCTAAAATATTTTCTCTCTATGTCATTCAATTAATTATATATTATCTACTAAAATGTAGACACTTCTCTCAATTATTAAAATTTAATTGTCATTTAATATTTCAACATACATATTCTTCATCTATTTTAGATACATTCAATCAATTAAAATTTCACCATCACCCTTGATATTATTTATGGTAATGAGAGGTCAATTTTGAGTAGCCCAAAAGTATCTCATGTAGAAAAACACTCAAAACTAGTTTTGTAACACACATCAAGGCACAATGAAGTACTACATAGTGCATCAAGTGGGTTTTTCTCCAACTGGTCAAAAACCTTTCTAAACATCAATGAGGATTGTGACAGAGTATCTGATGTATATCAAAACATAGAATCATTATGTATTAATGGCCACATGCTTTATGGTGTAATGAGATTATCCATGATGAAATATCCACACTCAAAAAAATCAAGTTACCTACACCAAACACTAATAATATAAAAAATGTAGTATAACCTTTGTGGTGTGACCTTTATATCATGAAGGATAAGTACAAACATCATTATATTTACTGAACCAAACGATGGTATGAACTATATCATCGTCGTGTGATGTATCCTGAATTAATAAATTTTTAGTCATATGAAATATCATCATAGTGAGAACCAAATATTTATAATGTGATCAACTCTTCGACACTAAACTCTTCCAAAATATTCACCCTACAACTTCAGAGCACTTTTAAACACAATCACATTTCCAAATTTTATTCACCTCATATAAAATATTTTTAATAAAAATATGTTTGAATGTGATTTATTCAATGAAAATTATGTCAATGTGTTCATAATAAAAGGAAAATACAATAAAAAAACATCAAATCTACTTCATATCACTTAAATTCAATAATCACCCACTTTGACACAAATGATTTTGGGGTGCATCAAAATTTATAAATATTTATCCTTACAAAAATCCTCCCTTTATATTTTTTATCTACTATTACATATAAATCCCCATTTCAAATTAGTGATAAATCATAATTTGATCATTATTTGTCCATGTGAGAGAATTATATATAGAGAACATGAACTATGAATAATAATGTTAAAGATATTCATTCTAGTGACATATATTAAATTCCAAAGATCTTCTTCCGATTATTTTTAAAAAACACATATTCTCAAACTATTCTAATACATGATCCAAAATAACTCCCAATATAAATACTCAATAAAATATTTGAATAGTTCACTAACTCATCTGCACACACAAACATAGACATGTTGAACTTGTAGCCTTACACACACATAACTACATGTGTATTCTAAACTCATATATTTTCCCTTTGAAAAAATTACCTAAAATATATAACCCCTCTTAATTTGAGATTTCCCCCCAATTTATAAAAATATATATATTTGTATTTATGTTTATATATTTATCCCCATTTGAGAAAAATAGTTTAAGATAAATTGTGATATGGGATAGAACACCATACCTCGGCCTTGAGAGTGTTGAAGTAAAACATCCAATATCATCCTAAACTTTTTAAAATCATTTTTATATAGTGTCTTGGTATGGACTTCCCCCACCTACTACTTTATTGTAAAATAAACCAACATTATTAATATTTATTCAACATTCTCCTTAATAAATTTGTTTTTGATATCTATGTGGTTCATTCAATAATTCTAAATTTAATTTCTAAAAATATTGACAATACCCTAATTATTACATCCCACCAATAAGGGAAACTTCACTTCCACTCTAAAAATCATCCAATTGAGTCTTTATACACCTATGTTTAGTTGTTTCTTAGATGTAAGAAACATATTCTACTCATAACATAATTATCATAACAAAATTTGTATTCATTGTGTTCCACATAACACATCTATCTTCTAAGAAAATCATGCCACCGTATGTAGAAATCTGATCCTCAACACTTCTATCCTAATCTGTATCAACACAAAAAAATATATAAATATTATTTTAATACAATATTTCAATCCAAAACCTATATTAACATTGATATATATCAAAATCCTTTTACCTATTATGAAATGTGATCATTTTATCTGAAATTGGTACCATACACACAACGTAACAACATAGATGATATGCCTTTGGATTTGGAGAATATTAAGTTATTTTTTTTAATATGATAAAAGTCGATGTATGTTAAAAAAGGAATCAGTGATTTATATTGTATAAGAAACGGTGGTTTTATCTCATGTTGGAATGGAATGTGAAGAAGTATTCACATGAATTTGGGTAAATAATATTGAGATTGAATTCTGGGTGAGAAACCTATAGCATCATATTTTTTATAAAGTTAATCATCAATTAAATTCATTTACCGAGGATTTGGATTACTAACTATAACATTTTGGATAATTTTAATTGAGGTTAACTACTGGGGAGATTTTATTGGAGACGAATACCTCCATGAAAAAGTGGATAAACCATCCAATTTGTTATATAGATGAAATATACTGAATATTGAATTTCATATCTCTTGAGTGAAGTACTGAGAAGGTTTGAGAAGGATTTCTCTTCATTAAAGAGGCCCTGATTCCATTTGAAGGAAATCAAGAAAACTAGATCAATTCTATTCTACATAATAATAACCTCCTTGGTATGAAAATGGAACATCTATTTGCAATGAAACGATCACACAATTCAATTTAGTGTAAAAATAATAATGTAATATCTTGTATAAGAATAATATAGTCTTGTATAAACATAAATTTTCCTCTATATAATAAGAATATAGGTTTATGGAAATGAGTACATATTTTTATAAAAAAACATTCCATAGGATACATAATCATAATCTAGGACAATATAATCATCGATATTTATTTTCATAAATAAGAAGAAGGTCTTTATAGGGATGTGGTTTCTTGTGTAAGTAATAAATTCAACTGCCTAACTTAGAACCTATATTCACATAACAATAAATACATAGTTAATTTTTTATTTCTACGTACAAAATGATGATGTTTTTAGATTTAATAGTTTTAAAAAATAGAATAAATGTGATGATGATTAAACTATTATTAAGTTTTCTAAACTAAAAAATAATCAAATGGTATATAATTAAAGAAATAATACTATGAGATATGATCTTAATTCTTGGTGAGGAATATTAATGAAAGGGAATATATTGATTGACTTTCTAAACCCTAAAATTTGATGTTTCAATTTTTTTTATTTTTTATGAAAATTACATCTGAAGATGATGAATCCAACCATTTTAATTTTGAATATCAAGATACATGGTTATCCATTATTCAAGTATGCATTTGTAAATATCATTATTCTTGATAAAGATGAAATATTTTTAGGGGTTTAGGAAAAATAAATTTGAAGTTACATCAACTATTTGGTTGTGTTTAGGACTATATAATTATAATATGATATTTCTAAGTGAGAAGTAAATTATGTTAATATGGAATGATGGAACTTTTTCAAACGCCTTTAAATGAGAAACATCTAGATTTTAGAAAATATTAAAATATGTCATCCCCCAATGCAATTATTTGTATTAGATATTAAATATCAAAAAAAAAATTTGGTTCTCTCTAATTTGGTTAAGGAATAATATAATTTTTTGAGAAACTGTTTATGTGTATAGATTCAAGTGGAATCCACACAGGTTTTTTGATTAAGTAGCCAATGTAGAGAAATAAAAGAAGTGACACATGATATAATACAATATTTTATATGGATTTGAATAAATATTGAAAATAGATTTATTGTGAGTTATTTTTATGGATGATGAAGTCAAGCCTATTAGAGATAAAGGATAATATATATTCAACCATGTCTCAAAATGAGAAAACTATTTTCCTGTATTCTTTGAATATCTTCCATGTTAAGAAAGTAATATTGGGGAACCAAAATAAATATTTTATGATTATTTTAATTGGATAACAGTAAAAAATCCCCCATGATTTCAATTTATAGATATTGTAAAATATAGGATAAATTTAAAACATCCATCCACACACATGAGATTAAGAATATCAATGAAGAATAAAATAGAAGAAAAATGAACGATCCTCCACCAGATTATGCTAGAACTATCTGTGTTCTAAGAAAACACATACTACCAAAGAAGAATAATGAGGATCCACTATATGATATAGAAAGGAATGAGATAGATACTGAACCAATACTGAATAGAGATCTATTTGGGTTTTGTAGAAATAACTATAATAAAAGGATAACTTTTATAATTGGCTAGATACAATTAATGAAGTAGAAAAAATTAGGGGTCGCTAAAGTATAGGTTGAATGAGTTGTAATAATTCCACTTTATTGAGATTACAATGCTATGTTTTACGGATGAATGATTGAGTTGAGAGAGTATAAAAATTAGTTTCAAAATAATTTATGTGCTATGTAGTGAAGAATAGGTTGAGTTATAGGTTCTAGTCTTAAACATATATAGGTAGTCAAACAATCCATATTTTGAGAATAAGTAGATCCATTTAAGGGAGTAGAGATATCCCTATGGGTTATTTGTGATATAATTTAACGGATAATGAAATAAAAGAAGACCAGCTCATGAAATTCCAATTTCAAGAGGTGTAGTGAGATGAAATAATTGTTTACTTATGTAATATGAAGTATGTGGGATAGGATAAAAACTTACCACACTCCACTTATATTGATAAAAATATTTTAGTGGGGAATCTATGAATTGGACAACAAAAGCATGGAAATGAGAATGATTCATGGGAGGGTCTAAACATTATATAAAACATGTTAGAAACTTAATATCATACAAACATTTCATATAGGGGTATTTTAGGAAAAATGAGAAATGATTCAATATTTTTGATAAATAATAGAGGTTTAAGGTTCATAGGGGTTTAAAAGTTTAAAGAAATTTTAGAAATGGTATAAATTAGACCACAACTGATTCACCCCCTCCTAAATGTATCTGCATAAATATATTTTCACTCATAATGGGTTTCATAGAATAAGAATCCAATGAGTTGGATCTCATTTAAATAGGTGATTGTTTTTAAATATTAACTTAATGGTGCATTTTTGTATGAAGTACATCAAATGGAAAATTCAAAATCCATCCATTTTAATTTTTTTAGAGATTTCAGCTCAAACATTGAAAATTATAAGAAAAAGAATTAAAAAATAAAATAAATGAAAAAAATTAGAAAGGGGATAAAAATAGATGAATGTGTTTTGAGTGGCGTGTTTCTTGATAAATTAGTAGATCATGGATCATAAAGTGATTCAAATTAATGATGTGGTAATGGTTTAATTGAACTTACTAAATAACTATACCCTAATGTTAAGTAATATTTGAATAATGTTCCAATTAATGTGGTTGCATACATACATTCATTCTTTTAGAGATTTCAAAATGAAAATTCATAATTGAAGATAGAAGATGATGTGAAGTAAGAAGAATTGTACAAGAAGCTACAATAGTGTAACACTCTCAAAAAATTGGTTAGTGTGATGAAAGAATATATTACACTTTAAAATGGAAATATTTTTTTGATTAATGAAGAATTACAAAGGGATAAATGTGAAAACTAAATTTTTGACATGGGTTTTGATGAATTTTCCCATGAATTGGAGAAGTTTCCCAAAGTATTCATTATTTTTTAAGACAATTAGCTAGATGATAAGTCAAATAGGATAAAGGTGATGAATTTTTCTTTGGAACATACAAACCAAATACATAAAGATCATATAAAGAACATGAATAATGATTGATAAGAAAGGGTAAGGTCTCTTGAAAATAAGAGATACATAATAAAAATAAAATGTCTAGAGTTGGATGTCATGTTGAAAAATCTAGAAAGTACCCAAGACAAATATTCATCATCTATTTAAATAAGAGTTATTAACACATGATATTTTTATAAGAGTGTCACCTCTAAGAATTTTTGAAATGATAGAAATATGGTCTATGAATCATATCTTGATTGGCCTAAACAAGATCAAAGAATATTGTGTCATAGAACTTGAAAAATATGGTTGTTCTAAATATTTTTTTTATAAGTGTATACTAAAAGTTATAAACCATAAAAATTTGGATGAGTAAAAGAGATAAAAAAACCACATAATAAAGTGTGGATGTGATCATCTTTCAAAAATTCCCCCCAAACTCAGCATAATAATATAACATTCCAACCCAAAAATATAATTCTATAAAATCTGGAAAATATGGATAATTAGAATTTAAAGTGAACAAGAGATTTATTGTAAGAAGTTGGTGATTTTAGAGGGTTGTATATATATATATATTAAATATTGGAAAAAAATCAACCATTAGAGATTATAAAATCTTTGAAGTAAGAAGGAGAAGAGTTAAATGATAAGGGAACCCATTTTGTTCGAAGAAGACATCACAAAATGGAGGAAATGTGACCTTGAAGAAAAATGTTGTTTTTCTTTGATTTTTTTTTGGGTGTTTCAAAAAAGTTTTCCATTTCAATTATTGAATGTTGGTATCTACTAGATCACAGCAAATACTATATTTATTAGAATAAAAACCAAAACAACAAGTCAAGAAACAATGAAAAATATAAGAGCCTATTTGGGGTTCTAAATTAATGAAGAAGAGTTTATCCAAATAGATGTTGAAGAAAGGTTATTAGTCTATTAAACCTATAGGAAGACATTAATGCTATTATAAAAAAATGGGAAAATAATATAAAAATTAATTATTTTTATGAATATAAATGTGGGAAGAAAAATAGAATCTATAATATAATCCAGCCAAGTGGGAGATTCTAGGATTGGATTAGTGGTTGACACTCCTTGTGAAAATTTTGAGTGAAAGCCAAAAATGTGAATCTTAGATTTTATTGTAGAATTGTATGTAATATTTCAATAGATATTGTATAAGTATAAAAATATATTAATGGTTTTCATGGATAAATGAAAACAAAATGGAAAACACCAGTGGCTTAAAGTTTATAAACTATCCTTACAAGAAAGTAACCTATAGAAAAAGAAGGTTGTGAATGCTAAGAAAGGGTGTTTGATAATATTTCCAGCCTAGATGGAAGTCGCTAGGAAAAAGTATAAAGATGATAAATTTGGTTTTTCCTTGCTAGATCAAGTGATTATTCGTATTATAATTAAAAATCATGATTCATTCATGAAGAATAACAGGCCTCCCAAAGGTGAAAAAACAATGAGAATCAAGGGAGGTGATAATATAAAGATTTATACAAGTGCTGGAGTTTTCAAGAAAAAAAATCATGGATTGAGAAACAAGTCTCATACCTATTTCTACAATTGGTAATCCGAAGTGACCCAACTTATTCACAAATTTGTTTAGTTTTTATTATATAAAGGAAATTGAATGTGTCAATCAAGGAAAATGAGATTGGTTTATGATATAATTTCAATTGAATTGAGGGAAGAAATGCACCATAAAATATCTCAAGTGTAATTAAACTCCCAATTGTTATCATACATATGAACTGATACCATAAAATCTTTTAAATAGCTATGATAAAGAATGGAGAGAATGCCTCATTTGGGAGACACATAAAAAGTCAATATCTCTAGTGATTTAATAAATTATGTTGAATCTAGAATTCTTGATAGCCCTTATAAATATTATAGGTTTTGGTATGTGTTTATTTTACCATATGTTTTTTAACTTATATATATATATTATTATCATGTGGGAGTGATTACCTAACCAAATTGGGAAGAAATAACTTGCACATGAATGTTAATTATGTCTATGTTCAAGTGAGTGATGATTCTTGATTTTTTTTTTAAAAATATATTTGAGTGGACCCTAAGTACTGAAAATTTGGTAATGTTTTACATTGAACCGATTAAATAGAATTTTTTTTCTCTAAATTAACAACTATTATGTTATACACTGTGTTATCTCAAATGTACTTAGCATTTTATGGTTGATTAATCTTTTCAAAAATGAATTTGGTATCAACCTTTTGTCAAAATTTGATAATGAAAGTGGAAAGTATATGAGCACATTAGGACTATATGAGTTTCATAAATTTAGAAAATTTAGTTTTATATGAGAATCCTCCCCTTGTAGTTTTGGTATCAATAAATGAGAGAATAATGTCTTAAGTATAACACAAAATTTCATTATTGGGGAGAAAATTTGACCTACTTTTCATTTATTTTCAATTAGGATGTCAAAAACTCTATTTAATTTGGAAGAATGTGTGGATTAATTTGGAATTAAAAATAAATACTAGGGGAGAATGAAGTCACCTTGGATTTGATAAATATAAAATTGTGTTTTTTTCCAATATGAATACATTCTCTATATACTAATGAAGGAAGTATTGATTGTTATTTTATATAAAAATGAGACTATATCTTATATTGGAAATGAATATGAATAAGGATATATATTAATTTAGTTAAAGGTAATTGATTTTGGTTACTTCATTATAAAACCATAAAATTAGATGATTTGTAGATCTGATCATCCTGTAAATACATGTACTGAGGCCATGGAGTACTATCAATAATAATTTAATGAAGTTTATGTGAGGTTAGATAGTTGGGATATTTTATTCAATAATAAAAACTATCTTAAGATGTTGAAAAAGATCCAAGGTGTTCCACATTTTAATGAAACTGAATATTGAGTTAAATAACACTTTGGTGAATTCATGAGAATGTTAGAGAAGGATATAGTTTCTTTTAATTTTTCCTAAATCCTTTTGAAGGAAATAAATAAACTAGATGAAGTCTATACTATTTTACAATCATCTCTCTAGTTATTATAGGTATCATCAATGTTTTATGTAATCATCTTCCAATTCAGTTGAGTGGAAAATGGAATTGTACTGTCCTATATAAGTATCATCTAGGATTATGTAAAAATCTGTTTACCTCTACGTAAGAATCATCTAGATACACATGCGTGAATCCTTGTCAGCAAAGAAATAATTACTTGAGTTTCATAAATATCATCCAGGACTATGTAACTATCAATCTAACAATTCATACATGTGATACAGGTCTAGTTAGGGATAGAATTGTCTATAAAATTTTAAATTTACATGAGTAACAATGATCCTCTTTCTGCATAACTGTCAATACTCAGTTAAAATCTTTATTCATTTCTCACCAAAATACAGGGTTTTTATATTTAATATTTGATGATAAAAAACACATGTGATGATTTCTAAGCTATTATTAAGTGTTATAAACATTATAAACACTGAAAATGGTGTGTTATTCATGAAATAAAACTATTAGAGATGATCTTTACGCATGGTGAATAAAATAAATGTAAGATAATAAGATGAGAGACATTTTAATGTCTAAAATTATGAGTTTTTAGAATTATTAATTCACAAGAAAAAAAGATCTTAATATGTTGAAGATATATATTTCATTTTTTATATCATTATGCTTGGTTATCTAGGATTCAACACTGATTTATAGAATATCATTGTTCTTGATAAAGATAAAATCATTTTTTTAGGTTTTTAGGAATAATCTAGATGAGGTTACAACAATTATTGTAATTTTATTTTAATTATATATCATTTTAATCCAAGATGATTGAGTGAGATGGAAATTGAGTTGACAAGAATGGATGGGAATTTATCCCATGCCTTTAAATCATTAACTTTAATATTTTAGTAAATCTAGAAATGAAAGACCAATGGATACAAGTGATGTGTATTTAGAGATTAAATATCACAAAATATTTATGATTCAAGATGAGTTAGTTGAGGAAGATTAAAAAATGTTGAGATAATTCTATTGCGATTTGATTTAACTAGAATCAATATATTTTTCTGGATAATACACTCAATGATGATAATGCAAGAAACTCTACACGATATGTTATTGTATTTTATAAATATTTGAAGAAATATTTAAAATGGATCTTCTATGAGTTATTTTTCCATTATATGAATTTGAACCTATTGATGTTAATAATGAATACATACATGGTAATGTTTCAAAATAAGACAAACAATTAAGGGTATTTTTTAGAATATCCATTTAGTTGAAAAATAGATCACGAGGAATCAAAATATATAGTTTATGATTGTTTGTTTTATCTTATAGTGAAAAATAATCTATGGATTCAATTTATAGATTTTGGAAAATAGTGGAAAAATTTAATATATCCACTCATGCTTGTAAGATCTCGAAGAAGAAGGAATAAGAATATATAAAAATAAGAATGAGACAAAACTAGATTTTATTGGAGTTCTTAGTGTAATGATAGAATATAATTTCTCTTGAATAATAAGGAAGGATCCATTGCATGTTATATCAAGGAAAAATAGAGATACTGAATTGGTGTAGAATAGAGAACCATTTTAGTTTTGAAGGAATAAAAAGAAGAAAAGGGTGACTTTTACTCATTTTCAGATACAACCAAGGATGAAGAAAGAAGGAGGAGGAATTAATGGAGTTGAGGTTGAGTGATATTGAAGAAATTTGTTTTCCTAATATTAAAGTGGTAAGTTTGTGTGAAGATGTATTGAGTTGAGATAGTCTGACATTGAGTTTTAAGAGAATCTATGAGTTGTGCAGTGAAGGAATAACCATGTTTTAGGTTTTGATTGTGAATATATTTAGGAAGTCAACAAATATATATATTTAGAAGAATAATATATACTAATTGGTGTAGAGATATCATTGTGAATTATTAATGATACACTAAAAAGGAGGAAGAAAACCAAGAAATCCAGCTGGTGTAATTCCATCTTGAAGAGGTTCTATGTGATGAAACATTTATTTAACTCTGTAATATGGTAAAACCAAATATGTGTAATATGTTGTGTTTGGGTTAGGAAAAGAACTAATCACACTCCACTTGTATTGATAAAAACATTTTAGTGTAAAATACATGGATTGGACATCCCAATCATGATAAGGAGTAGGATTCTTGTGAAGCGTCAAACCTTGTCAATACACATGTAGCAATTTTACTACCTTATTTTTAATACATATAAGTATATTATAGATTAAATGACTAAAGATTCAACATTATTAACTAGTAATTGTGATTCAGTGTTCAAATGGGTTTATGATCATAACAAATACTAGGAATTAGAAAATGATAGACCACACCTAATTCACCCCTATTAGGTGTGTCTGTATCAGTCTAATGGGATTAATATGTTCTGGACTGGAAGTTATTTGAATATTAAGACACCCTTGGAAGTATTTTAATTAAAATGAGATATTATTAGTGTTAAGTTAGATGAATTTCATCTGATTTTTATTTTTGGTGTTTTATTTTATTATTACACATTGAGACTATTCTCAATTTTTTTTAAAACTATCCACTTTTGGGATACCAACTTCACAGTTTGTTCTTTAGATAATCACAACTTATTTTAAGGGAAAATTATTCATGTAATTGAGATGTTTATTCCATTATTATTAGGAACACTATATCCCTCCCATTCCCCAATGTTTGAATTTCAACTTACTAACAGCCTCACCTATACATGAATCCATTTAGAGCACTGTCACAGATGAACTAGGGGAGTTCCAAACAAACCTAGTCTCAACAATAGAGCATCCAGTCTCAAAGATGTTTAATAGACTAAAATAAAAATAGGTTTCTGAACACATTTTTATCAAACTTATTTTCCATTACAATCTCTTGAAATCATGGTTCTGACAAAAATTAGAGTAAAATCATATTACCATTCATCATGATAAAATTATTCAGAAACTCCTAGGAATACTTTTTTTTAGAAAAAAATATAATCCTTCCCTTGAGAAATTTGAAGTAACATAAGTATTTCATCTTTTCCAACATTGAAATCTCAAACATCAAATTCAATTCAATGTCATATTATTTTATAAAAATTATTTATTTTCAAAAAATATTATATTACCAATATAATTAATAATAATGAAGAATTCCTTTTTTTCTTTCTTTGATTCATAGGTTTCTTTCCACTATTTATTTTTTTAATTATGATGATTTAAATCTTGGGTTAATATTCAAATACTGAACCCTTATATATTATTTTAACCCACACAACACTTTCTTCCACTTACAAACACATCTTCTATATCAATAAATAATAAATAACCCATTAAAATAGCTTATTTTAAAATCAATAAATCACTGGTTAGAAGTTAAAATAAAGTTTATTAGAAAATTTCAATCCATAATCAAATACAAAGGTACTGATTCCAAATAAAAATTATTTCTTATCTAAGTATAATGCCTTCTTGTTCCTTAACGTAAAACTCTTTTTTGAGTACACTATTAATAAATCCTGATTTCACATCAATATAAAAAATATTTTATCTATTTTTATAGATTATATTAAAAAATATTATTGAGGTATTAATCATAGTAGCTAGAGTAAATACCTCCTCAAATTTAATGAATTCAACTGGAGAAAATCCACCACAAACAAACCTTGTCTCATTTCTTATTAGTTTTCCCTTTTTATTTAACTTTTTATGGAACGCCCATTTTGTTAAAATAAAATTATTGTTTATTATATTTGGAAATTAATTCTTATTTTTTATCTTATAGAACTTATTTAAATACTCATTCATTATTGTATCCAGTCTTGATACTTCAATGCATCTTTTATATTTCCCAATTCAACCTGATAAATCTGTGTGATATGTGATATTATATGAAATGATCTCCAACTTTATATCAATATTTCATGATGAAAAGTGATTTTATAGACCTCCAATTTCATCCTTAACCATTCATAAACTATATTTATGTATTCTTAATCACTTTACATGGAAGAATTAATATCTTATTCATTCCCATTATTTACACGAACAACACATTAACAATTTTTCATATCAATTATTTATTATATTCATTATCTAAAGAAAGTGTTTATGATTGGTTACACACAATATATGAGTTATCAAACACCTTGAAATCATTAAAATTAATTATTTTCTTAAATTATATATTTTATTAGTGATATCCTTTCCACTCTGGTATATATCCAAAGAAAATCATTTCAAAACCTCTTTTATCAAACCTATTCAAATTTAATACCATAAATTTAATGAAATAAGGACTAGAAAATAAACATTGATACATGATTATATGGGTATTATAATTATATATCTCAAAAAAATACATAATGAATTTTTAATTATATGGACATAAATTTCCAATGGGTACTACCGTCCTAATCACTTTTCACCAAATGAAATGAAAACTAACATATTACATGATCATAGTTTGAGATATCTCCACTAAACATTGATTCATACATTCAATAACAACATTTTATTATGGGGTATATGATGCAATACAATCATGACTAATCCCATGAATCTATAATTACTCCTAAAATATATCAATCTGATATTTAACTCCATTATTTGAATGGAACCTCATTAAGGATTAACCACATTCCTTCTTGATACCCCTCTTAATACTCCTAAACAAATTCAACTCTTCATACTTATTCTTCCTGAACATGATGAAATTGATTTTAGTGAATTAATTAATTTAAAATTTGAAATAATTTCCCCCATTCATCTATTTTTTCTCATCGTTATAAAAATATCCAAATAGAAAAGTTCTATGGGTTGAGCCATTTATATCTGCACTACATTGGGTGACGAATTCATAGTCTTCCTTTTTTTGATATATAGATAATTACAAATTATTTTATATCATTACCAATGAAAAATCATGAACATTATATAAATATGTTAAATCATTAATGAATCTTTAGACAATGTGACTAAGATATCAATTCCACTACTCTTTCTCATACTTCATGATTAAGTAGTAGAAATGTTTTACATCTCCCACCTGAAATAAGTTTCCATTAGTCGACTGCCTTCAATTCAGGGCCCAACCATCTGGTAATATCACCACCAAAAATTTTTGTTTTCAAAATTAATTTTCATTTTCCCCATCATATATAAAATAAACAAATATAATGTTATGTTTTAAACCATTTACAAAAGGCGTACCCTTGGAATTCAACTTCTCTTTAACAATTTCACTCGAGAATTTTTTTTTCATTTTAACTGCCCCATCATTGGTAAATGTTAAAAACTATTCTTTAATATTATTTTAGACTTTATTAAATGTATTATAACCTATAATTTGAAATAAAAACCCGGTTTTGAGTATCTATGGGTCAAACCTTTGAGAATCCTTCAAAAAAATTGCATAATGACAGATATATAATCACTTTTCACTTTATTCTTTTGAAATATTAACTCAATTTTAATACTCAACTGTACTTATAAAATGGTTCAGAACCCCTCATCTAAGTGACACTTCTTATCTCATCTTTCATAGACATTATTTAAAACAGGAAACTGGTTCTTCATTTTAACTCCTAAATTTGAGGCCTTATTTAATATTTTTCTCATTTGAGTGAATTAACTCCACCTCAATTCTAGAAATAAGATACCTCTAGAATTCTTTAGATATATACCATTATTAAAAAAATTATTTTCCTTGTTTCTATAGGATCTATAAAAAAATAACATCCCAATAAGGTAAATATTATATCATTTAATAATCACTATAAAGACTGTGAAAATTATTTTTCATTGTACTTAAAACCAAATATATGATATCCTTTTGAAAAAAGAATAGATTTAAAAACTAATTCTCATCATTTTAGGATTTCTTATTATGTTTTAAACCTTTTAATTTATTGTAGATTTTATATTCAAGTTAACATTTATATTTTTTTAATATTTTCGAATTATTTTTTAGAGAAACTTTATTCTTATTCATCCAATTAAATTTTAATTTAACATTATTATCATTGAATTTATGACTTTATATATCCATATAGTGATATTTTTAATTATTTTAATGTTAATAAACACCCATTATGGTTTCACTTTTCTTATGAATACTCTTTAAACTTTCATAAACATTATGTATTGATTTTCAAAACTGAACATGACCTTCTTAAGTTGATTATCAGCTTTAATTTTTTTCTATAAGTATGTTATATTTACTTTTATATGATTTTAACCTTTATTTAAATGTTTATCTTCTTCTACTTTATAAGTTAGTCATTATATTTATCCACTTATTTCACTAACTATTGCACTATTTCTCTACATTCTACAAAAACTAACTTGGAGCTATAGGTTTTCCCAAATTTTTTACACTCTTTATTAATAATAGTGTTATTGAAAATAAGTTCCTTCAAATAATTATTTAATATAAAATACATGTTTTTCTATTATTCATCTACTCCACTAGAGAACTATTTTTTATTCACCTTGTAAATCAACAACTTCTCACCATGATCACTTAGTACTAAATAACTTCTACTTTCAGTATCATCATCCTTTAACATCGAGATGTTTATAGAGAAATGGTCAATTACTCCATAGATAAGAAACTTATCAGTAGTTTACCTCAGTATATATCATTACATTTTTAGACATTTCTTGATATAAGTAACATGCGTTTGTCAAAATTGACCCTAATATCTCCATCTGAGTACGAATCTTGACATTCCTCCCTGATATCCTTATAATTATTTTCATTCTTAAGAGATTTAAATGATATTAATTAATTTACTTTACATTTATTATTGAAATAAATAACTTTCCTATATTTATATTCCACTAAATTACTACGCAAGTCATCAAGTGAAAATAAAATCAAATACAATATTCTAGGGAAAAAAACCTTATCATCAATCCTATCCAGAAATTTATAAATATAGTCCTTGACTATTATGGAACTTTATAGTGTTTCTATAAATAATTTATTTGGAATGATAATCTATTTAACTCTCGGGAAGGAATTATCAATTTCATTTTTATCAATCATACAAATGTTTTCAAATTGTTTTTGTAATATTTTTGTATTAGCCTCCATTACTCTGATATTCCCCTCAAGAATATTTCATAGATTTCCCAATGCTTATTCTACTATATTGATCCCTATTAATCCTATTAACTCTATTTCTAAAAGTGATGCTAAGATAAAATTCCATTCATTCCCATTAATCTCAATATTATTCTCATCAGTTAGAGGCAATGATGTGCCCTACACGGTTAGAGTAAAACCTTATTTTACTATTTCTAAAACATCCATACCCAATGATAGAAAGTAAAAAAACATCCTTTTAATTCAAAAAAATGTAATTTTTATTATAAAATGTGGGAAATACTATTTATTAATTTAATTTTAGTAATTTATGATGAAAAAAATTCTGATCCAACTAGAAAAATATAGATAACGTATCACCATACATTCAAAAACATTAATGTATTAAAAGGGAACAAAAAACTCTGAAACAAACTGTAGAATAAAATAAATGCTTCACCCTCACCCTTTATCTTATTTAGATATTTGATAGTTCATGCATGAGTATCACACAAGTCCATAATGTTTTCACTTTATCAAAATACTCAAAAAATTATTTTTAACACACGTCAAATCATAGTGAAGTGCTTCACAAAGAAACTGGTGTATTTTATCAAAATTATAAAAAACCAACATCTACATCTAGAATCATTATATTGTAATCAATAATCTTCACGGTGTGATCTATAAAGCCTCTTAATCTTAATAAGCACTAATTTTTCATGGCCTCAGTCATTATGATTAAATGATAGTCTACATGACACAACATTCACCCCCATGATACAATCATGTTTTCCAACCCAAATGGGGAGAACATAAAAAATCATTTATTACCTTTTATTGTGTGCTATTTATATCATAAATGACCAAACTAATATAATTTATAGTTATATAACCAAATAATATCATAAATGATAAAATTTTGATGTGAGGTGTTTTGAATTCACTATTGATCAAGCATACCATCACTATGACGTGAACCAAAAATTTTTATTGTGATTTACTCTTCAATTCCAACTCCTATAAAAAATTCAATATCAATCTTTTAAATACTTCCAAAAACTTATAAACACCATTATATTTCCAAATGGTCTTCACCATACATAAAATTATTTTAATTCATCTGTGTTTGAATGCTATTAATTTATTTAAATTTATGCTAATGTGTTAACAAAGAAAGAAACAAGAAGTACTTATATTTCATCTCAATTAACCTAAAAAATCTATCTTTTTGAAAGAAACACTTCTATAGGAGACTTTAACTTTAAACAAATTTGTCACTCCCTTTTTTTATTTTCTTCATTAATTTTTTTCCTTTTTTTCTTCGAATTTGCTTTTGAGTTTCGGGTTTTTTCGGATCAAAATTATAATTTTTGGGTAATTTTTCTCTTATTTCATGGGTTATGTGCATGGTTGAGGGGAAACCATGTGAACTCATGATGCTAATTTCAATTCTAGTTAATTCTACTTTTTCATGGTTGGAGTTTCACAGTTTGTGCATCATTTGTCACAAACCACGTGGATTTAAGGAGAAACCGTGTGGGTCCTTAGGGGTATATGTTCAATAGAGAAAAACTTAAGCATGATTAGCCAAACTGTGTGGAAGGCTTGTGATTGGATCTTCAATTTTTTATAGAACCATGTCACATGGTTGACATATGGGTTTCCAAACCATGTGGCCAAACCGTGTAGGTGCCTAATGTGTCTAGTAAGGGGTTCATGGTTGCACACAATTTTGAAAAATATATGTCTAAACCATCTATGTTTCCCAGGTCTCAAATATGTGAAATTCCATTTCTAACCTCTTCATGTTTTAACCCAAAAATCATCCCTTTCTCTCCATTTTGTTCTTTTGACTCATAAGAGGCTTCCCCATTCATCCTCAATTATCTCATCCACTTCCATGGTGGACCCAAGTGGATTTATTTAAATTTTGGAGGCGATTTTTTAATGTATCATCCCCATATTTTTCTTATATTCTTTCTAATATCATTTTATTTTGAGTAAATTTCCTATCCTTGTTCTCTTGGGTCTAGGGTTCTTATTTTATTTAGTTTTAAATTATTGGGTTTTCATTATTATGGTTCCTTGTGAATCATCTTTCCTTCTTGTACCCCCATGGGGTTGTTCTGTGTGATGTTGTTGAATCTCTTGTAGTTTTAGGTATGATCCCTTTTCATTTGGACTTTAAATTTATGAATACTTTGATTTATTTATTTTCACACCTAACTTGGATTTTAATTATTAATGTATGATTTTTAGAATAAATGTTTGATGTGAAGTGATGTGATTTCAGCTTGGTAATAATTGTTTGAAATGGTTGTGTTACGGTTTGCACACAAAGTTCTTGAGGAAATTCCTAGTTGGCCCTTGTAAATATGTTTTTTATTTGAAATATTGTTTTGGGTTTCCAAAATGGGGTTTTAATTGTATTCCCAATTTCTAATTTGGTGTGTGTGTGGTTCTTTAAGAAGTGGTTTAACATGTGACAGTTATATGAGACCCGATTGGAACTTTTGAACTATATTCATTAGAAACCCCTCCTTAGAATGATTCTGTTTCCATATTTTTGAAATGTGGTGGGAATTCTATCATCTTGGGATATTCCCTATGTATTGACAGTTTGATGGTAGGGGACTATTACTCGGAGTTCCTAGGGTGGTGTTTGATTGTAATGAATTTTATTTATGGTTCGTTGCATGGAATTATTTGGAACACCCCATTGTGGTCATGAGATTGGAACCTAGAATAGAAAAGATGACTTATGATAACTCTGCCTACACTAGTTTAGGATTTCTCTCTGGATAATGGAACTTAGTAGGACCTTGCACTGCTTTAGGAATGTTCCCCTTGTTTAGGCTAGGAAGGGTATTACTGAGCATTCAAGCTAGTTGATGGCATCATGTTAGGCATGCCTACATGATGAATTGAGATAAATGGATTTTGATGTGTATATTTTAATGGTAATGAGTGGAAAGAATATGTTTATATATTTTATATAAAACATGAAATTGATGGATCTTGTATTTAAATGAAATGTTTTGGGAATAGATTATTTGGGCATGCCACTTGAGTTTCAATACTTAAACCTATAATTTATTCTGGTTTTTATTCTTGGGTGAATTTTATAGCTTGGTCTCGATCACCGTGGGTGATATTGAGTCTTGGATTGGGAATTTACCTATGGTGTCCCATGAAGTGTGTAATGGTTTTCAGGCTCGGTTTTGGGTTTTTTCCTTTTTTATTTGTTTGTATTTTATATTTATATGTTAATGTTGTTTAGTTGTTTTTTTGTTTATTTTTGGGCTTCTCTATCTATTTATACTATTTCATTTTTTATTGGGATAAATCATTCCCATTGGTTCTCGATGATGTCCATATAGCTTCTCGAAAGACTGGGAGGATTGAGAATGCCTCTCGCGCCTTATTGTTGGCCAGCTCGAGTGACCAATTCAGGGTTGAACTGAGGTGGTTCAAAAAAAAATGGTATCAGATCGAGGTTCTATAGAGTAACTAGCTTTCAAATAGCCCTTTTTTATTTGGGATGTTAGGGTAGATGCAGTTCGATTTTAAGAACATGGGTTTTAGGAATAAGGTTGTTTTTTAACAACACATCATGTGACGAACCATGGGTTACCATGGGAGGTTGGTTTTTTCATAATTTATTGGGTTCTTGTGAGTTATTTGGTGTTTGGGGAAATGAACTGGGAGTTGGCCAGTGGTTTTAGTGAGCTTTCAGGGCCTGGAAAACCATTTGGAGCTAAGTAAATGGTTCTGAAATTCTCTCTAAGATGGTTTCATGATTAGAATATGGCCACCAACTATATAACCATGACACCCATCAATAGTAGGTTCCCCTAGTGACTTGTTTTAGCATTATGGATTTTGAAATTGTTTAAAAAAACTTATTTAAAATTATGGAAAACCGGATCTCAAGTGGTAATGCTTAGGATTTTGGAAATGATAAATGATTCTTCACATTTATTCATTGAATTTTTTGGTAATTTTTTTTCATATAAAATGATTTATGAAAAATTGGTTTTTTAATTAATGTATATTGATAAAATGTGGTATTTTTTAAATTAAGGAAGTGGTTTAAATGAAAAAGGATGGATTTTTTATTGGAAATCATTAGTGTTTTTGGGGAATGAAATATATTAATGTGTATAATTTTAATATGGTTTTTAATTTAGTGATGAGTGGTTATTTTTTAAAAATCATTGTGGAATTTCTGTGTTGGTTTCCTTTTATGTTTAGTGTTTTCTTGTGATGGGTTCTTATTGGTGAGTCAGGTTTGGTTGAGTTCTTGGTTTTATTTATTTTTTGTTTAGTGCACGCCCCATCAAATATTTGATTGATATTCAAGGTGCATCTATGATTATTTTTCCATTAGTAGACCCTCTGGTTTATCACCCAAGGACTTCCTTCTTGAGATTCGAAAGCTAAAACCTTGTCTCTTTAATGATGAAGGGGGTCCTTTTGATGCAGAAGAGTTGAAATGATTAATCAAAAGGATGTTCAGTTTCCTTATGTTTCTTGAGTATTTAAAGGTAAATTTTATAACTTTTATGATCGAAGGTTAAAGTTGGAAGTGGTGGAAGTTGGTATTCCAGCTTAAGCCTCGGGAGGACCTCTCCTAGGGATTCTTCAAGGCCTCATTCATCCAACAGTTCTTCTCAAAGATTATGATGGTGAAGAATGAAAAAGAGATGTGTCACCTTCAACAAGGTCAGGGATTTTTGATAGAGTTTTTTTTTAATTTTTAGGATCTATTTCCTTATATTCTTGAGTGGGATGAGTATTCTTATATATTTTCTTGTAATTTAAATAATAGGAATCATCCTAATTTGCAGTCGAGGGTGTTAGAGGTTGGATTAACTGCTTTTTTTGACTTGGTGAGGAAAGATATTCCTGTTGATGTTGTGCTATATGGGGTGCTCTAGATAGTCAATATTCCATTACTCTCTAGAATCAGTTAAGGTAATTACAGTGCAGGGATCGAGAAGCAACCTGAATTTGGCTTTTCTAGTAACAGAATTAAGAGTCCTCATGATATTTCATCGGCTTCTTTAATACACCAGACCCTGGTGTGTCATCTATTTGGTAGGTTGGCTCAAAAGAATCCATTATGTCCAAAAGATCCAAATACATTCCATACCTATATATGACTAGGTAACATTAAATGGTTATATCGAGGTGTTTCAAGGAATCCACAGGGTGGAAAATCCACCCCTTCATAAAACACCCCAGCCCGTTTCCATTATTTTGATGTCTGTCTGGGTCCAGTTTAAAGTTTCTTTTATTTTGATGGTTATTTTTTTATTTTTTGTAGTGATCCATTTTGGAAACTCTACTTTAATGGAAGTTTCCTATTTGAAAATTTGGATTTTCTAATTTTGGGTGGAGGTGTGTCCCATTGTGCATCATTTTCATACCGCTTCACATTTTGGATAAAAGTGGATGATGTGTGTGTATCTTATGAGTGTATATTTTAGTGGATGTGACTTGTTAGAGTGAGGAATGTGGTAATGACCTGGATTTCCCTGGGCCATTCCATTGTGAAAAAACTAGTTTCTAGGTTGTTCTGGGGGCTATTGGTGACTCCTTTCACGAGTTATCCAAAAATCCAGTTTGAACCATGGACATCAGTGAGTCGGGGGCATCAGCATCGGTGATTCAGAGAGACATCAACATCGGTGAGTCAGGGGAGTTTTCATCTGTGAGTTAGGGGAATTGGCATCAGTGAGTCAGGGTCATAGACATCGGTGAGTCAGAGGCATTTGTGTCGGTGAGTCAGGGCATCAATGAGTTAGGGCATTGGTGAGTTGTTGCATCTGTAGCTCAGCGTTAGTGGATAAACGTCATTAGGTCGCATCAGTAGCTCCCCAATAGGTGGATTAGCATTAGTAGGTCGCATCGGTAGCTCACCCATTGGTGGCTCAACATTAGTGACTCACCAATCAGTGGCTCATTTCTAGATTTTCCAATTCTTCGTAGGTTTCCATTTCCACCCCTCTTACGTTTTATTTGACATAAACCATTCTTAAAGACTTTTTTGGGTGTTTCCAAAGGCATTTCAAAGTATAATAATTATATATTTAATATCCTAATTTTTGGGGTACTTTGAGATAGTCAATCCACTTAATCATTTCCACAATCCGACTTTAATGGATTTGGAACTGTTTCCATCCGTTGATATGAGATTTGGATTTTTTAAATCCGATGTCCTATCTTATATTTTTACTTGTTGAGCCTAGAGACTTCTTTAGTGGATGAGTTTTTCACCTGTGGTAGAGACCTTACTTGCTCAGTTTTCTTGGAGTTTCTTGTTACTCTCACGATCCCCTGTTCTAGCGCCATGAGGAGCTTTGGTCTCCTGTTATTTCCAGTAGATATTTATTTTTTCTCTCTTTAAGTGTGCATCATGCAGGGTGGGTGTAAAAATGATTCCTTATAAGGAATGGGTGAATAATTTTCATAAAATTAGAAATAAATAAAAAGGGTATTTTCTCCCACTTGTGTGATATTTCTATGCCCTTCGTGATGGTCTACACCTAGGGGCCAATTGGATGCGGGACTCTGGGGTCATTATCACTCCTTCATCTTGAGGAAGGTATGTCTCAACATCATGATATCCATTTATTCATCTTAAATAATTCAAGGTTTGATTGAATGGTATCAAAGTTAATGGTTTAGTGATAAGATAGAGTTGGGATTTAGGCACAATGAGGATGGCATGGGTTTGTAGGGAAACAATGGTAGGTGATCTTGGTGGATGACATAAGCCAGGGAAGACCAGATAGGACCTAGGATTTAAGGCCACCCTGTGATCTGATGCCAGAAATATTAACTTACCAAATGACCAAATGAGACTACATCATTTGTGGGGTAGAGACCCTTGGAAAGGTGCATGAATCATGATGACTTGTGTTATTTTTTTTTGGAATTTTTTGGAAATTAAATTGATAATTGAATATGATTAAAATATAATAGATGTTAATAAAATAACAGGTTGGGAGTGTATTGATGTTTGATCACCTGTTTTATTTTGTTATCCATGTTTCTCTTCGAATTTTTGTGGTTGTATGCCTTTTGAAAATCATGGTTGTTGGTGGTCTTTACTTGCACACTGGTGGTGTTCTGTTTGTTTTTATTACGATGTTTTATATTTAGTCGTAACAAGAATTCTACATAATAATGTATACATGGTTAATTAATTAGATGCCACCTGATCAAACCTATTTTGTGATCACTCTAGTTATTTAAAGTGTAATTAAAGAACCTCTGTTGGCTAAATCTGAATACCCTTGGCTTGATGGTGAGGCTACATGCTGTCTGTTTTATGGGGTTCTTCTATTGTGTAGGTTGTGGGTATAGGGGCGGACATGGGAGTTGGTTCTATGAGAAGGGTGTGGTATGTGTGTACAGTAGATCTGTGGTTTAATGGTAGTTGTTTTTGGCTTGGTGTGTGTAGGAATTTCAGGTTGAGAGACGGATTGATTGTGGAATGTATGGACTTGTAGGCAGTGGGACTACCTTTATTTGTGTTGTGGATGTTGAGATATTTTTGGAAATGGGACTATAATGTGTTTATGGGCTTGTTATGTAGTGGGACTACATCCAGGGGTTGTTTGGATAGAAGGGATATAGGTTTGGGGGAAAGGTCATGATTGTGTAGTAAAACTTTGATGAATGATAGTTGGTAGTGGCTGAACAGGTGTCTAGGGAAAAAGGGGGTGTGTTGTGGGACTCTGGGTTGGTTGTTCTATATATTTTTTATGAATGGGTGTTTAAATAGAAATGATTTACCTTGGTCCCTCTTCCCTTGTTCAATGTTGTTCTTGATAGTTTCCCCAGATAGTATTGGAATAAATTAAAGTAAACCCCATAATTAAGGAATGAAAAATGGATAAATGAAAAATGGATTGGGGTTATGCTTTGGTAGTGGCTATTTTTGTGGTGGTGGATATAGGGGCAGTAGTAGGAGTGGTCCTGGTGGGAGGGTTGTTTGTTTAGAGACCCATAGGTTGGGATGAGTTTTTTTACTTATATGTAAAATTGTAGTTCCCTATGATTTCTATACACACCCCACCCTCATTGAGAACCATGTTGCGAAAACCCCCATTTCATAGGGGAGGGTGCCTTTCCCACCATCTTGGTGGGAGGATGGATGGATGGTTACTGTCTTTCTTCCTCACACCCTCTTTTGTGTTCTTGTTTCTTGAGCATATCAAAGAAGGCTGTAATGACTTGAGGCTTACCATAGTCCAATATCCTTTGGGAAATATTGTTCTCCCCTGTGTTTTTTGGATGAGGCATATGTGTATTTGGGAGAGAGGCATGGTTTTTGTGGATCAGGTGTCTGCGGGTGATATGTGTGGTGTGGTTGAGGACCATGGATTCAAAAAAACCAAATATTATATCAAAGGAAGAAAATGTTTCTAAGGCCATTAAAGTATGATTATTTCCAATAAAACACAGTTTGAGTATTTCAAAGTCCCCCAAGTGTCAAGATATTAAAGATATAGTTAATATCCTTTGAAATGACTTTGGAAACTCCCAAATAAGGATTTAAACATGGATTACATCAAATAAAATGTAAAAGGGGGGAAACTGGAAAACTGGAAAAACGGGAAATGATTCACCGATGGGAGAGTCAAAAACAATGATCTACTAATGTGTGAGCTTCCGATGTGACCTATTGAAATGGATCCACTGACACTGAGCCACTGATGGGTGATCTACCAAAGTTGATCCACTGACGCTGAGCTACCGACGCAATGAATCACCGACGCCCTGACTCACCGACACCGACACCCCTGACTCACCAACATTGACACCCCTGACTCACCGATGCTGATGCCCCTAACTCACTGATGTCGATTTCCCGGACTCACCAATGATGAGACCCCTGACTCACCAACGCCGACACCCTTGACTCACTAATACTGATAATTCAAACTGAATTTTTGGCTAACTCTCTGAATGAGTCATCCACAACCCCCAGAACAACCCAACACTAGTTTTTCCCAATGTAATTGCCCAGTTAAATCCATGTTAATACATCAGATACCTCATCGACTATTGTTGTCCTTCAGAATCTAAAACCAAACTCAGAAAAATAGGGGTCTGAACAACCACTCCATAACATACCTCTCAGGGACCAACCACCCTGCGTTGTTCAAAAATTGGAGAGAAAACCAAAACATCTAAGGACACCTCATTGACGTCTATCTCCCGAAAAACTATACAAACCGTAATGACTCACCACCAGGACATATATATTAGGGAACCTTTCCTAAATTTCAATATACTATCTTGTTTGGGCAGCACCAACTCATCCACAAGGGTTCAATCGCATCTGCATTATTGTTTCTTAATTAGGGATCAGGTCCTCCCCTCCCCATAGTCAGGACTTTTCACAGACATTAAGAGAAAAAGTAAACAATTCATATAATAATGAACAAGGTCATGCAGTACATCATAAAATGAAGCACAAAAAAAACAAAGAAACGAAAATTAGAAATTTTTTTGGTACTGGGCACACATCTATGCCTCTAGCTTGCATGTACTATCCTCCAGGCCACCATGCCTCCACAACACGTGAACCAATGGAATGGTCCATCCATGAATCACCTTTTCTTCATGATACTAAATTATTACCAACCACTCTATTAACTTCATGCCATAATCGATATCAAACTCTCCCTAGTTAATGATGTGGGATTCAACATGTAGATATTTAAGGATATGAGAGACTTGGAAGACGTCTTGGATTCTCTCAAACCACAGTGGTAATGATAACTGATATTCCACCTTTCTAATTAATACCAACACCTCAAAAGGTCTGATTAACCTAGGAGAAATCTTTCTCCCTCTACCAAACCATTATTTCCCATGTCGAGGAGAAACCTTCAAGAAGATATGGTTCCTAAACTGAAACTACAAAGGCCTCCTCCTATGATCAGTATAAAAAGTTTGATGGTCCTGTGTAGCCTTCGTCCACTCATGGAAAAACTAAACCTTTTCTGTCGTAACATACACCACATCCAAATCAAGATTGGATGTTTCCCCAACTTTCGTCCAGCATAAGGGTGAATGACTCGGTCTCTCGTATATATCTTCAAACGAAGCCATACAAATGGAAGAGTGATTTATATTTATGTGTGAAAAATATTCCAATGAAAAATTTCGCACCCAAGACCCACTAAAGTCTAGAATTCATGCCCACAACATGCCCTCCAACGTTTGGATGATCCTCTATGTCTGCCCATCTATCAGAGGATGGAAGCAGTGTTGAGGTGTAACTAGGGGCCAAAGGCATGCTGAAATACCCTCTAGAATCGCATTGTAAAACATGTATCTCAATCCATGAAAATGGAATTTGGGACTCCATTCTCCCACACCACCTCATCCACATACCTCTGTGGTAAGGAATCTGCTACACTAGACTCCTTGATTGCTAAAAAGTGAGCATATTTCATCAACCGATCCACTACTACCCAAATGTCATCACATCCTCCTGGAGACTTGGGTAATAATATGATTAAATTCATTGAGAATCCATTCCAATTCCACTCAAAAACATCTATGGGATACAACAAATTGGCAGGAACACAAATCTCAACCTTCACCTGCTTACACACTAGGCACATTTCCACAAACTCTGCCACTTCCCGCTTCACCCCAGGCTACAAAAACTATTCCCTCAAGACTCGGTACAACTTAGAGACTCCTAGATGCTCTGTTAGGGGTGATATATGGAAATCATGGAGAACTCCCTCACACATTTTCACTAGATCAAATAGCTTCCCACAGAACAACATCTGATTTTGACCAGCCTCCGACTATCCCTCCAAAGCATCACCCTTACCAAAGCGATCACATATAACATATGCATCTGAGTCTCCCCACTTCTACTCTTCCACCTTACACATCATAGAATACTCCACTGTCATCTAAAGCATTCATCCTCTACCTCCATCCATTTTTACATATAAGTGTAATGAAGCCAACTCCACCATCACCCTCCAAGCGTCTGAAGATTCCCAAACCACTTCCTTATATGACTTTCTGCTCAAATAATTGGCTATAACATTTCCCTTCCATGAGGTGTATGCTATCTCAAAATCATAATACTATAGAAACTCCATCCACCTTTTCTACAGCAAGTTTAGGTCTCATTGGGAAAAGATATACCTGAAGCTCTTGTGATCCATGAAGACCACAAAGTACTCCCCAATGAGGTAATGTCACCACATATTTAGCACAAACATGACCATTTCTCCTTCCAGATCATGAGTGTCATAGTTACATTCAGGTGGACATAACTATATAGACCCATAAAAGATCACTCCCCACTGATTCATCAGCTCACCTCCAATCCTAGACTAGAAGCATCATAGAACACCTCCAACATCACCCCTTCCTATATCATCCTGAGCACTGGATCCCTGACCATGTTTCCCTTCATATTTTCGGGCACTTCTTGGAAATAATTGCCCCACACAAACTATTTTCCTTTTATAGTTATCGAAATCAAGAGAGATTATATTAAGGAGAAATATCATACCAATCTCTTGTAGTATCCAGTTAGATCATGAAAACTGTGAACCTCTACCACATTCTTGGTTTCTACCTAATAAACAACTTCCTAAACCTTCGATGAGTCCACTGATACAACCTTCTGAGACAAAAAATTCTCACAGAAGTGGACCTCTCATGTCCAAAACTTTCACTTGTACAAGTTTCCATAGATTTGGTGGTTCTGAAGGACCTCTAGGATAGTACTATGATGATTCGTATGCTCCACCTCTAGCTTCAAGTTGATCAGGATGTCATCGATGGATATGAAGATGAACTGGTGAATAAACACATGACGGATTGAGTTCCTATTCCTCATGAACATAGATAGTGCATTCATAACACCAAATGAAATAACCACGAACTTGAAGTTCCATACCTACACTAGAAAGCAGTATTCTGGCTATAACCCTCCTTCACCCTCAACTGGTGATATAAAAACAAAAAATAAATCATGGAAAACCAACTCAATCCCTTAAACTAGTAAAAAAGGTCATATATCCTCAGGGGATGGTAAAAGTGATTGTCGTTACCTGATTCAGTCTGTGGTAGTCTATGTAGAGCCTCAGACCACCATCTTCCTTCTTTGCAAATAAGACTGGAGCACACCACACCGTAGAGGTAGTAGTTCCAGCAGGGCCAGAAGTTGTTTGAGGTATGCTCAGTCTGTTTAGAACTCTTTATTCTTCTTTGATTGATTTAGGGGCCTCTCTCTCATTTATTTCACCTGGTATAGTCTATGATCTGGGAATAGACTTTGAGAGGATTCTCATGCCCTTAGTGTTGAGTATTCCAGTTGGAGGTCAGACCAATTTGTTACATGTTTTCTGGGGATATAGATTGATGTTGGGGATGGATTAGTCTAGTGGGGATCTTTTTATGCTATAGATGAAGCCATATGATATCATCCTTGGAATCAACTAGTTGTTTTTTGTGCACACTGTTATTGACTGTTTCTGAAGAAGAGTCGTGTTTTCAGTCATGGCCAACCAGCATAAAGAATTTTTTAGTGAGTAGGGATGTCAGTTGGGCAGTCGGTATATGAATATTCTTATCTCCTTTACGGTCGAGCTATCGGTGGGATCAGTGGAAACATAGATGGTGGAGGTAACGAGGGTTGTTAGAGAGTTATTGAATGTCTTCCCAGTGGTGTATGGGAATCTAACCCATCAATGTGATGTTGAGTTCGGAATAGACTTTCAACATAGTGCCTGTCCAATTTTGAATGATCCCTATCCGATAGAACCTTCTGAGTTGCGGGAGTTATGGATTCAGGTTGATGATCAGATGAAAAAGGGTTTTATCCAGCCTTGTGTGTCACCGTGGGGTGCTCCAATTTTGTTCAAAAAGAATGAAAATGGTGGTCTCAGGCTATGCATAGACTACTGGAGAGTGAACCACGTAATGGTCATGAAAAGTTACCCACTTCTTATGATTGATGATTTTTTAGACCAGTAAAATGGAGTAGTTTGGTTCTCTAAGACTGATCTATGATATTGATATCACTAGTGGAGGGTGACGGAGGAAGACATCCTGATGGCAGCTTTCTGGTGCAGGTTTGAGCACTTCGAGTTCATGGTCCTACCCTTCAGTGTTACCAATGCACCAGTTGTGTTCATGGGGGTCATGAAATCCATCTTTCGCATGTTCTTGGACCGGTTCATCACAGTTTTCATTAGAAAAATTATGATATACTCAAGGTTAGAGGATTAGCACATTGAGCATCTAAGGACTATCTTATCGGTCATTTGACACCACAAGCTCTACGGGAAGTTGTCAAAGTGAAAGTGTTGGATGCAAGAGGTGCACTTCCTTGGAAACATGGTGCCCCAACAAATGATAGAAGTGAATCCATAAAAGGTCGAGGTGGTTGTTTCTTGGGTATCACCCAAGAACATTGTAGAGGTTCCGATCTTCCAAGTTATAGCAGGCTATTTCCATAGGTTCATTCCTGACTTCTCTTGAGTTGTGGCTCCGCTGACAGATTTAACCAGAAAAGGCCAGGCCTTTGTGTGGAGTGAGAAATGTCATGAATTTTTAATCTACCTAAAAGAGAATCTAGTCATTGCCCTAGTGCTTAGTTTATTGAAAGAATGGGTTATATTCTAGGTGTTCTGTGATGCTTTTGGACTAGGTCTGGGATGTGTGCTGAAGAAGTAGCAGGGAGTGATCTCTTATGTGTCTAGGAAGTTATTTCCACATGAATGTAACTATGATACCCATGATATGGAGCTTACAATGGTCATTTTTGGGATGATGTTGTGGCTAAATTACCTCATTAAGGAGTGATTTGGGGTCTCCATGGATCACAAGTTCTTGAGGTATATCTTCTCCCAGTGAGACTTGAACTTATGACAGTACTGATGGATGGAGTTTCTCTAGGATTACGACATTGATATCTCCTAAAACATAAGAAAGGGGAACATGGTGGATGATGCCTTAGGATAAAAGTCAATGAAGGAGGTAGTCCTGGAATCAACAGATTCTTGGAAGGAAATGGAGGAGTTGGTCACATTACATCTATATGTGAGAGTGGATAACAACATAGGCTGTCTATTTCTGATTATTATGTAGTATTCATTAATGTGAAAGGAGGAGGAGTCTCAGAGGGGATATATAGAGACTGAAGTGAAGTGTGATCATACTGTCTAGGGTGATGATCTAGAGGTATGGTCATATGATATTAAGAATCAAATGTTGTTATGTGGGAAGCTATTTTTTTGAGTGGAAAGGAGCAAGGGAGTTCTCCGTGAGTTCTATATCTGACCCATATCAATGCATCCCAGAGACTCTAAGATGTATCGTGGCTTGAGGGAAGAGTTTTGGTGGCCCTAGTTGAAGCGGGTAGTGGTAGAGTTTGTTGCAAGGCACCTTGTAACACCCCAATCTTCTACGGTATGATTCTCTTTTAATAATGCGATAGTGTGTGTTGTACGCAACATCGAGTTCTAACACACCACAACCAATCAAATTAGCTGTTATGAATAGTAATACCTACTTTTTGAAATTTTATAAATTTTATCTCTCAAAATGGACTTCATTCTTGGATTAAGAATATAAAATTTCGCCTAGGGGGAAATTTTGGAACTTTTCGGATAACATTTATATTTTGATGAATAGTGAAAATTACTAAATTTTAATTAAAAACAACTTTTTTAATCGAAATAATTTATATTGATAAATTATGAATTTGAGTGGTTTAAATGTATATTTAGAATATATTTTTACCATTTAATACAATGTTAGTCATTGTACATAATTTTAAGATTAAACCGGACATAAACAAGTGTCAATCTTTTGATAGTTATTATCTCTTAAAAACACACTTTTTGTTTTAACAACGGAAATTGATTTTAAATTAATTTCTACCACTTATGTGTTTTAAATTTGGAAAAATGGATTCCATATTTGGAATCAGGATTTTTAAATTGTGTAAATAGGTATCTTTTATTTTTAGACTTTTTGAATAATTACTTTGGTAAATATTTTATTTACCATGGTTAAAGGGTAAATCCGGTAAATAATGGTTAAAAAATAATATTATAATAATAAAAAATTACCCTAAAACGTATCCAAACCTTATTGGTTGATACATGTCCGACCATGGTAATCTTTGAGTCGATTTTGGACCCCATGGAGCAACTTTAAAGTGATAATGACACTTTATATTAATTAAGTTAAAATAAATACAAAAATGACATAAGCATATATCTTTTAGAAAAACATTTTTTTACATAGGGTTATATATGATGTATTTTCGATTATAAATATTCATTAGAAATATAAAACGATTTCCTACATAATGATATTTTATTTATAATTTTTAGAAAATAAATAATTTAATTTATTTATGACACAATGATGATGAAGTAATTACCATAATAGTGAAAATTAAAATAATTGATATTATAATTACCCAAATTAATATAATTTTAGACTTTTTATGAATTAAACTAATTTTCTAGGTTAATATGAAATTTTAGGATTGACTTAATGAACTTTGTTCGATGTAATCATTCTGTTATAATTTTCACAAAAATCAATTATTGAATAGTATCAAAATTGACATAAAATTGTTTTTAAAACAAATATTATATTATTAATTGATATTAAATTCCTAAAAATCTAAGATTCGGCCAAGATACTTATATAATGATAGGTGTATCATTAATGGACCACTTGGGGGTCTCTTGGATGTATATAGTATGTTTATTAACAATATAATATAAAAATACAAAGAGATATTGTAAAAGTGAAACTAATTAACTAAGAGTTAATACTTAAAAATAAGGTTAATATAGTAACCCAAACCTATCTAAATCCTATTGGTTGAGTGTTTTTCGACCTATACCCACCTTAAACTTTAAATAATCCTCTTTGGATCCATTATAAACCGAATATGAATTTATTATAAAATAATATTTCTAGCTTTTCCAAAGGTGCCCCTCACCCCTCTTATAGAAGGGCACTCACCCTTCTCATTATTTAACACCTTCGAAGCCTTTTGGTTCGGCCAACCCATGCACAAATACTCTCTCAACATCCCTAAATTCATCCTATAGGCCTTACTTTAGTTAGAAAGCCAACCTAAGGAGCCCTTTTGATAAAATCAAAAGGAAGAACCCGAAGAAGAGGAAATGATTTCACGACCCCTTTTCAAGTTACTTTCTTCTTCCACTTCATCTATCTTTGTTGTTACCATTCTAAAATAATAACTCCAGTATCTTATATATACTATGATTTTATTATAAATATGTTTTAACCATATTCATTATTCTATCCATCCTTCGAATGACATGTCACCATACGTGCTTACGTACGGCTTACCGTCTCCACGTCGTGGTGTAATTGTTATTCAATAAATTATTATTTGGATGGGTATAATAATGATGTGTAATTAATTTAAATAATAAATATAACATGATAATGATTCTGTATATATTATATACCATCCAATTAAATATTATTTTAATATCAAAAGAATGATATTGTCACTCGTGCGTACGTACGGACTACCGTCTCCACGAACGTGATGAGATTCATTCTCCATCGTAACCATTCAAGTCTAATTCTCATTTGATGATTAATCTAAGGATTTGATATAATTATAGATATGAATAATATATAACCTATCCATGAAAAACAAGGCTTACATTACAAAACATATAAAATAAAACAAGTAAGTTAACACCCGAAACAACGATAATACTAAGATATTATTAACCAAGAAATGTTAAAAGATCATATATGATATCATATTAATATATATGATTCTTGTATAATTTAATAACAATTATTTCACCATTATACAAGAGTTTATCCTACCCCAACCAAGGAAAAGTACAATGTAAGGGTTTATTTTTCAATCTCTTCATTATCTGAGGTTGTTTATACGTAATAATCTACTGGGATTTCTTTATCATCCACATCCATGTTTCTTAAAAATGTATTTCAAAACATTTTTAATATTTACAAGAATATGGGTTAAAGTAATTTATACCCTTGTTTGACTTTTTATAAGAGGTTTATAAAGGAATGTTTCTGTGGTTTTCCAAAAAAGGTTCTTTTTAACCTTTTCAACAGAATTAAGGTAAGAATGGTTTTTTAACTTATATGGCGTGTGTGGCTATTTTCTGCGGTTATAAAATCTTCAAACCATCCCTTACTATATTATAAGAAAATTTTCAAAGTAAATGTTTTATTTCATAATTATATGACTTTTAAATGATTTGAAAAAGGGATATTTCTCTCAAATAGTTTTGATTTCATCTATGCCAACATCCTTTGATGGATTTTAAGCTTATTTGAAGTTGATTTATTATGATACAAAACTTCCATATTGTATTGAAGGTTTTGTGATTTGTTTAATTGTGGATGTGTTATTTTTATACCATTCATGGTTTATGGAGAAAGTATTGACATTTCATATGCTAGTTTTAATACGAATGTTTATGTTATGTTTAAACCTGCTCATATGAAGAATGCATTGGACTTATTATGTGATGGGTGGAGCCCGCTATAGCTCCTAGATGCATCGGTAGGTCTCATGAGACAAACTAGTGTCTTGGCACAAGGCCTTGAAAAAATCTTATTTGTAGTCTTGGCACGAGGCCTTGGCTATGTGGTTTTGATAGTCTGGCATTATGAATTCCATCATTATGAAAGTGGTTATTGATATTGTATGTGATTATTCGATTAGTAGAATATCCATGTGAATAAGTAAATGGAATTATTTCATTTTATTTTTTTCATACTATGTTGAAGTTCATGTTTAAAAGGATTTTGTTTTAATTATACACTGCCTTAAATGTTTATCCTTATTTATGAAAGTTTCCGCTATATTGTTATCCTTACTGGGTATTCGAGCTCACCCCTTTTCTATGTTTAATTTTCTTTCCCAGGATGTGATGAAGTAAATTATGAATGACCTGTAGGGATATTATGAGGGGATATTAGTGTGGACTATGGAGACTATTTTATTTTAGTTTTCATTTTATGATATAATGTAAAACTTTAAAAATATATCTAGTGTTTCCAAGGCTACTAAACTAATCGGTCTTTCGAGATTTGATATTTCTTGTGATCTTGCCAATGTTATGTAATAATGCACCGACTATGGGTAACTGGGGTCGGGGCATTATAGTTGGTATCAGAGGAATTTTAGTACAAATCTTGGAAGCTAGATTTAGATAAAATCTGATTAGAGAACATAGATTTAAGATGGACTTTGAAGATTAGTATAGGATAACTTCCTAGAATTTTGGTAGTGTAGAGATTTTGTGAGTTTTCCAAGCAATACATCCATGTCTGGATACGAGCAAGTAGAGGCTGCTTTGGCACAGATGTACCTAGGGGTAAAACCCAAAAACACCTCTTTGAGCTAGACTTGAATGGGAATAGGTGCACAACAACGGGCCTTGCTGCACTCTTGGTTACGACACACCCGGGGGATATGCTTAGGATAACTCTAATTTTCTTTACAAATCATTATGAAGGGTTTATGAGTATATACTTCCTCAAAGTAAACATTTTTATGATTATGGATTATATCCACAAATAGTTCAATTTATGTTAAGTGTTTTATAATTATAGAATTATGTATTTTTCTTCATAAACTGATCTAGTTTATGCCATTGTTTAGAAATGGCACCTAGTGGAAGAAATGGAAACCGTATCAATGCACACACTCCATGTAGGGATTTCCCTCCTGATCAAGATAATTATAGTGGATCTGGTGATGCAACTGGTGTCGATCAGCTAATAACCATATTTGGACAACTCACTCAGGTTATGAATAATAACCTTACCCATATGGAGCACCCAGATCCACAACGTGGAGGATCAATGTTAGATCGCTTCATGAGGCAACAAACACCAATGTTCAATGGGAGTACAAATCCCTAAGTAGCTGAGCAATGGATAAATTCCCTAGAGAAAATATTTCAGGCTTTGGGAAGTAGGGAAAGGGGAAAAGTTATCATGGGAGTTTACCACCTCACTGGAGATGCTGATCAGTGGTGGTCATTGATTCAAAACATGAAGGAAGATGATGAAGTATCAAATATAGAATGGAGGGAGTTCAAAGATTTGTTTTTAGAAAAATACTTTCCTCATGACCATCGAGCAGATATGAAAAGGCAATTTCTATGTCTGAGACAAAAGGAGGATGATAATGTCTTAAAGTATGAGGCTAACATTACAAGGTTAGCAAGGTATGCTGGAAATTATATACGCAACCCCATAAGTAAGATTGATCATTTCTTTTATGGGTTAAAACCATTTCTCCATCGAGCATTAGTCTCACAATCCTTCTTGTCGTACAAAGACATTGTCTAATGTGCTATCAAGACAGAAAAGGAATTCTCTAAGTCATATGAATTTAAATCAAAGCAAGAGAAGAAGAGATCTGTTGATCAATCTAGGAATGGAAATAAATGGAAGAAGTGAAAAGTTGAATATCCATCCTGTGGTATATGTGGGAAGAAACACCCCGATACATTCTTAAAAGGAATGGGATTCTGTTACATGTGTGGTGAAAAAGGCCACCAAGATCTTGATTGCAAGGGGAAGAAGGAAGCTACCGATGTCCAATGCTACAATTTCAGGGAGATGGGACATTATGGAAATGAATTTACTAAGCGTCAGGGGAACTTACCTCAGAAAAGGCCAAGGGATCAAGGCCAAGCTTATGCTATCACTACTGCTGAGGTAGAAGCTCCGAAAGATGTGGTGGAAGGTAATTTAATGGTTTCCTCAAGTTTAGCAAATGCATTATTTGATTCTGGATCATCACATTTTTTCATATCTTCCCATTTTTCTAAGAAAACTAGATATTTCCAATTTTATTTAACAAGGAATTTTTAGTTAAAACTGCTAAGGGAAGTATCATTGCAACAAAGTTTTGTGAATCAGTCCCCATTAGAGCACATAAATGTTCATTATCCACTGATCTCATCATTATACCTACGATTGAGTTTGATATAATCCTTGGTATGGATTGGATTTTGGACTACGATGCGAAGATTTATTTTAAGAAGAAGAAGGTTACTATTTTTTATGATGATGATAAGGAACACCTTATCTTTAGAGCAGAATCTTCACTGCCTAATTCCTATCTAGATCCACCCCTAGTAGCTCAACTAAATTCAATTATTGGGGAGGAAGAGAATGAACTGACTGTGGGTGATGAAAGGAATGTTAATATAGAGGATGTACCTATTATGAAAGAATATGTAGATTTGTTTCTGAAAGATTTACCTGGACATCCTCCGGAATGAGAAGTTGAGTTTTCCATTGATTTAATTCATGGATCAAGGCCTATATCGAAGACCCCTTATATAATGGACACTATAGAATTAGTTGAACTAAAGAAACAACTAGGGGAATTGAGTAATAAGGGATTTATTTTCCCCAGTTTTTATCCATGGGGAGCCCCTGTTCTTTTTGCTAAAAAGAAAGATGGATCTATGAGGTTATGTATCGACTACAGGGAGATCAATGCTATAACAATAAAGAACAAGTATCCCCTACCCCGCATTGATGATTTATTTAACCAACTGCATGGAGCTCAATACTTTTCAAAGATTGACCATCGATCTGGATACCATCAGTTGTGTGTGAAGAAGGAAGACATTCTGAAGACAGCATTTCGAACCAGGTACGAGCATTACGAGTTTACAGTAATGCCTTTTGGATTGACTAATGAACCCTATGTATTCATGGATCTGATGAATAGAGTTTTCAAGGAATATCTCGATGAATTTGTGGTGGTATTTATTGATGATATCATGGTATACTCCAAAATCTATGAAGATCATGAAAATCACTTGCACATTATCCTGAAGACTCCGAGAAGACATGAATTATATGGGAAGTTTAGCAAGTGTGAATTCTGGCTTCAGGAGATTTATTTTCTTGTCCATATTGTCTCTAAAAATGGAATATATGTTGATCCTTCTAAGACCAAGGCAATCCAAGAATGTCCATCAACTATGAGTATAATTGAGGTACTTAGTTTTATTGGTTTGGCAAGTTATTATCGACGTTTCGTCGAGAATTTTGCCCGATTGGCTAACCCATTAACAAAGCTCACACGTAAAGAGGTTAAATTTTTTTGCACAATGAGTGTGAAAAATGTTTCGAAGAACTTAAGAGAAGATTAGTCAATGCTCTTATATTGACTCTACCATCGGGGAATGATGGGTTCGTTATTTAGAGTGATACATCGAAGAAAGGACTTGGTTGTGTCCTTATGCAGAATGATAGGGTTATTGCCTATGCATCACAACAGTTGAAAATTCATGAACAAAACTATCCTACTCATGATCTTTAGTTAGAAGCTGTGATATTTGTTTTGAAGATATAGAGGCGATACCTCTATGGTGAAAAATGTGAGATTTATAATGATCACAAAAGATTGAAGTATATTTTCTCACAAAAAGATCTCAACATGAGGCAAAGGAGATGGCTTGAATTACTCAAGGATTATGATTGTACGGTACACTACAACCCGGGGAATGCAAACAAGGTGGCAGATGCTTTGAGAAGAAAAGACCATGGAGTTTTAAACAATATGAGAATTGAAAGGGATCCAATTTTCATAGATCTTTTGAAGATGGACATGGGAATAACCAGGGAAGGTGAAACATCAAAACTTTTTTAAATGGTTTCCAAACCATCTTTACTAGAAAGGATTAAGAGTTCTCAGACTGATGATGAAGAAATTAAAAAGAGGATTAAAGCTGTGAATGATGGGAGATTCAGAGACTTTGTGTATGAAGAAGGAATTTGGAAATTTGCGAAGAGACTTTGTGTTCTTGATATACCTGATCTAAAAAGGGAATTGCTGGATGATGCTCACAGTTCCAATTTCTCTATACACCCTAGGAACACTAAAATGTATAGAGACTTGAAGGAACATTTTTGGTGGGAAAACATGAGGAGGGAGATTGCTGATTTTGTGTCAAGATGTATGGTTTGTCAACAAGTGAAAGCTGGAAGGCAATAGCCTGGAGGAGTCCTGCAACCTCTTCCCATACCGGAGAGGAAATGGGATAATATCACAATAGACTTTGTCATGGGACTACCAAAGAATCCTAGAAGGAACGATGCAACATGGGTTATTGTTGATCGTCTTACCAAGTCAGCACATTTTATTTCTATAAGAGAAGATCTACCACTGGAACGTCTAGAAAGACTATATATTAATGATGTTTTGAGACTTCATGGAGTACCCCAATCGATTGTTTCTGATCATGATCCCCGTTTTACATCAAGATTCTAGAAAAGTCTTCAGAAATCCTTGAATACTAAACTTCATTTGAGCACTTCCTACCACCCACAAATAGATGGAAAATCAGAAAAAACTATTCAAACCTTAGAAGACATATTGAGATCCTTCTCACTTGACTTTCAGGGTATGTGGGATCAATATTTTCCTCTGGTATAATTTTCCTATAACAATAGCTTCCATTCGAGTATTCAGATGGCACCATATGAAGCGTTATACGAAAAGAGATGTCGCACACCAACCTGTTGGGATGACGTTGATGAAAGAAAAATTGTAGGCCCAGAACTAGTGGGGGAAACGATGGAAAAGTTGAAGGTAATCCAAAACCATATCAAAGCATCTCAAAGTAGGCATAAGAGCTATGCCGATAATCGAAGGAAGGATTGGGAATTTCAAGTACGTGATCATGTTTTCCTGAAGGTATCTCCATGGTAGGGAGTCATACGTTTTGGTAAAAAAGGTAAATTGAGTCCTAGGTACATCAAACCTTTCGAAATTCTAGAACTAATTGGGGTTGTAGCTTACCAAATGGAAATGCCACCAAGTCTCTCCAAAGTTCACGATGTGTTCCACATATCTCTGTTGAGGAAATACATGCCTGACCCAACGCATGTACTCACTTATGGGGAATAAGAACTGGAACCCGATCTGTCTTATTGTGAAGAGCCTGTCAGGATTCTTGATACGAGAGAATAAGTACTCAGAAACCGGACGACACGTCTGGTAAAAGTCTTGTGGAGAAACCATAAGATGGAAGAGGCAACATGGGAACCCGAGGAACTTATGATGAAGAACCACCCGAGTCTTTTCATGCGGTAGTATTCTAGAAGTATTGAGGATGAAATTATTTGAATGAGGGTAGAATGTAACATCCCATGTTTCTACAGTACGCTTCTCTTTGAATAATGCGATAGCGTGTGTTGTACGCAACATCGAGTTCTAACACACCACATCAATCAAATTAGCTGTTATGAATAGTAATACCTACATTTTGAAATTTTATAAATTTTATCTCTCAAAATGGACTTCATTTTTGGATTTTTAATATCGAATTTAGCCTAGGGTGAAATTTTGGAAGTTTTCAGATAACATTTATATTTTGATGAATAGTGAAAATTACTAAATTTTAATTAAAAACAACTTTTTTAATCAAAATAATTTATATTGATAAATTATGAATTTTATTGGTTTTAAAGTATATTTAGAATATATTTTTACCATTTAATACAATGTTGGTCATTCAACATAATTTTACAATTAAACCGGACATAAACAAGTGTCAATCTTTTGATAGTTATTATCTCTTAAAAACACACTATTTGTTTTAACAACAGGAATTAATTTTAAATTAATTTCTGCCAGTTCTATGTTTTGAATTTGGAAAAATAGATTCCATATTTGGAATCAGGATTTTAAAATTATGTAAATAGGTAACTTTTATTTTTAGACATTTTGAATAATTACTTCGGTAAATATCTTATTTACCAAGGTTAAAGGGTAAATCCGGTAAATAAGGGTTAAAAACTAATATTATAATTATAAAAAAATACCCTAAAACATGTCCTAACATTATTGGTTGATACATGTTCGACCATGGTCATCTTTGGGTCGATATTTGGACCCCATGGAGCCACTTTTAAGTGATAATGACACTTTATATTAATTATGTTAAAATAAATACAAAAATGACAAAAGCATATATCATTTAGAAAAAAAAATTACGTAGGGTTATATATGTTGGATTTTAGATTATAAATATTCATTAGAAAGATAAAAATATTTCCTACATAATGATAGTTTATTTATAATTTTTAGACAATAAATAATTTAATTTATTTATTCCACAATGATGCTGAAGTAATTACCATAATAGTGATAAATTAAAATAATTGATATTATAATTACCCAAATAAATATAATTTGAGACATTTTATGAATTACACTAATTTTCTAGGATAATATGACATATTAGGATTGACTTAATTATCCTTTTTCAAAAAATAATTCTGTTATTATTTTCACGAAAATCAATTATTTAATAGTAACAAAATTGACATAAAATAGTTTTTAAAACAAATATTATATTAGTAATTAATATTAAATTCCTGAAAATATAAGATTCGGCCAAGAGACTTATATAATTCTAGGTGTATCATTAATGGACCACTTGGGGTCTCTTGGATCCATATAGTAAGTTTATTAACCATATAATATAAAAATACAAAGAGACATTGTAAAAGTGAAACTAATTAACTAAGACTTAATACTTAAAGATAGAGTTAATATATTAACCCAAACCTGTCCAAATACTATTGGTTGAGTGGTGTTGGACCTATACCAACATTAAACTTTAAATAATACACTTTTGATCCATTAGAAACCGAATATTAATTTATTATAAAATAATATTTCTAGCTTTTCCAAAGGTGCCCCTCACCCCTCTTATAAAAGGGCACTCCCCCTTCCCATTATTTCACACCTTAAAAGCCTTTTGGTTCGGCCAAAACCTGCTCAAATACTCTCTAAACTTCCCTCACTTCATCCTAGAGTCCTTCCTTTAGTCAGAAAGCCAACCTAAGGAGCCCTTTTGATCAAATCAAATGGAAAAACCCGAAGAAGAGGTAATGATTTTACCACCCCTTTTCAAGTTCCTTTCTTCTTCCACTTCTTCTATATTTGTTATTACAATTCTAAAATAATAACTACAGTATATTATATATACTGTGATGTTATTATAAATATGGTACAACCATATTCAATATTCTATCCATCCTTTGAATGACATGTCACCATACGTGCGTACGTACGACTTACCGTCTCTATGTCGTGGTGTAATTGTTATTCAATAAATTATTATTTGGATGGGTATAATAATGATTTGTAATTAATTTAAATAATAAATATAACATGATAATGATTCTGTATATATGATATAACTTCCAATTAAATATTATTTTAATATCAAAAGAATGATATTGTTGCTCGTGCGTACGTGCGGACTACTGTCTCCACGAACACGATGAGATTCATTCTCCATCGTAACCATTCAAGTCTAATTATAATTTAATGATTAATCTAAGGACTTGATATCATTCTGGATATGAATTAGATAAAACCTATCAATGACAAACAAGGCTTATATAACAAAACATATAAAATAAAATAGGTAAGTTAACACCCGTAACAATGATAATACTAAGATATTATTAACAAAGCAATGTAAAAAGATTATATATGATATCATATTAATATATATGATTCTTGTATAATTTAATAACAATTATTTCACCATTATACAGGAGTTTAACCTACCCCAACCAAGGAAAAGTAAAAGGTAAGGGTTTATTTCACAATCTCTTCATTATCCGAGGTTGTTTATTCGTAATAATCTACTGGGATTTCTTTATCATCCACATCCATATTTCTTAAAAATGTATTTCAAATTTTTTTACTATTTAAAATAATATGGGTTAAAGTCATTTATACCCTTGTTTGACTTTTTATAAGAGGTTTATAAAGGAATCTTTCCGTCGTTTTCCAAACAAGGTGCTTTTTAACCTTTTCGACAGAATTAAGGTAAGAATGTTTTTTTAAATTATACGGCGGGTGCGAAACTTTTCCACCGTTATAAAATCATCAAAGATTCCCTTACAAGCTTATAAGAAAATATTCAAAGTAAATGTTTTATTTTATAATTATGTAACTTTTAAATGATTTCAAAAATGGATATTTCTCTCAAATAGTTTTGATTTCATCTATGTCAACATCCTTTGATGGATTTTAAGCTTATTTGAAGTTGATTTATTAGGATACAAAACTTCCATATTGTATTGAAAGTTTTGTGATTTGTTTAACTGTGGATGTGATATTTTTATACCATTCACGGTTTATGGAGAAATTATTGACATTTCGTATGCTTGTTTTAATAAGAATGTTTATGTTATGTTTAAACCTGTTCATATGAGGAATGCATTGGACTTATTATGTGACGGGTGGTGCCAACTATAGCTTCTCGATGCATCGGTAGGTCTCATGAGACAAACTAGTGTCTTGGCAGAAGGCCTTGACAAAATCTTATTTGTAGTCTTGGCACGAGGCCTTGGTTATGTGGTTATGATAGTCTGGAATTATGCATTCCATCATTATGAAAGTGGTTATTGATATTGCATGTGATTATTTGATTAGTAGAATATCCATGTGAATAAGTAAATGGAATTATCAAATTTTATTTTTTTCCATACTATGTTGAAGTTCAAGTTTAAAAGGCTTTTGTTTTAGTTATACACTGCCTTAAATGTTTATCCTTATTTATGAAAGTTTCCGCTATATTGTTACCCTTACTGGGCATTTGAGCTCACCCCATTTCTATGTTTTATTTTTTCCCCAGGATGTGAAGAAGTAAATTATGAATGACCTGCAGGGATAGTATGAGGGGATATGATTGTGGACTATGGAGACTTTGTTGTTGTAGTTTTCATTTTATCATGTAATGTAAAACTTTAAGAATATATCTAGTGTTTCCAAGGCTACTAAACTAATCTGTCTTTCGAGATTTGATCTTTATTTTGATCATTCCAATGTTATTTAATAATGCATTGACTCTGGGTAACTAGGGTCGGTGTGTTACACACCTAGTGTGTCAGTAGGTGAAAAATTAGAACCATGTTCCTAGAGGTCTCTTGCAACACCCAGAAATTCATGACTAGTAGTGGGATGAAATATCGATTGATTTATTCATAGGATTACCCACGACTCAGGGAGGAAATGATGCTCTTTGGGTAGTAGTGGATTGGTTGGTTAAATATTCTTACTTCTTAGCAATCAAGGAGTCGAGCATAGTGGATGCCATAGCACAGAGTTATGTGGATGACGTGGTGAGGCAGATATAGTTCTAAGATCCATAATCTCAGATCAAGATACACATTATATATCATTATTCTGCAAGGGATAGAACCATGACATAGCACCCAGTTATGACTCAACACTACTTTCCACCCTCAGACGGATGGGCAGAGAGAGAGGACCAACCAGACATTGGCAGACATGTTACTAGAACATGTTCTATAATTTAGTGAGTCAAGAATGTGACACTTGACTTAATTAGAGTTTTCCTACAATAATAGCTATCACTCTAACATTATCATGGAACCATTCGAGTATTTATATGGGATACAGTGTTATTCACCATTGTGTTTGACAGAGGTTGGAGAATCATGTGTTCTTGACCCGAATGTGGTGTAAAGTATGACACTTAAGGTATAGCTTTTTTATGAGAGGATTAAGGTAGTGCAACACCGAAAAAGTTATATTTCGATCATAGGAGGAGGAATTTGGAGTTTGAGGTGGGGGACCAAGTATTCTTGAAGGTTTCCCCTTAACATGGGAAGTAGAGGTTTGGTAGAGGGAGGAAGCTTTATTATAGGGTCATTATACCTTCTGAGGTGTTGGGATGAATTTCCATGGTAGAATATTAGCTGGTGTTGCCACTGTGGTTGGAGAGAATCAAAAAAATTCTTCCATGTATTTCAACTCCATCGATATCTACAAGATGAATCCCACTTCATTGACTAGGGAGAGTTGGATATCGAGGATGAAATGATGTTTGTGGAGTGACTAGTATGAATCAAGGATCGTTAGGAGAATGTGTTTCATGGATGAACCATTCCTTTGGTTCATGTGTTATAGGGTAATGGTGGTCTTGAGGAGAGTAATTTGGAGTGGGAGGCATAGATGCATTCCCAATACATGGAACTGTTCTTAGTTTTGCTTCTGTGTTTTACTTTTTTACATCATTTTATGATTTAGTGCTTGACCTCATTTGTTATTAGTTGCGTTGTTTCCCTGTTCTCTAAATTTCTATGAAAATTCTAGACTACGGGAAAGGGTGGACCTGATCCCTAACCAAGATTCATTAATGCAGAAGCGATTTGTCTTGTACGGGCGAGTCAGTGCCTCCCGAAGAGGATAATATCTTGAAATGGAGGAAGGGGTTCCCTAATCCATATGTGCAGTTGGTTAGTCCTTAGTGTTTTTACAATTTTTTAGGAGATAGATTTGATGTAGGTGTCCTTAGATTTTGGGGTTTTCTCTCTAGTTTTTGAAAAACACAAGGTGGTTTGTCCCTAAGAGGTATCTTATAGAGTGGTTGTTTGGATCCCACTTTTTCTGAGTTTGGTTTTAGATTCTTGAGGATGAGAAATGTCTGATAGTATATGACGTAATGAACCATATTTCCTCAGGCCATTAATTTGTGAATAACCTGTGTTTGGGGTGTTTGGGGGGCTTTGGGTGACTCATTCTGAGAGTTATCCAAAAATCTTGTTTGAACTATAGGCATTTGAGAGTTAAGGGAATCGAAATCGGTCAGTCCAGGTCATCGGCATCAGTGATTCAGGGGAATCGGTATCAGTGAGTTAGGGGAATCAGCATTAGTGATTTAGTGATTCCGATTTTGGTGAGTCATGGTGTTGTTGTGCCGTTGCGTCGATAGCTCTGGGTCAGTGGCACAAGATCGGAAGGTCACATCGTCATCTCACCCATCAGTTGCTCAGCATCAGTGCATCAGCATTGGTATCTCACCCATCTGTGGCTCAACATCAGTGGATCAGTATCCGAAGGTCATATCGGTACCTCACCTATCGGTGGATCGACATTGGTGACTCACCCATTGGTGACTCACCCATTGGTGACTCACCCATTGGTGACTCACCCATTGGTGACTCACCTTGGTGACTCACCCATTAGTGAATCATTTCCAGTTTTTCCATTTTTTCCCAATTTTCTAGTTTAACCCCTCTTACATTTTATTTGATGTAAATTGAGTTCAAATCATTGTTTGAGCATTTTTAAGGGAGTTTCAAATAATATATAGTATATCATTAATATCCTAACATTCTATGGGATTTGAGATACTCAAACCATGTAATCTTGACCTCAATCCCACAATTAATGGCTTTTGAAATCATTATTCCTTTAATATAATATTTGGGTCATCAAAGATATGATATTACCTTCCTAGTGTGTTTTCCATTCCCTCTTGATGAACCTAGATCATTCCTCTCTAGATGATTCACGCACCTATACTAGCTCCCTCTCCTTATCATATTTCTTGGAGTTTTCTACCACTATTGTGATACCATACTTTGGTACAAAGAGGAGATTTGGTCGCCTGTTGTTTCTAGTCAGGATTTCTTCTGCCTCTCTTTAATTATTCATCATGTGGGGTGGGTTTACAAATGATTCCTTGTGAAGAATTGGTGGTTTATATTCCTAAAAATATAAATAAATAAGAATGGAATATGATCAAAAGATAACAGGTGGTCAATAAAATAACTGGTTGGGAGTGGATTGATGTTTGGTCACCTGTTTTATTTTGTTGTCCCTATTTCTTTATAGATTTGTTTTCATAGTATGGCTTCTGAAAATCAGGGTTGTCGGTGGTATTTTATTGTGCACTGGTGGTGTTATGTTTGTTTTTGTTATGTTGTTCTACAATTGTCCATAACATGAATTCTTCTTAATAATTTATACTTGGTTAATTAAATGGATTCCGCGGGATCAAACCTTTTCCATGATCAATATGGTTATTTAAAGTGGAATTAAAGAACCCTTTTTGGATAAATCTTAATAGACTAGGCTTTATGGTGTCATCATATGCTGTGTGTTTTATGGGGTTCTAGCCTTGTCTAGGTTGTGGGTACATGGTTGGACAAGGGAGTTGGTTATATGAGAAGGGTGTGGTTTGTGTGTGCAGTGGGGTTGGGGTTTAATAGTAGTTGGTGCGAGATTTGTGTGAGGAGTGGTATGGGTGGTGTGTAAAAATATTAGGTTTAGAGACTGATTAATTGTGGAATGGATGGTATTATATGCAGTGGGACTTACTTTGTTTATATTGTGGCCATAGAAAAATGTTGGGAAGTGGGACTACAATGTGGTTACGGGATTGTTATGCAGTGGGACTACATCCGAGGGTTGTTTGGGAAGTGAGGCTATAGGTTTGGGTGCAAGGGCCTAATTGTGTAGTATAACATTGAAAAATGATAGTTGGTAGTGGCTGAACCAGTGTCTAGGAAAAAAATCAGTGCACAGTGGGACTAGAAGTTAGTATTTCTCTGTTATTTTTATGAATGGTAGTTAAAATGGAAATACTTTTCCTTGGTTCCTCTTCAATTGTTCAATGTTGTGATTGGTAGTTTCCTCAGGTAGTATTATAATAAATTAAAGCGAACCTCTTAATTAATTAATGGAAGGTGGTTAAATTATAGGGGTTGGTGTTATGCTTTGGGAGATGTGGTTTGTGTGGTTTTACATATAAGGGTAGAAACAGGAGTGGTCCTAGTGGAATGGTTGTTTGTTTTGGGACCCGTAGGATGTTTTAAGTGTTTATTTGCTTATATATATAAATTATAGTTCCTTGTGATTTCTAAACGCACCCCACCCTCATTGAGAACCATATTCCAAACAACCCCATTTTATGGGGGAGGGTGTCTTTCCCAACATCCTAGTAGGAGGATGGATGAATGTTTGCTGAATTTATTCCTCACACCCTATTCTGGGTTCTTACTACTTGAACATATCCAGGTAGGATGTAATGGATTGAGGCTTACAGTAGTCCAAGATCTTTCGGGTAGGTTTGTTTTCACAATTTTCTTTAGGATGAGGCCATGGTGTCTTCGAGAGAGGTTTTGTTGTTGTGGCCTAGGTGTTTGCGGGAAAGATGTGTGGTGTGGTGGGGGAACATTACTTTAAAAAATCTAGATCCTATATCAATGGAAGGAAATAGTTCCAAGGCCATTAAATTCAGATCATGGCCAACATCACATGAGTTCACTATCTAAAAGTCCCTAGAGAATTAAGATATTAAATATATAATTAATATCCTTTGAAATGACTTTTTAAAATAAGAAACAAGGATTTAAACTTGGTTTATGTCAATTAAATTGTATGAGGGGAGAAAATGGAAAACTAGGAAAAATTGGAAATTATTCACCGATGGGTGAGTCACCAACACTGAGCCACTAACGGGTGAGCTACCTACATGGCCTACTGACCCTGAGCCACTGATAGGTGAGCTATGGATGCAACCTATCGACGCTGAGCAACAGATGTTGAGCTACCAACACAACAACCCACAGACTCCCAGACTCACCAATGCCCTGACTCACAAACACCAATGACCCTGACTCAGTGATGTCGATGCCCATGAATCACCGATGACAACGCCCCTGACTCACTAATGGTGACTCCCCTGACTCATCGATGAAGACACCCCTAACTCGCTAATGATGACGGTTCGAACTAGATTTTTGGATAACTCTAGGAATGAGTCATCGACAACCCCAGAACACCCCAAACACTAGTTTTTTACAATGGAGTGGCCTCAAGAAATACTTCTCATTACATCAGATACCTTTCAGAATATTCTCATCCTCGATAATCTAAAATCAATATCACACAATAGGGGTCCAAACAACCACTCCGTAAGATACCTCTTAGGGAACAACCACCCTGCGTTGTTCAAAAACTGGAGAGAAAACCCAAACATCTAAGGAAAAATCCTTGAAATATATCTCCTAAAAAACTATTCAAATAATAAGGCCCCATCGACCAGATATATGGATTAGGGAACCCCTTCTTCAATGTCAAGAAACTATCCACTTTGGGTAGCACTAACTCACCCACATGGGTTCAATCGCATACACATTAATGCATTTTTTTGGGATCAGGTCCTCCCCTCCCCATAGACATAAAATTTCACATACATTCAAAGAAAAGGGAAACAAATCATTTGATAATGAATGAGTTCAAGCACTACATCATAAAAAAATCACAATAGTGAATCACATAATCGAAACTCAGAATAGTTTTGGGTATGGGGAACACATCAGTGCCTCTTGATCCCAAATACTCTTCTCCTGGCCACCATGCCTCCATAACACATGAACCAAGGGAATGGTCTATCCACAAGGCACCTTCTGCCCACAATCCTCTATTCTTACCAGTCACACTACAAGTGTTGGGTCTTCTTCTATATTCAAATCTCCCTAGTCAAATATGTGGGATACATTGTGTAGATATCGACGGATCTGAGATACATTGAAGGTGTCCTAGATTCTATCCAACCACAGTGGCAATGCCAGCTGATATGCCACCTTGAAAATTCGTTCCAGCACCTCAAAAGGTCTGATGAGCCTAAGAGAAAGCTTTCTCCCTCTACCAAACCTTCACTGCCCATGTCGAGGGGAAACCTTCAAGAAGACATGTTCCCTAACCTCGAACTCCAAAGGTATCCTACTATGATTGAAAAACGAATTCTATCAGTCCTGTGCTAGATTCATCCTCTCATGGACAAGATGTACCTTCTCTGTCATACTCTGGACCATGTATGTACCAAGAATGGATGCCTCCCCAACTTCCATCCAGTACAAGAATGAATGAAACAAACTCTTGTATAGAGCTTCGAATAAAGCAATACTAATGGAAGAGTGATAGCAATTGTTGTAAGAAAACTATACCAATGGAAAATTTCACACCCAAAACCCACTAAAGTCCAGAACGTATGCCCTTAACATGTCCTCCAACAATTGGATGGTCATCTCTATCTTCTCATCCATGTGAAGGTGGAAAGAAGTGTTGGGGATTAACTAGGTGCCAAAGGCATGCTGGAATTCCCTCCAGACTCATGATGTAAAAAATGTTTCTTGATCCGATACTGTGGATTTTGGGACTCCTTGAACTGAACCACCTCATCCACATACCTCTTTGCTAAGGCATTGACTGCACTTGAAACCTTGATCACTACGAAGTGAGCCAATTTGATCAACTAATCCAATACTAAAGAAATAGCATCACATCCTATATGATACTTGGGTAATCCTGTGACAAAATACATCGAGATGTCATCACATTTCAACTTGGGAACTTTTAAGAGATGAAATAGACCGGAAGGAACACAGTTCTCATCCTTTACCTACTGACACACTAGGAACCTTGCCACAAACTCTTCCATTGCCTACTTCACCCTAGGCCACAAAAATTGTTCCCTCAAGCCTTGGTACATCTTAGAGACCCCTAGATGCACCACCATGGGTGATCTATGGAACTCAATGAGAAATCTCTCATGAATTTCCACTGAAACAAATAGATTACCACAGAACAACATCGGATTCTGACTATCCTCCGACTATCCCTCTAGAGCATCACCCTGTGCAAAGGGATCATGCTTAACCTCCACCTCTATGTATCCACACCGAGACTCCTCCACCTGCTGCATCATAGAAGACTCCACTTTTGTCTAAAACATGCATCCTCTACCTCCATCCATTCCGGCATCTACGTGTAAGGCAGCCAACTCCACCATCGCCCTCTAAGCATCTGTCGATTCCCGAACCAATTCCTTCTATGAATTTCTTCTCAAAAAATCAGAAACAACATTTCCCTTCCCCAAGGTGTAAGAGATCTCAAAATCATAATGTTGGAGAAACTCTATCCACATTCAGTGAATAAATTTTAGGTCTTGTTGGGAAAAGATGTACCTCAATATATAGTGATCTGTGAAGACCACAAGGTGCTCCCCAGTGAGGTAATGTCACCTCATATTTAGCCCAAACACCACCACTACTCATTCCAAATCATGGGTGGCACAGTTAAATTCATGTGGATATAAATTCATAAGAACCATAATAGATCACTCCCCACTATTGCATTATCTCACATCCCAGGCCTATATTGGAAGCATCACAAAACTCCTCGAACATCACCCCTTCCTATAGAATCATAAGCACTGGATCCCTTAACAACATCCCCTTTAGATAGATGAATGCTACCTGGAACTACTCTAACCACAAAAAATCATGGCGTTTTCGGGTTAGAGCCATTAATAGAGATTCTACATAGGAGAAATATGGTATGAATCTCTATTTGTATCCTACCAAATCGAGAAAACTGCAAACCTATGACACATTCTTGGGTGCTACCTAAGAAACGATAGCCTCAACCTTCAAAAGGTCCACTACTATGACTTACTGAGACAACACATGCCCAAGTAAGTGGAATCCCCATGTCCAAAACATTTACATGGAAAAACTTCCATAGAGCTGGTGGTGCCGAAGGACCTCTAGGACAGACCTGAGATGCTCTGTATTCTCCTCCAATGACTTTGAGTAGATCAGGATTTTGTTGATGAATATGATGATGAACTGGTCCAAGAACTTGTGAAAAAATGAGTTCATATTCCCATGAACAAAACTGGTACATTTGTAACATGGAAAGAAATAACCACGAACTTGAAGTGACCATACCTAAACCTAAAAGCAGTCTTCAAGATCTCATCCTTCTTCAACCAAAACTAGTGATATTTGGACCGTAGATGGATCAGGGAAAACAAACTCACAGCTCTTAAAAGGCCAACAATATTATCTATCCTTTGTAAAGTGTAACTTTTTACACCATTACCTGATTCAGTCTCTGGTAGTCTATGAAGATCCCCATACCACCATGTGCCTTCCTCCCAAAGAAGACAGAAGCACCCCACACTGTTGAGGTAACAGTTCTACTGGGGCAAGAGTTTGTTTGAGGTACTATCAGCCTTTTTTTACTATTGGTTGCAATTTGTTTGATCCAAGGGCCTTACATTCCTTTATTTCACCCATTATAACCCATTATATGGGACTAGATATTGAGAGGCTTCTCATATCTCTGGTTTTGAGTACTCTAGTTGGAGGTGATACTAGTTTGATTGATGTTTTCTAATGATGTAGATGATGTTGGGGCCACATCAGTCTAGTGGGTATCTTCTTCTACTATAGATGTAGCTGTAAGTTGTAATAATAGGCATCAACTGGTTGTTTTCTATGCACCCTATTATCTACTTCCTCTAAAGAAGAGTCATATTTTTAGGTGTGGATGACCAGTGGGTAGTTTTTGTTGGTGAGCGGAGTTATCAGCTAGGTAGTCAGTATGTGGAGCCTCTTCTCTCCATGATGACCAAGATGTCAGTGGGATCAATAGACACCGAGATGGCAGTGGTTCTGGGGGTTTTCAAAGAGTTCATTAATGTCATCCAAATGAAGGCTGTGACTCTACACCCTTAACCTAATGTTGAGTTCAGAATAGACTTTCAACCTAGTGCCTATTTGATTTTAAAGGCTTCCTATCAGATAGAAAGCAATGAGTTGCAGGAGTTGAAGATTTAGGTTTATGACCTAATGAAAAAGGGTTTTATCCAACAAATTGTTTCACTGTGGGGTGCTCCATTTTTTTTATGGGGGATGGTGTTCCGAGGATATGCATAGACTACTGGAGATTGAACCAAGTAAGGGTCAAGATCTATTATCCCTTATTAAGGATAGAAGATCATTTAGACTAGTTAAAGGGAGTAGGTTGGTTATCTATGATCGATCTACAGTTAGGATATCACCAGTTGAGGGAGAAGGAGGGCGACATCCCAAAGAATGCTTTCAGGTTTAGGTATGGGAACTTTGAGTTCGTGGTCATGACCTTCGGTGATATCAATGCACCATCCATGTTCATGGGGATCATGAAATTTGTATTCTGTTTGTTCCTGTAATGGATGATCATCGTGTTCATCAAAGACATCCTAATATACTCAAGGTTAGAGGAGGAGCACACTGATCATCCGAAGACTATCTTGGAGGTCCTCCGACACCACTAGCTCTATGGGAAGTTTTCTATGTTCAATTTCAAGACGTTAGAGGAGCACTTCCTTGGACACGTGGTGTCTCAGCATGGGATATTAGCAGACCCATCAATTGTCTAGGTGGTTGTTTCTTGGGTAGATTCCAAGAATATGGAAGGGGTTTGTAGCTTCCTGGGTCTAGAAGGTTATTATCGGAATTTCATGTAGAACTACTCTTGAGATGTGGATCCATTCAATACTTTAACTAGAAAATACTAGGCCTTCATTTGGGGTGAGCAGTGTCAGTCAGCATTCAGCTAACTAAAGGGGAACCTGGTTAGTGCCCCAGTGCTTAGGTTACCAAAGAAAGGGTTGATGGTCGGGGTGTCCTATGAAGCTTCTGGTCTGAGATTTGGATGTGTGTTGATGAAGTAGTGGGGAGTGATATCTTATGGGTCTAGGGTGTTATGTCCCCATGTACATAAATATTACACCTATGATCTAGAGCTTACAACGGTCATGTTCGTTCTAATGTTTTGGTGACATTACCTCATCAGGGGGTGCTTTGTGGTCTTCATGGATCAAAAAAGCTTGAGGTATATCTTCTCCCACTAAGACATGAACTGATGGTATTGAAGGTGGATGGATTTTCTCTAAAACTACGACTTTGAGATCTCTTACACTTCATGAAAGGGGAATGTGGTGGCCAATGCCTTAAGTAGAAAGTCACAGAAGGAGGTAGTATGGGAATCCACAGATGATTGGAAGGAAATGGAGGAGTTTTCCTCTTTACATCTAGATGTGATAGTGGATAATAGAAGAGGACGTCTGTTTCAGATGATAGTGTAGTATTATTTATTGAGGACAGTGGAGGAGTCTAAGTGGGGAGACTGAGTGACTGAAGTGATGTGTGATCGTGCTGTCTAGGGTGATGCTTCAGAGGTATGGTTATAGGATAGTTATAATCAGATGTTGTTTCGTGGGATGTTTTTTTTCCGAGTGGAAATGCATGAGGGAATTCTCCATTAATTCCAGATCTAAAACTTGGTGGTACATCCAGGAGTCTCTAATATGTACCAAGGGTTGAAAGAATAGTTTTGGTGGCCCATGATGAAGTGGGTAGTGGATGAGTTTGTGCCAAGGTGCCTAGTGTCTCGGTAGGTGAAGGCTGAGCACCATGTTCCCAGCAGTCCGTCGTAGCCCTTAGACATTCTTGAGTGGGAGTGGGATTAAATATTGATGGATTTCATCCTAGGATTACCCTGTACTTAGGGAGGTTGCGATGAAATTTGGATTGTAGCGGATCGTTTGATGAAATTGGCTCACTTCATAGTGATCAAGAAGTCGATCATAGTAGATGCCTTAGCATAGTGGTATGTGGATGATGTGGTGCAGCTGCATGGATTTCCAAGATCCATCATCTTAGATTAGGAAACATTTTTTACGTCGTGAGTCTAGAAGGGATTGTAGAATGCATTCAGAACCTTGTTATTCCTAAACACTTCTTTCCACCCTCATATGGATGGACAGACTGACAGGACCATCCAAACATTGGAGGAAATGTTACATGGATGTGTTCTAGACATTAGTGGGTCATTGGTGTGACACATACCTTTGGAAGATTTTTCTTATAATAATAGATATCAATTTACCATTGGCATGACAACATTTGAGGATTTGTATGGGAGGCCATTTCATTCACCCTTGTGTTGGACTAAGGTTGTAGAATTAGTTTTTCTAGAAATAGATGTGGTGCAGAGTACGACAGAGATGGTGCATCTTGTCCATGTGAGGATGAAGGTAGAACAAGACTGACAGAAGTCATATTCTGATCATAGGAGGTTTCTTATGGAGTTAAAGGTTAAGGACCCTGTGTTTTTGAAGGTTTCCCCTCGACGTGGGGAAATGGATGCTTGGTAGAGGGAGAAATATTTCTCCTAGGTTCATTTGACCTTTTGAGGTGTTGGTATGAATTGGAAAGGTGAAATATTAGTTGGAATTTCTATAGAAGATAGATAGAATCGACAAGGTTTTTCATGTCTTCGAACTCCGTAAATATATACAAAATGAATCCCACATCATTCATTCGGGAGATTTGGATATTGAGGATGAAACGATGTTTGTGGAGAAACTGGTAAGAATCGTGGATCATGAAGAGAAGGAGAATCATGGAAAGACCATTCCATTGGTTTATCTATTATGGAGGCATGGTGGCCTTGAAGAGAGTACTTGGGAGCGAGAGTTATAGATGCATGCCTAGTTCCCAGAACTTTTCTGGGTTTTGTTTCTTTGTTTTACTCTTATGATTCATTTTATGATGTAGTTCTTGACCTCGTTTATTATCATATGATTTGTTTTTCTGTTCTTTTAATGTGAGTAAAAAATCATGAAAATGGGGAGGGGAGGTCCTGATATCTAATCAAAATTCATTAATACCAATGTGATCAAACCTTTGTAGGGGATTCAGGGGTGCCCAAAGCAGATATTATCTTGACATGGAGGAAGGGGTTCCCTAATCCATAGGTCTGGGTGGTGGGGCCTTAGTGTTTATAAAAAATTTTAGGAGATAGATGTCAAGGAGTTGTCTATAGTTGTCAGAGGTTTCCCTGCAATTTTTGAATAATGTAGGGTGGTTTGTCCCTAAGAGGTATCTTATAAAGTAGTTGTTCAAACCCGCCTTTTTCTGAGTTTGGTTTTAGATTCTTGAGGACAAGAAAAGTCTGAGAGGTATCTGATGTAATGAATCGGATTTCCCCAAATCATTAGTTTTGAAGAAACAGTGTTGGGGGTGTTCTGGGGGCTTTCGATGACTAATTACAAGAGTTATATAGAATTCTATTTTGATCCATCGACATCGGTGATTCAGGTGCATCATAATCAGTGAGTCAGGGGCGTCGACATCGATGAGTTAGGGGTATCAGCATCAGTTAGTTAGGGGCTTTGGCATTAGTGAGTATGGGGGATCAGTGTCAGTGATCCAGGGAATCAGTGAGGTAGGGCATTAGTGAGTAGCTGCATCGATAACTCAGCGTCGGTGGTTGAGCATCGTTAGGTCGCACCGTTAGATCACTAATCGGTGACCCAATGTTGATGGATCAACTTTAGTAGCTCACCCATCAATGGATCAGTGTTGGTGGCTCAATGTCGGTAGGTTTCATCGGTAGCTCACCCATCAGTGGCTCAACATCAGTGACTCACCCATCATTGACTCATTTCTAGTTTTCTTAGTTTTTCCCAGTTTTCTAGTTTCAATCCTCTTACATTTTATCTTAAATAAACTGAGTTTAAAGGATTATGTGGGAGTTTTTAAGGATGTTTAAAAGGATATTAATTATATATTTAATATCCAAAAATTATGGGGGATTTGAGATACTTAAACTGCATGACCATGACCATGATCCCATGATTAATGGCATTTGAAATTGTTCTTCCTTTAATATAGGATATGGATCTTCAAATATGGGATATTCCATTCCCAGTTTTTATCTGTTCCCTCTTGGTGTGCCTAAATACTTCCCCTCTAGATTAGTAGGGCACCTGTGCTAGAGCCATATCTTTCTCATTTTTCATGAAGTTTCCTATAGCTTGTGTGACACCCTATTTTATCACAAAAATTAGATTTGGTTGCCTATTGTTTAGTAGGGTGTAAATAAAATAATGGGTCAGGAGTGGATTGATGTTTAATCACCTATTTTATTTTTTTATCCTTGTTTATTTAAGGATTTTTGTTGATTTATGCCTTCTAAAAATCATGGTCATTTGTGGTATTTTCTTGCACACTGGTGGTGTTTTGTTTTTTATTATTATGATGTTTGATAGTCGACTGTAACATGAAATCTGCTTAATCATGTATGATTGCTTAATTAAATGGATGCCACAGGATCAAACCTATTTTGTTATCACTCTAGTTATTTAATGTGGAATTAAATAACCCTTATTGGATAAATATGAATACCCTTGGCTTGATGGTGTGTTCGCGTGCTGTGTGTTTTATAGGGTTTTAGCCTTGTGTAGGTTGTGGGTATTGGGGTGGAGAGGGGAGTATGTTCTATATGAAGGGTGTGGTATGCGTGTACAGTGGGGCTATGGTTTAATGCTAGTTACTATGGGATTAGTGTGTGGGGAAGTACTGGTTTTGTGTAGGAATCTTAGGTTGGGAGACTGAGTGATTGTGGAATGGATGGACTTTTATGTAGTGGGACTACCGTGGTTTCGGATGTGGCCATCAAGCAATGTTTGGAAGTGGGACTACAATGTGATTATGGGATTTTTATGCTATAAGACTACATCTAGGAGGCTTTTGGTAGTAGGGATGGTGGCTTGGGTGTATGGGAATGATTTTTCTGTATTAATTTGAATAATTATAGTTGGAAGTGGTTGAAAGGGTGTCTAGGGAAAATCAGTGTGTGCAGTGGGACTATAGGTTGGTTGTTCACTATTATTTTTATGAATGGGTGTTAAAATGGAAATACTTTACCTTGGTCCCCCTTCGCATGTTCAATGTTGTGCTTTGTAGTTTCCCTAGGTAGTGCTGGAATAAATTAATGTGAACCCCTTAATTAATGAATGGAAAGTGGTTAAATGCAAAAAGGATAGGGGTTATGCTATAATAATGGATGTTTGGGTGGTTGTTCATAAATGGGTAGCAGCAAGAGTGTTACTGGTGGTATCTTTGTTTGTTTTGAGACTCATAGTTTGGGATGAGTGTTTGTTTACATATACGAATAAATTATAGTTCTTTGGGATTTCTATATGCACCCCACCCTCGTTGAGAACCATGTGCTGAACACCCCAATTTCAGGGGGGGTGTATTTCCCAACATCCTGGTGGGAGGATGGATGGTTGGTTACTGACTTTCTTCCCCACACCCTCTTTAGGGTTCTTACCTCTTGAGTGTATCTGAGTAGCCTATAATGGCTTGAGTCTTACCATAGTCCAATATCCTTTTGGTAGGCTTGTTTTCCCAAGTGTCTTCGAGATGAGGCCCGGGTGTCTTCGAGTGACATGCAGGGTTTTTGTGGCCCATGTGTCTGTGAGTGAGATGTGTGGTGTGGTTGAGGCCCTGGTGTGTAAGGGAAGGTTATGCGAGTGCATAAAACATTTCTTTTATCAGGTCAACTAGAGATGTAGATGATTTCTAAGGGAATAAAGTGTAATGGTAGGGATAATTATCACTCCCCATTTTTTATTTTCTACTTTAATTTTTGTTCAACGTTTTTCCTTCAAAATATACTATGATTTTTTGGTGTTTCAGATTGAAATTATGAATTTTGGGTTGTTTTTATTCTATTCCATTGGTTAGGTTCATAGAAAAGGGGAAACCATGCAACGTCATGAGGCTGAGTCCCTTTTTAGTCCATTTTCTTTCTGTATGGTTTGAGTTTCACTGGTTGAGCATAGTTTGGCCCAAACCACATGGATCAAAGGAGAAATTGTGTGGTTCCATGGTTGTCTCTGGTCAATGGTGCACAACTTGAGCTTAGTTAGCTAAACCATATGGGAGCCATGTACTTGGTTCTATAATTTTTTCCAGAACCATGTCACACTATTGGTGCACAGTTTTCCATACAGTGTGGGAAACCAATGTGTCTAGTAAGGGGTGCATGGTTGGTGAAATGTTTTAAATACTGTATAACCAAATAGGGTGAAGCTCTAGGTGTCTTAAAAATGGAAGATTACCTTTCCACAATCTTATATTTTTAACCCAAACCCTACCTTTCTATCCATTTGGTTCTTGTAACTCATAGAGGTCTTCTACCTTCTTCTTTAATACTCTCCTACACTTCCATGGCGAATCCTTGGGAATTTCTACATGTTTTGGGGTAGGTTTTAAAGGTATCCTCCTCCAATATTCCTTATCTACCCTCTCCTCACAATTGATTATGTGATCATTGTCTTCCTTTGTCTCTTATGTCTTGGTTTCATGCTTCCATTGAGTTTAAATAAGGGGGGGGGGGTATTGTTATGTTTCCATATGGATTCTCTCTCCTTCTTGGATCCATGAGGAGTTGTTTCGAGTGGCGTTCATGAAACACTGGGGGTTAAAATGTGATCCATTTGATTCATGCCTTCAAATTTAAAAATATATTGATTACTTTCTTTTTAAACCTAAATTTGATATTAGTTAGTGATGTATGATTTTTAGAATAAATATATGATGTCATGTGAGATGATTTGTGCTTGTATTTTCTTCTTTGAAATGGTTGAATTATGGTTTTCACAAAACGTGCTTAACAAAATGCCTAATTGGACCTTGTAAATAAGTTTTGGTTTTGAAATGGTGGGTTGGGTTTCATAAATTGGGTTTTATGTGGATTCTCAATTTTCAATGCAGTTTGGGTGTGTGGTTTTTTAAGAAGTGGTTTATCATGTGAAGGATATGTGTGGACCGGTTAGAACTATTCAAATGGTTTCATTGGGAAACCCTCCTTGAAATAAAACTCATGATATATTGTTGAAAGGATTTAAGAATTTCATTTTCATGGTACATTCCTCCTGGGTTGATGGTTTGATGGCATGGGACTATTCCTTGGAGTGGCTGGGGTGGTTCCAATTTTTGAGGACTTGTATGTATGGTTCATTGCATGGATTTATTTGACACATCCCATTTGAACATGAAAAAGGAAAATGGAATATCAAGAAAGACTTATGAGAATTATTTTTGCACTAGTTTAGGATTTACATCTAGAAAATTGCCATTATTATTACATTTCTCAACATTGGGATTTTACCCCTTAGTTAGTCCAGGAAGGGTAGGACCCAGTATTTAGGCTGGTTGATGGCATTGGGTTAGGTGAGCATATGGAATGAATTAGATTTATGTGTTTTCTAGATTTTCCTCTAAGCTCTTGGGTATTCAGATGTTTTCTCATAGAACTTGATTATCTGAAGCGGATAGTTTTGGTGTATTTCTATGTATGGTCACCCGAGTATTGTTGGCTCATTTCTCTCATCGTATGATCATACTCTTAGTTTTCTTGTGTGGTGATCCTTTTGATAAGGAAATGGTTGATTAGTTTTCTTAAAAAATCATGTAAAATTATTTTGACAGAAGTTTTTAAATCCAATTTCCCCTTTTCTTGAAAAATGAACATCCCTTATCATGGTTACTTTTCCCCAAAATGACGAATCCTCTTCTTTGAAATGAATCTTTTTTTAAAATTATGAGGGAAATGGATTGTGATTTGTTTATTTTAATGGTAATGTGTAGAAATTATATTTTTATATACTATATTTCAAACAAAAAATTGACTGATCTTTTATTTAAATGAAATTATTTGGGAATATACTATTCAGAAATACCTACTGAGTCATAATACTCATACTTATCCATTATTTTTTTAGTCTCAGGTGTAGATTTTATATTAGTCTCTATCAGCATGGAAAATTTCGAGTATTGGATCAGAGAGTGACCCACGTGGTCACATGATGGTGTAATGGTCATGAGGTTTGGTTTTTGTTTTCCTTCTTTTCTCTTATTTGTATTTTCAGCTTTCATGTAAATGTGGTTCAATTGTTTTGTTTATTTATATTTTGGATACTCTATATATTTTTGTTGTTTTAGTTTACTTTTATTGGGAGAAATTTTTACCACTAGTTCTCACTAATACCCTTGGCACTTGTCGTGATCCCAAGAGGATCTAGAATGCCTCTTAGGCCTTTTCATGAGCTGGTTTGGGTGACTAGTTCCGGGTCGACCCAATGTGGTTCCTCAAAAACTTCCTAGACATAACATAATTAAGTAAAAAATACAAATTTTGGACAATGTAGTACTTCTCCTGATGAAAAAATGGAATGGGAGTTAGTTTCAAAAATGTCATAGATATTTTTACAAATCCATATCATGTAATGAATAATAACATGAACTATATCAAATTCCAAAATACATGAAAGAAGGAAGAAATCAATATTTAATCCTTTATAAAAAAATGATCACTATTCTTTAGTTAATATCACAATATATTAATTATTAAAAAGTGGTTAAAAATATAGATTTTTTGAATTTTTTATGCTCCAAGTATGAAACATTTATGTTGGTAAGCTATCATTTGGATGGAAAAGTGGATAAAATATGTACACTTATCTATACCATAAAATATTTGAAATTTAGTTGTCATAAAAAAAACTTGATAGTGGGATATTTTCATCCAATATATATAATTATTCCCAAATTAATATTTTTGGGAATATATTTCCTTTGAATAAGTGTATTCTTTCGATAGAAGAATTTGATGCAACATTAGGCATGGATTATCTATATTAATATAAAACTAAAATACATTATCTATGATTGGGATTGAAAGGGTTAAAATAGACATGGATAGATAATGGAAATGGAAATAATAAGGGAATTGGAGAAGTTATACCATAAAAAATTACTAATCAATAATTTATACAATTAAAGTTTAAGGTAATATGTAGGGATTATTATGTTCTACAAAATATACTAGGAAATATTCAATAGTTTAACCTCAAAAAATGATTTTTATTGTATGGTATGGGAGGTGTTCATGGAAATATTTTTCTTATGTCCACCTAAAAATGGGGAATTAATTCCTTAAATTCATGTAAAAAGAAGATAAATGTATTGATCCATATATAGAGAATATTAAAAACATTAGAAGGCATGTCTCTGGAAACCCATTCACATGTTTGATTCTTATCACCTATAATAAAATCATACTTATCAAAAAGGAAAGTACTAATGTAAATCTGAACATATTCTTTTTATGATTGAAATTAACGAGTTTCATTGTCCAACACCGGATAGTGATGTTGAGTTCTCAATAGAGCTTATATATGGAGTCTAGTCTATTTTAAAACTACTCCCATTTATTTTTCATCAATGAGAGTGAATTAACATTTTGAGGACAAACATTTTATTAGAGGATGAATTTGACACCCAATGTGTTAATATGAAATTTATTTCTCGTATAATGAATTTGTTTTTTATGCCCCTTATATTGAATATAACTTAGGTATAAAATAAATCATATACAACATAAATAGAAACAACCATTTTTTCATCAAAATATATCATTATAGATAAATGATGAAAACATTCCAAGACATTGATATAATTAAAATGGGATAATAAAGTTAAATAAATAAAAACATTATAAACTTTAAATAGTCTTCCTCATAGGTTCCCATGATAATCATACCACTCAGTATAACTATTGATTGAATAAAGTAAATTAGAAACATAATATGAATTTTTAAGAATAGAATAAAATTAATGATTTTAGATAAGTATTTAAGGTTATATATATGAATAAAAAATGTAAATTGGACCATTATATTACTGTTGAATATATGGCTTTTTGTTATATAGTCATTTTGTATACATATAACTGATGAGTATATATACTTATGAGAATATTAAAGCTATTATCACTGATATGTAATCCTTATATATGAATTTATTAAAAATGATATACTTTATATATATAAACAAATAGATAACATCCATGGAGTAATTAAGGAATGATAATAATTAATATTAAACCATTCATTGAAAAATAAATCATTTATTATAGAAAATTATTTTCTCTACATTATTTGTTTTTAATTAAATGTTAACGTTTTATATTTTGTGCTAGAATTTGATAAAATGGAATCAAAATTTCAATTAAGAAAAAAAAACTAGTTTAAGTTATATATATAGTATTTTTTTGAAAAAATTTAATTACAATAATGAATAAATAATGAAATTAAAACATATTAATAAGGGGTGTCATGAACGAAGCAAAGTCACCATCTGACACGACACCCAACCTGGTCTGCGACAAGGCTCGAAGGGTGTTCCTAATCCCCACGGTATTGAATAATTACCTATTTATCAAAACTATATATAGAAAATTTTTACCCAAAATAATAAACACAAAACAACTAACAAGATAAAAAGACTAAAACTAAAAATAGACAACCAAACAGGCCCTTAAACTATGACCAGATATAAAGTTTACAACTCAAATCAAACCCAAAGGGAACTACAAAAAATAATGAAAACTAAAACTCCAACACAAACCTCCAAGATACATAAGATTCCACATCCCCAAGCAACGAACACCAAACTACATGAGAAGACCATAAATAACCCTAACCGCCGTCGCTATGAAAGATTCCTCAACCTGGGATACACAATGAACAACATCTTCATTTACACAATGGTTTATATCAAGTGTGATACAAGAGCCCAGTAGGATTCCACCAAATAATAATATTCCATGCCACAACATCAATAGATAATTTAACATTCTTATTAAAATTTATGCTTTCAAAAAACTTTTAAGGAAATAATTTACAAGAAAAAAGTTAAAATGGAAAAATTGAAGAAAAACTATTTCACAAACACTAATTTAATGTAAAAAAGAAAACTCATAAAGAACACACACACTCAAGTGGTCTTCCATATGATTACGAAAGGTGCCACATTATGAATTATAGAGCATTGTAGGTAAATATTCTAAGGTTCATCTAGCTTGAGTGGGGCCCTAGAGATATCATATCTCGATGTAAACGTGGTATAGAAACCAAAACGATCTAGGTTCTCATGCACCAGCCACATGTAGGGAACACACCCATAACCTAGTGGTCTAAAATTATCTCAAATGTTTAGTTAGTGTTGTAGAGTCAATACATCTAGATGAAACTGGGACGAACCACTTACGTATCATCTTGCATAAAAGTCCTAGTCTTCCCACCAAGATACCTGTTGTTTCCCTCATGATCGAGGTAATATTCAGATGGACACACACCACATCTTTCACAACAATATGAAAAATTTCATAGTAATAACCACTATTTACAAAACAACTCATTTTCCATTGTACACAAACCATGTAAACGTCCCTTTCGAATACTTTTTCCATTGCGTAAAACTAATTTTGAAATATCCCTTTTATAACATAAAAGAAACACACACAATAAAGAACAACCAAGACCTAGGGCCAAGCCTCCCGATGAACCCTTTCATTCTTGAAAACCCATTTCAAAAAATAGCTCATCATCATTTAAAAAATTTACAATTTTCATTACTCAATATGCCAAAAAGGCCAGCATGCCCCAAAATAACCCATTTTTCATCAAACACCCCCATTTGAACATGTACACCCCATGTTCCATTTAAAATACATTTCACACCATTCGAAAAACCCCTAGAACACATTTTAGAAACATTATGTCCAAGAAAACACCAAAACATATCCATCCCCTATTTTAAAAATTTAGTCCCAACATTTAAAAAAGAAAAACCACTTCAAAAAAAAAACAAATGCACCACATTATCAAACCAAATAATACATTAATAAAATTGAGAAAAAACATATTTAATTAATATACTGATTCTATGGAATGAAACCACCTACCTCACATGGATATCCCCCTAGAAAATGGCATGAAATCACACCCACACCTCATTCACACCACAAAAAATAAAAAAGAAGCTCCAACCAAGAAGATATAACAAAAAATCAAAAGGTAAAACCCCAAAATCAGACCCCAAACCCACTGAAAAAACCCCCAAAATGGAAGAGGGATTTATCCGGAGGTGATGCCGAAGAGGAGCACACAAGGAGGAGAGGTTGTGGCTGGCGCGGTAGCACAATGGAGGGGAGGCCACTAACCATGGGGAATCATTGGATAGGTGCTTTGGATGGGGGTTATGGTATAGGGAGGTTGGAGGGTGAAGCAACAAGGTGCACAGATGACCGAGGGAAGAAGAGAGACATGAATTGGAGAGGTAGGAGGGAGCAAGGGTGTGACTGTAGCTGGTTGATGGGAGTAAGGTTGGTGTGCCATGGGAGAGGGAGGAGTGAGATAGGGCATGACACAAAGGAGGAGGGTAGGGGGAGATAGGTTCGATTATTGGGGGAGAAACCCTACCATGAAAAAAAGAAAATAAAAAATTAAAACATACTAATAATAACAATAATAATACTAATTACAAACATTCTAACAACAACAACAATAATAGTTAATTAATATAAATAATAATAATCACAATAATTTTTATAATAATGATTATAAATATAATAATAATATTAACTTCATAAAATTTGTATCCTTAACACTAATAATAATAATAATAATATCCCAAAATAGTCATATTATTATTACCATTAAAAAAATTGATTAAATTTTATTACATTTTTCTTATTTTATTTTATTTTCACTTTATCACTATTTTAATATATTTTTTATTGATAATTTTATTTTATTTATTAAAGAATTAGTCATATACTGGACAGTCCACAAGGTGATTTAGCAAAGCCGAACATCTTAAACCATGTCTTTCCCGCGCATTGGGCGCTGACAAGCCTAACACCTTTATTTATTAGCAAAAAAGATAGATTTCAATTGAGCTATACTCTAAACTCGACAAAATATCTCAAAGTAAAATAAAACAATAAAAATAAAATTATATCAAAATTTCGAGCCTGAAAATTAATCCCACTGTAAGGTTTTCCACCCCTGTAAATCCACAAAAAGACTTAGACTAAATAAACTAATACCCCCTGAGATTCAAAGAGGATACCTATGAAAAAAATGAAAATAAGAAAACACATTGTGCTTAGGGAAAGTGACTTAAATGAAAACCTGAAGAAACCTATAAAAAGAAATTCTACTAAATATCACCCACCCTATAAAGCTAAAACACCTCCAGTTAATCGATCAAGGATCAAAATTTTCACACCCACATAATCCAATATCTCAAACTAAAACACTTCATGCACTTCTAAACAAAAACTGGACCACTTTTCCAATGAAGACAAGTATAACTAAAACATTTCTAGGAACAAAACCAAAGTATCAACATGGGGAGGCTTGAACAGACTACCCAACATTATAAATCAACCAAACCCTGAGATAAGATCAAACTGAGTGACATAGGGTGTCCCGAATGGACTCTCTACAATTATGAAAAACTCTAACACTAATTCATCCCATAGACTTTTGAGCAAGACCCATCATGGGTCTCCACACCTATAGAACTCACAGAAGATACACAAACATCAAAATTTCCCAGTAGTGACCCATCACCCCCACCACAAGGGGAGAGGAGGGAATTTACCTACTACTAGAGCATCAAAACCATGGACAAAGACAAACCAACCACTTCACATCCTTAGATGACCCCAAAAACAAAATTAAGACCAATTTACCCAAAAAGAACCAGTAAGGGCAGTTAACTAGAGGCATGCTCCTCGCGAGACGCAACGATTGGGGTATCAGGGAGAGGAAAGTCTTATCCTTCACACACCCAAGGGATAAAACCAACGCTCAAATAGATCACAGGTAGAAATTAGGTCCTCCCACCACATTCCATCGAACAGGAACAACTGAAACAGGTTAATGACACCAGAGGTTCAAACTATTTCCATCTTTAACTCTAAGAATAGGAATTAGGCCCAAGCCTTTCATGAACCTAGAATTTCCTAGACTACACGCCAACATCACTCTAAGACCTATGAATAAATCTCAGATGATTTAATCATCTATTACCTCGCAGCCATGATATAGAAACCCCTAAACAAAAATCGTTTTTCTGGTGCCACAAGAAACCATACCATAATCATGGCATCACTATCTGGCACAACACCCCCTAACATCCACATACTTCAACCCAGAATATCACTAACATAAAATGTAATATGGTGAATCCACATCAACCCTTGTTACTCAAAATGAGAAACATTGAGAAGAACAAAACCTAAATGAAACCATCCTATAAAATAGAAGAATTTAAAATTTACTAGGGAAAATACACTTTTGTCAAGATAGAGGCCCTTGGAATGTCCCACAACATTGACTCTATCAACTGATCAACAGTACAACACCACTAAGCATCTCCAAACATAACCCTTTATGTTGAATGAAACATTACACAAAATGGGAGTTTAAACTGAGTCTTAAACAACACAAGATTTCTACAATCGACCAAAACAACCTCTTACGACTAGATTAACACTCTAGCGGCCTAGAAAGACCTCTTCCTTAGACAAAACCAACGAATAACCCAAGGTTCGTTTAAAACAATATCCTACACCGACAACTCTAGGACACTTCCAAACAAGACATCAAACATAACAATGTCAATCTTTACTCTTTGAAAATCGAATAAAAAAAGGAAACTAAAAATCCATTCACCCTATTACATCCACTCTCCCACTACAATATGATTTACATAATTTAGAAGAATAAAGGGATAAACATGACACTAGCACTGAAAAGGAATGTCCATTCTTCGATCAACTTGTGGGCCAACCAATGGAAAATCACCATGGTTGCATATCAAAAGAGTATTAGCTCCTTATGGGGGAATACACTAACCCTGAATAAGAACTATAGACCTAAACAAGCTATTTTGTTGGTCAAGAATTCAATGTGAAAACACCCGATGCATGGGAAAAACCACTATAGAGACCCCCCAAAACACTTCTCAAAGAAGACTACGAACTAACACCTTAAATCAAATAACTGATGAGACAAAAAACAAGAAACTTCATCCAAAAAATACATGTTTCCAAAACTCAAAACACGCCACTACAGGATTCCCAAAACACACAAAAGACACAACACACAACTATGGATCATCAAAAACCCCACCCATTCTTAAAAAATAATTTTGAGAATAAAGTGGGGAGGGTGGGCTGCCCATTCACCAATGGAACCCAGTGGGCCTTACACATGCATGTTGTCTTGCCAACCGGAAACCAACTTATATTCCACACATATCCCTTGCCTATGGCCACCCATGAAAATTCAAAAGAATAGAAAAATATTATTTCCATTCTCTAAGTCAACAATGAGCCCACACCCCCACATTTCAAAACCACAAGTCACAAGGATAAACCCAATTCAGATATTATTTTTTAGGAAAAACACCCACCATTCACATCAAAACATACCTTTATTTCTTACACATTAATCTAAAAAAAATTCACCCCATTTCAAAACTCTTCTGATTTCATGACAAACCCCTTTTTATCAAAAAAAATTTAAGTAAGAACTCAAATCATCTCCTTTTAATGCAAGGTTCCGAAGATTCGTAAACCATTCCAAATGCTAACTATTTACCAAACCAAAAGTCATTTCCAAATTCAACACATAACATCCAAAGCACTCCATCCCATTCAAAACACCTTTAAATAACATTAAATTTTACTCTAAAAAAAATTCCCAAACCTACTTTAAAATCATCTATGTTTTCCAAACCATCCATTTTATATAACCAAAAATTTCAATCATAAAAATCCAATCTCATTATATACAAATACCATTTCATGAAAATGCATCTTTCTAAAAACTCATTGAGAATAGTCCTAAAAACCCATGTTCCACCAATTTGAAAACCAAATCATATAATCTTAAAAAAACAGATTTTAAAATTTTTCAAAAAAAGGTTTTCAAGATGATTTACATAATCCAAAAGGACATGAGGCAAAATAAGAGAAAATTATTGTTACTGGTGACTTGGAAATATGGTTGGAGGCTATAATCTAATCAATACCCATCATGTAGAGCGTACAGGGTAGTGTCCCTAGATCCACATGGCTTGTCAGGCCCCGTGAGCCCAATGATACCATTGAAACTACTCCCTTTTCATTTCCTCCAAACAATGAATAACTATATGGACCAAAGGACTCATATAAAACCAATCATCTCCTGGTAACTCGAGTCCCACCCTGAGGTGTGCTGGCCAGGAACCTTACTCATAGCCATAACATTGATTTCTGACATCCTTCACTCTAGTTTACCCTAACTCTTCCTCAAGAAACATGACAAAAAAGATATAACCTCCCTTTGATACCATTTTTTCATTAACCAATCCAAGTCACTACCAGAACCGATGCCCGACCAGGTCTACGGTAAGACCCAATGGGAATTCACAATCCCCACAGGCAGGCACAAGTTCTTAGGTATCCAAAAAAATATATTGAAATGATTTACCCAAAATAATAAACACAAAACAACTAACTAGATAGAAAAACTAAACATGAAAACAGACAACCAAACATTCCCTTAAACTATGATCGGGTTTAAAGTTTACAATTCAACTAAAACCCAATGGGAACTAAAAAAAATAAAGAAAACTAAAACTCCAACACAAACCTCTAAACAACACGAGAAGCCACATCCTGAAGCTACCAACACCAACCAACATGAGAAGACCATCAAAAACTCAAACCTCCATGGCTAAGTACAATTCCTCAACCAGGGATGCACAAAGAACAAGGTATATATACACCTAAAGGTGTATGTAGGGTGTGATCCAAGAGCCCATTAGGAATCCACCCAATAAGAAGATTCCATTCCAAAACATCAAGAGATAAGTTAAAATGGTTATTCAAATTCATTCTTGTAAAACACTTTTAAGGAAATCATTTACAAGCTAAAAGTAAAAAGTAACAATTGAAGATAAACAATTTCACAAAAACTAAATTAAAGTTAAAGATAAAATTCATAAAATTATAGACACACTCAAGTTGTCCTCTATATACCGACAGAAGGCACCACGTCATGAATAGTAGTGCACTGTGGGTAAATACCCTAAGGATCATCTAGCTCGAGTAGGGCTATAAAGGCATCATATCTCAGGGTAAACGTAGCATAGGAACAACAAAGATCTAAATTATTGTGTTTGAGCCACTAGTAGGGAACACACCCATAACCTAGTGTTTTATAATCCTCAGAAATATTTAGTTAGTCTTGTAGTATCAATCCTGCTAGACGAAACCATGATGAACCACTCACCTATCATCTAGCGTACTAGTCCCATTCCACCCACCTAGATACTCGAGGTTTCCCTTGTGCTCGAGTTAAATTTAACATGAATACATAGAAAAATATTTCAAAAGAATTCCAAATATTACAAAGTAATAGTCCCTATTTACAAAACAACTCATTTACAATTTTACACACACTATGGAAAATCCCCTTTCAAATAATTTTTCCACCACCTAATTTTTTTTTTCAAATCCCCCTTTTATAACATAAAAGAAACACACACAATAAAAAACAAACACTCCCTAAATCCAGGCCTCCTACTGAACCCATTCATACTTGAAAAACCATTTTGAAAACATTCTCATCCTCATTTAAACTTTTTTTTTATTTTTCTCCACTCAAAATGCCAAACAAGGCCAACATTCCCCAAAATAACCAATTTTTCCTCAAAAACCCCCATTTAAACTTTTATGACCCCAAGTTCCCTAGAAAATACATTTTTAACCATTCAAACAACCCCTAGAAGACATTTTAGAAACATTACATCCAAGAACACACTAAAAAATTGATAATCCCTATATTATAAATCTAATCCCAACCTATAAACACAAAATATACTCCAAAAACACCAAACACAACACATAATCAAACCAAATAATACATTAATAAACATAAACAGACATACTAAATTAATATAATGATGCTAGGGCATGGAACCCCTACCTCACAAGGAGATCCCTCTGGAAAATTGCACAAAATCACATTAGAACCTCATTTGCACCATGGATAAGCGAAAGGATCCCTAACCAAGAAGAGTGAACCCAAAAACAAAAGGTTAAACCCCAAAATCATACCCTATACATGCTGAAAAAACAATAAAATCCCAGATAGGAAGATGTTTTCAGCTAAAGGGGCTGCCGGAGAGGAGTGCACTGGGAGGAGAAGTCGTGGCTGGGGAGGTTGCACAATGGAGGGGAGGCCACCGACCATGGGGAATTTCTAGAGTAGTGCTGAAAATGGGGGTCACTGTATAAGGAGGGAGAATGAGGATGCAGTGTGGTGCACGACTGGCCGAGGGAAGCAGGGTGGCATGACATGGGAGAGGGAGGGGGGAGCTGGGGAGAGATGATAGTTAGTCAAGGGTAGAAAGGTTGGCACTCCATATGAGAGGGAGGTGGGATCTAGGGCGTGATGTAAAGAAGGGGGTAGGGGAGATGAGTTCGACGATGGGGGGAGAAACCCTACGAAGAAAGAAAAAAAAACAAAAAAAACAAAATAATAATAATAATAATAATATTATTATTGATAATAACAATGATAATAATAATAATAATACTATCTTAATGAAATTTTAACAACAAAAATAATAATAATTAATTAATAGAACTAATAAAAATCAGAATAATTTTTATAATAATGATAATATTAATAATAATAATAACTTAATAAAATTATTAACCTTAGCACAAATAATAATAATATCCCCAAATAATAATAATATCCCCAAATAATAATAATAATATTACAATTAAAAAAATCGTTAAATTTTATTACATTATTCTTATATTATTTTATTTTAAATTTGACACTCTTTTGATTTCATTTATTTATTTATCATTTCATTTTATTAATTAATTAATTAGGTGTGTACCGGGAAACCCACTAGGTGATTTAGAGAAGCTGTGCGGCTTCAACCGTGTCCAGCCCACACATCGTGTGATGCCAAGAATAACACCTTTATTAATCATCCGAAACGATAAATATCAATCGATATTGGTCCACAACTCGAAAAAATATCTCAAGGAAAAATAAAAAAATAAAAATAAAAATATCTCAAAAGTTCGGGTGTGATAAGGGGGAAATATGACACAATACGAATTAAAAGTAAATAAATTTTAATTTACATTATATCATTATAGTTTTTTGTGGTATTTTTATTTATCTTTTTAATGAGTTTTCTGACTAAATGTATGTTTATTTACCTTTTGAAATTCCACAAAGAAGTTGGAGTGTGTTTGGGGTGTAGCGGGAGCTTATGGGCACTAAATTTTATTTTCAGGGGTTTCCATTGGATGAAAAATTTGAACACGGTTTGTCATTGTTTTTTAGTTAATTGTTTATTATATAAATTCTAATCATATTAAGAAATGTATAGTTTGTACAATGTTACAAAAAAACATGCACTAAAATCATTCATGTTGTACGAGATTATTTTATAACATAATTTTATCTCATTTTTATCCTCATTATACATTATTTATTCCCTTAGTTGAGACATAAAACCCATGGAGGTCTCTCCATAAATTTAAATTCATTTAGACTCCAAGAGATATTAATTTATGATTACTTATTATACAAACTCAATGTAGCTATCTCACCCTTATCTTATTTTATTCTCCTGTTTTAATCTTTTGGTAATTCCATAATAAGAGATGTGTAATTCAATACTAGGGTTAGTGTTATAAAATTTTTTAGATTTTTGAATCTCGGGTATTTAGGAGTGAATAAAGGCTTTATATTTATATCCTTGTGGTATATTTATGCTCCAATGAATGTTTTATGGTTGGATTATCATCATCTCTATATATATGAAAAAGTGTGTTCTCAATATTTGAATTAAAAGGTTTATTTTTTTGGGTTTGGTTTTTCAGTACAAAGCTATTTTTGAAAATAGAGCACGTGAGTTCGACACCAACTGTTCTAGGAAGCTTGTGTGTGAGTATTTTTCTTTGAAATTTTAGAAATGGTGTTGGTTAGTTCGATTGGTTTGAAATTGTTATGGGTATAATGCATATCAAGTATTTTATAAAAGGTGCGTGTGTGTTTGTTTTTTTGAAAAAATTTCAAAATTACGGTATTTTGGATATTTAATTAGTATGAGTTGTCATGTTTTTACATGATAAATATTTAACGATTATCACTGGGATGGATAAGGCTTCCAATACTGGATAGGTCCCTTTTTTTACCACTGGGGGATGATGTAGGTCTGGAGTATATGATTTCCCCTCATTAGATTGGACATTTCATTTAGTCTTGTTGACATTAGGGTTTCATGGGATTGATTATGTAATGTCTCCATTGGGTATAGGTTGTATGTTGGCATGGATTTTACAAGTGTGTGAGAATGTATTGTTCTATTCTTCTTGGAAAATAATTTGTATTCTCAAATAAATATCGGTGTGAGTTGTGCATGTTTATTTATAATACACTCATTTTACATTATATATTTTAATTTGATTTATATAAATTATTAATATAATATGTTTTAAGGGGAATGTGTGGGATGCCTTGTGGAAATTCTAATAGGAATGATTACTCCCACACTAATTTTTTTGGCTTGATAAATATAAATATTTTTTTTCTAGAATATATTTAGATTCATTTCATAGATGGAAATGAACCCATTGTTTAATAGAGACTAATGGAGTCTGATGTTGATATCATTAATTTTTATTTTTATTTTATAGAATTACCATATTTATACTATAATGACTTTCTAAATTGATGTATTCTATTGTATATCACTACATTGGGTGTTCATTTTATATAAATGAAATTAATGGAGTGATTTTTAACTTATTCCTAATACTTTGTGGGATTTTTATTGTTTAATTTCCTTTTATGTATTAGGGGAGAATGCCCTGGGCCATGATATATTTTGGTTTGGACGTTTTTTAAGAATTGAGTGAGTTTGGATGGGTTAATATATTAAAAATGGTATTAGTTTTATTTGATCACAAGATCTAGTCATGGTTTTGTATGTGGGAAGATAGGAAGTTCCAAGACTCATGAGGTTGTATATAAAAATTCCAAAAAAACATCTTTATATTAAAAATTGGATTAATTAGGGAGTCTAGGTAGTGTGAGGTTATTGTTATCCTAGAAGGGTTGAATTACTTTTTTTTATACATGGTGAGGTGTTTTAGCTATAATGAACTAAGAATGGATTCACATCAAATGAATAATGTAGTGTGGAATTTTAGGAATGGTTAATAATGTTCAAAATTATTTTGGTTTTTGACATGTTGTGTTGTGAATATAGATGTCTATTTTAAAATTTTATAATATAAATGTGATAGAAATATAACCAAAATTTAAATTGGTTATAAATTTTAAATGAAGCGATAATAAAAAATGAAAAATCAATATTAATTATAATGAATTTGGACAATATAGTTGACTTTTAGTATATATATATAAGTTGTTTTATGCTTGTTAGACTATTTTGGAATTCTATTAAATAAGATGGGTGTGAGACCTTGTAAATCGTTACTGAATGAGTGTATATTTTTTTATAAATTTCTCAATTGGTGGTGTTCTAATTGATCATGCGTTGATGCTCCACATTATGGATTGTTTTTTTCCTTTCAAATTATATAAATTTATTTAAATTGATGTCATATTATATAAGAAACTACGAATTAGTTTCAAAAGTGATAGACACATAAATTTTTGTAATTGATATTTCTATATCATCAAGGGTAAAACATATTGAAGTTAGATATCATTTTAATAAGGATAATTTTAAATAAGTGAATCCTATTTGAAATATGTTTCTAGTAATGATAAACCCAAAAATATTTTTTCCAAACCATTGGATGTAGCTAAGTTTGAGAATATTATGTTTTAACTTAGTATGATGGAAATAGGATTTAATTCTGTTATATTCATATGGAGTTGGGAATATTTATTATTGTTTCAAAATATTTTTATAGATCCTTTTTATAATCTATTTTCCTATAAAAATATAAATACATCCTCACTGTTATATATATTCATAAAATAATAAGATAAATTTTCAAGTAAGTTAAAAAAAATTTATTCATTATTTTTTCCTTGATAATTTCTTTAGTTTTTTATATTCATTGATTATTTTAGGGGGATTTAAATAGTAATTACAAATTTTAATATCTACTTTAAATCTATTTAAAAAATGTTTTTTTATTTTTTATCAATTCTATTTATGAATGATGAATTTTCAATTATTAAATATGTTTTAAATTCCTAATATTGGATGTTTTAATATTAGATTAATCTTTATATCATATTTTATATCCCATTAATTTGTTTTTTAATTGGAAATGTTATTTTTATTTTAGTTTAATCGAATTGACCTATATTTATAAAAAATATCAGTAATTATAAAATTAATTATTTTAGTATTTCCTGATTATTTACAAAAAGGGAGATAATTTTTCATTTTACTTGTTTTTTAATTATAAAACTTTGTAGATTTTTGAGCTATTGAGTTAGCTATTTTCTCTCCCTATTCATTTTATTTTGATAATTACGAAATTATAATTTTATTCTCTTTATATTTAGTTTAGAAAAGTGTATAATGATTTCCCTATTTTTATAAGGAAGGAATTATGTTGTATTTTTTATTCTTTCTTCATAATTAATTAATTAATTATTTATCATTTATGATATTCACTTTTTTATTATCATTATTCTATTCTTTGTGTGAAATTTATTATCCAATGTCTTTTTGATGTTATTTACCAACTCTTTAAATCACATGGTTTTTAATATTAACCTTATGATGACTGTCATTCAATTGTATGATGTTGATTTTTGAAAAACTAATAAACCTTATATTGAACCTTATAATGTTTCTTATGATCCTTATGAAGATTCTTATAAACCTTATGAAGTTTCATTTAGACCTTATGAAAACAATTTAACCTTACTAAAATAATTGGACCTTATAAAATTGATGAACCTTATGATCAACCATTAAAATTCCATGAACCTTTCAGAAATCATTGAATCTTACAAATATCTTTGAATCTTTTGAAAATTTCATTAAACATTATAAAATCCATGAAACATAAAAATTCCTTGAACCTTATGATATCATTTAACTTAATGAAAATTTAATCTTACTAAATTTAGTATCATATGAAAATATATATCTTAGGAAGTTTTTGTATTTTGAAAAGTTAGTGTATATTATAAAATGAGTATGTTTAATAAAATTGAAAAGCATTAAAAAAATATAATATAAATTGAATAACTTTTGTAAATTTTCTATGAATAATCTAAATTAAAATTCTATCAATTTAATTTTCTTGATTTTTTATTTATTTAATTAATATTATTATAAAAATACATTTAGTATGTATTTCCAATTGTATATTTATTTATAACACTATATAATGTCTTTATAGGAATATCAAATGAATATTTTACACACATTAAATGGATATTAAACCAGGGAACAATTTATATGAAATCATCAAATGATTTGATGATTTTGAATGAATATTTTGACAAATCAAAATTAGTTTATAATCTTGGCATTCATGGATACATGTATTGAGAAGAAAATATACTATAACTCTATAGGTATTCAAAAGTTTTTTGTTTTGACCAATGATAATGAATAATATTTATAAATAGAGAAATATAAAGATCATAAGGTGTCGAAAATATGCATGTGTTGATCAATGTTAAATATAATAGCAGTTCTACATGTCATGACCTATTTGTAAGAACATGTTTTACACATTTTTGATCACTGATGGGGAAATAATTTCGCCTATTCCTTAACGTTCTACACCATACTACTTATATCATGATCAAGGATTATTCGACTTTCAATCCATAACTATAAAAAAATTTGTTTTATATTGTCGTATTTATTCAACTAATCATTTTGTTCATAAAATATTGTCTTATGATTTTTCATGCAACTTCATAACTGTGTGGATTATACTAACCATCAAAAGGATTGTTTGAGTTGTGCCTCAAGGGTTAAAAATGATGGTCTATGGGTTGTAACAAGTAATGAGATATGAATTGTCATTAAAATATTGGATTCATGTTGGTTCGTTCCATATATAAAAATGTATTTTTTAAATTGAATTTTAATACCCTAAAAGGTTAGTATTTTAGTGGGATCCATTTTTCACAGGGATAGGGAGAAGTGAAAATAAGATACAGGATCACTTGCATCCAAACTACCATAAATATAGATTATGTTTATTCAATTATTTTTTCTAAATAATTATTTTGACATTGATATAATTATAAAAAATTTATAAATCGGTCAATTCTTTAACATTTTGACCATTCAACAGTCTCTCTATCAGGATAAACCTACCTTAATTCAAGATAATTAAATAAATGATCTTGTTACAACTTAAAGATAAAAGATAAAATGAAATTACTAATATAAATCCCTAGAAAAATGTAGAATTTGGGATTTATTTTAGTACGATTAGTATAAAAATTAGTGAATATATGGTCTCTCTACCTTATCTATTCCAAAATATAACCCCAATGACACTTTTGAGATTAATTTAGGTGAATATTAGTGGAGTAATTTCTCAAAGATGAATATGGGAGGAGGAGAGTTTCAATGTGAATGATACATATCTACTTTTATCAAATTTTTTATGTGAAAGGTGTGTAAGGGGGTATAATTTTAAAATTTAAATGTTCATAACATCCACTATTAAAAAAATCATTAGGTTTTTATTATATAACCAATGGTTGTAGTGGTTATAAAATAATGACTTTAATATCTTGAAATCATACTCAAACGTATATTCCAAACACATAAAGTGAATTCCAAATCTCCATAGGTATGCACAAGTTCAAAGGGTATTCAATGTGAATAATAAAAATGATTTACTCTTTACAAATAATAAATAATGAATAAGGTATTTTAACTAGAAATCCAACAAAAAATATCCTTACATTAAATCTATAATACCAAATGAAAATTTCATTTTTAAAGCATAATAAAAACCAAACATTTTGTAATTCATAAGAAACCAATATCAAATAATATAATGGAAACATTTAAAATATTTTAATGATATAATATTTAAATAAATAACATAAACATAAATCCTAGGGGATTAATACATGAGACTCAATGTAAACGAAATAATATCAACTTCACTCTCCATATGGAACATGAGAAATTCTGGATGCAACTATTTCAATACCTCACATCCATGCCTATGGTCTATATACTATAAAATGAAAAACAACCTTTTGTACCTATAAGATATAATATATTAGAAATCTGTATGCACGTTATTGTTGTACATGAAGGAAGTTAGATTAAAACTTATAAGGACACCCCAATGATTTTATTAATTTATTTTTATAATATAAATAGTAAATAAAAGATTGAAAATAAACAGTGAAGTAAATTTTTTATTACATAAGGATAAGTGAAGAACAATATAAAGTCTATGTATTTAGAATAGTTATGTGGATCTATTATTTATTCATCCATGTTACTTTGGACCGCATATAGCTATTGTATGTATTAGTATAGGCCATAGAAAAATCCTTAAGAGTTTATCTTGGCTTAAGGGTTTATTTTTTATAAATATTTATAGGTTTTATACCATGAATTTTCAGTTATTTTTGGGTTTGATGATCTTTGGAACTCATTAAAATGATTTTTTATGTTTTTAGGGTCTTTATTACTCCTAGACGTTTTTTAAAAATTGAGGTAAGTTTAGGCTTATCCTTTAATATAGGGTTATCCTTATAAGTTTATCAATATCTTTTAACCGTTAGATGAATAATGTTTCTAGAATCTATGTCCATCTGTTTTATCCTTCCAGGTTTATAATTCCATTTTACCCTTTTGATGAATAGTGTTTCTATGCTATTAATAAAAAATAAATAAATGATAAAAAAAATATTTAAAGGGAATTTAGGGCTTCCTCATTCCTTGTACAACATAAAAACTTCCAGAATAAGGCTCCATCCCTCAAATCATCCACAAGTGAGATGTCACAAAATAATTTTCATAATAATATGCCATCAAAAGTGGAAGAGATATATGGGTATGTCTATTGGTCCGTATGTTTATTCTTTACATATTTTTCACAATTTATTTGTTTGTGACAAAAAGCACAAATTTTTGTGATTTTGTCAGACTTTTCTAAATCTTTAAATTAAAGGTGAATCAGTCATATTTTTTTAGTGATTCGAGTCCTACAAACACTAGGTTGTTGTTCCTCAACTAATTATTATTTATACATATTTTATGAATCATGTAATAAATATTTTTGGGTTTGGTCATGGTTGGGGGACCTTGAACCGATCCAATTGGGGGTATCCATTGTTCTTAGGAGATACTAAGGGTAATATGATTTTGGAAAAATTGGGTTTGGTCTAGTAGGGATTGGTTGTGTGGTTTTAGAGTTGTATGGGTGTGTAGTTTTAGAATTTTATGGGTGTGAGGTCACTGTTGTATTCTGATGGGGCCATTAGGGTCATGTTCACATAGAGAATGTCCCATGTGGTTGTTTATTACACTCTTTAGGGTTGGTGGCCTTTGTAGAATAAGTGGTATAGGGGGATGGTGTTGACCATTGGTTTGGATTATGTATACACTATAGAGGCCAAATTGTTTGGTGTGAGAGACCATTTAATGGGTTTATATTTCTCTCCATGTAGATTGATATATTTATACAAACTTGTGAAGTGAATTTAAGACATTCTGGTGGTGTGACATGGTAGAACTATGATTGGCATGTTAGTTATAGAGTATGTATGTCTCAAGTGTCAGATGTTTGACCAAAAGGATGAGGGTTCTTCCTGTATGGTAGATAGGGGATGTGTCATATCACATTGGTACTATTAAAAGAAGTTAATGACTCATCATAGATTGATGAGAATAGGTGTAGTTGGTGTGGTAATTTATTATTGATGATTTTTTATTTTTTGTTGCATCATTAGAATATATATGGATATTAGATAGGTACATCATTGGCGGTAGACTACTAATTTTATATTCACCAACTTCATGGGATCTTCGAGGCACATGTAGACTTTATATCTTATAGAATAGGTAAGAGAAGGGAGTATTTGTAATAAGTTTAGTGTATAATGCTATTTAGATGGTGGAAAACTAGATGTTGGATTTACAAATGGGACAAGTGGCACTTTGATGCCGGGATGGTGGTTTATTTGGTTATTTTGTATATTTATATATATGATCATTTCATCTGTGATTCTTTTTTCTTTTGTATGATAAAATATCATGGTAAATGTTTATAAAAGTGGACGTATGTACATTTAGTCTCATTATTGATTACTATTTTATTTAATTTGTCTATGTTGTATTGGTATTACTATTATTATTATTATTATTATTATTATTAACTTTAGGAGAAATAGCGTCCCCACTATCACCTCGTAGAAACTCAATACTAGTTGGTAGCCTTTGCTGTATAGTCAGGCATGCCTAAGTTCATGTGGTGAACTGCTGTTATGAGAACCAGTCGAGTGGTCTAGGATGGTAGGGTACTAAAAAGTGGTATTAGAGTTTATGTATTAAAAGGTAGTATATGAGCTAATTATTTAATTTTTTTAACAATATTCAATTTTTTTATGTGGTATTAAAGACATGTTATTACAAAATGAGTTCTTATTTAGGATTTTGCAGGTAGGAAGTAAAGAAATGTGTCTAAAGTTATGATGGATTCCATGATATGTGTCTAGACAACACCTTCATGAGCTGAAGACTAAGTTACCAGGGAAATTGGGATTGATGTTCTGATTTTTTATTTATATTTGATTTATATTATTTATATTATTTTATATTTTATGTTCTTGATTTATGATTGGACTCCTAGACCTAAAATGAAAGAGGGCATAATCATGCTTCATGATAGGCACATAGGGATCACAAGACATATGTCTGTAGCTTGTGATTATTTTTTGGAACATAGTATAAAAGGAATGTATTAAAAATTTAATATTTCAAGAATATGGTAAATTTATTTTTCATATATAGTAACTTATGGAATTCTACTCAGGTAACCCTTAATGGCTAGTGGTTTTGGAATGAAAATGAGATCAGTTATTTAATGTGTAAGAAACAACATATATGGAAATTACTATATAGATTCTTAGTGAAATTATGTCATGAACCATACTAGAGGGGCCCATGTTGTGACAACCCCATACCTTCCACTCATAGGCCACAAGATGGTGATTAGAACCAAGTAGGCATATCCCAAAAATGGGAGGCATTTTCCTAAGTACCAGTACTCACGCAAATATCTCCAAGAAAAAAACTCATCTGAACACACTAAGTAAATAAAAAATCATATAACTAAGATGACAACGTAGCGTATGACAGAATAAACGTGAAAGTTAACGGGGATAGAATACAAGCCCAACAAAAAGGAAAAGTAAAAGTATAGGTCCCTCGAACTCTTCTGCATAAAACCCTACTAAAAGGTTAGGTACAAAAATAACTATCTGAAGCTATAGAAGCACACCTTGTCTATCAAGTCACTATGAGAACCACCTGGCCCCGGTCCACAAAGGACTACCTCATATCCTTGATCATCTTAATAGGACATGACACGTGTGGGAAAATCCCTTGCATGGGTTAGTAACACAATACTCTGCAGGACACACTAAAACACAAAGTAAATGACCAAAAATGAAACACCACCAAGTAGTTACATCCTTCTAAAAATAGGTATATTTCTATAATACATATAACAAGAAAATATAGATATACTCATAAAGAATTATAAGACTCAAGGTCTCATCCACTGCCAGCTATAGTCTTCAAATCGTTGCATGCATGTTCCGAGAGATCTCACTCCTTGAGCTAACTGTTAGTAAAAATGTAGAACTGGTCTACCAAAAATTTCCAAGATAATTCATGGTCTTGATAAGTCACACAGTTTCCCTAAGAAATATATTCATACTAAGACATGGAGTTTTGGTAACAAACGGAGTTTATATAACTCAAGAACCACCCAAGTCACATAGTCACCAAGACACAATCCATCATCAACCACTAAAAACTGTTTGAATAATAAACATCAGGTTTGGTCATGTAGAAATGAAAGAATTTGATCTCAATAAACAGACAGGGGGTCCTCCCACATAGGGCTTACTGGGGGGACTCCTTAACCGACAAGTAACCTCATTCTAGATAGGGGATTGGTGCTCGTGTAAATATTGGTCACACCTTGTACACAAACACTGTCGAAGGTTCGATGAAGAGAAGTGAGGATTGACTAGGAATCTCAGTGAGATAGAAGCTTCAACCCACTAAGAAAAATGCCAAAAATGGGATGAGACAAATCTATTTAGAATATTGGTCATCCTTTATTATGGGAATGAGATCTTGTATCGAATCCTCATAGGAAAAGACCAGGGTTATTCTCTCAACCTTTATAAATCCAAATAAAAACCCACCAAGAAATCTCATAAGGGAAAACTCATCACAAGGGTCTCAAACTTGAAGAAATGTCACCAAAAAAACCTACCATTTGAATGTTATAGTCATTTTATAGAAAAGGGACTGGTCTGGGTCCAGTCCAAGTCAGACTTGACGTAGTCCAGCCGACCTGGCCTGAACTGCCAGTGCGGTGGGCCGTTGTACCGCCGAAGTGGCCTCGATCACCTATCTAAACTGTAGGTGTGATCTGGTTCTGCTCTTCTAGACACAGCATGGTCCGGCTGCATGCCACATGGTTTATGTGGTCGCTTGACCACATGGCCAACCGACTCCCCCACGTGTTTCACAACTATGTGATCTGATCGATGAAGGTCACACCACATCAGGATGGGCCCACAATCTTGCTACTGTGTGATCCCATGCGGCCCCTGGGGGCCATATTTTTCCTCCATAGATCACCTAGCCATAGGGCTACCTTCAGGCACAACACCCACATGAGGCCGCAACTACATGCCACCAACGTTTGTCTTTGTTGCAGACGGGCCACCGGGTATCCTTTGGGGCTCCGTTTTTCGAAACGGAGGAACCTTTATGATCCTTTTATCATGTTTTTCATCTCCCTAGTCTTAGATCAACGTTGTAAATCATTTTTCCAAAAAAATGTCGAAGGGAGATTACTCTAGAAACATTTCAATCCATCCACTTCCATCATCATCACTCCTCCACTAGGTTGTCATGATGTTGGATCTCTAATTTCAGACCATTGTTCCATGAAATGGACGCGCAACTAATTTATTTTCATAGTCCAATGAAGAACATGAAGAACATGAAGAATGATTGGGGGAGAAATGTAAAAATAGAAACCCAAGTAATGAACCTTGACCTTTTCTTCATTATGACCTCGATCCATTCCGTAAAAATATCATGACAGAAAAAAATAATAAAAATCATTCCAAACATAATTCCCCCAAATAATCCCTCTCTCAAGAATGAGTGAACCATGGGTCAACCTATTCAGGGGTTTATCTTCCTCCATCATTTAACTCCATGAATGGGGAAAAGAAGGAATTGAAAACACATGACCTACCTCAGGGTTGGATCATTCAATGTTGCGGTTTGATTGTTGTTGGTGATCCATCAAGATCCATCACAATCCATCTTCCCCTCATAATCTTCCATTTAAGGAATTTCAACCGGTTCTCTCCATGGTCTCCTCCAAACCCTCTAGGGAATTATCAAGGATTATGATTTCCAATCCTGAGTCCCTTCCAAAAATTTAATAAATGAAAATGTATTTCTGCATCTCCTTGTTGCTTCAACGCAGTGTAACATTAAAATAAATTAACATTATGTTTATTATATTCTTTTTAAACAACCATAAAATAACTTTCATGGCCAACCTACGCTGGTCGATGTTATGCCTCACCTTAGGAAAATTCCACATTAGGAACTCAACGATGGTCTCTAATTTCAAATCCAATTCCACATTCAAGAGTTATTAGGATTTTAAATAATATAATTTCTTTTTTAATTATTTTATTTTCAGTTACGTCCTTTTCGGGTTTTCCACCTGAAGACCCGCGCTGACTAAAGGTAATTGGAACCTAGGGTAAACCCACCATTCTGAATGCAACAGTGCCTTCACATTTCTAATCTTGCAACTGGTTTAGAAGTTATTTCACTTTTTCTAGAAAATCACTCACGCTTGATATTAAAAACTTATCATTTTTCGCCGAACCATTCCAGGCACACCGGGCCTCAGAAATACATGTCATCTCAGTGCTTGGTCTTAATTTTTTGCATGAAATTTTCCAAAAATTAAATCAGGAAAATATGATTCATTACATTATCCCAACCTTAATTCCTTACATCCGGGAAGGCCAAACCATGGGTTACCCAAACAGATCAGGGTACCGAGCATGAATTTGAGCCTCCCGCTCCCATCTGCTCTATTGGAGATTCCCGTGCTTCCGCTGGGCATACAATAAAGGAATCGACTACCCATAAGGATTGTATCCAATCGATCCTCAATATCCATGAAATGGATGAAAAACGAGCATCCTGATCGGAAACTATTGTTGATGGGATTCCATGGAGTTGAAAAATATCATACACATAGAGACATCCCAATCTATCTACCGAACTCTGCTTGTGAAAATCTGAGATGTGGCTGACATGGTGATTCATTCATAAATCATCAATATGGTATCGGGTTTCCTCGAAAAATGTGGTAAATCTGTCTTGAATTCCACCGATATACTTTTCCACTTCCTTCTTGGAACCCCATGAAATTAAGTGAGAAACCCCTTTCAAGCATAGGGGGATCGACATGATGTGTTGATAAACCATGAAATTGATTCAAACAAGACTTATTCATTCATATCAATAGTTACTCCTAGCTTCTACCCATTTCATCATCCTCGATGTCCATATTGACACCCACATGCATATCCCGACGCATGTCACCACTCTAGGCATTCACTATTGTCACAAAAACCAGGCGCACTATGGATAAAAGGATGACTTTATGAAACTACCTCAAAACTCTACCTGAAAATACACTAGTACAACTATGAATCCTTGGGTAATAACATTGTTCTCCCTACATTTTGAATATCCATCTGGGGTATTCCCTATGGACATCCGAGCACGTAAAGTCTCACTATTGATATCACCGAGTGTGCCTCCCTAACTCCCTACAAGAGTGTAAGGGTAAAAACCATCGACTAGAGGTAATATTCATCATCTTTATCCTTAAAGGATAACTATAATAAGGAAAACAACTCTGGTACCTCGTTCAATAACTGTGAACTATATCTCCTACTAAGAGAATCCACCACCACATCCCTCTTCCCAGAAGTACAGACTATCTCAAACTCATAGTCCATGAAGAACTATAGACATCACCTCTGTCTCAAGTTCAGGTCTTTATGAGAGAATATATACTTGAGACTCTTATGTTTGGGTTAGACGATAAAATGCTCACTCATCAGGAAGTGCTGCCATATCTTTAAAGCGAAGACTATCGTTGTCGTCTGAAGATCGTGGGTTGAAAAGTTCTGATCATGTGGTCTCAACTGGTGTGAACCCATCCAAGAGGGGACAACGATTTGAAAACTCCAATACCATCTCCCATAAGTCATGTTATGGATACTAGCATCGAGAATGCATATCCCACAAATGGGAGGCATTTTCTTAAGTACATGTACAAACACACATGTCTCTAAGAAAAAAATTGGGAACTGAAATAAATAAGTTAAAAAACATGCATATCAATGAGATGCCAACAAAGAGTACGAAAAAAACAAAAATTAAACAAGGCCAGAATACAAGCCCAATAGAAAGGAAAAGTACAAGTACAAGTCCCTGGAGCTCCTTCGCAGAAAACCCTACATGAAGTGTAGGTAAAAAAAACAGCTGTCTGAAGCTGTAGAAGCAGACCTTGTTTTTCGGGTCACTCTAAGCACCACCCAGCCCTAGTCCACCAAGAACTCCATCAATGTGTCGGTCGTCTACACAAGACATGACATGTGAAGATAAATCCCGTGTAGTGGTGATTAAAACAACACTCAATAGGACACACTAAAAAAAAGTAAAATTCCACAATGGAAACATCACTAAGAAGATAAAGTAATATCAACACTGGTATATGTATACAACACATATAACAAGAATATCCCAGTATACTCGTAAAGGATTTAAAGAATCAAGGTCTCATCCACTGCCAGTTACACAGTTATTGCTCGTAGCATGTTCGTTCCAAGAGATATCACTCTCTGAGATATCATATAGTAAGAAGGTAGAACAGGTCTATCAAAATTATTCCAGAGAACTTGTTTTCTCAATAAGTCACATAGATTTCTTGTACATCCAATCTCGCTAATATATGGAGTTTTGGTAACACACAAAGTCTCAGTAACACATAGAGCGTCGGTAACACATGGAGTGTCAGTAACACACAGAGTGTCATCGATATGTCAAGCATCCCCCAAGTCACATAGTCACCAAGTCAAAGCCAATCATCAACAAATGAAAATTGCTCGAAGCACACTCATTAGCTTTGGTGATGTAGAATTGAAAGAATATGATCATGATTCAAAGATAGGGGGTCCTCCTACCCAGGTCTCATAGGGGGGACTCCTCTCCCTACAGGAAAAATCATCCTAGATAGGTGATAGGTGCCCGTAAAAATATTGGTCACACCTTTTCCACAAACCCTATCTACGGTACCACCAAGATAAGTGAGGACCGAATGTGCCTCTCGATGTGATACATGCTCCATCCCACTTATTCAAATAAAGATGAAAGTCTAAGACAACTCACATCGGAACATGGGTCATCCTCTATGAGAAGAAAATGATCTTGCATCGATCCCTCATAGGAAAAGACCAATGGTAGAATATCAACCTATGCTAATCCTACCAAAATCTCACTAGGCCATCCCAAAAGGGCCGCCTTGTCTCAAGGGTCCCAATGCTGTAGATTTATTGTCAAAAAGACCTCATGTTTGAAATTTATGGTAGTTTTACTGAAAAGGGTTTGGTATGGTTCATGTTCATGTCTTTCCCAACCCGCCGATCGACCCGATCTAGTTTGGCCATCACTAACTAACCCGCCGGGTTGGTACGAAATAGACTAGCCCATGATCCTCACTCCATTAGTCCTACTCGACCCAGCTTGATTGTTCGCTGGGTCCAGGCCACTAGACTGTCGGGGGGGGGGGGGCTTCAACTCAGCATGTTCAACCCACATGCATAGGCCGGTTCTACTCCACCAAAGGCATCCCACCTGGTCCACACTATCACCAGACTACATGGACAAACCGATCCCCTATAGATGGCTCAACTGTATACACCAGTTGATTTGAGCACCACCATGTCCTGCCAGCCCCACAACCTCACCGCTACGTGCACCCACACAGCCCTCAGCAGGCCACATTTTTCCTACACCTGCAAGCTTCTGACACCGCGTTCCCCCACCAGCGTCAGCGCATTGGTGGCCCCTTATATGGGCTGTCAGGTGTCCTCCAATGTTTCTTTTTTTGAAGAAGAGGAACCTATGTGAACCTTGCATCAAACTCTACATTGCCTTGGGATCAGATCAAAGTTGTGATACATTCCACCGAAAACACTCAAAGGGTGATTAGTCCCAAAACATGTCAATCCATCTGCTTCCATTATTGTCACACCTCCACTAGGTCATCACAATGTTGGATCTCTAATTTAGGGCCTTTTTCAATAAACGTATGCATAAAGAATTTCCGTTCATATTCCGATGAAGGAAAAAAATAACGCGATGAAAAATTTGGGGAGAAATGAAAAAATAGAAACATGAGGAATAAAATATTCTCATTTGTTAATTTCAGTCTTGATACATTCCATAAGAATGATCAAGATAATTAAACCATAAAAATTTGTCCCCAACATAATTCCAGCAAATAATTCCTCCCACAAGAATGAGCTAACTGTTGGTTAATCCGTTCATGCGTTGATCTAAATTATTAGTTTAACTCCAAGAATGGGGAAACTAAGGAATTTAAAACACACCCCAACATCGGGGTTGTATCATTTTATGTCAAGGTTTGATCATCGTTGGTGATCCATCAAGATCCATCATGATCCATCATCCCATCATTGCCCTCCATCATGAGAATTTCTTTAGGTTCTCATTAATGTCTCCCCTAGAGCCTTTAGGAAATTCTACAGGCTTATGAATTCTACTCCTGAGTCTGGAAAGTAGTTTAATAAATGGTAATGTGTTTTATTTTCTTCATTCCACAACATATCAATGTAACATTAAAATAAAAGAAACATTAAGTTTATTTTATTCTTTTAAAATGTCCAACAAGTATCTTTCATGGATAACCCATGTCAGTCAATATAAAGCCTTTCCTATGGAAAACACCACATTATGAACTCTATTGTGGTCTGGATTTTCCAATACAACTCACCATTCAGGAGTTATTAGAATTTTAATATAAAATAATTTTATTTAATAATTTTATTTATGTTTATGTCCTTTTCATGTTTTCCCACTTACGACTTGCACTGACTAAAATTAAGTCACGCATAGGGTAAACCCACCATTCTGAACATAAAAATTCCCTAAAATTTATAATATGGGAACCCATTTAGAATTTATTCAATTTTTTAAGATAATCACTCATGAACGCTATTAAAAATGTAACATTTTTCTCTGAATCATTCCATGCATAGTGGGCCTTAGAATTGCACGTCGTCTTAACACTTGGTCTCATAATTTTCCTAAACATTTTCTAAAAAAATTGAGGATAATATAGTTCATTACAAATTATAATTACCTATCATAGGTCAATGATCCAAGGTTTATTTAATATGTAGTTATTTTCCCTGACATGGGTTGGTAGATGACCATAATGTCGGATTATATGGGGTTTGGGTTCTATATGGAGGTGCAAGAGTAGTGAGTCAGGCTTCTTGGAACAACATCCCCTATTTTCAATATGTAAACTATTATATATTTAATGAGAAAATAAATTAATTCCTTATAGCGATACCACCTATATGACCACCATTTAAGAGTTAGGAGAGAAGGGACATGTTATCACTTATGTGTGCACCATATGAGAGAGCCTAAGACTTAGGTGTTGGATCGATATATAGATGAATATGTATATTAGATGGAAAAATAAAAGAGGGGGGGTTAATTGTAGGTTTAAAATAATTGTGTTTAAACACTTAATAAATTAGTTTAAATGATCTTAAACTAATACAATTCACAACAAAGACAATTAAACCACAATCGTCTTGAGTATAAAGGAATGATACGATATAATACTATAAGAAGAGTAAATCAATTGTATTCAAAATGAATACAATAATCAGAGTAATACAATAGTGAAAGAATATACCATAATGTTTATAGAATCTATCGATACAATATGTAATAGTATAATTGTAATTGAAATAATTACAAATGGAAATGAAATGAAGAAAGGAAACAATACAATTTCCTTTCTAGTACAAACAACAACAGAAATGTAAAAGTATTAAAATTATTTTATCTCAAAGAGAAGGTATCATTTCACATAAAATAAGATTTCTATCTTACCGCCACCTTGGTAAGCCCTTGATATGATGATCGGTACATCTGTCTTTCTATCCCCGCAAGCCCTCGATTTTGGAGGTAATCAACACCTCTGTCTTTCAAACACTAGAAAGCCCTTGATACGAAGATTGGTAACACCATTTTCCTATCCTCAGCATCCCTCGATCATTATCACCTAATCAGTTGCACAAATAAAAACAAAGCACTTATTGAAATACAAAAACAAAGAATGAGCCGTTCACGTTTTGTAATTTCAAGGCTTTCGCACGAAGCAAGAGTAAAGTCACAACGTCTATGTCTAGAACTTGGTATTAGTAAAGAATGATCAAAGTCTCTCATTTGTTCTTCTCAACTTCAAATGACCACCTATTTATAGGACTCAGGTTACAATAGTCATATTTCCTCCAATGGTCATATTAATCCAGAAAACTCGGAAGGACTTGGACACCTAGCATTATAACGGTCATATCGAAACAAAAAACACGACATCGTTTTGATTAGTTTAAAACTAACTCCATGGCATCATTTTTTTAAAACAAAAGATATATGAAGATGATAATCATGAGTACGATTGACATGTGTTGATAAAGGATAAAACAAGAATAAGATAAAAGTAAAATATGAGTACTAATAGTATTACTTAGTGTAATTTATTGATATGATGAAAAGTGAGTATGATGAAAAAAAGTCAGTATGAATGATAGAGTCTATACGATTGACAGAGTTAGTATGATTTAGTCAGTATGATTTATAGAGTCTGTACGATTGATAGAGAGAGTATGATTGATAGAGTCAGTACAATTGATAGAGTCTGTACGATTGACAGAGTCAATATGATTAACATAGTCAGTACGATAACTATAGTTAGTACGATAGGCATAGTCAGTACGATAAACATTGTCTTTGTGATAAGAATATATGAAAAGATTTTTGATTTCCAAAACAAGAAATACATGTAAAAAGAGGACCTATGACTCAACAATCTCCCCCTTTTTGGAAAGCACAAAACATAAACTAAAAACAAAAAGAAATACTTATCTCCCTCTGAGTTATTGAAAACTCTTCTGAATATGAAATTGAATACAACTAACTCCCTTGTAGGTATATACTTTACTAATTATTGTATTCATAAATTTTACTTGATTTAGAAGTATTTAAAACATTCTCCCCTTATAAATCATTCTCCCCCTTTGTGATTTAAAAAAAGAATGGGGTAATCTTGAGTTGCCTAAAAAAGTTAGAAAAAAATGCAAGGCAATGGGACAGAAAACATAAATCTCATTGAGATAAAAAAAGTCTATAGAATTATAGAAATGAATAAAGAAAGATACAAAAACACTCATTTGTTTTCCCTTTCCTTTTCTTTCTTTATCACCTTATAAAGAATATCTTTCATCTTTTTTATTTCTTTATTGTCTTCAAAGATAGAATCACCCTGGGGTTTGAGAAGCTCTTGTTGATCGGAAAAAAGCTGATCCTGATTCCTGATAGTCTCTTCTTGAACTTAGATTACTTCTTCAAGAGTATCAATTATGTCTTGAAAAATCTTATTGTCTTTATATAACATAGATTTTTTCTTCTTCAACAGAACTATTTCATCGTGGAAAGATGAGGCCTTAGAAAGCTTTGACTGGAAAGCATTCATTCTCTCTTGCAGCTCTTTTATCGAAGGGATATCAGCTCCCTGAGTTTTTGACATCTGATTTAGCCTTTCAATAGTTTCTTTGTCAAGATTATTGAAATTAATATCAAGATCATTTGAAAGCCTCCTTAAGTCTTCGATTGATATTTTATGATCATTCACTGAGATTTCTATTTTGTATAACCAGTTAGTCATCCTATTGCAAGCCTTCTTATGAGCAGCCGATCTTTTAGAAATTACTTTTAAATAGGATTCAATTAACAATACTCTCTTTCTATGTTCTCTTATAGAACCAAACTTCTTCCTTTTATTGTCAGCGACGAAATCAATTTTCCCTTCAATTCTAGGAAAATAAGGAATAAACCTCTCAATTATCCTTAATACATCAACAATGTAATCACTTTTCTTGAGATAAATTGTGCATTCTGAATTAGTATCCTCATCGTATGAATCTAGATCATTTGATCATATTGAGTCTTCAACTGGCTGTTTTCATTTTTCTTTTTATTCTTTCTTTCTTTCTTCTTCCAGTTTGTCACTAATAACAATTAATTTTTATTATGAGAAGATATATCACCTTGCTTTACATGGGAAGGAATTCTATCCAGAGTTTGAAGAGATATAGGTTTTTCTTTATTGGCATGAGGAACCTATTTAATACCTTCAATTTTATTTTGAAAAGATTATTCTCTACTATTTTTTGACCTCTGAAGAAATTTCAAAAGAAAATATTCTTCCTCTTCTTAAGATTCCTGTACTTCTTTCAAAAAAAAATCCCCTTTCTTTATTTCTGGAAGACTCTGTACGATAGGTTCTTGGTTCACTTCTTTTGTTAGTTGAGCACTAGCCTCATTAACAATTTTCATGATTTTAGAAACAACAAAGTCTGGAGATTTCCATTTCAAAATAGTCTTCTTTTTGTTTTCAGCCTGAAGAGTATCCTCTACCCTTATCCTCTCAGCTAAAGATTCAGCTGGATCAAGACCGAACTTAGGATCACCTACTTTTCTTTGTTCTCTATCTTTCCTCCACTTGGACACAACCTCCTTGCTATATTTAGTTTTCTACTTTGTCTTAGTACTGGTTTGAAAATCTGACATTTGAGGAGCAATATTTAGTAAAGATTCTATTGGAAGAGGGGTCGATTGATTTGGTGCAGAATGATTTTGTGCCGATTCAACTTCTACATCTTTAACAAGAACTTTTAATTTTGATCGAAACATACATATAACTTCTTCAACATATTCTTACTTGTCCAATAATTCTTCAGTTCATTTAATTTCCCATTCAATGGAATATTACAGAACATAAAACTCTCAATAATGAACTTTGTTAGAATAGAGGGATACATAATCAAATGATACTTGATCGATCTTGACTTGACATTCTTGATTGTTTCAAAAATATACCCCACGATATTTACCTTTATCATGCTTACAAGATAATCTAGCATAATGATATTAGAAACTTTAAGAGTTTCTATATCCCCTTTCCTTGGGATAAGAAAACCTTGCATCCAAAGCACCACAAATCTGTTATCTAGAGATAAATAAGATACTTTTCTCTACTCTTAATTTATAAGAAATAATGAATTTTCAGCACTTCCTTTATTAAATATACCAACTTCCTCTGGTATTTTATGAGATGGACCAAAATAATCACCTTCTGTTGAGACATTGAGAAAGTGAGCTACTTGTTTTACAGACATTGAGATTTTTCTATCATACACAAAAAATTTGATCATCATATTTTTGTCAAAAGACACCGTTTTTTAGAATTGACTAACTTCTTCAAAAAGAATCAGATCTTGAGATATGGGTTTCTCAACACAATGATGTTCCCAGCCTTGAAACAAAATAATCCTCTTGATTGTTGAATCATATGTGTCAAATAAGTCCTGAGAAACTAACCTTTCTCTGAAGAAGTCTTTCTATGAAAATGTTTTTGAAGACATTTCCGTAGGAGTGTTGGAAGAGGACTAAGACATATAGATTAGGCAACGGGAAGATCATATAGAGTCTTAAAACAATGAGGTAGAGCTTCACCAAGAAATCTGAAAAACCGGTGCGGGTTTGGGGAGGGGAGGGATCTATTTATAGGTGAAAAAAATGATCGTTGATCTTCTACGGTTGAGATTAAAAGATATATAAATCAATGGATGGGATTGAAAGGAAAAAAATGAAATTTATGAAAGGAAAAAAGAAAAGAAATAAATAAATTACCTTTCAAAGATTATTAAGAAATCGTTGGTTTAATAGCATAATGAAAAAAATAGAAGTGATCACGGAAAAAAACAATCGGTTGTGAGAATGATGGAAAACAAAGTCATTACTATAGGTTGTCAAGACGATGAAAAAAAAATTCATTAACATAGGTTGTCAATACAATGGAAAACAAATTCATTACCATAGGTTGTCAAGACGATGGAAAACAAAGTCATTACAATATGTTTTCAAGACGATGAAAACAAAATCATTACCAAAGTTTGTAAAGCCGGTGGAAAATAAAGTTGTTACCATAGGTTGACATGCCTAGGGAAAACAAAGGAGTAACCATAGGTTGAAGTGCCTATGGAAAGAAAATCAATATGGTAATCAGGTAAAAAAAGATGAAAAACAGATGGTTAAAATAATAACCAGATAGTCAAGACGATAATCAGATAAATAAAATAGAAAACCAAAAGAATAACCAGATAAATAAGTCCATATGAAAAAGTTGTGAAATATATAAAGTAAAGAAAAAATGTTCTCCGCATTTTAAGAGGATTTTAATGTATGGAGAAGTGTAAAACATGATGTAGATATGAATTATTATTTTAATATAATCATTCCTAGATTTTGTTTTATAAACTCAAATATATCAAAAGGTAATGGTTTTGTAAAAATGTCATCATGTTTTTCTTGCATTCTAATGAATTGTAAAATAATATCTCCTTTTAGTGTGTGATCTCTAAGAAAGTGATGCCTAATATCTATGTGTTTTGCACGAGAGTGATGTGATGGGTTTTTACTAAGAGCTATGGTACTAGTATTATCACATAGAATTTGGGTTTTAGAAAAGCTCAATCCATAGTCAGTGGGTGTGTGTGTTGCATCTAAAACACTTGAGCACAACAACTTCCAGCTGCTACATATTCTGGTTCAATAGTGGAAAGTTATAAAGAGTGTTGTTTCATACAGGACCAAGAAAACAAGGATTCTCTTAAGAAATGATATGTTCCAGATGTACTCTTTTTTATCGATTCTACAACCACCAATGTCAGCATATGAAAATCTTTTTCAAACAAAATCATATATAGAAGAATAAAAAAGTCCTAAATACAGTGTTCCTTTTAAATACTGAATGATTATTTTCACAACTTTTAAATGAGAATTTTTTGGATTTTATTGGTATCTTGCATATAATAATACAGAAAACATTACTTCTGGTCGACTAGCCGTCATGTATAACAAACCGCATATCATACCTCTAAATGTAGTTTGATCTACTGGTTTCCCAGTTTCATCAAGATCAATTGTATTTGAGGTACCAATTGGAGTGCTAATACTTTTAGTATTGTCTTATCCATACTTTTGGAGTAAATATTTAATATACTTATATTAAGATATATATGTTCCTTCTGGTTTTTGTGAAATTTGAAAACCTAAAAATAATGTTTACTCACCCATAATACTCATTCCAAACTCATATTTCATTAAATTCACAAAATATTAAGTTAAAGACTGCTGAGTTGGTCCAAATATGATTTCATCAACATAAATTTGAAAAATTAAAACATTTTTATTTTTCATTTTTATAAAAAGGGTTGGATCCGCAGTTCCTTTTACATAATTGTTTTGTAAAAGGAATCCTGTAAGTCTATCATACCATGCTCTAGAGGTTTTTAAAGGCCATATAAAGCGTTGGTAAGTATAAAAACATTATTTGGATATTTTGATACAATAAAACTAGGTGGTTGTTCAACAAATACATCTTCTTGAACAAAACCATTTAAAAAGCACATTTAACATCCATTTTAAATAATTTGAAATTAAAGTATGCTACAAAGGATAATAGAATAGGAATAGATTCAAGTCTTGCTACCAGAGCATATGTTTCTTCATAATATATTCCCTCTTGTTGATTATAGCCCTTAGCAATAACTCTTGCTTTATATCTTACAATGATTCCATTTTGAGCACATTTATTTCCAAAAACCCATTTTACACTAATTACAGTCGTTTCTTTGGGTATTTATACTAAAGTCCAGACTTGATTCCTTTAAAATTAATTTAGTTCATCTTGCATTGCTTTAATCCAATATTAATCACCTAAGGCATCACTTTGAATTTTAGGTTTTAATTGGAAAAGAAAGGAAAGATGTTCTATTTCATTTCTAAAGGAATTTATTGTTCTTACAGGTTGATTTACATCGCCAATGATGTTATCACTGGGATGATTCCTAAGAATCAATTGATTTGGGTTTTTTAAGACCTGTTCATCAACATATGGTAGAAAATATTCTTGGGTAAATGTTTCAAAAATACTTTCTTGAACATTTTCCTTATCAGAAGGATCTTCTAATAAAGGTTAATGATCAGTTTTTGAAAACACATCCGAAGATGTAGATTGGGGTTGTTTGAAAAAAAAAGGGATTAGTTTCATTGAATTTAACATGCACTGTTTCTTCAATAGTACAAGTATTTTTATTGAAAACACTATAAGACTTAGAAGTTGTAGAATAAACTAGAATGATTCCATCATCAGATTTTGGTGCGAATTTGTGTAGATTCTCTTTAGTATTTAGAATGAATACTTTGCATCCAAAAACATTGAAGTATGAAAATTTAGGTTTTCATCCAGTCCACAATTCCTAAGTTGTTTTATGAATAAAATGTCTAGCTAAAACATGATTTATAGTATAACAAGCAATACTAATAGCTTCATCCCAAATGTGCTTAGAAATTGAGTGTTCAGTCAACATGGTTCTTGTTATTTCTTGAAGAATGAGATTTCTTCTCTCAACAACACCATTTTTCTGAGGAGTTCTTGGAGCAGAAAAATTGTGAGTAATACTTTTCTTACAAAAAAAAGTTTCAAAATCTGAATTTTGAAATTCACGACCACGATCACTATGGATATTTATCAATAGTAGGTTTTTATTATTTTTAACTTGGGTACTAAAAATTTTCAAATAGAAAGTGGTTTCAAATTTTATTTTTTTAAAATTAACCCATGTAAATATATTAAAGTCATCAACTAAAAAAATACATAGTATATGCCTCCAATGCTTCCAATTTGTGAAGGACCAAAAATATCCATGTGCACTAGCTGTAATGTGTTGGAAGTTGAATCTTCATTAATTGATTTAATGCTAGTTTTATGTTGCATTCCAAATTGACAAGGATCATAGACCTTTGAAGAATCATATCTAAGATCTGGTAGACCCTTTATAAGTATTTTATTTGAATGTTTACACAGGTTTCATAGGATGCAGTGTCATAGTCTTCTATTCCATATCCATGATTGGTCTTCTATTTCACTTAAGCAATGTAAATTTTGGCTCTTAATGTCTTCTAGGTTAATAGTGTATACACTCTCTTTCCTATGGGTAGATAAAATAAATTCATCCTTGGAATTGTGAACTAAGCATTTATCATTTCTAAAATTCACAAGGTATACTTTATCACATAATTGAATTATGCTGATGAGGCTATGCTTAAGACCTTTGACAAATAAAACATTTGAAATAATAACTTTTCCAAGAAAAACAATATTACCTATTCCAAAAATCCTTTCTTGAGCATTGTCTCTGAAGGAAACTTTTCCACCTTTTGTTTCAATAATTTTTGCAATGAAATTTTTGTTTCTGGTCATGTGTCGAGAACAACTACTATCCACTTACCAAATATTTTTGCTTGTACACTTCTTATTTTCTTGAAAAATAAACAATTAGTTTTTCGGGACCCAAAGTTGTTTGGATCCAGAAGGATTTTATAAAAGAATATTTGGAATCCACATTTGTTTATCAAAATGAGATTTATGAAATCCTATTGACTGAGTTCTATTAAGAGAACATTTTCTTTTCCAGTTTCCACCACATTGACACTTAGTACAAAATGGGGTTCTTTGAGGAACAAAATAGTTTTTACTAAATACCGGTTTAGAATGATTATAACTAAAACCAGAATGATTCCTCAAAGGTAGAATTTGAGAATATATTTTATCAACATTTTCCATGTCATAGTTAAATTCTGAAAAACATTTCTTCAAGGAAAAAATTTCTGACATTAGATTCAAACTATGTTTTTATCCTTAAAAACAATATTTTTGGAACTATAGTTAGTCTCTAAAATATTTTTCTTCATTATTTCATTTTCAAAATCCTTATAAAGTTTATTGTCATCCGAAATGACTTTCTCATGGGGTTTTTTTGAAATACTTTCGAAATTAGAAGTTTTTATATCATGATCATTAAAAAGATCTGATACATTTTTAGTTAAAATATAAATTCTAGAATTTGCATTATCAAGATTTTCCTAGAGTTTAGAATTATCATTCTCTAGTAGTTTAGCAAACCTAGACACTTCTTCATAAGAAGGTACTGTATTATCTTCAGATGATGAAGACTCATCATTTGATGATTCATAATATTTATTATCAGTATAATTTGCATTCAAGGTTACATTTGTAATAGCTTCAGCATTGTGTAAATTAGCCATGAAACAATGATCTTCAATTGGTAGTCTGGATATAAGTCCAATATTCTTTTGTCCTAGAGATTCATATTCTGAAGAATCATATGATGAATCACAACCACTTACACTCCAAGTATCATTTTCCTTCAAGACTTTCTATGTCTTTGTCTTGTAATAATTTTTCTTATTTATTTCAGAATGTTTCTCCTTTTTATCTTTTCTCTTCAGTAATGGACAATCCAGTCTTATATAGCCTACTTTATTGCATTCATAACAAGTTACCTATGAATCTTTCTTATCCTTCCTATATTTCTTTTTGAATCTGTATTGAATTTCTTACTTTCCCACAATCTTGTTCATCCTTAGAGCAAGATTGCCTAAATCATTATCTAAATGATCACAATCCCCTGATTCTGACATGACACCTTTCTTGGCTTTCGATCTTGTTATCCTTTCAGGTGTTTTAGCTTTAGATGTAGTAGTAAAAGCTACACTTCCATTTCCATTTTTCTTCTTATGGGAATTAGAATATATCTTTCTTCATGTCTTGTGCTACAGAAGGGTTACAAAGAGTTCATCAAGAGTAATCTGAGAAACTTTTATGTTTTCACCAATAGCTGTCCGTTTTGAATCCAATTCATTTGGAATTATATCAATAATTTTGTCTACAAGAGCTTCTTCATCAAGACCTTTTTCACCCATTAATTGTAAACTGTTGAAAATTGTCCTAAATCTTGGTTTCACATTACATACAGGCTCTCTATAAGGAAAAATAAATGCATGATACTCTGCTCGAATAGTTTCTCTTCTAGTTTCTATAACCATAGATGTTCCAAAATGTGTGACTTCCAATTTCTTCCAAATACAGTTGGTTGCTTCAAAACATGATATCTGGCTGAAAATATGCATGTTCATAGAACATAGAAAAGTATTGCGTACCATGTAATTCAGTTTATATTCTTGATTTTCTTGATTAGTGAAAGTAATGACTTCTTTGTTAGGTATTTTGTAACATCCAGTAAGAATAATAAAATTGTCTACACCAGTATTGAAAGAATATGTCTTCATTCGATCTCTTCAGTAATCATAATCATTCTCATCAATGATAGGTGGTCTAGTTGGATTTAGATTGTCTATTGATCCAATATTCATCCCTGGAATCTAATAAAACAGAATCTTTTCCACTCCACACATTAGTGATATAAGTAGTTGAAAGATAAAATTGTAATAAAAACACTATGATACTTTAAAAATAAATATAAAAATTAATAAGAATCAGTATAAACCACCTTTGATACCAATTTTTGGATCGATATATCGATGAATATGTATATTAGATGGAATAATACAAGAGGGGGGGGGGTGAATTTTAGGATTAGAAACATTGTGTTTAAACATTTAAGAAATTAGTTTAAATGATTTCAAACTAATAAAATTCAAAAAAAATACAATTAAACCACAATCATCTCGAGTATAAAGGTATGATATGATATAATACTATAAAAGAGTAAATCAATTGTATTCAAAATAAATACAATAATCATAGTAATACAACAGTGAAAGATTCTACCATAAAGCGTATAGAATATATCGATACAATAAGTAACAGTATGATTGTAATTGAAACAATTACAAATGAAAATAAAAATGAATAAAGGAAACAATGCAATTTCCTTTATAATACAAACAACAGTGAAAATGTAAAAGTATTAAAATTATTTTATCACAAAGAGAAGGGTATACTTTCACCTAGGAGAAGAGGTATGTCTTACCACCACCTTGGTAAGCCCTTGATAAGATGACCGGTACATCTACCTTACTATCCTCACAAGCCCTCAATTTTGCAGGTAATCGACACCTCTGTATTTCAAACACTAGAAATCCCTTGATACGAAGATCGGTAACACCATCTACCTATCCACAGCAGCCCTCGATCATTATGACCAGATCAGTTGCACAAAGAAAAAAAATCACTTATTGAAATCCAAAAACTAAGAACAAGTCATTCACATTTTGTAATTTCAAGACTTTCACATAAAGCAAGAGAAAAGTCACAGAATCTCTCTATGGAACTTGATTGTAGCAAAGAATGATCAAGGTATCTCAATTGTTCTTCTTAGCATTAAATGACATCCTATTTATAGGCCCCAGGTTCCAACGGTCATATTTCCTCCAATGGTCATATTTCTCTAGAAAACTCGGAAGGACTTGGACACTTGGAATTATAATGGTAATATTGAAATAGAAAACATGACATCATTTTGATTAGTTTAAAACTAACTCCACGACATCATTTTGGTTAAAACAAAATATATATGAAGATGATAATCATGAGTACGATTGAAATGTGTTGATAAAGGATAAAAACAGGCATGTGAGAAAATTAAAATATGAGTACTATTAGTATTACTTAGTGTAATATATTGATATGATGGAAAGTGAGTTTGATGCAGAAAAGTCAGTATGATTGACAGAGTCAATACGATTGACATAGTCAGTATATTTCACAGAGTCAGTACGTTTGACAGAGTTAGTATGATTGACAGAGTCAGTAAGATTAACAGGATCGATACAATTGATAGATTTAGTACAATTAATATAGTCAGTATGATAAGAATAGTTAGTACAATAAGCATAGTCAGTACGATAAACATAGTCAGTACGATAAGCATATATGAATAGATTTGTGATTTCCAAAACAAGACATAAAAGTCAAAAGAGGACTTTTGACTCAACATTAGGTAATGTCACTGATATATGAGATAACAAAATAAGGGATACATGATCCAGGGTAGTAATTAGGTAAAAAACATAGAGTGAGAATGGTGAAAATCATTTAGAGAATTTATTGGAGAGTATAAGGAGCTATGTCGTCCCTAAAATACATGATTCTAGAGTTCTGGTCACAACATCCTCCTTTATTCTTGGGAGAGGATGGACTGTATGTAGCATAAGAAAAGTTAGTTTCCATGTAGTAGATATTCAAATAGACTGAGACACCCATTAGTAAAAAGGGTGTTGATTGAAAAATATATACTTAGAAGACCACAAAACACTGGTCAGAAATATAGGTACACGTATATAGGAATTAGGGTTTTGCATGGATGGAATGAAAGACTATTTTCATCAATAAAATCCTTCCTGAGACATTGAGGGTAGGACAATACCATGAGTTTATGAATTAGAAATAGATTGATACCTTAGTTATGGATTATACTAGGAGGTTTTCTGATTTGTTTTCATTGAAACTGACTATAGTGGGAGGCGAGATCGCCATGGTGTGATTATTTAAGGATGGTTTATGACATGATATATGGTCATAGCTAAATATATTCTGATTCACTTCATAATGAAAAGTGGAAAAATATTTACTAATAAAAGAGTGGAACCTGGTAGGAAAGACCACACCTAGATAGACATCACTGTTGACTACAATAGTTAGTGGAGCCCTGAGTAGGAGGAAGCATGTCCATGAGGAACCCAATAAGGAACTTTTTTTTAACATTTGGGGTCAGAGACTCATTTTATTATTAAACGAAAGAACTCTTTTGACTAGGTAGAGGGAGAACCATTAGAAATCCTGAAGTCCTAAGGCTATGTGGCTTTAATAATAGTCTTAAAAGCCCATTTTTTGGCCCAAAGGACCCTTTTATGAATAGTGCTACTACAGTCCAGGGCTGCTATAGTACCTACTACTGCACCGTCGTCGCTATATTTACTGCTATAGTACCTCCTCCGCTACAGTGTCGTCACTGGTATAGTTACACCGTTACTACAGAACAGCTATAGTGCCCTGCTACACTACCCAAAATTTATCCCAATTTGGATTTGATCATAGGCCTTTTGGATGCCATGTAGGGGCTTGTACCACTTGGGTACAAGCTCGTCGGCACCAATAAAGAACTTATCAAAGTGGTGTGATGAATCCGTCATGATGTGGGTCATTGGTGACATGATTCCAATGTGAGTAGTGAGGACATGTTCAGCCTTAGTTCAATGAACCACCAAAGGAGTGCTGTGTGTACAGACAGATGGGACCCTTAGAGATATTTTGTTGGAGGACCACATAGGTCACTAGGATTCCTATTACGGGTTAGAATCTAGGATTTGGGGTAGGACAAGGAGATAATACATGAGATTAATTTAAATGTGTTGGATGTGACCGTGGAAAAGATATCCATCATTGGGGGAAAATATAGAAGTTCTTGTGAAACTTTAGGGAGGACATAAATCGGTAAGTTAGACGTCATGTCAACTCAATGTGATCAAGACAACCAACTCACAGAATGAAAAAGATCCATTTATAATAAGAGGTACTTCGTGAGCATGATGAGGGTTTTATATGTTGGGTAGGGGAAAATGATTTGAATAAGTGATATATTTGTGATGTGTTGGAATTAAGTATCAAGTTGGCCTCAAAATGATGATGGATGTTGATTGGTGGATATGTGTGTAGATAACTAGTCTGTTTTGAATAGACCACTTGGGCACCATTACTGTGTTGGTCGAATTTGGGGCAGTGAGACTCATTAGGTAATGACTATAGTTTGGGGTTCCCAAGGAAGGAATTAGTATGTTGATTTCTGGAACTAGGATAGTATAGGAATTTGGGAAGGAGTTGTATGAATTAAATATCATATCAGTATTTTGGGGATGGGGGATTAAGAATCTTGGGTTTTATATAAGATTTAACAGGTAAGTTTTTCAGATAGATTAGAAATAATATCTCTTATGGTGTTGAGGTTGAATGGTCATATGTATTTATAATCATGACTTTGGTGGGATATTAAGTGAATTTTATGACTTTAAACAACACAAGGGAGTTGAATGTTTCAACATAGGCTAGGGAGTTATTTTTGGGAGTTATCCCATAATGGAAGATTTAATTTTTTTTAAATGTTATTGTGGTTTTTCTAAAATTATTTTTTGGTTATTTAAGGGTTTTTATATTTTTCAAAGGATTAAAAATGAATTTTTATGGTTTGTGGGGGGGGGGGGGTTTGTGGATTGAATCCTATTATAAAAAGTTTGGCTATTTCTAGTTTTATGATTCTATCTGGGTTTATCATTCTATCTGGATTCAAGATTTTGGATTTATCCTTCTATATTGTCCCTCTAGTGAATAGTGTCTCTAGAATCTTTATCCGTTTATATTATACTTGTAGAATTATCCTTTTATTTTATCCTTTTTTTGAATATAGTTTCTTGACACATTCAAAATAATAATTAATTGGTAAAAAAACTTATTTAATGAAATTTTAGGAATTCCTCATGAACCGTTTAGATGATTTTTTTAGAATAATGCTCTTATCGGATCTCATTTGCGAAGTGATTTCTCTTTCATTTCTTGAAGAATCAAGTTCTATATAAATAAGGTGGTATATATGGGTAAAATATATAGTCTCCTTATGTCCACTATTAAGATTTATCTTTATTTCTTTTTCCTTTTTTAGAAAACATTAATTTTTAGTATTTTCGTATGTTTTTATAAATATTCCAATTATAGATGAATCACCTAGATTTTTTTTTGAGTGGAATCCCATAAAATCTTGGTGGGTGGTCCCAATATATTTCATATTTATACATGTGTTTCTCATTATGTAATAAATATGCTTGGGTTAGGTCATTGTTGTGAGACCATGAATGAAACAACTTAGGGTATCCATTATTACTGGGATATATGAGTTGTGGTCTCATGAGGGATGTGGTGGGGTTAGTCTAGTATGGATTGGTTGAGTTATTTTTTACTTTTATTGGCATGAGTACATATGTTAAGGATTTGGTATTGTTGAGATGTGATGTTGTTGAGGTTTACCAGTATTGTGTGAATGTTGTTAGCCATTGTAATGGGAGGGTGTGGAAAATGTTTTTTATGATGTAGCCGAGAATGTTAGTGGGTTTTAATCATCATGGTCAACTGATGAGGTTAATGGGGTCAATGCACATCGAGAATTACCCATGAGGTAGTTCATTCCACTCATTTTGGGTGGTGGCCTCTATAGATTAAGAATATTGGGGTATGGTTTGTACCACGAGTAAAAAGGATGTGCACACCATAAGAGACGATATTAGTGGAGAGAAAGACTACCATATGAGAGGATGTTTCTTTCCATATTTATAGATATATTGGTACTATATTGTTAAAATAATTTTGGATATGCTGGTGGGGAGTCTTGGTGGACCTGTGATGGTGAGCTTAGTTATAGAGGATATATATTCCAAGTTTCTTAGGATTTATTAGATGGATGAGGGATATAATGTACCAAAAATAGAGAGGTATAGATCCACTCTGACACTAGATGAAGAAAATAAAATCTCATTATTGATTGTTGATCATTGGTGGATTATGTGTGGTAATTAATTAATGATGAATTTTTATTTAAATTTTTTATTGATTCGTATATGTATGGAAATTAGATTGGGGCACCATCACTGGTGGCCTAATGAGTTCACACTCACACCCTATATTGGACATTCAAGATTCATCTAGACTTTTTAACTTATATATTAGGTAAGATAAGGGGATCATCATCAGGACTTGAGTTTATAGAGATGTGAGTATGGTACACAAATAGACGTAGAAATTCATAGGTGGGTTGGGTGGTTCCTCAGTTCTAGGATGTCCGTTTCTATTGGTTATTATGTACATTTACATATATTACTAGAATATACATGACCCTATTTAGTTTTGTATTATTTCATAATATGGTAAATGTTTTTTGAACTAGACATATGTATATTAATACTTTTTATTGATTATTAGTTTTTTTCTTTAATTATGTCTTGTCGGTACTATTATTATTACTTTTTTTATTGTTATAGTTATTTTTATTACTGTGGTTATTATTTATTATAAAAATAATTATTATTAGATTCAACTTTAGAGGGAATATTCTCCCCACTATCACCCAATAGACTCTCATTTATAGGAAGTAACCTTTGGCATATGAGGTGGTTTACCAACGTTCATGCCGCATAACACTAATCTAGGAACCAATTGACTGGTCTAGGGTGGTGTGGCATTAAAAGAAAACAATAATTTTATATTTCATTTAGAAAATATGATATATCTAAAACAAAACCAAAACCATAAAGGAATAATGGAAGACTATATGAATAAATGGTCATCAAAGATGTTTCATATTTAATTATTAGAGAACTACCTGGTTCCTAATGATAAAATCTAAGATCCTCAAACCAATATAGAATATATATATATATATATATATAGTCCCCTAGATATAACATAATTCTTAACAAGTGGAGTTCTCAAAATGATGTTAATTATAGTAGAATAATAAATTAATGCACTCTAGATAATGGGCAATAGATTGTAGAATAAGGAAAGGGCAGTCAAAGTGGATTCTATGCTCAAAAATATAATTTTCAGTAGAACACCGCTTAGATACCCAAATATTCCCAATAATTTTTATATTTCCCATACCAAATAAATTAATGTAATTAATTTTTAGAGATCACATCACATCACCCATAAATTCTATGAAAAAACATCTCTTTAACACAATGATATAACATTATTACAAAGTAATAAATTAAGTAATTAAATTACAACATCAAGAAGAATAATCAAATGGAATACAAAAAGAATGAAATATATTAATAACAATATTTCATAATACAATGGAGAATTTAAAACCCCAATATTAACTTTTTAAAAATAATAATAAATCAAATCATTATTATAGGTTCCATTTATATCATAATAAAAACATATTGGAATTTCATCAAGAACATGGTGTCCAATGAAGTCATAAAATAAATTATAGACATAATATATAAATAATTATTTTTAAAAACCATGTATATATCATGTAAAACATGAAAACATTACTTATATCCATCACAAAAATCACGAATAAGATTTTATATGAATAAAAAACAATTTAGAAAACTAAGTACCCATGGTTATGACAAATAAATGAAATAGTTTGAAATAACCTATATTTAGGGTATTGATTGACATTCGACTGAGTATTACTAAATTTAATACTCCTCATTAAGGATTATATAATCCTACGAAATGATTTATAATAAATTAATCATAGGAAGCATATAATCTAACAAATTGGAAAGAAAAACACTTACAAAAAACATTCAAAGAAATGATATAACTCTCAATGGAGTGATAAAGACTTAAGGGAGACTCCTCTTGTATTATCGAGTAAAATCACAATTATTTTATTTTTTATCATTAATATAGGAATATACCCATTATACAAGAACCCCAAATATTGAAATGTTCTAAGGAAATATGTGTGTGAGAGAGGAGAAAAAATGACAAGGAATAACAAGTGGGGAAAAGAGAATAGGTTGTACCTATGATCTATGATAAATCATTTATTGGAAGAAGATGAAGAAGAATATAGAATAATGGAGAAGGGGGATCATCCCTAATCTAGTACATCAATCTAAAATTAAGGGAAATGAGTGGAAACCTTCTATTTTATAAAAAATGAAACTAAAAATAATGATAATAATATTATTATTATTATTATGGTGTAATAATTTAAATGAAATATCATATATCATTATTCTATAATGTATAATAGTAATACCACCATAATTTCATGCCAAGTACAAGTTGAGACATAATAAAAAACACACACATATGAATATATTTATGCATGCATGCATGTATTTATATATTGTTTTTATTTGATTGTTTGTTTTTGAATATAATATTATACCAAGAATAATATAAAATTAAAAATAAACCCAATGCATAAATTTAATTTAAAAAATATCATAATATATAAAATAAACATCATAAATTATATAACCATATAAAACACTCAATACATTAACAATATCCATCCATAAGAATATTTCAAAATATCTAAGAAAGTAATATTATAAAAAATATGTTTTGGTTAAATTTTCAAGAATGAATAGTTTTCAGGGACCATATTAATATTTTACACAATAAAATTTATTTCTCACTGTCTCAACATTTTACATTGCATGGTTGTAATACATATTCTCAAGAATGTTCCCTAGATCATGCATCACCAAAAAAATTAAAAGTTCTAAATTGTTCACTATTTTTATCCCAAATTAACATTATAATAAAATTCATTCAAAATAGTAAAATTGGGGTATTTCATAATTACAAATTTCATTTTAAACAATTTCTAGGTACATGGTGTGATTAATGCACCAACACCCCATTCTCATTCCTCCCTTTCACCTTACTTTGGTATATAATCTTTCTCAAATTGCACTATTTATGAATTAACAAAAGAAACACTAAAACATTAAGGAAATTCTTAACTAGGATGATGGGAGTCACCACATTTACCATAATATAAATCCTATGGATTAATTAAACACATTATTAACACTCCTCATATTCTAGGAACAAAATTTGTTCCAATACCTCACCCATTTCCAACACATGATTAAAAACACTTTTTGTATAATTGATTCTTTATTTATACCTTTTACATGTTCACAACTATATATAACCACACTAAATAAGTTTATATAATGTTTAAAAGAGATTTTAATTCCTCAAGTGTCTCCAAGTTTGGATCCCATGAACACCTTCATTCTTCTACTTAAATTCAACCCCATCTATTCCACAATTATCTTTGGAATGTTTGGTTAAACATAATGTTTCGTCATTACTTGATATCAGGGACCCATAATTTTTTTTAAAAGAACCAATTAACCATGGAATATTGGTATTTTTCATGGCACGGTCTAACTATTTTCATCCAGATTCAGGATCTAGAACTAGATATATCTCTCTTTTTTTATTTTTTCCACAAGTTGTTTAGATCCATAAAATATATCTTCAAAGGTATCAATTAAATAGAATACTTGGAAACACTATAGTGATTTAGTATTTCAACATGAAATAACTAGTGTTATTGATTTTTCCTCCATGATCATGGAATATAGTTTTTTATTCAAACCATGAGATCAAACATGCTCGTTTATACCATAACTCACTATTATTTAGTTTTAGTATATTCCCAAATTTTTCCAGAACCATGGATAGAATTAATATGGGAATTTATAACTCCATAAATGATATAAGAATCCTCCAACACACAAATTTTGGGTCTCAATGTGGAATATCTTAAAAATTACATGAGACCATAACTTTTGAAACGGTAAATTTTCACCCTTTTCACAATCCTTTGTATTCCTACTCACCAAACCACATTGTATTTTCCATGATGGAATAAATATGAAAATTTAATTTCTTTATTATTTTTGATCCAAAATATCCCAGAAAACCTAACAATATTCATGAAAATGTTTTCAATAAATACCACACAAAAGTATCTTAAAAACTCATGAATGGTTTCTATCAGGAAAAAATTCATTACAACTATAAAATTTAGAAGTTATATAATCACTACAGCATGAGATATAATGTGTTTACTATGTTTTTAAAAACACATTAAGTTATTATTAATAAAATATTGACTATGTATTAATTGATATTGAATAAAAAATCTTCCTTTGTTAATTCAAATTTTGAGGTCTCATTAATCACCCCTTTTTATTTATTGAAAGCATGTCAAATAACATATGAATATAAGAACTTATTAAAACTTCAAATACCAATACCTAAAGTCACCCCTACATGTAAAACTATTCTTCTTCTCTACCACTTATCATCATTTACAAAAATAAATAGAGTATCTTGCACATTAAAAAATGAGATCCTTTGATATTCTACGCCTTTATCAATAATTTAAAATGAATAAAAGAGGGATTGTAAAAAAATAAACTTATTGGGATTTTATTGGAAAATGAACTCCCAATAAAACTCTCAGGTAATTAAAGGGATCCTTTATTGGGAATTATCAATCATATTTAGAACATTATCATATATCCAAACAAATTTCAATGGAATATCTCCATTCCACACCTTCTCCTTGAGGAAGCAGTACCTGATATAAACATGCGTTAACCTCAAATTTTTCACTAAATTAATTGAAAAATTTATTTCACTTTGATAATAACATCTAATCACTAATTGGTATAAAACCTATAAATTGATGTTATCATGATGTGACTTAATATAAATCCTTTATGTTGTGTCTTGGGATGTCACATCATAAAAAACATTCATTATCATTAAAACACCCGAACTTTTCTCCTTGAGGTTGAAATAATTTCACCTTCTTTTGATAAAGTATTAACCTTAATATGTTTACATTTAGTCACTAATATATCCCACCAAATTAGAATCATAATTTCCATTGAGATAAAATAAATTTTTTTAATACATAATTATATAATTAAGAGTTCCTTGGATGTAACACATGATTCATTTGAATATAATAAAATTAAAACCCTTGTGGATATTTTTGAATCATGCACAAAGAATAAATGAAAACATGAAATTTAGTCTTTAGGATTTCATTTGAAGTATACTTACTATAATCATAATTAACTATTTTGATCAACACTCATCCCTTATCCATATAAGGACAACATGGTCCAATGTTCTATCTATGTGGATACATCTCTTGATTCTTTCATTTTAAACATATTTGATAGATTAAAAGCATAATTTTTTTGTTTTAGATGATAAAAGCTATGGTTTTATTAACATTAAAGACAAAAAATAATGTCATCCCCCAGATATTTTAAATATAAAGAACGTTTCACACTTGAATAAAAAACACTTATATTTTTCTTCATTAATTATATTAAAAATAAATGCATCCACATATAATGTCATAATGAGTAAATTTATACCATCTCCCTTAACATAAATATTACAACCCACCTCTCATTTTATTAAATTCATGTTTTTAATGTATTTAATAGTTTCGATTACCATACTTGGGGTTCTTATATAGTCATATAAATTTACTTATTTATCACATAAAAGCTAAATAAATGTCATTATTAAGGATAAAAACATCTAGTTGTTTTGTGTAAACCTCTTCCTGAGGTTCACTATTAAATATTGATCACTTAATGTATATTTGGAGCACTTTATAATGCTTTTGAACAAATATCATAAGAAATATTTTAATATTTTCAAGTCATTGGAATTGATGAAAATTTTCATCAAAATCTATACCCTTCATTGGATAGTTTCCTTTACACACAAGACTATATTGTTTATTCTACCTCTATTTTTTCATTGAGTTTGTTTAAAAAAACTCAAATTTACTTAATTAAATTATTTTATTTATTATGTAACTCTAACTCCAAAGTGTTACCCTTCTCAATATGGTTCATCTTTCTCCTATAATTTTTTTCAATTCCTTATATTACAATTATTTTTCAATAATTTTTTGTTCAATTTGTTAGATAAAGATGATATAATTGGAATTCCTCATACTTTAATGGGTTTTAACACACTTACTACTATCTCTAATTATTTTTTACAAGAAACATTTTTTAAAAATATTTGGTACTCAGTTCATCCATTATTTTGGATTTCCTCATCAATGGAAATTATATAATCAATATGGGAATCATGAAAATTATATACAGAATTCAAATATATCCCAGGGAGTTCATCAATTTCTCCTTAATATTCATTAATATCATTATTTATAGTCAATGTTGATAGAAATTATTATTGAATTTATAAAATATTATCATAGTTATTAACCTACTTCTTTATTTTTTTTTGAAACAACAGTATCATCTTTCAGAATGTGTATATACAATAAACATCACCTTATATGAACATTCATCATACATTCCAACATTTATTACTTTGAAATTAATGAAACATGGGATAAAGAACACTGTTTAAGAATTTATAATTAGGATTCCTCCCAAACCACATTTCATAATGCATATTCCATGAATTTGGTTGAAGTAACCACTAATTCAAGATATATACAACCTCTACCGTGGATCACCTCTAAAATAATTTGAAAGTGTCATTATTATAAAACATGGTCTTTCCCATTTCCATCAATCTCTAAACCTTACTCAAATATACTCATGAATTAATACATTATTCTTAATATGTGCCTCAAAATTTTCTTTCATATATTCATATGCATTACTAAAAAAAATATTGTGATATCAAATCCATTTTTTAGCACAATTTCAAAAAAATTTAATCATCACTAGAGATTATAATTTATTCAGAACAAAATAGTCCTAAGTTATATGAGTAAAATTATCAATAAATCAAATAAAAGAGTTATCTTTGCTGGTTTATTTAAGGATCATCAGACCACATACATCTGAGTGTATCAACTAAATAGTGATATTAGTTTTTATCTCCACCTTCTTGTGAGTATTACTAAACATCGTTCTTTTTTGACACAAATATTGGGTCTTTCCTGATCTTTCTTTGATATAATTCTCAATAATTGATATTTTAAATACTAACTATATTATTTTTACCCAAATATAAAAGTTTACTATATGAAATATAATTTTCCACCATAGCACACATGTAGATGAAATTTTTATCATTGGAAATTTGAAATTATATTCCACTTGTTCATTGTACCTTTATAACAATAGTTCTATCCTCCAACCTCATTAGTACACTTATATTCATGAAAAATATCACCTCATTCTTATTACCAAAAAATTGGGTTACACTGAAGAGGTTGTTCCGTAACCCAAAGATAAAGATAAAATTAGTGGTTTCAAACATAATTTCACAAATTTTAGTGTTTCCGATTCATTTAACATTTAGTGATCCACTATTTATAAAAGTGGAATATCCTTCAATATCTTTTAAGATTTATTTTTTACCAGTCATGTGTTATGAAAAACTGCTATCAAGAATCCAAGGATTTCCACATTTTTATACATTGATTGACTCTCAAACGATCAATGATATTTCCTAATTATTCCCCATATTTTTAGAATAGCGATTTTATTCCTATTAAGTTTATTTTTAAATATTTTGAGACAGTTATTGGCAGTGAGTCTAGGCTGGTCACACCTCTCACAAGTTTTTGTAATAGAATCAAATCAATTTTTTAATTTTACTTTATATTTTTGGATATTATATTGGAATTACCTAAGGGAAATAATCTTGACCCCCTCTACTCATAACCTATTTTAGACTTAGAGAGTGAGAAAATTTATCTTCAAATAGTGTTTTTATTTTCATAGATTATATAGATCCAATATTTTACTTTAAAATAAAATCATCTTGGCAAGAAATTTGGTTTATAAAAATTCTCTCATTAGATTTAATTCTAATTTTAGAACCACTAATTTCTCACAACATCCTCATAGTTTAAAGAATTTTACTTTATCTTACTATATCCCTTATTTTTAGACTTGATTCATTTCTTGTTATACACATCATAATTTTTAAATTTTTAACACCAAAACATGAATTTACAATAGATGTATTTTACTTGTGTGGGGAAACAATCACCTTCTTCCCCTTCTTATTACTAAATTTTACAATTTGGATGAATTAAAAGGTTTATGAAATAATAGTTCTAGTTACTATAAAACAATTAATAGTATACTTTAGTACTATAAAATCATTCTCAACTAATATAGAACTCTCACCAAATTACATGATAAATTTTTTATAATTTTTAATTTCTCAGAGGATTTTAAGGAATTTTCAACATAAATAAAATTTCCTACAAGAAATATCACCTCCAAATTCTTAGTTTTTTATAGTAATGTCAATCATATTTTCTATTAATTGAAGGATTTTATTAAGATTTCCCAAATTTTTTATGAATACTATTTCCATCTTGATTATATTTTCATATTTTTGTTCATTGTTAGATTTATTTGACAAATCATTCTTATTATTCAATGATTTATTTTCTCTCGTAATATTCATATTTTATATTAAGCAAACCAAGATATTTATCCTTAATTGAAACTCTATTAGTATCTATTTATAAAAACTCTCAGATTGTCTACTACCCTATTCTTCACTTGAGGAATAAATATACCACTATGATATAGTAATAATATTTATAGTTCCTTAATTATTTGAGTTTTCTTACTCTCTTTTAATTTCCTTATCAAAATATATTACATTTTGTTTTCTGAGAAAGTTATTTTTTTATTTGTTATGTTATCCTTTATTTTACCTTTAAAGTACATTCATCTATTATGAGCACTTACCATCTTGTTTCTCCAATAAGATCTTTTAGATTGATTATACTCATCCTCTTATTTCTCATTCTCAGGGAAATAAGGTGAAATGTTTACAATATTATAAAAAAATGAAACACTTAAAAGGAATTTTTCCATTATATTTACCATTTCCTCACTATATTACGTTAGAAATGAATTAAATAAACTTTTTTGAAATTTATTGGACCATCCATGGTGAAACACCACCACTAAGTTCACTAGGTCTAAGATAGAGTGTCGCATGGTATTTTGTGTACCTCCTCATATGCAGGAGTCTATTGATTATAGGCGATGGATTGGACCATACATTAGGGTGACTATACCCTCAATATTATATAGCTATACAAAATAAAATTTGAGAACGAAATAATAAGAAATGTAGGAAAATGTGAATTCATAACAGTAATCCAAACATATAGATAAAATTACATGCTATAAAAAATGAACACATTCCAATCACACAACCATTAAAAATGTGATCCTAATAGGTGGTTGATCTATATATTAAATAAAAAAAGTAGATGCATTGTTATAAAAATGATACAGTCTTCTGTTCTAGTATAGCCTCCAACCATACCCAGATCCACATTCTCAACCACCATACATATGTCACTTCCTCTTGGTTATATATTTAATAATAGAGTTTATATGTACACCGAGATGCCTATGTAGGGTGTGAGTAATATAACCTAGTAATACACCACCAATAATTCCTTTTATAAGTTCAGTAGTACATACATATATACATACATATATATATGAGTGAAATTACTTTAAGATAATAAAATTATATCAAGAAATCATGAACATGCATCAGGTCAACATGTGCTAACCATTATTATACACACCTCGACCATACCTTATTTGACTCTCTAAAAAATTAAGATTCATCAAATTCAACATATAAATTTCAAAGTATATAATGTTCCATATCACTTATGGTATGCCCCTATCGTCAATATTGTGCCAAAAACCTTTAACATAGGGTTGGTTCACACTACCACTTCATATATCTATATCCTATAACTCATGTTGGAACACACAAATACACTTTGAACCAACACTCTATCACTTAGGGTAAGACCACACATCCATATCCTATAAAACCAACTTACCACCCAAGGAAAGGTCCCAAGCCATATCATGAACCCCCCCCCCCCCGCCCATCCCCTAGGGTGATAATCCCAGACTCATATATCGTAATATTGAACCAAAATTTCAATTGTGTCACCAAGACAACATCTTATCACCTGGGGTCGAACACATAATATAACATGCCATGAAAAATACAAATACATCATGGGAAAATCCAATCAGTAACACATTAAACAAACCCATGGATTTAATCTAAATTATCCATGAAAACATAGAATTATCTCCAAAACTACAGGAATTCATCACTCATACTTGTAATCCACTCCCAAATATCACCCATATTAAAACCAAGCCTAGGAAAGTCACTTTGGGCCTAGTGAAACTAGGTAGAGAACCCTATACACATATGACATAAACTCATTGGTAAGGACATTTTTACACTAAAATTCCCATTACATACCCTTAGAATGACCATTAAATAGCATAGAACCTACCCAAACACATTAATACCTTAGAAAGAGGAACAAAATGCCCCCACATTCTCCCGTATGCATGATATCTTTGACCATTACAAAAAAATGTAGAACATGGAAAGTGCTTTCTACCTCAAGCCTTGGAGAGATCACCCACCGTGACATACCACCCAAATAAAGATTAATCAAAGAGAATCCAAAAACATAAAAAGGCCCTAAAAATAGAGATTTATCATGATAAAATAAGAAGCAATAAGGGAAATATACACTATGGTATTATATTGGACAAGTCATACTAAAAAGGACTAATGCAACTGACAGGGTTCTAATCAACCATGAATCAAGGATACAAGATCTAAAACTACCATATAGAACCCCCAAAGAGTGGTATCAGTCCATTTGGATTTAGTGAATAAACATGAGGGTTGTTTAAAGTGGTCTTAAAGGAGATATTTCCAAAAAAACCTATAAAAACACCTAAATAGACCACCAAGTACCTAGTTAGCGTATAATAGGTAATTGGTTGTCATAAAACTACTCGATACACCCCCATAGATCATATTATGGACCTCTTGGGCCTACTAGGTATCTTTTTAGTTTATCAAGTATCTAATACCCACTAATGGCACTTTTAATAGGGGTGCCTCATAACACTCTATAAACTCTTTTAATCCCCAATACAACCCAAAAATATATCAATGTAGGTATAAATAAATAATTAAAAACCCAAAAAAATACTTGAATATATACCTTTAAATTTAAGGATCATTGAAAATTCCCCCTCAAAGTGATTCTAATCCTCAAGAAGAGTCTATAAAGATCCTCCCCGATTGAAGAAATGCCTATAAGAATAGTCATTCACCCACACAAAACTCTAGGGGTCATCACCTATAGTCAATATATTAGGGAACTCTACTATATAGCCAATCAATTCCTAATAAAATTGACCCGATGAACTATCTCCTACACCATGCATAGCCTAAAAACTATCAACTCACCCACCTCTATCCCACACAAGGGAGAGTAGAACCGTGAACTATACAAGGACTCATAGTGAGCCATATGGATCATTGAAAAATAATTTTTTACTATATAAAAACAATTATAACTCTAGAATTTCATAAAATGATCTAGAAAAATCAACCACACACACCATGTTCATATCATTAATAATATAAATAATTCTTTTATATTTATTATATGTGTGATGATGATATGTTGTACTCAATTTGACATGAGATCCAATGGTTTTCTTTAATATCTTCCAAAAAATGAGATGTAAAAAAAGAATCATAGTATGAAACAATACTCATGAGTATCCTATGAAACTACACTATCTATCACATGTATAACTTTCCTAAATCATCTATTTTATGAGTATATCTTATAGGAAAACAACTGGTGACCATTCTTTGCTAGTCCACCATAATATATACCACATCATGAAACCTCATTATCCTTAGGTGACTTGAAAAAAATCCACATTCACCTCATACCACTTCTAGATAGGCATAAGAGTTGGTTGAAGTAATAAACATAGTTATTGATTCAGTATATTTTCCCTCTAATAGATAAATAAATGATATTCAAAACCCGTGGTTTCATTCTAATACAAAGACACCAAAAATAGTTCATGATATTATTGTATACAATAGTAAGTCCTTGGTTCATTACCTAAAGTGAGTTGAGGGAGTCCCTCATCAACTCCCCCATCAAATAGTTTGGAACCACCGCCCTTCCATGGATATAACACACCCTATTCTCATCTAATGATAATCAAGGAACTCGTTCATTACCAAGATTCATTACCACATCAAAAAAAATTAATTAGGTTCTTTGGTTGATTTTACTTGATCTAATATATTTCAATTAATTGGAAAGGGAGAAAAGTCTAATGCTCACATCCCCACTTTCATATCCAACCACCACTATAAAAACATACTCGTTAACCTCCACCCATTACGAGAAACTTAAAACACCTATTCTGATTTCTGCTTGATCATAGAATCTATCAAAATGTTATATGTTCATTGGATGTATACTATTTTAAATTCAAAATTATATTGGCAAGATACAAAATAATTATGTTTCAAGTTAAGATACAACTAGAATATAATATATCACATGTTCTTTCATTCTTTTTCTATAATAAATCTCTCATTTAATAGGTGATGCCACGAAAAATTTAAGGAGATGACCAATTTAGCTAGATTTAGACTGTGGGTATTGTAGTTCCTCATAATGGAATAATAGATGAAGAGAATCATTTGTGATTTATGGAGCTAACTACATCAACATAGCTCCTATAAAAAACCTGGAGGCATCACAATAAAAAATATAAACCATTCCTTGTACAAGAAGAATCAGAATTGGTGTAGATTTAAGCTTCTTATTAAACTTTTGAAATGCATCTTGATACAGATAACTCCACATTAATTTCAGACCCTATATGGTCAGACTAATCATGGATTCTTACAGTAAATATAATCCAAAATTAAACATCCATAATACCCAGCCAGACCAATGAAATTATTTATATTGAGAATATTATTAGTCTTTGACCAGTACATCACATCCATCACCTTCCCAATGTTAACATAAATTATTTCCTATTATATTGTATTCCTAATAAAGTACACCTCATGAATCCATAATTGATACTTTTAAATGTTTTAAGGAATCTGATACACTCTAATAATACTCAACGACATCTCTTAGTTATGGATATAGAACTTTGAAGTCAAAGAATACACCAGAATATCCTCAACGGAAACCATAATAAAGGAGTATAGGTAGGGAATTAAAATATAGGTCATAAGATATATAAAAACAAGTTAAGAATTAATTAATCTATTTTTTTTAACAATTTACTCATCTTTCCCATACCTTCTATGAAACTCTATATGAGGTTTTTCATCCACCCTATAATACAACTAATGATATCCGGAATAGAGGATATTCAGGGAGAACCACCATGATCCCCTAAACTGATCAAAAATATCATCTATTTATTCCATTGGATATCTATTCTTCATTGAAAAAAAGTTTAGTTTATGGGAATCTACATCTCAATATATCATCACCCTTATTTGTAAACAAAATCAACACAACCTATGGGGAGGTACTCAAGTCGATAAAATTATTTACCTAATGATTCTCAAGTTTCAACTCAAACACTCTTAACTCAATTTTTTCCATATGATGAAAATGTGTCAAAATAGTCTATGAATAAATCACAAGATCAATAATGAACTAGATCTCTCTCTCATGGGGAATACGTAATAAATAATTATATAAAACTTAGTCAAATATATCCACTATTGGGGGAAAAGTATTTAAAACTATCATATGATCTTCTACAATGATCATCTAAACTAGTTTTAATTATATAGAATCTGAATGTGTGAGGTATGTTCCATATCTACCAAAATCTACATTTCATTCTCCCATAAAGGTATAATCATTCTCAATGTGGGATAATAATAAAACCCACCTTCGAATTCATTCAATGTAATCATGGAATACTATCAACCATTCCATATAATGACTGAAGCTAAACATAACTTAAATAATACATTAATCTTGATATTTAAACAATACATCACATGAAAACTGTGTATTCCAAATATCGATAGGTTTTGTGTTTTGGAAATTCGTTACATAAATATCTTATTTTATAACCATAGAAATAATTTTTACATAATTGTTCTCTTATATGACTTTTCTCACACATCTCACGTGATATATTCATCATATCTATATCCTAGGTATTGTAAAAATAATACTGGGGTACGCTCTGAGGATTATTAAGGGTAAAATATGTCATAACATGAGGGAATGTAAGAGGAAGATATTAATATCATAAAATATCAAATGAATATAGATTATATCATAAAAAAATATGGAGTTACATTATAATAATATAAATACTAATAAGGAAGCATAAAAGAGGTGACCTAAGTCAAAATATTCCAATAGTAATATTACATGAGATTATGGCATAAAAGTGTGGAATACTTTTAAAATAAATACATAACCTTGAAAATAAGGTATTTCTTGGAAATAAAAATCATATTGAATGTTTAAAAAAATGTGATGAAAAATTGGAAATTTTTCTTGAGAATAAGAATAGGAAAACACATTTAAGAAAACTAATTACTCCCATGCATTTGTGAACAAACTCATTATGTCTGTATCTAAAAATATGACTAAACCCATAATGTCCATAACTATTTGAACAAACTCATTATGACCATTCCTAACTATATCATGAGATATAATCTTAAACCAGTGAATTTGAGGGTGATATAGATTCCCAACCATCATCATCTATACGTATTTGTGCCACTTAAAATAATTAATCATCATATCTTAAATAAACCATGAAAAATAATGGATTTATTAAACATTCCAAAAATATCACATAACATATGATTAAAAGATCATAGGATATCAAAAATATCATTTTTTAAATGTAATCATACCTAAAAACCATATGGATTGTCCTAAAAACTCCACTTCATGAATGAAAAACCATTTAGTTTAAATAGAAGTGAAAATAATTTTTTTTCACAAAACCTTTTATAAAATCGATATTGAAATTAATTTCAAAAAACATTTTGTGAAAAGAAAAAAAATACCTTTGAAACTCTTAATATGAAGAGTTAAAAAAATTGAAAATACATAATGGTTATGAAAAAGGAGAAGTAAAAATAATTTTAAAAATTGTAATTTTAAAATAATATTTTTATAAATGAGTCATAAAAAATACCTAATGTCACCAAAAAATAGAAGTGAAAATAGTTTTAAAAATTTTGATTTTAAAAGTATATTTAATAATTGAGAAATAAAAAATACAAATTTTTTTGAATAAGGGAAGTGAAAATACTAAAAAATATTTTATATTTTAAAACTAATATTTAATAATGGAAACTTGAAGAATACATTAATTTTATAAAAATAAAATATTTAGTGGATGAGAAAAATTTTCATTCATAATGGATGAAAATAACAATTGAACATTTTGAAAACCCACATCATTATAAAGGATAAAGAAAATTTTGATTTAAAATTAAATAACAGGAATAAAAAGAAAACTTTGAGATAAAAATAGTTTGAGAATCTACTAGGTAAAGAAAACATTAGTGGGATGTAAAAATAAAGTGATGGAAGATAAATTCATTAAATGTAATGGGAATTATTATTAATAAAAATTTATTTTAACAAAACCATAAAATAATAAATGAAGAATAATTTGGTGTGAAAAAATATTTAATTATAAAATAACGTGGAAATAAATTATGAAGTCATGATAGTTTATAATATAATAATCATGAAAGAAAATAGACAAATATGAGTTATTAATAACCAATGAAGATAATTAAGTCATGGAAACCCCTTACAACTTTAGTAATTTTTGAATCAAAATTCATTGGATGCCTAAAAATAATCTGGTTCTATAAATACTTGGTATTAAATTATATATTGTGTAAAAATATATTATTGGAATGTATATACACCCTACAAATAAGAATTTGGTGTAAAAAATTAAAACATGTCCCAATGAAAAGATATTAAAAGAAAACACCTTAAAGCATTCGTATCTTTTGAATAAAAATCATAAAGTAGAATGATCATGGAAAAAATTGAAATAATTAAATAAAACTAAATCAATATACAAAATGAAAACTGGTTTGTATTTTCACCATCTAAAATGAAACATATTTTATAGTATAAACATGTCTCAAGGGATTCAAATTTTTCAAAAAGAAACACTTACCTTGTTTCCATGATTATTATAATACGCTATAAACACACGTACAAAAAACATAACTACCTTGATATAAAATTTCACAAGCTTTTGTATACCAAATAATAGTTATAATTATCATTAATAATCATTATTTTCACGACCCGACCTGTACCAAGGCTCGAGCTGCAACTACCCCAAGCCTGCCTCAATAGGCCATGGGGTGGATACTGGTGATGAAGGCACTAAAAACATGGGGAGGCCTTTGCCTAAGAACCTGTACACAAGCACCCAGCCAAATCCATGAAAAATTGCAGAGAAAAAGAAATACACAGTACCACAATGCTATAAAAAGGGAACCGAACAAAATTGCATCAACCATTAAATAGTACCAGTACACGAAAAGTAAAGCTGAAAGGGAAAGGGGAAAAATATACACCCAACTAGAAAAGTTACACAACCTGTCAACATGTGAAAAAGTAAAACAAATGGAAGAGTCCCACTCCTGAATCCCATTTGAAAACCACTGCACGCGGTCTGAGCACCCGGTATCCCTAAGATTCGCTGATATCATGATCAACCTGTCTGTCGCCTACATGGTCACACTGAATGCGGGAAAATCCCAAGTAGGGTTGAGTATGACAATACTCAATAGGATTCCATGAAGGATCCAAGGAGAAGCAAGAGAGGTACTTAAGAGGAGAGAATTATGAGAGAACAAGGTACAACAAGGGTGAACAGAAAGAGTACAGCTCCACCCAATAATAGATATGATCGCTCAAAGAGACCCAAACGAGAGAGTAATGGGATCTCCATCTGACATCTCACACTAGGTATATACCCATACATATACCTAGGGAATCTAGATATACTTGTAAATCAGACCCGTAGTCTAGATACTAGTCACACAACCACATACCCACACTAGGGATCCAATTCAATGACTCCACGAAGCACTCATCTGGGATAACTCACTCCACGAGTCTGATAGCTTTGATAATGCCCGTCTAGAAAGTATAGTTCTTCAAAAAGGTCTTGATAGATAGATACACTCCTTACAGGAGAACACACTCCCGAGTGGGAAAGATCATGATACATAGATGGGGATCACTGCTAGGTCCTTAGCGGATACCACAAATCATCTGAATTCACCTTCTAGGTAGAGGATCAGTTACCTGTGGGAATAGTTAGGTCGATACCAGAATCTTCCTAGGGTTAAAAATGGATAGAAGATCTCACTCTGGGCCTCTCGGAGGGATACCTAACTTTGTCTCAGAAATTCCTACTGATGACATCATACTATTGTAGAAGGAAATGATACCTGACCATCAGGGGAACAAGGAAAATGGACACTAACCAAAACAAAACATGTCCAGGAAACGGTGGACCATGTACTGAGAAGTACACGACATGTAAAAATGTCACATGTCGTGTCTTCTGGCCCCAGGTACTTCTCGTGTACAACTTCCTGTGTCATAATTCTTGTCATTTAAAATGCAACTACACAACATTTAGAAAGGATCTCCCACCGTGTGAAAGTATCTGGGGTCCGCTTTGTGTACGCTGGCCATGTGCCCATACATAGCCTCAACCCATGTATGTCAACTTGTGTAATCGGTACATGGGGTGACCCACGTTACTGGCCTCACCTGGACATGTGGTGGAGTTCCAACCCCAAAGATAGGAAAACCATCTCAGAGGAAAACGAGCACGCACTCATGATCTGGGGTGTCTCGTCTCTACCGGAGCAGAGGGGTAAGAAATAATCGCACCTTGAGTTATCTAGGGAGTATCCATCCTTGATCTCACTAAAAGAAATTCCATGGTTCTACCCCTCATATTATCAGTCATACCTCAACCTCCATGAAGTTCCATGAGGGAGTAACTCGAAGGAATTCCATGTCATAAGTGTTCCAACATGATTGATGGTGCGTGCATCAGAAAATCAGTTTGTAAGTTATAGGAATTTTAGTGCAGAGGGCCTGATTGGATTCATATTCGATCCAAACCGGTCATATGTCAAATGACACCGGATATCCTAATGGGTCACATCGTTGCGATCCATACGAAAAAACACATGAGATGGACTGCCCATTTGTCTACAACAGATACCAAGTGAAAAAGTTGTATTTCACCGCCACACGTGCGAACTGGGCCTTGTGGGGCCTGCACATCGCCCTTGACTTAAAATATCCAAAATTGGTCTTGCAACATCCATTTTAATTTCAGGGTCACAATGTCCCAAATGGTTCGTCATTCCGACACCATATGAGGGAGATATGCAAGATACATGATCCTGTAATAATAATAATAATAATAATAATAATATTGGGTGTTTCGTGGACCCGATCCACAAACCAGAATTTAATATTCAAAATTATACTTTAATTTAATGCCTTAAAGACAATTTCACGTCGCTCCTGACAGCTAGTCAATTAGACATCACATGTAGGATTTATGGCAGGTCGAAGATTTAATAATAATAATAAATCTATTAATTAACGAGCATTTCGGGTACCCGGTCCGAAAACCCAAAAATGACATCAAATATTGGACTCGGAATGTCTGCCTCAGAGTCAGGGTCACACTACCGCTGACGATTCCTGAAACTGATATTGTATGAAGAAGTTACAAACAAAAAGGTATTTTATCATCAAAAGTAATAATAACAATATTTTATTATTATTATTATTAATTACTTATTTTTTTCCTAACTCAAAAAATAAATCCACACTCCATTTCCTCCCTTGCACACTAAAATCAATCACCTCTCCCTTGTTTCTTCCTAATTTTTTTGTTTCTTTTTATTTTATTTCCCAAATCTCTTTCTCTCTCCAATCTAATTTCCTCTCATGATTTTTACACCCCTTTACATGAACCAAAATACCCCTGCGCCTCCGCCTCACACATGGATCCACTGTGCCGCCAACTCACACCACCGTCTAATCTGAGTCATCACTTGCTAAAGCCACCTAGCCCCAGCTCTCTAGGTGCGCACTGTCGGCACCTACCACGCCGAACCTCCCTGCTTCGCCATATCGCTCCTTCCATGGGATGTCACATCTTTGTTATAAGCCCAAAAATTGTGACGATTATAGATAAGTGATCCTTGGGTTGGGATCTCCACTTCTGTATACCATTCCAGATGAAACCTTTATTTTTTGGTGCACTTAATTTTTTTCTGTGCCAATGAACATTCGGAGAACAAAATATTAAAAATCCTGATATATGAGCGGATCAATGGAAGTGTTTGTTCAGCCATCATTGTTGAGAATCAAGAACAAGAAGAATTGACAAAAATATATTTATAACACTTCAAGGTTTTCAATCTCATGATAAATGAGAAGAAAAGATAGAAAATGATTCAACTCATTTCTTTTAAATCCATAAATAAATTCATTTAATTCCTGTTCCTCATGAAAATTACACCGAGGTAAGGAATCCACAAAGATAAATCCTACCTTAGGTCTGGATTGATCGTTGGGGAAGATCGCATTCATCATGATGCATTCAGTGTTGAAAAATATTTCACTTGCATAATAATGAGATGAAGATGTTGTGTTTGTCATGCTTCGATTCACATAGATTCAAGAATTCATCATCGTTAGTCAAATAAGAGGATAAGAGATGAGAAGAGAATTCATATTTAGAAAAAAGGGTTGTGAGGCCAAGATCTCAAAACCATGATTTTATAACCTCCCATCTGGTTAAATTAAATTAATTAAATTAATTAAATAATTAAATAAACAATTATTTAATTATTTAATTATTCCCTCACAAGGGTGCATAAGCCAAACACCTGATGGCTAAAATGGTTATACCTTTCATAGGGTAAAACCTACATTCTAAATTCATAGATGGTCTCCGATTTTTTATTTAAGTCCCTATTCGAGAGATATTATGGTTTGAGCTATTAAATGAGTAAATTAATAATTTAATTTATCCATTTAATACTCCTCCAACGATCGAGGGGTCTGAAAATCCCTTGCTAGATTACTTTATGTCGATTCTAGGGGATACACAACATTCTGGACCCAACTATGGTCTCAGAACAATGATCTGATCAACTGTTTAAGAGATATTCCATTTTCTTTAGTTAACCCCGCGTGTGTAATATAAAAACACTTTACATTTCTATAAAATTAATTTTGGGCACAACGGGCCTTGGAATTGCATGCTGTCTCAGGGCCCATCTCTGAAATATTCTTAGAAATATTTTCACGTATTATTAGAACAAATAAAAGGTCTCTACATTATTCTGTCCTACCAGATTTTTGTCCTCAACATGTAAAACCAGGGAAACCACTCAGGATTATGAGCCCACACTTTTATCTCTCGATCAAATGGGAACATGTACGTTTCTTTGATGCCAAAGAATGTTGAAGAAAGGGGTGGACCACCCTCATAAGGCTTTATTCAGCTGATTATTTGTGTTGGAACACACACATATCTCCTCAGTTGTGATATGTATTTGATTTTAAGTACACACTCCAACTATTTGGTGTAAGGCAAAGCGGTATGCAACCTCACCATCTCTTTGCACAGTCTCGAATGACCTGATAGAACTCGTGGTAAAGTTTTCCTTCCTAGCCGAACCATAACATCCCATGTCCCAATTAGAATCACCATTTGTCACTGGTATGGAGTCTTGTGATTCCCTCCTTCAGAATATCCATATGGTGAAACACCTAAGGATATCTGGTCACATAGGATTTCAAAATCGATGAATCACATCTGAGACTCTCTTACACGCTCGAGAAGTGAAGGAGTAAACACCATCGACTGAAAAAAAAAATTCCCTCCTGTTCCACCAGGGTCAGCTGTAGGGAAGTTAACTACTCTAAAACATCCCACACTAGGTGAGTCTAGGAATTTCTACATTTATTGGTAATGGAATCTACTACACAACCACACCTTGAGTGCACAAGTTAGAGGGATTCTTCAACCATGCTTCTGCTGTGTTGTCTGGGTCTCATATGAACAGATTCCTGTGACTGATCATGAGAAGATCTACAACATTGATATCTCATCGTTTGATATTTTCTAGCTCCAGTATATGTCTCTGATCTATTTCACTCACTGTCACAACCAGTTGTATGGAATGGCATGAATCTTTTTACCATCAGTGCCTACTCTAGCACCTTGTCATATATAGGCATGCACAAGAGAACTATGATAGAATAGATCTCTCTATAGAGTCCCCTCTAAAATTCTTGTTCTTGGAAACTACCATTATAGATCTGCGGACCACCGAATCTATCCAAACCTCTATTGTCCAAGTGCCTAGCTTACTGCGGAACCTCAGATATATCTAGTGCTGGAACTCACGAAGTGCGCTAAACCTACACACATCCTCAGCCTAATCAACAGGTGTTGTCTTCTTCTCAAAATGTAGGGGTGCTTCTACTTTCCCACCTAGAGAAAGGGGCTTGCATGATGGCTCCTAAACTAAGCTCTCGTCGCTCACGAAATCATCACCATGAACTGTAGCTAGTATCCCTGATGGCTGTCCTCACGGAGACATCCAAAATGTTATCAAGGAGTACCATGGTCTATAGAATATATCTATATTTCATAAAAGATGGGGAACTGACTTGAGAAGGATATCCGTAGACTCAATCCTATATGATGAATGTATCATTGTTCTATACAACAGGTGTATCAGGGTGCCGAGTCAACTAGTGGGTAATCAGGGTCCTGGTGAATGGATATGTCAGCCACCCGTACCATCACTGAACTCCTAGGACTAAAATCTACTCTCGTGACACATAAAAACTGTTTACCTAAACCCAACCAATACCATTTTATAGAAACTTTGGAACAACATCCCAAGGGTTGAAACACCTCTTATACCACTTTGTCACGACTCGAACCATACCAGGGATCGAGCCGCAACTACCCCAAGCCCGCCTCCCTAGGCCAGGGGCTGGAGACTAGAGACGAAGGCACAAAAAACTTATGGAGGCATAAGCCTAATAACTTGTATGCACACATGCAACCAACTCAATGCAAAAGTGCAGAGAAAATGAAATGAAAGGAACAAAACTACTATAAAAAGGGAATCAACCAAAAATGCATCAAACACTAAACAATAATAGTACACGAAAAGTAAAGCTGAAATGGAAAGGGGAAAAAAATACAAAATCAACTAGAAAAGTGCCACAACTTGGCAACAGGTGAAAAAGTAAAAAAGCTGGAAGAGTCCCACTCCTCAATCCCATGCTACGACCACTGCACGCGGTCCAAACACCAAGTATCCCTGAGCTTCTATGATATCCCAATCAACATTTCTGTAGTCTAAAAGGGAACACTAAATGCGGGAAAATAACAAGGAGGGGTGAGTATAATAACACCTAGTAGGATGCCTCGAAGACTCGAGGGAGCAATGAGAGAGGTACCACAGAAGAGAGAAATAAGAGAGAACAAGGTACAACACGAGTTAACAAAAAGGGTACAGCTCCAACCAATAATAGATATGATCACTAAAAGAAACCCAAATGAGATATTAAGGGGTTCTCCATCTCAAAGCTCACACTAGGTATATGCCCATTTATATACCCAGGGAATCTAGATTTACTCGTAACTCATACTCATATTCTAGAGACAAGTCACACAACCACATACCCATGCTAGGGATCCAGTTCGAAGATTCCATGAAGAACATTTCCGGGAGAACTCACTCCACATGTCTGATAGCTCTGATAATGTCCATATGGAAACTATAGTTATTTGGAAAGGTCACAAGATATAGATACACTCATTACGGGAGAACAAACTCCTGAGTGGGAAAGATCGCGATACACAGATGAGGATCACATCTAGGGCCTTGGAGGATATCGTGACTCATCTAGATTGACCAACTAGGTAGAGTATTGGTTCCATATGGGAATAGTCACGTTGATACTTGACTTTAACTAGGGTCAAGTTTGGATAGAGGATCTCACTTCGGGCCTCTCGTAGGGATACCTATGTCAATCTCAGAAAGTCTTGCTGAAGGGATCATACTCCTATAGAAGGAAAAGATACATATCCTTAAGGGGAACAAGAAAAAGGGGCACTATCCCCAATGAAACATGTTCAAGATATGAAGGACAAGAAGATCAAGAAATGTACTGAGAAGTACATGACATGTAGAAATGTCACACGTTGGGTCTTATGACCTCAGGTACTACTGGAGTACAACGACCCATTTCGTAAGGCTTGTCATGTAAAACACAAATACATGACATGTAGAAAGGATCCCCTGAATTCTAAAAGAATCTGGGGTCTAATCTGTGTTTGCTGGCCATGTGCACGTACACAAAATCAACCCATGTATGTAAACCCATTTAATTGGTACATGAGGTGACAAGCGTTACTAGACCTACCTAGTCGTGTGGTGGAGTACCGACCCCAAAGATAGGAAAACCATCTTAGAGGAAAACGAACTCACACTCATGATGTGGGGAGTCTCATCTCTACCAGAGAAGAGGGGTAAGGAATACTCGCGCCTTGAGTTTTCAAGGTTGTAGCCATCCTATCTCTCACTAAAAGAAATGACCTGGTACTGGTCCTCAGATTATCGGTCATACCTCAACCTCCAAAAAGATCCATGAGGGAGTACCCCGAAGGACCACAATATCATAAGGGTTCCAACACGATAGATGGTCCATCCATCAGACAATCGGATTGTAATTTATAGGAATTTAATGTCGAGGGCCTAGTTGGATAGATGTTTGATCTAAACCGGTCATACTTCAAATGACACCAGATAACCAAACGGGTCGCACCATTGCGATCTAGATGAAAAGACACACATTATGGACTACCCATTTGTACAATATGGATACACGGTGAAAATTTTCCATTTCAACGCCACACGTGTGAACTGGGCCTCAGGGGGCCCTCACTTCGACCTTGAATTAAAATATCCAAAATTGGTCTGGAAACATCCATCTTAATTTTAGGGCCGCAACATCACAGATGGTTCATCATTCCCACACCGTATGAGGGAGATATTCCATACAAGATTCCATAATAATAATAAAAATAATAATATTGGGTGTTTTGTGGACCCAAGAAACAAACTAGAATTTAATATTCAAAATTATACTAGAATTTACCATTATAAATATAGGGTTATGTCGCCACTGACGGCCAGTCAATCAGACGTCGCATGCAGGAGTTATGACAGGTCGAAGGTTTAATAATAATATTAAATCTATTAATTCATTTTCATTTTGGGTACCTGATCTAAAAACCCAGAAAAGACATCTAATATTGGACTCAGAATGTCTACCTCAGAGTAAGGGTCACACTACTGCTGACGGTTCGTGGAACTGAGATCGCATGACGAAGTTGCGGACAAAAAGATGTTTTATCATCAAAAGTAATAATAACAATATTTTATTATTATTGTTAATTGCTTATTTGTTTATTTTTCCTAACTCCAAAAATCAATCCACGCTCCATTTTCTCCCTTGCACACTGGAATCAATCACCTCTCCCTTACTTCTTATTTTTTTGTTTCTTTTTATTTTATTTCCCAAATCTCTTTCTCTCTCCAATATAATTTCATCTCACAATTTTTTCACCCCCTTTAGACGAACCAAGAACCCACTGTGCCTCCGCCTCACACATAGATCAGCCGCACCACCCACTCTCACCACTTCCTGATCTACCTCATCGCCGACTGAAGCCACCTGGGCCAAGATCGCTGCATGCGCACCGCCTGCACCAGTCGCGCCAGACCACCCTGCTCCACCACGTCACTCCTTACGTGGGCTATTGCATCTTCCTTATAAACCCAAAAATTGTGTCGATTGATAATCTATGATCCTCATGTTGAGATATCTGCATCTGTATGTTGTGCTCGATGAAACATTGAGTTTTTGGTGAACATAATTATTTGGCGGGCCAAAGAACACCCATAGAACAAAATATAAATGATCATGATATATGAGAGGATCGATGGATGTTCTTGTTCAGCCATATTCATTGAGAATAAATAAAATAAGGAATTAAAAAAAGATATTTATCACACTTTAAGATTTTAAATCTCAAGATAAATGAGAAGAAAATAAAAAAATGATTCAACTCATTGCTTTTCAATCCATGAATTAATTCATTTAATTCACGTTCATCTTGAAAATTAAACCAGGGTAAGGAATGCAAAAAGATAAATAATACCTTAGGCTTGGATCAACCATTGGTGATGTTCGCGTTCATCAATATCCATTTGGTGTTGATGAAGATCACACCTGCACAATTATGAGAAGAAGATGTTGTGTTTTTCGTGCTTCGATCTGCTTGGATCCAAGGCTACATCGTCATTTGTCAATGGGGAGGATATCAGATGAGAGGAGAAGCCTTCATTGGAAAAAATGGTTGTGAGGATAAGATCTCATAACCATGAATTTATAACATCCCATAAGGTTAAAGTAAATTAATTAAATTATTAAATAAAAAATTATTTAATTATTTAATTATTCCCCCGTGATGGAGAATAAGGCAAACACCTAACGACGATAAAGGTTATACCTTTCTTAGGGTATAACATACGTTCTAAATTCATCGGTGGTCTCCAATTTTTCATCGGAGTCCCTAATCGAGAGATATTCGTGTTTGAGCTATTAAATGAATAAATAAATAATTTAATTTATCCATTTAATACTTCGCCAATGAGATAGGGGTCAGAACATCCCGCACCAAGTTATTTTATGTCACAACTAAGAGAATCACTACATTCCGAACCCAACCATGGTCTTAGATTTTTGATTCAGTCAACCTTTTAAGAGATATTCCATTTTATTTAGTTAACCTCGCGTGCATTATATAAAAAAACTTGAAATTTTTATAAAATTAATTCTGGGAAAACCGAACATCATAATTGCCAGCTGTCTTCACTCCCAATTGTGGAAGTATTATTATAAATATTTCAAAGTATTATTAGAAAACGATGGGGTATCTATAGTTATTTATAAATATATTAGTAATTTTTCCCAATTTTACTAAATCAGGTGTTTATAGTTTTGATTGTTTGCAGTAGATTCAAAGGAGTTGTGTTAGTGTTCATTATTTTTCCAAATTTTATGATTAAAATTTCTATAATGTTTCTAAACATTATGACCAATAATGATTTATGTAGTTTAAATTTATATTAATGAGTACTTTAGTCTTTATCATATAATCTTAAATCAACAACATACATTTTTTAGTGATTTTCAGCATACAAAGGGTGTTTTTTGAATTAATGAGTTAAATATTGTTGTATAATTTAAAAAAAAGAAAAAATATTTATTTAAATATTTATTTAATTTTATATCATAAATTAACTTTTCATAATAATCTGTGATATAATTTCACAGAATTATTCAAGTTAATAATTATTAGAGTTTCTATTACTCAAAATTTGAGAGAGGTTCAGTCAGATATTATGTAATCATTTAAAAACCTTAGAAAATATATATATAATATTTAGTTTTAAATAAAACCATTAATAATAACTATGAGATGTGGGGATGAAAAGATTAATGTTTCTGTTCATGGAGGCGGTAATCCGCTAACACACACTAATGACGATTCTTATTTTTCTTACTAGATAAAAGAGAGTAAATAATGGTTGTAACATTTTTATAAATACATATCAACACACTGATTATTAATATTTTTTTATTATTACACTATGAGAGGTTTATAAAGTTACTAATGAGAAAGAAATGTTCCGAAATATGTGAAACCTATGTTGAGATCTTGAACTTCCCCTTGAAAAATGTCTTAGATTTAATGGACATAACCCTTTGATTTTTGGTATATAAGATAATTTTTGTTGACCAGGGGAACTAGGTAGTGTAAAGGAAATCATGTTGATAAAACTTTGTTATGTGTTCATGGTACTTTTGAAATAATTGTGTATTATTGAATGGGTTGATGTGATACCCCTTTTATGGGTGGAGAAGATGGACTTTTCCATGGAAATGAATTGTTAGTAAGTTGTATGATTGGAATGGAATGAAAGTTAGGTTAGCTTGTTTAGGTATGGTTTTTAATATATATAGTTAAGACAATAAATACTTTTTTTCTATAACTCTAAATGTAATGTTGATTTTGGAAAGTTCTATCCACCTTTTAGTATCCATTTAAACACTTATTACTCTTAATTAAGTTTCAATAAGGTAAATTATTTTGTTAAAAAATATATATATAGAAATTTATTACCAAATTTAAACATCATGAATAAATTTTTTGGCTCTATTTATCCTAATAAAATTTATAAATTGGAGAGAATTTACTTTTAAATAAAAACATATAATGTATTGAAAAGTTATTTTATCTAGAAAAATGACTTTTTAACAATTAAGTATTCTTTATCTTATTGAATATGGATTACACATTAAAAGAGTGTTAATTAATTTTTATACTTGTTTAAAAATAAAATAATTGATTTAATTTAAAATTGATTCATTTAATTTTAAAAACAAACAAAATTTATAAAGGTATTATTCCTTGATAAATAATTATTTTTCCCAAGTAACTAATATTTAGCCATGGAAACTTCATCCTAATGCCTAAAATAAGTGTAATGTATTAGATAATTTAGAAATAGTTATTTTAAATTAAAATTCTATTTAATTTTATTCATTTGATAAAAAATAAAAATAAAAATGTATAATTTATATAAAAAAATTTGTGATAAAATACTATTTATATTTTAAAATATCAAATATTGGTTTGTAATTCAAAAATGATATTCTAAAATATATAATTCTATATAAAATTAATATTTTTGGTCAAGGACCTACTACAAGGACCTACTCCTTGGTTGGATCCCTAAAAAAATGTATATACATGCACCGGGATTCATATACAGTGTGTGAGTAGTAAAACCCAATAAGACCCCACCAACATATCCTTAACATAAGTGATACAAGAAATATGTGAGTACATGAATTGACATAAAATAAAATAATAACAATAAATATTGCACACACATAAGTTCATTGTGTTCCAACTCGAAAAAATTTGACTATACCAATTTCATCTTTGAGTTACAAGGAAGATTTGTATTATACCACAAATACTTCTGTCACGACCCGCCCTCGGGGTCCGTGCCGTGACTACCCCAAGCCCGCCTTCCAAAGGCCAGGGGCTGGCGACTATCACCAAGGCGTAAATCCCGGTAAAAAGGGAAGGCATTGCCTTTGTAAAGTAAACAAACACCACAGAGTAAGCAAGCGGAAAGTAACACTAAGCAAAACAGAGTACAACTAAAAGTGCGGAAAGTAAAAAGGGGCCGGAAATACAAGCCCAACTGTAAAGTACAACTCGAAAGGGAAAACAGCAACTGAAAAGTAAAGCAGCTACGCCGAGCTGTCCACTGGGAATCCCACCTGAAGGGTGGGTACAGATAGCTCCTCTGCTCCTCGGGTCCCGCCGTCTGCTCCGAGTATGTCCCGCCCAGTGGTCTGCCTCTGGGTACCGCCTCGTCGTATAGTCCACCTCCAGGTACCGTCCAGTCCTCGAACACTCGGCCTCTGTCAGTACTGGCCATCGTCTGCAACCAACACAACGAGGTGCGGGCATAGCCCGTGCAGGGGTGAGTATAACGATACTCAGTAGGGACCCCGAGACCCTCAAGGTCTCACTAAAACCAACAAGGATAACCACAAGAAGATCACAACAGATAAACTCTACTTAGGTATATGCCCATACATATACCTAAGTTATCAAGTAACCCATCTCAGTCATGAGGAAACACAAGGATCATGAGATCAACGGATAACCACTACCCAGGTATATGCCCATACATATACCTAAGTTATCAAGTAACCCATCTCAATCATGAGGAAACACAAAGGTCAAAAGTCTCAGCTCAAACCAGGATTTTCATTATCGAAACCGTAACTGCTGAAGAGCTCCGTCTCTAGAGTGTACAGTGGTCCTGTCACGACTCCGAGGTACTGCTCACTAACCTAAGACTGCTGAAGTACTCCTCCTGTCGAGTACTGCGGGCCAGCCACCCAAACACAGTAGTGCTTCCCGCCGAGGTATGTCACCCAAACACCGTAGTGCACACCCCCTAGTAGCCTGCTGAGGTACTCTCCGGACGAGCACTGCGGGTCTGCACTGTCACACAGGTAGTGCTCCGTCCGCAATGGGTCTGCACCTCAGAAAGTAGTGCTCCGTCCACTGGGCTAGTCGACTCACTCCAAGTCAAGTCGGTCAAGCAGTCGTCAGGTCTCAGCCAGCTACACGGTCTCCGTACTTCGCACGCTCGTCACTGGGAGGGTCCGCTCCACGAGCTACAGGTCGATACTCCAAGTATCTCAAAGTCCCACGAAGAAGTGTCTCAAAGGTCCGTCTCGTCACAGGGGTCTCAACGCAACAGACGGCGCGTCGATCGGACGCCCGGTCTGTGAGTTATTAGCCTATTCGTCCCAGGGGCCCGGTTGGTTTCATGAGCGAAACCAATCCCGGCCGTATCTCAACTGTACCCCGAACTCCCATAGGGTATACTCAAAGGGACCGTTACTCAACGTAACCACCAACGCTGCTGACGGCTCGTCAAGCGGACGTCCTGTCTGTAAGATATCAGCTTTTCCGTTCCAGGGGGCCCGGTTGGATTTCGGGTGCGATCCAACCCGGCCATACTTCGACTGCATCCAAAACTCGGGCGGAGTATGTCAAAAGTTCTGTCTCATCAAGAGGAAGTCAACGAAACAGACGGCGCGTCAATCGGACGCCCGGTCTGTGAGTTATTGGCTTTTTCGTCTCCGGGGCCCGGTTGGTTTTTAAGGCAAAACCAACCCGACCGTACTCCACCTGCGTCCAAACCTCGGGCGGAGTATGCCAAAAGATCCGTCTCATTAAGAGGAACGCAACGCGACTGACGGCGCGTCAATCGGACGTTCGTGGCTCAAGATATGAGCGTTTCCGCTCCGAAGGCCCGGTTGGTTTCGTGAACGAACCAACCCGGCCGAACTCAAAGTAATCCGAAACCTTGAGTGCGATATACCGAAACGACCGTCTCGATCCAAGGATCGTGTTGCCGCTGACGGTTCGTCGATCGGAGGTCCGAGGCTCATGTTACGGGCCAAAAACCAATTCTGGTTCGAAACGGGGGGTCCGGGTCCGGGCCGACCCGGCCCGACCCCCCCCCCCCCCTGGGCGGCGGCGGCGGCCGGCGGCGGCGGGCGGCGGCGGCGGTGTGCGGCGGCGGCGGGCGGCGGCACGGCGGCGCGGCGGCGCGGCGGCCTGGCGCCGCGAGGTGGCTGCGCACGCGGGGGCTAAGCCCCGCGGTTTATTTTGAGGGGCGGCGCGGCACAAAGGGCCGCGCCCCATTTTTTTAAAGAAGCCCCCCCACGTGGGGGGGCCTGCTGGTGCGGAACCGAGGGGGCCGGCTGCCCCCTCCCTTTAATTAAACCCCCCCCCCCTCTTTAAGAGGGGGGTTTAGCCAGCTGGCCGGGGAATTAATTCCCCGGTTTAACGGCATCCGGCCGGCCAGCTGGCCGGCCGGTTTTCTCCAACGGGACCGGAATTTCCGGTCCCCTCTTCAGCTTCCGACGCCGGCGGCCCGGCCGCCGGTCTCCTCTTCCGCCACGGCCCGGAACCGGCCGCGGTCTTCTCGTCCCGCCGCGGCCCGGAACCGGCCGCGGTCTTCTCGTCCCGCCGCGGCCCGGAACCGGCCGCGGTCTTCTCGTCCCGCCGCGGCCCGGAACCGGCCGCGATGTTCGTCGTCCGGCGCGGTGCGACGGCACCGCGCCCCTTTCTCCGTGCCATGATATTCATTCAACGCGGCGCGACGGCGTCGCGTTCTAGTTGTCTCTTCCATGGTGCGCGCGATGACATCGCGTAAGATATTTGCACGTTCATCCGCGTGGTGCGACGGCACCACGCCACTTGCTTTCCTCCGCAAAAATTAAACAAGAATGATGGAGGGGGGGTTCGGCCGTGTTCGTGCGGTCCGGTCCCCCTCGCGTTAACTATAACACTTAAATAAAATTAATCAACATCTCCACGTTAGTTATACGATCCACGAGCAAGAATGAGATAATTAAAGAATTAAACAACAACCCCTACCTTGGTATAAGGTTCGAAGATTTGACTATGTCCGCGGAAGTCGACGTCGCGGAGATCGGGCGTCGCGGTAGTCGTTCGTCAATTCCGTTGACGAAGAGACGCATCCGAAGAGGCACGCCGTTGGCGAATCCTTGTACGCCGACGAAGGTTGTCCGAGGAAGGTGCGGTGTTCTCTCTCGTTGACACCGAAGACGAAGAAGAGCGGAGCGGCGTTCTTCGTCGGAACTTGAGCGTTCTACGTCAAGTCTTGAGGAAAGTCAAATAAAAAGGAAACAACGAACTCAAGAACCTCTACCTCGATAGTCGCACGTTGACGTAGTCGTGAAATATCGGTGTCGCGGAGGAAGAGTCGTTGTCGAATCTTCGTATGCCGACGAAGAAGGTCCGAAGAGGAAGCGGCGTTCCCTCCTGTTGACACCGAGGACGAAGAAGAGAGGCGTCGTTCTTCGTCGGAGTTTGAGCATTCTTCGTTCTTCGTCAGAGCTTGAAGATGAAGAGGAAGCTCTCAAAAAGCTCTCAAGGGGACAAACAAACAACCCATAATAAAATAAGATAACATCTTATTTTATTATTACAAAACATAAAAGAATTTCAAAAGTTTGAAATTCAAAAGAGTTAACCCCCAAAATTAATTAAGAGTAACTTAAGCCAAACACCGTAGTGCACACCCACGTGGGGGGGCTTCTTTAAAAAAATGGGGCGCGGCCCTTTGTGCCGCGCCGCCCCTCAAAATAAACTGCGGGGCTTAGCCCCCGCGTGCGCAGCCACCTCGCGGCGCCAGGCCGCCGCGGCCTGCCGCGCCGCCGCGCCGCCGCGCCGCCCAGGGGGGGGGGTCGGGCCGGGTCGGCCCGGACCCGGACCCCCCGTTTCGAACCATAATTGGTTTTTGGCCCGTAACTTGAGCCTCGGACCTCCGATCGACAAACCGTCAGCGGCAACGCGATCCTTGGATCGAGACGGTCGTTTCGGTATATCGCACTCAAGGTTTCGGATTACTTTGAGTTCGGCCGGGTTGGTTCGTTCACGAAACCAACCGGGCCTTCGGAGCGGAAACGCTCATATCTTGAGCCACGAACGTCCGATTGACGCGCCGTCAGTCGCGTTGCGTTCCTCTTAATGAGACGGATCTTTTGGCATACTCCGCCCGAGGTTTGGACGCAGGTGGAGTACGGTCGGGTTGGTTTTGCCTTAAAAACCAACCGGGCCCCGGAGACGAAAAAGCCAATAACTCACAGACCGGGCGTCCGATTGACGCGCCGTCTGTTTCGTTGACTTCCTCTTGATGAGACAGAACTTTTGACATACTCCGCCCGAGTTTTGGATGCAGTCGGAGTATGGCCGGGTTGGATCGCACCCGAAATCCAACCGGGCCCCTAGAACGGAAAAGCTGATATCTTACAGACAGGACGTCCGCTTGACGAGCCGTCAGCAGCGTTGGTGGTTACGTTGAGTAACGGTCCCTTTGAGTATACCCTATGGGAGTTCGGGGTACAGTTGAGATACGGCCGGGATTGGTTTCGCTCACGAAACCAACCGGGCCCCTGGGACGAATAGGCTAATAACTCACAGACCGGGCGTCCGATCGACGCGCCGTCTGTTGCGTTGAGACCCCTGTGACGAGATGGACCTTTGAGACACTTCTTCGTGGGACTTTGAGATACTTGGAGTATCGACCTGTAGCTCGTGGAGCGGACCCTCCCAGTGACGAGCGTGCGAAGTACGGAGACCGTGTAGCTGGCTGAGACCTGACGACTGCTTGACCGACTTGACTTGGAGTGAGTCGACTAGCCCAGTGGACGGAGCACTACTTTCTGAGGTGCAGACCCATGGCGGACGGAGCACTACCTGTGTGACAGTGCAGACCCGCGGTGCTCGTCCGGAGAGTACCTCAGCAGGCTACTAGGGGGTGTGCACTACGGTGTTTGGGTGACATACCTCGGCGGGAAGCACTACTGTGTTTGGGTGGCTGGCCCGCAGTACTCGACAGGAGGAGTACTTCAGCAGTCTTAGGTTAGTGAGCAGTACCTCGGAGTCGTGACAGGACCACTGTACACTCTAGAGACGGAGCTCTTCAGCAGTTACGGTTTCGATAATGAAAATCCTGGTTTGAGCTGAGACTTTTGACCTTTGTGTTTCCTCATGATTGAGATGGGTTACTTGATAACTTAGGTATATGTATGGGCATATACCTGGGTAGTGGTTATCCGTTGATCTCATGATCCTTGTGTTTCCTCATGACTGAGATGGGTTACTTGATAACTTAGGTATATGTATGGTCATATACCTAAGTAGAGTTTATCTGTTGTGATCTTCTTGTGGGTATCCTTGTTGGTTTTAGTGAGACCTTGAGGGTCTCGGGGTCCCTACTGAGTATCGTTATACTCACCCCTGCACGGGCTATGCCCGCACCTCGTTGTGTTGGTTGCAGACGACGGCCAGTACTGACAGAGGCCGAGTGTTCGAGGACTGGACGGTACCTGGAGGTGGACTATACGACGAGGCGGTACCCAGAGGCAGACCACTGGGCGGGACATACTCGGAGCAGACGGCGGGACCCGAGGAGCAGAGGAGCTATCTGTACCCACCCTTCAGGGGGGATTTCCAGTGGACAGCTCGGCGTAGCTGCTTTACTTTTCAGTTTCTGTTTTCCCTTTCGAGTTGTACTTTACAGTTGGGCTTGTATTTCCGGCCCCTTTTTACTTTCCGCACTTTTAGTTGTAATCTGTTTTGCTTAGTGTTACTTTCCGCTTGCTTACTCTGTGGTGTTTTTTTACTTTACAAAGGAAATGCCTTCCCTTTTTACCGGGATTTACGCCTTGGTGCTAGTCGCCAGCCCCTGGCCTTTGGAAGGCGGGCTTGGGGTAGTCACGGCACGGACCCCGAGGGCGGGTCGTGACAACTTCTCTGAGTATTTCTTCTACCTGGTCACATAGGGTATGACCCCATCAATGAGTCTTGGACCAACACACTTTCACCCCACGTGGGGTCACACCACCTCATTACATACCAACAACCTTTTAACTCATGGTGAGGCCTAACACTCACACTTCTTGACAACACCCTTCCGATTAGGGAGAGTCCACACAAACACATCTCGTACCCTCACCCTATCAATCTTGGTGTGGTGGTAAGACACATCATGAACCTTCAACTTATTATATAGGGTGAGGAACCCAACCTCATTTACCACGATATGGGATATAAATGTTCATGGTGTCACCATGCCAATATCTTATCCTCATGGTTCAATATATACTCTAACAAGACCTGAAAAAACTACCTCTTGAGAAAATCCAATTATCCACCCTTTATCCCAACCCATGACTAGCTTGTTAATGGTCTATTCCCACATTTCTAAATTTGTAAAACCGGAGGATTTTATCACCCATAATCATAAACCATTCTACATGATCACTAATACTACAACCAATCCGAGGAAATATTGTTTTTCCTTAACAATACAAGGTAAACATACCTATAAACACAAGTTATTAACTTGATTACTAGGCCACATTCACACTATCAATCCCATTATATCCCTTTATGAGGCTCATTCTGTCACATAGATCCTACCCAATAACTTCTATATCATTTATAGAGGAATAATTGGAAACATCACACACTCCCACATATAAAAGCACATTCCATAAAGAAATCATAACATACTAAGTTCCATAACCACCTCCCTCCAATGATGACCCTCCAATGATGTCAATGAAGAAAGGGAGAAAATAACCCCGAGTCCCGCCTCCAGTAGGCCCTGTGGTGGAATCCAGAACCAATGGTATACAAGCCTCACAAAATGGGAGGCATTTATATTTTTTAAAGAAATAAGATCTAGAGATAGATGTTTCATCCCAAAAAATCTAAGATGTATATATAAGTGAAAAGGAAATAAATCCCACAAGCTTGTTTAAAATATAATTGATAAATAATAAAAGTATCCAAAGTAAGTACCAAAAGTATTACTAGGAAGTGACAGAACAATAATCAAGATCAGAGCTAGTAAAGTCCGAGACGGTCTATGAATACATCCTAGAAACCTGAAAACAGTTTTATTTATGTAGGGTGATCATACCTGATTCTCAGTATGAAAACCAATGTATCTCATGCACTTGTTAAAGATGCATACTAACAACCATATGAAAACAATAGTAGATCAAAATAAAACCTAGAAAGTTATATTGACCACCCCAACCTCACCAATACATGCTCACCAAATAACTCAAGTAAAGTAATGTAATATAATGTGCATTGATAATAGGGCACCCGCACCACTTTCCCACTGATTAGATACTCTCCCACCCTACCAGAAAATGTACAAGTACTGCTACCTCTTCTGAACACGCCACATCACAACCCACCCATTGACTCTAGGGACTCACAACCGAATATCACTCCGAGACACCTAGGTCACACACCACATCACAACTCACCCGCAGACACCTATGCAGCACAACAACATCTCATCCAAAGACATCTACGTCACATACCACATCACATCCCACCTGCAAAAACCTAGTCCACACACCACATCACATCTAGGAGACACCTTGAAAGGCACAAAATGTCTCATCTTGAAGGCACCTGGGAATACAAAAAACAACTCATCCTAATGACACCAAGTAAAACACAACTCGCCCGCACACACATGGGTCCCACAAACCACAACCTTCTCAAAAAATCTTGGGCTACTACCACTTAGAAGAATGAGCCGGGAAGTGTGGGGGGGCCAACCATCCATCCCCCTGGGATATTTGGGAAATAAACCCTCCCCATGATGATGATGGTGGTTGGAACATAGTTCTCATATAGGGTGGGGTCTGTATATAAATGACAAGAAACATAAAAGTATATGCATATATGATAATAAGCACTCATTAACATCCTTTGGGATTTCAAACACTAAAAAGCTCTCAACACATCCAAATTTTCTACTACCTCAAATGAAATTACCACATAAGAAGGCCAAACTTCTTGCCAATTACCAACCAATTTGGTTAAACCATTACCATTATTCATTCATTATTCATTTATTCATTCCATTAACCAAACCAACCCAAGAAAGTCCTAAACATTATTAATAAATTATTTATTCCTCTATTCCATTACAATCAATCCAGATAATAAGAAGAACACATAACAAGAAACAAATCCAAGGCAAATCATTGGGAAAATCCAGGATAATTACCCATACCAACTGAAACAAGTCCGAAACACACCACGAAATCAAGAACAAAAACCCAAGAAACCCCAATTACAACCTTGCGATATAACACTACTCATACATTCAATAATCAATCAATATCTCTACCTGAGATTCCATCACACCTTATAATCTAACCCACCATACACAACCAAGAAACCCAAACATAACACACAACCGTGATCAACATTATATCACAAAAAAACCCAAAAAAAATATAAATTATATATTTAATAAGTAATCCCTTATTTAGTTCCACTTGTTAATTCAGTGGTTATCATAGAAGATGTTCAATCACGGGGAATCCATTCTTTAGCCGAGTGTTTAATTTACCAGTTTCCATTTAGGGTGACACCACAACAACAACAACCAAATAAGAACACAAAACTAATATAACTAGAAAAAAATGCCACAAACGACCACCATTTTCAGCGGGAAATTCAACCTATATAATCACAATAACATAAACAATAAGAAAATCTAAAAAATAATGTAATAAACCCTTCTACAATTTATATTCAATTATCTAGTTCTTTATATTAGATTAATCTGGTACAACCATTATCCTAGGGTTTGAAAAGAAAAACTCCTCCTACATGATGCAAAAATAAAGATAGGAAATAGAATCCCTACCTTGAAGGGGTGTCAACATTCCTTGCTTGATAACTGATCATGTAACGGGACTCTGATCACCTATACTGCAAGATATTCATCAGTCTGAGGATGTCACAGCACCACTGCACCAACAAAACCCGAGAGAGACCCCATTATGAATCATAAATAAGCACACGCCATGGAATAATGTAGAGATATAGAAGATAATGAGACACAAATGGAGGGAAACTTCTAGAAAACAAAGGTAGAATGTACCGTGGATCACTGTGGATCCCCAAAAAATGATCATCGAGATCAACATATCAAAGAGGTTGGAAAAGGGTTTGAAGAACCCCTGAAGGCACCTAGGGTTCATCTAGAATGAGAGAGATTGCAGAATTTGTAAGATTTGTGAATGACTGAGGGGCGGGAATGTTTTGAAAGATTACAACATTAGAGGATTACACGACATGAAATCCCATTTCACAGTGTGAAATCTCTAGAGGTCCACTTTCTCCAAAAAATGAATCTTCTCTTAGTTTGATTTTATTTTTCATACACTGAAGTATTTCACAAAATGAATCAACATGGACATGTTGTGAAACAAAACATCACATCTTGAAACAAAACATCACGTTGTGAAATCATGTTGCAAGATGTGTAACCTCCCTGTATCTGAATTTTAACAACTAAACATTTCTAAACTCCCTCGATGCCTCCTCCAATCACTTATAATGACCAGACACACAAAGTAATAGACTAGGAAGGGATGAATCATTAAATTATATACCTATAAAATGATTATCATCCTCAAGAATCCAAAACCAAGTCTAGAAGAAAAAAATGGGTCCGAACAACCAGCCCATGATATACCTCTCAAGGATATTACTACACTTGAAACACCCATTACAACCAAACACATCAACATTAAATGATAAACCACCCTGTGTTATTCAGATTCTTGGGTTGAAACCCCCATACCAAAGAAAACCTCCCATAACACATGTAACCAGGCCTTATCACATTAACCTTGATGACCAAAAGAAACACCACAAGAACACAAAAATCACATTGGCCGAATGCTTGAACCCGAGAATTCCATCCCCCATGTTAAGATATTATCAGCTTTGGGTGGAACTAACTTGCTGACACTGGTTTAATCACATCGTAGTTAATGCATCTCAATTAGAAATATGGTCCTCCCCTTTACACATGTCATGACATTATCACACATTGCACCACACAATACTACCAAGGGAAAACATTACACCTCTTAAAAACTGGATCAAGAATTAAATTTCTAAACTAGAGAGAACAAGGAAAATCTCAAAACAAATCGGAGTATGGGGAAAACATCTACGTTTCTTTCTCTCAAGTACTCTACTCCAAGACACCATGAATCCGTAAAATTTGAACCAATGAAATGGTCTGTCCATGCAATACCTTCTCCCGATGATCTTGGATCTCTAACAGTTATTCCACGTATTCCACATCATCATGAATTTCTATATCTACTTAGTCAAGGATATAGGGGTCATCATAAACATACCGAAAATGTTGAGAGACGTTGAAGAAATCATGGATCCCCTCCAACTATTGTGGAAACACCAAATGGGACACCACTTCACCAACTTATCCCAACATGCCAAAGGGTCCAACAAACATAGGGGAAAACATGTTCCGTCTGCCAAACCTCTACTAACCACATCTTTGGGAAGAATTCCAGAATACTTGTTACCAAAACTCAAACTTGGAGGGCCTACTCTTTCAATTGGAATAATACATAGTTGGAATTGCGCCGATTTCATCCTCTCATGAACATGCTGAACAATCCTTTTTGTGATTTGCACAATGTCAGAACCAAGAATATTTGTCTCCCCAACCTCTTCCCAACACAACAGAGAATGAAATGGTCTCCCGTATAATTCCTCAAATGGAGCCATGATAATGGAAGAGTGATAGATATTATTATAAGGAAACTCTACCAAGGTCCAATGTTGTACCCAATATCCCCCAAATTATTAGATGCACTCCCACAACATATCCTCTAACATTCGGATAGTCTTCTCTATCTACCCATATATCTAATGGTGGAATGTAGTGTTGATGTGTCACTTTGTGCCAAATTATTGTTGTAATCCCGTACAAACTTGTGAGGTAAACCACATATCCCATTTTGATATAATGGACCGTGAAACTCCATGAAACTACACCACATCCTCCACATACAACATGGCTAAAGCATCCACTATGCCCGACTCCTTGATCACTAATAAGTGAGTTTATTCTATCCTCCAATCTACTACTACCCTGATACAATTGTAGCCTCCCTAATACTTCAGTAAACCTATAATTAAATCCATCAAGTTGTCATCCCACTTCCACTTGGGGAAATCCAAGGGATAAAAGAATTGACCATGAACACAGTGGTCGACCTTTACCTACTGGGAGGCCAAGCATCTTTCCACAAATTTTTCTATTACCCATTTCATCCTGGGTCAACAAAACTACATCTTCAATCCATAATATATTTTTGAAATTCTTAGGTGTATCGCTAAAGTAGAGTTATGAAACGCATGAAGAACTCCCTCGTGAATTGCTACTCGAACAAACAACCTACCATGGAACAACATATGATTTTGAAAATCCTCTGACCATCCCTCTGTTGCATCACCATGGCCAACATAGTCACAGAACAACTCTACCTCATAGTCTTCCCACTGAGACACCTCCAATAGTTTCACCAAAGAAGACTGTACTATCATATGAAAGAAACAACCTCTACCACCATCCATTCATACATCTAAGTGCATGCTTACTAATTCCTTATCATGGGTGGAATAGTTACACGTGTGGGGGAATAACTTACTAGACCTATAAGACATCACTACTCACTACTACATTAGGCCATATCCCAAACCTAGATGGGAGGCATAAAAAAAACACTTGCAACATCACCCCTTCCTCTGAAAATTGGAGCACTAGAGCACTAAACAAATTCCCCTTCAGATAATCCCACATTGTCTGGAACTACTCAATCCACACAAAAGGATGTTATTTTCTATTCATATCTTTCAAAAGAGCTACAAATCAAGAGAAATTATGTACCAACCTCCCACAATAGCATGTTAGACTAAAATAAATGTGAAATTTTCCACATTATTTGGTTCTTCCCAAGAAACAACCACTTCAACCTTGGAATATTCAATTTCCACACCCTAATTGGACCCCACATGCCAATGGAAATTCATCTCTCAGATCTAGAAGTTACACTTGGAAATCATTCCAAAGAGTTAATGGCATCGAAGAACCTGTAAGATAGTTCTTAGGTTCATGGCATGGTCCTCCTATGTCTTCAAGTAAATCAGAATATCATCATTGAATACGAAGAAAAACCAGTCTAAGAACTCAGGAAATATAGAGTTCATAATCCCCATGAACATGAATAGTGCATTCATAACACGAGATGGAATGAATATGAAATCGAAGTGCTGATACCTACATCAGAAAGTAGTATTCATGATGTCACCCTCCTTCACCCCCAAATGGTGATATCTTGACCATAGATTGATCTTAGAATAACCAAAATTCCTCTATAAGTTGGTTGAAAATATTATATATCATCGGAATTGGGTAATGGTTTTTTTCCGTAACCCGATTCAACCTACGGTAATCTATGATCAACCTCATTCTACAATCCATATTCTTTGAAAACAACACTAAATCACCCCATGATGAAAAACTGGACCGAATAAATCCCTTATTCATCAGGTCATCAATCTTAATCCTCAACTCCCACAACATTGAATGTTCCATCTAATAAGGATCCATAGAAATTGGAGAAGAACCTGGCTTCAAATCTACCCTGAAATCAACGTCACATCGATAGGTAAGGGTTACAACATCCTTGGGGAAAACATCCATGAACTCCTAAAAACACTCAGAACCTCCTTCATCCAAACATCTATGGATTACACTAATTGATCAGCCAACAAGTAAAAAAGAGGCTCTATATGCCGACTACCCAGCTGAAAGCTATACTCACCAATGAAAACCACACACCGACCTTCCACATCTTAAAACACAACTCTTCTCTGGAAGCAGTAAATAACAACATGAATGGAATAAAACCAATATATGTTGAGAATGAAATCATATGGATATGTATATAGTAAGAAAATATCCACCCAGGACTGATGCAGTCCCATCATCAGTCTACATCCTCAAAACACATCAAACAAGTTGGTTTGACCCCCAAGTGGCGTACTCAACACTAGGGGAATGGGAAGCCTATTTATGTCTAGTTCTAGATAATGAGATAGAATGGGTGAGAAAAGGTGTATGAGACTCCTAAATCAAACAATTCATAATAAATTATACTAAAAAAGATGATTGTACGTCTAATGATCTCTGGTCCATCTAAGGACCTGGCCTTATTACATACATAATATTGAATTTAGTCAAAAAACACTTCCTTTTACATTAAGAATATTTTCAAGTTTAGAGCTTTAGATAATTGGGACAATACATTCATAACATTTCACATTATTATAGAGTGGATACCAGAAAAACCATTTACCTATTTTTCAAAATATAAAACATTAAAACATAAACCTGACTCCTTGACAATTATTCAACATTTAACATGGATAAATTATTTATATTAGACATCCATTAACCTGTGAAAAGATTTAAAAAACATGGGATGAGAACAAAATCTCAGTAAGGTATGGAAATGATTGAAATATCACATTAGTCAATAAATACACGTGATGTATGGAAGCATTTACAAAATACATGCTTGTCACCCATATATACCTACTTTTTGTAACATGATATTTACACAAAATCTACATAAAACATGATAACATAAATATAATCATTTAGTTATGTTGGGGCATTACTTACATAATCTTGTAACCCTCTCGGCTACCTTATAATTTGTAACCATCACGACTACCATACTATTTGTTTAACCATCACAGTTATTCTTGGAGTAACCATATGACTATCCTCCAACTTACACATACCCAATGAATTGGAATGAAATATAGGTTCCAACCTTCATAATAAACAATTCCCAAGAACCATAACATAAACATACAACAAGAATAATAGTGTAAAGACATTACTTTTGTATTTTGTAAAACAGAATTTTAAAAGAGGATTTTTAATGAAAAGCCCATTATGAATATCATACATTTGAAGAGAAACTTAATAGAGTGTATGGAGGATGTATATATACTATAAATAAACATAATAAAACACAATATAAATAGAACCCATCACACAAACAATTTAAATTTCACATAAATAGTGAAGTATAAGGTTAACCCAAAGAATGGAAATCGAGTTAAGAATTACCTTACCTCGGGGTTGTCTTACTTCCAAAATGTTTAAACCTACTTTATAATGGTTAAAATATTTTTATTAGCATTTTAAAGAAATGTTTTCATGTTTATAACATCCTATATGATCATTTAGTAACATAATTTCACCCTTTAATTGTGAGTATTTTGCTCCTTGCACAGTTTTTGGGTGAGTTCTTTACATGATTTCTATGATTGGTTCATGGTGGACGTTCTTGTCGTTTGGAAGGGAAACTACAGAATTTTAATGGAGTATTATTTACATATATAAAGTAACATAAATAATACAATTTATAATTTTGAATTTTTTCTAGAGTATTATTCATATGTTAAAACCTTAATGATGTTCGTTTAGATCATTTTAGTGGTTCTTAGATAATAACGACCTCATTTGGTTTTATAATTAAAAAACATGTGTTAAAAATAATTCCAGAACCATGGATGAGTTATAATAAATATATTAGAACTTTTTTAATCCATAATAATGGTTTCATAACTAGACTTGAAATAGTTAATGAAAATTGAAATCACATCATCCATGATGTCGGTAGTTTGACATATCACAGATAATGTTTTTATTCATTGAATAAGTGGGAGAGGAGAAAAATAATGATGATGAATTTTACATGAACATGGGAAAATCCTGAATATATATTATTTCTATATATTTCATGCCTCTTGGTTAAAAAGAGATGAAGAAAGAATAAGAAAAGAATGGAACTCAAAATAAAATAATAATTGAGAAATCCCTTAAAAAAATAGGCAGCCTAATGGCTACGCAATATGGTTTTAGAAAATTTTAAAAAGGGAGGGAAAAAGGGTCACCCATCCAAAAATGAATCATAATATAGAGTATATCAAGAGTAAAAAGTAAATAATAACATTGTATGGAAACTTGAAAGTTTTACAACATAAAAGAGAACTTGAATGGAAATATAAAGAAATTGAGAATTTTCATACCTAGTAGAGTAACCCTTAGAACATGAAGGCTAGAACCTTGGGGGCTTGGGAAAACCATGGAAGGAATACTAGGAAGGTTAGGAGGCTAGATCCTCATTTAGGATGATTTGGTAATTATGTTAATGAAGGAATGGGTTTGTATTTAGAGGAAAATTAAGGGAATATTTTAATAATTTCCAAGGGACACCTCATGGGATGTATTTACAAAACGATGGGGTTGCACAGGGTATTTCCCCATGGTTTAAGCCACTTGGGAAAAATCACATCTTGTTTAACTATAAAAAAGTTGACTATATTTATGACATCATTATTTATTTAATTAACACACCAAAACTAAAAACTGTATTTTTTACTATTCACTGAAAATTCCAATGTTTTACAAATATTCCCAACATTCACACTAACCATTAATCAACATGTAGATTTCAAAAATGAAGTCCATTTTTGGAAAATAATTTTAGAAATATTTTTAATTTAATTTTTAAATAAAATCATACTTAATTAGAAAATTAATTATTTAAAAACCATAACTGCTTTTATATCACATTGAAAAATTAATCAAGATGTCATTATCTTAAAGCCTTAAGAAAATATAATAATAATAAAATTTAATATTCATTAGGTTTATATTATTATTTATAAGGGTATTTTACTATTCACCAAAAAAATCATGTTAGTTCCAATAGACTCAAAATAACATAATGAGCATAATTGTAGATGACAGTTTATTGGAATTCAAAAAATAGTAGTGGAAACGTTATGTTTTAAAGGATAGTGACAAATATTTACATTAAAACAAAGTTCCAGGAATTTCTATTTATTTGTAGAAAAACATGGGGTATTACATTATCCCCAACTTCTGTAAATTGAGTCCTCGCAATTTTATATACTTATTAAACAATTGAGGATACTTTTCCATCATAGAATTTTTAGACTCCCATGTTCCTTCTTCAACCATGTGGTTTCTCCAAAAAAACATTACCTGGTGGGTAAACTTATTCCAAAATACATGTTCCCTTCAATCAAGAATCTAAACTAGTTTCTCTTCATAGAAAAGGTTCTATTCTAGCTAAAATGCTTTTGGTCTCAAGCCATGTGATGAATCTGGAACATACTTTCTCAACAACAAAACATGAAAAACATTATGTACCTAAAACAAACTCGGAGGCAAAGCTACGTGGTATGCAACTGTTCCAAATTTATCTAAGATTTCAAAAGGAACAATGAACTAGGAACATAGCTTCCCTTTCTTACCATAACACATCACACTTTTCCAAGGAGATATTTTAAGGAAAACATGGTCCCCTACTTCGAAATAGAAGTCTTTATTTCTATTATCTGCATAAGTTTTCCGCCTGCTCGGAGCTGTCCCCATTTGCTTCTGGATTATCCTCAGTTTCTCAGCCACTTATTTATTTAATTTTGGTCCCATCAACATTCATACATTGTCTTCATACTAAAACACTAGAGTCTGACACCGGTTCCCATACAAGATATAAAAAGGTTCCATCTGAATACTGAAAAAATTTTATTATAAGAAAACTCAAATAAAGAAAGATGTTGATCCCAACTTCCCTGATAGTCCATAAAACTTGATGGAAGAATATCCCCTGAAGTTTGAATCGTTCGTTCTGACTGCCCATCTGATTGAGGATGAAAAGTTGTACTAAAATTTAACTCTGTGCCCAACGACTTCGGAATTCTCTTCCAAAAGTTTAAGTGAACTTGGGATCTCAGTTAGATACAATGGATAGAGGAAATCCATTTAACCTAACAATCTCATTGAGGTACAATCATGAAATCTGATCCAAAGACATTGTATCTCAAATAAAATGAAAATGTGCAGACTTTGTTAGCTGACAGACAACAACCCAAATGGAATTGTTACATCGAGAATTATTTGGTAGTCCAACCACAAAGACCATGGATACATTCTCCCATTTTCACTCAGGAACTGGAAAAGGCTGGAGAATCCCCTCCGATAACTATAGCTCTTCTTTAACCTGTTGATATGTCAATCATTTCATGGTAAAATCAGCAATGTCTATTTTCATTCCATTCCACCAATAAGACCCCCATAGTTCTCTGTACATCTTAGTACTGCCAGGATAAACTGAAAATGGGGAACTATGAGTTTCACAAAACAATTATTTATTTAACTGGGAATCACAATTCAAACAAAACCTTTTACCAAATATTAAAACACAATCTTTATCATGAATAAATTATGGCAACTTACCCATTTTAACTAATTCTACCTTTTCATGTAGCTCCCGATCTTTTTTTGTGCTTGCTTAATTATATCTAACAATAAAGAATGCACTAAAACATGAAACAAAACGGAGGTATTTCCTACACCAACAACCTTTGAGAAAAAATTCACCAAATCATTAATCAAGGGATCATGTTCCAAACGTAGCATGGTTAATGATGCATGATGTTTCTGACTTAAGGCATCTGCTACATTGTTTACTTTTCCAGGATGGTAATTGATCGTTCAATCATAATTCTTTTTCAGTTCTAGCCATCATCTCTGCCTCATGTTTAATTCCTTCGGAGTGAATATATAATCCAGAACTTTATGGTTAGTATATATTTGACATTTGGTTCCGTATAAATTATGCCTCCATATTTTCAAAGAAAAAACCACAGTTTCCTATTCCAAATCATGTTTGGGATAATTTAGCTCATGAGGTTTACGTTTTCTCAAAGCATAGACAATTACCTGATCATTATGCCTCAAAACACAACCAAGTCCCTTCAAAGAAAAATCACTATAGATGACAAACTCACCATTCCGAGAAGGTAAGTCAAAAAATGGAGCATTCACCAATCTCTTCTTCAGTTCCTGAAAACAAAAATCACATTCCTCTATCCAAAAAATTTTAACCACTTTATGTGTTACCTTAGTCATCGGGCTAGATAACCGTGAAAAGTTCTTAACAAAACGTCTATAATAACCCGCTTATCCAAGAGAACTAAAAATATATGTAACATTTTTGGGTCTTCTCCATTCATCAACTACTTTTGTTTTGGCTTGATCAACTGTTATTCTATCCTTATTCACAATGTTCCCATGAAAATAAATATGTTGCAACCAAAAATCACACTTGCTGAATTTTCCATACATTTTCTTTTCTTTTAACAACAAATTCACAATGCCCATATCAAGTACCAAAGGCTGTTTTCAGGATGTCATCCTCCTTCACCTTTAGCTGATGGTTTTCGGATCTCAAGTCAATCTTGGAAAAGTACTGAGTTCCCTGGAGCTGATCAAACAAGTCATCTATATGAGGCAAAAGATACTTGTTTTTAATAGCGATGTTATTCAAATCTATAAAATCAATGCAAAGTCTCATGGAACCATCTTTCTTTTTATAAAAAAAATAGGATCTCCCCATGGTTATGTGCAAGGACGAATGAATCCTTTCTCAAGAAAATCCTGTCACATGTCTTTCAGTTCACGAAGTTCTATTGGAGCCATACTATATGTGGGTTTTGAAATTGGCTTAGCACCAGAAACTAAGTAAATTGTGAATTCAACTTCTCGATTAGGTATGACACCTGGTAACTCATCAGAAAAAACATCAAGGTATTCATTTACCACTAGAACATCATTAATTTGAATAGTTCCCGTGTTTTCAAAAATATGAGCAAGATAACATTAATTTCCATATTTCAATAGTTTCTAAGCTTCAAGATATGTTATCCATTTTATGGGTTCATTCTTGTATACAAACTTAAACTCTTTCTAAAAAAACAACTTCTTTAGCTCTACAATCAATCTTAGCGTGATAATCAGAAATCCAGTACATCCCTAGAATAACATCAAACTAGAATAAGGGTAAAACAACAGGGTTTGTAGGTAATGTCTTTCCACATACCACAATAGAAATATTTCTATAATTCCATTTTTCTATAAAATTTTCCCCTAGTGTTTTAACAACACACTCGGGTCTCATTTTTTGAGGTTATATTTCCAATTTACCAAAAAAATTCTCAAATATTAATGAATGTGTAGTCCCCGTGTCAAACTAAACAATAGAAAAATATGAGTGAACAAATGAAGTACCTGATTCAAATTCCATGGATGGCCAGACATCTGTTGATGTAGTCGCAAAGAATCTCACTACACCTTTCTTCTTGTAGTCTAGTTTCATTGCATCATTCAGATCTCTCTTTGGGTTGATATTTCCATAATGATCCATTTCACCAAATTTAAAACACATTACTTTTTTCTTATCAGGATTAGACTTAGGATAATTTTCATTAAAATCTCTGGCCATTTTTCCAAACACACCACATTTAAAACACTTCCTAGTTTTGCTAAGACATTCCATAGGGTGTTTCTTGCCACATTTTTCACAAAACGGAAATTGGATTTTCTTACCATCAGATTTATTTGGTTGATTCTTACCCATTTCTTTCCATCTGGACCTCTTCTTCTCTTTGTTTCCAAAATAAACGTGATCATCAGAAAACTATATCTATACCCTCTCATCACATCAGATAAGTTTCTCATAACTTTTGAATTCACGGGAGGCCAACACCCTTCAATACCTTGGCTTCAATCCTGAGTAAAAGCGGTTGATTTTTCTACCAAGATCCAGAATATGATTTGGAGAATACCTCACCAATCAGATGAAGTTAGCTTCATACACTACCTTTGAATCTTCCTCCTTATTTTTCAATTCAATTAATTACTTATCCATTGTAAGTCGCACCACCTTAGGAAAATATTTTTCAAGGAAAATGACTTTAAATTCATCCCACTCTACAAAAAGATTTTATTTTGAATTATCCAAAAATCACTTTATGGTTGAATGAGAACCATCTCATCCCACTCTAAGGAATCAAAATCCTATCTACCCCTGATATTCCTTACCATTAACCACCATTGATCATCTTCCCCATTAAAACGATAATTGGAAAGACTTACCTTTTGATTGTCTGAACATCCCATAACATCAAATATCTTTTCAAGGGATTTGATCCATCCTTCAGCAGCTACTGGGTCAAAAGATCCATTGAATGCAGGAGGATGTTGTTTCATAAAATATTCCACTACTATCATGTTATGTTGTGGTACCTCTATCGGTTCTCTTCCATGGATGCCACCACTATTTATTTCCTGTGTTAGCTAAGCCATTACTCTCACAAACTGCTCGGTTCCAATCCCTACATTTAGGGCTATAGTTCTGGAAGGATGCCATTCTATCAGTGCCTCTCCTCTTCAATATCCCTATTCCTTCTGTAGAAAACCATTCTAAACAAACATGTATTAGATGAAGCAACATGGTAATATTTAATAGCTAAAACATTTCAAATTAGTCATAGAGTAAAAATCATTTAAGATAATTCTTTTAACATCATCCTAACCCCTAAAGTTATCTAAACCATCCTCTGATACCAACTAGAAGGACCCGACCTTATTATATACATAATCTTAAATTTATTCATGAAAACACGTCCTTTTACATTGAGTATGTTTTAAATTTTTGAGCTTTAGTAAATTGGGATAATACATTTATAACATTACACATTATTATAGAGTGGATAACGTAAAAATAGTTTCCATTTTTTTTCAAAATATAAAACATTAAAACTGAAACATGAATCCTTGAAAATTATTCAACATTTAACATGGATTCCATATTTGTCTTAAAAATATATTAACCTGTGAAAATTATTTAAAAACATGGGATGGGAACCAAATCTCAGTAAGGGGTGCAAATGAATGAAGGAGCACATTAGTGATGAATACACGTAATGTATGGAAGCATTTAGAAAAGACATACTTGTCAACAATATATACTTACTTTGTGTTACATGAGAATTAAAAAAGATTCACATAAAACATGAGAACATAAATATAATTTTAGAGTTATCTTGTGGAATTACTAACATAATATTGTAACCCTCTTGGCTACATTATAATTTGTAACCCTCACGGCTGCCTTACTATTTGTGTAACCATCGTAGTTACACTTGGAGTAACCATATGGCCGAACTCCAACTTAAACATACCCACTACATTGGAGGGAAATATAGTTCCAAACCTTCATCAAAATCAATTCCCAAGAACCAAAACAAAACCATACAACATGAATAATAGCTTAAAGACACTGCTTTTGAATTTTGTAAAACAGAATTTAAAAAGAGGATTTTTAATAAAAAGCCACTTATAAATATAATACAATTGAAGGGAGACTTAATAAAGTGGATGGAGTATGTATATATAATATAAATACACATAATAGAACACAATATAAAAATAACCCATAACAAAAACCATTTAAATAGCATGTAAATAATGAAGTAGAATGTTAACCCAAAGAATGGAAATCGGGTTAAGAATTCTGTTACCTCGAGTTTGTCTTACTTCCAACTTGTTTAAAGATCCAGTATAATGGTTACAATTGTATTATTAGTATTTTTATGAAATATGTGCATGTTTATGACATATTATATGATAATTTAATAACATCGTTTCACCCTTTAATTATTAGTATTTTGCACCTTACACCGTTTTTGGGTGAGTTCTTTACATGATTTTAATGATTGGTTCATGGTGGATGTTTTTTTCATTTTGAAGTGAAACTCTAGAATTGGAATGGAGTAGTATTTACATATATCTAGTAACATAAATTATACCATTTAATATTTTTAATTCTTACATGAGGATGATTCATACGTTAAAACATTAATGATGTTCGTTTAGATCATTTTAGTGGTTCTTTGATAATAACGACCACTTTTCGGTTTATTAATTAAAACTATGTGTTAAAAAGAATTAAAGAACTAGGGATGAGCTATAATAGATACATTATAACCTGGTTCAACAATAAGAATGGTTTAATAAATAGACATGAAATATTTAATGAAAATTTAAATCACATCATCCATGATGTCGGTAGTTCGACACATCATGGATAATGTTTTTATTCCTTGACTAAGTGGGAAAGGAGAAAAATAATGATGATGAATTTACTATGAACATGAGAAAATCTAGAATATACATTATTTCTGGTGATTTCATTCCTATTGGGTAATAATTGATGAAGAAATAATAAGAAAAGAATGTAACTCAAAATAAAATATTAATTGAGAAATCCCTTAAAAAAATTTGACAGCCTAACGGCTACGCAACATGGTTTTTGAAAATATTAAAAAGATAGGGGACAAGGGTAAAACATCATGAAATGAATCATAATATAGCTTATATGAAGAATAATAAGTAAATAAGAACATGGTATTGAAACTTGAAAGTTATACCACAAAAAAGAGAACATGAATGGGAAAAGAAAGAAATTGAGAATTTACTTACCTTGTAGAGTAACACTTAGAACAAGAAGTTTGGAACCTTGGGGGCTTGGGGATACCTTGGGAGGACTTATAGGAAGGTAGGAGGCCATATATTCATTGAGGGTGAATTTTTAATGATGTTAATCGAGGAATGGGTTCGTATTTATAAGAAAAGTAAGGGAATTTTTTAATAATTTCCAAGGGAAACCTCATTGGTGGGTTTTGAAAACCCATGGGCTTGCCTTGGGTATTTGACCTTGGTATAAGCCACATGGGACACCCCACATCTTATTTAACTATACAGAAGTAGAACAGATTTATGAAATCATTATTATATCATTAATGATGTCATTAACACACCGAAACTAAAAACTGTATTATTTACTATTCACCAAAAAATTGACTATTTCAGAAAAATTCCCAAAATTCACCTGAACCATTTATCAATGTGTAGATTTCAAAAATGAAAACTATTTTTTGAAAATAATTTTCTAAATAGTTTTAATTTAATTTTTAAATAAAATCATACTTAATTGAAAAATTAATTATTTAAAAACTATAACTGCTTTTATATCAGATTGAAAAATTAATCAAGATGTCATTATATTAAAGCCTGAAGAAAATAAAATAATAATACAATTTAATATTCATTGGGGTCATATTACTATTCATATTACTATTCATAAGGGTATTTTACTATTCACCAAAAAACAAGTTGGTTCTAATAGACTCCAAATAACATACTGAACACAATTGTAGATGACAGTTTCTTGAAATTCAAAACATAGAAGTGGAAAAGTTATGTTTTAAATGATAGTGACAAATATCTAATTTAAAAAAAAGTTCCATGCATTTATATTTATTTTTAGAACATATTGGGGTGTTAAAAGATACCTCCACTTTTTGAAACTGACCACACTCAGCTCCTCTACCCCTTTACTGACAACCGCCTCCACGACCATGCCCGAGTTAAGGTCTCTATGTAACACCCTGAGGATTGCCTCTACCTAATCCAACTCCCCTTGGTGGAGCATGTGTCTGTAGTACTGACAGCGTAAATGGCCTAGGTGCAAACTTCTACTGAGGCTAGTATTGAACCTGTTGACCTCAACCATATTGAATTGTAACGACCACTGGACACTAATTATGAATATGGACAGAAACCACACAAAAGGAAAACATCAACCCCAATCCCATAGGAAAGGCACAAATACTGCTGTAACTAGAAGGCTAGAAAGGAAATTGTTGAGGTCACCTCCCTGCTGGTCGAAACCTAAAAGTTCCTGATGCTTGAGATCTACAACTGATGGACCTGGCTCTAAAAGAACTCTACTGGCTCCCTTATTAAGTGAGGCCTTCTCTGGAGTGCATCCTCTCAATCACCTCCACATTTATCTGGACCTCCAAATACATTTTCAACATAAAAGGAGTAACATCACACTGAATATATGGGTGGAGGGACTCCTCAATCCAACTTTCATGAGACTCCACATCCGTAAAAATATTTGGGTTAAAGCAAAGAAGATATTTGAACATGAACCCATGTTCTTGCACTAAAATACTCCCCTACTAAAGGGAGAGTATCTCCTGCATCTTCTCAGTATTTATGGTTGAAAAAAGGAACTCTACCCATAATTCCTTCAGAAATTAAACTCACAACACGTCAGCCTCTTTCCTCTTCAATAGATAAAGAATAAACCATTGATGCACAACTCCCCACATCTATCTCACTGCCATATGGACCCACTACTCTATCAGATCCCAGATCAAACAAAAGGTTGCCTCAAGCTCCCTGATCCACCTCTCCATATCCTTGTGAAAAAACCCTCCCTTTTCTTTTCCAAGGATTTCCACTAAAAGGAACATAATATTATCATCCACAAGTTTTCCTCCTCCACTGGATCAACCCTCCACCAATCAACGGGATTAGCCTGATGAGACTCAATCCCCTGAGCAGCATGCAGATGGTGGCCGAGTGCCATAGTTAAAAGGTAAACAATGAAGTACTAAGACTGAGTCATATGAAATTTTATTTAAGACTTATTTTAACTCATTCGACTCATTTTAACTAATTTATTTTCATTCACTCACAGTTTACCAAAACACCCAATTTAGAATAGAAGGAAAGTCTATATGATGCATGTACCTTTAATAGGGTATATACCATGAAACTAGAGTAGCCTCACAAGGTTGTTTGGTAGGCTCCGAGTCCTCACATTGGATCATGGGGGATCCTAAAATCTTGTGTCCTAACTGGACTTCACTAGCCTATTTCACTCACCAAGATCACCTGACACTATTTCCCTACCAACCCATACAATCCTCACTGTGCCTAACTCTAAACTCCATCCCATATCTCAACCATCCCCTCTGATACCATTCTATCACGACCCTATACCTCCAAATAATCCATCTAGGGATGGAAAGGAAGATAGAGAGAGAGAGAGTTAATAACCCCCGAGTCCCACCTTCAATATGACATAGGGTGGAGACTAGTACCAAGGGTATATAAGTCTCACAAAATGAAAGTCATTTCCTTTTTTAAAACAAAAATATTGTGAGATAATATGTTTCATCCAAAAACAAATCCAATATGTATATATAAAATAAAAAAAATCCATCCCACATCCATGATTAAAATAGAACTGATACAAAACAAAAGTCTCCAATGTGAGTACCAAATGTATAGCAAGGCAGTGACATAGAAAGATTCATGATACGAGCTATTAAAGTCTTCCATGGTCTGTGAAGTCCTCATTGAATCCTAAAAATATCTTTATATATATAGACTAAGAGTACATGTATACTCACAAGGAAAACCAATGTATCTCATGCACATGTGAAATAAGCATACTAATTCCCCTATGAAAAAAATAGTAAAACCAAATTACACCAAAGAAGGAATACTAACTACCCCAACCTCACCAAGGCATGGTAACTTAATAATGAAATTCAAGTAATTTAACATAATTCACATCAATAATAAGGTACACCACACCACATTCCCACTAATTATCCCCTATAACACCCTAATAGAAAATGTCTAGGTGATCCCACTTCTTTCAAACACACGAGATCACAACATGCCTGCACACACCTAGGCCTCACAACCACATGATGCCCACATGCACCTGGTCCATATACCACACCACATCCCAGCTACAAAGACCTAGAAGTCATCACTACATATCTCCCATAGACACATGGGCCACATACCACATCACATATCGCTTGTAGACACCTAAGCCACATACTGCTTCTCATCCCCAAAACACCTAAAAATTCAGAACACATATTATCCCAAATAAAACTAGGAAAAAACAACACATCTTATCCTAAAGACACATGGGAAAACACAACTCACTCGCACACACCAAGGACCCAAACCCATAACCTACCTAAAGAATCCAAGGTTACCGATACCTGGATGAAGGGTCAGGGAAGACCTAGTGACTATAAATCTATCCTCCCACCGAGATGTTTAGGAAAGACACCCTCCCCTACGATGATAGGGGGTTTAGAATGTAGTGCCCAACTAGGGTGTGGTGAATATAGATAGAAAAAGGAAAATGAAAGTATATAAATATATGATACTAATCAGTCATGCCCATCCTATGGGTTCTCAAACAACCAACCAGCTATCAATACTACCATCCTTGCTGCTACCTCTAAATGCATTAACACACTACAAGCCACAACTTATTTAAAATTCTGAACCAATTTTGTTAAACCATAACCATTTTTCATTCACAATTCATTTATTTATTCTATTATTAAAGCCAACCCATGGTAGTCCCAAACTTTATTAATCAATTAATTTTTCAACTTTTCCATTACTATATGGGAAACTATCAAGAAAACCCCATAACAGGAAACACAACCAAGTCCGAACATGGGGAAATATTAGGCGAATTACCCATGACTACCATGAAAAGTACCCAACTATCAACCACATATAGGAAAACAATCAAAACAAAACCCAATTTCCACCATTCTACAAAAAATTGTCATCCATTATACATCAATCAATCTCTCAACCTATGATTCCATCACACCATATGAATCATCCCATCATACACAACCAAGAAACCCACACACAACAAAAAACTATTCTCACAAACGTATCATCACACAAATAAAAAAATATAAATTACAAATTTAATAATGCATCCCTTATTTAGTTCCACTTGTTAATTCACATGTTATCACAGAATCTATAAAATCCTGTTGAATCTGTTCATTAGTCGGGGGTACTTGATTTACCAGTTTCCATTTTCAATGATACCATAACAACCACAACAAAAGAAGAACACACAATAAATATAAAGAGTGAAAAAAAATCCACCAAAGACCACTATTTTCAGTGCATAGTTCATCCCATATAATCTCACTATCACAAATAATAAGAAAAGCTGTGAAAATCATACAATAACCCATCAACAATTTCAATTCAATTATCCATTTCTTTATTTTTTCATTAAGTTGACACTACTATAATATGAGGGTTACAAAAGAAATACCCCTCCTAAATGACGCAAAAATGAAGAGATTCATTGGAATCCCTACCCCTAAGGGGTATCATTGTTCGTCGCATGAGAATGAATCACATAACAATCATATAATCACCTATCTCATATGATCTGCATCCATCCAAGGATGTCGTTTCAACACTGCACCGACAACAACCAAGGGATAACACATTAGGAATCATATATAAGAATATTCTATGGAACAGAGAAGAGATATTGAATTAAATGAGACCCAAACTGAGGGAAACATCAAGAAAATTAAGGGATAAAATAACTTGGATCACCAAAAATCACATAAAAATGATAACCAAGATCAATGGATCGAAGAGGGAGTAAGAGGGTTTGACGAACGATTCATGGTGCCAAGGGTTTTATTGGAATGAGATTGATTATTTTAGATGTAGAATTTGTGAAAACAATAGTAACTATAATGTTTCAAAAAATTATATCATTGGATGATTAAATGGATTGAAATCCCATTTCATGTAGTGAAATCCCTCACTTCGGCCAAAAAACACATTGCCTCTCGGTTTAATTTTATTTTTCAAACCCCGATGTATTTCACACTATGAATCAACTCAACACGCCGGGAAAAAAATTCATGCCTGGAAATCAAGTCACACGATGTGTAAGCTTCCTACAACTCATTTTTAATAGCTGAACATTTCAAAACTCCCTCTAAACCTCTTCCAAGAACATCCAATGAACAACTCACAATGTAACAAACCGGGAAGGCATATACCATTACAGTAAGGACTTCTCACATTAAGACAGAGATATCTCACCCAATAATCCACACCACCTAAATCAATTAAAATAATAAACAATCCAAATACCTAAAAAAATAGTTATATTTCATAAGGGAAGAAGAAATGGTGAGAGAAACCGACACTGAGTACTTAGATGGGGCCAAACATATTGAATGGGGACTGGAACAACTGATGGGAAAAAATCATGTATGAATCAAAGGGGGATAATAAAAAATAACCAAAGAGGTAACCCAAAATTGGGACTTAGTCAAGCTATGTTTAGGTAAGATAATGTGGTATGTTAAAGGTTATTTAGAGGGTAAATTACCAATGATCCCTTAAAATAACTCCCAGAAAGACCAGTGGATTTTTAGTCATTTTTATTAGGTACTTGGTTATCCATCTACTGCTCATCAAAACCCCAATATTCATATGGAGGGGTTCTAGGACCTACAAGGCATCTTCCTAGTTCACTAGGTTCCCAAAGTCCCTATACTAGATACTCTGTAACCTCCTTCTTCATTTTTAGTATGGGTTCCAGAGCACCCCTATACAAAATGACTCTAAGATCCCAAACCACCCAAAAAAAAGAGAAATCCTTAGATAAATTATTTAAAACAAAAAGTTTATTTAAATTTTCACCTTTAAAATATAGGGCTGTTATAATTAGAATGTATTCATTCCTCATGAGACCTCTTAGTTTCGTGATTTTTCAAACCTTTGGAATCATTAAATGAAACTTCTTTTTTGATTTATCCATATTCCTTAGGTCTATCGCCCTCCTCATCTCATAGATTACATAAAATTTTCCGATCTTATCAATAGTCCAATTATCAAAGTCCTGTTCATATGACACATATCTTTTAGCATCAAACATTTTTTACAATAATTCTAATCAATTAATTTACCATCATATTACCCTTAAGAACATCTCAATAACTTCTAATCAAGTGAATAATTTTTTATTTGAATAATAAAATAACAAAATGAATCATCTTATCCTATTATAATATTCCCAAATTAAACATGATATATTTTCAAACATAACTCATTTAATTTTTTATATACCTTATGGATATCATGTAGTTTTATCAAAATTCCTTTGGCTGTCTTAAAGCCCCTAAATGTTTTTATCTATTTCTTTAAGAGGGATGAGATTATCACATTTTCTGCTCTCTCTTCAACTTAAATATTCTTATTTTCAATAAATCTATTGGCTATCCAAAATTAATTAATATGTACAACATTTATGGTGATTAAAATAATTTAAAAGTTAATAAATTGAAGATATGTAACCACCCTCTCATTGTAAATATTAAATCTATTTGAATTGAACATAGAGACTCATTTTTTAATTAAATTCATGATTTCAATATATATATATATATATTCAAAATCTGTTATCAATAATGGGAAAAAGATTATCCTTGGAATATTGGGAACCATCACTTTTGATAGCAGCATATGTCAACTAAAAAATGATATATATAGAATGAAATAATCAATAATAGTCACACTCTAATATAAAATAATATTCTCACGTGAGAGACACACAATGAATAAGAATAAGGTGGGGTGAATCAATGGTAACAAAAAAAAATTCATAATGTGACAATTCATGTTCCTTTTAAATCATGGTTCCACAAATAAAAAAAATGATGATGTGAGATAAAAATATATAGAATGACAATGATATAATTTTTTTTTACAATGTTCACACACTATTTTTGTTGTACTTTTGATACTTGGTTCCCAATGGCTGAAATCCCACTATAAAAATTATATTTTATTATCAATAAGAATAATTAATAGAGTAGGAAGATAGAGAAAAACTCCAAATAAAATAAATTTATAGATGTAAATTAATAAATTGATCAATATTTTTCTTCCCTCATCAGGAGTCTCTATGTTTGGATCACATGAGAACCAAAATTTCAACCTCTAAAATTCAAGAAAATATTTTATTGAATGATCTCTAGAAATATTATTTTTAAATATCTCAATTTTCATCATTCCATGGTAAGTGTAATTCATCCTTCATGTTTAATAATAACTCCAACACAAAATTTTAATCATAATATGGGGGGAATTATGTTATCAAAGCATGGAACTTCAAAAAAAATGGCGATAAATCCATAATATGTCTTTATACTTTCTCAAGTGTTGTTATTGCATCAAAATTTAGTCAACATATGTTATGAGAAATGGTTTAGTAAGAATAAAATGTTGAAGTGTAGGAAATACCATATTATGAATTAATGTCATCTAACTCAACTATTCAATTTTAATGGGTATATTATTATTATAATAGTTTAAAAAAATGTTGTAAATATATATAAGAGTTTTAAAATAAATTAGAGTTAATGGAAAAAGCCTTAAATTTTCATTTATGTGATAAACCCATGGTTTTCTACATCAAGGGGTTAATAGAATATATTACTGCAAGACTCAGAAGAATCAGAATGAAGGATATGTATTTTTATGCTGATTTTATTTTCAATGATAAGAGAATTTATATATAAATAGTGGTAGTTATAATTAATACATTATGATGTTTTCTGTACACATAGATTATGGTTTTTTGCATTATATAACATGTATGAAAAAACACATATAAAAATGTTATATCTATTATATAATAGGTTATAAATACTATTTTTTAAAATAAGAGTGAATCATTCCCACTAAATTATAGTGACATTTTTTGAAGAAAAAAACATTATATGTAAAATATTTCCCCAAACACATAGAATTCCATATATGATATGGATATAATGTTTTATTTTTATAAATACCCATAATGGAATAAGTGTAATTTTATAACAAAAAATATTTTTTATCATAGAAATATATTCTTGAGAAAATATAATTTCAAAGAGGGTAGTGGAGGTAGGTTTGGACTTAGAGAAGATCGCGTGTAACAAATAAATGATTATACTAGTACAATTCAATGTTAAATTGCCTTAGTACACAAATGGTTTTTAATATTTTTTTAAGAATGTTGTTAATGTAAATATTTACATATAAATGTGTTACCATATTATCTCAATGAAAAATTAAATATGGAAAAGTATGAAAGATGGTGATGATAAACACATGAAAGCTCTATGTATCTAGACAAAATAATTTATTGACATTATAATATTATATGTTGTGATGTAATGAAGATTGAATATTCTATTTAAATAGTTGTACCTAGGAATTATGAATCCCAATTATAGAATTATTCAAACAATATTTTATCATAGGTGTTAAATACTAAAAAGTTTCCTAGTGGAATATTTTTTATATTCTCACAAGGTGACATGGAAAAAATTACATAGTGGTGTAAGGAGTTTATTAGAAAGTAAAATGTGTAATAAGAATAATGCATATCTCATTGTGAATCATATATAGATATGTCTATACTAACACTTATGTATGTTTTTTAGGAATATTAATGGAGTTTAATAATATAAAATGTATCATGTTATACAAATAAAATTATCTACTTCATTATTATTTCTTTTTCGGTACATATATTTCATGAAGTTAAATGATAATTGAACATTAAAAGAATGACTTTGAGTTATCCATAATAAATATTCATGATGAAGTATTATAATTTGTAAATGAATATGAAGCTAATTATATATTTATTTTTATATATAGATATAAAATTCATTTATGAGGCATAAAAATAGTCTAGTTCACTGGATGAGCCACTCTGGATACCACATGGAGTGACATTCACAATAATGTTTATATTTTATGGGTGAAAGTTTCATATTGAATCCTCACTACCTAAGGTTGGAATGAAAAATAACATGATAAAATTTATAAACTTCCATCGTTAATACACCATCCTTGATTTTGAGATAGTTAAGATTGGTAATGTATGTTAATGATCATTTCAATAGTTTTTTAACTGAAATGTAATTTTTTTTTTCATATATTGAGTATGACATATGAGCTCTCGATTGAAGTTTAATAAAAATGTTTTTATCTATACACAGATAGTTTACATGTTTTGTTCTTATTTATTTGGATGAGGTTAATGTGAAGGTCCCATTAAACCAAGTGAATGACATATGACATGTTCACATATATTTTTAGTCTTTACTCTAGGAATCGGGGACATATGAGTTAGTTATATGAGCTTGAAATAATTCACATATCATGGTAACTTGTTGTATTATATAAAGGGAATACATGATTATGAATATATTATATAATACCACCATTGGAAATAAATATGGAGATATATGTGTTTGATGAAGACCATACTAGATCATTCTATAGCCAAATCATCACTAAGGTTATCTATAGATTGAACTTCCCTTATAATTACTGATTGTTGAATTCATAACGATTTTCTTTATTGAAAATTAAAATAGGGTAGTAGTTTTTTGTTGTGTGAATGTGGATAAAGTTGTATTACAAATTTTTATTAGAAAACGATGAGAGTTATCCCAATTTATTTTTGGAGGATATTAAAATTAATTTTTTAATGTATTTTCACAGGTCATTATATGATATATAGAAAATAGTGAAAGGGAAAGATATATTTTTCCTAAAATAGTTACAAAATAAATCCAAAAGGAGTTTTGAATATGGTTTTACAAATTTTTTATATATGATGTGATGTAAGGAGAATGTGAATAAATTCTATGATAATTTATTATAGGTTAGATATTGATAGAAATATACACTAAAAAATGATGGTGTGGTGGTATAAACAATGTTGTGGATTATTATGGCATAATATATGATGAAATTAATGTTACTATATAGATGTTTTATAAATAGAGGTAAATACACTATGTGATATCATGTGACATGGATTCTGTTTCCCACAATAAGACATTATGTATATTTGCATCATCATCTGATGATAATTAGTTGAATTTAAATATCCATAAAATTGTCTAAACACTAAGAAATAAGTTGGAGGATTGAATAATAAGTTATAAGGAGTTTTCACCAAAGAACTCCCAAACTTGTACTACTAAATATTTTACTATAAACGAATACTTTACACAAAGACTTTGATATTTACTAAGAAAACCCATAGATTTTAATTAATTTTACTTTGGTTATATAAATCATCTCACTATTAAAACACAGCTACATAACACAAAAGTTTAGTGTCTTCGAAGATTAGCTATATATTCAACTTAATTTTCACTAATTATTCCACTTTTTTCCATGAAAATTCTTTTAATATGGTTCTATCGTAGACATATATTGAATATATAATCTGTTATCATTAACCCAATAGAAGGTTATGCAAAAAAAGTATTGAACTAAAATTCATATTATGAGGTAAAGCATTATCAATGATATTTATAGGATTAATAATAAATAATAAATAACTAAGAGACATTATATTTAGAGAAATATCATGATTAATAGAATAAGATAATGAAATCATAATATGTAATCTTGTGGTATTATATCATAATCAAATATTTTGTAATATAAATGGATAACCATGAAAGAATTATCAAGATACTATAAAATAGACTATGACATAAGAATGTGTAATAATTAAATAATAATCATAAGGTAAATATAATATGAATGTGTTTCATACAAAATTACATGGTATCATAAGTTGAGGATAATCATTAAGACCGTCATAACATAGTTGAAAAGGCTAGCAACATTATGTCCAAGCGTTATGGACAAGGACAATAGAATCTTGTTCTATAAAAATGGATTAGGATAATCACATCATGACTATGAATTTTGTCAAAGGACAATTACATCATGTATAAGCATACAAGAATTGTTTTTGAATAATTTACAGGAATAATGGGAAAGTATTATCACATCGTATATAGGTATAATAGAGAAGTAAAATTTCATTATGTCTAGGAATAATGGGAAAAAATAATTTCTTCACATCAATGAATAATTGACATGGATAATAAAAACATGTCCAAGAATAATGGATAAAGCTAATAAAATAAGGTAAAGATATAATGGACAAGTATAATCACATCACATCCAGGCATAATTGATAGGGTTTGTCACATCGTCCTGGGGGAATATGGAAAAGGATAATCATATTGTGTATAGATAAAATGTAAAAGGATATTCAATTTTTTTTAGATAATGGAAAATTAAAATAAGGTATTCAAATAATATAGAATAATGGAATACATTAATATCAATGGTTTTCCCCAATAAATCAATAAATACATATATCTAGGTGGATACTCTTCAATCAAAATAAGTAAGTATAGTGTAAAAAATTTAATGATATTAAAAAAATATATCTCTAATAATTGTTCATGATAATGAAATTCAAAGTCAATGATATATCAATATAATCATAGGGATTTAATTTATTCCTCACCATTTATATATTGGAATTTAGGTAATGAATCAAGGGATTATTTTGGCATGAAAATTAGTTATGAATAATATATAGTGAGAGGGAATATATATAATAAATTTTCAAAGTGTGGGATGTAATGACCGTGACCCCAATAGCCCAAAGTCGGTGTCTTACTTTAATATATTGGTGGAAAAGACATGGAAGTCGCATACTAAAGGGATGAATATTTTATTAGCTTTTGGAAAATAGATACAAATATAAGTTTTACATTACAACTTGGAAAGAAAAAGAACATATAAACTCCATTGGAAACATCCATAAACTCTGGGATTATCCATGAAAGTCATTCATAGTTAACATATTAGCATCCTGGGTAAAAATAAAACATAAGATAGGGTTGAGATCATATTATTAGTAATGTTAAAATGTATAGTGGAAGATATAAACATAAATAATAAGGCAAGGTTAATATCTAACAAGAAAAGTCATTGAAGCATAAACCTGAAAATAATATGGTAGGAATAAAAGATATTCAAAATAATGTCATATAAATAATCACATAAGAATAAAACATAACCTAGAATATTCCAATAGTTAAATAACCATGTGGATTATCAATTAAAAATATCATAATGAGGGAATTCATGATGTTTTACATCATAAACATACCATCAAGGCTTTGTCCAAGTCGTCATAAAAAAATGGGTAAAAACCCATTCTAGTTTGTCTCATGAGTCCAACTAATGCATTGAGGGGAAAGAGTGGGACCCAAAAATCACTTACTATGTCCAATGAATTACTCATATAAAAGTGTCAAAACTTAATAAACATATAAATTAATATTTATATGAGCATATGAAATGTAAATGATATCCTTGATCAGTAAACATAATCTTAAACTATCAAGAGTGATATGGTTAATGGTATCAAGACAGTACAACCCAAGTCAAAATAATCATAACCCATTCAATAAAATAAGTTATATGGTAACATAATATTTAATATAAATAAATTATAGAATTCAACATAGGTAAAAGAGATGAAAATACACTAATAAAATTATTGATAAATTCTTTAGAGAAATACCCTTTTAGTTTGGAAAGAAGAGTTATTTTTCAAAATAATTTTTATTTTTACTCAAAAATCTAACTATATATCCTAAAAAGGAATTAAATTATATTTTATTAATATTAAATGAATTTTCATATTGGAATTTTTAAACTGAATTGAATTCATCTAAATATAGTGTTTAAGAAAATTTATAAATGAGAAACTTCAGCACGGTTTATGGGAAAATATAAGAGTCTTTAAAGGGTAAAAATTAATAATTGTTTACATTAAAAAAGAAATTTAATAATGTAGTTTTTCATGATAAAAATATTTATTTTAGAAAAAATATTGTGTGCCTAAAATATATTTTGAAGTGTACTTGAAAATGGGTAATAAATTGGGAAGTTCTCTATAATTGGGCTTTCTTATCATGAGGAATTGAAAAAGGACTTTGAAAAAAATAAAATCCCCCAGAAAAGAAAGAATAATTGAGTTAGATACATAACTTTAGAGAATATACACATAATTTATGAGGAGTAAATAAGAGCAACGTGTCACGACCCGTCCTCGGGGCCCGTGCCGTGAGTACCCCAAGCCCGCATTCCATAGGCCAGGGGCTGGCGACTAGCACCAAGGCGTAAATCCCAACAAAAGGGAAGGAATTGCCTTCGAAAAGTAAACAAGCACCACAGAGTAAGAAAGCGGAAAAGTAAACACTAAGTAAAATTTGTAACAAGATGTGCTGAAAGTAAAAGGGGCCGGAAATACAAGCCCAACTGTAAAGTACAACTGAAAGGGAAAAACAGCAACTGAAAAGAAAAGCCGCAGCGTCGAGCCGTCCTCTGGAAGTCCCACCTTAAGGGTGAGTATAGAAAGCCTCCACTGCTCCCCGGTCCAGCTGTCCGCTCCGAGTGTGTCCTGCCCAGTGGTCCACCTCCAGGTACCGTCCTGCTCTGCACGCCTCCACCACGATCAGCGCTGTCCTTCGTCTGCAACCAACACAACGAAGTGTGGGCATAGCCCATGAAGGGGTGAGTATAAGCTACTCAGTAGGGACCCCGAGACCCCCGAAGGTCTCCCGAAATCCACAAAGGATAATCCATAAAGGAAAGATACAATCACGAAGTAACAACCAACACTACTTAGGTATATGCCCATACATATACCTAAGTCATCAATTCCCGTTCGGCTCCAACGTCCGAGCCCAAGCACAACCCAGTCCACACAGGAAAGCAAAACGTAAACCCACACAGGATAGCACAGCACAATCCATAAAGGAGAGTAAACAGTAAATCCACACAGGATAGCTCAACACAATACACAAAGGAGAGTAAACAGTAAATCCACATAGGATTTCTCAACACAATCCACAAAGGAGAGTAAACACATGATTCATCTCACACAGGTATACTTCTTCAGATGACGATAAAGATGATCACTGATCTATCTAAGTCGTTGGACCGACAAAGGATCGATAGGTAACTAACCCCCGCAATGACCCACACAGGATCGAGCCCACACAGAACCTGTAGGCGCTGGCTCACATAGAACGGCTGAGCGCTGACCCACACAGGATCGGACCCACACAGGATCGGGCCCACACAGGACCGGGCCCACACAGGACATGTAGCACAAATCCACGCAGGATCACTGAGTGCAGTAGTCGTCGCAGTCCACTGAGGATCTCTGCACAGTCATCACCGCAGTCCACTGAGGATCTCTGCACGGTCGTAGTCGGAGTCCACGGAGGATCTCTGCACAGTCCTCACTGTTGAAGAAGCAGTCGCAGCCAGCTCTAGGGTTTCCGCACACAGCAAGCTCGTTCGGGAGGGTCCGCTGCACGAGCAGAGAGGCCGATACATCAACTGTCACAAATTCCAAAGTTGATGTATCCAAGTGTTCTGTATCGTCAACATGAACTCAACGCCACAGACGGCGCGTCAATCGGACGCCCGGTCTGAGAGTTATTGGATTTTTCGTCCCAGGGGCCCGGTTGGTTCTTAAGGAAAAACCAACCCGACCGTACTCCACCTGCGTCCAAACCTCGGGCGGAGTATGCCAAAAAATCCATCTCACATAGAGGAAAACAACAAAGCTGACCGCATGTCAATCGGACGTCCGTGGCTCAAGATATGAGCGTTTCGGCTCCGAAGGCCCGGTTGGTTTCGTGTACGAACCAACCCGGCCGAACTCAAAGTATTCCGAAACCTTGAGCGCGATATACCGAAACGACCGTCTCGATCCAAGGATCGTGTTTCTGCGGACGGCGAGTCGTTTGGAGGCACGTAGCTCAAGATACGACCATTTGCCTGAAAGCAGTCCGAAGACGGGGGGTCCGGGCCCGGGCCGACCCGACCCGACCCCCCCTGGGTCGGGCGAACCCGGTCCGACCTGGTCGGACCGGTCTGGCTCGGCCAGGGCTGGTCTGGCTCGGCTCGGCCGAGCGGCCGACGCGGGGGGAGCCGCCGCCCCGCGTGACACCCCCGCGGCACCCGCGGGGTGTCGGCCAGACAGCCGGACGCGGCTAAAGCCGCGTCCCGAGTGACGCGGGGGGGAGCCGCCGCCCCCGCGTGACACCACCGCGACACCCGCGGGGTGTCTCCCTGGCGACCGGACGCGGCTTCAGCCGCGTCCCGCGCGTGCCGGACCCGCGCGGCCGTCGCGGCTCAGCCGCGGCGGCCCTGTCCAGCAGCGCGCCGGTGGCGCTGCCGCTCCCGGCCGCCGGCGCCGCCGCGCCGGCGCCCCGCGGGCCACCAGAGTCGCTTCGGTGGTCTGATTTTGTTCCCGTCTGCGCCACTGCTCCTCCCAGGACTTGTTCTTCACTGTGGAAACATCAAACATCCGTTGCAGCACGTTCCATCATCGCCCGTCAAATCCGCACAAGAACGAAGAATGGCGGAGGGTCGTCAGGCCGTGTTCGTTTGGCCCGCACCCTCCGCGTTAGAGATAAACAACGGGAGGAATAAATTTCAACACATGAACACATATCCGAAAAAAATTTAATGAAATAAAATTGTTTCATAAATTTTGTTCCTCATTTGAACGGAAAAAACATGGGAAAAAATAAGAGGCATTTCCAAAAAAATAAAATCCCTACTTCGTAGTTGTCGCGCGTGAGCGTTCTTCGCGGAATTGCTCGTCGCGGAAGGTGGAGATCGTCGCGTCGTTGCGGAAGGGCGTCGCGTCATCGCGGAACACGGCGTTGAGTCGGCGAACTCAACGGACCATGAAACAGCAGATTTAATTTAATTAATTAAATCCGTGTTTTGGTAAAAACCACAAAGGAGAAAAAAAAGGAAATCTGAGACTCTTACCTCAAGCAGTTGATCGAAGATCGGGGCGGGGAAGGACATCTCGGATGAAGCGTTGTCAATCTCTGAGGGTGACGACGTTCTTCGCGTTCTTCACGAAGGAGGATGAAGGCTGAAGGATTCTTACAAAACCTCTCAACCAGTAATCCTCCAAAAAGACTGGTTGGTCTTATTTTATTATTATGCCAACCAACGAAAAAGGGTAAGTAATGACCCATCAAATTGTTAAATTAAATCAACAACAGAAACCGCCCATTTAATTCACAAAATAAACCGCCCAATTAAATGGTGCGTTAAGGATTTAAGAAAACACGTCAGTTGACTTTCATAATGAAGGGTATTCGCGGGTGCGTTACTTACACTACTGGAAACATGATCTTTCCCAACACTTTTATACCAACGGTTTGTAAAAACCGTTGGTATAGCTACCATTTCCCAATGGTTCACCAAAAGCGTTGGGAAAGGGTGTGTTTTTGAGGCCCTTTCCCAACGGTTTTGGTGAACCGTTGGGAAAAAGCATCAAAGAATTCAACCTTCGGCCACCTAAATTACACCCAACCAGAACCTGTCCCAACGGTTTTGAAAACCGTTGGCATAGGTTCTTTAATTTTTTTCCAGATCCACTAACCGAGAACATTATATAAATCAAAATTTTATATAATTATGATAATACATATATATATTTATGAAATTATGTTTACAAAAGTGATGTTAGCTTAGTGGTTAAGTCGTTCGATTATAAACGAGGGGTCCTGGGATCAAATCCCCGCGGATGTTTTATTTTTGGAATTTATATACCAACGGTTCCATTACCATTGGTATAGATTTCATATTACCTATACCAACGGTTTCCAAAACCGTTGGTATAGGTCTATACCAACGGTTTTTGGAAAACCGTTGGTATAGACCTATCCCAACGGCTTACTTGGCTACGGTTCTCCAAACCGTTGGTATAGGCTATACCAACGGTTTGGAGGCCTATACCAACGGTTCCAAACCGTTGGTAAAGGTTAGTTTTCCAGTAGTGTTAGCGGAAAGAAACGGCGGGGCTCGTGCAGGCCCCACCTCACAAATATCCTACCAAGGGGGTAGGGTATTTCTGGATAGCATCCTATCTGGATAAACTCATCTTAAGCCGCGTTTAAGTGGCTTCCATGTGGCTTAAGTGAAATAAAATAAAGTTGTCGTAAAATTATTTTATTTCTTAACTTTAAGCCCGAAAATTAAAAACCACACCCGAGAAAACGCAACTCCGGAAGAGGCATTTCTAAGCAAATACCGGCGCTGGGATTTCATTGTTGCCCTCAGAATTCGATTCTGGGCACCGGTTCAAAAGTTAGAAAAACCCGCTCGTCCGTTCACTAAACGTACCCGAGCCAAAATTCAGAAAATGATTCCGGGCACACCGGGCCTCGGAATCAGGTGCCGTCAGAAACTGCGCTCTTGTAAAATTACAAAGAAAATTAAGAAAAAAATTTCCTTGAAATTTACAGGTCTTTACATTACTCCCACCTCAGGGCTTTACGTCCCCGTAAAGATACCTCAAAAACTAGGGAAACAAATGTGGGTACTGAGCACGCATCTGAGCCTCCCACTCCCATGTGATCTCCTGGAGGTTCCCGTGCAGCCATCTGATGCGCACAAGAGGAATCAATTGCCCACATAGAACCCGCTCCTGTCGATCCTCTATCTCCACCGGGACCTCCTCAAAAGTCGCCCCATCATCCACGTCTAGCTCCCCATAGTCAATGATGTGTGTCGGGTCGTGCACGTATCTCATCAGCTGAGATACGTGGAAGACGGCGTGCACCCGGTGCAACTGAGGTGGTAGAGCCAGGCAATAAGACACCTCTCCAACCCTGCTGAGGACCTGGAATGGTTCAATGAAGCATGGAGACAACTTGCCGCCTCAGACAAATCTCCGCCAACCACGTCGAGGTGAGACACGCAAGAAGACGTGGTCTCCATCCTCGAACTGTAGTGGCCTCCGCCTCCTGTCAGCACATGACTTCGGCTGGCTCTGAGCTGTCCTCATCCACTCCTGGATGACCTGGACCTTCTCTGTCGTGGCCCGGACCCTCTCTGGTCCCACAAGTGCTAACTCCCCAGGGTCTGTCCAGCACAAAGGAGATCTGCAAGGCCTGCCGTACAACGCCTCGTATGGTGCCATCCTGATGGTGGAGTGGTAATTGTTGTTGTACGCGAACTCCACCAAGGGTAGGTGGTCCTCCCAACTGCGACCAACGTCGAGGAAACATGCGCGGAGCATTTCCTCGAGAGTCTGAATGGTCCTCTCCGTCTGACCATCCGTCTGAGGGTGAAAGGCGGTGCTCAGACGTAGCCGCGTCCCGAACGCCTCCTGCAACCCCTTCCAAAGCCGGGAAGTAAAACGAGTGTCCCGATCGGAGACGATAGTCGATGGCACACCGTGAATCCGTACAATCTCCTGAACGTAGAGACGCCCTATGATCTCCACTGAGCCATGCTCTCGGATGGGTAATAAGTGTGCCGACTTGGTGAGTTGGTCAACAATCACCCAAATGGAGTCGTGACCTCTGGAAGTGCGTGGAAGTCCAGTCACGAAGTCCATAGATATGCCGTCCCACTTCCACTCCGGGACCTCCAAGGGCTGTACCAAGCCTGCTAGTACCTGATGCTCTGCCTTCACCTGCTGGCAGGTGAGGCACCGTGAAATGAACTCTGCCACAACCTTCTTCATGCCCGGCCACCAGTGCTGTCGTCTGAGATCCTGGTACATCTTCGCCACTCCAGGATGTACCGCCAAAGGAGAAGTGTGAAACTCTCTCAGCACCTCCTCTCGTAAAGCAACTGGTACCAGGGTACTTTCTCTGAAAAGGACGTTGTGATCTGCTCCAAGGGAGAAACCATCAGGTGCCTGTCCCGAGGATATCTGTGCACGCCGCGTCTCACAGTCAGCATCCTCACGCTGTGCCTCTCTGACCCACTGCAGATGTGGAGGAGTGACTGTGAGAGACTGAAGGAAGGATTCTCCATCCCTATCCATGACGGATATCTACAAAGCGGATAGCTGCTCCGTCGCCTCCTCAAGTAGCTGGATGCCCGTCCTCCTGCTGAGGGCATCAGCTACCACGTTCCCCTTCCCAGGAGTATAGACTATCTCAAAGTCATAGTCCTGGAGGAACTCGAGCCATCGCTGCTGTCTCAGGTTTAGGTCCTTCTGCGAGAAGATGTACCTGAGACTCTGGTGGTCAGAAAAGACCGTAAAGCGCTCGCCCATCAGATAGTGCCGCCATGTCTTCAGAGCGAAGACCACTGCTGCTAACTCCAGGTCATGGGTAGCGTAGTTCTGCTCATGCGGCCTCAACTGACGTGATCCATAGGCAATCACGGCCCGCTCCTGCATCAGGACAAATCTGAGTCCGGTCCCTGATGCATCGTAGTAGACTACGTATCCAACTCCCTCCTCAGGAAACCTCAAGATAGGTGCGCAGGTCAATCTCTACCTCAGCTCCTGGAAGCTCTACGGACATCTGTCTGACCACACAAAGGGTTTCCCCTTCATTGTCATCGTTGATAGTTGTGCCGCAACTTTGGAGAAGTCCGGCACAAATCTCCGATAGTATCCGGCTAGGCCCAAGAAACTCCGCACCTCCGTCACGCTCCTGGGTGGCTCCCAAGCTAGCACTGCCTCGATCTTCACAGGATCCACTGCAACTCCCGCCTCAGAAATGATGTACCCCAAGAAGTGGACCTCCCGTAACCAGAACTGGCACTTCGAGATCTTGCCATAAAGATGGTGCTCTCGGAGTGTGTCTAGTACAACCCGCAGGTGGTCGGCGTGCTCCTCCTCCGTCGTCGAGTACACCAAACTGTCGTCGATGAAGACCACAACAAATTGATCGAGGTATGGCTGGAAGATCCTGTTCATGAGGCTCATGAACACTACTGGAGCATTGGTTACGCCGAAAGGCATAACCAAGAACTCATAGTGGCCATACCGACACCTGAAGGCTGTCTTCTGCACGTCCTCTTCTCGAACTCTGAGCTGATGACAGCCTGACATGAGGTCTATCTTCGAGAACCACCGTGCTCCCTTGAGCTGATCAAAGAGGTCATCAATCCTCGGTAGCGGATACTTGTTTCTCACTATCACCTGGTTCATGCGAAGATAGTCGACACACAGTCGTAAGCTCCCGTCCGCCTTCTTGGCAAACAAAATCGGGGAAGCCCAGGGTGAAACACTGGGTTGGATGAACCTCTTGCCCTACAAGTCCTCCAACTGTACCCGCATCTCTCGAAGCACGGCAGGGGCCATCCGATATGCTGGAGTGGATATCGGGGCTGTCCCGGGGTAAAGATCAAAATAAAAGTCTACCTCTCTACGAGGAGGTAGCCCTGGAACGTCGTCGGGGAAGACGTCCGCATACTGATCCACCACTGCAGGAAAACTAGGACTCCGCATGTCAACTGCTCCAAGGATGAGGCTAGCCAACTGATGAGTGATGGGGTGTCCTCTCCTCTGCGTGAGTCCATCCTGTGCTGCGAAGGCTCCCTTCTCTCCGGTGAAGGTGAACCTACTCCAATCGGTGCGCACACATCGCACCTTGCGCCTAATGCAGTCAATCTGAGCATGGACTGTAGATAACCAATCCATTCCCAAGATGACGTCGTAAGGCCTCGACGCCACTACAAGAAGATCCCAGCCTAAGATCTCGCCTCCTAGAGTAAGCTCACACTGCCGACACCAGTGCGTAATCGTCTAGTATGCTCCCGTAGGAGTCTCTAGCCGTAAGGATCGAGCCAATGGCTCTGTCAGAATCTCCGAGATCCGAACAAGGGCAGTGGCTATGAAAGAGTGACTTTCTCCTGTGTCTATAAGAATTGAAGAAAGGGTGGAATAGACACAGATCGTACCTTGAATCATCTATGGTGCGCCGTGGTCATAGGCCTCCGCTGCCTGGAGCTGTGCCTGTCTCTGCCCGCCTGCTCTCGGTGGTCGTGGCGGACCTCCTGGTGGTGGTGGTGGCAGAGTCTCAAAGCGTCGCCCACCACCTGATGCTCGGCCATCTCTTCTGCCTCTTCTGCCTCCTCCCTGCGGACCACCACGGTCGACCCTCTGCCTCTACCTGGGTGGCCCCTCCACCGTCTGCTGCTCATCGGTACGGCGGGTCGGGCAGTCACGAGCCATGTGGCCCTGCCTACCGCACGAGTAGCACTACCTGCCTCTCGGAAGACTGGCTTCGCGCTGTGTGCCCCGCACTGCTGAGCCAGTGTCCTGAGGTCTTCTACGAGAGGGTCTGGTCTGCCTGGAACCCTGAGTCATCCGTCGGCTACCTACTGCCGAAGACTCCGCTACCTGTCGCCCTGCGGTAGGTCTCGCTGTGGACTCAGCCAGAAAGGTCTTGATCAGATGGGCTCGCTCCAGCACTCCTTCCTGGGTCGGGATGCTGAGGGAGATCAGCGATGCCCTGATCTCGTGTCTCAAACCCTGCTCGAAGGTCCGGGCCTGGAAGAAGGGGTCCCGTACCATGTCTGTCGAGTAGCAAGAAAGGTCGGTGAACCTCGCCGCGTACTGGGCAACCGTCAAGCTGCCCTGCCGCAGCTGAAGAAGTTCCTGAATGCGCACCTCACGGAGGGTGTCCGTGACGAACTCTGAGCAGAAGAGGCTCTCGAAGTCCGTCCAGATGAGGGAGGCATCATCGTGTACCTGGAGCATCAAGCTCCACCATCGCCCTGCTGCTGCGTGCAGTAGGCTCGCTGAGAGGATCATCATGAGGTCTGTTGGTGTCCTAACTAGCCTGAAAACTCGGACGACCGCCTCCAGCCAGTCCTCGGCGGCCTAGGGGTCCGTGTCCCCACGGAACATGGGTGGTCACTGGCGCTGGAACTCGTGCAGATCTCCGAGGCGTCGTGCATCGTCAGCGATCGGCGCTAGAAGCATCGGGGGCTCAGCGAGTAAAGGTACCGTCGGTGCCTCTGCTGTCAACGGGCCCTGTACCGAGGCCTCGTCGCTCGGCGGGTTATCATCGCACTCTACTCTCGGAACCCTAGCTGGATGCTGTCGTGGGGCCATCCTGAAAAGAAAACAAGTGCACCACGGTCAGAACAGTATACCTGGTGATCTGACACAAGTAATCACAAAGAAAACTTGAAACACACATGCAATCAATGTTTTCGTGCATTAAGTCGGAAATCAGAAGTCAGGGTCCTGGTGTACGGATACGTCAGCCGCCACACCAACACTGGAATCCATGGACTGATAACCACACCCAATATGCTAAAACACTATTTCTTCACATAGAAGAAAGATCAGAGTCTCTGGTAGAACTGACCACCTCTGATACCAATTTGTCACGACCCGTCCTCGGGGCCCGTGCCGTGACTACCCCAAGCCCGCCTTCCATAGGCCAGGGGCTGGCGACTAGCACCAAGGCATAAATCCCAACAAAAGTGAAGGAATTGCCTTTGAAAAGTATACAAGCACCACAGAGTAAGCAAGCGGAAAAGTAAACACTAAGTAAAAATTGTAACAAGCTGTGCTGAAAGTAAAAGGGGCCGGAAATACAAGACCAACTGTAAAGTCCAACTGAAAGGGAAAAACATCAACTGAAAAGAAACGCCGCAGCGTCGAGCCGTCCTCTAGAAGTCCCACCTGAAAGGTGAGTATAGAAAGCCTCCACTGCTCCTCGGTCCAGCATTCCGCTCCGAGTGCGTCCCGCCCAGTGGTCCACCTCCAGGTACCGTCCTGCTCCGCACGCCTCCACCACGATCAGCGATGTCCGTCGTCTGAAACCAACACAACGAAGTGCGGGCATAGCCCGTGAAGGGGTGAGTATAAGCTACTCAGTAGGGACCCCGAGACCCCCGAAGGTCTCCCGAAATCCACAAAGGATAATCCACAAAGTAAAGATACAATCACGAAGTAACAACCGACACTGCTTAGGTATATGCCCATACATATACATAAGTCATCAATTCCCGTTCGGGTCCAACATCTGAGCCCAAGAACAGCCCAGTCCACACAGAAATCAAAACGTAAACCCACACAGGATAGCACAACACAATCCACAAAGGAGAGTAAATAGTAAATCCACACATGATAGCTCAACACAATCCACAAAGAAGAGTAAACAAGGGATTCAGCTCACACATGTATACTTCTTCGTATGACGATAAAGATGATCACTGATCCATCTAAGTCGTCGGACCCACAAAGGATCGATAGGTAACTAACCCTCGCAATTACCCACATAGGATCAGGCCAACACAGGACCTGTAGGTGCTGGCTCACACAGAACCGCTGAGCGCTGACCCACACAGGATCAGACCCACACAGGATCGGGCCGACACAGGACCGGACCCACACAGGACCTGTAGCACTAATCCACGCAGGATCGCTGAGTGCAGTAGTCGTCACAGTCCACTGAGGATCTATGCACAGTCGTCGCCGCAGTCCACTGAGGATCTCTGCACGGTCGTCGTCGGAGTCCACGGATGATCTCCACACAGTCGTCGCTGTCGATGAAGTAGTCGCAGCCAGCTCTAGGGTTTCCGCACACAACAAGCTCGTTTGGGAGGGTCCGTTGCACGAGCCGAGAGGCCGATACATCAACTGTCACAAAGTCCGAAGTTGATGTATCCAAGAGTTCCGTATCATCAATAGGAACTCAACGCCATAGACGGCGCGTCAATCAGACGCCCGGTCTGAGGGTTATTGGCCTTTTGGTCCCAGGGGCCCGGTTGGTTTTTAAGGAAAAACCAACCCGACCGTACTCCACCTGCGTCCAAACCTCGGGCGGAGTATTACAAAAGATCCGTCTCACATAGAGGAAAATAACAAAGCTGACGGCACGTCAATCGGACGTACGTGGATCAAGATATGAGCGTTTTCGATCTGAAGGCCCGGTTGGTTTCGTGTACGAACCAACCTGACCGAACTCAATGTATTCCAAAACCTAGAGCGCGATATACAGAAATGACCGTCTCGATCCAAGGATCGCTTTGCCATTGACGGCGAGTCGTTTGGAGGCCCGTAGCTCAAGATACAACCATTTTACTAAAAGCAGTCCGAAGACGGGGGGTCCGGGCCCGGGCCGACCCGGCCCGACCCCCCCTGGGTCGGCCGAACCCGGTCCGACCCGGTCGGACCGGTCTGGCTCGGCTTGGCAGAGCGGCCGACGCGGGGGGAGCTGCCGCCCCGCGTGACACCCCCGCGGCACCCGCGGGGTGTCGGCCAGACAGCCGGACGCGGCTGAAGTCGCGTCTCGAGTGACGCAGGGGGGGGGGGGGGGGAGCTGCCACCCCCGCGTGACACCCCCACGACACCCGAGGGGTGTCTCCCTGGCGACCGGACTCGGCTTCAGCCGCGTCCCGCGCGCGCCGGATCCACGCGGCCGTGGATCCGTGATCGCCTCCGCCGCGGCTTGGCCGCGGCGGCCCTGTCCGGCGGCGCCGCCGCTCCCAGCTGCCGGCGCCGCCGGCGGCTTCCGCGGGCCACCGGAGTCGCTTCGGTGGTCCGATTTTGTTCCCGTCTGGGCCGCTGCTCCTCCCGGGACTTTTTCTTCACTGCGGAAACATCAAACATCCATTGCGGCTCGTTCCATCATCGCCCGTCAAATCCGCACAAAAACGAAGAACGTCGGAGGGTCGTCGTGCCGTGTTCGTTTGGCCCGCACCCTCCGCATTAGAGATAAACAACGGGAGGAATAAAGTTCAACACATGAACGCATATCCAAAACAATTTTTAATGAAATAAAATTGTTTCATAAATCGGGTTCCTAATTTGAACGGAAACAACATGGGAAAAAATAAGAGGCATTTCCAAAAAAATAAAATCCCTACTTCGTAGTCGTCGCGCGTGAGCGTTCTTCGCGGAATTGCTCGTCGTGGAAGGTGGAGATCGTCGCGTCGTCACAGAAGGGCGTCGCGTCGTCGCGGAACAGGGCGTTGAGTCGGCGAACTCAACGGACCATGAAACAGCAGATTTAATTTAATTAATTAAATCCGTGTTTTGTTAAAAACCACAAAGGAGATAAAAAAAGGAAATCCGAGACTCTTACCTCAAGCAGTTGATCGAAGATTGGGGCGGGGAAGGATGTCTCGGATGAAGCGTCGTCAAACTCTGAGGGTGACGACGTTCTTCGCGTTCTTCGCGTTCTTCGTGAAGGAGGATGAAGGCTCAAGGATTCTTACAAAACCTCTCAACCAGTAATCCTCCAAAAAGACTGGTTGGTCTTATTTTATTATTATGCCATCCAACGAAAAAGGGTAAGTAACGACCCATCAAATTGTTGAATTAAATCAACGAAAGAAACCGCCCATTTAATTCACGAAATAAACCGCCCAATTAAATGGTGCATTAAGGATTTAAGAAAACACGTCAGTTGACTTTCATAATGACGGGTTTTCGCGGATGCGTTACTTAGCGGAAAGAAACGGCGGGGCTCGTGCGGGCCCCACCTCACAAATATCCTACCAAGGGGGTAGGGTATTTCTGGATAGCATCCTATTGGGATCAACTCAGCTTAAGCCGCGTTTAAGTGGCTTCAAGTGGCTTCCAAGTGGCTGAAGTGAAATAAAATAAAGTTGTCGTAAAATTATTTTATTTTCTTAACTTGAAGCCCGAAAATTAAAAACCACACCCGAGCAAACGCAACTCCAGAAGAGGCATTTCTATGCAAATATCAGCGCTGCAATTTCATCGGTGCCCTCAGAATTCAATTCCGGGCACCGGTTCAAAAGTTAGAAAAACCCGCTCGTCCGTTCACTGAATGTACCCGAGCTAAACTTCAGAAAATGATTCCGGGCACACCGGGCCTCGGAATCAGGTTCCGTCAGAAACTGCGCTCTTGTAAAATTCCAAAGAAAATTAAGAAAAAAATTTCCTTGAAATTTACGGGTCTTTACACAACTAATAATTAAATAGGGGTAAATAAAGGGAATGTGTAACGCAAAGGAAAAGATAGATATTTGGGAAGAAACCCTAACATTACGTCTGAAAGTGTTCTAAATATAAAATTAATGTCCTATGTAATGAAATTATATTCATTAATAATTTAACTAATAACCTATTAAAAATTTATTTTATTTATTATAATTATTACATGTTCATTTTTGTCTTTTATGATGAGTTATAATATTCAATTTCGCAATTTGGGAGTGTTTATATGGTTTTCATGATTGGTTTAATTGTATATATGTATGAAAGGACATGTAAAATGGAAATAGTTATCTATAATTTAAATTATATTTTACTAATTTTCTTATAGAATATTAAATGATATTTCATATCATTTTATTCTAGATATTATGATAACTCATTATAAAAATAATTAAAGATAACCATTTAGATTGTTGTGGAGTTTTTTAGATCATCATGAACTAGTTTTGTATTAGAAATTAATATTATGTATATATACTAGTTAAAAACATTAAATAAGTTTTATTACTTATATTAATATCCTTTTTAACAATAAAAATGTTTTTATGACCAGCCTTGAAGGAAGAATTGATAAACAAAAACCCGTTGTCCATGAAGGCAGTAAATTGACACCTCACAGATGATGTTTTCATATTTAGAATAAAAAGTGGAAGAGATGAGAATATATTGTGGATATACCATTAATATAATAATATTATTGTATATAAAAGACAATCGAGCTATCATGTCATGTTGGATAGGGGAGGTGAGGAAAGGTTAAGTGAAGAAAGAATTTAAAAGCATGAAATGGAATTTTGCTTCTTGAATCCATCTCCTTGACAACATGCTTAAGTAAATTTGAAATGGTATTTTGGGTGACATAAGAAAGACTAGAAATTTGGGGAGAGTTTTTTTATTGGTATTGCGAAGATATTGGTCGATATTTAAGGCTTCAATGGTGTTAGGAGAATAGGTGGCGAGGGTTTATATTTATAGTGGATGATAGGGGTGTTTGTTTATTATTTTTTTCATTAGTTTATTATTTTGGATCAAGACTATCAATAGTTTGAACCTTATCACTAAAAATATTAAAATCATAAATGAGAATTTGAGATTATAGATTTTAAATCAGCCATATATCATCTGTTACTCAATAATTGATGTGTTTGTTAAATAACGTAAATTACCGTATTTGACTATTTCCAAAACAAAAATCACATTTTTTATTAAAAAACCTCACTAACAATTTTTAGTTTTTATAATAAAAATATTGAATCCATTTTATGAAATTTCTTATATATATATTATAAATGTAATTTTTAAATAAAATTATCATTTACTTGAAAAATAATGATTTAAATATTATAACTATTTTTATGACACTTTGAAAAACTAATTAAGACCTCATAAAATTATCTTATAATCATAATAAAACAAAATATTAATTTTTGAATATATTTAATCAAAATAAATTTCCCATTAATTAATTAATTTAATTATAAAATTATCAATATTCAATTATGTTTCACAAAAATATGAGGACATAATTTGACATTTCTAAAACATTTATTTACTTATTTCATTATATAAATGTATTATATTATCATTTATAATATAACTACATTTTATTTAAAATTTAATAGGTTAGTATTAAATTCAAATCCTAAATATACTATTAATTATAACGTAAATTATAGTTTTATAAAAAATGGGATTTTTTCACTATTCATTGGAAGATAAATATTTTCAAAAAAATATCAAAATTTTACACTATGTTGATTTTGACAATTCACTTTTAAGAATGTAGTTTATTGTGTTCAATAGAATTTATAAAGGTGTTAAAATTTAGTTTTATATTAAATGTTCCATTAAATGGCATTAAAACATCTATTAGAAAAATATAACCCTTTTAATACGGGAAATTTGTTAATCCTTATCGTAATCCTAAAAAATCATTTGAATGAATTTAATTTTTTTTCTTAAATATATAATATATAAATTTCATGAGTTTTTAAATACTACTCATTCCTTTCGATTTAATAGTTAGGTTATAACGATTGTGTAAAAATAAAGATATTTAATTGTATATGATTGTTCATTTAAGCTTGGTGTTGTGTGAAACGTATGCAATCTAATAAGTTATATTTAAAAAAAGACATACCATAAATTCATGGGGTGTTACATTCTCCCCTCCATTAATAAATTGCGTCCTCACAATTTTAAATTGTATTTCAAAATTCAAAGGATGATACTTGAAAATTCTTTTATGGGAAACCAACATAGGAAAGATGGTTAATAAAATATCCAATTAATAAGAGGGAATAAAAAATGAAGTCAACAAAAAAACCATGATTTCAGGTAGGAAATAATTAGTGGGAGTTATATAATGGACAAAAAAAGAAATATAACTATGAATTTTGTATGGAGAGAGATAGAGAAAATTTTCATTAGGAATTTAACCATCACAAAACCATAAATCTTTTGATTGGTTAATAGACAATCAATTTATCAAAAATAAATGTAAACAAATAACATTTTTGTTCAAAAATATATTCCCCAGAGTTGAGGGATTCTTTTAATATTCAGATAATCAATTGATAAAATAAACATAATTGATTAGATTCTATATTTTATGTATAATATCATCATTTGGTTGTGCTTTAATCTATATTCAAATAATCCCTTACTGCGGGAAATGAATGTTCAAGATGAATTTTCTTGAATGAAACACGTTTGATGAATCATATGGTCAATAATTCATTCCATTGACTATTAAAATTATAAAAAAAATAAGAAGGTTGTCATATGTTATCAATGAAAAATAATGTTCAAATTTTAACTTGATTCATTCTATAAGTAGTTAATCTTTAGGGATTCCTAAAACATGTCTATCCACATTCAGTGACAAAAAAATTATATGTAATGTCACTTATTTTACAAAACCAACTTAACATAAGGTTCCCCAAATAATTTATATCTTAATCTAACATACCAAATATATGAATACCTTTATCACCATAAAACCATAATTAAAAATGCATGATTTCAAATTCATAAAGAAGATGTATTGCAATATAGTCCTTATCTATCTCATGATTCTTTAACCAAAATATTACAATTCATGAATATAAAAACACAAATATATTAATTATTCCACTTAATCATAGTAACCAAAAAATATTGACCTTGATATCTTTTATTTTTATGATATATATTTCTTTGACTCCTAGGATATTCATTTTTTTAGTGCACCATCTCCTTATAGTTGAAATATTGAACATTTAAAACATTTTACATTTCCCTTACATTCATGATCCTAGTGAAATATTTCTCCACACTTGTAACAAACTCTCATACCCTTCATGCAAGCATCTAGGCATTTCTTCCCAAAATTATCACATATGGGAAAATCATTCTTTCCATTTTTTCCTTTTTTTGTCTCTTTCTATATCGTTCTCTTATTCTTTTTATTTCCCTTAAATTCCTAAGACTTGGAGAATAATTTTTCTGTACTGATAGTAATGAGAGTATATCCTTATATGATGGGAACATTAAGAAAACTAGTTCCCTTTGATGAATTTTTTAGACCCTTAAATCAATGGTCAATATTGATCCTAGAATTACATACGTAATCTATAGAATTCTTTTCTAACCTTGAAAATATGGCTTCATACTTGGAAACATTTTCATCCTTGTTTTGTCTCAAACATAATTATTTTCTATCCGTATATTCTCACTGTTCACGAGGGAAATATTTTTACCAGAGAAGATACATAAAATCCTTCAATTAAATTTTTGATATTTATTTTCCTATGTAGTGTTTTTAATTAATTATCATGGTTTATCTGCATGTCATAGGAGAAAATAAACTTCCATGATAACGGTCTCTAATTAGTTAAATCCCAAACCATGAAGTAACTTATCTATGGAACAAATCAACTTCTCTAATACAAATGGGTTTATAGTACCATTTAATAATGTTTGTTGTTTTCACATAAAGAGTTATAACATTGTTACCCTACATTGTGGATCAGGCTTCTCCATGTGATTAGGATTATTGTTTATAAACTGAGTCAGTTGTCCAAAAATAGTAATAAGTTGTCCAAATCTAATTATAGCTCAAACTCCCACATAATTATTATGCATAAGAGGGAAATAACTATATGGAATATGTGTGTTGATACAATTTACATTCCTTGCACTAGGTTCTTTTAAAAAAAATAGAATACACTAAATTTTGTTATGAATTATAATGCATAATTTTGACCTAGAAAAACACTTTTAATAAAATATAAATTTATACATAGCTAATATCCTAATCCTAAACATGGTGTAATTGGGGAAATTATTACATTTAACTCCTTAATAATGGTTTGTAATGAAAATTTCAATTATTCTAATCAGATCCACTAGGTGGGTCAAAATAGCTATGCAGTAAGGCCCATTTTCATGTACTAGGTTACACTATGTTTGAACTAACATGCCTTGTAAGAGTTGCTACACCTTGGTATATATATGCAAGAACCATTTCCACCTGTACAATTAAGATATGGATGTATTTCTAATAATAACCTCATAATATCTACCTTACTAAAATTATAGAATGTTCTTGTATGATTATCATAAAATTATACCATTGGGTGATGTTATATAACTATTGTTTTTTCTAAATATAATTTCTAAGGTTTCTATTAAATATCCCCTGATACCAAATATAAAGACCTCAAATTTAGTAGTATGGATTCAGTGCCTTATGTTGTTACATTGGTAAAATATAAAAAGAAGTCACATCCCAATATTCTAAATAGTTTATTAGTTTTGGGAAAACATTTAAAAACATTAGTTTTACATTACAACTTTAAATGAAAAACAAAATAAATACACCATTGGAAACATCAATAAACCCCTAGATTATCCCTCCAAGACATTCATAGTACACATCTTCTCATCCTGGTGAAAAATAAAACTTATGAAAGTGGTGATATCATATGGTTAGTAAGTGTAAAATGAAAAAAAGAAGATATTATCATAAAAACAAGGCCAGGTGAATATATACAAACACATGTCATTGAAGCATAAACATTAACATAATCTGGGAGGAATAAAAGTTCACCAAAGTAATGCCATATATATAGTCAGATGAGAATAAATCTTAACCACAAATATTCTACTAGTTGAACAATCCCATGGATTATAAATTACAAATATCATAATTATGGAATTGATAATTCCATACATCATAAACATATCATCAAGGCTTCATCTAAGACACCATACATAATTGGGTAAAACCCTGATCTAGTTTGTCTCATGAGACCTATCGATGCCTTGATGGAATATAGAAGGCCCCATCTATAACCTACTAAGTATAATTCATTTTAAATTTAAAAGGGGTGAAACCTAACTAATATATAAATTCATATTTAGTCAAAAATTTGATAGGTAAATAACATACATAATCAGTAAACATAATCATAAACTATCCAGAGTAATATGGAAAATGGTATCAAGATAATATAACCCCAATAAAAATAATCAGAAACCATTTAATAGAATATGGTATATGGTAACATAATAGATCAATCTCATTAAATCATAGGATTCAGTAAAGGAATAATAAATTAAAATACTGTAATAAAATCGTTGATAAATGCTTAAGGGATATACCCTTTTACTTTAGAAGGAAGAGTTCTTTTGGAAAATCATTTTTATGTGTCCTAAAAAATAAGAATGTATATCCCAAAAAAGGAATGTAATTATATTTTCATGAATATTAAAATAATATTTATACATAAATTTTTTAACTTAAGTGAATACATGTAAAAATAGTGTTTAAGAAACATTTGAAATGTGCCACTTTAGTGCGGTTGAAGTTACAATATACAAGTATTTAAAGAAAAAAAGAAGAATAATTGTTTACATATAACCAGAAATGAACTAATATATTTATTAATGATATAAATTGTTATTTTATAAAAAGTATTGGGTTATTATAATATATTATAGAGTGTATATGAAAATGGGTAAGAAACATGGAATTTCCCTTTAATCAGGATTACTTATTAGGAAGAATTCAAAAAAGAACCTTATAAAAAATGTAATTAAACATCCCAGAAATAATAATTGAGATATATAAATATATTTGGAACATAAACACAGAATTTATGAGTACATGGGAATAATTAATAATTACATTGGGGAAATAGAGATAAAGAGTAAGCCAAAAGAAAAAATAGAGATTTAGGAAGAAACTCTTACCTTATATCTGAAAGTGTTCTGGACTTGCACATTAAGTCATGGATAATGAAATTAGATTCATTAATAATATAATTCATAACCTATTGAACATGTTTTTGATTTTTTAAAATTTTATTATGTTAATTTATGTCCCTTATGATGAGTTGTAATATTCAATTTCACCATTAGAGATTTTTTCCTTGGTTTTCATGATGGGTTCACTCGTATATATGTACAGATGGTCATGTTAAATGGAAATATATATCCAAAATTGAAATTATATGTTAATAACGAAACTATAGAATATTTCATGTTATGATATATCATTTTTTCTAGATATGAGGATCATTCATTAGATAAAGTGTTAATGATAAACATTTACATTTTTTTCGCATTTTTTTATATTCATAAACTAGTTTTGTATTATTAATTAATATCAGGAATAAATAATTATTCCAAAACAGTAAATAAGTTTTTATTACATATATTTAGTTTTTTTTAACCATCAAAGGGGATTTATGACAAGACATGATGGAATAATTGAAAAATGGAAACTCATCATCCATGATGGCAGTAAATCGACATGTCACAGATGATGTTTTCATTTTTAGAATAAAAAGATGAAGAAAGAATAATTGATGGTTGATACACATGTAACATAATAAAATTTCAGTATATAAATGATATTGGAGTTATCATTTCACCTTGTACAGGTGAGGTGAGGAAAGGATAAAATAAATAAACTAAAAATTAAAAGAACGAAAGGGGATTTTACCTCTTGAATTCATCTCCTTAAGAAGATCCTTAAGAAAATTTGAAATGATAATTTGGGTGAGACCATAAATTTCAAAACATGGGGGAGATAATTTAAGAGTTATTGGGTAGAAATTGGACAATATTCAAGGCTTTGGAAGTCTGAGAAGAATAGGTTGTGTGGGGAGGTATTTATAGTAGAGGGGTGAGGTGTTTTGGTTATCTTATTTATTAATTTATTATTTTGGATAAAAACATTCAATATTTTGTAACCTATCAATAAAAATATTAAAATAATGAAGTATATTTTCATATTATGGTTTGAAATCATCCATACATCATTTAGGACTCAATAAATATTGTATTTGTTAAATACCGTAAATTACTATATATCACTATTGACCAAAAATTCATCTATTTTATAAAAAACCAAAAACATACCCATAACAATTTTTAAATGTTTATAAGTCAAAAATAGACTTTATTTTATGAAAAACAATTTATAATTAAGATAAAATGAATTTTTAATTAAAATCATTTACATGAAAATTAACGATTTTAATATTATAATTGTTTTTGTGACACTTTTGAAAAATAATTATAGTCTCATAAAATTATCTTATAATAATAAAAAATATTAAGTGATTAATCTATTTCATCAAAATAAATTTTATTTTAAATAACTAGTTTAATTATAAAATTGTGAATAACCATTTATGTTTTACAAAATAATAATACTTAATTTATCATTTCCAAAAAATTCATTTACTTATTCCATGATATAAAAATATTTTATTTATATTCATAAGATTCCTAAATTTTATTTACACTTTCATTGGTGATATTATTTTTCAAATCATAAATATAATTTTAATTATATTGTAAATGACCGTTTTTCAAAAATTCGGATGTTTCACTGTACGATGGAAAAAAATATTTTCAGAGAAGTACAAAAATTTCACACTAAGATAATTTTGACATTATCATTTTAAAAATTATTTTTATTTTGATCAATATAATTTATAAAAGTGTCAAAATATATTTTTAAAATAATAATGTCATTAAAATATGGTAAAACTGCCTTTAGAAAAATACAACCCTTTTAATGTGTGAAATTTGATTCATTCTTATCTTATTCATATAATATAATTTGAATGAATTTAAAAAATATTCGAATGAATTTATAATATATAAATGTTATAATTTGGTTAATTCTATTAATTACTTCCAATTTAATGGCTAGGTTATAACAGTCATGTTAGAATAATGAAATATAATTGAATATTATTGTTCGTTTAAGTTTGGTGTTGTGTGAAATGCAAGATGTAGAAGAAATAAAATATTAATAGAAAGAATACCGTAAAATCATGGTGTATTACGTGAAATATAAGTGAGTATTGGATAGATGGAGAAAACTTCAAAGGAATATAAAAAATTTAGATGATTTAATAAAACAATTCCCTATTTTTATGAAATATTTTGAAACAAATACGGAAAACATCATTTTCAAGGATATACAAAATAGTAAGATAATTTTCATAAGAATTGATATTTTCAAAATAAATAATTATTATTGAATATAATATAAATATTTTATTTGTAAAATAATAATGATAATAATTGAAATTTGAATGGTAGATTAACCATGAAAGAAGTTTACAAAGGATTTTAAATCGTTATTTTAATAATTTTTTTCCAAATAATGGAAACATGATAAGAGATTGTCGAAACCGGTAGACCATAGTAAGAATTTTATAGAATTTAATTTTTTTTTATAAAGTTTGTGTTGACCTACATTAATGAAATTTGAAATAAATTTAGATTTTAAAAATAATTAATTTTAAATCAATGAGGTAAAGTAGACAATACATATTTAAGTGTGAAAATAAAAAAAATTAATATTAATGTAATGAAAATATGTAGACATGGTAGAGAAAAATACAATAATTAATACAAATAAATTCATATAATAACATCATATTTTATGATGTAAAAATCAATAAAAAAGGATATTACATGAAAGAAATATAAATACATTGAAAATAGAAGGAAATGTAAATCCATAGAAAATAAAAGTATATGAAATATAAGAAAATAAAAAGGGATAACATACAAAGTCATAGAATAATATAGGTAAATAAAAAAGTATATAACCCAATGAATGTAAATTGAGTCAAGAAGCACCTTAATAATTAGGTAATTATCCTAAAGTAACATTGAAATGAAATAATACTCTAAAATAAGGAGATAAATATAGAAATTGAAAAAATACATTTATACATAAAACATAAAAAAAGAAAGTGTCAAAAGAATGAATTTAAATGTATATGAGATTCAAATGGCATAAAAGACTCTTACCATAACTCCCAACTCACTCATACATGATTTTAACACATTTGAAAAGATAGATTCAAAACAAAGTATACATATTTTTTTTGAAGTCTTTGGGACATATTCATGTGACCATGGGATCCAAATCACAGAAAAGTAATCAGGGAGAATAAATTTTAACTTGGGAAGGGTTGAAAACTAAAGAGTTTCTAATGGGTATTGGAATGTCCCTTTTATTGATTAAAATAAGTGATATTTCATTAGAATCACGAGGTAGGTTAAGGGGTAACTTGAAATCCCATGGATGTTATGTGAGTTATATGAGGTAATAATTGATAAAATATTAAAATTAACATCTATACCTAACACAGGTTTTACAGAATATGTACATAACATCTCATCTGATACAAACTCAATCATGTTTGATAATTAGGTTGTATCAGAATGTTATATAGCTCATGGAATCGTTCCATGAGATGTCAAGGGAAATGAAAACCTTAAATAACTAAAAAATATATAGAAAATGGTATATCTCACACTGTTAGTTTCGTGTATAAAAATATAAAACATGATACAATGGAATAAAATATAATACATCACGAAACAAATATTCCACAACAAAAATATGATCATACTTCTAAATAAGAAAACAAATATATTACATCAACGACTAACTCCACTAGTCTCCACTAAACCATGGGTAACGCAAACTTCCAAGACAAGCACCCAAAACAATTTTTAGAATGAAAATAATAATATTGAATGTGAACTAATATTTACATTTAGGGAATGAGTAATCATACCCAATATCTTTTCAGTAAAATTTCCCACACACCCCAATTAAACAAAAACATGTTATCTAACAATTTTATATAAAACAAATTTATATATACAGAGATTAATATGAGTATTGAAACAAATATACAATAGTCAGACAAAGATTTCTTTTAAAACCCACATTATTTCTAATGTGAAACCACCCAAAATGCTAACACACCCATACATAAACCATGTCAACATAAAACCTATTTAAAATGGTTCCATTAAATGATCATAATAGTATAATCACTATCTTTAAATGATTAACTGAATGAAACAAAATCATTATTGGAAATATCAACCTCCCTAAACCATGTTTCCACCTAGTGGTACAACCAACATCCCCCAACTTTCATTGGTAGCCTTTTACATCATAAAAAGGACCAATGAATATAATCATAAATAATTGTGATAAATCATGCTAATTCCATATCCTAAACTCCATAATTTTAGAATTTTTAAAGAAATACGTTCGCACACATGTTTTATTAAACACTTTGGGAGCATCATATCCATGTTGATTTTAGATAAATCAAACAAACTATAAAATTGAACTATTTTAAAATAAAAATAATCACACACATGTTTCGTAAAATACTTAATGTTACAATGACATATTCTATTTTCAAAATGCACTTTCCACCAAAAAATAATTCTCAAAAAGTAATCCAGAGCCAAAATAACGTATATATTAATATTAATATTCAAATTTAAAAATAGAGAACTATTTTTTTTTGTAAAAATAGAGTGGAAAATAGTCTAACTATATCAACCAATTTTTATGAGTGGAATCACACCACAATGATACTTATTGGAAGCCTATTTTCACATCAACATTCCCTGAATAAAAAATCCACAAAATTATATAGCCCTGAACTATGATTTGTGTGACTATAACCTATTCTAGAGATTTTTGATGAATTAAAAAATTGGTGATAACAATATGATAATGAGAAATATTCTTACCTTGGATTCATACAAGAAGTATTCACGAATTGATCTCTCATGGCCTCCAAATCAAGATAAATTAAGGGAGTGAACATCAAGGGTCATTATACCTTACAAAAGGAAGAAATGGTTTTAAATATTGCTGAAAATAAATTAAAATAATATTTTAAAATATACCTATGAACCATGAATGATTTTGATTCATGGTTTTTAAAAATGTATAAAAACCAAGCATTTTCTATTGTCTTTAGAATTTCCAAAATGCATGATTTATTAAAAAAAATCAAAAAATAGGATGAAAATTTACAAACTATAGAAACTAAAAAAATAACTTTAAAAGCCATTAAAATCCACCAAAGCACAGCCAAAATTACACACACCCTCTAAAAATGTTAATCCCCGTCATTTTAAGTACCCAAATCATTTAAAGTCACAATAAAATAACCCAAAAAACATATAATACTATTATAAACTGTATAAATGTTTTTCATTATCAAAAAAAAATTCAAATTCCACATTTCAACTGTGAATAAAATAGTGGGTGTAACATTATAACCTATTTTTATAAAACCATTCTCATTTTGGGTTATGAATTTAAAAAGGTATTTTAATTTTCAGGGTTCTAGAACACGAGATGTTTAAAAAATGAGATTCATATTCAAATTTTGAGATTTAGAGCCCCATGATTTGATATTTTTGGATATTGATTAAGGCCTAAGAGGTTCCTCAGATTCCCATATGAGTTTTTGGACGTTTGAGATTAAATTTTAGGAATCATAAAATATTTTTCCCTATATATGGTTATGAAATGGTTAAGGAAAATTGTGATGGTAAGATGTGATACTTGGATTTGTAAAGGGTGTGGAACATGGTGTAAACAGACCTTATGACATATTGAAGGCTAGATTTCATGTATTATTTATTATTTGAATAACTTTTTGAATTAACTACATGAGAATAATTTTTTTAGATATTTACAACCATACAATTAGTGCACTATTTGGAAAACCATTCATCAAATTAATTAAACCTAATATATTTTTATAAAAATAGCATTTTTAACATATTTACCCTATGTGATTCTAACTCTTAGCCTACCATTTTTTATAACTCATCTGCCCAGGACATACCAAACTCCTCCATGTTTGATATTGACCCCCTCAATTTGCGGTTATTTTTGGATGCAATTTCATAGAATTTTATGGTATGATACCTCTCACCTCCCGCCTTTCAGTCTCCTATATTTTTCTCACTGATTTTTAGTTTCTCTAGATAAGGTTTTTAGAAATGATTTCGTCATATCTTGAAGAAACCATATGATAATGATGTCACATTCATTTTTTTAATCTAGAGGATTTCCTTTAACATTAAATACAAGTTGCAACATGCTGTTTTTGTGATTTTATGTCACCGCGTGATTTTTAAAAGGGGATTTGAATAATTTTTTTTGAAATTTTCTATAGAATTAGTTAAAAGTGTAATGTAATTTTCTTAAGATGGTGTTGAGGGTATTCCATGTAACATATGTGGTAAGTTGGTTAATGTTTTTATGTGGTAAGAATGTCCAATGAATTAATTGGAATTTATAACTATATGAATTTATTTATGAAATTAATTATATTTGTTTCCTTAATTATTATTCATTTATAATCTATTATTTTATAAGTTTTGGAATGATAGGTCCCAATGATGATGAGATATGGATTATGTGGACATAGATGATCCTAGTAATGTGTTTTATGGATAAAAGAAAATGGAGTAATTATGTTATTGTGGTTAGTGGTCCCTCATACAAACCCCTTTGGAATTATTCATTCTATATATATGACATGTGATGTGCAGTCACACAACTGAGGGTGATGGACCCTTTTTAAATTGGATTATTTTTTAATTAATTTACTAGAAATAGTCATAGGTCTAAGACACCAAGGGATAATAGGCATTAGTTTGATGCATAAACCAATGATGACTGAGTCTATGACTATAATTAAAAATCATTTTGAATATAAAGTGCTTGATGGGTCAGATTTAAGTGGGCTTAGTAATTATAGTAGACCTAGATAGTTTCATTTGACCCCATGAGTATTTATAGATGATGAATTGAGATCATTTGATATGAGTTGTCCTAGAGAGGACTTTGTGATTCATTATAGTCATTGGAATAGTATAAATGAGTATGAGATGATTGGTTCTTTTATATAGGGATGTGAGTACCTAAGAGGGTAGGCCCTGTGAATATTTTATAGAGGGTGGGTGCATCAAGACTAACCTATAACTAGAGGTGAGAGATGAATAATTTTCCATTTTTTGATACCTATGACAAAAAATATTTTCCTTTGATGTGAGTGATATTATATCATGATTATGACTATGAAGAGGGGTTTCATTCCCACTGAGAAATGGGTGATTGATCGAGTTCTATAATTGAGGCCATAAAGATTTTGTGGGGTGTCTATGATTGATGTGACCTATGGGACCCTAGTGGGTTACCTGGTCAGATATCGAACTTAGAGAGGGTATGTATGGTTATTGGGTGAAGATAATTGTGGGTTTTACCATAGAAAACAAATTATTGATGCGAGCCTTAAACATAGTTAGTAAGGATGTGAGGTCATTACATTGAGAGGCATACCCCTATTATGTGAGACAATCTTGGGATGTTATCTAAACCACATTATATTATTATCATGTAATGATATTATTAGAGGGAAATAATACACCTATGAGTTTAATATATATATATATATATTATGTTTATGATGATTAGGATTCATCTTATAAGATTAAGATTATATGGGTTTCCTAAGGTCACTCTCCTTGATTCAGGGATGATTCTTGATTAATATTGATCACCTTATATTATCTCATAGGGATTGTATTTTAGTCTAATTACTATTGATTTATTGGGGTCACTACCTTGTAATGAGTTATGATTCATGGATATTACTAGTCACTTAGGATTATCTCATGTGGATCATCATGGTTCTAGTTGAATATTTCTAATCTACAGTCACCACATTGGAACCAACAATGATACATAATGACTACTTATTGCCTAGAATAATATTTTAGGAATCAATGATGATGCTTGAAGACTATTAATCTCCTAAGATTACCTACTAGGAATTTTCATATATTCTTCTACTAAGGGATACCTAGGAGATGCTCTTTGCATATGACAGTTATGCCAGAAACTATGTGTAATAACTAAATAATTTCTATGACCTATAGTTTATTCCTACAATAATATGTTTAATGATCATGATATCAGTTGGAATAATTATTTTACATGCTCAAAGACACTATGGAATTGTAAAATGTAGGTATAGTCAATCATGGGTGTTATGTTAGAACTCTAGGATCAACAATGATTGTTTTTTACACTTCCACATTTTATTTATTTATTTAGATGAGTATGTCACATAAATATACACCCCATTTACTTATTATTTACAAGACTAAATTATTGGGTTTTTCATGAGTTTTACACATACCCTTCTTGGGTGTCCATGACACTCGGGCTCTGGAGTAGATCTTCATTGATCACAAGTTCATGTTGGGTAGAGGAAAAAAGTAGGTTGATCGATTAGGATCACATAGATGGGATTAAATATTGGGATACAGTTGTACTCCATGATAATAATAGAGCCTCAATGTATTTTTATAAATTATTTATTTTTATATCGGATCAGCCTAGTGGTTGATCTATGTTTTATGATTTCATGACTATGAGTTTGTATGTCTACATGCTATTTCATGTTCATTTTTAATGGAATGTTATGTTTATTGATTTTACACACTTATATTGTTTTTGTTTTATTGATTATTTTGGTTATTTTATTTTATTTTTCACTCAGATGATGTGTTATAGACTCCCCACGATTTCACCATAAACCCTTGTTGTTGGTCAAAAAGCCTTTGTCGTATGAGGAGGCATGTCTGAGCCCATGCAATGACCTGATTTGGTTAAAAATTAGAATGATACGATCATAAATATAAAAAGTGGTTTTAGATCTTATGTGAATGATATAATAGAGTTTATCAAAGTTTTGTTGTTTTTATATTTTAGGAGATGGTATATATGTTTTATAGAAATGTGTTTGTTCTTGGTATGGATATCTAACTGTGGCATCATTAACAAATTTTATGATGGGAAGTAAAAGTTATTGAGGGCATGCGATTATTGTTTTGGGTTTCTTATAATATGATTTTATTATTTCACCTAGCATGATAAACTTGAGTTTTCATATTTATGATTTACTATGTTTTTTCTCTAATATTGATAGAAAGATGTATATTTAGTTGAAACATATTTGAAACATGGGAATCACATGATATAAATGTGATTTTTTGATATTTGTATCACTGATGGTTAGGGACATGTTATTTAATGTGTCAAATAAAAATAATATGGAGTTTTTCCATTTAAATTGGAGGTGGTTAAATATCCCCACATCGGTTCACACTACAGTGACATGAACCATTTTCTATATGACTTTAAATGTGCCTCCCCATATGCCAAAGGCTATCGACTACCAGTGAGTGTTTAGGGTGTTACCTAGGGTAGACTATACCCATGTTTTAGAGCGCAAAAAAATAGATAAAAATTAACCAAACATCATCTATAACATGAAAAGAAAACTAATCCATAGAAAACAACTAGTTATACCAAATGTAAAATCAAAATCATATAGTCCTAAACCACTAATCACCAATCAAGTTAATCACAAGTTCAAGGTAAATGCAATAATAAAATGATAATGAGGCTATAATTCAATCCACGAGCCTCACCTTATTCTAAATTTTCAATCCATCCCAATATATCCTTCTTATTCCATACTCCATGCCTCTTAATAAAATGAACTTCCAAATAACGAAGACAGCTCATATACCCAAGTTGCTTGTTTTACATAGCATAATGTGAGTATAACTTAGTGGGGAACCAAAGATATAGTACCATATATAATAAATAGATGCGGTGTATGTACATGTGACATCGTCATCTGAATTAATATATAATAAATAAACTATTGAATCATAAATAAATAACCACCATTGATCTATGGGATTTAATGTGAACCTCATGATCGACCCAAACAAACATTGGTTGATACTAGAGTGACTCTGATTATGTAACATAATTATGGAAACTAATATCATGAAAATATATTATTCCTATGATAAAATCCTAGGAAATTTAGTAGTATCATACATAATGGCTGATTCCAAAGGGAATTTCCTTGGAAATCCAACTCAGGAAACCATTGGTTGAATCCAAGGAGTGTGTATAAGTCATTTCAACCTAAATTCACATGATCTGAATCCAAGGAGCCTATCTAAGAAACTATGTTATAAATAACCAAAAAAATACAAGTATTATATCCTATAATTTCATCTAATTACCGTAAGATAACTAGTATGGTCGCATCCCCTACCCCAATTCTAAGGATATATTCCACGGAAATCCAAATTAGTTAAAAAAGGTACAAGGTTAAATACAAGGACATCATATAAAACATCTCATGTATATTAATATATATTATTAGGAAGTGAATAAAACCTAAATATTATCATTTATATCGTCTCATAAGAGTTATCCATCTTCCCAGAAACATCTCTCATGTATGAGGTTGGCCTCTAAAGTCCAAGACCTATCACTATCACAACTTTCACCCTCTCTGGGGGTGAACATCTCACTAAGCATTCATCAATTTTCTTATTTCACTTATAGTACATAATCCCTTTAGGGATTCCTCAATTATAATCTCATCTCTTTAGTCAACATATGTCCCTTGATAGGTATATTATACCTTAACATCATCATAATTACAATATTGTCTCACAAGCATCCAAGTAAAGTTGCACAAGTGAGATGACCCCAATGTAGTACCTTTCCCAACTAACCCAAGGTTTTTATTCATGTCCAGCCTATCTAAATAATACACAATTCATTCCTTCCTGGGCATCCACACCTCATAGGGGAAGAAACACTCACCCCATGCTCGATTTACTCACACAATGAATATAAGGAATATCATGATTTTGTAATTGCCTACTAGAGCCAGACACTACTAATCTAATACTATCCTCTACATGGAGGAATCCATGGAACCTATAAAAATGGGATCTATATTAATTAAATTTATTAACATCTCACCCCTCAGTTTCTATATATATATATATATAAATATAATTATATTCAAATAAACAACCATTGATGATTGAAGCATCAGAATAGTACATATGGGTACCTCATGTCCATTAACATACTGATCAATCAAGCTAAAAATTTTATTTTACCCAAATAACATACATGAATTTAATAGGTTAATAACCCTTAGTGGTAACACCACATTTCAAGTCTTGCATAAACAAAATTCAAAAACTATAGGGTTATTCTCAATAGACCACTCAATTCTTGAGTTATTAGCTTTATGTGTATACCACTATCACTCAAGCCCACTCATGACCAACCAACTTTCATTTATCTTCATTATTACCCAAATACCAAAAACATAAACTTTATTTAATTATAATCATTTATATTTAATGAAAAAGTTTATAATGTATTATAATTTAATTCAAATAATCAAAATTACCTAAAATATCGCAAATCAACCTTGTCACATTAAAACAATGACTAAGCAATTTCCTTTCATTTTGGAAAAAACTTGAAAAAATCCATAGGGAAACATAACTTTGATAAAATGTTGTGTAATGATGTGAAGTCATAATAATGGGACATCCTTTTTCCATCACATTCATAATCTTTAACATATTGGTACAATTGAAATATGAATCAGTGGAATCTTACATTAATAAACCTAAACCAATCACATGAAATAAAAGATGAAATAAGGGGAAGGAACAAAGGAGGAATGAGTGGGAGTCTCACCTTAAATTAGTGTAACAAAACATAATAACCCCACCTAAATTCATGGGAATTAAAGGAACAAATGGATAGATCTCCCTTCAACTCGGATGTGTGTAAGAAGGAAGAAAGGGAAACTGAGAACCTAAATAATCCAAGGGTAAAATGGAAAACTTCCCCTGAAATTTTAAATTGTGTAAGTGAAAAATAGAGTTCATCTTGGATTTCACAACACCATGATATGCTCCTCCTATCCCCCCCTGAGTATTTTAAATACCTAGATAAATTTGAATGCCTCTCATTTAACACCATTTTTAATAGGTATACCAAACCCACATTATTCAAAACAAAACACCCAAGCAGGGCATGTAATGGTGTAGTGGGATACCCAATCACCACACTGAACAAGGATCATCCATAGTCATTTTCCCACCCATATTACACTAAATGGTTCTCCATGATCCATGAGGAGTCTAGGGCTGCATGACCTTGACCTCATAATTTTCCATCCATTATGGTGTCCACATGCCATTGTCCTCCCCATGGTGGTGTACCCTCAATGATTTTTATTACAAGTTCTCCCTAATTCCTCAGAATTAATTTATTGAGAACATGAAAAATCACCAAGATTGATTCCATATCTGAAATACATACAAACAATGTCCAGGTACTTTTAACATACATCAGAACCTTGACATTCAAAATCAATCCCACAACAAATTAAAAAATTAAAATTTCGTTATAATTTCACGACTGAAAAAGGACTCCAAGATTTAAAAACTCTTCACCAAAATACTTATCATTATTTATAATCCATAATTTATTTTCAATAATTATCTATGACCTATCTCAATTTTCAATTCATAACCATCTCATCATGTTCTACTCTGAAACACAAAAAGATATTATTTTCAACTCCCAAATTGAGGTACACTATTAACTAAAAATAAAGACACCAATAAGAACCATTTCTAAAACCCGAATATGGTTCTTAACCATGATCATCTATCTCTTGACATAGTTCCTTCTTCAATCAATTTATCATCAGGCTCATGGAACTCCCAATGATAATTCTTATATTATCACATTTGATTCAATTCCATGATGCTCCCCACCATCATAATATCCTTTTACAATTCAATTATAAGAAGTTAAATTTCCTTATGGGTGTAGTTTCCATCACACCACTCCCACATCCATGAAAAATCATTTACTGTACCATATGTGGATGAAAATTCTCATAAACATTTGGTGTCACCCAACGATGAATCATCACATCACCCAATCTTCTTACCTTTAATATTAGAGGCATCCTATGATTTTCCAAACTCAAGAACTAAATTCCAAACATTAATTTTGGTGTAATTTCATGATCAAATCCCCATCCAGTAATATTCACCAACACACTCACACGTAATCCCTGATGCAAAATTGATCCAATGCATTCTCATATCAACTCATGACTAACCTGAGCTCGATGCTAATGAGTTGGATCTATAAAACATCACATTTAAATACTATTTCTGGTATTCTACGAGGAATTTTATATAACTATATTTACCAAATCACAAATATCTATACACCACCTTAACTATAAATTGATCGTTCCCATCACACCCATAACCTTGTCAACAAGAGGGTCATTTCTCTAAGGCCCTCTCTATTTCATTTACCATAGATAGGGAATGGATGTTGTAATTCCACTAAAACATGACAACAAAAATGAAACAACAAATATCCCTCTATTTCATAGGAATATCACCCTTGGTTTCCTCTAAAATAGTATTTGCAATGAGTGTCACACTGTTAAATGGCCAGTGGTTTACTCCCATATATATGGATTTATATATACCACTCCTCATTGAAAATTTAAATATATCCCTCCATAATATGCACAGAAATATTCTTGATCCACACTCATCTAATTTCAACCTCTAACAATATGCCACTTTGAATTTTGATGACAAGGAAAAACATATGGTTGACAAAACCATGTTATCCCAATCCATTTATGATATCACCTTCCATGTTCACGGTAATATTACTCAATCTCATCCAGAGCCTTAGTGAATTATTCCCATAAGAAGGTCATCAAAATAAATAGTACTAAGAAGACACATGACCACCCACCAACAAAAATTTCAAATGTGCTATATGTAACTGACACACACTATCACAATCTCATCCCAATGTAATGTACATAGCCTCACACACCACCTAATCAAGCAAGTCATGACCCTTTAACATCATCATACCTAGGATCCATCACCTAAACCATCAACCATTCCACTAGTTATATAAATATCATCAATCCAAAATCACCATCGACACTCTTTAAAATCAATGTATTTCATATATTATAGGGTCTATCAGACAATAACCTAACAATTGGCATCATCTAAAAAACAAAATAATATACCTATGTTGTATCCATCATATATCCAACCATCTAAGATTATAATCCTAAAAATCATCAAGAACCACACCAAAAATCACTTCGTCTTGGAAACCCTAATATCCTACCCTCCATAATGAATTTTGATACAAAAATCACCTAAAGTGATTTTCATCATGAAATCCCAAGGAATATCATTGCCTATATCACATACCCAACAACACCTCCCATAAACCAATATTATAATATGAATAATCTACCAATGAATTATATTTTTAAGGACATCATAAACTTGTTCTAAACTCCATATCTCTTAGTATACCCTTATATATCTCATCTCATCCCAACCATATTACCTAACTCATCAATATCGTGAGTTGTATCTCTATGACATTAGGCCTGACCACTTTTCCCATAGGTGATATCTCATATAGGTATTTTAAACATCTATATTCTCATCTCAAACATCACTTAATAACTCACATTCCAAACTACACAATCTAGGGTCTCACACACATCAAACGTCATTTTCTAAGTCATCCACCTACAAGGGAACTATCCATCACCGGGTATCTATATAAGGGACTACCCACTCAATTATATGAAATCGTAGGATGATTATCATAAGCACTTATTATACTAAAGTCACCTCCTGGGGATCAAAATCTTAATCTAATCCTCATTGGGATTCCATATAAGGATGTAACCCCCTTGAGGATCATAATCTCATCGGTTATAAAATACATATATAATGGAATCACTTTACAAAAAACACATGTATAGTATCCCTTAATTATATAGACTGATTAAGTTAAATTCTCCCGATAAAGTAAATCGGAAAACACCTTATAGGTTTTCATTGACACTTTAAATCACTGAATCAATTATCCAATAACCCACAGTAGGTTTATCACCATGGAATCAAATGCCTATACTTAACCACTATGGGTAATTATATATACCTTACATAGGGGGACTATATATCCATCATCATCGAGCATCTCATCACAAGATCCACATGACCCATCATCAGTATAAAAAATACTCTAGTCCAACTAAGTAGAATTCCACCACTATGTTATATTATAAAACACCATATGAGTTCTCAGTGACACTTTAAATAGTTAAACCCTATAATTAGTGATATTAGTCACACACAAGAAGAAATATGTAATATAAATTCTTAATGTTGAATATGACATGTGAAAACAACCTATTAGAAATGAGATAAGAGATAAAAACTCATAAAATATAATTCCACAAAAAATAGACAGCATCACACCTAGTGAAATCATCCAAACCGAAAATTGAAAAACAAATATTGCAACACCATGCCCTACTAACCAAGAATTCATTCTAGAAAAGGTAATCATGATTCAGATATCTGATATCCATCACAAACTTCCACAAATTATTATGTCACATTTATACTATCCCCCAAAATATAAAGGAAGAAAAAAATCATACTCCATGATACTAGTAACATGAAGACTCTGATTCCACTTTGTGATACCCCTTCCCTAATTCACTCTATAGTAACTAGACTGAGTCTCCATGTGACCTTAGATGCATCTCCACAAATTTCTGGGGTTTCGAACTAGATTTGGGAGTCTAGGGTGTTTCCATGGGGATATTGTACCCCCATATAATAGGGTACAAAAATAGATAAAAATAAACAAAAAATTATCCATAACATAAAAATATAATAAGAAACCATAAAACAAAACATGATATACTGAATAAAAATATAAAATCATACATTCATATAAGAAATGATCTCCCAAGAGGTATGTCACATATAAAAGGTAAATGAAAAAATAAAATGCAATGGAGGTTCAGCTTATGTCCTCTCACCGCACCTCATTCAAAATATCCAATCACATCTGAGTTATCCTTTTCAATCATAACCCCATGCCTCTGCTCTACATAAATATGCATATAGTGAAGACTTCTTGAGCACCCAAATTCCATTCCCAATTGTTCCAGGTGTGGTTACAACTCAATAGGGAATCACCAACACATCCCCATACATATCACGTAATTTAAGTGTATGTGTATGTGACATTATTAGTTGAATAAATAAATAATAAATTAATTTTAAAATTTAAATAAATAAACACTATTGGTCCTTAGGTTCTTCCATGGATTTGAAGATCAATCTAAACCTACTATGGATTGTTGTGGGGTTTCTCTAAGAATGAAACATAATTTTTCTGATCAACATGAGAACCATGGTTGATTCCTGGGATCAATTCCTAAGTAATCTAATATTTTAATTCCCATCGACAGATTTCATGGACTCTTTCATTGAGAATCCAAATCCCAAAACCATGAGATCAATCCTAGTATTTTATATAAGTAATTCCATATTATATACCCATGATCTAAATATAAGCAGTATGCCTAAGGCATTACAACATAAATAACTAACTGAATCCAAGGAGCACATCCAAGGCATTCCAACTCATACATATAGGCCACCATGGAGGGTCGCATCCCCTACCCTGATTCCAAGGATATAGTCTAATGAAATCCAAATCAATAACCTGGGATCATAGAGGATTTCCACACTAGGAAACACATTGTCGATAAAATCATGTTATTTCCTTATATGGAATCCATATCACATAGAAATATGAATAATTCTATATACAATGAGATCATACAAGGCATCACATGTATCTCAATACATCTCTATGGGAAGTGAATCTCACCCAAATAATATCATATATACATAACATAATTTTTTTCAATATAACCAAATTTATATCTAAAGTAAGAGTCCAGAATCCCAAGTTCAAGACCTATCACTATCACAGTGTGCACCCTCTCTATGTGTCAATATCTCACTGGGAACTCATTAGGGCCACTGTGTTATATCATGGATAGAAACCCTTCATTATTTCCTCAGTTATAATCATATCTCCTGGGTCAAAACGCATCATTCAAAGGGTGAAGATTCCCCTGAAATCATCATAATTACATCATGGTTTTACACTAATCATAAGTTATTCTTCCCAAGGAGTTATCTCTAAGCTAGTAACCTTCACAAGTCATAATAGGTTAGTCCTAAAACACTACCTATCCAAATTTTAACAAAAAAACACCTTCCTAGGTACTCAAATATTAATTTTCATGAAACCCTCACTCCATTCTCATCATACTAGCCCAATTACTCAATGTTATATCACAATTTTGTCATATCCCACTCATGCCAACTATTACCAATTAAACACTCTCCTCTACATGATTGCATCAATGAAATCTTCACTAAGGGCCTATATGTTTATTAAATATATTTAATTATCATCCCACATGGTCCATTCATATAAAAGAATACAATTATTGTCAAAAATAAAACCATTGGGGATCACGACAACAATCTGATGAACAACGGTCTATCATAAACCTTGGAACATTATTTAATTTATCTAGGAATGTAATTTTAAATAAATAATTTATATTGATTTAAGAGTAAAATCACCCTAAATGGCGAGACAAAAAATCATGTTCCATGAAAATAAAATGCATAAATAATAGTGGTAAGCTCATTAGACCACCTACTATAATTTTAGAGTTATTCTAGTTTAATCATATCTTGGAGAATCTCACCCTTGCCTATCTAAGTCCTTCCAGCCATCACCCATCATCACATGGCCCTAAATCCAACATAAATATCCAATTTTGAATATTATAATCATTTATAATCAATTAAACACTTTATAATTTATTCCAATTTAATTCAAATATATATAATTTTAGAAAATATCATCGGGAAATTTTGTTACATAAAAACTATGATCCAACTCAAAGAAATGGTCTATAGTGTACCCCCATCATCATCACAAGTAAAATAAAAAAATATGTATATAATGAAGACATTATTACAATTAATTTATGAAAAAACCCTGGAATAGATTTATAGGGAAATGTACCGCCAAAAAAATAGCATAATAATACAAGTGATCATCATCATGGGATATCCTCTATCAATAACATTAGAAAACCTCTACATATTAAGATGATTGCACCATGATCTAGTAGAATCATTACTTAAAACCCCTAATCTAGTCACATGAAATTAAAGAGGAAATAAGGGGAAGTGACCAAGTAGAAATGGGGAGGGAGTCTCACTATAAATTTTATAAAAAAATGAATCGAAACACCACCCAAATGCAATAAAATCATAGGAAGAATGAGAAATCAATCTCCCAGCTTGGGTGTATGCGAGAAGGAAGAAAGGGGGTCTGAGACCATAAATAATCAATATGTTATATAGTTACTTTCCCATTAACCACCTAAATTCCCTATGAAAAAACCACTTGAACCATAGATTTCACTATTCCTTATTACAATCCACTCGCAAAGAACTCAATGCACTCAATAAAATGGACATGCATATTCTCTTCTCACTACTTCTGATAGGTAGACCACACCCACACCAAAAACATTAAGACTCCCAATCCTGGGGCACTACGGTGTGGTTGTATCCCAAGTATACACACCCAATATGGTTCCACCATGAGCATTATTCTGAACCCATTTCCATCATAAAGATCCCATATCACCATGAAAAGTTCATGGATTATGCCCCAGACCGTGGTGTTTCAACCTCCACTATGAATTCCGACACATTGTGGTTCTCCGCATAGTGGTAAACCTGTTTTGAATTTCAAAATCAGGATCACTTGAATTATTCTATATTAATTTCTTAATCACATAAAACTCATAGGGCCTCATTATATACTTAAAACATCACCTCAATATTTCTAGACTTCAAGAACCTTGATCTAAACCCTTTTTTTCAAAATGACTCCCACTAAAGAGTGAAAACTTTAATTTCCTTCAAAATTTCATAACATAAAAAGGAATTAATGTTTTATTGGTGGAATTATATTCAGTTGACCCATTGTATTTTTCCTTATAATGATAGATTATATAGATTCTATATTGTGATATTCTCCTTGACTATTACTTCACAATTCTTTATGTATGTGACATATGGTACCCCTAGAAGGATAGTATAAGAAATAAATGCCTTGGTAATAAATACTTGTGCGTGATTAGAAAATTGGTCCAGTTATTTACTATGTCATAATGAGTACATAAAATGATTTCCCATATATATATTCTTAGTTTAATTGTATTTAACAAAATCATTTTACTATGCCTTATTCAACACTGATCATCTATGATGATTCCACTATAAATATATGATGAAGATGCAAATGTGCAGGGGGGGATTCATTATATATAGGCCCTTGTAGGATTAATATGAGATCGTTATTCTTGAGAGGGGAGGGGGTAATATCATACATGGATTCCTGATGAGAATTAGTACCAATGGTAGAGGGTGACATGGCATGTGATGACTATGGTATATATATGTGTGACCATAGAGTGGGTAGTTTGTTATGTGATTTCCCATGTGTTATTGGGAGAAATAACTAAGAGGTGATTCACATAATAATTTACTTATATTAGTTGTGTCTTATAGGCTAGAAGGTAGAGGTTAGTGAATTTGAGATATGGAATAGGATATTGATGATCCTAGTGACTTTTGTGATGCGATGCATGAGGGTTTCCCAAAAAAGGGGTTATCCTATGTTTTTGAGTTCCATTTGAAATAAGAGCATGAGTAGATGCTTCAGGTTAATAGATTGGTGCAATTTATGTGACACTAGGTATGTGATATATACATGGGATTGCCTTAGGTTTTCCATATGTGAAGGACTTAGAGTGATATTAATATCAAAGATCAATTTAGAGGGAAGGATCAAAAGGATGCCTAACCCTAGTGATTATTGGTGTTGTTATCATTTATATTATGGATTATGATCATATATAGTTATATATAGGATTGGTAGATCACATGTATATGGTGTGGATTTTTTTGAGGAAAAATATTGGTGGGTGGTCGTGCAGTAGGTTATAGTATATATGGGGTCACCAAGGGTGCTTCTAGATAGATGTGATTGACATGAATGAGGATCATGGTTAATTTTATAGATGATTTATACTAGGATTAAATAAGTTATTCATCCTAGATTCATCAGTCAAATTCAATTATTGGGTTATAAAGTAGCATACATGCTCGGTTTTGATCAGATCAGAGTAGCACACACTAGTTATGCATGGTACCATTTGCAATACAAATCTGTGAAAAAATATGTGCATGTCAAGGGCTACTGATTAAATGGAATTTTTTAGTATTGTATTATTAATGGCTTTGATGAAAATGATAAATAATTCTTTATAGTGAGAGGTTGAATCAATATTAGATCAGAGTGTGGTGGCATGTTTGATAAAAGATTGATCCAATATAGGCGTTGCATGGGATGAAATAAGTTTAGATCTGGAGAAGTGACATACATAATATGATCAAACCTATTGATGTTGTTCTCAAGGATTGGTACGAGGAAATACATACGGTGGGTAGTACACTGTTGTCCATTTGGGGGGGATACCCTTCTTATGATGAGAATTTCAGAAGGTTCTAAGGATGTCGCTTCCATGATCTCAGAATGGGTAGCATTTAATATTTTTTGATATTACTCAGGTATGATTGAGGTGAAACTATACAATTATTAATTTTGTTAATGAATGAAATGTGGGATCAAGAGATATGACCCTCATTTTTTAAGTTTCATCAATGTGATGAGAACAATTATTCGATAGTAGATGTGGAAATTTGATGTTGGTGAGTAGATAAATATGACTATATGTTCTTCCATACAGAATACTAGATTTGGGGTTCCAAAGTAGAGTTGGATTGAGTGTGTGTGATTGAATCAACCTAATGATGTGTGACATTATATGAGAGTGAGTTTGGTGGAAAGATAACTGGTGCTCGGGTGAGAGAAATATGTCTAGTTTGGTTAGGATCCAATTGTTAAATTAAATCATAATCTAGGTCCCAATATCAGTTTTGGTTCTTGAAAACGTTTGGGATAATGTTCTAATAGAGAAGTTATGTATAAATATTTTTGTGTAGAATTATGTAAAATTATATGAAAATAACACTAATCAAATTGTTAGACTACCGAGGATTCATTTTCGGTAGGTGATTTCAATGGTGGGGAGAACTAGGGCTTTAAATAGGCATGTATGAGATGATCCTTATTGAGGGGAGTGCTATAATACTCTAGATGAATTTACTGATGAAATTGTGGTGCCTCATGAAAGTGGGGTTTCAAGGAGAATAATATAGGTGTTTTGATGATGATGAAGAGTCATGGCTTGGTTTTCACAGAATAATTCACCATATGATTGGAGTGCGCAACAGACACTCGATTAATTTTCCAGGATAGAATTCATTGAATTGGGTCATAATCAATAACCAAAGTATTTTAGGATTTATTTCATAGGGAATTAAGATATTATTAGGTATGATAATGTTTATGGTGGGATGGTTGTAAACCCATGCTCCATTAGTGTTAATGTATTGCTTATGGAATTTGAATTTCTAGACTTCTATAGTATAGTTAATTTAAAAAATTAACATTTAGATTGGAATTATGAGATTTGGTATTAATTTAGTTGATATTTTTGATATAGAATGAGTCCCAAAAGATTCCTCACATGACTTAATGGGACATGGGAGGTTTAGCCTTAGAATTTATGAATTTTTAAAATATTTTCACTAGGCATGGTTATTTTAGAGTCAGGTAAAACAATGTGGGTGAACTATGACACATGGATTTTTAAATGGAGTGACATATGATTTTTGGATAATTATAGGGAGAACATGTGGCATGGTTCATAACTAATTTCTTTGCAAGTGAATTTTTTAGTTAACCATGTGAAATAATTTTATGATAATGATTTTCTCAGATTGTTCTGACCACACAGTTTGTTCATATTTTAGCCAATCGTGTGTCAAAATCATTTGAACTTCATAATTTTCTTAAAAAATGTTTTTATATTTTTTTCCACTATGGGATTTTAACTCTCATCCTCCCTCTTCCTCTCCGCTATATACATATTCCAATCCACCATCTTCCTCCCTTATTACACTTGAACCCCTTTATTTGGGGGGATTTTTGAAGTGATATGTTATTGAATTGAGGTTTGATCAATCTATATTTCCATATTTCCTTCTCCACTCTTATTATCATTGATTTTTGGTTTCTCCATATATGTTCTTTTGTTATTATTTTACTAGATCATGGTGAAATTGTTTAAAAATTATTGGTATTTCATGTTTCTTATCTAGAGGATACCCCATGATGTTGAATGAAAGTCATCACGTGTTGTTTTGGTGATTGTATGTTTCCACATGGTATTTAATAGTGTATTTTCCAAAATTCGTTGAAATTTCCCATTGAATTAGTTCTGAATGATATGTATTTTTTTCAATGTGGAATCAGGGGTATTCTATGGACCATCCATGGGTGGTTTCTCACTATTTTGATGAAATAGGACATTTTGTGAGTTAATACGAATTTATTCCTATTGTAATTAATTTGGAAAAGTAATTATATTCCCTTGATTTATTATAATTTCAATATAATATATTATTTTGGATATTTTTGATGGAGATAGTGCCTCGTGATGATGGTTGATGGCTGGTTTGGACATAGATGAGCTGATGTTAAAGTTTCTAAGCCATGAACCATGGTAGTAACTTTGTTATTCAACTAATTGGTCCCCTGAATATAACCATTTAGTATCATTCCTTATATTTATGTGACATGTGATGTGTTGGATTTCCTTTGAGGGTGATTGGCCCTTTTAAATTTTATAAATTGTTTTATTTATTGAATTACCAAAAAATAATCAATTTTATAAGGATGTGGTTGACCAATGGAACTAGCATAATTCCTCAAACTCTCATGGAAAAGGATTAAACTATAATTAAAAAGCATTATGAATATATGGACCTAGATTTGTAAGACATAAGAGAACATAGTGGTTGTAGTGGACTAATATAGGTTCCTTTAACCACTTGAGCAGGGATGGGTCATTAATTGAGATCATATTTCCAAATTAATCATTATGCTAAGCTTATGATTACATATAGTCATTAGGATAAGAGATATGGGAATGAGATTAGTGGTTATTTTTCCTTGGGATGTGAATACCTAGGAGGGTAATCCCTATGTAGCTTCTTGATTGGATGAGTGTGTGTGTACTAATTTGTGATATTTTATTCGAGAAAATTGTTGTTCCATATCATGATATTGATTGGAATAGTAGTTTTTCGATGAGGCTATTGATTCCACAATGTAATTATGACTATTTAGTAGGAAAGTATTTTTTATGAGGGACTGGTGAAATTATGAGTGAGTAGATTGAGATTATGGAACCCATGTGGGTTTTCCATTCTTAATGTGACCTTGGGGACCCTAGTGGGTGCCCTAGTGAAATATTGAACCTAGAGAGGGTGTGTATGGGTAATGAGTATAGGTAATTATGTATTCCACCTTAAAAACCAGATCAATGATGTGATACTTATAAAAATTAGCAATAATTTTAGTTTTTTCCCTGGATAGTCAAACCTATAACACCAAAAAAATATCCAAAAAATAAAACTATGTTTGATATCATATATGACACACAATACCTAGCCAAAACAAACCATGATTATGTAAATATAACTATTATTTCCAAGAAATTAAATTGGAGAGTATGAATATGTCTAAATTATTTATAAATATATATAAATATTCTCCTCAATATAATCCTTTTTGTTAAATTTCTAAAAAATGACCACAAAATTTTTATTAAACATTTTACTCCACAAAAAATTATGTTTTCTTAAAAAATAATTTTTATATCACTTTTTTGAGAAAAAATTATGAATAATAATTAAAAAAATTGTAAATTAAATTTAATATAATTAATATAATTATTTAAAAAATAATATAAAAATTTACTTAGAGTGATATTTTGGGATTTTTCTGAAATGATTGATTTTTCAGTGAATAATAAAAAATACTGCTTTTTTGTAAAACTGTCATTCCTTTTCAATAAATTATGTAATCTAAAAGTACTACTATGATTTGAATTATATTTAAAAATAACATAATAATTGTTTAGTTATATTTAATCCAATTAATTACATTTTAATTATCTTTAAACAATTTTTGTAGAAGGCCATTTTTAAACCCCAAAAACATTTAGTGAAAACTTGTTTTACACCACACCTAAAATGTTTAATATTAAATTAAATTATTCCACTTATGTGAATTGAATTTGAAAATATTAGTAAAATGTTTGGAATCATAATAATTAATATTATATAATAATTTCAACTTAATTTTTGGACTAAATTATTATTAAACATAGTAAAATGTAATTATAATTGTTAATGTTTAAACTAGGTTTTGAACATTACATGTGCTTTTTTTAGAATTAATTTTCAACACATAAATGATTTTTTTTGAATAATATTAATTATTATTTATAATTATTGGATATAATATGTCTAACAAATCTCAATTTATTTTTAGGCTTAAAAGATAAGTTGCCAAGGTAAAAAACTAGTTACTATTGTGAAATCTAAAATGGTAAAAGTGATTAAACATATAGGTAAGGGGAATAATATAATCAAAAATAATTATTTTTATATTAATGAGGTTTTTATATATCTTATTTAACTTAAAATATGTTATTTATCAAATTTTTAGGCACTTATTTAGAGATTGACTTCCCATTACTGAATAGTTTTGGGGATTTAACTAATGTCACACCCTATAACTTATAAAATGGAACAACCTATCCTATTTTATTCACACTATAAAATAATTTGTTTTTTATAATACCTTCAATATACCTTCATTACTTAAATTACCATTTCTTAGTGGACTTTTTTTTCATGACCCGAACCTACCCGGGCTCGAGCCGCAATTACCCCAAGCCCGCCTCCATAGGCCTGGGGCTGGCGACAAGTGCCGAAAGTTAAAAAAAATAGAGGAGGCATTTGCATGAGTACTTGTACACACAAATGGAACCCACTCAATGTAGAAGTGCTGAGTAAAAGGAAAAGTAAAGTACTAACTGCTATAAACAACCAAAAAAGTGCATCAACCTCTAAAAAATACAAATCAAGTGTTGAATGTAAACTGAAAGAAAAAGGGAAAAACACGTGCCCATCCTGAAAAGTGCCACAACCCGGCAACAGGTAAACAAAATTAAACAGCTGGGAGAGTCCCTCCCCTGGAACCCGACTATGACCACTGCATGTGGTCTGAGCTCCCGAACTCCTAAGCTCCACTGAAGTCACGACCAATCTGTCCGTCGTCTGCAAGGGCACACCAAGTGCAGGAAAAGACTAAGCAGGGGTGAGTATTAAAATACTCAGTAGGATGCCCCGAAGGCTCGAGGGAGCTACAAAGGAGGTATTGAAGAGGTCAGCAGTATATCAAACAGGGAAAAGTAATGGAGTAGAACCGAGAGAGTTCGGTAAAGAGAATAGCTCAACCCAACAATAGGAAGGAAGTAGACTCATACAAACACAAGGAGCTAGAAACGGTGAGAATATGAACTGCTCATTGAGTCTTCACTACCTATATCAGGAGAGTAGACTCATCCAACCATGAGAATCTTTACACGGAAAGCGCATGGCATAATCCACGGTTCTTTACCTCTCCTGGAAAGAGTGTAACAAAAACCCAAGAAGTGGGTATTTGAACAAGGTATATACATATCCATATGTTAAAAAAAGAAACTCGAATGAGATCTCAAGGGGATCTCCATCCCGTAGCTCAGCCCAAGAAAGTGAGTAGCCAACAGTCCCAGAAGTAAACACCATCGATGCCCAGTATCCCGCACGTCTGCCACGAACTGCAATTCAAGGGGCTCAAATCACTGCACCTCGACACTATCCAATTTGGGCGGCACTGACTCACCCGCACGGTTTTAGGTTGTGTCACAAGGATGCGTCTTGGTGGGGAATGTCCCCCTCATAATTGAGAGTTCTGCGGAAAGGTCAAACCACAACTTGTCATTGTCACACAGTTGATAGGTCTTCTCAAAGTTGAAGCTATCACAACACTGACCCGTACAACCAAGGGTCCCGCTCTAGTAGTCATGGAGAAAAGCCATAGACCAGCCTAGTAGAATGGACTGAGTCTGAAAGAAGTCATCGGGTAACCCACTGCCCAATCTCTGATTAAGGGTAAACCCTAAGAGGTCGTTGGGGAACCTAATTCCCAGTCTCTGCTGGAGGGTGAACCCTAAGAGGTCATCGGGAAACCCACTGCCCAGTCTCTGCTGGATGGTAAACCCTAAGAGGTCGTCGGGCAACCCACTGCCCAGCCTCGCTGGAGGGTAAACCCGAATAAGTTGATGAGAAACTTACTGGCCAACCTCGCTGGAGGGTAAATCCGGAGAAGTCAATGAGCAACCCACTACCCAGCCTCACTGGAGGGTAAAACTGAAGAAGTTGATGAACAACCCACTACCCAGCCTCGCTGGAGGGTAAACTCGGAGAAGTTTATGAACAAAACCAGGGGAAACCACTCAACCCTCCTGGTCTAAACCGTCGTAAACAGAGGGACCCTCTACGTCGTGAGATATCAAAGGTACATAAAGCAGAACACGACACAGACAAGGGGACCACACGACGTGTGGCTCTATCTCTTATCCAAATGAAACAGAAAAACTTTCTTATGTACTACAACATGTACCTCCAAGCATCCTTAAGTACTCCTAGAGTGTACCACATCTTTAGCAAAAAGGCTATCGTGCACACGATGTCCATCGTCAACGCAAAAAGGGAGAACACGTACTTATGCCAACCTACTTGCTCCACAGCCCTAGCACAACCAACCAATTCTCTTTAAACACTAACTTCACTCTCATAGGAGTGAACGTGATCACATGCCAAGGGTTCCCTATAAACACCGCAGGAAGAACCACCACCAGTACACCTTTCTTTCTTCCACATTTAAAATGGATCCCGAAAGAGACTCTGCACGTCCAAACGGATCGTACCGTTGTATCCCCATGGAAAAAATGCGAGAACAACTATTTAATGAACTCCAATAGACATCTGATGTAAAGTTCGTTCAACATTGCTTTACGCCCGAACGATGTCCAGTTGTCCCGAGCCTCGGTCCCGAAAACAGTCGGGCATATCACACCATTATGATCTTCTCAGAAAGACACGTCAAATTGATTGCTCACTTGAGTGCAAAATATATCCAGAGAAAAATATGCACTTAACCACACCACACACGAACGATGCTACGTGGGACCCGCATCCTAGTCCTAAAGCACAATGAACGGATTGAACTAATACAATCCTCTCGAAAAGGTACACAAGATTGACTATCCACTTGTTCAATACGGACACCCGATGGTAAAGATAGAAATCACCAACTAATCCCAAAATGGCCTTCATGGGGCCTGCACAAACGTGCGTAATTAAAGCGGGTGGATTACGCCATTGAAATTCCCTCGGAAAAACACCCAGAATTGACTGCTCACACGCCCCGAATGGGCATCCAATGGAAAAGCTACAAAACGTTGCTTGAAACTCAAAAGGCGGTTCATGGGGCCCATGCCTCAACTTCAGTTTCAATGCCTGAAATCACTCTGGAAAACTCCACCTTGACATTACGGTCCCAATTCCGCAAATGACGCTCAAATCGAACGTTAGATGTGTCTGCAACGCTGAAAACACTAACCCCTAGAAAAACGTCAAAACACTTAATGTATGTGTCGCGCCACCGAGGACCCCATCTCGGGAGTTAAACCCCCCTGAAACCATATCATATTCTTCGCCTCTATTTGTGGTTCGCACTACCGCAAACGACATGCAAAACGGAAACCCGTAGTGGAAGATATGGGTGTCCAAAATCAGAGGGGACAAACCCCTTGGGCTGGACCAGCCTGCGGCTCAGCCTTGCGACCCGATGCTGACTCGCGGTCTACCCACAGACCGGCCCTCGGGGCAAGTCTTCTTGCCGCGTTATGACCCACCAAGGGTGGGTCTTTGTCGTGCTCGGTGTCACACGCCACGACCCTGTTGTCGTCTTTCCCCGAAAACTTTTCCCGGCCGCTTGCCGCCTCTCTTGGCCAGAGCCGCCTCGCCCGGCCACGGCTGCCTCGCCATTGAAGACCGCCACCGCCCGAAGCTCGCGCTAACCTCAGAAGGAGTCGCCGCTTCCCGATCCACCTGCTGCTCACTAGACCGGCGCTGAAACCCCCAAAACTTCCCGGAAAAACTCCAAAACCACTGGAAAACCTCAACGGACCACCCCGTACTGATCGGGACTCAGATTTTTTATCTGAAAAGTGCATTGGGGAGCTCAGATCAACCTCTTCGCAGCCAAAGCCTTTGCTCAACAATACAACATCATAACTACACTATAATTGGAATTCAAAGATGGGTTCAAAAATAAAAAACTGAAAACAATGACCGCCTACCTTACAGGGCGTAGCCCGAAGCTTCACCGCTCGTCGAGCCTCACCGTCGCCGCAATCACGTTGATCGGAGGAAGGAAGAGGTGGGAGGGGAGAGATTGAGGAAGGGAGGAGGATTCTCCAGGTGGAGTAAATTAGGGGAGAAGGATTGGGGTGTTAACTTAAATAATGTTTAAGCATTAATCAAGAAACTCCTCCCAAAATAAGCACGCATCTGAAACCTCCGGTGTAGTTGAGGTTAGGTCGTGCCTAGGGTAAACACCACCTCCCGAGAACAACTGAGGTCTCATAATTTTAATCCAAGGCCCAGTTCCAAAGTGATAAAACTTAATGCTCGAGGCCGCATAATTACGAAAACACCCATGGTGCCATTTTCCACAGAGGGCCCATGCCCGCGAAAGATACACCCTTCCTAGGGTAAACAGCACGCTCCAGACATAATGGTGTCCTAAAATTTTCCATCTGAGAAACAGTTTAAGAGATAATTGAGTTTAACCATTAAAAAAATATATTAATTATTTTATTTATCCGTTTAACGTTCCATTAACGGGCGAGGGGTCCCAACGTCCCGCGTCGACAAGTTTTATGTTGTTACTGGGTTAAACACTACATTTTGGACCCATTCAAAATATCAGATTTAGGATCTGAATTACCGTTTAGGAGTTATCCCATTTATTTGGTTTTCCCAGTATTAACGCACTGAAAATTTAATTCCGACCACCCCGGGTCTCATAATCAGACGCTGTCTGAAGGCGCTGCTCTGGAATAACATCAAGAATATTCCAAATCTTTTATAGAAAAAAACCGGGTTCATACATCATTCCATCCTTGATTATTTTCATCAACAAAAATCAAAACTAGGGAACGACTCATGGTACTAATCCTGCACCTGGCTCGTTCATACCCAAAAAAACTCTTGCACAATCTCGCATCGCCACACACAGACCAATGGGCTTGATCTGTTCACGCGAGGTCTGCCCTTACCGATGACGTTCATAGGATCACACACACATCTCCTCATGAAAGCCACATGGGAGAAGTATTTCACCCACTCCAGACTTTGGGGTTTGGGGAAGGTGGTAGGGAACCTCGCCATCCCTTCACACGGTCTCAAATGGACCAAGGCCCTAGGGTGTATCTTACCTCCCTGACCAAACCTCTACGTCGCATGCTGTGACTTGAATCACCATTCGGACCAGGGACAAAGCTCGGTGATTCACTCCTTCAGAATATCCATATGGTGAAACACCCAAGGATATCTAGTTACGCATGATTTCACAGTCTATGTTCCGCGAACCAGACTCTGTTACACACTCGGAGAGCGAAGGAGTCAACACTATAGACTAAAGAAAAAGGTCCCACACCTTTTACCTTACCAACACAGGGTTACACTAACGCCCCATGCCACCCTAGTTACACCTCAATCCCGGAGGAGGGAGAAAATAATTTCACACACCTAGTCTAAAAATTCTACTAAAAAATGTAGAAGAGCTGTAGAGTGTACCTCTTATCACCACATGATCTGCCGGATCAAAGACATACAAAGAGCTTGATTGTCCGTGGTCCCAACTGTCAGTGCCCGGAGCCTGACATGGGCCACCTGTTGGTGATGGGGAGACCTCATAAACTCATCCCCCACTACCATTTTCCCCCGCTCCTCTTCTAGAATCACCTCTCTGGGTGCTACTCCGATCACGATGCTGCCCCTATCACGGTGGTGCACCTGCTGCCTGCCCAATATTCTCAGCCTTCCTGGTCGGGCAGTCTCATGACAAGTGACCTCAGCCCTCGCAAGCATAGCACTTGCGCTCTCTGGGCTGCCCTGGTGCCCTTTGGAAGAACTGTGGTTTACCACCACGGCCCGAAGTCCACTCACAGAAGGGTCTCCTTTGCTGAGGGGATACACTTTTCTACCATAGTTTTACACAACCACGTCTCTGAAACCGGTGTGTGGAAGGCTGCCTACGTCGAGGTTCTATCTACTGACGCCTGCTAGCTGCAGTAGACGTCTTAGATCCATCTTTCCTGTTTCCACCATCAACTATAAATAATGACAAGAAGCTTTCAATCACCAGTGACTGCTCTAGTAACCTGGAAAAAGTGGGAATGACCAAGGGTACTATGACAACACAAATTTCTCTTCGGATACCCTGCTCGAACTTCTGCCCTCGAGATTTACCGTCCTGAACAAGGTTCAGGTAAAAACAAACATGGTCTGTAAACCTAGTTGCGTACTCAGTCACTGTCATCCCTCCCGGCTGTAACTGCAGGAGCTCCTGTATGCAAATAGAGCGTAAGCAGGAGGGGTAAAACTCCTCATGGAACAACATCTGAAAGTAGCCCCACGAAAGCGATGAATCATCAAGTAACTGATTCACCAAATTCCACCAACGCCCAACTGCTCCATGGAAAAGGCTGGCTGCCAAATCCACCCTCTGACATGCCGGTGTCTGAGCAATCCTAAAGAGGCAAGCCAATGTCACGAGCCAAACCACTACTGCCTGAGGTCCTAGAACACTGCTGGACCTCAGCGTTCTCTATTGCTGGAACTCACAAAGCGCGCTCAACCTGCGCTCAAGCTCAGTCTACTCTACTGAAGCTGTCTGCTGCTCACCAGATGGGGGTGATGCTACCGGCCCACCCAGAGAAAGGGTCTCACATGATAAGTCCGGGACTGAGGCCTCATAGCTCACAAGGTCATCTTCATGAACCAAAGATGGTATCCTTACCGTCTGTCTTCACAGAGACATCCTAAATTTTATCAAGGAGTTCCGTGATCTGATGAGCATATATGTATATAACAGTAAGAAAAATGGGGACCTAACTCAAGAAGGATAGTCAAAGACTCAATCCTATGTGATGCACAAACCAATTTTCTCTAAAATGGGTGTCGCAGCATGCCAAGTCGACAAGCAAGTTATCAGGGTCCTGGTGAATGGATACGTTGGCCACCGCACCATCACCGGACTCCCTGGCCCGAGAGCTGCTCTCAAGACATGTGGACACCATTTCCCTAAATCCCAACCAATTCCTTTTTAGGGATGTCTGAACAACATCCCAAGGAATAAACCTCCTCTGATACCACTTTGTCATGACCCAACCCTACCCGGTATCGAGCTGCAACTACCCCAAGCCCACCTCTATAGGCCAGGGGCTGGCGGCAAGACCGATGGCTAAACAACATGGGGAGGCCTTTGACTAAGTACCTGTACACACACACACATGCAGACCACTTAATGCAGAAGAGCAGAGTAAAAGGAAAAGTAAATTACTAACTACTATAAACAACCAGAAAGGTGCATCAACCTCTAAACATTACAAAGAAAGTGCTGAAGTTAAACTGAATGAAAAAGTGAAAAACATGGGCCCAACCAAAAAAGTTCTGCAACCCGGTAATAGGTAAACATAAGTAAACAGTTGGGAGAGTCCCACACCTGGAACCTGACTACAACCACTGAACGCAGTCCGAGCTCTTGAACACCTAAGCTCCAATGAAGTCACGACCAACATGTCCGTCTTTGGTAAGGGAACACCAAGTGCGGGAAAATCCCAAGAAGGGGTGAGTATAAAAATACTCAGTAGGATGCCCCGAAGGCTTGAGGGAGCAACAAAAGAGGTACTAAAGAGGTGAGAAGTAGATTGAACAGGGAAATGTAAAGGAGTACAACCGAGAGAGTGAATTAAAGAGAACAGCTCAACCCAACAAGAGGAAGGAATTATACTCATCCAAACACAAGGAGCTAGAAATGGTGAGAATATGAACTTCTCTTCGAGTATTCTCTACCCATAGCAAGAGAGTAGACTCGTCCAACTACGAGAAGCTTGACATGGAAAGCACGTGGAATACCCTATGCGTCTTCACCTCTCCTGGAAAGGGAGTAACCAAAACCCAAGATGTGGGTACTGGAATAAAGTATATACATATCCATATGCTAAAAAAAACCCAAACAAGATCGCAAGGGGATCTCCATCCCGTAGCTCATCCCAAGAAAGTGAGTAGCCAACGGTCCCAGAAGTAAACACCATCGATGCCCAGTATCCCACACGTATGCCTCGAACTGCAAGTCAAGGGTCTCAAATCACCAAACCTCGACACTATCCGCTTTGGACGACACTAACTCGCCCGCATGGTTCTAGGTCACATCACAAGGACACGTGTTGGTGGGGAAAGTGCCCCTCGTACTTGAGAGTTCTGCAGAAAGGTCAACCTACACCTCGTCACTATCACACATTCGATAGGTCTTCTCAAAGTCAATGTTGTTACAACACTGACCCGTACAACCCAGGGTCCCGCTCCGGTCGTCATGGAGAAAATCCACAGACCGTCCTAGTAGAAAGGACCGAGTTTGAAAAAAGTCATCAGGTAACCCACTACCCAGTCTCTACTGGAGGGTAAACCCCAAGAGGTCGTCGGGTAACCCACTGCCCAGTCCCTGCTGGAGGGTTAACCCTAAGAGGTCGTTGGGTAAACCACTACACAGTCTTTGCTGGAGGGTAAACCCTAAGAGGTCGTCGGGTAACCCACTGCCCAGTCTCTCCTGGAGGGTAAACCCTAAGAGGTCGTCGGGCAACCCACTACCCAACCTCGCTGGATGGTAATCCCGAAGAAGTGGATGAGTAACCCACTACCCAGCCTCACTGGAGGGTAAACCTGGAGAAGTCAATGAGCAACCCACTGCCCAGCCTCGATGGAGGGTAAACCCAAAGAATTCGATGAGCAACCCACTGCCCAACCTCGTGGGATGGTAAGCCCGGAGAAGTTGATGAGCAAAACCAGGGGAAACCACTCAACCCTATTGGTCTAAACTATCTTAAACAAAGGGACCCTCTACGCCGCGAGAGATCAAAGGTACGCAAAGCAGAACACGACACACACAAGGGGCCCACATGACGTGTGGCCCTATCTCATCTCCAAAAAATACAAAAACATTCTCAAGTACTAAAACATGTACCTCCAAGAAGCCTCGCATACTCCTAGAGTATACCACATCTCTAGCCCAAAGGGTATCATGTACATGATGTCCATCTTCAATGCAAAAAGGGCGAACAAGTACTTACGCAACCTGCTTCCTCCACAACCCTAGCATGGACAACCACATCTCTTTAAACACTTACTTTACTCTCACATGAGTGAATGTGATCACACGCCAAGGGTTTCCTACAAACACTGTAGGAAGAACCACCCTCAGTACACCTTTCATGATTCCACATTTAAAAGAGATCCTGAAAGAGACTCTGCACATCCAAACAGATCATACCGTTGTATCCTTTTGAAAAAACATGCGAGAATGACTATTTAATCACCTATAATAGACATCCGATGTAAAAGTCGTTCAACACTACTTTATGCCTGAACGACGTCCCGTGGTCCTGAGCCTCGGTCCCGAAAACAGTCAGGCGCATCACACCATTGCGATCTCCTCGGAAAGACACATCAAATTGACTGCTCACTTGAGTGCAACAGATATCCAGAAAAAAAGATGCACTTCAGCATATAACACATGAGCTGTGCTACGTGGGACCCGCATCCTGGTCCCGAAGCACAACGAACGGATATCACCGTTGCGATCCTCTTGAAAAGGTACACAAGATTGACTATCCACTTGTCCGATATGGACACCTGGTGATAAAGATAGAAATCACCACCAACTCCAAGAAAAGCCCTCGTGGGGCTGTCGCCAACGTGCAGAATTAAAGCGTTCAGATTGCACCCTTGCAATGTCCTTGGAAAAACACCCAGAATCGACTGCTCGCATGGCCCAAATAGATGTCTGATGGAAAAGTTACAAAATGATGCTCGCAGCTTAAAAGACGGGTCATGGGGCCCACACCTCAACTCCGTTTTCAATGCCTGAAACCACCCAGGAAAACTCCTCCTCTGCACTGGGGTCCAAACGCCGCTGACGGTGCTCAAATCGGACGTAAGATGTGTCCGTGCCGCTCAAAACTTGAACCCCCAGAAAAATGTCAAACCACTTAACGTACGCATCGTGCCACCGAGGCACCCATCTCAGGAGTTAAAACCTATGAAACCAACTCATATTCTCCGCCTTGAGCTGAGGTACACACTTCCATAGACAACATGCAAAACGGACACCCGTAGTGGAAGATACGGTTGTCCGAAATCAGAGGGGACAAACCCCTTGGGCTAGACCGGCATGTCCCGACTGGTCTGCCCGACCTGGGTCGGGCCGCTCCGGCTGGCCCGGCTCACAGCACCGACTTGCGGCTCAGTCGGGTGGCCCGAAGCTGACCCATGGTCCACTCGTAGACTGTTCCTTGTGGCCGGTCGTCATGCCACATGAAGACCCCCCGAGGGCGGGTCTTTGTTGCGCTCGGGGTCGCGCACCGCGACCCTGCTGTTGTCACGCCCCGACAACCGTGCCCGACCGCTTGCCGCCTCGCCCGGCCAGCGTCGCCTCGCCCAGATAGCATCACCTCACCGCTAATGACCTCCACTGGCCAGAGCTCATGCCGACCTCCGAAGGAGCTGCCACCGCCTGATCCGCCTCCCACTCGCCGGACCACCGCCGGAACCCCAAAAACCGTCCGGAAAAACTGCAAACCACCAGAAAACCTCAACGGACCACCCCGGACTCATCAAGACTCTAATTTTTTATCTGAAATGTGAATTTGGGAGCTCGTATCAGCCTCTTCTCAACCACAATCTTCACTGAACAATCCTACATCATAACGACACTATAATTGGGATTCAAAGTGGGGTTCCGAAATTAAAAACTGAAAACAACGACCACCTACCTTACACGGCGTAGCCTGAAGCTTCACCGCTCATCGAGCCTTGCTGTTGCCACAAGAACCTTGATCAGAGGAAGGAGGAGGTTGGAGAGGAGAGATTGAGGAAGGGAGGAGGTTTCACCAGGTGGAGGCAATGAGGGGCGAAGGAGTAGGGTGTTAACTTAAATAAAATTTAATCATTAATCAAGAAACTCCTCCCAAAATAATCCCACGTCCGAAACCTCCGGTGCAGTCGAGGTTAGGCCACTCCTAGAGTAAAAACCACCTCTTGAGCACAACAGAGGTCTCATAATGTTAATCTGAGGCCCCGTTAATATGTTATAAAACTTATCGCTCGAGCCCACTAAATTACGAAAACACCCCTGCTTCCATTTTCTACAGAGGGCCCGCGCCTGGGAAAGTTACACCCCTCCTAGGGTAAAGGTCACACTCCAGACCCAACAGTTCCCTCATGTTTCCCATCTGAGCAACCATTTAAGAGATAATTGAGTTTAACCATTAAACAAATAAATTAATTATTTTATTTATCCACTTAATGTTCCGTTAACGGGCGAGGGGCCTCAACGTCCCACGTCGACATGTTTTATGTCATTCCTGGGGTAAAAAACACATTTCGGACCCATATGTACTCTCAAATTTTGGATTCGAATTTCCATTTAGGAGTTATCCTATTTATTTGGTGTACCCAGTGTGAACGCACTGAAAATTTAATTCCGACCCCACCGGGGCTCAGAATCGCACGCCGTCTAATGACGCTGCTCTGGAATAACATCAAGAATATTCCAAAGTCTTTTACAGAAAAAAACCAGGTTCTTAAATTTTTTTATTATAAAAAACTCCTAGTAAGACCTTTGGTTTAAATCTAATGATGTTTTCTGAAAAAGATGTGTCATTTTTAATCGATCATTTTTGTTTTATTTGTTCTTCCACATCCTTCAAATATTATAAAAACAATTTTGATATTAAAATATCACATTATAATATATAATTATTAGTTATTATGTTAATTTCATATCCTATATCTATCTTCTTTTCCATAAAATGGGTAATGAAACCATCATTCATGTGTTTGGTAGACTACGACCTCACGAATCGATGTGATTTGTTATCCATCATTGCCTCACAGAAATTTTTATTAAGTAAGATTTAATGTATATAATGGATATTCACGAAAAAATATAATATTTTTTAATTGTAATATATCATATATTTTCTTTCCATTCTATTCATTTAAAGATTATATCATTGTTTGTGGGTACTTGTGGATTACCACCTCCACGAAGTGATGCGATTTATTTTTCATTACCAAATCTCTTAGATGGTATATATATATATATGTCTGTGTGTGTGTATTTAATGAAATAATAAATTTTTTGGATATAATTATAAATCTATATTTTTTATATAATACATACCTTCTTTCCAACATATCATTTAAAAATCGAAACATTACTCAAGTGTATGTACGACCAACTATCTCCATGATCGTATCATTGTTTATTTTTAATAACCATATTTTATGATTGTTTTTAAAATTATAATTTATGTTTGAAAAATATAATAATCTCATTATTATTATTTTTATCCAAGAAATGATGTAATAATTATTAATTTTTATATTTTAAACCTACTGAAGTCATTTTGGACATATGCGCTGAATATCATCAAAAATTCTAATAAGATATTAATTGATTAATTAATAGAATATGAAAAGGTTAAAAATAAAATAAAAGGAATAAAAAAATTAATTTTTTTAATCATTTAAATGATTAACATTAGTTTATTATTCATAAAGATAATGATTGCACATGATTATTCAGTATCGAGGTAAGGCATATTTTAAATCACTCTTTTCTTTGGGTTATGTCCTTTTTCTCTCTAGATCACCTAATATATTAATTTTATGATATGTAATGATTATAAATTATTTATATATACCTCTAAAATATATAATTATCCTATTATTATTTCCTTTTATGGGTTAATATATTCCTTATGATCATTTATCAAAAGCTTTCTTTATGAAATCCGTTTTGATTTTGATACGAGGAAAGATTATAAAACAGATTTTATTTACATGGGTAATTCTTATGTTTGTGAATTATGCTTGATTTAATTTTTTTTGAACATTTAATCATGAACATGTTATGATGGTTGTGCCCATTTATTTATCCAATTCATTGGGTAAAGCGTTTTCATCATGAGATGTTATTTACTTAGTTAAGGAGTAAACCATATCCATTGTGGGAATTTTTCCACCATGTGATGTTGCCATGATAGTTAAACTTGACTTATTCACATGTCATGTTTTTTGTTAAATTCAAATTTCCTATGTTTTCATTATCTTGTGATTTCATTTTCCTCATATCATGATCCCATGTGATTACCCCTTATCATTCTCTTTTATGATTTCATGATATATATTTGTCTCACATGTTATGTTTCCTTATCATGTCTATTCCCTTACTCAGGTTCTATCTGACTCATATTGTCTATGTATTCCCTATGTTATCCTAAGTATTTTTAGGAGCTGAAATTGATTTAGTATTACATTATAGATATTAAAAAAAATACTTTTTTCATGTTGATTTTTTACATACATATCCTTCTAAATACAATAGGTCATTTAGTCATTTAGTTGTATTTAGTGGAAATTTATGTCAAAAATAAATCTATGTAATTTTTATAAGGATTGGGCCACTATATATGTAATGAAAAGATAGATTAGTTATTTTTTTGGCTTATGAATAGAAATATTTAGTGGGAACCCAAGGGATAATTCAAAATGTTTAAAACTATCCTGGAATTTTGGTGAATTATAGAGCGAGTGGTTTCAAAGAAATCACATATATGTATGGATACTACAGGTTGGTATTTCTCAAGAATATTTACAATTAGGTGTAATAACCTATAAAAATGTGAATTGAGAATTATCTCCATTTTCATCTGGTGCATGAAAAAAATCCTTTATGCACACTATGTTTAGAACTCCTAGGGAATATGATTATGAAAAATCAAAAAATCGTTACAAACAATTATAAAGGAATTGAATTAATATGTAGGTTAGAAAACCTAAAAACAAAAATTAAAAAGGATAACCAAGATTGAATTATATATACTCATTGTTTTGGATATATTTAGTATTTATAATTTAATTCCTATAAGTTTATTCGTTTCACTTGTATATATTAATTCATTTTCATCATTTTTTTCATTTTTCTTAATTGTGGGAAATACGAGATATCATAAAAATAACCAATATGATTGATATTGTGATGATTTAACCAATGATATTCCAAAACATAGAGGAGTGGGAGATGAGAAATTCAAAAAATTTACAGCTCAACTAGATCAATTAATGACTACTAACATAAATAATATAGAACATACCCTCCAAAGAAAGAGATATTTTAAGTAGTCAATTATATGCAAAATGCCTCATACCATTAGTGGATATTATTATCCCCTCATCCTGAAATCATAGAATAAATATATTGGTAGGATATTCTCTATACTCTAATACACAAATCATTAGAAATTTATGTGGGTCGTTTATTGCATATTGGGGGAATCTAATTAGTGGCGAATGCTAATCCTGGAAATAAAGTCTAAAGATGATATTTATTCTCAGAAATGGGAAGATGTTAGGTATGTATTTTTCAATAAATATTTCCCAAAAATATATATCTTTAAATGAATAGGGTGTTATCCAAGAAGAAAATAAAGAAATATGATTCTATTTGGGTGTATGAGGAAAACATGAAAACGCTTGAATGGAATGACTGACTTTTTTACCATTATTGAGTGTACTATGGAACACTTCTTTATGGGGCTGAATCCAAGTATACTAAAATATATTTCAATTTGATACATTTATAGTTATCAAGATAATTTTTTTCAGGTCATCAAGGATGAGATAGAGATCAAAAACCCCCAGTGTTCTCGTGGGCATGGACTAAAAAAGTGTAAAATATAGTTTTCTTTAGAAGGATCAAGGGATAAATCCCAGAGAGTATGGAAAAAACCAACATAACATTAATGAAATGTATAGGTAGAAGTCTCCTAGAAACAATATGAAGGGAACCAATATATGTTTCAAATATGGATAAGATGGTTATTTGGATAATCAATGATAAAGGGAAATTAAGAAACCAACTAATGAGGAAGAATAAAAGAAGGATTTGATCAAGAATCAGCTTTCAGTGATGTTTTTATACTGCAAAGAACAACGGTGTTATGCATGATAGTGACATAAGATAAGGGTTTTTTGAGACAATAATGAAACCAACCTCCAAGGCCTAGAGATCTTGGAAGGGCATATGCTATCACTACTGCTGAGGTAGATTTCAAAAAAATTTGGTGACAGGTACACTAGTAATTCATTTAATAATAATGAATTTTATTTTTGATTTTGATTTTTTTACATTCATTTATATCTTTTAAGAATAGTAGATATTTTAAAAACCACCCCAAAAAATGTGGTTAGGGCCCTATGCCAGAACTAAAAACAGAAAACATGAAGCATCACAAGCATATAACTCCTCCACAATCAATGTTTGTTGAATAAATCTTCTATAAAATCTAATAAATATTTATTTAGTGTCGTTTTCTGACATATTTTGCATTGATTGGCTATCATTATATAACGATGACATCTACTATTAGGAGAGGGAGATCACTCATCACATCCCAAGTCATCCTTCAATTCTGTTCAATTATTAATAGGAGGATTAATATCCCATGGAATTTTTTATTCGAGAACATATATTACTTACTTATAAGAAATAATGAATATCCAAAATAATTAAGACAAAAGAATGAATGATTCTTGAATACATTACTATTTTGAAGGATTAAACTAATGTATTCCCTAGGGAATTCCTTAGCCTTTCCCTGACTGAGAGGTTGAGTTCTTAATCAAACAAATACCTAGATATTTAAAAAAAACCAAAAAATTATTACAAAATTGAAAATGTTTAGTTGGAGGAATAAAAAAATAATTTACAAGAAAATCTAAGAAATGGTTAAATGTGACTTTGTTCTTTATTGTGGGGTGTGCCCATTCTTTTTCTACAGAAGAAGGATGGTTCAATGCACCTTTGTATCAATTATCATGAAATAAAAAAAATGATACTGAAATTTATCCCCTACCACATATAGATTACTTGTTCGATCAACTACATCGGGTCCATTAGTTCCCTATGGTGTACCTTCGGTTGTCATATCCCCAGTTAAGGGTGAATAAGGAATATATTTCCAAAACAACATTTAGAAAAATATTTGGGAACTATAAGTTCTTATTGATTCCATTTGGAATCATTTATCCTCAAAAATCCTTATGGACATAATGAATAGTCATTAGGTAATACAATTAAAAATTTATGGTAGTATTTATTGAAGATATTCTTATATACTACAAAATCATGGAGGAACATGAGGATCATTTTAATATTGTGCTAATGAATTTATGAAAAGAGAAGCGATATTAAAATTATAATAAATGTGAGTTATAGATGAATAATGTATCATTATTAGGTAATATCATAACCAGTAATATGATACTTAAGTACCCTTATATGAAAAAAGAAATTGTGGAGTGGCCCAGACTAAAATAAATAATAGAGATCTATATTTTCATTATACTGTATGGATATTACCATGATTTTTTAGAAAGTTCACGTGATTTTGAAACCCAAAAACCAAAATGAATCAAAAAGGGGTGATGTTTTTCAAGACTAGTGAGTGATTGGAGATCATTAAGGATTTGAAAAAGAGGCTTATTACTATATCAGTCCATACAGTTTCCTCAAATGAGGGTCTTTTTTTTGTATAAATAAATGGTTCAAAAAGGTTTCTAGTTTTTTTTAATTCAAAATAAAAATTTGATAGCCTTTTCCCCAAGGTAGTGGAATGTTCATGATCGTAACGATCCAACACATGATCTAGAGTTTTTTTGTACTGATATTCACATTGAATATCTAGAAATATTATCAACATGGAGATAAGTGTGAAATATATGCAGTTTATAAGAGGCTCAAATATATATTCACACAGAATGAGATTAATATATTCCAACGAATATTGTTAATGATAGTCATGGACTTTGACTTCTCAATTCACTACCATCCTAGTAAATAAAAAGATCAGAAAATGGACCAAGTACAAAGGATCAAGATATTTTTTATTATGATAATTTAGAAGGTTACATTTTTCATAAAAATGTGATGGTTGGACATAGAAATTTTAAATCAAGGAACACATTCATTCCTTTCCCAAAATATTGGTCACTCATCCATTATGGAGAAGATAAATGATAATCAAAGAGATGATGCAGAAATTTAGAAGAAGGTGTAAGTTACATGAAAAGGGAGATCCTTAGAGTTAAAAATTATTAAAGGAGTTATAAGATTTGGGTCTTGACTTTTTGTACCATTAAATCCTACGATAATGAAATAGATATTGAATGATGCACATAGATCAACCTTCCCCATCCACCCATGGAGCATGAAGATGTATTGAGAAATATAGGGCAACTATAGGTTGGAAAATCTAAGGAATGAGATCACATGATATACATCAAAGATACTAGAATATTATCAAGTTAAGTATAAAAGAAACAATTCGGTGGTGGTAATGCAACCATTATCGATACCTATATAAAAATAAGAAAAAATAACTTTGGAACATGTCACTAGTCTTCCCAAGACATCAAGAGGAAATAATTGCATATCTGTTTTGGTGGATCATCTTAAAAAATGATCACTTCATTACAATTAAATAATATTTTCATACTTGATCAACATGCAAGGATATACACTAGGGAGGTGGTGAGGTTACATGGAAAAACATTATCAATTGTATCTATCCATGTTATGAGTGTTACTTATATATTTTGGAAGTGTCTCAAACATGCTCCAAATCCTAATTTATACTTCAGTGCAGCTTATCAACCCCCAAAAAATGGCTAATATGAGTGTACTATTTAATCAATAGAACATAGGTTTAGAGCATTAATGAGGGATTTTATAGGATGATGGGATCAACATCTTACTTTGGTAAAGTTCATGTAATATAATTTCATTCACTAAAACATTAAAATGCTTCCTTATGAATCTATTTTTGGAAAGATATGTATAAAACCTATATTTTGAGATGGTTTTATTGAAAAAAATCCATTGGGACCTGAAATGGTTTATGAAATGGTAGAAAAGGTCATCAACATTTAGTAACACATCAAGAATGATTAGAGTCCACAAAAGTGTTATACTGACAATCATTGATGAGACATGGAGTTTGATGTTGGGGATAATGTGTTTCCCAACATATCTATATATAATATTGTCATGTGATTATATAATAAGGATATGTTAATATCCAAGTATATTGGACCCCTGTATATTCTAAATAACATAAGAAAATTTTCTAATTGACAAGCACTCCCACCGAACATTTCTCATGTATATGATGGATTCAATGTATCTCCCTTGAGTAAGTAAATACCTGATCTCTCAGATGTACGACATTAAAAGGGGGGAACTAATGGAAAATTATATTTCTTATGAGAAGAAACTTGTGGAAATATTTTATCGTAGAGATAATGTTCTATGTAATAAGACAACTCACATTGTCAAATTACTATAGAGGAACCATAAATATGATGAGGCAACCTGAGAACTGGAGGAAGTAATAAAGCAGAAGTACCCTCACCAATTTTCACCTTAGTATGTGTTATGAAATTACAATGGTGATATTACGTAAGGTATAATAATGTGAAACCCTTACATTTTCAAAAAATACAACTATGTTCGTTATTTTATACAACACACAAAATCGAGCCTAAACAACCCCTGAATATTATGGCAGTTTTAACCTCAAAATTAAATATGTTTCTATAAATATGATTAAATAATTTATGATATTCATATAAATGTCTTACTTAATATAAATTTATTGATAAATTATTAATAAATAAGATCCTAATTTTCAATATACATTTTGTTCTACAAAATTGGTTTTATTGAAAAATGATTTTTATTTCTTTTTATGAAAAAATATTATAATTTTTTTCTAGATATTTTAGAATTATTATTTTATACAATTTACATAAATAATATGAAAATTAAATTAGGGTGAATTTTTTTAAATTTTATGAAATTATTTACTTTCCAATAAACAGTGAAAATGCCACTTTTTTGTGAAAATGTCATTTCTTTTCCAAAAATTAAGTAATATAAAAGTCCGATTATGATTTGAATTTTAATTAAAATTAAAATAAGTATTATTTATTTATAATAATAAAATTAATTAAATATAAATCATGTTTTTACTAGATTATGGTATATGTTCATTTTTTGACAAAAAAATGAATTTTTATGGAGAACCATTTTCCTTGAGTTTCATCGAACTAATTTTAAATTAAATATTACCATTTATATGAATTAAATTTGATAAATGGGTTTTAATATTTTTATTTATAATGCTAAACATTTTTTTAATAACATATTATTAGTTTTTTGGTCAAAATTAATATTAAAAAAATGTAAAAATTAATTATTATGGTCAAAGACAAAATATGGTTTTTTTGTTACATGCGCTTGTGTGAAAATTAATTTTCAGAAAAACAAGGAAAATTTTTAGATAAATTGAGTTTAATATTTATTATATGTTTTTTTATATTATCTAATAAGTCTCATTTTATTTTTATGCTTAAAGGATAAGTCACCTAGGTAAAAAACTAGTTACCGTGGGGAAAACATAAATGGTAAAAGTGAGTAACCATATTGATAAATGGAATTTTTTTAAAGATTTTTCTTTTTTATGGTAAAGTTGTGTAATAGAATTATCTTCCATATAATTTATTATTTACCAATTTTGGAGGACCTTGGTTTGAGAGTGACTTCTCATTATTGAATAGTTTTGGGTATTTAGAAAAATGTCACTCCCTAACAATTTTAAAATGGAACCTTTTATCTCCTTTTCTTAAAACATTAAAATAAATTTTCTTTAGAATATATATTCCAAAATAATTTCCATTAATCTATTACCACCTCTTAGAGGCTCTGTATTGATTATGGAATCCTCCAAGAAAATATTTTTGAATAAAACTATGAGGTTGTTTGAAGAAGAGGTATCATTCTTAATTGAGAATTTTTTTCTTTATTTATTTTTCCTCCTCCATAAAATATTATTTAACCATGACGATATAATAACATCATAAGCTACCATATTCTGATTCTTTAATATTTTAATGACATAACCGAAATCTATATCCAATTCTATAAAATGGGAAATCATTCGTGTGTACGATGGTGTAACGCCCCGACCCCAGCTACCCGGAGTCGGTGCATTACTTCGTAACATTGGCATGATCACAAAAGATCAAGTCTTGAAAGACTGATTAGTTTAGTAGCCTTGGAAACACTAGATACATTCATAAGTCTTACATTACATCATAAAGTGAAAAAATAATAACAAAGTCCTCATAGTCCACACTCATATCCTCTTCTGACTATCCATGTAGGTCATTCATAAAATACTTCTTCACATCCTGGAAAATATTAAAACATTGAAAGGGGTGAGCTCAGATGCTCAGTAAGTATAACAATATTGCGGAAGCTTTCATAAATAAACATAAAAATTTAAGGCAATGTATGACTAAAACAAAAGCCTTTTAAACTTGAACATCAACATAATATGGAAAAAGTAAAATGAGATAATGCCATTTACTTCTTCACATGGATATTCTACTGGTCGAATAATCACATGCAATACCAATAACCACTTTCATAATGATGGAATGCATAATGCCAGACTATCATAACCATTTAGTGAAGGCCTCATGCCAAGACCACAAATAAGATTTTGTCAAGGCCTCGTGCCAAGACACTAGTTTGTCTCATTAGACCTGTCGATGCATCGAGGAGCTATAGAGGGCTCCACCTGTCACTTATTAAGTCCAATGAATTCCTCATATGAACAGGTTTAAACATATCATAAACCGTAACATAATCGTATCACATAAAACATGCATAAAGGAAACATAACATTTCCACATTTCAATCACAAGACGTCAATACAACACATTGATATAATAAAAACGCTTTCAAAACCATTTTCAATACCAAAATAAAAGCAAGTTAAAACTTTGTATTTATTTTTCATTAAAAAAAGTGATGGCTTGTAGAGGAAGCCGAAACTCAAATAATGGTCACAGCGGCGGAGAAGTCGTTGTCGCCGCATAAGTACGGAAAGTAAAACATTCCCTTTTTTTCGTTTATTAAAATGCTTCTTATAAAAAAGATTCCTTTTGAATAAACTTAAAAGTCTAAGGAGTTTATACACCGTATAAAAGAAAGTTGTGTATAAAACCAAATATGCCTCAATGAAAGGAGATTGAGACAAAGTCCTTAAGAAGATCATTTTTAAAATAAAATAGATCTATTATGTGTATTCACTATAAGTACACATAAGAAATTACAAATACAAGATAGGACATAATAATATCATGACATAATTTGAAAGTAGGAGATTAACCTAAAGAAAGGAAATTGGGTTAAGAAGTTCCCTTACCTTGTGTCCTGTCCTGACTCGACCGTTCTTTAACCTCCTGAATAATAAACTAGAGTTAATTAATATTTACTTAAGAACCTTTTTCGTGTTCATTATTCCTTTTATATCCCTTATTACCATGTTATGAACATTATGTAATTATTTTAGTTAATAACGGTCGTTTTGTCGATCTTTGGTACTTTAGTCAAAAATAAACTTCTTATAATTACAAGTTGTTCATGTGGTGAAATATACATTATATCCAGAATTATATTAATGATGTAGATATCATATATATCATATATATACAGTATATACATTCATTTATAATATTATGTAACATTTAGAGGTAAGAAATGAAATGCACTGTTCATGGAGACGATAAGCCGTACGTACGCATGAACACTACTTTCATTTATATTTCGTATTTAATTGAATGAAATCATAATGATATAAATGTATAATATAATTCCAGTATAATATCATATATAATATCATTTACTCCATCCTTTATACAACCCACATGTGGCATTAACGATTCACATCACTTTGAGGGGGTGGTAGTCCGCACTTCCTAAAATGAAATTATCACGTTTACCCATAATGGAAATCACAAAGTATGCCATAAATGAGAAATACAGAAGCATAAGTAAAACATAAACATATTATATATCATATATAAATATAGTGACATCTTAATGGCCACCTTTGAAGGTGTTATTTGAGTGTTGAACAATCATCGTTTCGTGAGGCATAAATTCGCCCTCCACAGAAACCGTATGTTCTTTAACCATTAGATGTAGGTGTGTGTTATTGTAGCTCGAATCCTTCTTATAACAAAATCCTAGTATATTTAGGATACTGGTGTTGTTACAAAATAAATGAATAAAAAGAGTTTAGGGGGTTGGAGAAGAAAAATAAAACAAAACAACATTAGAGAAGACATTACCTCAAAATCGGGTAACTCTTTTTGATTTGAGCCAAAGGCTTCCTTGGGAAGCGTTCTGCCCAAAGGTAGGATTATAGGAGTAAGAGGGGGATGTTGGGAGAGTATTTGGGCAGAGGTTGGCCGATCCAAATGTCTTGAATGTGTGAATTAGGTGGTAGAGGTGGGGGCCTTTTATAAGAGGAGAGGAGGGGCACTCTTGGAAAGTAAGGAAATTTTACATTATTATACAATGATTTTCGGATTCTAAAGGTCCCACACTTATATAATTCGTGGATAAGGTGATAAGGGTACGAAATCTACCCATACAATAGTCTTTGGACAAGTGTAAGCCTTGTATTGTACATTATCTTTTCATTTTATTAAAATCATTAAATAATGAGGTCATCGCTGCATTATAATGATGTCATAAATAATTTAATTTATTTAATGTCTAAAAATTATAAAAAACATACTATGATGTAGGAAATCTTTTTAGATTTCAAATTACTATTTATAGTAAAAAATATTACTTGTATACCCCCATTTAAAAATTGTTTTAGTAAAACATTTCATGTTTGTGTCATTTTTTACTTTAACATTAAATAAAAGGTATTTATGTCATTTTCCAACTAAAGTTGCTCCATGGGGTCCCCAAGTTGACCCATGTATTTTCATGGTCGGCCATGACACATACAATGAGGATAGGACATGTTTCAAGCTCATCTCATATTATTAAAACATTATTTTTACCTTAAACTACACTAATTACCTCTAATCGCGATTAAGAACTAAAAAGTTACTATTCACCAAAAAATTATTTTAGTCTCATTGAACCACATTTTACTTCTTAATGACAACCATGTATGTCGGATTTTTGAAAATCAAATCACAGATGTGGTAATATTTCATTTAAACGAAAAATCAGTTATTTAACTACCACTTAGTGGTTTCACTATTCATCAAAAATTGAATTTTTTCAGAACAATGCCAAAATTTCACCCTAAGCTATAATAGACATTCCAAATTAAAAAATGATGTCTATTTTAAAAAATTACAAACATATAAGTTGCATTAATTAATTTTATAATTAATTCCCGCTGTCACAACAAATAGCGTGTTTTTAAGAAACAATTTATATTAAAAGATTGGCAATTGTTTATGTCCAATTTCAATGTTAAATTAATTATAATGACCACCATTGGATAAAATGGTAAAAATATATTCTAATTATACATTAAAACCACTAAATAGTATAATTTATCACTATAAATTATTTTTATTAAAAAGTTGTTTTTAAGTATTTTTCACTATTCATAAAAAATTAGAAGTTCTCAGAAAAATACCAAAAATTCAACATAGGCTAATTTCGATATTCCGAATCGAAAAATAAATTCCATTTTGAAATATAAAATTTCTATAATTTTAAAAAGTGGTTATTACTATTCATAACAGCTACTTTGATTAGTCGCGGTGTTTTAGAAATCGAAGTTTTGTACAATGCAAGCCATTGCATTATTGAATGAGAAGCGTATCGTGGAAGCTCTAGGTGTTACATTTTCCCCTCCTTCAATAAATTGCGTCCTCGCAATTTGAAATTTTTTCTTTGAAAATAATAGGATGAAAAGAGAAGATACCGTTTTGGAAAACCCACATCGGAAATAAGATTAACAAAATTTAGCCTTAATAAGAGGGAAATGGAAATAACAAAGTCACCACAAAATTATGATCTCGATAAGGAGAACATTGGTGGAAATTAGAGACATATAATTGGAGGAAAAACGTAAATATTTGTAGGGAGTGATTGAGGTCATCAATCACAATCAACTGTCAAATTGAGGGCCTCAAATCCTTCAATCAATGTTGATTTAAAATATCATCAGTTCAACAAGACATAAGGTATTAGGATAACACATTTTTTTGTTTTAATATCCCTTTACTAAAGTTTAAGAATTAATTTATTCATTGAATAAGAGATAGGTATATATATATATATATTTATTCTTGACAATTAGAGTTTCAACCATCAACTCATATTTCACTCAAAAAGATAATAGAACTCAAAAATATTATACTTATCCTAATTGTATAAGGTTACAAATGCTAACACATACCATTTAGATTAGTAAAATTATTTTGTAATAACCAGGGACTTCCTGTAGGCTTGTGGTAGGAAATAAAGGCCTGTCGCACTATGGTTGTGGGTTCGATTCCTGCAGCTTTGTCCGACGTGACGGGTTATGCCCCACCCTGCAGGTTGTCCTTTTCCTAAAACTATAGTATTATAATATTCCAAACATAATCTTCATAAATTTTTTAACCTTAAACAATACTATCCAAAGATCAACTTAATCCACTCCAACCTTTATAGTTATCCAAAATACCTCTGTCCAGACTTCCTCTAAAAGGTCTCTTAATTCCAAAATCAATTTATCAGATTCCCCAAACAAAGTAAAGTTTCTCTTATTTTCACATACTAAAAATATGATTACCTTCATCATATTAAAACCTTACTGAAACAACAAGTACTGCAGTACAATCCTTATATATATATATCACATTATTCTAATAACCAGAATATAATCCATGAGTCCAAAAGCGCCAATACGTTAATTATTCTGCTTCAACTGTAGTCACAGCATAAGATTTTCCATGATCCCTTGGCCTTTTCTGAGGTAAGTTAACCTGATTCTTAGGAAAATCAATTGCATAATTCCCCATTTCCGTACAATTGTAGCATTCAACATTGATAGCCTCTGTCTTTCCCTTGCAATCACGCGCCTGGTGACCTTTTTCTCCACATATATAACAAACTCCCATTCCTTTTAGGCAAGTACCAGGGTGATTCTTCCCACAATTATCACATAATGGAAAATCCTTCTTTCCCTTGTTCCCTTTATCTGTCTCTTGTTCCACCGTTCTCTTCTTCTCTTGATTTACTTTGTTGTCATAAGACTTAGAGAATTCCTTTTCTGTCTTGATAGCACATGAGACAATATATGCGTATGTTGAGAAAGATTGTGATACTAAAGCTCTACGGAGAAATGGTTTTAACCCATCAAAGAAACGATCAATATTACCTCTTGGGTTATGTATATAATCTGCAGCATACCTCGCCAACCTTGTAAAGTTGGCCTCATACATTGCGGCATTCTCATCCTCCTTTTGTCTTAGACTCAGAAATTGCCTTTCCATATCTGCTCGATGGTCATTAGGAAAGTATTTTTCTAAGAAAAGCTCTTTGAACTCCCTCCATTCCATATTCGATACGTCATCATCTTCCATTGTATTTTGAATCAATGACCACCATTGATCGGCATATCCGGTGAGGCGGTAAACATCCATGATAACCTTCTTCCTTTCGCCACTCCCCAAGGCATGGAATATTTTCTCTAAGGAGTTTATCCATTGCTCGGCTACTAACGGATTTGTACCCCCATTAAATGTTGGTGGTTGTTGCCTCATGAAGCGGTCTAACATTGATCCTCCACGTTGCGGATCAGGGTGCTCCATACGAGTAAGGTTATTATTAATAACCTGAGTGAGTTGTCCCAGTATGGTAATAAGTTGATCAGCACCAGTTGTATATCCAGATCCACAATAATTATCTTGAGCAGGAAGGAAATCCCTACACAGAGTGCGTGCATTGATACAGTTTCCATTCCTTCCACTAGGCGCCATTTCTAAACAATTGAATAGACTAGATTAGTTTATGAATTAAAATACATAATTCCATATTTGTAAAACACTTTACACAAATTGAACTATTTATGGATATAATCCATAATCATAAAAAGGATTGTTTTCTTTGAGGAAGTATATAATCATAACCCTTCATAGTGGTTTGTAACGAAAATGAGAATTATCCTAAGCATATCCCCCGGGAGTGTCGTAACCAAGAGTGCAGCAAGGCCCGTTGTTGTGCACCAGTTCCCATTTGAGTCTAGCTCAAAGCGGTGTTTTTGGGTTTTACCCCTAGGTACATCTGTGCCAGAGCTGCCTCTACATGCTCGTATCCAGACAGGGATGTATTGCTCGGAAAACTCACAAAATCTCTATAATACCAAAATTCTAGGAAGTTATTCTATACTAATCCTTAAAGTCTATCTTCGGGCTATGTGAACTAATCAGAGTTTATCTAAATCTAGCTTCCAGGGTTAGTACTAAACTGCCTCTGATACCAACTGTAACGCCCCAACCCCAGCTACCCGGAGTCGGTGCATTACTTCGTAACATTGGCATGATCACAAAAGATCAAGTCTCGAAAGACCAATTAGTTTAGTAGCCTTGGAAACACTAGATACATTCATAAGTCTTATATTACATCATAAAGTGAAAAACTAATAACAAAGTCTTCATAGTCCACACTCATATCCTCTTCTAACTATCCCTGCAGGTCATTCATAAAATACTTCTTCACATCCTGGAAAATATTAAAACATTGAAAGGGGTGAGCTCAGATGCTCAGTAAGGATAACAATATTGCGGAAGCTTTCATAAATAAACATAAACATTTAAGGCAATGTATGACTAAAACAAAAGCCTTTTAAACATGAACATCAACATAATATGGCAAAAGTAAAAGTAGATAATGCCATTTACTTCTTCACATGGATATTCTACTGGTCGAATAATCACATGCAATATCAATAACCACTTTCATAATGATGGAATGCATAATGCCAGACTATCATAACCACGTAGTCAAGGCCTCGTGCCAAGACCACAAATAAGATTTTGTCAAGGCCTCATGCCAAGACACTAGTTTGTCTCATGAGACCTGCCGATGCATCGAGGAGCTATAGCGGGCTCCACTAGTCACTTATTAAGTCCAATGCATTCCCCATATGAACAGGTTTAAACATATCATAAACCATAAAATAATCGTATCACATAAAACATGCATAAAGGAAACAAAACATTTCCACATTTCAATCACAAGATGTCAATAAAACACATTGATATAATAAAAATGCTTTAAAAATCATTTTCAATACCAAAATAAAAGCAAGTTAAAACTTTGTATTTATTTTTCATTAAAAAAAGTGATGGCTTGTACAGGAAGCCGAAACTCAAATAATGGTCACAGCGGCGGAGAAGTCGTTGTCGCCGCATAAGTACGGAAAGGAAAACATTCCCTTTTTGTCGTTTAGTAAAACGCTTCGTATAAAAAAGATTCCTTTTGAATAAATGTAAAAGTCAATGGGGCTTATACACTGTATAAAAGAAAGTTGTGTATAAAACCAAATATGCCTCAATGAAAGGAGATTGAGACAAAGTCCTTAAAAAGATCATTTTTAAAATAAAATAGATCTATTATGTGTATTCACTACATGTACACATAATAAAGTACAAATACAAGATAGGACATAATAATATCGTGACATAATTTGAAAGTAGGAGATTAACCCAAAGAATGGAAATTTGGTTAAGAAGTTCCCTTACCTTGCGTCCTGTCCTGACTCGACCGTTCTTTAACCTACTGAATAATAAACTAGATTTAATTCCTATTTACTTAAGAACCTTTTTCATGTTCATTATTCCTTTTATATCCCTTATTACCATGTTATGAACATTATGTAATTATTTAAGTTAATAACGGTTGTTTTGTCGATCTTTGGTACTTGAGTCAAAAATAAACTTCTTATAATTACAAGTTGTTAATGTGGTAAAATATCCATTATATCCAGAATTATATTAATGATGTAGATATCCTATATATCATATATATACAGTATATACATTCATTTATAATATTACGTAACATTTTGAGGTAAGAAATGAAATGCACCAATCATGGAGACGGTAAGACGTACGTACGCATGAACGCTACTTTCATTTCGATTTCGTATTTAATGGAATGAAATCATAATGATATAAATGTATAATATAATTCCATTATAATAGCATATATAATATCATTTACTCCATCCTTTATACATCCCACATGTGGCATTAACGATTCACATCACTTTGAGGGGGCGGTAGTCCGCACTTCCTAAAATGAAATTATCGCGTTTACCCATAATGGAAATCATAAAGTATGCCATAAATGAGAAATACAGAAGCATAAGTAAAACATAAACATATTATATATCATATATAAATATAGTGACATCTTAATGGACACCTTTGAAGGTGTTATATTAGTGTTGAACAATCATCGTTTCGTGAGGCAGAAATTCTCCCTCCACAGAAACCGTATGTTCTTTAACCATTAGATGTAGGTGTGTGTAATTTTAGCTCAAATACTTCTTATAAAAACATCATAGTATATTTAGGATAATTGTGTTGTTTCAAAAGAAATGAATAAAAAGAGTTTAGGGGGTTGGAGAAGAAAAATAAAACAAAACAACATTAGAGAAGACATTACCTCAAAATCGGGTAACTCTTTTTGATTTGGGCCAGAGGCTTCATTGGGAAGAGTTATGCCCAAAGTGAGGCTTATAGGAGTAAGAGGGGGATGTTGGGAGAGTATTTGCGCAGAGGATGGCCGAGCCAGATGGCTTGAATGTGTGAATGAGGTGGTAGAGGTGAGGGCCTTTTATAAGAGGAGAGGAGGGGCACTCTTGGAAAGTAAGGAAATTTTACATTATTATACAATGATTTTTCGGATTATAAAGGTCCTAAACTTATATAATTCGTGTATAAGGTGATAAGGGTTCTAAATATATCCATAAAATAGTCTTTGGACAAGTGTAAGCCTTGGATTTTACATTATCTTTTCATTTTATTAAAATCGTTAAATAATGAGGTCATCACTGCATCATAAAGATGTCATAAATAATTTACTTTATTTAATGTCTAAAAATTATAAAAAAAATACTATGATTTAGGAAATCTTTTTAGCTTTCAAATGACTATTTATAGTCAAAAATATGACTTTTATTACCCCATGTAAAAATTGTTTTAGTAAAATATTTCATGTTTGTGTCATTTTTTACTTTAACATTAAATAAAAGGTATTTATGTCATTTTCCAAATAAAGTGGCTCCACAGGGTCCCCAAGTTGACCCATGGATTTTCATGGTCGGACATGGAACATCCAATGAGGGTAGGACATGTTTCAAGCTCATCTCATATTATTAAAACATTATTTTTACCTTAAACTACACTAATTACCTCTAATCGCGATTAAGAACTTAAAAGTTACTATTCACCAAAAAATTATTTGATCTCATTGAACCACATTTTACTTCATAATGACAACCATGTATGTCGGATTTTTGAAAATAAAATCATAGAAGTGGTAATATTTCATTTAAACGAAAAATCAGTTATTTAACTACCACTTAGTGGTTTCACTATTCATCAAAAATTGAATTTTTTCAGAACAATGCCAAAATTTCACCCTAAGCTATAATTGATATTCCGAATTCAAAAATGATGTCTATTTTACAAAATTACAGAAATATAAGTTGCATTAATTAATTTTATAATTAATTCCCGCTTTCACAACAAATAGCGTGTTTTTAAGAAACAATTTATATCAAAAGATTTGCAATTGTTTATGTCCAATTTCAATGTTAAATTAATTATAATGACCACCATTGGATAAAATGGTAAAAATATATTCTAATTATACTTTAAAACCACTAAATAGTATAATTTATCACTATAAATTATTTTGATTAAAAAAGTTGTTTTTATGTATTTTTCACTATTCATAAAAAATTACAAGTTCTCAGAAAAATACCAAAAATTCAACATAGGCTAATTTCGATATTCCGAATCCAAAAATGAAGTCCATTTTGAAATATAAAATTTCTATAATTTTAAAAAGTGGTTATTACTATTCCTAACGGCTATTTTTATTTGTTGCGGTGTTTTAGAACTCGAAGTTGCGTATAGTGCAAGCCATTGCATTATTGAATGAGAAGCGTATCGTGGAAGCTCGGGGTGTTACAGATGGACTACCACCTTGTAAACTGAGGTAATTAGTTTTCTATCATCAACACATAGATGTATTTTTGAGTATGTATTTAATATATATATATATATAATGTTATTTAAATATTTATCATTATTAAATATTAATATATAATATATTTTATAACATTTCCATTTATTTATAGATGATAAAATCTACAATGTGTATGTTTAGACTACCACCACCATAAAGTAATCTGACTCTTTTTTCATTATCATATCACCTGGATGGAATATAAAAATTTATTTAAAGAAATAATAAGTCATTTATGATTTAATTATAATTCATAAAAGGTTAAATAATACTTACATTATTTCAATCATGATCATTGAAAAATGGAAATGTTACTCATGCGTGCGTAGGATCTACCATCTCCATGATTATAAAATTGTTCATTATTCATAACCATCCTTCATGATTGGTTTTAAAAGTATAATTTATATATAAAAATAATAATTATTTCATGATCATTATTCTACATATTATTCAATAATGTCTTCTTTGGTCATTTGAAACCTAAATAATTCATTTTAGACATATTATATAAATATCATCAAAACATATAACGTGAAATTAATTAATTTTGTAACTGAATATGGAATGGTAAAAAAAATAAAATAAATATAAAACAAACATGACAAAGGTTTTTCATAATTTTAATAATTAACATGATTTTATTATTATTCATGTTAAGGAAAACATGTGATGAGACAGGTTCAAAGTAATGGATATCTCTAAACAACAATTTTTGATTGGGTTATGTCCTCTCCCTCTAATTCACATTACATCTCTATTTAATGTTATGGAATGATTTTAAATTATGTATAATTTTCATTCACATATATAACATGATGTTTCCCTACCATTGATTGGGTAATACACTACTAATGATTTTTCCCAAATTTTGTCTTTAATAAACCCCTTTTTATAATGACATGAGGCATGATTATGCAACCCATTTTCTAACTATTGTTAATTCTCAGTTTTATACCTTATGACTGATTTAATTTTTTATGTAACAAATTATCATTATCATGTTTTATGGGTGATTTCATATATCAATCCAATTAATTTGGTAATGATATAATCTATTGAGATGTTATGTACAGGGTTAGGGAGTAAACCTAATCCACTATATGATACTATTTTCCATGTGATGTTGTCCTAGATGTTATCCTTCAGTTATACTTATTTCAAATTTTTTGTTTCTTACACAGTTTCTCTATTCCCATTATCTTATGATACCATATTATTCATATTACACTCCAATGTGAGTAGTCATTGTCCTTATATTTTTTATATCATGTTATATCTTTGACTCACACAACATGTTTCCGTATCATGTTCATTCCCTTACTAGGATTTTAGATCAACACATTTTTCTATATATTCTATAGGTTATCCCATTTAGTTTTAGGAGATCAAAGTGATTTATGATCTCATTATGGACATTAAAATAAATATTCTTTTAATTTTGATGTCTTACGTAATTATTCTTCTAAAGACACTATACCTTTTGATCCTTTAGTCTTATTCCATGTATATTTTCTAAAAAAACGTGTAATAAAGTGTGTAAAATGCTTGGGTCTTTATACAAACTATGTTATATGATACGAGTTTGGATAGATGGTTGTAATTTATTTTATTATCATCAAGATGAGATAACATTAGATGGATGTACTACCCCTCCATATTGAATATATATGTATGAGATTCCATGGTCTCCGAGGATCTGTCGTGTACAACCATGGTTATATAGACTTCTTAGGGTAATACCAAAGGAATATATGAATACCCTTGATGACTATTAGTTTCCTATCATTAACTCCTAGGGATAAAAAAACATCCTAATACCTATTTATTTACAAGGTTCACCCCTATGAATCAACCATGACGCCTAATAACTATTGATCCCATATGATTTCCTGACATAGACCAACATCGTGCATGAAGAATATTGATTTCCAAGGGTTCCCCCTATGAATTGGTGATGATTATAGACAACTATAAATTTATTGAGACCATATCTTAATAATTTTTGATGATTCCTAATAACTATTTATCACCTTGCATTATCTCATAGGGGATGAATTCTAGACTACTACTATGGGATTCCTTTGATTTCTCCTTAGACCTAGTAGTTATTATTTATACTATGAGGGTTCCTAGGATACTTCCAAGGATTAAATATTTGTAACTACTACTATACATCCAATGGTATTGATAATGGATGAATCGGTTATATCACATTCTTAGAGACACTATGGCACTGACTGAAGTTGGTATAGTTGATCTAGTGTATTACGTCAAAACATACGAATCTATGATGTTAATTTTATTTACCCTTAAAAATATATTTATTTATTTAGTTGAGAAGGAAATATACACAAATATTTAATATACTATTTATATCTGTTACGGATTTGGAGGTTCACTATTTAGTTATACTAATACCATTCTCTGGAGGCCATGGAACTTGAGAACCCAAGAAAATATTCATTGGTCATAGGTTCAGGATGGTTAGGGGACTGAAGTAGCTTGATCTATTTAGATAGATCAAACATGATTTTATAATTAGATGTGTCGGGGCTCAAGGATGAAAGTGGTGCCTTGATGTATTTTTGTTATTTTAATTAATGTATATATGTGATTGGCACAATGGGTGATCAGTGTTATATTCTAGCATGATCATGAGTTTGTATGACTGCTTATTGTTTCATATTCATTTAATGTGGCATGTAATTTTTTAATATTGAAAACACTTTTATTGTTTATTATTTATGGACAATTTTTAGTTATTTTTATGTTATTGAGCACTCTAATAAGGGGTATAGTCTCTACACTATCATACCACAGACCCTTATTTCTAGTTGGTAGACTATGGTTCATAGGGTGGCATGCATGGGGTCACACGACCACTAGATCCGATTACTATTCAGAGTGAAATGGATTGGGGACATAAAACCTTTTAACTTTTAAACCTTATAAATCTAATTATAGAATAAAAATTCATCTCCATTGTAAAATATGGGTGTTATATTTGACTCCGTCTAGAAATTTCATCCCCAAAAATATCATGGGAATAATTTTTGGAATATTCGAGGGGAATGATTGAAACTCTAATCAGTACAACCTCCCCCTTGGGGTTTTTATACAATCCAGTGTAATGAGATTGCATTGAGGGCCAAAATAATACAACTCCCTGGTTTTTTCTTAGTAAAAAACTCTTCCATATTTAGAAAAAAATATTTTTTAAACACACAGTTACTCAGCATGAGTGAGAGAATAATAGATACTAATTACCAATAAAAATATTCTAAATTAAATCAAAGGTATTCAATATTATAATAGACCCATGAGAGTAAATGAAGGTTTGTAGTGTTGTATAAATATATGGAAATTCCTACCCCATAGACTCCCCGATTGAAATTATCTCTTATAATTTGTTCAAATCATGTTAATGATTTATTTCCGGACCACTCACTTATCCATGTTCCAGAACTAGGATTTAAGAGGGATTTTAGGATAAAAGAGGGGAAAAATTATTTTTTCAAATAAATAGCTTCCCAAAAAATGTTTAGTTTCCCAGAAATGATTATCTCTTATAGTAAGTACTGTTATGGAAAAAAAATTGGTGTTGTGAATTTATTTTTATCCAGCCATGCATGAGTTTACTTAATCATGATCAAATCAACATTTTTCCTAGTAAACCATGAATATTTTAAAATATATCAAATGATATCTATTTTTTATAAATTTTATGTGAAACTCTTCAGAGACTCCTAAGATACTTGATTGGACCAATTTATAACATGATATGATATTTAGCATCACTTTTTTTTTGAGTTTTTAGGGATAAAAACCCATTACGTTATTTCCATCCAAAATTTACCCATAATATAATTAAAATCCCTAACTATAATTCATTTACTATTCCAACATAATCATTCAACCCTTAATCTAATTATTTTTTTAGAAATTTAATAACATCCAAATGTTACTTCAAAATTAAAGAGATCATCCAAATTTATCAAATATCTACTCTATTGATAATTTCATACCAATTAATTTCTAATGTTTAAAATAAAACCATTTTTTAAATAAAATAAAATAATAGTTCCCCATACCCCAATCCCCCAAAGGTTCATTTTAGTTTAATACACAGACCCTTCATCAAGAATTATCATTCTCTATTCTTATTTATGTGGCCTGTATACCCATTTTTGGGCACTAAATGACCTAATATCAAAGGACTATATTATCCCTCAGATTTAATGGTAGATTTTCGGTATGATGATCACACGACTACCAAAAAAACATTATTAATATGACATGAATGTTGATGAATTATTCCTCATTCCCATCAATAAGCTATCATTCATTAACTATCTTCTATTCATCCATTTACACTTCCATTAGTGACCATAAACTAAAATAACCCATTGTGTTAGTCTTTATTTGAACACTATTCAATATGTAACCTCACATAATGGAGTATAACTGATCAAAACATTCATAATCATGATTCCATGTCACATTCATTTTTTATTATCATATGTATTCAGCCTATTTTAGAAATAATTGTTTCTCACAACATGGAACAAAAATATGTGAATACCTTGAGATTACCCTTATCTTTGATTCCACAATTAACTTCTAATCAAACTTTCTTGATAGAATGAAATAAGACACTATAGTAAAATATAAAAAAAATGTTTATGATATAAATTAAGCCATGGATATTTAATAGGAGAATCCCTAACCAAAATAGAGCTGTTATTCTGAGAGAATGAAAATTAAAAATTTCATAAAATAATAAATAAATATTTGGGTTTGAGTGAGAACTCTAACTCATGACAACCAAATAAAATTATTTACTCTTAAAAATAAATCACAAAATATTTCAAAAAGAATTTATACAAAATAATACATTTCACCAAGTGAATGTTCCATTCTTTAATAAAATATTTCCTCCGAAGATCATCTTTAACTGTTTCCTCAAAGTAGATTATCATTTTATTCCAAGCCTTAGTATACTCTACATGGAAAAATTCACCTAATTGAATCCAACAAATTAGGATTCAGTCATGAGAAATAATTAATTTCTCACCTTAATAATCCTCTTGTTTTACTTCTCATGTGAATAATTTTATCTTCATTCACTTATACCCTTTTCTTGGACCGTATCCATGGGGAGAAGGTAGGGGAATTATAGATATTCAGTTTAAGGATTCATAAGGGAGGTGGAACCCCATTTTTTGGATTTTATTTATGATAAGTAGATCCACTATGTAACGCCCTGACCCCAGTTACCCTGAGTTGGTTCATTATTACATAACATTGGCATGATCACAAGAAAGATCAAATCTCGAAAGACCGATTAGTTTAGTATCCTTGGAAACACTAGATATATTCATAAAGTTTTACATTACATCATAAAAATTAAAACTACAACAACATAGTCTACATAGTCCACAATCTTATCCCCTCATACTATCCCAGCAGGTCATTCATAATTTCCTTCTTCATATCCTGGGAAAAATAAAACATAGAAAAGGGGTGTGCTCAAATGTCCAGTAAGGATAACAATATAGCGGAAACTTATATAAATAAGAATAAACATTTAAGGCAATGTATAAATAAAAAAATGCCTTTTAAACATGAAAATCAACATATCATGGAAAAAATAAAATGAAATAATTTCCATTTACTTATTCACATGGATATTCTAGTAATCAAATAATCAGATGCAATATCAATAACCACTTTCATAATGATGGAATGCATAATGCCAGACTATCATAACCTCATAGCCAAGGCCTCGTGCCAAGAATACAAATACAATTTTGTCAAGGACTTGTGCCAAGACACTAGTTTGTCTCATTAGACCTACCGATGCATCGAGGAGCTATAGCGGGCTCCACATATCACATATTAAGTCCAATGCATTCCCATATGAAAAGGTTTAAACATTACATACACATTCGTATTAAAACTAGCATACGAAATGTTAATACTTCTTCCATAAACCATGAAGGGTATAAAAATAACACATCCACATTAAAACATATCAAAAAACCTTCAATACAATATAGAAGTTTTGTATCATAATAAATTAACTTCATGTAAGCGTAAAATCCATCAAAGGATGTTGACATAGATGAAATCAAAACTCTCTTTAGAGAAATATCTCTTTCTATTTTGAAATCATTTAAGAGTCATATATTTATAAAATAAAACATTTTCTTTGAAAATATTCTCATAAGATTGTAAGGTAATCTTAGACTATTTTATAACGGTGAAAAATAGCCACACCTGCCGTATAAGTTAAAAAAACATTTTTACCTTAATTCTGTCGAATAGGATAAAAATGACCTTTTTTGGAAAACGATGGAAAGATTCCTTTATAAACCACTTATAAAAGTCAACAAGGGTATAAATGACTTTAAACCATTTTCAGGTTAATAGAAAAAATGTTTTGAAATACATTTTTAAGAAACATGGATGTGGATGATAAAGAAATCCCAGTAGATTATTACGTATAAACAACCTCGGATAATGAAGAGATTGTGAAATAAACCCTTACCTTGTACTTTTCCTTGGTTAAGGGTAGGTTAACCTCTTGTATAATGGTGAAATAATTGTTATTAAATTATAAAATAATCATATACATTTATATAATATCATATATGATCTTTTAACATTTATTTGTTAATAATATCTTAGAATTATCGTCGTTTCGAGTGTTAACTTACTCATTTTATTTTATATTTTTTGTTACATAAGTCGTGTTTGTCATGGATAGGTTGTATCTTATTCATATACATAATGATATTAAGTCCCTAAACATTATTATTAATCTTAAAATGATAATTATACTTGAATGGATATGATGGAGAATGAATCTCATCGCGTTCGTGGAGATGGTAGTCCGTACGTACGCACGAGTGACAATATCATTCTTTTGATATTAAGATAATATTTAATTGGATGGTATATCATATATACAGAATAATTATCATGTTATATTTATCATTTAAATGAATTACAAATCATTATTATATCCATCCAAATAATAATGTATTGAATGACAATTACACCACGACGTGGAGACGGTAAGACGTACGTACGCACGTATGGCGAAATGTCATTAAAAGGATGGATAGAATACTGAATATGGTTGTAACATGTTTATAATAACATCATTGTAAATATAATATACTGGATTTATTTTTTTATAATGGTAATAACAAAGATAGACGAAGTGGAAGAAGAAAGGAACTTGAAAATGGGTGGTGAAATCATTACCTCTTCTTCGGGTTCTTTCTTTTGATTTGATCCAAAGGACTCCTTAGGATGTCTTTATGACTAAATAAAGGCCTCTAGGATGAGTTTAGGGAATTTAAGAGAGTATTTGGGCATGGTTTGGCCGAACCAAAAGGCTTTGAAGGTGTGAATTAATGAGAAGTAGGAGTGTCCTTTTATAAGAGGGGTGAGAGGCACCTTTGGAAAAGATAGAAATATTATTTTATAATAAATTTATATTCGGTTTCTAATGGATCTAAAATGGATTATTTATAGTTTAAGGTTGTTATAGGACAAAAAAAACTCAAACAATAGGATTTAGACAGGTTTGGATTAATATTTTAACCATATCTTTAAGTATTAACTCTTAGTTAATTTGTTTCACTTTTACAATGTCTCTTTGTATTTTTATATTATATGGTTAATAAACTTACTATATAAATCCAATAAACCCACAAGTGGTCCATTAATGATAAAAATATCATGATATAAGTCTCTTGGCCAATCCTTAGAGTTTTAGGAATTTAATTTCAATTAATAATATAATATTTGTTTTAAAAACTATTTTATGTCAATTTTGACACTATTTAATAATTGATTTTTATAAAAATCATTACAGAATTATTACATCAAACAAAGTTAATTAAATCAATCCAAACATGTCATATTATCCAATAAAATTATTTTTATTTATAAAAAGTCTCAAATCACATTTATTTGGTTATTTATAATATCAATTATTCTAATGTTTCATTAATTAGGTAATTACTGCATCAACATTTTGTCATAAATAAATTAAATTATATAATGTCTAAAAATTATAAATAATATAACATTATGTATGAAATCGTTTTATCTTTCTAATTAAAATTTATAGTCTAAAATCCCACATATATAACCCTATGTAAAAATTGTTTTTATAAAAGATATATGCTTATGTCATTTTTGTATTTATTTTAACTTAATTAAAATAACGTGTCCCTATCACCTACAAGTGGCTCCATGGGGTCCCAAAATCGACCCAAAGATTCTCAGGGTTAGAAATGCATCCAGAAATAATGTTAGGACATGTTTTAGGGTAATTTATTATTATTATAATATTATTTTTTAACCCTTATTTACCGGATTTACCCTTTAACCATGGTAAATAAAATATTTACCGAAGAAATTATTCAAAATGTCTAAAAATAAAAGTTACCTATTTACAAAATATGGGAATCATGATTCCAAATATGGAATCCATTTTTCCAAATTCAAAACACATAAGTGGCAGAAATTAATTTAAAATTAATTCCCGCTGTCAAAATAAAAAGCGTGTTTTTTAGATATAATGACTATCAAAAGATTGATACTTGATTATGTCTGGTTTAATTGTGAAATTATTTCCAATGAACAAAATTGTATTAAATGGTAAAAATATATTCTAAATATACTTTAAAACCACTCAAATTCATAATTTATCACTATTAATTATTTTGATTAAAAAAGTTGTTTTTAATTAAAATTTAGTAATTTTCACTATTCATCAAAATATTAAAGTTATCCGAAAAGTACCAAAATTTCACCTTATGCTAAATTCGATACTCCTAATCCAAAAATGAAGTCCATTTTGAGAAATTAAATTTCTAAAATTTTAAAATTTCGGTATTACTATTCATAATGACTAGTTTGATTGGTTGTGGTGCGTGTTAGAACTCGATGTTGCGTACAACACACGCTATTGCATTATTCAAAGAGAAGCGTACCGTAGAAGCTTGGGGTGTTATATTCTACCCACCTTCAAATAATTTCATCCTCAAAATTTCTAGAATACTACCGCATGAAAAGACTCGTGTGGTTCTTCATCCTAAGTTCCTCGGGTTCCCACGTTGTCTCTTCCATCTTATGGTTTCTCCACAAGACTTTTACCAGACAAGTCGTCCGGTTTCTCAGTACTTGTTCTCTCGTATCAAGAATTATGACGGGCTCTTCACAATAAGATAGATCAGGTTCCTGTTCTAATTCCTCATAGGTGAGTACATGCGTTGGGTCAGGCATGTATTTCCTCAATAGTGATACATGGAACATATCGTGAAAATTGGAGAGGCTTGGCGGCATTGCCAAACGGTAAGCTATAGCCCCAATTCGTTCTAGATTTTCGAAAGGTCCGATGTAGCAAGGACTCAATTTACCTTTCTTACCAAAACGTATGACTCCCTTCCATTGAGATACCTTCAGGAAAACATGATCACCGACTTGAAATTCCAAATCCTTCTATCGATTATAGACATAGCTCTTCTGCCTACTTTGAGCTTATTTGATATGGTTTTTGATTAACTTCACCTTTTCCATCGTTTCCTCCACAAGTTTTGGGCCTACAAGTTTTCTTTCACCAACGTCATCCCAACAGGTTGGTGTGCGACATCTCTTTCCGTATAATGCTTCATATGGTGCCATCTGAATACTCGAATAGAAGCTATTGTTATAAGAAAATTCTACCAGAGGTAAATATTGATCCCACATACCCTGAAAGTCAAGTGAGCAGGATCTCAACATGTCTTCTATGGTTTGAATAGTTCAGTCTGATTGTCCATCTGTTTGAGGGTGGTAGGTAGTGCTCAAATGAAGTTCAGTATCCAAGTCTTTCTGAAGACTTTTCCAGAATCTTGAAGTAAAACGGGGATCACGATCATAAAAAATCGATAGGGGTACTCCATGAAGTCTCACAACATCATTAATATATAGTCTTGCTAGTCGTTCAAGCGGCAAATCTTCCCTTATAAAAAAAATGTGCTGACTTGGTAAGACGATGAACAATGACCAATATTGCATCTTTCCTTCTAGGTGTCTTTGGTAGCCCCATGACAAGGTCCATCGTAATATTGTCCTATTTCCACTCTGGTATGGGAAGAGGTTGCATGACTTTTCTAAATTATTGCCTTCCAGCTTTCACTTGTTGAAAAACCATACATCTTGACACAAAATCAGCAATCTCCCTCTTCATGTTGTCCCACAAAAAATGTTCCTTCAAATCTCTATACATTTTGGTGCTCCTAGGGTGTATAGAGAAATTGGAACTATGAGCATCATCCAAAAATTCCCTTTTTAGATCAGGTATATCGGGAACAAAAAATCTCTTCCTGAATTTCAAAATTCCTTCTTCATACAAAATGTCTCTCAATATCCCATCATTCACAGATTTAATCATCATTTGAATTTCTTCATCATCAGTCTGAGAACTCTTAATCCTTTCTAGTAAATATTATTTGTCAACCATTTGAAAAAGTATTGATGTTTCACCTTCCCTGGTTATTCCCATGTCCATCTTCACTAGATCCATGAAAATTAGATCCCTTTCAATTCTCATATTCTTCAAAACTCAATGATATTTTCTACTCAAAGCATTTGTCACCTTGTTTTCTTTCCCGGGGTGGTAGTGTATCATACAATCATAATCCTTGAGTAATTTAAGCCATCTCCTTTTCCTCATGTTGAGTTCTTTTTGTGAGAAAATATACTTCAAACTCTTGTGATCAGTATAAATCTCACATTTTTCACCATAGAGGTAGTGCCTCCATATCTTCAAAGCAAAGATCATAGATTCTAACTGAAGATCATGAGTAGGATAGTTTTGTTCATGAATTTTCAACTATCGTGATGCATAGGCAATAACCCTATCATTCTGCATAAGGACACAACCAAGTCCTTTCTTTAATGCATCACTATAAATAACAAACCCATCATTCCCCGATGGTAGAGTAAATATAGAAGAATTGACTAATATTCTCTTCAGTTCTTCAAAACATTCTTCACACTATTTTGTTCGAAAAAATTTAACCCCTTTATGTGTGAGCTTCGTTAATGGGTTAGCCAATTGGGCAAAATTATGGACGAAACGTCGATAATAACTTTCCAAACCAATAAAACTGCGTACCTCAGTTTTACTCGTAGGTGCTGGCCATTCTTGGATTGCCTTGGTTTTAGAAGGATCAACAAGGATTCCCTCTTTAGAGACAATATTTCCAAGAAAAAAAATCTCCTAAAGCCAGAATTCACACTTGCTAAACTTCCGATATAATTCATGTCTTCCCAAAGTCTTCAGGATAGTGCGCAAGTGATTTTCATGATCTTTGTAGCTTTTGGAGTATACCATGATATCATCAATAAACACCACCACAAATGCATCGAGATATTCCTTGAAAACTCTATTTATCAGATCCATGAATACATAGGGTGCATTAGTCAGCCTAAAAGGCATTACCGTATACTCTTAATGCTCATACCTGGTTCGAAATGCTGTCTTCGGAATGTCTTCATTCTTCACACACAACTGATGGTATCCAGTTCGAAGGTCAATCTTTGAAAAGTATTGAGCTCCATGCAGTTGGTCAAATAAATCATCAATGCGAGGTAGGGGATACTTTTTCTTTATTGTTATAGTATTGATCTCCCTATAGTCGATACATAACCTCATAGATCCATCTTTCTTTTTAACAAAAAGAATAGGGGCTCCCCATAGAGAAACACTAGGGTGAATAAATCCTTTATTACTCAATTCCTCTAGTTGTTTCTTTAGTTAAAATAATTATACAGTGGCCGTTCTATAAGGGGTCTTCGATATATGCCTTGATCCCGGAATTAAATCAATGGAAAACTCAACTTCTCGTTCTGGAGGATGTCCAGGTAAATCTTCTGGAAACACATCTACATATTCTTTCACAATAGGTACATCCTCTATTTGAAAATTCATTTCCTCACCCATAGTCATTTCATTCTCTTCCTCCACAATAATTGAATTTTGTTGAGCTACTGGGGGTGGATCTAGATAAGAATTAGGTGGTGACGATTCTGCCCTAAAGATAAGGTGTTCCTTATCATCATCATCAAAAATCGTAACCTCCTTATTCTTAAAATAAACATTCGCATCATGGTCCCAAATCCTGTCCATACCAAGGATTATATCAAACTCAATCATAGGTATGACGGTGAGATCAGCAGATAAAGAACATTTATGTGCTCTAATGGGGACTGATTCACAAAACTTTGTTGCAATGATACTTCCCTTAGGAGTTTTAACTGACAACTCCATTGTTAAATAAAATTGGAAATATCTAATTTTCTTAGAAAACTAGGAAGATATGAAACAATGCAATGATCCATAATCAAATAATGCATTTTCTAAACTTGAGGAAACCATTAAATTACCTGCCACCACGTCTTTCAGAGCTTCTACCTCAGCAGTAGTGATTGCATAATCTTGGAATTGATCCCTTGGCCTTTTCTTAGGTAAGTTCCCCTGACGCTTAGGACATCCATTTGCATAATTTCCCATCTCCCTGCAATTGTAGCACTGAACATCTGTAGCTTCCTTCTTCCCTTTGCAATCAAGAGCTTGGTGGCCTTTTTCACCACACTTTTAACAGACACACATTCCTTTTAAGCAAGTAACGAGGTGTTTCTTCCCACATTTACTGTAGGATGGATATTCAACTTTTCCCTTCTTCCCTTTATTTCCATTCCCAGATTGATCAGTAGATCTCTTCTTCTCTTGCTTTTCATTAAAGTCATATGACTTAGAGAATTCATTCTCTTTCTTGATAGCACATGAAACAATGTCTTCGTACGACGAGAAGGATTGTGAGACTAATGCTCTACGGAGAAATTGTTTTAACCAATCAAATAAATGATCAATCTTACTTCTTAGGTTACATATATAATCTCCAGCATACCTTTCTAACCTTGTAAAGTTAGCCTCATACTTTGCGACATTCGCATCCTCTTTTTTTCTCAGACTCATAAATTGCCTTTCCATATCTGCTCAATGGTCATGAGGAAAGTATTTTTCCAAAAACAAATCTTTGAACTCCCTCCATTACATATTTTATACTTCATCATCTTCATTTGTGTTGTGAATCAATGACCACCATTAATTAGCATCTCCAGTGAGGCGGTAACTTCCATGATAACTTTTTCCCTTTCACTACTCCCCGAATCGTTAAATATTTTCTCTAGGGAATTTATCCATTGCTCAGCTACTAAGGGATTTGTACACCCATTGGACGTTGGTGGTTGTTGCCTCATGAAGTGATCTAACATTGAACATCCACGCTGCGGATAAGGGTGCTCCATACGGGTAAGGTAATTATTCCTAACCTGAGTGAGTTGTCCTAGTATGGTGATTAGCTAATCGGCACCAGTTGCGTTACCAGCTCCACTATAATTATCTTGAGCAGGATGGAAATCCCTACATGGAGTGCATGCATTGATACAGTTTCCATTTCTTCCACTAGGCACCATTTCTAAACAATTGCATAAACTAGATCAGTTTATGAAGAAAAATACATAATTCCATACTTATAAATCACTTAACATAACTTGAACTATTTATGGATATAATCCATAATCATAAAAATGTTTTCTTTGAGAAAGCATATACTCATAATCCCTTCATAATGATTTGTAAATAAAATGAGAGTGATCCTAAGCAAATCCCCCAGGTGTGTCGTAACCAAGAGTGCAACAAGGCTCGTTGTCGTGCACGAGTTCCCATTCCAGTCCAGCTCAAAGCGGTGTTTTCGGGTTTTACCCTTAGGTACATCTTTTCCAGAGCCGCCTCTACCTGCTCCTATCCAGACAGGGATGTATTTCTCTGAAAACTCACAAAATCTCTACAATACCAAAATTATAGGATGTTCTTCTATACTAATCCTCAATGTCCATCTTAAATCTATGTGCTCTAATCAAAGTTTATCAATATCTAGCTTCCATGGATTATACTAAACTTCCTCTGATACCAACTATAACGCCCCAACCCCAGTTACCCAGAGTCGGTGCTTTATTACATAACATTGGCCTGATCACAAGAAAGATCAAATCTCGAAAGACCGATTAGTTTAGTAGCCTTGGAAATACTAGATATATTCATAACGTTTTACATTACATCATAAAAATAAAAACTACAAAAACATAGTGTCCATATTCCACACTATTATCCCCTCATACTATCCAAGTAGGTCATTCATAATTTGGTTCTTCATATCCTGGGAAAAATAAAACATAGAAAAGGGGTAAGCTCAAATGCCTAGTAAGGATAACAATATAGTAGAAACATTCATAAATAAGAATAAACATTTAAGGAAATGTATAACTAAAACAAAATCCTTTTAAACTTGAACTTCAACATAGCATGGTAAAATAAAATGAAATAATTGTCATTTACGTATTCACATGGATATTCTACTAATCGAATAATCACATGCAATATCAATAACCACTTTCCTAATGATGGAATGCATAATGCCAGACTATCATAACCACATATCCATGGCCTCGTGCCAAGACTACAAATAATATTTTGTCAAGGCCTTGTGACAAGACTCTAGTTTGTCTCATGAGACCTACTGATGCATCGAAGAGCTATAGCGGTCTCCACCTATCACATATTAAGTCCAATGAATTCCCATATGAAAAGGTTTAAACATAACATAAACATTCGTATTAAAACTAGAATAAGAAATGTAAATACTTCATCCATAAACCATAAATGGGATGAAAATAACACATCCACAGTCAAACATATAATAAAACCTTCATTACAATATAGATGTTTTGTATCATAATAAATCAACTTCAAGTAAGTGTAAAATCCATCAAAGGATGTTGACATAGATGAAATCAAAACTCTTTTTATAGATATATCTATTTCTATTTTGAAATCATTTAAGAGTTATATTTATAAAATAAAACATTTTCTTTGAAAATATATTTATAAGCTTGTAAGGGAAGCTTCGACGATTTTATAACGGCAGAAAATAGCCTCACCTGCCGTATAAGTTTAAAAAAACATTCTTACCTTAATTCTGTTGAAAAGGTTAAAAAGATCCTTGTTTCAAAAACGACGGAAATATTCCTTTATAAACCACTTATTAAAGTCAACAAGGGTATAAATGACTTTAACCCATATTATAGTAAATAGTAAAAATGTTTTGAAATACATTTTTAAGAAACATGGATGTGGATGATAAAGAAATCCGAGTAGATTATTACGTATAAACAACCTCGGATAATGAAGAGATTGATAAATAAACCATTACCTTGTACTTCTCCTTGGATGAGGGTAGGTTAACCTCCTGTATAAAGGTGAAATAATTGTTATTAAATTATAAAATAATCATATACTTTAATATGATATCATATATGATATTATAACATTGATTTGTTAAAAATATCATAGAATTATCGTCTTTTCGGGTGTTAACTTACTCATTTTATTTTATATTTTTTGTTATGTAAGTTGTGTTTGTCATGGAAAGGTTGTATCTTATTCATATCCAGAATTATATTAAGTTCTTAAACATTATTATTAATCTTCAAATGAGAATTAGGCTTGAATGGATACGATGGAGAATGAATGTCGTCGCGTTCGTGGAGACGGGAGTCCGTACGTACGCACGAGCGACAATATCATTATTTTGATATTAAGAAAATATTTAATTGGATGGTATATATATACAGAATAATTATCATGTTATATTTATCATTTAAATGAATTACACATCATTATAATACCCATCCAAATAATAATATATTGAATAACAATTACACCACGACGTGGAGACAGTAAGCCGTACGTACACACGTATGTTGACATGTCATTCAAATGATGAATAGAATACTGAATATGGTTGTAACATGTTTATAATAACATCAAAGTATATATAATATACTGGAGTTATTATTTTATAATGGTAATAACAAAAATAGATGAAGTGGAAGAAGAAAGGAACTTGAAAAGTGGTGGTGAAATCATTACCTCTTCTTCGGATTCTTCATTTTGATTTGATCAAAAGGGCTCCTTAGGTTTGCTTTTTGACTAAAGGAAGACCTCTATGATGAATTTAGGGAAGTTGAGAGAGTATTGTTGCAGGTTTTGGACGAACCAAAATGCTTTGAAGGTGTGAATTAATGAGAAGGAGGAGTTCCCTTTTATAAGAGGGGTGAGGGGCACCTTTGGAAAAGCTAGAAATATTATTTTATAATAAATTCATATTCGGTTTCTAATGGCTCCAAAGTAGATTATTTAAAGTTTAAGGTGGGTATAAGTCGAAACCCACTCAACCAATAGGATTTAGACAGGTTTGGATTACTATATTAACCTTATCTTTAAGTATTAACTCTTAGTTAATTAGTTTCACTTTTTCAATGTCTCTTTGTATTTTTATATTATATAGTTAATAAACATACTATATACATCTAAGAGACCCCTAAGTGGTACATTAATGATACAACTATCATGATATAAGTCTCTTGGCCGAAAAGTAGATTTTTAAGAATTTAATATACATTATTAATATAATATTTGTTTTAAAAACTATTTTATGTCAATTTTGACACTATTCAATAATGGAATTTTTTAAAAATCATTACAGAATTATTAATTCTAAAAAAGTTAATTAAATCATTCCTAACATGTCATATTATACTAGAAAATCAGTTTTATTTATAAAAAGTCTCAAATTACATTTATTTGGGTATTTATAATATCAATTATTCTAATTTTTCATTAATTATGTAATTACTCCATCACCATTGTGTCATAATTAAATTAAATTATATAATGTCTAAAATTTATAAATAAAATACCATTATGTAGTAAATATTTTCAGATTTATAATGAATATTTATAGTCGAAAATACAACATATTTAACCCTATGTAAAAACTGTTTTTCAAAAGGATATATGCTTATGTAATTTTTTTATTTATTTTAACTTAATTAAAATAAAGTGTCCCTATCACCTACAAGTGGATCCATGGGGTCCCAAAATCGACCCAAAGATGCCCATGGTCGGACATTTATCCACCAATAAGGTTAGGACACTTTTTAGGGTAATTTAGTGTTATTATAATATTATTTGTTAACCCTTATTTACATGATTTACCCTTTAACCATGGTAAATAAAATATTTTCCGAAGTAATTATTCAAAATGTCTAAAAATAAAAGTTACCTATTTACAAAATTTGGACATCTTGATTCAAAATATGGAATCAATTTTTCCAAATTCAAAACATAGAAGTGGTAGAAATTAATTTAAAATTAATTCCCACTGTCAAAGAAAAAAGCGTGTTTTTTTAGATATAATAACTATTAAAAGATTGATACTTGTTTATGTCCGGTTTAATAGTGAAATTATGTCCAATGACCAACATTGTATTAAATGGTAAAAATATATTCTAAATATACTTTAAAACCACTAAAATTCATAATTTATCACTATTAATTATTTTGATTAAAAATGTTGTTTTTAATTAAAATTTATTAATTTTCACAATTCATCAAAATAGTAAAGTTATCCGAAAAGTACCAAAATTTCACCTTTTTAAAGACCCGTAAAATTCAAGGGAATTTTTTTTTAATTTTCTTTGGAATTTTATAAGAACGCGGTTTCTGACGGCACCTGATTCCGAGGCCCGGAGTGCCCGGAATCAATTTCCGAAGTTTGGCTCGGGTACGTTCAGTGAACGAACGAGTGGGAATTTCTAACTTTTGATCCGGTGCTAGGAATTGAAATCTGAGGACACCGATGAACTCACAGCGCCGATATTCGCTTAAGAAGACCTTTTTCGAGGTTGCGTTTTATGCGGAATGAAAGTTAGTTTTGGGAAAAATTAAAAGAAGTTAAATAAAATTTGGAAATACATTTTATTTTTAACTTGTTAGTTAACTTCTCCCAAAGGGAGTTAGGGGTGGGACCCACATCCACTTAACCTCCCTTGAGAGGATTAAGTGTGGTGGGGCCCACAAGAACCCTAACTCTTCACCTTTTTTTTAAACTCCCTTTAACTCCTCTTTTAATGATCTTGACAACTTGGGTTATTAAATGGGTTGAGTTGTTTAATTTCAAACCGTTGAATTTCAAAATAGTTTGGTTGTGTAAATAAAATAAGACTCTAGCTTATTTTATTTTGGTTAGAATTCCTTAGCCATCTTGAGAGGTTTTGAAGAATTCTCTCCTTCTTCTTCAAACTTTGGTAAAGAACGCGAAGAACATTCGGACTTCGACGAAGAACGCCACGTTCTCGAGAACCATCTTCTGCGACGTCATACCTGTGACACCGACGACATCTCCTTCCGCATCATCTCTTCCGTGACGGTTTCCCGCGACGAAATCACAGTCAAAGAGCTTCGAATCCTCGCTTCACGACATCGACGTCCTTTTTCCGTGACGCCGACCACCGCGACGCTCGTCTTCCACGGGTCCTTGACGAACATCATTCTTGAAACCGAGGTAGGGGTTTGTTATTATTTATTTATTTATTATTGTTCTTAGTTCTAGAAAGACAATCTTGAGGATAAATGTTTATGTGTTATCGTTTAACGAGAGGGGGAGACGGACCGCACACACACGGCCGAGCCCCGCTCCTTTGTTATTGAATGTTTCTTGCCGATGAAACGTGATGGCGTGGTGCCGTCTCACCATGCAGATATCATTCGACAATTATTGCGCGGCGCCGTCGCGCCGCGCCGTGGAAAGATTATCATGAACGCGATGCAGTCGCGCCGCGTCGAAGGAAACCGAAGGCGCCGCGGCCGGAGCGGGGCCGCGGCGGAGGGGCGCGGTGCCGTCGCACCGTGCCGGAGGATGAAGACCGCGGCCGGTTCCGGGCCGCGGCGGGACGTGATGACCAGCGGCCAGCCGGGCCGCCGGTGTCGGATGACGGAAGAGGACCGGCCCTCGCCGGTCCTGTTGAGAAGAAACTGGCTGGCCAAGTCGGGCCGGCCGGAAGGGTGGAAACCGGGGGAATTAAATTCCCCCGGTCTGTTTAATTGGCCCCCCATAATGAGGTGGGGGGGGGGCAGGCGCCCCCCCGTTTTTCTCAAAGGAATGCCCCCACGTGAGGGGGTGCCGTTTAACCCAAGGCGTGGCAGATTGTCGCGCCGCCAGCAGAGGAATGCGGGGGCTTTGCCCCCCGCGCGTGGCACCCGAGCGGCGCCCGGGCCGCGCCGCCGCGCCGGGCCACGCCGCCTTTCCGGTCCGGCCGGGCCGGGTCGGGTCGACCGGGTTCGGGCCGACCCAGGGGGGGTGGGCCGGGTCGGCCCGGACCCGGACCCCCCGTTTTCAAATCGAATTCGGTCTTTTTCCCATAACATGAGCTACGGACCTCCGATTAATGAACCGTCATGGGTAATGCGATCCTTGGATCGAGACGGTCGTTTCGGTATATCGCACTCAAGGTTTCGGAATACTTTCAGTTCAGCCAGGTTGGTTCGAACACGAAACCAACCGGGCCCTCAGAGCGGAAACACTCATATCTTGAGCTACAGACGTCCGATTGACATGTCGTCAGCTTTGTTGAGTTCCTCTTAGTGAGAAAGATCTTTTGGAACACTCCGCCTGAGGTTTGGACGCAGGTGGAGTACAGTCAGGTTGGTTTTGCCTTAAAAACCATCCGGGCCCCTAGAATGAAAAAAAAGCCAATAACTCTCAGACCGGGCGTCCGATCGACGCACCGTCTGTTGCGTTGAGTTCCTGTTGGCGATACGGAACTTTTGGATACATCAACTATGGACTTTGTGACAGTTTATGTATCAGCCTCTCGACTCGTCGAGCAGACCCTCCCGAACGAGCCTGTTGTGTGAGGGAACCCTAGTGCTGGCTGCGACTGCTACTGTAACGACGACGATTGTGCATGGATCCTCAGTGGACTGCGACGATGAAGACAGATGGTCTTGTATCCTATGTGGGTCCTAGCTGTGCTGGTCTTGTATCCTATGTGGGTCCCAGCTTAGATGATTCAATACTGGTCTTGTATCCTATGTGGGTCCCAGTATAGATGAATCGATGAAGACAGTTGGTCTTGTATCCTATGTGGGTCCTAGCTGTGCTGGTCTTGTATCCTATGTGGGTCCCAGCTTAGATGATTCAATACTGGTCTTGTATCCTATGTGGGTCCCAATATAGATGAATCGATGAAGACAGTTGGTCTTGTATCCTATGTGGGTCCTAGATGTGCTGGTCTTGTATCCTATGTGGGTCCCAGCATAGATGATTCAATACTGGTCTTGTATCCTATGTGGGTCCCAGTATAGATGAATCAATGAAGACAACTGGTCTTGTATCCCATGTGGGTCCCAGCTTAGATGATTCAGTATCTATGTCTGATCATCTCTTTGACCTTATCGATGATGTATACCTGTGTGAGCTGAATCCTGTTTCTTTCCTGTGTGGATTGTGTTGTGCTATCCTGTGTGGATTTCGTTTTGCTTTCCTATGTGGAATACGTATACTTTCCTGTGTGGACTGAGTTGTTCTTGGGCTCGGAGGTTAGAGCGTATTGGAATTCATGACTTAGGTATATGTATGGGCATATACCTAAGCAGTGTCGGTTGTTACTTCATGTTTGTATCTCACCTTTGTGGTTTATCCTTTGTGGATTTTGGGAGACCTTCAGGGGTATCGGGGTCCCTACTGAGTAACTTATACTCACCCCTGAACGGTCTATACCCGCACTACGTTGTGTTGGTTGCAGACGACAGACAGCATTGATCATGGTTGAGGCTTGCAGAACAGGACAATACCTGGAGGTGGACCACTGGGCGGGTCGTGCTCGGAGCGGACGGCGGGACCCGAGAGGCAGTGGAGCTATCTCTACCCACCCTTCAGGTGGGATTTACAGTGGACAGCTCGGTGTAGCAGCTTTTACTTTACAGCTGCTGTTTTCCCTTTCGAGTTGTACTTTACTTTCAGTTTGGGTTTGTATACTGGCCCATTTACTTTTCCGCACTTCAGTTGTACTCTGTTTTTACTTAGTGTTTACTTTTCTTCTTGCTTACTCTGTAGTTCTTGTTTACTTTTCAAAGGCAATGCCTTCCCTTTTTACCGGGATTTACGCCTTGGTGCTAGTCGCCAGCCCCTGGACTATGGAAGGCAGGCTTGGGGTAGTCACGGCACGGGCCCTGAGGGCGGGTCGTGACAAATTGGTATCAGAGGAGTTCGGTTCTACCGCGAACTCTGATCTTTTCTATGTGAAGCAATAATGTTTAGCGTATTGAGTGTGGTTATCAGTCCAGAGAGTCTAGTGTTGGTGTGGCGGCCGACGTATCCGTACACCAGGACCCTGACTACTGATTTCCGACTTAATGCATGAAAACATTGATTGCGTGTGTGTTTCAAAGTTTTCTTTGTGACTACATTATATCAGCTCACCAGGTATACGGTTCTAAACGTGGAACACCTGTTTTCATTTCAGGATGGCCCCACGATGGCAGCCATCTAGGGTTCTGAGAGTCGAGCGTGACGACAGCCCACCGAGCGATGAGGCCTCGGTGCAGGGCCCTTTGTCAGCAGTGGCACCGACGGTTGCTCTACCCGCCGAGCCACCGATGCTTCCAGCACCAGCCGCTGACGATTCACGTCGCCTTGGAGCTCTGCATGATTTCCAGTGCCAACGACTGCCTAGGATCCGTAGGGAGACGGACCCCCAGGCAGTAGAGGGCTGGCTGGAGGTAGTGGTACGAGTTTTTAGGCTACTGAGGACACCTGCAGACCTCATGGTGATCCTCGCTGCGAGCCTACTGCACGCAGCAGCGGCCCGATGGTGGAGCTTGATGCTCTAGGTGCACGATGAGGCATCTCTACTTTGGACGGACTTCGAGAGACTCTTCCTCTCGGAGTTCGTCCCAACCACCCTTCGTGCGGTGTGTATCCAGGAGCTTCTTCAGCTGCGGCAGGGCAGCATGACAGTAGCCCAGTACTCGACGAGATTTACTAATCTCTCGTGCTACTCCACAGATATGGTACGAGACCCGTTCTTCCGGGCCCGGACCTTCGAGCAAGGACTGAGGCATGAGATCAGGGCTTTGATGATCTCCCTCAACATTCCGACGCAAGCAGAGGTGTTGGAGAGAGCCCTTCTAGTGGAAAGTTTTCTCACCGAGCAGGCTCCAGTGATAGGGCCCTCCACAGGACGGACCGTAGTAGGGTCTTCTGTAGTTGGCAGTAGACAGGTGATGCAGAGGTCCAAACGGGCCAGACCATCAGATGGGTAGACACTCGATGAAGATTCGGTTGTGCGGGGCACACGAAGGAGAGCCATTTATATGAGGGGCAGACATTACTACGCATGCGGCGGGCAAGGTCACATGGCTCGAGACTGCCCGACTCATCCTACAGATGAGCAACAGGTTGTAGAGGGACATCCCAGACAAAGGTTCGACCATGGAGCTCCACAGAGTGCAGGCAGACGAGGCAGAGGAGTCGGCCGAGCAGCAGATGGTGGGCGACACTTCGAGGTGTTGCCACCACCACCACCAGGAGGTCCGCCCCGACCGCAGGGAGTTGGTGGACATGGGAGAGCTCAGATTCAGGCAGCTGAGGCCTTCGATCATGGAGCTCTGAGAGGAAATGGAGAGGAACGGAACTAGTGGATACGTCTTTTGTACTCCTAGTTCCTTGTTGCTATTGTGTAGCGTCTTTGTATAATGAGCTGTAATAATAAAAGACGCATACCTTTGTGATGTTTTCATTCCTGTCCTATTTTGTGTTGTTACTAAGAGGTTCCAGTTTTGACTGTTGACTTGACCCTCACTTGTGAGACATCTACTGGAGGATACCCAGTTACCACACACTGAAGCCGACAGTGTGACTCAACACTTGGAGGCAAGAGTAACAGTTGGATCTCTTGGTAGTAGCGTCGAGGCCTTATGATGTCATCCTTGGTATGGATTAGTATCATCCATGTCAAGATTGACTGTATTAGGCAAAGAATGTGGTTCATCCAATGGATGAGACCAGATTTCTATTAATCGGCAAAGAAGAAATCATAGCAGCTCTTGTGGGACCAGAGGTGGTCCAGGACACGATAGAGAAGGTCCATGTCATCCAGGAGCGGATGAGGACAGCTCAGAGCCGGCAGAAGTCATACGCTGACAGGAGGCGGAGGCCACTAGAGTTCAAGGATGGTGACCAAGTCTTCTTGCGGGTCTCACCTCGACGTAGTATACGGAGATTTGGCCAAGGTGGCAAGTAATCTCCGCGCTTCATCGGACCCTTCCAGGTCCTCAGCAGGATTGGCGAGGTGGCTTATCACCTGGCTCTACCACCTCAGTTACACCGGGTGCACGATGTCTTCCACGTGTCTCAACTGAGGAGATATGTGCACGACCCGACGCACATCATTGACCATGGGGAGCTTGACGTTGATGATGGGGCGACTTTTACGGAGGTCCCGGTGGAGATAGAGGATTGACAGGAGCGGGACCTACGTGGGCGATCGATTCCTCTTGTGCACATCAGATGACAGCACGGGAACCTCCAGGAGAGCACATGGGAGCGGGAGACTTAGATGCGTGCTCAGTACCCTCATTTGTTTCCCTAGTTTTGATGTATCTTTACGGGGACGTAAAGCCCTGAGGTAGGAGTAATGTAAAGACCCGTAAAATTCAAGGGAAATTTTTTTCTTCTTAATTTTCTTTGGAATTTTATAAGAAAGCGGTTTTTGAAGGCACCTGATTCTGAGGCCCGGAGTACCCGGAATCAATTTCCGAAGTTTGGCTCGGGTACGTTGAGTGAACGAACGAGCGGGAATTTCTAACTTTTGATCCGGTGCTCGGAATTGAAATCCAAGGACATTGATGAACTCGCAGCGCCGATATTCTCTTAAAAAGACCTTTTCCGAGGTGGCATTTTATGCGGAATGAAAGTTAGTTTTGGGAAAAATTAAAAGAAGTTAAATAAAATGTGGAAATACATTTTATTTTTAACTTGTTAGTTAACTTCTCCCAAAGGGAGTTAGGGGTGGGACCCACATCCACTTAACCTCCCTTGAGAGGATTAAGTGTGGTGGGGCCCACACGAACCCTAACTCTTCACCTTCTTTTTTTTTAAAACTCCCTTTAACTCCTCGTTTAATGATCTTGAAAACTTGGGTTATTAAATGGGTTGAGTTGTTTAATTTCAAACCTTTGAATTTCAAAATGGTTTGGTTGTGTAAATAAAATGAGACTCTAGCTTATTTTATTTTGGTTAGAATTCCTTTGCCATCTTGAGAGGTTTTGAAGAATTCTCTCCTTCTTCTTCAAACTTTGGTGAAGAACACGAAGAACATTCAGACTTCGATGAAGAACGCCACGTTCTCGGGAATCGTCTTCCGCGACGTCATACCCGCGACACCGACGACGTCTCCTTCCGCGTCATCTTATCCGCGACGGTTTCCCGTGAAGAAATCGCCGTCAAAGATCTTTGAATCCTCGCTTCACGACATCGACGTCCTTTTTCCGCGACGCCGACCACCGCGACACTCGTCTTCCGCGGGTCGTTGATGAACATCGTTCTTGAAACCGAGGTAGGGGTTTGTTATTATTTATTTATTTATTCTCGTTCTTGGTTCTAGAAAGACAATCATGAGGATAAATGTTTATGTGTTATCGTTTAACGAGAGGGGGGTCCGGACCGCACAAACACGGCCGAACCCCCCTCCTTTGTTCTTGATTGTTTCTTGTGTATGAAACGTGATGGTGTGGTGCCGTCGCACCACGCAGATATCATTTGACAATTATTTCATGGCGCCGTCGCGCCGCTCCGTGGAAAGATTATCATGAACGCGACACCGTCGCACCTCGTTGAAGGAAACCGAATGCGCCGCGGCCGGAGCGGGGCCGCGGCGGAGGGGCGCGGTGCCGTCGCACCGCGTCGGACGACGAAGACCGCAGCCGGTTCCGGGCCGCGGCGGGACGTGATGACCGGCGGCCAGCCGGGCCGCCGGTGTCGGATGACGGAAGAGGACCGGCCCTCGCCGGTCCTGTTGAGAAGAAACCGGCCGGCCAAGTCGGGCTAGCCGGAAGGGTGGAAACCGGGGGAATTAAATTCCCCCGGGATGTTTAATTGGCCCCCCATAATTAGGGGGGGGGGCAGTTCACAAGGGGGGGGGGGGGGGGGGCAGCCCCCCCCCCCGTTTTTCTCAAAGGAAGGCCCCCACGTGAGGGGGGGCCGTTTAACCCAAGGCACGGCAGATTTCCGCACCACCAGCAGAGGAAGGCGGGGGCTTTTCCTCCCATGCGTGGCACCCAAGCGGCGCCCAGGCCACGCCGGGACGCACCGCCGCGCCGGGCCGCGCCGTCGCTCCGGGCCTCGCCGCCGCGCCGGACCCCCCGTTTTCTAATCGAATTCAGTCTTTTGCCCATAACTTGAGCTACGGACTTCCGATTGACAAACCGTCAGCAATAATGCGATCCTTGGATCGTGACGGTCGTTCGGTATATCGCACTCAAGGTTTCAGAATACTTTGAGTTCGGCCGGGTTGGTTCGAACACGAAACCAACCGGGCCCTCAGAGCGGAAACGCTCATATCTTGAGCTACGATGGTCCGATTGACGTGCCGTCAGCTTTGTTAAGTTCCTCATAGTGAGACGGATCTTTTGGAATACTCCACCCGAGGTTTGGATGCAGGTGGAGTACGGTCGGGTTGGTTTTGCCTTAAAAACCAACCGGTCCCCTAGAACGAAAAAAAAGCCAATAACTCTCAGACCGGGCGTCCGTTCGACGCGCCGTCTGTTGCGTTGAGTTCCTGTTGGCGATACAGAACTTTTGGATACATCAAATCTGGACATTGTGACAGTTGATGTATCAGCCTCTCGGCTCGTGGAGCGGACCCTCCCGAACGAGCCTGCTGTGTGCGGGAACCCTAGTGCTGGCTGCGAGTGCTACTGTAACGACGACGATTGTGCAGGGATCCTCAGTGGACTGTGATGATGAAGACTGCTGGTCTTGTATCCTATGTGGGTCCTAGCTGTGCTGGTCTTGTATCCTATGTGGTTCCCAGCTTAGATGATTCAATACTGGTCTTGTATCCTATGTGGGTCCCAGTATAGATGAATCGATGAAGACAGTTGGTCTTGTATCCTATGTGGGTCCTAGCTGTGCTGGTCTTGTATCCTATGTGGGTACCAACTTAGATGATTCAATACTGGTCTTGTATCCTATGTGGGTCCCAGTATTGATAAATCGATGAAGACAGTTGGTCTTGTATCCTATGTGGGTCCTAGCTGTGCTGGTCTTGTATCCTATGTGGGTCCCAGCTTAGATGATTCAGTATCTATGTCTGATCATCTCTTTCACCTTATCGATGATGTATACCTGTGTGAGCTGAATCCTGTTTCTTTCCTGTGTGGATTGTGTTGTGCTATCCTGTGTGGATTTCGTTTTGCTTTCCTGTGTGGAATACGTATACTTTCCTATGTGGACTGAGTTGTTCTTGGGCTCGGAGGTTAGAGCGTATTGGAATTCATGACTTAGGTATATGTATGGGCATATACCTAAGCAGTGTCGGTTGTTACTTCATGTTTGTATCTCACCTTTGTGGTTTATCCTTTGTGGATTTTGGGAGACCTTCAGGGGTCTCGGGGTCCCTACTGAGTAGCTTATACTGTAACACCCCAAGATTTCATAGTGTGTTATTTCTTCAAAATAATTCAATAACTTTCACTACACGCAACACCGAGTTCAATCACACCATGACTTACAAAAAAAAAGCCATTCAAAAGAGGTTATGAATAGTATTATCTAAATTTTAAACTTTATATAATCCTTATAATTTTAGAATCCATATTATGAGTTTCTTAGATATAATGCAAGAACAAATTCATTTTCAGTATTGCACTTTTATCAACTTTTAATAGTGAACCCTTTTTAAATACAATATTTTAAACTTTTTGACTAAATGGGGACATCAAAAAATTTAAAATGAAACATCCCAAGCTTCCATGGTACGCTTTCCTTTGAATAATACAGTAGCGTGTGTTGTACGCAACTTCGAGTTTTAACACACACCACAATCGATCAAACTAGCCGTTATGAATAGTAATACCTAATTTTTGAAATTATATATATTTTATATTTCAAAATGGAATTCATTTTTGGATTCGGAATATCGAATTTAGCCTAAGGTGAAATTTTGGTACATTTCGGATAACTTTCATATTTTGATGAATAGTGAAAATTACTAAATTTTAATTAAAAACAACTTTTTTAATCAAAATAATTAATAGTGATAAATTATGAATTTGAGCGGTTTTAAAGTATATTTAGAATATATTTTTACAATTTAATATAACTTTGGTCATTAGACAAAATTTTACAATTAAACCGAACATAAACAAGTGTCAATCTTTTGATAGTTATTATCTCTTAAAAACACGCTTTTTGTTTTGACAGCGGGAATTAATTTTAAATTAATTTATGCCACTTCTGTGTTTTGAATTTAGAAAAATGGATTCCATATTTGGAATCAGGATGTTCAAATTGTGTAAATAGGTAACTTTTATTTTTAGACATTTTGAATAATTACTGCGGTAAATATTTTATTTACCATGGTTAAGGGTAAATCCAGTAAATAAGGGTTAACAAATAATATTATAATAATACTAAATTACCCTAAAACGTGTCTTAACCCTATTGGTTGATAAATGGTCGACCATGGGAATCTTTGGGTCTATTTTGGGACCCCATGGATCCACTTGTAAGTGATAATGACACTTTATTTTAATTAAGTTAAAATGAATACAAAAATGGCATAAGCTTACATCTTTTAAAAGAACAATTTTTACATAGGGTTATACATGTTGGATTTTCGATTATAAATATTCATTAGAAAGCTAAACATATTTCCTACATAATGATATTTTATTTATAATTTTTAGACATTAAATAATTTATTTTATTTATGACACAATGATGATGCAGTAATTACTATAATAGTGAAAAATTAAAATAATTGATATTATAAATACCCAAATAAATATAATATGAAACTTTTAATAAATTAAACTAATTTTCTAGGATAATATGATATATTAGGATTGATTTAATTGACTTTGTTCGAAGTAATCAATCTGTTATGAGTTTCACAAAAATCAACTATTGAATAGTGTCAAAATTGACATAAAAGAGTTCTTAAAACAAATATTATATTATTAATTGATATTAAATTCCTACAAATCTAAGGATCGGCCAAGAGACTTATATTATGATAGGCTAATCATTAATAGACCACTTGGGGGTCACTTGGATGTATATAGTAAGTTTATTAACCATATTATATAAAAAATACAAAGAGACATTGTAAAAGTGAAACTAATTAACTTAGAGTTAATACTTTAAGATAAGGTTAATATAAGTACCCAAACCTGTCTAAATTCTATTGGATGAGTTGTTTTAGACCTATCCCCACCTCATCCTTTGAATAGTCAACTTTGGAGCCTTTGGAAACCGAATATGAATTTATTATAAATTTATATTTCTAGCTTTTCCAAAGGTGCCCCTCACCCCTCTTATAAAAGGGCACTCCTCCTTCTCTTTTCCTCACACCTCTCAAGCCACTTGGCTCGTCCAAACTCTGCCCAACTAATCTCCCCACATCCCTCTCCTCCTCCTTGAAGCTTCCCCTTAGGTAGAAAGAATTTCAAGAAGTCCTTTGGTTCCAACCAAAGTGAGTTACCTAAATTAAAGGTAACAATTTCTCTTAAAGTATTTTCATTTATTTTGCTTCTCCAACCCCCAAAATCTTTTTATTTCCTTTATTTTGTAACAACAACAGTATCCTAAATATACTAGGATGTTGTTATAAGAAGGATTCAAACTACACATACACACAACTCCATCTAATGGATGATGAACATAATGTTTCTGTGGATGGCAAACTAACGCCTCACGAAACGATGATTGTTCAAATACATCTTACCGCCTCTCATGGTGGCCATTATGATGAAAATGTAATTAAATATGATATTAATGATATATATTTTATATATAAGCTTCTGTAATTCCATTTTATTTCATACCATTATTCGTTTCATGTTGTATATACATACGATAATTTCATTTGAGGAAGTGCGGACTACCGCCCCCTTAAAATGATATGACTCGTTCATACCACACATGGAACGTATAAAGGATGGTGTTAATGAACTTAAGTAACATATATAAAATATTATATTATACTGGAATAGTAATATACCTATGTATCATTTGGATTCAATTCTTTTAAAATAAAAATTAAATGGAAGTAGCGTTCGTGCGTACGTACGGACTACCGTCTCCACGAACGCGGTGAGATCCTTCCTCCATCGTATCCATTCAAGTCTTATTCTCATTTTAGGGTTAAAAATAATGTTAATATCATTCTGATTATGAATAAGATATAATCTATCCATTACAAACATGTCTTACGTAACCAAACATTTAAGAAGAACGAATCGGTTATCACCCGAAACAACGATAATACTAAGATATTATTATCAAATCAATATTAAAAGATCATATATGATATCATATTAATGTATATGATTCTTGTATAATTTAATAACAATTATTTCACCATTATACAGGAGGTTAACCTACCCCAACCAAGGAAAAGTACAAGGTAAGGGGTTTTCATCTCACTCCTTATTCCCGTGAGATTCATGTCATATTGCCACCATCACCTTTTGTGTGGTGTATGTACTACCCATAATTATATTCTTTGTGTAATACACTCTAATTTATGTGTATTTACATATTCATTGTATGATACCTCTTTCATGGGTTGTATGTTTCATAAGTTACCGAATTGGTAAGGGTTATTTCACAATCTCTTCATTATCCGAGGTTGTTTATACGTAATAATCTACTGGGATCTCTTTATCATCCACATCCATGTTTTCTTAAAAATGTATTTCAAAACATTTTTACTATTTACAAGAATATGGGTTAAAGTCATTTATACCCTTGTTTGACTTTTTTTATAAGAGGTTTATAAAGGAATCTTTCCGTCGTTTTCAAAACAATGTCCTTTTTAACCTTTTCGACAGAATTGAGGTAAGAATGTTTTTTTTTAACTTATACGGCGGGTGCGGTTATTTTCCGCCGTTATAAAATCGTCGAAGCTTTCCATACAAGCTTATAAGAATATTTTCAAAGAAAATGTTTTATTTTATATGGATCTTAAATGATTTCAAAATAAAAGGAGATACTTCTTTAAAAAGAATTTTGATTTCATCTATGTCAACATCCTTTGATGGATTTTAAGATTATTTGAAGTTGATTTATTATGATACAAAACTTCTATATTGTATTGAAGGTTTTGTGATATGTTTGACTGTAGATGTGCTATTTTTATACCATTCATAGTTTATGGTGAAATTATTGACATTTCGTATGCTAGTTTTAATACGAATGTTTATGTTATGTTTAAACCTTTTCATATGGGAATGCATTGGACTTAATAAGTGACGGGTGGAGCCCGCTATAGCTCCTCGATGCATCGGTAGGTCTCATGAGGCAAACTAGTGTCTTGGCACAAGGCCTTGACAAAATCTTATTTGTAGTCTTGGCACGAGGCCTTGGCTATGTGGTTATGATAGTCTGACATTATGCATTCCATAATTATGAAAGTGGTTATTGATATTGCATGTGATTATTCGATTAGTAGAATATCCATGTGAACAAGTAAATGGCATTATTTCATTTTACTTTTGCCATACTATGTTGAAGTTCAATTTTAAAAGGCTTTTGTTTTAGTAATTCATTGCCTTAAAAGTTTATTCTTATTTATGAATGTTTCCGCTATATTGTTATCCTTACTGGGCATTTGAGCTCACCCCTTTTCTATGTTTTATTTTTCCCAGGAAGTGAAGAAGTAAATTATGAATGACCTGCAGGGATATTATGTGGGGATATGAGTGTGAATTATGCAGACATTATGTTGTTGTAGTAGTTTTTCATTTTATGATGTAATGTAAACTTATGAATATATCTAGTGTTTCCAAGGCTACTAAACCAATCGGTCTTTCGAGATTTGATCTTTCTTGTGATCATGCCAATGTTACGAAGTAATGCACCGACTCTGGGTAACTGGGGTCGGGGCTTTACAGTTGGTATCAGAGGAAGTTTAGTACAAACCTTGGAAGCTAGATTTAGATAAACTCTGATTAGAGCACGTAGACCTAAGATGAACTTTGAGGATTAGTATAGAAGAACTTCCTAGAATTTTGGTATTGTAGAGATTTTGTGAGTTTTCTGAGCAATACATCCCTGTCTGGATACGAGCAGGTAGAGGCGGCTCTGGCACAGATGTACCTAGGGGTAAAACCCGAAAACACCGCTTTGAGCTAGACTCGAACGGGAACTGGTGCACGACAACGGGCCTTGCTGCACTCTTGGTTACGACACTCTCGGGGGATATGCTTAGGATAACTCTCATTTTATTTACAAATCATTATGAAGGGTTTATGAGTATATACTTCCTCAAAGAAAACATTTTTATGATTATGGATTATATCCATAAAGAGTTCAATTTATGTTAAGTGTTTTATAAGTATGGGATTATGTATTTTGATTCATAAACTGATCTAGTTTATGCCATTGTTTAGAAATGGCGCCCAGTAGAAGGAATGAGAACTCCAGAAATACACATGATTCCAAGAGAAGGAAGGATCATATCTTTCACGGTCTTAAGCTAGAATTTATAAGAGAAATATTCTCCCATGTATTATCATCATATGAAGAAATAATATCATGTATTGATAAGATAAGTAAAGAGTTTACTGAGTCCTATGGCTTTGAAGGGAAGCAAGAGAAGAAATGGATGGGAGAGAGAAAGATGGATAAAGGGAAGAGGGAAAAGAAGAATTTTCCCATATGTGGTAACTATGGAAAGAAACACCCTGGATCTTGCCTGAAAGGAATGGGAGTTTGTTATAAGTGTGGAGGAAAAGGGCACAAAGTACGTGACTGCAAGGGTAAGAAAATGGTTTCAAATGTACAATGCTTCATTTGCAAGGAGTTTGGACACTACACGAACCTATGTTCCAGTCATCAGACTATGCCGCAATTGATGCTATTGGATAATAATCAAGTTATGATACTACCACAGATGAAGAGGAATGATTAGAGTTCTTATGTTGATTATGTCAATTGAGTGTTGTATCAACAATGTACTTGTTATAATAATAATGGAGTAAATAAGGATTGTACTGCAGTACTATTTCATTAAGGACTTGAGATTGTGTGGAACAAATAAAAGTGACTCAATAGCAGGATAAATTTTTGGAAAATATATGGTTGAGAGAATGATAAACCATAATATAGTTCTGATACTGAGGTAGTGATTTTGGAATAATATGTGATTGTTTTGGATAAATTATATTGGATATTCTTGACTACCTTGGAACTGATTAATGATTTGTATATTCCATCATTGTTGGGGTTTAAAACATTTTTGGATTAATGAAGTATATCCAGCTTTCTATATGGAATAAGGGAGCATGAATGTGATCAATAAGGAATATGGTAATTCAGGATGTTTCGGTGTATTAAAAGAATACATGATGAAGGTATTCATATGCTATTACGTGGTAAAAAGGTTCTACATTATGTTTACCTTACTTATAAATGTTGGACTGTGAGTTTGGATAGAAGTATTTTGGATAGTTCTAGTTTAGATTATTTTGGATTGCCATAAAAGGACAACCCGGAGGTCGGGCGGCAACCCATCGCGTCCGGCAAGGCTGCGAGACTTGAACCCGCAACCGAAGGGCGACAAGGGTTTATCACCTACCACTGTCCCACGAGATGTCCGAATTAAATAATGTAGTTTTTTTTAAAAAAGATCTGGTAGATGAATTATAAATTCATTTATTTTGGAACCCTGTACGAATAGTATAAATAGAAAAAAAATTACGTTCTATTATCTTTTAGAGTGAAAGATGAGTTTGTGGTAGAAATTTATTAATGGGTAAAATTCTAATTATAATGTAAGTATATCTCCTTATTATCTTAGCCAATCACATAAATAAATTCCTCAACATTAATAATAGAAACTTAGAACAAAAATGTTGTCCTAGATGGTACCTTAAATCATCACAAATTTATGGCTATGGGATTGTTGGCCTTTTCATAGCCATGTTCTCTACCACTCCCCATCAGATAATTGATGGTTAGATTTTTCTTCCATATCCATATTTTCCTACATGGAACCCTAGTATGTGTTATTTTCGGTAATCTTCATACTTTCGACTCTTTATTTTAAATAGAGGCCTCATTAATTCATTTTTCGATGTGGGATTTCAACTAGGATATTTTGAAACGTCAAAAATGTGTTATCCCAATACCCTATATTTTGTTGAACCGATGGTACTTCAAATCATCATAGATTGATGATTTTAAGAACCTAAATTTTATACTTGTTTGTGATTGATGACCTCAATCACTACCTATAAATATTTACATTTTTCCTCCAATTATATGTCTCAAATTTCCACCAATGTTCTCCTAATCGAGATCATAATTTGGTGGTGACCCTTTGATTTCTCTTTTCCTCATATTAAGACTAAATTTTAGTAGCCCAATTTCCGATGTGGGTTTTCCCACAAATATATTTTCTACTTTCAACCTTTTATTTTCGAAAAACAATTTAAAATTGCGAGGACACAATTTATTGAAGGAGGGGAGAATGTAACACCCCAAGATTTCATAGTGTGTTATTTCTTCAAAATAATTCAATAACTTTCACTACACGCAACACCGAGTTCAATCACACCATGACTTACAAAAAAAAAGCCATTCAAAAGAGGTTATGAATAGTATTATCTAAATTTTAAACTTTATATAATCCTTATAATTTTAGAATCCATATTATGAGTTTCTTAGATATAATGCAAGAACAAATTCATTTTCAGTATTGCACTTTTATCAACTTTTAATAGTGAACCCTTTTTAAATACAATATTTTAAACTTTTTGACTAAATGGGGACATCAAAAAATTTAAAATTAAACATCCCAAGCTTCCATGGTACGCTTTCCTTTGAATAATACAGTAGCGTGTGTTGTACGCAACTTCGAGTTTTAACACACACCACAATCGATCAAACTAGCCGTTATGAATAGTAATACCTAATTTTTGAAATTATATATATTTTATATTTCAAAATGGAATTCATTTTTGGATTCGGAATATCAAATTTAGCCTAAGGTGAAATTTTGGTACATTTCGGATAACTTTCATATTTTGATGAATAGTGAAAATTACTAAATTTTAATTAAAAACAACTTTTTTAATCAAAATAATTAATAGTGATAAATTATGAATTTGAGTGGTTTTAAAGTATATTTAGAATATATTTTTACAATTTAATATAACTTTGGTCATTAGACAAAATTTTACAATTAAACCGAACATAAACAAGTGTCAATCTTTTGATAGTTATTATCTCTTAAAAACACGCTTTTTGTTTTGATAGCGGGAATTAATTTTAAATTCATTTCTGCCACTTCTGTGTTTTGAATTTAGAAAAATGGATTCCATATTTGGAATCAGGATGTTCAAATTGTGTAAATAGGTAACTTTTATTTTTAGACATTTTGAATAATTACTGCGGTAAATATTTTATTTACCATGGTTAAGGGTAAATCCAGTAAATAAGGGTTAACAAATAATATTATAATAATACTAAATTACCCTAAAACGTGTCTTAACCCTATTGGTTGATAAATGGTCGACCATGGGAATCTTTGGGTCTATTTTGGGACCCCATGGATCCACTTGTAAGTGATAATGACACTTTATTTTAATTAAGTTAAAATGAATACAAAAATGGCATAAGCTTACATCTTTTAAAAGAACAATTTTTACATAGGGTTATACATGTTGGATTTTCGATTATAAATATTCATTAGAAAGCTAAACATATTTCCTACATAATGATATTTTATTTATAATTTTTAGACATTAAATAATTTATTTTATTTATGACACAATGATGATGCAGTAATTACTATAATAGTGAAAAATTAAAATAATTGATATTATAAATACCCAAATAAATATAATATGAAACTTTTAATGAATTAAACTAATTTTCTAGGATAATATGATATATTAGGATTGATTTAATTGACTTTGTTCGAAGTAATCAATCTGTTATGAGTTTCACAAAAATCAACTATTGAATAGTGTCAAAATTGACATAAAAGAGTTCTTAAAACAAATATTATATTATTAATTGATATTAAATTCCTACAAATCTAAGGTTCGGCCAAGAGACTTATATTATGATAGTTTAATCATTAATAGACCACTTGGGGGTCGCTTGGATGTATATAGTAAGTTTATTAACCATATTATATAAAAAATACAAAGAGACATTGTAAAAGTGAAACTAATTAACTTAGAGTTAATACTTTAAGATAAGGTTAATATAAGTACCCAAACCTGTCTAAATTCTATTGGATGAGTTGTTTTCGACCTATCCCCACCTCATCCTTTGAATAGTCAACTTTGGAGCCTTTGGAAACCGAATATGAATTTATTATAAATTTATATTTCTAGCTTTTCCAAAGGTGCCCCTCACCCCTCTTATAAAAGGGCACTCCTCCTTCTCTTTTCCTCACACCTCTCAAGCCACTTGGCTCGTCCAAACTCTGCCCAACTAAGCTCCCCACATCCCTCTCCTCCTCCTTGAAGCTTCCCCTTAGGTAGAAAGCATTTCAAGAAGTCCTTTGGTTCCAACCAAAGTGAGTTACCTAAATTAAAGGTAACAATTTCTCTTAAAGTATTTTCATTTATTTTGCTTCTCCAACCCCCAAAATATTTTTATTTCCTTTCTTTTGTAACAACAACAGTATCCTCAATATACTAGGATGTTGTTATAAGAAGGATTCAAACTACACATACACACAACTCCATCTAATGGATGATGAACATAATGTTTCTGTGGATGGCAAACTAACGCCTCACGAAACGATGATTGTTCAAATACATCTTACCGCCTCTCATGGTGGCCATTATGATGGCACTGTAATTAAATATGATATTAATGATATATATTTTATATATAATCTTCTGTAATTCCATTTTATTTCATACCATTATTCGTTTCATGTTGTATATACATACGATAATTTCATTTGAGGAAGTGCGGACTACCGCCCCCTTAAAATGATATGACTCGTTCATACCACACATGGAACGTATAAAGGATGGTGTTAATGAACTTAAGTAAAATATATAAAATATTATATTATACTGGAATAGTAATATACCTATGTATAATTTGGATTCAATTCTTTTAAAATAAAAATTAAATGGAAGTAGCGTTCGTGCGTACGTACGGACTACCGTCTCCACGAACGCGGTGAGATCCTTCCTCCATCGTATCCATTCAAGTCTTATTCTCATTTTAGGGTTAAAAATAATGTTAATATCATTCTGATTATGAATAAGATATAATCTATCCATTACAAACATGTCTTACGTAACCAAACATTTAAGAAGAACGAATCGGTTATCACCCGAAACAACGATAATACTAAGATATTATTATCAAATCAATATTAAAAGATCATATATGATATCATATTAATGTATATGATTCTTGTATAATTTAATAACAATTATTTCACCATTATACAGGAGGTTAACCTACCCCAACCAAGGAAAAGTACAAGGTAAGGGGTTTTCATCTCACTCCTTATTCCCGTGAGATTCATGTCATATTGCCACCATCACCTTTTGTGTGGTGTATGTACTACCCATAATTATATTCTTTGTGTAATACACTCTAATTTATGTGTATTTACATATTCATTGTATGATACCTCTTTCATGGGTTGTATGTTTCATAAGTTACCGAATTGGTAAGGGTTATTTCACAATCTCTTCATTATCCGAGTTTGTTTATACGTAATAATCTACTGGGATCTCTTTATCATCCACATCCATGTTTTCTTAAAAATGTATTTCAAAACATTTTTACTATTTACAAGAATATGGGTTAAAGTCATTTATACCCTTGTTTGACTTTTTTTATAAGAGTTTTATAAAGGAATCTTTCCGTCGTTTTCAAAACAATGTCCTTTTTAACCTTTTCGACAGAATTGAGGTAAGAATGTTTTTTTAACTTATACGGCGGGTGCGGTTATTTTCCGCCATTATAAAATCGTCGAAGCTTTCCATACAAGCTTATAAGAATATTTTCAAAGAAAATGTTTTATTTTATATGGATCTTAAATGATTTCAAAATAAAAGGAGATACTTCTTTAAAAAGAATTTTGATTTCATCTATGTCAACATCCTTTGATGGATTTTAAGATTATTTAAAGTTGATTTATTATGATACAAAACTTCTATATTGTATTGAAGGTTTTGTGATATGTTTGACTGTAGATGTGCTATTTTTATACCATTCATAGTTTATGGTGAAATTATTGACATTTCGTATGCTAGTTTTAATACGAATGTTTATGTTATGTTTAAACCTTTTCATATGGGAATGCATTGGACTTAATAAGTGACGGGTGGAGCCCGCTATAGCTCCTCGATGCATCGGTAGGTCTCATGAGGCAAACTAGTGTCTTGGAACAAGGCCTTGACAAAATCTTATTTGTAGTCTTGGCACGAGGCCTTGGCTATGTGGTTATGATAGTCTGACATTATGCATTCCATAATTATGAAAGTGGTTATTGATATTGCATGTGATTATTCGATTAGTAGAATATCCATGTGAACAAGTAAATGGCATTATTTCATTTTACTTTTGCCATACTATGTTGAAGTTCAATTTTAAAAGGCTTTTGTTTTAGTAATTCATTGCCTTAAAAGTTTATTCTTATTTATGAATGTTTCCGCTATATTGTTATCCTTACTGGGCATTTGAGCTCACCCCTTTTCTATGTTTTATTTTTCCCAGGAAGTGAAGAAGTAAATTATGAATGACCTGCAGGGATATTATGTGGGGATATGAGTGTGAATTATGCAGACATTATGTTGTTGTAGTAGTTTTTCATTTTATGATGTAATGTAAACTTATGAATATATCTAGTGTTTCCAAGGCTACTAAACCAATCGGTCTTTCGAGATTTGATCTTTCTTGTGATCATGCCAATGTTATGTAATTAATGCACCGACTCTGGGTAACTGGGGTCGGGGCGTTACATATACTCACCCCTGCATGGGCAATGCCCGCACTACGTTGTGTTGGTTGCAGATGAAAGACAGCGTTGATCATGGTTGAGGCTTGCAGAGCAGGACAGTACCTGGAGGTGGACCACTGGGCAGGTCGTGTTCGGAGCGGACGGCGGGACCCGAGGAGCAGTGGAGCTATATGTACCCACCCTTCAGGTGGGATTTCCAGTGGACAGCTCGGTGTAGCATCTTTTACTTTACAGTTGTTGTTTTCCCTTTCGAGTTGTACTTTACTTTCAGTTTGGGTTTTTATACTGGCCCATTTACTTTTCCGCACTCCAGTTGTACTCTGTTTTTACTTAGTGTTTACTTTTCCGCTTGCTTACTTTGTAGTGATTGTTTACTTTTCAAAGGAAATGCCTTCCCTTTTTACCGGGATTTACGCCTTGGTGCTAGTCGCCAGCCCCTGGCCTATGGAAGGCGGGCTTGGGGTAGTCACGGCACGGGCCCCAAGGGCGGGTCGTGACAACCTTAGGCTAAATTCGATACTACAAATCCAAAAATGAAGTCCATTTTTAGAAATAAAATTTCTAAAATTTTAAAAAGTTGGTATTAATATTCATAACGGTTAGTTTGATTGGTTGTGGTGTGTGTTAGAACTTGATGTTGCGTACAAAACATGCTATTGCATTATTCAAAGAGAAGTATACCGTAGAAGCTTGGGGTGTTACACACTACCCTGATCAAATATATTTTTAATAGTTTCCATTTCAAGACCCACTGAGTGGTTATCAAATTGAGAGTACATCTCCACCTTTCCTTGACTTTCTAATGCTAACCTGGATGATATCAGAATACCAATTATGTCTATACCTTCCCCACACCAAGGATAAAAAGTGACATTTCGTGTTTCATGTTCAACTAATCTATCAATATGGGTTGATGAACAGAAATTGAAAATTTTAGAGTTATTTCCTTGGAAGATAGAAAAACCATTTTCATTGACCACCAATTGTTTACCATTATTCACTAGAGATCTCTGGGGATCCTAATAAGCTGAAACTGACATATCCCAAACCAATTTGGGGTAAAAACCCACCCCCACACCAAACTCAAGCCCTACAAACACTTCAGAGAGGTGAAGATTGTGATACTATTTCATGGAATAACATATAGAATCCATAGAAAAAACCCATCAAGATCTATCCCATAAGGATTGGGAGAATAGTGAGAATATAAGGTAAACTAAAAGAAACCATTAACCTCCCTCCAATACCATTTATTAACATGATCATAAGGTAGTTCCACTAAAGAAATCAGTGAATAACCTATAGGGCTAAAGGTCTCTAAGGGTTGAGCAGGGATATAAGAGGAATCTAGTTTCTACTAAAAGGTTTGGGGATTAACATTACCCTCAAGTGAAAAGGGGGACACAACAACCATAGAATCATAATATGGGGAATAACTTATTCGATGATGACCTCTAATCCGATGACATCTAGATTTCAAATTCCCTTTTAAAATGAAAATTGAGAAATATCCAAAAACCCCTTCATTATTGATCCATTTCTAGAATCCATTCTCACTACCCATAATCAAATTGATGTGATAAGGACAAACCCCTGATAGATCCACTTCAACATATACCCACATGTACATGGGATATAACATATGTTGGGTAAATTCATATATTCATTAGAATCACATGATCCAATCAACAATAACCATTAACATTCTTTGGTTTTGAAAATTTATAAGAAGATTAGGAAGATAGATCTATAGGGTTTATAATTGACAATGACCTCCCATGTAAAAAATCATAGTCCTTGAGAATCAGAGGAAAATGTGGTTGTCACACCTCTGCAACTCACAGGACTTGGCCCAGAAAAAATCTTGTATACAAAGAATATAAACACTGAAATTTAATTGATTGAGGACCCCAATTTCATTCTATCTCTGCAACCCCCAATTGTAATTAATCTACCTTGTGGGGATATCCAATTGAAGCTGGTTCAGACCAATCATTTTCACCATTGTACAGAAAATAAACACAACAACTTCATGCAATTAAAAAAGGTGACATCAAAAACACTGGTGATCCCTTGAGTGATTTTATTCCTTCGGAAAGATCTTGATAACCAGAACCTCTGGGATAAGTGAGACTAGTAAGGAATGAGGGTGTGGGGACCTTGTATAATATGATAAATAAGAATTAGTGGTTATTGTAAGACCCTCCATAGAAAGTATCCTAACCTAAAATAGTAGGATCGATCTATCCTCGGGTTGAGCTAGTGTTTTCCTCGATCTAAAATGGATCTTGTTCCCCATACAAGACAACTATTAGTCAATTATATAATGATCAATATATGTCTTCCATTATCGACCATCGTGAACCTGTTATCTCTTGCTATAAAATAATTAAGGTGATTATTCACCCAAATTAATTCGAGGTGTCACCCAAGAAATAACATCATTAACTATATAACAATATACCAAGAGAAAATCCAAATTAATATTTAAGAGAACATGACAATCACCCTAATAATGATATAAAATACATAAAATATGGTATTTAAGACACGATTAAATCAATACATTAGTGATTTACACATAAATCTACCAATAAATCTAATCCATACCAAAATAATTATTTTTACATAAATTCAGATCCAAAAAATATAATTTAAAAAAATCACATCATAAAAAAACAATGGTAAGAATGATTTTTTAAATATCTCAACATTACTAAGGTGGATGTTCCAACAATTTTACCGCCATCATAAAATATAATAATGGAACCATAATAAAAATAACAATCCCATCCATATTTTATAAATAATGAAAACTTAAAAACATATATCCGGTAATTCATTATTCACCCAAAAAATGTCACTACTGAGATTCTGAAAATAATAACTTTAGAAAATAATAAAACAAAACATTAGTCCACAACATTTGTAAAAACAATATTAAATTAAATTCTTGAAAATTTTCTGTTTTTAACACTATCCTCACATTACCCCCAAAACTAGAAATACTTGGAAGTTTCTGAAATTTTTTTTACTACTTGATTTTAAATAGTATTTGATTAAAACACAATTTAAACCCTAATCTGATAAATTTGAAAAACATAACAAAAAATATTTTTAATTTTTTTTGATATTTATTCCATGAAAGGAACTAATCATTGAAATATTTCATTTCTTCCATTAAAAAATTTTAGGTAAAATTATTTCATGGTTAAAACAAATAACATTAGGTTTTAAACATACCATTAATAATAAAATGTCCATTCACTTCAAAACAGTATTTATTAATAGTATTTTAATAAAAAAATACACAATTTCATAAATTTTAGTTTAGGAAATTTTATATTTTATAGAACAATTAATTTATTTTTTACAAATATTTCTCATGTATGATTATATAAAAATAATTATTTTAATATAACACTATTAATGAAAGAAATATTTTGACAATTTAGTTTCTATGAACACACTTCTTTTTTAGTTATAAAGTGTTTTAAAGGGTTTTGGAAATATAAATAATATATTAAATATCACACATAATAGGAATATTTTTAAATGTTATATAAAAATTAGAAAAATTTTATTTAATCCAAAAACATTGAGCACAAAAACTAGAAGTAATAATATATTATGGTTCAACTATAGTTAAATAATTTTTAATTTATTTAAATAGGTTCTACCAGGATAATAAAAAAAAATATTTATAGAAACTTTATCATATTTAATGACTATTTTCAAAACTTTCACGAGAATTTTTTTAATGCTAGATTGAAATCTAGACAAATACATACTAAAAATATAAATAATGTCTATAAGTATTGAAATAAAGTAAACTACCAATCATTTTTCTAAAATTTTATTATCAATATATTTTCTAGAAATAATTATATATAATTTATAAGAAATGCTCCAAGGGGTGTGCCCAAATTTATAAATATATCTTCCAAATATTGTAAATAATTTTTATCATATTTAGATTGATTAATATAGATTACACCAATCCTTTGAAATATTTGATTCCCTAAAAAGGATTTAAATTCGTCCATAGGACAGAAGTTAAATTTAAAAAACATTAAATCATAAAATTATTTATTAAAAAATTCATTTATAAATAATAAAATAATATCATTAACATATATTTGAATAATAAAAATATATATTTAACACTTATAAAAGAATAAATGATGATCTTAGTTTCTTTTTACAGAACCATTTTTCTAATGAAAATGTGGCTATATTTTTTCCTATGATTGTTGTTTTTATTTAAGTCCGTAAATAGATGTTTTATGCTGTAAAAACATGACCATGTTGTTTTCTTTTTCAAAATGTGGTGAAAGTTTTACATAAACATCTACTTAAATTAAAATAGTTTGAAATAACGTTTAATATAAATTTTATAAAATTTAAAACCATGATGAGCTATATAAAAAAATAATTTTATAATTCATTCTAAGATAGAAATATATGAAAATGACTTATCACAATAAATAAATTCTTCATGAAAATTACCTTGGGAAAATAATCTAGCTTTATTTTTAATAATATAACTAGATTCATTAATTTTGTTTCTAAATATTTATTTAGTATCCTTAATTTGATAATATTTACATGGTTCTAGTAAAATCAAAAAATTATTTCGATATCTTACATAAATAATATACAATTATAAACCTTTACTGATTTTGAAATATAGTTAAGAATGAAATCAAAAATAAAATTATAATATAAGAAAATTTCATATTTATTTTTTCATTTGTAATCTAGAATAATTATCACCAATAACTATATATATAAGAAGATATTTATCTTTTTTCCAAAGAAATTTCATGGAGGTTGTACTCCCACTCAATTGGTGCTTTTAGTTTTGAAATAATGTACTCTTCAAAATTAATGTATATAATATATTCCTTTTTCTAATTTTTATTTGATAATTTATTCTCAAAATCACTTTATTCAAATTTTACGTGAACATTTATCTAAAAAACAATGGACATTTTTTATTGGAATCTATACACTTTATTAATATCAAAATATCTTAAAAATAATCTATTATCAGATTTAACATAAAACATATATAAAGAATCGTTTATATTAAGGATAAAAACCTTACAACCAAAAATAGTAAAATAAAAAATGTTAGGTTTCCTTCCCTTCCATAGTTTATAAGGGGACTTCTTTAAAATATTCCTTAAATATTAATTAGAAACATAAAAATATGTATTTAGATCTTATTTATTGAAATATTTATTCCTTTTTATTCAGTTAGCATCGTTCTTCCAATATTATGAATAATACAGTTTTTTGGGGTGTTCTAGGGGATGAAAAATTATGAGAATATACATTTTTTACATATTGATTCAAATTATATATCTAGAAATTTTCCACCTTTATCCCATTAAATAAATAACCTTAAATAATATTTATCATTTTAAATAAGTTTATAACAAGTAATGAACGTAGATAAATTTATCCTTTTATGTGTAAGGAAATAAACCCATATAAATCTACAAAAATCATCAATATTAAAAAAAATCATTCCACCAAGACTAGTAGTACGAAGTAGTCCACATAAATAATGATGAATTTTTTTAAGGGAAATTATAGTTATAAATTATATAATATATCTAAAAATGTCTCTATACTATTTACCCTTTTGTAAGAATTAAAAGTTTGATTACTATCCATATTTAACTTAGAATGATATAGAATTTTTTAGTCCATTGAAAACTTGTGTAGCCCAAAATTTTCATAATGGAGTCTCTTATGCCATAAAATTTTGTTTGATAGTGCAAAATTTAAACCCTTAACATTCTAAGGCATATGTTCATAAAAAATAATCGAATAAATGATATCTTTTTTATTAGTATAAAACAAAACAGATTCATAAATAAAAATAATGGACTTTATAATATGAAATATAAATAACTTACAATCATAAAATATAAGTAAAATTATAACTATATTATGTTTTAAACATTCAGAAAATTAAACATTAGAAAAAATTATAGAATTAGAACTACTTACTTAACTAAAACCTATAACCTTACTATTAAATATTTCTTCAAAATTTTACACTACCTATTTTTACTCTATTGCATGATATTATGTTTTATGGATCAAAAATCTCATTCTTGGATCATCCACTATCAATTTACTACAACTCCTTGTAACATACAAAAATAAATATCCTACAGAATTTGGTATAGGATATTTTTAGTACCCATTCTATCTTTCGTACAAAGGGGGAAATAAATGATTTTTTTAACTTAATATTATTTAAAACATTAATTACTATGTAATATTAAAGGTAAATATTCATAAATAAAATATTTATTGAGTCCAAAATAATATGAAAATATTAATGTAAATTAACTATTATAAGGTCCTTTCATCCAAAATCTATAAAATATAAAAGTAAAAAAACATAATATAGAACTTTTTTAAAATTTATACTTATTAATTTTTGGTAATTTTAAGTCATATACATGTATAATATTATTTAAATTTATTTTATTCATACTCAAAATTTTATTATAATAATATATTCCTTGAACACATGGGGGTATTTTTTTCTTCAAACTCCAAATTTTATTTTTGATTATTTCAATTTCCATTTCAAGAAATGTAAAATTCAGCACATAAAACTTTGAAATTTTTATATTCCACTCCATTTATGTTAGAAACAAAATATTTTTAGTTATAATTTTCATATTTATATCTCCTGTTTTCTTTAGAATGAATCATATTTTCTTTAACATAATTCTCATTCTTTTCCTTTTTTCCTTCCATAAATATCAAATTTTAATAATTTAATATTGTAAAATTTTAATATTATCATATAAATCGAAAATAATATGTTTTTTGGAATTATATTCTTTATAGTTTTAGTCAATATAACTAAACAGATTTAATGATGTCATAAGATGTAGGTTTAACGATTCTATTTTTGATCCAAACTCATCACTAGAATCTAAATAAATGGATAAAATCTAAGTAGCTGTTAAATCTCTCAACTTATTATTTTTAATTATCATGTTATTTATTTTATTCTTTATCAATGGGAATTCAATAATGATAAAAAATTTTCTTTAGGATTTTTATGAAATTTCTTCCGGATCATCATTAGAAATCATATTATATTTTCAACTTCCTTTTTCACAGTCTCTAAGATAATACCTTATTTTAATTATAATTTATCATTTCATTAATTTAAAATACCTTTAGATATATTGGAAAATTCAACTCTTTCACTTTCATGTAACTCATAGTTAATAGATTAAGAAGTTACATTTATTAAAAAAATACTTTTCAATTTAATCATCTCCTTATCAATAATATTTTATGTTTTAATTAATTTTTCAATAATAAACCAATGATTTCATCAAGATTATATTCTTTGGAATTATTAAATTCACTAATTACAATCCTTTAGCAGTCAATTTATTCTAAAATTATCCATGTACTATTTAAAAAAGGATTGTGTTTTTCAATGTTTCTCCCAAAGCACTCATTCCATCAAATATCCTTATAAATAAAGGAATTTTTGATTTTCGGTTTCTTATTCTACCATTTTAATGTCTTCATATTCATATCATATGATTCCATGTTTTTTTATATTTTTTTATTTGTACCATAGTGAGGTTTTTTAATATTACAAATCCCATGTATATTTTTAAAATCTGTTATATGATAGAAACACTTATATTAATAGTTCATTATAAAATATTAATAATGTACGGTCATATCCTAAATAATTACATATTATAGATTTTAGACTATAATCCAAATTTGATGATCTTTTTTAGTTTAGTGTTTTAGATATTTATGAAAAACTCTTACATAGTATACCTATTCATTACATGTGGACACTTATATTATCACCAACCGAATCTAGTTTCCATAAAAACCAGCATCTAATCCGGTTCATGTAAAGGCCTGAAGAGAGTTACCAAGACCCATGGGGTTGGAAAAGTGTCCTTGTATTATAAATAATTGTTTGGGAATGATATAACTGAATTTAGAATCATTAAACAACCAAAAACATAACTACACTAAATATGAAAAATTAATCGAAACAATCCATTAATAAAATTCAAAACAAAAATACATGGTTTTAGAAAAACCCTGAGAGGGAAAAAACACAAAATTAGAAGAAAAATAACTTATGTACCACCACATGACATGGGTCCATCATCCCCAAGTATTCTTACTACATCACACCAAGAATGGAATCTAAAAACCTGAACCATCGGTTCTAAAAGCTTTGCCCAAACCTGTGAAAAACATTACCAAGTCCAGTTACACCAAAAGGTATAATTAGGGTGCGAGGATAATCCTAGTATGATTCCACCCAATTATATTCCATGTCCTAAAAAATTTATGACAAAAATCTTGCATGTTTTTATAAAAATTAAATGCTAGTAATAATTTTTTGAAGGATGAACTACAAATGAAAACAATTTTTAAAGGAGACACATTAGGGAACAAACACTTTCAATGAAACTATTCATTATACTAAATTATCCAGATAAAAAAACCATATTATGATGGTGATTACAAAATAATAAATGATAACTAGTCACATGAACACCCTAGGAACTAGTAGGATGTGGGCCCCAAGTACTTCGTATCTCGGTGGAAAGTCACCATAAAAAATATTTGTTCTTTTGGATGAACCTATAGTAGGGAACATACCCATAACTAAATGGTACCCAACATCATTATAATAGTTTATTTATTTATTTCATCAAAAAACTTTCTACTTGAAATAAGGATGAAACTACTATGAATCACTATCATACAAGTACACGTCCGTCGACCTAGATACTCAGGTTTACCCTTTTATGCTTGATCAAGTTCTGTATCTTAAAAAATACCATTTACAAATAAAAATTAAATTCCCAAATCTCAAACACACACACACACAAAATAACCCACACACATGTCACATAATCCCGTTTACATTAAAATTCATTTAAACATCATACTCACACCAAAACTTCCCATAATAACTTTCCTATCTCTTTTATAATTCAATTAATCCTTTAATAAAATTTAAAAAAAAAATCCAAGATGGTGGACATAGAATAAAAACCCATTCACAACAAAATGGACCATTTAAAAAACATTCTCCTACCAAAATATTTTTCCAACATGATTGTACCTCTTATATAAACCAACGAACCATTTAAAATACTCCAAAAAAATTCCCTGAAGTATAACCATGTATTGCACATAGAATTCATCAAAAATTCTTATTTTAAAAACCATATGCATGAAAATATAATACAAAACCATATTTTTCATCCCAAAACCCATTTCATAAAAAAATTTCATGAACCATAAAACAACCCCAATTGATAACACAAAAGTTACAGATAAAACACACACATTTTCATGTAAAAATTAAAAATTAAAACCAAATGCTTAACCAATTCTACCAAAAATGGTTTACATACAGTATAAAAAATTTAAGGAATATTTCAAATAAATCAATCAAGAAAGATAACTCAACGAGAAATTCATACACCTGGAATCACCTTCAAAAAATGTCAAAAAACCCAAATCATTTTGCGAAACGTCAACCACACCACTGCAACAAAAGGAATTAAAATGAACCTAAAACCACAATATTGGACCAATTAACTAAAAATATAACCCTAGTTACGAAACCCTATTTTTGGTACAATTGGAACATCATGAAGGATATGAGAAACCCAATGGAAATGGAAGGAACAAGAGAGGAATTTACATACATGAGAAACCTTGAAGAAATATCCCCAAACACACAAATAGTTGTATCACCAAGCAGCAAAATTGAAAGTGAGGTTTCATTAAGTTTGAGTAGGTCTAGTGGGGACTAAAATCAGGGAAAAAGAATAAAAAATGGACGATTTACAAAAGAAACAATTTCCCTTTGCAAATATAGAATATTTGATTTACTTTGAAAAAATTCAACCAAATCCATGATAAAGATGAGCTATAAAGAGGAAAATGGAACATGGTGGTGCTCCTAGGGGGTTTAGGCTCAAATTATAGGTGGAATGACTAATAAAATGTAAAAAAAAATGAATGAGATAAAAAATTATTGTTTCCATAAATCTATAAATGAGCTCATGGTTTGGCCAAATTACTAAATAAATCACCCAAATAAACCATGATTATGAGTTCCTAAGGGGTTCAAAAGGATATAGTGGTTTGAATAGGACATGGGACTCAATGTGGGAAGTGTAACTGGGGAATAATGTTGAAAATATGAGTTATTAAAGAAACAGATTTTGTTTTTAAATTTGGAAATGGGTTCGTGGTTTGGTCCAAATCATGAAAAAACTACCCCTATAATCATACCCCACAAAAGGTTCCACAAGGAGTGTGAAAAATTCAATTCCAAGACACCTCATCCTTATAATTCCCTTTAAAAAAAATTCAAGTCCAAATACCATCCAATATTTTCAAGACTAATAGCATAGATCAAGAACACCAGAACACAAAATTTAAACCTAGAACACCCAAAAACTGAGAGAGTACTATGAACCAAAAGAATATTCAATGGAAATCATGGAATTGAAAATCCAGGTGTGTCATATACTTAGTATCCCTTTTTTCTACCAAAGTAATCCCTTTTAAAATAATACCTAACATCCTTATAATACACAATTTCATTTCTTTCATCATGAAATCTTATTTTCCCTAAATAAACTGAATACCTGTGAAAATAATTTTAAAACATGGGATGAACAAAAAATTCTCATTACAACATATAAATTAAGGAAAGAAAACATTAGTCCATGAATACCTATAAAAACATGAAATCATTTCACAAAGTTATACTTTTCACCCAGAAACCATAAACTCCCTAGATTACCTAATGAAATCATAAGAATCTAGTTAATATCTATAGAAAACATAAATCATAAGGATGAATTAAGGAATCCATATCATTCTTACATTTTAGAATTTATGGAAACATAGTGAGTAACCTTCATGGTAAAATTCATAATACTCGTCACAGTATATTCCCTTAATATCTTTTAAGAAACCTGACTATTTAAGTATTTCTCATTACCAAATTCATTGGAGAGCTATAATAGGCTCACACACCCTTGGTTGATAACATAATCATTGGTATTCATTAAAAATTACTAAGAACAATAACATGATCATAAAACATAATAAAATCATAAAAGAAAAATAACATTTCCACTTTGAAATAACATTTCATTCTTCTAAATCCTCACACTCATAAATTAAAACACATTATTTGAAAATAAAATTTTATTCATGTAAAGGAATTATAAAAACATTAATGAAACATCAATATGAGAAAATCCATTCATTTCATATAAGGTAATAAAAACATTACATTTGGATTTTGTAAAAATAGATGAAAGAGTAACATTTAAAGAGGATTTTAAAAGAATGTCCTACATTTGATATTGAAAACATAAAAATATTCATTTTTTAATAAATTTGAATGAAATTAAAAATAGACATAAAATTTCTTTTATAATCCTTTTAAATCATTATTAATAAATAGGTATATTAATATCAATAATATCAACCTGGATAAACATATTTGATAATTAAATCTTCAAACATTCAATGATTCCCATATCACATTGAATATTTAAATCCTAATATCCATGAAATAATATATTTACCAAAATAATAATAAACATTATTATAGATATAAATATTGATATGAAATGTCATAGAAGTTGTATATACACCTTATAATGGTACATTTCATCATGAAATGCCTCAATGAAAGAAGATTGATATGAAATTCCTACCTTGAGTCTAAATCGTCATATACAATCATTATCAAATTGAATAATAAAAAAAGTTCAATTATTTAATTTCTTGAATTTTTTATATGTTAATTATTCCTTTTATATCCCTTATTTTCATAATATAACAATTAATTAATTATTTTAGTTCCTATTTAACATTTGATGATATTCGATACCTGAGTCCAAAATGAATTTGGAATGATGTCAATTGTGAAAGTGGTCATAATTTCATCATCTCCATAATAATATTCATAATTTTTTTTTAAATTTTATTATTCATTTGTTTCCATTTATTTTCATACTATAACAATTACTTAATTATTTAATTTCATGTTTGACGCTGGACTATATTCGATACCTGAGTCCAAAATGAGTTTGGTATGATGTCAATAGTGAAAGTGGTCATAATTACATCATCTCTAGAATAATATTCATGAAATATTAATAACTTTTATACATTAATAATAAGTTAAATTCATCCCTTACATATTTATATTAAAAATAAACAACGTACAATCATGGAGACGGTAAGCCGTATGTACGCATAAGTAACATTTCCATATTTCAATGATTATTATGGAAAAAGTTTTATATTACATTATATTTAGAAAATGATCATAATATCATTAATATAATTTGAATAATTTTAATATTACTATACATAATATTCGTGTGATGTGATGATTAAAAATGAATCATATCACTTTGTAAATGTGATAGTTCACATGTACGAACGACATTATCATTTTTTATGTTCATGTAAATGTAGAATGTAATAGATATATTATTCCCTTATAAAATATAATATATAAACATTAATTCCATCATTATTAATAAAATTGAGATACATTAAAGGAAAATGGATTATATTGGTTCGTGGAGGTGATAGTTCACACGTATGCACAAACGATTAATTATTTTCTCATTCGATTCACATAGAGATGGATTTATGTGATCATATTAACATAATAACATCAAAAAATATTAAGGATTATGAATTTATTATTTAATCATGTTTAAATATTATTTGAATGAAGTGGGAGAATAAATAAAACACAAATACTATATTAAAAATGATACCTCTTCCTCGGACGACATCTATTGGTTTACACCAAAAAAAATTTAAGGAGGGTTTTATTAAATAAATAAGGAATCAATAATGTGAGGAGGGATTATAGTAAGGTATTTTGGTAGATATTTTTCGAAAAAAGAGCTTTTTTGAGTGTGAATAGTATAGAAGAAAGAGTTCCCTTTTATAGGAGCGGGGAGTGACACACTTGAAAATCTCTAAAATGTTAAATTAATATAAATAAATTTTATATTTCAAATGGGTCTAAATTAATTTATTTATAAAATAGGATTATTTTTTGTTGAATAAAATTCATCAAATTAAAATTAAACAAATCTTCAATATTTTATAGTTATTACTATTTTTTTAAACCTTAATTAACCCTTTTAACTCTACCCACGATATCTTTCAATTTAATCTTTGAGGGTAAAAATTATTACAATAACCCACTAAAACATCAATAAATGAGTCATTTATGAAATTAGATGACACATACCAACTATTTTTATGAATAATATGTTTTTATAAATTCTATACCATTTAATAAAAAGTTTTATATTTTAAAATATCAATACTGTCATGTTTGACACTATTCAATATTTGACTACTTAAAAATATCATAAAAACATTATATCTTCTAAAAGAATCCCTTGAAACATCCCTAAAATGTAATATAAATTCATAAAATTCATTTATGGAATAAATTATATCAAATTTCATTTATTTTAAAATAATCTAATATCATTTAATTGATTTATAAATTAACAATGAAATTTCAGCATCATCATTGTGTCACTATTTAGTTTATTTTTTTATTCCATAAAATTTAAATTAATTACCATGATTTATTTAATAATTTTATATTTCTAAATAATATACATAGAAAAATATATCTCTTTTATAACCCCATATTGAAAATACTTAACTTGTTAAAAAAAAGGGTATGACAAACTTTTTGTATCATTAAATATAATTTTATAAATACATTAAGGTCATGCATGTTTCCCCATGTTGTCCAAAAATCAACCTATTGGTGATATTGGTCATAACACACTCATAAATGTAAATTAATACATCTTTATGGTACATTAATATTTTAATAATATAATGTTTACCTTTAATTACCCGATTTACCCTTATCTGTGGTAATAAAAATTATTATTAAAGTTACTATAAATAAAGTTTAAAAATAAAAGGGAACTATTTACATTATTTGTACCTTATTATAATAAATTTGGAGTAAATTTTTTCTAATTAAAATCATATATTTTTTAGATTTTAATTAAAAATTAATCTCATTGATGGAATAAGAAAATTCATTTTTAAAGTAAAACATTCAAAAGTTCACAAAATTTTTATATCCAATTTGAATGTGAATTTGATTACAATGTCCAATATTGGATTTAAAGATAAAAATTTTTACATAGTTATAATTTAAAACCATTCAAAAATTTTATTTAACACTATAAATAAATTTGATGAAAAAATAGTATTCTATTAAAATGCATTATTTATTCACCATTCATTAAAAAATGAATCTTATCAGAAAAATACCAAAAAAATAAAAAATTAAATTTTTTTGTACAAATTCCAAATAAGATGTATATTTTTTGAAATATCACTTATAAATGTGAACGAAACTAGATTTAAAATAGGTGTACTACCAAAAGGCGGGAAACTACCTTTTTTGAAAAAAACATCTTTTATTTTTAAAATTAGATTTGTTATTATATTATTTCTAAAAAATCTATCAAATGAATATTAAACATTATAATGAAAATATTAAATATTTATTTTAGTAATATAATTCGACAAGGGCTATTTTATTATTTATAAAACACACTTGTGCACATTTAAATAGTTTTGAAAAAAAACATATTCTTTTAATTTTAAAAGGGTATTACATTAATTTATATTTATTTTTTCAAAAAAGTATTAATTAAATATAAATGTTTAAATCATATATTCATAAATTATTTAAAATTTTTCATTCTCATCACTGTAATGTCTAGGTCTTAATGGAAATATTTAAATATTATTTAGTTGTTCGCTGAAGCTTGATGTGATGTATCATGTACTCTATTGTGCATAGTGTTTCCTTGTAAAAACCCAGGATGTTACATTCTTCCCCATTATATATTTCATCCTCATAATTTAAAATTTGGTTTATAAACTAAGGTTTTAAATTTCAAAATATCTTTATTGAAATGCCACATCAGAAGAATGAACAATAAAACATCCACTTAAAAACAATGTAAAGGAATTATAATGGTCATCTATTAGGACAGATACTAGTTTTACATGTTATAAAATATGGAAATGGAAGATAAAACATACCATAATGTTCTTATGGAGATTGAATTAATATGTTTTCATGTGAAACATAACTATCACAAAACCATAAATCTTTGATTTGTTAAATGGTTATTGATTACTTGGAAAGAAAGGTAAAAAAATATATTTTTTGTTTTTAAATTATTTTCATATAGGTGAGGAATTAATTTACATACTAGAACAGTAACATAAAGAAATATATTTAATCAAAAGGTATTGTTTAATCCCTTAACCAACTTCCACAATAAACTCATTTTTTTCTCTGAATGATGAGTTTTCAAAATGAATTTTTTCACGGCTGAAGTGCTAGAATTAAATTATATATAATCACATAATCCAAAAATGTGTAACTACATTATTCTCCGATATTGAAGGATTAATCAAAACCAAAATTATTACAAAAGATAAGATAATTCCCCAAAAATTAATAAACCATTAAAAGATGAAATATGCTTTTAATCATAAAATTCTATAGTAATACCCAATGTTCTACACAGATCATTTAACCATCATTAAAATTATTTAAAAATATTAGATGATATGATTGAATACTAAAAATAATAAGGATTTGATCAAATAATTATCCAAGATAAATTTTATGAATTGTCTCCAATTAAAATCCATCAATATTAATGTCTCATGACAAAAATTTAATTTCATAAATCAAATAATCTCTATGATATGCTAATTATTTCCATAAATAACCTAAATCACAATAATTAAAAAATTAAATCATATATTATTCGAAAATATAATTTGACCTTTACTCCTAAACTAAAATCACAATGTAATTTATTTACATTAATCATGTAATGATCCTAAAATAGTGAATGTCTTCCAAAATAACATTTATCACATAATCCCCAAATAATTTTCTAATACCATTAATATCCATTTGATAAAAAGATAGTAAAAAAAATCAACATATTCTTATTTCATAAACAGGTTTAACTGAAACTAATAAAGTCATACTATCCAGGGACTTCACATATTCATGTGGATAGAGAAGCACCCTTTTCTCCCTTCGCTTTTGGGTTCAAAACTAATTCCCTTATGGGATGTGATGGGTTATCACCCATCCTACATGTTGTACCTTTTCCAAAACTATATAATTTTTATAACATTACCAAATAATGATAATGTACTAAAAATAACTGTAACATGTTTTATCCTGATTGTTTATCTTATACCTTTCATTTTTCATCCCAAAATTAAATAACCCTTAATTAACTCAAAAATAAATATCACTAAATATGAAACTAATCACCTTAAAATTTCATAACTAAAATACTCAAAAGGGTTTCTAGGATATTATTAAAATTGATATCTTGATAATTATAAACCATTATGATATCCCTAACTATTAAGAAAACATACTAATCTCCAGTGTTGTATAAACCATCATATGATGACAACTGTAAGGATATGGAATTAAACATTACATATTCTAGTTTTTTTGAACTAGAATTCACATTAAATGATATTTTATGTTTATAGTTGTAGTTAAATACAAAATAATTTATAATATAGACACATACTTGACATGTTTACACATATACTCACTATCCATTTTTTCCACAGAAGGAAACCCTTTTAAAATAAATTACAACATCCTTCTGAGATGCATTTTCATTTTATTCATCATGAGATCATATTTATCGTTACCAAACTCAAGACCTATAAAAAAATATTTAAAAACAAGTTATAAGAACAAAAATCTCAATAAGGGATATAAAATAATGAATGAAAATGTTAGTCCATGAATACTTATAAAACCATGAATTTTTTTCAAAAAGTTATAATATTCACACATAAAACATAAACCCTCTAACTTAACTCATGAAATAATAAGATTACCATAAAAATAAATATAAAATAAAAATCATAAAGGTGAATTAATTCATCCATATCATTCTCATATTTTAGATTTCATAGCTACATAGGGAGTATCCTTCAGAGTGATATTTGGAATACCCATTGTGGTATATTATAAAAATATCTTAAGAGAAATCCTATTATTTAACAATATCTCATTACCCAATATATTAGAGAGATATCATGGAATCGGCAATCCTAGGTTTATCAGAGAACCAAAAATATTAATAAACTATTCCCATAAACTATAACATAATCATTAAATATAAAACGAAAATAAAGGAAAAATAAAAATTCCACATCAAAATAAAATTTCATTTTTATAAACCCTCAATCTAATTAATAAGAAAAATTTATCTAAAAATAATGTGGTTAACTTGTAACGGAAGAATAAAAACATTAATGTGACATGAAAGTGAGAAAATCCATTCATGCCGTATAAGTTAAGAAATAAATTCCTTTTGGATTTTTTAAAAATTGTTGAAAGAGTTGCTTTTAAATATGTTTTCAAAATAATGAAAAATATTCCATACCAAAAACATAAAAGGATTCAATTTTCAAAACCTTTGACTGAAATTAAAATTAAAAATTATATTTCCTATGTAATCCTTTTATATCCATATATTATAAATATGTAATATAATATCAATAAAATTGACATTGAGAAAATAATTGGATAATTAAATATTTTAACATTGAAAGTGTACAATACCACTTTGAACATTTCAATCATAATATAGATGAAATAATACATTTAAAAAAACATTAATTATCATTATTATAGAAAAATATGGATATGAAATGACATAGTAACTATATATACACCTTGAAATGGTGAATATCATTAATAAATTACTCAATTAAAGGATTATAAACATTATTACAGATAAAACATGGATATGAAATGTCATATTAGCTATATATACACCTTTCAAAGGTGAATATAATTAAGAAATATCTTACCTTGAGTTTGACTCATCATGTAAAATCTTTATCTTACTTAATAATAAACATAGGTTAACTATTTAAATTTTTTATAATAACTTTTAATGATTATTAGTTCTTTTATGTCACTTATTATCATGCTATAAAAAATACTACATTATTTAACCTTGAGTTAGATGTTTTGATTATATTTTATATTTTAGTCCCAAATGAATTTGGTATGATTTCAGTAGTCAAAGTGGTCCTAAGTGCATCATCTCTAGAAAAATATTCATGAAATTATAATAAATTTTATATAGTAATTAAAATTTAAATTTATCCATTACATATGGATAAGAAAAATGAACTATGTTACCATCATTGAGCCGTTAAGCCATACATACGCATGAGTAACATTTACATTTTTCAATGATCATTATGTAAAGATGTTATGAAATATTTTATCTTTCCAGAATTATAATAATATCATTAATATCATATTAATCATTTAAATATACTTATATATATTACTCATGTGATTTGGTGGTTAAAAATGAATCAAACCGCTTCATGGAGGTGATAGTTCACACATACGGTCGATGTTATCATTTTTATGTTCATTCAATGTAAGATAATAAATGATATATTATTCTAATATAATGATAAATATATCAGTAATATAATATATAATTATTAATTCAATAATTATTGATATTCTAGAGATATGTTAAGGGAAAATGAATTATATCAGTTTGTGGAGGTGATAGTTCACACATACACATGGACAATTATTTTTTTTCCACTTTGATGGAAGTAGAGATGGATTTATGTGATGATATTATCGTAAGAAAATATATTTATATTTATGATAATGTATTTCTTATTTAATCATAGTTGATGAAGATTATAATGAAGTGGAAGAATAAGTAAAACAGAAATACTTGACTTAAAATGATACCTCTTCCTTTGACAACCTCCTTTGATAATCATCAAAACACATATAAGGAAAATTTTATGCCTAAAAAAAGTCCTCTATAATTTGGGTGAGGTATTATAGGAAGCTATTTGGGTATATATTGGCAGAGAAAACTAGTTTTAGTATGTTAATAATAGAGATGAATGAGTTCCCTTTTATAAAAGAGGGGAGAGACACTCTGGGAAATCGTCAAAATATTAAATTAATATTAATTAATATTCTATTTCAAATGGATCCAAATAATTTTTTTTTCATATATAGGTTGTTTTTAGGCCATATATTCTTCATTAAATAAAAATTATAAATGTTTTTATTATTTTTTACTCCTTATATATTTGTTCTAAACCTTAATTAACCCTTCTAACTCTTACCATGATATCATGCAACTTACAATTTGAGGGTAAATATAATTAATATAACATGCCAAAAGACCAATAAATGAGTAATTTATAAAATTATTCAAATTATAAAAACTATTAATATGAATACTAGATTTTTATATATTCTATATCATTTAATAAAATATTTTATATTTTAAAATATCATTAATGTGAATTTTGGAACTATTCAACATTTGACTTTTTAAAAAATATCATAATAACTTGTTATCTTCTACAAAAATAAATTAAAATATCCATAAAATGTAAAATTAGTCCATAAAATTTATGTATGTAATAAATTATATCAAATTATATTTATTTTAACATTTTTAATATCATTTAATTGATTCTTCCATTAATGAAGCAATTACTACATCATCATTGTGTTACCATTAAATTTAATTATTTATTAATTAAAACCTATAAATAAAATATAATGATGTCGGCCATCATTTTATTTTTATAAATAATATTTATAGTCAAATAGATACCCTATATAACCCCATATATAAAAATACTTTACCTGTTAAACATAATGGGAGTGATAAAATTTGTCTTATCTTTGAATATAATATTATAAATGCATTAAGGTCATACAATTGGCACAAATTCAACCTAAAATCTAACAAAGGATTATATTATTTAGGAAAAAACACATAAAATTATAATAGGACAACTGATAGGGTAATTTTAAATTTTTATCATAGAATTTTTACCTTTAATTACCCAATTTACCCTTAACCGTGGAAATAAAACTTTTTACTAATATTACTATTCATATTATCAATAGATAAAAGAAAAATATTAAAAAAATTTATAAATTATGATTAAAAATATGGAATAAATTTTTATATATTAAAAAAACATAATTCTAATAAATGGTTAAAAATTAATCTCTTTGATGGAATAAGAAAACACGTTTTTTATGTAAAAAGCTCAAAAGTTAATATAGGTTTTATATAGAATTTCTATGTGAAAGTGATCTCAATGAAAAATATTGGATTAAATGAAAAAATGATATAATTAAACTTTAAAACCATTCAAAAATATTATTTAACACTATAATGAAATTAGTTGAAAAAGTAGTTTTATATTAAAATGCAGTATTTGTTCACTATTCATCGAAAAATGAATCTTAGCAGAAAATTACCAAAAATTTAACCAAATTAAATTTTGATATCTTAATTTCAAAGAACAATTTTATTTTGCCTAATCAAACATATAAAATTGAAAAAAAACAACATTTAAAATAGGTTTTCCATCAATTAGTGGAAAAGCTGCCTTTTTTGAAAATAAATCTTTTATCTGTAAAATTGGATTTCTTCTTATATAATGTCTATAAAAAACCTAAAAGTAATATTAAACATTTGAATAAATATATTACATATATATTTTATTAATATATTCCAATAATATTGATTTTATTTTTTATAAAACAGACTTTGGAACATTTAAATAGTTCTTTCTAAAAACAATTCTTTTTATTTAAAAAGGGATTTTACATTCATTTGTAATTAATTTTTCACAAAATAATTAAATATATATACATGTATAAACTATATTTTCATAATTCAGTTAATAATGTTCATTCATGTCATTATAACCACTAGGTTTTAACAGTAACATTTAAATATTATTTAGCTGTTCACTTAAGCTCGATGTGGCGTATAATATATGCTATTGAGCATAGAGTTTACATTTAAAAACTTGGGATGTTACATATATCATTATATTTTATAACATATGTTGAAAAGTAATTAACCAATAATGAATTTTGATATTCTTTAGGTAATTTATAATGTTTTACTATAATCTTTTAGTGATTAATTCTTACATGCTTAAGGTAATAATCCATTATACCCATCCCACATCAAGTAATTTTTATTAAAGAAGGGTTTCCTTTGAGGAATATGTAAATTTATATAAATTTTAATATGATATCCAAAAGATATTTTATGTGATTCACCAGATGCATACTATTGGATATGGTTCCAAAAACATAGAATCTAAAAACTAGATTCAATTACACTAATAAATCCCTAAACATAACTTTCCCAAAAGTACATGACTTAAAGAAAATATTTAATTAGGAATATTCCCAAGGCCTTTTAGGTTTAAATAATTATATAATTAGGAAAAACATAATCTAAAAAACCCCGTATCATTTTTAAACTAAAGAAAATTTTCAATCAATTATATATGAAATTACTTAATCCACAACAAGTCTTTAACATCTCCTAAATAATTTTCCACAAATTATATCCTTATAAACCTAAAATGTAGACAAATTTTATTAATAACCTAGGTGATGAAAACATAAGGAATGAGTGATTTTAAATTCTAATTAAGGGAAACATATAACTGAATCTTCATAAAAACATAATCACGATATACATAATATTTGAGGAATAAATAATATAAATAATTCTATATTTGATTGACACCATCAACATACAATATCCATGGAAATAAATGAAAACATGGATAATAATAATTAGTTATCTCATCATGATGAAATGAATAATTATGGAAATCAAAAACATGTTGGCAATACATTATGTGAATACTCTATATAGAAATGGGGAGACTTATACACAAAAAACCAAGCTATTTTGTCTTAAGTGACCAACCACGCATTGAGGGGAAAATTAATTTTGGCCCCCATCAGTCACTTTATTATGTCCAATGAATCAACTATATGTTACAACCTATGATTTTGTGAAATATTTTTTGAATAATTTTAATTTCTTATATAGATTGAATTACACTCAATATCGAGTTTTAATGGACCACAATATACTATTAGTATTATTTTTTTAAACATGACCTTTTAAAAAATTCAATTTAACTTGGATGAATGAATAAGAATATTTTTTTAAAGTATTAATTATAATGGTTTTATATAAATAAGTCATATTGATAGAAAAGATTAATTTTTAGTAATGTATTTAAATATTTTAAAAATACTTCTGTCAAAAAAATATTATTATTACATTTTGTATGAAAATAATTTTTTTTCAATTTTAAAAAATTTATTTTAAAAAATAAAACCGATTTTTTAATAATCAATTAAAATTTTAATATATTGATGTTTTGAGAATATTTAGAAAAGATTAATTTTTCAGTGAATATTAAAATATACTGATTTTTATTAAGAACTACATTTTTGTTTAACTTATTTGATAAGCATCATCAAATTTATGATTGTTTTAAAACAAAATATAGTTAACTTATTTAGTTATTAATACCACTTAGATCATTGGAATACATTTCTTATTTAATTTATATATGAAAATATTACAAAAGTTTAATAATTTCTCTTTGGAAAAATGTTTTTTATCGCCTAAGAGGGATTAACATTAAATTAAAAAATATCCACTTCTATAAATTTAATATGTAAAAATCGATTCTATATTTTTAATCATCATAATTAATATTATTTGATAAGTTCAAATTTATTTTTTTCAAAATGATTAGTAAATATTTTAATAATTAATTACTATGGTTAAGGTTAAAATAAGTTAACAGATGTTAAACTAAAAAATAAGGGTTAAAATGGACTAAAAACGTTTACAAATTCCTATTTTATTTATATAATTTAACATTTTTATCATATTATTTAATTTTATGTTATTATGTGTCACTTTTTCATGAAAGAGACCAATATAATAATTTAAGTAAATAATAATATATAAAATTCCACCCTCTTGCTTTTAAATTTCGATTATGTGTTCACATTAGAAAAAGAAGATGTTAACTAATACTGATAGTGTTTTTTAGAATAATGAAATTAATTTAATTATTGTAATTTATATTTAATTTTAAGTAATTATAAGATTACCAAAAATAATTTATAATGATCAATATAGTAATTATTTAATTAATAGAAAAATAAAATAAAAATTATTATAAATATTAATAATTGTTTAAATTGAATGAATTATTGTATATATTTAATTTTTAGGTAAAATTATCATGATAAAAATATGTTAAAATTATAAATTCAAATTCCAATTTTGTCTTGATATTTTTAAAAGTGAAATTAAATGAATAATGTCAAAATTAACATTAATGTTATTTTATAATAAATAAAATTTTATTAAATTATTTAAAATTTGTATCAATCATATAATTATATATATTATTGGTATATATTTATATATATGAACCATATTCCATTAATATAACAATAGAAATTTCATAATAATCTTATTGACCCCTAAATAGTAAAAACTTTCTTACCACAGTAAGCTGTAAAATTGAGTTTGGCATGTTGCATATGATTCTGTTAAGATAAATTTTCCACACACATAAGAATTTTATTTGTAAAATTTTATTTCATATTTAGAACCATTTGGTACAAGTTATCTAATTATTATAATTTTGTTTTAGTAATAAATTTTAAATTCCTTTGGTAACAATACTTGAAATAATAGTGAAAACTAAAATGGTAAAAATAAGGGAACATAGATTTTAAGGAACAAAAAATTTAAAAAATGTGTTTTTTAATGTTTTGGAGGTATTTATTAAATATTTATTCCCTAAAATCCTTTAATTATCATCTTTTTAGGAACTTGGGGTGAGAGTGACTTCCCATTATTCAATAGGTTTAGGTATTTACAAAATTGCTACTCCTCCTCAATTATAAAAGGCCACTACTTCCGCTCACTTATTTTAACCTCCTAATAAATTTGAATCGATCAAAACCTACCTAAATACCTCACCAAAATCCATATAATATTTAAATAGATTCTAGTCAACCAAAATGGTCATACCTAGGGTCCTTAATAAGAGATCCAAAGGGGGTTATTCTAAGAAAGTGTAATTGTCATCACTTAAAAAATTATTTTTTACTTCTTCCCTTACAACATAAATTACTTTACTAATAAATACGATATAATAACACCATTATAAAAAATATAATTAGACATTAATTTTTTTATGTAATATCTTATATCTATCTCCTCTTCGATTAAATGTGGAACAAAATCGTTCATTAGGTGTATTGTGGACTACTGCCTCTTGAACCAATGTAATTCGTTTTCTATCACCACATATCACAACTAAATATAATTATGTATTTAAAATATTAATATGATATTTATTACATAATAATACTTCTTTGAATATAATATCTCATATAGCTTCTTACTTTCAATTCATGGGGGTATGATAACGTCACTTTTGTACATGGTGGACTACTGCCTAACGATGCAATTAGATTTGTTCTTCAATTGTGCTTTACATGGAAAGTAAATAATGGAATTTTTAATAAAAATATGTTATTTATATGAAATTAAAATTTAAATTAATATTTATATATTTTTATCCATTATTTTGTTTCAACCATTGAGAAAATGGAAATACTGTTTATCCATACGTATGACCTACCGTCACGATGAACGGTGTGATTCATTTTCTATCTCCAAATTTTAGGGATTTGTATAAATTAATATATATAATGAATATATATGATATTTATATAATGTTTAAAATTATAGAGATTATTTAATCATGATAAATACATAATTACTAAAATACAAAACCCAAACATATATGATAAATGTAACACCCCTAAATTATAATGCACAACTTTGTATTTGATAGCCTATAATACATGCATCACCCATCTTGTAAGAGAATATAGTATCCTAATACTCTACTATATATTTAGTATTTTAAATATATTAAAAAAATTATATATAATTTAATTATGGAAACACCGAGTTATCTTGAATTTCACACAAGAGAGAACTTCCTTGATTGATTCTATTACACGCAAGAATGAGTTTTATCGAACAACATATATTATTAAAAAATAATAAGATATAAACAAGACATTAAATTAGTAGTTATAAATAGTAACAAATAACTTATTAAAATTATGGTCTATACAAATATATAATGAATTAATTCAATACAAATTAATGATAAATAAATATAAGAATCAATTAACTATAAAATGAATATTTTTATAAAAAACTATTTTTGTGGGAAGAAGTTGTATTATGATAATAAATTAAATTAATTATAATTATAGAGTGATATTAATGTATAATATATATTATAAATTAAATAAAGTATTTTTAATATTCAACTATTAGTTTTGATAGACATAAGATAAGATCAAACTCAATTTGACACATAAAAACCAATATATATAAAGGGAATATTATCACCATTTAATAGAGAACCCATTTTAAATATTAATTATGAAAATTTAATTGATTTATATATAAAAATAATGTTTATATTTTATATAGAAACCTAATAATTTGGATAGTGTGATGTTTTGATATTTTTTGAAGTATTTAATTTTTGAATGAATAGATAAAAATACGGAATTTTAGTTCAAAACTCCCTTTCCATCTAATTTATTTACAGGGATAAATTATATTTTTAATTAGTCTTAAATATTTATTAGATAATTTTTTTATTAATTGAAATAAATTTTACCATTATAATCAATGTTACATTGAAATTGATTATAAGAACATATCTAACTTTTGGATGTTTTTACCTTAAAATCCTGCATTGTCATCCCTCCCCGCAGGATTAAATTTAAATTAATTTCTGCCACCTATATGGTGGTAATTTGGAAAAATGGATTCTATATTTTTAATAAATATAATTTATAATTTATAATAAGAAAAACTATATTTTTGACAAAAAATATTAGTAAAAGTGATTAAAATTAATTTCGACAAGTAATTTCAAATTGAGCTTAATAAGAGACTAAGCCTCTAATTTATGGAACCAAATGACTTGGATACTTCTCTAAAACCCATTGTATGAACATATATCATGCATTAAAATTCCATTTTGAGTTTATTTTATGTCTTTTTTTATGTATTAACAAGTGCACAACTAACTTGTTTTCTAAAATACCAATTGAGTCCCCTTTTTCCCTTATAAAGGCCACGAGTTATTATTATTCTTCACACCTATAAAAACACTTATGTTCATCCAAAATCATCCCAAATAGTCTCAAAAAATAGCTCCCCTAAACCTTTTAGCCTCAATTTCGGTAGAAATCCTTCCAATGAAGCCTTTTGGTAAAATCCAAAAGAATTTACCCAATTAAGAGGTAATGTCTTCTCTCAAGATCTCTAGTTTCATTTCTATTCTACACTCCCCAAAAAATATATTTATTCCATTATTATATAATAAAACTAGTATCCTAAATATACTAGGATTTTTTTATGTAAATGGTTTGAAAAACACTTACACACACCTCAATATAATGGGTATCGAACATACTGTTTCTATGTACGATGAACTATGACCTGACGAAGCGATGATTTTTCATTTCACTTTTATCACCTATCATGGGGGTAATTATGATGGACACTATGTTTATATTTGATATTTATTATATTAATTAATTATTTTTAATTCTTTAATAATTTTTTAACACATACCATTAATACATTCGATTTTACATAAATACGATAACATCGTTTTGAGGAAGTGTGGACTACCGCCCACTCAAAGTGTTGTGATTATTTCACACGATCCATGGGATGTATAAAGGATGATTATAATTAAACATATTATACATAAATAAAATGTTATATTCCTGAAATAATTAAATTTTTTAATGATACTATACATATATATATATATATATATATATCATTTCCATTATTACCCTTTCACAGACTTAAAAAGTGATAACATCATTCGTAGACGTGTGGAGTACCACCACCTCAACACGATGTGATTAATTTTAAATAATAATAATTATAATTATAAGTATATATGTTTATATAACATGGTATTTATGATATAATGATCATTTTAAAAATATATGGTGCTACTTACCTTCCTTCCATAATGATCATTTAGAAAATAGAACATTAATCATGTGTACATACACCTTATCATCTCCATGATTTTAATGTTGAAGAATTTTTCATAACTATATTTAATTATTGGTTATAAAAGTAAAACTTATGTTTATGTATAATAATTATGTCATTATTATTATTCTATACATGTTATATAATGATCCCTTTGACCATAGTTGGCCTACCAATGTTGTTTTCAGCACATAAACTGAATTTGGTCAAAAGACCTGATGTAAACATAATTGTTTTAGCAGTTGTATAATAGATAGTAAAAAAGGTGAAATTATATTTATAATAAACATCTAAATTATTTTCAAGAAATTATAATAAAAATATAAGTTTATTATACGTGAATTTAAAGGAAGTTTCCCCAAAAGGAAACTCAAGGTAAGGGATTCTCATCTAACTTTTTTACATCAATGAGCTAAATTCCTTGATCAGCACTAACATATTTTTTGTGGTGTGTCTACCGCCCATTTTTATATATTATATCATGAATTAATTTTTATTTATTGTATTTAAGTATTTCATTTAATTTTATTCCTTCCTGAGGTTTATAATTTAAAATGATTCAAAGTGGTATGGGTCAATTTGGAATGTTTAAAGAATATTTTTTTTAATAATAGATTTAATGATATTTCAATTGTATTTTAATTAGTTTAAATTATGTTAACATTGATAAATAAAACATTTCATTTTTCTCTCTTCTTGTTTTTCATGACCATTTTCAAATATTAGTACTATTTTCCACTCTTTGGTAATCAAAATGTTTTAGGAAATATTTTTTAGAAAACTCGACATTATTTCACTCTCTAGTAGAAGAACATTTTTTTAAAAACCATGTTTTTTTAAAATGTTTTCAGAAAACTATTTTAATATGATATGGTAAAGAATATTTGCCCATTTTTTTCTTTTAACAATTCTTTTAATGGAATTTTCTTCTCGCTTTTTGACCAAGGAATTTTAATAACCTGTACCCATGACGAAGGAATGTTCTTTTAAAACATGTATGGATTTAACATTCGCCTGTCCTATAAAGCTAACTTTTCATGGTTAAATGTTAAAGTTTAAAATAATTTTTTAACATTATTTTCAAAGAAATTATTCTTCAATAGGGTTTTCGTAACTACATGATATTCTCCTCAAGAATGTTAATAATAGATCATTTTATAGAATTTTTATTCATAAAAAACCCATTATTTTTACTTAACATGGGATTGTTGTATTGATACCATCCTTATTCATCCTATGGATGGTTTATTATTGATTTTTATAAGGATAAAATTCACATTCACTTCCTGGATTACTTCCATCTCATTGAAATTTTCAATTTCCAATGATAATTGGACATTGAATTTCCTCTATTTTCCCATATAATTTATTGTGGATATGTTCATTGATTAAATCATATATCATTATTATACGGTGTCTATATTGAATTTTATTTGATTATTCTAGTAAATATTGATAAAAATTTATCTATCACTCCATATGATATTTGATAAGGCATGTTGTTAATTTTATTATTCAATATATGAGAACTGATTTGGACTAGTATGAAATAAGTGGTGGCCAGTTATAGATATCCCCTTGGTGCATCGGTAGTCTCTTGGGATGATTAAATTTGTCTCGCTCCCATAGATGGGTTTTTAGCTAATATTTTTTGAACTATGTTGTGAATGTTCATGATGGTATAGGTAACATGTAACTAAAAAAATTGCATCCAATAATCAATCATTTCTTCATATTAGTATTAGTTATTATTCGTCCATCAGATTTCGCATCAATATATATAAGGATACACTTCATTTTTATTCATTTAGATGTCATGTGTTTTATTTTCTTACCTTGTCATATTTATTTTTCCTTAACTAGTTATTTGGATGGCATGGTATTCCAGTTATTACCTTTCAATATTTTCATGAACTTCTATTCAGTTTATTGATTACATGGTAGGTGTTATGAGTTACCTAAATTGGAATATTGACTGTTCACAATGATTCTTTATTTCTTATGCTATTTTTTTCCCATACTAAAGATTTGAGCACAACCTTACTATATTTCTTTACTCATGAACCCAAGAAGAATACTTTGAATGATATGGAGGTATTTAATAGATGTATTAGAGTTATATTCAATTTTTTTTTATAATTACGAAAAAAATATTTTAGTTTTGTATAAATTTGTAACTCACGTCTAATTTATGTATTTGGTTTACCAAGTATACTAATCTATCAGTCCATTAGTATTTTATTTCTTATAATCACATCAATTTAATTGATATCATACACCTACTTTGGGATTTTGAGGTCGGATAGCTGTAGTTGGTATAAGAGGAAGTTTAGTGGCAACCATGGGGACTATATTTATGAAATCATAGTTTAGAGAACATAACCATAATGTAGAATTTGTGGATAAGTATAGAAGAAATCCCTAGAATTATGGTAAAATATAGATTATATGGGTATTCCTATCGATACATCCCTTTTGGGATAATACAAGTGGACATGGTTCTGAAACATATATACCTATGAGTAATAACTCCAATAAGGTGTTTTAAGCTTTACTTGGGGTAACATGGTACATGAAAATGTGTCTTAATGTTCACTAGGTTTGAAACTCCAATGAGATATAGTCAGGAAAATCCCCTTTTTCTTTAAAAATTATTTTTTATAATTGGATTGGATAATGAAAATAAACAATAATTGAAAACAATAAGGTTTTTTATATTTAAAAATATAATGTCATGATTTATACATCTTATAGATAATTATTGGATTTTCTCATCATGACTATTGTTGCTCACACTATTCCTTCTATTATTTTTCAATGGATGGAACTTGATAGACTCAAGTTTACATCGAAAATAAAAAACAAGGTGGTGAAAATGATAAACCAAATTATGCGTTGATGAGAGTGAAGGAAATTTTTTTTATTCCAAAACATTTTTCCCGAAATATGATTAAAAATATATATTGTTACCAACTCTTGAACACACCAAATAAGAGAAGCATGGATGTTTCTTTGATATAACCTGGTGTATAAAGTAAAGAAAATAAAGTAAAATTTATGAAATAAGATCAGTAGGGAAGGAGGATACCAGGAATTTTTCTCAATGGAACAAGGAAATGCTTTATGTGTGGTAAATAAAAACATAAAGTAAAGGACTGTCAAGGAAAAACAATGAGAATGATGGAAATAAATGAAGCACATCCTAATATATCCTTTATTGTTCATTGTCACAAGTTTGGGGAGATTAGAGATTACCAAAATCAATTCTCTCTTCCAGGGATTAAACTATAGACTAAGGAATAATCTAAGTTAAAATATGTAGATGGAATATTTATGTTTTGAGGTTTTATTGAAAACCATAGTTAAAAGGCTATTCGGTGAGTTAACTAATTTTTAAGATATCTATCATAATTATTTTGGAATTTATATTAATGTGGTTTTAGAAAAGGGAAACATGTATATCAGTTCATAACCTTTGAGGCCTAAAATGGCGTTGGGTCTTGATCCCATGACCAAATGATGATAGGTGTTTCATGCCAACCACAAAGCTACACAATGTCCTGGTTAATTTTTCATTATTTTTGGTTGAATAATTTGACGAATAAATGTTAATGATGAACCAGTAATATAACATTTGAGGATTAGAGATTAATATATTAACCATATCGATTTTGGAAGATATTTTAAGACAAATTGTTAGAATTTTCCCTCTATTAAAGGCCTTATTATTTTTTAAAAGTTTATTTTAGTTCTTGAGGCATAAAAAAATAATTTATTGAAAAATAATTACGTTTAGTAAAGGAATGAATTATATATTTATAGAATCACAACCGAAACATCGGATTTTTCAAATTAAATTGAAACCAATACTGTAGGAATATTTCCATGCACTCTTGGCCGGTAAAATAATTTCCCAACATTTGGAAAATGACTTAAATATAAAATGTTGTCCCAATACCATACTTTTTGTTGAACTGATGGTCTTTTAAATCATTACAGATTTATGGTTTTGATTCCCTCAACTTTCCATTGATCATTCACTTCTTTGTGACTGATGATCTCATTCACTCAATATAAATATTTATGCTTCTTCTCTTTGCATGTATCTCTACTTGCCACTGATATTCTTATACTTATAGACCTAGTTACATGGTAGTCCATGCGAAATTTTTTACTTACCATTCTATAATTTATTAAGGTTTACTTATGATCCTTTCTCATAATGTGGGGTTTCAAATACAGAAAGTATAAAAAAAATCTGTCACCATGATCATGTTTAAATTGCGATGATAGAGTTTAAATACGGTGGGGAGAATGTGACATCCTAAAATTATAATGTATAAATTTTTATTGGATAACGTGTATGACATGAATCACAAAGCTCATAGAGTAATATAATATCCAAAGTGTCTACTATATATTTAATATTTTAAATATATTGAATAAATAATAAATATTTTAATAAACACAACTCTGAGTTATCTTTCTTTTCATGAAAGAGTGACCTTCCTCGACAGCTTGTGTTACACACAAGATTGAGTTTTATCCTAAAATATATATTATTAAAATTTAATGAGATATAATGTATCCAATAAATTTGTAGTTATGAATAGTAATAATTAATTATGAAAATTATAGTTATAAAAATAGACATTTAAATAACTGGATAAAAATCAATTAGATATTAATATAATATGTAATTTAATATAATGTAAATATTTTTATAGAAAACAGTTTTCAAGCTAAAAAAGATGTTTTACAATATTAGAATAAATTAATTAAAATTATTTTGTGATATTAATGTAATTTATATATATTATATATTCAATCAAATGTTTTTGATTTTTATCCATTAGTTTTGATAGACATAAGATAATAATAAACTCTCTTTTACACAAAAATCCCTATATTTTTATAAAGTCAATTTTACCGCCTTTTAGGGGAGAACCTGTTTTAAATATAAATTTTAACACTCTAAATGAATTAATAGGTCAAAATAAAATTCATCTTTGAAATATAAACTTAATAATTATGTTAGGGTGATTTTTTTTTAATTTTTCTGAATCATTTTATTTTTTAATGAATAGTTAAAAATATTGAATATTAGTTCAAAACTGCTTTTTAATCTAATTTATTTATAATTTTAATGTATATATTTTATTATTTTTAATGTTTAATTGGATAATATTTCTATCAATTAATATAATTTATACCATTTTAATCAATTTCACAATGAAATTGAATATAAAAGCATTGCAAATTTTTGGAAGTTTTTACTTTAAAACCCCACATTGTAATCCAATATATGGGATTAAATTTTAATTAATTTCAGCCACTTATATGATGATAATTTGAAAAAATGTATTCCATATTGTTAATAATCATAATTTATAATGTCTAATTATATCAAATTTGTTTTTTTCCAAAACTATTAGTGAAAGTGATTAAAATTATTTACAATGATTGAGGTTAAATTAAGTTTAATAAGAGAATAAACATTTATGTTAAGGGCCCAAATGATCTATTCACATTTAAAAAATCCATTTTATGGTAAATATTTTGACATTTAACTATAATTAATTAGTTTTGGTGGGTTTTAACGACATAATTTAGGTATGAACATGTGTACACCTTATTTTTTAAAATACCACTGGAGTAATTTTCCTCCCTTATAAAAGGCCACCACTTCTCCCCATTCCTCACAACTCTCAATCAACATAGGATTAGAAAATATATTCCCAAATAGTCTCCAAAAATCCCTAACATATACCTTGAATCATCTATTTGGTAAAAAATCCTTCCAATTAAGCCTTTTAGTATAAACAAAAAGAATTTACTCAATTAAGAGGCAACCTCTTCTCTCAAGATCTTTCGCTTCATTTATATTGTCCCCCTCCCCAAATAAAATTATTCAATGATTATATAAGAAAAAAATTATCCTAAATACACTAGTATGTTTCTATAAAAGGTTTTCAATCAACACTTACACAGAATTCTATATAATGGATAACGAACATTATAGTTCTATGTACAGCGAACTACTGCCTCATGAAAATATAATTGTTCATTTTTTCTTTAACACCAATCATGGTAGACATTTTGATGTACACTATATTTATATTTGATTTATATGATATTTTTATGTATTTATACTTATTTAATTTTTCGTACACATACAATTATTAATTTCCATTTTACATTAATACGATGACATCTTCTGAGGAAGTGTGGATGACCGCCCCCTCAAAGCAATGCGATTCGTTCACACGATCCATTGAATGTATAAAGGAGGATTTTAATTAAACATATGATACATACAAAAAATCTCTATTATATACATGTAATAATTACCTTTCTAGATATATAATATATTTAAATATATAATTTTCATTATTACCCATTCACACACAGAAAAATTGATAACGTCATTTGCAGACATGTAGACTACCACATCCTCGACATGATGTGATAACTTTTACATCACAAGAAATATTTATATATATAAGTATATATTATTATGTAACATTTAATTTATGATATAATGATCATTATTGAATGATATGATGAAACTTACCTTATTTCTATAATGATCATTGATAAATTGGAATGTTACTCATGTGTACGTATGATGTGTAATCTCCATGATTGGAATATTGATTCATTTTTATGACCGTACATAATGATTTATTTTAAAATAATAATTTATGTATAAATATAATATTTATTTTCATTAGTATTATTTGGGATATTTTATATAATTTCCACTTATTACTATAGTTGACCTATGAAAGTTGTTTTTGACACAAAAATCTAATTTTGTCATAACATCCGATTTAAACATAATTGTTTAAGTAGTTACATAAAAAAAATTAAAAATTGATCCAAAATTAATTACCAATATTATAAAGGTTCCCAATAAAGTATAAAATTAATATATTTTTTTTATACAAGATGTTCAAGGATGTTCCCCAGAAAGGAAACACATGGTAAGGGATTCTCATCTCACTTTTTACAACCATGAGATAAATTTCATGCTCACCACTTACATATTTTTTGTGGTGTATATACCTTAAATTTCTATATAATATATCATTAATTAATTTATATTAATGGTATTTTAGGATTTTATTTAATATTATTCATTCACGAGGTTTATGATTTAAAATATTTCGAAGTGGTATGAGACACTTTGGAATGATTAAAGATTATTTTCCCCAACAATAACATTGATGAAGTTTCTGTGGTATTTTCATTCAAGGAAATTATATTAAGGATGTTCAATAAAACCATTAATTTTACTCTCATCTGGTTATTCATGACTATTTTCATGTATTAGTTCCATTTTACCACTCTTTGGTACACAAAATGTTTTATAAAATGATTTTATAAAAACCCAACATTATATATCTCTTTAGTAGGAGATCCTATTTTCTAATAAATACAACGTTTTATTAAAAAAAATCAAAAAAATATTTTAAAATGATTTGGTAAATACATTTTATCCTTTTTTACCAATGTTTTCAATATAATATTGTTGTATTTTTCTTAATAACTTATTTTTCTAACCTTTTACCATTCAAAATGAATTTTCTTTTATATAATGTATGGATTTACCCACCGTTATTCCTACAAAGATTTATTTTCATATTTAGAATGTTATTTCTTATTTATTTAATATAACTTCAATTAAATGGATTTTCAAAAAAAAATTCATAATAAAAGTATATTCTCCTCAATAATGTATTTAAAAGATCATTTTATTGTATTATTATTCATCATAAAACATTTATTTTTACTCCATTAAGGATTGTTATATTAGATCCATCCTTATTCTTCCTGTAGATGGTTTATTATTGATTTTTCCTAGGATAATATTCAAATTAATTTCCTTTATTCATTCTTTTCCCTTGAAATATTCAATTTCCTATGATAATTGACCATTTAATTTCCCCTATTTTACTATATCAGTTTTATGGATATATTCACTAGTTAAATTATATATTATTATTATATAGTGTTTACGTTTAATGTTATTCAATTATTTGGGTAAATATTGATAAATATTTATCTTTTAATCCTTATAGATATTTGATAATGAATATTGTCAAATCCATTAGTTGATATATAAAGAATGTTTTGAACTGGTCAAACATGAGTGGGGCCTAATGATAGATATCTCCTCGATGAATTATTATTCTCATAGGATAAGTCATTTGGATAGCCACCTTAGATGGGGATTTAAATGATATTTTGTAATTCATATTGTGAAAGGTCTTGATGTTAAAGGTATCATGTACCTAAGAAACATGGAATCCAATAATCAAGCATTAAACTAATATTAGTTTATGTTATTATTCATCCATGAGATTTTTCATCGAAATATCTGTAGATATATATATTTTTTATTTATTTAGATGGAATGTGTTTTATTTTTATATCTTTCTTAATTAATTTTTCCTTATTTATTTATTTTAATAGAATGAGTTATTAGTTATAACCTTTCCATATTGTTTATTCTATTCCATGTGGTTTATTGATTACATGGAATGTGTTAATAGTTTTTTATCATGCCATATTGACAATTCTGATTGATTCATTATTGATTACACTATATTTTCCCCTAGTGTGTATTTGATCTCACCCATATTACGTTTCTTTCCCCAAGAATCAATGAAGTGTACTATAGAGAAATTCAAGTATTTACTCTATGGATTAGAGTTATTTTCAAAGTTATTTTTTTAGACAGAAGAAAAAAAATTATGTTATAATTATGTATGAATTTTTAATTAAAGTCTCATTTTCCTTACTTGATTAACCAAGACTAATAATATATCTATCAATCAAGATTTAATTACTTATAATCAAGCCAATGTAATTGATAACATACACCGGATCTGGGCTTCTGGGGCCACGTCACTATAAAAAATATAGTAGTTATTATAGAAAACGATATTTTAACATGGTATTGTTAATAAATGGGTAATAAAAGGTCAAAAGTAAATCATATATAGAATGATAAATAAGAGTAATTTTCTATAAAAGATTTATAATAAAACTATATTTATTATATTAGAGGTTGGAATTTTTATGATGGAATTTAATACGTACGGGAATAGATTTTTGTCTAAATTTATGTTCTTTGAGACATATGTTATATATTTAACATGTATTCTTTTATGAGGTTTATATACATCCATTTTTACATTATATATCCTGAAAATATATGTCTTCATGACATTTAATGTTTTTTATTATTTAATTGGTATTATGATTCAAATGTTCCAATGTGGTATGAGTTTGATATTACAATCTCAATATTTATCGGGATTGCTTATGATTATGCCTTTGATGATGAAATAATATGATCTATTTGTCAATAAAATAATGAATTTTATTTTAAAAGCTTATTTCTTGATAATAAATGTTTTCCCTTCATTTTCCTCTCTTTATTCACCCGTGATTATAAAAGAATATTTTTAATGAAAAACAACATCATTCCCCTCTTTGGTCGAAAACCCTTTTTATTCCGTGTTTTTTTCTATAAATTATTTTAATGAATGTTTATATATTTTCCAAATATTTTAGAGATTAATTTTCACACAATATATATTTGTTACAAAATATTTTAAATGGTATCATCATGTTGTTTTACAAACACTATATTTTTGTCTTTTACTTGAAATATGAAATTAATATTTGTTTGAATGTATAGGAAATGAATGAAATTTATCACGATCATGAAAAATAATGTTATAAAGATACCATTATATGTTACAAATTATATTTTCATTTAAAAGGATTTCAAAAATATTATATGAATTTTTATTTTCTAAAATTTATTTCAAGAAAATATTATTTTCATCAAGAAATTACTCAAGTGAAGTTTCAAAATTAGTTTCCATATTAGATGACATATTTTTATGTTACTTATGTTTTTTTGGGGATATTTTCAAGTGGTATAATCCTTATTATTTTATGGATTTTTATGTCTATGATGACATGTTTTTTATGAAACCCATTTATTTTCCAGTAGTTATGCAATGATGAAATGTTTTTGAAATTGATTCCTTTTCATGGGTTTTGATTTGATGAATGTTTATGAAACACATGAAAGGATTTTTTTTATTCTTATTGAAAAAAATTTATAGATTATTTTATTGGTGGGACATATATCTTTCTCAAATGAATTGGGTAAATATAAATAATTCATGAGTAAATATGTTATGAAATAACTTGATTACATGTTCCCAATGTTATATGGGAACCTGATTATGTGTTTATAATGTTCTGAATAAACCTGATTACATGATCATGATGTTATGTGTGAACTTGATTAAATGTTTATAATGTTTTGTGTGAACATTATTATAAATTTATAATTTTATTCTTGAACCTGATTACATGTTCACAATGTTATTCGTGAACCTCACAACATGTTCACAATGTTATCTATGAACATCATTTCGTGTGTATAGTTTTAATTGTGGAACTGTATTTCATTTATATAAAGTTATGTTTGGACTTTCTTTCAAGTACCTAAGTTAATCTGAGGGCCTGATTCCATTCCCTTAATTAAATTATTGTAATTTTTTTAGTTTTTACTTATCACATTGTTATAATATTTTGTGTATTCCACAACTCCATTCCATAGGAAAATATTATTACCTCGTGTATTATATACTTTTATTTCATTATGATTCATGGGTTTTTATATGCAATTATTTATTCAATGAATCATGTTTTTTATATAATATATGCGGGGTATATTTTTAAAATTTTATGATTTTATTCTTATACCATTATGCTCATGTTATTATTATATGATCATTGATATCTCCCTTTTTTACGCATAATGAACATTTGATCTCACTATTTATTATGTTTTCCTCCCTAGGTTATGAAGAAAGTTTTTATGTGTGATAAGTATAATAAGGATTATATATATATATAAATTAGTGGGAGAATATTTAGTTCACTATGAACCAATTATTTATGTTTCCAAGTTTCAAAAGTCAATAGTACATAATATTTTTGGCATGGATCATTATTTTATATAAGGAATATTCATTTATTAACATGTAATATTTATGTATGAAAATTTTGGGATATTATAGATAATATCAGATAATGTTTTCGATAACCTTTTTAGCTAGGATGAAATAACTTTAGTGAATAACCCATAGGATGAGTCTACATATAGGAAACAATATGAATATTTATGTAATGACGAAATTATGTGGTATAACTGGAAAACAATATCTATATGGATAAAAAATGTGGACATAGTTTTGACATTGATGTGCCTAAGGGTGCTAACAATAAAAAGGAACGTCATCTTTGACTCAAGTGTTACCCAGTACATGAAAAGGAGCCCTACTATGCACCTTGTTTGACACTTCTGGGGGATATGATTTTGTTAAATCACATTTTCTTTATGAACAAACATAATGGATTTTAATAGATGAAAATCATGGTGAACTTGGATAAAACTAAAGTCCCAAATATTGAAATGAAATTTTAAAGATTTATACATACTATAAATTATTTTTCATGACTATTTGGTTTCCCACTGTGATTTATATTTCTAACATTCTTCTTTTTCTCTTTATTAAATGGAGAGAACGAGAAGAAACTAGGTTAACATTGAATGTGATAGACAATTTCTTATTGAGTAATGAAATGGAATGATGACTAGGTTAAAATGTATTGTAATTATAATTATTTTTTTTTCATGATATATGATTAAAACATTACACCTTATCCAACTCCCAGACTCACTGAAGAAGAGAATGACAATGTTTACTAAGAGATAGGTTGGAGGAGACCCTAGAGGAAAGAAGATTCAGTTTTCCATATTCCATGAATGTGGGAAGAATCACTCAAAGGAATTATTCAAAGAAACAAGACTATGTTTTATGTGTAGAGAAAAAGAGAATAAAGCATGTAATTTACAAGGGGAAAAATGAAATGTTTAGTTAACACAATGGATGGTAATATTTGTCTCCCTACTGTATTAACAATGGGTTAATGTTTTAAATGTGAAAAGTATGTGAATTATGAAAATAAATATCCTAGAGGGAATTATCAAGAGGGGAATCAACAAGTATGTATGAATAAAATTTTTATGTTAATTTTTAAGAGACTACAAATGAAATATGAATGGAATAAAGTATTTAGAAATAAAATATTGAATCCTAGTTATTGATTTATTAATGAAAAGAAATTATTGAAGAGATTATGTATTGGAATTAAATATTTATCTTATGTGAATCAAGAAATATATATAAGGATTATTTTATAAATATTTTTAGGATTCAAAATATTATATAGAATAGTGCCGATGACCTTGAAAAGTAATTTAATTGAAGGGTGATATTTTATAGAAAAAAAGACTAAGTGAAGATAAGCCTTAATACATTCCTGATTCCATGATAATAGTTTTTAGTTTTCTTAAACAGATGATTGATATGGATAATGTAAATTGGATAGTACTAATGACATCAGAATTGATTAATGATTTATTGAAAAAATGGATTATATTATCATTGATTGAGTTAACATAATATTTGTATTAATGGAATATATTAAATGATATGTGGTTTCATTTTAGGGATTAGGAAGCAAGAAATTTTTCATTAATGTTTTATGGTAATTATGGTTAATCAAATGTTGTAAAAATATATATGACCAAGGTACTAAAAAATTTTGAATGTGAAAATTAAGAACTAATTTTTGATATTTGGGGGCTTACTGTTGTGTTGATTTACGAAACTAAGTCACCTTATTTATAAATTTTTTAATTGTAGAATTTTTTAAAGGATAATCATTTATCAAATTGGTTTATCTGAACATTATCTGAGTTTTTATAGATTAATGAATTATTTCATAATATAAAGATTTATTCATAGTAGATAAATTGTTGAAACCATTTTTGTTCCAATAATAATGTGACATGGAAGGAATGAATTATCATTATATTATTGATATTATGATCCTTTATTTCTTTAGGAATTAAAATTTTATCTTCATTTCTTAGAGTAAGATATGAATTTTAAATTTATCTAATAATAACCAAAGGATGAGATATTTTTTAGGAAATGGAAAAAAGTAATTATATTTTTTTAAGTTCTATAATATGATAGAAAAAATTCCCACATTTTTTGGAAAAATGATCTTGAGGAAAAAATGTTTTCTTATTATATTCAATTATTTTGAATCAATGGTATTTTAACTCATCATAGATTTATAGATTTGTGGATGTCATATTTCTCATGAAAAAGTTCTCTATCACTCTATACTAATCCTTGGGAATTAGTTTTCTCTTCTATTCCTGTATATTCAATTACCACCAATTTTATCCTATTTGGGAACCTGGTTATGTAATGACCTTTATAATCAGTTTTCCCTTTTTCATGAGTAAGATTTATTGACACTTTTTATGTTGTGAGTTTTCTACGACAGAATTTACAAATATAAAACCCTTGATTATCGATATCAAGTTCAAATTTTGTGGACTTAATTTATTTTAAGTGGTTATAATGTAACATCCCATGTTTTTATGAAATATTCTTTTGAATAAATATAATTTCATTGATATCTATTCTAAAGTGCAACCATGACTTTTAACAAACATCTAAACACTATAAATAATTTTTAAAAAAATTACCTTTATACCCTTTTTCTTAAACTTGATAGTATGAATAAAAATAAACATACTTTAAATATTAATTATAATTTTTTATATAAAGATAAAATATTAATTAAAAGTAAAAAATATTTAGTATTGTCTTCATTAGTTTTGAAAATATGATTTCCTCAAAAAAAATATTTTTATTGATTTTTGTGAGAAAAACATAAAAATAATTTTCACAAATTTTATAAAATTTATTTGAAAAAACAAATCATTTTTTGAATAATTATTAAAAAATTATATAAAGGTTAATTTCAGAAAATTTTCTAAAAAGATTAATTGAATAGAAAAATATAACAATATTAATTAAAAACTGGATTTTTTAATGAAATTACAAAGTGCTATCTTATTTAGAAATGTTTCAAAATTAAAATTATCTCAAATGTATATTTATTAATCCCATATATTTTATTAGAATAAATTTTTAACTGAATTTTCATATAAAAACATTGTAAATTTATGAAAACATTCTCCTTGGAAGACCACTTTTTCATCACGTCTGCAAGTTTAATTTTTAAGTAATTTTTGTTCCTATTATGTGAATCAGATTTTAAATAATGGATTCCATGTTTGAAATTAGTATAATTAATATTATATAATAATTTAAACATAATTTTTGGTGAAACTGAATTGTAAAAACAATAAAAGTTTATTACTACGGTTATGGTTAAAATGGGGTTACCGGTGGTTAAACAGGAATGATAACCATTAAAATGACCTAAAAACTTTAAAATTCCTATTTTATTGTCATATTGAGACCCTTATTAATGTATGAACTATTTATATGTTTTTTTGGGACACTTTTCAATGAATTTGTTGAATATAATATTTTTCATCAAGAAAAACACAAAATGCCATGCTCTTGGTTTTAAATTTAAATTATCTATTAATTTAGGGAAAAAGAGAGGCGTGAATGAATATTGATAGTAGTTTTGAGTATAATAGAATTTAATTTATCAAGGTTAATTTAATTTTAATTTTAATTAATTATATAATTATATAAATTCTTAAGCAATTATAACACAATAAATGGTAAATTAATATATATTAAATAAATGATACTAAAAATACTAAACATAAAATTAATTGAATAAATTGATTTATTTGCTGAAATTATAGTTAAATATAACATAATATAAGACTTTAAAATAAATATATTTGAAATATACTTATTTATTTATATTAATTAAAATTAAATGAATTGTGTCAAAAATGATATTATAGTTATTTTCTAATAAATAACATTTTTTTAAATGATTTACATTTTTTAAAAATAATATACTATACTAATTTATGGGTAAATGGTTAAAAATATAAACCATAGATAATTAATATTTCAAATAGACCTTTTATAATAATTATATTGACTCATAAATAGTAAAAACCTTATTACCATAGTAAAGGGTAAAATGACATTTTTTGTGTTATATGCCCTTGTGTTTAAATTAATATTCCACACACATAGGATTTATATTTTCAAATTTATATTTAATATATAGAACCAGTGGGTAAAAATTATATAATTAGGTTCATTTAATTCTAGTCTTAATGGATAAATTACCTGAAAAAAAGTCTAGTTTCGATAGTGAAAACTACAATAGAAAAAGTGAAGAAACATAAAAGTTATTGAACACCATTCAAAAAATGTTACATCATGAGATATTATATTATTTTCTTATCAAAATAAATTTAATTAATTAATTTATTTATTTTTACAAAACACCTTGTTTAGCTTATGCTACACACAACAATTAGTTGACATGCTTTACATTCAAGACACAGTTTTACCGAACAATATTATATTAATAAAATATTATTAGTTAATATGATATAAAACCAAGTAGTTAAATTAGATGTTATGAATTGTATTGAAAATATTTTTAATTTTCTATATTCCATATAATTTATCATTAATATTATGTGTTTTGAGACATAATATAAGAAAATATTCAATTTTCTTGGAATAAAATAAGTATTTTTCAAAAAATACAGTTTTACCACGTTTTAATGGCGCACTAATTTTAAAATCCAATATTTTAAAATATTATATATTAAATTAAAAGAAAAAATCTATATTTTCAAAGGGTACATAAAAATTTTTTTGGATAAATTTTTGGCGTTTTTCGAATAACTTTCATATTTTGATGAATTGTGAAAAATAGTAAATTTTAATTGAAAACAACTTTTTTAATCAAAATAATTTATATGGTTAAATTATAAATTTTAATGTTTTTAAAGAATAATTATATTATATTTTTATAATTTAATATAATATATTTCATTTGAATTATTTTCACATTAAAATTACATATAAACACATGTTAATCTTTTGATGGTTTTTACTTTTGAAAACCCCATTTTCTTATTTTGACAATGAGGATTTATTTTAATTTTTTTATAAAAATTATATTTTTTATATTTTAAAAAATGGATTTCATATTTGGAATGATTAGGTATAAATTATTTTAATATGCTAATTTTATTTATGGGCATTATGAAAATTATCTTTAGTAAAAAAAATTATTACCACAGTTAAGGGTAAATCGAGTAGTTAAAGGGAATATTAATTTTATAAATTACCTTAATACTTATCAAAATTCTATTGTATGAATTATTTTACCCTTATAACCTATGGTTCAAAATGGAATAACTTAATGTCCACTTTCCAATGAATAGGACATTAATATTATCAAAATCATTGAATGTGACAAAATGTCACACTCTCATTTTATATAAGTATATTAATTTTAATATAGGGACAAATATGAGATAAAATCGATTATAGGTAGTATATGGAAATATAAAATAATATCATATATCATAGAAATTTATTTATAATTTTTAGATATTAAATAATTACCCTTAATGAGGACAAAACAGTGATGGAGAAATTATTTTTTAAAAGAAATATCAAAAAAATGATTATAATTTTTTTTAAAAGTAAATTTTAATTAATTAAGGTGATAAATGAATTTTCTACTATATTATGAAATGTTAGTAGAATATTAAAGTATTTGGTTCGAAGTTATTTTATTTGTGGTTTTTATTTAAACTCATATAAAGGAATAGTGTTAATATTGACACTATTGATATTTTATAAAAATAACATTTTATTAAATAATTTAGAAATCATATAAATATTTAAAAATTAAAAAGTGAAAAATATGAGGTCTAAAATTTCATAAACCGGAAAATTATGGACAATTGACACCACATAATCAAATATTTATAACTACATAATATTTAAAATATTATTTCCTTAATAAAAATTTAATATATTAAATCATGATAAACCAATATGATAGGGATTAAAATAAAATCCAAACATGTCTAAATTTAATTTTTTGAGATGTTTTAGACCCATTATCAACATGACTTCTAAGTAATACACTTTTAGGCCATTTTAATTTAATAATTAATTTATATTAATTTAATATTTTTTGTACTTCCAAAGGTGCCCCTCCCCTCTCTTCTAAAATGGCACATCCCCTAATCTTTTAATTGGACCTATAAAGACCTTTGGATCTGCAAAAAAATTCCCATTTACTCTCCGAACATACCTCAATTAATCCTAGAGGCCACATTTTGGGCATAAATCCATCCTATAGAGTCCTTTTGTGCATACCAAATGGAGATTCTCAAAAAAGAGGTAATTGTTTTATAACCTCCTTGATAGTTCTTTTCTACTTATACTTACTCTTTCTATGTTTGGTCCATATAAAAGTAATCATTATAGTATAATCCATATAATGAGATGTTATTATAAATATGGTATTACTATATTCCTCAGTTAATATGTCATACAAATAAAAATATCACCTTGCGTGCGTACATACGACATACCTTCTCCACATCGTAATGTAATTTTTTATTAGAAAATACTTTAAATATATGGATATAATGATTATTATAATGGATATAAATAATAAACATAACATGATAATGATTCTTCAAAAATAATATACCTTTCAATACCATACAATTTTACCATTAAGGAAATGATATCGTCGCTTGTGTGTACGTACAACCTACCATCTCCATGACGCGGTGAGAATCATTCTCCATGTTATCAATTCAAGTATGATTATAAAATTTTTATGATGAGTAAAAATAATAATTATGAACTTAATTTTATTACATGAATGAATAAAATACATCATATTCATAAAATCATGACTTACACATCTAAATAAGAATGGGAAAATGAAGTAGTTAACACCTGAAAAAATGGTAAAATTGAATAACGATTAATAAAATGATACAAGAGGATAATTTATGATATCAAAAACAATATGTTTATTTAATAATTTAATAATATGATCTAGCCTTTATATAATAGATTAACACACCCTCGACTAACAGAAATTACCCAGTATGGGTTAATTTAGCAATCTCATTATTATCCAAATTTTTTATACATATGTATTTAATGTGACATATTTATCATCCATATCCATGTATGTTAAAAATATTTTCAAATCGAATCATTTTAAGGTTTTATGTAAGGTACTCTTTAACTAAAACATCATTTTAAATTTTTTAAATGTTTATTCTTCAAATCCTTTCTTATTAATTTCCATGTTTGGAAAATGGTTTTAAAGGTTTATTTATATGGGAATGAATGTTTTAAAATGATAATTCCATTAAAATGTTTAAAGTTGTGTGGGACCCTTTGATTCAAAAATATATTTTAAATGTATTCTTTTTGAAATTGTGAGAATTTTAATGTTTTCAAAGTAAAAAATCATATCTCTCAAAGAGTTTTAATGATTTTATTATATTATTTTCATCGATGTCAACATATTTTGTTGGATTTTATTCTTAATTGAGGTTTATTTTTTACGATACAATATTCTATATTGTATTAAAGTTTCAATTATATGTTTTAATGTGGATGATCTTTTTTTATACCATTAATGGTTTATGGTTAAAGTATTAACAATTCGTATGTTAGTTTTGATACAAATGTTTTTGTTCTGTTTCACCCTATTCATATGTGGAATGTGTTGGACTTAGTAAGTGGAAGGATTTCCCCGCTATGCCCTCTTGATGCATTGGTGGGTCTCATGTGATAATATAGATACGGGATTTGCTGATTACATTCCAATTTATTTTCTGATTTGGATTTGACCGAGGAATTAACCATTTATTTTTAGAAGCATCGACTGAGTCCTCGAAGGTATTTTTCAGATGTCTGCTACTATGTATTACCTCATTATAAGATATTTATTGATATTTGATATGATTATTCGTATAGTATAATATCAATGTAAATTTTTAAATGTAATTATGTGATTTATTCTTTCCATATTATGTTTATGTTTATGTTTAAAAGGCTTATGTTTCTATTTTATACTTACCTTAATGTTGATGGTTATTTAGGATAACTTACAATTTATTTTTTAACATTACTGAGCATATGAGCTCTCCTATTTCATATATTTCTTTCCCAGTATGAGAATAAGTGTTTAATAGTATATTTGATGGGTTATGATTGAATAAAAATGGTGTTCTCCAAGAAGGTACTATGTTGAATATTATGTTTTGTATTGTAAAAAATGGTTCATGTATGAAATATATTTTCCAAAACTAATAAACTGATCGGTCCTTTGGTAATTGAATCCTTTTAATCATTCTAATGTATTAAAATAATGCACCAGATTCTAGATTATGGGGTCGGGGCATTATAGTTGGTATTAGAGTAAGTTTATCAACAAATGTAGAAATTACATTTAGAAAACATAGATTATAGATGATAAAACTAAGATAGACTTTGAGGCTAATTATAGAGTAAAATCCTAAACATTTAGTAATGTAGATATTAAGTGGGTATTAATAGAAAATACCTCCTAGTTTAGATACTACATGTGGACGTGGTACTAAAAAAAGTACCTAGGAGTAACAACTCTGACAAAGTTTTTCGGGCTTAACTCAAGGTAACCTGGTATACGATAATAGTCCTTACTGCACAATCGGTTTAACACTCTTCGGAGATATACATAGGATAATCCACATTTTATCTACAAACCCTTATGAAGGATTTAACATTAAATATATCCCCAAATAAACCATGTAAATGATTATGATATTTGATATTCATAAAATTTTCAATTTATGATAAGTGTTTTACTAATTCAAAATTATCAATTTGGATTTATAACCTAATATAGTGTATGACATGTTTTAGAAATGGAGCCTGGTGGAAGAAATGGAAATAGTGTCAACACACGTAATCCTTTTATGTATTTCCCTCATAAGAATGATAATGATGTTGGAGAAGGAGATGCAATTATTAATGAGCATCTTATAATTATACAAAAATTACTGACTTATGTTAGGAATAATAGCCTTTCCCATTTGGGGCACCCTAATACACAATGTAGAAGAACAATCTTACACTGCTTAATGATAAAACAACCTCAAATATTCAATGGGACAAAAAATACATTTGTAGATGAGCAATGGATAAGTTCCTTAGATAAGATATTTCTTGCTTTGAGGAGTAATGATGGGGGGGAAATTGCCATTGTTTTTTATCATCTCTCTGGAGATGCGGTTCAATAGTGATAATTGATTAAAAACACAAAGGAATACGAGGAAATAAAAAACATGGAATGTGGGTAATTTAATGAACTACTAATTGAAAAATACTTTCTTCGTGAAAAACGAGCTGATATGGAGAGGAAATTTCTATTCCCGAGGTAGAAGGAGGATGAGGGTGTTACAAAGTATGAAGCTATCTTCACAAGGTTAGAAATACTTGTAAAATACTAAACATGTAAGAAAATAAGTAAGATTAATCAATTGTTTTATAGGTTAAAACCATTCATACGACGGGCACTGTTCTCCCAAACGTTCTCATCATATGCAGATATTGTATCATGTGATTTCAAGAAAGAGAAATAATTTTCTATGTCTTATGACATGAATGGAAAGAAAGAGAGGAAGAGAATGGTTGACAGAGATACTCATACTGGGATGAAGGGAAAGAATGTTTCTACCACATGTGAAAATTTTGTATGGAAAGTCCTTAGTGACAGCTTAACAAAAGGATTTTGCTTCAAGTGTGAAGAGAAATGCTATCATGCTCATGATTGTATGGGAAAGAAGGAATCTTTAAATTTATATAGCTATAATTGTAAATAAATGGGACATTATGAAAATGATCATCCAGAGTATCACAAATATATGGATTATAGGATGAAAATGGATCAAGGTAAAGATTATGTTGTTACTACAATCGAAGTGTAATAATAAATGTATTTATGTTTTTGGATTCAAAAATTACTTTATTATATTTCATTTATATAAATAATGTGATATATAAGGAGTATATTTTCTTACTTCTTATTTAATTATTTGGAAGAATGAATTATTTGATTAAGGATTTTGAGGTTATAATGGTATTTTTAAATAAGATATACATTATGTTGTTTAGGGGATTTGATGTTGTGATTGATTTTTGGAAATTTAGTTATCTCTTTAAACTATTAATTTGGATAGAAGTATTTTGGAAAAGTATTAATGTTAGAATGGATTAATTTTTACATTAGATACTATAATTTAAGGTTAAAAAATTTATTATGTTTATTTTGGAATGTTATAATGATATAATTTTAGAAAAATCACAACCTTTAGGTCATGTGAAAAACCGTCACGTCCGACAAGGCCGTGAGACTTGATCCCACAACTAAATGGTGATATGGGAACATCACCAACCAATGGCCTATATGATGTACTGATTATTATAGCATAGTTTTCATTATTTAAACTGTATGATATTTAAATTATATGTTTATTTTTTCAACCTTATACGATTAAGATAAATAGAATATTTTGAAATTTTATTATCTTTTGAAAAGAAAGATGATTTTGTGGTAGAAATTAGTTAAAGGATGCAAAGATACTTGTCTTGTAAGTATGTTTCACTATATTCTTACTCTATGAAGTAAATGAATTATTCAAATATAGTTAAAGGATCATGAAACTATATTTTTTTTCTAGGACTTTATTTTGAGATGAATGAAATGTCCCCTTGGGTCATCATAGATTTATAGCTTTATAGTTGTAAACTTTTTCATAATCATGTTCTCAATCAATCCCCATCAGAACATGATGGGTACATTTTACTAAATGGAACCCTAGAGTGAGTTATCTATGATTACCTTCGAACTTCCATTTATTTATTTTAAAATGTAGGTCTCATTATTCCTTTTTCTAATGTGGTATTTCCACAATTATATTTTGAAATGACTAACCTCTAGTTTTCAATCCTGATTTTAAATTGCGAGGACACAATTTATTGAAGGAGGGGAGAGTGTAACACCCTAATACTTTATAATATTTTCATATATAAATAAATTAAATTTGTTTGTTTGATTTAATTTTATGAAACACCATGTTAAGCTTACGTATCACACAACAATGAGTTGTATTGCATTACACACAAGGCCTAGTTTTACCAAACAATAGTATACTAATAAAATAATATTATTTAATATGGTAGATAACCTAGAGGTTAAATTAGAGGATATGTATATTATTTAAATTATTTTGAATTTTTTATATTTCATATAACTTTAACATTCCCTTTTTCTGTTTCTCATATATAATATGAAATGAAATTCAATTTTTTTTAAACAAAATAAGTATTTTTCAAAAACTACATTTTTTCCAACTTTTGATAGTTCACCAATTTTAAATAAAATATTTGACACTTTTATATATTAAATTTTAAAAAATAAAAATCTTATTTGGATGAGGGAAAATAAAAATTTATTTTTGATAAATTTTTGGTGTTTTTCTGATAACTTTCATAGTTTGAGGAATAGTGAAAAATACTAAATTTTAATTAAAAACCACTTTTTTAATTGAAATAACTTATAGTGTTAAATTATACTTATGAATGGTTATAATGTATAATTAGATTATATTTTTATCATTTAATATAATTTAGGTTGTTGGCGTAATTTTCACATTAAAATTAGATATAAACATAGGCCAATCTGTTGATGGTTTTTACTTTTGAAAAACCCATTTTCTCATTTTTATAATGAGGTTTTATATTAAATTAATTACTAAAAAATATGTGTTTTAAAATTTAAAAAATGGATTCCATATATGGTATCAATGGGTCAAAATTAATTTAATAGGTTAATTTTATTATTGGGAACTCTGAATAGTAACTTCAATAATTTTTATTATTATCAGAGATAAGGGAAAATGTGTAATTAAATGTAAAGTTAATATTATAAATTACCTCAAAACCTTTATAAAGAATATTTTATGTATATATTATACCCTTATAATCTATGTTTCTAAATTTAATCACTTATCAGCCACTTTCTATTGAATATGGAATTAGTATTATTAAAATCAATGAATATGACAAAATGTCACACTTTCATTTTATATAAGTATATTAATTTTAATATAGTGATAAACTATAGATAAAATCAACTATAGTTAGTATCTAGAATGATAAAATAATTTACTACATCATAGAAATTTATTTATAATTTTTAGAGATTAAATAATTACCTTAATAATGACAGAATAGTGATTTATAAATCTTTTGTTTAATAAAAATATCAAATAAATGGTATTAAAAATATTAAAATAAATAAAAAATGAACTAATTAAGGTTATCTACGAATTTTATAGGTCACAATGAAATTTTATTATAATATTAAAGGTTTTTTTTCTAAGTTATCTTCTTTTGGGTTTTTATTTAAATTCAAATAAATAAATAGTGTCAAAATTGAAAAAATAGATATTTTATAAAAATTAAATTTTATTAAATTATTTAAAAATCATAAATATATTTAAAAATTAAAAAGTAAAAATTATAAGGTCTAAAATTTCATTAAGTTTCCAATTATGAAAAATTGACACCACATAAGTAAATATTTAAAACCATTTAATATTTAATTCATTATTACCACAACTAAAATTTATTATATTAAATAAGGATAAATCAAAATGATAGGGTTTAGAATAAAATTAAGACATGTATAAAATGTATTTATTAGATTTTTTAGAAACATATTAATAATATATTAGAAATAAAAAAATTTGGATCCATTTCAATTTAAACATTAATGTATATTAATTTAATAGTTTTGGTATTTTCAAAGGTGCCCCTCCCCTCTCTAATAAAAGTGAACCTATCTTTCTCTTTTAATCGCACCTTTAAAGTCATTTGGCTCCGACAAACCAATCACACTTCCTCTCCCAATATCCCTAAATTTATCCTCAAGGCCACACTTTTGGTATAAATTCCTTCTATGGAGTCCTTTTGTTCATACAAAAAGAAGATACTCGAAAAAGTGTTAATTGTTCAATAACCTCTCTCAAAGTTCTTTTCTTCTTATACTTTTAATTTCTTTGTTTTTTCAATATAAAAGTAATAACACCAGTATAATCCATATAATTGTATTTTATTTTAATAATGGTTCAACCATATTACCCATTTTATCTGTCATACGAATAACAACATCACCATGAATGCGTACGTACGACTTACCGTCTCTACGCCGTGGTGTAATTTGTTATCCAACACAACTTTAATTGGATGGATATAATGATGAATATAATGGATATAAATAATTAATATACCATGATTATGACTCTTAATACTTAATATACCATCCAATTACATACCATTTTACCATAAAGGGAATGATACCATCTCTTGTGAGTACCTACAGCCTAGAGACTCCACGACATGATGAGATACATTATCAATGTTAAAAATTAAAGAATGATTATATAATTTAATTGACGAGTAAAAATAATAATTAGGAACCTAATTTAATTCTTAAAATTAATAAAATACATCCTATTCATATTAAACATGACTTACAAAATCAAATAAGAATGGTAAAACAATGTAGTTATCACCTGAAATCATGATAATATTGAAACACGATAAAAAAAATGATAAAATATGTTCATATATGATATCATAAATATGAATATGACTCAAGTATAAATAAATAACATACTTTAACCATTATAAATGAGTTTAACAGACCCTAAAATAATGTAAAGTACAAGGTAAGGGTTATTTTTGCAATCTCATTATTATCTGAGATTGTTTATGCGTAATTATTTACTATGAAATCTTTATCATCCATGTCCATGTTTCTTAAAAATATTTTCAAAAGGAATAATTTTATGTTTTTAATTATGGGACACTTTTATTAAAACATTGTTTTAAATTTATTAAATTTTTATTCTTCTAAACCTTTCTCATTAATGTCCATGTTTTCGAAATGGTTTTAATGATTAATTAACATGAACATGAATTTTTTAAAATATTAATTTTGTTAAAATATTTCAAAGTGTTATGAGACACTTTAAATAAAAAATCTGTTTAAATGTCTTCTTTTATTAATTTTGAAAATTTTAATGTTTTCAAATTACAAAATTATATATATATAAAATAGTTTTAGTGCTTTAATTAGATTATTTTCATTTATGTCAGCATCCTTTGTTGGATTTTATACTTAATTGTGGATGATTTTTTGTTATACAATATTCTATATTGTATTAAAAGTATTATGATATCATTGAAAGTGGTTGTGATATTTTTATACCATTCATGGTTTATTCATAATGTATTAACAATTTTAATGCTAGTTTCAATACAAATATTTACATTTTGTTTCACCCTTTTAATATGGGGAATGTATTAGACTTAGTAAGTGAAGGGTGAGGCCTGCTATAGCCCCTTGATGCATTAGTATGTATCATGAGAAACAATAATTATGGAATTGTCTGAGGCCTTTACCATTTATTTTCATATATGGATTTGGACGAGGCATTAACCATTTATTTTTATATATCTTGATCGAGGCCTTGATGGTACGTTTCAAATGTCCAATATTATGAATTATCTCATTATGCTATTAGTTATTGATATTTCATTTGATTACTCATCTTGTATAATATCCATGAAAATGTTTAAATGAAATTATTTTATTTATTATTTCCAAAATATGTTCTAGTTTATGTTCATAAGGATTGTGGTTTAGTTTTATACTTTATTTAATGTTTATTTTTCTTTATGATAGCTTTTGTTTTATTGTTTAACCTTACTAAGAATCTGAGCTCACCCCTTTCATATGTTTTTTCTAGGATGCTAATAAGTGTATTATGGTTGATATAAAGGGGTATACTGGAAGAACAATTCCATTCTCATATAAGGGACTATGATTCATTTTATGATTTAAATTTCAATGAATTATTCATGTATGAAATCTATTTTCAAACTGTTAAACTGATCATTCCTTTGGGACTTGATTATTTGTGATCACGCAAATGTATTAAAATAATTCACCAAATCTAGTCTTATGGGGATGTTTCATTATGTTGGATGTTTTAATCAACCTTATTTTTTCTCTAATACTTTAATTTTCAATTTTTGAGGCACTTATTATGGGAGTGACTTCCCATTATTGAATAATTTTAGTTATTTACAAACGTACAAATCCTACTCAATTTTAAATGGACACCACATCATCTAACTTATTCACATGTCATAAACCAATTGGATCTAAAAAACCATGAAATAATCCCTCCCCAATTTCCTTTTAAATTTTATATAGATACTAGTCACCCCAATATACAAACATTATAGCCCTTTATAAGATATCCAAAAGGAGGATTTTCTAAGCAAAGGTAATTTTCTTCACTGAACTGTTTCTTTTTAATTATTCTCTTACCACATCCATTCATGTACTATTAATTATAATATAACTAAACTAATGTATAAAATATAATTATTTTTATTATGTTTATGGCCTAACCAATATCCATATCCTCTTCCATAAAATGGGAAGCAAAACCCTCAATCGTGTGAATGGCGGACTACCACCTCATGAAGTTATGTAATTCAATTTACTTCACCAATGTTTATAGATAGATATAATTTTATATTAAACATATTTATTATATATATATGAAATAATTATTATTTTATAAATATAATTTTATTTACACCTTTTTAATATCCATTTTTGTTGTTGTATGATAATGTCACTCGTAAATACGGTGAACTATAGCTTCACTAAGCAACATAATTCTTTCTTCACTTATGGTTTACAAAAAATTTAATAAGGATATGTTTAATGAAAATATGTTATATATATGACCAAATAATTATTTTGGAAATATAATATAATATATTTCCTTACATTATCATCATCTACTGAGAAAAAAATGACTTTTAGGCATATGTACTATCTACCGTCTCCATGAACAGTGTGATTCATTTTATATATCCAAATATTATGGATTGATTTAAATAAATGTATAATGAGTATATATTATATTTATATCAGTGTTAAAATTTGGTATATGATTTAACTATAATCAAAATATAAGCACAGAAAATACCAAACCAAAAAAAACCCAAAAAATGAAGCAGGTACTGCCCAAAATGTTATTTTATCAAAGAATTGTTAAAAAATGTGTAATAAAAGATAATAATTAAATCATATATAGTTTGATAAATATGATTTTGGTTCTTTAAATTTTTTAAATAAACATATATTTATTATATAGGAGGCTCGAATGTGAATTATGTAAGTCGATACTTATAGTAGATGATTTTTGTCTTAATTTCCCTTCTTTGAGACATATATTATGTTATGCACCTATATACTTCTTTGAGGTTTGTATACTTACAATTTTAAATTTTATATCATGAGTATTTTTCAATTAATGAAATTTAATTTTCATTTTATTCTAATCTTTAATGTGGTTTACGATTCAAAAGTAACCAATGTGGAAAGGGTTTGACATTACAATCTCATTGTTTATCGGATTTGTTTAGGATTATGATTTCTATGATGAAATATTATGACATATTTTCAATAAATTTATTTATTTAATTAAAATATTGTTATTTATTGATAATCAAAATTTCCATTCATTGTCATCTATTTATGTACTCCTGATTCAAATAGAATTTTTTTACATAAAACCTACTTTATTTCTCTCTTCGATCGAAACCACGTTTTCTTCCTCGTCCATGTTTTCTAAAAAAAATTAAAGAGATTTTTACTATTATAAATTGTTTTTTTATTTTCATTTTTATACATGATTTAATTTTTTAAAAAATGTTTCAAAATTTCTCTTCATATCATTTTCTTAACATGGTTTGTAAGGATTTTACCATAAATGTGAATGGAATATTTTTTTATGTGTATCGCAAGAATAAAATTTCATGTTATCAAGAACACTCGATGTTTCAAATATTCATTAATATGTTTCAAATTTTATTTTAAAATAAATTATTTCCAAAATATTTTACGATTTTTATTAAAAAAAGTGATTTTCAAAGAAACATTATTTTCCAAAAGATATGTTTCAATTGATCTTTCAAAATCATTTTCTATATTATATGAAATTATATGATGGAACTTATGTTTTAGTATGGATATTATCCAATAATAAATCATTATTATTTATTTGTATGGATTATATTTAGAATGACAAGATGTTTATAAAACCCATTTCTTTTCAATGATTTATGTTATGATGAAATGTTTTTGAAACTCATTTCTTTTCATGGGTTTGGATATGATTAATGTTTATGACATCCATATCATTTCTTTGGTTCTAATGAAATGCGTTTTTTATGATATTAAGGAACATAAATTTATATATTACTTTATGGATGACACCTATATCTCCCTCAAATTCATTGGGTAACTATGGATAACTCCTAAGTAAATATATTATGTGTAAACCTGATTACATGTTCACAATGTAATGTATGAACCCGATTAAAAGTTAAAAATGTTATTGGTGAACCTCAATACATGTTCAAAATGTTATTCATAAACTCGATTATGAGTTCAAAATGTTATGCATGAACCTTATTACATGTCCACAATGTTATGAATTAACGGAATTATATATTCATAGTGTTAGGCATAATCCTAATTACATGTTCACAGTTTTATGAATGAACCCAATTGATAGTTCACAGTATTATGAGTGAACATATATATCTTGTCTATAAGGTTATGCAAGGACTTAAATTAATGTCTAAAAGTTAATGTGAGGGAATGGTTTTATATCCATAATGAAATTACTGAACATGTTTATATTTATAAATGTTCAAAATAATATAATATTATATGTATGTGATAAATCAATGTCTTATTACAAGGTAATTACTTCATGGATTATACAATTTTATTCCTTTATGATTCATGTCTTATTAAATTCCAAGATTTATATCATAAATCTTGTTACTAATCTTTGATAGTTTGGTATGGTCACTAGTAGAAATACATGATTTAATGTCAAATTATTAACATTGGTTTTTTTGAAACCGACACCGATGGTTTGTGTGAGAAATTGTTGGCATCATTTTAACTAAAAACTGACGCCAAAGATTATAATGCATGGTTTTTTGCATCGGCTTATAGTAAAATCGATGAAAAAAACCAGAATGCGATGATTCTTTGCATCTATTTTAATATAAACCGACACCCAAATTTTTTTTCCCTCCTTGATTTTTAGTAAAACCGATGCAATAGGTGTTATTTTCAGCATCAGTTTTCCACAAAACTGAAGCCGAAAATAACAACCCCAATGAATTTCGGGGTTAGTTTTTGTAAAAACTGATGCCGAATGTCATTTAAAAATTTATGGGATCAGGAAACCCTCATCTTCATTATTCATCATAATCAAAACCAACAACGGAGTCTCTCAACTCGTGAGGACTTCAAAGCCTTATTAGTGATTTCCAACCACCATTGTTGACGATTTTCTGCCATTTTCATGATCCGTGGTCTGAGTTCTTCATTATATGGTCTTCTTGGATCGTCTACAGATTATTTATTCTCCTTAATGCTATTTTCAGTGACTTTTAATGATTGTTTGATTTTACTTTATTGTTTATCTTTAATTTTTGTTTTTACAATCTGTTTTTTTCTAGATCTTACAGTGCTGAATTTTATAATGTTTTATATGGATCAATGTTCAGATTAGAGATCTATTTTCGAGTTAAACTCTGAATTTTGTAAGTTTTTTTATTTAAATTTTGAAGATAAATTATTGATCATTTAATATTAATTTTTATTTGCTTAAAATATTAGTTTATAATTTATTTAATATCTGTTGGAACATAGTAAATAGTCATCCTTAAGAGTGATTAGTCAATGTTCTTGATATGTGTTAGAGTTGTATGATTTTAGGTTATGAATTTTTATTTGACATTGTGTATAAATTTATTAGTCAATGTTGTTGAATAAATTATACCCCAAACCAATTGAATTATTTTTATCTGACATTAGTTTTATCTGAAATTATATATAAGTATATTGGTCAATGTTTTAGACTAATTGTATTAGTCAATGTGTTCAATTTGTTTTATCTGAATTTTTTTTATCTTGACCAATTTACTAAATAATGATTTGATAATATTTTTATCTGACATATTATTCCTCCTATGATTGAGAAAATATACCTGAGAGGGGTGAGGGTTGGGGTAATTGAATCAGGTCTACCTAAATTATACCAAAAACCAAATAATCTACGTATATACTCATTAGAACATGTAATGGATCCACAACCACTTATTATTCCTCAAATGATTCTATTGTCCTCTAACCCCAATGTGTTGTAAGATATATCTATTTAGTTATGTATTTAATTTCATCTGTCATAATTTTTGGAGTATTAGGATTGATTTAACTTATAATATGAACATTTACTCTAATTATTATTTCATATTTACAATAATAAGTAATTTTCACCCTTTAAGTTAATTAAAGCATCAATACTTTTGATACATGAAAAATAAAAATAATGCCACAACTATGTATGATAAACCAATAAATTTTAGAAGATTGATATTATAATCTAATTATAATATCAATATAACACATGTATATAATATAAAAATAAAATTTTTACTATTTTTAAATGTGTTTTATATCTGATGTTTTCTATCTGATTATCAATAGTTTTTATTAAATGTGTTTCTATTTATAATTTATCTGTATATATATATATTTAAATGTTTATATGTTTTAATATATTCACCAATTATTTTTGTGATATTAGATATTGAATGGATCTTAATTGGATACATTTTCAAATAACCACTTTTGAATAAGAAAAATGAGTTGATTAATTCTTGAAATTTTCTAAATTGCATCATCAAAACATTGATTTGATTTTCTATCCATGTGTGAAGTGTTTAAATATGAGAAAGGTAAACTCTATTGAAATCATGGACTATCCGATTTGTTAAGGTTTTAGCTTTAATTATACATGTTGGATTTGGCATGGTGAAAGAACTATAAATTATACAACCAATGTTGATGAAAATATTCATAAGGAGGTTGGGGATCATATTAAAGAATTAAATCATGATTTAGGTGTTGAATCCATCGAAAAAGTATTAATTATTGAATGGTTGTATGGATATTCTAAGAAACCATTATTCCCAGGATGTACTAAAAATATAGTGTTATCAACAGTTTTGATATTAGTTAACATAAAAACAAAAAATTGGTGGAGTGATAAACGTTTCTCCAGCTTACTTTTTCTTTTAAAAGAGTTACATCCAGAAGGCAACGGGCTTCCAGATTCCAATTATTAGGTGAAGAAAATAATATGACCAATGGGATTGGGGTATAAAAATTTAAATGCTTTCCCCAATGATTGTTTACTGTATAGAAAAAAATGAATATTTATCATGTTTTCTTTCATGTGGGACATCATACTATATGATAGATGGGAAAGTCCACTCAGATTTAGTCTCAGGTGATGTCATTTAATGTCATGAAAAATCAAATTTTTACTTTCTAATGATATAATCAAATATTTTTTGCATAAAATTCCGATATTTCAATAGTGATTCATTTTTAGGTACTAGAATCAAAACTTCGGCTAAATCAATTGGGTACCTTCCAATAATTCCTTGTTTGAAGCGTCTATTTGGAAATTCAATTGATGAAAAAAAGAAATGATGGCATTCAGATGGGCGCATATCTGATGGTAACTTACGTCACTCTGCCGATTCCCCATAGTGGAAGATTTTTGATAAAAAATATCATGACTTTGGAAGTGAAGATAGAAATATCATAATGGGATTGTTTACTAATGGAATGAATCCATATTGGAGACTTAGTATCCAACATAGTTCATGGCCCGTTTTGCTGGTAGATTACAACTTTTCCCCAATTCTTCGTTGGAAAAAATATATGTTATGATGATCTTGATAATTATTGGACCAAAACAACTAGGAAATGATATTGATGTGTCTCTTTCACCATTTATTGATTATTTAAAACTGATATGGGAGGGAGGTGTTAATGTTTTCGATGCATACAAGAGAGAGTATTTTCTTTTTCATTCTATCATAATGTTCACTATAAAAAACTTTCATTCATATGGAAACTTATCTAGATATAGTGTTAAGGGACATAAAGCATGTCCAATTTGTTATGAACAACTTTCATATAATCAATTGCAGAATGGAAAAAATATAGTGTACATGGGACACCAAATATTTTTGTGAATCGATCATCCTTATCAAATATTTGAAAAAGCATTTAACGGATTACAAGAATTTAACCTTTCTCTTCGACTATTGTCAGCTGAAGAATATTATGATAGGGTGAAAGATACTGATTTGATGTTTGGATAGAAAATAAGTTCTAGTCTCCACAGAAATATTTGGAAGAAGGGGTCTATTCATTTCAAACTACCTTATTGGAAATTTTTAGTGATAAAACATAACATCGATGTAATTCATGATGAAAAAAATATAAGTGATAGTTTTATTGGGACATTGATAGCCATAAAATGAAAGAGAAAAGTTGGGATGTATGATAGATTGGAAATGATATTAATGAAAATACATTTGTAGTTATCTCCCACCGTGAAAAGAAACAGAATATATTTACGTACAACTTTTCACACATTAAGCATGATTGAAAAGAGGAATTTCTGTTAGTGTATTAATGGTATTAAAGTACTGAGTGGTTTTTATTAGAATGTGAATAATTTGGTGTCATTAAATTATTGTAAATTAATAGGTATGAAATCTCATGATTTCCATGTGTTGATGTAACAAATTCTACCAGTATCAGTGCATGGTATATTGCCATCATCTATCAGGAAGACTATCATCAGGTTATGTAATATTTTATATCCATTTTTAGCAAATTCATTGACCCAAATTTGTTAGATTTTTTGGAGAATGACGAAACTCTTATTATTTGTCAACTAGAAATGTATTTCCACCCTATGATTGTTGATATAAGGGTTCAACTGCAGATTCATTTGGTGTGTGAGATACTAATATGTGGTCATGTTTATTTAAGATGGATGTATCCTTTTGAAAGATATATGAAAATTTTGAAGCGATATGTTAAAAATACTTATTGACCAGAGGCCCCAATTGTTCAAAAATATGTTTTAGAAGACGTGATTGAGTTCTTTACTGATTATTATTATGAGGTAGAGCATATTGGTCTCCCTATATCTTGACATATGATAGTTGATAATTAAGGTAGAGGGGTTTGAGGTTTAAAGGTAAAATTCATTCTACTCGATGAAGTGATGCAAGAACATTTATACATTCTAAACAACATATATGAGGTTCAATAATATATATCCTCACATATTGCTAAATTAATGTTACAATATTAGAAAATAAAAAAAGTGGTTTATGAATGATCATAAGAATACATTTCTTTTATGGTTTAAAGAGAAATTCACCTCAGATATATCTACATTAGAAAAATTGAAGTGCTTCGAAGGGGGACCATCTCTTAATGTGATAACATGGTTTAGTTTTGATATCAATGGCTTCACATTTTTCAAAAAAAAACCATGATGACAAGAGTACCGTTCAGAATAGTGGTGTGATGGTTTTTGATGAAGTAGTGCATATTTCTAGTGCCAATGATAAAAACCCAATTTCTACATCAATTCCATATTTTCGAGTTCTAGAAGGAATATGGGAAATTGATTATATTAAATTTCAGGTCACCTTTTTATGTGTAATTGGGTTGATAGTAATAGTGGTGTGAAACCGGATGAATATGGGTTTAAAGTGTCTGATTTGAAGAGATTTAATTGAAATGGGGAACCATTTATCATGGTTGAAAATGTAATGAAAGTATTTTATGTCATGGATCCATCAAAAGATTAGTGTTTAGTTGTTTTGAAAGGAAAAAAGATACCTTTTGGATGATGAGGATGATGCTGATGATGTTAGTGATTTACATAATCCATATTCATCTATTGCGCAATTTCCATTTTATTACAATGAGTGTAGGACATAAACACTGCATGAAGTACGTAATGATCATGATGAAGGAATTTGGGAAAATACTAAATTAGTCTCCTAATTTTTCTAGAAAATTATTTATATTTTGATACTTTTTCTTAAACATACAAATGCATGCCTCTTTTTTTACTTTCTTATTTTTTGTCTCCCTTATTTCTAAATATTCAGTTTTATAATGATATGCAGGTACACAAAATTTCATTCCAATTTCTTCTAGTAATGTCAAATAAAAATAGAGTGGATCAGTTACTGAGGTATAGCTTTTTTACATATTATTAAATTTTTAGAAATATACTTATTTAATGAAATAAAACTATTTATTTATAATTTTTTTAGGACTACTGATGCATCCTCAGTGGAGGATACTTCTCCTATTACTACCAAAAAATCACATTCTCAAGTTGGTAAATGTTGTATTAATTGTTTACCAAAACTATCACTTTCTCATGATGATGATAGAGTACACATTCATTTGATGATGATAATAATGCAATATGACAAAATTCAGTTCAGTTTGTCAATTATAAAGAGATGTAGAACCGTTTAAGGATTAATATTTTATATCTTGATTATAAGCCAATGGAAAACATGGTAATGAAATAGCTTTGGGAGGCCATGAAGGTAAAATATCTTAATTGATTTCTTTTATCTCATTTTTTTAATATTATATATTTTAATTGACATATTTAATTTATTCAATTACTGATGATATTCAATTTTGAGGAAACCAATGAAATTAAGAAAATACATCCCCATTTAGTAGTTGTTCAATGGAAAGATTTTAAAACAAAACTCCCAAAAATTTATGTTTTTGGACATAGATGGTTTGAAAACCCATTCCTCAAGTATTCGTTAATAGATTAAGATACATGGAAGAGATTTGTTGACATTCGTAATGAAGAAAAATTTTAGGTATGATAATTATTTTATATTTTAAAATTTATTATATATTTTTCTTATTACATAGTAGTTAATTTTTATATATTAGGCCTCCAAGAGATCTCATTAGGAGATCTAGTTGCAAAATGTATACCCTCATACATTATCCGGTGGAGGGTACTCATATTTGTATCATAAAATGATTGAAGTAAAATTTAAAGAATTAAGAGATAGATCTAGTAGTGGTTCAGGAGAGGTATTGTTTGGTCCTCCATCTCCTCCCACTCATCATGAAAAATAGAAACGAGCAAGAAGAATAAAAAATGAATAGTATCTTATAGAGGAAGCTAACCAAGTAGATGATAAAATTGTAAGTAAATATTATTTAATTGTTATCAATTTTCATATTTAATAAATTATAAACACTAAAATAAATTTTTCATTTTTCATTTCAGGATGAATATTAGGAGGAGGAGACACAGGTCTCCTTTATCCCTGAGGGAATTATGGACATCCTAGCCATTCTTTGGGGAAAGGTAGAACACCCAAGCCGTGTTAGAGGATATCATGAGTGTGTTAGTATTTGGATGATTTTTGGTAAGATTCAGGAATCAAGAGACTGAGAAATAGAATCTTTAAAAGGAGAGATGAAAGATTCGAAACAATATATAGGTGATCAAATTCAAGAAGTAGCATAGAAGGCTTTATTGAAACACATGGCTAGAGAGTCACAGTATTTCCAACCTTCCCATGTATTTTTGTTGTCATCAATTTTTCTATTTTATAAATTATAAACACTAAAACATCTTTTTCAATTTTCAGCCTTATCAACATGCTCACCCAAACAACCCTGCCCCATCTGCCTACCCCACCCCGTATGAGCAGCCTTCCCATGTATATTATTTATTTTTCATCAATTTTCCTATTTTATAAATTATAAACACTAATATAACATTTTTATTTTTCAGCATTCTCAGCCTACTCACCCAGACCACCCTACCCCATCTGCCTACCCTTCCCCGTATGAGTAGTCTTCCCAGGTATATTCTTTATTTTTAATCAATTTTTCTATTTTATAAATTATAATCCCTAATATAACATTTTCATTTTTTAGTATTCTCAGCTAGCTCACCTGGACTACCCTACACCATCTCCCTACCCAGACCTGTATGAGTAGCCTTCCCAGGATTATTATTTATATGTCATCAATATTTCTATTTTATAAATTATGAACACTAATATAACTTTTTAATTTTTTAATACTTCCCAACCTACTCACCCAGATAACCCTGCCCTATCTGCTTTCATTGAATCTCCACCACATCACTTAGACCAAAACATTTATTGTGAGTTGTTTAATGGAGATCCTCACATACATATTGTTGTGTTAGGACTCGTTAATTTTTTTGGGAATCTGTACACCACCAGCCTATAAAGATGGGCCAGTTTAGAGTATCAGTACATGATATTATAGATTCTAATCCTCTACTACCATTTCCTACCACGAAGATCACCAGAGTTGGGGATTGTGTTGGTCAATTTTTACTCTCTATAACTTTTTTCGTTGTTATATTTCATATGAGGTTTGTGATTTTTTAAAAATTAATTACAAAGGATTCAATATTAATTATATTGTTTTCTAAAAATTAACTTATATAGGATTATCTTAAGGCACAATAAGTTACACAAATGAAACAAAATATTCAAGAATAATCGACTGTAGATATTTCATATATTTCTTATGGTATAAAATGATTATATTAGGCACCTTATTCATTGAATTTTATCTATGATTTTTCGATGAGGACCGATATATGCAGAAGAGAATATCCATTGAGAATACTCAAAGAAGATATCATACATCTAGTAAATATGGAAGAGCTCGACTTGAATGTGGTGCAGTTGTTTACCATGTAAGTAAATTGACATTTGAATTTGTATTTATTTAATAAAATATGGTTTTAAATTGACTAACTATATTTTCCATTTCAATAAGGTATCTAAACACACTTATTTTATGAAATGAAAGATCTTACATTTATGGTTTTATAGATCTAGAATTCATTTCCATATAAGTGAAATATGTGATGAATCTTGATATAGTTTTATATATCTATGATATATTATCACATATGAAGATTCATGGATGGTTTCTACCATTTCTTGATAAGTAATAATATAATCATAATTATGAACTCATGGTCTTTATAATTTCATTAATAGTGAACTTTTTGTGTTGTAGGGCGCATTGGATGTTAGGAGTATTCTGCCCAAGTGAATGCACTGTATATTTGTTTTTCTCTTTATTAGGGATTGTTCTTAAAAGAGTTTCCACCTTATTATAAAGGTATGTTTTTTTGTTTTTTCTAAGCTCATTATATTTAATTATCATTATTTAGATATGTATTATTAGTTCATATATATAAAAATGTAGTTCATGGAAAATATTTAACAAGGAATACAAGTCCATAAAGACACAAAATAAAATTAAATATGTGCAAGTACAGGTAATTAGTTTTTATATTAGAATTTTTTCTAATTTTTTTTTGTTATATATTAATTTTAATTAACAGTTTAATATTTTATAACAGTAGTTTCATCCTAAATAAGGAAATGTTTAATGTGGGTATTATATTCTATGATTCATGTATGAGATAATCACAAGTGGGAAAACTACTGACTTTGATAACGATAGTTGTATTTTTTTATTTTCTTCCATATTATTCTATTTTTATCTCATATCATTCAATTTTATTGTAGGCATTAAATGATTCATAGTATTATTCCCAATATGTTATGACCCATATTCAATCTACTTTTCGGAACTATTTGTTTATTTTGATTAGTATTTGGGGAATGTATATTCTAATATTTATAAATAATATTACATATGTGTTCAAAAAACTAACTATTTTGATATATTAGGTGTTTGAACCAAAAAATAATAAAATGAATGCTTCAACAATAACCACCAATGAGCATGCCGTAAATTTCAAGTACATGTATTTTAATTTTACTTTATTTTGAGAGTGTAATATTCTAAATTTAAAAAAAAATGCATCATTCCGCATATGTTTTTTTGTTTATGATTGGTATATGAAAAAATAAATAATCAATCAACCATGTGCTGAGAGGCTATGTACTATCGAAGCTAACCTTAACCTATGTCGTACCGACATCAACTTCATTACAAAAGGCTAAAAAAGACATTAGAACTAACCAAAAACAATCCAAAAATTTCATTAAACATATTTTATAGTATCCTTAAGGCATTGAGTCTTCTGTTTGTCCATAATGATGAACATTGTAACAATTTATAAAATAATTTTTAGGAAATAAAACATCAAATATGGTCTCATGGGCTACACATCCACATTAGTTTCTATATTAAAAAAAGTCTCTCAAGGACATACAAACACTCACACCACTGTACGTACATCCTAGTACACATCTATTATAAGAAATGTACATACACTCAGCCATCATGGGATATCAACACACACATAAAAGGAAAAAAATAACTAATTAGAATTGATAAATGAAGATTTCCACCAAGTATATTCATTAGCCATCTCATTCTCAGCCTTCATTGCATGATCCACCATTATAGCATAGTTTTCCATCATACCATCCCATTCAGCCATAACCACTGATGTCGCATTGCCTACAGTGGCATATCCATCCAAAATTCGACACTAGAACTCATTGAGTTCTCTCAATTGCCTATGAATTTTCTTTGTCTCATTTTTTATAAGATTTATTAATGCATTGATATTTAACAGGAATCCATGTAATGTTTTCAGTGAATCAAATGTATTTTCTACTTTATAATAAAAATGAATACATAATTTATTTATTAACTATATAGAAGTAAGTATGTTCAATATTTTTATTGAATGATAAATATTGTTTTATTGTTGTGTATATTGTTTTTTTTACAAGGGTTTCGATTTAATTGGAATTATAGTTTTTTTGATATTTCTAAAACAAATTAACTTACGGCATAGGTTATTTTAAAAACTGATGACGATTTTTAAAAAAAATGGTTTTCATAATTTGTTTTATAAAAAACTGACACCAAAACACTTAATGAAAATGATTTTCAGTGTCATTTTTTATAAAATCAACACTGAAAATACTATTTTTTACATCACCTTTATAGAATTCCGTTAAAATCGATGTCAAAAATAAAAAAACGATGTTAAAATGTGTTTTTTCACTAGTGGGATTCAAATTTTAATCTCATATTATCATACCTTAATTATCATGTAATTCATATATGATCATTCATATATCCCTTATTTACTATTTCTGAGTACCTGAGCTCACCCTTTATTATGTATTCTTCCGTATGTTAGGAAAAAAAGTTTTATGTAATATAATTATAATAGGGGTACTATATATCGAGAAATTTGTTTTATAAGATTTATTTTTCGTATAAAATATTTATTTATGTTTCCATGTTTTGAAAATAAACTACACGTAAAAGTTTCTAGAATCGATTGTTATCCTATGTAATGAATATTCATCTATTTAGATTTAATATCTATGTATTAAATGTGTGGTTTGTTCATCCATAAGATTCAATAAGCTATTTAATAGTATTCATTAAAGAACCTAATGCTAAATGAAAACTGTGAAATCCATATAATTAAAAATATATAATTTCAATTCATAATCATCCTCTCATAGTAGTAAATAATACCTATTATTTTCAATACCTCCCAAACCAATAAATAATATATCTTTATATGAGAACATCCTCTAATTAGAATTTTGTGAAATGAGATGTTCAGTCTATATAGATAAATGTGTATGAAGTTAAGTAAATATTGGATGAAAGTAAGAAAAATACATTTATAGAAAGTAAGTGAACAATTGAAATAGAAAAAAAACCAAATGAAGATAATTAATCCTCTACGGGAGCTTACATATATCCAAAACACCCACATAGATATAATACATTGAACAGTATCATAAAATAAGTGATCAAGAATCAAATTGGTTGATATTGTTAGTTCAATCCTTTAAATGATAAATATATAAATAAAAATATATATATATATATATATTTTAGACTATAAATAATTAATTATAAAACCCATTTGGGTAAATCAATTTGAATATGATTAGGTAATATGAATCTAGTATTTAAAATATCTTTTAGAGAACATTTGTAGCATTGATGTAAAATAAAAATTTATGTATCGCTTTCAAATGTAACATTTGAAAAAGTAATGTGAAATATTTTAGAAACCATTAATTTTAATAATAATATCCAACAATGGATCCTTAAAAAAGAATAATGTTTATATTGGATAAATGAGTAGAGGATGAAAAACTATATGAAATTTAATGGAAAACCCCTTCATATTATTTTCAAAGTACTTTTATTAAAAACTCACACTACAAAATGTGTTAGAGAATAATCATTTTAATGAAAACATTTTCATTCCCCATAGAGATATATAAATTTGCATATAAAAAAAATACTATGGTGGAATAACCCAATCATAGATGAAATAAGTTCATTAAGACACAATATAACTCCTGGAAATAATTCATATGTTAACAATATCCCTTAAGAGAAACATACTCCTTGGAGTAAGAAATATTTTGAAAAGTGAGTTTATGTAGAAGAAAGTTGAATAAATAAAATACCATATAATATACTCAAATGGTGGAACACACCCATATTATTTCAAATAAGTAGAAGAGAATGATCATAATACAAAGAATGAAAATTTATTTACTAAGAATCCATAAAAATGGGGTACCAAATAAGATAAAAGAAATTTTAAGGAAATGAACTAATTTAGACTAGTGTATTACATGAATAAAAAATTACGATAAAGATAAATTCATGTTTATTTAATACACCTGTCAAATAAAGACATGGTACATAACATAAAAATGTTTCAGTGAATTTTAGTTTGAGAAAAAGATCACTTGGGACATCAGTAACATTTTAATCAAACTCATTGAAAGAGGAGGTTTGATATTGAACAAAAAATACCATGAGTAAAATATAATATATGATATTATATCACAAATATGAAGTATATACACCACATAAATTAAATTATGGGTATAATACCAAACACGTCTCAAGGAGTGGGATCTATGTTGAAAACCCTAACCATGTTCCAAATGCATTATTCACTTTCAAAACATACCCTTGAAAATTAAATTAAGTTTATTGAATTAATAAACAATAAAATTATTAATAATTATACCCAATTATATTCATTTATAATCATTACACACACACACATAGATATATATTAGTTAGTTTTTACTTATATTCTTCACCAGGTGTAAGAACTCATTATCACTTTAAACTAGTTTTTTAAATGAGGTTCTAATAACAATTATTTTTACAATTTAAATAACAATTAGAAAATATAAAATAACATAATATATTTTCTAATATAGTTTATAATTCCATAATTTCATTTCATGTAAGGTTTGGTAATGATCCATGAGGATAAAATTGGCGACTCACATGTTTCGATCATTGTTAATGAATGAAGTGTGATTTCGTAATTAATGTGTTATATTTTGATATAACATATCCAAAACCAAAAAAACCATTATGATCAAATTTTTGTAATATTATACCAATATGTTAGTTCACATAGTCCTATATGAAATAAATTTATAATATTGTTCAAGTTGGTGGTTAAAGCAACCAAAACATGAACCTATGATGATTAATGGATGATAATGAGGTGGTTTAGTTGTAATATCATTATAAAAAAATCATAATGAAATTATTTTCCTATTATTGGTGTGATATATTGAAATTTTAATGAATTCTAAAGTGGATATAATTTATATAAATTAATTACTTTGAAAGAAGATATAATTTTCTTTTTAGTACACATTTTTTTAATTGAATTAATGATGGTAATTTTTCAATAATTTCAGTAATAAGTTCTCTAAATGAAATATAATAAGCCTAATTATATAATAAAATCATATTATCCTATAATAATTTTCTTTATATCAACCCATTAATGGAAATAATGAAATACAAAGTACAATATTCCATGGACACATTAATTTGCATGTAAACATGAATGATAATATTGTTTCCATAAAATAGGATGAAGTATTAAAATGATTTGTTGTTTTGGAATCATAATAACCATATAAATATCATATTTATATATTAATTTCCCCTTTTATGAAATATTTTTATGGTAGTGAAGGAAAATGAATCATGTTTTGTTGTGGAGGAGATAGTCTTCACAATGCACAAATTATGATTATGTTTTTCTTATATAAAATGGAAAAGAATGTAGCATCCTGGCCAGACATACCACTAAGATAGTAGCCAAATCAATGTTTCACAAAGCCTCATGAGTTCCTCCTCGTATGCTAGAGGCTACCAACTAATAGTGAGGTTTTGTTGATGGTATAGTGGAGAGATTATACCCTATATATTGGAGTCTCACAATAGTATAATAATATTGAAACAAGGAAAGTATTGAAAGAAGTAATAATAATAAAATAAAAATAGCATAAGAATAATATAATAACTGTATAAAAGTGTCCAATTCAAATTTGAAATAACTCATGTATACTATATGAAACTTCAAGTACACGAAGTAAAATTACAAATATCAATGAAATGGAATAAAATAATAATTATCCAATGAATATATCATTTAGAATATTGAGCATTAGATCAGTCATATACCTATGAACTCCATCCTAAATTAGAAAATCAATCTAGCCTCATAAGCCACATGCTTCCCTTTTTCTATACCTGTGACTATAAAGTCTACTTGGGAGCCAAATGGTTCCCAAGAAGGGTGTGCGATATAAATCATAGAAGGCTAGAACCCATGGTTCCTAGGCCAACCAATTTCATGAAATAATTAAATAAATGACAGTGTTTCATATAGAATAAATGTAGAGATGTAAGTAAACAAATAATAATCTCGGTTTGGGTTACTAAATGGAAACCCAACTAAAACCACCTACTTTGACCTAAGCAGTATTCCTGAAAGGAAGTACCTATAAAAAGAAATATGAATATACAAGTGATAAAGTGAACATGTAAATACAATAATTCATACCCCAATCTTTTGATTCGTCTTGGGTTCTAATTTACATGCCATCATACACGTTCTTAAAATAATGATATTTACCAAGATGTGTCACTTATGAGGTGAGAAGTCAATCCAACCATTAATTCATGTTTGAGAGTATAATCCCATCCAAGACGGTCTAAAAATAATCCCAAGGATCACTGTGGAACATCTAGTATAACCAATTTCATCGATATCATCCAAGGTGACCCATACAAAGTCCCATCTATAAATAAAGACACATTAACTCGGAGTCCGTGCCAAATATCTCACACAGGGGACTAGGTATCACACGAGGCATGGAATAACCATATTTCTAAATAGTCATGTCCTTGGATTCCCCCCTTTGTAACCTCCCTCACTCATGATTATAAGTAAATCTGACCGGCAAGCTCGTACCGTTCATACCAAAGTATCACTCCCCGCGTGTCATGAGTATCCATCCAAGCATAGAAAGTCCATCCATGGTACCCTAAACTTGGGGCCCATGTTCTGTCCATGCCTTAATGAAGTGAGCCATATCCTCCAAGGAACATCACAAGGAATGTATTTATAATTAATTAAATACATTCAGATATAAACTTCAATGAACAAGATAAATAAGTAATCCATAAAATCCATTAGTGGTGTCCCAAGACCTTTGAAGAAGATATAATAGAATCCCTAGTGTCGCTATGAGAACATCCAATATAACCAATGCATGTTATTCTGTCCAAGGAAACCCACATGGATTCTCTTGTGTCACTCAAGGTATAGTGAATCTAATCCCATACCAAGTATTTCATATAGGATACCAAGTATCACCTAAGGCTTGGCGTAACCATATTTTCAAATGGGGCCATCCTCAGTTTCTCCCCTAGGAAACTAACATCACTCTTGAGTATAAATATCATCCTAAAGTGTCCATACATGGAAATCCAAAGTATCTCTCTCGACATATCATGTAAATGAAACTGAGCATAGTAGGTCAATCAATGGATCCTTAATTCGGAACCCATGTTCTCTCTTGGCCCATATCAAGTAATCCATATCAAATAAGAAATATAACATGGAAAAGAATTTATAAAATTAAAATCCACTAAATTAAAATCTCATAAAAAAATCTTTAATGTAATTGATGTATAAAAATCTAATTAAAATTTTTATAAGGCATTATGAACATACATAAGGAATGAGATATGAGAAAGGCACATGGAATTTTAATGCCTTTAATCATATGTCAACAATGAGATTTCAAAATTTCACGCTATCATGCTTGACCAAAAAACTTATTTATATTCAATCTATTCAGTTATGGAATAGAGGTTAGAAATGGTAATTCAAATGTAAAGTTAGAGGCATCATGATCAAAGTCTGACCTCTTGTTTCACCCTCTTTCATAACTCATATTGAAATCAAGGCATTTAATAAACCCCAAATCACATGTTGTAATTTAACCAAACATGCCAAGAAACTCTGGAATAAGCATAAGCACAAAGTCATAGGCAAGCACATAAGGCTTTTCTATTTAAGGAAATCACACCACATAAAAGGGTTTTCTTAAAAAACATGGCATTATTATTTTTCATTCATTTTAAATAGTTTTTTTTCATCACATGGAATGAGGTTTACTACATACATTATTAAGGATGGGTGAAGAGAAGGATATAAAAGAAAGGAAATTTTCACATAAAAATTTAACAACTTGCACTGTATAGATGCAACATTATATAAAGAATATTTAAGAAATAAACAAAAGAGCATAAAAAAGGGATCCATCCTCAAGAGATGGAGTATGATACAAACACTTCAACACTAACCATTTCTATCAGTGACCACCTGATTTTTCTTCTTCCCACCACTGATCATAAGAACTTTCTCATAAAAATAATGGCGCGTTGTCCCTATGAACATGTTCACATGTCCATGAATATGTGAAAGTCGATCATTACATATATTCTCATATATGCATATACTTTTTAACACCAAAACACTTATTCATTTGTCATATATATAAATAATTCCTCATAACTCTATATATATTCACTGGCATGGGTGACTACACATATAATGGGGGAACATACATACAAACATACATACATACATACACACAGACACAAACATACATACATACATACATACATACATACATAAATTCATACATACATACGTACAAGCATACATACATACATACATACATACATATATACATAAATACATACATACATACATACATACATACATACATACATACATACATACATACATACATACATACATACATACATACATACATACATACATACATACATACACACATACATACATACATACATACATACATACATACATACATAAATAAATTAATAAATACATATATATATATTCCTACCTATGTAGAGGAGGTAAGTCACCTTTGAATCTGGAAACTAAAACCCGCCTCAAGGATGACCCAAACTCACTACAAAAATTACTAGAACCTAAAAACCACTAAAATATGTTAAATAACATTTGGATAAACATGGTAGTGGGAGATTATCTTTCCTAAAAGTTATTATAGAAATCCTAAATGAACCAACATGCTTCTATTTCGGTGGAAGATGTTGGAACACGCCTGAAGATGACCCAAGACACTCATCACAAGCCATAACACCATAAAAGAAACCATAAATATGGTTAACCCAAACCTTAGGGTTTAGAAAAACTCAAATAAATCATTGAGAGATAATAAAACCACTAAATAATGGATTAATAGGATCTAGGTACCTTACATATAAGGTTTGAGTGTGAATTGCAAAGAAAAAAGGTGGAAATCATCAATCAAATAGGGAGTCAGAGAGTGGATGCGTTACACACTAAAGTGGAAGGGCAGTGGATGCTTGCACGATATGCAGGGAGAAGAGGGGTATTAGGTTTAGTTTTATTTTATCGTAATTTTAATTTAATTAATTTAATTACTTTAAAATAAACAGGCCACATGTTTTGGGTGGCATGATTTGGAAAACCATACACCAACCATGCACCCTCCATTAGGCACCTAGATCACCCCTATAGGTTGGTCACATTGTTTCATAAAACGTTTTCCAAACATGTGTTTAATAGTGTGTGGTTAAAAACTAAGTGTAACTAACCTCGTGGGATAAAAAAATTGGTTGGGTAAACCATGTGATGACCATGTGCTTTAAAATTTCACCTCCCTAGAAGGTGCACAATTTTATGCTGGGTGTCGTGTGGTTTCAGAAAAACAGTGTGCCCTATGAAGGCCCTTTAAAAACATAAATGTTTTTGGGTCTGATGCTCCCAAAACTCATCAAGACACCTGATAAACATCTCAGGAAATTTCAAAAGTCCTAAAAAATCACATTGAATGGTTCCAACTCTTGGAATTACGCTCCATAGATCGGTTTTAAAAATGATTTTTTCTAGTAATCACCAACATTCAAATTCCCTGGGAATTTCACCTTATCTCAAAAAAAGGATCATTATAACCTCCCCACCATAGAAATTATCATCCTCGAGAATCCTTTGGGGACAATGAAAACATCACCTAGACTTCATAGGTCCTGAAGTCTCATTCAAATGGTAACATTTTGTTTCTAAATTCCCAATGCACCTTTAAGAATTTTTGAAGCATATGACACTTAAGCTGTTAAAACCCGAGCCAACACTCGATTCCAAACTGATCCACTGAGATGATATTTACCCACTCCCATTAAGCCATAAACACTATCATGTCATTTTCTCATAATGATTTTATCTTATGGTTCTCCCCCCCATTGGTCTAAATATTATATGGGGTCAATTCCAAGATACAACACCTCATTTTTTTGGAATTTCTTTTCAAATCACACAACTAATAATTATAATGATTTTCTTGTATTGGTTCCAAGATGATTTAGCATTCACTTGATCACCAAACAAATTTATACAGATTGATCCAAAATGTCCAGAAAAGTCATCACCAACACAACCTGTACTCTTCTCCACCTAATGATGTTCTTGAAATGCTGCTTTATAGACCGCTTCATTGAACAAGAATGACAAATAAGTGGAGACACTTTAGCCAACCAATCAAGAAGACACTTTTCTTATAAGGGTAAAATTCTATAAACTAAACTGTGATTCATTATCCCAATTCGTCTTTCATTCACACCAAACACACCCATTGAATTCCCTACCTAACTTCTGATGATGTTTCCTGGTTAAAACATCGCCTAAACATTTTTAATTTGTCAAGCCTCAATATGAACAATGGTGTAATCGAGATCCATCCCACTAGATTTTCGATCCATTTTATGCATTACCTCCATGATTGGAAACAAGTTCGTGATAACCTCAGATTCATTAAATTGGATTCTAAAGTACTTACCCAAGTAGATCATACTTCATATAAAAGTGATACGTTTGAACAAGGACACATAATACACTTCAAAATATTTATTAAGAAAGATCCCAAAGTAGAATCCTCCTGGTGGCCTAGTCATAAGAAATGGATAGTGTCTAGGATTCCATACAAGGCGTTCCTACAAAAGAACCCAAGGGTCACTCATGACTAACCAAGCCTTGTAGAAAACCTCCCAAGAGGCCAAAGGATTTTAAATAATTAGCATGGTGTAAGTCTGGTTCTCTCTTAGTGTATCAAGGATGAATTCAACATAGGGTACATTCTTATCACTAATCTAGAGTACATTAAAATGCTTTGAATTTTTTATAGTTAGTCATAACTGACTATTGGAGAGAAGAACAATCAAAACAAAACTGGTTAACTTTGATTTAGAGGATCAGCTTCAGCTGCCTATGCACCAACACCTGAACCATGACCCCTTATCACATTGGGTATTTCGTGATCATTCATGATTTACCACCAAAGTCCATCTAAGATAAATTATGATTCAATAGGTTACATATATATCCAACCACATCAATTAATGATTATGAGAATGTACTAACAAGATTCAACACTTACATTCCTCAAAGGTATTAATGAAAGACTAGACTTTTCCAAATGGTCCTTGTTGGATGAGTTCCTTCCACCCAGAAGGACACATATTTACCATAATTGACACAATGCTCCCCACCTTGGGATTTTCCTAGTCATATAAAGAATATATCTAATAGCCACTAAAAAGAAAACTATATCATATTTCACCTTAAATGAACATGTGACATTCATCCGATTCACACTCACAATTATCAAGGAATTAGACATGGAAACCAAAACCAAATTTAATGTCACATAAATACACCAGAGTCCCATGAGAGTCAACCCAAGAATTGGGATGACATTTATTTTATACTCACAAGAGAATATATTATGGAGATGACCGAAGTATGTACTCAACAACACAAGGTTCAGTGGTTCTACCAAACCCAACTAGTTTATTACATCATTTAGCAACTCTATGGGTACTGTATACACCAATGTATAACACCCCAAGATTATAGAAGAATGTAAAAAATTATGGATACTACCCATTGGATTTTCATCCCCATGAATTCAAGTATCATATTGTCCATCCAATAGATTTAACCCAAAGTCATATTTCCCCATATGACCATTAACCTAGATAATGTCATACCAATTTTTTTATCACTAAGAAAATTAATGGGGTTCATGAGACCTGTGAAGAATCTGACCATTACCTTTTCTTGTATTGACTATAAAATATGATCACTACTTGGTGGTCATTCCCATAAGAAGGGTAAAAGATACCATGAACATCCATATGAACAATGGTTTCATTTAGGACATAAGTTTCCTTCTCAGGACAATAGCACCCAAACAGCAGAAAACATCAAAAAAATCACAATATTTTGAAAGGAATTTAAGATATAAGGGTGATACATATTATGTGATATCCCATTATAAAAGAAATATAAGAAATTTATTACAAATTCAGGCTAAACAGAATGTCACTAGACTCAATATCACAACATTTAAGCCCCTGATTAATGGAAAACAACCTATAGAAAACAATCATGCTTCTCTTCCAAGGAAACCCAAAGAGAAAATAAAAAAACCCTTACACAATGGTTTAAACAAGATTACACCACATAAGATTCCATTTTAAGTCAATTACCTTTATTCAGATTTAATCTTTAAACATTTAAAATATTTAACTAAACCCCAAAGTACTATTTATAACATTAAATTACTTAGTAAAAAAAGGAAAACATGAAATTATAATGATACATAATTTTATAATGTTAATTTTTTTATTTCCATCACACCATAATTTCTAAATTTTTCATAGAAATTATTTTTTATGTTATAACAGATAAGGAGTCCTCTAAGGGTCCCACTAAGAGAACCTCAGTTAATCATAATGCAACCCAAAAACTATTTCGTAGTTATTAATATTTAAAAACATCCATAGTGAGTTATCTCATAAGAATCATGCCCCCACCGACTTACTTGTGTCCAACTGTTCATCTAGACAATTAACCAATTCATTTCAAATTATAAATTAAACAACCCTTTACATCTATAGCCATTTAAAAATATAAAAAGGTAAAATATATAATGATACATAGTTATGAGTGTCCATCTACCAATCCCTAAAGAAGAAATACACATTATAGTTGGAATTTGGCTCCCATTTAATTAAAATCAATTCACATAGAATTATAAATTTGACATCCTTTTACCATGGTTTGATTACATAGGTTACCTTTTCCAAGTTATAAGTTTCCCAAACACCTAAAACTAAAAACTTTCTCCTAGCGTAATCAAACCCATTTAAAATCATACCCTCAAACCTATTTAGCATCAAAAAAGAAAAACTAGCTTATTATCATAAGTAGAAACACAAAAAGATTGCTAAAAAACATAAAATCATGATATATAATCATGGAATAAAGGTAACATGTTATAACAAAAAACCAAAACAATTTATATAAATCCATCATGATAAATAATTAACTAAGAATTTACCGATATAATAATATTAAAAAAATACATAACATGGAATCTAGTAGGCATGATAGTAAATGAAAAATCTTGGAACAACATTCAGGGAACATAATTAAAATTATAAGGCATCCTAAAAAATTCAACTACAATGTATATAATATGAAAGACATGTTAATTTCGATGTGCCTATTATGATGAACGTAATACTTCATCCTTATCATACTATGAAAAGAGAAATACAATAAATTTCGTAAATTATCAGTAGGGAAAATAAGACTATTCACTTAAGGTAAAATTATAATCAATTTTAATATCAACCAACATGAACAATAGTCCCTTCCCTAGACACTTGGTCATTTTCTCGTGGTTGGGGTGATTAGTCCTAGGCATGGATATTTAAAAAGTGTTAAAACATTTCTAGTATATTATCAACAAACTCAAAATAGTAAGTCAATGTAAAATTTTCCTTTGATACCACTTTATAACATCTCAGACTAACTAACCACTAAGACATCAACTGGACTGGTGGGTCACATGGTCTCAATCCCACCTCACTGTACACTAGATGCTAGTGAATAGAAGAAAGGTTATATTGATGGTAAGATAGGGAGACTATTCCCTCAAGAAAAAAGTTTCAAACTGGTATAATAATATTAAAAACAATTATTAGAGAAATTAGAAATAATAATAACTTAAAAACAATGGAAGAATTATATAATAAATAAATAAAAGTGTCCAATGCCAATTTAATATAATGAATGTATGAATGATGATGATACATGTTCAGGTAGTAATAATTACAAATATAAATACAATGCAATAAGAGAATAATTGTCTAAAGACTAGATCTATGAGAATCATGATCACAATCTTGGTCATCTGCCTCCATACTCCATCCTAAAGTAGAAAATCAATCATGAATCAAAAGATGCATACTTCCCTTTTCCCATAAATGCAACTATAATGAATAATCAAGAGCCTAACGACACCGAAGAATGTTTCCAGATATAAATCCCAATAGACTGACACCCACAGTGTCTTGGAGAACCTATTTTTTACCAATAATTAATTAAATGGAAGTATGACATACAGTATAAATATACATTATTATGTAAATAAAAAATAATAATTTGGTTTTGGGTTCTTAAATGGACACCCAATAAATAAAACTTTATTTGGCCAAGACTGGATACCTAAAACAAATTACATGTGAAAAGAAATATGTATATACAAGGGATAAAGTAAAGAGGTAAATCTAAGAATTCATACCCCTAAGATTTTTCATTAGCTTGGGGTATAATTTACATGAAGTAATACAAGTGTTCAAAATAATTATATTTACAAGGATTCATCACTTATGAAATGAGAAATCAAACAAACCATAAATTTTCATTATGGAGTCTGATCCAATCCAAGGGGATCTAAATTGAATCCCAAGGGTTTCTATGAAATATAAAATATAAGAAATGTTATTGAATCCATCCAAGGAAACCCATACATCGTCCCCTGTATAACTCAAGACATGGTAACTCTAAGTCTGTTCCAAATATCTCACATAGGGGACTGGGTATAACCCGAGGCATGAAAAATCCATCTTTACAAATGGGTCTCTCCTCGGTTTCTCCATTGGGGAATCAGCCTCAGTCCAGAGTATATGTTAATCTTCCTGGTGAACCCATACTTGGAAATCCAAAGAATCGCCCTTTGAACATCCTGAGTATTCATCCAAGCATGGTGAGTCCATCCATGGAAACCTTAACTTGGGACCCATGTTCTCTCAAAGATCATAGTAAGTGATCTATATTATCAAAGTCATATCACAAGGAAAGATTCTATAATTAATTATATTATTTCAAATAAACATTTCAATTCACGAGCTAAATAAGAAATCAAACAGATCAATTAGTGTTGTCTCCAGCTTATCAATGGAAATATAATAGAATACCCAGGGTTTCTAGAGGAACATGTAATATAACCAATGACTCCAAGTCTATCAATGGAAACCCACACAACATCCCTTATATCATACAAGGTATGGTGACTCTGAGCCCATACCAATTATCTCACATAGGGGACTAGGTATCACCCAATGCATGGCCTAACCATCATACTAAATTAGTCGATCCTTGGTTTCTCTCATAGGGAACCGACCTCAATCAAGAGTATAAATATCCACCTAGAGATCTTGTACATGGAAATACAATGTATCAATACTAGCACATTATGTAAATCCAACCTAGCATGGTGATTCCATCCATGGATCCTTAATTTGGAACCCACATTCTCTCATGGCCCGTATAAAGTGAGTCTTATCAAATAAGGCATGCATCAAGGTAAATAATTTATATAATTGCAATCCAATAAATTAACATCTCATGCCCAAAGCTATAAATCTATCCAAATATCACAATCCAATTAATAAAGGCATAAGTAATTAGGTGCATACTTAAGTAGTGTGTTATAAGAATGGCACATGTCATTAGCATGAATTTAATCACTTTTCATCAAGGAACTTTCAAAATATCAATCTATCAATGTTGACCAAGTATATGGTTTCCAATCAATCCATTCACTTATGTCACAATGGTTAACAATAAAAATTCAAATACAATGTAAGAATCATCAAGATCAAATGAAAACCTCTTGGTTCACACTTTATTGAAAATAAAATTATAATAAAAGCATTTAATCAACCCTAACTCAAATATAGTAATTTAACCAAAAAATAAAAGAAACTCTGGAATAATCATAAGCACTAAGTTATTGAAATGAATATAAGTCCTTTTTTATTTTCATATATTTCACCACCTCGAGGGGGTATATTAAAAAGAATGACATTGTTATTAAACAATTCATTTCATTCAATTTTAATAGTTCATTTTCATTAGAAAGCATGAGGTATATAGCATATGTCACAAAGTAAGGGTGAAAAGAATTACGTAAACCAAGGAACCACTCATATAAAAATTTAAAATCATGACCATGATATATAGAACATGATATAGTGAATATTTAAAAGATAGAAACAAAAGGGAATAAATAAAGGATTCTGCCTCAATAGAAGGAGGTCAAGCTGAACACTTTGGAACTAAACATTTCCATTAGTGACCACTTGAAGTTGATCCTTCCTTCCTCGAAGAATATTCACCTTTCCATATAAGTAAAGACACCTAGACCCTATGCACGTGTTCTCTTGACCATGAATATGGTCAAGGGTAGCCTTACATACATGTTCATATATGCATATACTCGTTAACACTCACTTATATATGAATTGTTCATATATATACATAAGAACACCTGTACCCATATATATATATATATATATTCACTACCATGGTTGAATAAACATATAATGGGAGAAATTACATATATATGTGCCTACCTATATATAAGTGTTATGTCGCCTTTGACTCTGGTGACTCGGACCCACCTCAACGATGACAAATACTCACTACAAAAATTACTAGATCCTCAAAACCACTAAAACAACCCAAATAACACTGAGATAGAAAATGAATCAAGAGAAAACCCTACCTAAAAGTGATGAAGGGATGGAAAAATGAATCAATACACTTCTCCTTCAGTGGCATATGTCAAAACATGCCCAAAGGCGACCCAAGAGACCTTTCGCATGCCCTAACATAAGAGAAGAACCAAAAATCTAGTTAACCCCAACCATAGGGTTTAGATGAACTCAAATAGATCTAAAATAGTGATGAAAACCATAAAAAAGGGATTGATATGATTTAGAGATATTAAATCTAAGGACCATGTGTGAATTGTAATAAAAATAGGTGGAAATCATCGATTGAAGAGGCAACCAGAGTGGGGGTGTGTTGCTCACTGGAGAGGAAGGGGAGGGGATTCTCGTTTGATATAGAGGGGAGAAGAGGGGAATTATGTTTAGTTTTATTTTATTTTTATTCTAATTTAGATAATATAATTACTTTAAAATAAACACAACACGTGGTTTGGGTAGAACGACTTATAAAATAGTATTCTAATCGGGCACCCTCTACTGGGCACTTGAAGCACCCTGTATAGGTTGGCCACCTGGTTTGGAAAACCATTCACCAACCATGAGGTGAATAGTGTGAGGGTAAAATATTAGAGGCACTATCCGTGTGTACTAAGTTAATTTTTTGGATAAACTATGTGTGTAACACCCCAACCTTTCATGGTATGCTTCTCTTCAAATAATTCAGTAGCATGTGTTGTATGCAACTTCGAGTTCAAACACACCACAACCAATAAAATAAGCCATTATGAATAGTAATACACACTTCTTAAAATTTTATAAATTTTAACATTCAAAATGGACTCTATTTTTGGATTTGGAATAATGAAAATATCGTAGGGTGAATTTTTGGTATTTTTCTGAAAACATTCATTTTTTCATGAATAGTGAAAAACACTGAGTTATTGTTTAAAACCAAATTTTTATTTAAATAATTAAACATTTTATTTAAATTTATTTAAGGTCAAAATAGATACATAATACCTATATAAGTTCAATGTAATTCATTGGAGTCCGTTTATAATAATTATATATATATAATAATTTAATCGAAATTTTCCCCGTCTTTTACCCACCTCCTAGGAGAATTTGAAATTTCACATAAAACATAATTATACCACTTCTGTGAGTGGAATTTAAAAAATAATGGAGACATAGTTGATATCAGTCTGAAAAATGTGGTTCAATAAGATGAAAATAATTTTAGGTGAATAGTTAATTTTTACTTTTATTTTCCACGACTAAAAGTAAATTGGGTATTTATGGGTAAAAATGATATTATTATGACCCTAACACATGTACTAATTATATTGGATAAGTGTAATTCGACCAAAAAAACGTTAGGAATAAAATATGGACCTCTAGATCCACATGGATTAGATTAGGACAATTATTTTTATTTTATTTAAAGAAGAGTTAAAAGAGTTAAAATCAAAGTTTACTAACTAAAACATTTTTTATATAGGGTTAAACATAAGATAACTTCAACTAAAAATAGTAATTAGGAAGCTAAAAATATTTCCTAAATAATGATATTTTATTTATATTTTCTATACATTAAATAATTCATTTTATTTATGACACAATGATGATATAGTAATTACCTAATTAATGAAATATTAAAATAATTGATATTATAAATATCAAAATAAATGTAATTTGAGACTTTTTATGAATTACATTAATTTTCTAGTTTTATATAAAATATAAGGGTAGGTTAGATAAATGTTTATCTAAGTAATAACACTGTTCTAAATTTTTCAAAAACAAAATACCAAATAGTTTCAAAATTGACAAAAAAGAGTTTTTTAAAACAAATATTATATTATTAATGGATATTTTATTCCTAAATATCTGAGGTTCGATCAAAATACATATATAATGGTAGGATTATCATTAATGAACCAATAGGTATTATATTGGAATTATAATGTATGTTTATTAACCATATAATATAAAAATACAAAGAGACATGGAAAATGGCAAACTATTTAAATAAGAGTTAATTCTAAAAGATAAGGTTCATATAGTCACCCAAACCTGTCTAAAACCTATTGGTTGAGTGGTTTTCAACCCATAACCACCTTAAAATTTAAACAATCCATTTTTTAGAAATTAGAATCTGAAAATTATTTTATTATAATATAATATTTCTAGGTTTTCCTAAGGTTCCCCTCACCCCTCTTATAAAAGGGAAGTCCCCCTTTTCTCTAATTCACACCTTCAAAGCCATTTGGCTCGGACAAGCCTTGAAAAAATACCTTCTAAAATTTACTACCTTCATCCTAGAGATATTCCTTTAGTCAGAAAGCCAACCTAATGAGCCCTTTTGATCAAATCAAAAGGAAGAACCTGAAGAAGAGGCAAATATTTCATCATCTCTTTCAAGTTCCTTTCTTTTTCCACTTCCTCTTTCTTTGTTATTCCCATTATAAAATAATAAATACAGTATCTTTTATATACTGTGATGTTATTATTAATATGGTACAACCATATTCATTATTCTATCCATCCTTTGAATGACATGTCACCATACGTGCGTACGTACAGATTACCGTCTCCACGTCGTGGTGTATTAGTTATTCAGTACATTATTATTTGGATAGTTATAATAATGATGTGTAATTGGAGAAAATAATAAATATAACATGATAATTATTCTTTATATATGATATAACATCCAATTATAGATTATTTTAATATCAAAAAATGATATTATCGCTCATGCGTACGTATGGATTACCGTCTCCACGAACGCGATGAGATTCATTCTTCATCCTATCCATTCAAGACTAATTTTCATTTGATGATTAGAAATAATTCTTAAATACTTGATATCAATCTAGATATGAATAAGATACATCACATCCATATCAAATATTACTCACATAACATATAATAGAAAGGAAAATGAATCCATTAACACACGAAATGACGATAATACTGAGACATTATTAACAAAGCAATGTTAAAAGGTAATATATGATATCATATTAATTTATATGATTATTTTATAATTTAATAGAAATTATTTAACCATTATACAGGTGGATAACATATCCTTAACCAAGGAAATGTTCAAGGTAAGGGTTAATTTCACAATCTCTTCATTATCAGAGGTTGTTTATATGTAATTATATACTGGGACCTCTTTATCATCCACATCCATGTTTATTAAAAATGTATTTCAAAACATTATTAATATTTTATAGACTATGTGTTAAATTCATTTATACCCTTTTTTTAGTTTTATAAGATGTTTATAAAGGAATATTTCAGTCGTTTTTCAAACAAGGTACTTTTCGGCCTTTTCGACAAATTTATGGTAAGAATGTTTTTGAACTTTAATAGAGGGTGCATCTATTTTCCGCCGTTATTACATCGTAAAAGCTACCATTAGAAGCTTATAAGAATATTTTCAAATATAAATGTTTTCTTTTATAATTACATGACTTTTAAATGTTTTTAAAATAGAAATAGATATTTCTCTAAAAAGGATTTGATTTCATCTATGCCAATATCCTTTGATAGATTTTAAGTTTGTTTGAAGTTGATTTATTATGATACAAATCATACAAATTATATTAAAGGTCTTGTGATATGTTTTATTGTGGATGAGTTATTTGATACCATTCATGGTTTATGGATAAAGTGTTGAAATTTCGTATGCCATTTTTAATATGAATGTTTATGTTATGTTTAAACCTTTTCATATGAGGAATGCATTGGACATAGAAAGTGAAAGGTGGAGCCCGCTATAGCTCCTCAATGGATCGGTAGGTCTCTTGATGAAAACTAGTGTCCTGGTACAATGCCTTGAAAAAATATTATTTGCAGTCTTGGAACAAGGCCTAGACTATGTGGTTATGAAAGTCTGGCATTATGCATTCCATCATTATTAAAGTGGCTATTGATATTGCATGTGATTATTAGACTAGTAGGATATCCATGTGAGTAAGTAAATTGAATAATTTTGATTTATATTTTCCATATTATGATGATGTTTATGTTGAAAAGGATTTTGTTTTAGTTTTATACATTTCATTAAATGTTTATGCTTATTTATTAATGTTTGCACTATATAGTTATCCTTTCTGAGCATCTGACCTCACTACTTTCTATGTTTTATTTTTCCCAGGATGTGATGAAGTATATTATGACTGACCTACTTGGATAGTCTATGATATCTCATTATTGTCTATGGAAACCATGTTGTTGTAGTTTTCCATTTTATTATGTAATGTAAACCTTATGAATGTATCTAGTATTTCCTAGGCTACTAAACTAATCGGTTTTTCGAGACATGCTATTTTGTGATCATGCCAATGTTATGTAATAATGAACTAAATCTGGGTAATTGGGTTCGAGGAATTACAGTTAGTATCAGAGGATGTTTATTACAAACCTTGGAAACTAGATTTAGATAAAATCTGATTAGAGCACATTGCCCAAAGATAGACTTTGAGGATTAGTATAGAAGAACTTCCTAGAATTTTGGTGTTTTAGAGATTTTGTGAGTTTTCCAAGAAATACAACCATGTCTCGATACATGCTGGTAGAGGAGGCTCTACCACAGATGTACATAGGGGTAAAATCTGAATACACCGCTTTGAGCTCGACTCAAAAGGGAACTAGTGCACAATAACGGGCCATGCTGCACTCTTGGTTACGACACTCCCAGTGGATATCCATAGGATAATTATTATTTTCTTTAAAAATCATTATTAAGGGTTTATGGGAATATATTTACTCAAAGAAAACATTTTTATGATTATGGATTATGTCCATAAACTGTTCAATTTATGTTAAATGTTTTACAAGTTTGGATTTCTGTATTACGATTCATAAACTAATCTGGTTTATGCCATTGTTTAGAAATGGCACCTAGTGGAAGGAATGGAAACCGTATAATTGAAAACACTCCATGTATGGATTTCCCTCTAATTCAAGATAATAATAGTGGAGCTTGTGATGCAACGGGTGCTGATCATCTAATCACCATACTGGGACAACTCACCTAGGTTATGAATAAAAACCATACCCGTATGGAGCACTCGGATCCACAATGTGGAGGATCAATGTTTGATATCTTCCTAACATTCAATGGGAGTAAAAATCCATTAGTATATGAGCAATGGATAAATTCCTTGAAGAAAATATTCCATTCCATGGGGAGTAGTGAAAGGGAAAAAGTTGTCATGGTAGTTTACCGCCTCACTGGAGATGCTGATCAATGGTGGTAATTGATACAAAACACAAAAGAAGATGAAGAATTATCAAATATGTAATGGAAAGAGTTTATAGTGATTTTCATAGAATAATACTTTCCTCGTGACCATCAAGTCGATATAGAAACGAAATTTTTGAGTCTGAGGCAAAAGGAGGATGAGAATGTCGCATAGTATGAAGCTAACATTTCAAGGTTAGTGAGACATGATTCAAATTATATATGTAACCCATGAAGTAATAATGATTGTTTCTTTGATGGGTTAAAACCATTTCTCTGTTGAGCATTAGTCTCACAATCTTTCTTGTCGTACAAATATATTTTTTCGTGTGCAATCAAGACTTAAAAATAATTATCTATGTCTTACGACTTTGAAGCAAAGCAAGAGAAGAAGTTATCTGGTGAACACTCTGGAAATGGAAAAAAGGGGAATAAGGGAAAAGTTGAATATTGATCATACTTTAAATATGGGAAGAGACACCCTGGTACTTACCTGAAGGGAATGAGAGTCTATTACAAGTGTGGTGAAAAAGGCCACCATGCTCGTGATTATAAGGGGAAGAAAGAGGCGGTCGATGTTGAATGATACAATTGTAGAGAAAGGGGGCATTATGAAAATGAATGTCATAAGCACATGGGAAACAAAACTCAAAAATGGACAAGGGATCAATGCCAAGCTTATGAGATCACTACTGCTGAGGTTAAAGTCCCAAAAGACGTGGTAGTAGGTAATTTAATGGTTTCCACATGTTTAGCCAATGCTTTATTTGATTATGGATCATCGCATTATTTCATATCTTCCCAGTTTTCTAAGAAAATTACATATTTACAATTTGATTTAACAAGAGAGTTGTCAGTTAAAACTCCTAAGGGAAGTATCATTGCAACAAAGTTTTGTGAATCAGTCCCCATTAGGGTATATAAATGTTCTTTATCTACTGGTATCATCGTCGTACCCATGATTGAATTTGATATAATCCTCATTATGGACTGGATTTTAGAAAATGATGTGAAAATTTATTGTAGGAAGAATGAGGTTACAATTTTTAATGATGAGAAGCAGTACCATATCTTTATAGCAGAAAAGACACAACCTAATTCTTATCTAGATCCACCCCAGTAGATCTTCTAAATTTATTATTGGGGAAGAATAGAATTAAATGACTATGGGTGAGGAAAGGAATGTTCAAATTAAGGATGTGCCTATTATGAAAGAATATGTTGATGTGTTTCCAGAATATTTACCTGGACATCCTTCAGAATAAGAAATTGAGTTTTCCATTGATTTAATTCCTAGTTCAAGGCCCATATCGAATACCCCTTATAGAATGTCCAATGTAGAATTAGTGGAACTAAAGAAAAAACTAGAGGAATTTAGTAATAAGGTATTTATCCGCCATAGTTTTTCTCCATGGGGAGCCCTTGTTCTTCTTGTTAAGAAGAATGATGGATCTATAAGGTTGTACATTGATAACAGGGAGATCAATGCTATAACAACAATGAACAAGTATCCCCTACCTCACATTGATGATTTATTCGACCAACTTCATGAAGCTCAATAATTTCCAAAGATTGAACTTCGATCAGGATATCATCAGTTGTGTGTGAAGAAGGAATTCATTCCGAAAACAACATTTCAAACCAGGTACGTTCATTACGAGTTTAAAGTAATTCCTTTTGGATTGAATAATGCACCCTCTGTATTCATGGATCTAATGAATAGGGTTTTCAAGTAATACCTTGATTACTTTTTAGTGGTATTTATTGATGATATCTTGGTATAACCCAAAAGATACTAAGATCATGAAAATCACATTCTCATTATCTTGAATACTATTAAAAGACATAAATTATATGGGAAGTTTAGCAAGTGTGAATTCTGGCTTCAAGAGATTTCTTTTCTTGGCCATATTGTCTCTAAGGATGGAATCTCTGTTGATCCTTCTAAGACAAGATCAATCCAATAATTGCCACCATCGAGGAGTATAACTCAGGTATGTAGTTTTATTGGTTTAGCAAGTTATTATCGATGATTCATCCATAATTTTTCCCGGTTGGCTAACCCATTAATAAAGCTCACACGAAAAGGGGTTAATATTTTTTGGACAAAAGAGTGTGAATAATGTATTGAATAACTGAAAAGAAGATTAGTCAATGCACCAATATTGACTCTATGATTGAGGAAAGATGGGTTAGTTATTTATAGGGATGCTTCATAGAAAGGAATTTGTTGTTTCCTTATGGAGAATGATAGGGTTATTGCCTATGCATCATGATAGATAAAAATTCATGAGCAAAAATATCTTACTCATGATCTTGATTAATAATCTGTAATATTTTCTTCGAAAATTTGGAGACACTATCTCTATGGTGAAAATTGTTAGATATATACCGATCACAAGAGTTTGAAGTATATTTTCTCACAAAAATAACTCAACATGTGGAAAAGGATATGGCTTGAACTACTCAAGGATTATGATTGCACGATACACTACCACCTAGGGAAGGAAAATAAGGTGGAAGATGCTTTGAGTAGAAAGGATCATGGAGTTTTGAACAAGATGAGAGTTGAAAAGTATCCTATATACATGGATCTAGTAAAGATAGATATGGGAATAACCATGGGAGGGGAACATCAATACTTTTTCAAATGGTTTCCAATCCATCTTTACTAGAAAGGATAAAAAGTTCTCAGACAGATGATGAAGAGTTTCAAAAGAAGATTAAAGCATTGAATGATTGGAGATTGAGTAAATTTGTGTATGAAGATGGAATTTTGAAATCTGGGAAGTGACTTTGTTTTCCCAATATACCTGATCTAAAAAGGCAATTGTTGGATGATGCTCATAGTTCCCATTTCCCTATACACCCTGGGAGCACCAAAATGTATAGATATTTGAATGAACATTTTTTGTGGGACAACATGAAGAGGGAGATTGCTGAGTTTGTGTCAAGATGTATGGTTTTTCAACAATTGAAAGCTTGAAGGAAACAACCTAGAGGAGTCTTGCAACCTCTTCCTATACCAGAGTGGAAATGGGATAATATTACAATGGACTTTGTCATGGGACTACCAAAGACTCATAGAAAGAACAATGCAATATGGGTAATTATTGATCATCTCACCAAGTCAGCACATTTTCTTGATATAAGATATTATTTACCACTTGAACATTTATCAAGACTATATATTAATGAAGTTTTAATACTTCATGGAGTACCACTATCGATGGTTTCTGATCGTGATCCCCATTTTACACCAAGATTCTGGAAATGTCTTTAGAATGACCTGGATACAGAACTTCGTTTGAGCACTGCCTACCACCCCCTAACTGATGGACAATCATAATGGACTATTCAAACCTTAGAAGAAATATTGAGATCATTCATACATGACTTTCAAGGTATGTGGGATCAATATTTACCTTTGGTAGAATTCTCCTATAACAATAGCTTCCATTCAAGTACTTATATGGAACCATATGGAGCGTTATATAAAAAGAGATGTCGCACATCAGCCTGTTGGGATGATTTTGGTGAAAGAAAACTCGTACGCCTAGAACTTGTGGAGGAAATGATGGAAAATGTGATGGTAATCCAAAACCACATCAAATCTGCTCAATGTAGGTGGAAGAGCTATGCTGATAACTGAAGGAAGGATTTATAATTTCAGGTTGGAGATCATGTTTTCTTGACGGTATCTCCATGGAAGGGTGTTACACATTTCATTAACAATAGAAAATTAAGTCCTAGGTACATTGGACATTTCTAAATTCTAGATCTAATTGGGGTTGTACCATACCATTTGTCAATGCTGCCAAGTCTCTCCAAAGTTCACGATGTGTTCCACGTATCACTGTTGAAAACATTCATGCATGAACCAACGCATGTACTCACTTATGAGGAATTAGAACTGGAACATGATCGGTCTTATTGTGAAGATCCTGTCAAGGTTCTTGATACAAGAGAACAAGTGCTGAGAAACTAGAAGACTCATCTGGTAAAAGTCCTATGCAGAAACCATTACATGGAAGAGGAAACATGGGTACCCGAGGAATATATGATGAAGAACCACCCGAGTATTTTTACTCAGAAATACTATAGAAATTTCGAGTATCAAATTATTTGAATGAGGGGAGAATATAACACCCCAAGCATCCACGGTATCCTTCTCTTTGAATAATTCAGTAGCGTGTGTTGTACGCAACTTCGAGTTTTAACACACCACAACTAATCAAACTAGCTGTTATGAATAGTAAGACCTAGTTTTTGAAATTTTATAAATTTTATCTTTTAAAATGGTCTTCATTCTTGGATTCTAAATATCAAAAATAGCTTAGGGTGAATTTTTGGTATTTTTCTGAAAACCTTCAATTATTGATGTATAGTGAAAAACAATAAGTTATTGTTTAAAACCGAATTTTTTTAAAGAACTATTTATTTTATTTAAATTTAATTTAGGTCAAAATAGAAACATAATACCTATATAATTTCAATTTAATTAATTGGAGTCAGTTTATAATAATTATATATATATATAAATTTTATTGAGCTTTTCACTGTCTTTTACCCACCTCCTATGAGAATTTGTAAATTTAGATAAATCATAATTTTACCACTTATGTGAGTGGAATTTGAAAATTTTTAGAAACATGGTTGATATCATTAAGAAAAATCTGGTCCAATAAGATGAAAATATTTTTTGGGGAATAGAATCTTTTTACATTTATTTACCACGGTTAAAAGTAAATATGGTATTTAAGGGCAAAAATGATATTATTATTACCCTAACACATTTCCTAATTCTGTTTTATAAGTGTAATTTGACCAAAAAAACCATAGGAATAAAATAAGATCCTTTAGATCCACATTTATTTGCTTATGACAATTATTATTATTTTATTTAAAGAGGAGTTAAAATATTTAAAATCAAAGTTTAATAAATAAAACATTTGTAATATAGTGATACACATAAGATAAATTCAACTATAAATATTCATTAGAAAGATAAAATGATTTATTAAATAATGGTATTTTATTTATATTTTTTAACCCTTAAATAATTTAATTTATTAATGACACATTGATGATGCAGTAATTACATAATTAATGAAATATTAAAATAATTGATATTATAAATATCCAAATAAATGTAATTTGAGACTTTTTATGGATTAAACTAATTTTATAGGTTAAGATTACATATTAGTGTTGGTTAAATGAGTTTTTTTAGAAGTAATAATGCTGTTATAAATTTAGAAAAAACAAAATACCAAATAGTGTCAAAATTGACAGAAAAACGGTTTTTAAAAAATATTATATTACTAATTGATATTCTATTCCTAAAAATCTATGGTTCAGAAAAAAGACTTATATAATGATAGGTTTATCATTAATGAACCAATTAGGGTTCATTTGGAATTATATTGTATGTTGTTTAACTATATAATATAAAAATACAAAGAGACATGGTAAATGTCAAATGATTTAACTAAGAGTTAAATCTAAAAGATAAGGTTAATATAGAAAACCACACCTATATAAAACCTATTGTATGATTGTTTTTCGACCCATCCCCACCCTATCCTTTAAATAATTCATTTTGGATCCATTAGAAACTGAAAATGATTTTATTATAAAAAAATATTTCTAGATTTTCCTAAGGTGCCCACACCCCTCTTATAAAAGGGCACTCCCCATTCTCTCTAATTATCACCTTCAAAGCCATTTGGCTCTTCCAAATCCGGCCCACATACCCTATCAACTGTCCTAAATTAATTTTATAGTAATTACTTTAGTTATAAATCCAACGTATTGAGCCCTTTTGATCAAATAAAAAGGAAGAACCCGAAGAAGAGGTAAATATTTAATCACCACTTGCAAGTTCTGTTCTTCTTCCACTTACTCTTTTTTTATTTAAATTATAAAATAATAACTCTAGTATAATCAATATATTTTTATGTTATTATAAATATGGTACAACCATATTCATTATTCTATCCATCCTTTGAATAACATGTCACCATACAAGTGTACGTACGGATTACCGTCTCCACGTCGTGGTGTAATTGTTATTCAATACTTTATAATTTGGATGAGTATATTATAATGATGTGTAATTGATGAAAATAATAAATATAACATGACACTGATTCTGTATATATGATATAACATCCAATTATATATTATTTTAATATCAAAATAATGATATTGTCGCTCGTGCGTACGTATAGATTACTGTCTCCACGAACGCGATGAGATTCATTCCCCATCGTATCTATTCAAGACTAATTTTCATTTGATGATTAAAAATAATGTTTAAAAACTTGATATCATTATGTCTATAAATTAGATACATCCCATCCATAACAAATATTACTCACATAACAAGTAATATAAAGGAAAATGAATCCGTTAACACACGAAACGACGATAATACCGAGATATTATGGACAAAGCAATGTTAAATGATCAGATATGATATCATATTAATGTATATGATTATTTTTTAATTTAATATCAATTATTTCACCATTATTATGGAGGTTAAACTACCGTCTACTAAGAAAAAGTAAAAGGTAAGGGTTAATTTCACAATATCTTCATTATCTGAGGTTGTATATATGTAATTATCTACGAGGGCCTCTTTATCATCCACTTCCATGTTTGTTAAAAATATTTTTCAAAACATTCATAATATATTATAGACTATAGGTTAATGTCATTTATACCCTTGTTTGACTTTTATCATATGTTTATAAATGAATATCTCCATCGTTTTCCAAACAAGGTACTTTTTGACCTTTTCGACAAATTTAAGGTAAGAATGTTTTTTTAACTTATACGGAGAGTGCATATATTTTCTTCCTTTATAACATCATCGAAGATTCCATTAAAATATTATAGGAATATTTTCAAATGTTAATTTTTTCTCTTATAATTACATTACTTTTAAATTATTTCAAAATAGAAAGAGATATTTCTCTAAAAGGGTTTCAATTTCATAAATGTCAATATCCATTGATGGATTTTAAGTTTGCTTGAAGTTGATTTATTTTGATAAAAAACATCCATATTGTATTGAAGGTTTTGTGATATGTTTGATTGTGGATGTGTTATTTCATACCATTCATGGTTTATGGATAAATTATTGACATTTCGTATGCCAGTTTTAATACAAATGTTTATTTTATGTTTAAACCTTTTCATATGAGGAATGTATTGGACTTAGTAAGTGATGGGTGGAGCCCACTATAGATCCTCTATGAATCAGTAGGTCTCGTGAGACAAACTAGTGTCATGGAACAAGGCCTTGACAAAATCGTATTTGTATTCTTGGCTCAAGGCCTTGACTATGTGGTTATGAAAATCTGTCATTGTGATTTCTATCATTATGAAAGTGGATATTGATATTGCATATGATTATTAGACTAGTAGAATATCCATGTGAGTAAATATACTGAATTATTTTGATTTATATTTTCCATATTATGATAAAGTTTATGTTGAAAAGGCTTTTGTTTTAGTTTTATACATTTCCTTAAATGTTTATGCTTATTTATGAAAATTTATGCTATATTGTAATCCTTACTGAGCATCTGAGCTCACACCTTTCTATGTTTTATTTTTCCCAGGATGCGAAGAAGTATATTATGACTGAACTGCAGGGATATTCTATGGGATCTCAATGTTGTCATTCGAAACATTTTTGTTGTGGTTTTCCATTTTATGATGTAATGTTTTCCTTATGAATATATCTAGATTTTCAAAGGCTACTAAACTCATTGGTCTTTCGAGACATGATCTTTTATGATCATCCCAATGTTATGTAATAATTCACCTACTCTGGGTAACTGTGGTTGGGGAATTACAATGTTCATACCATCTGCTTTACATTTTCACCACCCCACAAGGCACAGAGTTTCCAATGGGGGGTCACACAGTTTCAAACAAACCATGTTCCATGTGCATACCCTTTATAACCTGATTTTTCAGGGTCCGATTCTCCTAAAACACCTCAAGAAACCTGAGATTCTTATCTATCCCTCAAAAAAGTCCAAAAAAATCACTTTTAAGTCTTTTATCTCTCTAAATTACATTTTATGCTCTGTTTTAAAAACTGCCCATTCAGTAATCACCAAAATTCAAATTCCCTTATATTTTCTGTTTTCCTCAAAACATAAGTCATTACAAATATTATTAATGATTATTCACATAGAATAATAAATTTATTTTATAAAACATAATTATGTTTTTAAAATGGTAATTTTAATTTATTATTTGAAAATAAAAAGTGAAATGGAATAATTTAATTAAAAAAAAGATTACTCATGTTGAGAACTTTGATATTTCCTTGGAGGATCCATTGGAAATAGATGGAAAAGGATAATATCTTGTGAAAAAGGATAAAAATAGAGAAACATAATTCTAGGGTAAGAAAAAGGTCATTGTTTCATGGGTGAACCTAATTTTTAGGAGTTTTTTGAAGGGGTAGTGAGGGGCCCCATTTATAAGAAAATAGAAAGAAAATTTTGTAAATAATTAAACTAAATATAAATTCAAAAAATTTTAAACATGTAAAGTGGATATAAAAATATAAAAATTTTCAGTGGAGGGTGAGATAAGGTCTAAAATATCTCAACCACACAATTATAATCAACCTATAAAACCTGTTTCAAGCCCTCAACCCCCTGAAATGTTACTTTTTAATTTGATCTTTTACCACAATATATAGTTTTTTCCTAAGGAAACATAGATTTATGCCTAAAAATTGAGTTATTATTTGTAGATAATTTAGTCCCATTAATTATAAATTATAAATATATTTCATTTGATTCAATTTTAAAAATTTATAAAAATTAATTTTAACAGAAAATGTATAATGTATTAAAAAGAATTTTTGATGAAATATTACTTATGTTCTAAAATATAAAATATATATTTTTAGATTAAAATCAATATTTAATAAATTATAAATACATTTATAATTTAACTAGTTGTCCTTAGATAAATTCTTCCTGAATTATTAATTCATAAAAATTTACAAATAATGTCATAAAATTCTTATTATTTGTAAAAATTATATTCTCCACTATTCACATAAAAACATTTTTTCAAAAAATTCCAAAACATTACTATGAAAAAAATATTATTCTAAATATAAAAAATAATTTTCATATTTTATAATTAAAATTTTAAATTTTATAAATTTAAATTTTACATAAAAATGTAAGTTAGAATAGAAATGGTTTTTATAAGAAAAAATCAATTTTTTAATATAAACTATTTACATTAATATTTTCCATTATTTACCAATTAAATTTTTTTAAAACAATTATTCATATAAAATATATTTTACCATCATTTATCAACTGTTTCTTGAAAAATAAATCTATATATCATTAAATAGAAATATCTATAAAAATATATTTTTAATCATATAATGATCATATTAGCCATTTTAACAATGCTAATTGAATTTAATTTATATTAAACGTTTTATTTATTATGTACAAGAATTTCCTAAATTGGTTACTCCACTTCCTTCTCATTAATTCAATTACTTGATTTTAGTTGTCTAACCATATCAAAATTTTGTTTTAGTGTTGTGTTTTATGTCGAGAAATATTTTGAACACATTGACTTATTAAATGAAAATAATATATTAATATTTAGGGATGTTTCATTCTCCCTCCCTTAAATTAATTTCATCCTCAAAATTTGACTTATAAGCTCAGAGTAATTACTATTGGGAACTCAAAATTGAAAATAGACGACTAGATGATCATGGGTTTATTTTGGATGTGGAATAAGATTTGTCTATATGAAGAAAAATTAGAATTGATTTATAAATAGAGTTAACCAATTACTTCTTTTAAATGGTATTATACTATGGGAACAAGATCTAGATCCATAATTGATAACTCACTCCAAACCTTTAAAAGTATATATTTGATAAACATACCACTAGTGGTTTGTATTTAAAACTAAATATCCAGTAGTTGGTGAAAACATACATGAAATAGGTCACTATAATATATATAGTGAAAAATCTCTATACACTAAATTAGTTATAGTTTCATAGGATTTTCCCTGTTTAAATGGTTTCTAGTGATAATTTCCATTATTATCCCTTTTATTGGGACATTGAGTTCTATAATTCCAAATTTTCTTTCAATTTATGTAATTTTACTGTATTATATATCTTTCGCTTTCATTTGTGAGTATGGTGACCTCTATCTCCAAACATGTAGTATTTACCCATCCCTTCAGGAAATTTACTCCATGATTCTTTACTAATTTTTTACATGTAGAAAATTGAATCTTCATTCCATTATCCTCTTAGTCTGCAATTTTTTTAATATTCTATCCTCCCATTATTTGGTGTGATTTTGATTTCAACTATATTTTTATTTTTAATAGTAATTATTAATAGATGGTTCAGAATAATTTCAAGAATTATTACTCAATCCCTAATTCTATTAGGTTAATCATTATGAAAATTGGCACATTTTCCCTGACATTAATTTTTATGATGGATCCTCCTAGATTCAATAATTAGTAAAACCAAAAGTGTTAATATAAGTAATAAACCTTTAATATAATTATCATAAATTACTACATGGAGATTCAACCTAAATAGGTTTCACTTTATGGGACCATCATGTTAGCCTATAGTTGTTATAACTCAACTTGTATTATACTCTATTCAACCTACATCACTTTGAGTTCAACCAATATCATTCTTGGATCAACCAAGGTTACTATAAGATAGTTTCTCTCATACTAATTAACCTAAAAAATAGGGATCCTAAATTACCATGAACTTCCCAAAATTCATTGAAATATTTTATAAAAAATATACGTACCCTTTATCTAAGTAAACATAGATTGATTAATGTGCAACATAACATATGAATCACTTTATTTAAATATATTTTATCTATAGTCACCATTCAATTTGGTTATCTAACCTAAACATATTTAAATACCTAAAAAGGTTCAATAATAGATTGTAAATTAACCAAAGAATATCCCTTGAGTGTGTCAAAATCAATGTTAAATTAAAACATTTTTTCATGCATCAGGTGAAGATCAAGTTAGTGTTAAATATTCCCTTTATATGGTAATTACCCCTAGGTACAATTGTTCCATATCTTGTATCTACTTGTAGTATCCATACAAGGATTTCATATTTAGGACAACCAAAAAATATCAACTTTAGTAAAACATTGAGATTCTTTTATATACTCAAAATTATCACATAGATTTAACCCTATGGTTTTCACTAAAGTTATTTAATCATAAACCCCAAATACAATGTGCATTGTTACCATAGAATTAAAATATATATTATCACAAAATTTTTGCTATACCATTGAATTTTATAATAGAAATAAACATATTAAACAATAAATTATCCTCAATAAATATCTTAATCTCTCAAGTTATCCATACACTACTCTGATACCAACCTTGATTACCTGAAGCTACAGTCCAAGATCTAGTGACATAAACACATTCCTTTCAAACTAGATTCAATAAAAACTTTGGATTCCTAATCCTAACTATCCTATAATTATATATTCTGAATTAAATATTGATTTTCCTAAATAAAAAATACTTTTTGACGTTAGAGTTATAGAGAATTAAGAAAATCCATAAACTAAAAAAGCACATTTCCTTTTTAAAACTAATATATATTTTCTATCCACTATATAACAAACTAAATAATCCATAACAATCCTTCAATATCTCCTCCAAATTCTTCCACACATTCTATCTATTTAGACATATCATCTATATTTATTTTCTTTATAACCCTTGATATTGAAACCTATGAAATGGGTGAGATTAAATTCTCACCATGGGAAATTTATAAATAATGTTGTAAAAACATTATAATGTTATACATAATATGTAGGTAATGGATAATCTAAATCATGTATATTAAACTAAAATTTGGAGCACACTATATCCATTTAAATACATTATAACATGGATATAAATATTTATTGATCTCATAATAATGAAATGTATACTTTCGGACATCAAAAACATGTTGTTAATGCCTTATTTTGAGAACCTATACTATTTTGGGGAAAGGTATACACTAAAAACCAACATTTTTTTCTCATGCAACCCGTTGATTCACCATGTGGCTATATAATGTTGGGGTCTACCCTTTAATTTATTATGTCTAATAAATACACCATAAGTGTCAACAAGACATTTCATACCAATCCCTAAGGAACCTATGGTTGAATTAAAACATGGATATCCATATAATGAAAAATATGGAATGTCAATACATAATAAACCTATGTTAGCAGTCCATAATAATAATGAATTTCAATACTTACCAGCCAATAAATAATATTTCTTTAAATGTTAAAATCATTTAATATGAATTTTGTCAAATGAGATATTCACACATTATAGGGTAATGGGTATATATTTTATTCAATACTATATTAACATGATCAATATACAAGCATATAAATATAGATAATTCCTTCTAAATAACATATACCAAATGAAATAGAGGATGTATGGAAGAGTGTTGACATAAATTAAAAACACCCTCATAAAAATAATACATCAAACGATATGAAAAAAATAAGGGATCAAGAATATATTTATTTGATATCATGAGTTCAATCCTCCAATGATAAATATACATATATTGGAGGATAAATCATGAAAAATAAACCCCATTACGGAAAATTATTTTGAAAATTTTATGGTAAATTGAAGTTGAAATCTAAAAGATATTTTAAAGAATATTTTTAATAATGACATAGAAAACAAATTTAATTGTCTCTTTCAAAGGTGAATTTAGTAAATGTGACATGAATGCTTTTTAGAAACATTATTATTAAAATAATAAGAAAAAATGGATCCTTGTAATTATATATTTTTTTGGATAAATAATTATAGTAATATAAAACATAACAAAGTGAAAAGAAAAACCATTTTTAATATTTTTAAAATAATGTTTTTCAAAACTCACATTGTAAAAAAAGTAAAAAAACATTCATTTTTATCAAAATATATTCTTTCCCTAGAATGTTAGATAAATTTAATTATATTAAAATATTAGGGAATAATAACCCAGTCATAGAATAAATAATTTCATGACATAACAATATAACTCAAGGAAAAGAGACATGACTTATCAATATCCCTTATAGGCAACACACTCCTTGATGTAAGAAATATTTCAAATATGGATTTTATTCTTTATCAATGTCAATAAAATAAATAAGACATAATATACTCAAAGGTTAAAATTTACTCAACTTATGTGAAATATGTACATGATAAAGGATCAAAAATCAATAAATACAAATTGAGTTATGAAAAAGCCATACAATTGGGGTATTAACAGAGTCAAAATCCATTTGATAAGAATGATCTGATTTTGATTCGTATTTTCCATGAATAATACTAATATATAATAAATATACATCCATTGGGAGTGAATATATCATTAAAGTTAATAAAATTTATATAATATAATCATTTCTCAAAGAATTAATATTTTATAAAATGTACCCTAATAACTCGAGTGTTAATCAAACACCTCAAGAGAGAATAATTATAATTAAAAAAATAGACTATGATTTAAATATAAATCATGATATGATATCTCAAAAATGTATTATATATACTACATAAATGAAATTTGGTGTATAATACCAAACAAGCCACAAAGAGAGTAATTTGAGAAAATAAACCATACATTAGTCCTAATTTATTCTGCACATAAAAAAATATAATAAATAATTAAATAAAGATCATTAAGTACAAACCCAATAATAATATTAATAAAAATAACCATTTATATTCCATATTTATAATAATTATATATATATATATATATTAGTTAGTCTTTACTTATTTAAAACATTGGGCATAAGTGATCTTTATTGCTTTGAACTAGTCTCGAAAAAGAGGTGTTGGTATCTATTATATTTCCAAATTCCATCACTATTAGATAATCTAAGGTACTAGAATAGATAGACCGCAATATTTTATGAATCTATAATTTTTATGACCTAACCCATTGAGGCCCACCTGTCTAGTGATAATTCAAGTGCGACAACCCCAAACCCACCTCCAATAGGCATGTGCTAGCAACTAGCACTGATGGGGAATATCCTGCACCTGGGAGGCATTAGACTAAGTGGTCTTACACAATAAGACATATCCATACTCATTAAATGATGAAATTAGAGCATAATTGATACCAATGCATGCATACTTCCATAATCCCACCACTAGGGTATAAAAAAATACTAAAAGTGATAAAGGGTAAAATATAATCACACAAAAAATATTAAAGATCCTAACCTAGTCAGATGGAGGGGACTAAAATCAAATGAAGTTCCGGTAAGGTCATCATTTTGACTGTCCCAATACCAAAGATCGACTACTCTTAGTCCTCCTTGGACTCCACCAAATAGCCTACCAGCTGCATAAGACACGACTTGTATAGGTAGATCCCATGTAGGTGTCAGTATAACAATACCCAATAAGACACCCCAAATTAACAAACATAATGCATCAAGAGTAGTCAACCTATCAATAAACATATATGTCAAACAAGATATAGGAAATAATGATAGTAAAAGTTTACTTCATATATGTATAACGAACAACCAGTCTAAAGATTCTGAACCAACATTGTTCACCACAATATTCTATTCAAGGCTTGAAGATAAAAAAATGCTTGGGAGAACATATTCCATGAGACATGCTATCACTATTGAAACTCATCTGAGAGGTCATGATCTTTTTGACTCACCATGATGTACTATTTAGATCTTAAAATATTATACTAAAGAGATATGAGATCACACCCAGGACTTCTAGGGTGGACTAACAACCCTAAAATATCAAATTACAAGATATAGGATAAGTGCCTACATGGTGGTCTTGATGATACCAAAAACCCCACATAGGAATGATATCTTATCATATCCCACCCCAGACCTCATGGAGGAATACCATAAAATCTATCTAAAATAGATTTTTTATAGGGTATAACAATCCTTTTTGGAGGATATAATGTCACATTGTACCCTCTAAGGGATTGAACAAAGAATGTCACAAAACTGAACCACTCCTATAATGAAGAGGTAGACAACCCAAAACATCTCTATGAAAAAGTACATGATGTTTAATTTGAGTACACAACATGTTTATCCTATTAGGGGTTTTAACTATGTATCTCTATCACACATGTCATTTACACCTCCATATAAAGGAAATTTCCTTGTCGGTTACATGGTTTGTAGATATCAGGCTAGCACTTGGCATGATTTTTTCCATTGTCACTGTACAATTTTCTGTACTGGTGTACATGGGGTCATGAACATGTATTGTGGTTTTTCCCAATTTTTTAGATGGTTTTTGGTATTGGTTTGTGCCCATGTATGCTACAGATTCCCATTTTCTTTGTCATTTTCATACATGTTTATCCTCCGAGATACATGTCAAACCACAATCACTGGTCACACATCATGTGGTAGGGAACTCACGACATCTGATCCTTTATTTCACATTGAACCCCTAGCACAACAGCTAGTTCTACATATGATCTATGTTAGTTGGGTACAATATATGTAACATGGGATTTTCTGTAATCCTACAGTCATTCTATGGGACTTTTGATTTCATCACCTCCATTTCCAATCATTCTCGGTTATTGAGAATCTGGAGTTGACTTGGGTTGTCATTATCGCTTCAGAAATTCATTCATGTAATATGATAGGGAAAACACTTCCTACAATCAATTCTATCATCTCAATCCAACCCATGAATTCAAAACATCCAATATGGTTGCATCTCCAATTCCATCTTCACGCATTGATATTAGGTCATTGATCCTGGATCTGGACCTGTTATATAAGTTCATTATGCTAAAAATAATTTGTGAAAATACTGCTTGTTTGGTAATTATTGAATCACTAGTCAAAAAAACACTGATGATGATCATGCGAAAAAGTGGGAGAAATCCACAAAACAAAACCATAGGAATATACCATGACCATTAATTGAGTTCGAATCAATTCATTATTGTTAGAATGATGATCACAGATAAATAAAATAATATCCATTGAAATCAACAATATATCCAAAAACAAATTTTTTTATTTTTATTGGTTAATGTTTTATATGGTATATCTAAATAAAAAAATTACCTCCCATGGGTTTGTATTGATCACTTATGAATAAATTTTTTGTCTTCATCATTGGTGAGATCCTTGAATTCCACTATAACTTGAGATACTGGAGATATCCTAATTATTGATCCATGATCTGATTTCTTCCAAAACTCTACTCTACTAGTTCCTTTAAATTTTAGGGTTATGTGATAACCCTATGAATTTTATATAAAAATATATTTATTTAGGATCGATTTGGGTAGTTGTGCTGAAAATAATAAATAAATGAATAAATCTATTTCATTAGTTGTGCCTTAGACAACACTCTTACAAAATGCCTGATTCCAACAAAGGTTATGTCATCCCAAAGGTAAAACACACATTCTAAATATATGAGTGGTATCACATTTCCATCCTAAGATTCCTTATTAGTGTCATTCAACTATTTTATAAAATATGTGCATTTTTTATATTAATACATTTAATATTTCATCAAAACAAATATCATTTCAATAAGCCTCAGAATCATGAATCATCATTTCTCCACGGTCCATTAATATTAATAGATATATTTCAATGATTTAAATTAAAAAGATAAAGATGTTACATTATTCCCACATTAGGGATTCTCATCCAAAAAAATTAAAGGAGTGATAAAAAAGGTGTGGGCACTGAGCCCACATCTGCGTATCCAAATCCTAGGTTATCTCCCAAATATTCCCATATTTCCACCTAACACGCACCAAGACAACAACTCACCAATAATGGATTTTCTCTTATCAATCCATGATATATACTAGGTAATCTAAAAAGATACCTCTATCCTTAATGACTAACTCACCCTAGGTGATAACATATGTCGGTCTGTGCATGTACCTCTTTAGTTATGATACATGGAGGATTTTGTATACTAAATATAGTTTTGGAAGTAGGGATTAGAGGTATTCCACATCACCTACCCAATTAAGTAACTAGAAAGGGATAATGAATCTCATAGATAGATTTCCACCCTATAGCATTTTCCATAATCCACATTGTGGTGAGACCATCATGAACCAATGGCCTCTGTTATCGAACTCCAAAGGCCTCTATCATCATTCTACACATGACATAGAAAGGATATGTTTAGCCTCATCCACTCTTAGATGATCTGAACCTTCTTTATCATATCTCACATTGACTCTAGTCCCATGAGTGATGACTCACCTGGGTCATTCTAACATAGTGTTAACCTGTAGGGTCTCTAATACAAAGCCTCAAATACTTCAAAAATAATAGTGAAATGGTAACCGATTTTGTCGAAAAACTCCACCAAGGGTAGTTTATTGTCCCAACTATGGAAATAGTTTAATAAGCTTTCCCACAACATTTCATCTATAACCAAAATATTTTTCTCATTATGACCATCATTCTAGGGGTAAAATACAATTCTCAAATGAAACTAAGTCCCAAATGAATCATGTAATCCTATCCATAATCATGATGTGAAGCGAGCATCATGGTATGAAATTATTTTTTAGGGAACATCCTAGGTTCGGAATATCTCGTGCACATAATGGTGTCCCATGTTTTCTGCTGAACACTTCTCTCAGATAGCTAGAAAGTTGGTCGACTTGGTGTGTTGGTCTATGGTCACTTATAAGGAATCAATTTCTTTTGATGTTCACAGAATCCATATTTCAAAGTCCATAAATATTTAATACCACTACCATTATGGATCTTCAAGGGGTTTAGAAAAAGTCATTGGAACGTGGTTCTCATCCTTCACCTTCTAACATGTAATTCATCAAGGGAAAAACTCTACTACACTCTTATCTATACCTGAGCCCAAAAACTGATATCAGAGTTCCTCGTACATCTTTACCACATCTGGATGTAATGATAAGGGGTACGCATGAAACTATTTCATAAACTCCTCTCACAACATCAGTGGAACCATCATTAGTCCACTGAAAAGTATAACATACTCTGAACCTCCAGAAAACCTATCAGGAGCACGTCTGGGGAATAAAATAGAATGTAATTTCTCATAGTCGATATATCCCTTATTATAATCTCTGGCACATTATAGAAATATTGGGGTAACAACCATAGAATTAAAGTAAGCTAAACCATCCCCAAACACAATATACAACTACAATAAGGATACCTTCTCTAAATCCTTAGTAAACAACTATGAGTAAGATCTCCTACTGAGAGCATATTCCTCTATGTTCCTCTTCCCAGGATTATAGACTAAGTCAAATTACTATTCATGAAGGAAATCTAGACATCACCTTTGTATAATTTTATGATCCTTATGAGATATGATATACATGGGACTCTTTTTTTTCATAACATACTATAAACAGCGGACCCATAATGTAGTTTCACCACATCTTCGAGGAGAAGACTACCGCTTCTAACTAAATATATTTTATCACATATTTTATCTCATGTGGTGCCAATAGTTGATACCTAAATCCAATCAATTCCCACCACTACATAAAAACACAACCGAATCTGATCCATGAGGTATTATAGAACACTATGTATTCGACACCCTCCTTTAGAAATATCAATATGGGGGTTCCTATAAATCTCACTTGAAACTCCTAAAATGACTACAAGAACCTTTCTATCCTTATGAAATGATACCAATTTTGGGACAAATTATTGATGGAAACTGAAATCCTAGAGGACTTATGAATGGATCTCAATAAATATCCTACCAACCTAAGGAATCAACACTACTCTATCATAGTCTTCTGTGAATCCCATCATAACACTGCCTTGACCATCACAGATTCCACTGCTACCCCATTAGCTGAGATTACATCAATTAAAAATTGGACTTCATGATTCCAAAACCGACACTTCGAGAGATTCCTATAAATCTAGTGGTCTCAGAGTATGTCTACTTCCATCAACAAGTGTCTCTCATGCCCCTCCACAAATTTCAAGTACTCTAGGATTTCATCGATGAAGACCATCAAAAAAAGTCTATGAAATGTTGAAATATTTGATACATGATCCCCATGAACACTTATAGGTATTTTTCATGCTAAAAAGAATCACCATTTTCTCATTGTGACTATAATGAAAACTAAATTCCATCTTCGGTAAGTCCTCATCACATACACAATGTTGGTGGTATCCTGATCTAATGTCAATATTTGAGAACCAGAGTGACACGCTAAACTGATTAAGGAGGTCATTAATCCTTGATATTGGATACTTATTCTTCATAGTCACCATGTTCAGGAACCGATTATCCACACATTACCCCCATCATCATTTCTACTTTTATAGAGAATAGAACTAGGGATACCCTATGTGAAAGAGTGGGTATAATAAATCCTTCCATATACAAGTCCACCAATTGAAACCTCAACTCAAGAATCACTATAGGATACTTATAATGTGATGGAATAGAGATTTGGTTTTTCTATGGTTTATTGTCAGTACATAATGTTGTAGTGGAAAAACCTACTTTGGTCTTCCTGACCCGTGGAAGTCCAAGACATCAAAACCCCAATCCGTCATTGAATAGGATAGGGGCTATAAACAATCATCAAGTAGTCATAAATGGATTTGGATGAATTTTCCTAATGTACCTATACTCTTGAACCTAACCATATCCATGCAATGTTTATAAAAAAAATCAAATTTTGTAACATCTATAGTAAATTCATGAATACAATAAACTCTTGGGAATATAGAAATCATCATATAACATAAAAATAAAACTAAGAAAAGGGGAAAAATAAAAACCCAACTAGAAATTGAAATGGTAATGAGAAATTAAATCAACTATAAAGAGTAAAGTAGGGGAGATCCCAGATCAAGATCCCAGAGTTAGACCACTATAAATGTCACCACATACTATTAAGACAACTGATACCAATTCCACAAGTGTCACATATAGTATATATGTTATTATCACAAGAAACAATATGTGAGGGAAAATCCCATGGATGGGTGAGTATAAACATACCTAGGGGACACCCCATAATCACCATTCTTAATGAATCAAAATAGAGTAGTCATATCATCAAAATTATTTCATACCATTTAGAATATAACACAACAACCATAATGATAAACCCATGTATGGAAACTAAGAAGCCGAAAGAAATAGATAAATGGGATATCCATATCCATGGACAAGATAATAATGATGATTTAGCCTACTATTCCAATTTTCCAACTTTGATCCTCAGAATAATGCACAATAGCATAAGAAACCATGTGCAGGGTCCTACTCCTCAACACTATGAACTATAGCTTCTAGAGCCACAACTCCAAACCATATAACCCATGAAACCTCACCAAAATTTGAGTGGAGGGGAATTCACCCCAATACTCTTCACCATAGCTGAGGGATCCAAAAATCCTATGGGGAAAATTTATGTTGTTACAGCCCAAAGATGGGGGAGTACCACTCCTATAGATATAGAATATGTGACCTATATAGCATGGGGGAGTAATGAATCTATTAGAATAAAGAAATTATGGAACCCACTTCTTGTATGGAAAGGAATGTACTAGACCATTATATAGATAATGGGTTCCCTTGTATGATAAGGGGTTATTGAAACGATGTGTATAACTAATATAGGGAACTCACACCCTCGTGTGATATGGGAGTACTATCCTTGAAATCTCTCTATTGATCACAGCCAATCATTTCAAAAATTGATCATTTATTATAGAATAATACCCCTTAAAACACCTCTAATCATATATCATAATCCAAAATACTAGTAAATATCATCTTATACATGGAAAACTACTATGGAATGGCTAATCAAGGGCCAAAATATGAGTCTAAATGAAGGAGGCATGAGTGGAAGAATTTTTTGAGGGATGTATATGGTGTGTCTAGGGGTCCATATGTTGTGTGACCCCACATATTCACCTGATAGTCTTCTTATCTTGAAACTTATTAGAATACATGTCATACTACATGATGTGTATAGGTAGTATATGGAATGTATCAGCCACTCGTGGTCTGTCTTTGTACAACCAGACGTGCCCATATACCTGGCCATCAACTTGGTCATGCATGGGTACTGGGTTGTTTTCGTGTACCGCAAGGAATTACAATTTATTCTTATAGTATATGGAATGTATGGGAGTCCACATGGTATTTCTAGGGAAAATTGAAATGTACAGATTGGGATCGTCATTGATCAAACGAACTAAAACATGAATCTACTAACATATCACTAAATGCAGCCATGAATGGATAGATGGAGCACATTCTTGTAATTATCATAGAAAAATACTCAATATAGGCTATATTTTTTTCATAAAACTTATTACTAGTGAATTACACATTTCACCTTTACACACTTGTAAATTGCTTCCTGGTCCTAAGCCATGATTTAAAATTAGTTACCCAAAATTGGCCTTAAATCAACTGCATAAATACATGACCACAATGCTCCAATTGAATCTCCCATCTAAAATCACATTAATAAGTCACAAATGAACCATAATTTCCAAAACAATAATAAAATTTATAGTTGTATTTTATATAGTTATTTTTATTGTTATTATAAAAAAAGTGATTCGTGAGATGAAAATGGTGAATCAAACCCATGCATGGAGACATTATTTACACCTAAGTCATCCACCCAATTCCTCTCTCTTGGGATTGAATTTAAATTCACTAATTTTCCTTTCAATTTAATTTTTTTCTTTCTTTCATTCTCATACACCTAGAAAAATAGAATTATTCATTTTTCCCATTCTCAAACCCACCACATGCCCCCATTCTTCCTTGTTTATAAATTTCATTCAGAACAATAATAATAATAATACCACATGTTATAACAATTAAAATGGTATCTTTAAATTTTATTATTATTAAAAATATTAATAACTATAAAATTTTATTAATAATATCAATAAAACACACACCACCCTCCACAGCCAGCTGAAAATATGATTTTGTCCATTCTTTTCAATAAAACCTTCCTTCAAATAAATCAATAGAAATGGAAAATACCTGGTCCTGAGAATCCTAATGGTTGCACCAACATCAGATGATTTCAGAAACCCATTTCTCAAAAACATCAATCACTACACGTCTTGAGAGATCCACTCAATCTGTCACACAAAACACTAATACTCAATCCAAATTTAGGTTCCCATCATTGTCAACACTCATTCCCAACATCATTAAAACCCAAATCCACAATCCTATACAAGATACATTTTTCTAAAAAATATTTTCACAACATTTTTATTCCCATGTATCATCAAATACTTTTCCATCCTATTACTAATGATGAGATACAAGAAAATAGGTGGAAAGGAACATTAGACAAAGTGTGCCTTGATCGATGGAATTTTTCATTTTTCCATCATTAAAGGAATCTAATGAACAATGATATCAAATCAAATAGGGTTAATGAAAATAAATAAATCTCATATTCCATGATCTAGGAAGATAAATGAAATGTTGAAAAACCTAATGGAGATCAATTCAAGAATTAATTTGATAATGATTAATTCATGATCGCCTCAAAATATATTTGGGATTAACCAAAAAAACAAAATCCCAAATTTGTATTTGTATTTATTGTTAGTGAAGAATGAACCCTCCAGTGATGAAGTTGATGATGTAATTGCATTCATAAACTACATCATGATTATCCTCGATCCAACAACATGTTGTTCTTAGTTACCAATATACTAACATCATCAAACTCATACTCTTATCTACTGTACTAGGGATATTCTTCATATACTATGGATTTTTCATAGCACCACATAAATAGAGAGTGAAAATTAGGTTTTTCCATTAAATAAATTAATTAAGTTAAATAAATAGTTAACATAATTTTTCCACCAATGGTATACCTGAAAAAAACATTGGATGATGATCAGGTTTATATCACACCTAGGGTAAACCCCACATTCTAACACCAAAAAAGTCTAATATTTTTGATCTAAGACTATATTTAGATTTATTTTATTATTTTATAAAAAATTTGTTCATGTGATTTTAAAAAAATAATATTTTTACAATATTTATAGCTAGTACACTAGACCTTTAAATCTCATTTTGTCTCCAAGCCTAGCTAAAAATAAATTCCTACAAATATTTCAAAGTCTTACAGGAAAAAAACTAATCCATCACACTCTCCCCAAAATCAAGAAACTTTTCCCTAAAAATTGAAATCCTACTCACAAGGGGAATATTGAGCTGTCATCTGGGTCTCCCACTCCAACAAGCTCCCCATAATTTTCCCATTCCATTAAAAAAATGAACACATGAGAAGAAATTTCCTATAGAGTTTCTTATTTTCCATCACTCAAATCCAATATGCACATCAAATTTGGCAACTCCCTCCTTGATATAAATCTCATCTTGGACGACATAATGTAATAAATTGTGATCATGTCTCATCACCTACCACACAAGGAAAACAACAAACCCCCAGAACAAATATATTCATGGGTCCAAGAGGTACGTTACCTCACTATCCTAACATAGTAGTGCAAAAACATTCCATAAGAACCACAAAGATGGCCCACCACTTCATAATAAACTCTTCCATCCTTAATGATGTGATAACACTCAGAACACGAGGTCTCTTCATTGATCTCCAAAGGACATCTTCATTGGACCTAAAGAGACTCCAGATGTTTCTATGTAGACCTCATCTTCCCCATTATGAACTACACCTTTTAAGACCATCACTAGAACCTAATCTAGTCTTACTATCATAATCTCCCCCAAAGCATCATCCAATATAATAGTGGCCCACAAGGTCTCCCGTAAATGGCCTAAAATAGTTTTATGATAATGGTGAAGTTGTAAATTTTGTGATTTTTAAACTCCATTGATGGTAGATGATTATTCTAGCTATAGCTAAAAATGATCTGGCTAACCTTGATGTATCTTTTCCAAAAAGTAAATGGTATGCTCGGTTTAGCTATATAACTATGGTAGACACACCATTCTCAATAGCTATTGATTCCCAATGGCCCGCTATATCCACTTAATAATCACTAAGTCTACTGAGAATCCCAATTTGAAATGATAATTGTGGGAATTCCATGAATATGGGCAACCTCATATGAAAAATTAATTCCCAAACTCTTCATTAATCCATTCCATCTAATTGGAATGAAGTTGGAAAACATGGAGTTTTATTTTATTATCAATAAAATAGAATTGTGACCCCTAACTGATCATGAATACCCTATTATAAAAACCCAAAACACCATCCCATTTCCACTTCCTCCTAAGAACCTCAGTATCCACTAGTAATTAGGTAAGATGTCAAGAGTTAAACATAGAAACATGTTACATCGTCATTGGCCACCAAACTAAGGCCAATGGAGCCTGGTGCATCATATATATACTTGGATAAACTACTAATTGAAAAAACCACCTCATAAACTCCCATTTCAATACGACTAGTGTCATTGTCTATCAATGGAAGGATTATGTGCTCCCCAACTCCGAAAAATCCATCAAGAACATATCTAGTGGATATCTGATCCAAAAATATCTAAAAATAAATATCCTAAAGTTGTGCCTCCCTGAATCCTTGAAGAGGCATATGGTTAAAAACCAGTAACTAGAGGTATGAAGCACTATCCTCCATAAATATGTCTTCACACTCTTCCACCACTACAGAAATATCAGAGCACATAAAATGCACTAATCCAAGGAAAATACTATGAAATTGATGAGTAATAGGCTATAAACACATGAGAATGTTTTCATCATAATCTACCATGTTTCAATCCTCATTGAAGGAGGAAATTATTTTCCTATAAAATGGAAACAACAACACCCCCATTAGATGAAACCAACTTAGTGTGTATGGTAGAAAATAGTCCATACTATGGAAAACATCATACTGCCTCTTCAGCACTATGGAAATATTTTGTACAAGGATCTCTCTATATCTAGAGTCATGTCACACTGATGGCCTATGTGTGATCAATGATCCTCCTTTGAAAGATCCATCAAGAACAAGGGTCAAGGAAAAGTATCCTCTGGTATTATTAGGTATCAAAAAGTGGCTAAGTACATGGGAAAGTGGCTTGTTTCAATGTAATAAAACCGAATCTAGATAAGAGAATACATAGGTCATACCTTGATGACACCCATAACTTTTGGGTCAAAAACTTCCTCTTCTTGAAGCCATATTTTTTATTTCCAACAAATCCTATTTAACAAGAGCATACTCAAAAACCTTAGTGAAATAAAATTAACCAAAACATAACAGTCAATGGAACTCATCCCCCACACCTCGCCACTATCCTATTTGGGAAGAACTAACTCACCCATGTAGTTTTAAAACTCATCAGAAGGGCATGTATCTATGGGTTATGTACCCTATTCCTTTTATTCATGAAATCACTCAATCATATCTAACATAGAGACTAATAATGACCTGTGTCAAATATTAAAAGCCTTTATACTAGGACCACCACCAATAAGGGTCCTATCATAGCAAGACATTTTTACCACATTCTCATGTTGTACTCTACCACACAAGAAGGTAGTCTGGCACACCAAAAATCATAGAAGATCACTATCTATGGATATCGTTATGCACCATAAACACAGGTGAATAATATTTGGATAGCACCCGAACCAATTGTTTCTCCTCAAAGAAGGCTGGTAGTGGGAATAAGTATTTGATTAGTTGGGGTCCACACTCGCTATAAAACATAGAATACTAACTTGATCCAATCCTACATTTCCTAATGTTCTAGATCACTATTAAACATCATCAGTACCTATCACTAGAACTAAAGTAACATGATAATCCTTTGTGTATCATTGTCATGTCCTTCTAGAGCCATCCACTTCTCCTCATGTAAATGATCATCTTCCTAGACCATAGAATAAGGGTCCATGCGCTACTCAGTATATAGTATCATTACCCAGTGCTCCCCTTGACGAAAGACATCATACATGGGTCACTTATCTAAGGCCTCATCACTCAGCTATTATTTATCATGAAACAATCTTAAATTCCTTGATTTTTTTTCATCATAGAGAAATTTTGAAAGTCATAAAGACACACCATGATCAAACTGAATATTTGGTGAGATGACTCTTGAAGGACATGGAAGTTAATAGACTAATCCTTTATGATACATGTACTAGTGGTTTCAATACAAAAAATATCTCAATATTCCATGTCGACAAGAAGTTAGTCAGATTCTTGGTGAATGGATATGTTAGCCACCACACCAAAAATGGTTTGTCGGGACCAAAAATCCACACTTGAGAATCTTAGAGATTGTTTCCCTATGTTCCAACCATTACTCATAAAGGGAAAACTCCAAAAACTATCCCATGGAATGAAATACTATGATATCACTCCCTAATGACCCAAACATCTAGGACCCTCATGGATGGTGGATGGTCTAGTCATCATAACCCCATTCCCACCACCAAATGGATATGGGCTGGTTACAAGCACTGAGACGGAATAAATTAAATGGGTGGCCTTATCATAATTCACCTATTCTCACTCACCGAATCATGTCCATGAAATGTGTAGAAGAATAATTAAAAATGTGACATCGAGAGTAAATCCATGAATGAATGAACCTTTAGGGAATATGTAATTCAAAGTACAATAGAAAAATAAAAATTACAAAAGGGAAAAAATACACTTCCAACTAAAAAAAGGGAGGATCCTCAAATGAAATCAACTACAAAGATTAGATTAGAGGTGAGACTAGATCATTATACTATAGTCTTACTACCAGACGTAGTCAACATCACCATGTACTACTAATCTCCATTAATTATAGGTCCACCATAGTCATTTCTAATCATTATTTCATATTCATAAACACAATATGGGTTGAAAATTCCCATAGAGGGGTGAGTATTTACGTATCCAATTGGAAACCCAGAAATTAAAAAGAACAATGCATCAAAATAGACTAGTCATCTCAGCCTAATGAAGGCATTCCACTCATAATATGATACAAAAAACTATAATGATAATCCCATATATTCTCAAAAAGAATCCCAAATGAAGAGATAAGTGGGATCTCTATATCCATTTCCTACCTAAGAATGATGAGTCATCCTAAAGTCCTAATGGTCCATCTCTAATTCCCAACATCATGGATAACTGCAAAAGAAACCGTGTATAGGGGCCCAATCCAAGCCACTACAAACTAAAAATGTACAAGAAACTTATTCAAACCATTTAACTTGTGTAATATCACCAGAATATGAGTGTATGAGCCCAAACCCTGAAACTATTCTTCATAGATGAGGTAGATCGAACTCCTATGGTGGACCCGTACGCTACCAGGGCATGAATATGGGGGATTAACACTACATTAGATTGAGAATATTTTCCCTCTATAATATGGGCGTGTACTGACTATATCAATATAATTAATATGGGGAACCCATTCCATTGTGATTTAGAGTAGTATCTAGACCCATTGAAAGAGAATGTACCACTTGTTGTGACATGGGAGTACTAACCATATCTATAAAATGAATATGGGGAACCTGTTACCTAGTGCGATAGGGGAGTACTGACCTCAGCATATCTCTAATGATCACAACCAATAACTTCCATCATTGATTATTGAATAAAGAAGTGTACTTTCGGAACAGATCACATCGTATCTCATAATCCATAAAAAAGATCTTTATATTGTTCTGCATGGAAAACTACTCCGGATAGGCTACTTATGGTTCAAAATTTGAGTCTAGAGGGATGAGATATTAGGGGAGGTATTTATTTAAGGACGCATGTTATCTGAATAGGGGTCTAAATAGCATGTGACCCCACCTGGTCACTTGACCATGTCCATCTCTAGACATATTTAGGAAGCCATGTCAAACTACACAACATGTACTAGTAGTATAAGGTTTGTATCAGCCACCCTAGGCCTGGCTCTGTGTAGCCGACCATTCCCATGTACCCGGTAATGTACTTTGTTGTGATTAGGTAATGGGATATGCATGTTTACCTCTGGGTTTTATCATGTTCTACCATAGTACACAACATGAAAAGGCGTCCACATGACATGTATGGACAAAATCCCGATTTACATGTGAGGCATATCATCAATCTGAAGGAATACAACATGAATCCACTGACAGGTCACCACAAAAAAACCATGTATGACCAAATGGTTCATAATGTTGTGATCCCCATAGAAAATAACTCAAGAAAAGAAATATATTGGCCCAAAAAAGAACATGGTGAAAATACCTTTCATCATAACACGCTCATCCATTTCTTCATGGACCTAAGACATTTTCAAAATTAGGTACGCCAAATTTGTCTTGAATTGGACACTTAAATTCCATTATCACAACACTATGGGTAGATCATCAATCTATCATTACAAGAAGCATTTATGATCAAATCAAGGATTCTAGATAAAAAATAATTTTAATGAAATTTAGTGCAATTATTATTATTTTTATTCTAAAATACATTCATGTGATAAAAATGGGGAATAAAACCCTTGCCTGGAGGAGTTATTTCCACCCATTCTAGCCACACCAATCATCACTCCTTGTCTTGAATTCCAATAAATTAAATGACTATCCAATTTCATTTTTTTCCTTTTTCCATTTTTATATTCATGACATAAAACTGTTATTCATTTTCCCCATTTTCTCACCTAAAACACCCCTTACATCCGGATTTATTATTTTCATTTTATAATAATAATTGTAATATTATAAATACCAGATTTAGTCATTTTTACAAATAATAATAACTATCTATGTCATTATTATTAAAAATAAAAATCAATATCACATTTAATTATTATTATTAATTATAAAACACATCGCCCTCCAAGGCTAGTTGGTAATCATATTTAGGGTGTTATTCATTAAAAACCCATCAATCATATCCATATATAGTAAGCACACATCATGTGTTATGGTAATCCTACCATTATACCCAACACCATACATCATTGTCATCATTTGATGTATTTTGACCACCCATCACTTGGAGACCTTAGTCGTCACACCTCTAAAGAGATCCACTCAATCTAGATCATGAAACATCGATAATCTATCAAAATATGGGTTATATTCAACACGTCCATACCCCCATCGCATCTCCAAAAACCAAATAAAAATTCATAACTATGTTCAATTGTGCTAAATGAATGAATACACAGTGATCAGTATTCCCAAATATCATCAAATCATCTGTCAACTAATTAATAATGAAATATAATAAGAGTAGAGGGAGAGAGGCACATAACACAAAGTGAGCATTGATCAAGGATTGTGTTCATTTAGACATCATCAACAGAATCCAATGAATGATGTTATCAAAACAATGGGAATTAATGAGATTAAAAAAATATCAAATTACTAGATGTAGGAAGAGAAATAAAATATTTAACAACCAAATAGAGATCAATTTAAGAATTAATTTGAAAATGATTAATTCTTGTTAATCTCAAACATTAATGGGGATAAAACCAAAAATGATAACTACCTACCTTGGGTTTCAATCAATCATTGGTGATGAAAAAATTTTCTAGTGGAGAAGGTGATGATCCCACTGCATTCATCATTAGTCTCATGATTATCTTTGATCAGCTCACCGGTATTTCTTTTATATTGATCCACTAACATCATCAATATCCTCCTCCACTTTACTATCCCAAGGTTATGAATCCAAGCCTAGGGATTTTTTATATAATCACTTAAATAGAGGGAGATAGTTATGTTTATCAAATAAATGAACGAATTAAATTAATTAGTTAATTTAATTAAATTACCTAACAATGGTATCCCTCAACTAAATGTTTGTTTCCAATCAAATTTTTGGCACACATAGGGTAAAACCTTCATTCTAGATTCAATGAAAGTCTTATATTTTTTATCTAAGATTTCTTTTTGTATTTATTTCATTATTTTAGAAAAAATTTGTTTGCGTCTGAAATAAATAAAATATTATTTTTTATAATATCAATATTGGGGTCACTGGGCCTCGGAATCACACACCATATCAGTTCATGGATCGAAAAATATTCATAGAAATATTCAAACGTCTTACATGGAAGAAATGAGCCATTGGAATGTTTTTCCATTAGTGAGGAGGTAGGATCATCACATCCTTAGAAAAAGAATGCTCATAATACACCACTACTCCCAGGAATCGAAATACCACAACATCTACTAATCCAAGGGAAATACAAGTCATCAGTGATTAATAATTTTTATCCTACTACATATAATCCCTTCATGTTATTTTTTGGTTACCTTTTCACCCAAAAAGGAGAACCTCATTTTTCACACTCGATACATAACATCCTCTTCCTAAGATAATCAATATGGGTATGAACTGTGGATATCCATTCTGTACATAAGATTAAGTTGTAATGCGTCATCCCTACTACAAAGATATATCATAAGAAACTCTTTCATGTAAGAGATAGGTCACAACATTAAAAGAAGTGTATGATCATTGAGTATCCATAGATGGGAGTATCCAAACATAAGGTTTAAGCCATGGGATTAATTGGAATATATATGTATTGAACCATAGAAGTTTAAACATAATAACATATCACAATCATGTCTATTAGTTTTACTTATATAGTAAAGGAAAAATAAATCATACCTCTAATCATCTTGATATCCTCTCAGGTGTGTGCCTCAACTACCTGTAGCTATACTCATCCCTGCCCACCAGCTCCATGAACCTTGTGCAGTCCAATGAGAGGTGGTGTTTGAAATAGGAATGGCTGTTCATCATCTCCTACTTCTCTACCCACTATTCTTCAATGTCCACCACCCTTAGAACCTCCATATTTCTACCATTGTCTATATGTAGGTGGTTCATTGACCATATATTTTTCAGCTATATGATGTCTTGGACAATCCCGATCAAGATGTCCCCGACCATATAAGAGATGAAATGCCTCTCTCAATGCTGACTTGATCCAACTTGAGATACCTAAACTGATGATTTTCTGTCCTAGGATCATCTCATGAAGAATATCACATGTATCAATACCATTGACTTCCTTCAGCTACCGGCTGCCGGGCACTCAACACCAGTATTCCTACTACCATCACCAAGTATTAGCTATTATTATCTTGGAAGCTACCCACTACAAAGGCTTTATGAAGAACTCCATAATATATGGGAATTTAAAGATATAACACTATATCCTTAATTTCTAGTCATAATCTCCAATTAAAGGTCCATGCTTTGAAGAAAATACCTCTAACCATTTATAAATACTATCAAAAACGTGTAGTGAAACTAATTGATTACTATTAAATAGTCATGATGCCCTACTATAACTATAAAATCCCATGAATGTGAACTGATTATAATGTGGCCAGATAAAACTCCTCCATAAAGATAAACTTGAAATAGGACTAGGAGAGAGTTATCTCATGATTTTAATGAGTCTCCAAACAAAACCTTCATTTAATAGAGATTTCCACAAGATTCACCACATAGACAACCATCTTATTTGTAGGTGTCCTAAAAAGGTGGAAAACATATGAGAATGCCTCAGACAGTCCTCAACTACCTGGTGATCTGGATCACCTAGAAACTAGGGAGGTCTCTGCCTCTATAACTGATATAGTGTTCTCATCTTATTTTTATCCTATTCTGTTACTACTGATGCAAACAACTACCAAATGGGTGGGGGCATGTCATGAATACACCCATAGCTACCACCTCTTATATAGGAACATGCACCAAATCATCATTACTCAATAGATTTTATACATGATCATTTTATGGAATCCAAGTTGGTTGTCTTCATAGAGGAATCCTACAAAAAACAAGTTGCACCATAGTCAATGAATAAATATGGAGAGCTAACTCAAGAATGAACTCGAAGTGACAAACTATTCCTATATGATACAAGTACCAATATTTTCCCCTCAACTAGTGCATATGTCTACCAAGTTAACAAGTAGGTTATCGCCATCTTGGTGACTAGATATATCATCTTCCACACCAACACTAGATTCTCAAGACTGAAATCCATACTCGAAACTCTTTAAATCTTTTCTTGTAAACCACAAACCAAACCACATAGCAAGAAAAAATTCCAAACTATAGTCCTAGTGTTGAAACACCTAATTTGATACCATCATGTCATGACCTGACCCACTGGGGGCCCCCATTCTGGTGATAAACTATGTGGTACATCCCCAATACCACCATTAATAGGCCAGGGGCTGGTGACCCGCACCAATAGGCATATCTCACATATGGGGGGCATCTTCCTAAGTACCTAGACAAACACACACATACACAAACATCTTTAAGCACATAAAATGATTAAAGTAGATTATAAATGATACCAATACATAATTAAATAAATAATGTCACAACCAGAGTGTGAAAAAATTACCAAAATCAATAAAGGGTCCAAAAACACCTAGAAAATAGGCCTTGATGTATACTTGAAATGGCCAATATTAGTTCTAGAGAAGTCCGACTACCTGAGAAAATTTGAATCCTTGGTCATTTATCAGCACTAAAAAAGCATTGATAAAGTGGTCCTTAATCAGTGCTTAAAAAAGCACTGATAAATGGGTACTTTATCATCACATTTTAAAGCACTGATAAAGGATCACATTTATCTATGATTTTATTTAGTGCTGCTAAAAGTCCTAATTACAAGTGCTTGCAGATGTGCTAATAAAGGGTAATTTTATTATTTCTTTAAAATTCACTAACAAATGGATCCTTTATTAGTACTTTTAAAAGGGATGATAAAGGGCCATACTATAGTGTTCTAGAATAGCACACTTTAGCACTAGTGAACTATGATGTAACAACACACCACATCACCAAAAACATATGATATATAAAAAAACTACTAAGATGGAATTTAAATGAAATAAAATGTACAACACAAATACAAGAAAAAAACACTATATTATAGAAACATCAAACACTTTTTATATAATTACTTAAATAAAAATTATTAAAAAAATTAAAAAGTATTAATGCCCCTTGGTCTTTTAATCCTATCTCTGACTCATGCTATTGCTAAAAAAACCACCATTTCTCAAGAAAAATAACACACCTATATAAGAAAAAAATTCTAATGTTTGTAAAAATAAAAATAAATTAATTAATAGAAAGTATTAATTTAAATAAAATTGATGTCAATTTTATATAAAAAGATGCACTTGGTGTAATATCTGTCACACCGTGCGTCGGATTGAGGAGCGGATAATTCCTATATGTCTTAAATGACTTGTGTACCATTTTACTAAATTATTAAAATAATACAAATGTGTTTTCTCAGTTTAGAGTATGTCAATAGTATTTTTAATAAAATGTCAATTTAAACTGGAAACACACACTTTGACTCATTCCGATCACATCGTGTAATGGTTTAGTATTAAACTGATTCATACCTAACATAAATGGATTATTACATTTTTTCTAAATTATCATGAAAATACTATTGTGTTTGACCAGTTTTTAAGGAGGGAAAAATTTTGAACAAAAATGTCAACATTAAAACGACAACTAACAATTTAAATCATAACTGGAACATAGTGTATCATATTGAGGTGCAAATGTTTCATACATATAGAAAATTACTTATGTATCATTTTTATAAAGTATAAAAACACTAAAAATGCATTTTATTGGTTTTGAGGAGGTCATTTTTCCATTTTACTAAAACTAATGTCAATTTTAAATAAAAATACACACTTTGAGTCATACCGATCACACGGTGGGTTGGATTTAGGTTCAAAAGATTATTAAACATCTAAAATGACATATTTATAATATTAATATAGTATCAAAATAATCCTAATTCATTTTCTCAGTTTTTTGTATGTCAGTTGTCTTTTATTACTAAAATTCCATTTTAAATTGGAAACACACACATTAACTAATTATAATCACATCGTGTATCAGTTTGATGCAAGACAAATTTATAAATATAAAAAATTATATATGAGAAATTTTACTAAATTTTCTTGAAATCCCATGCATGTTTGATTAGTTTTCCATGTGTAATACTTTTAGAATTAAATATCAATTTTAAGCTAATAATGGAGAAATTGAGTCATACCGCGAACAACATGAATTAGAGTTTAGTGTGTATGATCCCTGCAAATCATAAATGATTTATGGAAAATTTTATTAGAGTATCAAAACAATCATAATTTGGATTCATGGTTTTTAGTAGGTCAGTAGTCTATTTTACTAAAATTATTATCAATTTTAAATAAAAAATGTAATTGGGTCAAATTGGTCAGACCATGCATCAGATTGAGGTGCAGCTGATAACTACATGTCTCAAATGACTTTGGTATCATTCATATCACATCATATATTGGTATGACATGAGAAAAAATCATTCACATAAAAAAAATTATGAATAGATTCCCTAAATTATCATGAAAATCCCATCATGTTTAATAGATTTTTAATGAGTTACACTTTTTATTGTAAAATGTTGATTTTATACTAATAACGATCACATTGAGTCATACTAGGAACATCATGAATCATATTAAGGTTCATTTGATTCCTACACATCATAAATGACTTATGGATCATTTTATTAATTTACAAAACAATATAAATATTTTTTTCCTATTTTTGAGTATGTTATATTTTATTATTAAATTAATGTCAATTACAAATAGAATGGTGTACGTGGAGGCATTCCAGTCACACCATGTGTTGGATTGAGGTGAGGCTGATTCAAATATATCCCAAAGACCCAAAAAATCCTAAAAATCACTTTTACCATGATTTCCATAGACTTTATTCATCTAACTTCCAAAAATTCATGATAAACATCCAAAAAAACCACCTCAACAAGAAAAAAGGATCGACCTATATACGAAAATAATTATTATATGAGTAAAAATGAATAGAAATAAATGAAAAATAAATATTAAATACTACTAAATAATAAAATAATTATTATATGATTTTACTAGGGAAAGATCAATATTATCCCAATGATTGATAAAATGCATCATAGTTGCTCTTCCTACAAAATGGGTGAAAGAAAACAATTGTTATGTGAGTAATATTAAAAGAAAATAATTTAAACATAAATATGAAACAATAATTTAGATTGTTTAAATCTAGTAGAAAACATATAATATTAGGTGAGAAAACATATATATCATATAATATTATGAGGAAAAACAGAGTATTCATAAATTTAATTTAGATCTTTGAAAAGCATTCCCTTCATTGATGTTTTTTCTTTTAATAGATTGGTAACATCATCATATGAAGAAGAAATTGTCTCCATGAGTAGTCAAAAATTTAATTTAGATTATTTTTATCTATTAGAAGACATATAATACTATGAGGAAAAACCTAGTATATTAAAAAACACTTTTACTTTCTCATTTTAATATTTTTTTATAGGATTTGAGGATTTGGTTCCTCTATCGAGAATAAAAATCCCCTATTTTTGGCCCCTAAAAAGTACTAGATATTTTTTACACTGGGAATGGAATGAACTTATTATGATATCCCAATTAACAGGTAATTATTGAATGAATTTTGAGCTCACCCAACATATATTTTATTCTCTAGTAGGAAAATCACCCAATTCACCTTCATGATGCATGTCTCTTCAACTTTCACTACACTTATATTGTCAACCCATTTATAATAAAAAATCAGCAATTGGAATGTTGTATAATACAATTTGTATATCTATTTGAAAATGAGAAAATATGACATATTTTCATGTATTGTATTTTTATCCTAGGATCCATATATGTGCATCACTTCATCCACAAGAATAACAAAATAGTTTGGCATCATACTATAGTCATCAATTTCTTTTTATAGAGAGTATAACCATTGATTAAAACCCAATTTAAGATAAAAAATTCATTCAGTCCCTTGGATATTGATTGAGTCATTAAATAATTGAATTCAGATGTTTAGATAACTCCTTATAAATTTGATATTGGAATCATCCTATAAAATGAGGATTATGTGAATTTTATAGCCATCCTTTATCCCTTGAATGATTAAATTCTCTAAGAATTTATTTCTAGGCTTCAATGTATGGATCAAAATATTCACTATTATGGAAAATTTAAAGGTATACTTTCTTCTGCTCTATCAAGGTAATTGTAAAAATATCTCATCTGGAAATACCTTCTCTCATAAGGCTTTTTCTGTCATAAGAATTTTGGAAACTGATGTTGTCTACATTTGATAGGTAATCAGTACAAAATTCAATAGCTTCTTCAAAAATATATCATTCTGCAATAAAACCTTCTCACTAACTTCAATTATTTACATACCCATTCAAAATCATCATATACCATTCAATATGGCACATCTATCTACAATGGATAGGACAACATAGTTGAACCTCTTTAACAAATTGAACCATTATGTGGACTATTATATCAAAGAATGATATTGGGAAGAATATCTCTAATTCACATAATATGACCTTTAGCTCTTTATTCATGGTGGGAAACATTGTCGGGCCTATAACGTTATTATATATGACTTTGAAAAAATAAGTATATTCCCTTTAATTTATGTCATAAATTTTAAGGTAGAATTCAATAGAATGAAACAAGAATTGAATATTGCATTATAAAAAGACACTCATGTGATTTTATTCCTTGTAAATATAAATTCACTTCTACAAATCATGTTTTTAACAACACTAGAATCACCTTTTATCAGCGCTGATGACCTTAGTGTGGTTAGAAGCCCATGAATTTTATCGGCACTAAAAAAGTGCTAATAAAGGGGATATTTATCAGCGCATATAACAACACTGATAAAGGTAAAATTTATCAATGCTTTTGAAAGTTCAAATAAAAGACCCCATTTATCTGTTCATTCATTTAACACTAATAAAGTGCTCCTATAACCTCGCTTCTGTCAACACTAATAGAAGTATTATTTATCAATGATTTTTAATGAGATGATATAGATAGACTTTATTTTCCCATTCACACAAGCCTATAAATGAAAAATTTATCAGCAAAGTTAATAGCAATGATAATGGTGAGAACTATAGTGTGATGCAACAACACACTACATACCTAGAAATAGGTGTAGTGTGCAGCAAAAATACGATGCATCAGTATAAATAGAAAAACAATTACCCAAATAAGACACAAATACTATATTTAATAGAAATAAAATTTCTAACAAAAATACATGGAAATAGAAAGAACAATTATATAGAATGTCAATTTTTATTTTTGATTAAAATAAATGTCACATTTGATTAAAAACAGCACACATGGAGTCCTACTGGTCACACTATGTGTCATATTATGGTGTGGTTGATCCCCACACATCACCAATGACATATGGATAATTTTCAAAGAAGTACCAAAACAATATGGATGCATTTTCTCTGTTTTGAGTATGACAGTTGTTTTTATTAACATTAATGTAATTTTTAAATAAAAAAGATGCATTTGGGGTCATACTAGTCACACCGTGCATGGGATTGATGTGCCAATGATTGATACACATCCCAAATGACCCATGAATAATTTTTATAATTTTTCCAAACAATCATAATGTGTTTTCTTAGTTTTGAGCATGTTAGTTTCTTTTTGATTAACATTAATTTCACTTTTTCATAAAAAGATACACTTGGAGTCATACTTCTCCCAACATGAATCATATTGAGGGTTAGCTAATCTATACACATCATAAATGACGTAAATTTCATTTTCATAAATGATGAAAACAATATGAATGTGTTTAATCCTTTTTGAGTTTGTCAATTAATTTTTTGATTAAAATGAATCTCAGTTTTGAATAAAAATGATGTACATGGAGTCATACCAGTAACACTATATGTTATATTGAGGTGAAGCTAAATGATATATGTCCCAAATGACTCATGGATAATTTTCCTAAACTATCAAAATAATCAGAATGCATTTTCATAGTTTTGATATGTCTTTTATTTTTATTTTTTGATTAAAATTTATGTCATTTTGGAATAAAAAGGCACACTTGGAGTCATACCAGTCACACAGTGCGTCAGATTCAGGTTTGGATGATACCCACATGTCATAATTGATCTATTTGTTATTTTAAAAAAATAAACAAAACAATATTAATGTGTTTTCATGGTTTTGAGTATGTCAGTTGTTTTTTTATTAAAATGAATGTTAGTTTTGAAAACAAAGATGCAGTTGGAGTCATACAGGTGAAAGTGTTTTTTGGATTGAGGTAGAGCTAAATTCTACATGTCCCAAATGACTCATGAATCATTTTACAAAATTATCAAAACAATCAGAATGATTTCTCTTGGTTTGGTGTGTTCTGTTGTTGTTTTTTGATTAAAATTAATGTTACTTTTGAATAAAAATACACATTTGGAGTCATATCAGTCATAATGTGTGTCAGATAGAGGTGTGGTTGATCCCTACAGCTCAAAAAGGATATATAGATCATTTTATTAAAGTAATAGAATAATCTAAATGTGTTTTATTAATTTTTTGTATGTCAGTTTTTTTATTAATATGAAGGTCCATTTTGAGTAAAAAAGAAGCACTAGGAGTTATACCAGTCACACCATGCGTCATATTGATATGCTGTTAACGGATACACATCCCAAATGACTCATGTATCATTGTACTAAATTATCAAAACAACCAGTTTGAATTTTCATGTTTTTGAATATGTTAATTGATTTTATGATTAATATTAATGTCATATTTGAATAAAAAGATGCACTTGGAGTCATATCGGTCACATCGTGAATCAGATTGAGGTGTAGTTGATCCCGACACATCACAAATGATGTGTGGATCATTTTACTAATGTAAAAAATACCAATCTGAATGCCTTTACCCAATTTTGACTATGAATGTTTTTTGATTAAAATGAATATTAATTTTGAATAAAAGGGAGCACTTGGAGTCATATTGGTCACACTGTGTGTTATATTGAGGTCTGGCTGAATGATACAATGCCCAAATGACACATGGATCATTTTCCTAACGTATCAAAAAAATCAAAATGATTTTTATCTTGTTTGAGTATTTCGGTTGTTTTTTTGATTAAAATGAAAGTCATTTTTTAATAAAAAAGAGGCACTTGGAGTCATACCAGTCACAATGTATGTCAAATTGAGGATTAGTTGAACCCTACACATCAAAAATTATCTATGGATCATTTTATTGATTTAACGAAACAATATGAATTCATTTTATTGTTTTTTAGTATGGCAGTTGTTTTTTTAAAATGAATGTAAACTTTGAATAAAACATATGCACTTGGAGTCATATCGGTCACACCGTGTGTCAGATTTAGGGGTTTCTGAATGATAGACGTCCCAAATGAATCAAGGAACATTTTACTATTGTATAAAAAATTCAGAATACATATTTCGAGTATTTTAGTTGTTTTTTTGATTAAAATTAATGTCACTTTTGAACAAAAAAGATGAACTTGGAATCATATATGTCACACTGTGCGTCAGATTGAGGTGCAATTGAATTCTATGCATCCCAAAAGCATCATGTATCATTTTCCTAAAGTATCAATTAAATATGATATTTTTCCTCAACTTTCAGTAAGTTAGTTTTTTTGATTAAAATTAATGTCAGTTTTGAATAAAAAGACACACTTGGAGTCATACTGGTCACATTGTGCATCTGATTGAGGTTTGGTATATCCTTTCACGTCAAATGTCACGTATAGATTGTTTTCCTAATGTACCAAAACAATATGAACACATTTACTCGGTTTTAAGTATGTCCGTTGATTTTTGAATAAAATGAATGTCAATTTAGAACAGAAAATATTCACTTTGAGTCATACTTATCACACCCTGAATCATAATGAGGTACAACTGAATTCTATATATCAAAAAAGACATGTTGATTTTTTTCATAATGTATAAAATAATCAGAATTCTTTTTCTTGGTTTTGAGTATTTAATTTGTTTTTTTCATTAAAATTAATTTCACTTTCGAATAAAAAATATGCACTTAGAGTCGTACCGGTCACACAGTGGATCGGATTAAGGTTTTGCTGATCCCTAAATGTCAAAAATTATGTACATATCATTTTCCTAAAGTAACAATACAATTTGAAATTATTTTCATGGTTTTGAGTGTGTCAGTCGTTATTTGTTTTTAAAATGAATGTAAATTTTGAATAAAAAAGATGGACATGGAGTCATACCGGTCACACTGTGCATCATATTGAGGGGCTTAGGATTAATACACATCCCAAATGACTCCTGGGTAATTTTCCTAAAGTATCAAAATAATCACAATATGTTTGATTGTTTTTTAGTATGTTAATTTGTTTATTAAAATTAATGTCACTTTTGAATAAAAAATATGAACATGGAGTCATACTGGTCACACCATGCATCACATTGATGTTTGGATGTATTCTACATATCTTAAATGAGTCATGGATCATTTTAATAAAATATGATAATAATCCAAATGCATTTTATCAGTATTGAGTACACCTTATGTATTTTTTACTAAAATTTTATTTTAAAAGGGAATGATTATCAATTTCTCTTATCTTGAGTGACAAGTGATTTATGCACCTCTAAACAATTTTTCTCCAAAACAAAAATCATGCTATGACCCTTATTATACTTAATTTCCCAATTTTTTTTAAATCCATAGCTTCATATCCTCCTCAGTATTGCTCTCCAGCACAGTCTTCACCTTTGACCCCTCCTCCATGTTGGTCTTCAACTCTGACGTTGTCTCCACATTCATCTCTTCCTTCAACTCCACCCCCACCACAGTCTCTGCGTTGTGCTAACAATGTTTTTGTTTGCAGGTCATTGCATTGAAAAAAATTACTTCCTCCTTTAATCTTATCTTTGAGAAATATATTAAGAATAATATATAAACATTCTGACACTAATTTATTACACCCCAAGTATTTTTCGATTGTAATAACTCATACAAGATCACAAACATAGCATGTAATTGCGTAAATTTATTTTTTGTATATATTATAACAAAAAAGTGTGATCCCCACTCATCTCTAAAAAATGATTTCATCATTTTAATAACTCTTCTGTCGGAAATCATGATAGTACTGAGAAAATATAAAAAATCAAAACATTATGGAATAAATATAATGAAATTTTAATTACAATCAGAAATTAACTATATGGGATGCTAGTTTTTTCATGCTATATGATTTCTCTCATAAATTGTCATAGATAATATCCAAAATCAATTTTATTATCTTGCTTCATACATTGTAGAAACATTGATCAAAATAAAGAAACCCTTTTTAAATGTTTTTATAGTTATATCTTTGAATATATAACTTAATTTGATTATGTTTTTAGTAATCCATAGGATTTTGAATTTCAAATTCCAACCTCATCCCATGATTTAGCCATTATTTAGATACCACCCTATTATAATTTTTTTTATAACACAGACTAAAAAAATTATTAGGAGTTTATTTATAAAAGCATGATTGTATTGTTTTACATATTCACAATACACATCATGTGTGGTGAGTTGGTTGAATGTCCATGCATTGAATCTATAAAATAAAAAGTCGGGGTGCCTTTATTGATTTCTATAAGCATCCAGTGCTTCCTAAAAAGCAAAAGCAATTATGTAATGGAAAAAATAAAAATATATTTATGTGATTTGATCGTAGAGTTTACCTTTACATTGAAGGAATAAAAATGTGTCTATCATCTGATAATTGTTATATTAAACTCTTGGAGTAACCCATCTATTTACATATCTATTTCCTTCGAATCGGTTGTAATTTCTACTATTGAAATTGTACTTGTATTAATGAACCCAAATCGTTCTTCATGAAATCATCACTTTATATAGTTGTAATATAATTGACTATACAAAACATGAATAGTTATTAACATTAATAAACATATTTAGCTCACTATTTTTACACATTTATAAAGAAAATGTACCTTATGATTTATTCATAACTGAGATTCCCAAACATTCATGCTTGAGAATCTCATTTACAATCTCGAGACCAATTACATCCATAATGGAAACTCTAATTATTTCTTCTTCATAGTTTATGTAATACACAGTTTATCATTAAATGTTGACTCTACATGATGTTATAATGTTAATAAATGTTTCTCTGGAATTGGAAGAGAGAAGGTACCCTCAGAAGTTTATTTTGTTTTCTTGGATGTTTCAGTAGATTTTTTTGATTCAAACTTTCATTTCTTCACTGATTTATTCAAATGTAATATCATACATCACTTCAGAGCTTCTTTCATAAAATATTACATGCTTTTTCATATGAATTTTTTTGTTAAAGTCATACCCCATGTATGTTTATATTATTAGGAAACCATTCTATGAAATCTCAAATAGCATCTTGGACTATTATAATATTGGATAATCAAATGGAACTGGGAACTCAGAAATAAGGTCATAAGATACGTCAATTCCCACTTTAATGTGATATTTTTGGAGGGGTTGATTTTGTAGTTGTTATCTCAGGATATTATACATTGTACCTCTCTCAACATGGCAGTACGTGGGTGTTGAAAGATAAAAATCACATACAACTACACCATACATAATATTATTAATATAAAGTTATCAAATGTTGTTTTATTCACATTTAGTATAAATAGTAATGAAAATATTGATTACACAGGGTATGGTTTTGGGTGAATGAATAGCCTCAATGTTAGTGGGTTCATTTAGATCATGTGTGGATCTTTGATCTACCGCCGGTTCACTTTGATCTGTTCTTATACATTGGTCATCCAAACTAGACCACAAATAAATATTTTTTAGCGAGTATATTTGTGTCTTCATTCATCACATTATATTATATGTATCTTAATGAGGTTTTATATTCTTGAAATATTTTTTAGGAGAGACTCCAAAACCTAATCCTCTAACACTGCCGTGTTGTTCAAGCTACTTCAATGCTATAGAAAGTCACTTTTCTTCTAGTGCGACCATTTCTAATTCCAATTTCAAAACCATATAAAAATAAATATGAACATATTTATTTAAAGTAATATTTTTAAAAATCATAAATAATTTCAATTGTGTCATACATACACATGGTCCATATTCTATTTTTTTGTTTTCGTAACTAATATACCATCTTTGTTTATCTGAACCTCCTTCTATAACACATGACGTGGGATGGAAGTGGATTCATATTTTGATTCATCAATATTCATATTATCAAAGGAACATATGTTGTTTCATTTCACATAATTAAACTTTTATTTTTTATTTAAAATAGATATAAATTTCTTCTCTAATGAAGTGTACCCCATCCTTCCTTTACAATGGGGGCACAATGGTTTTAATTCACACTCTCCATTTTCAGAATCATTTTAGTATTTTATAAATTAATATTTTTTAATCATGTTGGATAAAATAAATAATGTCAAATAATATATTATCGACTACAATGAACCAGATGTGATTTCTCATTGCGACAATTATTGAAAGGAGTCCATATTTCCTGCTTTATAATGTGTTCACAACAAAGTGGTGGGTGAGGATTTATTTTCCCCTCATATTCCCTATGATGTAACTTACTAAGAATATTCCAGAAGCCTCTATGATCTTTTGAAGAAGCCATTAAGAAATAGTTATTTTCAAAATATTCTAAAATAAATGATTTATTCAAAGAATTATTAAAACTAAATCAATATTTAATTATAAATTTTTTTACTTTAATAGATAAATATATTGTAACATTTCCATTATATATTTCTGAAGTATTTCTTTTGTTATAGATTGGATACAGTGCCCTGAGTAACTATATATCGATGAATTCATTATCATTGTGTCCCCATGATAACTTATAAATGTATTCCTCTTGTGGTCAATAAGATGGAAGTGTTAATTCCCAGAAAACTAAAAAATTTATACCGTGACTTATTGCATTGATAATTTTATTGAAAACTATGTTGCTTCATCATTCTTGTTTTTTTCTTTTTTTTATGAACATGTTGTAGATCCCCTAATAATTCCTCAGTTTCATCATCAACTGTTTGATATTTCTCGGGATTGGCAACATCATCATTTTCTGTATTCATTGTCTTCATGAGAAGAAAAACATTTAATTTCTTTTGAATAGAAACAACACAATACACTCCATGCATAAAAGTCTACAAATTCATCCATTTTCATGGTAATTTTTACTGTCTTAAACTGAGATATAATAATTTAATACTATAGTACAACTAACCTTCACCACATTTATTTAATCCATCATTAAAAGATTGATTGTCTTCCGTATCTTGATGATGGACTTGAGGCTACTAATTCCCTATTTCAAACTAGCCTTCCTACCATCACTGTTCGGGATGTATGTCATTAATGTTCTTTGAAACCACAATGATGTGAGGAAATCTAGATTGAATGAGGGAGTCCAATCCATCATCAAGAGATGGAAGAAAATCAAGCATCTAAGGATTAAAGTGTCTAAGAAACAAACACCAACAAAATAACTCAAAAAGAATCCTAAATTTAGGAGGAATTGGAATAACTCCACTATAAAAGAATTGCAGAAATGAATCTCACCCCACCAACATTGGACATCACTTTTGTCCACTCAAGGATTCCTCACCTTCCAATTTTGGATATTTTTTTAATCCACCATAGGATCCCTCAAATAACATTCCTCCCTTAAAAGGGTGAATTTTTCATCCTATTATTAGTATTGATATATAATTTTATTATTCTTATAAATGAAATTAATCTATTCAATTCAATAATAATTTTTTATTATGATATATTACCATAAAATCTTAGTGGGGAACTAGAGATTCATCCCATCATTGAAAATAATACTACCTAGCATGAAAAAGATCTATAATTACTTATATTAATGTCCTACATTACAACAGAAAATGATATCATCGGTTGTAAAATATAATATTATAGAGAGGTATCCCTAAAAATCAATCAAATTCTATGATGAAACATTAATAATACGCCATGAATGGTTAATGTTTAATAGTAATCTTGAATTAATTAAAAAACTATCACAACATGATTCATTAAAATAATTTTTGGAATGTGACTAATTAATTAATTATTTTTTTTATTTCAATTAAAAATTATTCAAAAAAATCATAAATTTAAATAACCCATTTTATAGTTTTACAATTTACAAAAATCATAAAATTCACATAACAAGTTATAATATTTTTTACAATTACCTTGCTCCCTATATTTTCATCACCCATAAATTTTGGCCACAACATAGTATCCCATAATCATCTAATCCCTCATAATTAAGCAGTTCGAATCTATAATCTAGTATATAAAAAGATTTTTTTGAGAAACTACCAATAATTTAGAACCATATATTATTCAAATAAAGAGAAAAAAGAGGGGTTATGTGAGGTTTACTTATTAATGTTGAGAGTAGTGTAAAACATATTTGTGTGTCTCAAGGAAAAAATGGACTGGACACTCAAATACATATGGAAGGATAAGATGAAATAAAACCACATTCATTGTCTTTTCATAGCAACGAGAAGAGATGTAGGGTTTTTCATGTTTAAAAATAGTGAAAAAACACAAAATGTGGAATCCAAAATATCAAACAATGATAGAGGAAGAGTAGGAAATAACAGACAATGGATTTATGCCTTGATTATTCTGAGGGAACGTAGAGGAGTCACACCTAAAGCAGACGAGTTCTGTGAGAGTTTGAGAATCGCGAATAACTGAGTCATGGTTAGGGTTTTTTAAATATATCGGAGACACTTTTAACAGCGCTTTAAGAAGAGCTCTGATGAATATCACATTAATTAGGACAAATATATAAGCCCTTATAAAAGGAGTATTTATCATTTATTTTTTAGCAGTAATTAATATCAAAATTTATCAGCACTAAAAAGGCCACAATAAAAGGCATTTTTATTAGCGATAATTTTTTAGCATTGATAAATATGTCTTTTAATAGTGTTAATAAAGCACTGATAAAGATTTATCTTTATCAACGCTACAAAAGTGATGTTAAAAGTATTGTAATTTTAATTATTTAAATAATTTTATAATAATTTTATAATTATTTAAATATATATAATTATTTTTTTATAATTATATAAATTTTTATTTGTCTATAATAATGATTTATATATAATAATGATTTATTTATAATAATGATTTATTTATAATGATTATTAATATAGTAAATATACATTTATAGATGTATTTATTTCAAAATATTTATTTGAAAATTTATTTGTAACATTATTAATGGATATATAATCTTAAATACATGCATTTAAAAAATGAGTGAACTTGAAAATTTCCAAATTAGTACACTTTACAAATACTGAAAGAATGGATAAGTTATATTAATTAAATACAAGTTATTAAACATATATATATAAAATTACTGAAGTGGGTGAATACACAATTAAAATAATACAACATAGCAATATATATATATATATATATAAATATATAATAAAAAAGATAGAAATCAAAAATGAAATAAAAATAAAAACATTAAAAATGAATACCATAACTGTAGTATATTAAAAAAAATATGCCAATTAAAACCATAATATATATTAAATGTATCACATTATAATTACATTCTAAAATATGTTAAAATTTTAATAAATTATATAAATACTATGTGTATGTGTTTCTATATATTGTGTAATATATTTGTGTGTGCGTTTGTGTATAAAAATTCATTAACATATGTATATCCATGTCTCTGTGTGTGTTTTTTTTTAAATAACAAAAGACATTTAATATAGGTTTAATTGAAAATCAAAGAAGCTTAAAAACGAATAAGATATTAATATGTTTTTAATTAAAATAATATATATTATAGTAATTCATTTTATATATCTATATTTAATATTTAATATTTATTAATATTTATAATCCATATATATGTATATGAAATATATCCATTTTTTTCAACAATTATTAAAATAAAAAAAGAGTTCATATTTTTCTTAATTTATTCTTTCTATTTTTATTGGTCTTATTTTTCATTTTTTACGGACCTTTATCCATTCAATAAAAGAACTGATGAATTGAAACTTTTATCAGTGCTAAAGAAGTGCTGATAAAGGAGACCTTTTATCAGTGCCATAAATAAAGTTTTGATACATTTTTCCTTTATCAATGCCAAAATAATTAACTTATAAAAGTAACCTTTTATGAGTGCTTAGAAGGAAGTGCTGATAAAGGGTACATTTTTGCATCACTTTTTGTAGCCCTGATAAATGGATTCCTATATCAGCGCTTATTTTTGCACTGATAAAGATGGACTTTGTGAGTGATTTTTTCGAGCACTAATAAATGATAGATCTATTATAGGTGTGTTTTGTAGCAATTATTAGTCATTGACATGACATTATTTATATTTAATTAATACCACTGTAGAACTTTTAACTATTAAGAAAAAGGATAATTTCCAAATATTCCTATTTGGATATAGTGTACGCTGATGGAGGAAGAAATGTCTACCTTTTACCCTTCACTAGTGCCAAATATTCCATTATCCACATTTTAATCAAGTCCAACCAAGCTTTGATTCTATATTTCATTTTCTTAGGAACATTTATTAATTTTCCAATAACACTGTCAAATAAATTTTTTCTACAAGCATGAAATCAAAAAAATGTCTGATATAGAAGAAATTAATATATTGTAATTGAATGAAAATTGACCCTTTCTTCCAAACTGATTTTTTATGTTTTTTGAAAATGGTTTACCAGAAATAGTGTCAATATATTTTACTTTAATGTACAGTTTATCAATCATAAATATATATGATGTTTTAACTTGTTCGATATTCCCATAGAATGATGTAATCTATGATAGTTATTTAGGATTTCAAGTTAAATGTTTATGATGTTCAAAAAACACATTTTTCAATGAATTATTTAACTGAACTATGTTTGGGAATTTTTCAAAAATGGGACACCCCAAAATTCCAATAATTCTATATCCTAATAAATTTCTGTAAGTGGGGATGTCATTTATCATCCCATACAACATGGATCTTAATGTGAATTATTTACTTCTATGAGCATCATAAATTGTAACTCCAATATCCCACATTAATTTTAGATCATTGATCAATGGTGCCAAAAAAATCAATATCATTACTAGGTTTCTTTAGTCTAGATATAATAAGAGACAACAGAATGTATTTGTGCTTTATGCATAACCATAGAAGTGTTTTATAATTTAACAACATTGCGGGTCATGTACTCTTAGTACTACTATATACACCAAAAGGATTTATTCCGACTGTATATAACGCAAGATGAATGTTTCTAACCACATTTCAAAATTCAATATGCTCATATTCAATTTTCTTCCATTGAGGAGAATCTTCTGGATGATGTAGGATCCCATATTCAATTATTGTATTGGCCTTCCATGTAAATTGTCTCACAGTTTCATTACATCCATATTGTCATATAAAGAGTGGAATGGTAGGAAACTATCATACATATTTTGAAGGACCCGATTCATTTTTCATGTCTCGATCTACAACACACTTAGGGAAATTTATGAGTTATTTATGGTCCATATGAAACAATATTCAATAATTTGGATAAGAATTTATTTTTTAGAGATCATTCCAATTGCTTATAAAATTTTCTTAGCATCATATGTTTGACATGGTAGTTCATTTTCTTCTGGTATCTTATCATTCCTGAGACCAAGAAATTATGCAAATTTGGTGTCACTCCATCCGTTATAAGCTTTAAAATTATATATCTTTAATATTTCTGACAATTTTGGGTATTTAGTACAACCAATATACAATGGTTTCATGGGACAAATTTTTAAATCCTAAAAAAATGTTGAGTAGACACAAATATTACCTTCAATTTCCATTTTCATTCCTTCCATGTGATTTCCATCACCCTTTACATTGGTATTCATATCAAATTATCCATAAACATTTTTATCATCCCAATCAATGACCATATTCAATTATCCCCCATGTTTAGCCCAATATTTTTCTCTCCAATCTATTTTTTGAAAATTAAAATTTTCTACCAACTCTTTCATACTAATTTTTCTTGAATAACAATAATGTAAACACAGATAATGGATTTGACAAGGGTCGTATGCATGCTCTCTTGTAAGCATGATAAACTCTTTAAATATGAATTCATAGGATTTTGTGAACTGATTATCATGCATCCATTTTCGATTCATATCCATCCTATTGGGTTAAAGAAATAATAATTTTGTATAATAAATAAATCAATAAACATTATATAATCATTATTAAAGGTGAATATTTTAGAAAAATCTAATAAATAAAAATAAGAATTTGATTATTTAAAATAATTTTAGTATGTTGGAGAAAATGGGTAATTCAATTTATGAAAACAATTAGTTGACTATGGATGGTGTTATCCTATGAATTCATTAAAAGATAAAAATTATATATGACTGTCGTGCTCATCAACTCATCTCCCAGAAATTTATTATTGCATTTTGTTGTTTAACCCAAATACTCCATAACATAGGTACGTGATAATTTGTTTATTGAAATTATCTAAGAAGTAGTCATTCATGGGATAGATAATTATCAAAGTAGTATAAGAATCATAAAATAGATGTGGTATGAGTTTCAAGAAACAGATTTCAATAATAACTATTCAAGAGATGTAGGTGATATGGATGATAGTTTTCTATAAAAGAGATGGGGGGTGAGTTTCAAGTAACAAATATCAACAATATTTATTGTTTGATACATATCATGTCTTTCTAAAATCCCCTAAAAACTGAAAATATAATATAGGAAAATAAAGACTAATAAGAAACCCAAATATGATTAACAAGAATAAAAACTCTCATTAAATCAACTAGAAGACATAAAAATTTGTTGATGATTTTTTTAATAAATAATTATTTATTTCATTTACATGGATAATAATCAAGGATTCATAGGTGTGGAAACAATACATGTAGACCTAAATTGATTAATACCTAAAGGTAATTTTGAATATAATAAATTTCATAGCATCCACAATATTGTTTTTTTGAAAAAGTGAGGTTGAATCCTAAGGAATTATTACATATAAAATTAATGGTATATCATATATTTGAAAAAATATCAAGACACATAGGATGTCATATCACCACAATAACCCATACCATAGATCATAAGGAGGTCGTCACAGCAGATCTACCAATTTGATTGATTCTAGAGAGGTCATATAATACACATTGACACGTCTTTGAGATTCTAGGGAGATCCATTAAAAATATGGCATAATAGAATAATACAATTCAATAAGATATATCAAAAATAAGTCATAAAAACATACCAAACCATGCAACATATATCCCAGAAAAACTAGCCTCTACCGAGATAGTAGGACTCTCTTGAAGTTACATTTTCAATGTTCAATACCCTTATATCACTTAGAAATATATGTGGAAGTATAAAATTAACAGATCTATAAAGCTTCACCCCCATCTAAAGTCACTATTACACAAATATGAAAATAAATTGTCAGTTTAATACACGAAGAAGAAGTATCATTGGATACCCAACAACCATCATAGAAATTGATGCATACAAAATTATATAGATGAAAAAATGGTATTGGAATTATAACATATGATAAATTACCGAATTTATACAAAAAAATTATGATTCATCGACACTTTAACATTAATAAAAGATCTTCCCACAAATCCCCTACACAAATTCACAAACGTAATTGGGAAGTAAGGAGATGCTCGTATGCTCATGGAATGAATATGGAAAGGATTAAAATATTCGTGTCTCACACTCTAAAAATTAAAATAATGAAAATGGATTATCTTTACAGCTAAATCTCCAAAATGGAAAAGTCGCCACACTCGTAGTTTGAAAACTTCTTACACCACAACCACAACAATTTTTTTACACCCTGAGTTCCACAAGATAAAGTATAAAAATACTTGCATTCAAGACAAAGTAAAGAAGGGATGACATTTGAACCTTGCATTTTTTTGACTCTTGAGTCATTAAAAATTTTAATTTGAGACATAGATTTGTTTGAGCCATAATTCGTGCATTGATTCACCGAGGAGGAGCGTCGAAAGTGGGTGGCATCCGGGAAAATCTTAGGATATCACAATGGGTTCACAATTGGTAAGGGTTTCATATGTATATCAAGACAATTTTATCAGTTCTTAAGTAATAATCATTAACAAAAGTAATATTTATCATTACTAAAAAGTGATGATAAAATATAGTACTAAAGTTTTAGCACATATAATGATGGATTTTATCAACAATTTTTTTGTCACGACCCATCCTCCGGGCCTGTTCCGTGACTACCCCAAGCCCGCCTTCCATAGGCTAGGGGCTAGCGACTAGCACCAAAGGCGTAAATCCCTAAGTTAGGAAGACATTTCCTTTATAAAAGTAAACAAACACAACATAGTAGGCAACATGATGTAAACCCTAAGTAAAAATAAATACAAAAGAGTGTGCTAGAAAGTAAATGGGCTAGTATACAAACTCAACTTAACAACAAGTACATGTAAAAAGTGATAAACAGTTGAAAGTAAAGAGTGTCTCCTGGATCGTCCTCCGGGGATTCCTACCTGAAGGGTAGGTACAGATGGCCACCTCAGCATTCACGTCCGTCAGACTCCTCCATGTGTCGACTCATCGCAGGGTCTACCTCCGAGTACCATCCAGTCGTGGCGCTCTCATCCTCCATCAGCGTTGTTCGTCATCTGCAACCAACACAACAAGTTGTGGACATAGCCCGTGTAGGGGTGAGTATAACAATACTTAGTAAGGACCCCGAGACCCGCAAGGTCTCACAATATCCACTAAGGAGAAACAAAAGAAGAAAGATACAATCACGAAGTATCAACCAAGCCTACTTAGGTATATGACCATACATATACCTAATTTACCAAACTCAATCCGGGTACAACTCTCGAGCCCAAGCACAATCCAATTCCATGAAGGAAGTAAAGTCAGTCATCATGATGATAATGACTGAAATACATGAATTAGCTCACCCAGGTATGCCAAAATAGTAGAGATATATAGATAATCAGACGTAGCCACTGGATCATCTATGCTGTGGGACCAACACAGGATATAGGACCAGCTAATCCATCAGACCCACACAGGATACAGGACTATCTATCTCATCCGAGCTATCGAACACACATAGGATACAGGAGCAGCTAAGCCATCAGACCCACACAAGATACATGACCAGATATCTCATTCAAGCTATCAGTCCCACACAAGATACATGACCAGCTAATCCATCAGACCCACACAGGATACATGACCCACTATGATTCATCTGAGCTGTCGGACCCGCACATGATACAGGACCAGCTATTCTGTCAAACCCTCACAAGATACAGGAATAGAAGTCAGGTCTGCCGAGCCCACACATGATTCTGATACAGTAGTCATCGTCGTCGAACCCACGGAGGATTCCAGTACAGTAGTCGTCGCTGTCGAATCCACATAGGATTCTGGTACAGAAGTAGTCGCAGACAGCTCTAGGGTTCCCGCACACAGCACGCTCGATTCCGGGAGGTTCCGATCCTTGAGTCAAGAATCGATACATCAATGAAGTATTGAGTTGATGTATCCCAAAGTTCCGTCACATCAAATGAAACCCATCACGACAGACGACGTGTCAATCAGACGATCGATCTGAGAGTTTTTGGTTCTTCCGTTCCAAGGGCCCGATTGGATTTACGCTCAATCCAAACATGGATGTTTACCAATGTTATCCAAAAATCACAAAGAGTATCGCAAAAAGGACTGCCTCATCTCAAGGGTCTTAGTTCCATAGAAGGAACATTGATCGGACGTGTGGTCTTGAAGTTATTCACTTTTAAATGAAACAGGACAAGCCCGTCAAGCTCTGTTGGCTGGCGGTCGGACCGACCAGATTCTGTGGGTCTAACGCGGCTGGGGGTCGACCCGGCCTGGTTTGGCAGGTCTGTCCTAGCTGGGGGGTTTTCCCAACCCTGTGGGGTGTGTCCCACCGGTTGACCCAGCCCGCGGAGCGGGCCAGTCCGGTTCACCCGCTGCCGCCGAGCGGCGCCGCCTCTCCCTGCCCGGTCGGCCGAAGCCAGCAGGTTCTGTCCGGCGCCAGTGGCCCGCACAGTGGACCACTATTCCTGTCACGTGGCACCAAGCGGCTTCATGGTTTCCTTCATCTTGTCTAGAAGGAGGCTGGCCGGTTCGCCCGCCGAGCGGCCCACAGATTGAGGGCCGCGATCTTTTCCACAACGGGGCGCCAAGCGGTGTTGCAGTCTTCTACCTAGTTGTTCGTGGCTAGCTGATTCATCCAGCAAGTGGCTTGTGATTTCCGGTCACAGATCCCTCTGATGTGGGGCACCTACGTGTGTCGCGGTTCCAAATGGGCCATTCGGATTGGACGGCTGGTCATCCCGTGGACCAGGCGGCCCGAGTGGCCGCCGTTCACATCACGTGGCCGCTACTGCCTCCAGTTGTCGTCGCCTCTGGTCGCCACCGACTTCATTCTCTGTAGCCTCTTCCAACACCACCTCCATCACCAATACAATCAAAAATCAATGGAGGTTCGTCGGTCTGTGTTTTTTCAGCCTGTGCCCTCCGCGTTAGGAGATAAAAAATGGCCAAAGACGAACCAAATCATACATCAAGAAAATGGGTATAATTTTATTCATTGAAAATTATACAAGACCCCCTACTTTGATTCGAGGTTCGTTCTTTGTCGACGTCTTTGATTCGTTGACGTCAGGGTGCAACCGAGGAGGAAGCGTCGTTGTTGGAGATGTTCTTTGCAGACGACATCTTATGCCTTGATGCCATGGAAGAGGAAGGATGACAGGCGATCCTCATGGGCATCACCTCATGTTCTTGCCTCAATTGAAGAAGGTAGAAGGAGTTGATTCTCTTTCCTCGAGACGTGGGGCGTTCATCATTGAATAACTTCATTCTTCGTTGAGAGAAAAATATTCCACCAAAAATTTCTACCAAATCCTTCTCAAAGTTCCACCACCCCACTAAAGTAATAGACTCCCGATTATTTTATTGTTGACAAGATTTTAAAAATTCAAAAGCTAGAATTAAATTAATTGAATAAGTTCAATTCATTAATTAGTTGGTTGGAATACTAAATCAGAGGGGGAAGGTGGAGAGTTCCCCCAAAATAAATGTAGGGTGGTGGCCTCATTACTTCCAAGGGGAGTGCAAAGAGTTTAATGGCGGTTCAAGGAGTTAAAGGGTGTTACATGATCGTGTGGGACCCACCACTCAAATCCTCCAATGGGAGGTTCTGTGGGGTGTGGCCCCACCTCCAACTTCCCTTTGGTAGATTTATCCACCACATATATAAAATTTATGTAACACATTAATTTTATTTAATTTATTAAGAATCCCCAAAATTAACTTCCTCTCTCGACCAAACGAAACTGCGGTAGAGGTCTCCTTAAGCGAATACCAGCGCTACGAGTTCATCGGTGTCCTCCGATTTCAATTCCGAGTGTTGGTTCAAAATATAGAAAAACCTGCATGTACATTTACTGAACATACCCAAACAAAACTTCTGAAATTGATTCCAGGCACACCGGGCCTCAGAATCAGGCACTGTCAGAAACTGCGGACTTAGAAAATTCCAAAGAATTTAAGAAAAAAAAATTCCTTGAAATTTCTGGGTCTTTAAATTACCCCCACCTTAGGGATTTACATCCTCGTAAAGCTACAACACACACTAGGGAATCAATTGGGGGTACTGAGCACGCATCTTAGCCTCCCGCTCCCATGTGGTCTTGGGGAGGTTCCCGTACAGCCATCAAACACACACCAAAAGAATTCACCATCCACGAAGGACCCTCTTCTGTCGATCATAAATCTCCACTAGAACCTCCATGAAAGTTTCCCCATCATCAATGTACAACTCCTAGTGGTCGATGATGTGAGACAGGTCGCACACGTTTCTCCTCAGCTGAGATATGTGGAAGACGTCGTGCACCCGATGAAACTGAGGTGGAAGGGCCAGGTGGTAAGCCACCTCACCTACTCTGGTGAGAACCTGGAATGGACTGATAAAACATGGAGATAAATTGCCTCCTAGGAAAAATATCTATAGACATCGTTGACGTGAGACCCGTATGAAGAATTTGTCGCATTCCTCAAACTCCAGGTGTCTCCATCTCCTATTAGCGTAGGTCTTCTGTCTGCTCTGTGCAATCTTCATCTTCTCCTGGATGATCTGCACCTTCTCCATCGTATCCTTCACCATCTCTGGTCCTACAAGTGCTGACTCCCCTGGGACAGTCCAACATAGATGTGATCTGAAAGGTCGACCGTATAGTTCCTCGTAAGGGGCCATCTCTATGGTGGAGTGGTAGTCATTGTTGTACGCAAAATCCACCAAGGGAAAGTGATTCTCCCAGCTGTGACCAAAGTCAAGGACACATGCACAAAGCATGTCCTTGAGAGTATGAATGGTCATCTTAGTCTGACCATCCGTCTAAGGATGGAAGGCGGTGCTCAAGCGAAGATGCATCCCAAAAGCCTCATGTAAACCCTTCCATAGCCGGGAAGTGAAATGAGCATCTCGATCGAAGACGATAGTCTATGGCACACCATAAAGTTATATGATATCTTGAATGTATAGGCATCCCAATCTCTCAACTGAGCCCTGCTCTCTGATCGGTATGAAGTGGGCCAACATGGTGAGCCAGTCTATGATCACCCAGATAGAGTCGTGTCCTCTAGAAGTACATGGAAGTCCTGTCACTAAATCCATGGATATCCCATCCCACTTCAACTCTAGAAACTCTAAAGGCTAAACGAAGCCTGATGGAACCTGGTGCTCCCCCTTCACTTTCTAACAATTGAGGCATCGAGAGACAATCTCTGCTACTGCTTTCTTCATACCTGGCCACCAGTGCTATCATCTGATGTCCCTATACATCTTCTCCACTTTTGGATGTACCGCTATAGGGGAAGTGTGGAACTCCCTCAAAACTTCTTCCTATTGTGAAACATGTACCATGGTCCGACCTCTGAAGAATATGAAGTGTTCTCCACCTTCAAAAAACCCATCAGGTTCCTACCCTGAGGATATCCTAGCAAGTTGTGCCTCACAGTCAACATCCCCATGCTGCGCCTCTCTAAATCGTTGAAGAAGTGGAGGAGTGACTGTGACAGACTGCATAAAGGCCTCTTTATCTCGATCCACAAAGGATATCGGCAATGCAGCCAACTGCTCGGTTGCCTCTCCTAGAATATGAATGCCTGATCTCCTACTAAGAGCTTCTGGTACAACGTTCCCCTTCCCAGGAGTATAGACTATCTCGAAGTCATAGTCCTGGAGGAACTTGATCCATCGTCGCTGTCTCAGGATTAGGTCCTTCTATGAGAGGATGTACCTGAGAATCTGGTGATCTGAGTAGACTATAATGCATTCTCCCATAAGATAGTGCCTCCTCATCTTCAAGGTGATGACCACTGCTGCTAACTCTAGGTCGTGGGTAGTATAGTTCAACTCTTGCTGTCTCAACTGCTGAGAACCATACACGATTACTGCTTGATCCTGCATCATGATACACCTGAGTCTGGTACATGATGCGTCAAATTAAACCATGTACCCAATGTCCTCCTCTGGTAGCCTCAAGTTAGGCACACTATTCAACCTCTTCCTTAGTTCCTGAAATCTATTTTAGCATCTCTCTGGCCACACAAAGGTTTTCCCCATCTTATTCAATACAGAAAGCGGTTCTGCAACTCTAGTGAATTCTGTCTCAAAGGTAGGTCTGTCCAACTTAGGAGTTATCGACCACACCCTCTTCTGCATGATTCTATCCCGTGCTGCCTGGGTTCTTCTTTTTTCCAACCAAGGAAAACTAATCCCAATGTTTTAGATAAACCACAACATTTTTGCCTAATACATTAAATCTGTGTATGAACTGTGGCTGCCCAGTCCATACCCAAACTAATGTCGTAAGGCCTCGACGCTGCCATCAAGGGGTTACAACCAAAACTCTCACCTCAAGAGTCATATCACACCGTCAGCGTAAGTGTGATTATCGAGTCTCCTCTCAAAGGTATCTCCAGACGTGAGGGTCAAGTCAACAGTTTAAGTGGAAACTCTAGGTCTAGGAAAAGATTTGGGGAATGAAGGAATGATTGGTACCTATTTCTATTGATACAGTAGCTAGTAGTAGACACAGACCATACCTAAAATCATTCCTAGATCCCTTGGGTCACACTCCATGACCGCATGCAGCTACTCTCTTCCCATGCCCTCCTACTCCCTGATCCTGGCGGGGAATAAAAATTCAAGTGGTTGTAACATGTCGAAATGTACACCACCTCATGCTTCTCTCCTAATGTCTCAACTAGGCTGAAAAATCCAGTAATCGCCTCCATCGAGCCCTCTGCTGCGTGAGAATCTGTCTCACCTTGTAACCTCAGAGGCCTCAGCTGCTGGAACTCGTGCAATGCGCTCTTTCGGTGTGCACCATATTCTAGTACGGATGGTGGAATCTGCTGCCCAATGAGTGGTGGTGCTACTGGTACACCACCTGAAAGTTCCAACCTAGTAAGAGGGCCCTACATCGAAGCCTCGCCGCGCGGTGGGCCGTCATCGTGTACTCTCTCTCAGGAACCCTAGCTGGTTGTCTTCGCAATGGAATCCTGATAAGTAACAGGTGTGCCACAGTAAAGTTATACCTGGTGAGCTGACTCAAAGAGACCACAAATGAAACTATTGAAACCCACAAGCAATCAATGTTTCCATGCACTAAGTCGGAAATCAGAGGTCAGGGTCCCAATGTATGGATACGTCTAGCGCTACACCAACACTGGACTCCCTAAACTGAAAACCACACTCGGTACCCTTAACACTATGGCTTCATAGTTAGACAGATCAGAGTCCTAAAATCTGCAGTAGAACCGACTCCTCTAATACCAATTTGTCATGACCCGTCCTCAGGGCGTGTGCCGTGACAACCCCATGCCCGCCTTCCATAGGCCTAGGGCTGGAAAATAGAACCAAAGGCATAAATCCATAAGCTAGGAAGGCATTGCCTTTATAAAAGCAAACAAACATAACATAGTACCCAACATTAATTAAACACTAAATAAAACTGCATACAAAAGAGTGTGCTAGAAAGTAAATGGTCAAGTATACAAACCCAACAGATCAAAAAGTACAAGTAAAAAGAGATAACATCTGAAAGTAAAGAGCGGCTGATAGATTGTCTTACTAGGATTCCTACATGAAGGGTAGGTATAGATGACCACCTCAGAACTCACATCCGTCAGTCTCCTCCATGTGCCGACTAGTCGCAAGGTCCACCTCCGGGTAGTATCCAGTCGTGGCCATCTCAGCCTCCGTCAGCGTTGTCCGTCATCTGCAACAAACACAATGAGGTGTGGTCATAGCCCGTGCAGGGGTGAGTATAAGGATACTCAGTAGGGACCCCGAGACCTGCAAGGTCTCACAATATCCACTAAGGAGAAAAAAAAGAATAAAGATACAATTATGAAGTTTCAACCAACCCTACTTAGGTATATTCCCATACATATACATAAGTTACCAAACCCAGTTCGGCTCCAACTCTCAAGCCCAAGCACAAACCAATTCCACGAAGAAATTAAAGTCAATAAACACGATGATAATGATGGAAAGACATGACTCAGCTCACACAGGTATGCCACAATAGTAGACAGATATAGATGAAAGGATGTAGCCACTGGATCATCTATGTTGTCGAACCCACACAGGATACAAGACCAGCTAAGCCATCGGACCCACACATGATACATGACTGACTATCTCATCCAAGCTATCAGTCCCCCACAGGATACATGACCAGTTATGCCATCAGACCCACACAGGATACATAATTGAATATATCATCCATGATGTCAGACCCACACAGGATACAGGACCAGCTAAGCCGTCAGACCCAGACATGATAAACGACTGGCTATGATTCGTCTGAGCTGTCGGACCGACACTGGATACCAGACCAACTATTTTGTCAGACCCATATAGGATACATGAACATAATCCAGGTATGTCGGACCCACACAGGATTCTGGTACAGTTTTCGTCATCATAGAACCAACGGAGAATTCTAGTACAATAGTCGTCGTTGTCGAACCCACAGAGGATTCCGGTACAGAAGTCATCGTAACCAGCTCTAGGGTTCCCGCACACAGCACGCTAGATTCTTGGAGGGACCGCTCCTCGAGTAAAGAATCAATACATCATTGAAGTCCCGAGTTTGTGTATCCTGAAGATCCATCTCATCAAAAGAAACCCAACGCGTTGGATGACACGTCAATCAGACGCCTGGTCTGAGAGTTATTGGGTTTTCTGTTCGAGGGGCCCGGTTTGATTTACGCTCGATCCAAACCCGGACATTTTCCAAAGTCATCCAAAACTAACTAAGATTATCATGAAAAGGACCGCCTCATTTAAAGGGTCCTCGTTCCACATACGGCATGTCGATCAGACGCACGATCTTGAAGTTATTCACGTGAAAGAGAAACGGGCCTGACTCGTCAAGCCTAGTGGGCTGGTGGGTCGGCCCGACCTGATTCGATGGGTCCGAACTAGATGGGGGTCATCCAGGTTTGGTTTCTCGGGTACGACCTGTCTGGGTGGTTTCCCCGGCCCAGTGGGGCGCAGCCCAGCCGCGGACCGGGCCCGCAGAGCGGGCCGGTCTGGTTCGCCCGGTGATGCCGAGCAATGCCGCCTCTCCCTGCCCGGTCGGCCGAAGCCGGCCGGTTTTGTCTGGCGTGAGCATCCTGAAAAGTGGGCCGCTCTTCCTCCCACCTGGCGCCAAGTGGCTCCATGGTTTACTTCAGCTCGGACGGCAGGCGGCCGGCCAGTTCGCCCGCCGAGCGGCCCGTAGATTGCGGCCCACTGTCTTTTCTGTAGCGCGACACCAAGCAACGCCACTGTCTTCTGCCCGGCCGGCCATAGCGGGCCGGTGCGTCCAACAAGCGACCCACAATTTTGGACAATGTTTCCCTCTGCCACGCAACACCTACGGGTGCCGCGGTTCCCAACGGGCCGGCCGGATTGGCTGGCCGGTCATCCCGCGGACCGTGCAGCCTGATCAGCCGCAAGTCTCTTTAGGTTCCAGCGCGCGACCATCGTTGCCTTCGATTGCCTCCGCCTTCAGTTTCTGCTGAATTCGGTCGCCATAGCCTCTTCCAACACTGCCTCCATCACCAATACAATCAAGAATCAACGAAGGGTCGTTGGGCCATGTTTGTTCGGCCCATGCCCTCCTCGTTAGGCAATAACAAATGGCCAAAGATGAACCAAATCATACATCAAGAATGAGGGTATAATTTTATTCATTTAAAATTATACAAAACCCCCTACCTCGATTCAAAGTTCATTCATTGTCGACGGCGTTGATTCGTTGATGTTAGGGTGCGTCTGAGGAGGAAGCATCATTGTTGGAGACGTTCTTCATGAACGATGTCTTCTCCCTTGACGCGGAGGAAGAGGGAGGATGACAGGAATTCCTCATGGGCGTAGCCTCATGTTCCTGCCCTAGTTGAAGAAGGTAGAAGGAGTTTCTTCTCGTTCCTCGAGATGTGGAGCGTTCTTCATTGAAGAACAACATTATTTGTTGAGAGAAAAATATTCCACCAAGAGTTTCTCCCAAATCCTTCTCAAAGTTCCACCTCCCCACTAAAATAATAGGCTCTCTTTTATATTATTGTTGAAGTGATTTTAAAAATTCAAAAGCTAGAATTAAATTAACTGAATAAGTTCAACTCATTAATTTGTTGGTTGGCATACTAAATGAGAGGGGGAAGGTGGAGAGTTCACCCTAAATAAATGAAGGGTGGTGGCCTCATTAATTCAAAGGGGAGTCCAAGAGTTTAATGGGGGTTCAAGGAGTTAAAGGGGGTTCGGTGATCGTGTGTGCTCGACCACAGAATATCCTCTCATGGAAGGTTAGGTGGGGTGTAGGCCCCACCTCCAACTTCCCTTTGGTGTATTTAACTTCCACCTATATAAAAGTTTTGTAACACATAAATTTTATTTAATTTATTAAGAATCCCCAAAATTAACATCCACTATCAACCAAATGAAACTGCGGTAGAGGTCTCCTTAAGCAAATACCGGTGCTGCGAGTTCATTGGTGTCCTCAGATTTCAATTCCGAGCATTGGTTCAAAAGATAGAAAAACCCACACATACATTTACTGAATGTACCCGAACAAAAATTCAGAAATTGATTCCAGGAACACCAGGCCTCGAAATTAGGCGCTGTCAGAAACTGCGGACTCGTAAAATTCCAAATAATTTAAGATAACAAATTTCCTGAAAATTTCTGGGTCTTTACATTTTTAGCATAGATAAATCTCTATCATTACCAGGACTAAAAATACTCAGATAAATTATCCATTTATCAGTGCTTATTACTTAGGAATAGATAATTGATTTATAATTATTATTATAAGAAATTGAAAATATATATATTTAATAAATATAGATAAATATAAATATTGTAAATTTAATCATTATTTAAATAAATTTATTTTAAATTTAATAATTTTTTAATATATAGAATTAATTATTTTTAATTATATAAAAACTTTTAAAAAATATTTATATATTTATAATTTTAAATATATAAATTTAAATATATTATTCTAAAAATATATTAAATATAAATTTATAAATATATAAATTTCTAAATATTTTTTAAAATATATTATTATAATTGTTAATGAATATCTAGTTTTTAGTGCATATACATGTTAAAAATTAGTGAAATTAAATAAATTAAAAACAAGTACCCTTTAAAATATTGAAAAAAAGGATATGTTTTTTTCTTGAGAATTGTATATAAAAATTAATTAATTACATATATGTAAGATCAATATAACACACATTTGATCTATTTTAAATTGAAAAATCAAAATACATATTGAATTATATGTCCATTACTCTATGCAATTAGCTATTATTATTAAATCATATTAACTTTTATTTATAAACCATTATTCACTAAATATATGGTTATTTAATGTAAAGTGAATAAATATTTTTTAATATATAAATCATATTTATATAAATTCATTTATATCAATAATATAACATATACTATTTATTAACATTATCAATAATTTACTAATTAATAAAATGTTTAAAATTTTTTCTCTATTTACTTATTTTACATTTTTATTTTTTTATTTTTCTTTATATATATATATATTAATCACAAACAACATATCTGTATTTATAATTTATATATATAGTAAAATTAATTTATTCAGTTTTATCTATCATTATTTAATTAATAAAATATGTAATAGTTTTTTAATAAACATATTTTTATTTTTTAGTCAATTATTTCATTTCATTTATTCGGATCTCTATTAGGGATAAAAAGCACTCATAAAGGGATCCTTCTTGAGCGCTAAAATTTATCACTGATAAAGGGTATCCATTATTAGTGCTAAAACAATCATTGATACAAGGTTAATTTTTGTAGCAGTTTTTTAGAACTAATAAATATGCAATTTATCTGTGCTTTTTTCTAGCACTGATAAATACTAACGCAACTAATAGTCTATTTTGTATTAGTGAAAAGAAAGTCCACCAAAAATAGTAAAGTGTCCAACCTTCTCATAAGTATGGGACTATAGTTAAGTGAAACAATGGTAATATTCTAAGACTATATATCCCAATACTAATCTCCTCTAACTTCGGATCCTCCCAGGACTCCATAAAATGGCATTTCATTTTCATAAGAAACCACAAAACCCACCTAGGAATGATATGATTGGAGATCTCACCCTATGACTCAGCTAGAGAAATTGAAAACCAAATCCAAAACCGAACCTTTTGAGTGGATCGCAATCCTTTCCTGAGGATGTAATGCCACACTATACCATCATAGGGATGGACCAAGGGATCTCGCTCAACTAAGCTAAGTTTATAATAAAGATATAGAGGTCCCTATACTGTCTTGTGAATAGTACATGGTCTATATTAGGGGTACATGAAATATCACACCAACCCAAGGGTTTTCTATGTATCAATTTCTAACACAAAATGCAAACCTCCATTTAAATGTTATGTCCTTGAGGGGTGCATGGTGTATAGAGGTCAATTCGTCACTCAACATTCCATCAAACCATACTTGTATACATCGGTTCATGCACATGTACTATAATGGGTCCTATGTACTATGTTGTGTCCATATACCAAGTCGTGACTGGGTAATCTACACATCCTTGTGTGGCTAGTTGTGTTTGTGCCCAGGTATCCTCTATAGTACATAACAAACCGAAAAAACTATGCCACATGATGCGTGGTAGGGAGCACATGGCATGTAATCTTTCATTTCATGTGGAATCCATAGTGCTACATCCAGGGCCACACAAATCATTTGTTTTTTAAGTATGCCCCATGTAACATAGGATTTTCCATAATCACACAATAATTCTGCATGTCATTTTATTTCATCACCATTTTCGAAAACACCACTATGTTATTATGGATTTGGGGTTGATCGGCCTTTCTATCACCACCTTTAGAATCCGACAATAAAATATGATATTGAAAACATGTATCTTTATTTGTAATATCCATTCATTCCAAACCATCAATAAGGAACCTCTAATATGATCTCATCTCCAATACCATCATCACAAACCGATACTATGTAGTTGAACCTTAATTCAGACTTGTGGAATCGATATGTTACGCTGAAAATCATTTTTGAAATGATTACCTACTGGGTAGTCATCAAATCACATATCAAAGAAACATCAATGATATACTTATAAATAACAGGGGATAAAAGGACAATACAAAACCATAAGAATGAACATCGGCCATTTTTCAGGTTATCCTTAATTTATTGTCGTTATAATGGAAAATAAATTTAAATGAAATAATATCAAATAATATCTACCAAAGTCAACCATGGATCTGTGTAACAATTTTATTAAGTGAATTGGTTCGTGTTCAATGTGCGATATCAATATGGGATAAATCCAAATAAAAAAATCCCTACCTCAATTTAGTCTTGATTGATGATGAAGAATGAATATATCTTGTCATTATAGGAGAGATCCTCAAATTCTGCTATCATTGGAAATCCATACTATATCCCAATCATTAATCCATGATCCAATGTCTTCCAAATCTCTCCCATAATGTCTCCTCTCTATCCTAAGGTTATGTGGCTAAACCATCAAGTTCGATATAATAGTATATTTATAGATGACTAGGTTAGGTCACTACACTGAATATAATACACAAACGAATTTATATATTTCATTTTTTTCCAAGATAGCAATTTTACAAAATTCCTAATGCTAAGATACATTATTTAATGCATAAGGTAAAACCCACATTTTGGATCCAATAGTCATATCATATTTTTGATACCAGAATCATTTTAGGAGTTATTAAACTATTTTATTAAAATAGCGTTCTCATGATATTAATATATTTAATATTTTCATTCTATTAATTATAGCCTCATATAGCTTCGGAATATCATATAGTATCAGCACCTGGCAATGAAACTATTATTATATATATTCTGAACCCTTAAATAAAAGAAATAGAGACATTAATATAATTTTATTTCATGGTATTTTTGTTTGTGATCAATGGGAATAAAATCTATGACATGCATGTTTCATTGATTCTTAATAAACACAGGGTGATTTCTTAATTAAAGAGATAAATATTGAAATAAAATTACCAGAACAAAAAAACATTATTTAAATATTTATATCATAGTGTACCATTAAATAACTTCTCATATTCATCTAGGATATAAATGTGTTTTATTATTCAAGTAGATGGTTAAGCCAACCCAAACCTGAAATATCCATGATTAATGGATGATTATGAGGTAGATTGGTTTTTATATGATTATACTAGAATCATAAATAATGTTTATTTATTTTTAGTGTGATATATCATAAATTTAAATAATTATAAATATTTTTAATCTATATGATGACATTACTTAAAAAGGAGATATCATTTTTGTCTTAGTATGTTTGTTTTAAATGATTGAATTAAAAACAATAATTTATTGATCATATAATTAATATTTTTTCAAAATTTTTATATAAAACCCTTAAAATTATCATTATATTCATATTCATCCTTCATTACTGTCTATATATCTATAAATTAAAGGTTTTAATGAATGAAGAAATACACGAGTCTATAATGTCTTTAGTCCGCACGTACGCCTGGATGATGATATCATTTTTATATAAAGATAGGAAAAAGTGAAATGGTTTATTTTTTAAGAATCATAAAACTGATATAAATATCATAATTATATATTAAATTCCTATTTTATACCATCCTCTTAAGGTGGTGACATAAAATGAAACACATTACATCGTGAAGGGTGTAGTCTATATAAAGCACGAATGATAGTTTCATTTTTCTTAATAGAAAAAAAAGAAAAGGTGATTGTTTATTATTCCGATAGAATGAAGAAAATCATTATATAAATGATAATTATTTAATCACAACAAGTTTAGAAATTATAATTTTTTTTAAAAAATATAAAATAAATAAGTTTATTAAAAAATGATTACTCATATTGAGCACATTGAGATTAACTTATTAGATCTCTTGTAAAGGGATGACATAGACTAATATATTGTGAATAAAAGCTCAATAGAGATTAATGTGATTATAATTGAAGAAAAAAGGTTATAGTTTTAGTATAATATCTAATTTTTCAATGTTCTATAAAGGGGTGGTGAGGGGGCCTTTTATAATTGGTGAAATGGGTTTTTTTGTAAATATTTCAAATTAATATATAGGGGGATCATGTTTTAAATTCCATGTGGTTCTAAAGATAATTATATTGAGGGTGAGATAAGGTCTAAAATATCTCCATTAATCACTTTGTAAATTTTTTTATCATTTTTCAACCCCTTTACCCCATGAATTATAACTTTTTCCATTTAAGCTTAAACAATGGTAACAACTTTTTACCTATGGTAAGTTAATAAACATGTATCAAAATAAATTGTCCCCTATATGATAATTTGGAACCAATGAATTTCAATTTTAAGTCCATTTCATTTGATTTAATTTCTAAAATAGATAAAATTTAATTTTTAAATAAAATATTTAATATATTAAAAATATTTTTGGTTAAAATATTACTTATGGTTTAAAATATAAAATATAGGTTTGTACATTAAAAAAAATAAAATTATAACTTCACTTATAAAATACATATTTATATTTATAAAAATCATTCATTAATTTCCAATTTATACTTATGTTCCTATAAAATCCCAGAATTCATGTTATTGGTGGAAGAGATATTTTGTATTATTCAAATAAAAATCATTGTTTTTAAAAGAATTCCATGAATCCATCTTAAGAATATATTAATCTGTTTAATTCCAAAATAATATTAATTTTTTTCAAATTAAATGTATATATTTTAAATATATAACTTTTAAATAAAAATGTAAGATATAAGAGAAAATATTTTTTTATGAAAAATGATTTTTAGAATATTAACTATTCTAGTTAATATTTCCTATTATTTACTAATTAAATCAATCTTAACTAATAATTCATATCATATATATTTTATAACTATTAGTCAAAATGTTCTTGATATATAAATTTATATTGATTGAAATATGATATTTTGAAGAAAATATTTCTAAGCATAAAATGATCATAATATTCACTTTTCTATACCAACTGAATTTCATTCATATTAATAGTATCATTTATTATCTTTATAAAAATTCCATAAGTAGATTACTCCTATTATTTCCCACCATTTCAATGGCTAGGTTTTACCTACCTAAACATATCATGGTTTTGTTTCAGTTAGTTGTTGCATGTTGAGAATGTTATCAAAAATATTTAATACTTTATTGGTAATAATATATTAAAATATTTTGGTGTTACATTTTACCTATACAGTTAAGTCTAGAATATGATTTGAGACAATATATTTATTTATATATATATATATATGAAAAATGATAATAATCATTTCAAGGACATTCTATAATTCCAATTCGTTTCCCATATATGGAAATAGTTGAATGGTCAATATGGGGGTGGTTTGAGTAGTTTAAAATATTTAAAATATTTTATGAGTGTTAAAATTATTATATATGGTAAAATAAAAATATAAAAACATGGAATTTTGATAGTATTTTCTGTCAAATTGATCCCATTTATACTCTTAAATTTTCTCTATATAAGAGAGAGATGTAACCCACTATAATCCCAACTCTTATAAGGGAGAAAAAATTAAATTAAAAACTACATTTTCCAATAGATACGGAAAAAACATCTGAAATTTCAATGGGAGTCAAAAACCATTACATCCTAACTTTTAGAACTTGGAGTCACTAACCATAAAAATGACTTCTCACTATATAAGTACAACCCTAAAATACATCATTAGGGGTATAAAATCCCAATAAATATATATTTTTAATGAATATGTATAAAAAAATAGTTTACACGCATATAATTAATATAAGAAAATATAGAACCACACAAATTTATTTTAGATTGGGATACCTTGAAATTTATGGTATGCTTGTCTATTATATGAGTGGTAGAATGTAACACACTTTGGTCTAGATGAAAATATTGGATCCTTAGTGATCGAGAATGTTTATAGTGTGTTCATAGAAACTTTTCACATTTGTGGAACCACTCTTATATTTCATGTTTCATAGTTCATATATATTTAGCGTAACAATACATGTGTTATTAATATCTATTTATAAAGATACATGATTATCATCATCTAAATTTGAAAAAATTTGAATCTTCATTTCCATTGAATGATATTTATTCCCCCACCTAATTAGTTATGAATGAAAAGGTAATAAAATACTTCAAAGTTGTTAAAAAAAATTACTAAAAATTATCATTTTCATTTGATGATTTCCCAGAATTTGTTCTGTGATTTAATATCCATTTAATATGTGTAATACCCTTATTTAATCTCTTTGTAAATATATCTTGATTTTTTATGAGGAAATATACAATTTTATATATGCACAAAATATATTTATCTATTTATAGTAATTAAGTAACATACAATAATTAGGCTAATTATAACTGAAAAATGTCAATTCATAATATTCTTAAAAAAATATGATATTTAGATCGTATGATATCTACTTTATCAAGATTTTATATTTTCATAATACAAGATAATTTAATATGATACACTGATTTTTTTAAATATAAAATCTTTATAAGATATATATTTAAATAATAAAAGAAATTATTTATGATAGACATTCCTAAAGTCTAAGGATATCTTACGGTATAAGGATTTAATATAGTTTATTGAAGTTTTCATATGGTTTAAAAATTTCAATTATTTCCAAATATTTCTTATGGATGATCATAAGGTTCATAAATTTCATAAGCTTCAACATTTTTTATAATTTTCAATGAATTCCACAGGGTTAAAATATTTATATATTTTTAAAATGAAACATCATAATTTTCTAAACAAACTTCATAATGATTAAAGGAAACATTGTATAGTTAAAAATATAGTTCATTTATTTTAAAGAAATCAACTTTTTATGGTTGAATCATACACTTCATTAGGTTTATATTAAAAATCACAAGGAACAAAAATCAAAAACATTAAAAAACATTAGAAAATAAATATCAAAAATAAATAATAAGAGAATGAAAATAATAGGAATATAAAAAATTAAATTATTATAGAATAATAAATGAATAAATAATGATGAATAATTAAATAAATCAGCATTAATTTAGTTTAGAAATATTTTTTTCTTTAAACACTTTTTTAAACACATGTTAAATGGAATAAAATGAATCTTTTCAAATTATATAAAAATGAATATAGAGAGAAATGATCAATTTAAATAGCTCCAATAATCACCCAATTTTTTATAATTACAAAATGATATCAACAAGAAAAACTTCCACCCTTTTTATGAAAATTAAATAAAGTTAAAATAACAAAATTTCAAATTGTTTCTTATTATGTAGATAGAGGACTATTTGATTAAAATGAATTATACATTACATGTCCTTTTTCAAAAAATTATTTAAAATAATAATGGAATAGATATTATTTGAAAATATAAATATGAGATTATGAAATCTCATATAAAACATTTAATAAATATTTATGAATTGAGGTCTCATTAGGCCTAACTAGAATTTAAAATACAGTTATGTTGTATTTTAAGAATAGATTTAAATAAAATTTTATAATATATAGTTTTGGAATAAATACATTTGAAATAATTAATTTATATATAAAATAAATAAAAAGGAAGAAAATAAATAAATATTAAAAAAATGATGATTTCACTGAAATATATAATTTTTCTGGAAATATATATAAAAATATGTGTGAAATCAAATTCCAATAAATAAATACAAAAAATCTCTACAAAATAATATAGAACAAATAATAATTATTCTATACTCCCTTTTAATAAAATAGAATTATGTCATATTCCCATTATACTATGTTTAAATCAAATTTTATCAAATTTATCTACATCTAATTATTTATTAAAAATATCTTTAATTGATCAGCAATAGAAACATATTTTAAAAATATTTTTCCTTTTTTTACATGATCCCAAATAAAATTATATCTAAATTCAAAATTCGTAGATATATAATGTTGTAAAGGATTTTTAGAAATAGAAATATAAGAGAAATTATCACACATAATACACATATTTTGAAATTGATTATCATAATCAAATAATATTTTTTTAATCCCCATAGTTTGAAGACAACATCTATAAAAAATAATATATTCTTCTTCAGTTATGGATAAAATAATTTTTAATTAATTATTGGATATTAGAGAAACCAAACTATTACTTATAATATGACAGAAAAACTATTAATTGTTCTATCAATTTTTATATCCTCTAAATAAATAATGGAAATATCTTTTTAATTCAATAGAGGTTCTTCCATGAAAAAATAATGTAAAATTTATAAATCCTTTGACATATTTAATGAAATTTTTATATATTTCATGTGCATTTCTTTAGCTTCATTTTGAAAAATAGAACATATTATTTTTGAAAACAATAAATCTCATATAGAAAGAGTTAAATAAAGTAAACTTCCATTTATTCATTTACAACTTTTAGCATTAATATATTTTACAAAATTATTAATATTAAATTTATATGTAGTAAAAATATAGGTATTTAAACTCTAAATAAAATTAAGACAAAATATTTAAATAAATTTTTTAGTATAAGTAGATATATTAAAAAACATTCCATCATTATATTAGAATATTTAAACTCTAAAAAAATAATTTTAATTCCATGATATGTCTCATATCAAATTCAAAAGACATTTTATATGAAAAATATGTACAAATAAAATAAATTTGGGATATAAAAATAATAACATCAATATATATTTAAATAAAAAATTTAAATATTTAATACATATTAATGAACAAAATACGAATATGTTTTCCTTTTATAAAAAAATTGAAAATAAATTTAGTAAATATTTAATACAATGCTTGAGGAGATTTTTTAATTCCACAAACAGAAATTTAATTTTTTAAAACATGATCAGGTTTCATTTTAATTTATTAACATTGTTGTTATAAAAATCATATGAAATTAAACAACTTAAAAAATGAATTCTAAATATTAAATTGAAGTTGTTTAACAACATGATAACTTGCATAATCTAATAATACATGAATACCATCTAATCTGGAAAAAGGTGAAACAATTTCACTATAATAAATAAAATTTTATTTAAAATAACCTTGAGTAAATATTATAGTATTATTTCTAATAATCTCACCTATCTCATCATGTTTTATTCTAAATATACATTTAGTACTAGTAATCTAAAAAACATTAGATGGTTCAATGAAATTCAAAAAATTATTTAAATAAACCTAATTTAGTTCATCTTGCATATATATTATCAAATTTTGATCTTTCAATGCTTCTAAAATAGCATTTAAAACAAAATAAAAAATATTAGTAGAATGAGTAAATAAATTTCTTAGGTAATATCTAGTTTTTAATCAAGAAATAATATATACCATAACATTATCTATAGGATAAAATATATGATGTTTTCTAAGATAATTCAAAATATTGATACTCACCCTCAATAGGTGTATTGGATTTTTTTAACAGCTAATGTAAAATAAAAATATTCAATATATTGTAAAATATAAATTTGATAAGTTGATTTAGACATTATAAATTTCTTAGAAAATTACTATGAGTAGATTATTTTACAACTATGGTTCTTTTATAATTTATTCAATAAGATTTAATTTTATAATAATATCATAAAAATACCCATTCATAATATCTAACAACAAATTTCACTAATGATTCTTTAGTATTAAAGATAAAAACATTCCAAAAAAATTCTATAAAATAACAGAATTTTGGTTTCTTGTCCTTACATAGTTCATAAGGAGTATTATTCAAAATAAGACTTAAAAAAATTATTTTGGAAATTTAAAAAGATATATTCAATACTTTTTTTGAGAAATATTTAGGTTTTTGAAATTCATTTAATATATTTATATTCATTTCATGAGTAATATTATTTTTAATTTCAACTACAAAATTTTATTGGGTGTTTTTTAGGGGATACATTTTTTTGAAAGAAACTATTTCATTCACAAAACGTTTGAAATTAAAAATTTATAAATTTAGTTATATGAAATTTAATAGTAAAAAAATTTAACTTCATCATTTTAACTTGTATACAATAAGTAATAAACTCATATTAAGTTTCAACTTTACGTGTAAATAAATAAACCTATGTAAATATACAAATATTAGTAGAAATAATAATAATTTAAATCATATGAAAAAACTTTTAGTTTGAACATGTTTAAATAATTTAGGATTAATAATTTATATGGGACTTATAATTATAAATTCTATAATAGATCAGAAACTATCCCAACATTTTTACCCATTATTTAAGACTCACATATGTAACATTATCTAAATTTAAATCAAGAATTTGAAGAAAAAATATAGTTATTTGTGATCCAGTGTAACTCCAAATATTTTTTATAACTGATCCTCCTATTCGATAAATCTTTTTCTTATAGTACAACATTTAATCACATACCATTACGATCTTTTAGTTGTATAAAATTAATGGAATAGATATTTTATTTACATTTATCATAAAACAAAATAAATATATATTTAGAAACAATGAACTTTTCATTCATAAATTTAATAATCATGTCCTCACCACAAAATTTTGATGTAATAATTAGATAATGTTTTAAACCTTCAACATATAAAACTACAAAAATAATAATTGATTTAGAGAAGATACTTCACAAAAAACATTTAAACTTTAATTTTAAGTTGTCTCTAAAAGTCAAATTTCTTCCATCACATATGATGTATAATAAAATGTTTCATGGATCAACAGTCATGTGCTTTATGTAACCACATATGGTACACAAAATATTGTTCTCAAAAACTTTTATATATATATATATATATAATAAAATTATTTGAAGGATAGTTTTGTTACCCCTACTACCATTAATCCAATAGTATTAGTAAATGGATTTTTGAGAATAAATATAGATTTTAAAAAAGAATTCATAGAAAATATTGATGATAATAAAGAATAAATATATGATTTTTATGGCCTAATAATGTTAGAAATATTAATGTAAATTCAGTTTCATAATGAACTTTCACCCAATAATTAAAACATAAATCAATAGAAAGTCATAATCTAGATATTTCTACAAAAAAGTATTGTACATTTTGGTATTTTTTTCATATCCTATAACAATGTTATTTATATTTATTTTATACATACAAATCATTTCATCGTAATTTTATATTTATAGAAAAATGGATATATTTTTATTTAAACACTCATTTTTGTTTATAAGTCTTTCATTTTTCATTTGAGAAATGTCAACATAATGAAATAAAACTTTAAAAATTATTTATTCCAATGATTTTTTGTTATAAAAAAATATTTATACTTATCATTTTCTCCGTTAAGTATCTACTTGCATTTAGAAGTAATCATATTTTATTTAAAATTATTCTTATTATTTTATTTAAGATCATTTTATAGACTATATATAATAATAAAATTTAGTAATCATTAAATATAATCATATAAATCATAAAAATTATTTTTTGATAATTTTATTCATTAAAATAATAGTAACAACCACTATATTAATATAATAAAGTCATAAAAAATTGGTTGGATAATTCTTTTTTGTTCCATATTCATCACTAGTATCTAAATACTTGGTGACTATAATAATATTCTAAAGATATTTCATCCTTATTAATAATTCTATTTACATTTATTTTATAATCCACCATGGGAATTCATGCTTGATATGATATTTTTTTATCCCTTCATAACAAATTTTATCTAGAGCATCATGAAAAGTAATATTACCTTTTTTGGCTTCTATTTTTATTAAATTTTAGATAATTCCTTCGATTCATTCTAGAGAGTTCTTTCTTTATTTTATATATTCCTATTTAAACCTGAGAAATTTTATCATTTTCACATCTCCATAAAATAGAATCATATATGTAAAAAGAATCATTAATATTTCATTTAAAAGAAAGTCCTTTTATTTTTTTTATCTTATTATAAAAGTAAATTTTATGTTCAAATTAATATTACATGAATGAACCAATGAGTCCATAATGAATACATATAACATCCTAGACCCACACTCAGAGAATATGGTATGAATAAACACATTGATTTACATACATTATTTAAAATAAATTTGAGTGGACCAATTACAATATCAATAATAAATATTATGTTACTTATATTCAAAATAACTTTTATGTTTAAAGTTTATGGAGTCAGGAAAACTCAATAAATGAAATATACAATATATTTCTTATCAAATAGAAAATTTTACACTATATAAGAATCTAGTTAATCCATTAAATGTATTTAACATTTCCCAAAAAAATCTTCATACATTATACTCTTCTTGATATATCATGTGTAAAAATTTTCTTCATAACATGGGGAATTTAAAAAATAAGAATGATGAGATGAAATGCTTAGTAAGGAAAAACATATATCACAATATATGAAGCCATAATGTCGGATTGAATAATATGGTAGGAAATTATTTATAATAAAATTACTCCATTTAATGGATCACATGATCATGAAAAAATCCAAGGATGACATAATATTATAAATAATCACGTACATAACAATAATTTATTTCATGTTTATGGAATGATTAATGTCATACATCTTGATCTCTACCACCAAAGAATCAGACAACATATTATTCTTGTCATGAAGGCCTCAAATAAGATATCATTAATTCCATCAAGGTCACAACTAAAACATCATGCTGAATTGGGTATGCATAAACCAAATACCCAAACATTTTATCTCATGAAACAAATCGATGCATCGAGGGGAAATATAATATTAAGCCCCACCTATCACTTATTTAGGTCAAATTCATTAACCATATAAAATATATAAATAATGAAACAATTCATTTCAATCCACCATATATATATATATGTATGTATGTATGTATGTATTAAGATATAAACATATAGAATTTGAACACTTTTCTGGTATATAAGAGTTTATAATCTATCTAGAGAAAGAAGCTGGGTAGTTAAAAAATAATGAACATATTCCATCAGGATATATAAGGTTAATAGTTGAATAACATATATAAATAGTGTAACAGATATCCTATCAAAGGATATTGACCTAGAAGGAAAAACCCTTTGAAAGGGTGAATATGAAATAAATAACTAAATACTATAAAAAAGACAGAATAATGGTATAATGTTTCATATAGATAGTATATACATATACACTTTATAAAAGTAGGTAGGTTCATATTTCAAAAAATGCATCAAAAAGAAAATTGTAATATTGAACCCCAATGGTTTTGATAACTCTTGAACAAAAACCCCGTGAAAGAGGGAGAACGAAGTTAAACATTTACTATCAAAAATAAAAAAATAATCCTCATGTAATAAATAAAATATGTAGTCATTAAACCACAAAAGGTAACATGGTTCACAATATAAAAAATATTTCATAGAAATAAAAAATCAAGGCAAATAATCCTTATATTAAAGGTAAAGTAATAATCCAAAGAACATGAGATGGATACCATGAAATTAAAATTAAATGAAATGAAAAATATTCAATAAAATTTATGTAAATAGTGATTTAATGCACCATATAAAATAAATTATGACACACAATATAAAACATGTCTCATGAAATTTAAAATAGAGACAAATAACACTTATGGATTAAGAACCATTCAAACCCAAACCCCCTGAAGGATATAATTTGGAATTAAACAAAAAATTTGAAAAAAAAATAATTTTAATAACAAATATATTATATATATATATATATATTTATTTATGTATTCATATTCATTATTGTTTTATAAAAAATTTTATATGATTTTTCAATTGAAAAAGGAATAGTTTTATTTGAGTAAATTGAATTCCCATACCTTACATAATTTTATTTAAAAGTAAAATATCATGATTTTATAAATTAATTTTAATATAATTTAAATCATTTTGGAAATAATAATATAATATATATCTCACCTTAAATATTTGAGATTTCATAGAATTGTTTTTGTGTGATTAGTGAAAAAACAAATTTTTATTAAAGTTATCATTTCACTTCATGAATTTAAAAAGTAATATTTTATTTTGGATTTTAATTAATGTGAAATTATTAATAAAAGTATAATAATAATTCAAATAATTTATTATTAATAAATATTATATTTTATTTGTGTATAAAATCATTTTTATGCCTAAAAAGTTATTTTACTAAAAATTATTTTAACTGTAGTTTGAATATATATATTAAAATTAATTCATACCACTTATAAAAAATGAGTATTTAAAAATGGATATAATATTTGGAATCATGAGGTTCAAATTTTTTAATGTTTCCAATTTTATTATTGATCATAATGAATAGTTACCATTGTAAAAATTTGTTACTATAGTATTGGGTATGTTGTGTTAAATAAGTATAAAGCTAAATGATTAGCCCCCAAACTCATATATTATTTTTTATTGGATGATGGGATTTCAAAAAATATAACCATATAATGAAAATTGGATATTTTAAGATCCACTTTCAACTAAATACGACTATATATTATTTTTAAAATTTGAATAATTAAAAGTGTGTCACTCACGTCACAATAAAAGAGAACATATTATCCTCACCTCTCCACACACATTGAGAACAATATATTGGATTATACCTATATAAATACCTTACTAAAAATAATCTCTAGATATTATTGGAATTTTTCTCACAAAAATATCATCCTATGAAACTTTAATATATATTCAAATAAATTTTTTCCAAATAAGAGATGTAATTTTTAACCGAGCATTTCATGTTTATTTATTATTTTACCTCATTCATATATTCTTTAACAAAAATATATCATCAGTTTCTTAAATATACTAATATTTTATTTTTATTATAATAAAACCCTTTTTAATATTTTTAATCCTGTGTTATATGAAAACTACACTTGTGAGTACTTGTAAACTACCACCTCCACGAAGTGATGTGATTCATTTTCATCACATTATCTTATGGATGGTTAGAATGATGGATCAAGTGAATATATACGATATTAATTATAAATTTTTTAAATATAATATATTACCTACCATATCACCTTAACATTTATTAAAAAATGATAATTTTTCTTATGTTTACATGTGGACTACCACCTCCATAAAGCGATGTGATTAATTTTTCATTTGCAATATAAAAAAATGGTAAGAAATATGGAAATATTAAATAAATATGATATTTATAGCGTATTTATGATAATTATATATATTTTTTATATTATGGAGGTAATTGAACCATAAACCCTTAGACCACTATCAACAAATTGATGTTGATTTGTGGTTATAAACCAAATTTCTTCATGAAAATTTTTATTAAAAAAATAAATACAATATTTCTCTTTATGATATACATACAAAAGAAACTGGTGAGGATTTGGGGAAGTGAATTTTTCATTAAAACCTTGTTTTAACGTATTACTTTCAAATATTTCTCCTCCATATCCATATTATTAAAAATGTTCCATGAATGTTCATATTTATAAATAAAATTTAGTTAAAATTCATTTATTTTTCATTTACTTTCTTCAAATGGTATTAAATTTAATCTTTTAAATATTTACAATAATGAACATTTTAACTTTTTTACCACTGTGGAAATGAATATTTTTTAAAACATAATGTTTTACTTTATTTTACCACTGTAATATAAGTTATTATTCATTATTCTTACTCTTAATGTGAACATGGGTTTCTTATATTCACCTTATTCTTTGTATTTTGGGAATTTTTTATTTTTATGATTCTTAAATAAAAAAGGATATTTCTTTTAAATATTATGTGAAAATGGAAACTGTTTTTATTATGGGATTAAATTGATTTTTTAGTCAAAAAAGTTAAAGGTTAAATTTTTTAGTCTATGATTTCATGCTTTCGAATTATATATGATGAATGGTGATCTCATTAAAATGGTTGATCCTAATATAGCAATCCAATGTATTAATAAATGATGAATTCTTTCAAGGATAAAATGAGGTATATAACCAAGATTATTAATCCCATTGAATAACTAGAATTATGTTATTTTTAAAAAATCTAAAAAAGTCCTAAATATAATTTTATATGATACCAATATTATTCTTCACAAAAGGGTTTTATAGAAATACTTTTATTTCATGAGTTATATAAAGTTTATAATATTTTATATGTGAAAGGGGTATTTCTTAATTAATAGATTTCATGAGTTCCAATGTGCCTAAAGACACCTTAATAGTTTTTAATTTGGTTTATAATGGGATTAAAATATTTTCTTTGAGAAAATGTTGATTTTTACATACAAAAATGTTTTATTTATGTTTTAATTGTTTTATTGTGAAAAAGGTAAACATATACATTGGTTTTCAATTTTTTCACTAGAATAACAATATTACTTTATTTTTATATCCATTAACAATTTTTGATCATACCCCATTTTTAAAATGTTTTTTATATTATTTAAGGATGTGTTGAATGTTTTTAAAGGTAAATATTTTTGTTATGGTAACTCGACATAAATAATACTTTAATGATGTAAATGAAACATTTGTGGAAATTTGAAACTATATTTTTTTTTGAAAAAATGTACACTACAAAAGGGTAAGTCCGTTTATATGTGACCATTGTGGGTGAATAAGTGGTATTCATTTCTTATTTTTTCCTCTGTAAAACCCATCTTCAAATCTATTAAGAGAGAATTTACTCTACTGAAAAAATAGAAAATAAGAATACCCATATGAACAACCTAATTTAGAAGGTTCAACAATAAATAAAATTAATAAGTCCTTATAATTATATGGAAACAATCTATGACCACACATCCACTAGAAAATAACACTATATTGTTTAGAAACATTAGGGTATATCAATAACATTAATAACACTATAGAAATATTTCAATGAATGTTCTTAATTCATAGATAATATGATAGTTTTTTGAAAAAAAGAAAGTAACCCTAAACAATAAGAATTAACATGTAATTATTGTACATATTTAATTCTTCACACATGCCTTCCAAAAAGCTCTTATTCCTATTAGATTTCTCGTATAGTAGGGATAAAAAGCATCTGTTAAAATATGTTTTTACAAAAATGTCTGTTAGGTAACATCTATGTCTGGTACCCTCAATATAGAACCCGATGTATAATAAGATATGTTAATTACCCTATTTCTAGTACACTATTTCATAAACTTCTTCAACTATATATTTTTAAAAAAGATACTACAAGTTTATCGGCCAGTGCATCACTTCTTTAGTAAATTCTTCATGGAAGCTACAACAACTTCAAAACACACCTTCTCCCATTTATAAAATCGCAGTTCCTATAAAAATTAATGTTGAATCAGGGTAATAATATTTTAATTTCACACTCAAATTTGAATTACCCACTCAATTTTTTCTTTAGTTGGCCACTATTAAATATCTAAATAAATTTGAGTCAATAAAATTTCTATGAAATTTACATAAATTTCATCATCAATGATCATACAAACAGCATGAAAACATTGTTAGAAACATGATCAGTCCTTTATTATTATTGGGGTTTTTAACTTCCACATTAGCATTATCATAAATAATGACTTTGAGAAATAATTTACAAATATCCTCAAAACATTTTATGTTATATTCTTATAGGAACTTACCCATATTCCTAGTACTACTTCATGGAACTCCTACATATGGTAATGATCTTTATCGTATAGATTCATTGGAACTGCTCCATTTAATAATATTTCACATAATAAAAACTCATTGGATCTCATACATTTGATGACTTCATTCAAAATATTTACATGTTGAATGTTTTTTAGGAAACTCCTTTATGGTCACATCATTCCGAAACTATTTTCAGAAGAACCATTATCTAAAGACCTCTATCCAATGAGATTTTCTAGAAAACTCTTCCCAATGACTTTATATAGAACCTTATTGTTCACATAATTCCTTCCTTTGAAAAAACTGAACTAGAATCATGAATATCTTAGAAAAATCATTATTTTTGGAACATTGAAGAAAAGAAAAACATCACCTAATTTACTATGAATTAAAATATATATCTTATGGAACCATGAATACATCCCAGAAAAATATTTATCCACCCCCAGTATATAATATCTATTAGTTAGACCCATACTTATATTTTTATAAAATTTCATCCATTCACATTAAAAATAATGTTCAACATTGTCAAGTGATTTATATAATGATAATGATAGAAAAAACCATGGAATCCTTATTTCATTAAAACATAATTCCACACCTATAGTCTCATAATTCTCCCCCTTTTATTTTTTTAATCAAGGAACAAATATTGTTGATGCTATGAAAATCAAGAAATGGATCACCAACTTTTAATTTTAATCCATCATGAGTGATGACGGTGTAGGAAACAACACTCATTGAATACGAATACTATGTTATTGAAATATTAGTGATTAAATATTATTCCCAACCTTTTTTAATACAACATATTCCCAAAAAAACATAATATAACTTATATGAAAAAATTCCTTCAACCAATTTAACAAAATGTTAAAATAGTTCACATACATCCTGAAATCAAAACAGACCCCTTTTAAAAGCAACCGAAAATATATTCTCTCCCTTGGAATTTAAATTACCTAGTGACAGATAGATTTCTGTTTCCATATTTTTATCCCCCATTAACAAAAATATTAAAATACACTGAGAGAGATGGGATAGAGACATCATACCTTATCCATAAAGAGAGTGAGGATGAACACCCATAATTCACCTCATCTTCTAAAATGTTCACATTGGAAATGGATTAATAATTTTTTTAGATATCTTCTATTTTAAAGTTAAAAAATCTATATTTAGTCCATTTCATTCCATATGTTTTTTTGATAAGGTAATATTTAATATCAATGTTCTTAGTTTTTAAAATTTTTACTTGATTATTGGTGAGATTGATAGCATTTTGATTATCAAATCCCAAGAGAAGGGATATATTCAGATCAACCAAAAAATCATCCTAATGTGTTTTCATACATTCTAATTTTTTTATATTAATTAGATTCTAGATACCCAGATTCTATAGTGTAGGGAGTCAATAATCCTTTATTCCTTATATGAAAACTTACACATATTTCTCCCTTAATTAATGCTCCACCATATGTGGATCTTCTTTCATTGACATAACTCTTCCATTAAACATCTATATATCCAAACATATTCAAATTTACCTTACTATCATACGTTACCCCATAATTTATATTTCCTTAAATGTATATGAGAATTATTTTCCCAGCAAAAAATGCAACATTTTTAGCGCACTTTGAAATCTATCACAAATTGTGATAGCATAGACCAATTCTGTTTTAAAGATTGTTATATATTGAAAGTTACCAATAAATTTTCCAAATTATGTTGGATAAAAAATACTTTCAACATCAAACATAAAAAAATTTGGTCTGCCAGAGATAAGTGTGGAAATAAGATGCAATTCATCCATTCCAGATCTATTGTGTAATTCCATGTCATATTTTTCTTATGACGAGACAATGTGATCCTTCCCCTAATAGGCCTAAAATTCGATAATGTACCTCATTTCTCATATTATGTACTTTTCAAAAAACATTTTCATTCATTTTTAGAATCCTTCATATTCTTATTCCTTTTTTCCTATAAATATGATATCACAAATATAAACAATCATAATTAGAAGAACATATTGATTTTATTTTAAGTAGAGGTTTCTTTCGACTATTTTGTTTATGAAAATCAACATCTTCAAGAAATTATGTTTCTTAGAATACCATGTTCTATGATCTTTTTTCAACCCATAAAAATCTATTTTTCAACTTTTAATAATATATTTCATATTGACCATGTATGAATCCACATGGTTACTAAATATAAACTTATTCTTCTAGATCCCCATTGAGAAAGGTAGACTTGACATCCATAAGGTATATATTATATCATTTTAATAAACAGTAACACGAAATATTATGATGGTTTCAATTATTTTAATATTGAAAAAGGTATAATAAAAATCAATTCCATTAACCTATGATTAGACCTTATAAAACAGCCTTTCATTTCTTATACCAAATTCCCCATTTTCATTCAACGTGTTCCAAAAATCCTAATGTGTTGAAATTAAATTTTTTATCTATAGGTTTGGTTACCAACTCTCATGTCATATTTTTTTCAATCATATCTAGTTATTCATTCATGGTATCAATCCTTGATTTATTCTATATAGATTCCTGAACAACTCAAGGATCAACATACAAAAACTAAGAGGTATGTAAAATTATCATCAATGTTCTTCTTGTTTAATGCATTATCCATGATATCCAATGATATGTTAGACCTCTATTAGATTTCAAGGTATTGTATGAGATGAATGAACTTTACCTTATCCTCTTAAATTGATAAATCAATTTCATTATCCTTTATAGTTTCTATATCATCACCCATATTAGAAACATTATAATGTTGTTTAATAACAACTTCATCTTCACATCCTCTTACATTAATAGATGAGTGTGAATTTTTTTTACTAGAATGCTCCATCACTTTCAGAGATATAGAATGAATAATATTTCTAGTTTCCATCTTATAACACATGAATCTTATACCATTACATGGGTATCCTTTGAATATATCATAAACACCTGTTTTATTGAACTTCCCAAGATTTTCACTATTGAATTTGATTATGAAATGGCATCCAAATACCATAATGTTTTTCAAACATGGGGTCTCTTTATAATATGTATCAAATTGATTCATATTAAATTTGAGTCTATAGAAATAGAGATTAACAATATGAAATGATTCACGTAATCAATGAAGATTTATCATGTTCAATCGGTATGTGTAACATCCCTCGATCTGTACTATCTCAATTGGCCATATCAGGTTGGTTACAGGACCTCGAGAATTCCACCACATATGACTGTGGCTACCGACTACAAGTGGGGGCGAGATGAGTATAGTGGGGAGACTATACCTTAAGGTTTAGAGTTATAATAAAATGTAAATAAACAATATAAATAAATATAAAAAAGAAATAATAGAAGAAATAGTATATCACATAACTGGGATGTAAAGGGGGGAACCAATAAATCAAATAATAGTGAACCATGTAATGACAATATGAGATGTATGTAAATGTCAAACTGAATTGAATACTAAAAAACAGAATAAAAAAACATAATATATACACAAAAACCCCAGTCTTAAAACCCATATTGTTCCCATATCCATACTCTAGTCCTCTAACAAGCAATAAATCAACAACAAGTTCCATTTTCCTTGTCAAGACCTGCATCGATGAAATATTCCCATGTACCAAATGACAACCAAATATGGTGCAATTAGAACTCAGTTGGTAAATACCACCATGTATAATGATAAACAGTCTGATAATAAGTTTTTGACAGAAGTGTTATATTGGACTATTAATTAATCAATTAATACAATATAAAAACCAAACTGCTTCATCACTATGTTATAATGTCTTCAATGAAGTATCACAACAATGCTAACCAAAATCCATATATCCATGGAAAATCACACAAATCTATAGTGATCATGCTATATAATCATTTCAGCATAGTAATGAGATGATCTCTCTCAATATAATCATTACATCATTGTACTTGGTGGAGCACGATCAATATAATAATTACAACATTTGATTGGGTAGATCCAGGTAAATATAATAATTACAACATTGCATTGGCAAGAGCCTTCTCAATAAAATAATTATAGAATGGTATTGGGTAGAGCTCTCTCAATATATGCGTTAAAACATAGGACTTGGAAGAGACCACTTAATATAGGCATTAAAACTTGGGACTCGGTAAAGACCACTCAAAATAAGTGTTAAAATATGGGACTAGGAAGATCCCTCTTAATATAAAAATTAGATCGTAAGTCACAAGATATTTCATCATAACAAGGAAATAAAAATATCACATTATAAGACTCAATGGATAATTATGAAAATTACCATTTTCCATTCAATTACAATTTAATTTATAGAAAATTTAAATACAGTCATTTTAATAGTCAAGGAATTACAACAAGTGTGATTATATATAAAGTAATCACCTAAGTCTCATGTCATTCAAAAACCACTATAAGGAAATATCAAATTAATTATAATAATGCGTTCTCTCACCCAAATGGTATCCTTAATCATGGTATCATCAACAATTAAACCCAAGGGATCCAAAAAATATACCAACCCATGATTTACCATTAATCAATTAATGAATTAATTTATGTGCATGTTACATTGGTTAAATATTAATATTTCATATATATTGAAAATAAATAAACCATAGTGTTAGGTTCAGAATCCCTACCTTTAACTGGGGGATTGAGCCCCACCAAAAAATGGGTTACATCAATGGAAACAGAGGAAAGGGAGATCAATAAAGGAAACCTTGATCACACAACATCTTGGTTAAATACAAACCATCTTCAGTCTATGTATTTTCACTACAACACCAAATAATTGGGGAAAAGAGGGGTAATCCTTAATAGAACAACTCAGTAGGGATCATATGTGAAATTCAGATGTGAAAAATGTTATATGAGACTCCCAAGTCGCATGGAAATCATCATAGTTTCATGTTGGAGAGGTTTCACCAAATGGAAAATGAAAATCTAACACACTTTCCAAATTAAAACCGACGAGTCTAAGTAATACACTATGTCTAATACTTTCATATAATCCTTTTCCTTATTTTTAATTTATTCCAAAAAAACCATCACCCATGGTTAGTATTAATATCAATGAACATTTACACAATGCGAATTTGGGTCACGGTGTATAACCACATCATGCCATGAACTAGTTCAAAACTAGTGTTTGGTTGTAGTTACACATCATATAACATGTACACAACATCTAAATGTTCTGTAGAAAGTTTTTATCTTGGTTTATACAAAAGGACCCAAACCACCTCCACTGCCACTGAAACCTTGGAAAAAGATCCTAAATTTTTTTATCACATTTATACATGGAATGAATTTATTAAATTAAATATAAATCCCTAAACTATAGGTTATTTTCCCTTAAAATATTCTTCATCTTTGAACAATATTCAACAACCATAGTTCAATGAAAAACTAAAATAGGGAAATTCCTGAAAAAAAACATTAGATCTACAACCTCCCCACCATATAATAGCTTATACCCAAGATACTATAAGCTTAACTATGGGGTCTTGGAAAAAAATTCTGGACACTTTTATCACATATCAAACTCCCTCTCCCACTTATCCTCTTGAACAAGACCATGTTTCCACTTCACTCGAACTAGTGGTATTTTCCTAACCCGAAGATACTTCTCACTATGTCCATAATCATTATTTTATTCTACTCAATGAAGGTGTTCACACAAAGCTCAACATCCTTGACAACTAACCGAAGTGAATAATTAGGATAATATCTTTTTATCTTTGAAACATGAAGCACATCATGTAAGGAACTATAGCATTGAGGAAGGGATAATCAATATGTCATTTGACCGACCCTATGATCTATCTCAAATGGCCTGACAAACATGGGTGCTAGATTTACCTATTCCCAAATAAAGTATTTCCACAACCTCTGTGACACATGAAGGAAAACATGATGAAAAATTTCAATCTATAGAGGTTGTCTCTAATGGTCATTATACGATTTCTGATTTCTTTGAACAATCACCAACTACCACCAGATCAAGTGATCCTACTAAAAAATCACCTATATAAGACTAGGTCCAAAAAGTACAGACTCCGATACCTCCAACCAAAAAATAGGTGAACAAATTATCCTTCTATACAAATAGTTGAAGGGATCCATCTAGTTGTATTCCTAGAAGCTATAATTATATAAAAACTCCATGAGTACAATATTCTACTCCCATGAACAACAAAAATCCTTAACATAGGCCCATAACATATCCTTTAAAACCTAAATAGACTTTTTAGATTAAAAATAATTATGAGGATGATAGGCTATGATCAAAAGAACCAATGATCAAAGATCCTTTTGAAGACCCTCCAACACATTGGCCTGAAATGAGGATCTCTGAGTGAAATGATAATCCTCATAACATCATGCAACCAAACCATCTCAAGAAAATAATGACTACCTAGATCATCAATAGTGAAGGTATCTCTAACGGGAAATAAATGGCCTACAATAATCAATTTATCCTTGTTAACCAATACTACAATATTCTTATTGGTTTTCCTGGGTAAATTTTTCACAAAATCCATAGTTCTATAAAACCATTTCCACTTAGGAATGAAAAATAGTTGCAAAATATCAGCAGGGATCTGATGCTTGGATATTATTTACTAACTAGTAAAAAATCATAACAAAAATACCGCTACCTATTTCTTCATTCCCGACTATCATTAATTTCTAAGAGTATCATGATACATATTTGTCAAACTAGGATCTACTACACATCTAAAAGCATGAAATTTTCTCATCATCTCCTCATGTAATCCCATAGGAACCCATACTTGGCCATAGGAAAATAATATAATTATCATTACCAAGAGTCTATAATAATAGAAACACCCTACCATATATGTTATTTCACAAAACTATGCACTACAGATCATATAAATGCTCTATCTTGATATTTTCCGAAAGAACGGGTTTAATAGATATTGATGTAAGATCTAACCAACCCCAACACTTCAAAACATATGGATGAATGTCTCAAAAGAAGGATGTCATCTACCACTCATCACATAAACCCAAAACTACTTCTATCTATGTATTCTAGCTCAAAACAATGATAATGATGTTTCCTGTCACGAACCAAATCTGGTCGCCACCAAAATCGACACCAAACCCAGCCCGTGACAAGGCCCGAAGGGCGTTCCCGATCCCCACGGGCTGGCACAGGTGCGCAGGTATCATAAAATGATAATTGGGAACGATTTAACCGATTTTATAAACATTAAACAACAAAAAACTCAATAAAACAAATCTGGATTTTTCAACTAAAACCATCTTTTACAAAATTTCAGAACTGAATTACATAAGTTAAAACAAAATTTAAAGACCATTACAAAGGTAAAAAAACAAATAAGTACAGCCCAATAACCCTTTTTTCAAGGGGCACCACCCTTATGCTATCTCCACCAGACTTCACTACCAAGGACCTGCTAGAAACCTGAACCACTGGAACAAAAAAATTGTACCCAACCTGCGACAACAAAAATAACCAAGTCTACTTACACCCAAGGGTGTATGTAGGGTGTGAGCCAAAGCCCAATAGGATACCACCACTAATATATTCCATGTGATAAACATTTAATGGCGAAAAGCATGCATGTTTTCAAAGACATGAGATGCTAGTTAAAATTTCTAAAAGATCCAACAATAAATAAAAAAGTTTTTAGGTGGGATAGTTTAAAGAATAAAAACATTTAAAATAAATACCATAGCTACTGAATTTTCCAGCCTCTCATACCGTATACCGACAGTAATAACAATGTATCCAGTGAGCACAAGAAATGGGAAATAACGCCTAGGCACTAGCTATCTATGGGTCCCAGGTACCTCGTATCTCGGTGAGAGTAACCATCACAAATATCCATTCTCGTGCACGAGCCACTAGTAGGGAACATACCCATAACCTAGTGGTCCCCAATAATCATCATCATAGTTTAGTTAGTGTTGTAAGCATCAATCTTGCTAAGTGAAACTGAGGCCAAACCTCACAGATTCACTAGCATACTAGTACACGTCCACCCACCTAGATACCCGGGTTTTCCCTTTGTGCTCAATAAAGTTCAACAAGTAAAGATTTATACTTTGGACATGAAAATATCATTTCCATATCAAAAATTCACCAAAAAGCCCACATGTATACCAGACAAGTCACAAAAGTACACTTTTTATTCAAATTGATTTTAAAATCCAACTCATACAAAAATAGCCCACAACACTCTTCACATTACATGGACACTTCCACAAATCATTTAAACCATTTTTATAAAACATTCCAAGAAATTATAACTCACATAAAAGCCCACTCAAATAACATATAATACCACTTTCATCAAAAAAAATTCAATTTTCACAACACACTCACACAAAACAGCCCACAACCATGTTTTGCAGCTCTCTTCCCATTTTCTAAAACATTTCTGCACTTTATAAAGCATTCTAAAAAAATATTTGAAATCTTAAATAACCACCATACCATTAAAAAACTCATATTAGGTGATCAAACCCCCCAAACAGTACATATACACTCTTTTATCCACTTTTTTTAACCAAACAAAATATTCACAATTTTCAAAAAAACAACTCAAGGGGTGTAACTATGTCTTGCACACAAAACCCATTTAAAACCCCCATTTAAGACCAAAACCATACCAATTCATATTAAAAGTAGAATTGGCATTCCTAGATACATTTATAAAAACACATTCAAGTGTTATAAAATAACCTTGAATAATACCACAAAAGATACAAATGAAAACACACATTTTCCTAAAATGACCTCAAGAAGTATAATAATGTTTTACACATCAAACCTATTCAAAACCATTCTTTTTAGAACCACATGACACTATTAAATTACCAAACCAGAATTGGAAGGCCAAACAAGATTTAATGAACCAATTTCAAATGTTATAATCCACACCCATATAAAACCCCACGAGTTACACATGAAAACACCCAATTTCATGTTTAAAAGCGACTATAAAATTTAACACATAACCAAATCGATCATAAATAGTTTTCTCACACCACCCAATATATGAGGAATATGAAAAATGATTAAATATAGAAAGCTAACTCATCACTAATTGTTTACACATGGAACCACCTACCTTTTGAGTCAAAGCCCTTGAATCTTGGTGAGAAACCTCAACCGCAACTCTGCCGCACCACAAGGATGTGAAAACAAACCCTAAACCCTAATATTTCACCAAACATACCCCAAATCAAACCCTAAGTATGAACCCTAATATCTGAACACTCTATAAATTTATGAAAGTGGGAGGAAACCCTAAAGAGAAGGAAGGAATTGAAGAGAGAAACACATACCCAAAATAAACTTGAATAAAACAACTCAAAATCAACCAGAATCTGAATTTGAAAACGTCCAACAATTCATGGGATGTTCTAATAGGGATTATGAGATCATATAGGAACTAGAATGGGAGAAAAATAGTAATAATTGAGAGAGTTATGATGTAAATAACTTACCTCCTCAAATCGTCCCTATTTTTAAAACCCTAAGAATTTCAGCACTCCATCGCGATGTAAACTAGCTCCAAAGAGGGGGAAAATGAATGGGAGCGCGCCTGGGCTCCTTAGGGTCGAGGGGGAGGTGGAATCACCAAATCATTCATTATAATGAATAAGATATTAAACAATTAAAAAAACAATTTAAAACTGGAAAATGGGCTTTCGGGTTGGCCCAATTCTCAAATAAAAACCCAAATCCCCCATGATTATGGATTTATAAAAGCACCAAATTTAAATGTGGTGTTAACATATCAGGGGAGGACATTTAGGAGTTGGAATTACTGAAAAATATTAAAAAATGAAAACGTTATAAAAGAAACGAAAATTTATTTTGAAATCTGGAATTGGGCTCACGGTTTGGCCCAATTCTTGAAAACTCACATATTCTCCATAAAACATTTGGAAACCCCCAAAAAAAAAATCACGAATGGAAAATAAATTAAAAATAAATTTAAAATAAGTTATTTATGTGACAATTCTCCCCACCTTGAAAACTTTCCGCCCCAGAAAGTCACAGCAAGGTTAAAGCAACAACCAAACCCCACTGAGAAACCAATAGGTACTCCCTTGCAAGGTTTCACCCCCAAAGACCAAAACACCTCCAGTGATCAATTAAGGAAGGATTACTCTCCCTACGAAAACATACACCACTTTCCTGAAAGGATCAATAACATTCATAATTTATCCCAAAATAAAACTCTTCAAACACTATCTGAACAAGACTCAAGCAATTCACCCAAACGAACAATAACTTTGAACAAGGTTACACTTACCATACTTTAACTAAACCATTGGGAACTCTCTAGTCCCAACGATTAGTCAAGGAAGATGTTGGTAGCTAGATATCTCAAAATGAGACTATCTACACCAAGCCAAAACCATAGATAAATCTATGTTACTGGTACGGGGGGACACTAATATGCTCCCCACTATAAGAGACAACCAATATTTTTTTCGAGACAGAATCAGGACACTAATAGGGGGAGGCCTGAACGGACTCCCTGGTACCTAAGGTAGACTTCCATTATAATCATATTGGTTCTCCCCACCATATGAACCAACCATCTTAATCGACCAGCATATGTCGGCACAGAAAGACCCAAAAATTTCAAGATTTGGGAAGGTCGCACGGTTAGTCTGCATAGTTTTTGAAACCGTGAACTAACTGTGCTGATCAATCTTCCTGCATGGATTCCAGGCACATAGTCTCTCTTAATCGTTCACAAACCATGTGCTCAGCATTTCTAGCCAAATTTCCAACCATTCTCCAAAGACTCAATGGAAACCAAAGGGGGAGGGAATGACATTAGGCGATGACATAGGTACAAGGCCCACCACCTATTTCCACCGAACGAGAACAACAGAGGGAATGTTATGACACCATAGGTTTAAACACTTCCTATCTTTCACACCGAGGATATGAAATTTTACAAGGGTTTAAATGACCCTGTGATTTCCCTTGACTATGAGCCATCTTCTCTCCGAGTCCTATGGTTAGAGCTCAAATTATTGAATCATCTTCGGCCTCGCAGTTAGTCTTCAGAAACCCACTAAATGAGAATTATTCTTTTGGTGCCACCAACAACTACACCACAACCCAAGATAAGTTTTCCAGACATAAAAAATTCCATACTCACTTTACCCTATCACAGTATTTCACTGAAACAAGGGCTAAGAAGATGCACACACATCACACCTTGTTTCATCAGGTGAGAAACAACAGAAGTAAAGAACACCTACACTCACCTTCCTCTAAAATGGAATATTTTGATGTTTTTTCCAAGGGAGACATTCACCCAACACGACAGGGAATCTCGGAGGATTTCACGACTTTCACTTATATGGTCAATCGAGCACATGACATCATAAGGCATCACCGAACATGGCCATTGTGACTGATATAAACAATGCATGGAGAGGGACCTTATACAACATCCGCAAACAACACACAATTCTAGAAAGTGGCCACAATATCCTATCGTGACCATATTTCTCACACTTGTTGTTTAACATGAACTCATGCTTCCAATAAAATTTGAAGAACCCCAAAGGCCCTCTTAGACACCATCAAGACACTCATCCAAAATAACAACCCTAGACCACATTCACCTTCATCGAATTAGGAAACATAAGAAACTATGGTCTCTTTCACCCATCCATAAGCATTCCCCCATTACAAGAGGATCTAAAAATCAAATAAAGGAATGGGTGTAGACTCAATATAAAAATCTCAAGGAAAAAATATTCCATATATTGATCAACTGGAGGGTCTTCAAACGGCGAAACAATCCGGGTTTCACTTCAGTTGTGCACTAACCTTTAATGGGGGTGTACCTTATCCAACGATTGAACCCAAGTACCCAACCAATATGGTCAATTAGTCAAGATATACCACAAACCAGATCTAAACACATGAAGGGAACCATTATAAATGCGTCCCAAAACATTTTCCAAAAGAGACCACTAAGTGTCCTTATAACACAACTTACTGACCAAACCCAAACCCAAAACACAGTTCAAACAGGAGGGGTTCTTGGACTCAAAACATCCCACAACATCAACATTTTCCAAAAATACATAATATAAACCATTCCAAACAATTCATCAAGTCTTCATGTTTCTGTTTAATAACATTTCTTTGAAAAAAATGGTTCAGCGGTTAGCGCATCCACCAATGGTACCCCATGGGCCTTACACATGCATGTTTCAGTGCCACACCGGGCACCCTCCTCATATCCATCTCGACACTCATCGAGTCATGTCATCAACCATCCATCTTCCCATATAACCCCATGCATGTGGTTGCTCACGAAAATACCAAAGGTTAAAAAAAATTTCTTCCACTTTTCAAAACCAAAACGGTCAACCAACACATCCTTTTTTCTCAAAACTGCTAACCACGAGATCAAAATCCCAACTCACATCTTAAAAAAATTTCAGAAAGTCACAGCCATTTAGAAAATAAATCACTTTCAAGATATTCACATCAATTTCAAAACATCTCATCCCATTAAAACACACTCTGATTGTTTAGAAAACTCTATTGGAAACACTTTTCAAAACCAACTTCAATATAGTTCCTGCTTTCAAAGAGGTGTAAGCACAACATTTTACATTTCAAAACAATTCTGAAAATTCAGTTCATCCATTTCATAAACCCAACCATTCCCTCTTTATTTGAAAATCATTTAAAAAAAACTTTACGCTTCATAAAACCAAGTCACTTTAAAACCAAAGTGCCAATATTTCAAAACTAAAGAACACCAGACAATGCGAGAGGAAACTAGTTTCAGTTGGTGACTTGGACATATGGTTGGCGGCCATATTCCAATCAATTCACTGTCACATAGAATGTTCTAAGGAATATCCCCGGCTCTACATGGCTTGCCATACCCTGCGAGCTCATTGAGACCATTAACCCAACTCTCTTTTCATTTCCCCTAATAATCATCAAACCAAGAAAACCCAAAGACATAGTCAAATCCCAACTTCCCCTGGCGACTTGAATCCTAAAATGAGGTGTGGTGATCAAGCACACTACCCATAACCAGAATTCCATTTCCCAAAAATCATAAATCTAGACTATCCTGACTATTTCCCAGATAACGTGACTCAAATGGAGCGAACCTCCTCTGATACCATTTTGTCACGAACCAAATCTGGTCACCGCCAAAATCGACACCAAACCCAGCCCGTGACAAGGACTGAAGGGCGTTCCCGATCCCCATGGGCTGGTACAAGTGCCCGGGTATCATAAAATGATAATTGGGAACGATTTACCCGATTTTATAAACACGAAACAACAAAAAAACTCAATAAAACAAATCTGGATTTTTCAACTAAAACCTTCTTTTACAAAATTTCAGAACTGAATTACATAAGTTAAAACTACATTTAAAGACCATTACAAAGGTAAAAAAACAAACAAGGACAGCCCAAGAACCCTTTTGTCAAGGGGAACCACCCTTATGCTATCTCCACCAAACTTCACTATCAAGGACCTGCTAGAAACCCGAACCACTGGAACAAAAAAACTGTACCCAACCTGCGACAAAAAAAATAACCAAGTCTACTTACACCCAAGGGTGTAATTAGGGTGTGAGCCAAAGCCCAATAGGATACCACCACTAATAGATTCCATGTGATAAACATTTAATGGCGAAAACCATGCAAGTTTTCAAAGACATGAGATGCTAGTTAAAATTTCTAAAAGATGCAACATTAAATAAAAAAGTTTTTAGGTGGGATAGATTAAAGAATAAAAACATTTAAAATAAATACCATAGCTACTGAATTTTCCAGCCTCTCATACCGTATACCGAAGGTAATAACAAAGTATCCAGTGAGCACAAGCAATGGGAAATAACCCCTAGGCACTAGCTAGCTATGGGTCCCAGGTACCTCGTATCTCTGTGAGAGTAACCATCACAAATATCAATTCTCGTGCACGAGCCACTAGTAGGGAACATACCCATAACCTAGTGGTCCCAAATAATCATCATCATAGTTTAGTTAGAGTTGTAAGTGTCAATCTTGCTAAGTGAAACTGAGGCCAAACCTCACAGATTCACTTGCATACTAGTACACGTCCACCCACCTAGATACCCGGGTTTTCTCTTTGTGCTCAAACAAGTTCAACAAGTCAAGATATATACTTTGCACATGAAAATATCATTTACATATCAAAAATTCACCAAACATCCCACATGTATACCACACAAGTCACAAAAGTACACTTTTTATTCAAATTGATTTTAAAATCCAACTCATACAAAAATAGCCCACAACACTCTTCACATTACATGGACACTTCCACAAATCCTTTAAACCATTTTTATAAAACATTCCAAGACATTATAACTCACATAACAGCCCACTCAAAAAACATATAATACCACTTTAATAAAAAAAAAATTCAATTTTCACAACACACTCACACAAAATAGCCCACAACCATGTTTTGCAGCTTTCTTCCCATTTTCTAAAACATTTCTGCACTTTATAAAGCATTCTAAAAAAAATATTTGAAATCTTAAATAACCACCATACCTTTCAAAAACTCATATTAGGTGATCAAACCCCCCAAACAGTACATATACACTCTTTTATCCACTTTTTTTAACCAAACAAAATATTCACAATTTTCAAAAAAAACAACTCAAGGGGTGTAACTATGTCTTGCACACAAAACCCATTTAAAAACCCCCATTTAAGACCAAAACCATACCAATTCCTATTAAAAGTAGAATTTGCAGTCCTAGATACATTTATAAAAACACATTCAAGTGTTATAAAATAACCATGAATAATACCACAAAAGATTCAAATGAAAACACACATTTTCCTAAAATGACCTCAAGAAGTATAATAATGTTTTACACATCAAACATATTCAAAACCCTTATTTTTAGAACCACATGACACTACTAAATTACCAAACCTGAATTGGCAGGCCAAACAAGATTTAATGAACCAATTTCATAAGTTATAATCCACACCCAAATAAAACCCCATGAGTTACACATGAAAACACCCAATTTCATGTTAAAAGGTGACTATAAAATTTAACACATAATCAAATAAATCATAAATAGTTTTCTCACCCCACCCAATATTTGAGGAATATGAAAAATGGTTAAATACAGCAATCAAACTCATCACTAATTGTTTACACATGGAACCTCCTACCTTTTGAGTCAAAGCCCTTGAATCTTAGTGAGAAACCTCAAACGCACCTCCGCCGCACCACAAGGATGTGAAAACAAACCCTAAACCCTAATAATTCACCAAACATACCCCAAATAAAACCCTAGGTATGAACCCTAATATATAGACACTCTATAAATTTTTGAAATTGGGAGGAAACCCTAAAGAGAATGAAGGAATTGAAGAGAGAATCACATGCCCAAAATAAACTTGAATAAAACAACTGAAATTCCACCAGAATATGAATTTGAAAACGTCTAACAATTCATGGGATGTTCTAATAGGGATTATGAGATCATATAGGAACTGGAATGGGAGAAAAATAATAAGAATTGAGAGAGTTATGATGTAAATAACTTACCTCCTCAAATCTTCCTGATTTTTGAAACCCTAGGAATTTCAGCACTCCATTGCGATGAAAACGAGCTCCAAAGAGGGAGAAAATGAATGGGAGCGCGCCTGGGCTCCTTAGGGTCGAGGGGGAGGTGGAATCACCGAAACATGCATTATAATGAATAAGATATTAAACAATTAAAAAAACAATTTAAAACTGTTAAATGGGATTTCGGGTTGGCCCAATTCTCAAATAAAAACCCAAATCCCCCATGATTATGGATTTATAAAAGTTCCAAATTTTAATGTGGTGTTAATATATCAGGGTAGGACATTTAAGAGTTGGAATTAATGAAAAATATTAAAAAATGAAAATGTTATAAAAGAAACAAAAATTTATTTTGAAATCTGGAATTGGGCTCACGGTTTGGCCCAATTCTTGAAAACTCACATATTCTCCATAAAACCTTTGGAAACCCCCAAAAAAAAAGAATGAATGGAAAATAAATTAAAAATAACTTTAAAATAAGTTATGTATGTGACATTTCCATTTCTATATGTATAAGAAAATATGAAACCAAAAAGATATATATACTCGAACCACCTCCTCTACCAAAGGTTTAGGTCCTTGTGTGAAAATACGTACCTAAAGATATTTGGTCCATGTATAACAAAAAAATATTTCCAATAAGTTAGTTTCTACAAAATCTCAAGGCATGTACAACTACTCCGAACTCTATATCATGATTATTACAATTTTACTCATGTGTTATATTCTTTCTTGTGCTGTAACCAACCACCTGATTCTCTTGTATAAAAAACTACTCCTTGTAAAACTATATATGTTTCACAATACATCGTATATTGATTACATGGAATAATTAAATTGAGGATAGATACTTGGGACATCCAACATTTTGCTCCTAAAATTCTCTATTTCATGAATCTGAACAAAAAAACATCACCAATTGCTTGGTCATCCAAAATATCAGAGCTTCCAAATTGGAGAGGTATTGGATAAATCACTGATAATAATATTATATACCCATAATTCTCAAAATATTAAAGAAATTATTCGATCACTCCCAAGATACTATGTCAGAAAACTTATTTGGTTCCACTAATCCTCCTTCAATAGTGATTAAATGTCCAAAGAATCACAATTTATCAATCTAGAAACTACATTTAGTTAGTTTGGTGTAAAGACAGCGATATATGAATGTACTCAAGATGATTTAATGATGTTTGGCATGATTATCTACTATTTTTTAGTAAAATAATTTGTATTTGTCAAAAAATACAAAAAAATGGTTTTGAAAATTATTAATTATTATATTCATCAAGGTAGTGAATGATGTCTGTGTATTTATCAAACCAAATAGCATCACTATAAACTCATATAAGCCATACCATTCCCTAAAAGTTGTCTGAGGTATGTCTGATGGTCTTATCCTCAAATAGTGGTATCCAAATATTAAATCAATCACAGAGAAGAACATAGAACCCCAAAAATATTTAAGAGATTAAAAATATATAGAAGAGGATATCTATTATTTCCCTTCATCTGGTTCAATCCCCAATAGTACACACAAAACCACAATATTCCATCACCCTTCTTGGTGAAATAAACTGGATAACCCCCCAAATATGTACCAGAACATAAGTAACCTTTATCTTTCTGATCTTACAACATGAATTTAAATTTATTATGATCCACTCATGTTATAATATATAGAGGGATATAAACTAGATCCGCTCCTAGCACCAATAAGATTGTGGAATTGATATTCCACTTAGGTGGTAATCCCTAGAATGCGTTAGGAAAGGGATCCTAAAAAAGTTATAAAATAGGAGGAAAATATTAACTATTAATTCCACCAACATATTGATAAGTATAATCCATCATAACCATGAGAAAATCCAATCTATAATGAATTGGTACTTCATGACTATCCTAAAATCCAACTCACCCTAGTGAGAATAGTTGACTCCTCATAGAGATACAGAGGTAACACCCGTATGGTAATAGTCACTATCATCATAAAATGGAATTAACCATTCCATAAAAGGAATAAAATAAAAAATCTTCATTTCAAGTATGAATGGTTCCTAAAAGATATATTAACTACCAATACCTAGACAACACACCTCACAAAGATTAATATTCTATGACCTCACTCCAGATGGTGTTTTGATGGTCAAAACACCTACTAATATTTCCACATTAAGTCTAAAACCATTATAAAAATATATGATAAAAAGGAATGTGATTATTTTATATCCAAAAAAACATAAGAAATAATTGATGATTCCAGAATCATTTCTTTAATGGTAGATGGTCATGCATCAATAATAACTAGAGTTGTCTATATAATGTCAAATAGACTAGCCCATCTTCTATGGGCACTAATCTGACTCCCCTGAGCTATTCCTTCATCTAGAAACTACCACTACTATTTTGGGGTACCACTTACCATACCTCTAACTAAATGTCTAGTAGAACTCCAACTAGATATCTGTTGAAGAGTAGAAGAGTCCTTACCATACTTTGGTGGCTTTCTAGATCCCCAATCACTGCTCTACTGTAACACGCACCTAGAAAAAATTTATAGGTGTCACATCCTACCACATGAATAATACTCAAAATTGGGGTATATAAATTGATTCTCCGTTTTTCCTAACATTATAAATTGAAACCAATCTAACAAATTACATTCTTATGATGGATATCCACTTCCCTAACCAAAATTTACACAATTTCCTTGGAAATAACTATCATAGTAATGATTCATTCTACCAAAATAAGAGCTTATAGTACAACCTATTGATACAACATGGCCACATCTAATGTAATCTATCACATTGCATTCTCTGTTGATTTCCTAATTCATTATTTCAAAAAAATTGTTTAGAAGGAAGACATTCACATCTGACCTAATATCATAGCAATTACCATCCTAAGAAAACATCATCCAGGATGTCTAGTGAATTTACAATGATAGCGCAACATGAAATAGGTTAGTGAAATTTTCAGCATAATCCATCACTAACAAGTCATCTTGTGTTAGATGCATGAAATCACAAGAATTCTCTTCCATCAATATCTCTAGATAAAATATTCTCTAGAACTTACCGTCAAATCCCTTCAAAGATAACTCGTATTACTACACAACATCATCTATAATATCCCACCAAATCTTGAAAGTTCCCTGGAGAAGATACACACCAATATTCACCCTTTTATTTAAGGGTGTATCAAGACTCTTAATGGTTTTCGGAACAAAATAAATCAAGAACTTGAATACCTAGGGGCCTCCCTCACTAGTGGATGTAGGATAATATTTCTATTGGAACTCTCTCTTCGGCTTAAACATACTAGAAATGATCGGAAATATCTCCCTTTACATGGATCACATGACCGTTATGATGCTATCACGAAGATGAACATCCATATGATCCTCTAGAGTTATAGTAATGTCTTGTTCATCTGTGTTAGGAGCCTGTGGATTTACACTATCCTGATGCTCAACTCATAGAAAATGGGGGGAGTTTTCCCTAGAAGAAAATCACACTCCTTAGAATACTGAATTCAAAAAACAAATTCATCTGCAACAGGTGAAAACAATAAATAACCACTACTTATGGTCTCTCTAAATATGGATTAAAAGTGTTTTAGCATGAAATATTAGTTCATTACATTTCATTTATCAGATATAATATTTTCAATTTTTTTCAATTCATATAGTAAAAGATGTGACTCATGCAATAAATATGTTCCTATTAGGAAAAATGCATGTAAATATATATCTCTATGTCCTATGATAACGTATGCATACTCATCTCATTCCATACTAGTATACGAGTATAAATCTTTATAAACAATAAAATCGTGAAACATGTGAATCAACAGTGGTGATATAATGTAATAATTAATAAGAAAACATCATAAATAGAAATACCATACCGGGGAACATGAATTTTCTCCCTTATATGGGTTATCTACTGTCAAAAACATGATCATTACCATGTCCCAACACTTCCCTTTCTCAATTATAGCTTTCCCAAATAGTAAATCAACAGAAAAGAAACCCTTCTCCTATGATAAAACTTTGCAACATGCCCTTATACGAAACTTTCTCACATGGCCCAATAAGGTTGGTTACATAGCCTTAAGAACACCTCCCCATATGCAAGAGGTTACTAACTAGAAGTGGGGGTGTGATGATTATAGTGTGAAGATAATACCCCATGGTTCAGAGTTACAATATAGTTTAAATAAACAATATAAATAAATACCATAGTAACAGAAATAAAAAAATAGTATAGTATATATCTAGGATATAAAATGAGGAACCAAAAAAATAAAATAATAGTGATCAATCTAATAATAGGCTGAGATGTATCTAAATGTAAATCCAAAATAAATATAAATAAAAGATTTAGCTGACACAAAATAAACCCAAAAGACCCATGTCCTGAACACTATGTTTATCCCATCATGTAACTCTATCCCACTAGTAAGGAACAAATCAGAACCAGGTTCTCCCTTTTTCAAACCTACATCCATGAAGTCTACTTGGTGACCAAACAAAACCCAAAGAGGGTATGAGTAAAACTTAGTAGATCATCACCGCCATGTATAAACATAACCAATCTGATATTAAGTGTATGAAATAAGCGATGAAAATGAGTATTATTTAATCATTAAAAAACAATATAACAACCAACCTTACATGGAACCATACGAGAGTGTATATGAGCATGTATAAAAACCATTATATCCAACAACCATATATCAATGGAAAATCACAAAAATATGGTCTGCTCTTTATGTATAAGAATTTTAGCATTGGACTAGGTAGAACCCACTCAATATAAGTATTATAACATAGGAATGGGTATAGAAAACTTTGTATAAGAATTATAGCATTAGACTAGGAAGATCCCAGTCAATATAAGTATTACAAAAAGGTATTAGTACTTGGAAGATAATTCTCAATATATTAATTTTAACATGGGACTGGCCAGAGAATACTAAATATAAGTATTACATTATGGTACTAGGTAGAGCCTACCCAATATAAGAATTACAGTAAGGGGCTAGGTAGAGCCCATTCAATATAAGAATTACAACAGGGAACTTGGAAGATCCCACTCAATATAAGAATTATAACATAAATCCGAAAACATGTCATAACAATAAGGATATCACAATATGACATCATAAGCCTTAAAGGATAATTACGAAAATGACCGTTTTTCATTCCATTAAACATTTATTCACACACCAATTTTTCAATAGCCATATCCATATCCCAAAACATATTACCAGAGTGATTTTATATAAATCAACTAGCTAAGTCTCACTTCATGATAAATAAACATTAATCCGTTATCCAATTCATATTTATCATGGTTCCACTCACCCAAAGGTTATCCCTAAGCCATGATTCATCCAAAATTTAACCCAAGGGATTCAACCTACATTTTATTCACTGATTTACCGTTAAAACATGAATAAATTAATTTATGTACACATTATGACAAAGAAATAAAAATATTTCATATACTTCACAACTAAATTGACCATATAGTTTTATTCAGCCTCTAATCCTTTAACTGGATGATTTATCCACACTACAAATGGGTAACACCCATAGAAAAGGAGGTGAGGGACATTAATAAAGGAAACCCAAATCACATGAAATCCATGTTAATATGAAACCAACTACGTTCTAAGGATTTCCACCACACCAATGATGAATGATGGAGGATATGTGTAAAACTAAGTTGAATAACTCACTAGGGATCAGATGCGTTGTTGAGATGTCCGAAACAAAATATGTAACTCCAAAATCTCCTAGAATTTTTCATAGGGCTGAGAGGGAGAGGTTGGACTGAATGAATAATGAAATTCATATGCAATTCCCCAATTAAAACTACTAGTTCTGAGGTAAATATGGCATGTATCTAACACCACAAAATTTCATGAGATATATTATTTTTAATTTCATTGATCTCTTGAATTGTAAGCTACACCAAGAATAGATTGTGCTATAAGAAACCCCGTATTAGCTTGCAATATATGCAACACTATTCTTGGCTTATGTAACACACCATTCCAATTTCTTTTCATATAATTAATTTTAAGCAACACTAAGTATAGATTTTTTCCATTGTATATAATTAATATATTTTCATTATGTTATACACAACACCAATGGAATCTTTCACTAAACTTTACACTTACATGGCATGCATTACACACAAGAGAGGCCTTCCTTGATATCTTGCGTTGTACACAATACTGAGTTTCAGTACATAATGATATATTTTTAAAATATTATTTTTTAATAGGATATAAACTAGTTGTTATGTATAATGTTAACCACATTTCTGTATTTTATATAACATCATCATTCATTTTATTTATTTTCTGGAACCTGATATAAGAACAAATTCAATTTTTTCTGATAAAAGAATTATTTTTCAACATATGAAGTTGTACTGCATTTTGATGGTGCACACATTTTAAATCTAGTTTTTGAATTTTTTATAAGTTCAATTTAACAAAATAAAATTTTTCTTTTGAAGAGGGATATAAAATTTTCCTTTTTGTTTTGAATATTTTGTATTTTTTTTGATAAAATTAATATTTTAATAAATTGTGAAAAAGATTTCATTTTAATTCAAAACAACATTTTAAACTAATTTATTTATATAGTTTTATTATCTTTTTAATTGGGTTTAAAGAGTTATTTTATTGTGTTTTTATCATTTAATACCATTTGGTCATTTGATGTAATTTAACAATTAAATTATATATAAACTCATGACAATCTTTTGATAAGTTTTTAATTTTTAAAAAACCAACTTATTGGTTTTGACAATGGGAATTAATTAAAAATAAATTTATGCTAATTCAGTGTTTTTAATTATGAAAAATGGATTCAATATTTAGAATAAGTGGGCCAAAATTATATTAATAGATTACTTTTATTTTTTGATATTATCAATAGTAAATATGGTAATTTTTATTTACCATAGGTAAAGGTAATTCGGGTAAATTAGTGAAACTAATAATTTGATAAGGGTAATAAAATTGTCCTATAACATGAAAAAATCCTATTAGATGAATAAAATTATCCCCTAAACATCTTTTGTTCAAAAAATATTCATTTAATGTCCACTTGACATTGAAAATGACATAGATATTAATAAAACCAATGAAAGTGACAAAATGTCAAACATATATTTATTATAAGTATAATAATTTTAATATTGGGATAACCAGGTGATATATTCTAAACTAAATAGTTCGTAGAAATATAAAATAATTACATACATCACTTTTATTTTTTTCAATATTTAGGAAATAAATAATTACCATAATGTCTTATTCATATATGATGTAAAAAATAATTAATTGATGAGAAATCAATGAAACAATTTTTATTAAAATCCTAATAACCAAAATAATCCCCTAACACATGACCAAATATTATTGGTAGATTATATCTCTAGTATAATCATACAAAGGTCAAGATAGTGACCATTTAGAGCCTTATAGAATAGATTATGGTCTTTATATTATTTTATTTAAAGTAATGTTAAATTTGTGTCATTCATACTTTAATAAGTATAAATTTTTTAATGTTGTATTTTCCAAAAGATAAATTCATCTAAATATATTACTAGAAAATATAGTAAATTTATGTTCATAATATTATTTCATTTAAAATTTTTATTCTACAAATAATTATATTAAATAACTATACAATATTAATGTAATTATTATTTCAATAATGAAGATATCAAATAAGTACTAATAAAAATATTAAAATAAATATAGTTTGGGATAATTAATTTGTCCAATGAAAATTATATATGACCTTGACCCATTAGGGATATAATAATATATTTTATTTAAGTATAAAACCTTATCATGTTATTTATAAAAATCCATGAAATGAATACTATCAAAATTGACACAAGTTGTTATTTTTTTAAAATAATGATTTATAAAAATATTTAAAAATAATAAAACAATTTTAAAAATATATAATAATTATTATATGGTATTAATTATTCTAAATTAATCAATTATGGTATAATTTAAATATAATAAATTTATATTGCACCTTTCAAATATTCAATCATTTCTTATCTTAATTAAAATTAACTAGAATAAATAATTTTCATTTAAAATGATAAAGATTAAATGGAAATAAAAACATGTTTAAATTTAATTGGATGATTATATTTATATATTATAACATCTTTTATTTGAATATATTTCATTTTTGTGGTATTTTTATTGATTTTAAAATTATTATAAGTAAGTATTTTAAGGATTCAATAAGTTCCCCTCACCACAATTATAAAATGGACTTCTTCCCTAAAATCATCACTTAATTTTGAGCCTTTAATTTTGTTCATAACCTTCATTTTTTTCTTATCGAATTACTTATTTTCATTATAGAAGTTATGGAAATCTTAAAAGATCAACTCAAGTGATCTAATAAGAGATTTAGAGGAAGCATCTCAAGGAAGAGGTAATCACTTCCACCGTATCTTTCAAACATCATTCTTATTCAACTCCAATTAATAATTTTCATTTTTATATAGTAATAAATACAATTTAACTCATATAATGATATGTTATTATAAAGATTAAATAACCATATTTCATCATATATTCATCCTACAAAAAATGAATTCACCGCGTGTGCGGACGTATGGCTTACCATCTCCACATCGTGGTATTGTTTTTTTTTTCACCACCACTTTATTGGTATGGTTATAATGATAGAAATAACAAATATATATTTATATTATAGAATTATATTAATTCTTAAATATCATACACCATACAATTTAATACCATTCAATAATTTTGGGATGACATCATCGCTCGTGCGTACATATGGCCTACCGTCCCCACAATGTGATGCGATTGACTCAACATGATCTTCATTAAACTATGATTATATAAATTAATTGAATTAAAAAACATGATATAAATTATAATATCACCATTATTTAAATGATACTACTATAAATTTAAACGAGTGATAATAAATTATTAGAGAAAACATATATAGAATCATAAAGTAGTTAATATCTGAATAACAAATAATAATGAATTGTTACTAACAGACAAATGAAAATATGACCATAAATGTTATAAAAAAAAACTATGATTCTACAATAAATAAGTATAATTATTTAAAACATTACATAGAAGGTTCAGATACATATGAAGCATATCATACCTAAGATATGGGATAATTTTGCAATCTCATTTTTATTCGAGATTGTTTATATGTAAGTATTTATTGGGGGAATATTTATCATCAATGACCATGTTTTATTAAAATGTTTTCATAATTTTTTGCAATTATTTTATGTATTCTTAATGTCATCTTACCCATTTTTTATTTTTACTACATGGTTTGTATGGAATATTTCTTTTGTTTACCATACAAGAAACATTTTTTATTCATTAGCAAAAGAATGAAGAGAATATTTAACTTATTCGCCATGAATAGATTTTTATAGTTTCATGAAACCTTATTTCTAGTAATCTTCTTATATAGTTATTCATGTTTATTTTCAAATAATTTTTTTCTTTTAAAATTTAATTGCATTTTGAGAAATGAAAATGTTTTGGAAGAAGAAATGATATTTTCCTCAGGATTTATGTTCATTCATTTTATTAAAATTATTTTTCATCTAACATGAAGCTCCTTAAATAGGGTTATGTTTATATCCCTATCAATACTATTATTTTACTATGTTACTTATGGAATTATATTTTATATAGATTATGTTTGGATAAAATGATATTTAAGAAAACCATTTTTTCTTGGGTTATGCTATGATAAATGATTTATGTTTTTGTTGAATATATAAGAATGATTTCATTTTGAGATGGGTGGGACTTATATCTCCCTCCAATGAATTGGGGGACGCTTTTTATCTCATTAGATACACTTCACTAGTATGTAAATTATATATTGTTCATTAATAAAGGGTTATAATGACTTGTAAACATAGTTCCGTTAGAAATGGTTGGAACAAAAAGTAAACCAGGTTCAATAATGGACTTTTTCTACATGGATGGTCAGGCAGCAATGACTTGGATATTATGGAAATAATATTATGTACATATTTATTTTCTATAATTCCATGTTTTATTACAATTATATTTTATCATGATTAATGTTCCTTTATGATCTATGTCGAATAAACATCTATGATTTATTTCATGACTAAAGATTTTTGATATTTAAACTTTATGTTCGTGTTTTTACATTTTTATGTATATGGTTTGTTTTATATTCTCAATGATTACCCTTACTAAGCATTCAAGCTCAGCCTTTTTATGTTTTCTTTTCCCCATAATATAATGAAAGGTTTTTGGTTGGAAAACAATAGGGGAAGATCTTTATCGGATATTTTGAAGATCATTCACCATGTTAGAAGATTATGTTATTTGTTTCCAAAGACACAAAAATAATACAGACATTGGGTGTATTTTGTGTAATGTATTAGGTATTCTGTAAAATTATTGTAATTTACATGTTTTTCAAGCTTGGGACTCTATAGTTGGTATCCGAGTGATGGTTTCATCAACCATTGGAAACATGGATTCGAAAAAATTATTATGATCCCTAGAGATATTTCTGAGTTATGTATAGGTATGTCTCTAAGGGTAAGTAAAACTATAGGATAAATTCCATGAATTATGGTAAAAATTATGAATAAATTAAGATTAATCCAAATTTGTTTCATATTGAATGTATTCCCTCTTGATTATGTTGTTTTCCAAGTTCGAATTTGCCTCACACACTATTCCTTTTGGGTTTTCGACAGTTGATAAAACACAAAGGATAATTGTTGATGATAAAGTCACTGGGAAATGAAATAATTATTCTCTTTAACAACCTAATGTTTTGGGAAATGTAATGAAAAATCTAAATTCTATACACACACTAGCTGTAAATAATTATTGATTCTAGATGATCAGAGAAGGGAACAATATTCTATTCAGTCCTCCATGAGGTAATACCCACCTTATTTTAGTGGGTCTTCTGATACCCTTGTTGCTATAAAATGGATCAATATCATTGAAAAGATATTTTCCATCCTTCACAGTTCGGAACATGAAAAAGTCATTTTGGAATTTTATCATTTAGAATGTCAAGAAAACTAGTGGTGGACTCTAATCAAGGATAAAAGGCAGCAAAATAAAATTTAATCAATGGAATTGGATGAGTTCAGTAATTTTTTTAAAATAATTACTTCCCTAGTATTCATGAAAAAATATGGAATATGAGTTATTAGAGATTATGAAAAAAGATGATGAATATGTTGGTATATAAAAGGTGAATTTTACAAGACTTTCAAGTTAGGCTTCGGAAATTATAATCCAACCTGAAAGAAAAGAAGATCGATTCTTTACTGGCTTAAAACCATTTCTTTGAAGGGAATTTTCTATAAGAGATATTAGTAGCAATTAAGATATTGTTCATTTCACTATAAAGGTATAACTGGAAGTTAGTGTTACATATCTATCTCTTGGTTTCAACAATAAACGAATGTTGAAGTTCAAGGGAAATCTAAAAAACAACGGTTAATAGAAGATGCGTGTTTCCTTATGCCCAAATAGTGGAAATAAGCAACATGGAGATTATCTTAAAGGGACTAGAAAATGTTTTATGTGTGGAAAAGAAGGTCATCAAGTAGTTGAGTACCAAATTAATGGGAAAATCTTGCTAATTATGTGAATAGGGAAAGGACTATAGAGAATGAACCACCCACACTTCAATTATTTAAGTGAAAGGAAATGAGTAATTATGTAGACCAATGCCCAAATCCCAGGGTTAATTGAAATGAACAACGTCAACAACCTTTTAAATCCAAAGACAAAGGAAAATCGCATGTGATTGATATTGGAAATGTTGAGTATGAAAATTAAGTGGAGGAATGATTAACTATTCGTTTAATGAGATTTGAAAATAGTGTTGTAGAATATCTTTTATGGTGTTATGGAATACTAGAATATCTATCTATTGGTCCACTTTAGTTTTCTGTAAGTATATGGTTCTGAAAACCATGATAATTAATTGAAATATTTTTACAAAGCACATGATATGCACATATTGAAGCGATAAGAAGATAATAAAATGTGTTACAGTATTAATGGCTTCATGGCTTATATAAGGAAAAAGTGATATAATGGTTTGAGTATATTGAGTTTTTTTTATTTTTGGTGTTTTGAAATGGTAAATTTTGATAAAATTCATGTTTTCACTAAGTTTCTATAGAAATTCATGTAATTATCATGTTTTAAGAGAATACATAATTAAGGTATTGACATGTTTGTAATGTGACAAAAAAGAATTGACAAATGATATATGAGTGACAAATGTTAAGTAGATATATTTCACTCCTTTCTAAATTTTTAAATATTTTTTTTTTGGAATGAATTTAATGTTATCCATTTATGGATAGTATAAGTTCTATTTTGGACGAAGTTTTTTAGATTAATGGATTATATCAGTATATGTGGACTTATGCATATTTTATAACATGTTCTAACATTTTTGTTAAGATGGATGGAATGACCTTTCATTCTATCACATGATATACTAACACTTCAAGAATAGAAAATTCAATGTAATTTTATTAACTAAGAGATGAAGTTGAAATTTTTAGGGAACGACCAATGGTGAGATTGTACTGAAATCAAGTAATTATTTCTTCACATAAAAAAATTCATCTAATTTAGAAAAAGGATCTTGAAAAAAAATTAATCTTTGTAACTTCTTATTCGGTGAATTAGATGGTCCCTTAAATCAGCACAGATTTATGGCTATCTGGTAGTTACCTTTCTCCAAACTATATTCTCTATCACTATCCATCAAAACTTGATGGTTAGATTTCACTTCCATATCCATGTTTTCACTTCCCACCAATGTTATCCTATGTGGAAAGCTAGTGATGAGTTACTTAGGGTCACTGTTTATTTGAAACATTACTTTTTAAAATGTAGTTTTTGGATTCCTTTTTACTATGTGGGTTTCCATGAATGAAACATTCATGTAGTAAACCATTCATAACCCCGACTAATTTAGGGGTGAAATTAATTTAAGGGGGGGGGGGGGGTAGAATGTAACACCCCAAAATTTTAAGACATAGATTCTTATTAATTTATTTGATATCCTATGTTGTATGATACACCATGATTATATTTTACTATACACAAAACTGTATTATCTTTCATTATATGCAACATTATTTTTGGCTTATGTTATAAAAAATTTCAATTTCTTTTGTTAGAATTCATTTCACACAACATAGAGTATTGATTTTTTTCAATGTATAAAAGAACAATGTTCAGGTTAGGTTTTATACAAAGAAAAGGAATCTTGCACTTAACGTAACAATGACATGGAATACATTACATTCAAGAGAGACCTTCCTTGATATCTTGCATTTTACAAAATACAATGTTTCACTAAACAAAAATATACTATTAAAATATTTTTATTTAATGGGATATAAAATCGCCATTATAAATAGTATTAACTACACTTTTAAATTTTATGTAACAATATCATTCATCTTACGTATTTTTTAGAACTTAATATAAGAATAAATTCAATTTTTTTAGAAAAAAGATATATTCTTCAAAAAATGCAATTTTACTACCTTTTGATGGAAAACCCATTTTAAATGTATTTTTTGACACTTTTATATGTTAAATTTAAAAAATAAACATCTTATTTGGAATAAAGACATACAAATTTACTTTTTATGAATTTTTGGTATTTTTTTGATAAAATCCATATTTTAATGAATTGTGAAAAATATTACATTTTAATTCAAAACTATAATTTCATCAAATTTATTAATATAGATACATTATCTTTTTTTACTTGGTTTTAAATCTTAATTCTATGATGTTTTTATCAATTAATCTCATTATGGTTATTGGAATTAATTTCACATTTAAATTGAACATAAACACATTACAATCATTTGATTAGTTTTAACTTCTTAAAAACCCCATTTTTTGGTTTTGAAAATGGGAATTAATTTTAAATTAATTTTTGAAAAATCTATGATTTGAATTATGAAAAATGGATTCCATATTTTGAATCGTTGGGTCCATATTATATTCATATGTTACGTTTATTTTTGGATATTACGAATAATAACTTTGGAAATTTTTATTTACCATAATTAAAGGTAAATATTATAAATTAGTGTAACTAGAAACATAATAAGGAAAAAAAAATTATCCCATAACCAAAAAAATCCCATTAGAACAATAAAAGTATACCCTTAACTTATTTTTTTATATAAAATAGTAATTTAATGTCCACATGACAATGTTAATGACATAGATATTAAAAAAACCAATAAAAGTGACAAAATGTCAAACTCACATTTCTTATATGTTTAATAATTTTAATATATGGATATATAGGTGATATTCTCAAAAATAAATATTCTATGGAAAAATAAAAAATTACATGCATCATGGAAATTTATTTGTAATTTCTAGGAAATAAATAATTACCTGAAATTCTTATTCCTTGATGATGTAAAAATTATCTAGTTGATGAGAAATTAATACAATAATTTTTATTAAAATCATAATAACCATAAAAATTTCCTAAAATGACCACATATTATTGGTATAGTACATCCCCACCATGATAATCCAAATGTAATGCTAGTGACCATTTGGAGCCTAATATAATAGATTATGACATTTATATTATTTTATTAATGTAATGTTAAAGTTGTCACATTCATACTTTTATAAGTAAATCATTTTTAATCTTTGAATTTCTAGAAGATAAATTATAATTCTTATATTCTTATTAAATATAGAAACATCAATTCATTATATTATTTTATTGTAAATTTTTATTCTAAAAATATGTATATTAAATTATTACACAATATTGATGTAGTGATTATTTTAATAATAATGATACCAAATAAATTTTATTAGAAATATTAAAATAAATATAATTTGGGAAAATTAATTTTTACAATAAAATTTATAGATGACCTTGACCAATTATTGATGTAGTAAAATATTTTATTCTCGTATAACACCTAATCATGAAATTTCTAAAAGTCCATGAAATGAATAATGTCAAAATTGACACATTTTTTATTTGGTCAATACACTGTTTTATAAAATTATTTAAAAATAATAAAATAATTTTAAAAATATATAATATCTATGATAAGGTCAAAAATGTTTTAAATTATTTTTTTATGGTATAATATAAGTAAAATAAGTAAATATTTCACCCTTTTATTGTTGAAAAAATGTAATCTTAATTACAAAGAAATGGAATTAGTAATTGTTAATTAAAATGATAATGTTTAAATAGACAAAAAAAAAATTTAACTTTTTATTGGAAGATGATATTTAAATAATTTCATATCTTATATTCTAATATATATTATTTTTGTGGGTTTTTATTGACTATAAAAATATTATAATATAATATTTTTAAGGTTTCCAAAAGTTCCCCTCAACTCTATTATAAAACGGTACTTCTTCCCTCAACTATTAACTTCATTTAGAGCCTTCACGCTAGGCCGTCCTCTACCATTTATCATTATAAAATTAACTATTTTCTTTCTAGTGTTTTTTTTCATCTACAAAGACCAACTATAGTGCTCTATGAAGAGATTTAGAGGAAGCACGTCAAAGAACAGGTAATCTCTTCTACCGATTCTCTAAAACTTCATTCTTCTTCTACTTCCTCTTCATTAGTTTCTTCATTATAAAATTAAAAAATAGGTATCAATAATATACTAATATGTTATTATAAATTTTAATCCACCATATTTCACCTTACATCCAACATATGGAAAATGAAATCACCGCACATGCCTACGTACGACTTATCATCTCTAAGTTGTGGTGTAATTTGTTTTTCACCACCGCCTTACTAAAATGGGTATAATGATGTAAATAATAACTATATATGATTTATTACATGATACTAATTCATAAATATTATACACTATCCACTTCAATACAATTCTATAATTTTGGGAATGATATCATCGCGCGTGTGTACGTACGACCTACCATCTCCATGGTGCGATGCAATTCATTATACATGATCTTCATTAAACCATGATTATATACATGAATTGAATGAATAAACATGATATATGTTATACTAATAACATTATTTAAATTATATAACTATAACTTAAAATTTTTAATAAGAACTTATCTAACAAAACATGCATAAGAACATAAAGTATTTAATACCCGAATAACGAGTAATAATGAAATGTTACTAAAAAACGGATGAAATCATGATCATAAATGTTATCATAAAAATGATTATGATTCCTTAATAAATATATAACATTATTTAAGTCATTATATAGGTGTTTTATATATCTACGAACCATATCGGACCTAAGGTAAGGGATAATTTTGAAATATCAATTCTATTCAAGATTGTTAATATATAATTATTTACTGGGGGTATATTTATCATCCATGTCCATGTTTTCTAAAAATGTTTTCATAAAATGTTTTCCATTATTCTATGTATGTTTTAGGTAATTTTTACACATTTTTGAATTTTACTACATGGTTTGGAAGGAATCTTTCTTTATTTTACCATACAATGTACATTTTGACATTTTTGACAAAAGAATAAGGAGAATGTTTTATAATATACACATATTGAATGGATATATATGGTTTCACAACACCTTATTTCAATGAATCTTCTTCAATACTATTTCAATTTTATTTTCAAATAAATTCTATTATTCTTGAATTTCAAGGAATTTTGAGATAAGAAAATATTTTATTAAGAGTAATGGATATTTTTCTTTGGAATTAAGTACAATTGTTTTATCAAAATTATTTTTCATCTGAGATGATGTTATTTAAATAGCGTAATGTTTATATCCCTATTAATACATTGATTTGACTGTGTTAATGATGTAATTATATTTTATATGGATTATGTTATTATATAATGATGTTTATGAAACCCATTGTTTTCTTGGGTTATGCAATGATGAAGGGTTTATGTTTTTCTGGCACATGAAAAAATGATTTCATTACGAGAAGGGTGGGACAAATATATCCCTCCAATGAATTGTGAAAAGATTTATATCACAAGATACAGACATTACTGGAATAACATGTAAATTTGGTTAAGTAATATAGGGCTGGAACGACATGTAAATCTTATTTAGTAATACAAGGATGGAACGTCATGTAAACCCAGTTCAGTAATGGACTTTTTCAATGATGATGGTCATCGAATCAATGCCTTGGATACTATGGAAATCATATTATGCTCTTATTTTTTTTCCATAATATGATTTTTTATTGCAATGGTAGTTTATCATGGTTAGTGTTACTTTGTGATATATGCCTTACGAACTTCCAAGATTTATTTCATGACTCTTGATTTTGGATATTAAAATAGTATGTTCATGTTTTTAAATTCTTATATTTATGGTTTGTTTTATGTTCCCAATGTTTACCCAAGCTGAGAATTAGAGCTCACCCTTTTAATGTTTTCATTTCCCTTGGATATAGATAAAGGTTTTAGGTAGGAAAACTAATGGGGAAGACTATTAGGGGATATGTTGAAGATCTTTCACAGAGTTAGAAGATTATGTACCATGTTTCCAATGATAATAAACTAATATGGTTTTTGGAAATATTTTTTGTAATGAATTAAGTATTCTGAAAAATTAATTTAATGCCCATGTATATCAACCATGGATCTCTATAATGTATTCCTTTCATTCCTTGTATTTCCTTATTTTTATTGTATGCCAAAAAAACCAAAAACCTTAGGTTAATATTTATATCGATCAACATTTAATAGAAGTGATTTAGTTTCAATATATATATCCTCTTCACATCATGAACCAATTATTGAAATATTTCGGACCACAGATACATGTCATACAACATGTACATGCATGTAAATGCTATGCATACAGGTATCGACCGATTTTATATAAAAGGACCCAAACCACCTCTAAAGCCTTCCAGACCACGAAAATCCCTTGTAAACCCATTTAAGGTGTTTATAACAGAACTCAATTAATTAAAATAACCATAAATACCTGAGATTTATGTCATTCCCTCAATAATGGCTCTCCATATCCAAACAAGACTCAACCGCCAATGATCAATTAAAAACTTATAGAGTGGATTTCCTGAAAAAAGATAGGAACTTACAGAATTGTTTGATCAGTCTAAAATAAACATATATTCTTTATTTCAATAACACCATTCTACATTGGAATATATGGTTCACTATGTTCATGGAAAATTCTATTCATATAAATATAATCTCTAAAAATCCCATTTTTGTATTCAGCATCATTTTTATTTTGAATCTTCTTTATAGAATATACACATTCCATTCCAAAACATCACCTAAAAGTTTTAAATTTTGTGAGAGAATGTGTTTTTTGTTTAAAAATAATAATACTTATAATATGATAGAAGGAATTAATAAAATTAATTCAATACTTATCTATATGTTTAGATTTATTTTATATGGGCCCATAAATGTTTGAGTGAATAATCTCCATCAGATGAGTGGAATTTATCTCAAACCTCTTTATTATTGAATTTGAAATTATCTATTATTTGTAATTCAAAAATTCAATTCACTTAATTTTTTATGTTAGGATTATCATAAAAACATCCTCTCATTTTCAACTTGTTTATATTCTTTCGGTACAAGTGTCCAAACAATTAATTCTATAAACAATTTTCATCCATAATGCTCAGATAACATGAACCATGTACGTCTCCAACCTTAAATAGGTTTATCTTGGTTTGTTTTCCACTTGTTACAGAATTCCAATATTCCCACATTTGATTAAATTCTCCATCACTTCCTAGAAAAACCATTTTTACATCGCTATAAAGATGAAAACACTCAACATGTTATTTTTCCTTCCATATAAAAATAACACACCATTGGATTTCACATTTTACTTTTAAATGATAGTGGATCATATGGATTTTAATCTAAATGACTCATTATTTCAATAAGTGACCACTTATTATTTATAAATAATCATATTTCATAGAAATTTCAAAGATTCGGCCATAAATGAAGAACACCCACTATCTGATATCCAAATTCATTCTCCTTTTGTGTCTTTATGAATAGTTCCAACAAATAAGGAAGTCTTCTTTCCTATTTCCTCTTTCACATAAGGTTTTTTATATTTTTTATGAAAACTCTGTTGCATTGGTAGCATTACAAGACACCTTTAGCACAATGTTCAGTCTAATTAAATCTTTCACTAATAGTTTACACTAGTTGAAAACTATTTTTATTTTTCCAAAAGGTATTTTCAGGTAATCCTTTTTGAGTGGATTAAGAACCCATCAAAATGTTCCTCTAATGCATTTTGGATTAATTTTAGTGTTTTTTTATTAAAATAGAAAATTTTCATAGTTTTCCCAAATCCTGTATAATTCATATAATATCCATATAAAGCATATTTTCCTTTATAACCAGTATTTTATCCTTTATTGATGATATTTTATGATTGTTTTGAGATATAAAATTTTTTAGATTTTACTAAACATGTAATTTAGTTATGAAAGTTTGATATTACTCATTTAATTTATATCAAGGTTTATTGTACAAGGTTTAATTCTGTATCCTGTATCATTTTCTTTTCTTCAATAATGATTTTAAATTTTTTATATTCATCAAGAGACATCGTCAATCCATTGACCAATTTTAACCACATTAATTTTTCTTCATCATGCATTGTTTCGCAATTATCAATAGGATGATATTATTTCTCCAACATTTTATTTTGTTTATTATGTTTAATATTAAAAAAACAGTATCTCAATTATATTTTAAGAATAAAATCTATATAAGTTCCCATTTCTTGTCCCTCAGATATACCCATTCCAACACAATTAAAACTATTACCATTCACTTTTCAAATAATAAACTTATCTTCACCATTATCATTATAATTTTTCGGTTCCACTTCACTATCGTAATATTTCTCTCATTTTGTAAAATGTTTCAATTTTTTATTTTGAGAAGTTATTATCCTTTCCTTTAGAATAAGACATTGATTTTTCTATATTCCTCATTAGATGAATTCTTGAATGTCCATAAATTTCACCACTATCTTCATCTTCATATAGCCTTGGATAGTTTTCTGTGAAACATCCAATGAATCTGATATTAAATCATTTACACTTTAAATTTCATTTATATATGCTTGTTCACAATTTATATTTTCTAGAAATTAAATATATTAATTCATCAAACATTTTACTCACATCATCTTCTATTTCAGAGTCACTAATTTCTTCCTCAGATACTCTCATATATTTTCATTTCTTAAAAAATTTGAAAGTGATTTCTTGATCATCCATTTTTTTCTTGAAATGATTTTCTCTCATCATTTCATATGTGATGAGATTACAATGAAAATCATCCATAGATAGTTTTAGGATAAATGTATTATAACGATAATACCTCAGTATAAAACTTGTCAGGAAGAATTATAATAATTTTTCAATAATAGTTGAATCATACAACTTCTCCCCAAAATTGATTATGGTGCATAAAATTTTATTAACCTTTGTAAATAATTCACCAAAGGAATCCTCAGATACAATTTTAATGTCTTCATAGTTCAGTATATAGATCTATAACATTGATTTTGTCACATTCGAATATCATCCCTAGAAAACTTTTAACAATATGCCCTTAGCTATTCCAATTACTTTAACACTAAAAAATTAAAGTTCTAAGAGATGAAAGTATAGAGGTTCTGGGACACACATAATTCTCTTTATTGTTATTATAGGTATATTTTATGGTACAACCCTCATCATGATGAATAAAACCATAGATAATATATTAATGAACCTTATAGATAATGTATAATATATAGGGTAACATTATACCATTCCATATATGATAGTTCTTCCCATAGATGACAAGAATACCCTTAATATTAACTAAGACTTAAAAATATATGGAGGTATTCACAATTATCAAAATTTAAATATCCAAGATTAAATTAAGTAATATGCTTTGATTCCAATTGAGATGACTATTTAGGATCTATGTGACCATTGATAGGGTGTATGGGAGGTTAGTCAATGGTCGACCTTTTCATGTTCTTCATTAGTGAAAAAATCCTCCTATAGTACTATTGAATTTAATCTACTAAAAACACACATGTGAACCCATAGGAACATAAGAATTTAAAAGATTCAATAATATAAAAGAGTAGTTAGTCTTTGGAATGATCTGAAAATAATATGAGACCACAAATCGACTATAAAATAACACTTTTGGGTTTACAACTAGTTTGGTTTTTCAATAACATGTATAGAAATACAGTCATTTAAAAATGCATGTTCTTATTTCATAGATGACATGATAATTTTTTTCAATAAAGAAATGAACCTTCACAAACAGGTTTCATCATATTATCATTGTGATTAAATAATTTTTTACACTTTCCTTCCTATAAATTCTTCTTTATCTTCTTCAATTTCTTTCACAAGAGTGTGAATGAATATATTTTTCTAAACCTATCCATCGAAAACCTCTTCAATTAAATAACATCTATATGGTACTATTAGTTTGGTATCCTCTAGTAGGTACTCATAGTCATATATCCTCTATTCAGTACCCTCTATCTCATACTTTTGTTTTAAGTGGTTCCAATGAAATATCATTCAATATATTCAATTTTCACCACTATTATTCATAAGCATCATTAATATAGAATCAAAAACTTCATAGTTCACCTTCCCCAATATATACAAGTAATCTCTTTTAGGAAACAAGAGATAAGAATGAACTTAATATTTTAATTTACAACTCAAAATTTGATTTTTCTGCTCGAGAATATCTTTCATTTTCCACATTGAATGATCTAGATAAATTGGATTAAAAAAACTTCATAATTACTTTCTTCAAATATCAACATCAACAATATTAAAAAAAATCCTAAATTCTCAATAGGAATCAGGATTTATCTATTTTTATTGTTGGGATGTTGAATAACAGTCTCATAATATTAGAATGAATTAATTTATAAATGTCCTGTAAATGATACTTAATGATTAATCTATTAATTATTTATTGGAACTTCTCTATCGGGTAATGCTCAGTCCACTAAAACTTTTTATGAACTCCATAGTCTAGTAATAATCTATCCTATACAAATTTGAGTAACTCCTCCATTTGGTAATACCTCATTTGGTACAACTTCTTAGGAACTCACACAAATGATAAATTTAATTAGAGAAATATTTCGGATGAATCTTCTTTCATAAACATATATTTGATGTATTCATTAAGAATCCTTTTTATAATGAACCATCATCTAGAAACCTCTGTCTGATTAATTTTTTTCGGAAATCTATATGTGATGAATTTTTTCAGAACCCTCATATTCCTGAAATTACATCCATTTAACAAAAATTGGTATAATCATGAATATATTTGAATAATCATGGTGTTGGTAAATTTAAGAAAAACAAATAATTTCCTAATTTAATTTTCCTTAACATATTTTTCTTCTGAAAAAATGAATACATTCGTACAAACATTGTGTTCCACCCTATGTCTATCATATTTTGTTATACCTATACCTCTCTATTTGTAACATCCCATATGGAAGCATTAAAAATAGGGCTCAACTATTTAACATGATTTACATAGTAATAACAGAAGAAAACACTAATAAATCCTTCTTTCTGTTCAACCATAATTAAACACATCATGGTCTCAACACACTATATAGAATAATTAACTTTTTAAGTATTTTTTTTCCTAATTTTACAAAACTATAAACCTAAGATATCATTATTATGTAAAAAATTTGAAATCCATTAAACTAAACACATATTTATAGGTTCGCGAAGTAATAATTCTCCATAGTTTGTATCAGATAAATGTTTAGATACCTTCATAGGTTAAGATAAAATTAAAACACACTTTAAAGAGTCTTTAATTTATGGTTATATTATCATGATATAAATTTTGAATATTTCATTTTCCTACATATAATACAAGTATGTTCAAAAAGGTTTTCTAGAGAAGAAATATGGAAGTTGATGTTGGAAGTCATCAAGTGGGTAATGACCTTGTACACATGAATCCATAAATGATTGGAACAAAACAGTTTTTAAAATTGTTAACATAGTTGACATAGGTTATTAATGATGAGCCCCATGATTGGGAAAAAACAAATTCCCTATAGTGTAGAATGTCAATAGAGGATGATTTTGTGAAACAATAACCAATAGATTCCAATGGATCTTCAGGTTGAATGAAATATGGGGGATTAATAAATAAATTAGTGAAGATATTTAATGTTTTGGGATTTATAAAAAATTAAAAGGAAACTCTTTATATCTATAAATATGAAGGTGAATCTAATCAATTTTGGAATTTGATTAATAATACCGAGGAAAATAATAAAATTTATTCCATTGATTTGATGGTATTTATAAATAATTTTCATGATAAGTATATTCTAATGTTATTTGACATAAAACATTGCGGAAATTTTTGGTTTTGAAGAAAATGGATGAATAACCAATGGCCAGTTATGATAAAAATTTTACCTATTAGGCCATGTATACACTAAATATTTTTACGGACCGTGAGTATAAAATTTTAATAAATTTACATAAGTATTAAACCAATTTTATTATGATAAGTAACTTCTCTTGAATTTAAAATTAATGAGGAGGTCTCTTACTGTGTTGAGAAATTAGAGATATATTTTATGTCAAATATGTACCCCATGAAAAATGTAATAAGTAGAAAATGGGGTAAAAATAGGGAATTAAGTAACTACTAAATCTATATGTAATCCCACAAAGTGTTCCTATTTTTGAAAAATACATTTTAATAAAAGTTTAATCAGGTCTGAAAATTGTTAACAATATAGTAATCCTGTTTATTTGGATCATGACTATATAGAAAATATTTGAAATGAGAAAATTAGTAGGAAACGAGATAATCATCCAGTATTAAGATGTTTAAATTTCAATTAGTTGAAACATTATTCAATCACATGTCCAATGTTAGTTAAAAAAATTTATCTTCATCAAGATTGAAAATATAATAGTGAAATAAGTCTTTTTTATTAATATAATAGAATCATGACTCTCAAATGAGGTGATTACAAGTATATTACATGATTTTTCATATTATGACAATTTATTTCTAGATTCTGGACCTATATATTATTTTATATCTAAGATATTTTCTTGTTAAATGGAAATACCATCTCAAAAACTAAATCAATATATATTGGTAAAGACTCCCATGGGTATTATAATGGAAAATGGGATTTATAGAAATATTACTATATTAATTTATGGAATGATTATTCTCTAAAAAAATTATTATCTTTCCCATTGCAGAGTTTGATGTTATTATATGTATGGATTGGCTTTCAAATATAATGCAAATATATATTGTAGAGAAAATAAATTTCTTTTTTTAGAATTAGTTTTAGATTCTATATATTAATGAATTAATTCCTTTGAAACATAGAAAGATGTGAATAAATTGAAAATATATTTAAGATAATATTATATTTTACATGTTATTATAAATAATGGAAAAGATAAAATTAGTGATGTTTTGGTAGTAAATGAATATATATATATATATAAGGATTACTTAATCAGTGTTATTCTTAACCAATAGGTTGAATTTATTTCTGACTTAGTTCTTGATGATAAGAAAATTTCAAATTCCCTTATAGAATATCCCTAGTAGAACTTTTTAAATTTAATTAGTAGTTACAATTTTTTCTTTTTAAAAAATCCATCCACCCTAGAAATTCACCTTAGGGTGATCCTTTTCTTTTTCTTGAAAGGAATGATGGTTCTTTGAGTCTTTTAATTTTTATAGAGAACTCAAAAAAATCACTATTAGGATCAACTATCCATTGATTCATATCAATGATTTCTTGATCAATTCTAGAGTGCTCATCATTTTTTAAAGATTGATATCTTGTCTATGAATCACCCGCTAAAAGTGAATAAGTAATAGATTATTATGATGATATTATACTTGAGGTACGAGCATTATGAGTTTTTTGTTTTTTTTCTATTTGAGTTTAGGAATGGACTCTTTGTATTTATGGATGTTAGTAACATATTTTCCATGATTATTTGAATAAAATATGGTAGTTCTCATTGATGATATTTTGGTTTAATTTTAATGTTTTGAGGAAAACAATAATTAAATATGTATTATTCAAGAGACATTAAATGAATGAAAATTTATAATTTTTTATACATGAATTTTTGTTACAAAAGTTTTATTTCCTTTTTTATTTTATATCAAGATGGAATAATTGTTGATCCTATAAAAACTAACATAGTGGTGTAGTGACTAAGACCGAAAAATGTCATTATGATTCAATTTCTTTTTGATTAGTGGGTTATTACCAATGGTTTATTGTATGCATTTCTTGATTATCTATACCACTAACTATGTAAACATGAAAGGGGGTTAAAATTATCTACAGAAAATAATGTTATGTATGTTTTTAGGAATTGAAAATAATATTTTTTAATGCTCCAGTGTCGGCCTCTCAAACAAGAAATGGTGAATTTTTTATTTAAAGTTATTCTTCCTTGATGTGACAACAATGTTTCATGATGGTAGATGATTTGGTAATTTTTTATTTTACACTATAATTATAATTAAATGACAATAATTACCCTACACATGATCTTGAAATAGAGGTTTTGGTTTTTTAATTTAAAAATTTAGAGGATTGTTTTATTTGGGATAAAATATAAAATAAATATTAACCATAAAATTTTAAAGTATATATTCGATCTAAAATATTTTAACATAAGGTGTAGAATATAGATAAAATGATAGTGGATTATGATTTTATTATTAATTATCATCCAGGTAAAGTTATCAAGGTATTTTATTCCATGAGTTGAAAATATAATGTTTCATTAACCATGTAATGTTTAGAACATGATTCTTTGTTTAATGATTTAATGAATTTTTTCCAAGAAATTATGCATATAATAACCCCAACTCTTTTGGTTAACGTGTTATTATAGTACTCTTCATTAGATAGAGTTACTAATTCTCACAAATATGATCATCATTAATAAAATTGGGTGTAATTGGTAAATAAACGAATGTTTCAAAAATTTATCATTAATAATAAAGTATTCTGAGATTTGGAAAGAGGTCGTGTATGCCATGTGATTCTCAGTTGAAGAAGGAAATATTTTATTAAGCTCACATATCTCTATTTTTAGTCAATGATTACATAACTAAGATGTATATATACAATTGATAATATTAATGGTGGGGTGGAATAAATAAGGATAATTATGATTTTATCATGAAATGTTTAAATTTTTGGTAGGATAAAGCTGAAAGAAAACAATTAATGGTAATGATTTACCTTTAACAGAATATAAAGAATAATTAGAGAATATATACATGGTGTATATGATGATTTATGAAATACATCTTGAGGTAACAATATGGTTTGGGTTATTGTAGATCATTTGAATAAATCTGCACATTTTCTTCCTATTTGAGTAATTATGTCATTGGGTTAACAATCTAGATTCAATAATAAATAGATAGCTAGATTAAATGGAGTCCATATATATATATATTGTATCTAATTATTATCTATAATTTACCTTAAATATTTGTAAAGGACTTTTGAGTAATTGGTTAATGAATTATATTTTAGTAAAAAAACTAATCATCAATCTGATGAATAGTCAGAACAAAGAATTTAAAAATTAGATGATATAATTCAGCATTTTAATTAATATTATCAAGAATTTGGGATCAATTAATATTATTTATGTGATTTTCTTATAACAAACCCTTTCATTCTAGTATACATTTGTATCCTTTTGAGTAATTATATGGAAAGTGGCTTCAAACTCTATTATATTGGGATAAAGTTGGTGAACAAAATTTATTGAGACCAGAGTGGGTATAAGATAAGGATGAGAAGGTTAATATGAAATAACACCATATAATAGAATGTTAGAGCTGAGAAAAAATTTATACAGATAATGGGAGTAAATATCTCTTGTTTGAGGTTCGTGATCATGTTTTTTGTAAATCATGTCCTCGGAAAATTATAATGCATTTTGGTAAAAAGGGAAGTTAATACCATGATATAATGGGCCCCATTAAATTATGGATAATTTGTATTTAGATTTATTCTATGTAACTATATCTCCAATTTTATCTCAGTTACATGTTTTGTTTCATTTTTCTTTTCTAAGGAAGGGCACACCTTGTACTTTTCATGTTTTGAGCCATTAAGTGGTATAATTAGAGGATGATCTCTCTTATGAATAAAATCATATTCGTATTTTAGATATATATATATATATATATTGTATTAACCTCTATATTTTATTGATCATAAATAATTTTTATCTTGTTATTAATTATTTTCATAGTTTCTGTTAGAAAATGATCTACTATAAAAAATGGAAAATGTCTATGTTTGGAGCTCACAATGTCACCCTACCATGTGAAGGTCAACATACAGAGTTTCCTTACTACATATAATACATCAAAATACCACATAAACAAAATTCATACCATGATTAGGATGTAAAAAATTCTATGCCGTAAATTGAATGCACATTCATGATTCATCTTTAGTGCATTGAGAATCACCTCACAACGTGTACAATCAACTACCCATGAGATCAAAATAATTGATTGATAAAATCAGTAAAGTGACTATATAAATTAAATTACCTTCCACATGGAGAGACAATTTTACCATGCCAAGGAATATATAATTTCTCATAAAGTAATATATTATCCCTATATTCTACTGTATTTACAACATAAATAAATAGTTTATTGTGTGAAGTTATCAATTTACCATATGTGAAAATGAACTAATCCCATGAAGAGATGAATTGACCATGCCACCCTACAACATAAGTTGACCAAGTCAAATTGTAATGAGCTCAACTAACTACGCCTTAACTAATGATATTTTTCAATGTGTTTCTTATTATTGGAGCATTTAAAATCTCCAATGGCTAGTATTGATTCATTAAATAGAGAATCAATGGATTTAATGAAGAATGATTATTCTATAAAGGAAAATTTTAATGAATATCTATTTAAGAGAATTATTTGATTGTGTTGAGAAGAATAGTGGGAAGTACTAAAAACATTTACTCTTACTCAGATAACAATAGATGGTCCATTACATGAGCACCTGGGCTACAGAGAAGTCTATATTATGATCTATTTTCCTAAATTTTCTTTTAAAATTCTATAAGGTCCTTCCAAAGAAAATTTCAAAGACTCCAAACAACCAAAGTTATTTGGATTGATATGTACTACATTTCTTATATTTTTGTCACTTTATATCTCCATTTTAACTATTCTCTTGAGATTTGTTTTATATCCCTCGTTTTATCTATAAAACATCGTCTCCTATACTAAACTAGAGAATACATGATATTATCTCATTTCCATTATTTTTATTCTCATAGAAAACTATTGAAGTGATCCTCTGTGACCTGATATCTTTTTCATACCATTAAAAATTATAGAACAGGATATATGCGTAGATAGTATTATGTACATTTGTTTCTAAAACCTGATCTTGGTTTTGGATCAATTTATTAATTAATAATATTTATAATATCATGTGATTTCCATGTGATGTGTATTTAGTCTCATATTGAGATAGGTCCACTGTTTAAATTTTGATGCATGATTTTTTAGTTTGGTTTTTTTAAATTTCCTAATAGATTCCATTTTATAAACTGTGAAAAACATTGCATTCATAGTTTTTCATAATTTTCATAATATAATGTTTTTTATTATGTAACATAATTTTAAAATTTTAGGTATTCAATTGACATTTTAACTAATAAATAATCTTACTTATAGAAAATTATTTGAAAGATATAATTTTTATATATAAACTATTTTTATTAACTGGGTGTTTACATTAAATTTTGGATTTATTTTTTAATTTTTTTAAATATAAATTTTATTATGGACTCAATTCACCCCCACTCACATGAGTCACTCACCCTAAATAAAATTTTGTATAAATTGATTTTCAACAATCTTTTATACAATGATATAGTTGTTTTCAAAGATCTTAAATTTCAATCATATCTATATTTAATTATTTTTGGATGAAAAAGATAAGAATGAACTACTACTAACCAGGCTACTTGTTTTAATGAAAATAATTTTTAAATGGAATATTACAAAACAAATTCATATAGAAATTATGGTATTTGTTATTTGGATGGTAATTAAAGATAAATATGAAAATACTAAAGATACTAGATCTACATTGAGTTATTCTACATATGATTCATTTAATTATAATTATAAATTTGTTAATATTTTATACTTTCATTTAGGAAAATATGACATTGAAAAAATATATGCCTATTATATTGCTTTTGACATATGGGATACCCATCCTATTTAACTTGGAGGAACATGTAATTTCCATGAAATGTATTTAAAATGTAAACTATTAAATATGATTCTTTTTAGATAAATCAGGAAAAATATATATTTGAAATTTATCTTAGGTTCAATTAGATATTTAAGATGATGCATGTTCTGGGAACAAAAATTTATTAAAAGGATCAAGTCATATGAATTCTCAGGTGCTTACATAAAATATATAGAGGAACATATGTATCCCTAAGAAAATCATGTGACATTAGTACACATCTATTGATTGGAAATATTATTATGTATGAATAATAACTAGAATTAAAAAAATGATAAGTGGATAAATTGAAAATAATGTCTACACGTTTTAATACTACAGAATCAAGAAAAATAGAAGGTCTAAGTTGAAAGATAAAGTGATGAAAAATCATCTTCTAGCAGTGATAAAGAAATAGATCATATTTCTATGCATTTCAAAAATATCTACAAAAAGAATAATTTCTTCAAGAAAACCAATTAAGGATGTATTTTTAAAAAATTAAATTGGGGAAAATATTTGAAAAATGATTATTGTAAAAGAAAATAATCAATTATTAATGTAAATGAAAAAGAAATATAAAAGCATACTATGCTAAGTAGAAGTATAAAGAAAAGTATTAGGAAAAAACAAAAGAGATATAAAAATTATATGGAAGACAACATAGATATCGTCATAGGATAGTTCAAGTGAATCAATATCAATTAGAGATGAAATATGTGACAAAGATAATATATGTTCTATGAAAAACACATATGTGGTATTAAATGTTTTCCCCAAATTCACTAATCAAATTTAAAATTATTCTAAAACATAAAATGAAACTAAACACATGTTCAGTGATGAATTATATAAATATTGTAACATGATGGTAGACAAATTTAATGAATTAAATTATCAATACGATTTTTAAAGAATGATTATGTTAGGTCTATGCACTTTAAAACTGATATTGTATTAGATAATGATAAACATACTCAACTACTTGAAGTGAATAATGATATGAAATTTTCTAATAAACAATTTAAGAATGATCTACAGAGATTCAAAAATGGAATAAAAACATTTAATGAAATTGTTAGTAAACATAAACCTCTAAAATATACCACAATAATTGGATATCAACCTGTATTGAAAAGAATTATAAAAAATAAATTAATTCCTAACATTTTTCATAATAGTTTGGAAAATACTTTTTAATCGACCAGACCAAAAAAGAAATTAATTTTTGAATGTTTAATGCCTAATTGTCGAAATCCAGTAAAACAAATAGTCATTCTAAAATATATTTTTAATAACATCCAAGGACATAAGAAAATATGGGCACCAAAATCATTTTTGGTGTAACTTTATTTTGTAGGAACCTTTTTTAAGAGTTACTATAAAAAAATATTGTAGCTACATAATGTATGCCTTAAACACATGAATAGAGAATACTCAAGGTTCAAAAACATAGTTAAAGTGGATGGTGTATATGTCACTTTTGATGAGAATTCAAAAGGTAACATAATTAGTCTTGGTCAAATTTGTAACTATGGTATAATTTTAATTTCTAATATATTATTTAATGATCGATTGAAATATAATATTTTTATCATTTCACAGTTTTTTGATGGGATTCACGTTAAATTTGAAAAAAGGTTTTTAAATATTTTTATTATAAAAATTATTTGGCTTTTATTACATTTAGAAATGAAAAAAAATTATGCAATAAATTTAAATTAATTGTTTTCTCAAAATGTTTCATGTTTACATTTCTTTAAAAAAAATCTTCAATTTTGAATAGGATATTATTCCTTTAAAATGTTCACTCTCTTAGAATTATATATAGGAATGGTTTAGCGAAGGATATATTAAGCTATGATTCCCAAAATGAAAAGTCTGTAATTCCCATCAAAAGAGAATGAAACATAAAATCTATTTTAAATCAACTAAATCGGTGTCAACTTCTCAAACTTTATAGTTGGTTTTTATGGATTTTTTTGGACCCTCTAGAGTCACTAGTATAAATTAAAAACATTAGGGCTATGTTATTTTAGATTATTACTCAACGCACACATGGCTATCATTCCTTTCTGCTAAAATTTAATATCTTTTTTGATTTCCAAATATTCTATAATTGTAGAAAATAATATTGGGATTGCAATTAAATCCTTAATAATTGATTATTTCCTTGATTTTAAAACCAATAATTCAAATCATTATGCCAACAACATGGATATAATCATAATGTTTTTCTCTTAGGACCCCATAAAAGAATAGTGTAGTGGATAGACTAAGTTGAACCCCATAATCTTAGACGAACCTCAATGATAATGATTTACCTGTTTGTTTTTTAGGTAGATGTTATGAACACAAATTATTATATAATTAACATAATTTTAATTATTACTCTCTTAAATAGGACCCCTTACAAAATACAGAATGAAATAAAGTCAAATTTAAATTTCATTATAGTTTTTCTTTATAATGTCTTCTAACACAATACATAAGAAAAATTTGGAATTTTTTCTTCTAAGAGTGATGAAGGTATTTTACTTTAATTTTATAAAACCAGTAAATCTTATAGGGTGTTCAATAAAATGAATAGTATTGTGGAAAAATATATACATGTGAAATTTTATGAAATAGATCCACATGATCCAATGTCCTCTTTATAATATCTTAAGGATAAAATTCCTTGTCTAGACTATAATGTTAAACCCATTGAAAATTCTTCCAGGAATCCTATAAATAATTCACCTAGTTTTGATGAACAACATGAAACTGAACTAGTATATGAGAAATAGGTGTCAAACTATTCTAATCCTAAACATGTTAGGACTCAAAGATATCATCCCATAAATGTTGTAGTATGTGACCTAGATAAAAATAACATACTAGAGATTTTGTGAGAAATCGGGATAAACATCAAGCTTTCCAATCACATCTTGAACCTAATAAAATCAATGATTCTATTAATGAGGAATTATTGGTAATGGAAATTGAGGAAAAAATTAATTAGTTTGAAAGAAATAGAGACCAATAACTAGTTGAATGACCCAAATACAACATTATTTTGAGAACAAAATGGGTGTTTAGAAATAATTTTGATGGGTCAGACATGACGGTAAGAAACAAATTCAAATTTGTAACACAAGGATATAGTCTATTAGAAGGTATTGATTTTGATATTTTTTACATTAGTAGATAAACATGGATCCATAAAAATGTTTCCTTCTTATGCAGCACATTAGGATTTCAAATTATATCTAATGGTATTCAAGAGTGCATTCTTAAATGGTTATATTTTTGAGTATTTTTTTGGGAACAAACCCATAGATTTAAAATCCCACATTTAAAATTAAATTTTTAAATTTATAAAAGTCATTTTATTGTTTAAAACAATCTCTTAGATCATAGTATGACATGGTCATCTATTTTCTAATTTCTATAGGTTTTAATAAAGGTGTTTCTTACCCTACTTTATTTATTAAAATAATTTTCAATTATGTTTTATTAGTACAAAATCAGTGTTGATGAAATTATTTTTAGAACAGAAAAAAATTATTTATGACCTAATTATCCAAAATTATGCAAAGTGATGTTGAAATGAGTTTGATGGGTGACCACAAACACTTTCTTATATTTCAAAAGTTTCAAAATAATGAAGGAAATATTTTAAATCAATGAAAGTACACAAAAGATATTGTAAAACGTTTTATAATGGACTATAGTAAAGGTAGTGATACTCCCATGAGTACTAACTACAAGATAAATCTCGATGAAACTAGGAAATTAGTTGATCAAACCACTTATAGAGGTATGATTAGAAGTTTAATATACTTAACTGATTTTCATCATGATATTATGTTTAGTGTGCGATCAAGATTAGGAAAACCGAAAAGTTTTACATCTACTATCTATGAAAATAATTATCAAAAAACTCTTGAATAAAACTAAATTCAGATTTTTTTTAGTCCACAGTATAAGACATTGATCTAGTTAGTTATTCATATTAAAATTTTAGTTAATTTAATTTTGATAGAAAAATCAATTATCAAACATGTCACTTGTTTTCTAAGTCTCAAGTTCTATTTTAGAGTATTAAATAGAATTCTAATTCATTATCCACTGTTGAAGCTGAGTGGATAGATGTCAGAAGTTGTTGTGCATAGATTCTATTCATGAAACAAACATTACTAGACTATGGATATCGGTCCAAACATTTCCAAAAAAAATTATAATAAAATTGTGATAATGTTTTCTAATAATCCTATACGACATTATAGAACAAATCTTCTTGATATAATACATCACATTCTACGAGATCAGTCCCTGAAATGTGATAAAAATATGGAATTTATTGGTACTAAAAGTCATATTAATGATATAGTTTCAAAGCCTTAAAATATTAAGAGAATCAACAATATCAAAAATGAATTAAGAATAATAAATTATATATAATTATTTTAATGTAGTTTCATTTATTAATTCCATTGTTAAAATATTTTAACCTCTATTATATATGCCTTTCTAGAAGTAACCTTGAGTATTTACTCACTTGGTCAATATATATACCATGAAAACCTGTTCATACGGTGAGAATGTACTTATCATGAACATCTCAGTCTTGATATTAGTATAATTAATAAAAGATTGTGGGTGTAATTCCTATTGTGATTCTTTAATTTTTTTATCCATGATTAGTAGATTTTTCATGTCTATTTACTATGATTTTTTCATGAATAAACTTGGGTGGTATTTATTTTATGTTTATTATTATTTTAATAACTAAATGATTTAAATAAAAATTCAAATTTGAATTTTAGTAATTACCTGTCTTTTACGTTAGATATACTATATCCTTTTTAGATATCTTTTCTGGATCAAATTATCTCATCTTGAAGCTTTAGATCAATCTAACTCAAACCTATATATTTTACCTCTCATTTATAAAACATTGGCGATCTTAAATTGAATCAGAAATATGAGCGTGGAGAAAACATTGGAAACCCCATTTCCTATTTCATCACCTCCTTAAATGAATTCCAATAGGTCGAAAGATATCTCAATTACATCAGTGTAGCGGAATAATCCACATAAAATTGATCAAATAGTTTTAGAGGAATCATAATATGGTGGTCAATAGTTGACATCATGCCTGTTACAGGTTTGGAGTGAGATTTTATAAACACGAATACAATTATTTGTTTAACCAAAAAGGTAGATCTTTCTATCCAAACATAGTCAATGAGTTTTATTTGAAGTTTGAGTTCTTCTCCGGAGAGAAGAGGGATATAGTGAAATAATGGATAAATTGTTTCTCTTTTTAATTCTCTCTATTGTTTTGGGAAATGTTTTAGGAATTCCCCATAGTGGATAATATTAGGATTATCAAAATTCTTATCTTGTTAATCATATGCACTTTCAATTTTAGAATTTCATAGATGATATATCTTGGAATGGGACTCCAAGAAGACCCCCTGTTGTTGAATTGAGTGGTGAATATAGGGTCCTGGTTAAATATATTTCGCATTAAAAAATCCCTAGTAAAATATACATTAGTATCATAAGGCATAAAGACCATTTTTATGGATTTTTTATGTTGAATTATGTTTACATAAATGTTTTTATATTTGTTTTGAGACACATGTTTGAGTTATTCAAGACAGATTCAAGATTTAGTTCTTTAACCTATCATATACTCATTTATCCATTTCTATAGTGAAAAGAATAAGTTGCTGAGGGGGGAAATTTAACTTATTATAATAGTAAAATCTTATCTATGTTATGTGTAAGAAAATTAATTTCAGCTGGAATCCATTGAAATAGATTGCGTGGTTTTCCCAGAGAACATGTATAAATTATTTAGCCCCGTAAAGTATCCTATTATACTTAGGGATCTAGTAGATCCAAGTCTTAATCATAATTAATCCATGGTGTATTTAGATGATATTCTTCCTACTACTAAATAATATAAATAGGATGTTATTGTGGATGAATAAGAAGAAGAAAGAAGAAGAATAATAAATAAAATCCATAGTGCTTAATCAAGAAGCTAGATTATATTATGAGCGTGATATAGAATGGGATCAATTAGTTAGACCTGATGATGATAAAAATAGGTCAAAAGTTTTTCCTATTTTTTGGAGTACCCTTAAAGAGACTATACCTTTTGAAACATATAGGGGATGGGGGGATTCTCTAAGATATTTTTAAATGGGATTAAAATATCCTAATTCAAATGTTGAGGATCATGGTGGAAATACACCCGGACATGGAGGACCTTCCATTACCGATGTTCAAAGAACATTAATGGATCACTAATTGTTGATCTTGAAATTCAAGTGAGAATTAAAGATTCACAACTTAATGTTCATGATGAAATTATAAATATTCTAATAAATATAAAGTTGATGTTTTTTCGAGATCAAAGGATCATACTACGAGAGATTAATTTATGGAGGATTCTCTTGAAGTATATGGTAGTCATGCCACTAGTGATCCATCTCCCAATTTTAATGAACCCTTTATTCTATAATCTTAATATTTCAAACAATATGACTTGGTTGTGTTCAAATAATATATTATAGATATATTTGAATGCACATTTTTTAATTTTAATAACTCCTTATAGAGAGTGAGACAAGATGATATTTCAATGGCTAATAATTTCATAATCAATAATTATATTCCAAGATTTTATTTTATAATATAGATGATGCATAATGATATTATAGATTAGAGAGATTATTTTGGTGATATTTGATCTGATCTATCAGACATGATGATTTAGTTAGACTAGAGGTTCATGAATTCCATCTTTTAACCTACATATATGTGTTTTTCTCCACCTGTTTAGTTATTTTCTGATGAAGATAATATCAAATAATTCTTCCAAGATGAGTTGAATATTTTATATAGAGTGTTCAGAAATTAATCATGAAGCAGTGTGTGATGGGTTTCAAACCCATACTACTAAGACCCAAGTTGATGTTCAGGAGGATGTCAAACAAGATGGTCAATAAAAAAGAAACAATCAAGAGGTAAATTGATTATTATATGAGTAGGATATTCACAATGTATAATCTGAAAGGGATGTTTAAAACTCTTACTTTTGATTTTAAAAATCCCCCTCTAACTCAATATTTTATTCCTGACATTGAGAATCTTAAAGCTATGAGTCTATTTGTGGATGTTTTTATTGAGAATTGGGATGATTTCCATCCAAATTTAGAGCATTTTTCTTAGGATATTTGTGATTTTAAATTGTTTATGGAACCCTGTAATTATACCTTTCAGGTCTTATCCCATTTATCCTTTAATTTATATAATCCTTGTACCTCCTCTACCATTAATACTTTTAGTCTAACTCTTACCCAAGCCCTTAAGAATCATAGACCAATTTATAGGAGGGTAGTTATTGGAGACCATGCCTCCTCATCTGATCATGAGATTACATATAATCCTACCTCTACATCCAATGTAATATTTCATATCCTTACTACCAATATAATATATAATCCTCATATGGATTTAGACTTGGATTTTTTACAAGAATTTATTGTAATCTATTTGAACCATTTTTAAATTTCTTATGATATATAAAATAAATACCCTATTTTATTCTCATATATTTCTGTATATTATTCCTTATTTTTTTCTTCTTGATAATATGCAAAGGGGAAGTAATAAGTTCTATATTAAAAAAATTGATTTCAGTGGAAAATATTTCATTATTTTAAGAACATGTTACATAGTTATTTCAATAAATTTTATATATGATTTTGATATATAAAAATCATTTCAATTTTATAGTAATGATTTGTGAATTTTCACATCCATATTTTAAGGATCCAAAATCATGTTTATCTTTTTATTAATTATTTTTTATGTTTTTTGTTAGAAAATTGTTTACTGGAAAAAGTTTCATAAAAGGCTGTGTTTGGAGATCATCGTGTAACCCTTCCATGTGAAGTTATAGTTACCCTATAACCTTTCCATATGTTAAACACCAAATTACCTCATTAACAATACTCTTTCCAGTAGTTTGATGAAAAAATTTATCTATGTCAAGAACTGAATGCACATTGAAGATTCTACTTACCATGAGTTGAGAACCACCATACTGAATGTACAATTAACCCACTATGAGATCAAATTACCTGACCATGAAAATCAGTGAAGTTACCACATGAATTAAACTACCTACCTTATAGAGACATCAAGTTATTGTTCCATGGTATATATTATTTTTCTTAAATTAATATACTGACCGTGTCTTCAAATATAGTTATCGCATGAAGAAACAACTTACACATGATGTTATTAACTTAACACATGTCAAAATCAACTAACTGTATGAGATGATGAACCAAAAATTTCATCATTCCACATCAATTGGCCAATTCATGTTTTCAGGGGATAGAATAACTATGCATCAAGTAAATATATCTTTTCATATCTATCTTATCATTGGAGCATTTCAGATCTCCAAAAACTAGTTTTGGAGCATTAAATGGAGCATCAATGCATGCAATGAATATGGATTATTCTCTCGTGGATATTTATAATGATGATCACTTTAATAAAATTATTTTCTCATGTTTATAATAAGATAGTCTATTATTTAAAACATTTTCTTTTACTTGGATAACAATAGTGGGCCCTTTATACAAGCTCATATGCTATAAAAAAGACTCCAAAACACTCTATTTTCCATAATTTTCAAAGAATCTTTCCCAAGATCCTTGCAAATATAATTTTTAGGACTCTAAAAATATAATCTCTTTATATAAAGCTATATTATAGTTCTTTTATTTTTATCCCTTTATCTTTTTTTAACTATTCTCTCAAGTTTTGTTATATATTGAACTTTTTTTAAAACAAAGCCTCCTATGATAAAATTATGAATACATTATATTTAATCTAATGATTTATTTATATTACCAATAATAATCGTGGACGATTTCTTTAAGGACCATATATCTTTTTTATCCCATGAACAATAGTGGAAGATGATTCGTTCTTTGATACTCTTCTGTACAGTTTTTTGTAAAAATTAATCTACGTTGTGAACTATTTTGTTAATTAATAAACATATTTGAATTATGGGATTTATAGGCAGAGGGTGTTAAGTATCTTCTTGAAAATAAAACCCTTTTTTATATTTTATAGTTATATTTTCTACTTATTTTGTTTAAAATTATAAAATGATATCTATTTTATAAACCGTAACAAAACCTTATATTGATAGTTTACCGTAATTTGTTTTTATATAAAGTTTTTTATAAGTAAATTAATTTAAAAAGTTAATGTATTTAAATAATATTTTAATTTATACTTAATCTAGATTTAGATAAATTATAAAAAATAACAAATTTATATATTTCTACTATTTTTACTATTTATGTGTTTTTGATAAATTGGGGATTTAGTTTTTAAATTTTTTTAATGAGAAATTTTATTGGGAACTCAATTCACCCCAAACTCTTGAGTTAATAAATCCATTAAATAATTTATATTAGTTAATAATAAATATATAGATTCATGAGGTTAATGTTTTATGGAAGAATCATTTGATGGAAGAAGTAAAATGGAATTCAGAAAAAAAACCAATAAGAGAAAAATACCGACACTTCAAGTAATGAATGAAATTGTAATGACACAATTTCATATAAGGTGGAATAAAATTAAAACCCAAGTAATGAAAATAAAAAATCTGTTTTGTGATATACAATTATTATTTTTATAGATAAATATTCATCATAGTCTTATAAAAAATTTATTTTAATTTTCAAAAGATAAAGGAACAATTTAATTTAGTTAAATATGTTTTCCCTACATTACATTATTTTATTTAAAAATTAAAATTTTCAATTTTAGAAATTGAACATGATAAAATTTATTTAATTTTATAAATAATAATATTCATATAATAAAGGATTAATTTTTAAATTATGTTGAATAGATTTATTTTTAGGTGGACAGTGAAAAATATCGATATTTATTAACAATGTCATTCATTCTCAAGTATTTAAAAACATTAATTATATATTAGATTGGATTAAAATATAAATTATAATTTTTTTAAATAATATCTAATTAATTCTATATTAATCAGTCTTATATTTCATTTTGGTATAGAAATATTTTTTTAATAAAAATGGAAACATTCTAAAAATTATTTTCATTACGGTATATGTATTTATATTAAATTTGATTTTTTATAATTTTTAAAATAGAATATTGAAAGATTAAATTCAAATTTTGAATTATAATATTAAAATTATCTGATGTGATAAATTTTATTTTTACTTAAAATGAATAGTTACCATGGTAAAAATCAGTTACCTGTGTAATGGGTAAAAGAGTTTTAATAAGTTAAAAACAAAATGATAAGGCCCTTAAAATATTGTCTAAATTCTTTTTATTTAATTTTAGATTGAAAATTATAAAATTATATTTAAAAAATAGATATATTTAGAGCCAATTTACCAGGAATAATACATTATATTATTTTAAAATAATTAATAATTACAAGTTTCATTTTCCTCAATTAAAAAATGGCAGATCATCTACTCATTTATTCACAGAAATTAAGCACTCTAGAATTGAATGTACATACTTAAATACATTCATAATTATTATGAACATGTACTTGAGGTACTTTAGTAACTAATATAATTACCTTGGAAGTATTATGGTGTATGCTGAGGGAGGTTTTCTAAAGAAGAGGTATAATTTTTAACTGAGTTCTTCATGTTGATTTCTTCTTAGAATTACATAAAATATTTTTTAACAATGAATAAATAAAAAAATAAGTAAATTAAAAATAATTATATTTTATTATGATTATATAACAACGATTTATCATCTCATTTTAATCCTATGCAAAATGAAAATATATCTTGTGTGTATGTACGGACTACCAACTCTACAAAGTGATGGTTTTAATTTTTAACCTTTGGTTCATATACACAATTAAAATGAAGGGTGAAAAGAATTTATATGATATTTAAAAAATAATTGTGATTCTATAAATAGAATATATCACTTACCTTCTTACCCTACCATCTGTTGGAAAATGATAATGTCACTCTTACGTATGGGTGGACTACCACCTCCATTAAGTGATGTGATTCATTTTTAATTTATTTCCCAGAGGGATGTTCATAAGGATGGAAATATTGATTAAATATGATATTTATAACATATTTATGATTCTATATAATTAACATAGTTTTTACTTTATTTTTTTACAATTATTAAAAATAAATAAAATTTTCATAGTGCATACGTAGAGAATTCCATCTCCATGAAATGATGTGGTTAATTTTTCATGTCTACCTTAAATAGTTGGTTTTTAAAAGGGTATATAATGTATAAATATTATAATTATAACATTTTTATGATTCTATATGTAATGTAAATATAACTCTTTCGAACAAAATATACACACAAATGATGTTTTTTGGTTACTAACCAAACATCCTTGAAACACCATACATGATATTAACCATATTAATAACTAAATAAAAAATGGTAACAATTGGATGGAAAAATGATAATTTAATTAACATAGATATTATTTGAAAAAATAATAAATATAATATAAATTAATTAATTAGTACTTTATACAATCAAACTTAAGAAGTCATAACCCAAGGTAAATGTTTTTTATTTAAAACCTTATTTTAAAGTATTTCTTTCAAATATTTCTCTTATATGTCTATGATCATAAAAAATTTCCAAGAATGTTCTTATTTAAAAATAATATATTTTTAAATGTAATTTTAAAATATTTTTGAATTTATTTGGAAGGATTAAAAAGTAACATTTTAAACATTTACCATATTTGTTATTTTGATTTTTCCAATGTACAAGAGAATGTTTTTAACATATATGACTCGATCATATTTTCACACTTTCAATGCCATTATTAAATATCATTCATACTCAATAATTTATTTTGGGGTTTTCAATTTTTTCATCTCCCTTACTTGTTGTATTTTTTCATTTTTTAGGGTTTTCAAATAAAATGACATTTCTCCATATGATTGCATGAAAATGGAATGTTTTTTATAAAAAAATCAAGTGCTTAAGAAAATATTTTTCCATGATATCACACACGATAATTATATATAATGACATGTGATCTAAATAAATATAATTATGATGGGTAGACAAAAAATTGATCTTCAATGTATTAATTAATGATGAATTGTTTAAAAGAAAAAATGGGGGAGATAACTGAGATACATACTCAAATGGAATTAACGATACATAAGTTAATATTACATGAGTAAAACTATAATGAACATTGGTTATAAATATGATGCTCTAAGATAAGAATATTTTTCTTTAAAAAATGTTTTATGGAAATATTTTGATTTCATGTGGTAAAAAATGTTTGTAAAATTTTAAACTTGAGAGGGTTGTTTTTCAAATAAATATTTTTACGAGTTCCCACATTCCAGAGGATTCCTTAATATATTTTCCTATTATTTATAAAGGGTTTCAATTTTTTTATTTAATATATATATAATTTTTAAATAATGTGAAAATGTTTTATTATTTTTCCAAAAATTCTATCATGAAAAAGTTAAACATCTTCATTGGTTTTTATGTTTTCACAAGACTAATGGAATTCCTTTCTTTTTTATCCCTTGCTAATATTTTTTTCTCTTCCGACATTTTGAAAAAAAATTCATATTATATAAAGGTAAATAAAAATTTTAGTGATGTCATGATTTATTCTATGGTGACTAGTCTTAAAAAAAGCCAATTTTTCATGAATGAAATAGATTTGTAAGCCTAAAGCCCTATTTGTTTTTAAAAAAATATATATTGTTTGGAATTTCCCTCATTATTATGTAAAGTTTTAATAAAACCTCTAAAATTCTAAACCAAAATGATATTAAGAATATATCAATGTGAAATCCTTTCTATTTAACTGAATTTTATGGTTTGTTAAACTAACATATTTTTATATTATATGCCATGATTAATGATAGGATAATGATAAAAAATCAATTTGTTAATAAATAAACCATTCAATGAAAATAGGATATATAATAAGAAATATGTCTCACTGGGAGAAAACTGAGATAAGATACTCTTACCTTTCATTTTGAATTCAACTAATGTGATTGAATCTTCTATATATAAAAGTAACTATTTAAATATTATATTATAGATACTTACTCCTATATATTACCTTTTATATAGTTTATTTAGGATAATATACTATGAATATATTAGATATTTATAGATTTATTCACTATCCAGTGTTAGTAGATATATTTTTGCATGTTTTAAATGGTTTATATCGATACCAATTCTTTAATACCAATTTAATAATTAGTTGATAATTTATATAACTAAAATATAAATCATATATTGATTTATAAACCTCAAATATATTTCATATGCTAGGGTTAACTTGTTTTGGTAATTTTATTGATCAAAGATGATATTATAATAACCAGATAATTACAGGATATAAACTTTATAAAATGAAAAATTAAATATTTACTTATTTATATCACATAAAATATGTAATTAACATCTCATATCCATCCATGATAATATTTTATATCATTTTTCACGTTGATGGCTAAACCGTCCCAAACATGATCATTTCTTAATTCGACGATGAGTATTGTTATAAAAGTGGTTTAGTTTAGAATAATATAATTATTATAGAATCATAACGATATTATTTATCAATTTCTAATTTTTTTAGTATAGTTTAATAAATAATTAATTTAGATGAAAAAAGAGATATGTTACTTCATGGAGGTGGTAGTCTACCTAACACACAATTAACTATTTAATTTATCAATAATTGAGAAGGATATAATTTGGATTATAACTTTTATCTAAAAAATTAATAATTATATTACATATTTCAAATTTAATATTATTTTCAATCCATATAGCTATTGAGGATAGGTATTGGTGAAAAATAGAAGACATCGCATTGTGGAGGAGTTAATCCACACAAATGCATGATCATGGTAATTTGGTTTTCATAAGTTGATGAGAAGGAATAAATCATGTATTTTTTACATTAATATAATAAACATTAAGTATAAAAATGATAATTATATCATTATATAACTATTTTTTTTTGATATATTTAGAAGAGAATGTTTTAGAAGAAAATGATAAGTATTACGTAAAGCTCACTTTGGGACCTTGAACTTTCTCTTGAATGTATCCTTGAAAATAAAGGGATTAAGAAAACATCTGGTGACGAGGGGATTTATGTCATTAAATAGACATATAATAGATGAAAATTGAGTGTTTTTAAGGATGTCTCAAATGGTATGTGTTACTTTGAAAGGGTGAGAGTGATTCCATTTTATAAGTGAAGAAGAATTTATTTTTAGGAACATACCTTATTTTTCTATAATGGAATAAAACAATTCATAGGTAAATTGTTCCAAAAGTGATAAATAAAAGTATTTGGAGTGATATAATTTTTAGAAATCCTCAACAACTCATTTTAATATATGTTTAAAATATTTTTCTACTACTTTATTCTTGGGTGTTTTAATAATACTTTTTTCTGTTTTTACATTGGTTACTAGTTCTAAACTATGTAATTTATGTTTTTCTAAAAATATAATTAAATCCATCAAACTCCATTTATTTTTTTAACCTAAATTTAATCTCAATATAATAAAATTCAATTTATAAATAATATAAATTTATAAATTAAATTAAAACATTTAATATTTTTAAAAACTCCTTTATAGAAAAATGTTGTTTTCACCATTATGTATTCATAATATTATATAAAATCAATTACCTATTAAATTAGAAATAATACATTTTTATGTATTTTAAAATATTATATTATATAAATTATAAAAAATATGTCAATTTAATTTATTAGAATAAAATTGCACAACATTAGTAAAATAATTCATTGTAAATAATACCTTTATCATTAACTTTATTATTGACCTCAATATCAATATTCCTTATTTTATAACTAAAAAAGAAATTTACCTTATCACCCCATATTATTATATCTATCGAAAATAGGAAATACATTTTTTTGATTTAATTTCTACCATTGATGGAGATGAATTATTAATATAATGGAATAATAATTGTTTTCATAGTAAAATATTAATTATGTTTCGAAAACATGAAACATGAGTTTTAAAAATTCAATATAGTATATTTAAAAAATTTAATTTAATATATAAATTTAATTTTTATATATAAAGGATTAATAAACTTTTTATTAATTGTTTTATTATTATAATTTCATAAACATTATGGCATTAGGAATATGAGTATTTTTTCACTATTCACATAAAAATGAATTTCTTTAAATAAATATCTGAATTTTATTTTAAATTAATATTTTTATGAAAAAATCAAGAAAAAATGTTCATTTTTCTAAAATTAAAATTCTAATATGTTATAATTTATCTTTCAAATAAAAATAAAAATATATAGTGAAAAAAAAATTTCATTGGAAAATAACGTCATAAATTTTTTACTATTCTTATTCTTATGTCCTCTCAATTTATAATCACATTTCATGTTAACATATTATTCATATAAATAAAATATTTTGTCTATAATTTATATATAATATAAAAATATATCACATAAATTCCAATTTTATAAGGGTTTCATTTTAAAATGTAAAATATTCTTATTAGTAACTTATTTACACTAATAGAATTTTTTAAATTCATTAGTATTAATAATTAAAATAATTTTTATTTCAACTTATATATCATAATTTGGTTACCACTATTTTTATATACCAATTTTACTGTTATCTTTTAATAGTTGTATTTTATTCGATGACTGATTTCTATTTTGTGGTTCTTGTGTAGAGATATATCTGACACATTAGGATTCAAAGGAAAATATAATTTAAAATCACAAGGTGTTACACTCTCTCCCGTAAATAAATTACATCATATAAATTTTAATTATAGCTGATTAATAAAATTAAAAAATATTATCCAAAATATATGAATAAATTCACATAAAATATGAAATTAGGTTTCAATATTAGTATATTTGGTATGACTTAGAAAAAAATCTTTTAAAACCATAATGTTAACTGATTGCTTCATCTTTTCTTTTAAACAAAATTTATATGTTCCCTAATTCTCAACACATTTGGAATCTTCTAATTCATTTGATATATTCACCATTGGGATTATTATCACAATTTTGACATGATGTAAATTCAACCTTATTTCCTTTATCATCTCTAGATCCTTAACAACCATGAGACTCTATCCCTATCTTATGTTGTGTGTTTGGAAACTCATAAAAGTATGCATTGTTAATAATAATTAATGTTACTTGATTATACATAACCCTCATATTTTTCACTCCATATTTTTATACCTTTCGGTTTTTCATTGGGAATGTCTCTTCATTTTTCAAGACATCCATTGTTAACATGGTTTGTTTGGGCTTCTGCCATTACTAAATACAATAGGACTTAAACATGAGTTATAAATAATTTTATCCATAAGAGAATTATACTATGAACATTTCAACCTTGAAATGTCGTATGCATTGAAATTACTATATATTCCTTGAGTTTAACCAAATTAAATGTTGATTTATTAGAGGTTTCATTAGGTTGTGTTCTCTCAAATTCCTTAACAGAAATCCTTAACCTAAAAAATCCTTCATAATGGATTGTTAATAAAATATGATTTAGTTAATAATTTCCCTTAGGAGTGTCTCCTAATGTTTTGATTCATTGGACCACATGTCTTATACTAAGAATACTTTGAGTGAATTCTCAACTTTTATCTTTTGTGGTGATTACACTTAGGAGAATCAATGCCACATTTGTAAAAAAAAATTAACATCGATCTTTTATTCATATTAAGCATTATATTTTGAAACAGAATCATTATAAGATACATTTTAAAAATATTTTTTACAAAGATTATTAAAATCAACATTAAAAGTATTTATAATTTTATTTATTATTAAATTTTTATTTTTTATTTTTTCTTATTGTTTATAAAATAATGGATGAGACTGATGATATTTCATGTCATTAATTTAAAAAACTGATGTGAAAAATCATATTTCACCTCTGTTATTTAAAAACCAATGTGGAAAAAATATTTTGAATAAAATCTTAGAATTAAAATAGTTTTTGGAGAATAAGAATAAAAATATAATTTCATTTTATAAAACAGTTAAATTACAATTATAAATTAAAAAATTGGTGATTTTTTAATGATATGATGATAATAAAAAACAAATACAAAAATCAATGTTATAAATAATTTCATGAATATAAGATAAAAATTTCTATGTGTTTTACCTATATAATATATTCATAGATAATTCATAATGTATAATAAAAATTCCCTAATTATGGTAGAAATTGATACCATCATTGCCTTTATAAAGCACATGTACCGATTTTCATTATGGATATTCCTTGATGATAAGGGATAAATGACCTGTGACTGGAGGGATGAATAAAAACATTATAGAATATCATTTTGTCATGATAAATTTATAGATGGAGGGGGAAAATGTTAATATTAAAATAGAATATAGATTGATCGATGAGATAAAATTTTACCAGTGAATACAAAACATTAGAGAATCATATGAAAAAGATTATAATTCTCATCTTCGATAAGATGAATTTTTAGGTGGGAAATTGAAATTTTGTGGTTGTGATGAAAAACATTTATGCATTAATGTTTTATTTTTAACAATGGTTATTTAAATAACTAATATTAAAAAAATGTAATATATTTAGAGGTAAGTTATTTAAATAATAGATGATATAATTAATCAAGTAGTATATTTGGGGTCAGATATTATATAAATTATGTTAAAACACTGATGTTATATAATTATTTTCTACTAGTTTGATAAACACATTCACTTTCAAATATCAACAGAGGGTTGAAATTTCTATTAGAACCACACAATATTTTATTTTCGAAAATTTTATTATGTTATCCTATACATAAACTTGTACCTTATATTTATCCCTAGGGGTTTCACTAAATCTAAATTATCTTATTCCCTTAATAACATAAAATATTTAATATTACCTCAACCACACTAATGGGTTATCTATACCATTTAAATTATGTTAAACCGAAACACATCAACCATTGATTACATTTATAAATCGCAAATTATATAAAAACAATGACATACTATCCTATAAAGTTATCGAATCCTTCTTTTAATACAAACTGTGATGCCTCAGAACCACAGTCCTAGAAAATGGTGTGAATAACGACATTATCTTACATACTATATTTAGAAGAAATATTTGAGAACTAATTTTAATATCACCAACAAATATTTACTCACAATCAATTGAAAGACCATTTAGTTTTAGAGTTTTACAGAGTTAGGACAACTCATTAACTAAAAAATACTATGTCTTTCTCATAAAATTCATATTTTTTCACCATATTAGAACTAATTAATCGTCAATATGTCTTATATATCTCTCAAAAGAATCACTACACATGATATTATTATAGATGTATCATTTGTATTAGTTTTTCTTTATAACCTAGGGAAATGGAAACATAAGATTGGTGAGCTCAAAATATTAGTAATGGAAAACCTATATTAGAAGCTACCAAGGACTAAACATGGAATTAATAATATGAGGGAAAATAAATGATAATAAAATAATGATATATTAATAAAAATGTGAGATTGAAACCAATCAGAGGATGACATAACAACATAAATAATCACATAGATGACAATAATTAAATTATTATTTATGGAATAAATAATTTTAGTCATATAAATCTTTTCTATCAAGTACTTACCCCCAAAATTATTCTTTTTATCAAGGACAGAACAATGATATAATTCTTTCCATTAAGGTCGCAAAAAATAAATCATGTCCGTAATGAGTAGGCATACACCAGCTACCTAAAAAATTTATCGCATGAAACCAATTGATGAATCAGGGGGATATATAATATTGAGCCCCACTCATCACATATTAATGTAAAATGAATTAAATTTATGAAATATATAAAAATAAATACAATTAATGACCAAAATTCCTTAGTAATATGTTAAAATCCATATTTATATACAAACATATCAAATTACAACACTTCCTCGTTCAATAAATGATCATATACCATCTGGAGAAAAAATGTGGATGGTTAAAAAAACCAATTGGCCTAATAATTCAATAAAAATTTATATTAGAGTAACAATTAATTGGATGTTAATAATTTCTTAATTAGTAAATGGGAAAACATAAACATAGGGAAAATGAAGAAATAAGGTGGATAATTGAAAAAAATATCCCAAGTGAAAAACATGGAATTCCAAGGATGTTAACATAGATGAAAATATGTCTTCGAAAAACTAAAGTTGAATTTAATCACTAAATACTAGGAATAGAGACAAAATAATTATATAACGTCTCAAATAGGTTTTATATACACCATATAAAATAAGGCATGTGCGTAACTTGAAACTCGTCTCAATGAATGAAATTTTGAGATGAACCCATTATAAGTTTGATAAATCATAAATCATAACCCCGTGAAAATGGAAAATTAAGAGAAACAATAATTATCATGAATATAAAAATAATATAATTGTAATACATCAAAGAGGTATTCATTACACCATGAAATGAAAAGTGGTGCAATTTATGAAACATATCTCAAGGAAATATAAAATGTGACAAAAACCATTATAGTAAAGCTAAAAAATGAATAAAAAATAATCTAGAGAAATATAATGAAACTGAAATATAATGAAATGGAATATATTCATTATACATGAAGGGAATACTGAAAAGAAAATTCCAAATAAAAGAACACATTATGTATAATATCAAAAATGTCTTGGATAATTGAAAATATAGATAAATAACAATTACGGGTTTAGAAGAGTTCCACTAAAAATAAGTTAGAGGATATACTATCAATTGAAACATTAAATTCACTCAATAATGAGAGGATTTTGATAAAATAATTATTAAGGTTATAGAAGATACACCATAAAAAATACGAAATTGTGTATAATATGAAATATGAGTCAAGGGGAAAAAATTGAGATAAAAAACCCTTACCTAAATTTCTAACATATTAAAAATGATCTAATGCACTATATAATTCTAATAAAATCACTTTATTATATTTAATACCTCATTATTTTTTGTAAAAAATTTTTATATTAATTTTTATCACTTATTAGGAATATATTAGAAAGTTATAGCTTATTTCCACTCTTGGGTATTAGTAAAATTAATTATTTCACACATGTTTTAAAAGTTGATATCAATACCCATTTATTGATATCAAGTTCATCATTATTTGATAATTTAATTCATTATAATATATTTATTATATTTATTTATAATGTTATTATTTTATTCCAAAAGTTTTTTAGTTTTGTTGAGTTAAAATTGAATATGTTTCGGCTTATTTCAGTAATTTTAGTGATCGAATATGATATTTTAATAATAACTTAAACACATAATATAACATTTACAGAACAAAAAATTAAGTATTTACTTATTTATATAATATATTATTAGTAATTATTTTCTCATAGAAATCTATGATAAAATTTTATCACATTTTTAATAAGGTTGTTAGACCAACCCAATCATGAACATACATTTATAAATAGTAGAGTTTGGTAATAAAATTGGATTATTATGGAAAAATATCATTTTTATATAATAAAAATAATAATATTTTGATATTTTTAAGGTGGTTAATCTTATTTTAATATATAATAAATAAAATAGATAAAAATAAATATATGTTATTTCATGGATGTTGTTTCCCCCACACCACAGAATTAAGGATTTAATTTCCCAGTGAATGTATTGGAAGGAAAATGGATTATAATTTTTATCTTCATAATAATAATTATATTGTATATGTTACATTTATTAATCAATTACATAATTATATCTAATGAAAAGATACAATATTTGAAAACTAAATACTTCACTTCATGGAGGTGATAGTCCGCACAAACACCAGATCGACATGTTTTTAGGTGGATAAAAAATATTATATAATGTTCATTCCATTAATAATATTAAAATTGAAAAGAATAATAATTCAAAAATAGTAATATTATTGTGTTTAGGATAGGTTTTGAGGTTAAATAATAAGAAGAAAAGGATATGGGTTAAGTAATAAGCACTTCAAGAAGTTGATCATTCCTTTGAAATTCTCATTGGAAATTAAATTATTCAGTTAACATAAGATTGCCTGGGGATTTAGGTAGTGTGTTGAAATTATATTATAGAAATATTGGGTAAGGTCTCTAGGAAATTTCAAATGGAATGTGTAACTTTTAAAGGTTGGGACTGATCCATTTTTATATGTGATGGAAATGGATCTTTTTTCAACACCCATTATTTTTCAAAAATGGAATTATAACACCAAGATATTTTTTAAATTACCTTAATGAATTTGATATTTTTCATTTCACACTACACTGAAAATTGTTCATTTTATATTAAAGAACTATGTTTTGATTGTGTTATACACGAAACCAAGTTAATAATGAAAAACACGCAACCTAAATTTTAGTTTTATCTACAAATAAAATCGAGTTTAGCTTGTGTTACACATAAAAATGACTTACCTCGATGGATTTCATAACACGTAAGACTGAGTTTTAAAGAAAAAATATATAATATTTTTAAAATGTTATTATTTAATACAATAAGATATACCCTATCTATATTGTTAGCGGTTGTGAATTTTAATAACTAATTTATTAAAATATATATTTTACACAAATATAATATTCATTCATATGATACAAATTAATTTGAAATTAATATGAAAAATGATTGAATATAAATGAAAATATAATTATTTTTATGGTCGAAAATTTATTTTCCAAAATAAATTAAATTCATTATAATTAGTGAATGATATTAATGTAAAATATATATTTATATATTCAATAAAATATTTATCATATTCATATAATATATTTTATAGACATAATATATGAAAAAAACCCAATTTTATGCTTAAAAAATATTTTTTCTATTTACGCATTTTTACCACCTCTTTATGAAGAATCCATTTTGTATAAAATTATTAGAACTTTTATAAATTTAATATATTAAAATATATATAATTTCTAAATAGAAATATAAAAAATTAGATTAAGATGAATTTTTTATATTTTTCTATGAAGTTACATTTTTAATTAATATTGAAAATTATTGAAATTTAATGCAAAAATGATTTTTCATGTAATTTATTTATAAAGTTAAATTATTTTCCAATTTATTTTAACATTTAAATTTTTTTCAATCAGTCTGATTTAGTTCAATTTATTAAATTTAATTTTTAATTTTACTATAAAAACAATGAAAACTTTTGAATGTTTTTACTTAAAAACATCGCATGGTCATCCTATCTCCCAGATTATATTTAAATTGTTTTTTTCTACATATATATTTTAAATATGGAAAATAGAATCAATATTTGGAATTATAATAATATATAGTGTATAATAAGTTCAATTGAGTTTTTGAACAAAAATATTAGTGAATTTAATTTAAATTAATTACAATGATTAATGTCAAATTAAGCTTAATAAGGGACTAAACCACAACCATACATGACAAAATGTACTGTATACTTGTCCAAAATATATTTTATTTACATATTTTGACCATATCATCACTTTTCTCAACTATTAACGATTATTTGAACCACTTTCAATAAAAAAACATGAGTGGGTTTTCACACCTCCCACTTCCTCAACTATCTAAAGTCAATTTATATGTAAAAAAAATCTTCCCAAAAAGATCTCTAACATAAATAAATTCATTCTTTAATACTATATTTTGTATAAATCCTTACTAGGATTCCATTTTTTGAAAACTAAAAGGAGTTAATCGATTAAGAGGTAAGCCCCTCCCCCAAACTCCTTTCTTTTATTTTCTTCCTCCACTACCAAAAATATTCTAATTCCATAATTTTATGAAAAAATTATCCTCAATATACTAGTATGTTTTATGATATGGTTTTGAGTTAAACATACACACACGTCCAACTAATGCGTAAAAACGTACTATTTACTAGAATGGTGTACTATTTCCTCTATAAGTAATGATTGTTCATTTTTCTTTTATAGCCTATCATAGTGAAAATTATTTTGGAAAATTTATTTATATATTATATATATTATATTTATTATGTCTTCATGCTTGTTTAATTATTATAAAACACATATCTTTTTATTTTTCATTTTTGTTAGTGCGATAATTTTGTATGAGGAAATGTGGTGTTCCACCCCCTCAAAGCGATGTGATTCATTCATACCCTACATGTAATGTATTAAGTATGGGTTTATTGAAAATATATGATATATATGACATAGTAAATATAATTTAATAGTGATATATATATATATATGCATAAATGTATTTTTCTTTATTTCTTTCAACACGATAATTGAATAGAAATAGCGTTCATGCGTACGTAAGGCCTACAGTCTCAAGGAACGTTGTATACTATTTTAAACATCTATATTATATGGATTATTATAATAAAAAATATACTGAATATAAATTATATTTCAATAATGGATTACATTCTGAAAATAATTAACTAAATATAAGGACCAAAGACTTGTCAATTTTGGACACATATGAAAATCAAAGTAGATATTACCTGAACTGAAACCTTAAAATAGAATTCTTAATAGGGGAAAAAAATAAATCCATAATGTAACTTTTTATTTTATTATATGTGTTAATATGGTTATGTGACATATGAAATAGCATCTGGATGACCACTCAAGCGTGCACACATTTATTATAGATGAAGTACCAGTTAGATGATATGGGATTTGAAGTGAATTCTCCGACCAAAATCCATTTTGATAATTCAAGTGCTTTAAATACTAAAAAAATATATTCTATCACTCAATGAAAAATAAAATTGAAATCATGTATAATTTTATCAAGGAGAAGTTGGAGTAAGTGCCTATGAAGTAAGATTATGTTCCTACAAAACTACTGGTTGTAGACATTCTGACAAAGGTTTTACCCAAAGAAGCTTCTGAGATGCATTGGCTGGATCTAAGAGTTCATTCTGATCCCCAGACTTGAAAAAGTGTGGATGTGGATCCCACACTCTCCCTGAGGTATGGTCTGTTTTTACATAATTTACTAATATGTTTTATTTACCCAGTTTTAGACCTCAAAAGAGTGGCCTTCAGGTTTGTTGATAAAGGGGGGGGGGAAGTGTGGCTGCTAAAGGGATACATTTTATCTGTCAAGATGTGGGGAGAAGTTGGTAGGTAGAGAAGCAAGATGGGGGGAGTAGTGAAATAGGGGGATTATGAAATATGATTATTCTATAAGTGTTTGATCAATGGATATATATATCATGAAAATTGGATTTCATGATGAAAGTAGTTTACTGGGTTTAGAATGAAGTGTTTCATTGATGATCATTATATATCACTTTTGGTTATCATTTCAAGAATGGATCATGTGGTATTAGAGTATGTGTTGTGTAATTCCTTGATATCTATATGAATCGCATGATTATAATGGTGGAATAATATAGAAGGATCCTCAATGTAGTTTCAAAATGTTAAGAGTTGTCAACAAGCCCAAAGGGGAGAATTTGGAGGAAAAATTCGTCAAGGTAACATTACAGTATTTTTTGGGTTGATTGTGTTTATTGAAAAAATGTTTTTTGAAGGTATGTTGTGAAGTATAGAGATATTTTTTACATGTTATGGTGACAAATATTCATGATGATGGAATGGATTCCTAAGAAGTGGTGTAGAAAATATTTCATACAAGATGAGGACGTTTCCTTGTGTTAGCCAAATTTTTGGGATCCAAAATTTAGAGTTTGGTCAAGAATCACAAAAGGTATATTTTCAAGAAGTTCATATAACATTATGGAAATGCCTTTAAATTTCATGAATATGGGCTTCACTATTTTTGTTGTACTAAGGATCATTGAAAGTTGACGGTGATCTCCATGGTTACGAAAATAATATTGAAATATGGATTTCCAAAAAGGCATAGTGAAAATATAGAAAATGCATGAGGTTAATGAATAATTGTAGTTTTAAAAGGGTGTTTCATGAAGGTGATAATATTTATAAAGGTGGACTATATAGGTATTAATATTCTTTGTAAAGACTGAGAATGATTTTTATAGAGATCTCCATGATTACAATGAGCATCGCAAATGGTAAATTTTCATGGAACTTTGCGAAACATGGAGCGTCGTGAGGGAAATTAGGGAGATTTGAAAAATGTAGATGTTGTGGCTAAAATGATTTAAAATCAATATAAATGCCTATATATAGTTCTCCACCCCCTTTATAATAGTATATATACTTAAAAAATATATTAAGCCCCTAGATTCACGAAGTCGGATTGCAAGAGTGGTTTGTGAATACGTTTGTAAAGGCTTTAAAAGACAACCGAATGTTCTGAGATTTGCGAAATAGGTTTTCTTCCCAATGTCTTAGTGGTATTAAGGAAAATGTAAGAGCATCAGGAAGTCTATAAAATACAACTGAATATTCTAAGCAGTATGATAGTAAGGGAGTTTTGATAAGGCTATTTGAGCTACAAAGAGGAGCTTTCTAAAGAGCTTCATGAAAGGGGGAGTTTCATGAAGGAAGTGTACATCAAGAAAATTATTTGAAAGTATTTTACCAATAAATATATTGTAAATTTATATTCATCAGTGGATGAATATTTTAATTAAATATATATTCTGCATACATTGGAGGATTCATTCATTTGAAATAATTATGGTATCAACAAGTCCATAATCTATTTTCAACCTACAAGTCCATAAACTATGAGTGGATCCCATCCCAGATAATTGAGTGAAGAAAGAGGAAGATGGTGATCCTTACCAATAGTAGTGATCCGGAGGAAAAGACTAAGGGTGTGACCCTTGGTAATGCAGTGAGAAAACCCTAAACCTTCTAAAGGCAATGAGCTTGGGCATAGAAGTGGTTACCCAAAACATCATTATTGGAAGTGAGCCTGAGTGAATTTGGTACAATCAGAACATCACTTTTGTATGATCCTTGGATGTTTCCCAGTGAGGGTTAACCAGGTTGAAATCAATGAATCTTTTTTCTTCTATACCTACATTACATTCAAATCATAGTCAATAGATAAAAAAGAAACAATAAGATTCCTCCTCCAATGGCCCGAGGGCCTTTATTTTTTTATTGATTTTGATAATCCACCATTCAAGGGGTGAGGTGAAACCCTTATAAGGAATGTAGGCATAAGTATTCTGTGGAATGTAGTCCTTAGAGGAATTCATTTTCCGTAGGCTTCAAACATTACATACAAACTAGACTAACAACTTTGAACAGCTCCTCCCCAACCTCTTCATCGTGAAATCATCTCTCCAACTTCGCATGGCTGTTCGGCTTGGATTTCCAATGCATGCACAGGCTTGTCCCAATGGAAAGTTCCATAACCTTTCATTCTCGAAATCCATTTATCTTCTACTACGGTGAAAGCACCATGTCCATCCTCCTTTTAGAGCATGTTCTTTGTAGGTTGTCTGGTTTTCATATGCACTTAAGGTGGCCCAAAGGCCTTGAGGTAGCCTCAATGCCTTTCTGACTTGAAGGCCTGGGTGGCCCGAAGGCCTTAAAGCACTCAGGGACCAAATCAGTGGCCCAAAGGCCCAAAAAGATGAACAGTCCCAACTGCAATAGTTCCAAACAATACCTGCTATAGTACTTGCTACAACACTGCTACAATACCCCCAGAAATAATCCTCTACCTAGATTAGATCCCGGGTCACCTATATTCACTTAATGAGTCCTCCCCAAATGGGTTAAGGCTCATGTGGGAATAATATTCACATTAACATTTAAGTGAAAAAAGTATACCTTATAATAAATAGATCAAGATATATTATGGTAGGATGAGTTTAGAATATAATATTCATACCCCCTCCCCCCACGCTCTTAGGGCACCTAGGCCCCTTTTGGACCTAACAACTACTAACATACCACCACAATATAGACCCCGCCAATAAACCGTCCTGGTTTGTGGTGAAAATATGTTCCATGCTACATTTCCCCTCCTTGGGCCATGGTGGTGGATTTCATAATTTTTCCATTCCACTACCATCTTCCCTACCCCATCATGCTCCAATTTATACACTTCTCTTCACCATAGTGTATGCTTCTGTTATCGTGGCGTCCATTTGAGCACACCCTCTTTTCCTTTTCCTTTTCCTTTCAACATTGAGATCCCCATTTTTTTTTAAAATATCATCCTTATCCCTTATTTATCTTACCGTATAGATTCATTTAGATAAATTATGACTTGGGGTAAGTTATTTTTGGCCCTATTGGTCATTTTTCTCCTTATATTACTCTATTACAATTCTCATGTAAGTTTTTATTATGTTATAGATGTTCTTATGTAGTGATAATTATCTTATTAGTGATAACGTGGTTTAGGTGATGAAAACCTTGATTAACCCAGACATCAACTTAAACAACCATGAGGAAGGAAGTTCCATGCCATTATGGTATATTTATATTATGTTGGCATGATATTTGTTTTAAAATTTATTAACCCATAATTGTTTTGAGATACATGAAGGAGTGTGGGTGGCCATGCAACTTTCATGATTATAACTATGTGATTATGTGTAGATCTTGACATTGATCTTTGTATGAATTTTTTTTCCTTACTGCAACATTTATTTCTTATGGTATTGAATGACATTTTGAACTATTTTTGGGGTGCCAAGATAGTATGGTGGATCCTTGGGATTGGTGTGATGTAGTCATAATTCCCTTGAAGGAGTGTGCGGCATTCATAGTAGCTGGATATGGATAAGTGACTATTCAACAAACCTGATGTAGTCCAAACATCCATATAGACGGTCAGGGTAATCCCTGTATTGGGATTTTCATACATGGATGAATGGTAGATATCATTCTGGTATTCCCAAGGATTTTTCTATGAGATATTAAAAGAATAAGTTGGTTAGGGATCAGTATATAGGAACATTATTCTTTCTTAATGAGATCATTCATTTGGGTGGTGTGATATGTGTAGCTTACTAGTGGTACTTCTCACTTATTCTAGCTTCCTTACTTGTAATGGGCCAATGTATGTGGGGTCATGGTTTGTAGAAACGTAGTCATTTCATGATGAATCGACCCATGTACGCTTGTTTTTTTATCTAATTTTTTTATTTCATGGAATACAATGTTATATATATTTTACCCATATTTTAAAACCACATTTGTGGTTTCATACTCAGACATTTACTCAAAACCTGCTCCAAGAGTTCATTGTTCTAGTAGATTTCATGACTGGATATCTGGGGATGAGAAAGGGCCATATGGTGGATGAATGAATGTTGGAGCATAAAGGCAGAGTAAACTAAGAATAAATCCATAGGACCTCACATATGATTATTTATTTATTTAATATATTTACGTATATGATGCTCATACTCTGGAAAATCTTTTCACATTGGGAGTTATTTTATGGTTAACATATTTTTATTAATTTTTCACATGTTCACTTTGATTATTTATCATATTATTTTTTATTTATTATTAATCATTTGACATGATAGAAATGGTTTAGTCGCTTCACTAATGGACTTTGACCCTTACTTCTAGTCAAGAGCCCATTATGTACAAGGAGGTGTGAACGAGGCATATGGAACTATAACTTAATATTGATTGGTATGTTTAGGGTGTTACAAAATGGAATATGATGATCTTGACTAGATGAATTGTATCTTCTCCTACCTTGATTTTGGGATAGTGTAGACAAGATATTAAATGGTTGGGACTTGGGTAGTGGAACTATGATAGTGTTTTTAAAAATTTTATAGTGGCCCACCAAATTACAATGAAATGGGAAAATTATGTTTTTATTTTAGGAATGATTAAATTCACCTTGACTAATTCACATGATGATTATATGATATTTATAATATTTCAGGTGTGTTCATGCATATTTACAAGGCATGTAGGTTCACATTCGATATATATACATGTCTTGTGTTGTATAGTAGTCCTTTAATTAAATTATATGATTTTTTTCTATTTTTTAAGGATATTTTTTATTGTGTGACATATCTATATTTCTATGATGTTATGATATATCGTTGTTGGAATTAAGTATTTGAAATAAGAATTCTATTTTGTTAGTATATATATGATGAGTGTGACTAAAATTTAGGAGTATATATGAGGCTTAATTCTAAGATGGATAAACATTATGTTGAGCATAGACTCCTAAAAGAACCTTATGGGATACCATATACTGGTTAAGGCATGTTATATTCCTAATATTCATTATGTTTCATAGATTTTATCTCAACGAAGTTTGATGGGACTAACTATTATGGAGTCCAAGGATATTCTCATGCCCCCACCCATGGTACATGAGAATATTCCATATCATGCTCATATACCAACACAGGTGATCAAAACTAATGATCTCGTTTACTGAGAGTCTTTCATATAGTGACCACCCAAATCAATGTCATTCAAATTTCTAGGTCTAAACATGCTCAGGATTATTAGCTTCACCATCCTTTGATATTCAAGGGTACTAGTGGCCCACAAGATGGAGAGTATTGGTTTGACTTCATCAAGAGTATTTTCAAGCTGGTATAGACTCCCAAAGAAGGGATAGTTATTCTATAGACCTTAATGTTTTGGGGACCCACCAGAAGGTGGTGTAATTCTATGATATTATTTGGGAAATGAGAGGGCCCTACTTCGGAATCCTTCAATGAGATATTTCTCAAGAAGTACACCACTTACAAAAATAAGTTAGATTGCGCTAAGGAGTTCATTGAGTAACAACATGGATCTATGACTAGCGGTATATACACTAATCATATTAAGAAGGAACATAAAATTTCTCCATTATTGGATGGAAATGAAGCTCATAAGGCACAAACGTTTTAGACATGTCGTTGACCAGAGCTCAGAATATTGGTTATGGGATTTAACCAAATGACATACTCACATGTTCTTTGAAATTCCATAACTTTTGAGAAGTTTCTATAGAAATACATAGTAATAGGCTTATATTTGACTAAAAGTGGGAGAGTGATTGAGATTCATATCCCTACCATCGGTGTTTCATATAGTAACATAAATGGAATAGAGGACCAAGAGAAAACATTCGGGTCAGAGCATGACTTCTTCACTATCCTCTGTGGGAGATAATTCAGATATGTGAAAAAAATTATGGGATAAGGGTTAATTACATAAACACTTATATAAATCCATCTTTGGGGATCCAGCATTGTGGAAATTTTCGAAATATTAAATTATTTTACACAATGGAATATCAGTGTAATATTTGGAGATTAGGTCAATCTAGAAGTGGAATACCTGATCTAATGATACAGACTTTCCAAAAGTTGATGACTTAGGGAGATGATTGTATATCTGATATTGGGAAAGTCTATGTTATGGATCATGTTTTATTATATTATAGGGAACTAACATATAATGTTTGATGTACATTTTTTATCACACAAACCATATCTACTTCTTTTTTCTATATTGTGGTTTTATCTACTTTATTTCTTCACAAGTAGTTATTGGAAATTTATGACTAGTTAAGTTATATTGTGGGTTGGTCTCCCTTGACACACCATTGGGAACCAAACTGAATTGTCTCTAGTGATTCCTAGAGTTTCCTATAGTTATAATTTATTATTGAAATATGTTAGAGTTTATGATATAGGAGATGGTGAAATATTAAATTATTCTTAGTATGGAATGGATAACCAGTTTTTGATCTCACATAGACTGCTTTCATAGACATGTGTCATTCACTTTTCCAAAGGGAGAGAAGTACATGATGACTAATGAATGTGATCTAGGGGAAGGTTGTATTGGGCATCGGTAATATTTAGTTGAAAAAAGAAAATATGGAGGACTTTTTTATTTTAGTAGAACCAGTGAAACCCCAACATATCTTCCTCTAGTAATGGATCTCTATCTATATATCATTCCAAAAAATTTCATAGGACACCCTCATAGTAGAGGTGTTGAATATTGAGTTAGATCTCATACCTGGTTCATAACCCATTTCAATACCCTCATATTAAATCATCATGGAAAAACTAAAGGAGATCAAGGTATAAATATATGCCAAAGTGTGGAAAGGATTTATTAGCTCAATTATTTCATTTTGGGATGCACCAATGTTATTATCCAAGAAGATGTATGATACTAATTGAAACTGAATCAATTACCATATGCTAAACCAGGTGATGGTGAAGAATCGATATCCATTAAAATGATTGATGATCTTTTCGATTAGATTTAGGGAGATTTCTGGTTCTCCAATATTTGTATTCGATCAGGAAATCACCAGTTTCATGTTTAAAAGGATGACATTTCATAGATGGTATTTCAGTGTAGGTATGGACAATATGAGTACTTGGTGATGATTTCCAGGCTAACAAACTAGTCGAAAATGTACCTTTCCCTCATGGAAAATATATTTTACCCATATATGGACTCATTTTCCATTACATTCATCAAGAAAATCCTAATATACTCACTAATACCAGATCATCATCTAGGAACCTGGTGATAGTTATGTGTATTCTTCGAGCACATAGTCTTTCTGCCAAGTTGTTGAAGTCTGACTTTTGGATATTATATAAAAATATTATATGAAATTTTATGTCTATGATGGGTATATCCATGGGCATAGATAATGTTGAGCCAGTCTTGTCCTAGATACATCCTTATAATGTGTTTGAGAATATATATTTTTTTTGGTTTTTAATGGACATTACTAATGTTTTATCCTCGACTTCTATTGAATATTAGAAACCATTATAGCACTGCAAAATAAGGGAGTGATGTTCTAATGGTAAGAATAGTTTGAGGAGGCTTTACATGAGCTAAACAGAAGGTTGAAGACATCTCTAGTACAGACAATCTCTAATCTAGGGATTGGATAATTTTTTTACTATGATTCATCAAGCATTGGCCATGGAGTAGTGCTGATGTAGAGAGAGAAGGTAGTAGCATATGGGACATTTTAGCTATTAAAACATGAGGAGAACAACCCTATATATAATCTATAATTTATAGTAATGGTCAACACTCTAAAGTATTAGAACCACTATATCTTCTTTGTTAGATGTTTTTCTACACATACCACAAGAAACATTTCTATATATTCATATAGAGGGACTTCAAACCGAGACATAGGTTCTAGGTTGAGTATATTTAAACGTTCAATATTTATATGCAGTATACACCTAAGAAGGGTAACATAGTTCCTGACACATTTTACCATAATATATAGGCTGAGAAGGATCCTAGTGAGTGGTCATTAGATGAATAGTGGTGCTCATTGATCTTATGGGATGATTCAAGAATGGAAACCTTATAGAACTAGGGTTATATTAATTGTAAACCCACGGTTGTCACATCTTCTCTTGTGGATCAGGTGAGGGTTGGGCATGAGTTTGGCATAGAGTGTTCTTTGATGATGGAACAACAAGATAGATGTGATCTGAATCTCGGGTGGTCTTTTAGATGTGAAATTGTTTTTCTAATGAATGGGATATAAGTATTATCAGCTTTTATTAGAGATTAGTTAATGAGATATTACAATACCTCTAGATAGAAAGTATATTCTGGTGTGACCAAGGTGTATCCTGACTTTATATGTCAGTTTTGGGGGACAAGGATGAATAGGGACATTGATGGTTTTTTCTTCCAATGTCTTACATATTAGTGGGTAAATTCTGATCATTAGTGAACTAGTGAGTTACTTCAGCCACCTGTAGTACCCATGTGGAATTTTGTGGATGTTTTGATTGAATTTTTGACAGGGTTACTCGGGATCATGATGATTCATGATGCTTTCTAGGCTATTATTTATTGGCTGAAAAACATTTGTTGTACATTACCAATCAGAGAGACTCACTCTATGGATGATTGAGTAAAGATCTATGTATAATGATATTTTAATCATTTGTGGAGTTCACAAGATAATGGTACTGTATAGGGACACAAGTTTTACATCGTGGTTTTGTATGGGCTTGAAAACAATCCCAAATGTCTTAGCATAGAATGAGTAAAGCATTCCATCCATATATATATATATGGTTATTTTATGTGAACTATATGAATATTGGACGATATGATTCAGTCTCGCATCCTATATATAAGTTTAGAACGAGATGATCATATCTCCATTATTGAGTTGGAATACAATCAAATTCAGAATACTTTGATATAGATTTCACCCTCTAAAGAACTATATGGGAGATCACGTCATTCATCACTCTATTAGCATGAGGTTGGTAAGGAAGTTGTTATAGGCCCCAATATGGTATAAAATAACTCTATGATATTACATTTGATTCATAAGAGGTTTTTTAGTAGTCAATAATGATAGATATATTATGTCGACCATAGGAGGAGACCATTGTAATCTATTGTGGGTGATTAAGATTTCTGGAGAGTGAATCCTCATATAGGGTATCGACATTTGGGGAAGAAGGTAAATATATCACCATGTTATTTGGGACCCATTGAGATCACACAACAGGTTGGGATAGTGGCATATCATTTTGAACTCCCTCATCATTATCAAGGAAAGTATAATGTGTTCCTCATTTCTCAAATTCGAAGGGACATGATTGATTTGGTACAAGTTATAGATTGTGATGGTGTTGATTTGGAACTAGATTATTCATATAAAGAGAATACTATGAGGATCATAAACCTAAGTGAGAAACTCTTCTCAAGCAAGATGACACCTCTTATCCAGATTCAGTTGCATCATGGTAAAACCATGGGGGAGACGTAGGGGAAAGTGGCTGAGGTTTGAGATTAGTGTCCTAAGTTGTTTGGGATAGACTACTATAGACACTTCTTGAAGATGAAAAGTCTTTCTTAGAGTAAATCTTAAAGCCCTAAAATTCTTGTTCATTAATTAAAATGTTGTTTTCCCACTTTTTTTTGAGTTGATCCATGTTTCAAGAAATACATGGGGGATTAGGGAATCTAAAGGATTCTAAAGAGGGTTTCATTCAAATATTGATACCAAAACATGGGTTATTATGTCAAATCACTTAGGGTCACACCGCATAGAAGCTGGTAATATCTTAATGTAAATGGATTCACTATAGGTGTTTTGGTGTTTAGCTATGTTGTAGTAGTAAGGTCTATATTTTAGTGACTCTTTGATCTATTCTATAGTTATCAGTGATGAGGGATATTTACCTAGGCTATTCCATTATGAGTATGAGAACATCTTAGTGTTCTTTTCTGCATTAATTACATACACTAGTCTGGTCTCCAGTTTATGGTATTTAGTGAATTCAATGAATTTAATCGTCTTTTTCTTGAACTTATAGGAGGGAGATCTAATTTGAATGAGTGGGGATCCTCCAATTTGAATATATGAGGCTAAAAATAGATTTATTATGTGAATTTAACCCTTATAGGATTGAAAATAAATGTCCAATTCCCCTTTTTAAATGAAACAAAGAACTATAGAGGACTATAGACTTACCTCCACATCGCAGACCTAGCCTCCACATTATAACAGGTTGAGGTGCAGTGTTGCTCCATACTTAATCCCCCCATTAAATCCATTCACCATTCTGGTTTCATTCAAGGTGGTTCCACACTGTATCCAAATGTTCTATATTGTGTTTCTCTTATTTACATAATTAAATATGACTTGGTGCACATTTCTTGTGCTATGGTCTCTATTGTAGTGCACCCTCCATTCTACAGCCATTTCATAGAACCATGGATACATTGGGTTTTCTAAAATATCATCATTCTCCCTTCTTATGTCATACTTATAGATCCAATTTTTTGAAGATAGACCTAGGTTATTTTTTTACCCCTTTTGTCTTTTATATGCTTTTATTACTGTAGAACACTTTTCATATTAGATTATATTTTGTTCTAGGAGTTCTTGGTTGATAATCATTTTCTTGTTTGTGATAATTTGGTTTAGGTGATGAAAACCATGAAAATACTCAATGTTGAATTAGAAAAAAGTGAGGTTGGATGTTCTTTACCATTTTGTTCAATATATATGATGTTGTATGATATTTCTTATGCTTGATTAACCCATGATTGTTTTGATATGCATGAGTGTGTTAGTGAACATGATGATTGTTGGATTATGACCATGTGATAATGTGTGGATCCTTAAAATGATATTTGTATGTATTTTTGTGGATTTATATGACATGTATTTCTTTAATTGTTTCATAGATTATGGAACTGTGTTTCAGTTTTCAAGATAATTAGATTGATCATTGAGTTTGGTGCGAGGCAATCTAAATATCTATAATATATGGTGTTGTGTCCCAATAGTGGTATGTGAAAGAGTGGATAATCGGAAGATATCGGTTATGGATACTCATAGAAATTGGTCATGAGTGGTAAAAAAGGATAAGGTGGTATGTGGTCATCATAGTGGAATGTGTATCATTCTTGATGACAACAACTATCTATGTAGGGTTTATATGTGCATTAATGGTTGAACTTTTGAATTTTTCTTGAATCCTTACTGGTAATGTTCAAGGAAGGTGGGGATTTTTGATTCACATGTGTCATTGGGAATGGAAAATTTAAATTATTTTCCTACTATAGAATAGTGTATTGAATAGGGTTGTCTCAAAATAGGAGCTTCTCAGTTTGATTACAAAGTTATTCTTATTCACTTAATCAAATTATATTTATTATTTTTATTATTTTATTAAAATAATGATGAACATGGATTTTCTTCCAACGAAATAAATGAAAAATGTAAATTTAAACTTAAAATAACTAGAAATTCTAAAAAATGAGTTATGAAATAAATATCATGGTTTTGAGTTTGGTTTTTTGGTCTCATCATTATTCTCATTTATTTGTTCGATTTTAGTTTGATGATCCAATCGTTAAATATCATGATGAATTATTATCATTTTAATTAGAAATAATAATATATCAAATTAATTAAGAAATATTAATTCCACATACTCCTATAATCAAGGTTTAGGGAACACCTTAGTGAAATGTGTGACACCTTCGAGGACCCGGCTTAATCAAATATCATTTCATCCATTGTTTAGTTCAACTTAATCTGGTTAAAAGATAACCAATTAAGAGAGGTAAAATATATTAAACAATAAAATAGAAATATATGAAGTTTCATGTCATGCGAGACACTGTCCACACCTATACATTCCATTAATATCACCGAAAAATATAAAATAAAAATTAATAAAAAACTAAATTATACTTGACCTCCTCTGGGCCAAACCTTTGATTGGACATGAATTGTCAGGTGTAAGAGGTCACTTTGAGGGAATTTAAATGCAGAGAAGAATAAGATTAAATAAAACTAAAGGGAATAATAGAAGAAGAAAAAAATAAAATAAAATAAGTAAATATAATATATAGAGAAAAATGTTAAAATAATAAAAGTAGGAGAAGAATATGGGTAGAAAGAAATTTTTTTGATAAAGTAAGATATTAAAATGCGTATATTAATTTTATAAATTAAAATTAAAATTTCAATATAAAGAAAAAAACCAAATAAAAATAAAATTAATAAAAATGAAGAAGTGGGGAGGCAACATCGAGCCCTCAACATTCTCTCCAGTGGGTGGCCAACTCTCCAGCATGAAGGGTGTGGCTCTCTTTTTAAAGGAGAAAAAGAATCCCTCAACATCCTCTTCATGATTAAATTGGATATTCATATCATAGATTTAAATTTGAATATTTCAAACATTCTCCCATAGAACATTGGAGTTATTGATCATATTTCATTGCAACATGGAGTGGATAGATCACCGGGGAAACGACATTACACATCGTGCATGCATGAGAAGTGAAGAGATTGGAAGTTCCACATGCAAGTGGATTGGTGGCACGAAGATGAATCCTCAGGTGGGAATTTCCTCTTCCTCAACCCCTCTAGGGTTCAAAGTGGCCAAAGGGTAATCACATTTATGTTCATGGAGTTCATGTGAGGGTTATAGAGTGTTTAATGTTTACTAGGGGTGGCAATAATGGGGATAAACTGAGTTTGAACTTTACAGGTGGTAGAGATGGAGTTATCTTGTGATCACAGGTGGTGGCCAGTGACATCGAAGGTGGAAATATGGAATATGTTCTATTTGAGTGAGGGTAACATAAGTAAAAGGTACAATGACATTATTTAAGTAAAAATGAATAGAAACCCACTATTTTTTAGTCCTACATTAAAATAGACATCAACTATCTACTTCATTAAATAACAAGGCACAACTCTCTCACAATAATGAAGTCATGTTGGGGTAAGAGGACCCATGCAACCATTGTGCACCACCTTCGATGTAACCATCCACCACGGGGTTTCACTTGAGAACTTCATTGTTTCACATGTGGAAAGATAAAAACCAATCTATCATCACTATTTCTAACCATAGACCTCATGAATCATTTAATAACCCTCAAACGAGCTCCATGAAAATAAATTTGAGATCCCTTTATCCAATTTTAATGATGGAGGGGATATTGAAGTGAAGACGCTCACTGGTCATTGTTGCATCATAGAACCAAGTCATTGCCATGTGGAAATCACATGCTCCTTGCATCTCACACATACACAACATTAAAAGACACTACCCTTATGATCTATCCACACCAAGTGATTGTCCAATCCAGTGATGATATCCCAAAATATATGGGTGAAATTTTTAAAGATTCAAATATAAAGATATGATATCAATACCCACTTTGACCACATGGAGGAGATTGAGGGATCCCCCTTCTCCTATAAAAATGGTGACACACCCTGGTCATTGGAGGGTCGGCTCCCCACTAGTGAGGAGGCATATGGATTGATGTTTCCTTCATATTTCTTCATTTTTATTTCTTTTTTTATTTTGTTTTCGTTTTTAAAAAAATTAATTTTAATTTTCTTTTATTAAATAAATAAATGAATTTTAATTTCATCTTCTATTGAAGTGTTTCTTTTCTACCCATATTTTTTATATTATATTCTTTTTCTTTTTCTTCGTACTTTTATTTTTATTTATTCTTATTCAATCATTTTATAAATTTTCTCTATATATTATATTATGTTTATTTAATTTTATTTTCTTCTTTTTCTCTCATCCCTTTTATTTTAATTTTATTTTATTCTACTCTTCTTTACCATTCCATCAATGAGATCTATTACCCCTGATAATGGGAGGATGGCATGAGACTTGGCCTCATTGAGGTCAAGGTGTTCTTGTATTATTTATTAAATTTTATTTTATGTTTATTTGTAGATTTGAGTGGAATTTATGTGTGGGGTAAATATACCCCATGACATGAAACTCAATATATTTCTATTCATTTTTTATTATCTTTTCCCTCTCTTCATAGGTTATCTATTCACCTGATCGAGAAAAAATAATCAAATGATAAAACTAAATTTCATTGATTGAGGTCCTGGAAGGTATCATTACTTCGACTAAGGTGTTCTGTCAACCATTATTACAGGAAGACATAGAATTTATATTTTTTAAGGAATTTGAGATTTCATATATTCTAAATAAATTTATTGCAATACATAATGATATTTCATGATTATGTTATCAAACTAAAATAAAGATTATAAATACGAATAATGATGGAACCCTAAACCAAACACAGAACGAATTTATTTATTTCATAACTAAATCTATTTATCATTACATGTTAGTATAAGATTAAATTTCCATTTTCATGTCATTTATTTATTTAGAAAATAAAAAAAATCCAAATTAATTTTTTTTATAAAATAGTAAAACCAATAAAATTTTATTGTTTGGGTGAATTAGAATTAGTGGGTGAAAAAACTGAGATGATCCTCTAGTTGGACGTCCTTGTTCATCTACTGTTCTATACAAGGAAAATAATTTTTTTCATGCTCTATGATAGGAGTACATAAATACTGGATTTTATTGGAGATATTCCCCTACATTGTCTCACTAGTGTTACGACCAACATATCTAACCCGTACATTTCATCACTGCAGGCCCTACACAGGCCTGACCCACTATATGCATCCTACCTTGGGTTGTCTCTCCCTATTGGCATGTATGGTTGGTTGGTCCCTTCTAAGAATCCAATATGATGCATGGTCATATGGTTGTGGGTCGACCTAGTTGGGTAATTCTTTAGATCACAACAGTAATCAAATATGAACAAAAAAAAGAGTAAAAAATATTAACTCAACAAATATTAATTCATTTAAACCAAATTTAATTCCACATTTTAATCCAATTATTATACACATATAGAAATCCATATATACTCATAAAACATAGGAAAAAATGGGTATTATCCATTGAAATTAATTCAAAACCATTGAAATGCATTTAAAAATATTCTGGAAAATTGTGTCTGTAAATACCCCCACTCTTAAAACATTCTTGTCCTCACTAATAAAATGTAAAAATCAAATTAAGGTGGACCCAATGATACAATTTGTTTATTATCAATGTAATAAAATAAAAAAAAAATCTATTTTAATTTAAATACTCAATTTCCACAAAAAATATCATTTAAAGTTTCTATTCTTCAAAGAAACAATCAATTCCAGTGTTTAAATTTCTCGGTTTTGAAAATGATTGAACTTATTTTTTCATTCGTTAAAATTCTTTTATTCATTGTCATCAAACATTCTGATTCATGAGCTACCTCTCTTGAATCTCTTTTCCCATAATTCACTATATAAATTAAAGTAGGGTTATGATAATATCATGGGAATAGGATAATTATCCATAGGCATGTAAAGTAACTACATTCTGCAGTTTTTAAAGAAAAATGTCACCTAAAATCATGAGGCATTTCATTATAGGTTTTAAGGACTCTAAGGCTTAAGGATTTTTGGAATTGATGTTTTAAAATTTATGCCTCAAGGAGGATTTTTATCACTTAAGTATAATTCATGATATAAAAAATGAAATTTCAATGGAATTATCCCCTTCAAATTGTAAAAACTACCACTTTTCCCAAACTCGAAGTATTTTTATTATCAAAATAAACCATAATGAATGATTTATGAACCATCTTGAAATTTTATAAAATCATATATTTTTTTAATGAACCATTTAATAATTTCATTCATTTTTTAATGTTATGAAAATAATAAACCTCACATCCACCACCTAAATAAATATATTGAAAATCATAGGTCAAATAAATGTTATTTTTTATTTTCCAAAATTACATCCCAATTTTCCTGTATTTTTGTCCTTTTTTAATTTCATTTTTTTATTGAAGAGGGGAAAAAATAAATATCACGATGAATATAAAACATTACCAATCACTATACGTAGAACACACACACTTCTTGTTTAAAATTAATTTCAACCTTTTTAACATGACTCCTTTCACACCCACACTTCAACTTTAATATATCATGCAAATACTTATGAGGATGGTTCAAATGGATAAAAATGGATTAAAACATTGACCATCCATAAAAAGTAAATTCATTGTTTCTATTGGATAAATATGTATTGGTATGAATGTGGACTTTTAAGGATAATGGATTTTCCAAAGAAACATCAAACATTTTAAATTTGGTTTTTATAGTCAAAGACATAACAAGTTCAAATGAATGTTTTGGTTGGTGACATGTCCTAAGATCACTCAAGAAATATGATTATGATAAATAGGATGTAAATGGTCTATAAATCCTCTAGTGAATGGAACATATGATTTTTTAAAATCACTCCGTACATGACTAATAATAACAAATCAATTTACAAATATTTTATAAATTCAAATTGAAAATATGTTTCATGGATTTCATTTAAATGGAAAAAATAATTCCGTTAAATAACGAGTACTCATTTTAAATACACACCCTTCACTTAAATTATACCATTTTCCATTTTACTCACTTGATTTAATTAACATTTAATTCTAAAACAAGGAATCACAAAATTACTATGAAACTCATGTATCTTAGATAATTCAAGTATACCATGATTCATGAATTGGATGTAAATTTCATTTCATGCTCTAAAATGGTTGTAAGACCAAAATTTGGTAAATATAAAGATAATAATAAAAGAGATATATATTTTACATGAGGCTTTTTTTCAACTGTTTTGGGGCTTCTTCTTCCATCATGAACCTATAAAAGAAAACTTTTCAATAAAACACAATGATCCATCCATTTATTCCCAAGATGAAAATACAGAGTGGGGTTTCATGTTGGTATATTCATAAGAATGAATGTGAGAACTAAATTCCTACATAATAAGTAAAGGGATAAGTCTTGATATGATCCACCAAGTGGACCTTGAATTATTACTTCATCCAGAGGGAAGTACCAGCTGTTATCCAAGATATGATGGTGGTGGGATGTTATTAGACATAAACCACCACATGTTTCTATTCCTAGTTTGTGCTTATTCTTTCTTAGTGAGGAATGATCCATTAATAGAGTATACCGGATCCTAAACCTTCCAAATTAAGTAAAAATTTTATGGTAGGGGTAGGATTAAGTATGGATCATCACAATATTTGGTTGCTACTTGTGCAACCTCCTCTTTCATTCCTAGTGCTGGATAAATATGGTATCCATGAATTATAATTACAAATGTAGGGTTAAAATGTATTTTTAATTCAAAAAAACAACGAATAATAAATGTAAATCATAATTCCATGTTTTATTTTGAGAAACCACTATCTTGGTTTCCTTACCATTAGTTACTCAGATTTATTCATGTGCTTCCTCAGATATATGATCAATAAAGTTAGGGAGTTCCTAAGTAGTTTCAAGTTATTTTTATTAATATTCCTTTTATTTTTGTAAATGAATTTCTGAATCTTAAATTTGATAGTAGTGGAAGTTAATACTAAATTTTGAATAAATAAAATCCAATAAAATATAGTTTGATATAAGTTCAACTCACTGAATTTTTTCTACTTCAATATCTTCTTTAGTGGTTATTTCATTTTGGATTTGGATAGTGGAAAGTGGAAGTAGTAAGTCATGATCCTCCATCATTTTATTAAATTATACCTCTTGGGTGGTGTATTCTTCCTATTTTTCTATATTTATATTCAATTTAACTGGCTCTTACGCTTTATAGTGAATAGTTTGATCAAGTTTTACCTCATAGTCATTTAATAAATAATCCAAATATTGTTGATCTCCCACATGTAGGTCAGTCGGAATGTCTTCCACATCAGGAATCCACTCTAGCTCATCATGGTCATCTAGGATATAGTAATTCATATGGTTAGGGTGTGAATACTTATCATTATTTCCATAAACTACATTTATGTCACAAAAAATCAATAAATACTAATGTCTCATCATCTGGTTCAGGTTTAGGTTCATGTTGATCGAGGGATACATTGAAATCATCATTTATCCGATCCATTTTTCTTGTAGATAAATCAACATATCATCTATATTTTGAATAAAATATTTTAGAGTTTGTTTTTCCTCTCCCTCCGGTAAATTTTCTAGAGTATCATCTTCAAAATTGTTTGGAGAAAACCATAATAGATATTCCCGTGTCTTGACCACTTCTTGATAAAATTTTTAGAAGTACTCATAGAGTTCAGTTAATTCCATAGCAAATTCTTCACCCACAACATGTTCATGAGTCTATTAAATATACTTAATGAGGCCCTTGAATTAATAATCTATAATTATTATCTCTGACATCCCATGATTTATCTATTAAAAAAGGAAACATTATCTTCTTCAAACCATGAAGATTCAATAACTATTTCTTAAACATGTGAGTTTCTCGAACATAAAGAACAATAATAATTGGAATTCATCATGGAAATTTTTTTTATGGATTTAAAATTGGCCAGATAATGAAAATTTATATAAAATTAGAAATAGAAAACGAAGTTAATTTACTGATTAGATACTTGAAAATGGTGCCAGTTTTGTCTCACACCTATCACGGGTTATGAAAATAGAATATTATAATCCTAGTGCAACATAATGGATGACCAGGGTCATCTCCATTGAGAATCATATAATTTTGTTTACTCACTTAATCTAAATCACTTAAATCTGCTTATTTTTGTTGTTTGTATAATTTTATGGAATCACTGATGAATTTTTGTATTTTTATTTTCTAAAATAGTGAAATTATATGAAATATCATAATTTAAACATATACTAACATGAAATGATAAATATAACGAGTTATGAAAGAATAAACATTATTTTAATTTTAGTGTTAGGTTTCATTATTATTCTCCTGTACTTTTTATTTTTTTTTGATAATCTAATAATGAAGTATAATTATGACTTGAAATCCATTTATTTATAAATTGTTAAATATAAAATGCCTTAAAAAATCTAAATTTCACCTAATCTTGTAATCATGGTTGATGGAACACCTTGGTCGAGGGTGTGTCATATTCTATGACCTAGATCAATTGAATGTAGTTTTATCCATTGATTATATATACATCAACCAAGTGATATATTACTCTTGATAATGGTAGGCTGACCTGAGGCTTGGCCTCAGGTAGTTAAAAGCATTCATGTTTTCTTTATAATAGTTTACTTTATGTTTGTAGTAGAAATCAGTAGGATCAACTAGTGTGGAGAATTTCTCGCATGACATGAAACTCAAATCTATTACAATTGTTTTGTTTTGTTTATTTTACCTCTCTTTATTGGTTATCTCTTCACATTAAGGAGTTGAGTAAATCAATGGATGAAACAACATTGATGGAGTTATGTTTTGGGTGATGTGTAACCCTCAACCAAGGTGTGTCATCAACCATGAATATATGAGGAGGTTGAATTTACATATCATAAGGAATTATAGGATTCACAAATTCTAATTGAAATGATAGTGATTAATCATGAGATTTCATAAATGGATTATCAAACTAGAATTATAAAAAAAGTATAATAATTATTGAACCCAAATCCAAACCTCAAATATAAGTTATTTATTTATAATTTGATTATGTTTATAAAATTATATTAGTTTAGTTTAAATTTTCATTATTAGTATTTTAAAGTATTTTAGAATGTAAAAAAACCAAAAAAAATCCATTATTTTCAACATTATCAAAGAAGAAAAAATAAATTTTGTTAGATGATTTAGAATAAGGATGTGAAAAAATGAGAATATTATCACGTGATACGACCCAAGTCAGTCACCGTGGTGCGCTAGGAAAACTAATTTACTTTTACCACCCTCCATCTGTATCATCTCTCAGGATGGATCTTCCATGGGCTTGCATGGTCAGGCGATCCCTTATGGGATTCCTATATAGTATTTGGTTCTATGATTGAGGGTCACCACATTTAGCTAGTTTTTAGGTAAACTCTTAAAAAATATGATCATCACTTGGAAAAATAATAACACTAATCAAATATGAACCAATGAAATAAAAAACATAATCAAAACTCCAAGATCAAAAATCATAATTAATTTTATCAAAATTTAATTCCATATTTTAATCCATTTTATATACATTACAATAAATCCATATATATTTATAAAACATACAAAAACATGGGAATTATTCATTAAAATTCATTTAAAAATACTGAAATGTGTTTAAAAGTATGCATGAAAATCCAGTGTGTCACTGGTTTTCATAGTTGATTAGTCAGCACCAGATGAATAAACACACGTATCATTGTATGTTTATTTGAGAATTTTCTAATTTACTTTTATACATGATTATATATATATTATGAACTTGGGTTAAAGAATCATTTCGGGTGCCATACAATGTCTTGTAATCACACCTAACTCAAGCTTTTTGTTGTTCTTATAGATTTCATGACAAAAGATCGGAATAAGAGAAAGGTCTACATGGTGAATGGTTGGTTGATCATGGGTCTTGTTGAGACCAAGATAGAATCTAAAGGAACTAAATTATTCTTAGTTATTTTTGTATTTATTCATTTATCATTTGTTCATACTATGGATAATATTATCACTTTGTGAATCATTTTATATGTATTCAGTTTTACTATTGTTTTCTTGTTTAGTCTGATTTTTTATAATATTTTTAATTATTTATTACTGATCCTATGAAAAGATATTATGGGTATAGTATCCATATTCAATTGTTAGACCCTACCTACTAGTCGGTGGCATCTTTCATTTTGGGAGGCATGCATGAGGTTATGTGGAACTCTAGATCAGACCCGATAGGTCATGTCAAAGTGTTACATCGAGCACTATATTTTTGTTCACCACCCCTATAAACATAAAAAGAAACCAATTTCCCAGCAATTATTTCAAATTTAAAATTTCCACCCATTATAATGAATCTTATTCTTCCCCCAATATCTTGGTGTTTGGCTGTTAGGTGTAAGGATGTATGGCTCTCCATGAATTTTCATCTGTAATATTAATGATATATTTTTTAGTAACATGAGTTGTATAATTTCAATTTATATTATTATTTTATTTTATATTTCTCATATTGACCTCTACTCATGAAAATGGTGAAGAAATAACTGAAGGTATCTCTCGGTAATGAATCTAGGGATGAACCTAGTTCGATAATCATTTATATTTAAATTCCTATTATCTAACTTGAGTTATTTTTAAGATAATCCATAGTGGGTAATGGTGATATTTTTTTATCACTATATTTGTATTAGTATTTAATTATTCTTCAGAAATATTCTCCCACCCTTTACTCTATTCTTAGAGAATATAATAGATCCATTATAGTTAAGTGTTGAATGGGTGTGATCTCATACTATGAAGGTTGAATAAATGGCTCTTTCTATTGACGATCACTATAAGTTTATAAATACGGAGGAGGTGGAGGTGAAGCATACATGGATATTTCTAGGTACACTATATATTCTCAACCATCATAGAAGAGCTTGACAACACATATTATGGGGTGTTATCATTGAGTAGGCATGATTCTATAAATGATTCAGAAAGGTTCACTTCTGAAAATTCTCTTGGGAGTATTTACTTTATTATAACTTCATTAATTTTGTTTACACTTTACATCACATGTATACTTTTATTTTTTATTTCATTCCATTTTTAAACCCATATTTTTTCTTTATATTTAAAAAAATAAAACAAAAAAAAAACAAAAAAAATATTGGAATGATCAGTGATTTATTAGGAACCAAAGGATCTTTAAGAGATATTACCATTGTTTATCACTATTCTTCACTATGTAGATAAATATTATTTTTATGCCAACTTGTGATGTGTGTGTAACAACTACCTAAACAATGTAGTTTGTGATAGGTGATATTCTCCATGGGTGGATACCTATAGAATTATGAGTCCCTATGGATGGAAAGTGACCTAACCAAAACATATTTTTTTAGTGGGATAATTTTTTGTGGAAAACAACATAAGGATGTTATAGTGATGTTCATGTGGGTGGAATGATGTGTGGAATTATTACATTGAGGTCCTTACCAGTGGATAACTTCATGGTTTTTTAGGATATTGACTATTTTTGTTTTTTCATTTATTGATTCTATGTGATATATTTTGAGATATTTTGTGTTTGGATTATGACGTATGAAATGGAAATAGTTTGGATGGTTGGATGATTGATTGATTTCATTATTTTATTTATTATATACAACGTTTCATTAACATTATTTATTCACATGGACACATGAGAGTTCTATAGAGGAATCTATTGGGTATATTTTAAATCTCACACATGATTTATATATATAGTATTCAAATTATTTTTATATATTTGGTTAAGGTGTTAGGTGACTAAGATTTGAATGTCAGGGAATTATTTCATGAGGTGGGGTATTGTATTATACCTCACAAGTGGTATAAAAGATATGATAGACATTGTGGATGTTTTTTAACATGTTCCTAGGTTTTTTCAGGAAATGACTTGATATTAAGATACATTATTCAGTTACCATTGATGAGAAATTAATTTTTTTTATTCATGGAATCGAGGATTTTTATATTAAAAGGAAAAACGACTTAGATGTATGTGAGATGTTATAACCTTATTAGTAGTTACAATCTCATGGCCTATTGGGGTGGAATTTAGGGGTCACACTCTATCTTTTTATTAGCTAAGATGGAGTCTAAATGGGGATGTTCATTAAAATATTAGTGTAGAAACCATGTTAATACACAAATCTAAAAGAGAAAAATGAATAAGATTCAACTATATCAAATAAAGATAAAACCATAGATGAAAAAATAATAATAGTATCCCTCGTTAATGTTGGTATGACTTCTGATTATATAAGATAAGTCTTAGATGTTAATAGAAATATATATTCATGACAGCCTTAAATTTTCATTACCGGTATTGGTTTTTTTGTTAGAGTGATCATATTTGTGAATATTAATTCATTTCCCTGTGACTCTAGAAATAAGATCCAAATACCTTTTTCCCGTATGATGGGAATTGAGATCCCCTTGACACATTATAACCAAAAAAATTGTTCCTCTAAGTGTACAGACTATTGTATCCCTGAGAATGTCCTAGGTTACCATATAATTTTCATGATTAATTTTTTTCAACACAATTAGGTTTGATATTCTCAATCATGTCACATGAATAACATACCATTTGATTGTTCTCTAAGGGAGAAGAGAATGATGTATTCGAGGGTCATATTCCACTTATGATAAATACATGCAAAAATTCAATCCAAATAATATTTTGTTTAGAGAATCTATTATTATAACCATTAATTGAGTAATACAGACTCCTAATTATAATCATCATAACATGTGAGTTGGTATAATATTTATTTTACATACAACCATTATATGAAAATTCAATCATAATAATATCAATTCCTAAATGATGTGTTGTTATAGACTCATTTAAAAACATTGAGACATTTGGTAATGATTATTTTCCCACACTAGTATAAACTACAATAATAAGAAAAATAGAGTTACATACCATATTATTGAAAGACATACTTATTGGATATCAAAAAAATTGATTTCCTTCTCTATTTCGAGAGTCTTGGGATAAGAATTTTTTACCAATGTATATTAAAATAATTTCAGGATAAAATCTCATGTAACTTCTCTAACATAACTGACTCCCTCTACTTCATGACAGTCCATTCCAATATATAGATGAAAATTAACGTTATAAGATACTGGAATCTAGAAATATTAAAAAATATATAAATATTTTCTATCCACTATCTAGCATCTCAAGGACCATTATCTCCTTTAATGGTAGAAGGGTTATGCTTATTGAAATCCTGATCACAATCCATAGTGGAGTTATCATCTGCATCAACTTCCCTTCTTGTATATTTAATTGGTCTATTGAATTTACTCAAATTGTTATGATCAATAGGAGGATTATCTTGTGAAAAATTATCTATATATTCTTTTCATCAGTTAATGAGTTTCTTTTTTGGGAGGCATCGCTATGTACACCCAAAAATATACTATTGTAATTAAAACATATCTCAATATATCAAAACATATCTGTATAACCTGAAATACCACATAAAATATTCATTTAATCATAATAATGTCTTAGTAATACAGCTATGAATTATATAAAATCTGTGATATAAAATTCAAAATTCGTAATAGGATTTATCAAAAATAATAATTTCCTGCTAACCAATCTGTTCGTCATGATATGTCATAGTTTGTTTAATCTCAAAAAATACAAATTTATTGGTTTCATATATATATTGATTTTAAAAATCATTATTAAATATTTTCTTTTCATTATTATAGAGAAATAATCAATATGATGAAACTTATACCCCTAATTTTTCTACTAGAATCCCATGGAAACTTAGGGATAACTATAAAAAGTATAGTCTCTAAATTTTAAATTGTATACCTTAAAATTTATATGTCATTATATCCACCTCAACTAATACATCCCAAAATACTTTTTTAAAAACACTATAAATGAAATTTATAATATCCGTGACCTATATATCTTTCAATACATTTACATTGGTAATTACAGAAATCCTAAAATGCATTTCTAAATATCCATAAAATGATACAAGTTCCAAAGATATAAAATAAAAATTTATGAAATAATTTATACATTAAAATATTTAACAATAGTTATAAATATTTCATCAATAAATCTAGTATAGGGGATAAAAATGTTGGACCATCAAAAATCCTAGATCATTAATGGGTTTCTAAAATAATACCCCCAAATATATCCTATCACTCATCACGCATCCATTTCTTACATTTAAACCTAAAATATGAAATCCAAACACCACCTAAAAACAAAACTTTTTCCCCACTAAACACATGAACATAATCCATTTATCACCACATTCATTGATCCATGAGTACCAATGTTTTATCAATGATAAAGAGGGAATATTTTCCATTACATGAATCTTGAGTAACAACATTTACATGCACAAAATTGGTCTTCATATAAGGAGGGGGTATAATTACAATTATATTGAAAAAATATTTCTATATCAATTACATATCTGAATAAAACATCATATTTTATATAAATTAAATGAATCAATTTAAATAAACGTTCATTATTATAAATCAATACAAAGTTACATATTTTTCCATAATAAATAAATCAATATTCTAAAACTAATTTTCAATTTATTTCCCAACTATATTATACCTGACATCTAAAATTATCATAAATTTAGTAATTAATGATTCAATTTTACGAATATAATAAAATTATTGAAATATCTCATTTATGATAACTATGTCCCCTATTCCAATCTAGGTAATCACATGGTGATTCAAGACATGAACCCTTTAATCAATATAGAGTGCAGAATACTAAGAGAATGGTTTGTTACCATGAAACCCATATAAAATATGTGATAGGACACACTAAAGGCATATGAAATATATCTTTGAAGATTATATAATTAAATACCTAATTAATACCATTAAATTTCATGTGTAATAATCAACCAAATATTATAATTCCTAAGAACGGCCTTTCCCATTTATTTTTAGCAAAAACAGAGCTTATTCATTGTAGAAAACATCTTAACCATGATTAAACAAACTCAATATCACTCAAATGAAATTATTTAAATTTAATCCTTCATAAAAAATCCTATTTTAGTTATTTCATACCAAAACATGGAGTTGACTGCTTGAAAGTATCTTTAATTTAAAAGAAACTATCTTTAAAATCAATGATTCCATTTATACAAGGTATAATATACCGAAATGAGTTAATCACCATGTAAAAAAAATAAAAATAAAATTTATGCTTTTATAGACCATAAAATAGTACTTAATTACCATTAAAATGGAATTATCTTAATTCACATGTAATTTATTATGTTCAACACATAACTCCTAAACAATAATTATTTACTTCATATAATAGTAATTAAAACAATTCTCTAAAAAATAAACCAATATAACATGTTTAATAAGAATAAATTGAAAATATAAATAATTACATAGCATTAACCAACCAATAGAGTGAATAACACCAATTGAAAGAATTCTAGGGCTCATAAAAATATTTACAAAACCAAAAAAGAAAAATCCATATATTTTAAATAACTATAACTTATAAAAACAATAAGTATAACAATACATGTTTCTTAAAATATTTTTAGAAGTTTTACTATAAGAATTAATAAAAGAGGATAAGATATACCCATGTTTTACAAAGTTTAATATTCCAAATAGAGGGTTAATGATATTGTAAAAGGAGAATCATTTAGAGATAATTTTTAAAGATTGGGGACGAAGCCTCAATTTATTATTTAAAGCAAATACCTCTTTTAGACTGGGTAGAGGGAGAACCATTACATAGCTTGAAGGCCCAAGTCTAAGTGGCTTGAATTACAGGCTTGAAAGCCCATTATTTTGGCCCAATGGACCCCTCAGTGAATAGTACTGATACAGTACCCATGCTACTATAGTTCCTTCTACAGTACAACCCCCGCTATAGTGCCACCGCTACTACATTATCCTGCTATACTACCCTTCTAATATAAATTTATATATAAAATAAATATGAATAATGTTTTAAAATAATCATGGTTTCAATGCATAAATTGTTATCCATGAAAACATGTTCAATATCAATGACATAATTACCCATGAAATTCATATCTATTGAACGGGTAGCTATAAACCGTGTAAGAACCATGAATATTGTCTTTTTTTTAAATTTACATGTTTTTTTCACTAAAAATTTAATAAAATTAAACATTAAATTACAGAAAATAATTGGTTCTTTAATTTCAGGCTCCTGTATCTTTAGGTATTCATTGGTTTTTTGGATCACCTATCACTTTGGTAGGATCTCTTTTCACTCAAGGTATGTTAGTGCCTCAAAATAAGTGAATGAAGACAGATTTGGATTAGGGAAATTATATTCACAAGGAATCATATATGAATCAAGTATATTTCCAAATTTTTTAGTCTCATATATATATATAGGTTTCCTTGGATGTTTTATGAAATAAATGACATGATCATTTCTCAAAATCATCATATGTTATAACTCATTATAAAAAAACACTATCATTAAATATTATCAAATTGAATATTAATAATTAATTAATAAATATTCATTGTAATGACTTTCAAATACCATATATTTCATCTAATGATAATAATCAAAATGTATTATATCTTTTTAGGAAGAATTAAAAGTATGTTTTTGATCTTTACATCACATGAATATCACTCCCAATGAAATACATTGTACAATTATATCACTCTATGAGATATATATGTGTAATATAAATCAACACTATATCACATTTAATGATTGAACCACATATAATTATAGGATATGGATTTAGTAAAAATTAAATTATTTAAATATCCAAAGTATACTAAATAATCCGAGACTCTATATATATTTATCCTTTTATCGCGTTATATATAGTAATGTGTAAAATATTATCAAAATCCCTTTTGGATATACTCCAGAACTATTTTTGGATATTTTATCAAATAAATACGTAAGTTTTATAATATCTGTTTATAAAAATAAACACTTACCACGCCACCTTTTATTTGCCATAATGGGCCATTTTAGTATTGGAAATTATTATGATATCAGAATTTATAATCATAAAAAAATAGAATCCTCTAAAAAAGTCTCAATGTCACTCATGATAAAATGTTATATAGTGTGATATCCATAAAATACATATTTTCCTATACAAGTGACTACCAATAGTATTTCATATATTAGGTATAATTTTCAACCAATGCTTCTAAATTATATTTTATAAACAGAAGACATGTATAATTATAGTCTCGTATGGGACAATTCATACATTCAGAACACTTAAAGTAAATATTGATTGGGACTTATGAACAAATGACATGTCATTTATCTGGATGAATACATCCCATGTAATTCATATGTGTATATAAGTAAATAACATGTAATTGACAATGGAAGGGATATAAATATCCCCATTATTTATCATCCAAGGCACATATGTCATAACTATCACATAGAATGATAAATTTTATGATGGTAAAGAAAAATTTCCCAAATGATCAATAATATACTCAATCAGTCCTGATTAACATAGCCACAAGGAAAATATAAGAATGAATTTAAGGTAAAAAGTTTCATATAGAAGATACCTAGCTAAACTCATATAGTGTGGACTATAATGAAATATTCACCCTTGGAATACCAATGAAGTTATATATGAAAATTTATATAATATACATTGTTAGTCAATCTAAAAAACAAGTCACACTTGTGTCTAATATGTAAGATATGTATCTCCATGTGATAATATTCTAACAAAAATCATAATATATCATGGTAGCCCTTTCATTTCAATAATGATCATAAACCATGGATAACATAGTTATTTATCATTAATGGGTTAATTATCATTCAAAATTGGTGATATATACAACATTTATGAATAAATGAAAATATAGAAATGAATTTTTTTAACATGATACATTTTTATATTATATAAAAACCCTATATATAATTATAATCCCACTGCATCCTAAGGAATATATACATTAATTGTCCTTATATATTTCTTATTTAATTGGTTTAATCAAATATTTTTACTTTATCATTTCACACATGCTCCATAATCATGTAATTTTGTTAGAGATCACTATATACCAATCTTAAAAATCGTCTGTTACATTAAAATATTAATTCAGATTAAATCATTAAAAAAAGAAGTTAATAATGATGTTATGACCCATAATCATTAATTTCAATAATTCTAATTTCTATTGAATTAACATTACCTTATATTATTCAATACAATTTTTTCATTTATTGTTTATTGTTTGAAAATTGATTACACATAAAATGTTTCAAAAAATATTATGAAATAGAGACTCTCACTGAGAATGTTGGTAATGAGAAAAAATAACCCTTATATAAATATCCTAACATTTCCAAAATGTAAATTAAATTATTCCCAAGAACGTAGATATTTTTTTAGTGGATTTAATTTATATAAAATCGGTATCTCAAAAATTAAACCTTTCTATAAAAATATAGAAGTTTACTTTGAATTTGGAATTAAACAAACCAAAAATTGACTCCATATTGTTTCATTGGAAAAATATTTTTCATCCAATAAATTCTAATAAAAACATTTTACACTACACAAAACAAATATTATTTCATTTCTTGGTAATTTAAATAAATAAATTTTCAACATATTATATGATTTAAAAAACTCATTGATTTCATATTTGGAGAAACTATTGGAATTCTACAAAAATAGAACCACCATGACATTGTGGTTTATAACAGGTCTTGGTATGCCTTGGGATACACCAAATCCTGGTGAGTTTCCCCATGTCATAGTGTCATTCATGATAGATGATTTGGTATGAAATATCGTGAGTCTCAACTATCATCTCCAATTCTAGTATATCATGAATAGTTTTAGAATTAATTAGGATGCTCCTTAAAATTTTGAATGACCTGAACATTTCACTAAAAAAAATGAATCAAAATGATGAGTTGTGAGTTACATGTATTCATATTGAATGAAATATTTCATTCAATCGACTATCGTTTTGGAATCATAAGTTTATAAAATAATTTCTCTATTAAATTAATCTTAGTTTGTAAATAAATTGAGTTTTATAGGGAATTTAAAATATATAAAACTATTGAGTTAAATTTCCCTCTAGCTCTCATTTCTCTCCTAACATTAAATAAGGTTTTTTAAAAATGTGGTGAGTGTAAATATCCTTCATTGGGGTTGGTAAATTCTTATAGACCATGTATACCTTATGAGGGAGGAACCCATCAATTTCCCCTCAGTGAACTTGAGAATTCTAGCAAGAGGCTTGAATTCACTTGATCATCAAGGTGTTATGCATATAGATAGTTTATTTATTTTATTATTAATTCAAAATATATAGATAGATTCTAGCTTGTTTGGCATTTTATGGTGTCATCCTGCTATGTTTATAATTACAGTTATCCCTTTTAAACCAATCCACTATATTAATGAAAATATGTCAATATTTTGATTGATCTTTAAATAAATGAAAAAACATGAAAATGAGTTTTCCCAAGAACCATGAGATAATCAATCTGAAATAGGGCTTTTAAGTTCTTGAAATTCCTTGTCCATGGCATAAAAATCATAAAAAATTATCATATTCTTAAAAATTTTATAGGATCACTTAATAGTGGAGAAAATATTATTGTTCTCGGTGGAAATGGGAAATCCTGAAAAAAATATAATTATAAGTTGATGTCTCCATGTTATGGTCAGTGGTTCAATATGTTGTCACATCCTTCACCATGAGGATAGACTGTGATATAGTTGGTGTTTCTAATATTTTTAGTACTCTATAATTCCAAACCAAAATTTATTAGCGTTGTGTATTTACAATTAACAAAAATGTATTCCACTTAAGAGAGATATGAAAATTTCCATGGTGCATCATATGATAATTGTATTCACTTATAGAGTCCCCACATCCGGTCTATGACCAGAACTACTTGGATCCAAGAATAAAATTATTGTTCTATTCTCAAGGAATAATTTTTCACTATGGGGAAGATAATAACATAGTGTATTCCATTTTTGATATTATTTTATTGAAAATAATTTTTTTATTAAAATTCTAAAAAATCTTTTCTAATGCTGACCCTCTGAGCCTACACCCAACTTTGTGGGGTTATTTAAACCATATCAAATACACTTTAGTAGGTATTATCAATATATAAAGTGGATTTACAGGTTTGATAATTTATATAAGTGTTTATTATTTTATAATTTTAAAAAATACAAAATTATTTTTTAAAATTATAATTTATTTATAAATGAAAAGAATTTAATGTTGATATTGAATTCCCTTATTTGAATTTCTTAAAACCATTCCAAAAAGGATTTCGGTGTAATTGATCACATAGTTTATATAAACATGAAAATGCGATATTTAATTTATGTAAACAGTTTACATAAATTATAAAATTTTTATTGTTTGATAATAAAAGTTTTTATAAATTATCTCATATTGTGAAATATAAAGTTCATATTAAAACCATGTAAACGGTAAAATGAAAAAATGATATTGGGTAAAAGTAAATTGTTAATGTTTATCCACATCTAAATTAAAAAAAATTATAATTCCTTTATTTATGAATTGTTAATATGTGTTTATCTCATGTCTAAATTTACGAATTTTTCATTTTTATAGTTTTATTACGAGTATTATTATTTATTAATCTATATTTTTTTATATTTTTTATTATTTAGTTCAAAAGTTATTAAAGTGCTTCCTTAAATTATTAAACAAGAATTTTAGGAGTTATATTATAGGTATAATAATTTAATTAGTTTTCTTTTACCTTGATTTCTTATTATATTGCGTTATAATATAGAATTTAAAATTTTATTGTAGTCATTAAATTTTAGGTGTTAAAATTATGTTAGATTTTAAGACTCTATTGAGTAATGAACTATGGAAAGAGGGGTATTTGGTTGAATAGATCATTAGCCCAGAGTCTTATCCCTTGAAAAGATATGTGGGGGTTTCCCACCTATCTTCTTAGGATTACTATTATTGAATTTTTTATTTGGTTTTAGACCTTTATATTAAGGGGTTTCATAAAGCTTATATAATGGAAGCATTTGGATATGTATAAATATAGTTGATTTTTGTTATGGATTAGTAACAAAAGTAATGATTTTTGTCACTTTTTACACATAAATGTGGGTTAAGAAAATTGATTTGGTGTAAGGAATTGGGATTCCAAGTAAAACTATTAAAATAATGCATACATGTAATGGGAATAAATGAAATAATATGGTTATAATAAATCCCATTTAAAATTATAAGTTTTATATTGCATAAAAATAAAATAGTTTTTATAATCATTTATCATCCAATGGTGTATGTTCATGTTAACGTTGGGTTACCATATACTATCATGTGTAATTAAAGAAAGTATTGAGGTGGACCTAAGTTTTATGTGACTTGTATTTTGAATTTTTCTTGGGATGCACATGTAACATTCCAGTTCTGGAATACACCCAGAGGCACCCGTACACAGTTGGTCACATGGCCCCAAGCACATTTCCCCAAAAGCCAGAGGCTACCGACTAACAGTGAGGGCCTTGTGTGTGATAGTGGGGACAACATGTCTTTATTGGAAGAGTAACACAGTGTAAGTAAACAAATGTCAAAAAAAAACAAGAATCATTAATAATCCATACAAAAGAAAATAGCGTAAGACTGGAAATAATAAACTGGAGCAGACATTTATATAAATGATGCGTGATACATACATCTAGGAAAGCATCCAAACAATTCACAATGCAGTACTACAAAATAGTACTAAGACAAAGTAAAAAATGAAAACAAATAACATCTTCTCAGCATCACAAGCCTCAGCTGGGTCCCACGCTCTTCCGCTCCATCGAAAATCAAGTACCTGAAGTAGAAGGGTGTTTTCCCTTATCTATATTTGCAGCAATATAATCTGTTTGGGCCCAAATGCATAGTCCAAATTGGGTCTGAGACTAAATCCCAGTAGGAAATCATCACAAGATCTGTTCCCATCACTCAGTGAATATTTGGTAGGTAAAAAACAAAATAAAGTAGTAAACAAGGAAGTACTCATCAGTAACCAATCCAACAGTTTCAAGAAATCATTTCCTTATATCAACAATAGCAAAACAAGCAGGTAACCCTCTAGTTAGTTCTCTTAGCCTAACCCCTCTGGTTCAATCCAAACAAGGATACTACAAATACACTCTGAGGAAGCTCTCTCAGTCAATTCCCCTTATAGTCCCAAGCGTTATAGACTCTCTGATGAAGCATACACGATCAATTCCCCTTATAGTCAAAATTGATAAATACTCTCTGAGAAATCTAGCATGTTTAATTCCCTGTATAGTCTAAGGTGATAAATACTCTCTGAGAAATATCACATGCTCAATACCCCTTATATTCAGCTACACTAGGTTATCACGGTCCTATGTAAGTCAAACTGGCATAGCAATTCAATACGGCCAAAGTAAACCTCAAGAACTACTTGGCTAAATAGTCAACAACATCTCAAGCATTTCACATAAAATAATCAGTCCATCCTACTATACTAGGCATGGGAAACCCCATGGGAGCCTAACGGCTAAACAGGACCAAACGACCATTAACAGAACATGCATGGGAAAACACATCCAAAGCATAACAAACAACCCTATTAACACCCAATTAGACTCTATTTACACATAGCAGCATTGCAGGCAATTAACATGATTAAAATGGAAAACACACAATACCCCGTTCATGGGTATTGGAAAAAATTGCAGAAATAACTCAACGACATTCAATGGAAAGGCACAAACCACCTACCTCGGTTTTGGGATATCGATATACTTGAGTCTCTATGCATGAATCACCTTATAATGCTGAAGATCTACAAAAAATTCTAAAAATATCAATAGAGGATAACATGAGAAGGAGGAGAAATTGGTAATCTAAGATCAAGTAGAAGAGAGAGCTTATCTAGGAGATCCCAACACAATCACAGCGGTCAAATCAGAGATCAGATACTCGATCCAGGGCTCGGAGAAGATTCATAGCCATATGGGAGTTCTCGGCTGAACCAAACCTAGAAGAAGGTGTTTTGGTGTTTGGACGTGATCCCAATACGTTTAACGATAAAAAAACACACGATGTGTACTTTTGATGTGCATGGAATGTACTTGCCTTTTTTTGTGCTCCGCTTTAGGTGGCCTCCAGGTCACCCCTACATGGTCGTGTGTGTGGCCATCACACGGCCAACCCAAGGCCTCCTGCGGCGACCTAGTATGCGACATGTACTTAAGAAATTTGAAGCAATTCCCCCTTTCTCAAAAACAACTGGAAGAATGAAAAAATACCTAAAGAGAAGATCTGAGTTCTTACAAACTTACCCCCTGAAATAAATTGTTCTTCGAATTTCCCTATCAAGGAGGAGTTTATGAAGAATCCTCAAATAGCCATGGCCACTGAGACCGTACATCGGTTTCCCTCTCCCAAGTCTCATCCTGTACTCGCCCGTGCTACGATAGTACTCATACCAGAGGGACAGACCAGCCACGAAGAACCTTCGTACTTCCATCGATAATCTGGATAGGATCCTCCTCAAAAGATGCATCCACTTGCAACTCAACCTCCTTAGTATGAAAGACATGAGATGGGTCTAAGAAGTAACATCAAAGCTGAGAAATTTGGAAGACATCGTAAATATCCTGGTACTTTTGAGGCAACTACAACTTTTGGCAAAGAGGACCAACTCTCTCCAACACCTCAAATGGTCTGACGTACTATAGAAAAAGCTTTCCCTATCTCCTAATCCTCTTGTTCCTCACCCTCGGTGTGACATGAAGGAAAACCCAATCTCCGACCTCGAACTCCAGAGGTCATCTCCGCTGATCAGCATAAGACTTCTATTCAGACTGTGTAGTAGCCATCATCTTCCAAATAAACTCTATCTACATTGTGGTCTCCTGGACAATACGAGGTCCCAACATAGCTACCTCTCCTGCCTCTATCCAATACAAGGGTGATCGACAAGGCCTACCATACAAATCCTCATAAGGAATCATCTAAATAGTTTCTTCCAAACTATTTCTGTATGAAAACTCCACAAGTGGTGTGTGCTTCTCCCAAGAACCTCCAAAATCCAAAATACATGCTCAAAGCATGTCCTCAAGCACCTGAATTGTACGCTCGGACTGGCCATCTATATGGGGGTTGTAAGCTATACTCAAATGTACCTGTGCAGCCAAAGCATTATAAAGCCCCTTCCAGACCCAAGAAGTAAAACATGCATCTCTATTTGAAATAATGGAGTGTGGTACTCCATGTTTGCACACAATATCATGGATGTACAACCGTCCCAGCTCATCAACACTGAATGTCTCCCTGATCGGTAAAAAGTGTGAATCCTTCGTGAGTCTATCAATAACAAACCAAACTGCATCGATCCCTTGGGGCGAACTCAGTAAACCTATCACTAAATCCATCGCAACATCGATCCACTTCCACTCAGTAATAGGTAACTGTTGTAAAAGTCATTCTTTTCACTGATGCTCTGCCTTCACCTGCTGACAGGTGGAACACTTCATGAAAAAACAAGCAACATCTCCCTTCATACATGTCGACCAATAATGGCGGTGTGGATCACGATACATCTTGGTGACACCAGGATGAACAACTCAAATTGAGTAATGAATTCCCCACATCATATCCTCGCATATGTCTACTGGAACCCATAGGCGCCCCTCGAAATGCAAGATATCATCATTTCCTATATTCCATCCCGGAATAGAATCCTCTCCTTACACGCTCTCCCATAGTACTAGGCCCTCTAAATCTAATAGCATCCTCATTCTCACTCGATCAAGAAGAGTAGAGGTAACAACTAAAGAAGAATGAAACGTTTACCCCTATCTGCCATGAACCTCCAAAGGAATCATAGAGAATATAGCCATAAGTTGTGTAAAGACCCGTAAATTCCAAGGGAATTTTTTTTTAATTTTCCTTCGGATTTTACGAGTATGCAGTATCTAACGGAACCTAATTCTGAGACCCGGTGTGCCCGGAATCAATTTCATAAGTTTAGCTCGGGTACGTTCAGTGAACGAACGAGCGGGTTTTCCTAACTTTTGAATCGGTGCTCATTATCGAAATCTGAGGGCACCGATGAAACCACAGAACTGGTAATTTCTTAGGAACACCTTATCCGAGGGTGATTTTTCTTGGGTGGTGATGTTAAAAAAAGGGTGAAGAATAAAAATATATATGTTTTTATTATTATTTCTTTACTAAGCGGTTTATGTGAAATTAAGTTGTGTCACAACTTAATTTCTCTCTACTTTGTGGTTAACATCCATGTGAGGGAGATGGGGTGGGGCCCACACGATCCCCCACCTTTCAATTCTCTAACTCCCCTTTAATCACCCTATCAATTTTAATTTGTGTAACACACCCGCACCTCCCCCATTTTAATGTCAAGTCAACTCAAACAGCTTTTCTTCCACATTAAATACTTGCTAATAAAATGCCTAATTAATTGGATAACATGCGTTAATTAATTTTATGAATTAATTTTGAATTTAAAATTAATTATGGCTTATTTTTGTTTAAATTAAAAAAGACAACATATTATTTTATTGGGGTGATTCGCTGTCTGGAGGTGAGAACCCTTGATGATTTTCTTCTTCCTTCTTGAAGAACGCGAAGAACACCGAAGCTTCAATGAAGAAAGTCGTCTCATCTTTGCATCTTCTTCCCGCGTCGAAGGAAGAGAGACACCGCATCCTTCATCAGGCGAACATCGACGATGTACGGAGCCTCTTTCTGCGACGCCGCCTTCCGCGACGTAGTTTCGCTGCGACGATCCTCATTCGACGACTTCTTCCAGGTAGGGGGTTTTCGTATAAATTATATGTGAATTATCCCCTCGTTCATGCATATTTTGATTTTAGGGTTTTTGAATAATTACCTAGAATAAAATATACTGTTGTCTAAAGCATGTATTTTAAAGATTTACTTTGAAAAACACCTAACACGGATGGTGCAGGCCGAACAAACATGGCCCGATAACCTTCCGCAGTTTGTTTTTTGGTGTGCGGATCGACGGGCGATGAAGAAACAGGACGCAAAGGCATTTTGAACCCCTCACAGTAATCTACGGGTCCCGGGAGAGCCGCAGACATAGATGGCGAGCAAAACAGACCACCAGAGTGCGTCCGGTGGTCCGCGGAAGGCGTTGCCAGCGTGCCGCCGGCAAGATCCACCGCGGATGAAGTCGTGGCGGTGGCGGGAAGACCGGATCTCGCGGCCTCTCGGGATCCGGGGAAGACGCGGTGAAAAGCGCCACATCCGTTTTCAAAGGGGGGGACCGCGTCCTCCCCCCCCCCCCCCCAGCACGGCCGGCTGGCCGAGCTCGCCCCCCCCCCCCCCCCCCCCCCCGGCTGGGACGGGGTGGGTCGCGCGAACCAGGCCGGGTTGCGCCCTTCCGGGCCGGGCCGCACCAGTCTGGGTTAGACCTGGACCCAGGCCAGGCCCCACCAGTCCGGGTCAGACCCAGACACAGGTCGGGCCACACCGGTCCGGGTCAGACACGGACCTAGGCCGGGCCGACCCAGGGGGGTTGGGCCGGGCCGGGCCGAGCCCGACCCGCTATTTCATACTATTTTCTGTCATTTTTTCCATATCATGGGATTCAAACCTCCGATTGACGCACCGTTAGTTTCATTGGGATCCTTGGATTGAGATGGCCGGTTAGGTATATTACACTCAAGGTTTCAGAAAACCTTGTGAACAACCGGGTTGGTTTGAACACGAAACCAACTGGGCTCTCGGAGTGGAAACACTTATAACTTATGCTCCGGACGTCCGATTGGCATGCCATCAACATTGTTGGATTCCTCTTGGTGAGATGGACCTTTTGGCTTACTCCGATCGAGGTTTGGATATATATGGAGTGCGGTCGAGTTGGTTTTTACTTAAAAACCAACCGGGTCCCTGGAACGAAAAAGCCAATAACTCTCAGACCGGGAATACGATTGACGCGCCGTCTGTCACGTTGAGTTCTTATTATCAAGATGAAACATTGGGATACATCCACTCCGGACTACGTGTCAGTTGATGTATCGACCCCCTTGGCTAATGGAGCGGACCCTCCCGGAATCGAGCATGTTGTGTGCGGGAACCCTAGAGCTGGTTGCGACTGTGACGACGCTGACGACTGCACTGAAATCCTCCGGGGGTTCGGCAGCGACGACGACTACATTGAAATCCACCGTGGGTTTGGCAGTGATGATGACTGTACTAAAATCATCTGTGGGTTTGACGACGATGACTATTGTTCTTGTATCCTACGTGGGTCTAGCAGTACTACTGTTCATGTATCCTACGTGGGTTCAGCAGTGTTTGACTTTGTACTTGTATCCTACGTGGGTCCGACTGAGTAGATGGTCTTGTATCCTACGTGGGTCTGATAGCTTAGCTAGTTTAGTATCCTACGTGGGTCCTAGATTAGATGAATTAGTGGCTACATCTGATCATCTATATCTCCTTATGAAGAAGTATACATGTGTGAGCTGAGCCTTGACTATTCAATCAATATCTTCGATATGATGGCCTTTATTTCCTATGTGGATTGGGTTGTGTTATCCTGGGTGGGTTGGTTTTTCTATCCTGTGTGGACTAGATCGAACATGGGCTCGGATTTTGGAGACAAACTAGAATTGGTGACCTAGGTATATGTATGGGAATATACCTAAGTAGGTTTGGTTGTTACATCGTGTTTGTATCTTTCCTTTTTGGTTTATCCTTTGTGGATTCTGGGAGACCTTCGAGGTCTTGGGGTCCCTACTAAGTAGCGTATACTCACCCCTGCACGGGCAATGCCCGCACTACGTTATGTTGGATGCAGAAGACGGACAACGCTGATCGTGGTTGAGGATTTTGCAGTAAGACGGTACATGGAGGTGGACCCCTGAGCGGGACATACTTGGAGTGGATGGCTGGAGCCGAGGAGCAGAGGAGATGATCTGTACCCACCCTTCAGGTTGGATTTTCCAGAAGACGGCTTGGACTTTCTGCTTACTATTCTACTGTTGTACTCTCTTTCAGTTGGACATTAATTTCCGTTGTACTGCACCTTTCAGTTTGGGTTTGTATTCTGGCCCACTTACTTTTCCCGCACATACCTTTGTACCCATTTTTTCTTAGTGTTTACTTCTGTTGGCTTACTATATGGTGTTAATTTACTTTATAGAGGCAATGCCTTCACTTTTTATCGGTATTTACGCCTTTGATTCGCACCGATGGGAGCAGTTTCACCTTCACCGGCGAGAAGGGAGATTCTGCAGCGCAGGACAGAATCTCATAGAGGAGAAGTTAGCCGATCACTCATCAGTTGGCTAGCCTCATCCTAGGAGAAGTGGATGTGCAGAGTCCGAGTTTTCCTATAGTGGTGGATCGGTATGCAGACGTTTTCCCTGACGATGTTCCAGGACAACCACCTTGCAGAGAGGTAGACTTATGTCAACATGTACCCCATGATAGCCCCGATATCCACTCCAGCATATCGGATGGCTCCCGCTGAGCTTCGAGAGCTACGGGTACAACTGGAGGACTTACAGGACAAGGGATTCATCTGACCCAGTGTTTCACCCTGGGCTTCCCCAATTTTTTTCACCAAGAAGGCGGACGAAAGATTGAGACTGTGTGTCGACTATCGTCGCCTGAACCATGTGACCGTGAGGAACAAGTATCTGCTACAGAGGATTGACGACCTCTTCGATCAGCTCAAGGGAGCACGGTGGTTCTCGAATATAGACCTCAGGTCAGGCTATCATCAGCTCAGAGTTCGGGATGAGGACGTGTAGAAGATGGCCTTCAGTTGTCGGTATGGCCACTATGAGTTCTTGGTGATGCCTTTCAGCATGACCAACACTCCAGCAGTGTTCATGAGTCTCATGAACAGGATCATGCATCCATACCTCGATCGATTTGTCATGGTCTTCATTGATGATATATTGATATACTCGACCACTGAGGAGGAGCCCGCCTACCACTTGCGTGTTATACTGGACACACTCTAAGTGCACCAACTTTATGGTAAGCTCTTGAAGTGTCAGTTCTGGTTACGTGTGGTCCACATCTTGGGACACATCATCTCTGAGGTGAGAGTTTCATTGGATCCTGTGAATATCAAAGCAGTGCTATCTTGGGAGCCACCCAGGAGCGTGACGAAGGTGCGGAGTTTCTTGGGGCTAGGTGGATACTACCGGAGATTCATTCCAGACTTCACTAGAGTTGCGGCATAGCTCTAAGCTTTGATGAAGAAGAGGAAACCCTTCGTGTGGTCAGATAGATGTCAGTAGAGCATCCAGGAGCTGAGAAAGAGGTTGACCAGCGCACCTATATTGAGGATACCAGAGGAGGGAGTAGGGTACGTTGTCTACTGGGATGCATCCGGGACCGGACTCGGATGTGTCCAGATGCAAGAGCGGGCAGTGATCGTCTATGAATCACGCTAGTTGAGGCAGCATGAGCATAACTATGCTACCCATGACCTGGAGTTAGTAGCAGTGGTCTTTGCTCTGAAGTTGTGGTGACACTCTCTGATGGGCGAGCACTTTACAGTCTACTCTGACCACCAGAGTCTCAGGTACATCTTCTCGCAGAAGGACCTGAACCTGAGACAATGGCGATGCCTCGAGTTCCTCCAGGACTATGAATTTGAGATAGTCTATACTCTTGGAAAGGGGAACGTAGTATCCAATGCTCTTAGTAGGTGGATGGGAATTAAGCTACTTGGGAAGGCGACGGAGCAATTATTCTCTTTGCAGATATCCTTCGTGGATAGAGATAGAGCAGCCTTTCTTCAGTCACTTACAGTCACCCCACCACTACTGCAGCGGGTCAGAGAGACACAGCGTGGGGATGCTGACTGTGAGACAGTACATGCACAGATTTCCACGGGACAGGCACCTGATGGTTTTTCTAAGGGGGGAGAGCACATCATCCTTTTTAGTGGACGTACCACGGTACCATCTTCTTTACAGGAGGAGGTTCTGAGAGAGTTCCACACTTCCCCTTTAGCGGTAAATCCAGTAGTGGTGAATATGTACCTGGATCTCAGATGTCAGCACTGGTGGCTCGGTATGAAGAAGGCTGTAGCTGAGTTTGTTTCTCGATGCCTCACCTGTCAGCAAGTGAAGGTGGAGCACCAGGTACCAACAGTCTTGGTTCAGCCCTTGGAGGTGCTGGAGTGGAAGTGGGACGAGATATATATGGATTTCGTGACCAGACTTTCACTTACTTCCAGAGGTCACGACTCCATTTGGGTGATTGTTGACCGAATCACCAAGTCGGCCCAATTCTTACCCATCAGAGAGCAGGGCTCAGTGGAGAGCATGGGATGCCTCTATGTTCAAGAGATCGTACGACTTCATGGTGTGCCATCATCTATCATCTCCGATCGAGATGCTCTCTTTACTTCCTGGCTTTGGAAGGGGTTTCAGGAGGCATTCGAGACGCAGATACGTCTGAGCACCGCCTTTTACCCTCAGGAAGATGGTCAGACGGAGAGGACCATTCAGACTCTCTAGGACATGCTCCGTGCATGTTTCCTCAACTTTGGTCACAGCTGGGAGGACCACCTACCCTTGGAGAAGTTTGCGTACAACAACAACTCCCACTCCACCATCGGGATGGAACCATACGAGGCGTTGTACGGATGAACTAGCAGATCACCTCTATGCTGGACAGACCCTGGGGTGTCAACACTTGTGGGACCAGAGATGGTCCAGGCCATGACAGAGAAGGTTTAGGTCATCCAGGAGCAGATGAGGAAAGCTCAGAGCCGACAGAAGTCATATGCTGATAGGAGGCAGAGACCACTAGAGTTCTAGGACGTCGACCACATCTTTTTGAAGGTCTCACCTTGACGTTTATTACAGAGATTTGGCAGGGGCGGCAAGTTATATCTGCACTTTATCGGACCATTCCAGGTTCTCACCAAGATAGGCGAGGTGGCTTATCGTCTGGCTCTACCACCACAGTTGCACCGAGTGCACAACGTCTTCCACGTATCTCAGGTGAGGAGATACGTGCACGACCCGACGCATAACATCGACCATGGGGATATGGACCATGACAATAGGGCGACTTTTGCGGAAGTCCCAGTGGAGATCAAGGATCGACATGAGCGGGTCCTACGTGGGTGGTTGATTCCTCTAGTGCGCATCAGGTGGCAGCACGGGAACCTCTAGGAGAGCACTTGGGAGCGGGAGGATCAGATGTGTGCTCAGTACCCTCATGTGTTCCCCTAGATTGTGATGTATCTTTATGGGGACATAAATCCCTGAGGTGGGAGAAATGTAAAGACCCGTAAATTTCCAATGAATTTTTTTTAATTTTCTTTGGGGTTTTACGAGTACGCAGTATCTGATGACACCGGATTCCGAGGTCCAGTGTGCCAGGAATCAATTTCTAAAGATTAGCTCAGGTAAGTTCAGTGAACGAACGAGCGAGTTTTTTTAACTTCTTAATCAGTGCTCGGAATCGAAATCTGAAGGGAACCAATGAAACTGTAGCACCGATAATTACTTAGGTACACCTTATCCGAGTGTGCATTTGCTCGGGTGGTGATGTTAAAAAAAAGGGTGAAGAATAAAAATATAATTGTTTTTATTTTTATTTCTTTACTAAGCGGTTTAAGTGAAATTAAGATGTGTCACAACATAATTTCTCTCCACTTTTTGGTTAACATCCTTGTGAGGGATTTGGGTTGGGGCCCACACGATCCCCCACCTTTTAATTATCTAACTCCCCTTTAATCACCCTATCACTTTTAATTTGTTTAACACACCCGCACCTCCCCCGTTTTAATGTCAAGTCAACTCAAGCATTTTTTCTTCCACATTTAACAATTTCCAATAAAACGCCTAATTAATTGGATAACGCGTGTTAATTAATTTGATGAATTAATTTTGAATTTCAAATTAATGATGTCTTGTGTGTGTGTAAATTAAATAAGACAACATCTTATTTTATTGGGGTGATTCGCCGTATGGAGGTGAGAACCCTCGAAGATTTTCTTCTTCCTTCTTAAAGAATGCGAAGAACACCGAAGCTTCAACTAAGAACACCATATCATCTTTGCATATTCTTCCCGCGTTGAAGGAAGCGAGACGCCTCATCCTTCATCAGGAAAACATCGACAACATATGGAGCCTCTTTCCGCGACGCCATCTTCTGCGACACTGTTTCTCCGCAACGATCCTCGTTCGATGACTTCTTACATGTAGGAGGACTTTGTATAAACTATATGTGAATTATCCCCTCGTGCACACGTATATTGATTTCTGGGTGTTTGAATAATTACCTTGAATAAAATATACCATCGCCTAAAGCATTTCTTTTAAAGATTACCTTTGAAAAACACCTAACACGGAGGGTGCATGCCCAACAAACACGGACCGACAACCCTCCTCAGTTTGTTTATTTGGTGTGTGGATCGATGGGTGATGAAGAAGCGGGACGCAAAAGCGTTTTGAACCCCTTGCAGTAATCTACGGGTCCCAGGAGAGCTGCAGGCGCAGACTGCGGGCAAAACGGACCACTAGAGCGCATCTGGTGGTCCGCAGAAGGTGCTGCTGGTGCGTCATGCTGGCAGGAGCCGCTGCGAATGAAGCCACGGTGGTGATGGGAAGACCGGATCCCACGGCTGTGCGGGATCCAGGGAGGACACGACGAATAGTGCCGTGTCCGCTAGCAAAGGGGGGACCGCGTCCTCCCCCCCAGCTTGGCCCGCTGGCCGAGCCAGTGCCCCTCCCCCCCCCCCCCCCCGGCCGGGCCAGGGCGGGTCGCGTGGACCAGGCCAGGTCACGCCTGGCCGGGCCGGGCTGTACCGGGCCGGGTCAAACCTGGTGCGGGCCGACCTAGGGGGGGTTGGGCCGGGCCAGGCCGGGCCCAGACCCCCCATTTGGGACTGTTTTCAGTCATTTGCCCATATCATGGATTTCAGACCTCTGATCGACGCACCGTCAGTTGCGTTGGGATACATGGATTGAGACGGTCGTTTCGGTATATTACACTCATGGTTTAGGAGAAGCTTGGGTACGTAAGGGTTGGTTCAAACACGAAACCAACCGGGCCCTCGGAGCGGAAACACTTATAACTTAAGCTTCAGACGTCCGATTGATGTGTCGTCGACGTTATTGGATTCCTCTTTTTGAGAAGGAACTTTTGGATTAATCCGCTCAAGGTTTGGATGCAGTTGGAGTGTGTTTGGATTGGTTTTGACTTAAAAACCAACTAGGCCCCTAGAACGAAAAGGCCAATAATTCTAAGACTGTGCATCCGATTGACGTGTCGTCTGTCACGTTGAGTTCCTATCGTCAAGACGGAACTTTGGGATACATAAAATCCGGATTGTGTGTCATTTGATGTATCGACCCCTTTGGATCATGGAGAGAACCCTCCCAGAATTGAGCATGCTTTGTCCAGGAACCCTAGAGCTGGCTGCGACTGCGACGATGATGATGACTGCATTGAAATACTCTGTGGCTTCAGCAGCGATGACTACTGCACTGAAATCCTCCGTGGTTTCGATTACGATGATGATCGTACTGAAATCCTCCGCGGGTTCGACGACGATGACTACTGTTCTTGTATCCTACATGGGTCCGACAGTACTAATGTTCTTGTATCCTACATGGGTTCGGCAGTGTTTGACTATGTACTTATATCCTACGTGGGTCCAGCAGATTAGCTGGTCTTGTATCCTACGTGGGTCCGACAGCTTAGATAGTTTAGTATCCTACGTGGGTCCTAGATTAGATGAATCAGTGGCTCCATATGATCATCTCTATCACCTTACGAAGAAGTATACCTGCGTTATCTGAGTCTTGACTATTCAATCAATATCTTAGATATGATGGTCTTGCTTTCCTATGTGGATTGGGTTGTGTTATCCTCTATGGGTTGGTTGTGATATCATGCGTGGACTAGATCAAAATTGGTCTCAGAAGTTGGAGCCGAACTGGAATTGGTGACTTAGGTATATGTATGGGAATATACCTAAGTAGGGTTGGTTGTTACTTCGTGACTGTATCATTCCTTTGTGGTTTATCCTTTGTGGATTCTGGGAGACCTTCGGGGTCTTGGGGTCCATACTGAGTAGCGTATACTCACCCCTGCATAGGCTATTCCCACACTACGTTGTGTTGGATACAGACAACGGACAATGCTGATCGTGGTTGAGGCTTGTGGAGCAAGACGGTACCTAGAGGTGGACCACTGAGCGGGACGTACTTGGAGCGGATGGCTGGAGCCAAGGAGCAGAGGAGACGATCTGTACCCACCCTTCATGTGGGATTTTCCAGAAGATGTCTTGGACTTGCTGCATACTTTTCTTCTGTTGTACTTTCTTTCAGTTGTACTTTACTTTCCATTGTACTGCACTTCTCAGTTTGGGTTTGTATTCTGGCACACTTACTTTTCCAAAATTACTTTTTTACTCAGTTTCTCATAGTTTTTACTTCTTCTGGATTACTCTGTGGTGTTAGTTTACTTTATAAAGGCAATGACTTCCCTTTTTATCGGGATTTACTCCTTTGGTGTTGGTCGCCAGCCCCTGGCCTATGGGAGGTGGGATTGGGGTAGTCACTGCACGGGTCCTGAGGACGGGTCGTGACAAGCATCCACTCACTACAGGCCTCTTGAACTGCCTGTATATGAGTCCTCCTTCTCAACGCATTAGCCACTACATTGCCTTTCCCAGGTATATGAGCAAGCTCAAAGTCAAAAGATTGAAGGTACTCAACCCACCATCACCATCTCAAATTCAAATCATGCTGAGTGAAGATATACGTGAGACTCTTGTGGTCAATGAAAACCACAAAATTTTCTCCCAGAAGATAAGGTCTCCAACAGCGCAAGGCATGAACTACCCCATCCAACTCGAGATCATGTGTCGGGCAATTCCTCTCATGTGGTCTCAACTGCCGAAACCCGTACACAATGACTCCTTCTCCCCGCATAAGCATAACTCCCAGACTGATACCTGAAGCATCACAATACATAGTATAACTCTTTCCTAGATCATGATAAACAATTGTAGGTGCTGAAGTCAACCTCCCTTTCAGCTCCTAAAAGGATAACTCACTAGAATCTGAACAAAAGAACCCCACACCCTTCTTATCACACCCATTTGTGGTGCATCTAAGCGTGAAAATTCCTGAATTAAATGTTTGTAGTATCCAGTCAGCCCTAGAAAACTCCATACCTCAAAGACTTTCTTTAGCTACTCCTAGAAAACTAGTGCTCTCACTTTCTCTGGGTCTACTGATACTTCTATCTATGAGATAACATGACCCCCGAAGTGAATCTAGTGCATCAAAAAGTGGCATTTTGAGAGCTTATCATATAAATGATTCTCTCTCAGTGTAATCTAAACTATCTCAATATGAGTATCATGGTCGTGTCGAGTGTGAGAGTACACCAAGATATTATCCATAAAGACAACCACGAAAGAATCTTGGTATGGATGGAACACTCGGTTCATCAATTCCATGAAAACTATAGGCACGCTCGTGAGACCGAACGGCATAAACATATACTCATATAGACCATACCTACACTGGAAGGTTGTGAGAGGTATATCTGATGGTCTAACGCATAGCTAATGGATACCGGTCCTCATGTCGATCTTCGAGAACACCTAGGCTGCTTGAAGCTGATCAAAGATATCATCAATCCTCAGCATGGGATATCGGTTCCTAATCATCAACTGTTTCATCATCTAGTAATCCACACAAAGCCTGAGGTTACTGTCAACCTTCTTGGTAAAAAGGACAGGAAAACACCAAAGAGATGTACTGGGTTAGATGAAACCCTTTGCATGAAACTCCTCCAACTGCTTCTTGAGCTCCTGCAACTCTGGTGTAGCCATACTATAAGGTGGAATGGACACCGGTGCCTCTCCAGCCACGAGATCAATAGAAAAGTCTACCTCTCAATCCAAAGGAAAACCTAAAAAGTCATTTGGAAAGACATCTCTGAAACGATCCACTACTAGAGGAAAGTCCATTTGAGAAGTCCCCTGATCATCTAGATAAAGTCTAGCAATCTGGGCTGTATATCCTCTCAACCCATGATACTCATGTCCCACTCTGCTCGCCTGTACATCCCAATCTCCCTTATGAAGAAACAATCCACCTTCTAGTGATGTGAAACTCACCCTACGGCGATAGAAATAGACAAATACCTATAAGGCAACTAACCAGTCCATTCCAAGAATGGCATCATAGACTATCATATCTAGGACATAATGGTCCCATAAGAAGTGAAACCCACCAACATCAAGAGTGAACTCCTTGCACGGACGCACACTAGTCATTCTAGTCCCTAACAGAGTGTCCAATGTCAAGATATAAGAATAAGAAAAGATGCAAACCCCAAGGCTCTCTACTAACACAAAAGATATAATGTTATGGGAAACCCCTATATAGAAAAGAGTAGAAACTAAAAATGAGGCATCTAAGATCGTACCTCGAACTGTAGAAGGTTCGGGATCCTGCTCTTACTGGGTTTTCTCTACTACAAAATTCTGGCCTGTACAACATCCCTATGACCCTGTCTAACCACTCTTAGTTGATCCTCTCTGATTTCACTGAAAACCGGGCGACTGGATACCACGACCATAACCTCCACCTTGGCCTGAATGGTAGGAAGAACTCTGATTCCCAGACTGGTGATAAACTGCTGGTGCTACTCCTAAACGAGGAGTCATGGAATAACCCTTGTCACCAGCTTCTGGTGATAAGAACTAACAGAAACACTGAAGATGGCCCATCTTTCTGCAAGATCGGAACTCCACTCGGTCCCTCAGGCAATGTGGCTTCATATGCCCGCTCCTCCCGCAATGGTAGCATACGTCCTGGCTGCCAGAAGATGCATTCTACCTACTCTGATCTTATCATGCTATCTCCCAATAGCGCTTCCTGCTATCAGCTGGAGGAGAACTAACTCTGGATGTCGAACCGCCCAGGCTCACAGCTCTAGAATCCCTCAGATTGCGCTCAGTGAAGTGAGAGGAATACTACAAAATAGAAAGACTAACCTACTCCAAAATCATAAACTCCCAGGCTCTATAGACCTAATGGTATCTAGATATAATTAATCTTAGAAGGTGCGCTAAATCTCATCCCATGCCATAATTTGCTGGAATCCCACCTATGAGTTCACATCCCGCAATTTCTTGGATGAATCCCAAAACATGTACATAGCAAGAATGACACTCCTATCTAGAGGCATCTCTATATTCTCAAAGATCATCAACATGGATTCTAGCTATGAATTTGCACCTTGAGGTCCCCCTTCACCCGTGAAAGTGGGAGAATGCTGCTGCTGAACGTCCCATGTCAATTATTCCATCGATGGGTCAGTAAGCAGCACTCTGTGGATGGTCTACATCATCCTCAGAAAGCCCTCCCTGAATTGTGCATCAGTACCTGTGTCAGGTATAACTGCTGGTGCCCAGACTGGCAAAACTGGAGAATCTGTCAGTAGTCCTTGATCAGCCATATTCGGTTCCTGATCATTGCCTTGCAAATGGTGTACAACTAGAGGATTTCTCAGTGGCATGGCTCTGCAAGTTCAAGCACACACCATAGATTAAGATCATCAATGGCTAAAAACTGTAAGTTTAAGAAGGGAACAAGAGATAGAAAACATACAATTTTTAAAAAGAAAGACAACATGACATGTATAATAAGTTCAAGACATGTTCCCCTAAGTCTTTCACATGGGATTTTACTTCTTCCAAAACTGGTCGTGTAACACCCCAAACACACGGTGTGTTGTCCTTACACATGGCATGTACTTGAATTTTCTTCCCCTGCTGAGTACTACTTCATGGTAAAGCCACACGGTTCTCCTTAGAATGAGATTACACCTCGTGTTTGTTCCAGACACAGTGTGTACTAGACGTGCTTCACTATCACGTGTTGTCGTCACACGACCGGTTACACTGGTCACCCTACATGGCGTGTTCCAAGTGGACACGAGATGTACCGCTTAGGTTTCAAATTCCCGTGTTGTTAGTGACCTGGCTGGATACTCAGCTGACACTACATGGTGTGTTCCATATGTACATAGTAGGTACTAGAAAAGATAACACCGACCCGTGTTGTTAGTTTCATGGTCGGATTCCAAGATTACACTACACGGTGTGTTTAGAACTATCTTTGCATGTATAAGCTAATATTTCCCCATTCGTGTTGTTAGTCACACAGTCGAACATAGGGTAAACCCTATAGGGCATGTACAACTGATACACGACTTGTTCCCACAAGATCTTCCCTATCCCATGTCTCTTCCCGCATAGCCTATGACCTGGTTAGAGACTACACAACGTGTACATAAGGTACATGACTTGTACTTTAGAAAAAAAAGTTCTTCTCAAATAGAATAACACAAAGCATGTAGTCAAAACTACATAGAGCGTATTCTGGGTTTTTCCAGATAGTAAGCCTCTGAAACTACTCTGAATCCCATAAAAACACTGAAAAAAATACCAAAGTGCCAAATTTTGATCCGTGGGGGCCTATACTCCCCACGAATCAATGCTTGGAATCTTATACATTTTATAACAAGAAAAACAGGGCAGTGATCCACAAAATCCCGGTCGATGAGGGCCCATAACACCTCAAGAACCAAATTTTTGCATTCATTCAAACAAAACCTTACACAAACAATACCCTATCAAACAGAAGGTATTTTTGTCACAGAAACTATCACAACATCATGCATATCTGGAACAACACCTATCACAACAACATGAAATCGTTAAGGCATCCAATATGGCATGACAAGAATGCATGACATGTGATCCCTTGCAAGTTCCTATATGATGCATGAGATGGAATACTGTCATCACATCAGGTTGCAACAGAAGTAAAACCTCAATAACATCAATAATAACAACACAAAACTTATGAATCACTTATGGTGAAATAAAATCAACTGTAATAATTACAAAACCAGATAAAGTTCAATACAATATAAATTGGATTTTCCCTATACATGGGTTAGCTACTCCCAGACCCAAATTATTACCATGTACCCATTCCATCTTATCCCTGACTATAGGCTCCAGATAGTAAGTCAAGAGAAAAGAAACCCCTCTGATACCACTTTGTAACGTCCTGGTTCTGAAAGCCACCTAGAGGCACCCCATACCCGGTTGGTCACATTTCCTTAAGCACATTTACCCAAATGCTAGAGGTTTCCAACTAGCAGTTAGGGCCTTGGCTATGATAGTGCGGAAACTATTCCCTCATTGGCATAGTGACACCACAGAAGTAAAATAATGAAAAAAACGGAAGCAGTTTTAGTCCATTCAAAAGTTAACAGCAGAAGACGGGAAATAATAAATTGGAGCACATATATATACAAATTATGCATGATACATATGTCTAGGAATGCATCTAAACAAATAAAAATTCTAGAATAAAAAACCATACTAAACCAAAGTACCAAAGGAAAACAAATAAAAACTCCTCAGCATCGCAAGCCTCAGCTTGGTCCCACGCTCTCCAGCTCGACCGAAAATCATGTACCTGAAGTTGAAGGACGTTTGCCATTATCCATACCTAAAGCAATATAATATTTTTGGGCACAGATGCATATCCCAAATAGGGTGTGAGACTAAATCCCAGTAGGCAATCACCACAAGATATTTTCCTAACAGTCAGTGTGTAACAACCCAAGATTTTATGAGAATTATTCCTTTTAATTTCATTGATGTCTTTTGTTGTACGCTACACAAAAATTACCTTGTACTATACGCAACACTGTATTATCTTGTAGTATACCCAACAATATTCTTTGATCGTGTTACACAAAATTTCAAGTTCGCTTGATATAATTAATTCTATGCAACATTGAGTGCCTATATATATATTCAATGCCTAAATGAAATATAATTGGATTCTATTATACACAACAACTAATGAATATTGCAATACACACATTCTTGACTTGGCTTGCTTTACACGCAATTGTGACCTTCCATGATAACGTGTGTAGTACACAATACTGAGTTTCACTAAACGATATATTATTATAATATTATTATTAACTAGCCGTTATGAATAGTAATACCCACTTTTTGAATTTTTAGAAATTTTATCTTTCAAAATGAACTTCATTTTTGGATTCGGAAAATCAAAATTAGCCTTGTGTGTAATTTTGGTATTTTTCTTAAAACATTCAATTTTTGATGAATAATGAAAACACTGGGTTACTATTTAAAAACCGACTTTTAATATAAATAATTATTTATTTTATTTAAATTTATTTTAGGTAAAAATTGATACATAATACCTATATAAGTTCAATGTAATTCATTGGAGTCATTTTATAATAATTTTAGACATATAAAAAATTTATTGAACTTTTCACCGTCTTTTACCCACCTCCTAGGAGAATTTGAAAATTTACATAAAACGTAAATTTACCTCTTTTGGGAGTGGAATTCCAAAAATCCGAGAGACATGGTTAATATTTGGGAGTATAATGTGGTTCAATAAGATAAAAATAATTTTTGGTGAATAGTAACTGTTTAATTTTATTTACCACGGTTAAAAGTAAATAGGGTAATTAAAGGTAAAAACTGATATTATTTTTAACCTAAGACAAGTCCTAATTCTATTTTATAAGTATAATTCGACCAAAAACAACCTTAGGAATAAAATATGACCATTTAGGTCAACTTGGATTAGATTAGGACATTTATTATTATTTTATTTAAAGAAGGGTTAAAATAGTTAAAAACAATGTTTAATAACTAAATCAGTTTTAATATAGGGTTATACATAAGATAAATTCGACTATAAATATTCATTAGAAATATAAAAATATTTCTTACATAATTTTATTTTATATAAAATTTTTAGACATTAAATAATATAATTTATTTATGACACAATGATGATACAGTAATTACCTTATTAAGGAAATATTAACATAATTGATGTTATACATACCCAAATAAATGTAATTTGATACTTTTTATGAATTCCACTAATTTTATAGGTTAATATGGTATGTTAGTATTTATTTAAATAACGTTTTTCGAATTAATATTGATGTTATGATTTTCACAAAAAACAATTACAAAATAGTGACAAAATTGACAAAAAATCGTTTTTAAAACAAATATTATATTATTAATTGATATTTTATTTCCAAAAATATATGGTTCAGAAAAATGGCTTAGATAAGGATATATATATTAATAATGAACCACTTGGGGTTTTTTTGGTTTGTTATTGTATGTTTAATAACCATATAGTGTAAGAAAACAAGAAGACACAGTAAAAGTTAAATCTAAATGATATGGTCAAAATCGAAACCTAAAATTCTCTAAATTATATTAGATGAGAGGATTTCGACCCATACCTACCTTATCTTCGAAATAAATCAATTTGGATCAATTAAAAACCTAATAAGAATTTATTATAAAATAATATTTTATGTTTTCCAAAGGTGCCCCTCTCCACCCTTATAAAAAGGGAACCACTTCCCTCTTCTCTTCACACCATTTTGAACCTTGAAGCTCTACCATACCCTAACCATTTCTCTTCTCCACTTCCCTATCAACATTCTTGAGGTTATGGTCTTCTCAAAAGACCAATTCTAGTTCCCTAACAAGAGGCTTAAAGGATGTGCGTAGAGGAAGATGTTATCTCTTCTTCTGATTCTCTCAAGTTTCTTTCTTCTTCTACTTCCTCTTATTTGGTTGTCACATTATAAAGTAATAACGTAGGTATTAATTATATAATTATATGTTATTATAAATATAAAACAACCCTATTTCACCTTCTATCCATCCTATGGAAAATGAAATCACCGCGCGTGCGTACGCACGGAATACCGTCTCCACGTCGTGGTGTAATCTATTTTCGACCACCACCTTACATAGATGGGTATAATGGTGTAAATAAATAACTATATATGATTATTGTAAATTGATATTGATTCTGAAATATTATACATACACTTAAATAAAATTCCACGATCATGGGAATGGTATCATCGCTCGTGCGTACGTACGGACTACTGTCTCCACGACGCGATGAGATTCAATCTCCATGATTAACCATTCATGAATTATTATAAAGTATATATAATAAGTAATCATGAAATATATGGTATAATAATGATTCTTGATTTATGTATATATATATATATGTATTTCATCTACTTAATTCCATTCAATTCATTAAGGAAACGAAAATAGAGCTCATGCATACATACGTCCTACCGTCTCCATGAATGGTGTATTTCAATCCATTTATTGATCTATCATATATATATGTATATGATGAATATATGTTATATATAAATCATGTTTAACATTCTGGAATTAATTAAATCAGTATTTAAGTAATAATATCAATAAAAACAAGTCGAAACACGTACAATAAATGAATCGATTTTACCCAAATCGCTGCTTTTACATCAAATTTACAAAAGAACGGGTAATATTAAGTCATAAGAAAACCATATATGATATCATAAAAATGAATATGATTCTTTAATAAGTCAATGAAATTATTTAAATCATTATACAGGAGGTTCGGTTACGTACGAAGCATATTGTACCTAAGGTAAGGGATAACTGTTCCAATCATGTTCTTATCCGAGATTGTTAATCGTAAATATTTACTGGGGTTATTGATATCATCCATTACCATGTTTTCTAAAAATGTTTTCATGTATTTTTAAAGTCCTTTTTACCCATTCTCGAAATTTACCACATGTTATGAAAGGAATCTTACTTTTGTTTACCACACGGGGAACTTTTTGACTTTTCCGACAAAAGTTACGGAAGAATGTTATTTTTTACTTATACAGCGTGAACGGATTTTTACGGTTTCATAACGCCTCATTTTCATGAAACTAACTCTTCAAGATTTTATGACTATCTTCAACAAAATAATTTTCTATTAAAATTTAATGTAATTTTGTTAAAGGAAAAGGATTTTGAGGAAAAAAGGATATTTTCCTCAAGAATTCAATTCAAGTGTTTTATCAAAACCATTTTCCATCTATGATGACATTATTTCATATGTGTATGTTTCAAGTATAATGTCTCTATAATTTAAATGGTTTCAATTTTATTATGATGAAATATCCTTTTATTTTATATGGATTATGTGATGATGGGATGAGGTTTATGAAACCCATTTTATTCTTTGGGTTATGATGAATGTTTTAAGTTTATTTTGTGTCACAAGTAAGAATGATTTCATTATGATATGGGTGGGAAATATATCTCCCTCCAATGCATTGGGTAAATATTTATATCTCATGAGATAGACATGGCTAGAATGATAAGTAAATCCGGTTCATTTTTACAGGACTGAAATGAGGAGTGAACTCGATTCAGAAAGGGAATTTTTCCACTAAGATGGTCTTGGCAGTAATGCCTTGGCTACTATGGAAATCATATCATGTGATTAATGGTTTTACACAATTAAATGTTTTATTCCCATTCTATTTTATCATGATTACTATTCCTTTATGTCCTATGCCTTACGTACTTCCAAGATTTATTTCACAACACAAGATTTTGATGTGTAAGCTTTATGTTCATGTTTTGAAGTTCAGATGTATATGGTTTGTTTTATTTTATCCATGCTTACCCTTAATGATAATTTGAACTCACCCTTTATATGTTTTATTTTCCCCATGATATACAGAAAGGTTTTAGTTAATAAAAAATGGGGGAGATCTTTATGGGAGATGTTGAAGATCTTTCACCATGATTAGAAGTATACATTATATGTTTCCAAATACACTAAAATATTACAGTCCCTTGGTGTCTGTTTCTGTTATATATTAAGTAATCCGTAAAATTAATGTAATGTATATTTATGTCAAGATTTGGGTCTCTACATAGTGAATATATGGCAGGTAGTAGACAAAAGAAATCAGTAAACAAGGATGTAATCAGCAACAACCAAGCCAATAGTTTCAAGCAATCAGTTCCATATATCAACAACAACAAAACAAGCAGGTAACCCTCTAGTTAGTTCTCTCAGCTAACCCCTCTGGTTCAACCAAAACAAGAATACTACAAAGACTCTCTATGTAATCTCTCTCAGTTAATTCCCCTTATTTTACCCAGAATTAAAGACTCTCTGAGTAATCTCACATGGTCAATTCCACTTATGATCAAAAGTGATAAAGACACTCTGAGGAAGTTCACACGATCAATCCCCCATATTTTCCAAAGTGATAAAGACTCTATGAGGATGCTCACATGGTCAATTCCCCTTATAGTCTACTACACCAGGTTTTCATGGCCCTATGATAGTCAAATGAGCATAGAAATGTAATATGTCCAAAGTTGGAAAGACCCGTAAAATTCAAGGGAAATTTTTTCTTAATTTTTTTTTTGGATTTTACAAAAACGCTGTTTCTGATGGAATTTCATTCCGAGGCCCAGAGTGCCCGGAATTTCTATCCGAAGATTAGCTCGGGTACGTTCAGTGAACGAACGAGCGGGAATTTCTGACTCTTAAACCGGTGCCCGGAATCGAATTCTGATGGCACCGATGGAACCAAAACGTCGGTAATTGCTTAGGAACGCCACTTCCGAAGTTGTGTTTACACGTGGGTAGTTGTTAAAATTTGTGGAAGTTAAAATAAAAATGAAACTACAATTTTTATTTTAACTATGTGGATTAGGCTTTGGGTGGAATTTGGGTTACTACCCCACTTCCCAAGGGAGGTTATGAAGGTGGTGGGGCCCACACAAACCCTACCCCTTCACCTTCTCTAACCTTCCATAACCCTTCACATTCTTTAACCCCCCCCCCCCCTCAACTCACATTTAATATTTGATAACTTAATATTAATAACTAATGTTATTAATTAAGTGAGTTTTATGTGAATGTTTGAATTTCAAAAGTTTAAGTTATGTTAATTAATTATGTGGATTAATTCAAATTTTAAATTCAAACTCAAGTTGTGTTAATAAAATAAGTGAGGGACTTATTTTATTTTTGTTGGAGTCTTGTTGCTTGGAGAGTCTTTGGGAGAAAAGCTACGGACTTGAAGATCTTCTTCGACTTCGACGAAGAACACGAAGAACACATTGATCTCCGATAAAGAACGCCGAGCCCTTGGAGACCGACTCTGCTACGTCCCTTCTTCCGCGATGGATCTTCTGCAACGTCCCTTCTTCTGCAACGTCTCTTTCCGTGACGGTTCTTCCGCGACAAATCCTCGTTCGACGAACCTCCGTTCAAGCTACGCTCGAGGTAGGGGATTTATTTTATTTTATTTTGTTCGAGATTACTCCCTTAATTTCTATTCTTCGTGAATATGCCCAACTGCTATCATTTAATGAGAGGGGGCCGGACCGCACAAAGACAGCCGACCCACCTCCCTTTTCCTTGTTGGATTCTTTTGTGGGTTGGAATGGGGTGGCGCAGTGTCATCGCACCGCGCGGGATCATGCGGCAAGAAATGTGCGGCGCCGTCACGCCGCGCCACGAAATCATACAAGGACGCGACGCCATCACGCCTCGTCGGTGAAACCCAAAAATACCGTGGCCGGAGCAGGGCCACGGTGGAGGGCCACGGTCACGTCGCATCGTGCCAGACGAACTAGGCCGTGGCCGGTTCCGGGCCGCGGCGGACCAGGGTGACTGGCGGCCGGTTCCGGGCCGCCGGTGTTGGCGAAGGAGGATGGACCGGCCGTCGCCGGTCCTTGTTTGCAGAACCGGCCAGCCGGTGTGGGCCGGCCAGAAAAAGGGAAAACCAGGGGAATTAATTCCCCCGACCGGCCAAGCAAGCGGCCCCATTAATGGGGTCGTGGTTACAGGGAAACCGGGGGGGGGGGCAGCCCCCCCCCCCCACCCCGCGATCCGGGACGGCTGGGCCGTTTGGCCGAGCCAGCTGGCGCCGCGTGCCAGCGCGCCGCATTGCCGGCCGTGCCGGGTCGGGTCGACCCGGTTCGGGCCGACCGGGGGGTCTCGGGCTGGGTCGGTCCGGGCCTGAAACCCCCGTTTTCGGACCGTCTTAGGCTTTTGACCATAACATGGGCTACAGATCTCCGATCGACACACCGTCAGTTGCGTAGAGATCCTTTGAACGAGGCGGTCATTTTGGTATATTGCACTCAAGGTTTCATAATACTTTGGGTTCAGCCGGGTTGGTTTGTACATGAAACCAACCGGGCCCTCGGAGCGGAAACGCTCGTAACTTGAGCTCCGGACGTCCGATTGACGTACCGTCAACTTTTTTAGATTCCTATTAGTGAGACAGATCTTTTGGATTACTCTTCACGAGTTTTGGACGCAGGTGGAGTATGGTCGGGTTGGTTTTCCCTTAAAAACCAACCGCGCCCCTGGGACGAAAAATCCAATAACTCTCAGACCGGGCATCTGATTGACGCGTCGTCTGCGACGTTGAGTTCCTGTTGATGATGCATAACTTTTTGATACATCAACTCTGGACTATGTCAGTTGATGTATTGTCCTCTCGGCTCGTGGAACGGACCCTCCCGAACGAGCTTGCTGTGTGCGGGAACCCTAGAGCTGGCTGCGACTGCTACTGTGATGACGATGACTGTGCAGAGATCCTCAGTGGATTCGACGGCGATGACTACATCACTCAGCGATCCGACATGGATCAGTGCTACCGATCCTGTGTGGGTCCGATCCTGTGTGGTTCAGCGCTCAGCGGTTCTGTGTGAGCCAGCGCCTACAGATCCTATGTGGGTCCGATCCTGTGTGGGTCATTGCGGGGGTTAGTACCGATCGATCCTTTGTGGGTTCGACGACTTAGATGGATCAGTGATCATCTCTATCATCATTTGAAGAAGTATACATGTGTGAGATGAATCTTGATTGCTATCCTGTGTGGATTGTGGTGTTCTATCCTATGCGGATTACGAATTTTTTTCCTGTGTGGACTAGTTTGTGCTTGCACTTGGAGGTTGGAGCATACTGGAAATGGTGACTTAGTTATATGTATGGGCATATACCTAAGTAGTGTCGGATGTTACTTCGTGATTTTATATTTCCTTTGTGGATTATCCTTTGTGAATTTTGGGGGACCATCGGGGGTCTCGGGGTCCCTATTGAGTAGCTTATACTCACCCCTGCACGGTCTATGCCCGCACTTTGTTGTGTTGGTTGCAGATTACGGACAACGCTGGCCTTGGTTGGGGCTTGCGGAGCAGGACGGTACCTGGAGGTGGACCACTGGACGGGACATACTCGGAGCGGACGGCTGGACCCGGGGAGCTGTGGAGGCTATCTGTACCCACCCTTCAGGTGGGACTTCCAGTGGACGGCTCGAGGAAGCTGTTTTACTATTCAGTTGCTATTTTTCCTTTCCAGTTGTAATTTACAGTTGGGCTTGTATTTCCGGCCCCCTTTTACTTTCAGCACAGTTTGTTTTAGTTTTACTTCGTGTTTTACTTCCGCCTGTACTCTGTGGTGTATGTTTACCTTTATAAAGGCAATGCCTTCCCTGTTATCGGGATTTACGCCTTTGGTGCTAGTCGCTATCCCCTGCCGTATGGAAGGCGTACTTGGGGTAGTCACTGCATGGGCCCCGAGGATGGGTCGTGACAAATTGGTATCAGAGGAAGGTTCAGTTCTACCACAGAACCTTGGGACTCTGATCTTTTCTATGTGAAGTAATAATGTTAAGCATATTGAGTGTGGTTATCAGTCCAGGGAGCCATGTGTTGGTGCGGCGGCCGACGTATCCGTACACCAGGACCCTGACTACTGATTTCCGACTTAATGCACGAAAACATTGATTGCATGTGTGTTTCAAGTTTTCATTGTGATTACTTTGTATCAGCTCACTAGGTATACTGTTCTGACCGTGGCACACCTGTTTCCTTTTCAGGATGGCCCCACGACGGCAGCCAGCTAGGGTTCCGAGAGTAGAGTGTGACGACAGCCCACCGAGCGACGAGGCCTCGGTGCAGGGCCCTTTGACAATTGAGGCACCGGCGATACCTTTACCCGCCGAGCCACCGATGCTTCCAGCCCCAACCACTGACGATTCACGTCGCCATAGTGCACTGAATGAGTTCCAGCGCTAGCGACCGCCTAGGTTCCACGGGGAGACGGACCCCCAGGCAGCCAAGGACTGGCTGGAGGCAGTTGTACGAGTTTTCCGGTTCGTGAGGACACCAGCAGATCTCATGGTGATCCTCGCTGCGAGCCTACTGCACGCGGCAGCGGACCGATGGTGGAGCTTGACGCTCGAGGTGCACGATGAGGCATCTATACTCTGGACAGACTTTGAGGGCCTCTTCTGCTCAGAGTTCGTCTCGGCAACCCTCCATGCGGTGTGCATCCAGGAGCATCTTCAGCTGCGGCAGGGCAACTTGACAGTCGCCCAGTACTCGACGAGATTTACCGATCTCTCGCGCTACTCTACAGACATGGTACATGACCCATTCTTCTGGGCCTGGACCTTTGAGAAGGGATTGAGACACGATATCAGGGCATCGCTGATCTCCCACATCATTCCGACTCAGTCAGAAGTACTGGAGCGAGCCCTTTTTATTGAGAGCTTTCTTGCTGAGTATACACCAGCGCCAAGACCCACCGCAGGGCGGCATGTAGTAGAGTCTTCTGCAGGAGGCAGTCGACGAATGACATATGAGTTCAAGAAGACCGGACCCTCAGGCAGACGACTTTAAGACACTGGCTCAGCAGTACGGGGAACACAACGCGGAGCCAGTCTTTCGAGAGGCAGGCAATGAAACTCATGCGGCGGGCAGGGCCACATGGCTCGTGATTGCCCGACCCACTGTGCCGAGGAGGAGCATACGGTTGAGGGACCACCGAGGCAGAGGCAGAGGGTCGACTATGGCGGTCCGCAGGGAGCAGGAGGACGACGCAGAGGAGCAGGCCGAGCAGCAGGTGGTGGGCGACGCTATGAGGCTCTACCACCACCACCACCATGAGGTCCACCCCGGCCCTAGGGAGCTGGAGGGTAGAGACAGGCACAGCTCCAGGCAGCAGAGGCCTACGACCACGGCACGCCTGAGATGATTCGAGGTACTATCTGTGTCTATTCCACCCTTTCTGCAGTACTTATAGACACAGGAGCGAGTCATTCTTTCATAGCCACTGCCCTTGTTCAAATCCTGGAGATTCTGACAGAGCTGTTGGCTCGATCCTTACGGCTTGAGACTCCTACGGGAGCAGACTCGATGATTACACACTGGTGCCGGTAGTGTGAGCTTACTCTAGGAGGCGAGAGCTTCGGCTGGGATATTCTTGTAGCGGTGTCGAGGCCTTACGACGTCATCTTGGGCATGGATTGGTTGTCTATATTCCATGCATAGATTGACTGTATTAGGCGCAAGGTGCGATTTGTACGCACCGACGGGAGCAGGCTCACCTTCACCGGCGAGAAGGGAGCCTTTGTAGCACAGGATGGACTGTTGTAGAGGAGAGGACATCCCATCACTCATCAGTTGGCTAGTCTCATCATAGGATCAGTTGACGTACGGAGTCCCAGTTTTCCTGCAATGGTGGTTCAGTATGCAGACGTTTTTCCAGACGACATTCCAGGGCTACCTCCTCGCAGATAGGTAGATTTTATATTGACATGTACCCCAAGACAACCCCGATATCTACTCCAACATATTGGATGGACCCCTTTGAGCTTCGAGAGCTACGGGTATAGTTGGAGGACATGCAGGGAAAGGGTTTCATCCGACCCAGTGTTTCACCCTGGGCTTCCCTGATATTGTTCGCCAAGAAGGAGGACAGGAGCTTGCGACTTTGTTTCGACTATCGTCGCCTGAACCAGGTGACAATAAGGAACAAGTATCTGCTACCGAGGATCGATGAGCTCTTCGATCAGCTCAAGGGAGCATGGTGGTTCTCAAAGATAGACCTCAGGTCAGGCTATCATCAGCTCAGAGTTTGGGATGAGGACGTGCAGAAGATGACCTTCAGGTGTTGGTATGGCCACTATGAGTTCTTGGTTATTCCATTTGGCGTAACCAATGCTCCAGTAGTGTTCATGGTCCTCATGAACAGGATCTTTCAGTCATACCTCGATCGATTTGTCGTGGTCTTCATGGACGCCATTTTGATTTATTCGACCATTGAGGAGGAGCACACCTACCACTTACGAGTTATACTAGACACACTCTGAGAGAACCAGCTTTATGGTAAGCTCTTGAAGTGTCAGTTCTGGATACGCGAGGTCCACTTCTTGTGGCATGTCATCTCTGAGGCGGGAGTTGCAGTGGATCCTGCGAAGATTGAGGCAGTGCTATCTTGGGAGCCACCCAAGAGCGTGACGGAGGTGCGGAGTTTCTTGGGACTAGATGGATACTATCGAAGGTTTGTTCCAGACTTCCCCAGAGTTGCGGCACCACTCTCAGCTTTGAAGAAGAAGGGTAGACCCTTTGTGTGGTCAGATAGATGTCAGCAGAGCTTCCAGGAGCCGAGAGAGAGATTGACCAGTGCCCCTATCTTGAGGTTTCCTGAGGAGGGAGTGGGGTACGTAGTCTACTGCGATGCATCAGGGACTGGACTCGGATGTGTCCTGATGCAGGAGCGAGCAGTGATCTCCTATGGATCACTTCAGTTGAGGCCACATGAGTAGAACTACGCTACCCATGACCTAGAGTTAGCAGTAGTGGTCTTCGCTCTGAAGACATGGCGACACTATCTGATGGGCGAGCACTTTATAGTCTATTCTGACCATCAGAGTCTCAGGTACATCTTCTCTCATAAGGACCTGATCCTGAGACAGTGGTGATGGATCGAGTTCCTCCAGGACTATGACTTTGAGATAGTCTATACTCCTGGGATGGGGAACCTAGTGGCCGATGCTCTCAGCAGGAGGAATGGCATTTAGCTACTTGAGGAGGCGACAGAGCAGCTATCCGCTTTGCAGATATCCTTAATGGAATGAGATGGGGCAGCTTTCCTTCAGTCTCTCACAGTCACTCCTCCACTACTGCAGCGAATCAGAGATGCACAGCGTGGGGACACCAAATGTGAGACGCGGCGTGCATAGATATCCTCAGTGCAGGCACCAGATGGTTTCTCCTTTGTAGTAGAGAACGACGTACTTTTCAGAGGACGTACCTTGGTACCAGTTGCTTTACGAGAGGAGGTGCTGAGAGAGTTTCACACTTCCCCTTTGGCGGTACATCCTAGAGTGGTGAAGATGTATCAGGATCTCAGACGACAGCACTAGTGGCCGGGCATGAAGAAGGCTGTAGCGGAGTTCGTTTCTCGATGCCTCACCTGCCAGCAGGTGAAGGCAAAGCATTAGGTACAAGCAGGGTTGGTACATCCCTTGGAGGTCCCGGAGTGGAAGTGGGATGGCATATCTATGGACTTCGTGTCTGGACTTCCACGCACTTCCAGAGATCACGACTCCATTTTGGGTGATTATCGACCGACTCACCATGTTAGCTCACTTCTTACCCATCAGAGAGAAGGGCTCAGTGGAGAGGTTGGGGCATATCTACGTTTAAGAGATTGTACGGCTTCATGGTGTTCCATCAACTATCGTCTCCGATCGATATGCTCGCTTTACTTCTCGGATTTGGAAGGGGTTGCAGGAGGCGTTCGGGACGCAGCTACATCTGAGCACCGCCTTTCACCCTCAGACGGATGGTCAGACAGAGTGGACCATTCACACTCTCGAAGACATGCTCCGCGCATGTGTCCTCGACTTTGGTCGTAGCTGGGAGGACCACCAACCCTTGGTGGAGTTTACGTACAACAACAGTTACCACTCCACCATCGGGATGGCACCATACGATGCGTTGTACGTCCGACCTTGCAGATTTTCTTTGTGCTGGACAGACCCTGGGGAGTCAGCACTTGTGGGACCAGAGATGGTCTGGGCCACGATAGAGAAGGTCCAGGTCATCAAGGAGCGGATGCAGACAGCTCAGAGCCGGCAGAAGTCTTATACTGATAGGAGGCGGAGGCCACTGGAGTTTGAGGATGGCGACCATGTATTCTTGCAGGTCTCACCTCGACGTGGTATACAGAGATTTGGCCGAGGTGACAAGTTGTCTCCACACTTCATCGGACCATTCCAGGTCCTCAGTAGGATAGGCGAGGTGTCTTATCATCTGGCTCTACCACCTCAGTTACAACGGGTGCTCGACGTCTTCCACGTGTCTCAGCTGAGGAGATACGTGCACGACCCGACGCATATCATTGACCATGGAGATCTAGACGTTGATGATGGGGAAACTTTTACGGAATTCCCAGTGGAGATCGATGATCGAAAGGAGTAGATCCTGTGTCGACAGTCTATTCCTCTAGTGCACATCAGATGGCAGCACAGGAATCTCCAGGAGAGCACTTGGGAGCGCGAGGCTCAGATGCGTGCACAGTACCCACATTTGTTTCCCTAGTTTTCGATGTATATTTACGGGGACATAAATCCCTCAGGTGGGAGTAATGTAAAGACTCGTAAAATTCAAGGGAAGTTTTTTCTTAATTTTATTTGGGATTTTACAAGAACGCGGTTTCTGACGGCATTTGATTCTGAGGCACGGAGTGCCCAGAATTTCTATCCGATGTTTATCTCGGGTACGTTCCGTGAACGAATGAGCAGAAATTTCTAACTCTTGAACTGGTTCCCAGAATCGAATTCCGAGGGCACCGATGGAACCGCAGCGCCGGTAATTGCTTAGGAACGCCACTTCCGAAGTTGCGTTTAGACGTTGGTAGTTGTTTAAATTTGTGCAAGTTAAAATAAAAATTAAACTACAGTTTTTATTTTAACTAAGTGGATTAGGTTTTGGGTGGAAGTTGGGTTACTACCCAACTTCCCAATGGAGGTTATGATGGTGGTGGGGCCCACAAGAACCCTACCCCTCCACCTTCCCTAACCTTCCATAACCCTTCACATTCTTTAACCCCCCCCCCCCTCTCAACTCACATTTAATATTTGATAACATAAGATTAATAACTTATGTTATTAATTAAGTGACTTTTTTGTGAATGCTTGAATTTCAAAAGTTTAAGTTATGTTAATTAATTATGTGGATTAATTCAAATTTTACATTCAAACTCAAGTTGTGTTACTAAAATAAGTGAGGGACTTATTTTATTTTTGTTGGAGTCTTGTTTCTTGGAGAGTCTTTGGGAGAAAATCTAAGGACTTGAAGATCTTCTTCGACTTCGATGAAGAACATGAAGAACAAATAGATCTCCGACGAAGAACGCCGAGTCCTCAGAGACCGACTCCGCAACGTCCCTTCTTCCACGATGGATCTTCCGAAACGTCCCTTCTTCCGCGACGTCTCTTTCCGCGACAGTTCTTCCGCGACAAATCCTCGTTCGACGAACCTCCATTCAAGCTATGCTTGAGGTAGGGGATTTATTTTATTTTATTTTGTTCAAGATTACTCCCTTAAATTCTATTCTTCGTGAATATTTCCAACTGCTATCATTTAATGAGAGGGGGTCGGACCGCACAAAGACGGTCGACCTACCTCCTTTTTCCTTGTTGGATTAATTTGTGGTTTGGAATGGGGTGGCGCAGTGCCGTCGCACCACGCGGGATCATGCGGCAAGAAATGCGCGGTGCTGTCACGCCCCGCCACGAAATCATACAAGGACGCGGCGCCGTCGTGCCGCGTTGTTGAAACCCGAAAATATCATGGTCCGAGTAGGGCCGTGGCGGAGCAGGGAGACCTGCGGCCGGTTCCGGACCGCCGGTGTCGACGAAAGAGGAAGGACCAGCTGTCACCGGTCCTTGTTGGCAGAACTGGCCGGCCGGACAAAGGGAAAACCGGGGGAATTAATTTCCCCAGCCGGCCAAGCAAGAGGCCCCAGTAATAGGGCCGCGGTTACAGGGAAACCATGGGGCACCCCCCCCCCCCCCCGCGATCCGGAACGGCTCGGCCGTTTGGCCGAGCTAGCGGGCGCCGCGCGCCAGCGCACCGGGTCGCCTGCCGGGCTGGGCCGCCGGGCCATGCAGACCGGGGGGTCTCGGGCCGGGTCGGTCCGGGCCCGAAACCCCCATTTTCGGACCGTCTTCGGTTTTTTGCCCATAACTTGGGATACGCACCTCCGATCGACAAACCGTCAGTTGGTTAGCGATCCTTGGAACGAGACGGTCGTTTCAGTATATCGCACTCAAGGTTTCTTAATATTTTGTATCGGCCGGGTTGGTTCGTACACAAAACCAACCGGGCCCTCGGAGCGGAAACGCTCGTAACTTGATATCCAGAGGTCCGATTGACGTACCGTCGACTTTGTTGGATTCCTCTTAGTGAGACAGATCTTCTGGCTTACTCCGCCTGAGGTTTGGATTTAGGTGGAGTACAGTTGGGTTGGTTTTTCCTTAAAAACCAACTGGGCCCCTTGGACGAAAAAGCCAATAACTCTTAGACCGGGCGTCCGATTGACGCGCCGTCTGCAACGTTGAGTTCCTGTTGACGATACGGAACTTTTGGATACATCAACTCTGGACTATGTGTCATTTGATGTATTGGCCTATCGGCTCATGGAGAGGACCCTTCCGAACGAGCTTGCTGTGTGCGGGAACCCTAGAGCTGGCTGCGACTGTTACTGTGACGACGACGACTATGAAGAGATCCTCAGTGGATTCGATGGCGACGACTACATCACACAGAGATCCTACGTGGATCAGTTCTATGGATCCTGTGTGGGTACAATCATGTGTGGGTCAGCGCTCAGCGGTTCTATGTGATCCAACACCTACATATCCTGTGTGGGTCTGATCCTGTGTGGGTCATTGCGGGGGTTAGTTTTCTATCGATCCTTTGTGGATCATTGCGGGGGTTAGTACCTGTCGATCCTTTGTGGGTTCGACGACTTAGATGGATCAGTGATCATCTCTATCATCATTCGAAGAAGTATACCTATGTGAGATGAATCTTGATAGCTATCCTGTGTGGATTGTGTTGTTCTATCCTGTATGGATTACGAATTTTTTTCCTGTGTGGACTAGTTTGTGCTTGATCTCGGATGTTGGAGCGTACTGGAAATGGTGAGTTAGATATATGTATGGGCATATACCTAAGTAGTGTCAGATGTTACTTCGTGATTGTATCTTTCCTTTGCGGATTATCCTTTGTGGATTTTGGGAGACCATCGGGGGTCTCGGGGTCCCTACTGAGTAGCTTATACTCACACCTGCACGGGCTATGCCCGCACTTCATTGTGTTGGTTGCAGATGACGGACAACGCTGGCCTTGGTTGGGACTTTAGGAGCAGGACGATACCTGGAGGTGGACCATTGGACGAGACATACTCGGAGCGGACGGCTGGACCCGAGGATCTGTGGAGGCTATCTGTACCCACCCTTCTGGTGGGACTTTCAGTGGACGGATCGAGGCTTTAGTTTTACTTTTCGGTTACTGTTTTTCCTTTACAGTTTACTTTACAGTTGGGCTTGTATTTCCGGCCCCCTTTTAATTTCAGCACAGCTTGTTTCAGTTTTACTTAGTGTTTTACTTCTTCTTGTACTCTGTGGTGTATGTTTAATTTTATAAAGGCAATGCCTTCCCTGTTATCGGGATTTACGCCTTTGGTGCTAGTCGCCAGCCCTTGGCCTATGGAAGGTGGGCTTGGGGTAGTCACGGCACGGGCCCCGAGGATGGGTCGTGACAAAAGTAAACCTCAAAAACTAATTGGCTAAATAGTCTACAACATCTCAATCATGTAAGATAAAATAATCAGTCCGTCCTACAATACTATGCATGGGAAATCTCATGAATTCCTAACATCAAAGCAGGACCAAACAGACGTAAACAGAACATGCATGGGAAAACACATCCAAAGCATAAAAAACAACCCTATTAACATCTAATTAACTTCTATTTATGCATACCAGCATTACAGAAAATTTATAGGTTTACAAAAGCAATCACAAAATACCATGTTCAAGGGTATTGGAAAAAATTGCACATATAAATCAATGTATTTCAATGGAAAGACACAAACCACCTACCTCGACATTGGGAGATCGATATAATTGAGTCTTAGGTCTTGAATGACCATAGAACACTGAACGTTTACAAAAAATGTCTATAATGTTCAACAAAGGATAAATTGAGAAAGAGGAGGAACTGTGAAATGAATGTCAAGAAGAATAGAGAGCTTACCTAGGTGTTCCCATTGAAATCGATTACAATTGAATTAGAGATCAGATTCTCGGTTAGGGGCTCGGAGAAGATTTGCAGCCGTATGAGTGCTCTATGCCGAACCAAACCTAGAAGAAGGTGTTTTTTGGCGATTATACGCGACATCGGTACGTTTAATGAAATAACCGAAATACATGGTGTGTATTTTTTAAGTACAGAACTTGTACTTTCCTTTTCCATACTTTTCTTTAGGAGGCCTTCATGTCATCCCCACATGGTCGTGTGTGTGGCCAGCACACAGCCAGCACACGGCCTCCTGCGGTGACCTAGTACATGGCGTGTACTCATAAAGTACACATAGTGTACTTTAGAAATTTCTAGAAATTACCCAATTTCTCAAAAATGACTAGAAGAATGAAAGCATACCTGAAGAGAAGATCTGTATTCTTACAACACATAGCAAGGGAACCCTTTATAAGGGTACCAATGGAATATTGTTGAGTTTTCTCATATTATGGAATGTGTAAATATTTTTTTACTCGACTATCAATGAGAGATGTATGATATGATTTTCATGATGGTATAACTTTATAAATAGAGTAATTAGGTTCATAATAAATTAGATTCATTACGTAGTTAAATATTTATCTTGGCCTAATAAATGATATGATGAATATTAAAGGGTCATTATTTTAGTGGGAGGAAAATTAATAAAAATATTTTTTAACTAAATGTAAAACCAGATACTTATATGATAAAAGATTCTATTATATATAGAATTACATCATCATCATTGATGAACATTACATTGAGATCAATTTTGGTGAAATAAAATCTTAATGAAAGAAACATATTAGATTAGTAAAGTAACTTGAGTGTAGTTGTTAAGTTTGAAGAAAAATTATATTTATAAACAAATAAATACCAAGGAAACAAATTTAAAAAATAATGCATAAAAGTGAAAAAATATTATTATAAACATAAAAATTATTTACTCGATATGTATATATCAATTATTTTATATATATTGATGAAAATTAAAAAGAAACATGAAACCACAGATGTAGATAGGATACTAGAAAAACAAAAAAGTTAGTATCATGAAATGATATATATTAGATTTGTGAAGCATTTATTATAAAATTTTAGTTTAAGGTGTTTTAAGGTAAATCTATCTCTACTTATGATATTCATATGATTGGGTACAAAAATGATATGGAGAAACCAGGGTCACCAATCAAACATGATCTGATTATAGTCTTCATTCCAAATTTACTAACAAAATGGTTTGAAAAACTTATTGGAAATTAAAACGTGAGTGAGTTCAATAAAAGTTAACCTAATCTCCTCAATATTTTCAGGATTACAGTGAAGGATATGGTAAGTCCAATATAAAATTCTATAATGATGGTACAAAATTGAAAGGGTAAAACATTTAGAAAGAATGAAATGAAATGAGGCAATAGAAAATCAAAACCACCGTATAAACTGAAGAAAGGCAAAGAGGGTTAGTATTTTCCATAGGGAATGTCTAGTCCCTATTGCAGGTCTATCTAAAATTATTAAAGGGTCAAAATAAACTCCTTAGAGATCTCACATATTTAATAATGTTTTAAAATTTAATAATTCTATTTTTAGGGGAATATGATACTAATTTCATACTATACAAGTCATATAAATATCTGTAAGATTTCAAACCGGAATAATGATTAATGGATAGAGATTAACTTATGCCTTCAAATAATAGAAAAATTGGTTTCAAGTAATATGATTTGGATACAGAGAATTAATTTAAAGGTTATGTGGATCCCTTTAACAACTATGTAATTGTCATCCAATTTTTCACTTATGAGATAATATGTTATATTATAATAAAATGATTAATTTTAAGGAAGTTTTTGATGTTTGTGAAATGTGGGGTTATATTTTATTAGAATCTATAACTTATTTGAAAAATAGATAAGGAAAAGGTAATAATTTATCATCAAAAAAAGTGATTATGAAAGTTATTTTATTGATATTTTAGGGATTCGATCCCACCACTAAATAATGATATATTTTAACGAATAACATATCCTTTAATAATATTTTTCTAAAAACATGTAATAATATATATGATATTGTTTCTAATAGTTTATTTCATAAATATTACCACTAATAAAAAATAAATATTATTATTTTTACATAAAGTTATATTCTGGAGAGAATATACTTTCTGAGAGTATAGTGAGAGTATTTTTAGACATTGATTTATTTGATTATGAAAAAGAAAATATTAAAATAAATGATCAAATGGGATTTCACTTAATATCATAAAAATTTTGGGATATGTCAAAAACTAAAAATCTAAATAGTTATACTTATTTACTACAATGAAGTCAGATTCAATGTGGATGTCTATTAATATCCTATCATAAAGAGTTATATTTATTACTAAAATTGTATTAAAGAAACATTTTCAATATAAAATTTCCAAAATTATTGTGACAAACTTATAAAGATTTATAATTAGACAGGAAAGGTTATTGAAATCATAAAAGTGGATATTGTCAAGTAAATTGGTGTGATTTTTTTTGGAAATTATGAATATGATTTTTAAGTCTCATTATTATTCAATATTTAATTATTCGTATATGTTACCCAATAAATGGGTGTAATGGGAGTGTATTATCAAATGGTAACATTAATATATGAAAAAATTACACAATGATGTAATGAGTCTAACAACACATAAAAAGTACAGTGAACATAAATCCTCTATGTTGGTCTGTCAAATGGGATATGGTTGGATGGGTAGTTATATATAGACTTTTTAGTGTTATTATAAAATTTATGAATTCAAAATATATCATGTTCTATAAATGGAAGTATAAGGGGTAAAATTAATTTATTTTGGTTGTATATATCATGTAAAGTGAAATGATAAATGGCCTCTCAATGTATTACATTGAGTTATCCCTCACCAATTTTTATGAAAAACTCATATAGGTTATGATGAACATTTAAGGATTACATGGGTATGATTTATTATTGAGATTTAATATACTCATGAGGTGGGAAATGGGTTTCTTCTCTATATGAACCACTAAGTATGCCTCATAGAGTATCATACTCTATGTATTTGGTATTTTAAGATTGTTTTTTGATATTGAATCCCAATAGCTAATGTTGTAATGAAACTTATAATGAGATCCTTCAAACATTGATATGTTTCTTATGAATTCCTTAGAGCATAACTAATCATGGGATGGTAGGGTATGGTGTGGATCATGTTGTTAGTTGAGGCCTAACCAAGATGTTTTTTCCTCTCATGTAATAAGTATTATATGTGGGCCCTTTATTGAGATATATGGGGGAAGTGTATTACCATATATTATTAAGAGATATGTTATTTCCATGTACATAGAGATGAGAACCATTTTATGTTCTCATACATTTTGATGGATTACATGTTCTCGATATGATTTGGTACAAACATCACATAGAGAGACTGGGGTCACTTGTCAAACATGATCTAGCTATATAATTCATTCATAAATTACTAAGAGAAAAATTTGGAAAATTATTGTAAATTAAAACATGAATGAGTTCAATAATGGTTAACCTGATATCCCTAATTATTTAAGGATTACTATGTAGGATATGTGTTGTTCAATCCGAGATGCCATGGTAATGGTATAAAAAGGAAAGGGTAAAAGATTTAGAAAGAAGGAAATGAAATGAGATCATGGATAGTCTAAACAACCATAAAATGGAAGAAAATGAATGACGTTTTGTGTTTTCATTATTGAAAGATTAGTCACTGTAGGGGGACTGTTTGAAATACCAAAAGGGTTGAAATAAACTTTTTAGAGAGTCCACATATGGAATTACTGATATAAAATTTAATTTTTATATTTTAACAGAATTTGATACGGATCATATATTATAAAAATGTTTTAAATATTTATAATATTAAAAATATGAAGAATTATTGATATATGGGGCATACATTATGCATTCAACTGATGGAGAAACAGGTTGAAACATCTGTGAGTTAGATGACGTGAATTACATTAAATCTTAAGTGGATCAAAATAATGACTGCGTAATTGTCATCTAGTTTTCCTCTTATAAAATAATAGGTAATACATTAAATAATAGTTATCATAAATTAATTATATGATGTTTTTGATATTTGAGGTTATATTTTCTTAGAGTCTATAACATATTTTAAAACAGGTTGAGGAATAGAATGCATTATCATGGATAAAAGGGATCCACTAAGATATTTTATTAAAATTTATTGTATTCGATCCCACCACCCAAAAGTGAAATTGTTTATGTAACACCATGAAATTATAAAATAATATAATTTTATTCTATGTGACATGAAACATCGAGCCTAAACAACAAAAGAAATATATTTCACTAAATTTAATCACTTTGATGGCTTGCAGAATACTCAACCATGAGTCCAAATGAACCAAAATATAGCATATTGTTATAAAAATACCTTTAAATTGGTGGTAATTAAATGCACATACTAAATAGTAAAAATTTTGGTAATCTATTTATTATTGAAAAAATAATAATCATTTAAAATAATAATAAAGGATTTCTAAAAACTGTATTTGTTTCAAAAAGATGGTTTAATGTCAATTTTCACACACAATATAAAATTAACTTTTAATAATTTTAGAAAAAAATTACATAATAAATTTTATTTTTTAAATCATCATATTAAAATTATATTATAGTGAATTTTCATATTTTTTATAAAGGTTTCATTTTTTGATGAATAGTGAAAAAAAATATAGAATCATAATTGAGAATTACCTTTTCTTTAAAATAATTTATATTTTTGAACTATATTTTTAATTAGTTTTAATGTAAAATGAGTTAAATATTATATAAATAAATAAAATTATGTTCATCGAAATTATTTTCATATTGAATTTTGTATATAAAATCCTTGTTAACTATTGAACATTTTCTCCTAAAACACCAGATTTCTCATCCCATTTGTGATATTAATTTTAAAATAATTTTTTTTCAGTTATATGATTACAATTTATAAAAACTAATAAAATATTTTTAATTAGAATAATATATATTATCTAATTTGTTCAAATTATTTTGTTACCAAAAATAGTAGTTAAAAGTGTTACAAATTAATCACTATGGTTAAGTTAAAAATAAATTTTCTAGGGGTTAAACTTGAATGATAAGGGTTAAATTGACCTAAAGACTTAACTAAAATCAATTTTATGGACATATGTTGAATTTATAAGGTCTATATATATATTAATCTATTTTTTATCCTTTTAAATTTTTAATAATGTGTACACATTTCTATTTCCCTAACAAACAAGTGTTCCACTCACCTCACCTATACAAGGTCACCTCCTCTCAACTCTTCTTCACACCTTCACATCCATTTTTGTTTGGAAAATCCCTAATAAAATAACATAAAAACATCTATAAAGTCTTCGTATAATACTTTTTTTGTCATAAATTCATTCTAATCAGTCTTTTGGTTAAAAAACTAAGGTGGATACCCGAATAAGAGGTAACATTCTTGAATGAGCGTCTTCATTTTATTTGTTCCCCCATCTCCTTCAATTTTTATTAAAACATGATGATATAACAACCTCATAATATTACATATACTAATTTTATTAATTTTTGGTTAATTACCCACAACCATCCCCACTCCCATCTAATGGGTTATGAAATCAACATACATGTTTATGACAAAATACCACCTTGCGAACTGATGTCATTCGTTTTTTCCATTACCACGTTTCAGGGTTTCTTGTGAAGATGGATATAAAGTTTATATATTATATTTATGGAATAATTATTCCTACAGATTAAATATATCATATATATATTTTTTACTTTCTATTCTGTAAGGGATATGATAACCTCACTCATGTGTATGGAGAAATACACCAATGCAAAGTGATGTTATTTTTCATTCACAATTGATTTAAACAGAATGTAATAAGGATATAGTTAAATAATATGTTCTATATACAGGATTACATTTTCTTATACATGAAATATTTATTTCTCTAATAATATAACATATCATTTTCTTTCTTACTTTTTCACTCGCATAAAGATGATAACATCATTCATATACGTGTGGAATAATGTCTTCATAAAGGCGATGTGACTCTCTTTTCATCACCACACAACTTGGATGACATATATTAGTATATTTAATTAAATAATATGATTTATATGACATTATGATCATTCTTTAAAGATAAAACATTAACTTCTTGCATTCTATAATAATCTTTGGGAAATGAAAAATGATACATAAACATACGTATGACATACCATCTCCATGATCATATTGTAATTAATTTTTCAAAAAAAATAATTAATTATTGGTATTAAATGTATAATTGATATATAAAAACTATAATTATTTAATTATTATTTTTATAGAGATGATGTAATAGTATAATGTGTGCAATTATCATATTTTTCATGAAGAAATGTGTATCAGAAAATAAGACAATTAACACACAAAACAATGAAAATAATAAACTATTATTAATGAATGGGTGATAATATGATATAAAAGAATCATATATAATATTTTAAATTTTAATATTATTCATTAATAATATAATAATGTGTTTAAAACTAGTATACCTGAGTTTATGGAACATTCAAGAAAATGGAAGCATGAGCTAAGGAATTCTGTCTTAATTTCTTTTCGTTGAGGAAAATTTTTATATTATTCATCAATTTATATTATATGTTGTATATATTGTTCCTTTTATATGTAATATGATGATTACTTAACAATTCATTGTATTTTAAGTTTTAATTTGAATTATTTCATATAAAAGTACTTTTTTTAAAAAGATACAAAGGGTAATGAATTTCAAAAATCAATTTCTTTTCATTAGGTTAAATTACATCTTATCCATATTTGATTATATAGGATTATATGTGATATGAATTTTGATTATATGAAGTTTTATATGTAATTTTATTATGTTTATTTATTGTTGATACACATAATTTATTCATTGATTAATTCCAAATCCTATATTATGATCATTGTAAGGGTTTATTTCATAATCTCATTATAATCAACATTGTTTATTCTTGAATATCATTGGAAGGAAATAAATTGACTATTTACTAATAAAATATCTAATTTTCTTATAATCTAGTTATTCATAGTATTTTAAAGTTATATTTTATTTTTTTTAAATAGTAGTAGTTAAAATAGTTGAGAAAATTCTTTTAATAAAATCTACCTTCATTTCTCCCATCATTAGGAAATATAATTTATTTCAAATCCATTATTTGAAAAAATACTTCCATTTTGTTAATATTTTCTAAATTATTTCATAATTTAAATTATATGTATTTTTTTATTTAAAAAATATCTTTTTAAAGGAATCATCATGTCGTTTTTAAAACAATTCCCTTTGGGATATTACTGATAATGTGAAATGAATCATTGTTTTAACGTACTGGAAAAGTATATAATTTCCAGTCATCATGAACAGTAAATTTTTTAAATATTCCTTTATGTTTGAATGAATATTTTCAATGAAAAGTATATTTAAAATGTTTTTTGAAATTTTAGTTCCATAAAGTATCTTTCAAAATTAAAATGATAATTTCCTCAATAATGTTTTCAAAGTTCTTTTTAAATCATTTCTATTCATAAATTATGAAAACCTTGTATTATTTATTAAATAATTATATATTGGATTAATAACATCATTTTTCATTCTATGTATTTTTTATGATCATTTTGACCAAGGAATATATTGACATTCACATTCATAATTACATTTTGTAGTCATTATCTTTTTCTTGAAATATTCAATTTAATGTGATCATTAGACTATAAATTTAACCTAAATATCCATATTATTTAGAATTGATAAGTTCATCTCTTAAAATTTATATAATTTTTATATATGGTGTTCTACATAGAAATTAATTTTTTTACATCGGGAAATATTGACAAATTTTTATTATGTACTGAACACAAATAATTGATTATAAAGAAAATTATCCATGAATTAAATATATTATTTGAAATATGAGGAATTATTTGGACATGAATGAAATGGGTGGGGCTTGGTTATATATAGCCCCTTAATTCATTGGTAGCCTCATGGGAAGAAATAGTTGGCTAGCCTTACTAAAAGGGGTTTATACCCATCAGTTTTAATATTTCATGAGGATGAGTCTTGAATGAAAAAGTTTCTTGGATCTAGGAAATGGGATTTATAGAAATTAATAATTTCCATAATTAATAATTTTGTTATTATCTGTGATATTTTCATAATGATATTATCTGTGGAGGCATTTCATTCTCAATTTATGGACTAAATGGAAAGTGTTTCTAGTTATTTACCATGTCATATTAACTATGCCTTATCATCTTTTTACAATCATGTCATTAATTAAATGGAATTGTTTACAGTTAATTAACTCTCCATATTCATTATTATATTCAAATTATTTCAATGGAATATGTTTTATGGTATTTACCTTTCCATGTAGATTATTCACATTGATCGATGCTAACTTCCCTTTTAATAAACCCTTTCTGAGAAATTGATATCAACATTATTTTGTTTCCTTTTCTAGTAATCCATGTAGTATTATATGTAGTATATCAAAGAATATTCTAGATGGAATAATGATATTCTCAATAAAATGTTGCGATTTGTGTATTCCAATGTAATATGGGAATCAAATATGTATCTAGTTTACCAAGACAACTAAACTATCTGGTCCATCAGGATGTGATTCCATGTATCTTATGAAAATGTATTAAAGTAGGAATTAGCTTATGGATACTAGGGTTGGGGTCACTAAGGTTGGTATTAGAGGAATATTTGTATAATCCTTATAAACTATGTATAGTGAAACATATATTTGGGAGCATTTATAATGACCCAGCCTTAAACATTACATAATCATGAATTAAATGAATAATTCACATTGAGGATCCTTTCAGGTTTAGAGTTTTAGAGAATTAGGCCATAACTATTACCTTATATCTCAAAAATTACAAGGTAGACACTTCTACTCAGTTTCCATTTTTTTCATAAAATAAAAACTCTTGAAAAAAAGAGTCATTTCTAGTCCCTTGTTTTTGACAGCATGACTTTTCCATGATTCCATCGTTGACCCTATTAATCTTTAAGTCCTGTGAAAAACATTTAAAAACATTGGATGAGTAGAAAAAGATCAGTAAGAGTTATAAAATAATGAAAGAAAACATTAGTTCATCGTTTCATACATAACATAATCACTTTAACAGAGCTCATGAAATCATAAGATTTATGAATAACACATAGAAAACATAAATCATAATGGTAACTTGTGGCATCTATATCATACTTACATTGTAGATATCACAACAATATATGGAGTTATATTTGGAATACCCATCATAGAATATTCCCAAAATCTATTTGGAGAAAAATTCACATTTACCTCCATCATGTTACTCAATGCATTGGAGAGCTATCTCGGGCTCACCCACCTTAGGATTACCATGTAACCTCCCATATACGTAAACAAAGCCCCAAAACTATAACATAATCATAACACATAAGGAAAGGAAAAATTACTACATAGCAATAGAATTATATAATTTCAAGATATTGAAAAATATATTGAAATAATAAATCCATTATCAAAACCATTTTCAATATCAAAATACGTAAAAGATTAAATGGTATTTAGTTTCCTATTAAAAACATTATGGCTTGTTAAGGAAGCCCAAGATCAAATAATACTCGCGGTGGCAGAAAGGTCATTGTCACCAAGTACATTAAAAAACACTAGTTTTGTCATTTAGAAAAATGCCTCATAGAATAAAATTTACAATGAATTGAATGAAAAGTCAAAGGATTTTATACTGTGTATAAAAGAAAGTGTGTATTAAAACAAAATATTCCTCAATGAAAAGAGATTGAGACGAAGTCCCTTACCTTATGTCCGACTAGACCCGTTTATTATTTAATCTCCAAAATAATAAACTAATGTTAATTTATACTTGATTAATAACATTTTTTAAGTTTATTATTTCATTTATATAACTTATTACCATGTTATAAACATTATGTAATCATTTTAGTTAATAACGGGCATTTTTTCCATATTTGGTACATGAGTCAAAAATGGACTTCATATAATTACATGTTGTTCGCGTGGTAAAAAGTTCATTATATCAAGAATAATATTAATGATTTAGATATCATATATATCATATATATGTAGTATATATATTTATTTATAGCAGTATATTAAATTTGGAAATAAGAAATTAAATGCACCGTTCCTGGAGACGGTAAGCCGTACGTACGCATGAACGCTACTTTCTTTTCTATTTCATATTATAATGGAATTAAAACACAATTATACATATTTATATTATAATTTACATATAATATCATATATAATATCATTAACTTCATCCTTTATACCTCCCACATATGGCATTAACGATTCATATCACTTTGAGGGGGCGGTAATCTGCACTTCTTCAAATGAAATTATCATGTTTACTCATAATGGAAACCATAAAGGCATGATATAAATGGAAAATACAGAATCATAAATAAAACATAAACATAATATATAGCATATATAAATACAGTTCCATCCTAATTTCCACCGTGATAGGCGGTAAGATATAATTGAACAATCATCATTTCGCGAGGTGTTATTTTGCTATCCATAGAAATTGTATGTTCTTTACCCATTAGATGGAGGTGTGTGTGAGTGTAGTAAGATTAATTATCATAAAAACATCCTAGTATATTGAAGATAATGGTCTTGTTATAAAATAATGTAATAAAAAGAGTTTAGGGGGCTGGAGAAGTAAAATAAAACAAATAACATAAGAGAAGATGTTACATTTAAATCAGGAAACTCCCTTTGGATTGAACCAAAAAAACTTATAAAAGTTCCTTTCCTAATTTAATGCTTCTTAAAAGAAAAATGGGATCTTGATAGATTATTTGGGAAGGGTTTGGGTGAGCAAGGGGCTTGAGAGGTGCGAGAAATGGGTTAGAGGTTATGGATTTTTAAAAGGGGGAGGAGGTGCACTTTAGGAAATTGTGAAAATATTATTTTATAATATAATGATTTTCGGTTTCTAAAGGTCCAAAACCTATTAAAGTTTAAGATATGATGTCTAATGGTCGAAATAAAACCATTAAATAAGAATTTATCAGGTTTTAGATATTATATTAATCTTTATAATATTATTTATTTAAATCCTTTATTAATGAGGTAAACACTGCATCATTGTTGTCTCATAAATAATTTTATTTATATGATGTCTAAAAATTATAAAAAAATACCATGATGTAGGAAATATATTTATATTTACAATGAATAATTATACTCTAAAATATAACTTATATAACATGATGTAAAAATTAATTTACTAAAATATATATATTTTTTCATTTTTGTCATTACTTTATGTTAATTAAAATAAAGTGTCATTATCACTCCCTTGTGGCCCCATGGGGTCCGAAAATCGACCCAAAGATGATTATGGTTGGAAATATATCATCCAATAAGATTAAGACACATTTTAGGGTAATTAAATATTATTATTATAATATTTGTTTACCCTTTTTTACCAGATTTACCCTTCAACTATGGAAAATAAAATTTTTACTATAGTAAATATTTAAAATGTATAAAAAATATAAGTTACCAATTTAAAAATATGGACCTACTGATTCAAATTATGGAATCAATTTTTCTAATTTCAAAACATAGAAGTCACAGAAACTAATTTAAAATTAATTCCTACAGTCAAAAGAAAAAGTGTGTTTTTTAAGAAATAATAACTATCAAAAGCTCGACACTTCTTTATGTCCAATTTCTAAGTGAACTTACATAAAAGGACCAAAATTAGATGAAATTGTAAAAATATAATATAATTACACTTTAAAACTAATTAAAAAGACAATATAACCATATAAATAAATAATTTTAAATTGTAGTTTTGAATTTAAATACATTATTTTCCACTATTCATAAAAAATTGAATTCTGTCAAAAAATTACAAAAAGTTTACACAATGTGAATTTTGATGTCCCAATTCTGAAGAATAATTTTATTTTGACAAAAATAACATATAAAACTGTCCAAAACTATATTTAATGAGGGTTTTCCATTAAAAGGCTGTAAATCAACCTTTTAAAGTAAATTATGCTTAAAATTAGATTTATTCACATTTTAAGCCTCTAACTTTTATTGGATAAATGTAAACACATTTAAAAAACATGTATAATCATATTCTAGTTAGTTCTGTTCATTCCTATAAAGACAACGACTAGGCATTTACAACCATATAAAATAATAATATAATATTATTATTGTCTGATGTATGATTTCAATGAAATTAAATGTTGTGTATCGAGTATGCCATCGAACATAGCGTCCCCATTAAAGTAATATAATATTTAACTAAAAAATTTTTATTAAATATAGAAAATGAATTATTCTTTATTTTGATGGGATGTTATATCCTTCCCCTGTTTTGGAAATTGAGTCCTTGCAATTTTATTCACTTATCAAATAAATGAGGGTATTTATCCCTCATAGAATTATCAGACTCCTATGTTGCCTCTTCAACCATATGGGTTTTCCATAAAACCATTACCTGGTGAATCTCCTTATTCTGCAACAGTTGCTCTCTTCGGTCAAAAATCTGGATTGGTTGTTCCTCATAAGAGAGATTCTCTTCCAATTGAACTACCTATGGACTTAAAACATGATATGGATCTGGAATATACATTATCAACATTGATACATAAAAAAGATTGTTTACATGGGATAAACATGGAGGTAGATACACTCTATAAGCAACTGATCCAACTTTCTCTAGGATTTAATTGGGTCCAATGAACCTCGGACTCTACTTATTTTTCTTACCAAAATGCATCACACTCTTCCATAGAGAAACTTTGAGAAAGACATGATCACCTACCTCAAAAGAGATATCCTTGTTCTGATTATCCACATAACTTTTTTGCATGCTCTTATCTGTTCTCATGTGCTTCTGAATCAAATGAACCTTTTCTGCCATCTCTTCTACCAATTATTGTCCCATCAGCTTCTATTCTACTTCTTCATCCCAAAAAGCTGGAGTTCGACACTGCTTTCCATATAATGCCTCAAATGGACCCATCTGTATACTGTTATTAAAATTGTTATTATAATAAAATTCAACCAAAGAAATATGTTGGTACCAACATCACTAGTAATCCAGTGGACTAACACGTTGCATATCCTCCAAGGTATGAATTGTTCGTTCTAACTGCCCATCTGATTTTGGATGAAAATCTATACTAAAATCTAATTCAGTACCCACTGACCTCTAAAGGCCTTTCAAAATGCTATAAGTAAACATGGGATCATGATCAGATACAATAGAGAGGGGAACACCATGAAACCCTACTATCTCTTTAACATAAAACAGAGAATGTTTATCTAGAGAAAAAGTATCTCAAATTGGAAGGAAATGAAATGATTAAGTTAATCGATCAATAATAACCTATATTTAATTATATCCTCGAGATGTCTTCAGTAATCCCACAATGAAGTCGAGAGATATATTTACCCATTTCCAATATGGCCCTTGTAAGGACTGAAATATCCCTTTCAGTAACTGCCACACTGCTTTAACCTTCTGAAAATTCATATACTTCACAGTGAAACCAACAATATCTATTTTCATTCCATTCCACCAGTAATACACCCGAAGATATTTGTACATCTTTGTACTTCAAGGATGAACTAAAAACATGGAACTATTAGCATCCCATTACAACTCATTACTCAATTTTGAATCACAAGGCACACATAATGTAATGGCCTGGACCTCTCCGGTCCATTAATTTGTCAAAATATGGTGTTTGAGGTGTTTCGGGAGGTCAATGTGACTTATCCCCAGATTTTTTTTCCAAATTTCCTATTTTGTGAATAGTTCCATCAGTGAACAGTTCTATCGGTAACCTCTAATAGAAACCACTCTTTCCTATTCCAATTTTCCAATTCTGTGAACAGTTCCATTATTGAATAGTTCTATCGGTAACCTCTCTTTCCTTTTCCAAATTTCCAATTCTGTGAACAGTTCCATTAGTAAAAATTGTTCTACCAGTGAGGATTCAGTGAACAGTGTTCTATCAGTGAGGATTCAGTGAACAATGTTCTATCAGTGGGGATTTAGTGAACAATGTTCTATCAGTGAAAATTTAGTGAATAGTGTTGTATCAGCGAGGATTTAGTGAAAATTTTTCTATCGGTGAGGTTTAGTGAATAGTGTTATATCATTGAGGATTTATTGAACAATGTTCTATTGGTGAGGATTTAGTGAAGAGTATTCTATCAGTGAGGTTTAGTGAATAGTGGTCTATAAGTGAGGATTCAATGAACAGTGTTCTATCTGTGAGTTTTAGTGAATAGTGTTCTAATAGTGAGGATTCAGTGAACAGTGTTCTATCATTGAAGATTTAGTGAACAATGTTCTATCAGTGAGGATTCAGTGAATAGTGTTCTATCGCTGAAAATTCAGTGAAAAGTGTTTTATCGGTGAGGATTCAGGGAAAAGTGTTCTATCGGTGAGGTTTAGTGAACAGTGTTCTATCAATGAGGATTTAGTGAATAGTGTTCTATCAGTGAGGTTTATTGAAAAGTGTTCTATCAGTGAGGATTCTGTGAACAATGTTCTATTAGTGAGGATCAATGAACAATGTTCTATTAGTGAGGATTCAGTGAACATTGTTCTATCAGTGAGGATTTAGTAAATAGTGTTCTATTAGTAAGGTTCAGTGAAAACTGTTCTATAAGTGAGGATCAGTGAACAATGTTCTATAAGTGAGGATCAGTGAACAATGTTCTATCAGTGAGGTTTTGTGAACATTTCTATCAGTGAGGTTCCATGTACTGTGTTTCCAGAATGGGGAGGTCTATCATTAACGTCTATCGGTAACCTCTAACGATAGGTGTACAGTAACGGTAGGTGCACATTAACGATAGGTCTACAGTGTTTCCAGAATGGTGAGGTCTATCGATAACCTCTATCGGTGACTTCTAACAGTAGGTGTACAGTAACTGTAGGTGTACAGTAAAGGTAGGTCTACAGTGTTTCCAGACCAGTGAGGTTCATGAACAGTGTTTCCAACTTCCTATAGTTTCACCCCTTTGGCGGTTCCTTTGACTTAAAATACATTTAAAGCCTTATTTTAAGGACTCTTAACACTGATTCAAAGACCATAAATCCTATAGTAATGATTCCTATGGATTAGGATGTTTTTACTTGTTCAAACCATGTGGGTTAATGCGATCTACTTTTAATGGGTAATTAAGCGTATCTTAAACTGTCGCCCCATTAAATCTTCAATAGGGACAAGATATCATCCTCCCTTGTTCATCTTATATGTTCTCAGCTATGAGACGCTAAACCTTTCAATCCTTCCCATAGATGTTTCACAATCAGACTTTACTCCTCGGACTGGTTCCGCTAAATTTTGATGCAACCGAGTTATATCGGTCAATCTTCAATATAAGGTTTGTTTTATAGTCATCCCTCTGGGGACCATATCCTCCTGTTTCTCCCTTCCATGTTGTAGCATGTAATCTCCATGCTTCTAATGGGATTTTTCTTGGCGTTTGGTTGGTGTTGTCGTACCGTGGCATCCTTGGGTGGATACAGTTTTCGGGAGATGAGGATCGTGACTCGTTGTGTGGATAAAGAATATGAGGAACTGTTTGTGGTAGTAGATTATTTGATTATCTTTTATTTTATGTGAAACTAAGTTGTTATCATGTTTAATCCCACCAGATGACAATGGAATTGATATAATAAATATTTTAAGTGGATAAATAAATTGATATAGATTGTATGTTATTGCCTCATGTTTTTCTAGATAGTGTGACATCTATTATTTCTTTGATTAGCTGTTCATTCTTGATGGAAATCGGTAAAGAACGTAAACCGGGATTAATTGATAATTGTTAGATAAAGATAAAGCAGCATGAAAACAAATCTGGTTCTTGTTGTAATGTTATCTTTAGAAAATTAGTATAGTAAGCATGTTTATTTATTTTTGATAACTTACATATTAGGTTTCCCAAATTTGTAACCTACGAATAAACAATTAATTAATTCAATATTGATTAATAAACTGATTATTTGATAATTCCTTAAGGGTTTATGAGTTGCCCTCTTGATTTTAAAGGGCTAAGAGCCCAATTAATGTGGGGTTTGTTTCCTAGTTCTTGGGATGTGATGTGATCCTGGATGGCTGGTATGATATGTGGGGGCATGTAGGCTTTTGGTTGTGGGAACAGATGAATCCTAGAGTGGCGAGATGCATCGGTTTATGCATGTGGGTGTCGGGGTGGACAACATGGATAATGGAATGGGATGGATGTGATTGTTGGATGCCTGGTAATTTTGATTGGTTGTTTATCTGCTTTAGTTTTCCCCACTTCTCAAGGCATCTATTCTTACTTACCCTTCTTCTGAAAGAGGTGAAGACATGCTGGGTATGCCACGTGCTTTCCGTGATTAGCTTCTCAAGGAAGGATGGGTATATGCTCCTGCTATAATCAGAAAATACTCGAAAGGTAGTACATCTACTCACCATGTTGATACCCCTTGTGTTTAGTAGCATATAATGTTTTTCTATAATGCCTGGGAATGTGGGAATGTATTTTTATAATGAATAATTGAGTAAATGGTGTTAATCCATGGTGATGGAGATGCTGGAACATAATGATGAGGTAGTAATTTTCAAAGGAACAGTTGACTTTGGGTGTTATGATAACAAAATTTAATGTGGGATTGTTCATAGTTAATTAATGTTAAAAGAATTAATTATTGTATAGTGGAACTGATAAAAAGGGAATGAAGTAATCTGAGAAGTAGCAACATGGAGTCTGAGAGATGTTAGCTGCAGTTGTGTCTACGACTATGTTTTGACCATAGTGTGGTTGTGTGATATAGTATATTCTGAACATTTTATGTTTCTATATTCTACTCCACCCTGTCAGTAAGGGCAACTGACACCTCGGTGATTCTAAGCCCCGGGGGTGTTTTCCCCAACATTATGGGGGGAGGATGGATGGCTGACTACCCCCTTTGGCCCCGCTCACTTCTCTTGGTAGTTACTGGTGCTGGAAAGAACATTGGTTAGTTTTCCCCATATATGTGTGTAGAGGGTTGTAATGGATTGTGGTTATTCATACACACATATATTCTGGATGATGTTTTCCATGGACTAGTATAGGTGTAACGTGTATAGGCTGTGATGGCTTGAGGATCCTTACTCGGTGAATGGGTTGTAATGGCTTCAGGTATAATACCTGATGTATGAAACACATTATGCGAGTTGTGGTGGCTCTCAGAAAATACCTTATTACTTTGGTGTGTGGATGTGGTGGTTTTGGTGCACGAGGTGCAGATTTTGGTGCATCACCCTTGTGTCTGTGAGCAAGCCTTTGTGGAGAGAGATGCTGAGGACGTGCGATTTTGGGGAAAAGCGGAAAAACATTGGTGAAGTAGTAGAGGGGTAACCGTGATATTATTTATTATATGTTATATTATTGTATGCATTACATGGTGAGACTATCCATGGTGAGGTTGGGAACTTAGTATACCTGTTTAGGTGACGAATTAGTTTCACTTGTTGTTCACTGTGATTTAGCATACTTTCTTTACATTTGCACAAGAGGCTTCGAGGAGGATCCTATTGAGAGTACTATTATACTCACCCTATGTATATAAAAACTGTTTTATAGGTCACTTGGAGATGTCTGGAGATCCAGGTGGTTTCTACTAGCTTGGGGTTGCAGGTGTTTTTTAGGCCTGTGGTTGTTGGTGTTCTACTTTCTTTTGGGTACTTTCAGTCTTTCCCCTAAAAGTTGTAGTAATACTACATGAAATTTCATATGTGTACTTGGGTTTTTGTTTATATTGCAGTCTGATTTGGAGTTGATTGGTGTCCATCTTATCTCTCTATTCTTCATGTGTTCTCTTAGAGGTTATTGCCTTCCATTTTTGTGTATGTTACTATACCCTCGGTCCTAGTCTCCATCTCGGGGCCTACTGGAGGTGGGACATGGGGTTCATTATCTCCCTTCATAGATTTCCGGCCCTAGAGGGGTACACATTGTGGGGAGGGGGTCATGACATAGTGGTATCAGAGCTCTGGTTGAGGGATAAGATAGAGTTTGGAGTTAGGCACATGTGAGGTTGCATGGGTTTGTAGGGAAACAATGTCATTCCTATTTAAAAAGTGAGGTAAACACTAGGGACCAGCTGAGAAATAGGCATTTAGGGCCCCATATGATCTGATGTATGGACCTTTAAGTTTACAATGGATACTAAAGAAGGTGATACTAGTTGTAGGGTAGAGACCTAGGAAAGGATCATGCATTATTCATCTTTGTTCCTATGTTTGAATAGGTAGACCTTGGGATAGGTTAACCTAAAATGAATAAAAAAGAAAAATTAATTAATTAATGTTGTGTCTTCCATATTCTAGTTTTAGGAACTCTAACAGTTTTTATTTTACAGGTATGGCTCCAAGTTGATGTCCTCATCAGGTTTGCATAGAAAATTTCTAGCAGGCTATTCCAGAAGATCACCGCAGGTTAGAGGTTGACGACGATGACACTTGGATGAAGACCCTCCAAGAGTTTCAGTGCCAGAGTCTGCAGAAGTATAAGGGATCTATTTCAGATGAAGTCATGGAAGACTGGTTAGAGGAGGTCGAGATCAGCTTCAGTTCGATTTATGCTCATTAGGATCACTGGGTGTCCATAGTTGTGACGATACTGTGTGGAGAAGAAAGGCAGTGGTGGTTCTTCTTCCTCGAGGATTGTGAGGAGTCAGTGATCTCATGAGAGGAGTTTAGAGACAGGTTTAGAGTTGACTTTATTTCTTCGACTACGAAGGCATCAACTCTCCAAGAGCTTCTTAACCTTTGACAGGGGACCTACAGTGATCGAGAGTTTGGAATCCATTTCAGGAGCCTTTTACGATATTCTACGGAATTGTTACCAGATGAGGAGGTCAGGGTGAGGCATTTTTAGGAGGCTTTGTGTCTAGAGATCCAGCACCAGGTCACTCCATTTATGCTGAAAACTTATCTTGAGGTGCTGGAGAGGGATGAGGTTGTTGAGAGGACTTTGTCCATGAAAGGATCATCACAAGAGGGGAATCGGCCTAATTCTTTATGAAGTAGAGTTGTGTCCTGGGGTTCTTGGTTTCTAGGTCAGAAGAGTTTCTGTTCATCTGAGGGTAGGTCCCAGCCCTAAAAATCTCATTTCTCCAGAGGTGGCAACTCTCAGGACTATTCCAAGGGATCATGCGCTTTTTTTCTTGTAGTGTCGGTGGTCATCAGCAGTGGGAGTGACCGACCTTTTAGAGTGGTCATCATGCACCAGAAGCTACGCTCCAGGTTCCTCCATTGGGTTAGTTCTATCTGAGGTAGTAGCAGCTGTTTTCACTAACAATAGATCAACAGAGGGTAGATGGGGAAAGAAGAGTACAACCACATGATACTCATCATCCTCAGAGAGTAGAGTGCGGTCATGGTGGTGGTCATCATCAGGGTTAGAGAGGCCATGTAGGAGGTTGTGGTCAGCTTAATGCTCTATAGTTTCCTTCTCCCGGCGAGCCAAATGTCTTTCGAGGTCCCCTTTTCTTGTTTTCTACCTTGGTGTATTCCTTGTTTGATTCAGGAGCCACACACCCCTTCATATCACCTACCCTTGTCCATGATTTAGGAATTTAGGTATAGAGGCTTCCAGTTCCCTTGCTGTTGACTACGCCAGTTGGAGGATTATATGACTTATTTTAAGTATGTAGAGACTGTGAGATAGTGTTGGGGAAACACTGCTCTTGGGGATATTTCCTATGTTTACGAATACAACCATATGATGTCATCCTCAGCATGGATTGGCCGTATTCAGTTCTAGACATCATGGATTTCTTTTGAAAGAAGGTCATTTTCATTGGGGCGGATGGAGAGCCAGTGTTATTTTTGGTGAGCAAGACCCTTAGATGTGTCATAGGCGCATTCCATCCTTATCATCCATGATGGGTAAGATGATGCCGAGTTCATCAGAGGTTCAACAGTTGGCATTTCCTAGGGTCGTAGAGGACTACCCTGATGTATTTCCATAAGAGGTTGTAGCATTACCCCCTCGATGAGAGATCGTGTTTGGGATCAAGCTACAGCCAGGAGCGTCTTCTATCTCTATGTATCTATATAGTATGGCCCCTTTTGAGTTTTGAGAGCTACGTATAAATCTTGATGGTCTATTACAGTGGGGTTTTGTTCGGTCAAGTGTGTCAACATGGGGTGCACCAGTTTTGTTCATGAAGAAGGCCGATGACAGTTTGTGGCTGTGTGTCGAATATCGTCACTTTAACAAAGTGACCATAAAGAATCACTATCATATTCCACAAATTAATGATTTATTCGATCATCCGAAAGGTGATAGTTGGTTCTCAAAGATCGACTTGCGGTCGGGATATCATCAGATGCTTGTGAAGGTTGAGGATATCCCAAAGACTGCTTTCCAATATCATCATTGGCATTATTAGTTCGTTGTAATGCCATTTGGAGTGATGAATGATCCAACTGTATTCATGGGATTGATGAATGTTGTGATTCGTGAGTTCCTGGACAAGTTCATGGTAGTTTTCATCGACGAAATCCTTATGTTCTCCACATCTAAAGAGGAGCATGCAGAGCATCTATAAGCCATTTTGTGAGTTCTTCACCAACATCAACTGTTCAAGAAGTTGTCGAGGTGCGAGTTTTGGTATTGTGAAGTCTATTTCTTTGGGAATTTTGTGTCCCAACAGGGATTAAGAGTGGATCAATTGAATATAGAAGCAGTTTTGTCTTGGGAATCCCCCATGACAGTGTTAGAGGTGTGAAGTTTCCTTGGTCTCGTAGGCTACAACATGAGGTTCGTAGCGGATTTCTCCTGAGTTGCGACTCTGCCGACAGCTTTGACTAGGAAGGATCATGCATTCATATGGACTGTTCAATGTCAGGCAGCTTTCGTGTATCAAAAGGAGAAGTTAGTAATTGCTCCAGTCCTTTGTCTTCCAGCTGAGGGAGTTCAGTTTGATGATTAATGCGATGCTTCATATCTGGGGTTAGGTTGCGTTCTCATGCAACTGAGGTTAGTTGTTTCTTATAGTTCTTGGCAGTTGCGTCCCAATTAATGCAACTATGCCGCCCATGATATTGATTTGGAATTTGTGGTTTTTTCTTTGAAGTTGTGGAGACATTACCTCATTGGTGAGCGCTTTGTGGTTTTCACCGATCATAAGAGTTTGAGGTATGTTTTCTCTTAGTGTGAGTTGAAATTATGACAGCATCAGTGGATGGAGTTCTTGCAGGAATACGACATCGAAATATTTTATACACCTGGAAAAGGGAATGTTGTAGCTGATGTGTTTAGCCGAAAGTCACTTAGTGATGTTGTGTGTGACTCCGGTGATTACTGGAGAGTAATGGAAGAACTATCAGCATTGCAACTTGATATGGAAGAAGTAGGGGGTATAGTTTGTCTTTTTCAGATGATGGTACATTCATCCCTGATGCAGAAAGTGGAAGAGTCCCAGTTGGTAGATCTAGAGGTAGAGGTTTGGAGAGATTGAGTTGTTTATGGTGAGGCCCCTGATGGTTCGTCGGAGGATGAACAACACCGAGTGTTGTATCATTCAAGGCTTTTTGTTCCCTTGACGAAGTTTGAGATAGTTCTCAGAGAGTTCCATAGTTCGCCTTTAGTAGTACATCATGGCATGACAATGATGTACCGATCCTTGAGGATTCGTTTTTGGTGGCCTAGGCTGAAGAGTGCGGTTGCAGAGTTTGTGTATCGATGTTTAGTCTTCCAGAAGGTTATGGTCGAACACCATATTCCAGGTAGTCTTCTCCATCCATTAGATATTCCTTTGTAGAACTGGGAGGACATCTCAATGAACTTTTTTACTGGTTTACCTTGAGCTCCGAGAGGACATGAAGGTATTTGGGTGGTAGAGGCTCATTTAACAAAATTGTCCCACTTCATAGTAATCAAGGAGTCAAGCTTAGTGGATGTTTTGTCGAGCTAGTATCTAGAGGCGGTGGTGAGACTTCATGGAGTCCCTATGATGATCATTTCTGATCGAGATCCTCGATTTACCTCCAGGGTGTGGAGAGGTCTCCAACATGATTTTGGTTCTCAATTGTTCCTTATCACTTATTTTTATCCTCAAACAGATGGTCCGACAGAGAGAACTATCCAGACTCTTGAAGACATGTTACACTCTTGTGTTATTGATTTTGGAGGCTCAAGGGTAAGGAACTTACCCTTGATGGAGTTCACATAAAACAATAGTTTTCACTCCACCATCGATATGAAACCATTTAATTCCTTGTATGGTTGACCATGTCGTTCTTCGTTGTGCTGGACTAGGGTCATAGAGTCATAAAATTCTCAGACCGGAACTATTGCAGAATACAATAGAGATGGTTCAGGAGATTTTTGAGAGGATGAAGATAGAGCAAGATCATCAGAAATCATATGCGTATCAAATAAGGAGGCCCTTAGAGTTTAATTTTGGTGATCATGTGTTTCTAAAGGTGACTCCTCGTCGTGGGTAGCGAAGGTTTGGTCGTGGAAGTCAGATTTCTCCCCGTCTTGTTGGGAATTTCGATGTGTTAGCTCATTTTGGAGTTGTGGCTTATTGAGTAGTAATTCCCCCACAAATGAGTTGGATACATGATATTTTCCATGTATCACAGCTCCGTCATTATCTTCATGATGACTCTCACATCATCAATTGGGGAGAGATCGATGTTGATGATGATAAATCCTTTGAGAAGAAACCTGTATAGATCCAAGACTACAAGGAGAAGGTGTTGTGCGGGGATTCTATCCTCTTATTTCATGTCTTGTGGCGGCATAGTGGAATGGAGGAGTGTACCTGGGAATGTGAATCACAGATATGTGCTCAGTACCTAGAGTTGTTTGATGTTTAACTCTTTTCATGTAACAATGTTCCCATTGTTGTTTGACCTTTCATGTTTTATTTATAAATTTCTTTTGTTTCTTTTGTGGCTTGCTCTCTTTTGAGAGGTGTCTCGATGGGTGGTTAGTTGGACCCCCTTTCTTTTTTTGTCTCTTTGGGTTGGTTTTGATTTCTCAAGGATGAGAATGTTTTGAGAGTTATCTGATGCAATGGATCGGACCTCTCCAGTCCATTACTTTATGAAAATATGGTGTTTTAGGAGTTCTGGGAGGTCAAGGTGACTTATCCCCAGTAATTTGTTTCCAAATTTCCTATTATGTGAACAATAACATCAGTGAACAGTTCTATCGGTAACCTCTAATGGTAACCTCTCTTTCCTTTTCCAAATTTCGAATTCTGTGATTACTTCCATCACTGAACAGTTCTATCAGTAACCTCTATTGGTAACCCCTCTTTCCTTTTCTAAATTTCCAATTTTGTGAACAGTTATATCAGTGAATAATGTACTATTAGTAAGGCTCAGTGATCAATGTTATATCAGTGAGGATTCAGTGAAAGGTGTTATATCAGTGAGATTTAATGGACAATATTCTTTCAGTAAGGATTCAGTGAACTATGTTCTATCAGACATGATTCAGGGAACAATTTTCTATTGGTGAGGTTTATTGAACAGTGTTCTATCATTGAGGATTCAGTGAACAGTGTTCTATAGGTGAGGATTCATTGAAAAGTGTTCGATCAGTGAGGTTTAGTGAACAGTGATCTATTAGTGAGGATTTAGTGAACAATGTTCTATTAGTGAGGTTCAGTGAAAAGTGTTCTATCAGCGAGGATTCAGTGAACAATGTTATATCAGTAAGGGTTCACTGAAAAGTGTTCTATCAGTGAGGATTTAGTGAACACTATTCTATCAGTGAGGATTCAGTGAACATTGTTCTATTGGTGTGGATTCATTTAATAGTTTTATATCGGTGAGGTTCAGTGAACAGTGTTCTATCTGTGAGGATTCAGTGAACAATGTTCTATCACTAAGGTTTAGTGAACACTGTTCTATCAGTGAGGATTCATTGAATAGTGTTCTATCAGTGAGGATTCAGTGAAAAATGTTCTATCAGTGAGGTTCCGTGAATAGTGTTCTATCAGTGAGGATTCAGTGAACAGTGTTGTATCAGTGAGGTCCAGTGAACAATGTTTTATCAGGGAGGATTTATTGAACAATGCTCTATCAGTGTGGTTCAGTGAACAGTGTTCTATTAGTGAGGTTCAATGAACAATGTTCTATTAGCGAGGTTTTGTGAACAGTTCTATCAGAGAGTTTCTATGAATAGTTTTTCCAGAACGGTGAGGTCTATCAGTAACCTCTATTAGTAATCGTTAACGGTAGGTGTACAGTAACAGTAGGTGTATAGTAACAGTAGGTCTACAGTGTTTCCAAAATGGTGAGTTCTATCGCTAACCTCTATCGGTGACCTCTGACAGTAGGTGTACAGTAACGGTAGGTGTACCGTAACGGTAGGTGTATAGTAATGGTAGGTCTACAGTGATTCCAGATGAGTGAGGTTCATGAACTGTGTTTCTAGCTTCCTTCAGATTCACCCCTTTGAAATTTACTTTGACGTAAAATACATTTAACGCCTTATTTTAAGGACTCTTAAGGTAGATTCAAAGAACATAAATCCAATATTAATTATTCATGTGGATCGGGATGTTTTTACTTGGTCAAACCGCGTCGGTAAATGCGATCTGTTTTTAATGGATAATTAAGCGTATCTTAAACCATCACCCCATTAAATCTTCAAAAGGGACAAGATATCATCCTCCCTTTTCTTCCACTTTTTTCTCACGTATGAGACTCTATAAAATTAAAATCCTTCCCGTAGGAGTTTCACAATTAATCTTTACTCCTTGGATTAGTTCTGCTCTATTTTGATGCAACAGAGCTATATCGGTCAATCATCGATATAAGGTATGTTTTATAGTCATTTCTTTGGTGATAAAATCCTCCTGTTTCTCATTTCCATGTTATAGCATGTAATCTCCCTGATTCTAATGGGGTTTTTATTGGGATTTGGTTGGTCCTATCGTACCAGGGCATCCTCGGGTGGATGTAGTTGTCGCGAGAGGAGGATCGTGACCCGTTGAGTGGATAAAGAACGCGAGGATCTGTTTGAGGTAGGGGATTCATTACTTCTCTTTTCTTTTATGTTAAACTGTATTGTTAGCATGTTTAATCCCACCGGATGACAATGTAATTAACATAATAAATATTTTAACCAGATAAATAAATAGATATCGATCATATGTTATTGCCTCATGTTTTTCTAGATAGTGTGATATCAATGCATTATTTGATTAGATGTTTGTTCTTGATGTAAATTGGTAAAGAACGTAAATCAGGATTAATTCATAATTATTGGATAAAGATAAAGAGGCATGAAAATGAAATTGGTTCTTGTTGTTGTTGATGTTTATCAAATTAGTTCCATAAGAATGTTTATTTATTTGTGATAACTTACTGATTAGGTTTCCCAAATTTGGAACCTACGAATAACAAATATGTTAATTCAATATGGATTAATGAACCGATTGTTTGATAATTCCTTAAGGGGTTCTGAGTTACCCTCTTTATTGTTAAAGGGCCAAGAGCGCCATTAATGTGGTGTTTGTATCCTATTTCTTGTGATGTGATGTGATCCTGGATGGCTGTTTTGATATGTGGGGGAATGAAGGCTTTTGGTTGTGGTAGTAGATGAAGCCTAGAGTGGGGAGATGCATCAGTTTATGTATGTTGGTGTTAGGGAGGACATTAGGGATGATGGAATGGGATGAATGTGATTGTTGGATGCTTGGTAATTTTGATGATTTGTTTATCTGAATTACTTTTACCCACTAATCAAGGAATCTGGTCTTACTTACCCTTCTTCCAAAAGAGGCAAAGACACTTAGGGAATGCCACATGATTTCCATTTTTAGTTTCTCAAGTAAGGATGGGTATATGCTATTTCTATCAGCAGCAAAGACTCGACCGGTTGTACTTCTACTCACCGTGTTGATCCCCCTTCTGTTTAGTAGCATATAATATTTTTCTATAATGCCTGGAAATGTGGGAAAGTATTTCTATAATGAATAATTGAATAAATGGTGTTAACCCATGGGGATGGAGATGTTGGAACATAATGATGAGGTTGTAATTTTTGAAAGAATAGTTGATATTGGGTGTGATACTAATGAAATTTAATGTGGGATTTTTCATAGTTAATTAATGTTTAATGAATTAATTAACATAGATTGGAACTAATAAAAATGGAATTAAGTAATCTAATAAAGCTCATTAAATGGTTTTGTGCTTAGAGGATACCTAGTCTTAGATGTAGCAGCCCAGAGTCTGAGAGACGTTAGCTGCCGTTGTGTCTAAGATTGGGTTATTCCCATAGTGTGGTTGTGAGTTATAGTATATTCTGTAATTTTTTTGTTTCTATACGCTACTCCACCCTGTCAGTAAGGGAAACTGACACCTCGGGGATTCTGAGCCTCGGGGGGTGTTTTAACCAACATTCTGGCGTGAGGATGGATTACTGACTGCCCCCTTTGGCCCCACACTCTTCTCTTGGTAGTTACTGGTGATGGTAGGCACATTGGCTAGTTTTCTCCATATATGTGTGTAGAGGGCTGTAATTGATTGTGGTTGTTCACACACATATATTCTGGATATAGTTTTCTATGCAGTACTATAGGTGTAACGTGTATAGGCTGTGATGGCTTGAGGATCCTTACTCGGTGTATGGCCTGTAATGGATTGAGGTATAATACCTGATGCACGATACACATTATGCGAGTTGTGGTGGCTCCTAGAATATACCTGGTTACATTGGTGTATAGATGTTGTGGTTTTGTTGCACGAGATGTATATTGTGGTGCTTCGCCCAGGTGTCAGCGAGAAAGCATTTTTGGGGAGAGATGCTCAGGACGTGCGACGTTGGGGCAAATTGGAAAACTAGTGGGGAAGTAGTAGCAGGGTTCCTTGATATTTTTTATTATATGACACATTCATGTATGTGTAACTTGGTGAGAGTAGCCATGGTGAGGTTGGGAAATTAGTATAATTGTTTAGGTGATGAGTTAGTTTAACTTTTTTCCCACTGTGCATTAGCACACTTTTTTACTTTTGCATGAGAGGCTTCAGGGAGGATCCTACTGAGTATAATGTTATACTCAACCTATATATTTACAAACTGTTTTTAGGTCACTTGGAGAAGGTTGGAGATCAAGCTGGTTTCTGCAAGCTTGGGGTTGCAGGAGATGTTCAGGATTTTTATTGCTGCTGTTTTACTTTATTTTGGGTACTTGCAGTCTTTCCCCTTTTAGTTGAAGTACTTCTGCATGAAATTTCATATGTGTACATGGGATTTCGTTTATATTGCAGTCTGAGTTGGATTTGATTGGTGTCCATATTATCTCTCTCTTCTTCTTGTGTTCTCTTTGACAGTAATGCGTCAAATATTTTTGTGTGTTACTATACCCACAGTGCTAGTTGCCAACCCGGGGCCTACTGGAGGCGGGACTCGGGGGTCATTATCTCCCTTATCATATTGCCAACCCAAGAGGGGTACACTTTGTGGGGAGGGGTTCATGACACATAATCTCTTTACAAATATCAAAACACATTCATTATCAATGTTAAATTTAGGCAACTTAACCTTCTGAGCCAACTCTACATTTTTCTGCAACTCACTATCTTCCTTTTGAGCTTGCTTTATTCTTTCTGATGGACATGATTTCACTAATACCTGAAACAAAACCAAAGAATTTATTACACCAAAAACTTCTATGCCAAAGTTCATCAAATTAAAAACCAAAGGATCTCATTCCAATCGTAGCATGGTCAATGAAGCATTACTTTTTCGACTCAAAGCATTAGCTACTTTATTTTCCTTTCTTGGATGATATTGAATTGTGCAATCATTATCCTTGATTAATTTCATCCATCTCATATTTCTCATGTTAAATTATTTATAAGTGAACTTTTAACTTTTGGGGTCAATATATATTTCATATTTTACTTCATACAGATGATGCCTCCATATTTTTAAAGCAAAACTAAAATAGCTAATTCCCAAAAATGTAAAGGTTAATTGAACTCATGAGGTTTCAACTGACGCAAAGCATATGAAATTACCTGATCATTCGGTATAAGGACACAACCATATCCTGTCAACGAAGCATCACTGTAAATTACAAACTCACCATTTCTAGAAGGTAATGCCAAAACTGGAGAATTCACCAATCTTATTTTCAATTCCTAAAAAAATCATTACATTCTTTTGTCAAAACTATCTAAACATCTTTTCAAGTTAACTTAGTCATTGAACTAGCTAACTGGGAAAAATGTTCTACAAAAATTTGGTAATAACCTCCCAAACCAAGAAAACTACAATTCTCAGTTATATTTGTGGGTCTTGGCTATTTTTCAACAACTTTTGTTTTAGTAGGATCAATAGTTATACCATTTTTTGAGATGAGGTGACCAATGAATGAAATTTTATGTAACCAAAACTCACACATGCTGATTTTCCCAAATAGTTTTGTTTATTTTAAGGTTTTTAGGACAACCCTTAAATGAATTTCATGTTCCTATTTATTTTTGAAATAATCCAAAATATCTTCAATGAAAACTACCACAAACTTATCCAAGAAATCAAAAAAGAGTTTATTTATAAGATCCACAAATACAGTACGTTCATTGGTTAAACGGTAGCGTATAACTACAAATTCATAATGGCAATATCTAGTATGAATCATGGTCTTCAAGAATGTATACATACATTAGTTACAACTAATGGTACCACATCCTCACGTCAATCTTCCAAAAATACGGAGCTCCATGGAGCTGATCAAACAAATCTTCGATATGAGGAAAATGATACTTTTTCTTAACAGTGATGTGATTCAATACACTATAATAAATGAAATGTCTCATTGAACCATATTTCTTTTTAACAAATAAGACTGGATGTAATAAGACGAGACTTTATAAGATATATTCTTTTTAATTTCTTTCATATCATCTGTTGTACGATACACCAAGATTATCTTGCACTATACGCAACACAGTATTAGCTTTCAGTATACACAATATTATTCTTGGATTGTGTTACACACAATTTCAAGTTTGTTTGATAGTTGTTATTCTACTCAACATTGAGGGTGTATGAATATATATATATATATATTCAATGTATAAATGAAATATGGTTGTATTTTGTTATACTCAACAACAAAGGAGTCTTGCACTACACGCAACTGTGATTTGGCTTGCGTTACCTTCCTTGATAGCGTGTGTTGTATGCAATACCGGAGTTCACTAAACAACAATATATGGTCATAATATTATCACGAACTAGCCGTTATGAATAGTAATAACTAAATTTTTAATTTTAAAATATTATTATTCATATTATACATTTTCTAGAACATAGTATGAGAACAAAATAAATTTTTCGGGTAAAATAAGTATTTTTAAAAAAAATGCAGTTTTTCCGCCTTTTGATAGCGCACCCACATTAAATCTAGTTTTTGACATGTTTATAAGTTCAATTTTTACAAAATAAATTTATATTTTTGAATCAATATATAAAAATTTACATTTGATAATGTTTTATATTTTTCTGATAACTTTCATATTTTAATGAATAGTAAAAACAAGCTATATTTTAATTAAAAATAACTTTTTTCCTCGTAATAATTTATATGGTTAAATTATAATATTGAATAGTTTTAAAGTATAAATAGAATTTATTTTTACCATTTAATATAATTTATGTCATTAGCATTGATTTTACCTTGAATTCATAGGTTAAATCAATTCAATCTTTTGCAATGTTTTAAACAAAAACCCAATTTCATTCGACAACGAGATTAGTTTTAAATTAATTACTACAGCTTATGTGTTTTGAATTTTGGAAAATGTGTTCCATATTTGGAATCAGTGGGTCCAAATTATGTTAATAGGCTACTTTTTATTTTTGGGCATTATGAATAGTAACTACGGTAAATTTTATTTACCATAGTTAAAGGTAAATCATGTAATTAAGGGTAAATATAATATTATAAAATTACCCTGACACCTAAAAAATCTTATTGGATGACTAAAAGTTGACCCATATCACCCGAGGGTCTGATTAGATTAATTTAATTGACTTTTTTCCATGAAAATAATTTAATTATTATTAAAATCAAAGAAAGTGACAACATGTCACTTTCTTAATTCTTATAATTATAGTAATTTTTATTTGGTGATAAACTTTTTGATACATATAAAATGAATAGTCTCAAAAAATATAATACAATTATCTATATCATATGAATTTATTTAGAATTTTTAGGTATTAAATAATTTTCATTAATTATGAAACAATAGTGATGTTGAAATTATTTTATTAATTAAAATATCAAATAAATTGTTTTAAAAATATTAAAATAAATATTATATGAACTATTTAATGTACTCCACTAATTTTCTAGATAAATATGACATGTTATGAGTCTATTAAATCATTTAGTTCAAACATATCTTCTGTATACGTTTTATTTAAATTCAAATAAACGAATAGTGTCAAAATTGAAACTATTGTTATTTTATAAAAATAACATATTATAAAATTGTTTAAAAATCACAAAATTAATTAATAATTATAAATTTAAATTTATATAGTCTAAAATGTTATAAATTATCCAATTATGGACAATTCATAACAAATAAGTAATTATTCATAATAATTTAAAATTTATAATGTTATTACCACAAATAAACATAAATTGATTAAATAAGGATAATTCAAGTTTATAATATTTAAAATAAAATCATAACATGTCTAAATTTTATTTTATGATGAGATTAAAACCCTATCTTATCTAATATTTGGATTTGATTCATTTTGGAAGTTTTTATTTTGGGTTTGGATTTAATATAAATTAATATTTTCTTATATTTCCAAAGGCGCCCTCTCCTCCCTTATAAAAGAGCACCTCCTCCCTCCCCTCCTCACACCAATTTGAGCCTTCATGCTCAAAAAAACCCTTCCAATTTAACATCCCCACTTCTTTAGAAACCTACTAGAGGTACTTTTCTTCTCAAAAGAGAAAATCTATTGCCCTTAGCGAATGTTTAAAGGAGGCACTTCGAGAAAGAGGTAATACCTTCTACCATTTTCTTCATGTTACATTTTTCTTCTACTACCTCTTCATTAGTTGTTTCATTTTGAAGTAATAACATCAGTATTCCTCATATACTGATATGTTATTATAAATATGAAACAACCCTATTTCACTTTCTATCCGTCCTACAGAAAACAAAATCACTGCACGTGCGTACGTACAGAATACCATCTCCACACCATGGTGTAATCTATTTTTCCACCAACACCTTACATGGATCGGTATAATGGTGTAAAGAATAAATATATATGGTTATTATAACATCATACTTATTCTGATATATTATTCCATCCACTCCAATTCTATTCAATAATTATGGGAATGATACCATCGCTCGTGCGTACGTACGGACTACCGTCTCCACAACACGATGAGATTCTTTCTCCATGTTAACCATACATGAATGATCATAATGTTTATATAATGAATAATAATGAAATATATGAAACAATAATTCTATTGTATTTATATATATATATATGTGTATGTCATCTATTTAGTTTCATTCAATGCAATAAGGAAACGAAAACAACGTTCATGCATACATACGACCTACCGTCTCCATGAACTGTGTATTTCATTCCTTTTATCGATCTATAATATATATGTATATAATGAATATATATTATATATAAATCATGTATTACATTTTTTAATTATTTAAATCCTGATATAAGAAATAATATCAAGAACGACAAGTCGAAACACATACGATAAATGAAATGATTGTACCCAAAACGCTACTTTAACATGGAATTTAAAAAAGAACGGGTAATATAAAGTCCTAAGTGAAACATATATGATATCATAAAAATTAGTATTATTATGTAATAAGTCACTGAAATTATTTAAATCATTATATAGGAGGTTCGGATCTATAAGAAGCATATCAGAACTATGGTATGGGATAATTATTCCAATCTCATTCTTATCTGAGATTGTTTACTCGTAAGTATTTACTGGGGGTTATGTTTATTATCCATGTCCATATACCCTCAAAATGATTTAATAAAATTTGTACATTACTTCCATGTATTTTTAAGACATTCTTACCCTTTTCTTACTTTTACCACATCGTATGGACAGAATCTTTCTTTTGTTTACCATACGAGGTACTTTTTGACTTTTCTGACAAAAGTACGAGGAAATTGTTATTTTTTTCTTATACAGTGTGAACAGATTTTTACGGTTTTATAAAGCCTTATCTTCATGAAGCATCCTCCAAAAAATTTCATGACTATTTTCCACAAAATCTTTTTCTTTTAAAATTGCATGATGGTTTGTGAAAGGAAATTGATTTTGAAGAAGAAAGGATATTTTCCTCAAGATTTAATTTCAAATGTTTTATCAAAACCATTTTCCATATAAGAAGACATTATTTCATATGTGGATGTTTCAAGTATCATGTATCTATGTTTTACATGGTTTCACTTTACTTATAATGAAATGATATCCATTTCTTTTTTATGGATTATGTAATGATGGGATGATGTTTATCAAACCCATTTTATTCGTTGGGTTATTATGAATGATGTATGTTTATTTTGTGGAAGAAGTAAGAATGACTTCATTATGAGATGGGTGGGACCTATATCTCCCTCCAATGCATTGAGTATAGATTTATATCTTATGAGATAGACATGGACGGAAAGGTAAGTTAATCCGGATCAGTGTTACAGGACTGAATCAAGGAGTGAACTCGATTCAGAAAGGGACTTTGTCCACTAAGATGGTCTTGGCAGCAATGCCTTGGCTACTATGGAAATCATAACATGTGCTGAATGGTTTCCACAAATACATGTTTTATCCCCATTATATTTTATCATGGTTTATGTTCCATTATGATATATGCCTTATGTACATCCACGATTTATGTCTTTGCTCAAGATTTTAATGTTTAAATTTCATTTTCATGTTTTTTCTTTCAAATGTTTAAGGATTTTTTTTATGTTTTTTATGTTTTCCCTTACTGAGAATTTGAGCTCACCCTTTTTATGTTTTATTTTCCCTAAGAAATAAAGAAATTTTTTAGGTAAGGAAACAAGAAGGGGAAGATCGATATGGGAGTTGTTGAGGATCTTTAACCAATATTAGAAGATTATGTTCCAAGTTTACAAAGTCACTAAACTATGACGGTACTTTGGTGTCTGTTTTTGTTATGTATTATGTATTCCGAAAAAGTAATGTTATAAGGCCCTGGCCTTAAAGATTAATTAATATTGAATTAAATGAATAATTCACGTTGAGGATCTTTTCAGGTTTAGAGTTTTAGAGAATTAGAACATAACTATTACATCTCAAAAGATTACAAAGTAGTCACATCTACTAAGTTTCCATAATAAAAAAAACTCTTAAAAGAAACATGTCTAGTTCCATGTTTTATATAGCATGAAATTCCCTTGATCCCATCCTTGACCTTATTCCACATTAAGTCCTGTGAAAAACATTTCAAAAAACTTGGGGTGAGCATAAAAAGCTCAGTAAGGGATACACAAAGTATGAAAACTGTTAGTTTTTCAAACATCAAGTAAACCATGTATACTCTATCAAAGTAATACCTTCACCTTCATGAAGTAGTAAAAACTCTTCACTGAATAAAGTATCATTACATACCTTTTTGTAACCAAAGGATTACCATAAAACCCATATAAAGAACACATAACATATATAAAGGTAACTTGGGACATAAACATACTTATGTGGAATAACCATACAGTCGACTTCTACGCATATCACTTAATGGAATAGCCATACGGCCAATTTCCATACATACTTAATGGAATAGCCATACGGCCGACTTCCATACCCAATGCATTGGAGGTTATAACGTAACCACCCGTCCTGGTATTCATGGCACCACCCGTCATATGGTTTATCACATAACCACCTGTCAAATGTCCAAGTACCAATATAAAATCATAAAAAATAAAACCAATATAAAGGAATGATAACATTTCCACATTTCAATCACAATATATAATAATATAATCCTTTATCAAAACCATTTTCAATACCAAAATACATAAAAGAGTATATGGTATTTATTTCATTTTAAAAACATTACGGCTTGTTGAGGAAGCCAAAGACCAAATAATACTCGCAGCGGCGGAAAAGGTCATTGTCACTGCGTACGTTAAAAAAAATTCCTTTTTTTCATTTAGTAAAATGCTTCGTAGAAAAATAATCCTTTTGTATAAAAGTAAAAGTCAAAGGGGTTTATACACCATATAAAATAAAGTTGTGTATAAAACGAAATATGCCTCAATGAAAGGAGATTGAGACGAAGTCCCTTACCTCGGGTCTGACTTGACTCGATCGTTCTATAACATCCTGAATAATAATCTTGAGTTAATTTATACTTGTTTAAGAACCTTTTTAAAGTTCATTATTCCTTTTATATCACTTATTGACATGTTATAAACATAATGTAACCATTTAAGATAATAATGTTTGTTTTGTCAATATTTGGTTCTTAGTCGAAAGTGGACTTCTTACAATTACATGTTGTTCGTGTGGTCAAAGGTTCTTTATATCCAGAATGACATTCCAGATTTGGATATCATATATATCATATATATCCAGCATATGCATGTATTTATAATATTACATAATCATTTAGAGGTAAGAAATGAAATGCACCGTTCATGGAGACGGTAAGCCGTACGTACGCATGAACGCTACTTTCATTTCTATTTCATATTTTATAGAATGGAATCATAATGATATAAGAGTATATTATAAATCCAGTATAATAACATATATAATATCATTAACTTTATCCTTTACACATCCCACATATGGTATTAACGAATCAAATCACTTTCAGGGGGTGGTAGTCCGCATTTCCTACAATGAAGATATCGTGTTTACCCGTAATGGAAATAATAATTGTATTCCATAAATGAAAAATACAGAAGCTTAAGGAAAGAATAAACAAATTATATATCATATATAAAAATAGTGACATCATAATGGCCACCTATGAAGGTGTTAAATGAGTATTGAACAATCATCGTTTCGGGAGGCAGAATTTCGCCATCCACGGAAACCGTATGTTCTTTAACCATTTTATGTAGTTGTGTGAGAGTGTAGCTAGAATAAATCTTATAACAACATCCTAGTATATTTAAGATACTGGTGTTGTTACAAAAGAAGTAAATAAAAAGATTTTATGGGGTTGGAGAAGCAAAATAAAACAAATGAACAAGAGAGAATGAATTACCTTTAAAAGTGTAACTCCTTTTGATTTGAGCCTAAAGGATTCATTTGAAAGGATTCTGCCCAAAGGAAATCCTCTAGGATGAGGAGAGGGATGTGGAGAGAGTAAATGGTCAGGGGATGGCCGATACAAAGGCTTGAGGAGTGTGTGAAATGAGGTAGAGGTGGGGGCCTTTTATAAGAGGAGAGGAGGGGCACTTTTGGAAATCGTGAAACTAATATTTTATTTTCAAAAGTGTTTCGAATTTCTAAGGTCCCACATTGATATATTTCTAAGATAAGAAGATAAGGCTTCGAAATATTCCCATGCAATAGGTTTTGGACATGTGTAGGTTTGAGATATTACATTATCTTTCCATTTTATTTAAATCGTTAAATAATGAAGTCATCACTGCATCATCATGATGTCATAAATAATTTAATTTATTTAAAGTCTAAAAAAATACAATGATGTAGGAATTATTTTTATCTTTCCAATGACTATTTATAATAAAAAATCTGATCTTTATAACCCCATGTAAAAATTGTTTTCGTAAAACATATTATGTTTGTGTCATTTTTACTTTTACATTAAATAAAAAGTTATTTATGTCATTTCCCAACCAATGTGGTTCCATGGGGTCCCCAAGTTGACCCATGGCTTGTCTTGGTCGGCCATGACACATCCAATGAGGGTCGGACATGTTTCAAGCTCATCTCATATTATTAAAACATTATTTTTACCTTAAACTACACTAATTACCACTAATCGCGATTAAAAACATAATAAGTTTCTATTCAACAAAAAATTATTTTAATCTCATTGAACCACATTGTACTTTTTAATGACAACCATGTATGTCGGATTTTTTGAAAATCAAAACACAATGATGGAAAAATTTCATTTAAATGGAAAATCAATTTTTATAAGTACCACTTAGTTGTTTCACTATTCATCAAAATTTGAAGTTTTTCAGAAAATTACCAAAAATTCACCCTGAGCTATATTTGATATTCCGAATTCAAAAATGAAGTCCATTTTACAAAATTCACAACATATAAGTTGAATTAATTAATTTAATAATTAATTCCCATTTTCAAAACAAATAGCGTGTTTTTATGAAACAATAAGTATCAAAAGATTGACACTAGTTTAAGTCTGATTTCAAAGTGAAATTAATTCCAACAACCACTATTGGATTTAATGGTAAAAATATTTTCTAATTTCAATTTAAAACAAATTCAAAAGATAATCTAATCATATAAATAAATTAGATTATAAAGAAGTTTTGAATTAAAATACAACATTTTACACTATTCATTAAAAAATGAACTTTATCGGAAGGGTACCAAAAATTTACACAAAGTAAATTTTGATGTCCCAATTCTAAAGAAGAGTTATTTTTGGTCCAATAGAATTTATAAGATTGATCAAAACTATATTGAATGACGGTTCTCCGTCAAAAGGTTATAAGTGAACCCTTAGTGAAAATTAGGGTATAAATGCCTAAAATTGAACTCTTTCCGTATTTTAAGCCTTTATCTTTTATTGGGTAAATGTAAAAACATTTAAAAACATATATAATCATATTTTAGTTATTTCTATCCATTCCCGCCAGTACAATGGCTACTTGTTAACTAACATTTAAAATAATATTATTTTATTACTTGTGTGCAACGTAAGTTTTCAAAGAAACTCATCGTTGCGTATCGAGTACGCTATCGAACGTAGAAACCCCTTTTAATTAAAATTAATTTTTAATTCGTAAATATTAATAAATATGAAAATTATCTTTTCTTTAATTACCATGGATGTTACATCCTTCCCCACTTTTAGGAATTGCGTCCTCGCAATTTTATTCACTTATCAAAATAAGTGGGGGTATTTATCTCTCATAGCATTTTCAGATTCCCACATTGCCTCTTCAATCACATGGTTTTTCCACAAAACCATTACTTGATGAATCACCTTATTCCGTAACACCTGCTCCCTGTGGTCAAGAATATGGACTGGTTGTTCTTCATAAGATAGGTTCTCCTCCAGCTGAACTACCTATGGACTCAAAACATGAGATGGATCTGGCATATACTTACTCAACATTGAAACATGAAAAACATTGTGTACCTGAGATAAACTCGGAGGTAAAGCCACTCGGTAAGAAACTGATCCAACTTTCTCCAGAATTTCATATGGTCCAATAAACCTTGGACTCAGATTTCCTTTCTTACCAAATCTCATCACACTTTTCCAAGGAGAAACCTCGAGAAAAACATGATCACCTACCTCGAAAGATAGATCCTTCCTCAGGTTATCCACATAACTCTTCTGTCTGCTCTGAGATGTTCTCATGTGCTTCTGAATCAACTGAACTTTTTCTGCCATCTCTTCTACCAATTCTGGTTCCATCAGCTTACTTTCACCCACTTCATCCCAAAATGCTGGAGTTCGACACCGCTTCCCATATAATGCCTCAAATGGTGCAATCTGTATACTGGAATGAAAGCTGTTATTATAAGAAAACTCAACCAAAGAACGATGTTGGTCCCAACTTACCTGATAATCCATCGAACAAGCTCGTAGCATATCCTCCAAAGTCTGAATTGTTCATTCTGACTGCCCATCTGATTGAGGATGAAAAGCTGTACTAAAATTTAATTGAGTACCCAACGACATCTGAAGGCCTTTCCAAAAGTTAGATGTGAACGTGGGATCACGATCAGATACAATGGATAGGGGAACTCCATGTAACCTGACTATCTCTTTAAGATACAAACGGGAAAGTTGATCTAGGGAAAAATTATCTCGTATAGCAAGGAAATGAGAAGATTTAGTCAAGAGATCAACAATAACCCAGATTGCATTATTACCTCGAGATGTCCTCGGTAATCCCACAACAAAGTCCATGGATATGTTTTCCCATTTCCACTCTGGCACTGGTAAAGGCTGAAGCATCCCTTTCGGTAACTGCCGCTCTGCTTTAACCTGCTGACAAGTCAGACACATCACAGTAAAATCAGCAATATCTCTTTTCATTCTATCCCGCCAGTAATACTCCCGCAGATCTCTGTACATCTTAGTACAGCCAGGATGAACTGAAAACAGGGAACTATGAGCCTCACATAACAACTCATTATTCAACTATGAATCACAAGGCACACATAACCTCTTCCCAAACCTCAAAACACAATCATTATCAATGTTGAATTCAAGCAACTTACCTTTCTGAACCAGCTCTACCTTTTTCTTCAACTCACTGTCTCGCTTCTGTGCTTGCTTGATTCTGTCTGATAGAGAAGATTTCACTGATACCTGAAACAAAACAGAAGAACATCATGTACCAACAACTTCTATGCCAATGTTCATCAAATCTTTAACCAAATTATCACGTTACAAATGCAACATTGCTAATGAAGCATTACTTTTTCGACTCAAAGCATCAGCAATATTATTTTCTTTTCCCAGATGGTAATGAATTGTACAATCATAATCCTTGATTAATTCCAGCCATCTCCTCTGTCTCATGTTCAATTATTTCTGAGTGAATATATACTTTAAACTTTTGTGATCAGTATATATTTCACACTTTACTATATACAAATTATGCCTCCAAATTTTTAAATCAAAGACAACAGCAGCTAATTCCAAATCATGTGTAGGGTAATTTACCTCATGAGTTTTCAACTGTCGTGAAGCATAAGTAATTACCTGATCATTCTGCATAAGGACACAGCCAAGTCCCATCAACGAAGCATCACTGTATATAACAAACTCACCATTCCTGGAAGGAAGTGCCAAAACTGGATCATTCACCAATCTTCTCTTCAACTCCTGAAAACAATAATCAAATTCTTTTGTCTAGATGAACTTTACACCCTTACGAGTTAGCTTAGTCATTGGACTAGATAACCATGAAAAAATTTCAACAAACCTTCGGTAGTAACCTGCCAAACCAAGACAACTACGAATCTCGGTTACATTTGTGGGTCTTGTCCATTCTTCAACAACTTTTGTTTTAGTAGGATCAACAGTTATGCCATCTTTTGAAACAATGTGACCTAGGAAAGAAATTTGTTGTAACCAAAACTCACACTTGCTGAATTTTCCATATAGTTTCTTTTCTTTTAAGGTTTGTAAGATAACCCTTAAATGACTTTCATGCTCCTCTTTACTTTTAGAAAACACCAAAATATCATCGATCAAAACAACCACAAACTTATCCAAGAACTCATGGAAAATTCTATTCATAAGGTCCATTAATACAGCAGGTGCATTGGTTAACCCAAAAGGCATAACTACAAATTCATAATGGCCATATCTAGTATGGAACGCAGTCTTCGGAACGTCTGCTTCTTTTAATTTCAACTGATGGTACCCCGACCTCAAGTCAATCTTCGAAAAATACTGAGCTCCCTGGAGTTGATAAAACAAATCATCGATACGAGGCAAATGATACATGTTCTTAACAGTAATATTATTTCAAGGCTCTATAATCCATGCAAAGTCTCATTGATCCATATTTCTTTTTAACAAACAAGACAGGAGCACCCCATGGTGATGTGCTAGGTCGAATGAAACCTTTATCTAATAACTCCTACAATTGTTTCTTTAACTCTAAAATTTCAACATGAGACATTTGATAAGGGGGTTTTGAAATTGGCTTAGAATCAGGAACTAAGTCAACAGTAAATTCAACTTCCCGATCATGGATAATACCAGGCAACTCATCAGGAAAAACATCAAGATACTCATTTACCACGGGCACATCATTAATCTGAATAGTTCCTTTATTTTCAACAATATGTGCAAGGTAACAATCATTTCCATCTTTTACTAGTTTCTCAACTTCCTGATATGTTATCAAAATCAAGGATTCATTCCTGTACACAAACTGAAAATCTTTCTAAAAAGAAACCATTTTAGCTCTGCAGTCAATCTTAGCATGATAAACAGAAAGCCAATCCATGCCCAAAATAACATCAAACTCTACTAGAGGCAAAACAATAAGGTTTTTTGGTAGATTCTTTCCACACACAAGGATAGGAAGGTTCTTATAATTCCTTTTTGTCTCAACGTTCCCTCCGGGTGTTTTTACCATAAGTTCAGGATTCATATCTTGATATGGAATTTCCAATTTACTATAAAACTTCTCAGAAATGAAAGAGTGTGTAGACCCTAAATCAAAGAACACATTGGCATAATCTGAACAAACAAACAGTGTACCTGATACCACTTCATTCGATGGCCCAACATCTGCTGAAGTTGTTGCAAAGGATTTCACCACCCCTTTCTGCTTGTAGTCTGGCTGCATTCCCCCAGTTGAGTTCTTCGTTGGACACTCGTTTGCATAATGAACCATTTCATTACACTTAAAACATCTTACTGTTGGCTTTTCCTTGCCTGCTTGATCATCTTTCTTACAGTTACGAGCAATATGAGCAGACTTACCACACCAAAAGCACTTACCAGACTTGGATAAACATTCTCCAGGATGAATTTTACCACACTTCTCATAGGATGGATATTTTGTTTTCTTACCACCTTGCTTCTTTGATGAATTCTTCCCCTTTGCCTGCCAACTAGACCTCTTATTCTGTTGTTTGTCATAGAACACCTGATCATCGGAAAACTCCATTTCCACCTTCTCCGCACATCGAACAAGTTTTTCATAACTTTTGAACTCAGGAGAAGCTAAATCCCTTCGATACTTTGGCTTTAACCTTGAGTAAAAACGTTTTATATTACAATCAAGATCTCATATAAAGTTTGGAGCATACCTTGCCAATCAAGTGAACTTTGCTTCATAAGCAGCCACTGAATCATCCTCCTGCCTCAATTCTAGGAACTGTTTTTACATCCTAAGATGAACCAACTTGGGAAAATATTTCTGAAGAAACATACCTTTGAATTCGTCCTAGTGAAGATCCTCAATCTCCTCACTATCCCTGATATTTTTCACCATCGACCACCACTGGTCAGCTTCACCATCAAAACGGTAAATAGAAAGACTAACCTTTTGATGTTCTGAACACCCCATGATATCAAAAATCTTCTCCAGTGCTTTAATCCACCCTTCAGCTTGCACAGGGTCAGATGATCCTCTGAATGATGGGGGATGTTGCCTCATGAAATTTTCCACCACTGACATGTTCCTCTGCGGTTGATCTGGCTGATCTCGTGCATGGATACCACCCCCATTTATATCCTGAGTCAAATATGCCATCACTGCAACAAACTATTCAGTTCCGATTCTGACCATCTCAGGTTGCAGATTTGGAAGGTTGTCTTCCTCCTGATATCGTCCCAACATAGTTGCTTTGTTTCCCCTGCAGAAAACCATTCTGAACACAGAAATATCTTAGGCGAAGCAACATGGTAATCTGTAAATGCTATATCATTTCAATCATATTATAATTTAACACTTTTCTAACTCCTAATGTTGTCTAAACCGACCTTTGATACCAACTATAAGGCCTCGGCCTTAAACCTTACTTAATATTGAATTAAATGAATAATCGACGTTGAGGATATTTTCAGGTTTAGAGTTTTAGAGAATTAGAACATAACTATTACATCTCAAAAGATTACAAAGTAGTCACTTCTACTAAGTTTCCATAATAAAAACAACTCTTAAAAGAAACATGTCTAGTTCCATGTTTTATATAGCATGACATTCCCTTGATCCCATCCTTGACCTTATTCCACATTAAGTCCCGTGAAAACCATTTGAAAAAACTTGGGGTGAGCATAAAAAGCTCAGTAAGGGATACACAAAGAATGAAAACTGTTAGTTTTTCAAACATCAAGTAAACCATGTATACTCTATCAAAGTAATACCTTCACCTTCATGAATTAGTAAAAACTCTTCACTGAATAAAGTATCATTACTTACCTTTTTGTAACCAAAGGATTAACATAAAACCCATATAAAGAACACAGAACATATATAAAGGTAACTTGGGACATAAACATACTTAAGTGGAATAACCATACGGTCGACTTCCACACATATCACTTAATTGAATAGCCATATGACCAATTTCCATACATACTTAATGGAATAGCCATACGACCGACTTCCATACCCAATGCATTGGAGGTTATAACGTAACCACCTGTCCTGGTATTCACGGCACCACCCGTCATATGGTTTATCACATAACCACCCGTCAAATGTCCAAGTACCAATATAAAATCATAAAACATAAAACCAATATAAAGGACTGATAACATTTCCACATTTCAATCACAATATATCATAATTGAATCCTTTATCAAAACCATTTTCAATAACAAAATACATAAAAGAGTATATGGTATTTATTTCATTTTAAAAACATTACGGCTTATTGAGGAAGGCAAAGACCAAATAATACTCGCAGCAGCGGAAAAGGTCGTTGTCACCGCGTACGTTAAAAAAACATTCCTTTTTGTCGTTTAGTAAAACGCTTCATAGAAAAAGATTCCTTTTGTATAAAAGTAAAAGTCAAAGGGGTTTATACACCGTATAAAAGAAAGATGTGTATAAAACGAAATATGCCTCAATGAAAGGAGATTGAGACGAAGTCCCTTACCTCAGGTCTGACTTGACTCGATCGTTCTTTAACGTCCTGAATAATAAAATTGAGTTAATTTATACTTGATTAATAACCTTTTAAATGTTTATTATTCCTTTTATATCACTTATTTCCATGTTATAATCATTATGTAACCATTTAAGTTAATAATGTTTGTTTTGTCAATATTTGGTTCTTAAGTTGAAAGTTGACTTCTTACAATAACATGTTGTTCATGTGGTCAAAGGTTCTTTACATCCAGAATGAAATTCCTGATTTGGATATCATATATATCATATATATCCAGAATATACATGTATTTATAATATTACATAATCATTTAGAGGTAAGAAATGAAATGCACCGTTCATGGAGACGGTAAGCCGTACGTGCGCATGAACGCTACTTTCATTTCTATTTTGTATTTTATAGAATGGAATCATAATGATATAAGAGTTTATTATAATTAAAGTATAATAAAATATATAATATCATTAACTTTATCCTTTACACATCCCACATATGGTATTAACGAATCAAATCACTTTCAGGGGGCGGTAGTCCGCACTTCCTAAAATGAAGATATCGTATTTACCGATAATGGAAAAAATAATGGTATGCCATAAATGAAAAATACAGAAGATTAAGGAAAGAATAAACATATTATATATCATATATAAAAATAGTTACATCATAATGGCCTCCCTTGAAGGTGTTAAATGAGTATTGAACAATCATCGTTTCGGGAGGCAGAATTTCGCCATCCACGGAAACCATATGTTCTTTAACCATTTTATGTAGTTGTGTGAGAGTGTAGCTCGAATAAATCTTATAACAACATCCTAGTATATTTAATATACTGTTTTTGTCACAAAATAAGTAAATAAAAATTGTTTAGGGGGTTGGAGAAGCACAATAAAACAAATGAACAAGAGAGAATGAATTACCTTTAAAAGTGTAACTACTTTTGATTTGAGCCTAAAGGCTTCCTTTGAAAGGATTCTGCCCAAAGGGAATCCTCTAGGATGAGTAGAGGGATGTGGAGAGAGTAAATGGTCAGGGTATGGGCGAGCCAAAGGCTTGAGGAGTGTGTGAAATGAGGTAGAGGTGGGGGCCTTTTATAAGATGAGATGAGGGGCACTTTCGGAAATCATGAAACTATTATTTTATTTTCAAAAGTGTTTCGAATTTATAAGGTCCCAAATTGATATATTTCGAATATAATATGATAAGGCTTCGAAATATTCCCATCCAATAGGTTTTGGACATGTGTAGGTTTTAGATATTACATTATCTTTCCATTTTATTTAAATCGTTAAATAATGAAGTCATCGCTGCATCATCATGATGTCATAAATAATTTAATTTATTTAAAGTCTAAAAAAAATATTATGATGTAGGAAATCTTTTCATAATTCCAATGACTATTTATAATAAAAAATCTGATCTTTATAACCCCATGTAAAAATTGTTTTCGTAAAACATATTATGTTTGTGTCATTTTTACTTTTACATTAAATAAAAAGTTATTTATGTCATTTCACAACCAAAGTGGCTCCATGGGGTCCCCAAGATTCCCCATGGCCTGTCTTGGTCGGCCATGACACATCCAATGAGGGTTGGACATGTGTCAAGATCATCTAATATTATTAAAACATTATTTTTACCTTAAACTACACTAATTACCACTAATCGTGATTAAAAACATAATAAGTTACTATTCACCAAAAAATTATTTTAATCTCATTGAACCACATATTACTTCTTAATGACAACCATGTATGTCGAATTTTTTGAAAATCAAACCACAATGATGGAAAATTTTCATTTAAACGGAAAATCAGTTTTTATAAGTACCACTTAGTGGTTTCACTATTCATCAAAATTTGAAGTTTTAATGAAAATTACCAAAAATTCACCCTAAGCTATATTTAATATTCCGAATTCAAAAATGAATTCCATTATAAAAAATTTACAACATATAAGTTTCATTAATTAGTTTAATAATTAATTCCCACTGTCAGAACAAATAGCGTGTTTTTATGAAACAATAAGTATCAAAAGATTGACACTAGTTTAAGTCCGATTTCAAAGTGAAATTCATTCCAACGACCACTATTGGATTTAATGGTAAAAATATTTTCTAATTTAACTTTAAAAACAATTCAAAAGATAATCTAATCATATAAATAAATTATATTAAAAAGAGGTTTTGAATTAAAATACAACATTTTACACTATTCATTAAAAAATGAACTTTATCGGAAAGGTACCAAAAATTTACACAAAGTAAATTTTGATGTCCTGATTCTAAAGAAGAGTTATTTTTGGTCCAATAGAATTTATAAGATTGATAAAAACTATATTTAATGATGGTTTTCCATCAAAAGGTGATAGGTGAACCCTTAGTGAAAATTAGGGTATAAATGCCTAAAATTGAACTCTTTCCGTATTTTAAGCCTTTGTCTTTTATTGGGTAAATGTAAAAACATTTAAAAACATATATAATAATATTTTAGTTATTTCTATCCATTCCCGCCAGTACAACGGCTACTTGTTAACTAACATTTAAAATAATATTATTTTATTACTTGTGTGCAACGTAAGTTTTCAAAGAAACTCATCATTGCGTATTGAGTACGCTATCGAACGTAGAAACCCCTTTTAATTAAAATTAATATTTAATTCGTAAATATTAATAAATATGAAAATTCATTATTCTTTAATTACCTGGGATGTTACAAATGTAATGTCCATGTACATCAGGCTTCGGGTCTCTACAGTTGGTAGCAGAGGAAAGGTTTAGTCATCCTTTGGAAACTAGGATGCGAAAATGTTAGTGAGATCCCTAGAGATATTTCTAAGTTATGTCTAGGGATGTCCCTAATGATAAGTATACGTATAAGATATAGTCCTAGAACTACGGTAACGATCATAGAATTTAACCTAAGATGTTAGATATTGAGGGTACTCCCCCTTTACTATGTTGTTTTCCCTAGAATGATTTTTGCCTCCCACACAATTTTTTTTGGGTTTTAGAAAATGGCTGGAAACAGGAAGATTCATGATAATGGAGGACATTATGGGAAAAATGGAATTAAATTCTTCATGAGAAAGCAAATGAAAAGGGATTTTGAAGTCCAAAAATCGTTATTATGCCTAATTATAAATATCATAATATGATCAATAATCTCAACTTTGGTATGTTTCCCGACTCAGATAATAAGAGAAAGATGGAGTTTCCTGATGATCATAGAGAAAATAAAGTTCAATTTCCCTCATGTAAATCATGTGGGATGAGGCATCAGGGAGATTGCTTCAAAGGAACTGGAAGATTTTTGGGTGTGGAAAAGAAAGACACAAATCCATTAAGTGAAAAGGAAAAGGTTCAGTTAATAGCATGGACAAGGATAATGGTATTGCTACAACATCAACAATTATTAGATGTTTTAAATGTGGAATGTATGGGCATTATGCAAACCAATTACCTAAGGGAAAATATCATTAAGAGAATCATCATGGTCATATGAGTAGTATTTATGTGGATGATTATGAAGAGACTACGAATGAAATATGAGATGAAAGAAATGATTAAGCTCAGTCATTGGTTTAAGAAGTTAGTGGAATGATTGTATGTTTATAAAGAATAATGTATGGTACTATGGAATAAATAATCATCCAAGGATTGTTACACTATTGTTTTTTCCTAAAGTATTTGAAAGTATATTTTGAATGGTACTGATAACCATGGAAGGTTATTCAGAAATTTTTGGAAAGTAGATTATGTGCGCATAATGAAGGGATAAGGAGAAAATAATATGTTTGATAGTATTCATGAGCTCATGGCTGATAAAAATACAAAGTGATATCATGATTTGAGTATATAGATTTTATTTGGGATTTTGTTATGTGGAAAGAGTTAACTTTTGACAGAATGCGTGTTTTCGCTAAGGTTCTATGGTAATTCATGTTTCAAAAGAATACATGATTAAGGTATTCACATTTTTGGAATGTGACCAGAAAGATATATCTTATGATATATGGGGGAAAAATTAAGGAATTCAAATGCTCTATAGATGAAATTTCTAGTAATCGAACAGAAGTATTTTTGATAAGCCTAAAGGTTGGAATGGATATCATATAGTATTGGTTGAGGATATAACTTTTTATTTCTCAAATTTTATGATAGTATAGTTTTAGAAAAAGGATAACCTGCAGAACGGACGACAACCCATCGCGTCAGACAAGGCTCTGGGAATCGAACCCATAACTGAAGTTCGACTGGCCTTTATCACATAATAATGGACTATAGGAAGTCCCTGGTTAGAAGAAACTAGTTTTATTTTATTCAGCGGCATGATAGATAAAGTATAAGTTCATTTTTGGAATCGAATATGATTAACCTCACCATAGATGGACTTAAGTATATTTGATAACTTTTTCTAACCTTTTGTTTGAAACAGATGGAATTAACCATCATTCAATCAAATGATACGCTAACACTTCATGAATAACAAATTCAACTTCATTTCTTTAAGAGATGAAGTGGAAATTGTACAAGGCACGAACACCATTGATATTGTACCGAAATAAATTAAGTATTTCTTTTAATTCTTCAACTTTAGGGAAATGATATTGAAAACAAAAAATGGTGTCCTAGTGTCTTCATATACTATGAATCAGATGGTACCTTAGATCATCAAAAAATTTATGGCTTTGTGATTGTTGGATTTTTCATAGTCATGTTCTCTACCACTCTCCATCAAAACATGATGGTTAGATTTTTCATCCATATCCATATTTTCACCTATGTTCTCCTATGTGGAAACCCAGTGATTAGTTAATTTGGGTAACCGTTACGTTTCATAGTTTTGTTTTTGATGTTATGTTTTTGTCTTCCATTTTACGATATGGGATTAAATTAAAGAAACATTCAAGTAGAAAACCATTTATAACCCCAGAGAATTTCGAGGGAGAAATTCATTTTAAGTGTGGTAGAATGTAACAACCCGAGATTTTATAAGATATATTCTTTTTAATTTCTTCTATTGTACGATACACCAGGATTATCTTGAACTATACGCAACACCGTATTAGATTTCAGTATACGCAACATTATTCTTGGATCCTGTTACACACAATTTCAAGTTTGTTTGATAGTTGTTATTCTACGAACAATTGACTGTGTATGAATATATATATATAATATATAAATGAAATATGGTTGTATTTTTTTATATGCAACAACAAAGGAGTCTTGCACTACACGCAACTATGATTTGGCTTGCATTACCTTCCTTAATTGGGTGTGTTGTACGCAATATCGGGGTTCACTAAACAACAATATATGGTTATAATATTATCAATAACTAGCCGTTATGAATAGTATTAACTAAATTTTGAATTTTATAATATTATTATTCTTCTTAAACATTTTCTAGATCATAGTATGAGAACAAAATAAATTTTTCGGGTAAAATAAGAATTTTTTCAAAAAATGCAGTTTTGCCGCCTTTTGATGGCGCACCCACTTAAAATATAGTTTTTGACTTGTTTATAAGTTCAATTTTTACAAAATAAAATTATAATTTTGAATAAAGATATAAAAATTTACATTGGTTAATGTTTTGATATTTATATGATAACTTTCATATTTTAATGAATAGTAAAACACACTCTATTTTAATTAAAAACAAATTTTTTCATCGTAATAATTTATATGGTTAAATAATAATATTGAATAGTTTTAAAGTATAAATATAATATATTTTTACCATTTAATATAATTTATGTCATTAGTATTGATTTTACCTTGAATTCGTAGGTCAACTCAATTCAATCTTTTGCAATGTTTTAAACAAAAACCTGTTTTCTTTCGACAACGGGAATAATTTTAATTTAATTACTACAACTTATGTGTTTTGAATTTTGAAAAATGGATTCCATATTTGGAATCAGTGGGTCCAAATTATGTTAATAGGCTACTTTTTATTTTTAGGCATTGTGAATAGTAACTACAGTAAATTTTATTTTCCATAGTTAAAGGTAAATCAGGTAATTAAGGGTAAATATAAGATTATAAAATTACCCTAACACCTAATAAAATCCTATTAGATGGATAAAAGACGACCCATATCACATAAGGGTCGGATTAGATTAATTTAATGGACTTTTTTTCCATGAAAATAATTTAATTTTTATTAAAATCAAAGAAAGTGACAACATGTCACTTTCTTAAATTTTATAAGTATAATAATTTTAATTTAGTGATAAACTTATTGAAACATCAAACATGAATAGTCTCAAGAAATATAATACAATTATATACATCAAATGAATTTATTTAGAATTTTTAGGGATTAAATAATTTTCATTAATGATGACACAATAATGATGTTGAAATTATTTTATTAATTAAAATATCAAATAAATGGTTTTAAAAATATTAAAATAAATATTATATAAACTATTTAATGTGATCCACTAATTTTATAGATAAATATTTCATGTTATCAATCTATTAAATCGTTTAGTTCGAACATATTATCTGTATATATGTTTTTTAAATTCAAATAAATGAATAGTGTAAAAATTGACACTATTGTTATTTTATAAACATAATATATTATAAAATTGTTTAAAAATCACAAAAATATTTAATAATTATAAATTTAAATTTAAATGGTCTAAAATGTTATAAATTATCCAATTATGGACAATTCACAACAAATAAGTAATTATTTATAATTATTTGAAATTTATAATGTTATTACCACAAATAAAATTAAATTGATTAAATAAGGATAAATCAAGTTGATAATGTTTAAAATAAATTCCTAACATGTATAAATTTTATTTTTTGATGATATTACAACCCTATATCATCTAAAAGTTGGATTTGAGTCATTTTGGATGTTTTTATGTGGTGTTGGGATTTAATATAAATTAATATTTTCTTATATTTCCAATGGTGGCCCTCTCCTCCCTTATAAAAGGGTACCTCCTCCCTCTCCACCTCACACCAATTTGAGCCTTCAAGATTGGCCAAACCCTGCCAATTTCACATCTCTACTTCCTTATAAACCTACTATAGGTACGAGTCTTCTCAAAAAACCATATCTAGTTCCCTAAGAGAAAGTTTGAAGGAGGCACATCAAGAAAGAGGTAATACCTTCTACCATTTCTTCATGTTACATTCTTCTTCTACTCCCTATTCTTTAGTTGTTTAATTATGAAGTAATAACATCAGTATCCCTCATATACTTATGTGTTATTATAAATATTAAACAACCATATTTCATCTTCTATCTGTCCTACAGAAAACAAAATCACCGCGCGTGCGTACGTGCGGAATATCGTCTCCACGCCGCGGTGTAATCTATTTTTCCACCAACACCTTACATGGATGTGTATAATGGTGTAAATAATAACTATATATGGTTATTATAACATCATACATATTCTGATATATTATACCATCCACTCCAATTCTATTAAATAATAATGGGAATGATATCATCGCTCGTGCGTACATACGAACTACCGTCTCCACGTCGCGATGAGATTCATTCTCCATGTTAACCATACATTAATGATCATAAAGTTTATATAATGAATAATAATGAAATATGTTAAATACTAATGCTACTAGATTTATATATATATATATATATATGTATGTATGTCATCTATTTAGTTTCATTCAATTCAATTAGAAAACGAAAGCAGCGTTTATGCGTACGTACGGCCTATAGTCTCCATGAACGGTGTATTTCATTCCTTTTATCGATCTTTAATATATATGTATATGATGAATATATATTATACATAAATCTTGTTTTAAATTCTGTAATTATGTAAATCAGGATATAAGTAATAATATCAAGAACGACAAGTCGAAACACATACGACAAATGAAATGATTTTACCCAAAACGCTACTTTAACATGGAATTTACAAAAGAACGGGTACTATAAAGTCATAAGTGAAACATATATGATATCATAACAATGAAAATTATTATTTAATAATTCAATGAAATTATTTAAATCATTATACAGGAGGTTCATATCTATACGAATCATATCGGACCTAAGGTAAGGGATAATTATTCCAATCTCATTCTTATCCGGGATTGTTTACTCGTAATTATTTACAGGGGGTTATGTTTATTATCCATGTCCATATGCTCTCAAAATATTTTCATAAAATGTTTACATTACTTCCATTTATTTTTAAGACATTTTTACCCTTTTCGTACTTTTATCACATCGTATGGAAGGAATCATTCTTTTGTTTACTATACGAGGTACTTTTTGACTTTTCCGACAAAAGTACGAGGAAATTGTTATTTTTTTCTTATACATCGTGAACGGAATTTTATAGTTTTAGAAAGACCTATTTTCATGAAGATTCCTCCAAAATATTTCATGACTATTTTCAAAAAAATATTTTTCTTTTAAAATTGCATGATGTTTTGTGAAAAGAAATTGATTTTGATGAAGAAAGGATATTTTATTCAAGATTTCATTTCAATTGTTTTATTAAAACAATTTTCCATCTAAGATGACATTATTTCATATGTGGATGTTTCATGTGTCATGTCTCTATGTTTTACATGGTTTCACTTTCCTTATTATGAAATGATATCCATTTCTTTTATATGGATTATGTGATTATGGGATGAGGTTTATGAAACCCATTTGATTTGTTGGGTTATTATGAATGATGTATGTTTATTTTTTGGCACAATTAAGAATGATTTAATTATGAGATGGGTGGGACCTATATCTCCCTCTAACGCATTGGGTAAAGATTTATATCTCATGAGATAAACATGGCTGGAACGGTAAGTTAATCCGGTTCAGTGTTACACGACTGAAATGAGGAGTGAACCCGATTTAGAAAGGGACTTTGTCCACTAAGATGGTCTTAATAGCAATGCCTTGGATACTATATAAATCATAACATGTTCTTAAATGTTTCCACAATTACATGTTTTATCCCCATTATATTTTATCATGGTTGATGTTCCATTATGATATATTCCTTACGTACTTCCACGATTTATGTCTTTGCTCAAGATTTTGATGTTAAAATTTAATTTTCAAGTATTCGCTTTCAAATGTTTATGGATAGTTTTATGTTCTCTATGTTTTCCCTTACTGAGCATTTTAGCTCACCCTTTTTATGTTTTATTTTCCCCAGGAAATAAAGATAGGTTTTAGGTAAGGAAACAAAAAGGGGAAGATCGTTATGGGAGTTGTTGAAGATCTTTCAATATGATTAGAAGTTTATATTCCATGTTTCCAAAGACACTAAACTATTACGATCCTTGATTTTTGTTTTTTTTATGTATTAAGTATTATTCAAAAGTAATGTAATGTCCATGTACGTCAGGCTTCAGGTCTCTACACTGGAGCACGCCATGGTGATGTGCTCGGTCGAATTAAACCTTTAAATAATAACTTATTTAATTTCTTCTTTAACTCTAAATGTTAAATTAGAGCCATTCGATAAGGGGGTTTTGAAATTGTCTTAGAATCATGAACTAATTAAACAGTAAATTAAAATTTCCGATAAAGTATAATAACATGAAACTCATCAGAAAAAACATCAAGTTAATCATATAACACTGGCACATAATTAATCTAAAATGTTCCGTTATTTTAAATAACATGTTAATGGGAATCTTCATTTCCATATTTTACTAGTTTCTCAACTTCCTGATATATTATCTAAACTAAGGTTTCATTATTGTACACAAACAGAAAATCATCTTGAAAAGAAACCTCTTTAGCTTTACAGTCAATCTTAGCATGATAAACAGAAATCCAATCCATACCCAAAATAACATAAAACTCTACTAGAGGCAAAACAATATAGTTACCAGGTAGATTCTTTCTGTACACAAGGACAGGAAGGTTCTTATAATTTCCTTTCGTATCAAAATTTCCTCCAGGTGTTTTTACCATAAGTTCAAGATTCATATCTTGATATTGAATTCCAAATTTATTAGAAAACATCTCAGAAATGAATGAATATGTCGACCCAGAATTAAACAACACATTTGAAAAATCTGAACAAACAAATAGTGTTCCGGCTATTACTTCATTTGATGGCCCGAAATCTGCTGATGTAGTTGCAAAGGACTTCACCGCCCCATTCTCCATGTAGTCTAGTTTCTTTCTCTCAGTTGAGTTCTTCATTGGACACTAATTTTCATAATGACCCATTTCATGGAACTTAATTTTTTTACTAATTGTAAATCAGATTTTGCCTTACCAATACCCTGATATTTTTCAGTTCAATTATGAGGCTTATGTCCGATTTTACCACATCAATAGAACATAACATAATTTAAAAGGCATTCAACACCATGATTTTTACCACAACTTTCAAAAACTGTAATATTATGTTTCTTACCATCATACTTTTTTGAAGAGTTGTTCCCTTTCATATTCCACCATGACCTCGTATTCTATTGTTTTTCAAAGAAGACGTGATCATTGAAAAACTGCATTCCAACCTTGTCTGTACATCGATTTTTTTTTTCATAACTCTTGAACTCACAAGATGTTAATTCCCTTTGACACATTGGATTTAATCCTGTGTAAAAATGGTTGATTTTAAAATCCATATCTTGTATGAAATTTAGATCATAACTTGCTAGTCGAGTGAATATTTCTTCATAAGGAGCCACTGAGTCACCCCCCGGCCTCAATTCTAGGAATTGTTTTTCCATCCTAAGACTAACCACATTAGGAAAATATTTCTAAAGAAACATGCCTTTGAATTCATCCCAATTAGGAGAATCAATCTCCTCATTATCCCTGATATTTTTCACCGTTGACCACCACTAAATAGATTCACCTTCATATTGGTAAACAAAGAGACTAACCTTTTGATGTTCTAAACCACCCATGATATCCAAAATCTTTTCTAGTGCTCTAATCCACCCTTATACAATCATAGGGTCAGAGGATCCTCTTAATGATAGGGGATGTTGCCTCATGAAATGCTCCCCTACTAACAGGTTCCTCTATGGTTGATCTGTCTAATATCATGCATGGATACCACCACCATTTATAGCCTGAGTCAACTCTGCCATCACTGCAACAAATTGTTCAGTTCTAATTCTGACCATCCCAGGTTGCTTATTTAGAAGGTTGTCTTCCTCCTGATGTCTTCCCAACATAGCTGCCCTGTTTCTCCTGCAGAATACCTCTCTAAACACTGAAATATCTTGGGTGAAGTAACATAGTAATCTGTAAATTCTATATCACTTCAACCATACTACAAATTAATTTATGTAAATTAATTTAACAATATCCTAACTTCTAAAGTTATCTATACCGACCACTGATACCAACAATAACAACCCATCCATAAAAATTACATAAATTTTAATTAAATGAATAATTCACATTGAGAACCTTTTTAGGTTTAATGTTTTAGATAATTAGACCATAACTATTACATTACATCTCAAAAATTATAATGTAGACACTTCTACTCAGTTTCCATTTTTTTCATAAAATTAAATCTTTTGAAAAAAAGTCATGTCTAGTCCCATGTTTTAGACATCATGACTTATCCTTGATCCCATCCTCGACCCTATTCATCTTTATGTCCTGTGGAAAACATTTCAAAACTTGGGATGATCATAAAAAGCTCAGTAAGGGTTATAAAACAAAGAAAGAAAACATTAGTTGATCGTTGCATACATAACATAATATCTTTAACACACCTCATGAAATCAAAAGATTCGTCAATATAATATCGAAAACATAATTCATAAAGGTAAATTTTGGCATCCATATCATATGTACACTATAGTTATCACAGCTACATAGGGAGTTACCTTTGAAATCCCCATCACAGTATATTCCCCAATCCTCTTAGGAGAAATATTAACGTTTACCTCTGTTACATTACCCAATGCATTGGAGATATATCTCAGTCTCACCTACCCTTAGTTTATCATGGAACCACCTGTATACGTAAATAATTCCCAATAACCATTACATAATCACTACGTATGAGGAAAGATAACATTCCCACATAGCAACTACATTATATCATTTCAAGATATTGAACAAGATATTGAAATAATAAATCCATTCTCAAAACCATTTTCAATTCCAAAATACATACAAATATATGGTGTTTATTTTCCTTTTAAAAACATTACGTCCTGTTAAAGAATAAAAATATCAAATAATACTCGCGACGGTGGAAATGTCGTTGTCACCATGTACGTTAAAAAACATTAGTTTTTTGATTTAGTAAAACACCTCATAGAGAATGATTATCTATGAATGAAATGAAAATTCAAATGAGTTTATAAAGAATATAAAATAACATCGTGTATTAAACCACAAAATGCCTCAATGAATGGAGATTGAGATGATGTCCCTTACCTCATGTCTGATTAGACCCGTTCGTTTTTTAATCCCCTGAGTAATAAAATAATGTTAATTTATGCTTGATTAAGATAATTTTTCTAGTTTATTATTTCTTTTATATAAATTATTACCATGTTATAAATATTATGTAATAATTTATGTTAATAATGGCCTTTTTGTCGATATTTGGTAGTTGAGTCAAAAATGGACTTCATATAATTACAGGTTGTTCATGTGGTAAAAAGTTAATTATATCCAGAATGATATTCATGATTTAGATATCATATATATGTTATATATCTAGTATATATATGTATTTATATGAGTACATAACATTTGGAGGTAAAAATTGAAATGCACCGTTCATGGAGATGGTAAGCCGTACGTACGCATGAACGCTACTTTCATTAATATTTCTTATTTTAATGGAATTAAAACACAATGATACATATGTATATTATAATTAAAGTACAATATCATATAAAATATCATTAATTCCCTCCTTTATATGCACCAAATATGGCATTAATGAGTCATATCATTTTGAGGGGGTGGTAGTCCGCACTTTCACAAATGAAATTATCGCGTTTACCCATAATGGAAACCGTAAAGGAATGTTATAAGTGGAAAATAATGACGCATAATAAAATTACAAACATAATATATATAATATATAAATATAGTTTCATCATAATGGCAACCATTATAGGTGGTAGGATATAATTGAACAATCATCATTTCATGAGGTGTTATTTTTCCATCCAAAGAAACAATATGTTTTTACCCATTAGATGGAGGTTTGTGTAAGTGTAGTTTAAATACTTCTCATAAAAAAAATCCTAGTATATTGAGTATAATTTTTTTTGTTATAAAATAAAGGAATAAAAAAATATTATGGGGTTGGAGAAGTAAAATAAAACAAAATAACATAAGAGATGATGTTACATTTAAATCGTGTAACTCCCTTTGGTTTGAAAAAAAGGACTTCTTGAAGTGACTTCTGCAAAAGTTATGGTTTATAAGAGTAGAAGTGGGATATTGAGAGATTATTGGGGGAGGGGTTGAATGAGAAAAGTGCCTTGAGATGTGTGAGGAATGGGTTATATATGAGATCTTTTTATAAGGGGGAGGAGGGGCTCTTTAGGAAAGTGTGATAATATTATTGTATTATATAATGATTTTCTATTTCTAAAGGTCCAAATCTTACTAATGTAGAATATAGTATGACTGATGGTTGAAATAAAATCATCCAATAAGAATTGGAAAGGATTTAGATATTTTTATATTCTTTATAATATTATTTATTTAAATCATTTATTAATGAGGTAAACAGAATGTCATTATTGTGTCATAAATAATTTTATTTATTTAATTTCTAAAAAATATAAAAAAATTACCATAAAGTAGGAAATAAATTTATATTTCCAATGAATATTTATAGTCGAAAATATAACTTATATAACCATATTTTAAAAATAATTTACTAAAAAATATTTGTTTATGTCATTTTTGTCTTTACATAAAGTTAATTAATATAAAGTGTCAATATCACTCCCATGTGGCCCCATGGGGTTCCCAAATTGACCCGATGATGCTCATGGTCGGAAGTGTATCAACCAATAGGATTAAGAGACGTTTTATGGTAATTCTATATTACTATTACAATATTTTTCTATCCTTATTTAACAGATTTACCCTTTAACCATGGTAAATAAAAATTTTACGGTAGTTAATATTTGAAATGTATGAAAATAAAAGATATATATTTAAAAAATATAGACCTAATGATTCCAAATGTAGAATCCATTTTTCTAAATTTAAAACATATAAGTGGTAGAAATTAATTTAAAATTAATTTCCGCTGTCAAAACAAAAAACATGTTTTTTAAGAAATAATTACTATTAAAAGACAGACACTTGTTTATGCCCAATTTCAAAGTTAAATTACATAAAATGACCAAAATTGGATTAAATGGGAAAAATATAATCTAATTAAACTTTAAAACCATTTAAAAATATAATATAATCATATAAATTAAATATATTAAATGGTAGTTTTGAATTAAAAAACAGTATTTTCCACTATTAATCAGAAATTGAATTTTATCAGAAAAATACCAAAATTTTACCCAAAGTGAATTTTGATGACCCGATTCTGAAGAAAAAATTATATTTCTTCAAAAATAATATATAAAACTGAACAAAACTAAATTTAAAGAGGGTTTTCCATTAAAAGGCAGTAAATCAATAGTTTAAAGTATATTATGCTTAAAATTAGATTCATTCACATTTTAAGCCAATAACATTTATTGGATAAATGTAAAAACATTTAACAAACATCTATAACCATATTATATTTATTTATGTTCATTCCATTCAAGAAAATGACTAGGCATTAAAAACCTTTTAAAATAATAATATTATATTATTATTGTGTGTCGTTTGATTTCAAAGAAACCGATTGTTGAGTGTCGGGTACGCCATAAAACATAGCAACCCCTTTAAAGTAAAATTAATATTTAATTAACAAATATTGATAAATATAAAAAATGTCTTTTTCTTTATTTACCAAGGATGTTACGGCATAACCCTATTATGGAATTTTAGGATATGTACCGAAGAACATCCTAATGCTTTGGTAATGAGATTTGTTGTGGTTTTACCTAAAATACTTCCCTATCAAGATAATATGAGTGGATGTGGTTCTAGAATAGATATAACTGGGGGAAATAAATCTGAAAAGGGCATATTGGGATTGACCAAATCATCATTAGGTACATAGCAACATGCCTTACTGTGCACCTAGTTTGACACTATGAGGGGATATGTTTAGGATAATTCAAATTTTATTTACACAACAATATGAAATATTTGAATATATTATGAAAATGAATGACCGAGGTTAAACATAAATGTTCTTATATTGAAAATAATGTGCCATGGTTTATAAATCCTGTAGATGATTATATGGTTTTCCCACTATGATTATTTTTTACCATAGTAAACTTTTTGGTTTCATTTAATTGTTGGAACATGAGTGAATCATGTTAACATTGAATATGAAAGAAAATTTGCTAAATCTAAACTATCTAATAGTATAATGATAGCAGGGAAATATAGCATGATTATTCCTAATAATATTTCCCGAAATATGATTAACAACATATACCACGGACAACTACCAAACTCAAAAAATAAGGATGGATTTCACTAACATCTTGAGGTATGGAGACCCCAGTGGAAGTAAGGATTGATTTCCATCATGTAATAAATGTGGAAGGAGAAAACCTAGAAAGTATCTAAATTTAATGGGAAAATTCTTTTTGTGTGGGAAGGAAGGGCACCAAGAAATGAATTGTCAAGAAAAAATCTAGATTATAATAGAAGGAAATAAATCTCTTCCAAGGGATCCATTTATATTTAAATTTCTAAAATATTGAGAACCTAGGAATTATCCAAGTTAATGACCTCTTCTAAAGGTTAATACCAATACTATGGAAGGACTGATTTTGAAATAAAATGGATGATTTATTTTGGTATTTTTATACAAGGATTAAATTAAATAAATATTTTACTACTGGTATTTTAGTTATAAGAATCCTAAAACATCTACTCATTGTGTAAAAATTCTGAATCATTTATGTCATAATTAAATTAAAAGTTATGGATAACATCATGGGTTTATGAGTTTAATAATGATCATAACTTCATTTTCTTAAACACCCATTTTTATAGGTTTTATGTGATGGGAGTCTTCCAATATTAAGAAATTTTTGGGAGAATTTTTTTAGCACAACTGATTAGTTTAGTGAATGTTTTATTGAAATTTTTATATGGTTAATAATTAATTACATTTATTATACTAAATTTTAATGGTATTGTAAGCCATTAGGATTAATTTTATCATTAATGAAATTTTAGTAAAAGTCAAATATGATTGTTAGACTTTGAGAAAAAATGTATTGAAAACCCTTGAAAAAAATTATTTATTGATTTATATTATTTCAAGGTTGACCATAACTTTTTTTGAGAATGTTATAGGAATAATATTAATACCATTTTATAAAAAGGATAAACCACATTCTAGGTGACAACCTGAAGCATCTGGTAAGGAAATGAGGCTTGAACCCATAACCAAATGATGATAAGGGTGTACCATCTACTAATGGTCTTGTGATGTCATGTTTTTTATGTAATTTATTTCATTAAATGATTTTAAAAAAATATTAATGATGAACCAGTGGTGTTACTTTTGTGGTCTAGACATTAATTTATAACTTGTGTTAACCATGTTGGTTTGGGAAAATAGTTATAAATGTATGGAAATAATTGTCACTATTTTACGGATCATATGATATGTTAAAAGTTAATTTTAGTCCTTTATGCATAAAAAATAAATTTTGGGTATTTATTTCTTGTTGTAAGTGATTAATTTGAAATTTATCAAAGACAAAAAATTAGAGATGAAATTGCTCTTATGAAATAGAAACATATCAATAATTTATATTTCATTATATTGTTATATTGTAAAAGAATTCCTCAACTCTAGGTAATTGGTATTGAAAAAAAATCCTAATACATTCATTTATATTGAACGAATGTTGTTTTAAAAAATCACATATTTATGGTTATCAGGCCATTAACTTTCCATTAATCCTTTAACTACTTGAGATCAATTATCTCTAACATTCTCTATAATTATTTATTATTTTATTTTATATCCATATCTTCACCTTCCACTAACATTATCCTAATTACAAACCTACTTACGTGACATTTTTATACCCCTTTCACCAAATTAGGGGGACATTTTTTACCTTATTATGATGTGGTTTTTTTAATAAAGGTATTTTCAAATTCCATGCACATGACTACTGAGATCGAGTTTAAATTCTAAGGATGCAATTTATTTATGTTGGGGATAATTTTACAGATGATATTATAAAATATTAAATATTTATTTGACAGTTTATGTAACATGAATCACCTAGCGTAAACAACCCATGAAACATATTTCTTTAAATTTAATCTCTTCGATATCTTGTGAAACATGAAACCTTGGGTCAAAATGAACCATAATATAACATACCTTTATATCCTAAATATTAAATTGGTGGTAATGAATAGAAATAAAAAAATTATGAAAATAACGGTTATCTATTTTTTAGAGAGAAAATAAAAATCATTTAAAAGAAAAGGGAATATTTTCTAAAAAACTATATATTTTTTAAAAGATGGTTTATTCATATTTTGCACACACAATTTAAAATTAATTTTTACCCCATTTAGAAATTTTATATTAAAAACATAAATTTATTTTTGAAATCATCATATCAGAATTATCTTAGTGTTATTTTTTTGAGTTTATAGAAATGTTTCATTTTATGATGAATAGTTAAAAACTCTGAATTTTAATTAAAAACTGCATTTTCGTATAAATAATTTATAATGGATATAGTATTATTAATTGATTTTAAAGTAAAATTAGTAAATTTTATGTCAATTATTCCAATTACGATCATTGGAATAATTTGAATATAAAATATTTATATAAATACTCTATAAACATTTGATCATTTTCTCTTTGAAAACATGTTTTCTAATCGCATCTGTGGGATTAATATTAAATTTTAAATTTCAACATCTATGGATGTAATTTGGAAAATGGATTAAATTTTTTTTAATAATAATTGTTTAAATTATATGATAATTTTAAATTATTTTTTTTTCAAAATTAATAGGGAGAGAAGTAAATACATTATTTTCATGGATAAGGTGAAAATGAATTTACAAAGGGTTAAACTAGAAATATAAGGGCTCAATTAACCAAAAAACATATCTAAAATATATTTTTTGGATGTATTTAGACATTATCATGTATAATTTTCTCTTATTCTCCCTTTTAGACAATTTTTATGTGAAAAATGTGGGCACACATTTTTTTTCCAAAAATTATAAGTATACCACTCACCTCTTGTATAAAATGCCACCCACTCTCAACTATTATTCACACGTTATAACCCTTTTGGTTCCATAACTACTAGAATTTATCTCTTAAAAATTACCTAAACTCATCCGCGAATCCTTTTTTGGGCGTAAATCTACTTAGGAAGGATTTTGTTACAAACCTATGGAGGATAGCTGAAGAAGAGGTAACATTATTCAATGACTGTTTTTATTTTATTTATTCCTACACCCCCTTTAGTTATTATCAAAAAAATTATGATATAATAAACCAATAATATTACATATAATTTTATGTTTTTACTTTTATTTCACGACCTAAAACTACCTCCACTTCAATCAAATTGGTTTGTAAATCATCATTCTTTGGTATGGGGGACTACCTCTTTGCTAATTGATGTCAGTTTTTTTTTTCAATTACCATCATTCATGGTGGGGTATGATGATGGAAATTATATATATGATATTTATAACGAAATATAGGGACTCATCCTTATTACATTTCATAATCATGAATTTTTCAAGAAATCACTTCCTTTCACATTGTGGATCCTTTTTAGTTAAAAATTTATGGAATTGGGACACAATACATTCATAAAATTACACATTAATATAGAGTGGATACAATAAAATCATTATTAATTTCTTCCAAAATATAAAACATTTCAAATAATATATGACTTCTTTAACAGTTCATCAAACATTTAACATGGTTTACTTCTTTTTCTTAAATATCCTTATAACCAATAAAAATAATTTTAAAACATGGGAGGAGCACAAAAATAATATTAAGGGATATAAAAATAATCCAAAAACACATTAGTCTATGAATACATGTAACATATAAAACTATTTTCAAAAATAAATGTCACCCATATCAACTTAGTTTGTTAAACATGATATTTCCCTGAGATTTACACAAAAAATATAGAACATAAATAGAACCATAAAGGTATCATGTGGAATTAAATACATAATAATTGGATCCCTCTCGACTACCTTATAATTTTTAACCCTCATGGCTAACTTACAATTTGGGTAACCGTCACAGTTACACATTGAGTAACCATATTGTACACCTCCCACATACACAAACCCAATGAATTGGAGAGAGATATATTTCCTGTAATTCATCATAAAAAATTACCATAAACTACAAAAAACATATAACATGAAAATTTCATAAAAACATATCTTTTGAATTTTGTAAAACAGAATTTAAAAGAATATTTTAAAAGAAATGCGCCCTGAAAATATTATATAATTTTAGTGATACATAATATAGTGGATGGAACATGTATATACACTAAAAAAAAATATTCAACATAATAAAAACAAAATTCTTCACATATAAAAATTTTAATACCCCATAAATAATGAAGTATAATGTTAACCCAATGAATGGAAATATGGGTAAGAATATCCTTACATCATGTTTTTTTTCTTAAAAATCATTTGAAAATTATGTATAATGGTTAAATTTTTTTTATTAACATGTAATAGAAACATATTCATATTTATAATACCCTATATTATCATTTCATTAAATCATTTCACCGATTAATTGTTTTCATTTGGTTCTTTTTATTGTTTTGGGTGTATCTTTACTTGATTTCCATGATCGATTCATGATGGTTTTTATTTTCTATCGAAAGTGAAACTCAAAAATTCAAATGAAGTGGAATTTACATAATTCCATAACTATAAACTATACCAATTGTCATTTGGAATTCTGACATGATGATGATTCATAATTTAAAACAGTGTTGATATTTGTTTAGTTCATTTTGGCGATTCTTCCATCATAAAGAACTCATTTTATTTTATAAATTAATTACATTTGTACAAAAAGAATCTTGAACAATATTTAAGATATAAATAATAAATTAAAATCTGGTTCAACAATAAAAATGGTTTCATGTATAGTCTTGATGGAATTAAAATAAATTGAAATCACATTGTCTGCGATGTAGGTAAATCTACACATCACAAACAGTTTTTTAATTTTTGAATAAGTGTGAGAGGAGAAGAAGTATAATGGAGAGTCTTCCATAAACGTGATGAAATATAGAATATTTATGATACTAAATCATTCATTCCTCTTTGATAAGGGGAGATGAGAAATGAGTAAAAATAGAAAAGAAAATGAAAAGAAAAGAAAGAAAACAAAGGAGGATGTTTACATCTTGATGTCTTCTCCGGGAGATCCTTCTCAAGGCCTTCGGTTTTGGGCTTCTGGTGAGACCAAAAACTCTATGATTTGGGGAAGATCCTTGGGAAGATTATTTGGAAGAACATAATTAAGGCTCAATTCTTGAGATGTGTGGGGGAAGAGGGGAATGATGGTGATATTTATAGTTGATGTGAGGAGGTATTTTACATTATTTTAATCATTATTATAATATTTTTTCTCAAGACAATGAATAGCCTTAATTCATGTGACCCCAAATATTAATATTTTCCTGTGATTTGGAACCATTTGACATCCCTTATGATGTCATAAATAGTATATTTAACTGATAAATTTAATATATGGTATTTTTCAGTGTTTCACTATTTATAAAAAATTCTAGAATTTCAGAAAAATAAATAATATTCACTCTAAAAAAATTTCAATGTGTCTAATTCAAAAATGTACTCAATTTTTTTAAATATTTTTCTAAATATTTTTAATTTAATTTTTAAATAAAAACCTATTTTATTCAAAAATAACAATTTTATATCTATAACTCATTTTTTAACACCTTGAAAAATTAATCAAGTTCACATTATCTTAAAAACATAAAGAAATAAAATAATTATACAATTTTATATTCATTAGGTTCATATTACTATTAATATTACTATTCATATGGGTATGTTACTATTTAACAAAAAATAACCAGTTCCTTTTGGAATCTAAATAACTTAATGATAACAATTATAGATGATAGTTTTTTGAATTTTAAAACATCAAATTGGAAATATTATGTTTAAAGGGTGGTTATAAATATTTACTTAAAAAAACGTTTCATTCATTTAATTTTATTTTTAGAAATCCTTGCGGTGTTACCTTATCCCCACCAACTGGAAATTGCTTCTTTGCAATTTTATTTAATTATTAAACAGGTGAGGGTACCTTTCCATCATAGCATTTTTATTCTCCCATGTTTCTTCTTCAACCTTGTGGGTTCTCCACAAAACCTTTACCTGTGGGATTACCTTATTTCGGAATACTTGTTCCATTCGATCAAGAATCCGAACCGGTTACTCTTCATAATAAAGGTTCTCTTCCACCAGAATAGCTTCTGGGGTAAAAACATGAGTTGAATCAGGCACACATTTTCTCAACATATAAACATGAAAAAAACTCTGTAGCGGAGACAAATTTAGAGGCAATGATACATAGTAGAAGACATTTTCAACATTCTCCATAATTCTGTATGGTCCAATGAACTATGGTCCTAGATTTTCTTTCCTACCAGAACACATATCACCTTTCCATTGTGAGATTCTAAGAAAAACATGATCACCTACCTCAAAAGAATAGTCTTCCCTTTTTTTGTATTTATAACATTTTTGTCTACTCTGAGCTATCCCCATGTGATTATGGATCATCTTCACTTTCACTGCCACTTCCTCTACTAATTATGGTCCCATCAACTTCATTTCCCCAACTTCATCCTAAAATGCTAGAGTTCTATTTTACATCCCATACAATGCCTCAAAAGGTTCCATCTCTATGCTGAAATAAAAACTATTATAATAAGAAACCTTAACTAAAGAAATATTCTAATATTAAAATCCCTGGTAGTCCATTGACCAAGCTCGAAGAATATCCTCCATAGTTCGATTTGTTCGTTCTGACTGCTCTTCTGATTTTGTATCAGAAGTTATGCTGAAATTTATTTCAATGCCCAATGTCTTTTGAAGGCCCTTCTAAAAATTATAAGTGAACATGGGATCCTGTTCAGATATAATGGAAATAGGAACTCTATGTAACCTCACAATCCCTTTGAGGAATAATCGAGAAAGTAGATCCAAAGACATTGTATCTCGAATAGAATGAGAATGTGCATATTTTGTTAGTCGATCAACAACAACCCGAATATTATTGTTACGATGAGAAATAATTAGTATTCCCACCAAAATTTCCATTGATATATAATCCCATTTACACTCTGGAACTAGCAGTGATGGTGGAATCCCCTTTGGTAACTATCACACTGCTTTAACCTATTGACATGTCAATCATTTCATAGTAAAATATGAAATATCTCTCTTCATTCCATACCCCCAATAATACACTTGAAGGTCTCTATACATATTTGTACTTTCAGGATAAACTAAAAATGGTGTAGTATGAGATTCACACAATAATTTGTTCTTTATCTAGGAATCAGAAGACACACACAACCTTTTTGCAAATCAGAAAACACAGTCTCTATCGAGGATAAATTTTAAAAATTTAAAACTTTTAACCAATTCTACCATTTTCTATCAATCACTGTCTTCTTTATGTAATTTCGTAATTTTGTATGATAACTATGACTGCATTGAAACATTAAAAAAATAGTTACTTCCCACACCAATAACTTCAAATCCAAAATTCATCAAACCATTAATCAAGGGATCATGTTTCAAATGTAAGATGGTTAATGATGCATGATGTTTTCGACTCAAGGATTCTTCCACTTTGTTAGATTTTACCGAATGGTAATTAATTGTGCAATCATAATCCTTTTTCAGTTGAAGAAATCTTATTTTTATCATATTTAATTCCTTGTTTGTGAATATATACTTCAAACTTTTTTGGTCAATATATATTTGATATTTGGATCTGTATAAAATATTCTTCCAAATTTTCAAATAAAAAACCATAGCTGTCAACTCTAAATCATGCATGGGATTATTTATCTCATGAGGTATTATTTTTCATGAATCATAATTAATTAATGGATAATTATTCATCATAACAAAAACAAGTCCATTTAATGAAGAATCATTTTAGAGGACAAACTAACAATTTTCGGAAGGCTAGTCCAAAACTGGAGCATTCACCAATATTTTCTTCCGTTCTGGAAAACAAAAATCACAATCTTCTATCCAAATAAATTTAACCACATTTCATGTTAACATAGTTTGTGGGCTAGATAACTCTGAAACGTTTTTAACAAACTATCATAATAACCTACTAATCAAAAAAAACTACGAATCTGTGTAACATATGTAGGTCTTGGCCATTAATCAACCTCTTTTTTTGGAAGGATAAACTATTATTCCATAATTATTTACAATGTTCCGAAAAAAGAGAAATATTTTGCAACCAAAAATCACACATTCTAAATTTTCCATTTAATTTCTTTTCCTATGAGGATTTTAAAATAGACCTTATATGTTTTTCATGCTCCTATTTATTCTTATGAAATACTAGAATTCACCATTAAACAAAAACATGAACTTATCCAAGAACTCATGAAATATTCTATTCATAAGATTCATGAATACAATTGGATAATTAGTTAACCAAAATGGCATAAAAACAAATTCATAATTCCCATATCTAGTATGAAAATCTATTTTCGTGATGTCATCCTCCATCACCTTCAGTTGACGGTATCCGGATCTCAAGTCAATCTTGAAATGTTTTTGAGCTCCCTGGAGCTGATCAAACAAGCTATCAATATGTGGCAAAGGATAAATTTTTTTAATAGTGAATTTATTCAATGATTTATAATCAATGTAAAGTTTTATGGAACCATCTTTCATTTTAACGAACATAACAAGATCACCCCATACTGAAGTTCTAGGATGAAGGAAGCCTTTATTAAGAAAATCCTACAACTGATTTTTCCATTCAATAAGTTCCATTTCAGCCCTTCTATATGGGTGTTTTGAAATTGGTTTATCATCAGGAATGATGTCAATTTTGAATTCAACATCCCCATCATGTATGAGACTAGGTAACTCATTAGAAAAAACATCAAGGTATTCATTTAACACTGGAATATCATTAATTTGAAAAGTTCCCTTATTTTCTATAATATGAGAAATATAACCTTCATTTCAATCTATCAATTGTTTCTTAGATTCTAGATATGTTATCAATTTTATGGGTTTGTTATTGAATATAAACTGTGACTCTTTTTTTAAAAGAAACTTCTTTATATCTACGGTAAATCATAACATGATAAACTGCAAGACAATCCATTTCTAGAATGACATCAAACTCTACTAAGGGAAAATAACAAGGTTTGTAGGTAATTTATATACATAGACCACAATATAATGATTATTATAATTCCACTTTTCTCTAATATTTCCCCATGGTGTTTAAACAATAAGTATCAGTCTCATTTATTGAGGTGATATTTCTAATTTACCAAAAAAATCCTCTGAAATAAAAGAATGCGTAGACCTTGTATAACAAAAAAATTAGAAGAATGTGTGTAAAAAATCTTCATTCTTGATAAAAATTCATTGGATGGCCCGATTTCTGATGACGTGGAAGAAATGTATCTCACAACAACTTTTTTCTTATAGTATAGCTTCTTTGTATCATTCAGATCTCCCTTTGGAAGTCATTTTCACAATGAAACATCTCTTGACATTTAAAACATTTTATAGTTTTCCTATCAGGATTAGTCTTAGGATCATTTAGATTATAATATTTGGCGATATTCTTAAACTTTAATAATCAAAAACAGTTCCATGTATTGGTATGGCATTCCCCAAGGTGCATCTTTCCACACTTTTCTCAAACTGTGAACTTGATTTTCTTACCATAGGATTTATTTTGTTGATTCTAACACATCTCTTGCGATCTAGAACTCTTATTCTCTTTGTTGTCAAAATATATATGATCATTTGGAAACTCCAAATCTACCATGTCAGCACATTAGACAATTTTCCCATACTATTTAAATTCACAGGATCCCAAAGCCCTTCGACACCTTGGCTTCAATCTTGCGTAAAAGTGGTTGATTTTGTTATAGAGATATAGAATAATATTTATAGAATACCTCTCCAGTAGGGTTAATTTTTCTTCATGCACAACCACTTAATCATCCTCCATTTTCTTCAATTCAAGTAATTTCTCTTATACAGTATGTTGCACCACCATAGGAAAGTATTTTTTAACGAAAATACTTATAAATTCTTTCCACTCAAACGCTTCAATATCCTCTCTAACTCGGATATTCTTTACCATTAACCACCGTTAATCAAATTGAACTTCTAAATGAAAAATGGAATGAAATAACCTTTGATAATATGAACATCCCATAAGATTTAATATCTTTTCAAGGGCTTTAATCCATCCTTCAGCAGCTACTGGGTCAGAAGATCCATTGAAAACATGAGGGTGTTGTATCATAAAATATTCCACTATTGTCATTTTTTGGTACCTATGTTTGTTCTATTTCATGGATGACCACACCATTTATTGTCTGTGTTAGCTGAACCATTATAGTAAAAAAAAACTCGGTTCAAATCCCTACCATTTCGGCCTACAGATTCAGAAGGATATCATTCTGTCGGTGCCTCTCCTCTTCAAATTCCAAATTTCAGCAACATAAACCATTCCGAACAAACATATCTTTGTCAAAGAAAAATTGTAATAATTAAATGATATAAAATTTAAAATTAATCATAGTGTAAAAATCATTTATGATATTCCATTAACATCACACCAACCCTGAAGTTATCTAAACCATACTCTGATACCAAATATAAGGACTTTTCCTTATTAATTTACATTATCTTTAATTTAATCATGAAATCACTTCCTTTCACATTGATGATAATTTCATGTTTATAGCTTAATATAATTGGGACATAATACATTCATAACAACACACATTAATATAATGTGGATACCATAAAATTAGTATTCATTTAATCCAAAATATAATACTTTTCATATAAAAATGATTTATTTGATAGTTCTTAAAACATTTGACTTTGCTTACTTATTTGTCTTACATGTCCTCAGAACCTAAGAAAATCATTTAAAATCTTCGTATGAGTTCAAAAAACATATTAACCAAAATAAAAATGAAATAAAGAACACCTTAGTCTATAAAAATTTGGAACGTATGAAATCATTTTAAAAAAGACATACCTATCACCCATACAAAATTACTTTGTGAAACATGAGATTTACATGGGATTTCTAAAAAAAATATAGAAAAAAAATAGAAACATAAAAGTATATTTGGGTATTACTTACATTATCTAGTAACCCTCTTTGAAACCTTATAATTTGTAACCCTCGTGGCTAATTTACAATTTTTGTATCCATCACAATTACACTTTGAGTAACCATAAATCAGAAGTCCAATTTACACATACCCAATTCATGAAGGGATGTATAGGTTTCAACCTTAATCACAAACAATGTTCAGGTACCGTAATGTAAACATACAACATTAAAAATTTCATAAAAAAATTGCTTTTGAATTTTGTAAAATAGAATTTCATATGGGAATTTTAAAAGAAAACCCCCTTACAAATAACATATATTTGAAGTGATACATATAGAGTGGATAAAAGATGTATATACCCTATAAATACTCATAATTCATCCTTATATAAACAAAATTTATCACAAATAAAATTTTAATACCACATAAATAATGAAATAGAATTTTTACACAAAGAATAAAAATCAGGGAAAGAATTACCTTACCTTGGGATTGTCTTACTTAAAACAAATTTAAACCTCCTCTATAATGATGAAAAGTATTTTATAAATATCTTAATGAAACATATTCATCTTTATTATACCTTATATAATCAGTTCATTACATTATTGCACCCATTAATTGATAGTATTTTGTTCCTTTAATTGTTTTGGGTGCGTTCTTTACATTATTTCCATGATCAGTTCATGATGGATGTGTTGAGTCAATAAGGTTTTCCTTATGAAATTTCCATTACTTCTTTTTATGAAAATCAAAAACACCATATACATAAGAAAATATGCATTTTACTTATATAAGGAAAATTTCCTTCTCAATGGAATTTACCCATACCATATTTTCATTGTTCATATCAGTATTTTCCTTAATCATAAAAATAGGATTCCTAACAAAGAACTCGAAATCATATAATTCATTGATATGAAGCATTCTGTTTTAAGATCCGAATTCTGGATATGAACTATAATAAAGTTCCACTCCAACTTCTAGATATGAACTATATTGAAGTTCCACTCCGAATTCTAGATACGAATTCTCATATAGTTTGACTGCGAATTCTGGATACGAACTCTCATATAGTTCCATTCCGAATTCTGGATATGAACACTAACAAAGTTCAACTCCAAAATTTTATGAGTTCGACCATGAAATTTTATGAGTACGACTCCAAAATTTTACTAGTTCTACTCCGAAAATTTACTAGTTCAACTCTGAACTTTTATGAGTTCAACTTTGAACATTTACTTGTTCGACTCTGAACATTTCTGAGTTTGACTCCAAACATTTATGAGTTCGACTCTGAATTCTGTAAGTTCAGATTCTGAACTCTAGTGAAACCAGACTCCAAATTGCCATAGAAATTCAGACTCCATATTTCTATAGAATTTAGGTTCCGAATTCCTATAAAATAGAATTCAAATATCCTTTTATTGTAGACTCCGAATTCTATTTTGGTTAGACTCCGAACCATTATTTTATTAAATTCCGAACTACAGTTTTTCTTATGATTACACTCATTTCATTATAAAATTATGTCGTGATTTCAGTTACATAGGTTTTGTTACAAAACAATGTCTTCCATTCTGTTTCTAACTAACCGTTGGTTTAGTGACACATGTACAGGTCCCTCCGAAATTTGAGGAAAATATGACCATTGGAGGAGGGATCCAACCATTCCAACTGAGCCTATATATAGGAGATCATTTGAAAGAGCTCATAACGTTGACATTGAAGTTGATATCTCAAGAAACCACACACTGTTGAGGTGATTTCTAGAGAGTGAATATTTTCATGCCTGGTGCGTACTGAACTGCTCGTTCAGATTACTTCATGCGACTCCGAATGTGGGTGATTACATTTGACGGCTTCTGGGGATTAGAAGACAGAGGTTCCAACTACCTTGATGTTTAGGGATTCTGGGGATAGGAAGATAGAGGTTCCAACACCTCGAAGATGAGGGCTTGCGGGGATAGCAAGACAGAGACTCTGATATTCGTATCGAGGGCATACCTTGGTGGGGGTAAGACAGAGTTTATTGAAAGTATAAGTCAAGGGACCTTTATCCCAGGTTGTTGGATACCCTTCTCTTTGTGTTAAACGATTTATACTTGTTACTTGTTTTTGTTACTTGTTTTTCTGCTGCATATTGTTTTGTAAGGAAAGTATAACCTTCTTATATTTCCTTACACTTGTACTCTAATTAATTTAGATTCTATATTCTATAAGGTAGAATCTCATACTGTAAACTTTGATTAAGTTTCAATTTCCGGATCCATATTTCCTGAAACTGTTTTTGGAATCACTTTCCAGATTTAAGCAAGTGCATAGAACTAAAATTTTGTAACTTCATAATTTGTCCCAATCTTTCATTAGTGATTAGAGGTTCTGTTAATTTTCTTAGTTTAACTTTGTTAAACTTAGATCATTCCTTATTTAATGAAAATTTTAAAGTGTACAATTCACCCCCCCTCTGGTATATTGAGAATCTACATCATTATTTCGATCCTACAATTGGTATTAGAGGTTTGAAACCTCATACTCTATACAAATCTTACATTTGATATCAGATGGGGTCTCTGAAATACTTATACTCACATATAAGTTTTTATTGCTCAGTTTTTCATTGTTCTATATTTTTCCTTTCTTAGGAATATTTTCCTTTAATCCAACCTTTTTTTATTAACAAGTATTTGTGTAGAATGATTTTTAAGATGGCAGGTTTAAATGTTTGTTCCATTGACAACCTAAATCCTACAAGACCCCCAATTTTTGATGTCAATGATTATGAATATTGGAGATATCTAATGAAGACTTTCGTTATCAATATTAGAGTAGATAAATTTGTTATTCTTATTGGAGTTTATCAAATTCCTGATAATGAAGTTAGTGCTTTCACAAAACAAGAGAAGCATGATTATCAATTAAACTATAAGGTACACAATACTCTACTATGTTCAATGACTAGGAACACATATAACCAAATTTCTTCGTGTGAAACAACTAATTGTATATGGAAGAAACTCGAAGTTACACATTTTGGTATATCTAAATTGATTGATACTAGAAGAGCTATGTTGAGAGCTGAGTATCATGGTTTTAACATTCCTTATGGAGAACCCATAAGCAATGTACAGAAAAGGTTTATGACTATCATGAACAACTTACAATCTATGAGGGTGAAAGGTCTGGATAATGAAGCTCTTGTGGATAAGATTATAGATATTATGCCCAATGAGTTGGAATCAAAGAGAACAACTATTGATGAAAATAGAAAGGTAAATCAAATTTCTCTTGATGAGATATTTGGAACTCTTCTCCAACATGAAACAAGGATGAAGAGGGATGCTGACAACATCAATAAGAAGAATGGGAATGGTATTGTTGCTTTTATTGCAACATCAAATCACCTGAAATCTAGGACTCCTGATATATTAACTAGATCCGAGTCCAAGAAGGTTACTATCCAATCTGAACCTAGTGAGAGTGAAGTCTCAGAAAAAGAGTTAGTTAATCTTGCTTGAAGAATGAACAAGATAACTGGTCAGAAAAATTTCCAATCCAGGTATAAGAAGAAGGAAAAAAAGATATGAAATATTTAGAGGTCACATTCTATGAATGCATGAGAAGTGGACACATACGAATTGATTGCCCTATGCTTAAAAAGAAATAAAGAAAAGAGAGCCATTATGAAAGGAACATGAATACGTTTTACAAAGATAAAGCTATGAAAAGTCTGAAAGCTAATACTACGTGGAGTGCTAGATGTAGAGACTCTTCAGCAAGTGAATCTTTAGAATATGATTCATCAGTTCAGAAGAATATGGGATTCAATGCTAATGCTTCATTTCCATATACATGTCTTATGGCTAAGGTGCGCACTGCCGAGGCTTTAACAAATATATCTACTGATAAGAGTTATTATTCCTAAAATAGTTCTTCAAATGAAGACACTTCATCCTCAGAAAATAAAGAACCTTCATATGAAGAAGTATCTATATTTTCCAAGTTACTTGAAGAATATAATTGTAAAATTTCTAATAAGTTAGACAATGAAAATACTATGGAAGAAATTATCACAAAAGAGATTTCAGGTCTTTCTACATATCTTAAAGATGAAGAGCTTTTAGAAAAACTTTCTAAAGACCTTGAGAAAGAACTACTGGAAAATGGGTCTATACCCACGGTTTTACAAAAAAACGTGGGTATAGCGTACCCCTATACCCAAGGTTTTCCAAAACTATGGGTATAGTGTTAATATAGGGACCTATACCCACGGTTCTGCCTAAAAATGTGGGTATAGGTTTATTTTGAACACCTATACCCTCGGTTATGAAAAACCGTGGGTATATGTGTTTTTTTTTTCAATCCCAACACCCATGGTTTTGGCCAAACCAGGGGTATAAGCTTTTCCCCGAAAATATACGCCCACGGTTTTCTAAAACCGTGAGTATTGAGGTTTTTTTTGAAGACCTATACCCACAGTTTTGGAGAACTGTGGGTATAGATTTCCCACATTATGGAGGGAAAGAAAAATTAGGCGGCACGATAAAATTTTTTTGCAGGAACATGCTTTTTAGTAATATTATTATGAAATTAAAAAAATAAGAAATAAAAAAAACTGTATCTTAGTTGGTTCGGGTTTTAGTTTATTCAGCGGGTTCCAGGGTTCGAATTCTGGAAAAAAAAAATTTCAATTAATTTAGTTTAACAAATATAAGTAAATAGATGCTATGTATATAGATATAAATTATATGCAGGTTAGTTGGTTCGTGTGTCAGTGTATTCAGTGTGGTACAGGGTTCAAATTATGTCATATTTTAGTTTTCAATTAATTTAGTTTAATAAATATATGTAAATAGATGCTATATATATCGATATAATATATCTGCAGGTTAGTTGGTGTAGTGCTGCACCTTAAACCAATAGGTATGTTGTTCGATCCTCGCTGGATTGTTTTTTTAGATTACTAGATATATTAATATCTTTAGAGAAATAAATATAGAAATACCAGTAATGTCATTGGCTTGGTTGGTCCAGCAGCTCGGTATAAAGCGTGGTGTGCAGGGTTCGAATATCCTGCAAGGTGTTTTTTAATACGAATTGAATAAATTCCTCATGGTTTCAAACCGTGGGGTATGTGCCTGCCATGCTGTACAGCAGGCTGTTGGTCTGTGAAACACCTATACCCACGATTCTACAAAACCGTGGGTATAGGTCAAGACCCCTATACCGACGCCTTTCCAGCCCATGATTCCCAAAATTGTGGGTATATGCCGTTTTTCTAGTAGTGAAGCAAATTATGATAAGGAATAACTTTCTAAAGATCTTATGAATGCTATTTTAAAGATGAAATATTTTGAGGAAAAATATAACTCTAAGGAAACAATTCGTGAGGATAGGAATTTAGTCTTTAGACTAATATATGAAATGTTTTCTCTAAATAAGCTTCTTTCAAAATTTACCTTTAGGAAGGAAAATTTTGACAAAATGTATTCTCAAATTAAACCTCATGTAAATACTACTGGAGTAGGTTATACTCACCAAAAACCAGTTTTCGAAAACAACTATTTTGTTCCTTCTAGAGCCCCTTTTTGCACTAAGTTTCAAATTGGTGGGCATTGGAAAAAAAACTATTCTTTAAATAGATTTGAATCTCTTGGGTTTCATAAATCATATGTATCTAAAAAAATGTGGATACCCCCAATTTTATTATCTAAAAATATCATATCCAAACAATTTTGGATTCTGAAAGTCTAATTATTTTCTTATTTTCAGGAAGATAAAGAAATTATTAAAAACAATACTTGGTACATGAATAGTGGATGTTCTAGGCATATGACTAGTAACAGAATCTATTTCGAAAAGATTATCGATACAGAAGGAGGAAAAGTAACTTTCAGATATAATGCTCAGGGAGAAGTTTTTGGTATAGGTAATATTGTTCTTCCTGGTAAAACATTGATTTAAAATGTCTTGTTTGTTAAGGGTCTTGAGAACAACCTCATTAGCATAAGTTAATTATGTGATGAAGGATACCTTGTGAATTTTAGGAATGATAAGTGCTTAGTACACAATTCCAAGGAAGTGTTTATTCTTTCTACCCATTGGCAAGAGAATGTTTACACATTAATCTTAGAATACCTTAGAAGGCTAGGTCACTATAAGCATAGAAACTTATGTAAACTCTCTATGAAGAAACTAGTTAAGGATCTACCGGAGCGTAGATTTGGTTCTTCTAAAGTTTGTGATCCTTGTTAATATGGAAAGAAACGTAAATCTAGTTTTAAATCAATCAGTGAAGTCTCAACAACTGATGAATTACAGTTGGTGCACATGTATCTTTTTGGTCCAACACAAACTAGAATCATTGGGGGAAAATAATATGTGTTTGTTCTAGTTGATGATTACACTAGATTTACATGGGTCTATTTTCTAGAAAATAAGTCTGAAGCTTTTTATTATTACAAAAGTTTTATATCCCATGTTAAAAATGAGAAAAATATTCCACTGAAAACTATTCATAGTGATCATGGTGGAGAATTTCAAAATTCTAATTCTGAAAATTTTTGTAGTAGAAAAGGTATTACTCAAAAAATTTCAGCTCCTAGAACTCCTCAACATAAGGGTGTAGATGAAAGAAGAAGTAGAATTCTTCAAGAGATAACTAGAACCATGTTGAGTGAATATTCTCTAGCTAGATATTTTTGGGCTGAAGCGGTAAGTACTGCTTGTTACACTATAAATCGAGTTTTGATTAGACCTTTTCTTAATAAAAATTATTATGAGTTATGGAATGGTAGAAAACCTAGACTTATCTACTTCAATGTTTTTGGTTGCAGGGTATTCATCCAGAAACTGAAGATAACTTACACAAATTCACACCAAAATCTGATAAAGGAATTTTCTTAGGCTACTCCACAACTTCTAAGGCTTATAGAGTTTTAAATAAAAACACTTTTACTTTTGAGGAAACAGTACATGTAAAATTTGATGAAACTGATCCTTTTGTTTTTAAACCATCCCAACCAACATCCTCAGATGTGTTTTCAAAAACTGATTATCAAAATTAGATAAAATATCCTTCTAATAAGGAAAATGTTCAAGAAGATACTTCTGAAACATTTACCCCAGGAGAATTTCTACCCTATGTTGATGAACAAGTTTGGAAAAACCCAAGTCAGGTGTTTCTTAAGAATCATCCTAGTGATAGTATCATTGGTGATGTAAATCAACCTATAACGACTAGAAGTTCTTTGAGGAATGAAGTAGAACATCTAGCATTCCTTTCCTAATTAGAACCAAAAAGAACTGATCAAGCATTAGGTGATTATGATTGGATTAAAGCCATGCAAGATGAACTAAATGAATTCGAAAGGAAAAATTTCTGGACCTTGGTTGAAAGACCTAAGGAAACTTCTGTTATTGGAGTAAAATGGGTCTTCATAAACAAGTCTGATGAAAATGGAGTCATTGTAAGAAATAAATCTAGACATGTTGCTAAAGGCTATAATCAACAATAAGGAATAGACTCTGAAAAAACCTATGCTCCAGTACCTAGACATAAATCTAGTCGTATTTTACTTTCCTTTGCAACATTCTTCAATTTTAAACTTTTTCAAATGGATGTGAAATGTTCTTTTCATAACAGTTATGTTCAAGAGGAAGTTTTTGTTGAACAACCTCCTATATTTGAATATACGAAACATCCCTATCATGTTTTTAGACTTACCAAATATTTTTATGGCCTTAAAAACCCCCACGAGCTTGGTATGATAGACGTACTTGATTTTGTCTTCAAAATAACTATTTTAAGGGAAATGCAGATCCAACCATTTTTATAAATAAAAATAAGGAAAATGTTTTTATTGTTCAAATTTATGTTGATGAAATTATATTTGGTTCAACTCAGCAATCTTTAATTGATTGTTTTGTGGATCTATTAAAATATGAGTTTGAAATGAGTATGATGGGTGAGTTAAGATTTTTCCTTGGTTTTCAAATATCTCAAAAAGCAGAAGGAATCTATATATCCCAACATAGTTATATTAAATATATTCTTAAAAAGTATGTTTATGACAACACTAATAGTATAAGTACTCCTATTGGTACCTCAAACACACTTGATCTTGATTAAGCTGGGAAACCGGTAGATCAAACATCTTTTAGAGGTATGATAGGAAGTCTACTTTACTTGACATCTAGTCGACCAGACATGATGTTTTCAGTATGATTATGTGCAAGATATCAATCCAATCCTAAGGAATCTCATATAAAGGCAGTGAAAAAAAATTGCGACATAAAGGGAACCATGGATCTAGGACTTCTTTATACTTCTGGAAATGACTTTGTTTTAAAAAGCATTTCAGATGGTGACATTTGTGGATGTAGAATGGATAGAAAAGGTACATCAGGAACATGTCATTTCTTAGGAGATTCATTAGTTTCTTAGTCCTACAAGATTCAACATTCTATAGCACTCTGCACTCTTGAAGCAGGATATATAGAAACCGGAAGTTGTTCTTCTCAAGTGTTGTGGATGCAACACACACTCATAGATTATGGCTTGAGTTTTACTAAGACTCAAATTTTGTGTGATAACACAAGTTTCATTTCCCTTATAAAAAACCTTGCACATCACTCTTGTGAAAATCACATAGATATTAGGCATCACTTCTTTAGGGATCACAAACTAAAATGAGATATCATTGATCAATTTATCGGAACACAAGATCAACATGCTGACATTTTCACCAAATCATTACCCTCCGATAGATTTGAATACATTAAACAGAAGTTAGGAATGATAACCACGAGGTAAACCTTCTTCATTAAAGTCTTGTTGAACAATTCTCCTTATAGTAATAAACTCCTTTTCATAGGGGGAGTACATTTTCTTGTTTGCATAATCAAATTTTTCGTAGTCAATTTTAAAACTTTTGTAACTAAAATTTTCATAATGAAATTTTCAGAACTAGAATTTTCGTAAAGGAAATTTTTGGAACTGAAACTTTCGTAATGGAAATTTTCAGAACTGAAACCTTCATAATGAGAATTTTCATAATGAAATTTTTTTAATGAGAATTTTGGTACTCATATTTTTCGTAGAAAGTTTTATTTTTTGTAGTTTGATTTTCATATTACTGTTTTTCATCAAGAAGAATATCACCTATTAAGAACAAACATTCTGGCCAATCCAAAAGCTTTGATTTCCTTACTTAATTTTTCTTAATCATATTTTTCTTGCTGGTATTTTCCTATTAGTTTTAAAAATTTTCAGATTCTAGTTTTCTTAAATTCGATTGTTTTTCTTAAAACATCAAAATATTGGATTCAAGATTTCCTTGCGGATTTGATTTCAACCGTCAAATCAGATCAGAGATATTCTCAACCATTAGATGGTTTTTTGGACGTTCAAAGTTCAACTCCATTGCCTATATAAAGGGGACCCCTGAGGGTTGTCCCACATCGTTTCTTCAAAGCTCTCGCGTCTCGAAGCTCTGCCTCACTTCTTAAGGATGTTCCGATATTTATTAATCCCATTCCAAATCTTCCAGAACGTTCCATTACGAATGTCCGTTGAAGCTACTTCCCAAGATATGTCTACCACGAAGCCAATTTAAAAATGTCAAGTATATAGAGAGAGACTGGTCTATCCATACTTTATAAATGTATGATTCTATCATCTCCATGAATATCAGGCTGAATGGTTGGGATGATGTATTTGAATCCAAGATAAGTGATCAAGATGTTGTCTATCCGTAGTTACTTGTAGAATTCTATGAATTATAATGTTTTTATGAGGAAGATGGAAGTGTAAAGTTTTCTTTCATATAGTATGGTAAGACATACAAACTTACTTACACCAAGGCGGCAATTTTGGTGGGGCTAGCATATGAAGGATAATCTAAATTTTGCTCACACAAACTCCCGGATTCTCAAGGTAGTTTTGTTAAGGTTAAGGCCTTACAATGTCTTGGACTTGCTGATGTCAAGACAACAATGATTGCTCACCTATCTCCAAATAATCGGATTTTTCAGCTCTGGGTACAAGGATTATTGGTTTCGAGAAAGGGTGATGAAGATACCCAGAAGAAAAGTGACATATATTTCTTAGACTTCTTGGTGAATCTAAGAAAAATAAATCTGATGAGGCATATCCTTGTGACGATCAAGAATATCAGGGAAGGAAACTTGTGAGCTCAAATCATCATGCACCCTGCCTTACTATCAAAGCTGATAGTTCGGTGCTTAGATTCTTGCAAGGTTGCATGTAAGTCTAGAGTTTGGAATTGAATTCTTATACTTGTCAGTGATGATACTTTTGAAAAAATGAATATGGATTTATCTATTGAAACATGAGAGTTTTAAAGTTTTCCAGAGGAAGAGGCTGAAACCATTCCAGAAAAAGTGGAGAAGGCTAAACCGGTAAAGAAAGTTACTAAGAAGAGGAAGCTTAAGAAAGTGGTGGCTGAAGACATAACCCTAAAGCTAAAGAAACCAAGTCCGCACCTCCCAAGATGAAAAATCAAAAAGCATATCTAGATGATGTAGCGACTACGTGGAGGGAAGACAAGGTGAAGAGAAAAGAAGTTGATCCACAGTTCGGATTGGACCCTACTGAGGCTATGTCCTTAAGAGAAAAAGTTGTTGATGATTTAGAAATGCAAGAAAAAAAGAAGAAACTGAAGAAGAAAATGTCGGAAGCTGAGGTTGTTCAATCTCTTTTGAAAGAAACAGAAATAGATTTTGAGTAGATTCTGGTTCTGGAAACTTTCCCAACCGAACCATTACCTGAGACTCCAAGAAAGAACTACATCACTCTGGAAATCTGTAAAGGAAAAGATATTGTTGACCAAGTAGAGAAAAATTCTGCTAAAGAAGTAGTAGAAGAAGTAGTAGAGGAAGAAGAAGAAGAAGAAGTGATGATCTTGATGACTTCATCAAACAAGTAGAATATTATCAAGAAAATATTGAATCTTCAAAATTAGTCACTCCAGGAAATGGAGTTTTGAAAGAAAGTAGGAAGGATAATTATATGCAAGATGAAGAGAAGGAAAATGTTTTGTATGATGAGGAAGAATCATATGAGAAGAATTTTCCTGAGGAAGGAGAAGAAAAGGAAAAAATAGATGAAGACTATATTGTTCAACTATCAGAAAGTGAGGAAGAATTTGTAGATGATCAATCCATTCTGAAAACTGATAATGGAAAGCAAGTGCTCATGGATACACCAACAAAAGACATCATCAGGAAGAAACAAGTTGGTGGTTCTTTTAAAATGATGTTTGTGAAAATTGAAGAAGAACAATCCCCAAGCAAGCTATCAGATTTGGAGTCATCAGCACACGACCATGACTTTGTTGTCGAGTCTTTGAAATAGTTAGTGGACATCATTACGATTTTTCCCACTATTGACTCTAGATGCCAGATGTTGCATCATAGCTTGAATCAGAAGTCAGAATCCTTATCCATGGTAATGGATAAGTGTGTGAATATTGAGGCTGACCATATAAATTTCCTTATCAATTATGATGTACATAGGAAATCATGCAGCAAAATCACTTTGTGGTCTAAGAAAGTTGAAGAAGACATGGCTGACTATGATTTCTTTCGGAATAATGTTAAAAATGCCTTTAACACCGAAGATACCAAGATTAAGAATCTTCCGGATGAGTTTATCATTAAGAAAAGATCTTAGAGTCAACAAGTGAAGGACTTGAATGATAAGGTTAAATCTCTTGATCAAAATTTTAAAAGGGATAGAGATCTCCGGATTGAGCTCCAAGAAAAACTTGTTAAGCAAGATGAGTTAGTGAAGAAATAGGAAGAGGCCATGATGGCTCAGGCAGAGGTGTTGAAAGCCCAATAATATAGGATCACAACTTTGGAGAAGCAAGATGAGGATGATAAAAAAGACTTGAATAAGTTGAAAATCTTATTGAAGAGACTAATCTTAAAGGAAAAAAGAATACAAATAGACTCAATCTGATATTTTGTTGCATTTGTCTTTCCTTGTATGTTTTTTTTCCAACTCTAATGAAATTTAGGTTAATTGTATCTTGTGTTGTTATATACTAATGTTTCAAGTACCATATTTATTTTCCATTCCTTTAAATTATTTTTAAAAATCACAAAGGGGGAGAAGGAAAAATAACTACTTAAAAGGGGAGAAAGAAAATTTTAAAATAAAGAAGGAAAATATTCTAAGTGAAATATACTTAAAATAAGGGGGAGTTCCTTATTATTATGTTTTTCATTCCCATTTTAATGAAAAAACCATTTTGGAATTCCAGAATACAATCGTTAGGGGTTCAATGCTTAAGGGGGAGTTAGTTGTATTCACTATCATTCATGAACAAAGGGAGATAAGTTTTAATTTCAAAGCCAAATGAATATTTTCAAATTCCATATATTCTTTTTCATAAGGATGTTTGTGCTTTCCAAAAAGGGGGAGATTGTTGAGTTAATAAGGTTTTTCTTATTACTTTTCCATTCTTTATTGTTTTGAAAATCACAAACACCCTATACATAAAAAAATATGCATTTTACATATATAAGGAAAATTTCCTTCTCAATGGAATTTACCCCTACCATATTTTCATTGTTCATATAAATATTTTCCTTAAACATAAAAATGGGATTCATAAAAAAGAACTCTGAATCATATAATACTTAGATATGAAGCATTCTATTTTAGGATCTGAATTCTGGATATGAACTATAATAATGTTCCCCTCCGAATTCTGGATATGAACTATAATAAAGTTCTACTCCAAATTCTGGAAACGAACTCTCATTTAGTTAGACTCCAAATTCTGGAAACAAACTCTTATATTGTTTCATTCCAAATTCTAGATACGAACTCTTACAATGTTCGACTCTGAACTTTTATGAGTTCGACTCCGAACTTTTATGAGTTCGTCTCTGAACTTTTACTTGTTCGACTTTGAACTTTTACTAGTTCAACTCTGAACTTTTATGAGTTCGTCTTCTAACATTTACTAGTTCGACTCCAATCTTTTATGAGTTTTACTCCGAACTTTTATGAGTTCAACTCCGAATTCTGTTAGTTCAGATTATGAACTCTGTTGAAACCAGACTCTGAATTTCCTTAGAAATTCATACTCCAGATTTCTACTGAATTTAGGTTCTGAATTCCTATAAAACAGAATCCGAATATCCTTTTATTATAGACTCCGAATTCCATTTTGGTTAGACTCTGAACCTTTATTTTCTTACCTTCCTAACTATAGTATTTCTTATTCTTAAACTCATTTTATTTTAAAACGATGTCGTGCTTTCAGTTACATAGGTTTTGTTATAAAATGATGTCATCCATTCTATTTCTAACTAACAGTTGGTTTAGTGACACGTGTACAATTCCTTCTAAAATTTAAGGAAAATACGATCATTAGAGGAGGGAGCCGACCGTTCCAACCAAGCCTATAAATAATAGATCATTTTAAAGAGCTCAAATCATTGACACTGAAGTTTATCACTCTAGAAACCACATGCTGTTAATGTGATTTCTAGAGAAAAAAACTTTTCATGCCATGTGCGTACTGAACTGCTCATTCAGATTGCTTCATACGACTTCAAATCTTGGTGATTACATTTGAGGGATTTCGGGGATAGGAAGATAGAGGTTCCAACTACCTTGAAGTTGGGGGCTTCTTGGGTATAGAAAGAAAGAGGTTCCAACACCTTGAAGTTGAGTGTTTCCTTGTGAGGAAGAAATAGGTTCCAACACCTTACAGTTGAGGGCTTGCAGGGATAGAAAGACAGAGACTCCGATATTCTTATTGAGGGAATACCTTGGTGTTGGTAAGACAGACTTTCTTGAAATTATAAATCAAGGGACCTTTATCCAATGTTGTTGGATACTCTTCTCTTTGGGTTAAAATATTTATATCTTGTTACTTGTTTTTTTTACATGTTTTTTACTGCATATTGTATTGTAAGGAAACTATAGCTTTCTTATATTTCTTTACACTTGTACTCTGATTAATTTAGATTCTATTTTCCATAAGGTAGAATCTCATATTGTAAACATTGATTAAGTTTCAATTTCCAGATCCAGATTTCCGGAACCGGTTTTCGTAATCACTTTCCGGATTTAAGCAAGTGCATTGAACTAGAAGTATGTAACTTCATACTTTGTCCCAATCCTTAATTAGTGATTAGAGGTGTTTTTAATTTTCTTAGTTTAAGTTTTTTAAACATATATCTTTCCATGTTTAAGGAAATTTTTAAAATGTACAATTCACCCCCCTCTTGCATATTTAGCGTCTACATCTTTATTTCAATCCTACAGGATGTTATTGTCAATTAGAATTGAAAATCTAGATTTGGAATAGAGTGGTATAAAAATATTAAAAGAACCATAAATTATACCATTTTTCATTTTCAATTCTAACATGAGTATGATTCATAAGTTAAAATATTATTGCTATTTGTTTAGGTAATTTTGGCGATTCTTCGATCATAAAGAAATCATTTTTTTTTATAAATTAATAAAATTTTGACAAAATGATTAAAGAACCTTTTATAAGATATAATACATAAATTACAATCAGAATCGACCATAAAAATGGTTTCATGACATGTCTTGGAGGAACTAAAATAGATTGAAATCACATCGTCTACGATGTCAGTAAATCGATACATCACAAACGATGTTTTAATTTCATGAATAAGTGGGAGTGGAGAAGAATCATATTGGTGAGTCTTCTATAAACATGATTAATTCCAGAATATGTAATATACTGGATCATTCATGTCTCATGAATAAGGTTAGGTTAGAAAAGAATAAGAATACAAATGAAAATGAAACGAAATGAAAGAAAACAATAAAGAAAGTTTACCTCTTGATCTCTTCTCCTTGAGATCATTCTTATGGACTTTGGTTTTGGCCTTTTGGTGATACCAGCAGCTCTAGGACATGGGGAAGATCCTTGGTTGGAGTATTAGCCAGAACTTATGTAAGTATCAATGCATGAGAGTTGTGGGGGGGTGAGGGGAATGAAGGTGGTATTTATAGCAGAGGACATGAGGTATTTTACATTATTTGAATGATTATTTTAATAATTTTGCTCAAGAATTTTAATATTCTTAATTAATGTGACCCAAATAGTAATAATGGAATGTGAGGTCAAATCCAGTTGTATTACATAACTTATGAAATCAGAAATAGTATATCTAACTGATTATTTGAATATATGGTAATTTATAGAATTTCACTATTTATAAAAAATTCTATAATTTATGAAAAATCCAAAGTATTCACCCTAACCATTTTTCAACATGTTGAATTAAAAAATGAACACCATTTTTTAAACTAATTTTTTAAATATTATTAATTTAGTTCTTAAATAAAATCAAAATTTATTCAGAAATAAAAAATTTAAATCTATAACTCACTTTTTTACAGCTTGAAAAATTAATCTAGTTGAAATTAACTTAAACACTTATGAAATTAAAATAATAATACAATTTAATATTAATTATGGTCACATTAATATTCTTATTACTATTGAAAAGTGTATGTTACTATTCACCAAAAAAAAATTTGGTCCCATTATACTCCAAATAACTTACTGATTACAATTTTAGATGACCATTTTTTGAATTTGAAAACATAGAAGTGGAAAATTATTTTTAAATTCTAATTATTAATATATTCATAAAAAGGGTTTCATTAATTTAAATTTATTTTTAGAAAACCCTTTATTATTACACATAATTATGCCTCTATAGTTATTATATAATATAAAGATTTCTTAATTTCAATTTTTGGAGGATATGATAATGTTGATAATGTGTACAATGGACTACCACATCAGGAAGAGACGAGATTCATCTTTCAATATAAATTTACATAGAATGAGGAAAGGATTCATTTTATAGATATATATGGTATAAATTAAATATATATGATATTTTTGACATATTTATAATTACATAAAGATGATATATAATTTTATTTCATACCTTTTCACTCACATAAATATGATTACATCACTCCTATATGTGTGGACTACTACCTTCAAGAAGCGATGTGGCTATATTTTCATCACCACACTATATGGATAATGAGTATAAGTATATTTGAATAAAAAATATGGTGTCTATGAAGTTATTATCATTATTCAATGATAAAATATAAGTTACCATCTTTCCATAATGATCATGGGAAAATGATAATTATTACTCATTCATACATATGATCTACCGTCTCTATGATCGTAAAATACTAAATATTTCAAAGAAATATTTCATGATTGTAATTAAAATTACAATTGATATAGAAATATGATAATTATTTCATGATTATTAGTCTACATATTATAGAACTATATAATTTTTGAAATAACTGGATATTTTATGGAGAAACATGTTTGGGAAAACAATGCAATTAACGCCCAAAATAATTAAAATAATTAAATATTATTAACGATTGTGTGAAGAGATGTTATAAAAAACATATTTAAAATAAAAAATATTAATATGGTTCATTAATAATATAATTACATGTTAAAAACAACAATACATGAGGTTAAATCACTTTCAACCAAAAGAAAGCATGTGGTAAGGGATTATCTCTCAATTTCCCTTCATTGAGTCATAATTGTATATTATACACAAATTGATTTTTTATGGTGTATATACTACCCATTTGACATCTAAAATTTTGATTAATTAATAATTAATAGTATTTTATGTTTTAATTTTATTTATTTCATTCAATTGGATTTGAAATAAAATTGACCATGTGTTAAATAATTTCAAAACTCAATTTTTTTCATTAGGTTCTATTACTTATTCTTTGTCTTTGATATACTAAGATTATGTGTGAAATTTATTTGGATAATGTTATGTTGTATTTAAAATAATTTTATTTTTATTTATAGTTGATAAAAATAATTTATTCACTTATTAATTATCAATTCAATGTTATGATCATTGTAACGGTTTATTTCACAATCTCATTAAAATTGAGATATCTTATTATTGAATATTAGTTGAAGAAATTATTTTACCATTTCCTAATAAAAACATTAAATTTTATTATACTATATTTATTCATGATATTATAAAGTTATATTTCCATTTTACACTCTTTGGTACTTAAAATAATTGAGATATTTTTAAATAAAATCCTTCTTAATTTCTCTATTTGTTCAAAAATATGTTTCCTTCTAAAACAACGTACTCAAAAAATGATTTTAAAACTGTTTTCAACATTTTGAAAATTACTTTTAAAAATAATATTTTTTGAATGGAATCTTCATTTTGTTTTCCAAACAATTCTTGTTTGGTCTGTATGAATAATGTGAAAGGAATATTTTTTTAACATACTCATCTTGTAATGAATTTCTTACCATAATGAACACTCAGTATTTTAATGACTCCTTAATATTTTTCAAATATTATTTTCATATAAAAATATTTTCATATTCTTTTAAACGATTATATATATAATGTGATTTTAGAAATTGAAAGTACATTTTCCTCCATAATTCCTTTATAATATTTGTTAAAAAATTTCTATTCAACGATGAAGGAAACCTATATTATTACTCCAATGGGTATTTCCTAGATCAATAATATCTTTATTCATTCTATGAAATGTTTATGAACATTTTTACTAAGTAATTTATTGACATTAACTTTATTAATTAATTTTTTCATCCATTTACATTCCCATAAAATATTCCCTTTCCTATGATCATTGGATATTAAATATCTCCATAATATACATGTTATTTATCATGGATAAATTAATTTTTTATACCATGTATCAATATTACATATAGTGTTCTACATTTAAATTCATATGTTTATCTGGTGAAATATTGATAAATGTGAAATCCTTATTCAATATAGATAATTGATGAAAAGATAAACTGTTCCAGAATTAAATTGATTATTACATATTTGAGGAATAATATTGATATTAATGACATGGATGGGTCCCTTTTATAGAAATCCCCTTGAAATATCGATAATCTTATAGGCAAAAATTGTTGGATAGACATAGTTAAATGGGTTTCTACCCGTTAGTTTTAATCTATCTTGAGGATATATCGTTATAGTATAGTTATCGTGTGATTCGAAAACAAGACATCCAATAATTAAGAATTTCATTTATTGTGAAATCAGTAAGTACAAACCATTATATTTTCACAATGATATTATCTCTATGTGTATTTCATTATCTATTTACTGATTAAATGGAATGTGTTTTCAGATATTTAACTTTTCATATTGATAATGCCTTGTCCTGTTATTATAGTCTTGTTATTGATTAAATGGAATGTTTTATTGGTAATTACTATTACATATTGATTATTCAAGTCAAATTATTTATATGGAATGCGTGTTTAGTTATTTACCTATATTTGTGATTGTGATCATTGATTCATGACATCCTCTGTTGTACTTAACCTTTACGGAGAATTTGAGATCACCATTATTTTATCTCCTTTCCCAGGAACCCAAGAAGTGTAATATTAAATATATCTATGAAAATGCTAGAGGTAATAAAAGTATTCATGAAAAAATTATTCTTTAATGTGTGTATTCAAATTTAATATGGGAACCATATATGTATCTATTTTATCATGACTACTAAAATATTCGGACCATCGGGATGATATTCCACATATCTTATGCAAATATATTAAAACATAAACCATCTCTAAACTACTGGGGTCGGGGTTGTCACATTGAAAAAATTAAATATCCTTTTAAAATATTGTTCCAAACATATAGAATAATATATAATATTTGGTTGAAATTTTTTTTATCTACATTATTTTACCACTATGATGTAATAAAAATTCTTTCCTAAAAATAATAGAGTTTTTCTGTTTTATACTAATATTCTAGAGAAGTTATTCTTTCTAAAAAACCAGTATGAGTTTTTTTCATAGAGGTATTCGACTTTGAAAAATAAAGTATTAAACCATGAAATTTAACAATGTATTTCATATAATATATGAAAAGAGTTTAGTATATTTCAAAAAATATTAATGTAAATAGTTTTATTTAGTTACCACAATAATGTTATATTAAAATATCATGTCACATAATATTTTAAATTCACATGTTATATTTAGTTACAAAAATAGTATCAAATTAAAATATTGAATATAAATGTTCCCAAATTTTGACGACAATATTATAAAGATCTAAACTTTTAAAATAAAATTTATTAACATTAGAACACTTGATATTATGATCTAAATGGGTGTGATTATTATTTTAAAATTTTTAAACATTAAAAATATGTTTTTTTGTATTTTTATTTTAAAAATTACATTTCATTAAATATGTTACCCATTTAAGGTTAGTAATGGGTGTGTTTTTTCAGATGGTCACATAAATCTATGATATAAATTACACAATTATGTAATGAGTTTAATAATTCCTATAGAGTGCAATGAACATAAGTACACCCTAGCCATATATCATATGGGAAATGGTTTGATGGTTATTTAAATATTGGATTTTTAGTATTCTTATAGAATTTAAGAATTTAAAATATATCATATTATATAAAAGTTATTCTCCAATGTAAATTTGTTTCATGTTGGTTTTATGTATCTTATAAAGTGATATGATAATTTACCTTTCAAAGTATTAATTTGAGTTGTCCCTAAGGGATTTTATTTATGGAGTCATATCAGTTGTAAGTAAATGTTATGGCTATCATGGGTAGTGATTCATATAGAGATGTAATATTATCACGAGGTAGAAAATGGGTTTTTGTACTATATTACCGATCAATTATACCACATGAAGTATCATAAAGAATCTCTTTGGTGTATTTGGGGTGATTAGTTTATATTGAATCCTTATAACTGAGGTTGGAAAGATACATAGAACGAGAACATTTTTACATTGATATATTTATTATACATTAATTAGTGCTTATCTAATAAGTGATTGGATGGGTATGTTATTGGTCATGTTGTAAGTTAAGAGTTATCCATGATGGTATTTTTACTCATGTAGAAAAAGTATGAAATTTGGGACATTGATTATGATTGATGGATGAAGTGTATTTCCATACATAGATAAGGCATATGTGATGTGATTATCTATCTATATATATGAGATATATTTGATGTGATCATCAATTTATATGAATGATATGTTATTTCTTTATCATGTGGGTTAGTATATATTAAAAAAAATAAAGAAGTTATTTGTGGAGATATTTATAGATATCTTTATAGCATGAGTAGCATTGATACTCTACCAGAGTCTAGACTGTGATTACCATTATTCATTATTTAATTCATAATTGTTTTAAATGTTTCAAAGGTCTCTATGGTAACACATTATGGTATTTTTAATAAGGATCTAGTTAATAAAACATTGAAGTGTACCCTAAAAGTGTTTTGGAGGATACCTAGAAGATGTACTAGGATGATTTTCATGAGTTTCTAAAGATGATATACCATAAGGTGAAAATGTATATTGGATTACTAAAAAGTTGTTTTGGATGTAATTTTATTATTTTTTTATATTATCTTAGAAAAGTTGAATGTTTAGAATGTCGTTGAAGATTTATTATAAGTGGGAGTTTGTTAAAATTGTGTTCTAAATCAACCACCATGGCATGGTTATTTAGACCATGTTATGATCTACCTTGGGATACAAAATAGTGTGATGAGCATCCATAGGCTACAGATATATTCAATTAATCCTATTAGATGCGTGATATCATGTTGCATGACCACGTTATCCAATTCCAATATATCAAGATCATTTTTATAAATAATTGATAATGATCTAATGGAATTTGAATCATCCAAACATTTGTTTAAAAATTAAACAGATAAATGAAAATGACAAGTTGTAAGGTACAAATAGTTGTAACTAATTAATTTATTTTATATCATAACTAAATATTTATGAATCATAATGGTATCCTATGATTTCTATAAGAAAGGAATCATAGTTTATGATTTTGGGGGGGCATTATGGGGAGACAAAATACTATGAAATTACAAATCCAAAATACCTTTCATATGTCATATCTCTCTTATGATTTAATAAGATTCAATAAAAAATTCATATATTGGAAGACCCTTCTTCTAATTTGAGAGGCTTCTATAATCTTTGGATACCATGGGAGGGATGAACATATCGATTCCATTTAGGGATATTTATCTATCTCTTTAAAATCTTGGGAAGGGAGAATTATTAAAATTTAAGTTATATCATTAGTTTTTAAATTTTATTATGGATTCCAAACATATATGGGTTTTCATGTTTTTCCTTCAATGTGTTTAGGATGAGTATCATCCCTCTAAATTCTATTCCTGAAATCTTGAAAATAAAATTCAAAACATGAAATATTATCAATATATAATTATGTCTTTTATTTTGATATCATCAATAAAATTATTGTTTCATCAATTTTCATTTAATAACATGCTATAGATTTAGTTGTAAAATCATGAACCAAGTGTTTCAAACTAAGTCATTTATATCGATCAAATTAACTTTTATTTTACATCAAATTTAACTTAATTTTTTAACAATATAAATTGAAATAAAATAAAATTAGTTTATCAATCATATTTAACAAGATTAATCAAATTTCTCTTACATAATGTAGAAACACTTGTTATATTTTTAGACATATAGTCTATGTTTTTTTAACAAATTATTGTCATAACTGAACTATTTTAAATGTTAATGGAAATTTTATAATGTATAATCAATGTCATATACCCATAAAAAATAATATAGTTGATTTATCTATGTCTATGACATAATGTGGACTCTACCTTATATTTGATAACAACATTTTTGTATTCATGGAATTATTACATACTATATACCATATCACTATGATGGAGACTTTTTGATTCCATAAAAATAAAACATTTTAGTTTCAAAGAAGTAGGTGTTGACACTACGAATATATTATTATTATTCCTTTGAAAAAAATGCCTTTATTTATTTATTACACAACCATGGAGATTTATACTTAACCTCTTATATCCTACTAAACACCCCGCAATATATCTAGGATTTTGGTTGTGTTCTTTATGAACTAATTCATATTATAATTAATGAATTTTTGATGAGATCTATTGGGAAATTATTACAGATAAATTATATAAATGAATTATTCTTATATAGTGGACCATGTATCTATGATGAATTTATGAAATTGATCATATCAAACAAATGAATGGGAAATATATACACTCGTTTATTTTACATGAAAAAATTACTTCAAAATATTTATATATCTCATTTATAGGTACTTCTTGATAGATAATTTTAATGTTATCTTTCATTACATAATCATTCATATTCTTTGATTTCTTCTATAACATAGTATCCATGGAAACAATAATCAATGTATATATGTCAAGAGAATATTCCTTTTGCTTACAATAATCATCTTTCTCTTATTGAATTGTTTTATTAGTGGGTGTTGTTGGATCATTTCCCTTTGAAATATTTATTTAAGTAATACTAAAACACATTATGATATTTCATTATTTTCATATTTTTTTATTAAGGAATTTATGATATTATTATATTCTTTCCATTTTACTATTTTTTTTTCATGAATGAGTATTTTTTATATCATGTGTTTTTCTACATGGTTTAAATTAAAAATTCAAGTGTATAAAACATGTATTAGTTGGATTCCTCGCAATAATCTCTTGGAGGATGTGGCCATTGGGTGTGTTGGAACATGATATTATATGGTTTTAAACTCAATACAGATGGGTCCTACATGCTGGGGATTGTGAGAAGTGGTGGTTTGGTCGAGAATAGTTGGGGGTGATGTTAACGTGGTCTTCTGGAAATTTAAAAACCTACATCATATCTTATGAACAAATATAAGGGAATTTTTAGTGGTATCCTTATTTCTAGGCATTATAATTTCATAATTCATGAATTCAACATGGATTTTTATTTACTTCATAGATATCTCATAGGTTATTCATCCCCACATTAGTCTATTTTTTGTCATAATAGATTATGTATGTATCAACCATATTATACTCTATATATTAATCATAATTGGTGTGAGATAAATAGACTGGAAAATGTTTTAGCCTTACAGGGTTCTCATCAGGGCACTCTATTAATTTATTTTTGTATCAGGTCGCTTCTCGAAGACAATATGTGCACTGTAAGAGAAGAAGGCCAAGATCTCCACCCTTTTTGTGTCCTTGATTTTCCATGGTGTGGACACTCCATTAATAAAATTCCATATTTTATGTATAGAATTCGGTAACAATTTCATGAAATTTAGATAATAGAGATGATTCATTTATGAATATAAAATGAAATTAGAAAATTTTCTTATTAGTATAAATCAAATATATAGTTATATCAAATCACTATACCTAATTTTTTATTACATATTTTATATGTATCATTATTTTTGATGTAAAATGATAAAAATTACACAAATAATTTCCTAATATTATTAGGTTTAGAAAAAAAAATTATAAATGAAATATATCACTTATGAAAAATATTGAATTTACTATTTATTGTTTTGTGAATTTCCCCAATGTTACTAAATCCTTGCTTCTAAAATATCACATCATCATCAACATTCAAATTTCATTACGTAGATTAACAAGAAGGACTATAAAAGATTTCTATGTATAGAAAAAATCAATACTAAGGGTGTCTATATGTGTAAAAAAGTTTCATATCAATTAGAGATAACTAACTCCCATAAAGAATGCTACCACCTTTAATGTTCAATAGAGGGAGGAAAAACCATATACAAGATGATTAACTTCTCTTATTGTGTGAAGGAACATTATATATTTAATAAAGATCTTCTGTAATGATTAATATTATATGTAAATCATAAATTGAAATGATTCATGAAAAAAACTACTCCTAAACACTATAGTAAAGTTATGTTCCCTAATGGAGAGCCTTGAACCTTCATATCACATAAAGGGATACCAAGACAAGATCCTTGTGTTCTTATGAAATGTGCTGAACATAAACCAATAGTAATTAAAAATCAACGATGATGGTCCCCAAATTGTCTTAGAAAATTTCTCCCCATTCTATGTTATCATTAGTGAATGATCCATTTGAGTTGAGTTTGAAGCCAAATGCCATAGGGGTCTAATTGGTCCCACACAAACTACAACATGGTGTGTTTGGAATAATGAACTATAATTACCTCCAAAACAGATACTTCAAGAAGGAATTGTGCTCACCATTAGGGAGGTATATGGTAATATCCCTATACTAAATTTTTTTACCATACAGTTTTTTTAAATTTATTATTTGTGTGGTATTTACTGTATTCAAAAGCTAAAAAAATTATTGATTTTTTCTATCTAGAGAAAAATTGAATAAATTGTTTTCATATTTTAAATTAATTTTAATTAATATAGTATCACCATAATAAAAATATATTGTTTATTTATAATTTTAATTATTATTGGTGTGAATCATTGTACCTAATTTTTCACATTAAGATGTGGACAATTATTCCACTGCACCTCCATCCACATCTCAAATATATATTTTTTTGTATTATAAATCATATCATTTTTTGGTCCTTTTATTGCTTCAAAATAATTTTATAAAAAATTATATCTATACATACATGTGTCATTAAATGTTTAAATAAAATTTTTGTATGTTAAATAGTGTATAGGATATCATCAAAGAATACAATTCCATTAAAAAGAATATGATTAATAGTTATCTAAGGAAGATGTTATGTTAGAATGTATCTATTATGAGAGTAGTGGATACCATTTTATGATGTACATTGTATGTAAAATATAACAATTTTGAGGATGGATAATGAAATGAATAAAATGACACCCACAAAAGAGATGTGAATAATTCCATGTTCCAAACACCATGGAATACAAAATAATGGATAATGTTGTTGCTTAATATAGAGGAAGAGAAATATAAAGAAAATATAAAATGCCTGAAATTATAAAAAGAAGTGGAATGTGATCTGATATAGATAAGATAATACTAAAGGAAAAATCAGAAACAATGATATAGAATTGGGAAACTACATGTGACGATACCACATATGTAGACATCTCTTTAACCCCAACAATGTTATATAAATTATAATGGTAATATTTGTACATAATTTTAAATATTATAAATGACCCATGTTATAAATTTTTTATGATTTCAAATAACATTGAAGAAACCCATGTCCCAAAAAAATTAAATATTTTTGTTATCCTAAAATAATAAATAAAGTTATATAACAAAACATTACATTTTCAGGAAATTTTTGTCTTGATTGTTTTTCGATTTCTATTTGGATGTGTTTTAATCCTTTTGAGGGAAGTCAGTTTTTGTTGTGGAAAATCACCTAATGTTTAGGGATTTATGATTTTTTGAATTATTGGCGACTAATTATAATTGTTTAAAAGGTTTAATTGGGTTACCCTTGGGTTTAGAGAGCATCAGAGGTGGTTTGGTAATTTTCTACAGAAGCTTGACTATATACCGCCAGTTGGAAACTTTTGCATAATGAACTAGTTACAAAACTTGTATCTGTTTCAGGGAATATTATATGAGTTCGGTTTAAATTATGAAACATTACATGCCATAAAACGGTTTTATTTACATAATTGGTTGATCGGGAATATTTTAACTCATGTAATTTTCCTTTTTTGGAGTATTTTTAAATCATTGAATTCCATCCACGAATGGTATTCATGATTTAATTTTTTTTGGAGAATTGATTTTTGTCATGCTTCAAAAGTGATTATTTTTTAATTTTTCATGTATCTTACTCTCTAAAAAACTATATTATCTCATAAGAGATTTTTGGTATCTTTTCCCCATTCAAATTGCATCATTTAGGGATTGATCTTCATGATGGTTGTACTGTGTCTATTTGGATAAATAGCCTCTCTATTTCTTTATTTCCATTTTCCACAGAAGCATTGTTGAACAACATATTCAGGTTTTTTGATATTTTGGTGATTTTATCCTTGATTTTTTATAAATGTTTTGTGTTATTCTTCATGAGTCCAATCATCTATTTGTTGTAGTGTGGAAAGTGTTTGTTATTTAACGTATGTTATGATATACCCTATCATCAATCAATTTTATTTGAAGAATGTGATTCTAATATGTGGTAATCATTTCTTGGGCCTCTATTCTAGCCTTTGACCTCTTTATTGGGTTGTTGGATCGCATTTCTGGTACATGCGACCTAGGATTGAGGTAGTTGATTCTATCTCATGACTATGTTTCATGAACCTTGAATTACATACCATTATAAATAGTTTTATAAAGAAATCTGCATGACCTATTTATTTGTTCATTTGGGAATGGTTTTAGAGAAAATGGTCTTTCCCCTTATTTTGGGATAAAGATATGGTCATTCCAAAGTATTGTGAAAAGGATTTTTGAAATGGTTTTCAAATAATGGTTTAAATGAAATTATTTTGAAAAAAAATAAATGTGGGGCATTTTTTACTTAGCAAGAAGGGGTAGTAATAGGCCCCATTCATTGATATTTTTGGGTTATTCCCTCATGTAGTGTTCCTATACTCCATAGGCTATGTTTCCAAGGGACTTGTTAGACACTGTTTGGTGTTTTAAATTCTGGGTTATTCCTCTACTCTATAAATATGATGCAAATGACTTGGGACTTGATGCACATTATTGTATATGTTTGGTAATGAGTATTCTAGATATCTCAAACTTTACTGATCCTTTTTGTGATTTTACATGTTATTTGATTTATACTATTTGAGATTTGATTACATGATTCGATTTTTGTGGTATGATTTGAATTTTTTTACCTAGATTAGTAAACATTGTGGAAAAAGTGGGTTGTTTTACCATGATTTTTATATAAAAACTGATTAACTAATTACTATTCCTTCTTTTCATAAAACATGATCTGGTTTAGATTTTTATATGGAGACTTATTATGGAACTCTTGGGTGGGATCAAACTGAGAATGATTATATCACACCCCTTTAGTGGTTTGTGGACCTAGTTATTTCTTTCCATATAGGGAAAAGAAATGCATCACTGTGAGATGGTGATATTTTTGTCAGTTTTGTTTGGGTAGCTGGTGGTGGGAAGGTATGAGTTTTCCCACACTATCACATGGAGAAGTTGGTCTCTATTTTCGTTTTCCCTTGTTTTTGGACATGTAAATTGGGTTGTTATGATTACTTGTGTGGTACATTTATCACTATCTTAATTTAGTAATGGAATATAATTATTCATGTTTTCTCTTTTTCTATTTCTCTTTGCTATGTATTTATATTCCATGTATCATGTTCAATATGGTTGAAATCATTCCATCTACTTTTTGTTTGACATATGGGTTATAGTTTCCATCCCATGGGGATCAGGAATGCCTTTTGGGTATATGGAGGATATGGATGGGATCAATGTTTGATGTTAACTGAGATTCATTCATTACAGAATTATATCAGATCATGGATGTACACAATCATCAGATGATGGAATATCAGATATAGGAATTTTAGAACATGAGAGGGATTTTACAATGATTTACTATCAATATATATCCTTTATGAAACCCATGTTTACAGGGGATATTGGGATATACATCTTCTTTATGGAGTTCTTGATCTTAATCTATGATTATTTTATATTTATCTATTTTGAACATATATTTGTTCTTTTGTCGAACCTTTTATTTTATTTTTTGTGTACAATGATATTACATAGAGTCGTCTTCCATGGGTTCCATAGGAGGGTGTAGTGGATGATACTCAAGTGAATTTTACTTTGGATCAAGGCCATAGAGAGTCTTTCGTGAATGTAGTTCTTTCAATGGACCATCATTTACCACAATTCCAGAACACCGTAGTTGTGGTACAATAAAAATATCTAGGAGAAAGTGATCAATGTTAGAAGCACATACATGAGAAACCCATATTATTTAAGGGTATGAATGATCCCTAAGAGGATTAAAAATGGTTGGATAAATTGATCTTATCTCTGACTTCATTGAAACACCAGATAATATCAAGTTGATGTGTAGGACATTCTGACTTGAGGGTCCCAATAAAAAATAGTGGGTTTCTATGGGATGGGAAGATAAGAAATTGGTCATAGAGTTGAAGGGTTTTAAGACCCTCTTTTCCCAGTAGTTCTTTCTAGATTATTTAAAGAAATAAATTCCTCATTATTTCCTCTATTTTTAGTATGGTGGGAAATCTGTTTCAATATACACAATTCAATTCACAAAGCTCTTTCATTTTACTCTACAGGTACTGAAGAATGACAATATGAAGACTCATAAGCGCGAACAAGATTTTTGACAATATATTAGATATTAGGTATTTATACTAAATCATTATAACTATATGGAGGTTGTTGATAAAGAAATAATGTATGATTTTGATAAGACAATAATGTTAGGATTTTTTTGCACATATCTTCAGCACAGTGGAAGCTTCGGTTGTACGCATGCAAAAAAGAAAAAGTGGAATAAGAATCCAAGAAGTAGTGAAGGTGGTTATTAATTTTGTCTCTCATATGCACCTTCATTTAAAGCAAGTATTAAGACCCTAACATTCTACCAGTGTGGAATATTTGGGAACAACTGATATTCTTTTCACATTCCTTCTATTTTGTGAAATTCTTATGGTCACTATAGCCATAATAAGAGGTTTCATCGGGCCATGTATATTACTCATTATGTTCATGGATTTTTTACTCTGTAGAATATTCAGATCCTTCAGTTTCTATAGGTCTCTATGTATAAGAATCAATTGTAATATACCTTCAAATATTGAATGAGTTTTTGATGGAGGATGATGCAGTTCCAGTGATAGTGTGAGGTGCCTTCAATATTCGATCTTCTATTGAGAATACTTTATTTGATATTCGTTCCTCTAGCTTGTTTTTTTCTCCCCATTTTTTATTGTTGAAACATCAAACATAGATCATTTTAATTTATAAGGAGTTAGAGACACCACTTGAGAAGTGTAAATAAGAAGGGTTTGGGGGCCCTTATTATTTACCACAGATATCTAATGTGGTGTTTGTCTGGTATTTTCTCATTCATTATCTGGATCTATTTGAAATCATTATCGATATAGATTGTCTTATCACTCATCTTACTAAGGATGATTTTTTTAATCGAAGAGTCTCATTTCTATATACTGATGGAAGATATCTGGTGTTTCGGGGAGAGTGGGATATGGGGTCTTTTCATAAAGGACCTCTCCTCTTATATCACAAGAGCTTGTTATCTACAATTACAATTGATCCTAATGACCTTTATTCCCTTGTTGTCCGTCATGGGGTTATTTGAGATATTCATAACATTTTCCTAGATGAATAATCAGGTCTTCCTTTAGAGTGTTAGGTGGAGTTCATTATTTATCTCATGTCCATCACAAAAATGATCTCGATAACCTTTTATCATATGTAATCAATATTGAAGAAAAAGCTCAATATTTAACAAGATAATATGATGGAAAAAGGATTAACTCACCTAGTATTTCACATTGGGTAACCTAGTAATATTTAACAAGAAGGACTAAAGTTCACTTTGATTATGGATGGAATATCATAAGTTAAAATAGTTGATGGTTACTAATAAGTATCCTTTTCCCCAAGTTTATAATTTTTTTGATTAGTTAAAGGGCAAAATGTGGTTTAAGAAGATCGATCATTGGTCGGGTTATCATCTGCCTAGGGTATGTGATTCTGACATTTTGAAGATGAATTTTAGTTGAAGGTATGGACATTATCAATAAATCTTGTTTAACTTTGGTTTGACTAATGATCCTAATGTTTTTATGAATTTTATGAACAAATATTCCATCAGTATCTCAAATTCTTTAGTAGTGATTGATAATGATATTTTGGTTTACTAGAGATCCGATCATTAGCATGATTACAATCAGATATTGGTTTGGAATGTCCTAAGTAGTAACAATTTGTATGGAATTCTTTAAAAATTTAGTTTTTGGATCCAGCAAGTGATGTTATAAGGAAACTTTATTTCATAGTATGGATTATTAGTTGATCTGATGATGTTTAAATAAGTCTTTCCATGACAGGATCCAAAAAACACCATTGATATTTGAATCATCATTGGTCTTACAAGATACTATCTATGTTTTTCTAGGATTTATTGAATTTAGAGTCACATTAGACTACTCTTACCCCTAATGGTTTGATGTTCACATGGGATGTGCAATATCAGTCCTCTTTTGATAAACTAAAACAGCTACTGACATAGTCACCGATTCAGATATTACCTGAGCCCGATAAAGGATACATTGTATAATGTGAGGTTTCTAGTTTTGGATTGGGTTACATATTTATGAAGGATGGTCTAGTGGTTTATTATGGATCTAATCAGCTTCAGACACATGAGAAAAATTAACCCACTCGAGATTTAGATCTTACCATTGTAATTCATGCACTTAAATGTTGCTGGAACTACCCATTATGGGAGAGGTTAACAGACTTTTCTGACCATAAGAGTATAAGTTATATATTTTTGAATAAATATTTGAATATCATAATGAGACGGTGGGTGTAATACCTTCATACAATTGACTTCGACATCTCCTACACCCCTGGGAAGGGGAATGTCACTATAGGCACTACTGTATGATGTTTTCATCATAGGATGCTATGATATCAAAAAAGTATGGAACCATAGGGGAATATTTTCTCAGTTTCATCTAGATACTCAAGAGTATTTTTTAGGTATGGTTAAGACTAGTGTTCAGTTATCATCATCTATCCTTGTGTCTATTCTACAAGATCTATAGCTAGAAGATGAGTGCAGTAGAATTCAGGAAACTATTTATGATGGAGTGACTGTTTTTGGATCGTCTCTCCCTTCAAATGGTATTATAAACTTTAGGGATTATATTTTTTATCATATTATTTGTAAGGAGATAATTTTTTCTTACAATAATAGTTCATCGTGGTCTTTTCATCTGGGAACTATAAATATGTATTATGAAATGAGATAGTGATTCTGGTGGTTGGGTATGAAGAGCGAAATTGTAGATTATGAGTCCTGCTATTACATCTATAAATAGATAAAGGAAAAGCATATGAATCCTATTATTTTATGATATCCTATTATAATTATGGTTTGAAAAAGGTAAATTGTTTCCATGGAATTTATTATTTGATTATCCTTGACTCCCTGAGGGAATAATTCTATCTAGGTGATGATTTATCAGTTAATGAGATGGTCTCATTTCATTCCAATCAAGGAAGCTACTAAAGATGAAAATATGGGTATGATATATATGCTGGAGGTTTTGAGGTTATGTGGGGTTCCCTTGACATTTTTTTTCTAGAGAGTCAAGGTTTACCTAACTATTCTGGAAGAGTCTGTAAGAGGTGATGGGGACATAGTTATGGTTGAGTACAAAATTCCATCTACAAAATGATGGTAAAGAATAAAAATACTATTCAGATCCTAGAATATATAATCTATACCTATATCATGGATTTTAGTGGATCTTGGGATATTCATCTGGGACTAGTATAGTTTTCTTATAATAAACTGTATCAATCATCAATCATACTGGCTCCCATTGAATCCTTGTATGGTCACTCTTGCAGGTCACCTATTTTTTGGGAATTGTTTTGTGAGGACTCACTTATGGGAATGAATTTCATTCGAGATACATTAATAATTATTCGGGAAATATTTTGATGATTGGTTATATCTCAGAGTTGGAAAAAATAATATGTCAATCATCGACGTCATCCTTCAGAATTTCCCATTGGTAACATGGTTTTTTTAAATATTTCTCCTCAATTGGATCCCCATAATCTTGGAAAATAAGGAAAGATAGCTTTGAGATATGTTGGACTATTTGAGATCAATGAATATATTCAAAATTTTGCTTATTAGTTGGTATTATCAACTTAGTTGAAATATATTCATTATGTTTTCCACATATCTCTACTCTCGATGTACCATACATATCCCCCTTATGTTCTGAGTTTTAAAAAGAATGAGTTTGAGCCAGATGATTTCATTATAGAGTATCCATTTGAGATCATTTTCTCCCAGGTGAAACTATTACATGAGATGTATATTCCTTTAGATATAGTTGTATGTAAATGCAGAAAAAATTCCCACAAGACATGGAAGCTTGAAATGGTAGTGAGGAGATGTGGTCTCCCCACATTCCAGAGTGGCCTTCTTCCACATGACTTTTGAGGGATGAAAAGTCTAATAGTGGGGATTCTGTAACATCCCAGTAACTTTTTAGGTAAAATTTACCTGTATTTTTTATTCCCTTTTTATTTGTATATGTTTCAATCCTTTCACGGACATGGAGGTTTTTTGGGTAAAATGTCCAAAAGGTCAAGGATTTATGTTTTTATTTGAACAATGAACTACCTCTTGGACACATTCACATAAGGAATTGGTTACTAGTTGTGAATTTCCAAAATGTTAGATTTCATGATTTTTTTCTAGAGCATGAAAAATTTCAACCTGTGAAACATTTTCACATAGTGAATGTATCTATCGGGATTAATTCAACATAAGGAGACACCATTTTTCACTGTATTTTGTATGTCCTAGAATTCACACCATGAAAGGTATTCATGACACATTTTTTTGAACAATTATCTTTATCACGATTTATATATGAGTCTTTTCTTATATTTAGTGCAACAACCTCTCTGTATCCCTAGGTTCTTCCCCTGGTGATTTTGGGTACATCCATTCTCTCATGATCAAATAATTTAATAGTTGATCTTCATAGAGGTTTCACTTTGTATTTCCAAGTAAGAAACCATTTTTTCTTCTCCATTCCCATTAGTTGTGGTAGCACTATTTCACTACATTTTTTGACCCATTGATCTTTTGATGATGTTATTCTTGATTATTTCAATATTTTTGGGTGTGATCTTATTTTGGGGGTCAGTACTTTTTTTGGTTATAGTGTAGTGGGTGTGTGTTCTTTGAGGTATGTTGTGATCTACCCTATCATCAACCGTTTTATTTATAGAATATGATTATTTGGTTTGGGGATCAATTATTAGAGAACCTTTTATGTTTCTATTATCTTTCTAATGTTAGTGGATCTTATTGTGGGTGTGTGTGACCTCAATTTGTGGTAGGTGGTTTTATATCTAGACTATGCTAGGTGAACCTTGAATTCTATGGTATTATAAAAAAATTAAATTAATCATCCCGATTTATTGATTTATGTGTTTGAAAATGTTTTTTTTTGCGAAAAGTTGGTTTTCCCCTATTTTTATATTTTTTTTAAAATCATTGTCAAATTGTTTTCAAAGAATGGGTTTTATGAAATGATTGGGAAAATATAGCACTTGGGAGGAATTGTGTTTTTAGGTGGAAGGAATTGAAATAAGGATCATCTTTTGATACTACCAGAGGGTAAATCATGGTGTGTTCCTATACTACATAGGCAATGTATCCTAGGGAAAAGTTAGACACTATTGGTGGGCTTAATTTTTTTTGGTGTTCCTCAACACTCTATATTTGATTCATATTTCAAGGGACTTGATTCATGTGTTTTTTGTTTGTTTGGGTATGAGTGTTATAGCTAGAATAACCTATATTTACACTTGGCATGATTTTACCTGTTCATTGATTTATACTATTTTGGATTTTATTACCAACATCTGTTTATATAAAATTCATTGAAACTAAATTACCTAAATTATTTAGAATTTTGAAAAGAGGAATGTTTTTACTTGATTTTGATATAAAATTTTAAAATAATTATCATAATTTTTTTTCTAAAAAGTTGATCATGCCAAGATTTTTATATAAAGACTAATTAAGGAACACCTACATGGGATCCTACTGTTCATGTTTAGCTCAAACAATTTGCAGCCCTGTGATGGTGTGTAGACCTAGTAAAGTAATTTTATATAGGAAATGGCACTGTGTCACAGTGTGGTTATGAATTTTCTATCATCTTAGATTGGGTATTTGTTGATGATATCATGGGATTTTTCTGATTATATCACCTGGCATGTCAGTTTCTATTTTACTTTTCCATTTCTGTTGGACTGATACTTTTTGTTGTTCTGATGGCTTGAGTTGTATCATTTTTGTTTTCTTCTTTTAGTTATAAAATATATTTATTCCAATTTTCTATTTCATTGTATCCATCTAATATTTTTTAATATTCCACATATCTTTTTTAGTTTGGGTGAAATGATTCCGTATAGTTTTTTTATAATCAAGTTATAGTATTCAGCCCATGCAGATCATAAATGCCCATTCAGTGGATGGAATCTCGAGTTGGGTGCCGATTTTGATGGTATCCCATGTCAGGTCATTACATGATCTATGTGATGAGATGATGAAAACTGGGGAAATTGTGACTTTTGGAAATAACATGACCATTGGGATTAATTTCTATATAAAGTTTGTGAGCATTCTAATGAAAGGAGAATGAAGATGAATAAAAAGTTGAGAAAAAAGAATACATGAGTTAAAGATAATGTATTTCTATTATTTATATACTTTATATAATTGAATGGAATATAAGGGTTTTCTTGATGATTCATTCCACAATACTTCAACATTATCTTTAATTATTCATTTACTATTAATTTTTCCATACAGCTTAATTTAGTATAGTGTAAAAATATATATTAATTTCATCATACCTAATTATTCTTAACTAGAAAAATAGTAAGAACACATATAATTTTTATTTATATGTCCTCTCATTAAAACTTTTCCACTATTGAATGGAATGGTAGGATTTTATTTCAATATAACAGTATTGGTCATTTTTATTACTTTTTAAATAAGTACAGGTTGTTCCTATATGATAAATTATGAGTTATAAAGTGTCATGACTCCATTAAAAATCATTTCTAATTAGTGGAAACCATATCCTTAAAATTATATGATGTGAAGAGTGTATTATGATCATTTTCATCTAAACAACTAATAATTTTCTTCTTCATGGTCTTTAATTTATTTTCATTTATGTTACATTATTCTAATAGAATACTACTAATAAAAGTTTGTATAGAATTATTTTATCTTTACCATCATTGAAACATTTACATTGACTTATTTTTAGATGAAAAATTCACCCCATCTAGTATTTTTAATCACACTAAGCATCTTAATTGATTCCATATCCTAAAGTGGTTTCTCTGATACAAAAAAGTTTCCCTCTTATTTGGTAATTCTTATCTAATTTCAATACTAGTATAAAAATTACTACCATTTAGATTTTATTTTTAAAACATTGGCATTAATAATATGTTTGTGGTTGTATTAATTTTTTTTATTTAAAAAATAAATAACTGAGTATCATGATATAAAAATATTCAATAAGTACTTTTATTAATTATATTATCACTAAAATAGTGGACTCAATTTACATTATATTTTATTCATTACATCTACCATATTTTACTAAAAATTATGTATAATTTACTATTGATCTCATCGGTTATCTATTTTGTTAGTACATGATATCAATAACGTCATATATATCAATTTGATGGTTAAGGATACCAGAACATTACTAATATATTTTACATATTATCATATTCGTATTTCTTTATGAACCCTGTTAGGGTAACAAGTCTTAGTGTATCCCATAGCTCATAGTAGGTATAAGAATATAATTTTTAGGGTCACCTATTTTCTTTTATCCATACATATGAAAATTAATGGAAACCTAGTTCTATTATAGCCAATAGTACTAAACAACCGAGGTCATAAAAAGTGTTCACTTTGGAAGGGCTCTATCAATTAGTATTTTGAAGGTATTTTTATTATCTCGCCATTTAAGACTATATATATCCCATTTATATTAAAAATTATTCTTTCTATTTATGTACACATTCTCTTCTATTATTTAATCTATAAAATTCATGTTTATCAATAAAACTAACTTGTTACAATCATGTTAAAGAAAATATATTTATACAGTCAATTATTTGTTTTATGCATATATAATTAAATGTTAATTATATTATTAAACACATATCCATATGAAACCCATTCATATTGTACATGTAAATCTTTCTTGTAAATGATTAAAATCAAAAGAAAATAAAATTATACATAAGAGCACATAGGTTGTGATAGGTATATAGTCCCTTATTTCTATACTAAACTGCAATCCCCAGTCTTTTGAAAATGTTTACCAAATCAAATTTTTCAATAGATCATTACTCAGTAGTGATTTATTGTTCCAATATGATTTTAACTCCAAATATTCATTAATAACTATAAAAAAGTATCTACTTTTTAATTATAACTTACAAAACAATATCCTTTATACAAATAAATAAAATATTATGTTGCAACATAGTATAAAATTCTTGAATACATGATATGAAATTTTATAGAAGTGGTTTAAATTTTAAAAAAAAAGAATAAAACTGTTAATAACATATAAAAATTGGAAAATAAATGAATGAATGAACAACTAATAAAATTATATATGAGATATAATGACAATTTCCTAAAACACTAATATATATAATTTATTATTCATTGTAAATGAATATGGACATTAAATTTAATACAAATACAAATGAAAAATATTTATATTTCAAATATGAATGCTTTTGTATTTCACTTTTACCTAGAGTGCGTTAGGCGTTGGGGTTTAGATCTGCCAGCTATGGTGTCAATTCTGGACAGAAGGTCATTCTGCAATGTTTTGGATTCCAGGGTAGATTTCGTGATAGCATGGTGCAATAGGTCATGCGTAGTGGGGCGTTGGAGGTTCTCTCTCTCTCGCTAGTCGATGGACGTCCATGCCAGCCGAGAATGTTTCAGTGCGTCCATGTGGATCTCGCTTCCAGGGTTACCCCTTCAACTTATGAATGAGTCCTTGCTTAAGGGTATTGGGGATTCGTTGGGGTCTTTTCTGTGTGCGGATGAGAGGACTATCAGGTTGGAGGAGGCTTCGGTAGGAAGGATTTGTGTGGAGGTGGATCTTTCTCGGCCGCTTCAAGATCACCTTGTGATCAGGATCGATGGGATGCCGGATCGTCATCAAGCCCTGGTTTATCCTGCCTATCCTAGGTTCTGTTCTTTCTTCCACATTTCTGGACATTCTCTACAGGTGTGTCACAAAACTCGCATGAAGGGTATCAATCCTCTGGAGGTTCCGAGGACCGAGGATCAACACCCCCTTGCGCGTATCCCTGATTCCAAGGGGAATGATCGGGGGAAAGGTGTGGAAAATGATCTCCCAGAGAAGATAACCGAGGATTCCTCTTCAAAGTATTTCTCTAACGGTGAGGAGTGTCATCCCCTCAGTAGTGCTCTGGTTCCTGTCTTTCGAGGCATGGGCGGTGATCTAGTGGTTCAGTTCCCGGAGGAGGGATCTCTTCTCGTGGGTATGACTCTCAGAAATCCTATGATCGTCTGGCTTCCTTCGCTAATATGCATCTCAGAAATCTCAGTGATGGAGCTTGACTCGAGTGAGCATAAGGTCTTTCAGCCTTCCTCGTCTAGGAAACTCTCCCTTCTGCCTTCGATAGAGCAGCCAGTGGTGACTTCTCGCCCGTCCTCTCCAACACCTTACAATTCTCCAACTTCTCCGCGTTCTCATCCAGTGTCTATGTTGGATCGGAGCAGGCGAGAAGGGCATTATTCTGTGTCTCTAGAAGCCACTTACAGGGTTTTGTTCGAAGGTGGTGATTCTCCTATGGCAATCTCATCGCATGTGCATTGTGGTGTTAAAACTCTTTCTAAATCCAAGATTGGGGTTGGTGCCACTATAATCTTGTCTCATCATGTCAAGGGCCAGGAGTCTGGGGCCAAACCAAGGAGTAATCGAATCAATGTTTAAAGCCTTAATATGGAATGCATGTTGTCTTGGTGCCAGGGAAAAGTCATATTTCATCTACAATGAATTAAGTAATAGGCATGTTTCTTTAGTGGTTATTCTGGAACCAAAAAAAAATCCTCTAAAAATTTCAGGAGTATTCCGAGAGGATTATGGTTTGGGGTTTTATGCATGGGGATCCCCCGAACTCCAAAATATGGATTTTTGGAAGGATCATATCGAAGTTGAACTTCTGAGTGCCTCAGATCAGTTTCTGACTGCAAAGATTTTTGTTGGGGCTCATGTGTTTCTCTTTTCATTTATTTATTCCACGTTAAATGCCCAGGATAGAGAGGCTTTATGGAGTGGTTTAGAAGGTGTTAATCCAGGGGATGATCCCTGGGTTATTGTAGGGGATTTCAACATCACTGCAAGTTCTGAGGAGAAGAAAGGGGGTGGCGATTTTCCTAGGAATGCTAGTCAGGCTTTTGTGTCCTTCATGGTAAGGAATGGTCTTCTGGATGTGGGATATGAGGGGAGTAATTTCACATCGTGTGACAACCAACGGGGAGGGAGGCGCACGTATTGTTGGCTTGATCGGTGCCTTATGAATGGAGCTGCAATTTCTATCTTCCAGGGTTCCAAAGTGGTTCATTTGGTGTGTTGTCTTTCTGATCATTCTCTGCTCAGCCTGTCCTTAAGTGGAGTGTCTCTATGGGAGGACGATGCTATTTTTTCTAGAACAGGGATGGAGGAACCAGGTTTCTCCGAGGTGGTCAGGGAATCTTGGGACTTGCGGTGTCAGGGGAACTCGTGGACCAACCTTAACAATAAACATAGGCGGCTCAAAATGCTTCTTCGCGCCTGGAGAAAGAAGATTCTTGCACGTGATCAGGACATGGACGAGATCAATTTGGAGGTGGAACGCATAGAGAATTTCTTGGAGCAGGAATGGGATGAGTCCGTGTTTAGAGAGATTAGAATTAAAAAAGGATAATCTCACCAATTACCTTCTGAAACAGGAAAAACTCGTTAGAGAACGTGCACAGGTTAATTGGCATAGTGAGGGGGACCGGAACTCTGGCTACATCCATGCATTTATTAGAGAACTTCGGCATGTGAAGAGGCCTAACATTCGCAAGGATGATGGATCTTATTCCAATGATCGTGAGGAGGTAGGGTCCATGATTAATGTAGTTGTTTATTCCTTACGGGTAGCTCCAATTGCTGGGATGGTGGGGGGGGGGGTACCCGAGAGGTATGGCTGAGATTTTTTAGGGAATTCCAAGATGTGTTTTAGAAGACATGGATGCGGGCATGAGAAGAACCCCAGATGTGGATGATGTGTGGGAGGCTTGTTGGACCTTGAATCCAGACAGCGTACTAGGGCTTGATGGATTTCATGGATCCTTTTACCGGCAGAATTGGGACATTGTTAAAGGGGATGTGGTATGTGCTATTCATGATTTCTTTTAGGGTGGAGATCTGTCGTGCATCGCATGTTCTTCAAAGACGGTTCTTTTACCCGAGGTGTGTAATCCTCAGTCCATCGATCAGTATCAGCCCATCAGTATGTGTGACATACCGTATAAGATTCTGTCCAGTATACTCATCAAAAGGTTATCTATTCACTTGGATTCATGGTTGAATAGGGAACAACATGGTTTTATTAAAGTGAGGTCAATGCAGGGTGCGATAGGAATGGATCATGAAATTGTAAGTGGCATTAACAACAATTCCTTTGGAGGAAATTTGGTGGTTAAATTAGATATGATCAAGGCTTACGATAGGTTGGAATAGGGATTTGTTCTCTGAGTCTTGGCTTGCATGGGGTTCTCCAATTGGACTAGGGATCTTCTTTTTCGTTGCTTCAGCTCTACGTGGACTGCAACGACGTTTATGGGTAAGCAGTGTGGGTTCTTCAAGGAATGTCAAGGTCTTAAGAAAGGGGATCCTTTATCCCCCACTATTTTCATTATCTCCCAAAATGCTCTCAGCTGCTATATTAATCAGGGTCTCCACACTGGGAAAATTAGACCTTATCATAACAAGAGTGGCACAAGGAGTATTAGTCAAATGATTTTTGCGAATGACACAATTATATTTATCAATGGCAGTAGAAGGTCAGTTCAAGGGCTGAATGTGATTCTAGAAGAATACTACAAGTGGAGTGGGCAAGTGGTGAACAAAGATAAAAGTATTTTCTTCACATCCAGGAGGATATCGGTGAGGAGGGAGAGGGGATTAGGTGACAGCTTGAGCATGGGTAGAGGGTCCTTTCCCATGGAGTACCTCGGGGCCCCGATTAGTCCTTTCACCCATAGGGTGCATCATTTTGACAGGCTCATAAGCAGAATTACAAGGCGCATCTATAACTGGTAAAACAAATTTCTTTCCTTTGTAGGTAGAACAACTCCTGTTAACAGTGTATTAGTTTCCATTACCATGCATATTCTTTCCACCCTGAAGGTCCCGAAGAGTGTTATTTCTAAACTAGAGAGTATTATGGTGTCTTTTATATGGGATGGGCATATGGAAGGAAAACATCATTGGACTTCGGGGAAACGGCTGGAAAGGCCTTTATCCGAAGGGGGAATTAATTTGAGGAGTTTCTCCACAACCATGCAAGGGATTCATGCTAAGCTGGCGTGGGAGGCTTTGGATGGTCGATCTCTTTGGGGAAGAATAATGCAAGATATTTATGGAACGAATATGAATAATCAATGAATTCATTCTACAAGGATATGGAAACTGATTTCTCCATACCTGGAGACCTTGTATCACCACTCTCGTTGGCTTATGGGAAGAAGGAATATTAACTTCTAGCAGCAGGATTGGGGGGTGGGAAAGTTGTGGTTCCCGGGATGTCCCACTATAGATTTGTCCTTTTTTGAGGCAAGCTTCCATCCCAGGTTTTTACAGGCGGTTCTTGATGAGAGTAAGCTGGGCATTTTCAGCAACATAGTCATGAGTGAGGATCATGACAGACTTATTTTCACTGCTTCTACGTCGGGTGGTTTCTCCACCAAGGATTTTAATCGTGCAATAAGGAACATGTCGAATGAAGATCTTTGGGGGGAGACTCTATGGTGCAAGGAGGTTTCCTCCAAATATAATTTTCTACTGTGGAGTGGGAGGAATAAATCACTACCTATGGTAGATAATATGCAACGTACATGAGTAAAGATGGCTTCCAAGTGTTGGTGTTGTAGGTCTCCCAAACCTGAATCAGTGGGACACCTCTTTTATGATAGTGAATGGGCCAGAGGGGTGTGGCGGGCGTTTGGAACCTTCTTTGGTTGGGATGGGTATGATGGGGGCATGATAACTTCTTAATTTTATGTTTTAGGGATACTGTTATACAAGGGGCTGAGAGGAAAGCAAGGGAGATCATTCTAATGGTGGGGTTCTTGATAATATGGAAATCCAGGAATGAGTATCACCACAAAAACATTGCAGGAACTCAGGTGAGTATGATCTTCAAAGTGAATAATACTCTTCAGGATTTGATCTCGCTGAGCCCGGAGTGCCAATATGCTCCATCTGTGAGCACTGCTTTGCTGAACCGTGGCTGCGACAACCAGAACAGGAGCTTGGGACAGGGTCGATGGGTTCGCTGGCGAGCTCCCAGCCAGGGGCTGAAGCTAAATACAGATGGTTCGCTACTTTCTAGGGAGATGTATGGGGGCGGCATTTCCAGAGATCAGGAGGGGTCGGTTCTTGCGGCTTTCATGGCATCTTATGGTAGAGGAGATGTGTTGTAGGCAGAGGCATTGGCCTTGGTTACAGGACTGGAGGTATGCACACAAAGGCAGATTATTCTGAAGATGGTGGGGACAGACTCTATGATCTTGTACAAAGCGTTTCTTGTTCAAGGTAGCTTTCCTAGGAATATTGTTTATATTGTCAGGAGGTGCAAGATGTTAATGGGGAACCAGATGGAGATCTCTCATACGTGGTGGGAAGGGAATATGGTGGCAGATTTTCTTGCATCAATGGCACCCGCAAATCAAAGTATGATTTCTTTCATTAACTTGGGATCTTTTCCCAATGAGGGGATGATATTTGTTACTAATGATGCTATGGGTTTGCATTAATTTAGACCACCATGTGAAATGTAGTCCGGGATTGTTTCAAATCAATAAAAAGTTTATTTTCAGTCAAACCTGTGTAAAAATTTTACATTTACCTTTTTCATAATTTTTATATTATTTATTTATCACACAATATTTTTAATTCAGATACTTCATATTTAAAAAAATTAATAAAAAATAAATTAATGAAATTTAATATTATCCCCTAATATTATACATTTATTTATAAAATATTTCATTAATATTATATGATTAATTATGTAAAATTCATAATTTTAATTTTTCTTCATAGAACCATTAATAATTTAAATATTTATTTTAAGATAATTTGATTATAATTTATAAATAATTATTAAAATATATTATAATTCAAACCTGAAAATAAAATATTTGAAATAAAAATAAGTATATTCATTTTATCACTAGCCCAGATATAAGAAAACTTATATCCATGGGAAACCATGAACTTCGATAAACCTGATCATTATGAATTTCATGTGCCTTATCAAGTACTATAATATAACATATTTGTTGATAAGACGTAATGAATACCCATAATTTCATAATTTTCAAATGTTATGTTTTGAATAATTGTTCACAATATCTCTATATTGTTAGTTGAGTTTCTATTTCATATAGTGTTATCCATATATCATTCCCAATGTTTCACCTAAAACAATAGTTTAAAATTATTAGTCATATTATTTTATCACATATCATGACCTTAAAATGACATTACAGCTTCTTAAAATGTAAAAATGACTTATCATGGGTATTGATATCTCATATCAATTTCTATGTTTTCATGATAAGTAACTATAAATTCCACTAAATTCCCAAAGAGAATCAATAATAATTATATCAATATTTCATTACATGCAATATCTATGTTTTTTAAAATTTCAAATGTTTTACAAAATAAAAAAAAATTATTGAAAACTATTTTGAAGTGCCTTTGATATAACTATTGGGTTTTGGAGGACATCAATATTATTATAATATGTATAATGAATATCCATGATTAAATATTAATTATTTAAATTCGATTTTAAATAAAATCATTTTAAATATTTAAAATTAAAATTAGATAAGGTATTAATGTAAATAATGTGATGATAGATAAGAAATGGATAATGATAAATAATGATATTTTAACTTCAGTTTGATAAATTTGAGTGGAAATATCATGATTTCTTGAGGATGTGAGTTTTTTTATTCCTATTGAAAATAATTAATAAGTGAGAGAAAAATATATTTAATGAATATTGATGATTTCTTGAAGTGTTTGGAGATGCCCGTAAGAAAGTGAAATTTTTTCAAGTTAGATCAAATAAACCCTTGAGAGAATAATGATACATTTCCAACGTAGTGAAGTTATTTACACCAAGATATCATATTATCTTACAAATATTACTCTATCATATAATGTGGCATTTATATTTTCTTACATTAGGAGCATACTGTACTGACCCCCATATTTTGAGTTTTATCTATATTAGATTTTCACCATTTTATTTAATTGTTTTGGTTATTTTTAAAATATTTTTTAAATTAATGAATTCTTAAATAGGGTTATAGGTTGGTTTTGGGGGGTACCTTACATGAACCAACCTATCAGAAAGCTAAATATGTCGGTAGTTGGCTAAGTGTACCACCCCAAGACTACCCTTAAAAGGCCATGGGATGGAGACTAAAACCAAGATGTCATATCAAACCCCTTGGAAGCCTTAGCATATAAAAATATCATATGACCTCATTTATCTATAACAATATATATTTCAATGAAAATAACATTTACATAAAAATACGATGAAACATGTTAGTAAAAAATGATAACAACACATCAATACAGAAACACAACATCAATAAGCATATAAAAAATAAAATTCCTAACATCCCATGGAAAATAACAGCCTTGGAAAACTATGATTGATGTAAACCACATCACTCCCACACCAACTAATGTTCCCTCAGAAACAGTCACTGCCAGTCTCCCCTAAGCACTGGAAGCACTAAAACAACATCAGTTAATGTTGATACATGATTTTTATAATATTCATACACAAAAACAAGCATTGGAATAAATACAATGTATTGGGAGTATAAAGTTATCCAATAGGATTCCATGAAAGTAAAATGGATAACAAATTCATAACCAATATAATAAACTTAGATAATTCATATATGATTTAAGAGTGAGGATACTTAATTGTAGGGTATGCCTTAATCCTTCTAGCCCATCTATATAGAAATCATATGCTTAAGGGAACCTAGAATAGATAGAATATATCGAGACCAAAATATTAGTTTCTAAAAATTCTAATCCACCTCCTTATAACTATATTGGGGGATCACACCCTATTGAGAAGTGTTTACATTAAATTATGTAGCACTAGAAATTATTGGAGGGTCATACCCAAACCCACGGTGTAGTACTGACTCCATGAATGAAGGATCATTCACTAACTCTTAGGGGAGTATGTGACCCCTTTGAACACTCTATATTCCATTACTCTACCATAATATCCCCTCTATGGGGCTATAATACTTTTGATGACAAAGATTCATTGAAACTATTATCTAATATCATAGAGGATAAAATATATTCTATTTATATAAAAAATATCTTAGAATGAATACTTATTTTTCCAATTCTAACACAGAGGCTAGAATATATAGGAATCCCTAAATTAATTATAATACCCAATATATACTCCTATGTACATGACTTCTATGGCTTGGCTATTATCCAGGAATTTACTTTTGATTTATATTCTATGTGGAGTCAATGTGTATTTAATGTCACATGTGGCACATGGTTTGCAGGGACCATAAAATACTCAAGAATATACTGCCAAAACTATGGGAGTGGTGAATTTGTTATACATGGTGTGCACCTCGTCCCACATGATGTATGAGACAAACTAGTTAGAAATGTAAGAACTTGTGTACATGCTGAACCAAGAGGTTGGAAGAACATGATTTATGATATAAAAGCATACATTGTAGGATATTTATAACACCATGGAGACTGTAAAACCATATTTTAAATTGAACATGGAGTGTTACCTAGAGGATTAGACCATATATAATCATAAAATATAGATATGTAATTCTCAATCATTCATGATTAATGAAATGACCATGAATATATAATTTTGTGTTTTCTATGGCTCTACTTCAACTCAGGCATGATGCCTCCAGGGGTCACCAACTTACCCCTACATTTTGATCACCATTACTCAATATCTATATGAACCCAAAAGGAACTATACATCCAAGGAATCATTTTTTATATAAAATCACACCCAAACCACATTATAATTTATGTCATGCCACAATTTCCATTTATGAACCCACGATGATGGTGTTCCATTATAAATTCACCACTTGTCCATGCATGATTTATATCATGCGGGAAGTAGAAGAAATGAATTAATTAGGAATGTTTCTGTAATTCCTCACACCATCACTCAATTAAGGATATGAGTGATTTAATTTTCTATAATGAAAATGAATGATGAATGGAGGGATACACTCATGGGGTCGATGTATGGAAATGAAATTATGAGGTAAATATGAGAGATTTAACACACAACGATAACTAGTATTTGAATATTCTATTATCAAGGTAATCATTCATATCCTTTATTATTATGAAATATTAATTATAATTTAAATATTGATAAATTTTATAAAAACAACATAAACCATAAATCATATCATATAATTTAAAACATTTTTTGATTATAACCCAATATGATAAAATTGTTGTAATTTTATATTGGCATGAATGTCAGTGGTTTAATTTCATAAATAATGGGGAATATGAAATCAAATGATTTCATTACCTTTTAGTAAAAATTCACTAATACTTTAAGTAATTATCATGAATTCATTGTCCCTCGAAATCCTTTTTTATTCCATGATTCAATACATATTCTATACAGAACACTTGATCCTCATGATCTCTGTCATCCTAGTATATTCATCAAGGTGCTGGATAACCCTATATGTGATAGATAAATATATATTTTTCAAGATTAAATTGAGAAATTTTTTTCTTAAATTTAAAACCCATTAATTCTTTGTCAAGGACCTAAATCCCAAAAATGAAAAATTACCCCTATCCAATGAAAGTACCAGCATTCCAGACACAATGTGTCATAATTCATTTCCAATATTACATTTTAGAGATACTAATTATTATCATGTATTCTACTAAAAGTAATTTATTATATATAATATTACAATTTTAAGTATCTTTTTATGATATGATTAGCACATTACATATTTGAACATTTTCAAAATTATTAACAATAATATTCAATGGGATTAACTAAAATAATTACGGGATAATACATCCTCCACACCTTAAATTATTTTCATCATAAAAATCAACAATCACTCAAATATATGATTTTAGTGAGCCAACATTTGGTTCTCACACTCTTATGATCTTTCTGGATGATTTCTATGTTACCTCAAAATGTGTATCAATGGAATCACTCAGTCATAAAGGATCTTCTCCTATTGATCTAAAATAACCATAGAGTATTTATAAAATTATGTGTCATCCTTTAAATTCAAAAAATCCTTGTTGATAATGCATTATGGATGGTATACATACATCATCATCAATAACATCTAGAATAAGTTATTATCCCCACCCATCTGTTAGGGTAATACCAATCAACAATATTCCTCACCCACCCCACTTAGAATCTAAAATAGCATAATGAATCATGGGGATAAGTTTCTCCCCTAACCTATCATCTTCAAATTTCACCAAGGCATGAATTTCATAAACATTTTCTATATCTCCTTAAAGTATATGGGTCCACATCTTATGTAATTTTAGGAATTTTAATGGTTTTGAGTTTCCCATATTGAATCCTGGGTCACTTGTATCTTCTCCTAAAATTTTCATAATACACAATTCCCCATATTAAATTACTTATCAATATCAATCCAATAAAGCGAAGACCTATAGAGTCTCATATATATCCTCATAGGGTGAAATACCAATAGTTTAGTTGCAGCTATTTTTTATACGAACTCCACTATTGGTGATTAATCATCCTAAGTCATGCCAAAATCTAGAACATATGATTGAAACATATCCTCTAGAACAAGTACATTTCCCTCTATATGAACATCTATTTGGTTGTGGAATGCAATATAAAACATGAATTTTCCATAAATTACATTTGGAATATTAAAACAATAGAGTAGGAATCATGTTTTATGTTCAGAAAACAAATCAATCTTTAACCGATAAAATTCCATAATCTACTCTGTGTAAAATCTACCAAAACATTCCACAAAAATATTGTTTTCAAATTGAAGTAAATTAGATAAAAAGGTTAATTATCTCAAAATCTCCCATAAAACATTGTGTTCCTTCATAATTATGGATGTCTAGTCCGGAATTAAATTTATTTACTATCCCACTTCCACTCTATAACCACAAAACATACCTCAGACAAGATAGAAACAAGTGCTCAACCATCACCTACTTATAGGTGAGACATTTCTATATCAAAATAGTAAGATACTAAATTATTTCTAAACACCAAAAGTAGTTATTAAGGTCCATGTACGTCTTCCCCATTCAAATGTTCACTGGAAATTAGGAAGTTTGTAATTCCCTAAAAAACTCCTTGTGCATCAAATATGAAATCGTGTTACAAAATAAGAAGAAGATGAATTGTTCCACATCATTATGGAATCCGTATGCTGAATCACTTAAAGTTATCTCATTACACAAAATCTCATAGTCGTTGTAACCCGATTAGGCCTCACTCACCCGATGAATAAGTGTAGGGGAAACTGCGATCAATTGATGGTAATCAATGTTGATTTCCCACATCAAATCCAACAAAAATAGGGCTATACTATATAATTCCTCCTAAAATAGTTGATCATGGGATTTACTATTAAGAGAATCAACTCCATGTTTCCCCTAATAAGAGCATATACTATCTAAAAACCATAATCATATAGGACGTCCAGACATTTCATCTACCTCAAGTTGAGATATCTTTGGGTAAATAAATATGTAATAACATTATGATTTGTGAACACAAAAAATAAATCACATAAAAGATAATGTATTGACATATTTAAGGAAAATACCACAACTACAATCCCCAAGTATTGGGTCATATAATTATTGTAATGTGGAATAAAATACCATGATAAAAAATCTACAATGGATCATCATAGCATCAACATGAAACAAATATAAAACATAGTGTCTTTTTAAAACACCTCATACTAAACTCCTTCCTCGTGTAACTATAAAATCAGAGTATATCCGTCCAAATTTTTCAGTTCATAAAATGTTCTCTAACAATGGTCAATCCAGATGAAATGATACCCATTTTGGGGATGGGTAGTCATAATGGCTACAATATTGGAAAATTTTAGAAAACTTATTTGGTAATATCCCATTAATATAAGGGAATTGTGCACCTAAAACAACTTATTGAGTGTATCTTAAGCCCCAACAGCATCATTATTCATGGGATAAACTATAATTCTACCCTATGTGATGAAGTTTGCTAGAAAATTAAATTATTGTACATAAAACATATGTGTTATGAAATATTCATTCAGAAGATTCTCTCCGTGTATGTCAACGAAAATAAATAAATGATTAACCTAAGAGATGGCTATCCACTATGTTTAATTAGAAATAAATTTTGGCGGCTAATCATTGGATTTTTGTTTGAGTACTTTATTTAATACTTGGGTATGTGTGATGATATTTTTCAGTTATAGAAAATGGAGAGTATTATGAGGTAAATAGGTTTCATATATTTTAGATTGTGTGTTATATAATAGTTTTCCAATGGGCATGAACTCTTAGATCAGAGGTTGGGTGATATGTTTGGTCATACCACCGGTGGAAAAATCCTATGTTTTATTTTTGGGAGTGGATCCCCATTGTTTATCATGAGGAAATGATATATATTTTTAGGTAGAAATGAGACCAGATTATTTTTTTGACTTTTATTGATCATTTGTTTTGAGGATTACCGTCTTGTGAGCTTGTATATTCCCAAGAAGATATTAATATTACACCCTCTTAATTATTTGTATGCTCTTCATCTTATGAAACATGTTAGTGAATGTTAATTTCATAAATGGTTCCCCCAGTTTGATTACATTCTTATGTGGTAGTATATCTTATAGCCTCCATAATATTTAGATTCATGTTCAAATTCATTTTATACTAGGGTTGGGGGTGTAGATTATTTTCTTGATTCTTGTCATTAGAACTTAAAATCACTAGGAAATATTCATAATGGTTGATTAATGTAATCTCTTAAAGATTGACTTTGACTCACACTTCTCTCAATATCCATTTATGAAATAAATTAAAATTAATTATAAACTGATAAATTAAAATAAATAGAGGAAAATAGATGAATTATTCCTAGGGGGAAAATATTAAAATACAAATGATGAGAAAAACACAAGGGATATACAAATTGAAAAGGAAAAATTCATAGGACCAACCTAATACCCCTTAAATATTTTCCTCAAATTTATATAGTCAAATTATACAATCATGATTTGATAAAACTAAATTTTTTTGTTAGTTATTCTTTTACATTATCTTTTATATATGTTTTTTGAGTTATTCTTTTTTGGGTGAAGTATCATGTTTATTGATGGTGGTTTTATAGGGTGTTACAATCCTTTATTGGGGGGGGGGGGGGGTGGATTTTCATCATTATTAGGGTAAAATGTATAGTTCTTCATAGATAGCTATGAGAACTATTGTAATGGGGGTAGTATGATTTGCATGGATGCCTCACAGTTTGATATAAACGTGTTACATTCCCTACGAAACTGTGTATCTCAGAATAGAATCAAATTAATGGTCTGTGCATAGTTTACCAAATCATTTGTGTGACCTAATGAGGTAGTACACCTCACGTGGTTGGTGTGTGGTTTAATAAACCATGTGACCAAACTATACATTTATATTTAATTAATCCAAAAATTCATATTTTGACTCAGAAAACCCCCCTAGAACCTCATATTCATTCTCCCACACCTAGGGATATAAAATTTTGGAATTCAGTGGCCCTTCTTAGAGGTTTTTTAACTACAAGATAATAATATCAACAAATCGTGAGCCATATAACCAAGGTGTTTTAAGGTAAGTGATTATTTATCCTTTTTTCTTTTGGTTCATATTAGATATTCATGATTAAACTTGATGAAGAACCTAGATCCATAAATTCATAGTCAGATGTAGTAATTCTAAAAATATCTAATTATATTCCTTCTAGATACAAAAAAAATGCATGTGGACATCTAGTTTTGACTTCATCATTTTCATATTCATCTACATTGACTCATTACATTAGATATCATTTGGTACGTCTAAGAAGATCCTAGCCCCTAAAATTTCCTTCATTTTCGATATTTTCTCTATAATAATCACATTGTTATTTCTGGTTGATTATAGGGATTTAGGTTTTAGATATTGATTTTGGTGTAAAACCATGATTTTGGGATATGATTCTCTTAAGGTAGGAAGTTCCTTACAATGTTACAACAATATAAACTGTATAATATGACATAATTTTTTATGGTATATGATACCTAATTTATTTTAACTTGTTTTTGTGTTTCTATATCTCATGTCATTACGTTTTATGGATTGTGTATATATATGTGTATGTCCCATAAACATATTTTATCTGGTAAACAATTGATAAGAAAATACTTAATGGTTTGGTTAATCCCATATGGGGGATATGTGATGTGACATGTGATGATTATGGTGGGGTCTTGAATGTTAGATGGAATGTAATGATAACTTTGAGGCCTAAAATATGTTTGGAAAGTGTTTTATATAGTCTTATGGATTGGCCTAAGATAGCTGGAAAGGCATAATAACATTTTGTCCTGACCGAAGGAATGATGTCCAGGTTGTCTTTTCCGACACATACATTATCCTGGTGGCATGCCCTAAAATTTATTGAAAATGAACATAAATTAAATTCTAACATGGATCCAAAGATGTCATGGATGAGGTTCCTAGTATCTATGTTAGATCACAGGGACCCAACATGTTATTGTTTACATTTGAATTTACTTTTCCACCATTTGATAAACCTATGTATAATTGATGAACTTATGATAAGGATTCATCTATGGAGTCTAAAGGGATTTATATCCAATCCATACATGTGAAACGTAGTGCACATGAAAAAATTATAGTGAGGGATTCATTATATGCAATGGTCCAAATGTTGGGAAGATGATCTAATGGTGTAAGGAAAATAGAGGTGCAGTTACGGTGGACTTCGAGTAACTTTTCACGGTGTCTCTTATTATCTTCGATAATTTTTCCTTATTAGTTTAATTCTAATTGGATGGTTTTGGGTTATATTATATGAAATATTGATATAAAATGGTTGATTTCATTTACTTATGTCATATTATTCTCTTCTTTTATTGTTTCTTTTGGGTATTATGTGTTGGTTGGATATCTGTACCAATTGAACAGTCTCTCCATTTTTCAGTTTTGGTCACAACCACTATTTAATAACCTCTTGTGTCTGATAAGGTTTTCATGAGGTCATGTGACACTCTAGAATGAACCTTTTGATTCGATTAGGGATGCTTAAAATTTTTATTGAAGGATTCTACCTAGTATATATATGTTTTGAGTTGGTTGAAAATAGATTGAACTGTTGAGACCTAGCAAGGGGAGTTACACATGTTCCTGTATATCCCATGTGTAATAGATATCCGAATTACTGGGGAAATTGATATTTCAATTCCTTATTATGGTATGAAAATTTCATGTGGATATAAAGTATTGTTGTCCTACTATAGTTTATGGTATTTGGGTGAGTTTATGTAACCTAAGTGGCAAGATTGGGTCACATGTCACACGACTTGTCATTGGTATTGGTTTGATAAATTTTGTGGCAGTTATAATCTATTTTATGCTCCATTATAACTTATTATTGAAGAAATAAATTATTTTTTCCTAATTAGGATATATATAGTTATATGTACATGAGTATTAATAACATATATGTTTTTGTGACATGGTTTTAGGCCTTGGATAGTATTGTAGTTGTAGGTAACCTCTTAAGATGAGTCTCTATGAAATTGTTTATGTGTGTCAATATTCAATTCATTGGTAGTATTGTTATTTAATATAATAAATTAGTTTTTTTATATAGGTTATATTATTTTGGATAATTTAACATTTAAGATGCCTTATATTACCACCTTGGGAAGTGAGAATATATAATACCATCAGAGGAAATGCACCTATTACACTTCTATTCATGTATAATAATATAGCTATGCATGCCTGCATAATCACTCTAGTGCTCTATAATGTAGAACCACTTTAGATTTGATTAATTAATGTACTAAATTTCTAGGTAATAGGATCCAAAAGTGGTGGGCCAATAATGTTGATTTTTTCCAATATTTCTAGTTATAGTATCCCAAAAAAATCTAGGTCACCATATGCCCCCAAGAAACATAGGATTTGATTATGTTCAGCAACCAATTTTTTTATTTGGTAGAGAATTTTTTAAGGATTAATGTGAAATAGGATACATATTTTTTTAGGGACCTAGTAGGATATATTGGATCATGATGAATCATTCTAGAGGGCACGAGGGTATAAATTAGGAGATATTCATGGACCTTTTTTGAGGTGTTCTTTTTATATACAATGAATTTGGAAAAATTCCAAGAGTTATTGGAAATCCAGCCAATGATGATGACGGTGATGCGTTATAATATTAATTTTTTTAAGTTAATCTATTTTAATCCTCTATTATCTTATAATAAGGGGAAAATTTACTACAAGTTATAGGATGTCTTACAGAATGAGTTGAGTTTCAAGTGAGGAAATTAAACCAGAAAACGTACTCCAAAGTTATTCCAAAAGTCCATTGAAAATTATAAGGGTATAAAGTATAATAAAATAGTAGGTATCCTTATTTTCATTAGTTGAATATTATCTGGGTTCTCATGTGGAGCTATGATCACACTATTTAGAAACAAAAGGAGGGTGGATGTGAAGATGCGTCAGGGAAGAGATAGACAACTAAAGTAGAAAATGGTTTCTTAAACTCCATCCATTGGAGGAGGTGCTACACAATTACTTACCTATGGGAATATTAGACAGTCCCACAAATTCTATGAAAATACTCATAATATGTACCCTTGATTTTGTAAGATTATAAATCTCTAGAATTCATTTTCAAGTGTGTAGTGATAAATTTTGTGTGGAAATGATGGGTAAACATATGGTCTAAGGGAATATCCAAGAGAATATCAAACATTGTGTATGAAAAATATAATAGGGTTGGTCCATATAGAAGTTATGGCATCTCATAAGTAGTTAATAACTCTGCAGGGTTTGGTGAATTAAGTGTTCTAGTGATTCTGGTGATAAGGTTGGGAATCTTATGTGGGTAAAGTATACAATATAGATCGGATTCTTATTGGTGATGGAAAGGTACCTTTTGTTTTTCAAGTGTTATTTTGATTAAATATATTATCTCATTTACCTTGAATGATACATAGGACTCCCATTGTGTTATATATACACATGTAGCTGTCTAGTTAGGTTCTTATAAAAATATTTTCCATGAATTTTATATCTTAATACATGTCTTAGAAAGAGGATAAATTATACTTATAACATTCTAGAATATCTGGTAGTGGTTGTTGGATACGGAATTATATGATATAATATATTTTATAGGATGACCAGTTTTGATCTGATCTTTGTTATAGACAAGTTGAAAAATTTCCAATTGTGTAATTATTGTTATCAAATACAGGTTAACATGCGCCTATGAATGGAGTGAAGCATTTCCTAATTAAAGAATATGATCATATAGAGAGGGATAGTACCTCAGTCATATAATGACCGTTTCCAATCAGGTGGTGGGTACGGTTCTGGTATTAGATCTGTTAATTACTCTAACAAATATTCCTCTTATGGTATCCTTCCAAACAATGTCATAGGAATCCATCCATAAAGAGGAATTGTGTTTCTTATTGAACTCATGTAAGGTGTGAAACCTAAATTAATCCCTCTATATCAAATGGAACTTATAAAGATGAATAAGATGAAATTATAGATTGAATATATTGATTTGAGGTTGTTTATTTGGAAAAAACACCCCCTTGTTGTTCTCTAAATTTTTTTTATAAAAATGAGGATGGTATACTAAGGATTTGTTTCAATCTTCATAAATTACATCATGTCATAGTGAATAATTTTTATCCAATTCATGGGATCAATGATTTTTCAATAACTTAAAAGGATCCTAGTGGTTCTCCAACACTGATCTGTGATTGAACTATAAAAAATATTAGTTTAGAGAATATGATACTTTAAATATGATGTTCAAGAGAAAATATGGGTTTTATGAGTACATTGGAATACCTTTTATGTTAAGAAATTATTTAATAATGGTCATGGACCTCATGAATATAATGTTTCACCCATAAATATAATATTTCATCCTTTTTTTCTGAATACATACTACTATATTCATGGAACTCAAAATTTGATGTTATAAATTTAAATATTATGATATGTTAGTTTTGAGAACATTATCTTTATATCGTTCTCTTTAAGTGTAACTTTTGGATCCATTATCGACAATTTAATGAGCATCTTAATTCTATGACAGGTATTTCCTATCTATCCAAATAAGGTGTAGGTATATATATCCTGAGTGTAACCTAAGAATGTGTTGGAGAATTTGTGTTTCCTTGGATTAGCTAGGCATTATAGGTAGTTCATCCTGGTATTATCATGCTTAGTATCACCTGTAGAGACCCAAACCCCAGTATCCCAGAGTTGGTGTTTGATTTATTATAATGAAATAAGATATAATGAATCTCATCCTAATGTAATGAATAGTTTTATAGTCTTTCTAAACTATACAGATGCACAATTACTATAATAAATTTGAATACTCAAATTATAAGATAACATTTTTTGAGAGTATCATTATTCTATCTAGTATATTCTTTGATAAATTTCATATTACACTTGATGGATTCCTAGGAAAGGTAAAAAATAAGGGTGATATAAAACATCATGAAGGGTTATGTATAGTTTAATCAATCATGAAAAAATAATTATATACAATATGTAAAGGTAAATAACTAAACACGTGTGCCATGTAATCAATAAACTAAGAAGGAAGTGCATCGAGATATAATATTAATAAGTAAAGTTCATGTAAATTAATCAATATGGTATTATAAATAACTGTAAATGCATTTGATTTAATCAAATACTTGAATATCATAATTTAATAAGGCATAAACAATATAGAAATTTAAATAGCTACAAACACATCCCATTTAATCAATAAACAAATAATACAATACATACCAATATAATATCATATTGAAAATATCATAGATAATATTAATAAAAATATCAATAAAGGAAATGATTATTTATTGCACTCCATGATCGTAGGCATCACGACACCTCAGCTGTCAAGGCCTTTGAAAATATAGATTAAACAACCAGTCGAAACTCATTTAATGAAATATTACTAATTTTTATCATAATACCTACCAATGAATTGAGGTTCTATATAATACCAAGCCCCACCAATCACTATAGTTCAAAATAATTCCCCATATATCAAATAATATATTTAATTCATGAAAAAATTTCTTTATCATCAAATATATTTTTAGAGTAAATAATATGGATTTATCAATATTCCCATACAAAAATAAATAACTTTCAATAATTACCACCATATATAAAAATTAAATACAGTTTAAGAAATTAACATATTCATGATAAATAATATTATATTTAGGTAAATTTAATTTCCAATGATCACAGTAAAGTGAATATATCAATTGAATGTTTATTAAAAAATATTAATCAATAAAGTGAATGTCAAAACAATCATTGGTGAAAACCATCATAAACCATATTTAAGAAGATTAAAGATGATATTAATACAACATATCCCAGGTGTATTATATTTATAATAAATGTTTCATTTTTATTCATATAAATATCATAATATATTTTTAAAAAAATTCTTGTGGAGAATATCTATTTCATTTTGAAAATCACTTTTTAAAACAGAATGATTTATTAAAATTCTTTTCGTGTAAAAAATTTTTAAAACTAAGAGTTTTCATTATATTAGGGAAAAAGTATTTAAAAATAACCTTGTAAACAAATATATTAATATTCAAATAAATGATGGTCATTATGGTCGCTAATTTAATAGATGTTGTATAATTTAAAAAGAACATTCACTTTTCAATTATAAAAGGATAGAAAAGTTCATTGTTTTGAAAAAGATTAAAAGATTCCTTTGAAAATATTTTTTAAAAATTAAAAAAGGGAAAAAATAATATAATAAATCATTTTTATAAGGTTATTTTTTTTTTTTGGAAATATTTTTTGAAACCATGTATTTGGATGAAAACATATTTCAGATTGAAGAGAAAAATGAAGTCGGATTTTCATAAAACCCTGTTCTAAAACATTTTAGGTTCCAATAATTTTGAAAATGGTAATAAATTTTGAAAATGTAATGAATAACTATAATAGAAAAAATTATATGGGTTTACTATACAATTATTAAATAACTTATTAAACTAAAACTCATGAATAAACAAAATTAATGGGAATTAGAATATGAAAAAACCCTTTAAATGATCATAATGTTGAAGTGATAATTATTCAATGAATCTATTATGTGTATAAAATTTAAATTCACATAATTTTTTGTAAATAAAACAAATTATAATTATAATTAATTAAAAAAATAATCATATAATATCAATGAAACTGAAGAAGTAGTATAACCGAATGAAAATAAATTGAGTTATGAAATTATTTACCACTTAATATCTCTTAATTCAAATCCAGCTTGATATAATAATTAATATTGAAATATAATATGACATGGAATGTTATTTAATCATGAAATTACATGTCAAACAGGCGGTATATAAACTATAAAGAAAATTGGCACACAACATACAATATGCCTCAATGAAGAAAAAATGTGTTTAAGTCCCTTACCTCACACTTCTTTTTGGTTGCATGTGATTTAACATCTTGTATAGTAGTTTTAAAAATTTTATTAACATATAAAATAACAATGTTAATATTTATAATATCATATATTATCCTTTTATAACATGTTATCAAACGTTCGTTAATTATCATTCGTTAGTTTAATTTATTTGGGTGTTAAGTGCCCTGTTTTCTTATGTGTGTTTACTCATTAAAGATCTAGTTCATTCCCATATTATATAGATCCATAATATAGAGACTAATAATAATAAAATAATTATCATATTTTTACATCAATTAAAATTTTAAATAAAATAATTAAATATGGTTATAAAAAATGAAGTATGTTACGGTCATGGAAACCGTAGCCCATATACCTGTATGGGTAACATTTCAATTTTTTACTGATCATTATGGAAGGGAGGTAAGTAATATTTAACATTAAATAATGATCATTATATAATATTATTTATTTAAATATACTTATATATATCATCCATTTGGTTTCGTAATGAAAATAGAGTCAAATCACTTCGTGAATGTTGTTGTCCACACGTAAATGTGCAATATTATCATCTATAAATGAGTTAAATGTTATGAAATTAAATAATATATTAACATTAAAAAATGATAAAAATTTCATGAATATAATATTTATTTCATTTATATAACATATATTTTTTAACATTCTCCTCATAACATTCTATTTAAAGCATTATTGAATGATAAATCACATCGCTTCGCAGGCTAGTAGACCACCGTAAACAGACCCGACATTATTGTAACCCTTAAAGAGTGAAAGGTAAAAGATTTAGATATGAAATAATGAATAAATAAGTATAAATTTTTTATAAATATCTTATATATAAATTTTATCTATTATCATATTGAATCATGAATGGCGGTAACAAAAAAATGATAGATAATAGTTCGTGAGGCGGTAGTCCACCATACACACGAATGATGATTTTGTATCCCATTTGATGAAAGTGGAGGTTGTTGTAGGTAATTAAAATAAAAAAATAAAGTTATATGTAATAAATTAAGGTTATTATATCATCATGGTTTAATAATAATATAATGGTGTGGAGGAAGAACAAAAATAAAATACTCGTTGAATAATGTTGCCTCTTCTTAGGGTATCCTTATTAGGTTTGAAACAAAAGCCTTCTTAGGTGGATATATTTTAAAAATAAGGATTATATGATGAGGGTAGGTAATTTGGGAATTTTTTATGTTAGGTATTGGCTGAACAAAATGGGTGTAGAGGCGTGAAGAATAGACATGATGGGGTGGCCTTTTAAAAGTGTTGTTAGTGACACAATAGTAATATTTTTGAAAATATTCAATCATACCCACTTTTTTATAATGCCAAAATCCAAAAAAATGGGCCACTATCGAACCTATGTGATATTTGGCCTAAATATTAGCATAAAATTGGTATTTTAAATGCTTTAACATCATTTTTGACCCTTATCATCTTATTTTAACACCCAATAAATCCATTTTCACCTTAACTGCAGTAATTAATTTTTAATGTTTTCACTATTCATTTGGATAAAAAAATTAACATATTATATATTATATATTATTTTGATTCCACGTATGAAATAAATTTTTAAAAAATATTTAAGATTACTTAAAAAATTTAATTTATAATTAGCCCCTCATATGAGAGGAGAAAATAGTTTTTTAAAGCGAAAATGTTACAATGTTTAATGATTTTTTCTATCAATATTCAATATAAAAATGATGCCAATGACATAAGTTGGATTATTTGATATACAGTTTTACTAATTTTTTTAAACCTATTTAAAAATATAATTTTACAATTTAAATTATTTAAATGAAATGTAAGTTTTCAATTAAAATACAATACTTTCCTTAATCATCAAAAAATAAAAATTTTCAGAAAATCCCAAAAAATCACCCTAAGCTAATTTTTGTATTCCAATTTTAATAATGTATTTCATTTTTTCGGATATATTTTCTAAATTTTTTATATTTTTCATTTAAATTATGTGTGTAATCTGTGATGAAAATGTTTTAGAAAAAAAATAGTTTTTTGGAAATTAATTCTTTTTCTTTAAAATGATTCTTCTTTTATTTATAATCAATAGATAACCTAGATTTTCATATTTTTGTAATTACTATTAATAATCTCAAATTTTATTTCCATTTGATAATGGTATACTAAATTATGGTTTATTTGGACTTTGGGTAATGTGTTCTTTAAGATATCAAAGAGATTAAATTTGATGAAATATATTTTGTGGGTTATTTATGATAAATATTTTGGGTCGTCTACACTATAGAATAAAATGTTGATATATTAATTTTGAGGGTTCTTCATTTTACCCAAATTAAATAAATTTCATCTTTTAAATTTAAACTTGATCATGGTAATCAAGGGTTTGATATTTCAAAATTCTTTTATTGAAAACTGACATCGCAACAAGAGTTAATAAAACACCCTCTTTATAAGAGAGAAAGGTGAGTAAAAAGGTCTTATTGAATAACACATGACTAGGATTCTATATATATTATCATTGGTGGAAAGTGAATTTGTGAAAATGGATTAAAATCTTAAATAATTATAGAAAATTATATAGGTCATCGATCACTAACAATGGATTGATCTACGGAATGTTAACCGCCTCAAAACCATAAATATGTGATGATTTAAAATACTGTCTGATTTGTCAAATATGAATTTAACATGATAAGTTTTTTTAAAGATCCCTTTCCAAAGGTTTATTAATTCATTTACTATCTAAGAATATAATTAAATATATTTACTTGATTTGTTTCTATTTCATAAGTATAATTCCATCCTTTGGCTATACTTCGATAAATTTCCAATTCAACTCATAATCTATGAAATTAATATACAATAATGAATTTATTATTCCTAAAGCACTAAAATTATAATTTAATGGATATTAATATCCATTAAAGATTGAAAAGTCCTTCAATCTATCTCTAACTATTTTCCAAAACCAATATGGTAACCAAAAAATTTCCAATATAATAAATCCATCTCTAATACTTAAAAGTAACACAACTTGATCATACTTAATTATTATTTTTCAAAATATTAACTAAATATAATTACCTATGAACCATGAAATCACGTAGGCCAGTGGTCTGTGCTAAACCCTTATCATACTTCCAATATGGATTCATGTCCCATGACCATGCCTGATGTGATGGGTTGTCACCCATCATGTGGGTCATCCTTTTTCTAAACTATAATAATATCATTCCTATTGGAATCCCCAAAAAATAAAATATGAATCCTTGAAATAAAATTAATCATTAAATAACCTTTTTTACTTGGGTTTTTGTAACACCCCACCCCTACCTCATTGGCTTGAGGAAGCAGTGAGGGATTACTTGGCCTTAATCGACATTCACATGGCGCCAAAGGTAGGAAATAAATGTCGAGGGCTTCAAGAACAAATTTGGGAACAATTTTACATTAAGACCAAACCAACCAAACCATCACTACAACCACTATATGATGCATGTCAATAAAACATACAAGCATGTATTCACAAAATACAAGAAAGTTGTTCCACAATACAACACAAAACTAATATAATCCAACATGATATCAGAGTACTAATCAGATGACTAAAAACAACACCACGATCCATGACCCCACCACAACTCCACACCAAGATCCATGCTCCAAGCTCCACCAACACATCACAAGAATCCCCACGAACCACTAGCAATGAGATTCCTTACCTTTACCTATATCCTGGTACATGACATCTACAAAGACACCAAAGTTCCAAAGAAGGGGGTGAATACAACTACTCAGTAGGTTTTCCCCAAATGACTTCCCAACACACGGCACTAGAATAAAACAATTAGCACATTTATATAAAATAGTTTATATAAAATGATAAAAAGTGCATCCATTACCATAATCCAAAGACACCCTTACCAAGCCATTTCACGCAAACCAAGTAATCCCAGGGAAAGCCAAAAAATCATACCGTAAGCCAAACATTGCACACAAGGATGCCAAATAAACCATGACACAAGATGATTACCTTTTTCATATTTCATTCACAAGCCCCATCTAAAAACATCACTAACCAAGCACACCACATATCATGGTGGCGCTTCCCGTCCAACCAATTTATTACCAATCCACTCAAGTGGTACTTCCCGTCCACTTGATATTGATGGCGGGCCTTCCATCCACTATCCATCTCCTTTTTACAGCGGTACCTTTTGCCCACTTCCACAAAACATTCAAACAAGACAACATAACCAAGAATATAACCCATCAAGGCCACAACATCATACAATCAACCATTTCCATTACATGATAATCCAGTTCAATAAATCATAAATTTATGGAAAACACCTTTCAACCATTTTCCATGGAAAACCCTATTTCAATAAAAAACAAATTTTATTGAAATACATTTTCTCAATTCATCTTAATCAATACAACAAAACAACTAATTTTAAAATCCCATTTTAAAATCACATCAAGAGCATTTCGATACAATCCCTTTTCCCAAAAATCCCCAAACCATTACCAAAGGGATTTCTATTCGACTTCGTACATAAAAAAAAATTAATTTTAAGCAACAAAATTTAATTGTAATCAATCCACTAGTTCTAACCAAGTGGAGTCGAGAGAGAATCCACCTACCATTAGGGTTCCAGAAAAACCGACTCAAAAGCAACTGCTCCTCAAAACTGGTGAATGCACCACTGAAACCTCTCTAGATCTCCTTCCACATCATCCAAAAGACATAAAATTAATATCCAAGGCAACCACAACCCTAAATCTACACACAATGGGTGTATATCTTGAAAGCTGAGAGAGAGGGAGATGTAGATCTAGAGGAAAACACAAAGAAACCAAGAGGAGAGTCTTACCTGGGAGAAACCATTTTTAAACCACCTTCAAAACCATTCGATTTGCTTCCAAAATCAGTTTGAGATCACCTTCAACCCCTGAGAACCCAAAATCCTGAGTGAGGCTCGATTGGGAGAGGATTAGGAGAGGAATCAGGCAAGACCGAGTGAACCTAGGTTTTAAAACCCTGTTTTTAAGTGGCTGCACGGTTAGCCCACAAAGTTTGAAAAAACCGTGCGCTAACCATGCACACACCACTACCAAGAGAAGATGGGTCTCCACGGTTTCCTCGCACGGTTTGGAAAACCATGGCTAGGTCATGGAAATCCCTCTGTTCCCCCCTGCACGGTGTCTTGGAGAACCCGAATTGTTTCCCCTAACCGTGCTCAAACCATGCTCCCTAATCCAAGGCACAAAACTCATTCAAAACCATTACAAACACTCCCATACTCTTCTCAACCCATCCCATGCACTTTAAACACATAAAAAAGCATAAAAAGGCTATATACCTCAAATTGGGGGTGATAGATTCTCCCCACCATTAGACTTTACTTCCTCGGAAAGTAGTGAACCCACATTTTTCCGAAAGAGCTCGGGCCATTGCTAGAACATCTCTTTCTCCCACTCCTAAGTCTCCTCTTAGATCTGGCCATGCTACCATATAACCAGAAAAAGACTAATTCTTTTACCCCATAAGACATTCTCTTGCCTATCCACAACCCGCACTGGCATGTGCACCAACGAAGCATCCGACTCTAGCTCAACTTAATCCCATCGAATAACATGGCCCAGATCTTGTTGATACTTTTTCAACTAGAACATATGAAACAAATTGTTCACCACAATGAACCTAGGTGGAAATACCATATGATAAGCCACCTCACCAACCTGCTCAAGAATCTCAAAAGGTCTAATAGACCTCGAAGATAACTTTCCCTTCTTCCCAAACCAACAATGTACCAACCGAGGAGAGATCCACAAGAGAACATGATCACTCACCTCGAATGACAACGACCATCGACGATGATCCACATACGATTTTTGACAACTCTGATCCATCTACATTCTCTTCCTGATTAAATTGATCTTCTCTGTAGTCTCCTGGATAAGGCTCAGTCCAACCATTGATGACTCACCCATTTCCACCCAGCATAGTAGAGAACGACACGACCGCCCAAAAAATGTATCAAACAGATCCATATGTTTGGATTCCAGATAACATTTTTTGTATGTGAAGTCAAACAACGACAAGTACTCCTACCAAGAGCCACCAAAATCCATGAAACAAGCCTGCAACATATTCTCTAAAGTTTGTATCGTCCTCTCGGATTGACCATCCATTTGAGGGTGATATGTCGTGCTCATAGTAAAATGTGTCCCAAGGGTTTGTTGTAAGGATTTCCAAAAATGATATGTAAACCTAGGATCTCTATCTGATACAATCAAAACTAGAATACCATTCCTCTTTACCACTTTCCGGATATAGATTTTTGACAGATCCTCTACTGTATGAGATTCATGAATCGGGAAGAAATGGGCCAACTTCGTTAGCCGAACCACTATAACCCAAATGGCATTGTGCTTCCTGACTGTTCTTGGGAGACCTATGAAAAAATCCATCGCTATTTTCTCCCCCTTCCAAACAGGGATTGGTAAATACTACAACATTCCTATTGGCCTCTGATGCTCAGCCTTGACCTGCTAACATGTCAAGCATCTCGAAACAAACTCAGCCACACTTCATTTCATACCATCCCACTAGAACCGCACTTTCAACAATTTATACATTTTATGAATTCTAGTATGAAAAACCCACCTGGAATGATGATAATCCCTGAGAAGATCCTCCTAATATGCAACTGGAAAAACCATCTGATTCTGAAAACAAAAAACTGAGTCTCTATTCAATTTCCAACCCTCAGTGGTCTCCTGTAACACCCCGTGATTTTATGAGATATATTATTTCCAATTTCTTTGATGTCTTCTATTATAAACTACAACAAGAATATCTTGTACTATACGCAACACCGTATTATCTTGTAATATACGTAACACTATTCTTGGATCGTGTTACACAAAATTTCAAGTTTATTTTGGAGAAATTATTTTATGCGACATTATGTATATTTTTTGTATAATATGTTTTGATTATACGCAACACCAAACGAAGAATTCACTATATGAAGCCCTGACATGGCTTGCATTACACGCAATCAAGACCTTCTTCGATAGCATGTGTAGTACGCAATACCAAGTTTCACTAAACGAGATATTATTATAATATTGTTATGAACTAGTCATTATGGATAGTAATACCCAGTTTTTGAAATATTATAAATTTTATTTTTCAAAATGGACATAATTTTTGGATTCGGAATATCGAAATTAGCATAGGGTGAATTTTTGGTATTTTTCTGAAAACTTTCAATTTTTAATGAATAGTGAAATCACTGGGTTACTATTTAAAAACTGGCTTTTTATTTAAATAATTTTAATTTTATTTAAATTTATTTTAGGTCAAAATTGATACATAATACATATATAAGTTCAATGTAATTCATTTGAGTCATTTTATAATAATTTTAGATATATAAAAATTTTATTGAACCTTTCACCGTCTTTTACCTACCTCCTATGAGAATTTAAAAATCTACATAAAACATAATTTTACCGCTTCTGTGAGTGGAATTTTAAAAATCTGAGAGACATGGTTAATATCAATGAGTAAAATGTGGTTCAATAAGATAATAATAATTTTTGATGAATAGTAATGTTTTACGTTTATTTACCACGGTTAAAAGTAAATAGGGTAATTAATGGTAAAAATGAAATTTTTTTACCATAACACATGTCTTAATTGTATTGGATAAGTTTAATTCGACCAAAAACAATCTTAGGAATAAAATATTACCCTTTAGGCCCACTTGGAATTGATTAGGACAATATTATTATTTTATTTAAAAAAGAGTTAAAATAGTAAAAATCAATGTTTAATAAGTAATTTTTTTTAATATTGGGTTATAAATAAGATAAATTCGACAATAAATATTCATTAGAAAGATAAAAGGATTTCACACATAATGGTATTTTATTTATAATTTTTAGACATTAAATAATTTAATTTATTTATGACACAATGATGATGCATTAATTACTATATTAATGAAATATTAACATAATTGATGTTATAAATACAGAAATAAATGTAATTTTAGACATTTTATGAATTCCACTAATTTTATAGGTTAATATGACATGTTAGTAATGATTAAATTAACATTTTTCAAACTAATCATGATTTTATTATTTTCACAAAAATCAAGTACCGAATAGTGTCAAAATTGATATAAAATAGTTTTTAAAATAAATATTATATTATCAATTGTTATTTTATTTCTAAAAATACAAGGCTCAGCCAAATAAAATATATAACGATATAAATATTAATAATGAACAACTTGGGGTCCATTTTTCTTGTTATGTAATGTTTTTTAACCATATAGTTTAAGAAAACAAAAAGACACGGTAAAAGTTAAATTATTTAATTTAGAGTTAATTCTAAATGATAATGATAAAATAGTAACCTAAACTTGTCTAAAACCTATTGGTTGAGAGTATTGCAACCCATAACCACCTTATATTTTAAATAAATCAATTTGGAGCTATTAAAAACCGAATATGACTTTATTATAAAATAATATTTTAAGTTTTCCTAAGGTGCCCCTCTCCACCCATAAAAAAGGGCACCCCTTCCCTCCCGTTTTCACACCTTTATAGCCTTTAAGATCAGAAAAAACCTGAAAATTCTTCTTTTAAACCTCTTTTTTTATATCAATGAGGTTATGGTTCTCTCAAAAGACCAACCCTAGTGCCTTAAGAGGAGGTTAAGAAGAGGCGCGTCAAAGAAGAGGTAATATAGTTTACCGATTATTTCCAATTTATTTCTTCTTCTACTTCTTCTTCATTATTTGTTTCATCAGAAATTAATAACATCAGTATCACTAATATTATTATATGTTATTATAAATATGAAACAACCCAATTTCATCTTCTATATGTCCATAGAAAATGAAATCACCGCGCGTGCATACTTACGGAATACCGTCTCCACACTGTGGTGTAATCAGTTCTTCCACCACCACCTAACTTGGATGGGTATAATGGTGTAAATAATGACTATATATAATTATTATAACATCATACTGATTCTATGATATTATATCAGCCACTCCAATACCATTTAATAAATATGAGAATGATATCATCTCTCGTGCGTACGTACGGATTACCGTCTCCACGACGCAATGAGATTCATTTTCCATGTTAAAATTCAAGAAAGATTATAAAGTATATATGATAAGTAATCATGAAATATATGACATAATAATGCTACTGGATTTATGTATATATATATGTAGGTCATCTACTTAATTACATTCAATTCAATAAGGAAACGAAAAACAACATTAATGTGTACATAAGGCCTACCGTCTCCATGAACGGTGTATTTCGTTTCATTCATCTATTTATTATATATATATAATCAAAATATATGATATATAAATCATTATTTACATTATAGAAGTATGTAAATCATTATATAAGTAATAATATTATCATGAACAACAAGTCCAAACATGTGCGATAAATAAAAAGAATATTACCCCAAACGTTGCTTTAACATGGAATTAACAAATGAATGAGTAATATAAATACATAAGTGAACCATATATTATATCATAAATATTATTATGGTTCTTTTACAAGTTAATAAAATGTTTAAACCCACTATACAGGAGTCTCAGACACATACAGAAGAAATTGGACAAAAGGCAAGGGATAACTATTCCAATCTCATTCTTATCCGAGACTGTTATTCGTAAGTATTTACTAGGGTTATTGTTATCATCCATGCCCATGTTTTCTAAAAATGTTTTCATGTATTTTTAAAGAATTTTTAACCCATTTTTAAAATTTATGACAAGTTATGAAATAAATCTTACTTTTTTTACCACACGAGGATCTTTTTTACTTTTTCAGGAAATGTACGAGAAGAATGTTATTTTTATCTTAACCGGCGTGAACAGAATTTTACAGTTTCATAACGCCTCATTTTCCTGAAGCTTACTCTACATGATTTTATAACTATTTTCAGAAAAATACTTTTCTTTTAAAATTTAAAGGAATTTTTTGAAAAAAAAAATTATTTTGAAGAAGAAAGGATATTTTCGTCAAGAATTAATTTCAAGTGCTTTATCAAAACCATTTTCCATCTAAGATGACATTATTTTATATGTATATGTTTCAACTAATGTATCTATGATTTACTTGGTTTCACTTTTTTTATGATGAAATCATATCCATTTGTTTTATATGAATTATGTTATGATGGGATGATGTTTATGAAACCCATTTTATTCTTTGGGTTATGATGAATGATTTATGTTTATGTTGTGGAACAAGTAAGAATGATTTCAATATGATATTGGTGATACCTATATCTCCCTCCAATTCATTGGGTAAAGATTTATATCTCATGAGATAGACATGCCTGGAATGGTAAGTTAATCCGGTTCAGTGTTACCGGACTGAAACGAAGAGTGAACACGATTCAAAACGGGACTTTGTCCACTAAGATGGTCTTGGCAGCAATGACTTGGCTATTATGGAAATCATATCATGTGGTTAGTGGTTTTCCACACTTACATGTTTTCTTCCCAGGCTATTTTATCAGGAATGATGTTCCATTATGATATATTCCTTACGTAGTTCCAAGATTTATGTCTTTGCTCCAGATTTTGATGTTTAGATTTTATGTTCATGTTTTTTTCATTCAAATGTTTATGGATTTTTTTATGTTCTCTATGTTTACCCTTAATGAGAATTTGAGCTCACCCTTTATATGTTTTCTTTTCCCCATGATATAAAGAAAAATTTTAGGTATGAAAACCAAAGGGGAAGATCTTTATGGGAGATGTTGAAGATCATTCACAATGAATACAAGATTTTATTCCAAGTTTCCAAAGCCACTAAACCATTACGATCCTTTAGTGTTGGTTTTGTTATGTATTAAGTATTCCCCAGAAGTAATGTAATGCCCATGTATGTCAAGATTTGGGTATCTATAGTTGGTATCAGAGGAATGATTTAGTTAACCATTCGAAACTACGATGCGAAAACTTTAGTGAAATCCCTAGAGATATTTCTAAGGTATATCTAGGGATGTCCCTAGGGTTAAGTATACGTATAGGTTAGAGTCCTAGAATTATGTTGACAATAATGAATATCCTAGGGTGAACCTAAGGTGTCATGGATGAAAGATTTTTTCATAAGTTACACATCCCATAAGTGACTTTTTATGATTATGTGGTTCCTCGTTATTTTAAATGTTTCTTACACTATAGTTTCTAGTCTTAGTCAATGGAGGGAACGAGAAGGAATTCATTTAACAGTGATTCCAATGGACAAATTGGTGACTATGATCAACGAAATTATGTAACAACTGGAGAGAAAGATATTGTGATTATACCGAATCAGTCATCTCGATATATGATTAACAAGGTGAAATTTATTTATATTCCTAAGTCATCATATAAGAGGAAGATGGAATTTTATGCATGTTCTCATAGTGAGGAGGATAGAGAAAGGATGATTACGATTTCTATAGAAGGTCAAAAGAACCTTGAGGAATACCTCAAATGGAGGGAAATATGTTATCTATCTGGAGAAAAGGTCCATAGAGTGACAAACTATTATGGAGTCCAATGTCTTATCTACGGAGAACATGGGCATTACCCAACTCAATGCCCTAAACTATGAAGTTACTCTTAAATTGAGGATGGACCTATTCCATGCCAATCATTGAAGGGGATGGATTGAAGGTCTTATGTATTGGAAATAAATAATAATGTTTTTGAGGTACTTTTATAGTATATTGAAATATCTATGTATTGGTCCATTGTGGTTTTCTATAAGAATATGGTACCACTAACCATGAAAAGTGATTCAAATATTTTGAAAAGAAGATGATATGCACATAATGAATGGATACAGAGAAAATAAATTGTTTGATAGTATTTATGATCTCATGACTGATATAAGGACTAAGTGATATTATGGTTTGAGTATTTAGAATTTTTGGGATTTTGGTATGTGGAAAGAGTTTACTTTTGACAAAATTCTTGTTTCCAATAAGGTTCAATGGGTATTCATTTTTTAAAAGAATACATTATTAAGGTATTCACCTGTTTGGAATATAACAAACAAGATATATCTTATGATATATGGGAGATAAAGGATGGTATTCACATGCTTGGTATATGAACTCTCTAGTAATCATTTTATTTATACTATGAGATTGGATAGAAGTATTCTAGATAATCCTAAATATTTAAATGAATTATGTTTGACATAAGTTAGTATTGTTTAAGGATAGAACCTTTTTTTGATATTATTGATGGGATGTTATCATCATTTGGTTTTAGAAAAAGGAAAACCTAGAGGACGGGCGACAACCCGTCGTGTCGGACAAGGCTATGGGAATCAAACCCACAAATGATGAGTGACAAGCCTTTATCGCCTACCACTGGCCTACAGGAAGTCCCTGGTTAGTAGAAACTAGTTTTATTAAGGAGTATGATAGATTAAGTATAAGTCCTTTTTTGTAACCATATATGATTAATCTCACCACAGATGGACTTATGTATATTTAATAACTTATGATATCCTTTTTGTGATAGAAATAGATGGGATGAATTTTCATAATATCACATGATTTGCTAACACTTCATGAATGAAAAATTCAGCTTCATTTCTTTAAATAGAGATGAAGTGTAAACTTTTCAAGGAATGACCAACGATAATATTACACTAAAATCAAGTATGTATTTCTCATTATGTAAATGTTCATCCATATTATGGAAATGATTTTGGAAACCAAAAATGTTGTCCTAGTGAAATTATATCTGATAAATTAGATGGTACCTTAGATCATCACAAATTTATGGCTCTGTGATTGTTGGATTTTTCATAGCCATGTTCTATACCACTCTCCATCATAACATGATGGTTAGATTTCTGTTCCATATCCATATTTTCACCTATGTTCTCTTATGTGGAAACCTAGTGATTAGTTAATTTGGGTAGCCATTATGTTTCATACATTAGTTTTTAATGTTATGTTTTGGTATTCTTTTTTATGATGTGGGTTTATATGAAAGAAACTTTCAAGTAGTAAACCATTTATAACCTCGACGAATTTCGAGGGCGAAATTAATTTTAAGTGGGGTAGAATGTAACACCCCGAGATTTTATGAGATATATTATTTTTAATTTCTTTGAAGAATTCTATTATACACTACACCAAGATAATCTTGTACTATACCCAACACCTTATTGGCTTACAACATACACCACACTATTCTTGGATCATGTTACACACAATTTCAAGTTCGTTTTTTGGAAATTATTTTACGCAACATTATGTATAGATTTGTTTAATATTTTTTGATTAGATGCAACAAAAAATGGAGCTTTCACTGCACGTAGCCCTGAATTGGCTTGCATTACACGCAATCAAGACCTTCTTCGATAGCATGTGTAGTACGCAATACCATGTTTCACTAAACGAGATATTATTATAATATTATTATGAACTAGCCGTTATGAATAGTAATACCCACTTTTTGAAATTTTATAAATTTTATTTTTCAAAATGGACTTCATTTTTTGGATTCAAATTATCGAAATTAACTTAGGGTGATTTTTTCGTTTTTTTCTGAAAACTTCCAATTTTTGATGAATAGTGAAAACACTTGGTTACTATTTAAAAACCGACTTTTTATTTAAATGAGTATTTATTTTATTTAAATTTATTTTAGGTCAATATTGATACATAATACCTATATAAGTTCAATGTAATTCACTTGAGTCATTTTATAATAATTTTAGATATATAAAAATTTTATTGAACTTTTCACCGTCTTTTACCCACCTCCTAGGAGAATTTGAAAATCTACATAAAACATAATTTTACCGCTACTATGAGTGGAATTTAGAAAATCCGAGAGAAAAAGTTAATATCAAGGGGTAAAATGGTGTTCAATAAGATAAAAATAATTTATGGTGGATAGTAACTTTTTACTTTTATTTACAACGGTTAAAAGTAAATATGGTAATTAAGGGTAATAATGATATTATTGTTACCCTAAAACATGTCCTAATTGTATTGGATTAGTTTAATTCGACCAAAAAAATCTTAGGAATATAATATTACCCTTTAGGCCCACTTGTATTAGACTAGGAAACTTATTATTATTTTATTTAAAAATAGAGTTAAAATAGTAAAAATCTGTAACACCCCAAGATTTCATAGTGTGTTATTTCTTCAAAATAATTCAATAACTTGCACTACACGCAACACCGAGTTCAATTGCACCATGACTTACAAAAAAAAATCCATTAAAAGAGGTAATGAATAGTATTAACTAAATTTTAAACATTATATAATCCTTATAATTTTAGAATCCATATTATGAGTTTCTTAGTCACAATGCAAGAACAGATTCATTTTCAGTATTGCACTTTTATCAACTTTTGATAGTGAAACCTTTTTAAATACAATATTTTAAACTATTTGACTAAATGGAGACATCAAAAAATTTAAAATGAAACATCCCAAGCTTCCACGGTACGCTTTCCTTTGAATAAAACAGTAGCGTGTGTTGTACGCAACTTCGAGTTTTAACACACACCACAACCGATCAAACTAGCCGTTGTGAATACTAATACCTACTTTTTGAAATTATATATATTTTATATTTGAAAATGGACTTCATTTTTGGATTCGGAATATCAAAATTAGCCTAGGGTGAAATTTTGGTACATTTCGGATAACTTTCATATTTTGATGAATAGTGAAAATTACTAAATTTTAATTAAAAACAACTTTTTTAATCAAAATAATTAATAGTGATAAATTGTGAATTTGAGTGGTTTTAAAGTATATTTAGAATATATTTTTACCATTTAATATAATGTTGGTCATTGGACATAATTTTACAATTAAACCGAACATAAACAAGTGTCAATCTTTTGATAGTTATTACCTCTTAAAAACACGCTTTTTGTTTTGACAGCGGGAATTAATTTTAAATTAATTTCTGCCACTTCTGTGTTTTGAATTTAGGAAAATGGATTCCATATTTGGAATCAGGATGTCCAAATTATGTAAATAGGTAACTTTTAGTTTTACACATTTTGAATAATTACTGCGGTAAATATTTTATTTACCATGGTTAAAGGGTTAATCCGGTAAATAAGGGTTAAAAAATAATATTATAATAATACTAAATTACCCTAAAACGTGTCTTAACTCTATTTGATGATACATGGTCGACCATGGGCATCTTTGGGTCTGTTTTGGGACCCCATGGATCCACTTGTAAGTGATAATGACACATTATATTAATAAAGTTAAAATAAAAATAAAAATGGCATAAGATTACATCTTTTAGAAGAACAATTTTTACATAGGGTTATACATGTTGGATTTTAGATTATAAATATTCATTAGAAAGCTAAAAAGATTTCCTACATGATGATATTTTATTTATAATTTTTAGACATCAAATAAGTTAAATTATTAATGACACAATAATGATGCAATGTTTACCTCATTAATAAATCATTGAAATAAATAATATTATAATGATTAAAATATTATATAAAACCTGTCCAATTCTTATTGTTTGATGTTATTTAGAATATGAGTCATCTTATCTTCGACCTCAATGATTTTTGGACCATTATAAACCGAATATAATTATATTATAAAGTAATACTTTCACTCTTTCCTAAAGAGCCCCTCCTCTCCCTTATAAAAGGAGACCACTTCTACTCATTCTTCACACCTCTCAAGAAACTTGGCTCGTCCAAACTCTGCCCAACTAAGCTCCCAAAATCCCTCTCCTCCTCCTTGAAGCTTCCCCTTAGGCAGAAAGCATTTCAAGAAGTCCTTTGGTTCCAACCAAAGTGAGTTACCTAAATTAAAGGTAACGATTTCTCTTAAATTATTTTCCTTTATTTTGCTTCTCCAACCCCCAAACTCTTTTTATTTCCTTTCTTTTGTAACAACACCAGTATCCTCAATATACTAGTATGTTGTTATAAGAAGGATTCAAACTACACATACACACAACTCCATCTAATGGATGATGAACATAATGTTTCTGTGGATGGCAAACTAACGCCTCGCGAAACGATGATTGTTAAAATACATCTTACCGCCTCTCATGGTGGCCATTATGATGGAACTGTAATTAAATATGATATTAATGATATATATTTTATATATAAGCTTCTGTAATTCCATTTTATTTCATACCATTATTCGTTTCATGTTGTATATACATACGATAATTTCATTTGAGGAAGTGCGGACTACCGCCCCCTTAAAATGATATGACTCGTTCATACCACACATGGAACGTATAAAGGATGGTGTTAATGAAATTAAGTAACATATATAAAATATTATATTATACTGGAATAGTAATATACCTATGTATCATTTGGATTCAATTCTTTTAAAATAAAAATGGAAGTAGCGTTCGTGCGTACGTACGGACTACCGTCTCCACGAACGCGGTGAGATCCATCCTCCGTCGTATCCATTCAAGTATTATTCTCATTTTAGGGTTAAAAATAATGTTAATATCATTCTTATTATGAATAAGATTTAATCTATCCATTACAAACATGTCTTACGTAACCAAACATTTAAGAAGAACGAATCGATTATCACCTGAAACGACGATAATACTAAGATATTATTAATAAAGCAATGTTAAAAGATCATATATGATATCATATTAATGTATATGATTCTTGTATAATTTAATAAAAATTATTTCACCATTATACAGGAGGTTAACCGACCCCAACAAAGGAAAAGTACAAGGTAAGGGATTTTTCTTATCTCACATTCAATTCCGTGATATTTCCATTATTCGCCACTAAATTATTGAAAGTGGTGTATTGTGTACTGGCATTTGATATATATTATCATATTCATGTTATTCTGTAAATAATTTGGTGGTTATTAACTTTTGGCCATACGACTCAGTTGATTAACGTGGTAAGGGGTTTTCATCTCACTCCTCACTCCCGTGAGATTCATGCCATATTGCCACCATCACCTTTTGTGTGGTGTATATACTGCCCATAATTATATTCTTTGTGTAATACAATCTAATTTATGTGTATTTACATATTCATTGTATGATACCTCTTTGATGGGTTGTATGTTTCATAAGTTACCAAATTGGTAAGGGTTTATTTCACAATCTCTTCATTATCCGAGGTTGTTTATACGTAATAATCTACTGGGATATCTTTATCATCCACATCCATGTTCCTTAAAAATGTATTTCAAAACATTTTTACTATTTACAAGAATATGGGTTAAAGTAATTTATACCCTTGTTTGACTTTTTATAAGAGGTTTATAAAGGAATCTTTCCGTCGTTTTCGAAACAAGGTCCTTTTTAACCTTTTCGACAGAATTGAGGTAAGAATGTTTTTTTTAACTTATACGGCGGGTGCGGTTATTTTACGCCGTTATAAAATCTTCAAAGCTTCCCTTACAAGCTTATAAGAATATTTTCAAAGAAAATGTTTTATTTTATATGGATCTTAAATGATTTCAAAATAAAAGGAGATATTTCTTTTAAAAGAATTTTGATTTCATCTATGTCAACATCCTTTGATGGATTTTAAGATTATTTGAAGTTGATTTATTATGATACAAAACTTCTATATTGTATTGAAGGTTTTGTGATATGTTTGACTGTGGATGTGCTATTTTTATACCATTCATAGTTTATGGTGAAAGTATTGACATTTCGTATGCTAGTTTTAATACGAATGTTTATGTTATGTTTAAACCTTTTCATATGGGAATGCATTGGACTTAATAAGTGACGGGTGGAGCCCGCTATAGCTCCTCGATGCATCGGTAGGTCTCATGAGACAAACTAGTGTCTTGGCACAAGGCCTTGACAAAATCTTATTTGTAGTCTTGGCACGAGGCCTTGTCTATGTGGTTATGATAGTCTGGCATTATGCATTCCAACATTATGAAAGTGGTTATTGATTTTTGCATGTGATTATTCGATTAGTAGAATATCCATGTGAATAAGTAAACGACATTATTTCATTTTATTTATGTCATACCATGTTGAAAGTTCATATTTAAAAGGCTTTTGTTTTAGTTATACATTGCCTTAAATGTTTATTCTTATTTATGAAAGTTTCTGCTATATTGTTATCCTTACTGGGCATTTGAGCTCACCCCTTTTCTATGTTTTATTTTTCCCAGGATGTGAAGAAGTAAGTTATGAATGACCTGTAGGGATTTTATGAGGGGTTAATAGTGTGGATTGTGGAAACATTATGTTGTTGTAGTAGTTTTTTCATTTTATGATGTAATGTAAAACTTATGAATATATCTAGTGTTTCCAAGGATACTAAACCAATCGGTCTTTCGAGATTTGATCTTTCTTGTGATCATGCCAATGTTACGAAGTAATACACCAACTCTGGGTAACTAGGGTCGGGGCGTTACAGTTGGTATCAGAGGAAGTTTAGTACAAACCTTGGAAACTAGATTTAGATAAACTCTGATTAGAGCACGTAGACCTAAGATGAACTTTGAGGATTAGTATATAAGAACTTCCTAGAATTTTGGTATCGTAGAGATTTTGTGAGTTTTCCGAGCAATACATCCCTGTCTGGATACGAGCAGGTAGAGGCGGCTCTGGCACAGATGTACCTAGGGGTAAAACCCGAAAACACCGCTTTGAGCTAGACTCGAACGGGAACTGGTGCACGACAACGGGCCTTGCTGCACTCTTGGTTACGACACTCCCGGGGGATATGCTTAGGATAACTCTCATTTTCTTTACAAATCATTTTGATGGGATTATGAGTATATACTTCCTCAAAGAAAACATTCTTATGATTATGGATTATATCAATAAATAGTCCAATTTATGTTAAGTGTTTTATAAGTATGGGATTATGTGTTTTGATTCATAAAATGATCTAGTTTATGACATGGTATAGAAATGGCGCCCAGTAGAAGGAATGAGAACTCCAGAAATACACATGATTCAAAGAGAAGGAAGGATCATATCTTTCATGGTCTTAAGCTATAATTTATAAGAGAAATAGTCTCCCATGTATTATCATCATATGAAGAAATAATATCATGTATTGATAAGATAAGTAAAGAGTTTACTGAGTCCTATGGCTTTGAAGGGAAGCAAGAGAAGAAAAGGATGGAAGAGAGAAATATGGATAAAGGGAAGAGGGAAAAGAAGAATTTTCCCATATGTGGTAACTGTGGAAAGAAACACCCTGGAACTTGCCTGAAAGGAATGAGAGTTTGTTATAAGTGTGGAGGAAAAGGGCACAAAGTACGTGACTGCAAGGGTAAGAAAATGGTTTCAAATGTACAATGCTTCATTTTCAAGGAGTTTGGACACTACGCAAACCTATGTCCCAGTCATCAGACTATGCCGCAAATGATGCTATTGGATAATAATCAAGTTATGATACTACCACAGATGAAGAGGAATGATTAGAGTTATTATGTTGATTATATCAATTGAGTTTTGTATCAACAATGTACTTGTTATAATAATTATGGAGTATATAAGGATTGTACTGCAGTACTATTTCATTAAGGACTTGAGATGGTGTGGAACAAAGAAAAGTGACTCAGTAGCAGGTTAAATGTTTGGAAAATATATGGTTGAGAGAAAGATAAACCATAATATGGTTCAGATACCATGGTGGTGATTTTAGAATAATACATGATTGATTTGGATAAATTATATTGGATATTATTGACTACCTTGAAGCTGATTAATGATTTGTATATTCCATCATTGTTGGGGTTTAAAACATTTTTGGATTAATGAAGTATATCCATCATTCTATATGGAATAAGGGAACATGAATGTAATCAATAAGGAATATGGTAATACATGATGAAGGTATTCATATGCTATTACGGGGTAAAAAGGATCTATATTATGTTTACCTTCCTTATAAATTTTGGACTGTGAGTTTGGATAGAAGTATTTTGGATAGTTCTAGTTTTGGATTATTTTGGATTTCCATAAAAGGACAACCCGGAGGTCGGGCGGCAACCCGTCGCGTCCGGCAAGGCTGCGAGACTTGAACCCGCAACCGAAGGCCGACAAGGGTGTATCACCTACCACTGGCCCACGAGATGTCCTGGATTAAATAATGTCGTTTTTATTAAAAGATCTTGTAGATGAATTATAAATTCCTTTATTTTGGAACCCTATACGAATAGTGTAAATAGAATTTTTATTTTTTACATTCTATTATTTTTTTAGAGTGAAAGATGAGTTTCTGGTAGAAATTTATTAATGGATAAAACTCTAATTATAAAGTAAGTATATCTCCTTATGATCTTAGCCAATCTCATAAATAAATTCCTCAACATTAAGAAAAGAAACTTAGAACAAAAATGTTTTCCTAGATGGTACCTTAAATCATCACTAAATTATGGCTTTGGGATTGTTGGCCTTTTCATAGCCATGTTCTCTACCACTCTCCATCAGATAATTGATGGTTAGATTTTTCTTCCATATCCATATTTTCCTACATGGAACCCTAGTATGTGTTATTTTCGGTAATCTTCATACTTTCGACTCTTTATTTTAAATAGAGGCCTCATTAATTCATTTTTCGATGTGGGATTTCAACTAAGATATTTTGAAACGTCAAAAATGTGTTATCCTAATACCCTATGTTTTGTTGAACCGATGGTATTTCAAATCATCATAGATTGATGAATTTAAGGAACTCAATTTTACACTTTTTTGTGATTGATGACCTCAATCACTACCTATAAATATTTACGTTTTCCCTCCAATTATATGTCTCTAATTGCCACCAATGTTCTCCTAATAGAGATCATAATTTGGTGGTGACCCTTTGATTTCTCTTTTCCACATATTAAGACTAAATTTTAGTAACCCAATTTCCGATGTGGGTTTTCCCACAAATATATTTTCTATTTTCAACCTTTTATTTTCGAAGAACAATTTCAAATTGCGAGGACGCAATTTAGTGAAGGAGGGGAGAATGTAACACCCCAAGATTTCATAGTGTGTTATTTCTTCAAAATAATTCAATAACTTGCACTACACGCAACACCGAGTTCAATTGCACCATGACTTACAAAAAAAAAGCCATTAAAACAGGTCATGAATAGTATTAACTAAATTTTAAACTTTATATAATCCTTATAATTTTAGAATCCATATTATGAGTTTCTTAGTCATAATGCAAGAACAGATTCATTTTCAGTATTGCACTTTTATCAACTTTTGATAGTGAAACCTTTTTAAATACAATATTTTAAACTTTTTTACTAAATGGAGACATCAAAAAATTTAAAATGAAACATCCCAAGCTTCCACGGTACGCTTTCCTTTGAATAAAACAGTAGCGTGTGTTGTACGCAACTTCGAGTTTTAACACACACCACAACCGATCAAACTAGCCGTTGTGAATACTAATACCTAATTTTTGAAATTATATATATTTTATATTTGAAAATGGACTTCATTTTTGGATTCGGAATATCAAAATTAGCCTAGGGTAAAATTTTGGTACATTTCGGATAACTTTCATATTTTGATGAATAGTGAAAATTACTAAATTTTAATTAAAAACAACTTTTTTAATCAAAATAATTAATAGTGATAAATTGTGAATTTGAGTGGTTTTAAAGTATATTTAGAATATATTTTTACCATTTAATATAATGTTGGTCATTGGACATAATTTTACAATTAAACCGAACATAAACAAGTGTCAATCTTTTGATAGTTATTACCTCTTAAAAACACGCTTTTTGTTTTGACAGCGGGAATTAATTTTAAATTAATTTCTGCCACATCTGTGTTTTGAATTTAGGAAAATGGATTCCATATTTGGAATCAGGATGTCCAAATTATGTAAATAGGTAACTTTTATTTTTACACATTTTGAATAATTACTGCGGTAAATATTTTATTTACCATGGTTAAAGGGTAAATCCGGTAAATAAGGGTTAAAAAAATAATATTATAATAATACTAAATTACCCTAAAACGTGTCTTAACCCTATTGGATGATACATGGTCGACCATGGGCATCTTTGGGTCTGTTTTGGGACCCCATGGATCCACTTGTAAGTGATAATGACACATTATATTAATAAAGTTAAAATAAAAATAAAAATGGCATAAGCTTACATCTTTTAGAAGAACAATTTTTACATAGGGTTATACATGTTGGATTTTCGATTATAAATATTCATTAGAAATCTAAAAAGATTTCCTACATGATGATATTTTATTTATAATTTTTAGACATCAAATATGTTAAATTATTAATGACACAACAATGATGCAATGTTTACCTCATTAATAAATCATTGAAATAAGTAATATTATAATGATTAAAATATTATCTAAAACCTGTCCAATTCTTATTGGTTGATGTTATTTAGAATATGAGTCATCTTATCTTCGACCTCAATGATTTTTGGACCATTATAAACCGAATATAATTATATTATAAAGTAATACTTTCACTCTTTCTAAAAGAGCCCCTCCTCTCCCTTATAAAAGGAGACCACTTCTAATCATTCTTCACACCTCTCAAGCCACTTGGCTCGTCCAAAATCTGCCCAACTAAGCTCCCCACATCCCTCTCCTCCTCCTTGAAGCTTCCCATTAGGCAGAAAGCATTTCAAGAAGTCCTTTGGTTCCAACCAAAGTGAGTTACCTAAATTAAAGGTAACGATTTCTCTTAAATTATTTTCCTTTATTTTGCTTCTCCAACCCCCAAACTCTTTTTATTTCCTTTCTTTTGTAACAACACCAGTATCCTCAATATACTAGTATGTTGTTATAAGAAGGATTCAAACTACACATACACACAACTCCATCTAATGGATGATGAACATAATGTTTCTGTGGATGGAAAACTAACGCCTCGCGAAATGATGATTGTTCAAATACATCTTACCGCCTCTCATGGTGGCCATTATGATGGAACTGTAATTAAATATGATATTAATGATATATATTTTATATATAAGCTTCTTTAATTCCATTTTATTTCATACCATTATTCGTTTCATGTTGTATATACATACGATAATTTCATTTGAGGAAGTGCGGACTACCACCCCCTTAAAATGATATGACTCGTTCATACCACACATGGAACGTATAAAGGATGGTGTTAATGAAATTAAGTAACATATATAAAATATTATATTATACTGGAATAGTAATATACCTATGTATCATTTGGATTCATTTCTTTTAAAATAAAAATGGATGTAGCGTTCGTGCGTACGTACGGACTACCGTCTCCACGAACGTGGTGAGATCCATCCTCCATCGTATCCATTCAAGTCTTATTCTCATTTTAGGGTTAAAAATAATGTTAATATCATTCTGATTATGAATAAGATTTAATCTATCCATTACAAACATGTCTTACGTAACCAAACATTTAAGAAGAACGAATCGATTATCACCTGAAACGACGATAATACTAAGATATTATTAATAAAGCAATGTTAAAAGATCATATATGATATCATATTAATGTATATGATTCTTGTATAATTTAATAAAAATTATTTCACCATTATACAGGAGGTTAACCGACCCCAACAAAGGAATAGTACAAGGTAAGGGATTTTTCTTATCTCACATTCAATTCCGTGAGATTTCCATTATTCGCCACTAAATTATTGAAAGTGGTGTATTGTGTACTGGCATTTGATATATATTATCATATTCATGTTATTCTGTAAATAATTTGGTGGTTATTAACTTTTGTCCATACGACTCAGTTGATTAACGTGGTAAGGGGTTTTCATCTCACTCCTTACTCCCGTGAGATTCATGCCATATTGCCACCATCACCTTTTGTGTGGTGTATATACTGCCCATAATTATATTCTTTGTGTAATACACTCTAATTTATGTGTATTTACATATTCATTGTATGATACCTCTTTGATGGGTTGTATGTTTCATAAGTTACCAAATTGGTAAGGGTTTATTTCACAATCTCTTCATTATCCGAGGTTGTTTATACGTAATAATCTACTGGGATATCTTTATCATCCACATCCATGTTTCTTAAAAATGTATTTCAAAACATTTTTACTATTTAAAAGAATATGGGTTAAAGTAATTTATACCCTTGTTTGACTTTTTATAAGAGGTTTATAAAGGAATCGTTCCGTCGTTTTCGAAACAAGGTCCTTTTTAACCTTTTCGACAGAATTGAGGTAAGAATGTTTTTTTTAACTTATACGGCGGGTGCGGTTATTTTACGCCGTTATAAAATCTTCAAAGCTTCCCTTACAAGCTTATAAGAATATTTTCAAAGAAATTTTTTTATTTTATATGGATCTTAAATGATTTCAAAAATAAAAGGAGATATTTCTTTTAAAAGAATTTTGATTTCATCTATGTCAACATCCTTTGATGGATTTTAAGATTATTTGAAGTTGATTTATTATGATACAAAACTTCTATATTTTATTGAAGGTTTTGTGATATGTTTGACTGTGGATGTGCTATTTTTATACCATTCATAGTTTATGGTGAAAGTATTGACATTTCGTATGCTAGTTTTAATACGAATGTTTATGTTATGTTTAAACCTTTTCATATGGGAATGCATTGGACTTAATAAGTGACGGGTGGAGCCCGCTATAGCTCCTCGATGCATCGGTAGGTCTCATGAGACAAACTAGTGTCTTGGCACAAGGCCTTGACAAAATCTTATTTGTAGTCTTGGCACGAGGCCTTGGCTATGTGGTTATGATAGTCTGGCATTATGCATTCCAACATTATGAAAGTGGTTATTGATTTTTGCATGTGATTATTCGATTAGTAGAATATCCATGTGAATAAGTAAATGGCATTATTTCATTTTATTTATGCCATACCATGTTGAAAGTTCATATTTAAAAGGCTTTTGTTTTAGTTATACATTGCCTTAAATGTTTATTCTTATTTATGAAAGTTTCCGCTATATTGTTATCCTTACTGGGCATTTGAGCTCACCCCTTTTCTATGTTTTATTTTTCCCAGGATGTGAAGAAGTAAGTTATGAATGACCTGCAGGGATTTTATGAGGGGTTAATAGTGTGGATTGTGGAAACATTATGTTGTTGTAGTAGTTTTTTCATTTTATGATGTAATGTAAAACTTATGAATATATCTAGTGTTTCCAAGGCTACTAAACCAATCGGTCTTTCGAGATTTGATCTTTCTTGTGATCATGCCAATGTTACGAAGTAATGCACCGACTCTGGGTAACTAGGGTCGGGGCGTTACAAAATCAATGTTTAATAACTAAAGCATTTTTAATATAGGTTTATACAAAACATAAATTCGATTATAAATATTCATTAGAAAGATAAAAAATTTCCCACATAATGGTATTTTATTTATATTTTTTATAAATTAAATAATTTATTTTATTTATGACACAATGATGGTGCTGTAATTACCTTATTAAGGAAATATTAACATAATTGATGTTATAAATACACAAATAAATGTAATTTTAGACTTCATATGAATTAAAATAATTTCCTAGGTTAATATGACATGTTAGTATTGATTAAATTAACTTTTTTCGTTTTAATCATGATGTTATTAGTTTCACAAAAATCAGGTACCAAATAGTGTCAAAATTGACATAAAATAGTTTTTAAAACAAATATTATATTATTAATTATTATTTTATTCCGAAAAATCTAAGGTTCGGAAAAATGACTTAGATAAGGATATATATATATTAATAATGAACCACTTTGGGTTCTTTTGTCTTGTTATAGTATGTTTAATAACCATATATTGTAAGAAAAAAAGACACGATAAAAGTTAAATTATTTCACTTAGAGTTAATTTTAAATGATGAGGTTAAAATAGTAAACTATACTTGTCTAAACCCTACTGGTTGAGAGTATTTAGACCCATCCCCACCTTATCTTCGAAATAAATCAATTTGTACCTATTAAAAACCGAATATGACTTTATAAGAAAATAATATTTTATGTTTTCTTAAGGTGCCCCTCTCCTCCCTTATAAAAAGGGCACCCCTTCCCACTTCTCTTCCCACCTTTTTGAAACATGAATCATTGAAAACCTTTGAAAATTCCTCTTCTCAACCTCTCTAGTTATATCATAGAGGTTTTGGTCTTCTCAAAAGACCATCCCTAGTGCTTTAAGAGGAGGTTAAGAAGAGGAGCGTCAAAGAAGAGGTAATATCCTTTACCGATTCTTTCCAATTTATTTCTTCTTCTAATTCTTCTTCATTATTTATTTCATCATAAATCAATAACATAAGTATCACTAATATACTGATATGTTATTATAAATTTGAAAAAAAACCAATTTCATCTTATATCCATCCTACGGAAAACGAAATCACCGCACGTGCGTACGTACGGAATACCGTCTCCATGTTGTGGTGTAATCAGTTTTTTCACCACCACCTTACTTGGATGGGTATAATGGTGTAACGAATAAATATATATAATTATTATAACATCATATTGATTCTATGATATTATATTATCAACTCCAATACCATTCAATAAATATTTGAAAGATATCATCGCTCGTGCGTACGTACGGATTACCGTCTCCACGACGCGATGAGATTCATTTTCAATGTTAACAATTAAAGAATGGTTATAAAGTATATATAATAATTAATCATGAAATATATGACATAATAATGTTACTGGGATTATGCATATATATATATGTATGTCATCTACTTAAATACATTTAATTCAATAAGGAAACGAAAAACAGCGTACATGCGTACGTACGACCTACTGTCTCCATGAATGGTGTATTTAATTTAATACATCTATCAATTATATATATATACTGAATATATATGATATATAAATCATGATTTAAAATATTGAAGAAATTAAATCATGATATAATTAATAATAGTATCATGAACAAAAAGTCCAAACACGTACGACAAATGAATATAATATTACCCCAAACGTTGCTTTAACATGGAATTAACAAATGAACGGGTAATATAAATACATAAGTGAACCATATATGATATCATAAATATTTTTATGGGTATGTTTCAAGTTAATAATATGTTTAAACCTACTATACATGAGTCTCAGACACATACGGAAGAAATTGGACATAAGGTAAGGGATAACTATTCCAATCTCGTTCTTATCCGAGATTGTTATTTGTAAGTATTTACCGGGGTTATTGTTATCATCCATGCTCATGTTTTCTAAAAATGTTTTAATTTATTTTTAAATTCCTGTTTACAGATTTTTGAATTTTACCACATGTTATGAAATGAATGTATCTTTTGTTTTCCACACGAGGAACTTTTTGATTTTTCCGGCAAAAGTACGAGAACAATGTTATTTTTAACTTATACGGCGTGAATAGATTTTTACGATTTCAAAACACCTTGTTTTCATGAAGCATACTCTAAATGCTTTTATGAATATTTTGACAAAATACTTTTCTTTTAAAATTTCATGGCATTTTGTGAAAAGAAAATGATTTTGAATAAGAAAGGATATTTTCCTCAAGAATTCATTTCAAGTGTTTTATCAAAATCCATTTTCCATCGAAGATGACATTATTTCATATGTATGTGATTCAAGTATAATGTCTCTATGATTTACATGGTTTCACTTTTTTTTATGATGAAATGATATCCATTTGTTTTATATAGATTATGTTATGATGGGATGATGTTTATGAAACCCATTTTATTCTTCGGGTTATGATGAATGATTTATGTTTATGTTGTGGCACAAGTAAGAATGATTTCAATATGAGATGGGTGGGTCCTTTATATCCCTCAAATGTATTGGGTAATGATTTATATATCATGATATAGAGATGGCTGGAATGGTAAGTAAATCTGGTTCAGGGTACAGGATGGAAACGAGGAGTGAACTCAATTTAGAAAGGGACTTTGTCCACTAAGATGGTCTTGGAAGAAATGCCTTGGCTACTATTGAAATCATATGATGAGCTTAATGGTTTTCCACAATTACATGTTTTCTTCCCAGGATATTTTATCAGGATTGATGTTCCATTATGATATGTTCCTTACATACTTCCAAGATTTATGTCTTTGCTTAAGATTTTGATGTCTAGATTTTATGGTCAAGTTTTTGCATTAAAATGTTTATGGATTGTTTTATATTCTCTATGTTTACCCTTACTGAGCATTTGAGCTCACCCTTTATATGTTTTCTTTTCCCCAAGATATAAAGAAATGCTTTAGGTAAGAAAATCAAAGGGGAATATCATTAAGGGAGATGATGAAGATCTTTCACAATGATTAGAAGATTTTGTTCCGAGTTTCCAAAGACACTAAACTATTACGATCCTTGAGTGTTGGTTTTTTTATGTATTAACTATTATCCAAAAGAATTGTAATGACCATGTATGCCAAGCTTTGGGTCTCTACATCTCCCCACCATTGAGTTTTGACCTCATGGTCACACACTCATAATCAGATATCTATGCCTCTTTACCCCGTGCAACCATGTCAGGAATCAACAAGAATAGAAAAAAGACTGCCCTATCGCCTTGGTCCACAAATTCCAACCACATGTCAGCTAAAACTAACATCAACTACCACTGGTCTGATGCATGATTCACCACATGATCATATGATTTTAAACATAATGCATCCGCCACCAAATTTACCTTACCCGGTGTATACATCATTTAATGGCCCAGACCTCTTCGGCCCATTCCTCTGTCAAAAAAAGGGTCTTGAAGTGTTCTGGAGGGTAAAATGGACTTCTTCCACACTTTACAGAATTTTTTAAGTACACGCCATGTAGTGTGAGTACACGTTGTGTACCCTATTGCCGGGTATACCCCGTGTTGAAGGCCGTGTCCTTGCTGTGTGAAATAAATGAGTACACACTGTGTACCCAATACTACACGCCGTATAGTGTCTCCCCGCATATGTGTTACCTCCAAACCATGTGTTGACCAGTCAATGGTCGCGTTCCATGTTGAAGTCCATGTTGGAAGTCGTGTGGTGGCCGTATAAAATGGCCTAGTACACACCGTGTACCATAAAGTTCACATTGTGTACTTTTTCTTTTCACGCCTATAAAAGGAGGGGTCCCCTTCTCCTTTTTTGACACACCCCTCTCCTCCCCTTTCCACTGAGCAGAGCTCTCCCAAGAGACTCAAAGGACCCTTTTTCTTCCATAACTTCTTTGTCCGAGCTCTGATTTACAATCCTTCAGCGGCCACGGGATCATAACAATGAGGCAGAACATCTGATCTTGTATCTGTTGTCCTTTCCTACCCAGCTTCCACCCGAGGATGTTTTTCCAGGTTTTTCCAAAAGTGACAGACACCGAAAAACGTTTCCAAAAGATGATATGGGGGAGCGTTGTGATCAGAACCTGTTGAGGTAAGGGTCTTACCTTCGTCTCTCTGATTTGTGCAACATGCGGGGTGGGTGTCCTCTTGATTACGTGAAACACTTTTGAACCGTTTTAATAAAGATAATAACTGGCTTATATAACGGGGATGGGAAGTTGTGAATGCAATTACCTTTTTATTTATATCCTGTTATATTATGTTGTGAATTGAATGAGCTTCTGCCTACTTAAAATCATGGTCATTGGGGGACTTTTCTTATGAAATTAAATGTTTCCCTCTCCTTCTGGATTTTCTTATGGATGAAAATTTTATTGAATGTGGAAATTTGTTAATCCCATAAAGTAGGATGATTAAATGAAAATATGGAACCCTTATACGATTATCCCAGTTGAACTAAATTGGAATAATAAACATGTGGGTGCAGTTGGGGTTAATTTATGTGAAGGGGGTGTTTTTGTGGGTTGTTGTTGATTGAGTGAGCAGCAGGGCTGCGATTGGCTTGGTTGTGGGTTGGTGTGAATGCTATGTTAGTGATGGGAAGCGGGGCTATGATGAACGGTATCAAGGGATGATGATGCATGGTGTGGTTGTGGTTATGGTGGTTGGCAGCGGGGCTGCAGGGATGGGTTTGAATGTGAATGAACTATGGGTATTGATTAATAAATAAAAGTGGAAAAGTTAATGAATTTGTGGGTATGATAGTGGAATGGGAATAATGGTCTACGCGGTTGGTTGGTTAATAAGAAGGGACTTGGTTGTGTTTCTTGTGTATTCCTAACTTGATTTGTGGATGGAAGGGATATGTTTTTATGAATGATCGAAGTGTTTGGTTGTGGATAGATTCCCAGTAGTTAAGGAACAAATAAACTGATTCTGTTGAAACATGAAAACATAAATGGGGTTGGGGTTGTTTGTTGTATTCATGCTTCGTAGTAGCAGTGCTGAGGCACGTGCTCAGTTTTCTGTTAGAAGCCATAGGTTGGGCTGAGTGTTTGGTATATATATATATATATATATTTGTATCTTTGTGTTTTATCTCACCCCACCCATGTTGATCACTTAGTGTTGAACACTCCCATTTCACGGGAGAGGGTGTTTTCCCCTTCGTTACTAGCTCCTTCATGCTCCTTCTTCCATAGGCTGTGATGTCTTAATGCGACCTTACAACCAAGACACTTCGGGTAGGTTCCGATTAGGGTGGTTTATCCCAAGACTCTTCAGGCAGGTTTTACTATTTCCCAAGAAACAACAGGATGAGGCCATGTGTGTGCGGATGAGATACGTGGTTGTGAGGCCCAGGTATGTGCGGGCGGGCTACGTGGTTTTGAGGCCCATGTGTGTGCGGGCGGGATATTTGGTTTTGAGGCCCATGTGTGTGCGGGCGGGATACGTGGTTGTGAGGCCCATGTGTGTGCGGGAGGGATAAGTGGTTGTAAGGCCCAGGTCTATGCGGACGGAAAGAGTGTGGTAGCATCAGGACGTTCGTCCTTAGGAAGAGCTGCTAGCTAGTGGGGGAAAATGGTACGGGGTACCCAACACACTTGTTATTATATACTACTACCTATTGTGATTGTGTTTTCGGTGAGTGTGGCTGGTGTGGTTGGCTGGATAGAATTCCTTGTTAGGTTTTGGTTTCTTCTGTTGTTCTCACGGGACATTAGGATGTCTCCCCACTTGTGCACGAGATCTTTAGGTTTCCCTTCTGAGTATACTTGTATTCTCACCCTATGTTTACATTCAGGTTTCCAGGAGGACTACCAGGGCAGTGCGAGACCCTACTAGTCGGGACAGTTGGAGTTGCTACAGTTTGATGTACTTTTTTCTTTTGGTATTGTGCTTTTGATCTTTCTTGTACTTATACCTTGTTTCAGAACTATTTAAACATGCATGTGGGATTGGTTTGGGTTTATTTCTATACACTTGTTCCTTTTTTTCTTTTTGATGGTTGACTTGTCATATCTTTTGATCTTGAATAATAAAAAGGGTAATGCCTCCCATATTTGTGAAAAATCATTCCCTTGGTGATAGTCGCCACCCCGTGGCCTACTAGAGGCGGGACTCGGGGGTCATTATCTCCCTTACACCATCTCCAGCTCAGGAGTGGCATCATTGGTGGGATGGGGTCAAGACAGAATGGTATCAAAGGTGATGGTTGAGAGATAGGATGGATTCTGGAGTTAGGAACAGTGAGGATTACATGGGATGGTTGGGAAACAGTGTTGGTTAATCTTGGTGTGTGACATATGCCAGGGATGACCAACTAGGACACGAGATTTTAGGGCCCCCATGATCCGATGGAAGGACTCTAAGCCTACCAAACGACCAAGTAAGGCCACATTTATTGTAGAGTAGAGACCCTAGGGATTGTACATGCATCATCATGATTGTGTTTTAATTGATTTGGGCGTCCTGGGAAATAAATTGAAATAATGTGATTAAATAAAACCTTGAGAAATTTCCTTACTACTTGGGCTTAGGTGATCCTTGTTTATCATAGTGCTATGGCACCTGGACGTCGTCCCAGGGTGACTCAGACGGCCAAGGCCCAGCAGATCCAGGCGGTCGAGCAGTTGTGGATTGACCGAGAGGAGGAAGATAGCCAGTGATTGAAGACTCTCTGTTCTTTTCAGTGGAAAACTCTCAAGAAGTACGAGGGTAGTACTTCGGATACTGAGACTGAGGGGTGGCTTGAGGAGCTAGGGATCGCTTTTACCTTGATCAGTGCTCTGAGAGAGTACTGGGTTCCCCTAGCAATCAGTCAGCTGAGTGGTGCGGCGTGACAGTGGTGGACGCTATACCTCAGAAAGTGGATAGAGGCAGAGGTTCCGTGGGATGACTTTGAGAAGGAATTCCGAGAGGAATTCCTTTCTACCATGATCAAGTCGGAGACGCGGCAAGAGTTACTCTCCCTCCAGCAGGGGAGTATTTCTGTAAGAGAGTTGGGGATCAAGTTCAAGGATCTCTTACGCTTTTCTCTGGATATCTTTCCGGATGAGGTGTCTCGGGTGAGACGTTTGGAGGAGGTGATTCATCCTTCGATCCAGTATGATGTCACCCCCTTCACCCTTCCGATATACTTGGCAGTACAGAAGAAGGCAGAGGTTGTAGAGAGGATACACTCACTGGGAGATGCACCACGTGAGGGGTTTAAGGTAGGTTCATCAAAGGGGGAGGCAGTCAGCAGCAGGTCTCCTGCGACAGGACTGTCCAGCTTCAGGCCAGTGGGGAGTAGGTCCCAGCAGTTCCAGTTCAGATCTTCAGGTCCTTGTTCATTTTCCATGAGCCCAGGACCAAAGTGTTTTTCTTGTGGAGGTTTCAGGCACATTCAGAGTCAGTGCCCGACCTGAACATAGTACGGTGGAGGTGGGCATGTTCAGCGCCCACCTCAGTAGCACCATTTGCCGATGAGGCCCTTCCAACAGCAGCAAGTCCATGCTCCTCCGAGGGCAGACTTTGCGGGAGGAGGCCGACCTCAGGGTTCTCCTTAGGGACCTCGACCAGGGTGTGGTCCGGGAGGTGGACGACATCAGAGAGGCATAATAGGTGTGTGTGGACAGTTGCACTGAGCATATTTGGCAGCTCCAGCAGGACCAGAGGTGGTACGAGGTACGATTTTCTTGTTCAGCACTCTCATTTCTGCTTTGTTCAATTTGGGATCTTCTCACTCCATTATTTCACCTGGTCTAGACCATGCTTTGAAACTAGACATAGAGATACATTCCATACCACTGGTGCTGAGTACACCAGATGGAGGCCAGACCAGCGTATCTTGTGTTTTCCGGGGATGTGGTCTGACATTGGGACCACATCGATCTGGTGGGGACCTTCTTCTGTTAAAGATGCAGAAATATGATGTCATCCTAGGCGTCGACTGTTTTCTTTCTATTACTGCTGTTATCGACTGCTTCCGGAGAAGATTCATGTTCTCCGACATGGACTGGCAGTGTGTAGATTTTGTTGGTGAGAGGATCTATCAGGTGGGAAGCCGGCGTGTGGAGCCTCTCCTTTCTTTGTTAGGCGGGTTATCAGTGGTTCCTGCTGATGAAGAGATGATGGATATCCCAGTAGTTGTTGGGGAGTTCCTCGATGTTTTTCCTGGAGAGGTCTGACTCTACTCCACCAACATGATGTTGAGTTCGGGATAGACATACAGCCTGGTGCCCGTCTGATTTTGAGGGCCCCTAATTAGATGGCACCTTCAGAGTTGTGGGAGTTGCGGATTCAGATTGACGATCTGATGGAGAAGGGTTTTGTTCGACGCAGTGTGTCGCCATGGGGTGATCCAGTTTTTTTTGTGAAGAATGCAGATGGTGGTCTCAGGCTATGCATAGACTACCGAAGGTTGAACCAGGTAGTGGTCAAGAACCATTACCCCCTCCCACGGATAGATGATCTCTTTGACCAGCTGAGGGGAGCAGGTTGGTTTTCTAAGATTTATCTATGATCGGTATATCATCAGCTGAGGGTAAGGGCAGTGACATCTCGAAGACGGCTTTCAGGTGTAGGTATGGGAACTTCGAGTTTGAAGTGATGCCGTTTGGAGTTACGAATGCACCCGCTGTGTTCATGGGACTTATGAACATTGTCTTCCGAGTGTTTCAGGACCGTTTCATCGTTGTGTTTATCGATGATATCTTGATCTACTCAAGATCAGAGGAGAAGCACGTTGGGCATCTTAGGGTAGTCTTGGAAGTCGTTCGACACCACCAGCTTTATGGAAAATTGTCGAAGTGTAAGTTCTAGACCCAATAAGTGCACTTCCTTGGGCACGTGGTGTCTCAGTATAGAGTGTTAGTGGACCTGTTGAAGGTGGAGGAAGTTGTTTCTTGGGTAGCACCCCAGAGCATGGCATAAGTTCGTAGTTTCCTGGGGTTATCAGGTTAATATCAGAGGTTCGTTTCGGACTTCTCTTGAGTTGTTACTCTGTTGATATCTTTGACTAGGAAGAACCAGGTCGTCCTATGGAGTGAGCAGTGCCAGAAATATTTCGACTACCTAAAGGAGAAGTTTGTTAGTGCTCTCGTACTCCAGTTGCAAGATGAAGGGTTGTTGTATGAGGTGTTTTCTGATGATTCTGGCCTTGGATTGGGGTGCGTGCTGATGGAGAAGATGGGTGTGATTTGTTATGGGTCTAGGCAGTTGCGCCCTCACAAACGTAACTATTCCACCCATGACCTAGAGATTGCAGTAGTAGTGTTCGCACTGAAGTTGTGGAGACATTACATCATTGGGGAGCGCTTTCTGGGCTTCTCAGATCACAAGAGCTTACATTATATCTTCTCCCAATGTGACATTAACTTCCGGCAGTGGAGATGGGTTGAGTTTCTACACGACTATGACTTCGAGCTCTCTTACACTGAAGGTAAGGGAAACGTTGTGGCTGATGCCCTGAGCAGTAAGTCGCATAGGAAAGTGGTTCGGAAATCCACGGATGCATGAAAAGCGATGGGAGAGTTGGCTGCCTTGCACTTGTATGCAAGGGTAGAGGGTGATAGAGGTTGTTTGTTTCAGATGACGGTGCAGTCTTCCTTGTTGCAGCAGGTGGAAGAGTCTCAGTGGGGAGACTCCGAGGAGGATGTGATGCGGGATTGTGTCGATTAGGGAAACGCTCTAGAAGGATGGCTAGAGGACAGCTTAAATCATATTATTTTCCATGTATGGTTTTTTGTTCCGAAGGCGATGCGTGAGGGAGTTCTCCCGGAGTTCCATAGATCAGCCTTGGCGGTACATCCAGGAGTTTCAAAAATGTACCAAGGCCTGAGGGAACAGTTTTGGTGGCCCAGGGTGAAACGGGAAGTGGCTGAGTTTTTGGATAAATGATTAGTGTGCCAGCAAGTGAAGGTTTAACACCATGTTCCCAGTGGTTTGTTGAATCTTTTAGATGTACCTGAGTGGAATTGGGATGACATCTTGATGGACTTCATCACAGGACTACCCAGGGCTCAGGGAGGTTATGATGCTATCTGGGTAGTGGTGGATCGTCTGACGAAATCAACTCACTTCTTAGCAATTAAGGAGTCAGGCCTAGTGAGTACCTTAGCACAGAGGTACGAAGACGAAGTGGTGCGTTTTCATGGAGTTCCAAAGACTATCGTCTCAGACCGGGATACATAGTTTACGTCATGAGTCTAGAGGGGGTTACATCATGCTTTTGGAACCCAGCTATGCATTAGCACTACTTTCCACCCCCAGACCAACGGCCAAACAGAGCGGACTATCCAAACATTGGAGGACATGTTGCGAGCATGCGTTCTAGATTTCGGAGGATCATGGGTACGTCAATTGTCTTTAGTAGAGTTTGCCTACAACAACAGCTTCCACTCTACTGTTGGCATGGAACCGTTTGAGGCTTTTTATGGAAGACCATGTCATTCACCCATTTGCTGGGCAGAGGTTGGTGAGACAGGTGCTCTTGGGCCAAAGGTAGTTTAGAGCACCACAGAGAAAGTACAGCTTATACATGAGAGGATGAAAGTGTCTAAGGACTGACAGAAGTCTTATGATGATCGTCGGAGGAGGTCCTTGGAGTTCGAGGTGGAAGATCATGTGTTCTTGTAGGTTTTCCCTCGATGGGGGAAGATGAGGTTTGGTAAAGGGAGAAACCTCTCACCTTGGTTCATCGGACCTTTTGAGGTGTTGAGGCAAGTCGGTGAGGTGGCATATCAGTTGTCCCTTCATCCTCAGTTGGAGAAAGTTCATGACGTCTTCCACGTCTCCCAGCTTCGTCGGTACTTACACGGTGACTCTCACGTAATCGACTGGGGAGATTTAGACATGGGAGAAAATGAGACCATCGAGGAACAACCAGTATGAATCAAAGATCGTAAAGAGAAGGTGCTCCATGTATGAACCATTCCCTTGGTTCGTGTGTTGTGGAGGCATGTCGGCCTCAAGGAGAGCACTTGGGAACGGGAGACCCCGATGCACGCTAAGTACCCGGAGTTGTTTTGAATTGTGTTTTTCCATGTTCTTTTGATCTTTGTTTATGTACTTTGTACCTTTGATATATGGAATTCTTGGCTTGTCGGTTATGAGACCCTTTTTTTCCTCATTCAATGGAAGTGTGTAGCTTGTCCGGATGTGTGGGAAAAAGGAAAAAAAACTTGATCCTTAATCGAGACACATCAATGCGGATGTGATTAAACCCGTGCAGGCGAGTCGGCGCCGCCTAAAGCGGATAATATCTCATCATAAGAGAATGATTTTTTCCCAAACCACATGTTTAGTGTGTTGGTTTTGTGGTGTTGGGGGTAGTGCAAGTTAGAAAAATCCTAATGTATTGAAGAGGGAAGACCTGATTCATAATCGAGATGCATTAATGAGGATGCGATTGAACCCGTGAAGGAGAGTCAGTGCCACCTAAAGTGGATAATATCTCAACATAAGAGAATGAATTCCTAACACCTATAATTCGGGTTGATGGTTGGGTTCCTATTATAACGAGGACCTAAAGAGGTATCTTGTTGGGTTCCTCCAGGTGGGATTTTGAATTCTCGAGGACGATAATGTTTTAAGAGGTATATGATGTAATGGCCTGGACCTCTCTGGCCTATTACTTTGTCAAAAAGAGGGTCTTGAAGTGTTCTGGAGGGTAAAATGGACTTCTTCCATAGTTTTCAGAATTTTGTAAGTACACGCTGTGTAGTGTGAGTACACGCCATGTACCCCCTCACCGAGTATACCCCATATTGAAGGTCGTGTCCTTGCAGTGTGAAATAAATGAGTACACTCCGTGTACCCAATACTTCACGTCTTGTAGTGTCTCCCCGCGTCTGCATTACCTCCAAACCATGTGTTGACCAGTTAACGGCCGTGTGCCGCGTTGAAGGCCGTGCTGGAAGCCGTGTGGTGGCCACGTGAAATGGCCAAGTACAAGCTGTGTACCATAAAGTACACGCCGTGTGATTTTGATTTTCACGCTTATAAAAGGAGGGGTCCCCTCATCCTTTTTCAACACACCCCTCTCCACCACTTTCCTCTGAGTAGAGCTCTCCCAAGAGACTCAAAGGCTCCATTTTCTTCCATAACTTCTTCGTCCGAGCTCCGATTTACGATCCATCAGTGGCCACGAGATCGTAACGATGAGGCAGAACTTCTGAGCTTGGATCCATTGTCCTTTCCTAGGCAGCTTCCACCCGGGGAGGTTTTGCCGGGTTTTTCCAAAAGCGACGGACACCGACGAACTTTTCCTAAAGTGGATACGGGGAAGAGTTGTGATCAGAACCTATGGAGGTAGGGGTATTACCTTCGTCTCTCTGATTTGGGAAACATGCGGGGTGGGTGTCCTCTTGTTTACGTGAAACACTTTTGAACAGTTTTAATAGAGATAATAACTGGATTATATAACGAGGATGGGAAGTTGTGAATGTAGTTACCTATTTATTTATATCCTATGATATTATGTTGTGAATTGAATGAACTTCTACCTACTGAAAATCATGGTTGTTGGGGGCCTTTTCTTACGAAATTAAATGTTTCCCTCTCCTTATGTATTTTCTTATGGATGAAAATTTTATTGAATGTGGAAATTGGTTAATCACGTATAGTTGGCTGATTAAATGAAAATCTAGAACACTTGTGTGATCACCCCGATTGAACTAAATTGGAATAATAAACATGTGGGTGTTGTTAGGGTTAATTTATGTGAAGGGGGGGTGTTTTTGTGGGTTTTTGTGGATCAAGTGAGCAGCGGGGCTGCGGTTGGCTTGGTTGTGGGTTGGTGTGAATGCTATGTTAGTGATGGGAAGAGGGGCTGTGATGAACGGTATCAAGGGATGATGATGTATGGTGTGGTTGTGGTTATGGTGGTTGGAAGTGGGGCTGCAGGGATGGGTTTTAATGTTAACGAACTATGGGTTGTGATTAACAAATAATAGTGGAAAAGTTAATGAATGGTGGGGCATGATAGTGGAATGGGAATAATAGTAAATGGGGTTGGTTGGTTAATAAGAAGGGACATGGTTGTATTGCTTGTGTTTTCCTAACTTGATTTTTTGATGGTAGGGATATGTTTTTACAAATGATCGATGTGGTTGGTTGTGGATAGTTTCCCAGCAGTTAAGGAACTATTAAACTGATTCTGTTGAAACATGAAAACCTAAATGGCGTTGAGGTTGTTTGTTGTATGCATGCTTCATATAGTAGTGTCAAGGAACGTGCTCCATTTTTTGTCAGAAGCCATAGGTTGGGTTGAGTGTTTGGTATGTACATATATATCTGTATCTTTGTGTTTTATTACACCCCACCCATGTTGAGCACTTAGTACCGAACACACCCATTTCATGGGAGAGGGTGTTTTCCCCTTAGTTACTAGATCCATCGTGCTCCTTCTTCCCTAGGCTGTGATGGCTTTAGGTGATCTAACACCCAAGACTCTTCAGGTAGGTTCCGATTAGGGTGGTTTAGCCCAGTACTCTTCGGGCAGGTTTTACTATTTCCCAAGAACCTTCGGGATGAGGCCCAGGTGTGTACGGGTGGGATACGTGGTTGTGAGGCCAAGGTGTGTGCAGGCGGGATACGTGGTTGTGAGGCCCAGTTGTGTGCGGGCTGGATACGTGGTTGTGAGGCCTAGGTGTGTGCCGGCGGGATACGTGGTTGTGAGGCCCAGGAGTGTGCGGGCAGGATACGTGGTTGTGAGGCCTAGGTGTGTGTGGGCGGGAAGAGTGTGGTAGTGTCAGGATGTTCACCGTTAGGAAGAGAAGCTCCCTAGTGGGGGAAAATGGTGAGGGGTACCCAGTACTCTTGTTCTTATATGCTACTACCTGTTGTGATTGTGTTTTCGGTGAGTGTGGCTGGCGAGGTTGGGTGGATGGAATTCCTTGTTAGGTTTTGGTTTCTTTTGTTGTTCTCACGAGACATTAGCATGTCTCCCCACTTTTGCATGAGAGCTTTAGGTTTCCCTACAGAGTATACTTGTATGCTCACCCAACGTTTACTTTCAGGTTTCCAGGAGGACTCCCAGGGCCGTGTGGGACCCTAATAGTCGAGACAGTTGAAGTTGCTGCAGTTTGTTGTACTTGTTTCTTTTGGTATAGTTCTTTTGAGCTTTCTTTTACTTTTACCTTGTTTTAGAACTATTTAAACATGCCTGTGGGATTGGTTTGGGTTTATTTCTATACACTTGTTCCTTTTTTTTCTTTTTGGTGGTTGACTTGTCCTATCTCCCGATATTAAATAATAAATAGGGTAATGCCTCCCAGATTTGTCAAAACTCATACCTTTGGTGCTAGTCGCCACCCCGGGGCCTACTGGAGGCGGGACTCGGGGGTCATTATCTCCATTTCACCATCACTAGCTCAGGAGGGGAATCTTTGGTGGGAGGGGGTCATGAACCCTCAAGTAAAAATCAATCATCTAAAGATATCCCATCCATCTCATTTGCCTCAGGTTCAAATCCCTTTGTGAGAGAATTTGCTTCAATCTCTTATAATCTGAGTATACCATGAATTTCTCACCGAATAGATAATGACCCCACAGTTTCAAAGCATGGACAATTGCTGCTAATTCGAAATTATGTGTTGGGTAGTTCTATTCATGCACCCTCAACTTTCATGAGCCATACACAAACACATGATTCCCCTGCATGAGAACGCACCCCAACCCTAATCATGATTCATCCCAACACACCACGTACCCTCTTCCTGGATCTAGTAAAACCAATATTGGTGCTGATATAAGGTGGCCTCTATCTCTTCGAAACACTACTGAAAATGTTCATTCCACTGGAATGGAAGATTATTTTTTGTCAAATATATCATTGGTGAAGCCAAATGTGAAACATCACGAAAAAATTCCAATAATACCCAGATGGACCAAGGAAACATCATTCTTTAAACACATTCATTGGCGGTTTCCATGAGATAACAACCTCTATCATTTCCAGATCCACTGAAACACCACTTTCAGAAACACATAGCCCAGAAAATGAAATTCCTGTATCCAAAAGTCTCACTTTGATTATTTTGCGTACAACCGATGATCCCTCAAGATTCCAAACAGAGTCTCCAAGTGTTGCGCATGATCGAACCTTTTCTTTGAATACACCAAAATATCATCTACAAACACCCCCACAAATGAATCCAGATATCTCTGAAATATCTGATAAATCAATGTCATGAATTCTGCTTGTTCATTCATTAGACCAAAGGCCATAACCACATATTCAAAATGACCATATCTACTTATGAAAGCAATTTTAGGAATATCGTCCTTCCTCACCTTCAATTGATGATATCCCATCCTCAGGTCGAACTTTGAGAACCACTTGGATCCCCTCAATGGGTTGAACAAGTCATCAATTTATGGAAGTGGATATCTGTTCTTTATCATAAATTGGTTAAAGTTGATCATAATAAAAAAAGATCTTTAAAGATCCATCCGCCATTTTCTCAAACAACACTAGCGCTGCCCAAAGAGATGTTCTAGGTCGAATGAACCCTTTTTTTATAACTATTCTTACTGGACATTCAATTCCAGCAATTCATTGGGTTCCATCTGGTAAGATGGTAGTGAGATTTGATTGGTCACTATAATGAGACCAATAATTAACTCCACTTCTCTTGAGAGAGGTAACCCAGAGAATTCTTCAGAAAAAACATCCATGAAATGATCCACCACTGCCGGAAGAACACTCTTGTCAACACCCTCTACCAATTCCAACGACAACACCGCCAAATGATACGATAAATTTCCTGCTGCTGGTGCCAACTAAAATGTTGCACCTTGCCTTTCATGCCTCTCTTCTCTAAAGAGATGTCTAACGCCATCGTGTGTCAAGAAAGCCACTGTCTGCACATTACAGTCGATGTGGGCCTTAAAAACCACCATCCAATCCATTCCAAGGATTACATCATACCTGTCTATCTCAAGCATAAAGAAAATCCACATTAACTCTACCTCTCCCACAAAGATACAACATGATCTGCACAAGAAGTCTTAACAGTCTCATTGACCTAGAGGAGTTTGATGTTTCCAAACCGAAGGCATCATTTCTACCGTTAAACTCAAAAACTCAACCACACATGCAGTGATAAAAGAGTGTGATCCACCTGTATCAAATTTCACTTTCATCACGGTAGTATTTAAAAGAAAAGTACCTCGCATCATGGATAGTACAGACTGATCATCCACCTCAAACTGCTCAGCTCCGAACAATGCCTTGGTTGCCACACTCTTCTCATTATTGCCCTGCTAAGTAGTTGTGGGGTTCCGAGAATCACAATAACTGACTTTTATCTAATGATGAGGGGTATTCTACTGACCCCGTCTCGTAGATGCTTTTGAAATCTGTGATCCCTGAGGTGTGTCACGCACACCCGACCATGGAGAATTCTAGAAATATCACTAAAGATTCCCCATCTACTTTCAATTGTGACATGCTCAATCTTGTTTTATACAGTCTCGCTTGATGTGTGACGTAGAGCCACACTGAAAACATCCTGGATTGCTCTGGGGATTCGAAGGAAGATATACCGATCCTGCCATTGGATTATGTGCCCTACTCCCGCCCTAGGAAAAAGTGTCCCTCCTCCACTTGAACAAAGTGTTAGATTTCCCATAATTCCAAATGGGTACCACTATGATTCCTCTACCCAGAGCTCCCAATAGATCCCGCTTAGCCACCGATGCTCGATTCACCATCTCTACATAATCACCAATACATAACACTGTAATTTTTGAATGGATCTATTTCCTTAAACCCGCATCAAATATCCTTTCATTCAACGATGTACTACCCACCAACTCTGTTGAAAATCACACTAAGATAATAAACGTAGCTGCATATCCCGTCACAGACATATTCTCTTTCTTCAGACTGAATAAATCAGTTGTGCGCTGAATTCTGAACGTATGTGGGTAGAATTTTTTGTTAACAAATCCCTCAAATCCTTCCCCAGTCATACCCTTCTCTGTCCCCGCTAGGATTACCAACTCCCACCACTGAAGATAAAGATCCTATAGATTATACATTTCTATCTTTACTTTCAACTCTGTCGACATCCCCAATAATTCATAAATTCTGTTCTTTCTAGACAACCACGCCTCGGTCCTTTCCGGGTCTGAATCACCCCTAAAAATGGGTGGATCCTACCTTTGAAACTGAGTCACATAATCAACAGGCTTTGGCTCTTACGCTTTATTCATACTTCCCACAGCTTGGAAATCATGCACTATGATCTGGACTAACTACTGGTTCACCTGGGGCTCAGGTGCAACCACGTTCTCATCGTCCACTTTTGGTTGGTCTCGACGACGCCTACCCAGTGCCATTTATGTAAGCAGGAAACAAATACCATGAATCTCATTTCTATACACATCAATAATTCCCATTTTAAATCGCATTACACAACACTATCACAATGAGGCTTTCCACCTTTTCCAGATTTTCCATGTTTCAACATTTTTGAAAACCAAACCATTTTCAAAATACCAATACTTTCCATGTCTGTAATCCTTCTATTTTGAAACCCAATTCATATTTTTCAAAATCCAAACATTCATATCTCAACATAAATCATTATACCCCAATGAAATATGCATCCTATAGGGAAGTCATTCCTACCATTCATTCCACGCACATCTCATTGGCTACACCCACAACAATTAGAATCCAATGCCTATAAGTGTCTCCAAAACACTTATGTACCAAAATTCTTGGTAACTTGAAGTTCAACATAAATTCCCAATTCATTATTGGATATTCATTTGATATTTTTCAAAATATACACATCAGGATCCAACCTCCAATCTCCACCAACACATCATATGCATCACCGTGAACCACTATCAATGAGATTCCTTACATTTACCTGTATCCTAGTACACGACATCAGAAATGACACCAATTTTCCAAAGAAGGGGGTGAGTATAACTACTCAATAAGTTTCCCCCAAATGACTTCCTTACACACGCCACTAGGATAAAACCATTAGCAGATTTATATAAAACATTTTATATAAAATGATCACATGTGCATCCAGTACCATAAGCCAAACACACCCTTACCAAGCCATTTCACCCAAACCAAGTAAACCCAGGGAAAGCCAAAAAAAACTCATGTCGTAAGCCAAAACATGCCACACTAGGATGCTAAATCAACCATGCCACAATCTGATTTCCTTTTTCATATTTCACTCACAAGACCTATCTACAAACATCACCAACCAAGCACACAACATACCATGCTGGCACTTCTCTTCCAACCCATTCATTACCAATCCACCCAAGTGGTACTTCCCATCCACTTTCTATTGATGGTGGCCCTTCTATCCACTATCCATCCCCTTTTTTATAGTGTTACTTCCTGCCCACTACCACACAACATTAATACAAGCCAACATAACCGAGAATATGACCCATCAATTCCACAACATCATGCAATCAACCATTTCCATTACATGCCAATCCACTTCAAAAAATAAAACATTTATTGAAAACAACCTTTAACCTTTTTCCATGCAAAACCCCATTACAATAAAACAACCCTTTTTATTGAAAACCATTTTCTCATTTCATGATAATAAAACCAAAGAAAACAACTCATCTTAAAATCCTATTTTAAAATCACATTAAGAGCATTTTGCCACAAGCCCTTTTCCCAAAAATCCCCAAACAATTACCAAAGGGATTTCCATCCGATTTCGAACATCGATAACACAATTAATTTTGAGAGGAAAAAGTTAATTTTAACCAAACCACTAGTTCTAATCAAGTGGAGTTGAGAGAGAATCCACCTACCTTTAGGGTTCTGGCGAAATCAACCCACAAGCAACTACTCCTCAAAATCGGCGAACTCACCACCAAAACCTCTCTAGATATCCTTCACTAACATCCACAAGCCTTAAAATTTACATCCAAGGAAACTAAATCCCTATATCTACACACAACAGATGTAGAACTAGAAAACTGAGAGAGAGGGAGATGTATATCTAGAGGAAAGCACAATGAAACCAATAGGAGAGACTTACCCAGTAGAAACCACCATCAAACCACCATGAAAACCCTTTGATTTTCTTCCAAAATCAGTGGGATATCACCTTCAACCCCTGAGAACCCAAAATCCTATGTGAGGATCGAGTGAGAGAGGTTTTGGAGAGGAATGATGCAAGTCTAAGTGAACCCGAGTTTTAAAACCCTATTTTTAAGTGGCTGCACAGTTAGCCCCCACAGTTTGACAAACCGTGCGCTAACTGTGCGTACGCTACTGACTCAAGAGGAGGTGTCTTCACAGTTTCCTTGCATGGTTTGGAAAACCATGCTCAGGCTGTACGAAGCTTACTGTCTCTCCTTGTAGGGTTTCCTAGAAAACCGACACGGTTTCCCCTAACCATGCTCAAAACTTGCTACCTATTCCAAGCCTCCAAACTCATTCAAAACCATTCCAAACTCTCCCAACCTCTTCTCAACTCATCCCATACACTTTAAACACACAAAGAAGCATAAAAAAGTCTACATAACTTAACCCGGGGGTGATATAGTTTTCATTACATCCATTTTTTTACAAAGCCTAATAGTCATGTTTGACTGTTATTACAATGTCATTAATGATCATATTAAACATAATGTTTATAAATACCTCTAAACATATGTATATAAAATATAAAGGAATTATTACTCCAATTTATTTTTCATTAAAAAATAAACTAAACCAAGGGTTTTTATTTCCATAAATTTCTCCAAAAATATACTTAATCTAGGTAGACTCTCATCCCATAAAACCTAAAAGGTTATGTTTAAGACTTTGAATTTATGGTAAATCATATACTCACAAAACAATGTTGGTATTCATAGATCTTATGTTAATAAAGGCATATATGATTACAATACTTAACATAATCGATATCTATTTTGTGATTCTTACAACAAAAATACCCTTTGTAATACACATTAATAATTAAATTTTTGAATCAAAATACACAAATACAATATCCATTTTATTTCAAAATTGTTTATTCCTTAGACTAGGGGTTAACCTTTACAAGAGGTAATTGAATTAGATAATTTCATAGTGCTCAAAAGTTTTGATAAATAAATAGAATTGGATCCTTATGATGAGATTTATTTCCTAATATTGTACTCGTCATTTTTCAGGGAAAATAATTTATTTTTTAAATTATATTACATACATAAAACATTTCCCATTCCATTGATACTACTTTTATTCAATTTAAGAAACCTTGTAATCAACCTTGATCATTTATTTTCATTATCAGTTCCAATCCTTTTTAGTTTTTTATAAATAAAAGATAAATTATCCTAAAAATATCCCTCGAGGGTGTCAAACAAGGTGCAAAGTAATGCTTGTTTTCTTGAACCTTGTGACAATCTAGTCAATCCCAAACGTTTCCACAGTTATTAACCCTTGGTAAATCTGTTCTAGAACCAAATCCCTGAATAGTTTCTAGGCTGGGATTTATTTTAAAGAAAACCACATAATCATTACCTTAGAAAAATATTGGGATGTTATTCTATAATTATCCTCAAAGTATATCATAGGGTTATGACCCATAATCTATGTTGTCCTAAATCTAGATTCCAAAGATTCTTCTAAAAATTCCCAAATACCAACTATAGATACCCTGAACCTAGTAGACTATAGCCAAAAACGTCTTTATTATATTGGAATAAGATACAAGGAATTACATCCTGAATGACAGAATAGTTTTGTAGTCTTAGTATACTAGATACATACATGATTCTTTTGTTATATTTTAATAACAATAATTACAACATTTTTTAGCATAAAATATCCCCCCTAGAATATTATTTAATATTTTTTATAGTAAACAATGATGATTCTTAGGAAGGTAAAAAATATATTAGAGATAAAATACTCTGTAAGGGTTATGTATAGTAGATTAAATGATGAATCAATAAGAAAAATCAGTATATAGAGGTAAATAACTAAACACACATTCCATGTAATCAGTAAATAACAATGGAATTGCATCCATAGATAATATCAATATATAAATATCATGGATAAAAGTCAATATTGAATGGTAAATAACCCATCACAAATCCCATTTAATCAATAACATAGATATAATAACAATATATAACAAAAACTATATAGAAATGTAAATAGCTGAAAAAACATTCCGCTTAATCACTAAACATAGAATTAAATGAATTCAGATATAATATCATGGGTAACAATAAAAGAAATCACAATGAATGAAATTCATAATTACTAGATGCCATGATCTTTGGAATCTTTATACCTTTACTTTCTTGACCTTTTACAAGACATTTTAAACTACATGTGGGATCTCATTTAATGATATCTTACATATTTGACTCATGAGACCAATCGATGCCTCGAGGGGAAATAAAATATTGTACTCCACCCATCGCTTAAGGATCAAATAATTCCTCACATATCAAATAATTTATTTAATTTGTGAACAATGTTCCTCATCATCAAATATCTATATTGAGTAAAGATTATTGATTAATAAATATTTTCCCAAATAGAAAAGAACATTCAATATAGAAAACCATATATAAAATTGATACATGTTTCAAAAAATTTCATTTCCATAATAAATATAATGCATATATAGTGAAAATTAATTTTCTTGTGATTGTAAGAAAGTAAATATTGAAATGGAAATTTAATGAATACAAAAATGAATCGAAGAAGTGAATTTCAATATTATCTTTCGTTAAAAAATCATAAATCATCTAGAGGAATAATTAGGATAGTATTAATATAAGATATTCTTAGTTAATTATATATAAAATAATGGATTTTTTTCATTAATTAATAGATATACCACAAAATATATTAAAATACATTTCTGTGGAAATTATCCTCTTCTTTTTGAAAATCCCATTTTAAAATGTAAATGATTTTGGAAAATCCTTTTCTTTTAAAATAAGTTTTACAAACTAAGAATTTACATAATATTATGAAATATAATTTCATCCAAAATCTCCTTGTAAACTTGAAAAGGAAGCTTCAATGAAATGATGGTCATGTTGGAGGTTAATTTTGTAAATGTTGTACAAGTTAAAAAGAGTATTCCTTTTACACAGTGTAAAGGTTGGGAAAGAGTCTTTTTTTAGAAAATGGATAGAATATTCTATTAATGTTTTTTAAAATATAATATGGGTAAATATGTATTTAATAAATAATTTTTAAAAGGTTACCAATTATTTCAAAAATATATTAAAAAAACATGGTTTTGGAAGAAAATATATTTCTAACTAAAGAGGGAAATGAGTCTAGATTTTTTAAAAAAAAAATAAAAGAGTTGGAAAATAGTTATATTACTATAAATTATCATAAATAACTAGATGAAGAGAAAATGATATCCTTTTTATTATAAAATAATTAAATAATTTCCATCAACTAAAATTCATAAATAAAAAATCACAATGGGAATGGGATTATGAAATAAACCTTTAGAATGTGTATCAACATTAAATACAAAAAAGAGCATAAATAAAACAAAATAAATTTAAAATTCATTTCTTAAATTATCTTAGAATATCAAAGTTGATGAATAAGTAATATAACCCAATTAAAAGAAATTAAGTTATGAAATTATTTTCCACTTGGTAAATCATAATTCAAATACCCTAGAATAAATTAATTAAAATTAAAAAATAAAATATATTGAATTATTATGGAATCATGATATTATATTTCTAATGGGATGAATATACACCTTATAAAATAAAGAGGTTCATAACATAAAATATTATTCAATGAAGAGAAATTGAGAATAGGTACCTTACTCAGGATTCTATTTGGTTTAACATATAGTAATCTCACGTATAGTGGTTTTCAAAATTTTATTTTGAAATTAAATAACTAAATTAATATTTATAATAATATATGTATCCTTTAACAACATCTTATCACTTATTAGTTAATTATTATTCATTATTTTCATTATTTTGGGTGATAATTACTTTGTTTTCTTATACCTGTTTCGCCATTAATGGTCTGGTTCATGTGCATATAATATATTTCCATAATATCTACAAGATTAATTATGACCTAATTATAATAGTTTTACGTCAATTTTACTTTTAAATCTAATCATGGAATATTTTTATGGAAAATGAAGCATTTTATAATCATTGAGACGGTGGGTCGTATGTACACATGGGTAGTGTTTCAATTATTCCACAATCTTTATAGAAAGGTGGTAATTAATATTTTACATTTACTAATTTATCATATAATAAAATTATTTCACTAAACATAATTATTAAAATCATCATTGTGGTATTGTGATGAAAAGATAGACACATTGCTTCATGAATGTGGTATTCAACACATAGATGAGCTATGTAATCATCTTCAAGAGAGTAAAATGGTATGAAATTAAATTCTATATTATCATTAAAGAATAATAAATATTTCATTAATATTATAATATTAAATTTTTAATATTTATATTTATTAAATTAATCCGTGTCACATTCCATGTAATGTGTTTGTGAAAGACGAATCACATTACTTCACGAAGCGGAAGTCTTCCATACACACAAGCGATGTTATCATGTCTTCTAAGGAATGAAAATTAATAATTTATATATTATATAATTAATAGAGAGGTATAATTATATTATAAATATAACATATATTATTTGGATCTATCATCATACCCAATCATGAAAGGTTGTAATGGAAAAATTAATGATATCGTACCGAGAAGCGAAAGACCATCGTACACATGAGAGATGATTTTGTAACCCATGTGATTAAATTGGTTTGGTTTTTTCTCATGAACATAGCATAAAGAATATCATTATATTTAATATACTTTTAATTTTATATCATAATGGTTTAATAAAAATTCAAGGGGGTGTAGGAGGAGATAAATAATAATGATCGTTAACGAATGTTGCCTCTTTTCTTGGTATCCTCCATAGGTTTTCACCAAAATCCTCCCCATGTGGATTTATTCCCAAAATAAGTCCTATAAGATTAGGTTTCGGATGTTATGAAGTAATTTTTGTGGTTTTTTATCCAAAAATAGTGTGAAGGTATGATGAATAGAGTTATGTGTTGTCCTTTTATATGTGAGACGAGTGGAAAACTTGTATGTTTTTGAGAAGATTTAATCATAAACATATTTTTAAAATGAAAAAATAATTCCAAATAGGAAATTATTGAACTTATAATTTAAAGGATGGATTATTTCAATGCAATATGTGTTTGAAATATTTTTGGGTTATTTTAGCACTTATCTTCTTAGTTTAACTGTTGGTAAATCCGTTTTTACCTAAACCGTGATAATCATTTTTTAATATTTTCATTTCTAATTTGGTTCAAAAATTAATTTTATCTTATTATAAATTATAAAATTCAAGTCAAATAAGAGGAAATAAATAATTTCATATTAATCTCGCAGCCAGGATGATAATGTAGGGTTTTAAATATAAATTGTTTAAAAGATTACAATGATTTAATAGAAAAATTCAATGCGAAAATTATGATAATTACCTAAATTGTATTAATGGATAAAAAATTGATTTAATTTTACTTTAAACCAAATTATAAATATTATTTTACATTATAAATTATTTAACCGAAAAAAAGTTTTAAATTAAAATTCCAAATTTTGACTATTCATCAAAAAATGAATCCTTTTAAAAAATACCAAAAATTAACCATAAGAAAATTTTGGAATTAAAATTTAAAAAATTAAGTTTATTTTTAAAAACAATTATGTGGTATAAATTAATTTTAAATTATGTGGGAATGGGGTGATTAAACCGTTTTTTAGAAAAATACTATTTTAGGAAAATATATACCTTTTAAAAGATTTATATTTTATTTATAATAAATAAATATCCATAATTTTCATATTCTTGTTATTTATATTCATACCTAAAATATTTTACATTTAGGTTATAATGTTATATTATAATGAAGTTCAGTTATATTCGGAGTTGCATGTTTTGCAAGCTATTGGAGAGAATAAATTTAATGAAATATATTTTGTTGGTTATTTAAGCACATGGATTTATTTCTCATATGATATCCAATAAAATGTCCCTATTTTATATTTTTTACATGTTACATTATCCACAGCAAAAATATACTTTGTCCCCATTATTTAATCATTATAATTTTAATCAGGGGTTTGATATTTGAAAATTATTTTTTTGAAGACCAATATCATAAAAATAGTTAATAAAATATCTTTATAATAAGTGTGAAAGGTAAGGAAAAATTTAATATTGAATAAAACATAATTAGGTTTCTATATAGGTAAAAATTGTTGGGATGTGATGATATGGGCATGGAAAAAATCATAAACAATTATATAGAATGAGAGAGTTCATTGATCACAAACAAGTGAGTGGTCAAAGAAAATGTATGGTCTCAATACCATAAATCTATGATTATCTAAAATACCATATGATCTATTAGAACGGTATTTAATATGATAACATTTTGTTTCAAGATCCATTCCTTAAAGATTAGAAATTAATTTACTGTCTAAGAATATAAGGAAATATATTTTCTTGATAGGTTTTTATTTCATAAATATATTTTCTTCTTTTGGTTTTACTTTGATCAATTTCTAATTCATCACTTAATACCTGAAAATAATATCTATGAATGAATTTCTTATTCCTGAAGTAGTAAAAATCCCTTTAACAGATCATAAGATCCATTAAAATGTATAAATTCATTCCATTTATCTCTAAATATTTTCCAAAACCATCATGGTTATCAGAGGATAAACTATAAATTAAAATAATCGATAAAACTCAAGAAAAAGACCACTGGTTCATTAATAATATTTATAATTAAAATCATTTAACTAAATATAACGATATATTATCTAGGACATTGTGTAGCCCAGAAGTAGGTGTATAACCCATATTTTCATTCAGTCATGGGTCAAGCCCCATGTCCTTCTTAAATGTGGCGTGTTTTTACCAGGAATGTGGGTATTACATTTTATATAACATATTAATATAATTATAATAAAATTCCCTAAAAAATATTATGGGAATCCTAGAAATAAAATTAATAATTATATAACCTTTTATTAATTTTTCTACACATCATTATTTTTACAATATCTAATCATCTTATTTGTCTATTATTATAATCTCATTAAAGATAATATTAACCCTTAATGTAATCAATACTTCTAAAAATATGTCTATAAAATGTAAATAAAATATTATTCAAAAAACTTTTGCAAGAGAACATATACTAAACCAATGGGTTGTATTTCTATAAATTTCTCACAAAATATCATTAATATTGGTTGATTATCAATATATAAAACCAAAAAAAGGGAGTGTATGACATTAAATTTTTTTGAATATTAAACCCACACCCCCATGATGTTATATATATCTCTAAACTTAATAAATATATATATGACTCTAAAATTTAACACAATCCTTTTATATTTCATTATTATTTTCATACCCCAACCTAAAACAGTACATAATCTTGAGATAAGTCAATAATTTGACATTAATTCACATCAAGGATATTATCATGTTTCTAGATATATAGAATTAGGTCATAATTCTTACATAACAACCTAAATATTACAAATTAGACACATAAACTCACTATCCATTTTTATCATAAAACCAAAATGTTTAAAAAGAAACATTGTTTTCTTTCATGTTTAAACAACATAACTTTTCAATGACCCCATAATTTACTCTATTATAAATTTTATCCTATAAATAAAATTTCAAAAATGGGATTATAATAAGAATATAAGTAATAAAAACACAAAGAATGACCATTTTTTTCCATGGGAAAACATGTAACCCATGAATACATATCATAATGTAATACAATTAACCTTTAATAAGAAGAAAATACTCTTCGGTAAAAATAATTTTGTTGATTACAATTTTTATAGTCAAAATATTAAGTTAAAACCCATATAAATCAGTTGTAACATATAATAGTTACTTGCGACATAATCCTACATATAATTATTAACAATACAGTTGACTTCCACTCATATCACTCTTAAAAAGTCATATCCATACGACCAACTTCCCTTCCCAATGCATTGGAGATTATAATGTAACATCCATCATTGTTTTATCAAAGAACCATCCATTCGTGGATTACCATGTAATCACCCATCTTTGTTTTATCACGTATCCACCCATAAGATTTCCATGTACCATTATATAATCATAAGACATAAAAGATTCAAATTATCTATATTTCAATCATTAAATTTCATTTTCAATCACAAGAACGCATTTAAGAATATTGAAATTGTAAAACCACATTAAAAACTATTTTCAATACCAAAACACCCAAAAAGGGAATAAGGTATTTATTTTATCCATTTAAAAACATTAATGCTTATAGAGGAATCCAAATATCAAATAACATTTACGGTGATATAGATGTCATTGTCACTGCATTGTTAAAAACAATCCTTTTATTAGTTTGTAAAGAAAAAATAATTCATATAAAAATATTTATTTTCAATTTTTTTTGAATTAAATTAAAATTAAATGTGGTTTATTATACACCATATTAAATAATAAGTATTATATTATCAAAATATGCCTTAATGACAGGAGATTGAGATGAAGTCCCTTACATTGATCCTAACCTATCTCTTTCATTATTTATCTTCCTTAATGATAAAATTTGTATAATATATAATTTATTTATAACATTTCTCATGTTTATTATTCCCATTATACTAATTATTATTATGTTATAATAATTAGTTAATTTTTTGAGTTCACGTCGGACGTTTTTTATAAATTCAGTTCTAGAGTAAAAGAGGAACATGGTACAAGTTCATGTGTTCGTATGTCCACCATGTACAAAAAAATATTTATAAACATAAATTTTTTTTATAAATATTTATTGTTTTAAATCAAACCACGACATATGTTTATGAAAAATTATCTATATTATAACCATAGAGATGGTAACTCGTAAGTTGGCATGAGTAACATCTACATTTTTCATTGATCAATTTCGAAGTAAGGTATTTATTATTTTACCATTAGAAAATTATAGTATCATAGTTAGTATCTAATTAATAATATAAATATACTTATATATATATATATCATATAAGTGATAAAATTAAGAAAAATGGGTCGTATCACTTCATGGAGGTGATAGTTCACATGTACACGCGAACGACGTTATCGTTTTTATGCACATGGATGTAAGAAAGTAATTGATATATTATTATTTATAATCATTAATATGTAATTATTGTCAAATATTAACATTTATTCTATTATAATAACTAGTCACGAGATACGATGATGGAAAATGAGTAAGATGGGTTCGTGGAGGTGATAGTTCACAAGTACACACGAACGATTAATTACATTCCGATTGAATATAAGTGGAGATGGATTTACATGATTATAATAAAATAATAACATATTAGTGTATTTTGGATATTTTATTTATTGTCTCATCATGGTTAGAGGAGATTTGAAGGAAGTGGAGGAATAAATAAATTAGAAATACTGAATGAAAATGATTCATCTTCTTTGGTTAATCACCTCTGATGAACACCATAACACCTCTAAAGAGGGTGTTCTGGCTAAACTAAGGATTAATGAATTTCTGTTGAGATTCTATTAAGGGCTTTGTGTATATCTTGGTTGACCCAAAAGGATTTGGAATTGTGAGTAATAGAGATGAATGGGTGCCTTTCCGTAGGAGAAGGGAGGGGCACCCTTGGAATTATAAAAAGTATTATATTAATATTAGTTCAATATAGATTCCAAATGGTCCAAAAAACATTTATTTCACAGATAATATGTGTTATGTTTTAAATAATGTCATAAAATATGTTTTATAAATGTATTTATATTATTTTAAACCTTACCTTTTCTGTTTACCCTTAATTATTATTTTTTAATTTTAATTGGGGAAACAACAATTTAAATATTGAGAGGCTATAAATTTTACTTATATGGATTCAATATCCCATAAAAGGATACTTTATGTACATTTAGACCTTCTAATAGTCATATTGTAATTTTTAAATATATTTATGATTTTTAAATAATTTATTAAATTATTATTTATATAAAATATCAATAGAGTCAATTTTTGATACTTTCATTTCATTGAATTTCAATAAAATAAAAACATGGAGACAACATCAAAAAAATCCATTTAATAGATTTCTAATATGGAATAGTCCTCTATAAAATTCGTGAATGGAATCAATTAGTTTAAATTATTTTTATTTTAATATTTTTTGTATAATTTATTTCATTCTTCGTTTAATAAATCTAGTATTGCATCATCATTGTGTCATAATTTAATTTTAATATTTTTTCATAAAAATTAAACAAAATGATATGGTTAATATTTTTAGCATTATAATTACTATTTATTATCCAAAAATAAATTATATAACTCTATATTAGTGTTTTTATTAATAAGATATATGTTTATGTCAAATTTGCATTTAAATTAATTTAAATGTTATAAATGTCATAATCACGCCCATGTGGCTTCCAAAGGCCACAATCTCAGCCCAATGATTTTCGGGGTAATCCATTACCCATCAAATAATATTAGGAAAATTATTCGGGTAGTTTTATATGGTTATAATATTATTTTTTACCCATAAATACCATATTTACATTTAACCGTTGTAAATACTAAAAATTAATAAAGTTACTATTCATAAGGTCAAAAAATAAAAGGGACTAATTTTTTTAATTTGGAACATATTATTCAAAATATGGAATCCATTTTTCTAAATTCAAAACACATAATTGGTATAAATTTATAACAAATTAATCTCATTGATGGAATCAAAAAACTTGTATTCTAGGTAAAATGTTCAGTAGTTCATATTGTTTTTATATCCAATTACATTGTCAAATTGATTACAATGACCAAAATTGGATTAAATTTTAAAAACATTTTTTAATTATACTTTAAAAACTATTAAAAGTATAATATAACTATATAAATAAATTTGAAAAAAAAATTAGTTTTGATCTAAAATTTATTTTTTTCACAATTCATTAAGTTATGCATTTTATCAGAAAAATTCCAAAATTTCAACCAATTGTAAATTTTGAGGCCTTGATTCCAAATAAGAATTTTATTTTTCAATTTGAAAATATAAAAGTTTCCAAAACATGATTGAAAATGGGTTCTCCATTAATAGGTGGTAAGAATTAATTTTTAGAAGAATGACCCACTTATATGTAAATTTGAATTTTTTATTATATCATGTATATAAAATACATAGGATTAATTTTAAATATTATAATGTGTTTCTTTTACATTAATATAATCTAAAAATAATGATTTTATTATTTTTTAAACACAAATTTTCACATTTAATGTTTCTCAAAAAAATACATCCTATATAATCAATTAGTTTTTAGTTTGATTTCAAGTTAATTTAGTAACTGATGAATATTTTTATAAATATTTGTAAAAAAAAATTTCATAATTCAATTAACAATTCTAATTCTCTCCAGTCTAATGACTATGCCATAACTATAATATTAAATAATAATATTTAGTCGTTCGTTTATAATCACTCTGGAATATCATGTACGCTATTGAACGTTGTGTTTCCTTTTAAAAACATGGGACATTACATTATCACCCCTTTTAGAAATTTCATCATCGAAAATTTAATTTAGGTGCATTAACTAAGGTATGAAAATTAAATATTTTATTGAAATCTCTCATTGGAAAAAGATGAACAAAACATACACTTTAAAATAAATAGAGGATTGTACGAAGGTCACCTGAGACAACACATAATAAAATTACATGTATGAAAACAAGAAAATAGATGGTAAAACTAACTCTTAAATACCAATACATAGTGATAGATAACATAATAATTGGAATGTTATCCATCACAAAATTATAAATTGAGATGGTTCAATATACCATTGAGAAAAGTGAATGAATAACACATTTATTTTAAGATAATTTTAAAAATGTTGAGTTATTAATTTACTAACTAGATTAAGAACATAAGGAAACATACGTACATGAGAAGTACAGATTAATAATTTAGTCAATTCCCACCATAAAATCATATTTTCTTTCTGTTAGTAAGTATTTAAGATGATTTTGACACCTAAAGAAATATAATCAACTTCTAAAATCATAAATCATCAATGAATGGTTAAATATATATTTCTCATACCTATAATATTTAACAAAAAATGTTTATTACAAGATCAGATAATTCCACAAAAAATAATAATCCTTTATACGGATAATGAAAACTTTTAATCTCCAAAATGCAATAGTAATACCCAATGTTCAACATAGAAAATTTTCAAAAATAATTATTCTTAAAATTATTCAAAATAATATATAATAAGATTGAATCATAAAACACTGAATAATTTGATCACATAACCTTCCAAGATAAATTTTAATATTTTTCTCCAAATAACATCAACCACTCTTAAAATATCATAACAATAATGTAGTTTCAAGAAACACATACTCTCTAAGAGAGGTTAATCATTTCAATAAAAAACAAAAATTTCTATAATTTCATAAATACGCCATAGATTTATCAAAATATATTTCCATAGATAAAACTCTATATTATTAAATTTAGCTTGATCATATTGGATTCAAAAAATAGTGAACATCTTCCAAAACTAAAATAATCAATTAATCGTCAAATAATTATCCAATCCTTGGGTAAAATATTAAATGCAATATTTGTCTCCCAAATAAAATTATTCTTAATCCATAAAATCATTTAACTAAAATGAATAATTCATACTAACTAGGGATTTCAAGTAGGCCAATGGTAGGAAATAAATCCCTATCGTACTTTGGTTTTGTATTTTCTTCCCATAGCCTTGTCTGACATGAGAGGTTGTCACAGGATCGACAAGTTGTCCTTTTTTTCCAAAACTATATAATTCTTATAACATTACCCACATGAGATAAAATCCTAAAAAAATACCCATAACATTGTTTATACTCAATGACTATTCTAAATCATTAATTGTTCTTCCAAAAAAGTATAATCCTATAAATACCTCAAAATCATATAAACCCTAAAGTTCATCTAAAACATTATAATTATGTCCCAAAAGAGGATTATACCTCAAATAACATTTTTTATTATAAAATTTGGATAACTCTAACTCAATTATCATTTCCAAAATGATCATGCACTACCAAAAGAGTAGTAGTAAATTTAAATTTTAATCATCCTTAAGCCTACTATAACTCATGAATATTTTATAAGTAGACATATTAATCATTCAACATTCTTCATAATAAATTAACTATAAATTTCCACCTTATTTCTTAATACATCATTATTACAGGTCAAATATCCCCATTATTTATTAATATCAATCCAATAATTCTTCATTATTTATGGATAAGAAAATAAATCATACCTTGAATCCAGATATTAAGATCCTCTTGATGTTCCCTTTCCCTTTCAGCATGTTGTGCAACTTCTAAAATGTAAATTTTCCATCCAATTTTTTAATTTAACTTTTCAATTGAGTTAGAAAATTTGAGATATTAAAATAATATTAAAAAGATAAAATGAAACATATAATTGTTTTAGAAATTTCTAGGTGTTGGTTATCTCCAATAATTACTTACAAGTGTATTGAATACTCATAAAGCTGTCAAAATCATTTGAACTTGACTTTTTGATAATAGGGATTATCAAATTATCTTGGAAGTATAAGAAGGTTTTGCAGGATCTCATTCCTTATATCTTGGAAAATTATCATTAATATGATAAATTAAATCGCCGCTTAAACATGAAATGAATTATTAAAAGAATAATCCTCTATGGGATAAAGAGAACATAAAAAATTTATCATACAATAATCCATAAACCACATTATTTTTCAGTTTTTTATGTTTTTTTCCTATCCACCTAATATACCATAATTTTATAAAATTTTCCATATGATAATAACCCTCTTGTTTATATGGGATCTTTAACCTACAATTAGATACCATCGTAACCTATAAGGTTATCTTTACCTTTACATTGATACCAACAATAAGGCCTCAACAATAAGAATTATATAATATTGTGTTAAGTCAATAATGTGACATTAATTAACATATACAAAATTTTAAAATTCAAATGTTTACATAATTATGTCCAAATTCATACATAACAACTTAAATATTACAATGTAGTCACTTCTCCTCACGATCCGTTTTTTCACAAAATTATATCTTTTAAAAATTAACATGGTTTAGTTTGATATTTAAACATAATAAATTTTACTTGATCCCATACATGAATCTATTCTTATTTTAATCCCGTGAAAAAAATTTCAAACCTAGGATGAGCATAAATATCCCATTACGGGATACAAAAATAAAGAAAAACTATTATCCTTGAGAAAAGAATCTAAACCATGAATACTTATCCTAAATTAATACTTCTCACCTTTAAGAAGTTGTAAATACTATTCAATGAATATAAACACATTTATTACCCTTTTTGTTATAAAAATATTAACATAAACCCAATATAAATCAATTATAAAAAATAAGGGTACCTTGGGACATAATCATACTTAAATGGAATAACCATATGTTCGACTTCAACACATATCACTCTTAGAAATGGAATACTCATACGACCCACTACCATACCCAATGCATTAGTGGTTATAACATAACCACAAATCCTTTTTTTGTCAAAGAAGCACCCATTTTGGATTATCAAGTGAGCACCCATCTTTGGATTATCAAATAACCAATCATCAACTGTCCAAGTACCATTATATAATCATAACACATAAAAGATTGAAATTATCAACATTTCACTCAAAAAAAATCATTTGAAATCACAAGAAATAATTTCAAGAAATTAAAATAGTCCATCCACTTTGAAATCCATTTTCAATACCAAAACACCCAAAATGGTAATATGGTCTCTATTGTTTCCTTTTATAAAAATCATGGCTTATAGAGGAAGTCAAATATCTAATAATGGTTACGGCGGTGAAGAAGTCGTTATTACCGCATATGTTAAAAACCAACCATTTTTAATTTTGTATATATAGTAAAATTCATCTTATAAAAAGATTACTTGGGGAACCCATTAAATGAAATGAAATTGAAAATGAGTTTATTATACACCGTATAAAAATAGGAGGTGTATAGTATCAAAACATGACTTAATGAATGGAGATTGAGACAAAGTCCCTTACATAGAGTCTGAATTGGCTAGTTCATTCTTTATCATCATAAATAATAAACATAGGTTAAATTATTACATGCTTAATAACCTTTTAAAATTTTATTATTCCATTTATATCACTTATTACTATGTTGTAACAATTAGTTAATTATTTGAGATCATTTTTGTTGTTTTTTTTGATTTTCGGTTCTGGAGTCGAAAATAAACATTGTAGTAGTCCATGTGCTCATAAGTCCATCATATACATAATAATATTCATGAAATTAATATAATAGTTATACTTAAATTAATGTTTTAAATCAAATCATTATGTATGTTTATGAAAAATGAACAATGTTATAACCATGGAGATGGTAAGTCGTGTGTACGCTTGAATAACGTCTTCATTTTTCATAGATAATTATAGAAGTAAGGTAATTATTATTTTATCTTTCCATAAATATAATATTATAATTTATATAATATTAATAATTTTAACACACATATATATATCATATATGTGATATAATGAAAAAAATTAAGTAACATCGATTCATGGAGGTTATAGTACACACGTACACACGAACATCGTTATCATTTTTATGTGCATGGAATTATGAAAATAATTGATATATTATTATCTTAAAATGATTAATATGTAATTAATATGACATATAAATATTAATTCCAATATTATAACTAGTCAGGAGAGACGATTATGGAAAACAAATTCGATTGGTTCGTGGAGGTGATAGTTGACACGTACACACAAACTATTAATTCCATTACAAATTAATGTCAGTGGATATAGACATAGATAATGATATTAAAATAATAACATATAATTATATTTATGATACTATATTTTTATCTTATCAATGTTGGAGGAGATTTTATGTGGTAGAAGAAATAAAATAGAAATACATAATGTAAAATATACATCCTCTTCAGTTGATCACTTTTTAAGAACACCTTAACACATCTAAGGTGGGTGTTATACCTAAACTAAGGCTTCTAGAATGTGGGAAGGAATTCTAGTAATGTTAATGGGGGGATATTTTTTTAATTAAAAATCTTTTTAATAGTTATTAATAGCGAGGAATGTGTGCATTTTTATAGGAGAGGGGAGGGGCACCTTTGGAATTATAAAAAAGTATTAAATTAATATAAATTCAATTTGTATTCAAAATGATCCAAAAAATTATTATTTATAATATAATATGTATATAGTTGTAAATAAAATAATTAAATTATTTTTATACATGTATTGATTTTATTTTAAATAGTATATCTTCATCTTACCCTTTATTATTCTCTTTTAATTTTAATTGTGGTAACGACATTTTAAATATAAAGTTGCTATATATTTTACTTATAAGGGTTAAATTTACCATAAAAGGATAATATATGAACATTTAGAAATTATAATAGTCTATTTTTAATTTTTAAACGTTATAATTAATTTTAAATAATTTAATAAATTATTATTTTTATAAAATATCAATAGTGTCAATTTGGACACTATTAATTTCATTGAATTTAAATAAAATAAAAATTGAGATATAACACGGAATAAATAAATTTAATGGTGTTATAATATTTATTATTCACCTATAAAATTCTTTAATGTCATCAATTAGTTTAAATTATATTTATTTTAATATTATTAATATTATTTATTTTATTTGTTCCTTTCATAAATCTATAATTACTTCATCATTGTTTCATAATTAAATTTAATAATTTATTTCATAAAAATAATAAATGAATAACCATGATATATCTAATAGTTTTAGATTTCTATTTTATATTTATAGCTGAAGGGATCACATATATAAATCCATATTATTTTTTTTAGTAATAAGACATATGATTTTTCCATATTTGCCTTTACATTAAATTAAAAGTTATAAATGTCATAATCAACCCCATGTGGCTTCCAAGGGAAATAATTTCCACCAAGTTATTTTCATGGTCTTCCATAACTCATAAAATAGTATTAAAATAATTGTTATGGTAGTTTTAAATTTTTATAATATTATTTTTATCCTTAATTACCATATTTAACTTTGAACATGGTAAATGAAAATAATGACTAAATATACTATTAATAATGTCAAAAAATAATAGAGACCTATTAACATAATTTGGACCTTCTAATTCAAAATATGGAATATATTTTTTCATATTCAAAAAATATAATTGGCAGAAAATATTAAAAAATTAATCTTGTTTTCAGAATACGAAAATCAGTTTTCAAATTATTATGAATGTTGGAGAAACCCCCATTATTAAAAAAGGAGAAAAACACACAATCCCCTTTTGGGGGAAAAGGGAGAACCCAAAAGAAAATTGAAAACCCAGAGGCACATATTCATTAGAAAACAGTGGCATGAAGGCCCAAAGTTGCAAAAACCATTACAAAGCTGATGTCCCAAAGTTCCAAAGACCCAAGAATAAGGCATAATAGATGGCCAAGGCCCAGTAAATGACCCATCTTCTACCCACTACCACACATTGGATTCCAATTACCAAAATTTTATTAAACGATAAATAACTTATTTAATTATACATTAAATCCAATTAAAAGTAAAATCTAATTATATAAAAAAAATTATAAAAAAAGTATATTTGAGCTAGTATATAGTATTTTTCACTATTCGTTAAAATATTAATGTTATCAGAAAAATAAAAAAATTTCTAGAAAAGTAAATTTAGTTGAAATTATTCCAAATAATAAGTTTATTATTTCAAATTGTACATATAAAATTTTCAAAAACATGATTTAAAATGGGTTCTCTATAAAAGCTAAATAAAACTGCATTTTTAGAAAAATACTCTTTTACCTCTAAAATGTAATTTTTTCTTAAATAATTTATAGAATATATATAGGATGAATTATAAAAATTATATTGAATTTATATATCATTAATATAATGCTACAATTTTTTTTTTATAAATATAAATATTTACATTTAAATGGTTTTATCATTAAAATATATCCTTTATAATCAATTGGTTATTTGTTTTATTTCACGTTAATTTTTTAACAAATGATTCTTTATATAAGCATGTGTAAAACATATTTTCATAATTAAGTTAACACTATTCATTCCCCTTATTCTAAAAGCTTTGTGATAACTACTGTATTAGATAATAATATATAGTTTTTCATTTAAGCTCGATGTGGCTTATCATACACGATATCGATCATTGTATTTCATTTTAAAAACATAGGACATTTTAGTTAATATAACAAAAATTATATTGGGAAAATATTTAAATAATTTAATTCATGAATCAAAATACATATATACATTATCTATTTTATTTCAACTATGATCCTCCCTATGTATAGGGTTTAACCATTAGAAAAGGGAATTGAATTGGAAAATTCATCGGTTCTTCACATTTTAGACAATGAACTATAAATGGGTCCCTATGATTATATTTATTTCTTTTCATTGTTCTCTTTGTTTTTTCCTTGGAAATTCAAATCATAGTGGCCTTTTTTCTATATATAAAACATTTTCTCATTATATTGAGACACCCTCTTTTCAATCGAAGAGACCATATGTTTAAACTTGGTTATTCATTGTCATTATATATTAAAATCCTTCATAATAGTTTGTAAGGAAAAAATAAATTATACTACGAATACCCCCAAAGATTGTCAAAAAAGGTATGCATTAAGGACAATTTTCATGCATTAGGTGATGATTGGGTCAAACCCAATTCTCCCTTTTCATATATATTACCCCTATGAATATTTGTTTCTAAACCACATCCACTTGTTGTATCTAAAGATGGTTTTATTTATTGGAAAAATTAGATAATCACTACATTACCAAAATAAGGGTGAGATGAAATTCTTATAAAGGTTCAAGTACAGTAGAATCAATTATCAATATATAGTAATAATCAATATAGAAAGGTAAATAACATAAAACACTTGACATGTAATCAATTAAATGATAAAGAAGTGAATTCATTGATAATATAATAAGAAAATACCATTGATAATAATAAATATGGATAGGTAATTAACTGAACACACAATACATTTAATCACTAACATGGTTATTATAATTAGATAATTCATAAAAAATATGGAGAGATAAATTTCAAAAAACCAATGACATTTCATCAATAAACTGAGAATGAAATGCATCAAAAGATAATATCATCAAGAAAATATGATGGATAATAATAATTTAAATATTAATGAAGGATATTATTAATTATTGGATTCAATAATCGCATGCATCATGATACCTCTATAGTAATGAACATTCAGAGGATAGTTTAATCTATAGGTAGAAATCTGTTTAATGCTATATTTCATATTTATATCATAAGACCTACCAATCCATCGAATGGCTATAAAATACTAGGACACACCCCTGACTAAAATTATATATCATTTTCTATATTATAATAATTTATTTAACTAAATAAAGACATGACTTATCACTGAATATCTATATTGAGTAATGAAAAAAAAATTACCAATATTTCCCATGATAAATAAATAAAATTAAATATAGAACATTTTATATAAAATGTAAATATGTTTTAATTAATTAACATTTCCATGATAAATAACATAGATATTTTGGGGAAATTTAATTTCTAATGATCATAGGAAAGTGAATATTTAATGGAAAATTTAATTCATAAAAAAATGAATTGATGAAGTGAATATCAATACTATCCTTACTAAAAATATATATATACCATCTAGGGGATGGATAAAAGTGGTATCAGTACATTATTTCCATTATTTACTCTATGTAAAACAAAAGGTTGTTTTCATTTATAAATATATATATATATAATTTAATATATTTAAAATAATTTTTGAGTAAACTATCCTTCTCATTTTAAAAATCACTTTTTAAAACATAAAAAAATTTAAAAATCCATTTCATGGAAAATAAATTTTAAAAATTAAGAATTTATAGACTATTAGTAAAAATATATATGTTAAAAATAACCTAGTAAAATTTCAATGGAATCTCCAATGAAATTAGGGTCATGATGGTGGGTAATTTTTGACATGTCTTATAAGTTAAAAAGATCATTACTTTTTTACTCTGAGATGGTTATAAAATTGAATTGTTTGGAAAATGAAAATAAGGTTCCTATGAAAAAAATTATACAATTAACAATGGGTAAAAATGTTCTTAATAAATCATTTTTAAAATGTTAAAAACATTTTTAGAGAATTGGTTTTTGGAAGCAAATAGATTTCAATACAAAGAAAGAAATGATGTAGTATTTTATTTAAAACATTTTCTAAAACATTTTAGGTACCAATGATTGTAAAAATAGTACAATTATTGGAAAATATAATGAGTAAATATAGGAGGAGAAAATTATATGGTTTTATTAGGAAATTTTCAATTAATTTCCTTCAACTAAAATTCAAGAATAAACAATCTCGATTAGAATGATATTGTGAAATAAACCATTACAATGATCATAAAATTAAAGTGAGAATTATTCATTGAATCAAATATGTCAATAAAATGTGAATTAAAATAAAAAAAGTGAAAATAAAAAATGATTTATTTAATATTCATTACACAAATAATCTTAGAATATCAAAGATGATGACAAAGTAATATAACCCAATGAAAATAAATTAGGTTAACAAATTCATTACAACATGGTAAATCTTAAGTAAAATACCCTTAGATAAAATAATTCAAATTGGAATTTAAAATAACATGATTTATTATGGAATCATGATATTACAAGTCAATGGGGAAGTATATACAAGATATCAAATAAATTGGTGCATAATATATAATATTTATTAATGAATAGAAATAGAGATGAAGTCCCTTACCTCACAATTAGTTTTTGTTGAATGTAATATCACCTCATGTATAAGGGTTTTAAAAATATTATTATAATTTAAAATAACTTTATTTACATTTAAAATATTTTATATGATCTTTTGATAAAATCTTATCACCCATTTGTCAAATATATTTCATTATTTTCATTTTTTATGGTGTTAATTTCCTTATTTTATTATGTGTGTTTCATCATTAAAGATAAATTTATTGAGCATATTATAACGTTTCATAATATACCGAATAATAATATTTACATAATTATCATATTTTTATATAAATTTCTCTTTTAAATCAAATCATGAAATATGGTTATGAAAAATGAAGTATGTTACGATCGTGAAGATGGTGTGTCATACCTGCACATGGGTAGTGTTTTCATTTTTCAATAGTCATTATGGAAAAGTGGTAATCAATATTTTAAATTAAAATAATGATCATAATTTGATATTTTTTGTTTACATATACTAATACATATCATAAAAATGGTTTGGTTTTGAAAATAGGGTTGCATCGCTTCGTGAAGGTGGTAGTCCAGATCTACATGAGCGATGTTATCATCTTTAAGTGAGGGAAAAGGTATGAAAAATAATGATATATTAGATCTTAATAATTATAAATATTTCATGAATATAATTATTATGCCAATTTTATTACATATATTTATTAACTATATCTATATCACATTCTATGTAAATCATCAGTGAATGATGATTCACATCGTTTCACGAGGCGATAGTTTTCTATATGCACAGACGACACTATTGTATCCCCAACGGAATGGAAAGTAAAAAATTTATATTTGATAAAATGAATCTAGATGAATAATTATGTTATAAATATCATATATATATTTGCTTTTTATTCATCATAATACCAAACTATGATAGGTGGTAATGTAAAAATGAATTACATCGGTTTGTGAGGTTGTAGTTCTTCATACCCAGGAAAGATGAATTAATAATCAATTTAATGAAAGTATAGGTATTTTTCATTAATTATATTACCATAACAAAATTTAAATATATTGAATATATTCATGAGATTTTATTATCACGGTTTAATAATAATATATGGAGAATGAGGACAAAATAAGATAAAAATGCTCGTTGAATAACAATACATCTTCTTTGGGTATCCGCATTTTGTTTACTCCAAAAGCCTTCCTAGGTCAATTTCTATCCAAAATATGGATTTTGGGAATAAAGAAGGGACACTTGGAATTTATTTTGGTATTTCATTGATGAAACACAGCGGTGTGAACGTGTGAAGAAGAAATGAGAGGGTGTGACCTTTTATAAGTATGGTGAGTGGCATAATTGTATTTTTTTTGAAAAGATTCAATCACTCCCATGTTTTTATCATTCCAAAATCCCACAAAATGGTGTATTAGAACATAAATTAATAATTTCTAAATATATCGATAAAATTAGTGTTTTTAATGTTTTTTTTACATTTTGAACACTTATCTTTTTAGTTTTACCCCTATTAAATCCATTTTAACCATAACTATAGTAATTATTTATTACTATTTTCCCAATTCATTTTGGTAAATAATAAATTTGAACATATTAGGAAATATATATTTTCATAATCTTAAATATGAAATTAATTTTTTCAAATTCAATTCATATTAGTGGAAAATATTAATTTTTTAATTAATCTCACAGACGTGACGAGAAATCATATTTTCTAAACAGAAAATATTCAATGTTTTAAAAAGTTATTATTTAAAAATTCAAAATTAAATTGATCCAAAAGAAATAAATTGGATTAATTGTTATAAAATTGAACTAAATTAGTACTAAAACCACTTTAAAAAATAATTTAACCTTATAAATTATTTAAACAAAAATATAGTTTTCAAATAAAATTATTTGTTTTTCACTATTCATAAAAAACTGAATCATTTGAAAAAAATCCCAAAAATTTACCCTAAAATAATTTTTTATTATGATTTAAAAAATAAAGTTTATTTTTTCAAATTAAATTTAAAAAATTGTGTTAAATTAATTTTAAATTTTGTGCACAAAGGGAGAATATGCCATAATATATTGAATAAAATGTTATTAATTTAGTGTTTTGAGGTGTTACATCACATATGACCTGAAATACTAAGAATTAGGAAATGTTCCAGTGAATGGACCTATGTGATGAGGCCTTTATAGATCATATAAAAGGATGACATATACCCAAATTCTGATTCTTATAGTACACAGTATTGGTTGTGAAGTGTGTTGAAATTACCCTAGAGTAGGTTTTGGGGATATTTTTATGTATAATGATATAATAGATTCTTATATGGATCTCCTAATATTACGGCTTGATAAAAACTACCCTACTCATGAAATATTTTTACATTTTTTGGTTCATGATTTGAAATATTGTCTTTATTATGTATTTAGTGAGAGATGTTTTATATATACAGACTATAAGAGATTTTGATATATTCTCTCCTAGAGATACAATGATTTTGTGTTGAAGACTTTGGTTGAGTATCTATAAATGTTTTATTATAACATGGTGTATTCCCATATAAAGAATAATGTTTTTGCAGATGATCATAGATTGATGAAATGGAAGTTAGGATCTCCAAAATTAGAAGAAGAGTGGATGCTGATAATTCATATCATTGATTAGTGGGTAGGTGTACCTGTGGAGAAGTAGGGGATATCTTGTTCCCTGTATGACATCACTTCTACATTGGTTGATTGAGTCAATAATAATCAATGGATTGATCTATATTGTCTCGCGATATAAGAGAGGTTCATAGAGGAAGAAATCATTCTAGGGTAGTCATTAGATGTGAATGATGTGATTAATATATATAGTAGAGTGGTAGTTACTTCTTTGATAGATCAACTGACTATGTACTCACAAACCTTGATATGGATGTTATATCAACGATTGAATAAAATTTATCATGATTTCAAATTTCTTATATGGTGGCTAGGCTTGAAACAGAATGTAGCAGGGTTTGTCACTCATTTACCCACATTCTAGAATCCTAATGTAGAACATCAATGACCTGATGGTTTACATCATCCGCTTCCAATGCATATATGGTTGTGGGTTGAGTTGGATCTTTATTTTTCATAGGGTTTACCAGGACCCCATTATGTTAGGATTCATTGTTGGTTTTCATTGATAAGCTTACAAATGTTTCTCAAGTTATAAAAATTCAAGAATATCAATATGTGGATGAGATTAACAATATTTACATATGATAGAAGTAACAAATTCATAGATTTACTTTTATTATCGTGTCAATTCAATAATCTTGTTTTATGTCATGGTTTTAGTAATTATTTTCTATATTGATGCGGTAGCAAATAACGCAGAGTATGACATATAAACCTCAAATATATAGGTAGTCTGAGAGGATAATTCATATTTTTTAGGATATTCTTTGGGTGTGTGTAATAGACTTTGGCTGAGCATGGGACGACCATCTGTATTTGGATTAGTTTTCAAATACTAAAAAATTTTAATAATAAATTTATATATATCCTTTGGTGGCTCTTTATGGTCAAATTTTTCATTCTCTATTTTTTTGTCATAAATCCAATGAGTTATTAGTCATTATGTAGAGTTTAATAAATGAAAAAATTGATCGGGTGATGTTAATTTGTATGTAGTTAGATACCAATTAATGAACACAATATTATAATAAAGATTAATAATTAGGGTATTTGGATTTCACTATGGGTGACTGAGTTTTCTTTTAGTTATCTCCTCAATTTGGGCACTGATGATTACAGAGGTCAGTTAAAGTGGCTTCAGGGTTTGATGGATTGTTTAAGATAGTGTAATGGATTTTTATAATTGATTAACAAGTGTACCTTCATCTATAAAATTGAGTTATCCATGATACGTTACATGTTTCAAAGCATAGAAATTAAAAATCACATTCTTTACATGTGATTTAAATTGAGTATGTTGAGTTATGTAATGTTCTTTATTCAAGGGACAACCAATGTGGATTGTTGATTAGAGAAAAAATTTACCTTGAATTAACACATTGTATTTTATTCATGTTTTATGTAAAAAAAAATATATTTATGACTAAACATGTGACTGATAATTTAATGTGTGGGACTAATTTCTTGAGTTATTTGAGTACCTATAGATAAACATATGAAGGATGATATGTCCATAGATAAGGATTATATAATGGAATCAAACTTTTCATATTCATTATGCCTTGATAATGTCATTTTATTAATTATTTTGAGAGATTGTTTTTTTTGGGTGAAGCCTTTGGTGGCTTCGGGGTGGTTTTGGCGGGTTTTAGAATCCTTTAAGGGGGCTTGGTTTTACAAAAATATCAGGAACCAATAGGAATATTGTAGAGGGGTAGTAGGTGGAAAAAACTTGGATCCCACAAAGTCATAACTATGTGACATTCTCAAGGAAACCATTTATCTTGGAGAAGAAGAAAAATCATGGTTGTTCCACAATTTACCAAACAGCGAGGAAAAATGTTATAGGTTCGGTAAAGAGGTAGTAAGCCTCGTATTGACTCAAGGTTTAGTGAATTGTGTGACCAAAAAATGTGTGGGGAATTATTTAATCCCAAAAATAATTTTTTAACCTGAGAACCCCCTAAAACCCCAAATTCTTCATCCCACATCCTCTATACTAAAACTTAGGGGATCCAATGGTTCTTATAGGAAAATGAATCCCCACTGGAGAGAAATCCCATCAGATCTAGAGACATTGTGAATAATTATTTTATGGAAAGTGATCATTACCCTATATTCTATATGTTATTACTAAATCATCGCTATTCCCCTTGAAGATGACCCTAAATCTAGACTATCTTGGTTGGATCTAGGAATTATGGCCTGACCTAATGAGATTCATTTTATATTCAATGAATGGGATGTTAAAATCCAATTTTTTATTTATGATTCTCATATTCATCTAGATCCTCCCATTACATTGGATGTTGTTGGGTATGTCTAAACCCATCCTAGACATTGAAACGTTCTTCTTATTGTATCTTCACTCTTGAATCCTCGCATGGCGATTAGGGGTTGAATCATGGGATTGTAGGTGTGACAGCTTGAATCAGGTGGAAACTATTAAGGTTGGTCTCTGATATGCTTATGATAGGATGTTACATACCATGTTATAGAAATTGTATAAACAATATGATATGAAATTTTTATTCATATGTGTGTAGCCTATGAGACCTATATTTTTTTGTTATATTTTAATGTGTGTATATCTCTATACTTTAACTTCCTTGGATTATGTATTTGTGTATGTGTGTGTGTGTGTGGACTAATGGAATCTAATATCTGATATTAATGTTATAGGTGGAACATTCATGGATTTTTTAATCCCATAGAGGTGGATCATGTACAACATGACACATGATGATTATGGTGGAGTACTAAGTGACATATGGTAGCAATTGATTTCCTTAAGGCCCATTTGAGATTGGTATGTAGATAATGGAAACCATTTAGTCTGACCTAAGATAGCTCGTGTGGTATGATTGCCTTGGGTCCTAATATGAGGCATGATGGCCTTGCATTATGTTTCTAGTTGGTATTATGGATTTTTCTAAGATTCATGAAAACTATACATAACATTTATTTTTGAATACTGACAATGAAGGCATGGACTGGGTTTATGGAAGCCTAGTTAGTGCCCAACGACCAAACATATTATTATATTACTTATTAATTTAATTTTTTTTCATTTCATTAACTATTATATAAATAAAGTACTTATGCTAAGGATTTATTGGTGGCGTCCTTTTAGGTTTGCACTCACACCGTATATAGTAATATTATAATGAGTGTAGGCTTTATAGTTTGTGATTTAGTAAATGGAATAGTCCTTGTGTAGGGAGGTTGAGGTAGAGGAGTATGGATGATGGGAAGATTTATTTTGGACATATATTTTCTTGTTGTGGTTCCCCTTTTCATCATTCATAATTATTTTTTGTAGAACATGAATTTTTATTGGATGGTTATTGGTTTTCTTTATTAAAAAATTGATACAACACATATTTTCATTTAACTCTGTTATATGATTATCTTATTTCAAAATTCATTCATCATGTTATGTATTGTTTAGATATATATACTGAGTACATAGTCTCCCCATGTTCTGATTTAGGTCCCAAATGCTATTGGGAGGAATCATATGTATGAAGAAGAAAAAAACGTGGTCATGTGATACTCTAGAATAAACTGGGAGATTTAGGTTCGAGTGTTACAATGTTCCCATTATACACACAATTATCCACATTAAATAAATTTTGATACAATATAATACCATTTTGGAACCGTAAATCACTATAATAAATTTTATTTCATGTTTAGGAGTGAAAAAAAACCCATGGGAAAAAATTCATTTATCCATTAATGATTAACTATTGCACCACAATTCATGAATCTATCCCTAATTCTATAATATATGAATAAATGAGTGGAAAGAGAGAGGAAAAATAATTAAAAAATTCTTGAAAAAAAGAAACACATTGTAAAATTGAACTATCTCAAAACGCAACCAAGAAATCTACTAGATTTCCTAGAATTTTTAAAATAAAATAAAATATTGAAATGTAAAGAGACTCAGGATGGTTTTTTTCTTCCTCTTTGGAGTAACATACCTATTTTTCCCTCCATGAACATGGATGTTGTAGATCACAATTGAAGGAATTAAAAATACAATTTAATTAAATATTTTGAATGAAATATGGAATTAAAAGAAAAAAAATCAGCAAACTAAAAAAATCACTTAGAGATGAGCCAGGATCACAATATCTTATCTCTCATTACAAATATATGGCTATGAAACCTATTCTTTTCTCTCATAGGGAGGATATGATCCATGTGGATAGAAAATATTTGATGATTTTCTCTTCTGGGATTCATTAAAAAACATTCCTCCGCTTCATGTTAGTTCATACTGGCTTGATTCATTTACAAACTCGTAACTTGAGGTGCCCATTAGATTAGATGATCGACATGTGTGGAACTAACTTTATTATATTTCAATTGGGAGACAACAAAAATATTTATTCATTATTGGTTTGATGTCTCATTAATTTTAGACACAAGAAATTTGGATTAATCCCTAATTCCCCATTATTATTCTATGAATATCACTATATTTTTCCTAAAAATAGATTAAATTATCAATTTGTGATGTAAAACTATTAAGTAATAAATTTGATTAGAGATATTGATGTGTTGTAGTATTAATGTGTGAATGGTATTTCATCTGTCACTAAATTGGTCATGAATAATGTTACAGTTCCTCCCTCATTTCTAAAACACTACAACTCAATAATTAACCAATTTACACTATTTAAACCATGGAAAGAGGTTCCAAAGTCATGGACATAGGTTATGTACATGGAATGGTAAATAGAGTTCATTGAAGTAATTTCCATTAGTTCCCTACCTATTTCTAATTTTATAATATTTGGCCACCCATTACCATATTTCTATACTTTTAGACCATGTAAACGGGTTATAAATAAGACTAATGATAGAAACTATGACTATATGTATTGATAAAAATAGCGAAAAATAATTGATTCCAAGACCTACACTAAATTAATCATAGCTCATTACCATATACATAGATGGTCAATGTTGATTTATATATATATATGGATATTTAAATTTATATATAGATATTTCAAAATATTAATTTAATACATAAATAATGCATCTTGGGCCAAGATATATTTCCACAGTTTCCTAAACTATGGTAATAGGGGCATACTAAGGCACCAATTTCTAGAAAACATGATTATATATATTCATATTATGTCTTACTACCATAGTTCTTGAAAACCATTGTAATTGGAACAATTTAATGCCATCATTTGAAAAACCATGGTTATTAGTATAGAATACTGCCATGGTTTTTATAAAATAACGGTTGTACACATTTTTCACCCAATTACTACCAAAATTTAGCTTTCACACCTATATGTGTTGTAATAACATTACAAAAATATGGTTATATTCAAGTATATGTCTATAGATTATAGAAATTGTGGCTATAGACTGAGAAAACCAGACCTACAACCATAGTTTTACTTAAACCATAGTGGTAGGGAACTTTATGGCCATAGTTATGAAATCAATGGTTATATATACATGGACATGGTTTAGTTTTCTAGCTATGCCTTGCTTTCGTAATAAAATATTCTTACAAAATTCTCACACTTAGAGGTCAGTATTATATAGTTTCTTGTCCAAAGATTTTTTTTCATATTCGATGGTTTTGTGGTTGAAGTTACACTTGTGGAGGGTGTTTCCCCACTAGATTACTCCTATATAATGTCATTACCTTTTATGAAACAACCCAACAATATAGGGCCCCAATCAGGACAATTGTAATCCAAGTGTTCAACCCCATTCCCACCTCAAATAAGCTAGGGTTTGGTGACTATTAACGAATAAGATTGACTCATAATCTGGAAAGTCCAATCAAATATAAACTTCTAATTGATACATATCTCTAATATATAAAATAACTAGAAAAATAAGTAAGATGTATATATATATAAACAATTAAACATTATATAACACATGTGTGAGAGAAAATAATACAAGTACAATTCCATATTACAAGAATCCCAAGAAAATTCACATCTAACAATCTTTAAAATTTGAATAACATAAAACACTAGAAATAATATCCTCACTGTGAGTACACTTTGGTCAATCTACAAACGCAACATTAATAGTCACTATCATGAACCACTATTATTCACCATGAATATTGAAGTGTCATTTTTCATCATCTCTAAATAAGAAAAATCTGATCCAAATTCATTAAGACTACCTCTGAACATCCCATCGTCATCATATACATGAAATATGTGGGAAAAACTATTATGTAAGGGTGAGTATAAACAAACCCATTAGGACCCCCCTAAATCATAAATAACAAACAAAGTACCCAATAACATTAAAAATCATGGTACTCAATAATAATAAAGAGGAACACAAGAATAGATCAAGATATTATCAACAAGTAAAAGTCTCTAATAAAAAGGGAATTCCTTGTCATCTTAAATCCAATCTATGAATAACAGACCTCATGAAAAATAATGGATGATTAGAGATATAAAAATACCTAAATGTATAAAAATAATAGCCCAACCATATGTTATATATCAAAAGAAACGTAGGGGTTTTTGATGAGTCACAAGTCTTAGATTATCGAATTTACTTAGCAACTCTTCAATATGTCATTAAAAATAGAAATGGGTATCATATTCTTATTAAGGTATACACATCCGTCAAAATAGAACCACAAATTACTTTCTACAATCACAAACACCATGGTTCCATTATAGAAACCCATATTTGAACTCTCACATTGACCAAAAATACATACCATTCAAGGGGATTCTAACCTGTCATATCATAACCACCAATGTATGATATAAAGTAGACAAATCCTAACATATGAAACAATCTTGATCTACACATCCCAGCTATTAAATAAAATCATCTCAAAACTCCTCACATTTTAAATACCTAAATAAATAAAATGATAAAACTTTTTTAGGATTATTGTGGAGGTTCCAACTCCCCTGGTATGTATAGGGAATACTGACTCAAGTAGAGGATCCCATTACCAAACTATTCCCTTAAATAAATGTAATACTAACTCCACATATATAATATTATTCACCTTGAGTAGGTGGGGTGAATGCAATACCCTGTCTGACATACATGTAAGTGATCATGTTCTCTAAGAAGTGTATAGAAAATTGGAAGGATACCAACCCTATTTGATATTTGTGGAGAAACAGGAACCTTGAAATAACCACACTTCCAAAGAGGGTTGATCACATAGAGAACACTCTGATTTTCATTCCCATAACCTATTAGTGAACCTGTGATGAGAAATTTGTGAACTACATACATTATATAACATTTAAAATTTTATGGTAAAATTTTCAATTACATTGTGATATAAATGTAATATTACTCAATATAGGATATTTAATTTACAAAAAAATGATACCCTATTTTATTTTAGAGGAAAAAACCCTAGGGTGAGTTTGGTCCATGCGGTACGACCCATACATACCTTGTGGAAAATTGGATGAGGGTCGATGCACAACATATTAGTGAGGGGAAAAACTTGAGCATATGGAATCCATGAATTCTTCCCATACAACATGAGATAACCACCCAACTCAAGGTTAGATTAGGTATACCAGACTAGATTCAGTTGAGGTCAGCTGGGTTAGCTATTCTGTGAAACCTACCCCGATAAGGCCTAGATGGTTTGGCTTGCACACTTGACACATGGATGGTGGCCTACCACTTAACCCCATGAAGGAATTTAAAACATGTTTATTTTTCTCTCCAATTGTAGCAACAAAATAATTTAGAATATATTTTCTATTTATTTATTTGATTTCATTAATATCTTGTTTATCATGAAACTTTGAACATAAATTAAAAAAGATTGAAATATTATATTATATATGGCCTAGACCATGGATTGGAATATATTAATAACAAAAAAACATTATTAAAAAATATATAATGGTTTCATATAATGATAATATATTTATTAATCCATAATAATTAAGTGCTCAATTTTCAATAATGTCAATTTATACTTCAAAAATATGTTTTCTTAAAAAGTTATTTTTATTTCATTTTATGATAAAAAATTATAATTATGTTATATTTATCTATAAATTTTATTCTAATAATTGAATATATTTTTGAAATTTTATTTTTAAAAATATCCCAAGATAGATTTTTATAAATATTTTAAGAAAATCTTCTTTAAGGGAACATTGAAAATACATATTTTTGTAAAACTATCATTTCTTTTAAAAAAGTACATTATTTAAAAAGACCCATTATGTTTTTAATTTAATATTAATGTTAAATAAGTCTCCAATTAATTATAAGTAATCTAATTAATTACATATAAATTAGTATTACACTTTATTTAGGCAGAAGTTCATTTTTTGGATTAAATATGCATTTTCCTAAAAAAAAAATTCTTTGTGTTTCAAAAATTTATAACATAATTAATTACAAAAAAATTGAAATTAAATAATAAAAAATGGACCCTAAATTTGGATTCGTGTGTTTCATATTTTATAAATAATTCCCTTTTATTTGTTTCATTATAAATATTAACCATGGAAACAGTTTGTCACCTCGGTAATAGTAGAACTGGTAAAACAGTGTTAAATCTATGTGTTAAAGATTTAAAATATATAAAAAACATGAATTTATCAAAAATTAGGAGTTTTAAAAACCATATTTATGTAAAAGTAGTTAAATAATATAATGTAATTAATTATTTCTCATTTTATAACTAATTCCTTATTTTTAGGAACAAAAAATATTTTTTATACAAATTAAAAATGCTTTTTGTGTCTTTAAATCTAATGGTATGGCTTGAAGGTTTAATTCATTTCTGGATTGATAAAAATTATTTAAATATTTCATTATAATTATTTTAAAAAATAATCATATAAATCAACTTGTTACATGATTTTATGATGATTATTTTTATTCATCTATCATATATTTTCCTAAAAAATATGTTTTATGTGTTTGACAAAAATTTATTAAATTTAATTTTTGTAACCTAATTATATTGAATTTTATGAAATTTATTCAAAAAATTTTATATGTATTTAATTTTTTATAATTTATTCTTTATTTTATCACATAAAAAAAGTTATCACGTTCAAAATTTATGTTACCAAGGATAAGGCCAAATTGGGTTCGAAGGGGATTTAATTATGATATAAGGGTTAAAGTGTATCCAAACATGTATAAATGTGATTATTTGTATTTAAAACCTATTAAATCTTATAATTTAATTTTGGGTGCCTTGGTTCATCTTCACCATGAATAGGGCCTTTTATTAATTTAAAACATTGAAAAATTATGAGAGTGTTAATCCCATCACTCATAAATGTGAACCACTTTTCCCCTCTTATTCACACTTCTTATGCTACATAGATCATCCAATACATAACCTAATAAATTAATATATTACTTACCCATTTACTATATCTCTTTTATTCTCATGATAATATCCTAATAAGGCTTAATGTGTAAGATAAAAGATGTCTCTCAAAGAAGAGGTAATCGTAATACTCGAGACATTGATTTTTTATTTCTTCATATACTTAATATAAAAATTTTATATGTATCCAAAAATAATGAATCTAATAGCCTAAATTTGCAGAGATTAAATTATTATAATTGAAAAATCTGATTCAATCTCCTTCCCAATCATTTGAAAATGATAACATCGATGATGTGTACGTGTGGACTACCACCTCCAGGAAGAGATGTGATACATTTTTCATTTTCAAATTACATAGACCATAATAATGATATATTTAATGATTATATATTATATTTATGATATAATTAGTATTCTATAATTTTGAAATACTATTTACTTTTCCACGTTTTCATCCACCGAAAAGTAAAAACATTACCTTGTGTGTATGTGTGTACTACCACCTCAAAAGAGTTAAGTGATTTATTTTTTCATCATTTTTTATATGAATGATTATAAGAGTATATATACAGAATAAACATGATAATTATTTCATGATTAAACCAGTATTTATTATTAAACCATGACTTATGTGCTATTTCTAAAACTATAGAACCAAAACATGCATGGAAAATGGGCTAGTTTTCACCATAATGTCTGTTTTAATAATGAAATTATTAATAAAGGGATAATTGAAAATTAAAAACGAATGGTACATAGTATGTTATGTATAAATATTTTTCTAAAATATATGTATAATTATATATATATATATATATATTATACATGATCTTTTAATGAATATGAAGCATGATGAGACTTTAGGTAAGACTTTCTCATTTCACTTTTGTATTTGTGATATATATTCCATATTCAACCCATTTATCAATATTTTAGGTTATTAAATTCACATTTTATGTGTTATATAATGAATCTATTTATATTAATGGAATTTAAACTGTCTTTTTAATATCATTATTTTCTGGGTGTTATGATTCGATGGTTACCAAATTGGTTAATTTTTCAATTTTTAATATCATTTATTTTCGGGATTAATACTCATAAATTTACATTGAGGGAAATTATATGTACCTTATAATTTAAAACCCATATTTTGTCTTATAATTTTTTATCCCCTCTAATGTTAATGTAATATTTCCATTTTAATCTCTATGTTACATAAAATGATCGATAAAATGTTTGTAAGAAATATTGAACTTATTTCCCCTTTGGTCAACAAACCTTTTCTTTTATATCCATGATCTAAAAAATGATTTCAAGAATTTTATTTTTTATTATATAATTATTTTTTAAAGTCATTTTAGACCGCATTTTAATTTCCATTTAAATTTTTGAAAAAAACTTTTTTCAAAATTTTACAATGTTTTTTATTTATGAATTTAAAAAAATGTGTGAAAGGAATATTTATTTTAACTTCTACCAAATGAATAGATTTTTTTTCACAATCATGAATATTATTTTCATTGAATATTATTTTAAATATTTCCTTGGTTATTTTGAAAAAAAATCCCCAATATATTAGGAATTTATTTTTTATTCATAAGTATTTCTAAAAGAAAAGTGGTGTTTCCCTTTATTTTTAAAATGTATTTTAAATAATTTTATAAATAAGTTTTTTAATCTATGTAAAAATATATTAAGGATTAATATGTTTCATTAGGTATTTGGTCTTATGATTCCATACACATTTCTATATGAATTATGTTGGTGATTTTCTTAAGATGAATAAATGAAACTCAATTCATTCCCATGTGTTAATTAATATATGATTTGATAATAAATGTTGTTAGGATACCAAACATTTCCATTATTTTGATATATTAGGATTACATGATGATGATATTTTTATAGAACACATTTATTTTTTGTGTGTTATTCTATGATGATATGATTAATGTTTTATAATACTGTGGTACATATATGTATGTATTTCATTACTTGATGGGTTGTTAATTTATAAACCAATGATGAGAGGTTACATTATAAACCATGGATGGGTGGTTCCATTATAAATTGATGAAAATTGGTTATATTATAAACAAAATATGGGTAGGTATTTTATATCCCTCTAATTAAATGGCTAAATAATTATTTCTCATCCGATAATAAGGATGAAAATGGAGAGTTTACCCAATTCATTAAGGGGATTTTCCCACTATGATAGTCTTGGGAGTGATCCCTGACTAAGGTAATTATGGAATGGGGAGAGGAACCAATCCAAAATCATTTCTTTGGCAGTGATCATTAACTAAAAAAAAGTTTTTTTTTCTATTCTTATGTGTTTATTAGAAACCTATGTACTATTCATATGATATGTTTTCATTGTTCAAAATTTATTTTTTGTGATTTATCATTATTATGACTTATGTATTTAGTTATAGAAATTCCATATGTTAGGATTCCTAATTTAAAATATTTGATTTATTGGTGGTGAATTTTTTATGTTATGACCATGTTATCATTCCCTTATTATTTTCTCATGCACATTTATTATCATTAATTGATATCTCCCATGTTTACCCTTATATATTATCTTATCTCATCCTTTCATATGCTTCCTTTCCTTATGTTGTGAATACTCTTTTTATGTTGGTTATGTCTATGAATATTACTATTTGTGAAGTAAATTGTGGGATATTTTCTAGATACTTTTTGAAATAAGATTATTATGTTTCTCATATTAAATGAAACTAAAACATTATAGTTTTAAGGGGTGTTTATTATTTTATATGTATTAAATATTCATATAAAATGATTTAATACTTATATATTTAGTTCTTGGGTTACCTAACCGACCTCCTCCCATCGTAACTTGGCAACTATTGTGGTTTCCTACACCAATTAAGTCACCCAGACTGCAACCATAAATGCAGCTTCTTTCCACATCACATATAGTGAATGACCTGCCATTATATTAACTTACATCCATTGAAGCTTGATCACTTCTCACAATTCATACACCTCTTCCACCATCACCCAACTATCACATGCCACCTAGTCCTATCCAAGATACCTTGGTCCAAACCTCCAGGCACCAACCACCTCCTCTTTCACTAACCCCCCCTGCTGATTCGTAACCTCCGAATTATTCATGTACAAATATATAGTTCCAGTTCCACCTATAATTGACTTGAAGTGGAGAAGAGATAAGAAAATAGAGATAAAATAGAGTAGAAATGTACAATCCTAGAGATATAGAAAAATTATTTTCATTATTCATAGATGTACCAATGAATTATGGCATTCCAAGACAAACATTTGGAAATGAAAATAATAATTTACTCTACCATAAATATTCTATAGTACATGAGCACAAATTTGAGGTGTGGTTTAGGGAATTGTCATTAAATTATCCACCCCATTTTTAAAATGATAAATGAATGTTTTCTTATCATGTATTCAATATATAATTCATGAATAATGAAACAATAATATATATAAAAACCCCTACATAGTGTTCAATATATCATTGATTAAATTTAAGTTCATGTTCGTTGTCATTGACCATCCGGATTAGATGTCGCAACCCTTAGTCTCAAAGATTTCCTTCGATTCCTCTAATATCTCTCCCAAGATAGTCTCAAATCCTAGGATTTATAAAACTAGCCTACATATTTAAGGATCATAATGTTTAAATTGAGTAATAAACTTTGTCAAGAGGTATAATATTAAATGAAAATTAATTAATTAATATTTGAATTCCCTTTTTAATTAATTAATTTTTTTCTCATAGTCAACCCCCTCATGAATTCGATGTGAATGAATGTTATTCCATCCCAATGGTAAAATCCCTTATTTCAAAATTTTCCAAGATCTTATATATTCATTCAAAGACCAAATTTATGAGGTATAATGACTTCATCACAAATATGTTAATGGTTAATAAAAATAATATGTTATAATTAGAATATTATTATTATGTTAATGCAATTCCTATAACTATTTGCTTGATTATCTTTGGGGAAATCACTGTATATCGAGGATAACTATGTTTTGTTGTCATCATAATTTCATAACTTTTTAATGATGATCCCCCTAGAAAAAACAACATCCTCATTCATTTACCCAACATTACACTTCTTTATCTTAGGTGGCCTAATTTTCCACAATCAAAAGTAAATGTTCAAACCATTCAGATGATCCATCATTATCAACTGAATACCCCATGAAAACAAAATATGATGTGACTAAAATCTATATACTCCAAAGAAAAATTCCTACTCCACCAAATTATAATATTTTACATGGGATTGGTACACCAACAAAGATCAATCCAGCATAACACCCTTAGGGTATCACCCAACTAGGATGGTATCCTCTTTTGATAACCATCATAATATTTAATAGGAACACCATGTGAGAACTGTTATACACCTAGGGAAGGGAATGGCATGCTCCTCACATTCATGAAGACCATACAAGACTATCTATAGGGAATTCCAATCCATATAGGACCACTTATTTGACTCATCATTGCAAACCCATCTCTCATAGGGGATGATTGTGGGGCCACAAAAACACATTAAATCTAAACAATATATCCCATTTAATGGTAGAAACATCTTATATAAATCTAACAATTTTATTTATTCCTCTATCATATAGAAACATGACTCTTACTAAATGTGTCGACCACCACAGTACTAAAATAGCACTAAGATTTCATTAACTACCCTAAACTAGACTTTATGAAAAATAACCACCCAACTACGAATATTGGTCCCAATACAATGAGAAAATAAAAATCTTACACTCTCATGGTAAAACTAGAGAGTTTCCTTAATTACATAGCAAGCATATCCATGAAACAACACAATAGATATTTTTCCATGTGCTTAATAAACACCCTAAGTATTTTTCATCATTCAAATAAGTTATCACATGAATAGATATATCCACAATTTAACCATATGTATACATTTGTCTCCCCTTATGATTCAAACATGGGAAACTCATTAGAAGTATCCATGCATTCCTCAATGTACAAAAATAGCGACTCCACAACCGAATACAATGCACATATAGCCACACTTACCACATGATAAGTTGATGAATATAAATACTTGATGGTGGAATCAACTCACCACACTTGACGGTATCCCCCTCACTATGGGGGGAGGGGGTGGTGGACCTCACCTCACATACTGAAGAACATATCAACTTGTAGAACTAACATTGGATAACAATTCATATACTATGGTAGGTACCCCTAATTCTCATGTCATCTATAAATGAGTATCTAGAATACCGATTTCCTTACTAAGGACTAACTTAGAATATAATAATTTTTGAGTGAAATAAGTTCTTCTTCAGTAGAGACTCGCATTTTCACAATGTCCTAGAAAGTGGTTCCACTAGAATATAAAATATTGAAACCTATAACTTAAGATGAAAATTCCACATATAGAATCAGATACGAGGGTTTGTAAAATGGGGAAATCAATAATTGAGATACATCCAATGATGCCTAACCATATCCATCCACCACACGTTTGTCCCCCAAAATATGATTTTAAGAACTCCATGAATGATAATAACTAACTAAATGTGGTTATTATGGGAGAGAATAATATCATCACCCATATCAATCTTCTCCCTCACCACTAACACATCCACTTAACAACTACCAAATAGGATGTCAGGTCTATAATAAATTACTTTCTGATAAAAAAAATTGCTTGAATGAAATATTTTTACGCATGAATCTAATATGGGTATCCATAAGAGAAATTATAGCCTCCTCTTAAATCCATGGTGCATCTCTACTAACAATTCTCATCCTATTAATTCTCACTCGGGGGTCTTCATCATTGGTGGTGATTCATGAAATCACTACAACTGTTCTATAACTCATCCTTTGGAGTCCGCGCTAGAACAACAAATGTTAGATAATTATATAAAAAAATATAGGGTATATCTCTCGAGGTCCATGAGCCTCATCACATACATATACAAAGTTAAGATTTTATATTGAGTGTCAAACATCCTTATATAAATATCAATCCTAAACACGGTATTACACTCAAACCATGTTAGTGTAGTCCTATCATGAGTTTGAGAAATTAATAATCCATTAATAACATGCTATTTCATGTTTGGATCATAGTGAAAGAATCATCATCTTCCTATTGAATGTATGAACCAAAGGAGAATGTGAATCTCAATCTCCAACCAAACATCTATCAACGAATAATCAATATATCTTTAAAAAATCATGGTGTCTATCATTTAACCCCATGAAACATTTCCAACCTACATTTTTTCTTTCCCAACTCAATTGGAAATACATAAAATCTATAATAAATATCCATATTAAGTAATAATGGGAGGGAAAGCACAAAATATTATAATAAAATAATATATTTTAATAAGTCATGAAAAAAATGCATAATCACCCTCTAAGAGGTGGAAAGAATCCCAATTATGAACATGGCTTCATTCTGATCATACCTCTATAAATGTGCTGGTAATCATTGGGTATCACCCAACAAATGATATGATTAACTCCTAGATATCAATGAATATACAAATGTGCTAAGGCCTTAAATACACGAAAAATTGTAGTTGACCAATATATGACTCATATAACAACTTTCATATATAACACAATCGATGTATTATGAAAATAGGTTAACTAACAAGCCATAAAATTCCTAAAGAAAGGATATATTTGAATTTTTACCTATGTTTGTCTCTCTATTTTGAGAACTAAACACAATATCACATTAATATATTTTCAATAAATTCCCAAAACATCCAATGCATGACTGAAAACTCCAAACACAATCCCTTGAACACTTCCACATTTATAACATTTTAACACTAACTAACCAACCAAGGCCCCACCCCATCCACAAGTAATCCATGTTTGTTACTCCAAGAATGCATCAAATAATCTTTGGAATGTTGACTAAAACTGAGTTTTCATTTCTAAAAATCTGGGAGGCCTTCGAATATATCAACCAATGATAGATATATATCATTAATTCATAAAATAAACCACAAGATGTTCATGATATAGACATATAATTAAACTGCATACAACACACGGATGCGATAAGATTTTCAATGTAAAAACACAAATATTAAAAACCCAATGGAAATTTATATTTGAGAAGCCTATGAATCAGATGGACATAATACCCCCAAAATTTAATTCTCTCTAAATATACTCCTTGAAATATCTCAAGTCATAGTGGTCCCCACTGAAATCATTTACCATCATGATCTACCATGAAACATTATGTGTCACCTTGAGTTTCCCATGGAAAATAAAAACTAGAAACACACCCACCAATTCAACCTTAAAACCATGAATCATCTATACATACACAATACATGTGGGAACAAAACAAATGCATGGGTGAGCATAAAAATACTTTGTAGGATTACTTGAAACCACATATAATACAAAGAAAATAGTAATATCAGAACTCATAGTACTGTAGAATAACAATTAGTAAGACATAAAGGTATCCAGATAAGCTCAACCAAAAGAAGTATCTATGACATAGCTAATTAATAGATATCTAGGCTCTAATATATGAATGTTGGACATTATTTCTTATAGCACTGGAAATCCAAAAGAATTTGAAGAAAATAACACATCTGTATATCACATATTGAAGGCAGCCCATGGGTTTTTTAGGAGACACAAGTCTGGAAGTATCAAATATTTTTATCCTATCTTCCACATTCCATTATAATCCACCGAGGGTAAATCACTATTCATTGAGGTATGCACATTATTCATGGTATCACCACACCTTACTATCCCCCATCAATGATATTATGTTGTTGTTCTAGAAACACATGGGGGAACCCATGGATTTCCCAAGTACAAATCCCCCACATTATGGTAACAACCCCAACTATTGTAACCACCTATGTACATTGTAAAGGGGATAACCTATAACATAGTAAAAAACTAAATTTTGTATCCTAGAAGTAAGAGAAAATTAGAACACAACAGTATGAATCTTAACCACCCATATTAATCAATTTACACAACCTATATCAAATTATACTAAGGGATACTTTTCACTTGGTAGGTAGAGTTAATAATGAATCTGGTAGAGGATAATCTTCTCCAATGGTGATATTAAATTGGGGGAATACTAACTCCATATATAGAGGATCTCACACTCTAAATATGTGGGCGGAATAACTGACCATGTATAATTTGAAGATAGAGGATATAACACCTTATCATCAAAAGAAAAATAGTTGATACTGAACCTATTTGAGGATGGTGGTGGAACCCTCACCCTAACACAACCACACTAATAGGGAGGGTTTCTAACCATTACAAATATATGATCACTATGCTTGAATCTAGTGACTGACACAATAGACATAAATTCAATATCTACATATCATACCTTGAAAATAACTTCATATGGGCAAAAAAGAAACTCTATTACTATCTCTATGGAAATATACCGGTGATTGGGTTTTTATTTATTTGAAATAGAAACTTGATGTGATTTTTGAGAACAACCCCAACTATTTTTAGAGTGGGCTAAATAGAGAACCCTTAAGCACACCACAAGGAGCACTGAGTGAGAGAGGGCATGATCCTTGTAGGGGAATAAGTGCATTCAAGGTACCCAAACATGATACACATGTGGCACACATTAACCACACCACTCATTGTCGTGTTGGGTGGACCTGGTTGGGTCTAACTTGGGATAGCCCGTCTCGACAAGCCGATTTGTGGAATTTGACCTAGCTAGTTGACTCAATACACCCAACTTGATGGCGGATGGATGGTTTGGACCACCTACCTACAATGTGAAAATAAGACCATAATTAGATCTTTTGGGAGATTAGATGGTTAGAGAAATGTTTTCCCTTGCCTCTTCATTGTACACCATAGTTATAACCATGACGCACTTTTCCTAGGACAACACCCAGACCGTTGGCCCTCAAAGAACCAAATTCCACCATGATCCTAATATTCTTCCTACTACAAGATCACCTTATTTCCATGGATATGAATCTATAAACCATTATGTCTCACACCACTTGAAATATCTTCCTCCTCCTCCCCATATGATCCACTTTGTGCAAACACCCATTACACAAACCTCCTCCATTAATCTAGTCCACAAGACCAATCCAAAACCTCTATTCACCATAACCAACAATCACAATTGTTGGAGGAACCTCTCATCTACACATATTAGGGATGAATGTGGAAAATGGATAGAAATGGGGGGATTCAGAGGAAATAGAGAAGAGAGAAAGATAATAATGAGTCTCATTCTTTGTTGATCTACCATTGAATTAACACATTCAGAGAACAAAGTTTATAAAATAATACAAGGATTTTATCTACGTTAATGATTCAATCGTGAATGAACATATATTTTGGGTGTGTTTTAATGAACCAATTATAAATAATACTCCACATTTTAAAAATATATAATTTAGGTTTTATAAACAAAATTTATATATAATACATGAAAAATAGATTAAAAATCTAAATAATGTGATTCACATCAAGTTGTATTTCTCATTAATTTGGTTTTATTAAAATTTTTAAAATTAATTATTTTGATGAGATTTTTCCTAACATATTTCACATGATTCCACTATCAAATTTTATGGTTCATACAACCAACCATGGGGGTTGGAGGTCATAATTATTAAATTTAGAATATAATTTGTTCCATATTTTTAATGGTCTATATGTGAATTAATTAATTAATTTTAGAATTGCCATTTTTATTAATTATTCTATCATAGATGACCAAAACCTAGTTGAAATGATGAAAAGGAATTTTATACCACGTAAGGGTAAAATCCCTATTCCATACAGTAAATATTCCAACACCAGTAGCCCAATGTCAGTGGGTACTTTATTAATTTTGAACTAGATACAAGGGACCAATACTGAAGGATCAAATATTTCTATAGGCATAGAAAACTCTATAAATAATTTAATATCATATCAAGATTTAAAACGTAATATAAAACAAAAAATTGTCTTTGAGAACATAATCATTACCTTTATCATATCCATCCATATCAATCAAAATACACTTCCTAACATTTTGGGGAAAGGAAAAATAAGAAAGGTATGATATCAGATGATCAGTAATGGTATGAATAAAATGTAATATATTATAAATAAATAAGTATTAATTAACATTTAAAGGTTAAAATATGAAAACACATTCTATTTAATCAATTATTTCATCTTTAATAATAACATGTTAGTAATAAATAATTATTAAATAATTCCATATAACTAATCACATGAGATTTTAGATTGTCCATGGATATCATAACAAATCAAATAATCACATGGATATAAATAACTAATATTATAACGAAGAAATTAATAATTATATATATCATAAAAATACCTTCATGTCTTGGTTCCATTACATATTACATAAATGGGTATGGAATTGACCAAATGACAGAGCAAGTTCATCTCATTAGACCTACCAATGAATATAGAGGTTATAGTGGGCCCCAACCATCACATACTACATACAATGAATTAATAAAATGTATGGGGTGAAATATAATCAATGTGAAATCTCATATGTGGAATTTAATTTACAAAATTTTAATAATTTTCCCAATCAAAAAAATTATCATAAACCACCAAGAGTAACACGGAGAATGATATCAAAATAATACTTCCCTGGTCAAACTGATCACAAACCATATAGGGAAATAATAAGGATGATATCATTAAAACATGTCCCTAGTGGATAATAATTAAAATAATGTTTCATTCAATAATGACGAGGAATACCATAAAAATTTCATTTAAACATTCTTGAAGAAAATACCCTTTCACATTGAAAATAGATTTTAAATGATAAAAAATTACAGAATATTTGGAAAAGAATATTATTATAAAATAATCATGAAATTTTTTAAATAAATATTCAAATAAATGAGGGTTTATGTTGGTATAAAATTCTATTCATGAATATTATTTTAAGAAAAAAATCCTTTCTAATTAATTGTAACATGTCCAAAAATCACCTCATTCAGAAAAAGATAGGAATGTTTTTTATCCAATTTTGTAAAAAATTCATCACAATAAATATATTTAGTATGTAATTTGAGTATATTTAAATTATTTTAAACATATATTTTAATGAAAACAAGGATATGGAAGAGAAATATTTTAGACCGAGTAGAAAACGATGTTGTTTTTTCTTAAAAAACATATTATAGCATCTTGAGTAATTGAAGAATGTAAATTGAAAGGAAATATTTTAATTTATAGAAATAATAAAAGGATAAGAAAATGAATTGGATATATTATATAAATAAAAACTATTTCCATGAATGATGGATTAAACATAAAAAATCATGAATAATGATGAGATTGTAAAATATACTATTAATTCTTTCATAAATTTTAAATCATAATCCCAATGAAATAATAAATTAAAATAAATCATTAAATACAATGAATAAAAAATATTCATGATATATCATATCAAAGGGAAATATATACACGACAAAAAGGAAATAAGTGGTGAGTATGTCATATGTCTTATAGAAGTAAAAGTGAGTCGAGAAACACTTACCTCGGGGTTGACTTCTTTCTTACATGTCTAACCGCATTGTATAATAAATATATATATATATTTAATATATTATATCACCATAATCATATATATTATATAATATATTATTTACTTATTACTTTTATCACCTATTTGTTAGTAGTTCTTTATTAAAATCACTTATATCGGCGATAACTGCTTCGTTTAAAATTTATGTTTTGGTATGGTTGTTTTGGCCCTCGTAGTTTGATCATGATTCCATAATCCCCAAAATTATAATAATTATTTAAATTTCATATATATTCCTTATATACATATTTATATTCATACATAAAAATTAGTGATATAAAAATGAATTACAACATTCATGGAGAAAGTAGGCTGTACATATACACGATCATTATTTCCATTTTTTAGATTGATGGAATGAAAGAAAGGTAAACAGTGGTTCAACATTCCCGAATAATTTTTATATCTTATATATCTTATATTTTTATTAAATATGTCGTTTTTACCATCCATGTAAAATATTAATGAAAAATAAATCACATCGCTTCGCGAAGGTGGTAGTCCACAAGTACACACGAGCGACATTATCATTTTACAATGGATTGGAAGGTAAGAAATTTTATGTAATATTATTATTCTATAAGTATGATTATATAATAATTATCATATATAAACCTAAACATTATCATAAAAACAATCTATTATATCTAGTGGTGTAAAATTAATTGTATCTATATATGGATACACTAAGTCGTATGTAAGCATGAGCGATACAAACAGTTCCCTTTTGATGGGAAAGAGGGTGGACAATAAGGAATTCATAATAATAATAATATTTTAGTAAAATTTGGATATTTAATTTTTTATTTTATAATAATTATATGATATTTATATGAGATAAACAATAAGTGAAAAAGAAATTGATTAGTTATGTCGATTACCTCGTCTTTCAATAAACTGATTTAGATCCCCTCTTAATGGACTTAGGGTTCGTATACTGGGAAGAGAAGAACCTATATACTGTTACTAAGGAATTAGATATGGGATTTTAAGGGTTTGGATGATATAAAAGGCCCAATGTGATTTAAAAAATTGGATGGAGGGGGTTCCTTTTATAATTAAGGTGAGGGACACTTTTGGAATTTCATAAATTATTAAATAATAATAAAATCATTATTGATAAAAATGATTCCAAATGGACATATATTTTAAAATAAAAAAGCGATTTGTTTTAATACCATAAAAATATTATTTTCGTAAGTTTATGTTGTGTTTCAAACCTTATCTTTTGGTTTAACCCCATAGTTAACCCCTTTTAACCTTTACCACACTAACAACTTTTCAAACTTAAAGGGTAATGATTATACTTATAAGGTAAAAATTGATTCATAAATGGATGAATGATGAAATATTAGAACATATATTATCCTAATAGTCCTATTTAAATATTTTTATAACTTTTAAATTATTTAATAAAATATTATTTTGATAAAATTTCATTAATGTCAATTTTGACACTATTCACAAAATTTGACTTCAAGGACAAAATATATGGTTTTAATTGTAATAAAATCTTTTTAAATATCACTAATATGTTATATATATCGAAAAAATTTGTGTAACTCTATAACTCACTCAAATATAAGTACTTTTAATATTTTTATAATCATTTATTTTAATTATATATTGATTTAATAAATATTGTAATTGTATTGTGTATGAAATTATGGTAACTATTTAATTACAAAAAATATAAATAAATTACCATAATTAATATAATTTAATTATTTAAAAAGTAAAGTTTCATATTAATTCCTAACTATTTACCCCTATGTGAACAAATAATAGATTATTAAAACAATGGTACTAACATTTTGTAACATTAATTGATTCAAATATTATATAGGTCATTTTCATGGAAAAGTGATGATTGAACAAATAAATATAGATTATAAGGTGGTAATTGTAGAATTAAATTCATCCATTAATAATTATGAGGAAAAAATATTTCATGATCATATATTTTTAACCTAGATTAATTTGATTTACACTTTATTGAGATGATAATTATTACCATAGTTACTATTTCAAATTCCTAAAAATAAAATAGATATTCTAATTTCTCAAATATTCCATGAATTATTTTTAAATATTATATGGGATTATTATGAGACCGGGACATACAATAGAATCTGATTATGAGTCCCCGAGTACTCAGAATAAATGTCAGAAATAAATTAAACTATAAAAAGAGTGTCAGGTTAGTTTTCTTGAAAGAGAGGAATAAATTTTAAACGGATTATCAGATCAAGAATATGAGGGAAACATTGCATTCAAATTAGCAACTTCACCTTAGGCAGGCCCTATCATTGACTGATGCACATCAACTGAAATTGTTTGTTTTTTGATGTTTTATATGAAATAAGATAAGGAAAATACATAAATTTATTTTAAATTCTTCCATAACACAACGATTCTTATTTTGTATTAAATAATTTTGAGCCCAAGGATATGCTCATAACCCAAGAAAACACCGTAAAATACTCCAGGGATTTAGAGAGGAGCCACCATCGGAGAATCCTTGACGAACACTGATGAAATACGATGTGTGGATCATTGTGAAATTAGATCAAATCTTGCAGACAGATGATCTCCCTATTCGTCGACGACCAAGGTATGAGGGCGTTTTTTGATTTATTTCTACCTTATTCATGAATTAAATGACAAATGTGGATCAACCCACAAACAGGTTGATCCTCAGATCATGCATTCTTGCAGGAGGTTTTTATTTTACGTTTCTTTTGGCATATTTATTTAGGAATTTCTATTATGATGATTGTCAGGTTATCATTTGATTCATTGTTAAACCTACTAATTGGACAGTGTTAACACCCTGATGAATGATGGAGGAGGTGAATTCCTCATTTTTATATAGTATTCCATTACCCATTTCCCGTATTCTTCATATTCTTCGAGGGGTGATGAATGACATAATTTTACACACCTTTATGAAACACAATGATCCCAAGTTGTTGATTCGACATTTTAATGACCTAATAGACATGCGACAATGATGAAAATTGACAAATCGACTTCGTTCCAGGGAAACTTACCTTTGAGTTTTCTTCGTATGGGTGGATCATGGCCTTTTTTCAGGACCGATCGGAATCCTAAAACTAATGGAAACAACCTTGTAGTGTTGGGGAGAACATTAACATTGAATTCCGAAGAGATCGGATGGCCGGATCGATGATCGGAGGATCACCCAAAGCATGGCAATGAAGAACAATTATTCTATAAAATCTGGATAAACAACACTTGTATCCCGAAGAAAACGTTGTTTGGGGTCAGCAAGGTGGCGTCTAGTTCTTTCATGCTACACAAAATGAAGGAAATGGTGTTCTCTAGGGAAGACACAACGTACCGGCCCCACCCTATGGCAGTTGGAGTTTTGGGAAATGGGAAGGGTAGACACAATGTGTGACCACTATCACCTGGCGTGTGGGGATCTATACGGTGGTCAATGTGTATCTCAGACAATACACTGACATGGGGTAGACTACACACCATGTACTCCATCCTAAATCCACACAAGTCCAATTTCACGGGTCACCCCATGTACCAATTACATGAGATGGATTACATGGGTTGAGGCCGTGTGTGGGAATTTAGTTTGCATACACAGAACAGACCCCATATACCTTTACATGATATGTGATCCTTCATACACATCATGTATATGCATTTTTACATGGAAATTTCTCCAGACGCGGGACGTTTTACACGGGATGTACCTAGAGTCAAGGGATAGTGTGTGTGACTACTCCTACATGTCATGTACTCTCTTCTACATGGTTTAGTCCTCTTGTCAAAATTTCCTTTGATAGTTTTCATTTGTGTTAGTTCCCCCTTTATCATTCCCCTTGATGGTCAAGTATCATTTCCTTCCACAAGAGTACGATCTTCTACATGTGTTCTCTCGTAATGAGTGTATCAGTTCTATAATAAGATTCATCTGCACATATATATCTCCCATGGCTTTTACCGACGAACTATGCTTCTCAAAATAAAGTCATCAGATCTATTGGTCTCATGGAGTGAGCTCTCCTAGATGAGTTCTTCATAGAATCTTCAAACTGAATCCTTATCTTGGGTATGCGGTTGTGCGGCTTGCCTATAGACTACGCGTCTTTGTTTTGAGAATATCAGGATGTTTTTCTCATACTCTATGTTTATTAGACATATACTATATATATATGAATTTACTTTTACATATGTAATGATTTTTGGTTTTCGGGGTCACCTACTAAGTATTGTTATACTCACGCCTACTAGGGATTTTCCCACACATATCACGTCTTGTGTTAATGAGTAGCCTTTTAACATATTCTAGGGAGGACTAGGATCAGACTGAGAATTCTGAGTCCCTTGCACGCCGAGACATTCCTATAGCTACGATCATAATTCCCAGTACCCCTTTTTTCGTACATATTGGAATTTGTAGTTTGCAGACTCTTTGGTTATGTGGGATTGTATTCTAGCCGATTTTACTTTACTCACTTTATTTTCGTTGTACTATGTTGGTTGGGATTATTTGTATGTATGGATTTTGTTCCATAGTGGTTTTTACTTTTCATAATTTATGGGCATGGAGATGTGTGCATGTGTACAGGTACATAGTAAATGCCTCACATGATAGTGATATGCGTAAATGGTTCAAGTCATCAGCCCCTGGCCTATTGGAGACGGGCTTGGGGAGTTGCGGCATGGGCCCCACATGGATGAGTTGGGATAGAACTATTTTCCAAATTTTCATATCCTGATTCCAAATATGTAAATGATTTTATAAAATTAAATTACAACAATTATAATAAATCAATTTTAAAATAATTGTGAAAAATTCGAGGAAAACCACATTTAGAAAAATATATATTTTAAAGCAAAAAACAAGATTTATTATTATCCCAAGAATAATAAAAAAAGTTAGATGGATGATAGAACATTTTATTTAATATGTTATATATACATTTAATTAAAAAAATTCACCAATATTTATCAATTCATTTTATTCATATCAAAACACATTACGCGCGTAAAAAAATTTCAAAAAAATTCCTTTTACCATTAAAATTATTTTAAATTATGTTAGAAAATAAAATTTATTCCAATTAAATTAATTGGATTATTTAAAATACAAGTGGAATAATTTTTAATTTTAAACAATATTAAAAAAAATTTTAACATTAACATGATGGAAACAAAATATAGTTTTCAATAAAATTCAGTATTGTCACTCATTACTAAAAAATCCATTTTTTAAAAAAATATAAAAATTTCATCGTAAGATAATTTTGTTATACTGATTTAAAAAATGATATTTTTTTTATAAAATACCATTTTTATACATTAAGTAAATAAATTATAATATTTTCTATTAAAATAGAATTAATGAAACAAGTTTTTAATAAAACATATATATATAACATAAAATAACTTTACTAAAAATTGTGTATTTATTTCATAATAATTAATTTATGCATTTATCATGATAGGATCGTTGTATATATTTCATAATTTGGATAATACTATTCATACCTATCAATTCAATATGTAGGAGATAATGGATTCATTAAATAATAGTATTTTAATAGTATTTCACGGTTCTCTTAAACACAGTGTTTCTTATCCCATATGATATTGAACAAAGACTACATTTAAAATCTGATGGTAATACATTATGCCCACATTAATAAAAAAATTTCATCCTTAAAATTTGAACTTATGGTCAGGAATCAAGGATTTGAAATTTGAAAATCCCATTATGGAAAACATACATCCTAAAAAGGGTTAATGAAACATCCACTTAAAAAGAGGACAAGTGAAATATTATGGTCATCTAGAATGACACAATACTAGGTTTCCAAATTAGATAACATTATTAAGATATAAAAATATGGAAATGGAAGAAAACACTAATGTCAAAGGACTTATAGGGAGTGATATATAACAAGGTTAGGAAAATTTTAATGACCAAGAAAACAAAAATGTATTACTGGTGAAAAGATCATTGATGTATTAAAAATGAAGGTGATAGGACAAAATTTTTGTTTCAAGATCACTTTAACTAGATTGGAGTAATTAATTAGCCATAATGACTAAAATAATAAGGAAATATAATTAATTGACATGTAGAATCTCATCCTATAGTCTATTTCTAGTACAATATCATCTTTTTCTCCATGTGACGAGTATTCAAGATGAATTTTTTAGAACTGAAACATGAAAATCGAATTCTTGTGGATCACACAATCCAAAAAATAAAAACAATATATTCATACTATCTTTAAAAAACCCAAATGTTTATCAGATTTTAAGATAAGACTAGAAATGAATAATCCATCATATCATGAAACAATACATTAATCGCCAAAATTTAACAATAATACCAATGGTTGAAAATAAATAATTCCTTAAATAAAAAATCCTATATCCCAAATAACCTCAATAACCTCAATAAGAAAGATGGTTTTAAACTCAACTGTTCTCTCAAATCGTTCATTATACATATCAAAAAAAGTAATATAATTTTTAAAAAATTATTATTTATGTTATACCGAAATGTTTTTATATACCTCAAAAAAATTAATTGTCTCCTAAAACATCATAAATTTCCTCAAAAATATAAAAATTTAAAAAATTATCCCACAATATGTTTCCAAAAAATAAAATAAATATTTATTTGTCGAACTATTTAAGTAAAAATGATGTGAAGATAACCAGTATATTATGTAGGCCATTGGTATGCCCTATATCCTTATCATCCGTCGATTAGGGATTCATGCCCTATGGCCTTGCTAAATGCAATGGATTTTCACCTGGATCATTGTTCGTCTTTTTAGAAAAAATATATTAACACAATTTTTATAAAGTTCACTAAAATATGATGAACATCATAAAAATAACTTAATTCATAAAATAAAATTTTATCCACAATGTTTTTCTATACAACATATTTTTTCCAAAAATTCAAATAATATTTATTGGTTATTATTACCATAAAATTAATGGATATATTATCCATAAATGTTATTAATAGAATTAAAATTATGTCCAAAAAATATAAAAGAATTATTACTCAATTAACATTCAAAATAAAAAATTTACTAAACCAAAGAGTTTTATTCAAATATATGTCTACTAAAATATCCTTAATCATGGTAAACCCTCATCATTATAGTCCATAAAATATGTTTAATTCATTTAACATAATGATCATCCTAATGTTTATAAACTGATGAAACATTTGTTTTATCCCATATCACTATGTTATATCATAGGATCCCATAGTTTTAACTATCTTATTCCTCATAATGGTTCATAAAAAAATATGAATTATCCCAATAATATACTACAAGAGTGTCAAAGTAGGTGTCCAATAAGGGCACACTAACTGTGCACTAGAATGAAGATTGATATATATTCAACCAAGTATATTGATTTTTATTTCCTATAGATACATTTCATCCAAAACCACATCAACTTGTAGTATCTAAGAAGGTATGTATTTCATGGAAGAACTGTATAATATATACCTTACCAAGGTTTTAGGATGTCTTAATATACATTGAATTGTCCAAAAATTCAGTCATATGGTAATGTTCCCTAATATATGTGTTGTTAAATCATGATAACAATGTTTATTCTAAACTACCTTTGATACCAACTATAATGATAGTGTGCCTAGTAGCCTAGAATCTGTGGTTTCTTTATTACCTTAGAAAAAGATACAAGTAATTGCATCCCGAAGGACTGAATAGTTTAGTAGTGTTGGAAAAATAAATTAATACATGAATAAAATATTAAAATTGAAAAAATAGAATAAAATATATAATTTTCTTCATGAACACCATTATTACCTTTATCATATCCCTGAATATCAACCATAAAACACTTCTTGACATCCTAGGTAATGGAAACATAAGAATTGTGTGATCTCAGATGCTTAGTAAGGGAACGTGTACGGAGGAATCTATCATGAATAAGTAAAAAATTTCATTAAGTAACGGTAAATATCTCAAAACAAATTCCATTTAATCAATAAAAAGAATAAGATAAATTTTATGGTAGGAATAAATAATGACCAAATTATGAAATATAAATAATCACGTGAGCATGAAACATATCAATGGATACCATAACTGAAAAATTAATCACATGGAAATCAATAAGTAATCTCATAAAGAGGGAATGCATAATTTCATACCTCGTGAACATGTCGTCTATGCCTCTTGCTAACATTAATAAAGGGGTGAAACCTAATTCATGTAATCATTTGTATTTAAAAAATAGAATATGAAATGTTATTAATTTCTCCAATCAATAAACACAATCACAATCCATCTAGAGTAATATGTAAAATGGTTTCAAAAGAGTACATATTCATCCTAACTGATCATAAAATATCTAGAGAAATAATATGGGTGGTATAATTACTAAATATCCATAGTGGATCATAAGTAAAATAATGATTTTTTATAATTATTAATAGGACAAAAATGTAATTATAATAATTATTGAGGAAAATAAGGTTTTTACATTGAAAATCAATTTTTAAAACTAAATTTTTTAGAATATTAGGACACTAATTTTCTTAAAAATAAATCAAAAATGTTAATGAATAATTATATAAATGATAAATCATGATGGTCGTAAATTAAGTTAATGAAAATTATGTTAAAATAGTGATTATTTTATCATTTTTGGTAAAAAGTTAAAAAGTACCTCAACTAGAAAATAACGAGAAGAATAGATTTAACCCATTTTATAAGAAAACATGGGTGAAACTTCTTTAATAAATCATTTTAGTTTATTAAAATTACTTTTAAACCCCATTTTATGAAAACATTGTCATGGAATAGAGATATTTCTGATCGACTAGAGAAAAATATCGGTTTTCCTTAAAGACATTATTTTGGTATATTGAGTACATAAATAATGTAATTTTAAAGTAATTTTCTTTATTTATAGTTTTAACCATAGGGTAATAATATGTATTGTTCTTTGGATAGAAATATCCAATAATTTCCCAAACAAAGACTTAATCATAAAAAATCCCAAATAATGATGAGATTACAAAAAACATCTTACCGCTTTGGTAACTTTTGAACCATAATCCCTGTGAAAATAAAAAAATCAAATGAAAAATCAAATTTAAATAATTTATAATATTCATTATATATCATATCATAGGGATGTATATAGACCAACCAAATAAATAAGTGGTGAGTATGACATATTTCTCATAAAAGTAAAAGTGAGACGTAAAACCCTTACCATAGGTTTGAATTCCTTTATACATGTCCAAACCTCATGTATAATAATTATAAAATTACTATAATTATATTGAATATAAATTATCATATAAATTATACCATATTTTTTTACATGTAACATTTTATCACCCATTTATTAACAATTGTTGGTTAAAATAACTATTTCTTATGAAGACTGTTACATTTTACAATTATTTGTTTCATGAGTAGTTTTTTTACATGTACATTGATCATGGTTACATGAAATATATAATTTTATTAATGATTTAAATATGTTATATATATATATTATATAAATAGTTATATTCATTCATAAATGATATACATATAAAAATGAATTACACCATTCATGGAGATGATAGGTCGTACGAGCACATGAATGTGGTTTCTATTTTATTATGGGAAAAAAGAGAAAAAATAATTCAAATTCATATACTAATTTTAATTTATAATATATATATATATATATCTTATATATTCATTTAATATATATTTATTATCATCCAAGTAAAATGGGAAAAAAAATAAATCACATCGCTTTGTAGAGGTGGTAGTCTGCATGTACGCACGAGCAATGCTATTGTTTTATAAAGGATTATAAGGTAAGAAGGTATATGTAATATTATTATAATATAAGAATATTTATTTCAAAATTATCATATATTAACTTTAAACCGATAATAATTACTATTAATTACATATGGTGGAAAATAAATTGTATTATTATGTGGAGATGGAAAGTCGTATGTAAGAACAAGCGATACATTCACATCACTTTTGATGAAAATGAGGGTAGATAATTATTGATTAAGAATTATAATATAATTTAACTATATGATTAATAATTAATTTATTAATTTATGATAAATATAATATATTTTGTGATGTTAAATATGAAGTGAAAAATAAAGTGGCCAGTTAAGGTGATTACCTCATCTTTGAATGAAATCCTATATATATCCTCTTAATGATCCTAGAGATTGTAATTTGGGAAAACCAAAATGCCTAAAATATAACTACGGTATTTGGGAAAGTATTATGGTAGGGTTTTTTTATGAAATAATACTCAATACATTGTATGCTAGAGGAAGGAGGGGTTTCCTTTTATAATTTAGTTGAGGGGCACTTTTGGACATTTTAAAAAGATTAAATCCTAATAAAGTCATTATTAATAATAATGATTCCAAATTTCGATATATTGGAATCTAATGAAGGATGTAGTTTTAATATCATAAAAAAAAATTGTATGGGTCTATGTTGTGTTTTAAACTTTATATTTTGGTTTAAACACTTAGTTAACCCATTTTAGCCATTACCCTGATAATAACTTTTTCGATCTTAAAGGGTTATAATTTTACATATGTGGTAATTATTAACTCATAAATGGAAAACTGTTGAAATTTTATACTATATCGTATCCTAATTGTTTTTATTACAAGTATTTGTATATTTTAAATCGATTAACAAAAATAATTGTCGAAAAATATCATTAATGTCCATTTTGACACTATTCAAATAATTTGACTTAAAAGACAAAATGGAATGATTTGAATTCGAAAATAATAAATTTTGAAAAGCAGTAATATGTTATAGTTTTGAAAAAGAAATCACTGAACACTATAATTAGAAAATATTATATTACTTTGAATATTTTTAAAATCATTAATTTATTTTTATATAAAGTAAATAAATATTGTATTAGCATTGCAAAGAATTTTAAGATACTAATTTAATAACAAACATTTATAAATAAATTTCCATAATTAATAATACTTCTTTAATCAAAAAATCTAGATTTATATTCATTCATAACTAGTTTTGTGTTTATATGTGAACACATAATTGTTATTTAAAACTAAGAGATTGTTAATTTTGTACATTCTGGAGTCTAAATATTCAATTAGTCATTTTCAAGGAATAGTGTCTATTAAAAAATAAATTTAAATTATAATGTGATCAGGATATAATTGAATTCATAAACTAGTAATTTGTATGAAAAATTATGATATTATCACTTTGTTTTAAACTATATTAACCTGATTTACCCTTGACAAAGGTAATAAATTTTACAACATTTACTATTATTAATTTAAAAAAATAAAAGGGATTTTTTTAAATTTTCAACATTTGATTCAAAATAAAAATTTCATTTTTTCAAATCAAAATCCTAAATTTGTAATAAACTAATTTTAAAATATGTTCACAAATCATGATAAAAATCCAATTTTTGTAAAAAATATTTTTAAGCATAAAACTAGATCTATTCTTATCTGATGCATAGTAATAATATTATATACATGAAAAAATAATTCAATATATAATATATAAATTTTATTAAAATAATTCACTAATTGTGTTCAATTTACTTTCTTAATATCAAAAAACATTCCATGTGTAAAAATTGTTTTTTCGGAAAAATTTATTTTTAGGTATATACATTTTTTATAACAAATTGAAACATAAAATTGATTAGAATATTTAAAATATGATTGAATAATTTATCTTCTAAACCATTTTAAAATTGAAATGTATAATTGTGCATTCTTGAAACAAAATGGGGTTTTCAATAAAAATTCACATTTTTCATTTTTAACTATAAAGTAAATATTTTAAAACAAAAATAAAAAAATTTCACCATAAGGTAATTTTAATAATATATTTTCAAAAATGATATTATTTTTATGATATAAAATTTATATTTTTTCTAGAAATTAATAATCTTATTTTATCACAAAAAGTAACAAAAATAATTTTTGACAAAATGTATTTCACAAGCATAAAATATCATTTTTGAAAATTTAGTCCTTATTTCGTAAGAATTATTCTATAAATCTGTTTCAATTAAGTCCTTTATATATATTTCATAATTAAAATGATGATACTAATACCTACCAACTCAAAAACATGGATAAAACTATTACATTAAATAATAATATTTTAGTTGTATATCACGGTTTGCTTTAACTCGATATTGTGTATCTTGTACACTATCAAATACTACTATTTTATAATATATGTGTGTTACACAGATTAAATCATAGTATCAGTATTACAATTCAAGATCCCATTGTTTAGGTATAATAAATTCATTACAATTATTATTTCACAGATTAAAAATGACTTATTATACAAAAATATTATTATCAAGGATCTTTAACACCCTCAATGTCATGTAGGATCAACCCATGGGTAAACACCTAATTCCAAGATCAAAAAACCATCATAATTTTTTAAGGTTACCTGTAAGGGTAAATTTAATATTTTATCCATGGTGAGGCCCTGATACATGGAAACTGAATATTATTATAAGTCTTGATTTCCAAAAAACTAGGCCTCTATAATGGATTTACATCACATATAGCTTTTAATTCATGGATAAAGACATGTTCATAGTTCTCTTTCACTCATATAATCGTCTAGTAACCATGGTTTATTTTGAAATTTTGGCTATTTTAAGGAAAGTCAATCATCACATAAAATGAGTTATTTCCTCCAAAAAACTAGTTTGCGATAGGAGAAACAATAATGAAAAGTCATTCCTATGAAATATTTATTACATAAAAAATCTGAGTTATAGATAATGATTCTAGGGTGTCTTATGCTATAAAATGTGCATAACATCACAACTTCCATCGATCCAAGTCCGGTCTCAATTAAAGACCCATCATCCAAAACTCAATACTAACAATTTTTATTGCATATTTGAATCAAAAAAATAAATATAAACTTTAAAAACATAATAATAATCTATTTTCATGATTAATATTTGAAACCTAAAAAAATGGTCAAAATCATGATAATTTCCCTTTAATTATAAAATGGTGGGGAATTCATAAATGAATTAAAAAATAAAAAATTTTAAAAAATTTGTTTTATCACTCCCTCTCACATTAACATTTCATTACTAGTACATATATACACTTATGACATTGTTATACTAATATAACAAAAAATATCAGTTAAATATACTTTTCCATCCAATTCTCATCTTTATTACTTTCGGATTTTATCTCCATTTTTATATTACTCATGAAATTTCATTATAGTATATTGGTCCATCCAGGAAAATGTATACAAACCTCTACATTAAATTCATCTACTACTCTCAAGAAATGCATTTTTTCAATGTTTTCCATTTTAGGGGTTCATTAAAAATATATATTTACTTTCAATTTGGATACCTATCCACTCCAAGAGAAATTATATTCATAATAAAAATAAATTTTTCAAAGTATGTGTTGGATATTATGGTTTGGATTTTTTTGTTAAAAAACAAATGATTAAAAGATAATATTGATTTAGTAAATATTTATGTAGGAATCTAAAAAAATAATTGATATTTACTCACCACTCGTCTACCTAAAATTCATCCAAAAACTTGATATTTAAATCCCATTTCATGGTATGTCACATATCAAAATTTGTATAATTATATATATGGTCTCTTTCGGTATACGTTTTTATTTTTTTTAAGAGAATAAAATTAACATTGAAGATAATGAATATATGAATGTTCATTTCATTTTAATTGTGATTAGGGACATGAATCATTTAAATAGTATAATGAATAATTCAATCCCATATGTATTTTTTTAATTTCAGAATTTTTAGAGAAAATAAAGATTATTTTAATTTCGAGGATCTTGTTAAATCTTTTCCACTTACTAATGGAACCCCACTTTGAATTCCACCCAAACATGATACATTTAAAAAAATTATCTCCATGAATAGTGTCCCACACAATTATTTTATATTTTAAATCATTAACTAAAACAAAAAGTTATGGGTTGGAAGGAATTCATATTTTAATTATGATTCTATAAAGTCATTTTTTGTATTTAAACCACATGTAATGGAAGGATATATAAAATGTAGGCTCCAAGGAGGGACACAAATGCAGATTCGAATTTCAAAAATTGAATTTACCTTTTCAAGAACACCTAATCTCATTAAATTTTGAATAGTTCATTAACAAATTTCTAGATCATGAATGATGAGAATAATATCTCAAGAAGTAGAGAAGTATAAGATGTTTTAAAATTTTTATAGAAACCACTTATGTTGGATAATTTTATAATTATATATTATTTTACAAACATGAATTTTTCACTGGACACAAAATTCCTTAACAGCTCAAAATAAATTAGGGAATTAAAAACACATCAGTAACCAATTTTTTTGGATTTTAAAGTCAAGAACACTACCAAAATTAACTCAATAATATAAAATACAAAAAAAGTTCTCAATAAAGATAAATTCTCGAAAAAATAAAAACAAAACAAAATAGACTCATAATCTAACAACATACTACACTCTCCCCCTCAAAAACATTTTAGCACGCTTTATTAACATCAAGAAATTTGCACAAAATTGAAAGACAATAATCATTATAGGCTATTATAGACGTATAATTTTTTTATTCTATGGGGTTGGAAATAACTCAAATAATTTACTCCATTGAGATTATCCAATCCCAATCTTTATTCTAACCAATAAAAAGGCAAAATAATAAAAAGTGAAAATTTAAAATATAGAATGTTTAAATAGGGGAAAGAAAATAAAACATGGGTTAAACCTTTTATTTAGGGGTGTTATTTTGATTGTCTAATTAGATTATTCCTGCAATATTTCCATAATATATAGGGGCTGGGATTATTGATAATAAATTATGTCATGTTATTCATTCCATTGAACTATACAGTAGGGGTTCCAGAGGAACTAGAGGTAAATTATTTCATCTTGTACCAATGTATTATTCAACTATGTACCATGTTTTCACCACTAAATGATCTTCTTCATGCAATATAATAGTGGTTGTGACATTAATATTGGAGCCTTGTAATTAACTTACACATATTTTACTATAATTTAATGTTCATTTATGATATTTGAGAGTTATAAATATTCTTTTTAGATGATTTATCATCAGATTCTAAATCAAGTTGAGGAATATGTCTATTGGCCAAATATTCAATAATATTAAGGGTGTATCCATTTCTCAATTAAAAATTAATAAATATAAAATATGACCCTCTATTTATATAATATTTTATTATATCCTTGATTGATTGAGTTCTTATGACTAAACTATAAAAGAATATGAATGATAAACACTCCCAAACATTTACACGGGAATAATAGATGTCCTGTTATAGGGCTATTATCAATAGAATTTAAAAACTCTTAAAATATTTCTTAATGAATGATTGAGTTTATTTGTCAAAGAGTGTAACTAAACACAGTAATATAAATTTGGGTTTAGGAATATATCTAAAAAGAATTAAAAAAATTTAAATTAATAAAATTTACAATCGATCAAATATTTTTGAGGATAAAATGAAAAACATAGATGATTATAATAAATACGAAGCATAGGAATAAAAGAAATAAACAATTCCCAGTATTCACCTAATACTCATCCTATTTATTATTATTTTTTCTAATCCAATTATATCCTCCCGTCTATAAGATAAACATTATCATCCCCACTTCCCATATTTTTTGAACACACAATACTCATAGGAACCCCTAATTCACAATATACATCTATCTCCTAGATAAACATGTGGGAAACACCTCAACCAAATGATAATCCTCTACTTAACCATTACTGGTAAGATAAGAGACCCCATTTCATCTATCAATGATCTATTCCACTATATAAAAATAATTGAGTGATAAAAGATTAAATGTTTATTATATTAAGGAGAAAACCCAAGAAGAATAAATGAATGGTGTATTTTCATAATCAAATAACTTGAAATCAAATATAATTCCCAAAATATTCTATTGAAATGAAAACATATAGAGGGAAAGAGATTTGGTAGGAATATTGGATTCTTCCGAGGAATAACCCACCGAGGTATTCATCTATAATCATGGAGATCTAGGATCAAATTCCAATGAAAGAAACCACAACATCCAAAAAAAATTAGAATATAATTAAAAATGTAAACATATAAAAACTATAACCTAAAAATACTTATAAGGGGAAACTATATCATTGTGAATTATACACCCTTAAAAATACTTAGGTGAGATAATTGAGGTTTTCTCTTAAATTTTGGATATAATTCACAAGGATAATATATAATTGATTAAATTTTTATATGGGTTTCCTTAATAAAAATCCCTTTATTTCATGACTACTATTCATGGTTATCTTCTTTCAGATGCCAATGAATTGAGATTCCCTTTGGTTTGAATTATCAATATATGTTGTGTGCTTACTAGGCTACTTCATGATATGAGATTATAATTAGAATGTGTATTTTTTTATGTTTTCACTTGCATGATGAGTATGTGGAATGTGTCATAATCCCATTATCCCAATTTTTTCTTCTATGTTAATCCTGGTGATCCTCAGATAATAAAAACCCTTTACTTTTTATGTTACATTAGCTCTCATGAATGCATGAATGCTTGGTAATTATGAGTTTTTTCAACATATTTTAAAATAATTTGAAATTTTCATGATATGTATCATTGAATTTGAATCCCCCATCCAGTTTTTATTATTTAATCGAGTTATAGATTTTAGTACCTATAATTTTCTATAACATATAATTTTGTTGATTATAATCTTCTATATGGAATTGTGATTCAGTTTGAAAAAAATAAAGCATTGAAGGCTGATTATGACATGGATTTATTATAGCAAATGATTTTTATCATAGATTATAATGTGTTATATTCAATGAATATGATTTTTCATCTCTATTTCATTTCTATATTACAAATAATATTATAATTCCTCCCACATTTCTTATTCAAAATAGTTTTGACATTTTTATTATTAAACACTGATCACCCTGAGATGTTTATCTTACATATTTATATATACATGTATGTTATTATTATGAAGTGACTTCTTCACCCATTATACACATAAAAAATTTTCTTCCCCACATAGTTACACTTACCCAATAGTATTCCCATTGATTTTAATATTACATATAATTTTATTCATGACTGATGTCATGAAAACCCTTCTCCTTTACTCATAAAAATTTACTAGGATTTGGGGTTTATTATGATGTGATTCATATAATTAGGGGTGTTAAACATTTCATATAAATATATTCTAAGTATAAATAGTTTGGGAAATGGGAAATTTAAATGGAATGTCATTGTCTATAGAATAATTTTTCTTTTTGAAAATATGATTTAGGGATAATGATTCGAAAATGTGTTGTGATATGGAAAATGAAAAAATTCATATTTTATTCAATTTATGTTTTGGTAAAGCTACAGTTACATACCCATCATAAAAATCTCTACATTTAATGTTAATCATTGAAATTTAATTCAGGAAAAAAAATTTAAACATTAAAAACATAATATTAAGATAATTTCAAATTTAATACTATATCTAACAAAACTTCTAAATTGTGATAATTTATATTCAATTATAAAAATAGTGAAGTTTTATTAAATGAATTAGAAAATTAAAATATTGAATATTTATATTTTATCCATCAGTATGAGTATTGTATATTTCTATATATGTGGTCCTTCCTCAAGTGGTTTACTACATTATGTCATCCTCGTTAATTGATTTTTAGAATTTTACTTTTGGTGTTGTCTTGTATGTTATATTATCATAGTTTTATATGTTTTTGTTATCCGACTAGTTTAAAAAAAAATATCACTAGTATTCGATGAAATAGGTATGGTTCGGGTTTTTTATGGCTTTATTAGTACATGATGACCTATGAAGGAATTTTTTTTATTTTTTTTATTATTTAGTACAAGAACCCACATACAATATTGGATATTTGTTATGTGGTTAGTTGTGGTGACCAACTGATTTTTTACTCACACCATGTAGTATACCTTGGTGGAAGTGCAAATTTTACTATTTGGGATTCATAAAAAGAAGAAAAACCAAATAATAAGTGGTTGAGTTGGGATAGATTTACCTAGAGATAGATGGTGTGTTAAAACATTTCGTTATATCATTTTATAATATATCCTTATCTGTTATTTTGTTAAATTTTTTATTAAAATGAATATAATTGATAAAATATGAAAATTATTTTTTTTAATGTATATGTATAACTATAATTTTTCATTTTTTATTATTAAATTGTGATTTTATTTATATGGTTTATATATAGATATGATTCAATATTATTTTTTTATAATTTTAGGATTTATGTCACATAATTTACTTTTTGTGTAGGATATCAATAGAATAGTCTCCCCACTAGATAGATTAATCCCTACTACGATTATATAACCTATGGAGTATGGTGAGACACAATTGAGAAACACGGTTCTCTAACTCAAAACCAAAAAACCATTCTAGGGATTTACTAAATGGTATCATTTTACCCTTTTTTCTTATCTAATGATTTTTGGACTCCATAGAATGGACATAGGTTTTTTGGAACTTGTATTGTAAGTTATTATTATTCCCGACCAAGTCAAATATAGTAGAAACCCATGTTACATTGGTGGTTTATTATTATTATTGATTATATTGTTAAAATTTTTGTACTATATTCAATGTTATGTTTTGGATCACATTATTATAATTTAACCATATCCCACTATTGACAAAATTAATGAGTACATGCATTAAATTTGACACGTTGGTTCAAATGAAATATCCATATTATGTGTGGCTATATAAATTATTTAAAATTATGTTTTTAATTAAATAGTATACAATAATGTGTTTTTAATGTTTTCAGAAATATGTTATTGGTGACATTTTAAACATATGTATATCAATTTTTCTATGATTACTAATTTGATATAATGATGATATAGATTGGTATATGTGATATGAACATGAACCATAGGTAAACAGTTGGGTTATGGTTCCATGTAATTATTGGAATGTAGCATTAATGATTTCGTTATATGGTATAGTTGATTTGTATAGATTCTATGATTGAAAATTGCAGTGTGTGTGCTCTAGTGATATTAAAATTTGAGTGGGGAAGTTTATGTATGTTTTTGGAAAATGAGAATTAAATTTTTATAAAATTATTAGATTTTTTTAATGATCCTTAATTTATGTTTTGAAATTTTATAATTATTCCACCTTGAAAATGTCATATTATGTAATACAGTGGTTTATTTTAGGATTTCTTTGAGGTTTTCCCATCTTTTTAGGAGAGAATATACAAGGATTTTATAATATTTCCCCCATAATTCAAGGCAGAAAGACACTATATATTGGGTTGTTTTATCTAGAAATAATGGGAGGTTAAGGAGTTGACCATGGTGAGGTCACTATGATGTACTTCATTATGGATTTTCAAATTCAGTGCATGCCCATATTTTAAGATGATGGAGGAAAGTAGGATGTGGAGGACTGGATTGATAGGATATATTGTATTTTTGAGATACTAGAGATATTTAATGATAAATGGGTTCTACACGATGATTTTATACTCCAAGGAATAACTAGGTGAAAGAGAGGTGTTGTAGTTTGGGGGAAATTCACAAGGCCTTAGCATGGGAGGCCTTCCAGACTCTATTATTTATGGATTTATTTCACAAGATCCACAATACTAATATGTCAAAGAAAACAATATAGATTCATTTGGGGACTCTCAATTACTAATTATGTGACACATTTATCATATTTACACCAGTTTATACCTTTTCTAATAGGGAATGAGGCCAAAAAGTCTTGTATGTTCGAGGTAGGGATACTACCTGATCCTAGGTAGTATTTGTATGTTTTGTATTGATGTAATATTCTGACGATGTTCATAATCCCCTTTATGATTATATGGTCTTTATCTAGGGTGGATTATTGGGATAAGTTCCTACCATTAGCAGTACAAATGAAAGTTATTTCTATAATAGTAAGATGATTATTATGGATATATTCTTGGATGATTATATAAAATTAGTTAGGTCCCAGTTTCTTCAATCCTCCTTTAGATCATATCATATGTTTTTAGTTAAATAGATTAAGTTATATTCATTTAGCATATCCATATCCCACGAGGGAGTGCCATGAAAATATGAGGAGATAGAATTTATATTTCTAGTGTAATAGGTTTCATAAATTTGGGAATGGATGAGGCTCAAGATAGAATCATGCCTCCTAATCAAATTTAGGGGGATCACTATAAATCAACAAAAGAGAAGCATCAGGTCTGATAGGACAAAAAGGTGAATGACAAACCCAATTTAAGCAGTAAAAATTACTACTAATGAATGTACCATAGGGTATTTGGGGGACCCATGGATAGTTCCATGGGATATATGTAGTGTAATTTTCTTTCTTAAAATGGTCCCAATAGATGATGGAGAGGTAAAATTAGAAGAGATAGTTATAGCTCTTGTAATGTAGGCATTTTAAAACTCACTATTTAACAAGGAGGTAACTCCTTTTTTTGTTTCGACACGTCTAGTGGGTGATTTGGGGATGGAGTTCCATTATTCAGTGCCTTTACTAGAATTTGGAATACCTATGGAAAATAGGTTGGATCAATATACAATATTCCCATTATGTGTTTTGGAGGTTAATTTTTATGGAAACTTATTGGAATTTTTCATGTTGTATATATCTAAAGTTTTTCCTAACTTTTTAATAAATTAAATAACGCATGTTTAGGATCACAATGATTACCATGGTAGAATGTAACCGTTACTTCCCTCAAAGGTGATGCGTATATTTTCACATAAGAGTGGTATTCTAGTAGGTCGAGTATGAACTAACATTTGAAATTTTGGAGCTATCATGATCCATATAGATAATATTATTTATAGGGCTGATAAAGTGAAATTTTTACATAATTTTAATATTGTATTGAACCATTATTTTTATTTTTTTCTAATATTATCTCAATATTAACACTTTAGAGGGAGATGAGAGGGTGATTGAGTCCACCATTGATCTATTGTTTTACATTGAGCCCATATCAATACACTTATATCATATAATACAAACTATGTTATTGGAGGTGAAAATTAAATATAGCAATTTTTGGGTAAAGGGAATAATCCATCTGATTATATCACCATGGGGTGCATAGATATCATTATTTAAGAAAAAATATAATAGTTTTAGGTTAAGAATATATTTTTGGAAGCTGAACTAGACCATCATGAAGAATATGTATTAAAAAACATTGATAGATTATTTTTTTATTAGTTGATGGGATTCTAAAATATTTCCAATATTGAGCTATAATTATGTCATCACTAGCTCGAATGTTGGGTTAAACACATTATATGGATATCTTATAGGATTGGGTATGGTTATTTTGAGTTCTTATTGATTCCATTAGTCTTTACCAATGTGTGTGTTGTGTTCACATCTCTCATAAATAGGATATTACATCCATACCTTTATTCCTTTGTCATGATGTTCATGGGTGATGTTTTGATATATTTTTAGGCCTTTTAGTTTCATGGAAAAAATTTAAATATTATATTAAGTATAAATAAGAGAAATTAGATTTATACCAATATATTAATGTTTCATTTTTCGGAATTGAGATGATTATTATTTAGGTTATGCCATATTTATGTTTGGGGTTTCGGTTAATCGAAATAAAGTGGATGAAGTGACATCATGGGCAAGTCCCATGAATGTTTTTGAGATCAAGAGTTTCCTAGGATTAAAAGTTTATTATCAAGGGTTTATTTTTTTAAATAATCACATTTAGTAGTGATTATGAATGTCTTGGATAAGAATGGGGTTATATTTAAGAATAATAGGTAGTGCAGGGATGTATTTTAAGAGTTATGTGGTGGATGATCAAATTTATGAATGTTTTAATCTTATCCAGCATAATTTATTGCTATAATTCCTATTGTGATTCATTAAGGGCTATTTTGGGATATGTGTTAATTTCAGAGAATTTTATAGTCACTTATGGAACTTGTCACATAAATCCCCAGGACCATAACTATACCACCAATGATATAGTGATAACCACTATGGTATATTCTATAATATTTTTCAACCAATGTATATTTGGAAAGAGGTTTATAGTCTATGTATACCATAGAATCAGGGATTAAATCATTTAATTGTATAATATAAATATATGATAGTGGAACTAGGTATAGTATGATTAGATGTTCAATTATATGATGTTATATTACATAGGGTAGGGGAACTCGTAGTTGATCCCTCTGGTAGGGAAAACCATGAATAATAGGTGTGGGAAGAAAATGATGAATGTAACCTGATGACCATTCACATAGTGTTGTGGGTTTACCTAGATATGACTGGTGATTAAGGAATAATATGTTTATTTCATCTTTTAATCATTTCTGTAATTCCCCAACCCAAATCATTGGTTTTGAGATGGAGTGCTACATGACTACATGCATGCCTCCCCGAATGCATGAGGATTATCACGTGAAGAATGGGTCTGATTTGATCTATGGTGAGACCATACCCTTAGTAAAAAGTCATAGGGTCAATAAAAAATAATAAACAACCTATTGAATGACTATATTATACATAAAAAAATATGGAATACATGTAATTAAAAAATCAGATCCCAATGTGGGGACACTATAAAATATATAAAGAATTGAATAATAAATAAGTAAATAGTCATCCCCAAAAGTCTTGATCCACCTCCTACTTCGTCCTCCACTTATCATATTTACACCATAAGGCCCTTTCCCTTCACCAGATCCCTCAAGAAATCTTCAAGTGCATATAATTTCCAGAGTAAGGTGAGAGTAGAAGACCCGATTTGACACCACCAATGTTTCCTCGACCTAGAGTGATCAAGTATAACAAGTTTATTCCATAAAAATAATAAATGTGTAATGATCATAAAAATACAATCTAAACTGAGAGGTCATGTGATAAAAAGGATATAAAACTCCCCCAACCCTACATGCTTCATCCCCATTATGGTTGGATAATCAAGACTCTATTAGTAATCTTGGAGTAGCCATGAGGATAAAGATCATGCTACTCAGCATCATGTTAGTATACAAATAAATATAAACTAGACATCAAGAGAGTTATTTTCTAGAAATCCTATGGACATAATGTGGTACTTGACATTCACTATAACTCTAGTAACTTGCTCATTGTAATTCATTCGGTATATTGTGTACCACATGGAATCCACAAGGCATCATCGTATCATCATGATTCTCAAAATCATCCTCAAATTGAGACTATATAATACTCAATATTTACTAGCAATCATGTATGGTGTAATACACGTCATCCCCTAGGAAGAAAGTGTTTCTTGATATTTACTAAGCATTGAGTGTCATAGTTCTTGAAATCTTCAAGAAATAACATGCATCACATATCATCCACATGAACTCAATATATCTTTGTACTATTCTTAATTCCATCGGCTCCATCATCATATTTCATGCCCCCTTCTCATCTATTCGATAAAAATGTCACAATGGTAAACATTCCTTGGGATCCCAAAAAATTTCCACAAAGGAACACATAACAAGGTCGAATACAAAATCAAGCATAAGATATCATCATAAGTAAAGCCTCATATACAATACATGTGATCAACCTTAAACATGAATAATTAGATACAAAATACATATGGTGACAAGTGTCACATAACGTTCCAAGTGGCGACAAACACCCACATTCCATCATAAGAATGTATGGTTATCAATTATGCCTACACCTAAATTATACTAAGACAACATGTTTAATAACATATATATGTGGTATGAAACATCCTACTTTAATGTGAACAACATCAATAATAAGGATAAACCACACTATGTTGTTTGGAAGCTAGAGTGGAATCCCAAATAGCCAAGAATACGCACTCTTGGGCCTTATTATCATATTTATTGAGTCCTAAAATCATGAGGCTTTTCAAGGGTTCCATGAACCAAAACCAACTATTTTATTTTGAAAAGAAATAAAATATCACAAGTGATGACACATTCTCTCTCTTGTATAATTTCTAAATTATATATTTTTATCAATGTAGGTGATAGAATTCTTCACCTCAGGAATAATTATAAAATAAAATTAGATAAAAATACATCTCTTATGATTAACCAAGAAAGCATGTTGTAGTTTATTACAATTATTCCTTGATAAAACATATAATTATTCTATATAATTATCATAATTATCCTTTCATAATTTTAATAAATTATCCATTAATAATTATTATATAATTTTTTTCATACACATTCCTTTCATATTTATCATATGATAATTTCTTATAAATTATCCATTAATAATTATCTTTTTATTATTTCTAAAAAATTATCTTTTTAAATTTATATTTTAAGAATATATTATAAATAAACCTATGTTTATATAGTAAAAAGTACATTATGATAATTTTGATAAATTATGCTTGATAATTTGACATAATTATTATTTGATTAATTTTTATATTTTTACTTTCTAATTTGGCTCAATTATATTTGGGTAATTGTTCGTACAATTATCGTTTAATTATTTATTGTAATTACCCTTTGATAATTTTATAAATTATCACTAGATAATTTAATTCTAATTATTATTTTTTAAAATTCAACCATATATGATTATAGAATTTGAGAAGGGGGAATAAAATAAAATTAAAAAAGGAAATTAAAAATAATTGTATCACCCAAGATGTAGTTCCTAAAAGAGAAGAAAAAAGAGGATCTCACATACAGAAACTAGATGAACAAACCCCAAACCAGAATCAAATAATCTATTCACGTGAAAGGATGATATTAGGTCACTCCGAATTGATGCAATCATCCAAAAATAAACGTGGCGTGCTTCAGCTTTTATAGAACCCCAAAATCATAGTATCTCCATCCCAAAATTAAAACAGTAGTCTAAATCAGTGTTTCAACTATGAATTGATTACATAGTCTTTAATTCTACCCTATTAAGTATTTTCTAATTTAAATGATCAAAATGTGTGATTTTATGTGATTTGGATTGGGGGGTTGTGAAAATTGACGTATTACATGTGCTGCAAGGGAATGAGGTAGGATATAAGATAAAAATAAAAAATACTAATAATATATTAAAAATATTAAATAAATATCCCTAATGAGTTAATTATCCAAAAACCCAAAACGCACAAAGATTATGTCATTGATATTGTAAAACTCACATTATGAACCTAATGTTGGTCTCATATTTTAACTTTGAGACACAGTTTCAGAGATATTTCATTTTTTCATAAAATAACATGTGCACAATATAATATATTTTATATTTTTCTATATCTACGTCGATCCTCTATGGGACATGGAATCTCACACTAACACAATACCTGACTCTAATAATATTTCCTATAATATTCCACAGTGTTGATACCGTTATTAACTATAAATAAAGCCATTAAATCATTTTTTATCTGAGTTTCATTGAAAATTACACTTTAAAAAAAATTAATAAATTACCAATAATTATGGATTTAATATCATTAAAAAATGTGGATATTATAATTTTACTCCTCTATAGACTTCTCATCCTTGGGAAGCTACTATAGATATCTTGCTCAAATAACTCAACCCACTAAGCCCAAATATTGAACTCATACTCTCTCATTACCTCTAGGATCAATCCAGGAAGCCTCCAAATCTGAAAAAAATAGTACGATCTTCCCTCATAGGAGTTTCTCACACTAATTCATAATCTTCATTGGATTCTCTTCATAATATGCATCGAGATATAACTCCATATCCTTGTGATCTATGGCATGAATATAATAAAAAATGTTCCTCCAAATCTATGACACAAAAACAACATCACGAATACCATGATAGTGAAAGTAATATCCAGATGATATTCAATTTTTCCAACCTGTTTGGTGACTCTAAATGTCCTCATAAACCACATTTATATATTTACATGCTTCCTCAAACATTAGTGGCCTACCAAAGGAGTTACACTTAAGAAAACATGATTTCCTATAGTGATCAAAAAATATCTCCTCATGTTGTCTCTATAAGATCTATACTTGCTTTGAGTGGTGATCAAACAATTTTGAAACAATTGAACTCACTCAAATGTTAGTTGAACCAATCTCGATCCCACAACCACTACCAAACATCCCCCGTGCCAACAATGAGGTTAACAACATGGTCTCCTATAAAGAACATCGTAAGGTTCCATATGAATTGAAGCTTGATAACTATTGTTGTATGTGAATTCATCCATGTCTATACTGTCATCCCATGCCCCCCCTATGTCTAGAAAGAAATCTCTATTAATACCTGCAATATGAATATCGTTTTCTTAGGATTCCTATCTGTTGGAGGATGGGACATTGTTCTCAACCTCAATTGAGTCTCATGATACTTTTTTAATACCTTCCAAAACTATGATATAATGTAATAATTTTGGCCCAAAATAATTCTCAATGAAACTATATGTAAGTGTGTGATATCATATATATACAGTTCATTCCTATCTTATCCACTGATTTATTCTCTAAAATATATAAAAAGTGGGAAACATTCATGAACCGATCGATAGTCACCCATAAAACATCCTGACTACTCAAGGCCTTGGGTAAATCTACCACAAAGTCCATCATGACTTTCTACCACAACCACATGGTATCTGGAAGTGGTTGGAGAGAACCATAAGTATTCTAGTTCTCGGTCATTATCTTCTAGTGGGTAAGGAATTAGGACACACACCCTATGATGTTTCACTTCATTATCGGTCACTAGAACTATCACCTAAATTAATGGTACATATTCATCTCAAAAGTATGTACTTCCCATCATGAGGTATGTAACTTTCTCATTCTATTATATGATGTAATAATGGTCTACTACTCTACCATGTAACATGATCCCTTCATCGTCACCCAAGGTCCACCTAAGTATTTGGTCACCTCCAGCCAGTTGTTCCTGAATCATAATACAATTTATATATAAATCCTATCCAACCATCAACAAGTATACAATTGAGGATACGATCTCTTAGGGGGGGGGACAAGATATTAATCCAAGATCCTCAAAATAATCCATCCTCCAATCTTCTAACAAGATCATCAACCACCACTACTCCTCTAATGGCCTATCTCCAAGAACATTCTCCACCTATGGTTTATAGTATGAGAATCCACAATGTTGTTAACCATTAAATTGTGTACAATCCATTCCAAAGTATAACTACTACATATACTCAATTAAAAACTGCTGTCTCATTTTCAGGTCTTTCTATGTGAAGATATAGATAAGGTTCTTATTGACTTTATAAATAAAAAATATCTCTCCAAAGAGATATTACAACCATCACATCATAGCATAAACCTTGGATTCTAGATCCTTATTAGGAGTAGGGTAGTTATTCTCATGGAATCATAGTTAACATAACCCATAAGATACAAAAGTTTCCCTCTACATCTGTAACAATCCCAAACCAATGCTGATGCATCCTAATATATGGTATAACTGGTCCCTGTCTTAGTTATTATCACCATTGGACCTATAGTTAGCTTCATATTCAACTTAAAAAATTCCTCTTCACACTGTTCATTCCAATAGAACGTTACCCATTCCATTTACTACGCATTCATGGGTACTAATATATTTGATATGTCTCAGGTAAATATCCAATAATATCCTTATAAATTTATAATTATCTTGATCTCAAGAACATTTTGAGGATGTCACTAGGACATGATCACCAATTTTATCTATGATTCAACATATATACCTATTTCAAAACCCACTTTTCCTAGTAAAATCACCTTTTGAATCCAGAATTCACACTTCGATAGTTTACTGTAATTCTAGGGTGGTCTAAGCATACTCAAGACTATCTGAAGGTTCCTAACATGATTCTATGGAATCAATGAGTAAATGAGTATTTCATCATAGAAAACTATGATGAAAAATTCCATATATAGATGGAGTATTTGTTAATGAGATCCATGAACCCTGCTAGTGCATTAGTTAGCCGATCAGCAATACCATATACTCATAAAATCCATACCAACATTGAAATTCCCACACCAGAATGTTCACCTCCCTACCTCACAACTGGTGATAGCTCAATTAAAGATAAAATTTTGAGAACCACCACGATCCCTATAACTAAGTGAAAATGACACTAATTTTTGGAATATGATATATTTTCGACCCTATTTCCTCATTCAACTTCTAGAAATTGATACAACGTTGAATACTATCATCTTTCTTCTTGGAGAATAACATAGTTATAGTGACCCCATCCTTTTATAAATACTATTTCATGATTTAAATATAAATATCCATTAATAAAAAACATAAATCATGCGGTCTAGTGATTTTGATGACTATATTTATAATACATCGAAAGGAATCTCAAACATGACATCCTTATTTTATTCTCTATAATGAGATCCTAAATCCATTTCATCTCTTAAAAATTAATTGAATAACATAATAGGGACATAGAATAAAGGGTTGAGTTAAAAATCCTAGTAATCTAATAAACATTATAAGGAAATATAACGTGTCAGTCAAAAGTAATACAAGATATCGTAAAATATAAGGATTGTGAGTAATCACATGGAATAATAACTTAAAGAAAATGAAATAATTAGATTATAGAAACATAAGAAATTTGGAAGTGACTTATTATATGGAATAAATTTTAATCAAGTATAAATTCCTAGACAATATCACATGGTGGAAAAATTGCCATAATGGAATAGTTTTGCTGATTAATCCCAATCATAACATCTCTTAAGACAGTAGAATTACCCAATTCATTTGTGATCTATTTGGGTCCACCCACCATAACAGGTACATGACTATGTATGGAACAAAACGGAAATCAATCAAAAGGTACAAACATAATAATTACCAATGGAATGAAAAGGGTTGTATAATCTTTCCCCTTGTTATAATCAATGGTGATTTCATAAAGAATTCATTTTATAAATTAAATTATGTCATATATATCCCCATAAACTAATGGGTGATTGATATGTATTTATATATAATATACATATATATATTTAATGTATAATCAATTCAAAACATAAAAGGATGTCACTATTGAAGAAAACATCATTAAATGATATCACAGAAAAATTCCATTGGAAAATTTCCATTTCACATTGAAATGACTTATTTGAAATAATAATATTTATAAAATATTATAAAATCCAATTTAGGTGAAAATGAACATGAAAAATGTTAATATTATATTAAAATCATTGATAATTTATAATGGTGGGAAATTATGTTCATTTTATATAATGTAAAATAAAGCACTCCTTTCGCAATTATGTAAAAAAATGAAAAGGTACATTGATCATAAAATAAATGAAAGATTAATTTTAATGAATTTTTAAAATTAAGTAAAAATGGTTCATTATTTCTTTAATAAATCGTTATATAATAGTAAAAAAAATCAATACATGATTTTAAGGAATATATTGACATGGAAGAGAAAGATTTCAGATCTAGAAGAATATAAAAATTATTATTACTTAAAACAACATTCTTGATGATTATTTGTTAAATAAGGGATAAAGGGGAAACCAAACCTACCATAAAATTTAATAAATAGAGGATAATAAAAGATATTTGATTCAAGAAAATAATGGTATATGATTCCCACCAAAGGATACTTTATAATTAACAATCTCTAAAAAATTGATGTTATAATATAAATCCTCTACCACTTGGGAAACTTTTCAATCAAATCCATAGGGATAAAGTAAAAAAAATTGTAACATAAAATAACATGAAGTAAAATAGATTCCTGATATAATATTTAAAAGGGTTATAATATATATCATAAAAAGTAAATTATGATAATAATATTAAAATATTACCCAATGATGGAAAATAGTGATAGAAATTACTATAATGATCATAATATTGATGTGATAATTAATCAATTAAGTGATTATCTATAAAAAAGGAAATCAGCATAAATTTTTTAAATATAATATAAAATAATAATATTTCATCCATATATAATCTTGGCATAACATAGCTAATAAATAAGCAATATAGCTGAGTTAAATGATGTTTTATTATGAAACCCCTTACCTTAACTTTGAATCGTCACACATATAATTTATATTATTGAATAATAAACATGTGTTTATTATGTAATTAATCTATAAATTTTGCCAATTTTATTATTCGTTTTATTTTATTTATTACTATTTTATATCAATTTACTTAATTAATTTTATTCATGTTTGATGTTTTGATGATATTCAGTTCATATGTCCAAAATACCTCTAGTTGGTTGAATATGGTAAATTAATTCAATATTACTAAATCTTCATAATATTAGTCATGTAATAATTATAAGTTCTATAAAAAAATTATAATTTCAAATCCATCAGTGAAACACGGCTATGACAAATGAACTATGTTACAACCTGTAGGAAGTAGGTTGTACATACACAAGTGTAGAATTTACATTCATCAATAATCCTAATGAAAAGAAGGTAATTGTTATTTTATATTTACAGAATTATCATAATATCATAAATTAAATATTATTTCTTTAAATACTATTATATATACCATCCATGTTAGGTGGTAATGAAAAACGGACCACATTGCTTCATGGAGGGGGTAATCCACACAAACACATGAACGATGTTATTAATTATCAATCGAAGGAATGGTAATAAAATATATCATATATTAAATTAAAAAAAGATAAATACGTCATGAATATAATATATATACATTAAATCAATCATTATATCCCTCCTTGTGCACCGATGATAGAAAATGAATCGCATCAGTTCGCGAGGCGATATTCTGCCGTACACACGAACGATGGTTTTAATTTCCCATTTAATGGAAGGGTAGATGGATGTATGTTATACCATTAAAATAATACAATCTATGTATGTGGGATATATTTATTTTATTATATCATCACAGTTTAATAATATTTAGGTGAAGTGGAAGAATAAATAAAACAAAAGGCACAATTAAGAGTGATATATCTTCTTTGAATAAACAATTTATGTTTGAACCAACAACCATCCTAGGATAGTTTTATAGTCAAAAAATGGCCTATATGACATGTTAAGAGAATTAAGGAAGATATATTTTCTATGAATTTTATGAACATAAATCACTGTTACGTGTGAATAAAATAAGAGGGTATGTGCCCTTCTATAAGTGAGAGGGCATGGCATTTTGTGTACAACAAAATCTATTCAATAATTAGAGGTAATTATAAAGACAAGTGTCTCCAAAATTGATAAATTATGTATTTTAGGGAATATAAGTTCTATCAAAACCACCTTATACTAAAATAATTATGTTTTAAAAATGTTATTCCCTTTACACCTATGTTTAATCACTTTTACTTTTACAGTTTTCACTATAGTAATTAGTATTTTACCTCCATCATTTATCCATCAATAATAAAAAAATAAAAAGAGGGTTATTAAATAATTTATACCCAATGATTCTAAATATTAAATCCAATTTAATAAATTAAATTAATATATGTATGTAAAATAAATTTTAACACTATCGTATGTAATGTGGAAAACACCATTTTAACCTTACCATGGTAATTAATTTTTACTACATTTAATACCCATTATGAAAAAAAAATAATTTGAACTTATCACCTAATATTAATTATTCTGATAATTAATATGGAATTAATTTTAACAAATTCAGTACATTTATGTTTTTTTTATTTAATTTACAATTAAACCCCCCACACGAGATGAAATGTGATTTTTCAGGGATTGTATTTTTCAAGAAAGAGATGGTATTATATTAAATATATGACTAGAAATATTCATTATATAAATATAAATTAATATATAATATATATATATATATAATATATAAACTTGTGTTATATATGTACTTAATATGGGTTATTTTATAAAATTAAAATGGTAGATATTTATGCAAATTAAAAACAATTCTAAAAAAACTATGTTTTTAAGAACAAAAATAAAGTTATACCAAAATCATGAAAATTGATTAATTAAATTAAATTAATTAAATAATTATAAATAATTATTTAATATTAAAATTTATTTAAAAATAAAAAATATAACGGTACTTTTAAATTATTTGATTTACTGAAAAGAAGTGATAGTATTTGAAAAATTTAAAAAAAATTCATTATTCACTGAAAAATAAATCATTTCAGAAAAATCCAAAAATTAACCCAATGATAATTTTGATTTAATGATTTCAAAACGTAATTTAATTTAATCAAATAAATTTCCTTAATGATTCAAAAATCTATTAAAATATTTTGTAATAAAAATAAATAAAAATACTTTTTAATGAAAAAATATTTTTTAAGAATAAAATGTCATCATTAAAAATTAGGTGTCTATTTCCTAAGAATTAATAAAAACAATTAAATTTATTTGGATATTTATATATATCTCCTAAATTATTTGATCCTATTCATACAAATTAATTTAATTTATAGGTTATAATGATCATATTTAAGTAATAATATTTTATGGTTTGTTTAAGAATGGTCTTGTGTGTCATACACGCTATTGATCATAGTTTTCTTTTTAAAATCTTGGGGTGTTACATTGTCTCCCATTTAATAAATCTCATCCTTTCATTTTTAACTTCAACTGGATAATCAATGTTTTTAAATTGTAAAAACCTTAATTGAAATCCAATATCATAAAAAGGGTTAATAATACTTCCATTTGATAAATGGAAACTGTAAATATAAAGGTCATATATAAAAACAAATAACATGTTTTAAAAAAATAAAATAATATTGTATAGTGAAAATGTGGACATGGAAGAAATAATAATGTCTACATAATGATAGAAAGTGACTATTTTCATTTATCATAAGAATGAGAATTATCATGAGAAAGTTGATAACCATATAAATATATTCCAAGGATTTGTGAAAAAGACCACTGATTTATCATAAATGAAGGTTATAAGATAATATTTTTTTTATTTTAATATCCTTTTACAATATTTGAGGAATTATTTTACCACGTAGGTCTGTGGTGTGTGATACACCCTTGTCTCCATTTGGCTATGGGTTCAAGCCCCATTTAGTTTCTCGATATGATGAGTTGTCACCCAAAATGTTGGTTTTCCATTATCTATAAAAATATTAATATAATTTCAATAACGTTCCCAAAAACATCAAAAAAATTACATAAAATGTCAAATCAGAATTTAAGCACTGATGTCTTCTATATAACATATTTTTCTTCCAATACAATAAAATAATATAAATTTTATATTATTATCTTAACATTAATTATCAAAATATCCCAAGAGGATATCAAATAAATTAAATTTATATCCACAACATATAAAATAATTACACCAAAAACAAACAAAAAATCTACAAACCAAACTGTATTATTCCAATAAATGACTCCCAAAAATATCACAAATCATTCTAAACACTCCTCATATAAAACCTCAAAATTTGTATATATTCCTTTGATCTTATGAAAAAACATAGAATTATCAACCCAGGACACTTTATCCATATCCAATATCTCAATGTAATATCATTAATTTCCATAGGTTATATTCTCTCACTCCTCATTATATTTCATAATGAAAATGTGAATTAAACCAAGAATAATCTCCATGAGTTCCAAACTAGGATTATAGTAAGGGAACACCCACCATTCACCATAATAATGGTTGAGATATACCCAAACAACACTTTTTGGGCTTATTACCCCGAGATGAATATTTTCTAAAACTAAGTCCACATATAGTATCTATACTAGAATGTTCTACAAATAAATTCACATAATCTTTTACTTACAAAGAAAATTAGGATATTATCACATACACAGACGTATCTGTTGGGGTATATCTAAATATATATATTCCTATTATAAAATAATGAAACCCTTCGTCTGATTTCTACTATACTCACCCCATCCTTTTACACATACTACTTCTTGGTTTTAAACACAAATATCCATTAAAAACATAGATTGTGATGCTTACTATCTTTGGAATACAGGGTTTACAATATATTGAAAGTAAATTAAAACATGGAATCCTTATTTTATTCTCAATTATGGGATTCTAAATACATTTGAGCTCCTAAAACTGCATAGGATAACATGGGGAGTTTGTAAAAGAATAGGTTGGGACAAAAATCCCATGAATGAAAAAAATAATTAGGGAACATAACATCTGAGTCATTGGTATACCCGATATCATAAAATATAAGGCTCATGAGCAATCACATGGAAAAATAACATAATATAAAAGCAATATTATGATCATAGAGACATCGGAAATGTGGAAGTCATGAAATAAACATGAGTCAAGAATAACTATATTGACAATATCACATGGTTGAAATAGTCCCATAATGGATTAGGTTTACCCCCAAAGCGCATATATAACGTCTCAAGATAAAAATACATTACCCAATGACTTGGAGTCCTATCTGGTGCACCCATCATAAAATCTACATACATAAGTGTTTCGAAATAAATTAAATCAATATTAAGGTATAAACATAAAATTTACCATGGAAATAAATGGGATTCATAATCCTGCCTCATGTCGTAATCATTGGATATTTCTAAAAGAAGGAATTTGATGAATAAAACTAAGGCATGTATTACCCCATAAAACAAAGGCATAATGAGAAATTTATATATTTAAGTGACATATTTATATAATTTAGTAGATATTAATCACATCAAAGGATTTACATGTTAATGAAAACATCACTTATAGATCATATAGAATATTTCTTTAGGAAAAATATCTTATGATTTTGAAAACACATATTAAAATATTCAAATTTAAAAAATATTATAGGAAATGTTTTCTTTAAAAATAACCATGGAAAATTATAAAATAATCTCCAATTTATTAATTTTTCATGATGGTGGAAAATTATTTTCATGCTGTATAAGTTAAATGTATAAATTACCTTCACATTTTTGTAAAAAAATGAAAATTACATTGTTAATAAAATGACATAAAAAACATTTAAATTAATATAAAAAATTCAAAATGAGTAAAAATGTGTTTAATAAATTATACGATAATATTAGAAACATTCCTTAAATATTTTACACTAAATATAATAATGGAATATAAACATTTCAAAATTAAATGAAGATATAAGATTAATATTACATAAGAAATCTAGTTTCCTAATGTTTCTTTATTCAATAAGGGAAACAATGGAAACCAAACATGTAAAAAACATTCATGAATAAAGGATAATAAAATAGATGTGATTCAATAAAATAATTGTATATGATTTCTACAAAGTAACTGTTGAGGCCAAAATTGGGGGGAAAACAGAACATCGTGAAATCATTAGGGACTGCCTCGCGAAGATGGTTCATGAAGCCCCCAAAGCCCTGTAATCGGTGCAAAATATCCCCTTCATGACCCACCACGAAGCAAGGATGTGGGATGACTATGCGAACCCCTTTGACGTTCACAACCACCCATGTAGCAGGGAGGCAGGATGGATTTGCGAATAATGTTAATGTTTGTGACCCCTTGCGAAGAAAGGCGGCGGGACTGGTCCATGAACCCCTTTGACATTCGCGACCAGCCGCGAAGCAACGAGGAGGGATGGCTCTACAAACCTCTTTGATGTTTGCGACCCCCTGTAGAGCAATGAGGCAGGACAGCTCTGTGAACCCCTTTGACATTCATGACCCACCTCGAGGCATGTTTCATCATCAAGCCGAGCATACCCTGCTTTGCGGTGCCTCTTTCCTATAAATACCAGGATCCCATCAAGACCAAAGGATAGTCTCTCTGACCTTTCACTTTCCTAGCTCCCAAATCATGAATTACCTATTCTCCGAAATCCATGAGCTCTTCATGGTACTTCTCCATCATGAAGTTCCTTCCCTTCGCATGAATTCCACCCCCTCTATATAAGGGATTCCCTTTGCGGAGCCCATGGGCCTTTGTGAAGGAAGGATATCCCCAAGAGGACTCAGGTCTTGGCGGAGCATTTACGCTTCGCGAAGCACCCTCCATGTACATGTAACCCATGTGCCAAGGCCAGGACATTGTGTATCACGAAGCACATTTTATCAAAATTTTATGCATTTCAAGGCACCCTTTCTTCGAGAGGCATTGCTTCGCGAATTCCTTCCCACATCGCAAAGCTCCTCCCATATGCACCTATTCCCTATCCCTAGCCTAGGCGACTACACATCGCGAAGCACATCCCTTCGTGGAGACCCTCCACTTCATGGAGCACCAGAGCATCACAAGGCTTCTACCTAGGAACCCCATGGCGTTGAAAATCCTTTTCCCATGAGACCCTTCAGGTTTGGATGAAAAAATGTCAATGTACCTTGGATGGTACTGTCGTTGTATGGCGTCTCCTCATGCATCTTCACATAGGCACGTTAACTACCATTGCTTCTTTGCATAGCCATGCTAATGTGAACCCCCCAATGGTTTTCTCCATAACACCCCCAACCATGGAATAACTGATGCCTTCCTTCCCTCAAGGGTAGATGGGTATCAGTTAGGTAAGTCCTAGCGGTGTGGAGTGAGCCCACCTCGTCCGAGATGTTGTATTTGATTCTACCATTTGTTGTCATCCTCAGCACATGAGGTTAAACTGTGGCCTTGCCCCGTGCATCATATGTGGGGTACCCCACCTTGGACATTCTACTTGCCCACTAGTCTACATGGGAGTGAGATCATTCCTCACATGGAATGAAATCCTCTTTATCAAAGTGGCATCTTTCCATGGGGAAAGGGAAACCCCCCTGGTGTAGGCCCATAGAATTCCTTACACGAGGTAGAATCCATACTCCTCCTCTCTTCCTAGGTGACAAGTCCCTCTCCCACTATGAATTTTCACTATTCGGGACTCCCTTGTGGAGTAAGTCCCAATCTCCATCACCTCGGGCTCCGGACCATGTGTTAGCCCCTGTTTTCTCTTTGGGCTGCGAACTACATGTGAGACCCACTACACTTCTCATGGATGCAACTTTTGTGATGTGATCTTCAGGTCTTTACTGTCACTTGTTTCTCACACTAAGCATCACTGATGTGGGATTAGAGTAACCACTGACCATGATATCCTCCTTCGGCAGCCTAGAGTGTAATCCCCACACCCATATCGGAACTAAAAGGTCTTTGATCCTTGCCAAGGCATGGTATGTAGGAAGCCTCCCTGAGGTTCAAGCACACCATCCATTGGTTGTTCCGATCCCCTTCACATTGGCTCGCCAACGACCATACCTGAACTATGAGGTCTTTGATTATTTCAATGGCGAGGTACATAGAAAACCTCTTGGAGGGTCAAGACCACCACTCATTGGTCGTTCCGACCATCTTCACGTCAGTTCACGAACCCCATCCTAAACTACGTGGACATTGATCCTTGCTATGTCCAGGTTCTTAAGAAGCCTCCATGAGGTTCAAACCCAACACCCCGTAGTCCTGGTCAACATAAAGTCGTTTCCCGCTCCCTCCAGGACTACGTGGGATTTGACCATTGTATCCTAGACAAGGTACGTAGGGAGCCTCCATGAGGTTCAACCCCATCTAGCGGTAAGCCATTGTGACCCCATCTAGCGGTATGCTGTTATAAACCCATCCAGTAGTAAGTTGTTTCCACACATTCCAACGGTAGGCTGTTGCGACCCCATCTAGCGGCAAGACCTCGTGAGCCCATGTAGTGGTAACCCACTGACATTCCCATTCAGCGGTAAGATGTTGTAACCCCCATTCAGTGGTAAGATGATGTCATCCCCATTCAGTGGTAAGATGTTGAAATCTCCAATCGGTGGCAATCCATCAACAAATGAACAACGAGGACTTTTATTTCCAACCACAGGGATACAAAGGAAGCCTTTTTGAGACTCAATCCCATCATCACCATCGTCCTCAAGATGACTCAATCTCATTCTCCATCTACTTCATTTATCCTTATATAATCCATCATGATTCATACCCGGGCCTCCACATCTCATTGAGATTATGCCACCTCATTCCCCATACCCCCGAACAAAAATCAGGAAGCTAACCACACGTTGGCCCAAACATCGATGTTCCCTCCAGAGGTTTCACCCTTCTGATCCACTCTAATCAGTGTTCTGAGCAGTTTGATACATATCTGCTAGATGATAAACATGTTGCATACCCTGTGTTAAACATGTGAAGCTAAGGAAAACCTCAGATATATGCCCATGGAATTAAATTTCCCACATTCGATGTGGGATGCCTCAGGCTTCCACGCCCCCGAGAAGCCCTATAACAATGGAATGAAACCCAGACACGCTAGTGTCCCAGCATCCTGACATTCCAGTGATGCCCAACATGACTACAGGCCTAACTGAAGGTTGCTGGCCTGCGCAGAAAATTTGGTATGTCCTGATAGAAGGATTGTAATTAACTGGTGTCCATGAAGATATGGAAATGAGAAGAGTTTGACAAAAAACGTCTTATGTCTATAAGGGATACATGGACTAGGAGAAGAGTTCCATGGAAGAATCCATTGAAGGAAGAACTGACCTACCATCATCCTATTTTGATCATGGAGAAAACATCCCTAAAAAAGTAATGGATGTCGCCTCCCTTTGGAAAGCGGGAATACAGGGCAACCAAACTGTACCATTCATACTCAAGTAGATGAATCCACGTGCCCTAGTGAAAGAATCAGAAACAGAAATGGTTAACCCGATTTAAATATCATATGCTCAATATAGAGATTAGTCGTGTTCGAGACATTGATGGATTATCATGTCATCAGATCCAGATATCTGGCGTTGGGTCCCGCCAATCAAATAGTGGGCCTGGCGTGAAACTCACCTGATTTTGGAGTAGTAGAACATTGGGAATCCCAATCTGCGATGTTCTCAGCATGGATTCCTCTTACCAGTCATGGAAGATGGAATGGAATTGGAGAACTGTTCATTTATTCCCTTTTTCTTTCAGCACTGATGAGTTAATCTCAATGCTTTTAGGGACCATACTGCTACACCCAAAGCTCGATCACCACCCTCCTACCCAAACAGGGGCATGGGAAATACGAGCGCAGTAGTCTCACGCATCTCCTCCTCTTCTGCGATGGTCTCAACGACCACGACCATAGGGCCCCCACCCTATCTCTCAGTCTGAGGTTGTTCGATGGAGGGTGATCAATGACCTCATACACCGGTATGAGGAGGAGGGTATTATCCCAACTTGGGATACGACCTGCCTAGATTTAGAGGCATCTGTGCCTCGTCGTCAATGCCACCCTCGAGGGCCATGCAAGGAGCCACAACTCTCCACTCCAACATATATACATTTCAGGATCCTGTCATCAAAATGCAGCGAAGACTCTCTTCCCTATGCCGAGGAGGTAAGGGTTGACTGGGCCAGCCTGGTCAGAGTCCCATTCCAAGGAATCCCAGTAAGGGCTCCCACCAGGTAATGACACTGCTGCCGGCCAGTCTTACTGAATGTAGAGGAGGTAAGCCATGTACTTGCGCCAATGGCTCCGGTCCGTCTAACCCAATGCCATAATCAGGCACAAGTCGGAGAGGACGTTCGCCAAGGGGCGTCAAAGTCAGCGGGTACTGTTGCTTGAGCCACTGCTGATGCATATCACCATACACCTGTGTACGCTAAATAGGGACATTCATATGCTCGACCTGGATCGAGGCCCCAACCACCCAATGGGCAATCTGGTTCGAATCTCTTGGTCATCGTCGTAGGTAGTGATCGTCGCGCACAAACCCACATCGATTCCACCCAGTACGAAGGTCCTCCCCATACCTCTTCCATGGATAATGCAGGCCTTACCCACTTCTAGGCTCGACATGGAGGTAATCCCCATGCCATCTTCAATCCAACTAGAGGGCCTCCCCATGGCGGTGACGTTTATTACGGAATTCTTCCCCATTACCACTACACCGGATATGAAGTCATTCCTCCCACCACAGACCATTGGTATGGGGACATTGCACATCTGGTCACTCTTCAACTTGGGGACGCTCCCCATGCGCTCATAATAGATAGAAAAGGTGATCCACGACACAATAATCAGAGCGGTGAGGGTCGTCTTCACTTCACTAGCGCCCAGCACAGAGGTCCTACCTGTGTTCATCTCGACCATTACGAGGACACTCCTCATTCTAATGTCACTAGTGGAAACAAACATGGAGGTCCTCCCGATGCTCCTACAAGCACCAACATAGGTTTTACATTTTCTAGAACTACCCACGGAGGTCCTCCCCGTGTTCCCTTCAATATCTGTCTCGGTGCTCCTCGCACCTTGGCTTACTCAGGTGGAGACCCTCTCCACCTCAGCACTAGTATGGCTAAAGGACCTCCTCATTCCATGAATATACCATGTCCGGAAGATCCATCTTGGGGTATAAAGGATAGTTTTCACTTCCATAAGAAGAATTCGAGGATGGTTAGGACAAAGATCAAACCGGTCCACTTCTCAGACTCCGAGGCAGACTACGACTCAGCATGGGAACCCTCCCCTCACTCATCCGAGTCAACATCTGGGGCATGATGGAGGCACCTCAACCTAGTACTCCTAGAATATGAGGTCCATTGTATTCCCACCTCCCTCCATAGGGATATCCAAGAAGATGAAAATTTGGCAGCCCAACATGTTACAGTCATGCAATCACCACCGTTGTCACCAGAAGCACTCTCTACCTCAAATAGAGACCATGGAGAGCTAATCTAGGGACCAATGGAGAGTGAGAAACCATGAAACCTATCGCCAGTATCCCTATCCCCCATGCCAGGAATTGTAGCTGTCAGCCCATCTTACCATTATGTGGTGTCTAGGTCACTACACTCTTCGGAGGATAACCCGAGATGTGGTGGTTTTCCAGATCTCTCACCGTACTCTCCACGGGCCAGACTCCCATCCCAGTGGTCTAATTCAGTACCACTACTAGTTCCTCAACTGCCTATGGTTGACGAGTTGGTAATGAAGGGCCATACCATGAATTCGAGCCAAGGAGATTATGGAATGTCCTCACAACAGACCACTTCCCTAAGGTGTTTTGGACCATAGCAGCGCCGAACATCTGTGCACTGGGATCCCCCACCCTAGAGGAATCTGTGCGTTTCCGTCAAACCCTCTAGGTGATTCACCTTAACCTTCATCATCAGTGAGTGGTTTAACCCAGGAGCCAAGCGCCTTTTGAAGAAATTGGTAAGAAATGTCCTCTAGTTCATTTGACCGCACTCCCTGTGGCCTAGTTTCTCGAGTCACCAGTCTGTTATAAGGCCCTCCAAAAGAAATGCATTCAGAGTTTCAAGGTACTCCACAAGATTTTCAAGGTGGCATCCCCCCATGTGAAAATCCATGACTGGGGGTAGTATGCTACCCTCTTCTTCAGTCCTATCTGACGGTAGTCCGACTCGTTAGATGATATTGAGGACATTCCCCCAGGAAGGGTCATAGTCACCATGGAAAACATATTGGATGAGGAAAATGATCTAGATATTCTTGATGAGTACTTACCCCCCCTGAGGGCATTCCACCACTATTGTATCCATCGAGAAGAGTTACTCTTCACTAGAGGAATATACTGGGGATCCCTGTGCCCACCAAGGAATTGGATCTCTGTCAGAATATCACTAAGGGTAAAAAGAACGTCAGATCTTCCAAACATGCCGACCCATCCGCCTCAGTGCAGAATACGGAGGACCCTCAGAAGGATAAATTGCACCAACAACTTAACGAGAAGAAAAAGTTGGTCGAAGACCTCCTAGCTGAATGCGCTGTGGAAAAATGTCTAGATTACGGGGATCCGCAACCAGTACAGTTGGGGTAGGAACACCTTCCGCTCAGCTGGCTACCTCCAGGCGACCCTTACCATCTTACACCCACAGACATGGTTTATGTCGGAACATACAACAAGAGGGTAGGGTATTTCTCTCCAAACCCACCATGACTGTGAGAAATTCCATGGAACCCAGCTCGGGTTCCCCCAGCTACCCCACAGGTCGCTCCACCAGCCGCTCCATGAGCCTTTGAGCCACATTATCATTTTAAAGAACCCTCTAACGTTCTCAGGGTTTGGGATCCTTGTCAGGACAGGGACACCCACCCAGATGATCCTATGGCGGCACTCATTTCCCGCCTTGAGGCATTAGAGATGCGACAGGTGGAACTCACGCATGATGCCAAGCCATATCTAGTATGGGTGGATGATATGTCGGCACCTCCGAGTTTCGAGAATCCCACTTTCACCCCCTTTAATAGGACAGAGGACCCGTAGTAGCATCTGTCTTACTTCACCTAAAGTTGTGGGCCCATGTTAGGGACTCCAACGCAGTTGGAGGCCGCCAAGCACTGATGTTTTGTGCAGTCATTGGAGGGATATGCATTTCTCTAGTACAACCATCTCCCCATCAGATCAGTGACCAGCTTGGAGGACCCCCGTATGAAATTCCTCTACCAGTTCAGCTCCACCACGAGGAAGATGATTATCACGGACCACTTCAAGTGAAAGCAGATGTCTTATCTTCATGTCACAAACATTTTCACTTGGTGGAAAGAACTCATGTATTCCCTCGACATGCCACTGAATCAGGATAAATTACTGACGATGTGCGTAGGGAATGTCACGACGGAACTGGTTCCCTCACTGATCCCCTTGAACTACCCTGGAGGATTTTGGGACTTCTATGATAAGTCCCTATTCCTGTAAGATTCCCTACAACAGTCCAGTTAGGAACATCCTTTCCCCCTATAATTCCCGTACGGAGTGCCATGGATTAGGAGATTGTGCATTTACCTAAGTGCATAAGGCCAGAACAGGCGATCCACACTGATCACCCCACCCATTTCACTAGATCTTGGGGCACACCCTCAAACAGTGATATGTGTTCACTGATTGGCATGAAAACCAGGTCGATAACAAAATAGTCAGGTTGGGACTGGACTTATCACAAGTGTCATGTGTCATCGTAAGGCCAGACAACATCAATGACAATGAGGGAGAGTGGCATCGGGTTTCCAGTCACAGGTCCCAGAAGTATGACGATTGGATGGCTTTCAAAACGATCGCTCGTGCCCATAGTATCATCTATGCATGCCTGAATCGGCCATAGCCTTCAAAACCCACGTCTAATACTTCTGCATCGTCGTCTTAGCATTCCCACATGATAAAGCATTAGCAACGCAAGGGAAGAAACGCACCCTGCTAATTCCATGGTCATACCATACTCTCAACGACTTCATGCCCCCAGAAATGGGGATTAATCCCAGAATCCTCCCATTAGTGGATGGATCATTTGGTGAAAATCAAGGGTTTGATGCAGTTAACACCGTGGTGCTGGTAAACCCCTACACGCCTCCCGGCAATGGGGAGCACCAAGAAGATCTCCCCAATGTCCCTAGACGACGCCAACGTTGGTGAAACCACAACCATATGGGTCATCGTGGAACATAAGTTGGAACTTCTAGCCAATATGTGCACTCCACTAAGACTAGAAAACATGACCAGCATAGAGCTCAGCACACGCAAGCTCCTCATCTAGTGTCATCATGCACACCTCCACCGCCGTTTGTTCTACTGGACTGAGCAAAGCCACCTAGGCATCACTATGATTATCCACGTTCCACCCCGGACCAGTTCCAATTAGCTATCCCCGGTATAGAAGGTATTATGCATTCTTCAAATAATGACAAGAGGGACATTCCCAACACCAGTCAGCCACCAGACTAGCCGACAGAGGCCGTTGTACCTCTTGAAAGAAGAAGTTCATGTCCGGTGCGAAAGTATGATGTTCTTATGAATCTTTCCAGAATTCCAGCAAGGCTTTGCATCCTTGATCCCATTCACCTATCATCAGATATACATGAGGCCCTCGCAGAGGCTTTTAGAAGCCCCCTGTGTTTGATATTGAACTAGCATCCACAGAAGCCTTTCATGTGGAGGCGATAGAGAATGTTGAATGTCAGGACATCATTTCCCTCTCTGGAGAAGATGAAGGCTCTCCCATATAGGGGAACATTCAACCATTGTACATCACTATCCAATTCAATGGAATGGAGTTTCACCGCTGTCTTGTTGATATAAGCTCCGAGATTAAAATTATCCCGACATGGACAATGTGGAAACTGGGATTGTCCCAAGATGACTTGACTCCCTCCGACCAAAAGATCCAGTGATACAACAGGACAGAAAAGACCCTTTTCAGCAAGATCTGTTTGGAGACCCTTTTTGGGGGCCTAGTTTCGAGCTCCAGGTTTATGGTTGTCTCCTACGACACTGGGTACAATGCATGGATGGGTAGACCATGGCTCTACCTGCATACATTGGTTCCCTCATCGTGTTACGAGTGCATAAAGTACTCCCTCAATAGTCGAGTGGGTGTTCTCCAAGGAGACACGTCTCCTTTTGCCTCTTGGGAAGCCCACTACCTGGATGTTGACTATTACAAGAGTGAGGACTAGCAGATTCAATCTAATGAGCTTAAGCATGTTGTTGTTGCCACCGACCCCTGGGATGGTCTAGATGACACCTACGTCTTCCCGATCCATCTTTTAGAGGCCACAACCCCTGATATGAGGAAATGTTTTGATGTCTCTGGTATAAGGGGGAAGCATATTCTCATGTCCTAGTGACTTAAAGAGATCACTTTGTATTCTTATACGAATCAAGACTCAGTGATCCCTGAGACCTCTACTCTCATATGGTATTGATATGTTTTCCCCATGGTAATGAAAATACATCATACATGCCTATTTCTCTGGGCGGGAACCAAACAGATCAATCCAAATCACCATTATAGCTTGTATATCATCAATCGTTTCCCCTTAGGTCGAAGACCAGGTAGGATCGGGTCGACAACATTCATTTCTATGGTTTCAGCAGCACCTGAATATCCCGATGTAGTGACCACTGCCACTCAAGCTAGTACCAGCCTCTCCTCAGGGTCTGTTGACTCAGAGAAATATCATCCTTCCAGGGTTCCATCCTCTGCAAGCGAATAGGAGGATTTGGAGGATGCTCCCCCCATATTTTAGGAGGGTGTCTCCACCATGGTTGAGGAACTGGTACATGTGAACATCGGTAGCGAGGAAGACATGAGACCCACATTGATCAGTGAAACCATGTTCCTCTATGAGCAGTAATGGTCTCTAGACTTCCTAAAACAACATCGTGATGTATTATCTGGTTGCTATGATGAGATGCTAGGACTAGATATTAAGGTTTCCATCCCTGCCCCAATCTCCCTGCAAATCATCATTGGTTCATGCAGCCTCCCAGAAAGATGAACCCTTCTCACGATTCCATGGTAGAGGCGGAAGTTGATAAGCTCATCCAATCCAATTTTGAAAAGCAGTTCTAGAACCTCAAATGGCTAGCCAATATTGTGCCAGTAAAGAAAAATAACATAATGATCAGAGTCTGCATCGACCTTTGGGATCTCAACCATAACTTTCTGAAGGATGATTTTACCCTTCCTGTGATGAATTTTCTGATTTACCCTAAAATTGGATTCCAAGCCCTCTCCTTCATGGATGGTTACTCTAGGTACAACCAGATTTGAATGGACCCCAAAGACGAGGAGTCCATAGATTTCAGGGTGAAACAAGGTATGTTTTTTACCAAGTCATTCCCTTCAGCTTAAAGAATGTAGGTTACAACTACTATCATTCCATACATCACATATTCAAGACAATCCTTGGGACATTGGTTGAATGCTAAGTGGATGATCTGGTGGTCAAATATCTCCAGCATCAGGACCATCTCAAGGACCTTGAGAAAGTGTTCGTCTTCCTCCATTCCTGCCATATGAAGATGAAACCATTGAAATGTGCCTTCAGGGTCACCTCTGGGAAGTTCCTAAACATTTTTGTCAGATACTGGGGTATCGAGATTGATCCTGAGAAGATCAAGGCCATTAGCCGGATGCCTCTCCCGAGAAACATTCAGGAGCTTCAAAGTTTTCAAGGCCACTTATCCTACATAGGCCAATTCAATGCAAATATGGATGAAAAGTGTAAGACCTTTTTTTTGCTAATGATGAAAGGCACCACATGCAAATGGGATGAATAGTGCTAGACCGAGTTACAATAAATCAAGCACTATCTACTCCAGCCTCTGATCTTGATGCCACCCGTCTCTGGAAAGCCATTAGTCCTTTATTTGACCACCCTATATCGATATCTTGGCACCCTTATCTTCCAGAAGAACAACGAGGGGATTGTGAACAACCTTTACTACCCCATCCTCATGCTCCTTGATATATAGACCAGATACTATCCTCTAAAAAAGAGATACCTTGCGATTATATTCGTGGTACATAAATTGTGACATTACTTGCAGCACCACAAGGTACGACTGGTGTCTTGGGTAGACCCCCTGAAGTACATTCTGAACTACCCCATGTTGACAGGCCTTATAGCTCGGTGGGAAGTGATTCTTTAGCAGTTCGATATCAGGTTGTCCTTTAGAAATCTATTAAGGTGCAAGCATTGTAAGAATTCCTTGTTTCCCATATGGATCCTACTGATCAGACTTTGGATCTCGATTTCCCTGATGAGGTGATCCTCTCGGTAGGCCAATCCATGTCGTGCTGGCAGATTCACATTGATCGTGCTTCCTGATGCCCCACCAGTAGGAGGCTCAATGATCCCAGGCTCAATAGGGTAGGCTTGGGTATCATCTAATTTACAACAGCACAATCCATTTAACCGTAATAATTCCTGTTTTCAAAAGGCTGCATGGACAATAAGGTAGAGTATCAGGTTCTCATCACTAGTCTTGAACTGGCACAGGAGATCGACGTTTCCCATTTTCATGTGAAAGGGGATTCTGAACAGGTCATCAAGCAGGTCAACGGTGACTACGTCATTAAAAATCCAGAGCACATACCATCTTTGGAGTGCACCATCCAGCAAATGGCCCAGTTCCCATCATAGACAGAAGTTACCCTTTAATCTAATGATGATCATTATAAGTAATTTCACTTTGAAATTTCATATAAACAAGTGTCGAACATTTCATATTTATTATTTCTAAAAAATACGCCTTTTGGTTTTGAAAGCGGGAATTATTTTTAAATTCATAAATACAACATTGATGTTTTGAATTTGGTAAAATATACTTCATTATTTAATTCGGAATATCAAAATTAGAATATAGTATATTTTTTTTATTTTTCTGAAAACTTTTCATTTTTGATGAACAGTTAAAAACACCGAGTTATAGTTTAAAACTGAATTTTTATTTGAATAATTATTTATTTTATTTAAATTTATTTTATGTCAAAATAGATACATACTACCTATATAATTTCAATTTAATTCATTGGAGTCAGTTGAAAATAATTTTAGATATATAAAAATTTTATTGAACTTTTCACCGTCTTTTACCCATCTCCAAGGAGAATTCTTAAATTCACATTAAAATTAATTTTACCACTTCTGTGAGTGTAATTTCAAAAATACGAGAGACACAGTTAATATCAAGGAGTAAAATGTGCTTCAATAAGATAAAAATCATTTTTTTTGAATAATATCTTTTTACTTTTATTTACCACGGTAAAAAGTAAATAGTGTAATTAAGGGTAAAAATGATATTATTATTACTGTAACACATGTAATAATTCTATTGTGTAAGTATAATTCGACCTAAAACAACCTTATAAATCAAATATGAACCTTTTTGGTCCACTTTAATTAATTTTGGACATTTATTATTATTTAATTCTAAGAAGAGTTAAAAGAGTTAAAATAAAAGTTTAATAAATAAAACTATTTTTAATATGGGGTTATACATAAGATAAATTCTATTATAAAAATTAATTAGAAAGATAAGAAGGTTTTCAACATAATGGTATTTTATTTATAATTTATAAAAATTAAATAATTTAATTTTAAACGACAAAATGGTGATGCTGTAATTACCTAATTAGTGAAATTTTAAAATAATTGATATTATAAATATCCTAATAAAAGTAATTTTCTACTTTTTGTAAATTATAATAATATTATAGGTTAATATGACATATTTTTATTTTTTATAGGAATTTTATTCGGAGTAATAATTCTTTTATGAATTTATCAAAAACAAAATTCCCAATAGTGTCAAAATTGACATAAAATAGTTTTTAAAAAAATATTATATTATTAATAGATATTATATTCCTAAGAATATAATGTTTAGCCAAAGGACCTATATAATGACAGGTATATCATTAATGGACCACTTGGGGGTTTCTTGGAAGTATATAGTATGTTTATTAACTATATATTATAAAAATACGAAGAGAGATGGTAAATGTCAGACTATTTTACTAAGAGTTAAATCTAAAAGATAAGGTTACTATAGTGACCCAAAACTGTCTAAAATCTATTTTTTAGTGGTTTTAGACCCATACCCACATTATACTTTGAATAATCCACTTTGGATCCATTAGAAACCGAATATTAATTTATTATAAATTACTACTTTAAGTGTTTCCAAAAGAGCACCTCCTCCCTCTTATAAAAGGACACCACTTCTAACCAATTACATACACCTCTCAAGCCTTTTGGCTCGTCCAAAATCTGCCCAATTAGTCTCCCTAAATCCATATCCTCTTCATAGAAGCCTTAACATAGGCATAAGGAACTTCATGTGTCCTTTTTGGTTCAAACCAAAAGAAGTTACCCAAATTAAAGGTAACGATTTCTCTTAGCTTCTTTTCTTTTATTTTACTTCTCCAACCCATAAACTCTTCTTATTGTTTCTTTTGTATAAAAAAAGTATCCTAAATATACTAGGATACTATTATGATAAGTATTCGAACAACACTTACACACACCTTTTTCTAATGGGTGAAGAACATAATGTTTCTGTGGATGGCAACCAAACGCCTCACGAAACAATGATTGTTCAATTATCTTCTACTGCCTCTCATGGTGTCCATTATGAGGGAACTATAATTAAATATGATATTTATGATATTTATTTTATATATAAGTTTTTTTAATTCCATTTTATAACATACCATTATTCTATGCATGTGGTATATATATACGATAATTTTATTTGAGGAAGTGCGGACTACCACCCCTTCAAAGTGATATGACTCGTTCATACCAAACATGTAAAGTATAACAGATGGTGTTAGTGAACTTAATTAAAAAATATAAGATATTATATTATACTAGAATAATAATATACCTATTTATCATTTGGTTTTTATTCATTTTGAAATGAAAATTGAAATGGAAGTAGTGTTCGTGCGTACGTACGGACTACCGTCTCCACGAACGCGATGAGATTCATTCCTCATCATATCCATTCAAGTCTAATTCTCATTTTATGATTAAAAATAATGTTTATGGACTTGATATCATTCTGGATATGAATAATATACAACCTATCCACAATAAACAAGGATTATGTAACAAAACATATTAAAGAAAACGAGTAAGTTAACACCCGAAACGACGATAACACTAAGATATTATTAAAAAATAAATGTTAAAAGATCATATATGACATCATAATTATGTTTATGGTTATTTAATAATTTAATAATTTTTTTAACTATTATACAGGAGGTTATAATACCATCTACTAAGGAAAAGTACAAGGTAAGGGGTTTTCATCTCACTCCTTATTCTCATGAGATTCATGCTATGTCACCACTATTTACTTTTGTGTGTTTTAGGTACTGACCATAATTGTATTATTTGTGTAATACACATTAATTATGTGTATTTCATCTTCATTTTATGGTACTTCTTTCATGGGGTGTATGTTTCATAAGTTACCAAATTGGAAAGGGGTAATTCCTCAATCTCATTATTATATGAGATTGATTATGTGTAAGTATTTACTGGGACATTTTTATTATCCATATCCAGTTTTCATAAAAATTATTTCAAAATGAATATTTTAAGGATTTATGGAAGACACTCTTTTTCAAGATCAGAATTTTAAATGTTTTAATGATTTTTCGTTCTAAATCATTTTAATTAATGACCATGTTTTCAAAATGATTTTAAGGATTTATTTATATGTACATGAATGTTTTGAAATGATAATTCTTTCAAAAGTTTCAAAGTGGTATGGAACACTTCGATTAAAAAATTTCTTTAAATGACTTTCTTTCTAAATTGTGTGACTTTTAAATGTTATCATGAAAAAGGGATATTTCTCTGAAAGATTTTTACAAATCATTTTCATCTATGTCAACATCCATTGATGGATTTTAAACATGTTGGAAGTTGTTTTATTATGATACAAAACATACATATTGTATTGAAGGTTTTGTGATATGTTTGACTGTGGATGTGATATTTTTATACCATTCATGGTTTATAGAGAAAGTATTGACATTTCGTATGCTAGTTTTAATACGAATGTTTAAGTTATGTTTAAACCTGTTCATATGAGAAATGCATTGGACTTAGTAAGTGACGGGTGGAGCCCGCTATAGCTCCTCGATGCATCGGTAGATCTCATGAGACAAACTAGTGTCTTGACACAAGGCCTTGATACAATCTTATTGGTATTCTTGGCATGAGGCCTTGGTTACGTGATTATGATAGTCTGTCATTATTTATTCCATCATTATGAAAGTGGTTATTTATATTTCATGTGATTATTCGACTAGTATAATATCTATGTGAATAAGTAAATGGAATTATTTCATTTTACTTCTTCCATATTACGCTGAATTTTATGTTTAAATGGATTTTGATTTAGTTATACATTGCGTTAAATGTTTATTCTTAATTATGAATGTTTTCTCTATATTTTTATCCTTACTGGGAATTTGAGATCACACCTTTCTAGGTTTTATTTTTCCCAGTATGTGAAGAAGTATTTTACGAATGACCTGAAGGGATAGTATAATGGGATATGAGCATGGAGACAATATGTTTTTGTAGTTTTCACTTTATGATGTACTGTATCATTTATGAATATATCTAGCGTTTCCAAGGCTACTAAACTAATCAGTCTTTCAAGACTAGATCATTTGTGATCATTCTAATGATATGTAATAATTCACTGACTCTGGGTAACTGGGGTCGGGGTGTTACAATTCATCGAAAAATAAATCATTTCAATCATATACAAAAATTTCACACAAAGTTAATTTTTTATAATGATTTAAAATATTTATTTATTTTTATCAAACAAATTTCTAAAATATCCAAAATTAAAATATAATATATTGTCATAGAAACCCATAAAAATCATATTTGAAGAAAAATTATTTATTTAAGGAATAAAATGCATTCATTAAAGTTGTGTTCTTAATTACAAATAATTTATCAATACATTTATTTTTATTATGATCTTTATATTTATTTTATAAATAATTTAATCATATTCATTCCTTCGAATTTAAAGGTTAGGTTATATTGATCATATTTAAAAAATAATATTTCAGGGTTTTTAGACTCAGTGTAGCTTTTCTTATTTACTACTGAACATAGTTTTATTTTTCAAATATCTGGGTTTTATAATAGGTGAACCCTGTGGGGACATACTCATCCCGATAAAGACCATCTTCTCTATTTCATGCAGGTACTTCTTGAGATCCTTCAGCATGGTTGGCACCATATGATGCATGGGTATTGAAAGGGGTTGTAAACCTGATATGAGATTATACATAGCTTAACATGCCAATCCTTCAGAGTATCTACTAGTTCAAATCTCCTAAAAATATTGGAATTCATTATTCAATATCCTGAGGGCCTTTGGTTCCCTAGAAGGATGAAGTATGTTGGATATAGAATTAATGAAATATTTTACCATAGTTATGTCCTCTTATTCATTGGATGAACACTATGTGAAAGAATTTTGGTTAAAGTGGGAATGATACCTAAATCATATAGTAGGCTGAGGATAATATTTAAATGTATTCTTATACACTTCTTTTGTTAATATAGAAACATAATCCATTGCATATGTATTATGCCTTTCTTCCCTAGTGGTCCCATAAGAATAATTCTAGGAAACATTTTCTATATCATTTAGGAAGAACATCAGAAAAAGAAATTTATTATGATAAATCACAATCAGTCTATGATATCACACAATGTTCTATAATGAGACAATCCACAACCGAAGGTATAACCATCTTATCACCATCCCTTATCTTTATCCTTGAATGTTAGTCACAATCATCATATATATACGAACACAAAAAAATATTAAATTATGTAATTAATGCCAATAAATATAAGTCGTAACATCATGGTATATAGATACATCACACATATAGAAAATATCTATAATATATAGCACAAATAATGGAATTCAAATAAGTAACTACAATAAAGTTTAACAAGAAGTATATATATGTTATGTAAACCGATATTCCTAGTCACGATGCCTGAACAAACATGTGATCAATGACATTTAAATATCATTTCTATAACTCAAGGATAATTTAATTAACTATAACAACAAATAACAATTTCCCACACTTTAGGGAAAATCGTAGGTCCAATATACAATACTAGATATATATTTCCATAGTTCACCTACTAGAGTCCCAACAATCATATCTCCAGTTGACCCTACACAAAATCTAGGAAAATAGAACAAACAAGTTTCTATATCCTTTTCCATTGATACCATAGTGTAATGCCTTGAATTGAACAACTAGGTCCTATAAATAGTGTTACATGATCTCATTCATGCCTCCCTATACAAAATAAGTTGTCGACTAGCAGTGAGGGTCTGATTCTATCTCTGGGGAGACTATACCCTTAGTATCATGTCATTTGATCAAATATAAATTAAAATAAATATAATAAATATATAGAGTAAACATGTAGAAATAATAGATGGTATACATTCATACAAATAAAATAGGCACCCAATGATATGAGCATATCAACTATGTAAATAAGTAGATAATAAATAAATAAATAGTAGGTCCCCTAGAGTTCATCCATTCCACCACCTTCTTTGTACATTGTTATTCTGTTTTCCACCATAGGACCCTTTCCCTCTACTAGACCCCTCATGAAATCTATAATCACACTAAAATGACTGGGTAGGGTGTGAGTATTGTACATGGTTGGAAACCACAAATGCATCCAAAACCTAGAGTGTCCATGCATAACAAATGCATTCCATAATAATAATTAATGTGTAAATAGCATAAAAATACAATCCTAAACTATGTGGACATTCACAAACAAAGCATCCATATATCCCCAATCAGACATGTTTTATATCAATTCCATAAGTATAATCAATGTTTCCAATGTAATAAATGACTATCCACAAGGGCAATGATCATGCTTATTGGAATTGTGTTATTGTACAACATGGAATACACTATCAATGAAGATATTTTAATTCTTGGTGTCTACTAGCCATCAAAGGCTACTCAATATTATGTATTCATGATGTGACATGCTATGGGGAAGATTCTAGGAATCAAGTATATCAAATGGAATCAACATGGAATATTTATATCATCATGATGCTTAACACCCACATGGAATTGTGTGTACATGCCACTCGAAATTTACTGGGAAACAAGTGTGACATGTCACTCGATATCCACTATGCATTGAGACCTACTCGACAATCATCATTCACTAGGAATCATGTGACATGGTACTTGGAGTCTTCCAGGCATTGAGTACAACAAAAAAATGCATGAGGCATCATCATATCCCAACCCTAGGCCTAGGTTCATCATCTCATTCATCTCATGTGTGAACACTCCCCCTCTAAGGTATAAACATGTCATGATGGTCCCCCTACCTTGGGTTCCAATACTAATACCATATGGGAACACATTATTTCATATGATTATAAGTAATGTATCTTATACAATACATGTAATCAACACAAAACGTGACAAAATAGTTAAGAAAGAACTCTTGGAATCAATTGTTACATAAGGTTCTCAGGTGATATGCACACACCCACATGAGATCATAATCATGTATGGTAAAAAATTATTCCTAGAAATAAATTATACTAAGAAAACATGTGTAGAAAATTCCCCTCAAGGTAATGAGCTTCCCGCCAAAAAGTTATTTATGTCAGGGGAATGGATAAACCACCCTGTGTAGTTTGAAATATGGAGTTGAAAACTCAATAGTTAGGAACATTTTCTCATAGGCCTTATTATCATATTCATTGATTCTTAAACACTCAAGGTTCATCAATGGTTCCATGAACCAAAACCATATATTGTATTTCAAAAAAAAATAAAATATCACATGAAATGATACTTTATCTCTCCTATATAATTTATGAATTATCATTTTCAGTCGATGTATCTTCAAAAAATATTCTCCTATAGAATAAATATTAAGCCACATTAAAAAAATTATATCTCTCATGACTAACATAGAACACATGTGGTAGTTCAATATGATTATTATTCAATAAAAAAATTTAATTATCTATTATATTTTTCATAATTATTCTTTCATAATTATCTAATGATATTTCTTCATAAATTATCCTTTTATAATAATCTTATTATAAATACATATAAATTATCCTTCTATAATTATCATTTAAAAATTTATTTTAAATAATCCATTTGTAATTATGAGTTAATATTTTCTTATAAATTTTCCTTTATTAAGTTTCCAAAAATTATATTCTGGTTATTTTCATAAATTATCCTTGATAATTAAATGAAATTATTAATTTTTAAAGCTTCATATTTATCCTAGATAATTTGGTAATGTTTTATTTAGAAAATTCTCCACACTATTATCTTGTGATAATTTATTGTGGTTATTATATGATAATTTTCTTAATAATCCCTAGATAAATTAGATTTTATTATTTTTAATATAAATTTTACCATTTATTTTTCTAGAATTTTATAAGGAAGAAAATGGAAGAAAATAAAAAACAATTTAATGAAAATAAGACAAACATGTATAACCCTAGATAAAGAACCTATAAAATAATAACATGGATAATCGTGCACATTGAAACCGGATGAACAAACTCACAACCCAAATCATATCATCTAATCGTTACACAAGAATGATATGGAGTCTCCAAGACTTCATGGAATCAACCAACAACAAAGGTGGTGTGATTTAGCTATTATAGAACCTAAGAATCATATCATTCCAAAGACCAAATTAAAACACCCTATTAAATTTTTGATTTAACTAATAATTAATGGCGGAGTCTTTAATTCTACACCATTAATAATTTTCCATTTTGAGCGAACAAAAACATGTGTTTTTTGTGACTTAGTTTGAATAGGGTGTGAAAATTCATTTATTCCACTTGTGGCATGTGTATGAGGAAGAAGGAGATAAAATAATAATAATGATAATAATATATTTAAAATATTAAATAAATTTCCCTAACAAGTAATTTAACCGAACACCATACTTTTACAAGGGTTATGTCATCACTCGGGTGAACCCCACATTTAAAACCTAATGGAGGTCTTGGATTTCTCTTAAGAGACAGAGTTTGAGAGATATTTCAATTTTTTTGATGAATCATGCATGAATAATATTATATATTTTTAATTTTTATTCTATCTATTTTGAGGATCTAAGGTCCTTAAAATATTATTCTAACTAAGCACCTAAGAATATTCATAATAAATTCCAATATATTAATAGGGGTTTTACCATTGTGTAAATATAATAAATCATTTATTAGGTTAATTTTAAAGATAAATATTATTTCAAATAAAAATAATCATAAATAATCATAAAATATAGTTATTTTTTCATTAAATAATTGAGGATGTTACTAAATTCACATTATTAGATCGGTTGAAAGCCTTCCAATAGTCTAATTCAGACAACTTTATAATAGTGACGATCTATTGGATGTAGAACACATTCCTAAATGAAATCTAAATAAGGAAATTGTACTCTATGTTCATGGTAGGGTGTCCAACCCAATGATTATGATAATATATTTTATGGGGTTCTTAAACAACACTCGATGGGTGGTGAATATAAATCAATTGATATTGGAAGGATTACTTCATCAATTTCCAATACCCATATAGAAGCTGCCTGAGGTTACCATGGGCTTCATCACAGGGATTTTGAGGTATCCCAAGAATCATGATTCTATGTGTGCTATTTTAGACCATTTCATGGAGGTCTTGAACTTCATTCTAATTTGAGAGACCTAATTAATGGTTGATATGGGAATATGTAAATTTTCAGACCAATCCAACCAAACTACAACCACATGGAGATGTTGCATGTGCGTAGGTGTGCCTCCCCATATTATAGAGTCTAATGATTACCAATGAAGGACAAAAATTTTTATAGGTATACTATTCCTTTTAAAATAAATCCTAGGATTCATGTATCAATAAACAAAAAATTAGTATGACTTATATATATAATGATACACCAGGAACAATTAAACTAATAACTAGGAGCTCACAAGGCCACCGTGGTCCGAAATATAAATAAAATAATAGTCTCAATGATGTTTCAAGAAATTATAGAGTATAAGTAAGTAAAAATTTAATTACATGCATCATTTATAAATAATGGCACAATTGGATTACAAACATGATGAACGTAAACTAAAAATAAACTACATTTCCACAAAACCAACTCTCATCCAATGCTTCTGAATTATTTACTTCCATAACCATAAATATATATACCACTTTTATTGATCTATAAAATATCAATTCCCTAAGAGAAAACAAGATTTTAAAATCATGATCATCGAAACCAATGTTGTGTACTTTGGTGGGGTGAGTCCATAGACCCAGTAAGAATATCTAATGCCTCAACACTTCTATATTTTTTCCAGATAAAGTGGTCGTGTATAGAATTTATATATAAATATTGAATTCATGTATATAAAAACATCCCACCTATAATCATAACACAAAATAAACACAAAACCCCAAAATTCTTGTAGTCATGTTTAACTAGGCCACCACTCCAACTGACCCTACGATCATTAGCTTCTTGGTGGATGGAATATGTCACCTTATATAAAAACACAAACCCATATCTAATGATGTAAGGCATAGTGATTAAAAAAATTATTTAGAACCTACACCTTAAGAATTAGGGTGGATAATTGTTTAAAAATTATCCCACTACTAGAAGGCATAAATTATAATCATGCATCTATAAGCCACGACCCATCCCTTCTCACTTAATGGAAATCAAACTTATATGAGTCATATCATATGAAAACCTAGTCCCCTAGGTGGTCCTTGACTCAACAGTATTATCTAATGGTCTACATGTACAACAAATTTTCCACAATGTTTTTGGAGAGGTCACGTTGAAAACAATGAATCATAGTTGGGAAGACAAGGAGGTCACAATCAAGCACACCGACCCATACTTATGGAATCTATAAGGGAATATCAATTACTCTAAACCATCCCTGCATAAGTTTTTGGGGTCCATTAATCACACCAACACATCACTAATGAATATAGAGAGGCCACATCAATCAGATTGACCCAACCACTTGGACTCTGGGGAGGTCCATCAATCACATCGACCCTTCCCTAGAGAATATTGGGAGGTCACATCAGGAACACATAATCGATAAAAATCTTGACACACATCCATTGTCATAGATCATTAACTCATTCAATCGGGAACTAGTACCTTAGGTTGTAGTCTCATGTCACGAATACACCTAACCAATCATCTCAACCCAATAAGGCTCCCATGTCACCATCTGTCCTAATAGGGGTCTTTTGATGAATTAAAAAGACCATATCCAATAGGACAAGGGATATAAACTAATGTCATGTAGAAATATGACTGACATATGGGGCCTTAGCCAATTTAATTATACCAATGAAAATTTTCCAATCTATTAAAATTCTGAAATGTAAAAACTATTGAATGAATATGCATGCATACATATAAAACCCACAACTGGTGTGTGATAAGAAGTAATGGAAAGTAAATAGTTCCAAATAAAATCCCTACACAATGAGTATGAAAAAATGTACAATATCAATTTAAGGACGGGGACTACTATAAAGTTACCATAGGAACGCACCTCTGTCCGTATGATCTCACTAAGCACCGTGTGGTCCTAGTCCCTCTAGGACTATATCAAAAGGATGAAGGTATGAACAAGACATGATAATTTTAGGTGAATCCCATGTAGTTGTTATTATAATAATACATAGTAGGAAACCCTGAAACCACAAATCATTTATCAAAATAAAAATAGTCAGCTCTACATTGGTATATGTCTACAACACATATAACAAGAATATCCAGATATACTCAACGGTGAAATAGAGTCTCAAGGTAAATTCATGACCATCATTCTAGCCATGGATTTCTACTCGAAGGTTCCACATGACACACATTTAGGATAACACACTCCATGAGTCAGATAACACTAACAAAGTCCATCTAAGAGGCTGTGCTAATCAGTTCTCCTTGTAATAAGCATACACTAGATGTCTAAAAATATACAATAAACTTATGATTATCACTCCCAAGTACTTGGGGTATACCAATAACTCAGTATAGAATAACTTACTATGTATATGATGGGTTCTTGTGTAGTTTGTTTCATGATGATACCAATAACTCCTCCTAGGAATGATGATGATAGAGGATCTCACTCTGGGAATCACTGAAGGATTAAAAAAACACGATCCAATAATTACTATTGAATTTATCACTATACTGTGTCTTGGATGTGATTCTATACTATCCCTCATAGAATGGATAGATGGAAGACACCCAAAATAAACTTATTAAATATATATAGTACAATGGATCCAACCGTATATTGAAGGATTGCACGGTGTGTACTGAGAGTAGACGGAGTGTCCCTTTGACATTAGGTTCTATCCATGTAAAATAGTCCGTTCCCTTTTCTATAAAGATTTATATATTGTTCCAATTCTATTTTACCTATTCGAATGTCCAAGTACATAGTTATTATTATGTACACATGGTTTGGATGTGTTTGTGTTGAAGTACACGACATGTCCGAGCCCGTGTACTCCTACCCATGAATGTGTAACCTCTGAGGTAAATGTTGGTACAACTATGAATGGCCACACATCACATGATAGGGTAACACTATAAGTGATACTTAACTTCCTCCAGAAACCCTACCGACTACACTGGGGGTCCCATATGCTGTGTAATCCAGGATAACATCCCATGTGGATTGGGATTTCAAAAATAGCATTTTTCTTCCTCCATAGGAGTCTTCCACTCCCCCTGCACTAAACCATTCATTTCCACCATTAATCATACCTTTATAACATTAATATAGTTCAAACTAGGATGATAATCTCTAGAGAAATTATTTCTAATTGCCTCATTTGTTTTGGAATCATCCAAAACCTCCATCATTATCATGCATCCAAGAACTGTGCCCACACATTACCGATCAGGTCCTGATTCGCTCGCTGCTACAGTCAATGCCTAATCCTCAATATACACCATGTATAACTATGTTATATTGATTACTTTTCCATGAAACATTTGAGTGATTCACAATTCATCCATATTTTTTGAATCACGAGCCAAAGGAAATAACCCTTATTAACAGAGAAATGGGGAAGAAAAGTACAATCACATGCATAAGCAATGACCCTTGGAAAATGTTTATATTGACCTCAATAATTTTTCATTAGAATGATTAATTAATTGAAAAAACTAACAAAAATAATTTCCTCAAAAAATATCCCTATAGATAACCCATCCCACAAAACAACTAATCCAAAAATCCATCTGTTAGACTATAGATTCAAATTTGTCATATACATAGGCAACAGGGAAAGAGTCCAATTAAAAAAACCATCTTACTTCAATTTGGATAATTTTTTGACTATTGATAAACTTGTGGTTTTCTTATTGGAAGGATCCTCTGACACTGTTATGCACCAATTGTAGAACTACGATTTAGTAGTCGTTCGCATACATAATCTCTTCCAACTCTCTCTCCAACATTTCTCAAATAGATCCAGAGTTATGTGGATAATGACAATAATTTGGAATAACTATGTAATTGTAGAATATTTTTGGTTTTTGTGTCCAAAAATAATATAAAATATATTATTTAACAATATTATTCATTTTATTCGTTTTATTCATTTTAGGTCAACGATAATGTTTCCACAAAATCCACACATGAACAGAGGTTATGTCACGCCAAGCGTAAAAATCATGTTCTCAACTCAAAATTTCCCTCATATCTCTACTTCAGGTTCTCATTTAGATGTTATTATAATTTTCAAGAAACATTTTACCCATGCTATTCAATATATTTAACATATTTCAAGCATTTATATTTGGCACACCGGATCTTAGAACCGCATCTCGTCTTAGTTCCTAGTCTCAAAAATAGACCATACAATATCCCAAAATAATACATGGAAATCTTAGTCACTAAATTATCCCCACATTGGGCCTTTAGGTCCCAAAAATACAAAACAAGTGGCTACACAAAGTGATGTGGGTACTCAGTATGCTTTTGAGCCTCCCACAACCAGTTTTTCTCCTATAGAATTATTTCTACCACCAGACATGTACTAATGGAATTTCTCACCCATGAAGGATCCTCTCCTACTGATCCTCAGTATCTACCGAGTACTTATAAACGGTAACTCCATCCAAAATATCCATCTTTCCCTAGTAGATAACATATGATGGATCATGAACATACCACATCAGTTATGACATGTGTAATATGTCATGTTCATGTTTTAACTATTGTGTTAGATCTAAGCTGTATGCCACCTCACCTAGAATATCTAGTTTCCGAAAAGTGCCAATAAACATTGACGATAACTTGTCACCCTTCCGAATTTCTATAATCCACTTTAAGGTGAAACCTGTAAAAATACATGGTCTACCTTCTTAAACTACTAAGGCATAGTCCATCAATCAACAGAGGAATTATGAAAGATTTGTGCATTCATTTTATGATCCTAGAATTCATGAATTATCCCTGTTGTGGATTACATCGACTCTGGCCCCATAAGTGTTGTCTCTCTTGGGTCATTCCAACAAAGTGGTGACCAACAGGGTCGCCTGTTCAAGGCCTTGAATGGTTCCATACCAATGGTGGAATGGAAGGTGTTATTTTATGAAAACACCACCAATGGAAGGTGTGCCTCCCAACAAGGGCCAAATTCCAACTCGAAAGCTCACACCATGCCCTTTAGAACCAAAATGGTCTACTCTGTTTGTCCATCAATATAGGGGTGAAATTTCATGCTAAAATACATCATAGACCCAAAATCCTCCTATAATCCATTCCATAATGGATATGTGAACTGATTATCATAGTCATAAATTATATTTTATGGATATCCATGGATTTGGACTGTATCCTTCACATAGAAGTGACCAAAGATATCTGTTGAACTCTATATCAAAATAGCTTGGAAGTGGGTTGACTTGGTTAGTCATAATATATTCAACTAGATAGAATAATTTCCCTTGTATGTATATGTAAACCCCATCAAGAAGTCCATGTATATCCAATCCCACTTCCACTCTAGAACAAAAAGAGGTTGATCTAAAGTTGACAGACCTTGGTGATAGGCCTTCACTTTCTAAAATGTAAGGCATCAAGAGACAAATATATAAATCCCTTCTTCATCCCTGGATACCAAAACTGGTGTCGGAGGTCCTGGTATATGTTTACCACACATGGATGAACTATAAAAGGAGATCTATGAAAATCAATCAGAACCTCCTCCAATACAATAATTGGTACCATTATACATCCTCAGAAAAGAACAACATGGTCCCATAATCATTAAATCCATCAGGAGCATGTCGAGGGGACATATAATAATATAAGGTATCACAGTATTCATTCCAATGTTGTTCCTCCCCGACTTAGTACAAAATCAGAGGGGTAACAACCATCAATTGGAGGTAATTTGTTTCATCTCCATCAAAAAAATGATAACCATGATGATGCCAACAGTTCTGACACCATGATCAAAAATTGAAAAAAAAATCTCAAAGTGAGAGAATCTTGTGAAAATGTTCCCATCCTAATATAACAAATAATATTGAAGTCATTATCCTAGAGAAACCCTAACCATACATGCTCTCTCAATTTGAGATCCTTACGAGATAATATATTCTTGATACTCTTGTGGTCATAATTGATGATAAGTCTCTCTCCCATCAGGTAGTGTTGGCACATGTGTTTTTGTGAAAAATACCATTGTTATCTCAAGATTTTTGGTCATGTAGTTCTTATCATGCAGTCTTATATGACGTGATATAGAGGAAATCATCACATGAATATGCATCATAACACAACCAAGCCTGGCTGCTAATGCATCACAGAACACTACATACATGACGCCCTCCTCTGTCAATATCAAGATGGAAGCACCCGTCAATATCTACCTCAACTCCTAAAAATCCTACTGGAACATCTATATTCACACAAAATGATACCCCCTTTAGGTCAAATATATCATAGAAGATGATATCCTAGAGAAATAATGTATGAGTCTCCTGTAAATTTCATCAAACATAAGGATACGACGCACCAATTTCATTATTTAGTGTGACTACCATTTTAACACTCACTCAGCCTTTAGCAGGTCCAATGCAATACTATCAACTAAGATAAAAGGTTTCATAAAGTTGACCCTCTAAATCCAGAATCAAAATTTTGATAGAATTCCTCTAATATTATGCTCTCAAAGTAAATCCAGAACTATCCTTAAGTGTCACACATGATCCTCCTTGAATGCTAAGTATATAAGGATATCATCGAGGAAGAACACCATGAACCGATCTAAGAAAGTATAAAATGTGTGGTTCTTGATTCCCATAAACATTCCTAGGGTTTTCATCCTTCCAAAGGAAATAACCATATACTCATAGTGACCATAGTGGCATATGAATTTTATTTTTGTTAAATCCTCATCCTATACTAGAAACTGGTGATATCCTTTCCTAAGGTCAACATTCAAGAACCATAATTCCCCTCACAACTAATAAAAAAGGTCATCGATCCTCATTAGTGAATACTTTTTCTTTATAGTCACCTGGTTCAAGCACTAATAGTCCCCACATAACCTTAGGCTTTCGTATTCTTTCTTGGAGAACAACACTATGGATGACCAGGGTGAAACACTAGGTCTAAAAAATTCCTTTTTCTTCATGTCCCCTAACATCATTCTCATCACACGAAGCTCTATGGGATCCATATGATATGCTAGAATAGATGTTGGTTTCATCCTGATGTGTAGATCAATAGATAAGTCTATCTCTCGGCAGGGAAGTAAGCCTAGAACATCCTCATGAAATACATTCTCGTACTCCACCACCACTATAGAGAACTAGAAACTCCTAAAACTTAGTACACCAAGGGTCATGCTTTCCAACTGATGATTAATCGACTGCACCCTCCAATATATGAGTCTATATATCTTATTCTGAGTATAATTTTTTCCAAAAAAGAAAATTTACTCTCATAAATATGAACACACCACATCCTCCTCATAAAATAGTCAATATAGGAATAAATTGTAGATAATCATTACAAAACTATGATGACTTCATATGGCCTCATCACTACTACAAAGATAACCCCACAAAAACTATCATATCTAAGAGTGAGTTCCACTATCATTACAGGTGTGTGATCATTGAGTCATCTCTATCAAGAGTCTCCAAGTTTAAGGGTTGATCCAATGACTTAACATGAATATCTAAGTATTGAACCAGATATGTGGAAATAGATAAATGACTAGAATATGTGTCAATCAATATTGAAGCTAAGGTAGAAAAGTAATAAAACATAACTCAAATCATTCCAAGAAACTCTATGTCATAAGCCTTGACTGCCTACAACTACCCCACCCATGTCCTCTAGCTCTCGGAGCCTATCTTAGACCACATGGGGTGGTGGTGTTACAAAGTCGAAGCACCAAGCACCTACAGCTACACTCCCATATCCTCTACCTCATATTCCTCCCTTAGGACCCATTTTATCATTCTATTGCCTCGACCTTGGTGGATCATCCACTATCTCTCTGTCAGCCGTATGGTGGGTTATATAATCTTAAGAATGATATCCCAAGCCATTAGATGAGTATCACTGCCTCTCCCCTGGATGACTAGACCAATCCTATGTGCCCTGAACCACAAAACCTCTTTCATATGACCTCTTACTGAAACATATCACATGACCAGGTCCCCGAGACAGATGTGGACACCCTTATTTCAATGTCTCTTCTACTGTAAGCCCACTGCCAGAAACCAATATCATGCGTCTACTATCCTAGGAAACTCTTGACTACCAAATCTCACTCTAGAACAATAGTATAGGTAGGAATGCACAGTGGTATAACACTATCATGGATATCTCTATTCAACCCTCTATCAAATGTATAAGACTAGAAGAACTGGTCATGAACCATGTCTATCGAGTAACTTAAGAGGATGGTGAAACTCAATGAATACTCAACTACTATTATGATACCGTGATGAAGATATAGAATCTCCTGGATGCATTAAACACTCATCAAAGGTGGATAGAAATCCTATATGAAATGGAACTAGAAAACTAACCCTGATAGAGTCTCCTTAATGTATGACTAGGTCACTAGGCCCCACCATCATCCTGGAGTGTCATAAATAAGGCTCTCTAGCATAAAAACCATCAGATCTACTAATGTCCTGAATATATGGAAACATAACATAACCACCTAAATCCATTCCTCATCCTCCAGCAGGTTGGGTTAACCTCAGATCCCGAGGGGCAACTATAAATGAAACTCATGAAGTGCGCTATGCCAACACACCTCATCTGCTGGTACGACAGGTTCCATATTCTTGTAAATAGGTGGTGGTATAATTGGGGAACCACATAGAGGTAACACCTATGGAAATGGTCTCTTTATTTATGCCACATCACTGAGAGAATATTCCTCTTGATACAAATACTGAATCGAATCAAGAATACCTCGTGGAGGCATCCAAAAATAAACAAGATGCACAACAATCAATCAGTTTATGTAGAGATCATATTCGTGATGGAAATGGAAACCAAAACCCATTCCAATATGGTGCATTTATCATTGTTTTCACCATAACCAAGGTCATCATGTACAGAGTCAAAATTCTAGTGATAAGAGTCATAGTGTATGGATACGTCAGTTGCCACTCCAACACCAGAGTCATTGGCCTAATTATTAAATTTGAAACACAAAACATTATTACCCCAAACCAATCTAAAAGACTTTGATACAAAGGTATAATTGAATTATTTGATATTAATATGTCATGACTACTCTTATTGGGACTTATGACACTACTCCCCAAGAACATATTCAATAGGCCAGCGGTAAGAGACTAGCACCGAGTAGGCATATCATTGACATGGGAGAAATTAACCTAAAGTACATGTACAAATTCACACATCTCTAATCCTTTAAAATTTGGAATTGTAAAAACAACTAATAAACCATGAATTCATACATATATTTCCCACAACTCAATTATGAAAAGAAGAAATAGACTGTAAATAGGGAAAAATAAAAACCAACCAAAAAGAGTATGAAATCAAGTCCAACATGAAAATATATATGGGGACTACATTGAAGACACAATTGGAACACACCTTGATATTTCTGATGTCATAAAGAAACATTGTTTCCTATTCCCTCTAGGACACTATCAAATGGTCAGTCATCTTCAAAAGACATGATATGTTTGGGTCAAGCAATTGCATGGGTGAGTATAAAAATACCCAGTAGGGCATGCTGAAACCACAATACATATAAAAAAATAATAAAAGTCATCTCTACACAAGTATGCTTATGAAACACATATAACCAGAATATCCAGATATACTCAACAATGGCGCATTGTCTAAAAGTAATGTCATAACGATCATATCATCCTAGGATTCCTACTCAATGATTCTATATAGAACATGTCTAGGATAAAACAATCGACTAGTCAAACAACACCGATGATGTACATCCAAGAGGTTGTGCTTGTCGGGTCTCGTCATAGGAAGGATACCCTGGATGTCTGAAGAGATATTATACACAAATTAGTATTACATCAAATGAACTATGGTATACTAAAAAATAAATATGGATAAACCATCTATGTAGAGGATTGAAGTACATGTAGTGTTAGTCATGATTATACCACGAACTATACCCAGGGAACTAAAATGATATATGATCTCCCTCTTGATCTCAGGGAAGGATTCCAATAATAATATCCAAGAATTCATATCGAAGAGATCACCATCCTATGTGCATCATGAAATTCCTTACAAACCCTCAGGGAATTGATATAGGGAATGAACCCTATTGATACTTATCCATGATACAAAGTACAATGGCTCCAAGCATAGTTTGAAGGAGTACTCAGTGTGTACTACGAGTACACATCATGTCCCTTCATCACTGGGCCCTTACCTTGTAAAATGGTCCATCCACATGTCAATGTAGAAGTAAACGATGAGCCCATTCTCATTTAATTCTCCCCATGTCCAAGAACATGGTTATTCCAGTGCACACATAGTTTATCTGAGTTCATGTGGAAGTACACGACATGTCAGAGCCCACGTACTCCCATCTGTGTCTGTGTACCTATAAGGTAAACACTAAGTCATCTAAGATGGGTCAAGCACTCCGTGATAAGATCACACTCCATGTGATACTTAACATCGTCTGGAATCCCCATCCACTACACTGGGGGTCCCACATTCCACGTAATCACGTATTACTCACCATACAGATATGGATTTCCTATATCCCATTATTCTTCCTCCCATGGAGTCATCCTCTCCTATAGAACCAAAAATTCCACTGCCTCCATCAATTCGGCCCATGGTACATGGAGAAAGGTCATCCATGTTTGATTGTCACTAGGGAAATGATTTCCAATGGCCTCATTTGTTCAAGAATCATCCCAAATCATCAGTTTCAAAATGCTCCCAAGAACCACACCAACGTGTGCCACATCCAATACAGATCCACTCACTACAACCATCATCATAGAATCTCCATGAAAATCCAAATCTATATCTACAAATCTAATCATTATTCCCTGAAACAGGTGTGTAACATTTGATTCCTCAATAATCATCGAACTACGGGATAAAGGAAACCACCGACAATAAATGACGGAATTGGGAAGGAAATCACAATTAAAAACATGAGAAATGGAAATTCATCAATACTTGGAATATTCTTGATCCATTTTCATTATGATTATGAAAAAATATATGATAAAAAAATCATGATGAAATTTCCGCAAAAAGATCCCCATAGATAACTCGTCCTAAAAAATGATTGATCTACAAATCAATATGTTGGTAGATTGATTCACATTATTCTTAGTACTTTAAAATGGTGAATTAATCTAATACAAAAACATCCTACCTTGGTATAGATAATTTTATAATGAATAATGATGCTTCATCATTGTGGTTGGTGAGACCCTCTGACTCCTTTGAGCACTGCTTGTGAAACTATGATCCAATTGTCATTCATCCATGAAATTACCTCCAACACACTCTCCAATGGTTCTCTAATCACTCCATGGTTCTACAGCTAAACATGATAATTTTTCATAACAGTATACTTATATAATAGATTATCAAATTGAATCAATGAATAAAATAAATAAATTAATGTTATTATTTTATTCATTTAATGTATATGAAGATTTTTTCAAAAACACCCCACACCGACAAAGTTAATGTCACACCTAGAGTAAAACCTATATTTAGAAATCAACGGTGCCCTCATATTTTTAATCCAATTATCCATATAGATGTTATTCAACTTTTTTATGAAATCATTGTTTGTATGAAACTCAATATATTTAACAAAATTGAAATATTTATTTTGTGTACACTGGGCCTCAGAATGACATATCCTCTTAGTGCATGGTCATGAATATAATCCACACAATATCCAAAAATATACATAGAAAATCTGAGTGTCTATATCCCCTCACATACATCTATACAAACCCATAACATTATACCACAAACAATTTTATATCAAGGATAGACACAAAACACACATCATCATGCACATTAGAGTTCTCACATGGCTACACATACAATGTTCATCATCATGAATCAAAAATTATATACAAAAATCACCACTTGTAACACATAAGAAATCATGCATTAGAAAACCCTACATATCCCACACATGATCAAATAGTCCAGAATGATTTCAAGCCCTGAAAAATTTCATTTATTGAAAAATTGAGTAAAAAACTCTTATTAAACAATTTCAAAAAGTCACAATATACCAATTTACTCATACTAGACCCTTGGATAAATTCAGTCCAAGTTCCAAAATCAGCATTGAAATTCAATTTAAAAAACGTTTTCAAATCTGTAATATTCCTTGCAAATCTATTTTTATCTAAAACCCCTTTTAAATTAACTTTTATGAAATGAAATCCACCATTCGATTCAAAAACCAACACACACCTTCAAACTATCCATATGGAGGCCACTGAATCTTGTTTGACCATGGTGCCCCCATTGAACTATTTAGTAAGAAATGAAATACTTATTTAGTATTATCCAGATGAGGGTTTTTCCCATCCTTATAGAGAAACTAACACAAGATAAGAAGAATATAGGAAGATAATACTAATGTGGGACACAAACATAAAATCACTATTCAAAGAAGAGAATCAAATAATTTTAGGCTCCCTACCTTAACCGATGTTCCAATAACTTCATCCAATACCTGTGTTGGATTCCATTATGTTTAAAAGAACCTATATCATCCAGAAAATCCATCAATTTAATTAATTAAACAATTTAAACCATAATCCCAGAATGATATATTCTACATCATTCTCACTAGGCAGTCCAATGATGCTGAAACCATGAGAAATGTGGTGCAATATACTCTTGAAACACCATTGATCCTAAGAAAATGAAAATTAATAAAATTAATTCCCAAAATGATGTCCAATTTCTCCCAAAATCACAAAATAATCTTATAAAACTCACTAAGAAACATACCTTTCAGGAAATAGTGAATGGTGACTTAAATACAACCTCTTGGGACATCGTCTATGAGACACCCTAGAAACTGCCACCATGCATCCCAATTTTTCCATTCTCTAATAAAGTTTTTCTTTTTGAAACCCAAGAAACTAGATTACAATAAATAGAGTGAAGAAGAAGATAATGGGGAAATATATGTAACCTAAATCAATTCTACACCATGAAACACCTTAAAAAACAAGATCACAAGTGGGTGAATGGTGGAGAGGTTTCAAGACTCACCCGAATGTACATGACATTAGAGAGAGGAAACCTGAGGGATTTCAATTTAAAACCCCCATGGCATTTATTAAAAAAAATTGAATGTAGGTTTCATGCGTTGAACCTATGTTCTCTAAATGAATTTGTTTGTAGTATTCCCCTTCACACATCCACCCATTCACGACCAACATTCACCCCTAAAATTAATTCATTGTGTGAATGGAACTTCATGTCATGAATGACATGTTACTACTATTTTTTCCGCAACAAGACCCATGAACACTCTTTTATCCCCTCATAAATTTCTTCTTAACCTAATTATATAGTAATAGAGCCTTAACCCCCAAAAAAAATCTTTTTAGCGACGTTCAAGTGCATGGAATCCAATCCCAATCCCTCATTCACAAAAAAATCCCTCTCCAAAAGAAGAGTTGAAATTATCATAGGAATTTAAAACTGATAACAAAATTGGTCATTACAAACTCCCATATAATGTTTCATATCCTTGAGAAGATATTATATTCCTTAAACAATGATCTATGAACTACCATGATTATTATCCCAACATTAACACTATGTGTTTCACCTCCAAAATACCTAACATGCTTTCACTGTGCAACATTACACAAAGCTCTAACACACTATATTTTCTCAAAATGAATGGTTTGATCCCTAAACCATGTTAAACATATCCAAAATGACATTATCAATGTGGTTTCCATCTCAACACTTACATTCTCATGCTAAAAATTAGTCAGTCTTCATCGACATGCCTTATTTTCAAATTCTCAACCTCACTGACTAATGAATCACTAAATCACTCAAACATGATAAACTACTCCATGAGGCACCATGATATCATCCAAATATCCAAATCAAGGACCAAAAATGATTCATGAAGTCAAAAATATTGGATCGCCCCATGGATAATGTCAGAGACGATGGTTCACACCCCTAAAACACGTCATGAATCAAGGCTCACCTCATGAAACTTTTCATGAATCATTATGGCTCCCAAAAAAATCCTAACTGATAGCCCAATGCTTCCTCCCCTGGTTAGTTCCAAAAGATCACAACTAGTTTTTATGAACAAAAACATTATTACTAAATCTAATATATTTCTAAACTACATAGGCATTACCAAAATACGGATAAGTAGATACTCATTCTATCTTGATGAATATGGTTCCCCCACATCATGATACCATTACCAATTACCAATTTTCGATGATGGTTCTCCCCACCATTGTAATCACATATTGAATCCACAATTAAACTTGTCCAAACTATATACCCATCATCACATATCAAGTGGCCCAACCCATGAAAACATAAAAAACATACATCAAGTGATCTAGTCCCGAAACACATCAACATCACATCCAGTTACTCAAGATAATAGAAAACCCATGTGCATGCCCCAGGAGGCTCCCAAAAAGAATCTAGTTTGAGCCCACTATAAGAGACTCCCTAGAATAATTCATGAAAGGCCTACTGAACATGCCGGCCGACACCCGTTTCACTTTTTACAATCCATTGAATGTCCATCAAACCAATCTTACATAGGAACCAATTGCTTTATATAAATCCAACCAACACAACACACATAACCACTAACCTCCCTTGGCAATTTTCAAGAGAACCAAACACACAATATATGAATATATTTCATAAATATGTGTTAACACAACCAAAATAAATCCACGCAAACCTGTTTCCATGGGTATGAATGTTTCATTTTGAACAAACCATTCCCAAAAACTCTAATACATAGCAAAAAATTAACATGTTTTCCACAACATCCCTAGTATACTAGGGTTTTCATCAAAATCAAAATCACAAAAATCTTCATTCTAAACTCTCACTTTCTAAAACCAAATTCCATTTTGAAAATCCATTTTTAAATTTCTATTTCAAAAACCATATGAAATCCAATTTTGAAAACCATTTAAAAAGTTGTTTTCTTAAGATTATCTCAAATCTAAAATATCACAAGTCATTAATAAATCACCAAACACATAATCCATTTGTAATGAAATTATTGAAGACCATTTTCATGAAAACCAAATTCCACAACACAATTTTTCCTTTCAAAAATTGTGTTTTCTTAGTTTTACATAATCACAACAACTATTTTATTGTGGGTGATAAACTAGAACATCACAATCAGTCAACTAAACACCTCATATCCATATTAATCTAATAAAACCACAATATATATATAAGAAAATAATGTTTATATTGTTGGTATATTTAATTAATATGGATTCCAATGAGGCTTTAAGTGAACCAAAACCTTCCATTGGAATGTGATTTGTGTCCTAAGTATGCCAGTATCATGATGCATATACACCACAGTGGATCCCAGTTGAACCATTTGACTCGTCATGGGTCTCATCCTCCCCACATTGGGATTATCAATGAAATGTTATTGGAACCTAAAATTTACACCTTTTAAAACTACTTTTAATCGTTTATAACCCCTTAATTTAATTAAAATTTGGTTAATTCATTGATTAGTGCTACATTGGACAATCCTAGAATTTATTTGTTTACTTTATTTTAATGTGGAGTTTTAGTTTTTTATTGTGGATTTAAGTGAAGTATCAATACTTTGATTATGAATTCCGTGGGACCAATATATAAATTCATCTAATTATAAATTTTATTATCATTCATATATTTGAAATCAATTTGGATGAGTGAATGTTTTGAACAAATAAATTTAATTCGTTTTGAACTATGAAATTTAACAGTGAAACCATAATTGGAAATTAAATGTGATTTTTAAATGATGAAATTGAAATTAATTATGTTTTGGAAAATCTCCTTTCAACCATAAAATATAGTGTAAAATATAAATGAAAATGAATTTTATTTTTTAAATTCAATTAAAAATTATTCATAAAAAATACTTCACTAATGAAAATATATATTTGAAATATTATGTTTGGAATTTTAAAAAAATTTCACAGGGATAATCGGACGTTCCTTCCTACATATGATCTTCCATGAAACCTTCTTCTATGCGGCATCTGATCTCCGGATCCCATATTTCCATGATCCTTATGATTCCAACCTTCCGTGAATAAAAACCAAGGTATTACAGGATGGTCATGAACATTGTGTTAGATAGTTGACCACACATAATTATGGGATTGATACAGAACAATCTAGCACAAGGCATGTCAAATTGAGGGATATTGATCTGAGTTAGGGCTGGTAATGGATTAATCTACTGGGTCCACATCAATTGGAAGTTTATTTTGAACATGGTATATCCCTATAAATGTATTAGGGAGTCTGATCAAGGGTTGATTGTAAGACAGCAAGACCTGAATAACTGAAGCAAGGGACCATTTGAGCTTAAGATTTCATCTCAGGCTCGATTTCACATAACTCTTTGAGGATGATGACCTATGAATTATGCTGGCTCGATTGAAGACCATCATTCATATTATGAAGTAATGTTTTATTACTGTTAAAGTTTCAGATCATTTGTTGTTCAATTCCTATGTAAGTTTTCAAAAATAGATAGACCTTAATCACTCCAAATTCATAGGCTACGTGGTTGAATAGAGATGCACCCATGATTCTTGATATAATTTCTCAATGTGTTCTCCACTTTGAAACATTCCCATTAGTTCCATTACACCCCAATTGATGTCATGTACAAGATAATAAATTTCCTAATTCACTACAAAATTTTAGCCAAATTATCTCAAATGATCCATAGGGCCGCAACACCAGACTTCAACCAAATCTCCGCTACCATAGTACTGATCCCATGGCCATGAATAAAGTTGTTGCAACAGCCATGTCCATGAAACCTTCACAAGCTTAATCCATTTCAACCCTGACCGTGATCTCTCTGCATAAAAATTCAACATTCTAGCATGTACAGATCAAAGACTTGCACAACCCAAACAAGACTAGGCTCAAGCTCTAACTTTACTAATCTACCATTCTTTTAATGATTATTTTCATTTTTTTATAAATTTCCTTGAACAATTTTTTAGTTCATATTTCCGGATAAAGTAATAAATGATAAAGACAACTGATTAGATACCACTCCAATAAGCCCCATGATAAATGTCTCACTATGACATGTCAAAAAGCCCACACCTAACCAACCAATCACCCTAAAGCCCAAGCACCTGGATCCTACTTTATGAAGCCATCATCCAAAACTAGCCCAATTATATTTCACTAAGGACCATGAAACCCAATATGAGCACCGTCCTAACTCTAATATATATGCATCTTCCCATCTAGTAATTTCAATTCAAAAGATTTGGGTTTATTGTTAATTTGAACACAACCAGAATTCATCATCTTCCTAGGCTGCTCGAAGACCAAAATTAGTAACCTTTGGGAAGAAAGATTAGAATAGGTCAAATATATATGACCAGACCTGATTTAGATCTATCTTGCACCAAACATGTTTATCACTCAAACTCTTCACCCAAAACTTTTAGTTTCATAATGGATGAAAAATCCTCACACTACACTCAAATTCCACAAAAGTCGCAACACAGTGGTGCATGTCAACTCCAATTCTTCTTAAAGGAATACAAAATTAGATCATGGTATAATTGATAAAATATTATTTTATTTTATTACAGGAAGGGTTGGGAAGACTATATATAAAGGGATGTGTTGAGCGAGAAAATAATGCCCCCTTAATGGGATGACTGTTCTAATAATTCTTATGCTTATATGTTTAATTCTATAAATATGTTTTGTGAAAAACTATTTTATGCCACATTTATTCTAGTGTTTTAATATATTCCATAATTATGTAATTTTGATCTCTTAAATATATTATTATAGATAGAAAACTTGAGGGTTGGGTCTTGGGTTAGATTGTGCGGCACTCTAAATCTATGTTTTCAATTCATTATTTTATAATTATTTCCCATGATGTGTCAATAAAATCGAGAGAAGTAGAAAGATGTTAATCATCTTCTCATTTAGATGAACTAATGAATTTTCCAATATATCATCCTATTTTTCCATTATATTAGTATACAAATCATACAAGTGGTGTTGTAGGGACCGAGACATGAAAAAAACAATGAAGCGAGTTGACGATACATTGAGTGACTCAATTGAGTTAATTCACTTACACATTATTATGGGGAATGTGGGATTGATATTCACTAAGTGGGAATATTTTTTATGTTTAGTTCCAATATTCAGAAATAAAAAGTCAACTGAATAATGATATTGACACAATTATTAGATAAGAAAACTACATGATAATGCATGACCAGTGTCGTCAAACCCAGATCCAAACAATTTCACTCTAATAGAGGTTTTTGGTTTTTAAAATCAATTTTCATTTAAAAAAGGTATAATATCCAAAAAATCCATTCACCATCTCTTGTTTTCATGCATTTAAAAAATTTAAAACCAAAAGATAAATACATAAGTGTTTGTGGTAGTTAAGCTCCTAGTCCCGAATCCTTGTGTGGTGACCCCGTGGAGCCCCCAAGCTACATTCTATGTTTTAAAATTTCTGGTTATTGAGGTCACTAGAACATTTTTCTCACTAACTTGGAACCATTTTTTGCATGTAGAGTTGAGTTTTCACTATATAATAAAATTTTCAATTATTATATACCACTATAAAATAGTAATGTATTGTGCTCTAGACTCACCTTCACCCCATGAAGAAATAGTTTCTATATTTGTTAGATGGATATAGATTTCCATAAATGTAATATGTAGATGGCCATATAGATATATCATTGAGGATATCAAAGAGGAAATCAAACCATCATTACTAAAATCCATAACCCTAGAGATTACTGAGATCATGATGTGTTTCTTGGATTTATATCAATATTTAGTCAAGAAACACAAAGATCCCATCCCTCAAAGATTTAAAGAGAAAATCAATGAGGTTTAGGCCAAACACGATGATGCACTATCTACCCCACAAGTGAATTTATAACTCATTTAATTTTGGAAGAGATAATCTCATTGATACTCTGGTGGGAGATAACTCCGATTTAATATATTTTTATATTGACCAGGATGAATATGAACTCTCTCATGAGCTTTTATTCCATAATCTTATAGATTTTTCCATGTTACTACACCACTGGTTTATAAAAGAAGGAGGAATCAAACAATGAGATGTCAAGGAGGAGATGGATGAGGTTGGAATAAAATTTGAGGTATCCGGATGTAAATAATAGTTAGAAGATGAACTGTACATCATAATCAATCAATAATAACATGAGACCCCATTAAACATCCTTCTAGGCCCACTTTGTGTCTTATTTTACAATTATAATCCTATAGAAACAATGTACGTTAATATATCATGATACCTCCAGAAAAATAAGAAAGCTAAAAATATCCAAGGATAAAGTAGAAAGTTATGGCTCTTAACACACAAACTATATCAACCAATCAACTATTGATAGTCCAAATGTGGTCTAGTTGTAGAAAATTTATAATGTTACCACACATGGGAGGTTGAAAACCATGATTAATATCCTCTATTTTTCTTTTTAATTTCAATTATATATTTTATTTTTTAAAGTTGTTTTAATTATGAATGTTTTTATTATAGTAAATGAAAAGGAAAACAGTTTTGGAGCTGATTGGAAGACTATTAGAAGCCAAATAACTGGGGGAATCGGTTCTTCCCAATGTTATCCACATGAAAATGAATACAATCAACCAGGTTTTCTCTTTCCATTCTACCATATTATTTACTATCCTATAATAAAATCTTCTTGGAATATGCATGAAAATTGTAGAGGTGATATTGAGGATATAATAAATATTAAGTGTGAGAGAGGGGTGACTTAAAGATACATTTTATTATCTTTTTTCATTCAATTTTAATAATGTTTTAGTGAATCTGTTATTGAAATAAAAAATAGGAAATAAAAAATAACTTTAGTTAAAAAAATAGGAAAATAAGAAAACATAAAAAAATTATCTCTTTATATACGATTTAATAAAATATTTTTGTATAGTTTTTGGTGTGTTTATTGAAAATTTAATTGATCAGGATACTATCCTACATAATGATGATTACATGATAGATTTTTATGATTTCATGAATTAAAAAATTGAGATAATTTAACGATTTATAAGAGGAATAGAATTATATTTTAACCAATAATAGGTTTGAGATCTCGGAAAGGGAGTGTAAATGAAAATATCTTTATGGAATTTAATTATAACATGGGGTAATTTTATTTTTGAACATTATCCAAAATAAATGTACCCTATGAAAAATGAAACCTTATAGAGACAATAAAAAATAAAATGATTTTAGTCCTTTAAAAATTGAGAAAAATGAGAAATTGGGATCCCACAATGAATCTCGGATACATTAGGCACTAAGTGTATGGTTAATAAATTCCACACACACACACACACACACACACATATATATATATATATATATATATATATTCAATATGTTCTTTTTCACATTGCTTTACACTTTCATGGGTGATAAAATTCTAAAATAATAATAAAGATCCTAATTTCTATATATGATTTCATTCATATTAGTGGAAAAATGATCCTAGATATAGAAGGGTGCTATTAACATATAAAAAATATATTTTAGATTTATCAAGGAATTGTAAATTTTATATGAGGTTCAAATAACCTGTGGAAAAGTGATAATTGGATCAACATCATGACAAAATTCCAATTCCAAATAAGTATTATTTGTTTCACTCTAGAACTAAAATTGGAACCTGAATTAAAATGTGGAATTGATTGAATGTCACAAATGAGGAATGATATTTCTTAAAATAGGTAAATATGTGTTTTCATTAAATTTTATAGTATGTATTCATAATAACATAAGACCATATTTTTATTGATCTTTTCGAATAAATAAATTCATTGATAAGTATTGTATGGGAGTGAAATAGTTCAAATGTGGTAGAGGGATGAGAGATAAAAATATCTAAATTTTTATTCAATTTACCATTGTTTATAACTATATAATTTAATTGAAACTATGTTAATTTATTAATTTTCGCTACGTTGGAAAATTCTAGACTCTATTTGTTATATTTTTTAAAATTTTTATTTTTAGTGGATTATTCATTTTTCAAATTTATTGGAAGAATACATAAATTGAGTAAGAATTATCATTCAAAATTGTTTATTTCATAAATTTATAAATTTTATTGACATATATAATTTTGAAATTAATCTTGATATTTTGGATCAATAAATTTAATTTGTTTTAAAATATGATGTTTAATTGTGAAAACACAGTTTGGAATATTTTGTGATTTTAAGTGGATAATCTAAATCTAAATATGATTTGAAAAAATGGAATTTAATTTAAAATTTAGTTTAAATGGAAACATAATTTTAATTTAAATATAAGGATATAATTGAAATTAATTGCGACCAAAATTATAGTAAAAAATATATTTTTGAAATGTGGGTGGGAAATAAAAAATAATGGGAATGGGAAAAGTTGTTGTGACATATTTCTTCCATTGAAATATGAATTATTACATGAAGCCTTCATCCATGTGGAATTACATATTCTGAACTGTCCTTCCAAGATTCTGGTTGTGCCATCCTTCTGTGCCTAAAAACCAATCTATCCAAGGATGGAAATGAACCATCCATGAGAAGGCTGACTGTAGTAAAAAATGGGATTGAAACCGAAAAATATGTGTTAGAGCATGATGAATAGATTTTTATTGACTCGATTTGGTGTCAATGATGAAATGATATGTAAGATACAACCATGTTCGCATCGATATGATATTTAATTCTACGTTGGTATGTGCTGGTAAATGCATTTGAAATTCTAGAAAAGTGTTAATCATGATATATTGGTACTTGATGAATCAAAGAATGTATCCTCTTGAGCTTATGAATTCTTTTTATCCACTATTTACAAAAACCGATTGAGGATGGTGACTAATTAAATGTGTGGGATCAATAAAGGACCATCACATACATCCTGATAATGTTTCAACCAATAAATGCATTGAATAATATTTGGGTTTTAGACCTAAGATTCTGAAACCAATTTGAAGCTTTAATTGGGATGAACTGTGGAATTGAAGATCTTCATTCAATATTTTTTATATTTTCAAACCAGGTGTTCATGTGTGATGATGTTGATATGTTTTGACAAGACGATTCAACAAATAGTGTTGAATGATGAGTATAAAATCCATTGCAATGGTTGAGGACATTTAGAAATCAAATAATGGATTCCATATATCTAACATGTTACTATGTGTAGACCTACATGTGGTTTCCGATATAAGGAATGTGGTTTATTTTTCATTTACTATACAGCTGTTCAAAAATGGTGGGACCCTAATCTCCCCAAATGCACCAGTTGTGAGGTGGAAGAGAGAGAAAGACAATATAATCAATGCGATTCATCAAAGAGTTATCTATTATGCACTAATGACAATAAGAATTTCTTGTAGTGCCATTTTACCCTAATTGAAGTCAAGAGTTGCAAGATCAATCCATTTATTCAGTACATGATTATATAAAATGTATTTAAAATCATCCATGTGGCCATAACACTAGCCATTAACCAAATCCCCATGCCATAACACTCAGCCCATATCCAATAATAATGTCCCTTCACTATCCAAATCATGAGACCTACACAAGTCGGGTCCAATTCAACGTAGACTAAGCTCTATAGTGACCCAAAATTTTCACACATAGATATAAGATTTAAATTTATGAATACTTATTGCACAACATTACGATCAATTGGAAAGTCATCTTTGTCTAGTATCTTTGAAAACACGAAAACATATAAATCTGGTTCATCAAATATCTACATATTCTCCCACTTATTTATTCATAACATGAGCCATTATATGAAATATCATAGATAATACCATTTCAAAAACCCATGGAAAAGAAACATATGAAAATGGTGTGTTTATATGATCAATAATGGTAAAAAATAGAGATATCAATGATAACATAAGAAAAACTTATGAATAAGGGTATAAGAATATGATATCAACATTTAAAACCTATACCTTGCATATAAAAATCAAAATACTAGGTTATGGTGTATATCGTGTTTTTCAGAAGACATGAATCATAAGGGAATCACAGAACACGAATCATGAAAGATTAACATACGCATAAGACATCGGTTTGTGGCATACACATAAGTATAGAAAATCTATTTAGTGGTTAAGGATCATTCAAAAGAATATTCAAATGTAAAGAGATCACTCTATATAATATTATAGTATTAATGTTCTAGTCCCATGAAAACCATAGAGGATATAGTATCTTACTGAATAGGGTTTACTCCCCATTTTAGTTCTATTTATCTCATGAGATATAAATCATTACTCAGTGATTTATTGGCATATATAGGTCTCAATGACAACATAATGAAAATCATGAAAATATTTTTCAAAATATCATAAATAATTAATCATATTAGAACCCACAAAAAGAATTGGGTTTCCAAAATATTTCATCATAATATAACCCATGGAAAATAAATTGGGTTCGTAATCATTTCAACGTCTCCTCATAACATAACCCATGGAAGATAAATGAGTTTCTATAAACTTATTTTCATCATAAGAAAACATCTAGGGAAATAATAATGATTTTATATTTTGATAATATCCCCAATAAATCTTATGTAACACCAAACGATATCATCTTTGATAAAAAATGATTTTTAATAATCACTTGGAATAATTCTTAAGGAAAATAACCTTTCCATTTTGAAATATCTTCTTTAAAAAATGGTAAAATTAAAAAAGGAAAACTTTTATTCAAAAAAATACTTTTATACTTATAAAAGAAGTTTGAAAACAAATATTTCTCATGATTTTAGGAAAATATATTTATGTCATATAATTTAAAAAAACATTCCTTCCATATTTTTGTTAGAAAATTCACAAAAAACTCATTTGAAAAATGTCAAGAATATTTCATTCAAATCACTTTCTAAAAATACAATTATGGGTAGAACTCAATTTAATCAATAATAGGATAATAATAAAAACAATCATTAAATTAGTTTTTGAAAGCATGTATATGGAAAAAAATTGATTTTCCACCGAAGAGAGAAATAAAGATGAGTTTATATTAAAACATATTTTCATTTTTTTGATTATATAATTTGAGGAAAATTAAAGGAAAACGTTTATTACAAAGAAATTAACAAAGTAAAATTAAATAAATAAATTTTCATGGGTGTTATATCATGATATTTCCTTATCAGGAGCATAGTTATAACAATCCCGATAAAAAATGTGGTTGAGACCAAATACCCTTACACTGAGTTCACCTTGGTTCAAAATCACTCTAAAATCATATATAATAAATTTAAATTTATTTTTTGTCTATAAAATATTAATTTTCATACTTATAATATTAAATATTAACCATTTATAATATATCAAGGTCCCCTTTTAATAATAATTTCTTATTTAAATTTTAATTTTCATGTTTTTACAACTTCATTTATCATTAGTATTTCTGTTAAGTAGTTATAGTACATATAAATTTATCTTTTTTCCATCCCATAAATAATATAAATCATGAAATCAATATAATATATATTCATTATATACATCTTTGGATTCATTCATAAATTCTATATACATAAAAATTAATCACACAATTCATGGAGATAGAAGGAAATACATATGCATGAACGTTGTTTGCATTTTTCGACAGATTGAATGAAAGAGAGGTAAATGTTAATTCATCTTTCCAAGATCATTATTATATCATATATATTTTATATATTTATCAAATAAATCATTATTAACATCTATGTAAAATATAAATAAGAAATAAATCTTATCAGATTGTGTATGTGGTAGTCCATACGTACGCAAGAACAACGTCATCATTTCCCAATGGATTGGATGGTAAGTAGGTTAAATTGATATTATAATTCGATAAGAATATTTATGTTTTAACGTTCAAATATAAAAATTAAACCCACAATAATACCAATACATAAAAGTTGTTTATTAAAAATTAATTGTATATCTACACGGGGAAGGTAAGTCTTGTGTATGCATGATCGATAATTTCTCTTCTCATTTGATGGGAAACAGGGTGTATAATGATGAATTAATAATTATAATGAAATTTAAGAATATTTAGGATACTGAATTTATTATTTAATGATACATTTAATAGTATTATAATAGGTAAAGAAGATTATAAATAAATGTGATCAGTTCATGAAATTACCTCTTCTTAGAAACGAATCCTTTAAATCTCCTCTAAATGACTATTGGGTTGGTGTTTTTATAAGAAACACAAATTATAGTATTTAGAAAATTAATTTTATAATGGAAATATTTAGTGGTTTATTGGTCTATAAGACTCAAAGTGGTTTGAATAAATTTTGGAGGAGGTTCCGATTTATAATTGAGTTGAGGGGGAACTTTTGGAATTTCAAAAAACATAAAATTATAATAAATTCATTCTCAGGACAAACACTTCCAACTGCCCATGTATTATAAGATAATGTTGGATATGATTATAATACCATTAACAAATAGAATTTTGGAATATCTTTATTTCATATAAAACCATATCATTTTGATTATCCCTTAGTTATCCAATTTTATTTTTTACCATGGTAATTTATTTTTTAATATTAAAGGGTTGTAATGTTTTACTTATAAGGTGACAATTATCCCACAAATGCCCTATTTATGATATTTAAAACAATATAATATCCATATGGTATTATTTAAATGTTTTTATTTTATTTTTAAATAATTTAAAAATTTAATAATTTTTTAAAATATCATTATTGTCAATTTTGACACTATTCATTTAATTTAACTTTAAAAAACTATAAAATGGTGGAATTGATGTATAATGATTCCAAAACCCCAAAATATGTAATATTGATGTATAAAATTTATGGGTCGTATTAATCCTTCAAAATTATATTTTTAAAATCATTTATTATATTTTTTTAAATGGTTAAATAATACATTGGTGTTGTATAAGCATTTAAGGTCATTATATAATTACTAAAAACTAAATATAAATTTCCATCAAGAAATAAATTTTAATAATATCATTATATACAATTTTGTTAATCCATAACTTATTTTTTTCTAGTTTTGGTACATAAGAGATATATAACACAAAGAGAGTGAAATTTTATAACATTATTTTATTTAAATAATATATAAGTCATTTTCAAGGATATGTGTCCGTTAGATAACTCAATTTAAAACATAATATGATAAGGGTAGAATGAAATTCATACAATATAAACTACGATGAAAAATTATGGCCTTATCAATTATTTTTAATCTAAATTAACCTTAATTACCCATTACCATTGTTATAAATTTTACCATGGTCACATTTTATAATGAAAAAATAATAAATGGGAAATAATTACCAAATTTGAAACACCAGATTCTAAATATTTAATTCATTTTATCTAATTCAACACTTATAAATTTCCTAAATTAATTTTAATTTAAATTCACAAAATGTGATAATAAATAGTTTTTAGAGATATCCATTTTAAGCATAAAACTAGATTTATTATTATCACATTCCTAAAAAATTAATTATTGTATTTTTATAACAACTGATCAAGTAAATAATATATAAATATCATTAAAATCATTCAATAATAATTATTAATTTGATTTATTAATATAAAAATATATTTAATGCATAATGACATTTTTTCAGAAAAATATATCTTTTATCTTAATATAATTACTACTTTCAATTCTAAACATTTGATAACTAATGAATTCATTTTATAAATGTTTAGATTAAATATGTTTCATAATTAACTTATTAATATTCAAACTTCTCAATCTAATAACTATGTGATAACAGACATATAATAATTTAATAATTCTATGTCGTTTATCTAAACTCGATGTTGAGTGTTACAGAAGCTATTTTGTCAATGGAATTATTTAAGGAGAAATATTTCCTAAAACAATATATGGTTGTTACATTCAAGAACTCTTAAAATTAATTTTACCCATTAAATTCCATTACTCTAATAGAAAGAGAAGATGATACTTCAATCTCATCAAATCCTCAAGATCCCATATAGCTTCCTCAAATTGACTTTTTCACCGAAAATATTTGAACACATGAGTGAACTTGTTTTCTATCAATTGCTCACTAAAATATAGAATCTATATTAGTTTTTCTTTATAGTAATGATTATACACTTGAGGTATTACATCTATGTTCATTACATGTGAAGTATCAGATATGTACATTCTCAGGAGAGGTATATTGAACACATTATGTACTTGAGAGGGACAAAAGTTTTAATTCATAAGCTATTGTATCTATATGATTAGTAATTTAAAAGGAAAGATATTCCTAGGGATTATCTTACCTATATTTCCAAATATCATCACCCTCTTACAGATAATTATTTATAGGAATACCTTATCCTAATTTTCAAACTCTAGATCTTTTAAATGATTCAAAGCACTACTATTCTTTTCAACATTGATATAATCATTTGTGTTGTTCAATGCATATAACATTATCTACCATTTCCTGAACTATATCAGGTCTCAATAGCATTCATTCTCCAACTTCATTCCAGCATGTCAGATTTATACACTTTCATCCATGGAGATATTCACAAGGAGCCATCTGAATACTGTTGTTAAAGTTATTATTCTAAAAACATTCAAAACAATTAAGGTGATTATCGTAATAAACATTGAAATACATAAAGAAATCAGTCAACATGAAATATAATGTTTAACTGTTCCACTCTAATTTACCATTTGACTGAAGGTGATAAAATGTTATGAAACATAACTCTCTATCTATAGCCTACTGAATATTTCTCCAAAACATCTTGGTAAACCTTAGATAAAGATCAAATACAATTGATAGCGGTACACCATGAAATATGACCATTTTCGGAATGTATAACTAAGTAATATGATCATGATAAAAATATTCTCTAATGGTAATGAATTTTTCAGACATTTTGAGGTGATCGATTACAACCCAAATAATAGAATTCCCTTTAGTTATCTTGAATATTTTTATGAAACAATCCATGGTAATGTTTTTCTATTTCCATTCTGGTTTGGGTAATGGTTGTAATATCCCCATATACTCATGTATATTAGCGTTAACTTGATGACATAACAAATACAAAGAAACATACTCTAAATAACCCCTCTTCATGCCATCCCACTAGAAACACTCATTCAAATATATATTTTTTCTTCATAATTCCAGGATGAATAGAGAATGAAGAACTATGAGATTCATCAAACAACTCCTTCAAATTTAGTACTGAATGAACATATATGTGGTTACTAAACTTTATTATTCTATCATAATCTAGGTTTAGTTTGAGAAAATCTCTCACTTTCTTTTACATCTCTACATCTTCTTTATAATCCACATTAATCAATACATAAACATATTATTGAACACTCATATGAGAAAGATAATATTTCTAGTCTTTATTTAATATTTCTAACTCTATATTTTTAAAATCAATAAAAATTTGAACTTTGGTGATCCTAATAATAGGTAAGATTGAAATATCCTTTATAATCATAGAATCTTCCACCTATCTCTATTTTCTAGTGTGGTAATGTATTGAGCAGTCATAATCTTTAACCAGATTCAACCATCTTCATCGATATATGTTTAACTCTTTTTGGCTGAAAATACAATTTAAAAATTTTTGGTCATTATATTTGTCACACATTTATCCATAGAGATAATCCCTCTATATCATTAATGAAATAATTACAACAACTAACTCCAATTCATGAGATGGGTTATTTTGATCATAGAAAATAAATTTTTATGTGGTTTAAGATATAACTATAGCATTTTGCAAGAGGATGAATCCCAATTCCTTTTTTGATTCATTACTATAGATTAAAAACCCTTATCCACTACAAGGTATTGTAGGAATTGGTGAGATGACTAGACTTCTCATTAGTTTCATTAAAAATTACTACATCAATCTATCCAAATAAACTTGACTCCCTTCTGATCTAAAATGTTGATTAGATTCGATATCCATGAAAAAATCCCCCAAAATAATTCATAATATTCACCCAAACTAAGAAAACTATGGATTTTAGTTATAGTAGTTAGTTTGGGACAGAGTTCAACAACTTTTACTTTTAAGGTTCAAATGATATACCTTGAAATGAAATTATATGACCTAGGAATGAGACATTTCGTAGAGAAAATTAATAGTTATTAAATTTTCATAAATATTTCCATTCATAAGGGTTATTAGCCCATTTCTCAAATTATCATTATTTTATTCCTTTCAATTTGAATATATAGGAATATTATATATAAATATTATGACAAACTAATCTATGTAATATCTGAAGACTCAATTCAATAAATACATGAAGATAGACGGAGAATTAGCCAGATCAAAAGGCATCACTATAAATTCATTGTTTCTATAACTTCTATGGAATGATTTCTTTGGTATATTATTCTTCTTGTACCTTAACTGATGATATCTATAATGAATAAAGATTTCGGAAAAGTATTGATCTCCTTGTATTTGATAAAAAAATAATTAATACCAGGTAAAAGTTACTTTTTATTGATATTGATTTCGGTAACCACTCAATAATTAATGCAAATCCATGTTAATATATATTTCTTTTTGAAAAATAAAATAGGTGCACACCAAGTTTATTCACATGGATGAATAAATGCCTTTTCATGATTCCCTTGTAAATTCTTCTTTAATTATTTCAACTCAATCAGGTCCATTCTAAATAAAGTCTTCTAAATATCTGTAGCACTAGTTATGCGTTCTATTGAAAACCAAACATCATGATTTGGTGGAAGACTAGAAAACTCTTTTTAAAAGACTTCAATAAACTCCAACAGAATAAGAAAATTTTGAAATTGATCTTCTCCCCAACTATCTATGATATACAACACTTTTAAAGAGGAATCAAGACCCATACTATGGATGTAACTTCCATAGGAGGATTATTTTCATCATTAAACATATAGGAGATAAAAGGTTGGTTAGAAATTTAAAATTTAACTTAATTTCTTAAGATATTTATGTGGGATTTATATATATAAATACAACCAATTACAAAAATAACATCAAATTCAACTTGAGGAATAATGAAATGATTTTTCAGAAACACATTACCAAAAACTTCAACCAAAGAAGAATCATAAACGTGGGATGTTATCATTATACCATTAGGGTGTTTTACTGATAAATCAATATCTAATTGATGGGTTGGTTGTTTTATACCCATAAAAATATCTTCAGATATAGAAGAGTGTCTAGATATAAAATAATACATTGTATGTTCTAGAGTGGATGGCCAGTGTACCATTCACGATTCCATTATTGTACCCATCATCAAAAATAGTGATCTCATGATATTTCACTTTATCTATACATTTAATAGGTTGTTGATGTAAATAATCATCATCAAAATTTATATTTGAGAACTATTTATCATAAAGCCAATACTCCTTGCATTTAAAACAAATGAGTGTTGGTAGTGTATTTTGATGAGATTTCTCTCTATTTGCAAGATTATTTAACTTATTCCCATAACATTGTCATTATATTTCCCAATTATATTCCATTAATCACTGGAAACATTCATGAATTCCCTTACAAAATCTTCCCCCATGTTTCCTTCATCATTTTGATCAGAACAGAAATATCATCTTCATCTCTATAATTTTTTTAAAAATATTATTTGAATTTAATTTTTATTTTCTTATAAAAACAATGACATTAATGGGTTACTACAATCCACATCTCCACCATGATAACATAATTAATGATTTAATCAAAGCTACCAATGTCTCTTATGGATATTTCCCGTCAGATACTTTGTTTTAAGACACTAATGAATTGATCAACATTACATTCGGGTTGGATGATAATACCAGAAGTGTCCCTTGCAAGTCTTGTGAAATTTTAACAAGAAGTTACAATATATTTACCTTACGTATAATTTAACATATGGAATTATATCTCCATTTTTACAAAGAATATATGGAATGTAAATGTTGAAAATATTTTTTTAAATTTGTCTCACTCTATATACATAGTTTCTTCTTATTATCTCATGTTATTGATAAGACTCTACCCTTGATCTACATCTCAATCCCAATGATAAATATTCTAAATTACTATCTAATGTTCCAATAATTGGAGAATGGTAAATATATTTTCAGTGGTGTTGATCCATATCTACATGACTAGTGGATCAGTGGACCCACTTAAATATGGTTGCCATTTCATCATGAAGGACTCAATAGAAATTTTTTGCCTCCCTTTCTCATTTAGAATATAAATGCAATTCATATCTTTAAAATCTTGTGTGTGTGTGTGTGTGTGTCTAAAAATAATATTTTACATCATATCTCTCATAACAATCAGTTTATCGAGAGGAGAATCATTGTGTTGTCAATCCAATTACACATTAACATGATTTGTTCTGGACCCTGCCATTGACTAAAACCAAATATAATAGTGTGAGGAATAATAATCCTTGTGGGAAAACACATAATAATGAAAATTAATTTATAGGGTTTTTATACTGTGACACATTATTCTATAATAACTTATATTTAACCTATGTCACACATGATCATTAACAAAACATTAGGATTATATCTTATACTTAGACTTTTCCATAGGGTTCTTACTAAAGTTTTCTCATCAAATTATAAAAAGGTTAATTAAACTTTTATTTCATTCTATCTATAGTGATCCAAACTTTTGATAAATAGATATTTCATTTTAATAGATAAATATTCATTGCATAACATTTCTATTCTTGCTAGAATCAAATAGATCTAGCATATTAGGAAACTTCAAAACATAAAAAACTTCTTCATAAAATATCTACATAGCCTCCCACTTATTTCATCTTAAATAGAACCCTTCATAGAAATATCATAAATAATATATTTGATCATAACATGGGAAAATTAATCATAATAAAACGATCCTTATAGATGCTTAATAGGGTAAACATGAGAGCTATCAATCATCACATATGCATAACTTGAGCATAAGGGTATAAGAACATGATATCAACATTTAAAACCATATATTTAATATAAATGTATAAAATAATAGGTCATGACATAAAATTGGCAATTAATAATACATGAATCACAAGGGAATCAATGGACATGAATTTTGAATGATTAACATAATCATAAGTCATTGATTTCTGGTATACACATAATAATAAAAAATCAATTATTTTTTAGTCATGGATCACAACAAAGGTTATCATAGTGGATTTATTTCCCACCCCAAAAAATCAAAGTATTCAAGGTGCACTCCCAAACATATCATTCTGGACATGGTCCCTTATTTAATCAGGTTCACTCCTCATTTCAGTCTTATTTACCTCATAAGATATAAATATTTACCCAATTCATTGGAGAGATATATAGGTGTCAACCATAATATAATGTAAATCATACATATTTGTGCCAAAATTTCATAAAGAATTCTTCATATTGGGACCCATGAAATGAAATGGATTTTATAAACATTTTATCATAACATAATTTAGGGAAACAAATATGTGTCATACAAATTTAATCACTTACTCATACATAACCCATGGAAAGGAAATTAGTTTTCATAAACATATTTTCAACATAAACATTAAACATATAAATAATGAATAAGGTTGATATACTTGGATTATATATCCAATTAAGCTTAAGTGTCATTAAAGGATGTCATCATAGTTGGAAAATGATTATTAAAGATCATTTGGTATAAATCATTATGAATATAACCTTTCCATTTTGAAATCACATGTTTAAATAAACTCATCAATTATATAGGAAAATGTTTTCTTTTAAAATAACATTTTAAAATTTTAATGGATGTTTAAAATAAATGATTTTTCATGCTGGTGGAAAAATATGTTCATACCGTATAAATTAAAAAATATTCCTTCAATATTTTTTTTGGAAAAGATACAAAGTACCTCGTTTAGAAAATAATAAAAAAACTCATTTAAAACCATTTTTTAATAAGTAATACAAGGTTAAAAATTATATTACAAAATCATTGTATAATATTAATAAACATCTTAAATTTTTTAAACATGGATATGAAAGAAAAATAATTTTTTATCGATGATTTAAATGAATTTGATTTTCTATAAAAACAATTTTCCATTTTTTTGAAGGAATAATCCGATTAAAATGAAAGGAAAATTTATATTTTCAATAAATATATATATTAATATAAAATACATTCGTTTTATTTAGTTTTATACCTTAATATTTCATCATGAGCGGCACAGTCATAATCAATCCCAACAAACAATGAGATTATGACATGAAACCCTTAAATCTAGTTTTCATTGCATTGAAAGGACTATATAATCATTTATAATAAATATAAATTTTTTATAATTCAATACTAGAGTCATACTTATACAAATAATATCATATATTATCACTTTATAATATTTCATCACCCAATTTTATCAACAATTCCTTATTAAAATTGTTATTTTTGGGGGTTTACTATTTTGATTATCATGAGTATTTTTCTTCAGCAGTTCTAGTACATTAACATTTATCTTGGATCGATAATATAAAAAATATAAATCATCATATAATCATCATATATATTCCTTAAATATGTATATATATTCATCAATAAATGTAAGATATATAAAAATGAATTCCCTCGTTAATAGAGATGGTAGACTGTATGCATGCATGAATAATGTTTTCATTTCTCAATGGATGGAAGAAACAAAAATAAACATCAAAATACCTTTAAAAGATCATTATTATATAATATATTTCATATTTATTAATGAAATTCATCCTTATTACCATCCAGGAAACATATAAATGAAAAACAAATCACATCACTTCATGGAGGTGGTAGTCCACATTTACATACGAACGACATTATCCTTTTCAAAAGGATTGTATGGAAAGTAGGTACATGTGATGTTATAATTATAGATGTATAATTATTTTATAAATATAATATAAATGTATTAAATCTATCTCAACTGTAACATCCCATCCTGGCTCACCATCGAACCAGTGGCTGGACCGGTGGGTCACATGGCCTCAAGCGCTTCTCCCCGTACGCCAGAGGCTACTGAATAATAGTGAGGGTTTCGGGAGGTGATAGTGGGGAGAATATACCCTCATATCAGAGTAATACATTGGTATTATCAGAGTAATTAGTATTCAATAGTGGAATAAGTAAGTAGTTGAAAGACAACAATGATAGACAGGTAATAATATCCATTTTATAGAAGGCAACAACACCAGTTTACAATTCATTCATGTACTGATGATGATATTGTTATGAAATTAGTAAACAATACAACATGATTTACAAACAATACAAAAAGAAAAGAAAAAAAATGCTGATTGAAATCCCCTTAGCATCCCAAGCTCCTTCTTGGTCCTTTTCTCCTAACTCCTTAGGTAAAAATAACACAACACACAACCTAGGTCCTACAAGCAAGAAGGTATACTCCGGTACCCCAGTGCAATGGCCACCCGAATAGTGTGTGAGATATAAATCTCAGTTGCCCGGCACCACCGGTGTCTAACCCAATCCAGACAGTGTATAATAATTAAAGGGTGAGCAGGTATGGAGAAGTATGTAAACATAATTTCATAAGTCAACAACACCCGTCCAGGTTCCCAAGGGACACCTGACGGTTATACCTGCTTTGGCTCGATGCCGGTAAAGTAACCTAATCATGTCACCATATTCATATATATAGAATAATTTAAATCATAGGTGGCATAGGGTAAGAATTCCTCCCACCCATTAATCGTGATTAGCCGGAATGAGGTAAGAATGCCTCTCGTTCCTATAGGTCAACTGGAAAGGGGTATGAATGACTCCCTTTTATCACATTAATTCTACTGGCATGGGGTATTACAGCCTCCCATACAGACATGTAATCATCAAAAGTAATCAACTGGAAAGGGTTAATAATGCCACTCATCCATACACGTATATAAATCACATCAGGTGTGGGGTAGACATGCCTCCCACCCATACTCAAAATAAGCTAGCATGGGGTATGAATGCCTCCCATCCATAATCATACAAAGTAAATGGAATGGGGTATGAATTCCTCCCATACATAACCATACACATTCATTATCATAATTATATTACAATGCATAAGGCAGTACCTCTTATTCATTTCAAGTAATTATTCAACCATCAAAATCAATCATTCATTATGTGGCATTAGCATGTGTGTACTCACAATACAACATGTCTATAATATAATGCTTATGGCATTACTTCACAAGCATTCAAATAATCACATCACATACACATAAGAGAACACATTCAAATTCATACTTAAGGAAACCCATAATAATTATCTATAACAAGATATTTTCATATTCATTTTACTTCATAAGCCATGCTCATTACGTTATCCCAAGGCGTGGTCGGACCACCATATAGTATGTTAATTTCTAGGTTAAACGTTTCATCTAAAATGATATATTTATCATTCCTTAACCCTTTGTTACATTATAGAGGTAACTTGTCATTTAGGTCATCCCACTAAGGTTACCATCTCACTCAATTTGCCTAACATGGCAACAGACCCAAACACACGTATCACAACATTTTCATTCCCTTTGTCTCAACAAAGCATGTTCACATACAAGGCATAAAAAGGCACCCCCAAAATTATTCAGGCAAGAATAAAAATTATATCACTACTTTTTATCTTGAAGGTACTACACATCTGATTGAGGGGTTTTATTATTAAATCATTAGTTTAGTGATCAAGAAACATCTATTACCTTATTCCTCAAATTCACACAATTTGCACAGAAGCATTCAATCAGAGATAACTTGCATAATTAAAATGCTAAGGCAGTGGAATATTAAACTCACATTCACATTACTTAGATTAAAGGGCAAGGAAAGGCACCCTACATCAAGGTGGATCCGTCAATCTACTCTGGATCTTGGTGCTTTATAACTAAGAGCCGATGTTGCTCCCCCACTGAGCATATGAACCTTCACACACATGCAATGACACCTAGCCCCAATACACACACCCTGCATGGCCATGTGCATGCGCAAGAGGATCCTAACATGCGCGCTTATACACATATGTCCATCTACACTCACCTGCATATGCACTTTTTATATACGTAATGGGGACAACTAGCCCCGTACATTTATATTCGCTGCCATTCTCAATATACGCATACACGGGGAACACACATACATATAAATACGTAGCTTTGCCTACACAGGTGAGTCTTCTATGCTCTGGAAACTCGAAACGAAGCCAAAACCTTCAATGCACTATCAAACAAGCACGAAAAACATTAAGACACATAATGAGATCAATTTAGGCAAGGAAAACCAACCAGAAATAATAAACCCTTACCTCGAGTGTTGGAGACTAACCAAAATGAAGGGGAACCCACTCCACGAGCTTAATGCACCACCAACATCAAGCTGGGGGCTCGTAAACATCAAAGCCCCAAATTCAATCAGTGCTAAATAAGGAGAAAGGTGAAATCCCCACCCGAAACCAATCCTGTTATCCGAAACCACCCGAACCGCTTTGCCTTCAGCGGCAGTTTCTGGAACATGCACCAAGGAGCCGCAACAGACCTTCCTCATAACCTAGAATCAAAGGAAAACCACAAAACGCATCACCCTAATCCCTAGGGCGTTCAGCCGATTCTCACTGGGCGACGCATAGGTCAAAAAAAGCCAAGAAAATATAGGAGGAGATAGAGGGGAGGTTACCGTAGAGATTCGACAAAGAAATGGCCGGAAATCGGAGGGTGGAGATCGATTGAGAGGAGGCTGAGAGAGGGGCGTCGCACAGCTCACAGGGGAGAGCCCTTGGCATCGTGCAGGTCTGGCGAGAGAGGAAGTAAGGGAGAGTTAGTCTAGGTTTTATGTTTTTATATTATTTTATTTTAAAATTATACAATTCCTTTAAACAGACCGACATGCATGGTATGATCTACACGGTTTGCTAAATCATGCGAAAACCGTGCGACACCCTCTACCTATGAGAGGTCCCTTGCACGGGCTAGGCGCACAGTTTGGGAAACCGTGTGTAGCCCATGCTCAATCCACTACCCCCTTTAAATAAGGTCGCATGGTTTGGGACACATGGATAGGGAAACTATGCGCCAAACGTGCACCCTCTACAGCTCTTTAAAAACATGGGTCCGACATTTCTGAAACCTCTCAGGACACCCGAGAAACTTAACGAGCCTTCACCCACATCCAAAAACATTAAAAGGAAGGGTTCCAACCTTAAGAACATTGTTCCAAATCCTGGTCTTCAAAACGACCGGTTCAGCAAACTAAATGTTCAAAATCCTTCGGATTTTAGTCCAGTTCAAAAAGCGGCTCATTACACCAATAACCATACATTAAATATAGTGATGAAAAATTAATTTCTCTCTACATAAAGATGGTAATATTTACACATTCATGAGTGATACATTCATTTATTGTTTGATGAGAAATATGTTGTATAATAGATTTTTAATAATCATAATAAAATTTTAAAATATTTATTATATTTAATTTATTATTATATAATATATACCATTTATTTAGAAGAGGTAAATAAGAGTAGAAAAGAATCCAATCGATTAAGGTGATTACCACTTATTCAAAGCAAGTCATTGTGGTCTCCTCTAAATGGATCTAAGGATGGTCTTTTTGAATGAAATAAATTCTCAAAAGCATCTATAGATATTTATGATGTAAATTGGTAGAGTTTAGTTGATTAAGAAAGATCAATGTGGTGTGAAGAACTAATGGAGAAGGTTGTCTTTTATAATTGAGGTGAAGGGGAATTTTGGAATTTCTCAAATCGTTAAATTATAATAAATTCATTCTCAATAAAAATGAATCCAAATAGCCATTTTTTAGAAGATAAGGTTGGATAGGTTTTTAATATGAACAAAAAGTAGAATATAAAAATTTTTTTGTTCCATTTTAAACCTTTTCATTTTGATTAACCCTTAGTTAACAGACATTAATTTTAACTATGGTAAAAAAAATTAATAATAAGGGGTTGCATTTTTTACATATTAGGTGAAAATTGGACTATAAATGGCCATTTAATGAATTTTTTGAGCATATAATATCCATATTATCGAATTTAAATAATTTTAATAATTTTAAATATTTTATTAAATTGTTATTTTGTTAAAATTGAATTATTATAGATTTTGAAACTAATAATTTAATATAACATTAAATACACTGAGACAAAGGGGAAAATGAAATATAATGATTTTAAACCATTATAATATATAATATATATCGATAAAATCATGGGTCATGTAAAACAATTCAAATTATATAACTTTTATTATTATTAAAATTATTTTAATATTAAATGGAGAAATATTGTACTGGTGTTGCAAAATAAATTAGTGCCATTATATAATTAAAAAAACTAAATATAATTTATTACCATGAAAATAATTTTTTATGCTCAAAATTGACACTTACATTCATTTATAACTTTCTTTTTCTCCATGTGGACTCATAAGATATATTAAGAAAAAAGAGAATGACATTTTGGAACTTTCTTTGATTTAAATAATATATAAGTCATTTTCAAGGATAATTTTCCATTAAAAAATAATTTGAACATATGGTGTCTCAAGTTGAATTAAATTCATCCAATAAGAGTGAGGATGTATAATTAAGGCCTTATCACTTATTCGTAATCAAGATTAACCCAATTTTCCATTTTCTGATGTGACAAATTTTACCATGGTCACTATTCATATTGAAAAAAACTATCATAATCACCATATTTTAACAAAATTATTATAAATATAAAATTAAATTTATAAATTCAACACTTCTAAATAGAATAAATTAATTTTAAGGTAATTTCGTAGATTACAAGAAAAATTATTCTTCCAAAAACTAAATTTTTGAACACGAAAATGGATTTATTTTTATCCTATGTCTCGAAAAATATTTTTTTAATATTTAATAAAATTTATCTATTAAATAGTATAACAATTTTTTTAAAATAATTCACCAATAATTTTTAATTTAATTTATTAATATTTAAATACATTTCACCCAATTTTCTTATTCAGAAAAAAATCAACTTTATTTTTAATGATTATTTATTTTTATTTCAAATCATTTGATAACTAATGAATTAATTATATAATTGTGTAGACCATATATTTTTAATAATTTATTGATGACTATTTATACAAACCATTCCGTAATCTATGCGACAATGAACACATAATACTTTAATATTGTTACGTTGTTTGTCTATAATCGGTGTTGTGCATAACATAAGCTATCATAGAAATCAAATTATTTTAAGATAAATATTTCATAAAAAACATCACGGTGTTATATGATACATATCTAACACTAATTTTTCTACTATCATATGAAAAACCACGGTCCAAAAAACCCATATTGTACCAGACTCTAGCTCTACACACATCAAACAACCATTCTTTTGAAGACACTTATCATTTTGAATAAAATGTATTTAAATAATTTTTAATTCTAATTTTTGTGGTAAATATTTAATAATGTCTAAAACTAATAAATGACCCCTCCAAACATCCATATGATCTATGTCTTGAGATGACTAGTCAAAAAACCAATGGATGACCAACCAAGCTCACCATGAATGATCAACAGACTCCGGCATTTTGAAGCACACTTCTAAAAATAGGCCAAACCTATTTCACCAAGGTCCATGACACCCAATTTGAGAACCATCCATAATATATTTCATATGAATATTTTTTTTCAGGAAAATGAAAATTTAGGATCTCCATGTCTACTATGAATTCAAGTACCATAAAAGTCCCCCTTTTCCCAGGTCGCTTTGAGACAAAATAGTGACGTCTATTCCCAATGTTTGGACCAAGAAAAAAAGTAATGCCTAAACAGTGATTTTGATCCATTATCAATCCAAAATGTATATCAATAAAACTCATCATGTTATATTTTTAGTAATATAATTGATGTTAAATCCCCATGAAACTATCAAATTCCACTAAATTCATGACACATTAGAGCTCATCAACTATAATTCTTCTCGAAGGTGTATAAAATGCGATAATGGGATAATTGATACCGAGTTTTTTTTATTTTATTTTTATGGGGACTAGTTAAATTGTATAAAATGGATTGGATGGGTTGGAATGTGACTCCCCCTTCAGGGAAAGTCTATTCTAAATTTTATTCTATTTATATTTTCTATTATGTTATTATGAATAGTGAAAGTCTATTTGTTCCTCATTTAAATTATTTTTTATGATCTTTCATCATTCCATAATAATGATATCCTAACTAAATGGTTTTGGAGAACAAAATCAAGTGTTATGCACCCAATAGATATTTCACAGACACTCTAAATCCCAATTTTCAATTCACTAATTTTTAATTCTTTCCCTTGATATAACGCTAAAATGATGAAAAGTAAATAGATGTTAATCATCTGATATTTCTTATGAATTGATCCACTACCACATCTATCAAACCTTTTCCCCATATATTCTCTTTGATTACAAAAAATACATGTGGAGTTTTACTTAATATGAGATAAATTACATATGATACAGCTAAATAAATGGTTACTAAGTGCCTTAGTTGATAAAATTAACTTCCTATTCATTATAGAGGAGGAGTGATATATATGTACTATAGGAATTCTTTTGTCTTTTTATTTTCACAATTAAAATAGAAAGGGTAAAATTATAAATTATATTGAATTTATATTTGTATAAGAACACTGCTAGATAATGAAGCACCTGTTTGATCAAACTATGATACAGCTATATTATATCTAATTTTTGTGTTTTCCATTTTAATTATTTTTTCATTTAATAAGTGTAATAAAACCGAAAACTTAAAAATCATCTCATATATTCATGATTTTGAAGTATTTAAATATAAATACTTAGAAGGTATTGATATAGTGAAGCTCATAAACCAACCACTTTGAGAGACAACACTTGGTAGCTACTAGTCTGTATTCTGGGTTTTACAAATTCTACTGGTTGAAGGACCTACAATAAGATAACCATAAAAAACAAAAAAATAACACAACCTAGAGTGACTAAACCCAAAACAAGACATCACATGGAACCATGGGATTGAACAATTTTCATAGTTGATAAGAATGCACTCGATAAACCTCCCAAGTCCCAAAAAACATACTCTACCTATAACTACACTATCCCATCCCAAGAAACACTTTGATACCATTTTTTTATTCCTTGGCCAAGGATGCCAGAATGTCACATGAGCGGGGATACTAAAAGGCCTAAATAACATATCACTATACAATATAGGCTTAACACTAGTGACTATGTCCTAAAATAGTCATATGGTGATTATTCCCTCTAAAATAAAGAATAATGGTCATGCCCAAATCTAACAAAAATTTAGGTTGACCAATATGTATAAAGGACATCCAAAAAACCTATAAAAATAAAACCTAGATCTCATTGGGACCATATAGCCTAGAATAGATAGAAATAAAATAGTAAATATGATTTTTCAAAACATCATTGAGTACCAGCAATTAAATATGAAATATCATGAATCATATATAAACAAAATGGAATAATTGACATGTATACATCTTGAACATAAAAAAAAAATTTCATGACCTCTAATCAGATACCTTTCAAACCTAAATATTACTTGACCCTCATAACCTACCAGATCTATACTACATTTCTTGAATTAGGAAATACCACTATCTTGATAGAAACCAGGAGAGCCTACAAACAAACATAGAAACCCATTCCTTGTATTCTGGTAGGTGATGAGTCCAAAAACCCTTTATGTATCCCAATTACTAAAAAATATAGAATGATAATATGATCAAGTGGATGTGAATGAAATAAATACAAAAAGAGTGAAAGCATGTCTGTGAAATACACCCAATAAGAAAAAAAAAAATTCAAATTATCAGAGAATACAAGTCATCCTATACAAACTGTGCCATAATAAAACCTAACCCTAAATGATTTAGCTCCAATATAGATGGAAAATGTCACCTTGAATCATAACCTGAAACTGAACCTAAAGATGCGAGGAAGGGTTCCAACAAACAAAATGTCCAAACTACAAAGGAAGTCTCAAGGTGGGGCATCATCCAAACCTTAACCCACTATACAACGAAATGGGGTACAATAATGCATATGTAATCCTCAACCCAAGAAGGATTCTTGTATCCTATGCATCATTTTAGTCCATTGAACAACCCCTAGGATCATTCTAGAACCATTAAAACTAATATATATTCCACAAGAACACCAAATCATCACTATAGGGTTTTTGGAGGTCACATAAAGAACACCATACCATCTGTACATGCTCAGAGAAGTCACAAGTAAGAATATAAAACCTTCCCTATAGATGTTGTTTAGGTCTATCTATAAAACCAACTCATAAATATTGACTATGGGGAGGTCCGTAGATCAGATGGACCATCCACATAGACTCGAGGGAGGTCACATCAATCACACAGACCCATCCCCATAGACACTAGTTTGGTCCACTAATCACATTTATCAACCCCCATAGACATTGTAGATGTCACATCAAGAACACATATGAATTATTAAATAGGGAATGAGACCCATGTTACCCAAAATCAACTCACCAACAGGGAACTAGTACCTCAGGACTTCCTCCCACATCATGAACAAAACACAACAAGTACTACATCTTTCAAAAAAACACTAAAACAAGTTTTAGCTAATCCACTATAATTTTATTTGAAAATTGAGTCAAAACATCTATTTCAATGATCTAAAAATTACATCAAAAGTTTCTTTAAACATTCTAGGACCTTGGATAAAGTCTAAAAATGATTCAAAACCTTTTTCTAAATTCCATTTTTTAATATTTTTCAAATAACCTATTTTATCTAGAATTCAATTTTTATCCAAAACCCCCTTTTAAAATAGCTTTTAAAAAGGAAATCTATTTTTCATTAAAAAAACATGTGCCACCAAAAAATTCATAACAAGGTCCACCGATTCATGTTCAAATGTGGAACCACCATAAAAGTTTTTAGATATATATTTGATCCATTTTCACAGTTAGGCTAATCCAGGTTCATGCAAACCTTATGGGGAAAGAGACACAAGATAAGAACAATTTAAGAAGATAACAGTAAGGAGGTAAAAAACATAAAATCACTAATTGAACAATTGAATTAAATAATTAAAGGCCTATACCTCAACAGATGTTTTTAAAACTATTCCAAATCCCATATGATCATACTTCAAGTACACTATCACATGTCTCTTTTATAAAATAAATGAAATTAATAAATTAAAAATATTAAATCCAAACCCCAAAATGGAATAACCAACAATAAACATACCTTGTACTCCAATGTCACTTAACTACAATTGATAAGGTGGGGTCCACTTCCAATACACACTAAAACCTAGGAATGAGAAAATCACTAAAAATAAAACCTTAAATAAGGGAAAATTTGACCCAAACCACAAAATGCCTATGAAAAATCCTTACAAATCATACCTTCTGAAAAATGGTGAATGATTAATTTAATACATCCTCTTAGATATCCACTAAATGTTGAATAAGAAATCCTCATCATGCATGATTATTTCAACATGCTCCAGTGAAATAATTCTTTCTAAAACCCCAATTGGTGAACTAAAATCAATTAAAAGAAAGAGGAAGCAGAAAAGGGATAAATGTGGACAAACGAGTATCAAATTTTCATGATGAAAAAACTCAAAATAAAATCATTTCATTGGTAATAAGGGTTGATAAGGTTTCAACCTCCTCATATGTTAGTGACGTACATGATAAGACACCTGATGGTGTTTTATTTTAGAAACTCCACTGACTTAAAATAACTATTTCATGTTTCATGATGTGTACCTATGTTTGCACCCTGAATTTTTTGGTAGTTAGACCCTTCACTCGACCCCACATTCATGGCATACATTCATCCACTAAAAGGAATTCATTACTTGAATGACTATTCATACCATGAGTGACCCTAAACTGCTATTTTTCAATAAAGCAACTTTGACCACTCCTTCGAACCATCTCTGACATCCTACCTTACCCTTGACACACAAACTGAGCCTTAAAACCTGAAAAAAAGTTAAATATGTTCATATACTAAAAAACCTATATTTAGAACCTATTCACAAAATGATCATTCCACCAAATGAATGGATGAAATTCCCTTCATTATATTCAACCCTAAATGACAAGGGTCATTACAGTAGGATATATTTATATAGGTTTTACACCTATACAAGGTTCTAATAAGCATTATATTATATATATATATATATATATATACTTTACATCCTAATTCATGTAGGTGTTATATAATGTGATGCTAAAATAGACAATTTCGAGTAATATTTATCCCAAACAGATAAATGGCCAATCAAAGAGGATGATCATGATACTTAAGGATATTATGTGAGATTATTTGTTGTGTAACACACCAAAATTTTAAATATGAACTCCATATTTTATAATGTCTATGATATGCAACACCAAGCATACAATGTAATATAACTTCCTCATACTTTATGATATATTTATATTTAGATAAATTCATCATTTCCAATATAATATTTACAAGAAAAACCAAGTTAGCATAAATTAAAAACAACACATAGTTTATCTTGCGTTATCTAAATCATTTATTTTAGATTTTGTTTAATGAAACAATGAATTCCGTTGATAGTTTGTGTTATACATTATATCGACTTTTACAGAACAACAATTTATTATTATAATATTATTATTTAATATAATAATATATAACTTAGCCGTTGAATTGGAGGGTATGAATAATAGTTGCTAAATTATGAAAATATAGGGTTTCATTCATTGGAAACAAATTAATTATAAATGAATAAAAACCCAATTGTATATAAATTAAATGTTTTTATAAAAAACCATTTTTACATACGAAATAAATTTTTTCATAATAAATAAACTTAAATAATATATGAAAATGATATTAATTAAATTTATATATAAAATATTGAATCAAAATTTCTAACATTCTTCCAATAGATTTTATAGTCATAATATTAAAAAAAATACAATTTTATTCAAAAAATGCTATATTTTTGAAAAGGTAGTTTTGCCGTCTTTTAAAAGAGAATTTTTTTAAAACTAAAATGTGAATATTTTATAAATTTTATTTAAAAAAGTAAAATTATTTTTTTATTTAATTATATGAAAATTATATTAGGACGGATTTTTTTGAGATGTTTGATTTTTTGATGAATAGTGAAATAAAATGCTAGATTTTAATTGAAACCATCATTTCCATCTAAATAATTTACAATATTAAATCATATTAAAAATTAGTTTGAAAGTTTAATTAGTTAAATTTAGAAAATATAAATCCAATTTAGGTGATTATAATCAATTTTATATTGAATTTAGATATAAAAATATAGTAAACTTAAGGAAATTTTCACTTTAAAAACCCACTTTTTTGTCACAACTTCCGAATTAATTTTAAATTATTTATATCTAGTTATATGAGTTTAATTTGAAATAATGTATTAAATATTTGGAATAAATATTATTTATAATATCTAATAAGTTCAAATTAATTTTTGATCAATGTTTTTGTGAAAATAGTTAAAATTAATTAGAATGACTAAGGCAAAAATTAGTTTACATACTGGTTAAAAATAGAATATAATGTTTAAGAATGATCCAAAACATATAAATAACACATATTTTTTTTTTGATGTAATAACTTCTAGGAGAATGTTTTATTTATTATTTGATCTGTTTGGCAGGCAAAAACGTTGGTACACCAAACATTGTTTCAAAAATTACTTGTGTGTCCTCTCCCCCACTTATCAAAGGCCTGTCCCTCTCCACCATTATTCACTCTCCAATCACAAATTTTTTCCAAGAAATACCAAAATAACACCCAAAATTTACTAAACCGCTTTTATAAGTCTTATAATGGGCATAAATCCAAACAAGTAATCCCTTTTTTTAAATCCAAAAAGAGATACCTAAAGAATAGGTAATATTCATCAATGAGCATTTTTTGTTTTATTTCATCCTTAAACCCATTCATTTATTTCCATATCATTATTATCTAACAACCAGAAAAAAATTATATTTTCTAATATGTTTTTATTGTAAGGTAACAACCTAAAACTTCATACACATCCTTTAAATGTGTTATGAAATCATCAATTATGTGTACAGTGGACTACCACCTCACGAACTAATGTTGTTTGTTTTTTCCACGAATACATTTAATAATTGTAAATAATGATGTAAATAATATTTATATATGATATTTATGATATTTATGATTCCTTTACCCTTATTAAATCATTATATAAAACACACCTTCTTGATTTCCATTTTTGGGGAATATGAGAATGTCATTCTTGTGTATCGCGGACTATCACCTTGCGAAGCGACATGATTTTTTTAACGCTTTAAATACAATGCATTAAGGATATATATAATAAAAATATGTGAAATATATGAAATAAAAAATATAATTTAATGATAATATATATATATCTTTTAAATTTCATTCATTCAATATGATATGAAAATGGAAACATCGTTCATGCGTACATACGACCTATTGTCTCCATGAATAGTGAATTTCATTTCCTATCAGAAAATTTAATGAATTAATATAAATATATATATATATTGAAAACATATTATATCTAAATCATTTTTTACATTTTTATAGGATGAAATCAGGATCCATGTAAGAGTAATAGAAGTTAACAAGTCAAAAAATACTCGAAAAACTGGACAATTAACACCTGAAACAATTAAAATAATGAACGGTTATTGACAAATGGGTGATAATATGCCATAAAAGGATAATATATGATATAATAAATAATAATATTGTAATTTAATTTATTAATAACATATTTTAAACTATTATAAAAGAGTTTAATGAGCGTTCAACCAAAAGGAAGTGTAAGATAAGACATTTCTTAAATAAATTTCCAATCATTGTGTAAAACATCTTCATGGATTATTATGTCAGGAAATGAATATGTGTGTAATGAATTTTTACTACATTATGATATAATTCCAATTTTTTTTTTGGATTTATAGTGTATATAAAAAATTAATTGATTTATTAATTTTCACTTTAACATTATGATCATTTTAAGGGTTTATTTCACTATCGCTTTTTAATAGAGATTGTTTATTATTGAATAAAAGTATAGGGAAATTACTCTACCATATCATAATAAACCACACTAGTTTATTATAATATGGTTATTAATTATCTCTTTATAGTAATAGTACTATTTTCGCCTCTTTGGCAGATAAAATGTTTTAGAAAATGTTTTCAAGAAAATATGACTTCATTTCTATATTTTTTTGGAAATATGTTTTCTTACAAAAACCTATTTTATAAAAATGGTTTCAAATTTTTAATCATTTTAAAAATGATTTATTAAAGGAATTTTATTAAATTTAAACTCTTTGATATTTTTTCAATGGAATCTGTTTTTCAATTTCTAAACAACCCTAGTTTGTCTTTTGTTGAAAAAGTGAATGAAATATTTTATTTATTATGTGCGACATGGACATAATTTCAAGACATAATGAACGATCAAATGTTTTAAAGATTATTTTATATTTTTAAGTAGATATTTTGAAATCATTTTCTTAAATTTTAGTTTTCAAAAGTGGTTTTCAAATAAAAGGATTTTCAAAATGATTTATATAATAAAATTCATTTTTTCTGCAAGAATATTTTAAAGATATTTTAATTTATTTTTATTCATAAATGAAAAAAATCATTTATAATTACACCAATTGGTATATATTGTATTAATAAAATTCTTAATTGCCTTATGGATGGTTTAGGATCATATTAATACATGAAATTATTAACCTTCACTTACTTGGTTCATTTTTTTGTCATTAAAATTACCTTTAATTATTCAATTTCCCATGGAAATTAAATTTCCAATAAATATAAATATAATTTATTAGGAATGTAATTATTTCATGAACCATATAAAGTTCTTATATATGGTTTTTATTTTTACAATTATTGATTCAGTGGGGAAATATTTTTAAATCCATATCATTTACTCAATATGTATATTTGATAATGAACAATTTTTATGAGTTAAATCGATTATTCAATATATGAGAAATTATTTGGATATGTATGTCATGGGTTGAAGACCATATAAATTAATCCCATAAATTCTTCTGTTGTCTCTTGAGGATAAATTAGTTGCAAAAACCTCAACGTTTGTCTCCACTATGTATTATCTATTTTTTGAATGGTTATAATAGTATAGAAAATGTTGGCCAAACCAAATCAGTTTGTACCTAGTATGTTTTAAAAAATATAATTAATGACCTTGAATGTAAAGGAATAATGTAACTAGGAAACATGATGTATGATAAATAAAAATTTCCTTCATTCAGATTTCAATTATTATTATCCATGAAATATTTACAATGAAAAATTGTACACAATAATTTTATTCTATGTCTATTAAATTAAATGGAATGTGTTTTCAATTATTTTCCATACCATATTGATTAAGCCTTATATGTTTATTTAAATAGAATGATTTTTTAGTTATATATATTTCTATATTTATCTAGTGGATTAAGTGAAATTTGTTTTCAATTATTTACTTAACCATATTGATTATGCATTTTTGATTCATGAGAGATTCTGTTGTACGTAACCCTTATTGAGAATTTGAGTTCACCCTTATTTTGATTCATTTTCTTAGGATTCCATGAATTTTTCTATTACTGATATATAGAGATACAATATATAGAATAATTTTATTTTCTAAAGAGGAAAAAATTTTGTATTTTTTGTATTCCAAATGTTATATAAGACTCATGTTTAAATCTATTTTACCAAGACTACTAAACTGGTTATTAATTTAGGATCCAAATTAGGTATCTATTCCAATGTAATGGTAGTATTCTCTGGCATAGGTATTATGGGGCTGATGTTGCTACATGTTGGACATTGGAAGGGCCTTATAGAACCATATTCCATAAGAAAAAGTTTCTTATAAGAATTTTTTTAATTAAATATAAATGGATCTTAATGAGGCCTTTTGTAATATCCCATGCCAACTCATTGTCTTGAGAGGAGGAACAATTTCTAAAACTTTTAGGTGATATTCCCTAGACACCAATGGATGTAAATTAATTCCAACAGATAAACACATGATACATGGGTTATGATTTAACCATTTATAAGCACACACACACAACCCACACATATCAAGATATAGGTAAAATAACACTAAATACATCTATATAAATGATTCATGCACCCAAAATCAAACTATATAAAAGATACCAATCCAATAATATATAACAAAATAGTTGAAAATATCATTGTAATATTCTAATAGTAAGAGATAGAAACATAAAATCTAATGAAAAAAGTCATATGTACTAATGTTGTTAGCAAGGCATGAACCCACTCCATGATCCAACTCCACCAACTATGAAAACTACATCATTGAATAGTACTAGAGATGTTAGAATCCATTACATTTCTCGTATCATGAAAAACATTATCTACATATTCAGCCAAGTTCATATACAGGTGGTGATTAATCATACCCAGTAGGCACCCCCAATATTATTCACACATGCCACAAACATGAAAAACAATTTAGCACACAGGTTATAAAACATACTAGAAGAATATCAAAAAGGTAAAAGATTTTTATAATATAAAAAATATCTGATGGAAATGTTTTCTAAAATTATTTTAAATAGATAGTTTTATTTTTTAAAAAAATATGTAGTTCAAAAATTTATGTTTTTTATAATCATACATGGTCCGAGATGTGCAAACACTTAAATGACAAATGACACATTAATTCTGATGAGTGTTTTTATGCCCTCCATTGAGTCATCGCTAGGTTCCTTATTTCTCCTCATTACCTTATAGTTAGAATCGAGAAAAAATTTTGTTTCAACCAAGAATCCTACAATTCAATAATGAACACCCAGCATGCTGGGCCTTTCTAGATGTCACCCACAACCTGTTATACCAAGCATGTTTCAAAACCAGCATTAATTTATGAAGAACATATAATAAATTTAGAAAGTCTATTATGGGGGAAACCCAAAATACAATTTCATAACCATGGAAAAAGAGAATCATCAGTAGAATGTTACTTAAAAATAACTTTTGAATAATAGAGGATGAATCTTTTAGTGACCTAAGATAATATAAATTCCAATAAAAGGGGTATAAGTGACTGAACACCATTAGCCCATCCCTTTTTGATTTTTGGGTGTTGGAGGCACCCAGAGGATGTTTCACGATTTTTGGAAGGTTTTTGGAGAAAGGGGTGTGTGATAATACCAAAAATAATATTTTGGTTTCATAGAGGGTTTATGCTTTATTTTAAGGGGGTGGCATTAGTAAAGTAGATCTTGGAAGTGGAATAGGTGAGCTCATAGAAGAAAAATGGCTTCTACCTTTTCAGGCATAGATACAGTATAGAGGTATGATGCAACATAGTACCATACCTGGTGTTGAGAAATGTGGTTTGGAGCAATGTTTTGGTAATAAAGTTGGTTTTGAGGCTAATTCCAAATTAGGGGTAACTGCGCAGTAGTGGTTGGGTTGCGGTGTAGCCTCCCTGTTGGTGAAAGGGGTTATGTGGTGTATCTCTTATAGATACAAAATATCCCCCAAATATACTTTTATAGGATATGAATTTGTATATCATACATGGATTTAATTGAGAGTGTATATGGTGTGTCCCCTCATGTTGTTTTCTAGAATAACTCATGCCATCTAGTTCAATGGTGTTCCCCCTTGGGCTTCATTGTGGTCCTCTATTTTTCAGTGTTACTATAAATTAACCTAGCCAATTAAAAAATAAATTTATCTCACTCCTCCACTCAATCCCCAGGAATCATGAGGTATTTGTTTGATGTATTTTAATCCCACATTGATATGCATTGATCCCTTGATTCTAGAGATCAATCCGTGATGATCCAAGGTATTGTCTACCTCCTTTTTCTAGAGGCTTATATATATTTGATGGTGTTCTCCTACTTTTATTCACACCATGATTTTCTGTTTGAAATCCGTCGTTATAATTTATATTTTCATAGTGTTTTCTAATGTTTTTGTGTTATGAAATCCTTGGGAGATCGTATATTCTTGTGGGGGAGGTGGTAATATAGCTATTATTTTTATCTATTATCATGTCAAGAATATTGATTCTTTTTAAGCGGGGTATTCATTTATTATATTTTATTTACATGAAATTATAATTTTACCATGGTTTACTCCATTATATGGTAGTGTAATTGACCTAATAAATATAAAACTACATTAAATAATGGATTTGGTATATGGTTGTAGGGATTGATTATGGTTGCTTTCCACTGTGAAAATAGTTTGTGATAGACTTTAAATTTCCAAAAAATACGTTTATTTCAATGATTTAGTCCCTTCAGGATTATCCATTTTATATGAATTTCTTCATTTTAGGATTTTAAAGTTGTTTTGGGATAAATTGTGGAAAATTATTAATTTTTTTATTTTTATCAATTTTTTATCACTTGGTTATTTTTAATATATCATTTTATGAATTGATAAAAATTGAGTAATTTTCATGAAACTAGATGAGATTCTATCCAAATCAACACCCGAACTAATTCAAGATATGATCCAATGGGTGTTCCCGGTTTCTAGAAGCTGAAAACTAGTGATGGGAATCAATGTAATCAAAATGAGAATATTTTTTCCCAAACCAAACAAGAATTAGATAAATTAAAACAATATGAATAAGTATTAATAACAACTGAATCTCAATAAATTTATAAACTGATTCAAATACAACAACTTTTGATCAAAACAACTGACCAAAATGACTAATTCTAAACCACATAAACTGGATCTCTATTTGACCTCTTGGTCACCATGAATAAAAAGACCAACCTGATCCAAAGACAAGAAACTCAACTAGTATACTACACCTATAAAATAGCTTGGGTATACCGATACTGAGTGGAAAATGTATAGTACGAGCTAAAACAACTATTTTATTAATCACCAATGAATCCATAAATTTCATTTCCTGAGACAATCCATAAACAATAGATTAGAACAATGTTCCAAAAATAGGCTTTTAATTATATAAACAAAACAAAACCAAGTACCAAAGGTTTGAATTTTAAAACAATTAACACACCACATTCCTTTTAAAAAATAATTTCTCTTTCCACAACCCTTTTTAAATCCAAAGAACAATTAAAAAACCATGTGAAGTGATCCAAAAGGGCTAAGCATAATGTGAATGAAAAAATCCAACTGGCACAATCTAGTAAGGTTAAAATATAAAAAAGAATTTAAAATAGATAGAAAATATAGATAATGATTCAGGACCATTTCTAGAACATCCCTAGAGAGATCCCAAGACATACTCGGTTTGAATACACCCGCCGATGTATGGGGTAGCTCAATTGTCAACAACCATCTGGCTTCTCTAAACTGGAAAATCTAGTGGAATGTCCCACCCATCACTACGAATTCAAGAGGGTACCATCAAATCTATTAAGTGTAGACAAGAAACCATCACTCGACCCTCTAAAAGACACATAGGAATCCCTGGATAGTAATATCAATATAAAGTGAAAATATATGCACTCATATACATGGATCACCTAACGTACCACCACCACACATGCATAACCCAACCACTGATACAACCTATGAAATAGCAGAAATATCAATAAATGCTTCATATGTGTTCCCATCTCACAAAAATCAATATCGAAGTCCAAATCAGGCCTCCACATCATTTGAGTTTTGAAAACGACATTAACGAACATTTGAATTTCCCAGATGAATATCACGGCTCATTTTTTAAAAAAATCCTAATTCAAATGAACTTCCAAATGTGATTCACATTTCCAAAACCAGTTCCATTCCCAAAACCTTTTGAAAACCAAACTGAAAGCACACAACCCACATAAGATTCAAGATAGTCCATTATAAATCAAAAATGTTCCATGGTTCTAAAAGTTCAATTGTTTCATAGACTACACAATTACCAGGTCATGAATCCAAATTACAATGACCATGTATTTGGTAAAAAAATTTGAAACCACATTTAGTTTCTCACAAGGCCTCATTTATGGTCATATAATTCACAAATTTCACATTTAAAAACAATTAACATTACATTCAAAAGTTACAAAATCTATTTGAAAAGACCAGAATAAGAACACATGCATAATCCAAAAAATTCCATGTGAATAGACCATTTTAATTTAATATTCAAATTAAATACATTTTATAAGATGCTTCTTAACCCATTCACAATTCAATGAAATATTTTCAAATAGAAATAAAGGGCACCCAATCAATATATATTATAATACCAACATCCACCAACATTATCAAAATAGAACCAAGTTCCAACACATATAAAATCATACCAATTCACCACAGTCAAGAAAATCACATTTATAAATAAATTAAGAAATATCAAGCATAAAATGGAATGTGTTAGAATGGAAATGGATAGTAATAACTACCTCAACGATTTGAAACCACAGAGAAACTTTGGGAGAAGGAAGATCTAAGCCTGAGACACAATCCAAATATTCTAACATCAAATAAAACAACCCATATACGAACCCCCACCCATAGGGATTTTCCAAAATGAATCCACGTCATGGAAGGACCATGAAATCACGAGGAAAAATAGATAAGAGAGGGAAATTGACCAAAAAAAAAGGAATATGTCCATGTAACCTTATAGGGGCTCCAAAAATTGAAGGGAAAAAATGAGGAGGATTTTAGAGGACCCCCTTCTATGCCTAGGTAAAAAAGGGAGAGAAATCTTAAAATATGGTTAAAAGGTCAAAGGGGGAACTTGGAATTTCTTGTTTTTATAAATCATGACTACTTACCTAGTTTGGAGGCATTGTTTGACAAATTGTGTGCTATCCTTATGCACTCTACTAAAGAATAGTGGTACACTACACGGTCTTCCTGCATGGTTCTGAAATCATAAAGCAAATGTGCTAAACACCACTTCCCCATTCAAGAATCTACCAACATACTGGATAAATGACTTCCCTAACTTTATGAAGGTCATTCCTTATGCCCCAGACACCAAACAACAAGTCACACAATTACTTGGGTGAAGCCTCATGATTTATGTTAACCTTGTTCTTACCATGCACAATACGATTCCAATCCAAAAACATCCATTTTTCTATAATAACTAAAAAATCCTAACCTGGACTCAACCTGAATCTCAATGAGAGGATCCAAATACAAGAGAATAAAATAATGATATGATTTCCATGTTCATGGTGTGACATATATATTTTTAGGTTTTTTATTCTTATGGGATTCAACTTCTTCAACTAGAACTAGATCTCATTCTAATTCCAACTAGCCAAAACAAATCAATCAATTGGAAAGAACTTTTAGGATGAATGAATGGACCACACCACATTAAATTGGGTGTATGCAAGGTTAAAGGAAAAAAATTAATGTGATTCTAGTTGGATATTAAATAGTACTAAAATTCACGTGTTCAAAATAAATTGCATGGAGAAATTATCCTTTTATGGTAGCCTTTTCATGTATTAATGTGGAGAAATAATAAGGATCTATTAAGAAAAAAAATTATCTTCACTAAAAATAGAATAATTATTTATACACCAGTCCAATGGATTTTAAATTTTGAGGGTTTAAATGGAAATAAATTACAAAAAACTCCTAAGAAAGAAACTTGGAGATTTTTAGCCCTCTATTGTGTAATGAAAATAGATTTTGGAGGATAAAATTTCTACTCTTCCTTTTAAATATATTGTCTTCTTAGTTTTGTAATGGCTTCCTCTTTCGCCTTTTCATGGTCACTGTTCACATGGAGGGGAAAACATATGAGTGATTCAAAAAGGGGATATTTTCCATTTTATAATTATTGAGTTCCTATGCTTGATAGAATAATTTCATTTCTCCCATCTACAAACCATATTTCAATATTATAGTAGCAGTTTTTTTTCAAGTACAATTATATATTGGTTTAGATTAAATTATTTATATATATTTGGTCAATTATCTTTATCTTGCACCACTAGGGTTTGGTTTATATATTATTTAATCTAATATAGTTTATTCTTTAATTACTCAATTATTTCCCTTACATGTGGTAGGGGTATAGGAAAATCCTAATTTCTTGGGATAAAAATGACTATATTGAAAATTGCATAAAATAGTTGAGGGTATTCACTATAAAAATCTCTCATAGATGAAAGAGGGTAGTGTTAGAGGAGATATTGGAAGGCTTTATTATCACCAGTACAATTGACTAAAGGATTGATAAGAAGAGATTGTAGAATATCACTTTAATTGGTTTAATATAACAGGATTGGATAAATTGAAATTTGTAAAACACTCCATTTGAAAAACTAATCATGATCTAATCATAATTATCATATCACTATCTCCAATCATTTTCTTATTAAATTACTCTTTAATCATTTACTTTATTTTTTTACTTATTTTCAAAATAAAATAATATAAAAATTCAATTTCATGAATTTAATGAAAAAAAATGATTTTTGTTAGATCCTCTCAGGATACAAACTTTGATGACCACTATACTAAATTTTATCATAGTAAATATTTTTTTCCACACAACATGAAAGAACCTTTTCCAAACATGGATATGTTTTTTGGGAGGTGGTACGAATAATATAATTTTCCAATTGCATAAGTGGAACCACTAACAATGATCCTTATCCAATAGATACTGAAACTCAAATAACCTTTTTGTATAGAATTAAAAAAAATTAATATTAATTTAAAGAAATTTACCTTGTATACTTGAGTGAAACATCACATGTTAACTCCGTCCCTTTCATTATGGTTGAAAATCCCAACCAAACCCTTTGAGAAGCTTATGAAATGAAATTCCTAATTAAAAAAATAGAATTTCCATGCTAGAGTTACAAAATGATTTTGATATGAAACATAACATGATACCATTACATCCAAAATTTTAGCACTTAGAAAAAATATTCAAACAAACATATTAATGATTTCACATATTTCTGCAATATATTTAGGTCCTGAGTAGTAGGAAAGGATGAGGTAAAGTGGAAGGTATCCCTATTTACACTAGAAAGAGCTTCCCAATAATGGTTTACATCCTAACACTAGGATATATGAATGATTGGAATGAATTTCTGAGATTATTTATATAATTATTCTTCCACACCTCCAGAATCAAATCCATCAAGATGGATATATATGAATTTATACAGTCATCTAGTGAGACATGTTTTGATTACTGTTAGTGATTTAAGAAGAAATGTTCCAAATATCCATATAAAGAAATCGAGGAGAATGACTTGATTTTTTTTGTTTTACGAAGTCTTACCTAAATATGTATGAAACAACCTAGAAACATCATATGGAGGTTAATTGATTGAAAAGTCACTAGAATAAGCCAAGGAATTGATTGAGATTATTTCACAAAACATGAAATAGTTTTGTAAAATAGGCACTAACAGAAGATAATTTCATAAGGTAATAAATTCTTATCCATGAACCATATTATAAAAAAACATTATGATATTAATTTTTTTTGTAGTTGGATTTGAAAAAAGTCAGTGAACAAAAAGCACACACTAATGTATGTTGTTTAATCTCATCACCCAATGATTTCAATGACCATTGTGAGAAATTGATTAGAATAGAATTTTTTTTGTATCCTTTAATAGAATTATGTTCCAAAAATAGAGAGATACTAACTATGTAAAATATGAATTTTTACATGTGATGAATTAGGATAGATCCCCTCACAAAAAGTAGTTCCAAAACCAACCCCGATTCCAACATTAATTCCAAAACCCACCACTATTTTATCAAAAGTAATCTTATAATCATCTGACATACCAATAATAAACTAGTTTATATGGACCCCATCAACAACCATCAACCTTGGAAAAACCACATGTGCAACATTTATATATATAATATAAGGTTAAAAGGAATAATTCAACAATAAAATACTTATAAATAAATATAAAAAGTGTAATGGACTTTCTGATGAAAATTCTAGTGAAAATCATAGATTAAATTGTTCATAATGCCAAGTATAATGTTAGTATGATAGAAAAATATGTGGAAAATAACTCTAACCACTTACCAAAAATGAACCTAAAACTATTATACCCATTATGGAGGATAATGAAATTTTGAATTCTGACAATTAGTTGAAAATTCAATGAGAATAAGAAAAAAAAGAGGTGTTGGAGAAGGAAAAACTAAGGTGGAAGGGATATGAAACACCATTGACAAGATAAAACAAGGATAACAAAGTCTTACACCCACCATTTCCATCAAGAAAGATACAATAGAATAAAATAAAGGAGGATGTAATTCAAAATGAATTGTGGACATTTTCTAGAAACTATAAATTAATACCCCCTTTATGAAGCACTAAACAAAATACCAAGGTCTACATATATTTTGAAGAAGTTTTGTGCCAAGAATACATGACGTAAATGGAATGAGAGTATCAACATGGGAATAAGTATTTATACCATTTTCAATCCATAATTTTTAATCCAATGTATATATCTCGGGACTTTTTAAATTCTATGAACTGTGGGATAATTAACTTTCTATAATTATTTTTGTGTCTTACGTTCTTCAATTAATGTATTAAATAACATAATGTACACTTCTTTTTATATAGGAGACTTTAATAACACAAGATTGGTGGTCCATCTTGCAAACGGATCCATAGTTATCCCAGTAGTTGTTTTGGTACATGTCATTATGAAAGTCAAAGATTTTATATTATCATTTAAATGTTATGTGATAATATGAAAGAATATAGGTGATCATTCCAATATCCCATCATTTTCTGGATAACATTCTGATATATTTCCAATACCATCATTAATGTACATAAAGGAATACTAACCATGGAGTATGATGATAAAACCTTCCTCTTCAATATTTTTGACTCCATGAAGAACCCATTTGATGACCACTCAATCTTTGAATTCTTAAATAAATTTGTCACTAAAATAGTCAATGTATCATGTATATTCCTTGAATTATTAGAATGAGGTATGAATTTATCCATTGAAAATATCACTGAAAGTCTGAGTTCCCAAAAATCTAGATATTTTTATTAAAAGTGGTAAGAAGAGATAAAATCTAATTTCAATGATTATTTGTTAAATGATGAAAAAGATGATATGATTTAGTGTTTGTAAGAGGTTAAATATTTGGTAGTAGTGAACCTGAATTTTATTTCATCCCTTGAACAACAACGTGATATGGAATTAAAACCACTCCACACAAATTTTATATATGTATAACTCATGTAAGGAGATAATTTTTCAGTAATATATGCCAACATTCTATTTGAAACCTAAAAATAATCATTTATTGAGATTTTGAGAGATAATTTCCAATAAATATAGTGGATATTAGGTGATATCCCATGATTAAACTAAAAATATATAATTACATATAATTATTATTTTGGGATATACCAAACCTATTAGATAAACCCAATGATGTCTGAAACCCACCACAATGGAGGTTGTGAATAAGGAGATCTAGAAGATCATTAAAGTAGGGATTATATTTCCCATTTCAGTTTCACAATGGGTTATCCCCATACATGTTATTCTACAAATATTAACATAACCACTATGAGGTATAAATATAATAAACTAATTCCTATGAGAATTCAAAATATATTGAGAGTGTACATATATTTTAAGAAGTTGAATAATATAAATTAGAAATATCATTTCCTCATCCCATTAACATTCTATATGTTAGTTATATTTGAAGATATAACTCATTATTACTTTTTCGATGGTATATGATGTTATTTTTATGTACTTATTGCTCATCATGATCTTTAGAAGACTACTTTTATATGTCCATTCAACACCTTTTCATACTTAAGGATTCTATTTGGATTATGTGTTTATCTAGGTAAATTTCAACAATGAATGCTAAGTATTTTTTCTGGTCACATTAATGATTTCTTAATTGTATTCATGGATGATTTAAGTGTTTTTTGAAATTATTTTAACCTTTTTCTTGAAAAATCATAAAAAATGTCGAAAAATGCATAGAAAAAGAATATTGTTTTAAAATTTAAAAAGATTCATTTTGTGGATAAGATAGTAATTTCTAATGGGAATATTATTTTAGGGAAAGGAATTGATGTGGATAAATCAACAATTAAAGTGATAAATTCAATTACTTAACCTACTTGTGTGAATCATAAAAGATTGTTCTTAGGACATGCATGATTCTATATGAGGTTTTTTCAAAGATTTATGTAATATTGTAATCCATCCCTCAAGATTAATTTTAAAAGATAATGATTTGATTTTATTGTTGAGTGTTGGGAATCCATTAATGAGTTTAATAGGATATTTATTACACCACTTGTGATGCAATCAGTATATTGGCATATTCCATTCGAGTTAATTTGTGACCCTTCTGACCATGTAGTTTCAGGAATCCATTTTTATGGAAATTAGGGTAGGGAAACTGTTATTTCCTATTCTTTTAGAACCATACATGAGGTCCAATTTAAATTAGAAAAAATTGAAACAAAAGATATTACTAGTTTTATTTTCATTAGAATGATTTAGACCACATCTTCTTGGAAAAAAGACAATGTGTTATCTGTTCATACAGCTCTCACATACATGATAAAGAAGTATGAAGATAAACCGGGGCTTGTGATATAGATTTTACTCCTATATGAGTTCAAATTAGAAGTAAAATAAAGACGGGAGATGAGAACCATGTGACTGATCACTAATGTATACATCCAAACACTAATAAAGTTGAAATTCATGAACAATAACCACTAAATGGTCACATTATAGGAGAGATTATATACTTTATTGAAGGAAAAGTTTCTTGTTTTTTTTCCTTGTTGAATTATCTACTAATATTTTGGGACCCATCGAATTTTTATTCCAACCAAATTTAAAAACAAAAAACTAAATCCAGTTATTACATATGGGAATATCCATTTATTTTGAATATTTGTAATGATAATGTGATATAAAGCTTTTTTCTAGAAAGTTAAATTTAATATGTATCTATATTTTGTCAAACAATATTTTATAGAGGTTACTTTGGACCTCGTAGGAGAGTAAATATGTATTTAGATTCTTGAATTAATTATCCCACCCATTTTATAAACGCTCTTTATTTTTTCAAAAGGGGTGAAAAATATCAATTTTCTAGAAATATTTCAATGATATTATAAATTACCCAATAAAACATTTTTTTTTGATATTTTGGAATCTTAGTGGATTGATTTTATGTGCCCTTTACCAAATTCATTTGGAAATTATTATAACATTATTTCATTTGATTACATTTTTGAATGGATGGAAGAAAGATATTGCAGGGATGAAGATGATAAATTTGATTGTGATTTTTCCAGGGCTATCATTTTTTAGGTTTGGAGTGCCTAGAGATATAATAAGTGATTAAAGGACTCACTTTTTCAATAGTAGAATGTAGGATTCATTATGAAAGTATGAGGTTCCTCATAAAACATTAACTATATATTATCCATAGACCAATCATCTTGCTAAAGTGTCCAATATGGAAATCAAAAGAATTTTGGAAAAGACTATTTAACCAGATTGGAAGGATTAGAGCCGAAGGATTGATGAAATGATACACGCTTATAGGAATTATTATAAAACATTAATAGGAATGAGTCTATATAGGATTTTATAGGAAAACATGCCACCTATATGTGGAATTAAAGTATAAGGTATACTAGGATATGAGAGAGATGAATATAGGTATTTAAAGAGATGAAAAAGAGATATGATTTCAGTTTTAGGAGCGGTAGGAAAATATAATTGAATCTTTTTGAAATATAGATAATTTCAAAAGAGACAACAAGAGTGGCTCTAGAAAAACTGATCCAAGTGAAAAACATCCATCATGGGGACAAAATGCTATTATTCAAATGAAAACATATGTTGATGTAATTTAAAATTCATTTCATAGGGTATGTTCTATTTATAATCACTCATGTATATCATTTTATTGTTATATAGATTATTAATGAAGGCGATAAAGATCCCCTCACATTGAACGGGCCAAGGCTGATGAAATTCCCCTAGAGCTAGCCAATAGATCATGTAGAGGAGTTGACACTCCTACATCATTATTATCAATAAAATACATCGTGTTTTACCTCTCATTAACAATTAATTTTTTATTTATATTCAATTAAAAATTTACATACTTGTTAAATCTACTTTTATTAATTAAGTTCAATGCATTAATTATGTGTATGGGGTAAAACTGTTATAGTTTAGGATTTTAAAATTTTCTATTTAATAAAATCATTATTTTTTTAAATTTTTGTGTGTTTTTGAAACCGGAGATATCAAATGATTACCTACGACATTTTTGAAAACAATATCAATTATTTAACCAGCTTATCCCATGAAATAGATCTTAAATGAAGGCTTAAATGACTTTGTTTCATATTCAATATTTTGAAATTTTCATTAAATGGACTATAATTTTTTATCCCATAAAAAATTTCACTATATTTTTCTTTTACATCACTAGCCTTTGAGGCATTTAATCCTTTTGGATATATTAATTTCATTCACCTCATTTATTATGGGAACCAATACTTTCTTGTCATAAACCAAATATGATTTATTTTTGACTAAACATGAAGGTTTTTGGTACTTGTGTTTTAAATTATTCTGAAATATAATTTGTTTTAAAGGACCCATTTTAAATAGAATAATTTATAACATAGATTTCCTTATACATTCAAAACTATTATCCCTTAGTAACTATGAACATCCTATTCGTTTCTCCACATTTAAAACTAAATTTACCTAACCAACCTGGCCTTGAAGTGGAATTTCATGATTTAGTTGAAGTTAAGTGTGGGTGGAATATATATTATGGTGTGATATATCATTTGGTGATGATTTGGGTTGAAAATAAAATTACTAAGAGATGTGTTTGCTGATGGAAAAATTATTCAGCTAAAATATGTGTCTTTTTGGAATATATAAATAATAGAATTTCTAAACAAATATTATAGAGTTGAAGAAACTAGAAATATCTATGAAAAAAATAAATATTTTGATTATAATTATTTATTCTACAAAAATTATTAATGGTGTGATGTTAGGATAATATTTTAATGACTAATGGGGTGATTATTACTAAGGAGAGTTAGTAAGAGACCAAACTTGATAGAAAATTATAATCATGTAAATTTACATTAAAAAGATCCAAAACCTTATTATTTGGCCTAAATATTTTTGAAATATAAATCCTAAAAAGTGAAATCCAAAAAAAGCTTTAACAATAACTCATGATAAAAAAATTACTTTACTCACATCAGGTGGATATATTAGAATTTATAAATATTATAGTTACTCTAGTTTGGAAATTGATGAGAAAACTCTGTTGAAAAGTAACATTAGTTTGATGAGTGAAAATTCATGTGTTGTAATTGATTTACGTAAATGGGAGGATTAAGGATGCAAAAATGGATTGAATCATATGAATGGAGAACAAAAAATAATAGTTTCTGAGGAGTCCTGAAATCTTTTGTTTCCTGGTGTCAAATTGGCCGATCTCATGTGTTTGTGTTTTGATTTTGATTTCAATTATTTTTTAAGCTTAAGTGTGATGGAGTATAAGGGTTATGTGTGGGGGAATTGATTGAGTGTATAATTTCATTTTTTATTATTTATTTCAATGACTAAATCCTTTCCAATCTATAAATTTGTATCATTTTTGGATGTTAGGGATTTTTTAGGCTAAATATTGGAAATTTCGTTATTATGGAATTTTTGCAGTTTTCAATCACTTCAGTATTTTGTGCACAAACAATTCAATATTGATCCAAATTGAGTAATTATTTTTTATGATTACATTTTACGTGTTATTCATGTTCTTATAATGTACCTATAGATTATTCAAACACAAATAGGCCTAAAGAAATCAATCAATTTGAAAAAACATTTTGGTCGACATAACAGACCACTTTTCATTAAATAAAGAATATATAAGCATACAAGAAACCAATTGAGGATATTATAATTTTATATTACATATGTATTTAAGGTTAATGTTATAATTATATTTCATGGAGAATTTATCTCATTAATTTAGCCTTTGCAATACTTCAAAGTGAATAATGATTATGTTTTTCTCCGGCTTGAAAAAGTTACATTTTTAAATTATTTAGAAATTTTGGTATATTTATCCAAATTATATAAAATTGTGATGGTTTGAGGGAAAATAAAATCCAAACAGCAATTCATAGGGAACCATTTTTATTTTTTTCTATCTAGTGGGATGAATTAGTGAAAAATTCAATATGACAGATTTTGGAGAAGAAATTTTCAGCTCATCCATTTCTCTATTTTTTTTTATTTTTTGTTTTATAATGGCTCCCTTTTAACCCTTATTCTTAGATACCCTTTACATAAAGGGTTGAACATATGAATTATTGGGGAAGGAGTGGTTTTACCCATTTTAATGCTTGATTCCATAAACTTAATTGAATAAAATCCTTTCTCACTTATGTGATGTTAATTTCAATATCCTAATAACCATTTTTATTATCATTTATGATCATATATGGTTTTATATTATATTTATATTATTTAGATTTTCAAATAATATATATCCCCCACCACTGGGATTTGGTTTATATATGATGGAATATACCATGTATTAGTGGTTAATAACTTAATGGTAGTCAGTACCTGTGGGTGTGGTAGTGGATAATATTGATTATTCTAGATAAATAAGACCCAAAAAATAATTTCCTAAGTCAATTGATAATAATTTTTGAAAATATCTCATATATAGAAAGGAGGGTAGACTAATCTAATATTTTTAATGGGTTATTCTTACCATCACCATTGAAAAAGGATGTGAGATGAAGTGACTATGGAATATCACTTTAATAGTCTAAGCAGAATAGTATTGGATAAATTAGAACAACGACTATATTTCATTTGTAAAATTGATTCTGAACTGATCACCCTTTTCATATCACTAATTATATCCACTCTCTATGTAAATATTTCTTTAATACTTTACATTTTTTATTTAATTTAAAAAAACAATTTTAAAACCTCCAATTCTCAAATTTATAGTGATAAAATCTATTTGTATTCACCCCTATCTAGACATAACCCAAGATGACCACTATACTACATTTTATCTTAGGAAATAATTTTTTTCACCAAACCTATGAGATAAACTTGTTAATCTACATCTTGATTTTGTAGTTAGTATTAAATCTTTACTATACTTATGTAACATGTTTTCATTCTTGTATTTTGATTTCAAAATTTAAGGAATTAGATATGGAATGTAAATGTAGAATTACTTTTTTGTATAACTAACTTAAAGCATCATATTTAGTAAATATGATATATCTTTTAATTTGATATAAAAAATTTACACAAAATAAATTTTTTTAAAGCTTATATTATATGTGTTAATGTAATTGATAAATAATGTGAAGCCCATTAATTATTGTTGGGTATATGAATAATAAATGGCATGTTAATTGAGAACTATTCTTCTCACAATTTAATGAAACTTGTTTAATTATAGAGAGAATCTTAATATAATTATAATAGCTTGTTATATATAATGACTTATTTTTCCCATAGGAGGAAACTTTAAATAATGTATTACATAATTCAAAATTGAATAAAAACCCTATATTTTTTATAAAGAAAAATCATTAGGGATGAGATTTATCATTTGTTATAATTCCTGGATGCCTTGGTTTGAGGTCTATGAGATTATATTTTAATTAGAATGATAAATGAATTGTTTTGATACCTAGATTTCCCAATTTAATGTGAATGTTTGTCTTCTAGATTTTTTTCTTCTAGATGTTATCATTTTTATTCGATGTGATGTGAGCCTAGGCGGGATTCTCTTTGGAAGGATGAAGAGATATGGGATGGGGGGATCATGTTTATGGAAATATTTAATTATTTTAATGATGAGACTAGTGGTGATAAGCATATGGGTATCAGGGATGAAATTAGAGATGATAGAATATGTTGTAGCTGGTCATAACCATTGTTATTCTTAAGATGTATTCTTTCAATTGAAGAATATATTAATGGTTGGATGGCTATATTTTTTTATCTTCTTTCCATTCCCCACTGGCTGAGGCGGTAGGATGTGCTCAACTGAATCTTTCTCAATGGTTGTATAGGATTTTTTCCAAGAGTACCTAGAATCATGGAATGTTTAATAATTTTTAATGAAATGTTTTTAACAGATAGGGTTGGTGGTGCTAGAATGAAAATGAGACAATCTTGATAATACATGGACTCAGCTTGGATTATCCTGAGAGGGTATGGAATTCACCTTGATGGATAATGAAATTTATAATTCGGCATAATGATGATGGTTAAATTAGGGACATTGAATTTATTAACATAAAATAAATGATTATAGAAAAATAATTAATTTCATATATGTATTCATAAATTATTATGTGTTATAGGATGTATATTATTTAATAGTGGCAACTAGGTGACTGAGTGAGGATAACATCAATTGATTTGAGAAATAGATTATGCACGTAGTGTGGTTGTTAGCAATATTTTGACCTGTATGTTTTTTGATTTTATATGATTCCAGAACCACATGTTAGGGAGACAAAAACCTAGTTTGCCAGGGGAATGTGTTTTCCTCAACCTCTTGGAGGGAGTATAGATGGCTGAATACCCCCTATGGGATTTCATTCATCTCTTAGTAGTATTGTGTGATGGTATAAATAGTGATTAGTTTCCCATATCTATGTGTAGAGTCCTGTAATGGATTGTAGTTATTTTACAGACATGTATATCTATATATAATATCAATGTATTGTTATTGGTCTGATTTGTATAAGTTATGGTGACTTGAGGTACCTTTCTCGGTGTATGGGATTTGATTGCTACAGGTATAATACATGATAAATGATAAAAATCATAATAGATATGATGGATTTGGGAAAAAACATTGTAATTATATGGATATACAGATGAGATAATGAGATGATGTGATGGATGAGGTGTATGTTCTGATACTTACACCAAGTTTCATTAGGATGAATTCTTTTAGAGAGAGATGATTCCAAATGTTTGATGTTGGGGGTAGATCAAAAAACCCATGGGGAAGTGATAGTGGTGCACCATTGTTTTTTATTACAATAATATATGATTTATTGTTTGTGATATTTTGGGATATATAGCCTTGTTGAGGCTAGGAAATTAGTATACATGTTAAGGAGATGAGTTTGCTTCAATTGTTTTTCACTAGGATTTATTATGATTTATCTATATTTTTCATGACAGGATATAGGGTGGATCCTACTTAATATACTATTATTCCTACCCAAAAATATATATATACTATTTTTATATCAGTAGAATAATGTTGGATATTGTGATGGATATTACTAGCTCATGATTTTTCAAGAGATTTTTGGGCTTCATGGTGGCTGCCGAGTTCACCTTTTTTTTATTTGTTGTTGTCCATTAATGTTTTTTAGTAATTTATGAAATTTCATGTGTGTTCTTGGGTTTTGTATTATATATTTATCTATGACAAGTTTTTTATTAGAATAAATGTCTTATCTCTCTCCATCTCTACAACATATTCTATTAGAGGGTAATTCCCCACATTTTTATGTTTATTATACCCTCTATGATGGTCACCATCCAGGGGACTACTTGAGGTGGGATTCATATAGTCACCATCCTTCTCTCAATTCCAACCCAAGAGGGTTACAATTTAGTAGGGGTGGGGGTGGGGTCATAACATAGTGATATAAAAGGTTATTATTGTGGAAAATGATGTAAATTGGATTTAGCATGAGGTTATACTTCATTTGTCTATATGTGTAAAATAAAAAAATAGTAAATAGTGTGAATATGGGAGACCAGCTAAGACTTAGGTTTTTAAGGCCTCTTGTAATAGGATGCGTGGACCCTTATAAAATTGAGTTTTCAAAATGAAGTGATATTGGATTCCTGGTAGTGACCATGGAAAGGATCATGCTTCATCTTTATTTATTCTTGTGTTTGAAATGGGTTGACCCTAGAATATGTTAGACAATAAATGAATAAAAATAAATAAAACAATGTAATGTATTTCATGTTCCAGGTTTAATAGTTCTATGCAATTTCCCTTTTCCTATATTTCTCTAGGTTGATGTATTCATCTGGTTCAAAATAAATATGTACAATATGGTGTCATAGTAGTTCACCAAAAAGTTTCGGTTGATTATAATGAAACTTAGAGGAGGAAATTACAAGAGTTTCAGTGCCATATGTTTTAGAATTATGAGGGGTTTTCTTCAAAATCAGTCATATAATACTGGTTAGAGGAGGTTGAGATAAATTTTTGTTTGATAGATTCTTATAATGAGAAACAAGTTTCATTTACTATGTATATGGTGCACAGGGTAGTATGTAATTTTTGGATCTTTTTCTTTGTGGATCATGAGGAGTTGGTAGTCTTATGAGAGGAGATCCAAGAATAGTTCCAACCATAGTTTCATTCTTCAACCATGAAAGAATGCAGTCACTGAGAGCTACATAATCTTTAAAAGGGGATTTTTTTGTTGGATATTGAGATCCATTTCAGGACCCAAGTTTAATATTCTTCAGGCCGATTACTAGACAGTAAGATAGGGTGATCCATTTCAAGAATCATTACATCTATAGTTCTAACAAAACATTTCCTTGTTTATGTTTATGAATTATATCAATGTGATGGTAAAATATGGTCCTATTGAGAGGATGATATCCTAATCAAGATCATCATGAGAGGGGAGTCCCTATGATTCCTCAAAAAGGAGATATGTGGGTTAGGGTTACAAGTTTCTTAGGATAAAAGTTTTCAGTCAATAGGGGGTTGGTCCCAACCCTCATCATATAATTTCTTTAGTGATGAAAAATATTATAGATATATTAAGGGATCAATGATGTGTTTTTATTCTGTAGGATGAGGTCATCAGGGGTGAGTGTGCCCAAAATTTTTGTGTAGGTAATGTTTTCTTGGTGTTTTACACTAGGATGCTTTGTTGATGAAGTTTTAGGTGAGGTAGTAGTAGTAGGGTGTTCTAGTTTGAGTTAGTAGACATGATACAATGAATGAATTGGATATCCCTGAGATGCTATTCATCCTCCATGATTAGGGCACAACCATAGAGGTGGTCATCTATTGGGTAAGAGAGGATTCAAATCAATTCATTGTCAACATCTTTCTCTTTCAACAACATCATTAGGTTCTCCAGACATCATTTGAGATAACCTTTAATGTTTTATACATAGGTGTAAACATTTTTTGATCCAAGATATTTTCACTCATTCATATCCCCTTCCGTTTTCCATGATTTGGAACATTTGGTAGAGTGGAATCATGTTCCCCTAGAAATGACTAAGCTAGTTATAAGTCAAGCTTACTTGTAAGAAGTATGTAAAGATAATGACCTAGTGCTAAGGAAACACCACTATTGGGGATACATCCTATGATTATAGATTCATACATATGATATCATCATACCTTGTGTTGGTTATATTATATGCAGGATTTCATGGATTATATCAGGAGACATGTTTCATTTTATTATACCAATGGAGATCCATTAGTGTTCATTGGCAGGCGAGACTCTCAGATGGGTCGTAGGTGTTTTTTTATTTATCTTCATTTATAGATGAGATAATTATAATATCATTTGAGTTTTATCCATTAGTTTTTTCAGGGTTTGTAGAAGAGTACCTTGATGACTTTAATATTGAGGTTTTATTATTATCCCCTAATAGAGAGATTTAGTTTGGGAGAGATCTACAGCCAATATAGTCTCTTATATCAATGTCTCTATATATGATAAAACTTTTTTAGTTGTGAGATCCTTGAGTTAGATCAATTTGTGATTGTGGTAGGGTTTTTTCCACTAATTTTTTCACCTTGGGTGTACCGGTTTTTTTATATATAAGGCTAATGATAGTTAGGATCTCTGTATCAATTATTATCACATGAATCATTTTAAAATGAAGAGCCTCTATCCTCTTCCACAGATTGATGATTTATTCAACTAGCTAAAAGGAATTAGTTGGTTTTTAAGATCCATTTGCAGTTATGATATCATCAAATAGGGGTAACGTTGAAGATGTTTTGAAAAATGATTTGAAATTACTTTTTGAAAATTATGAGTTCATTGGGATGTTGTTTGGTGTTATTAGTGTTCCAGTCATGTTTATATGATTAATGAAAATCAATTTCAAGGAGTTCTTGGATAATTTCATAATGGTTTTCACTGATGACATCCTTCTATACTATAAATTTATTTGTGGAAAAGCAAGAGAATCTACATGTCATATTGGGAGTTATTCATCATAAATAGATGCATGGGATGTTTTTGAATTTTTAGTTTTGTGATTGTGATGTTCATTTCATTAGACATGTCATGTCCCAACATGGTGTAGTTGTGGATCATTTAAATATAGAGGTGGTTGTTTCATGGGAATCCCCTATGACCGTTGCTGAGGTGTGGAGTTTTTTAGTCATATAGGATATTATAAGATGTTTTTAAATGATTTCTCTCAGCTTGTGAGTCCTCATTATCCTTGAACATAAAGGATCGATCATTTTTATGGATAGACCAGTGTCAAACATCTTTCATGTGTAAGATGTTATGTAGTCTAATCATTTGTTTTCTAGTTGAGGTAGTTTAGTTTTCCATTTAATGTAATGCGTTGCACTGTGGTTTGGGCTGTGTTTTAATGAAACAGAGATCAGTTTTTTCTTAGGGATCTAAATAGTTACATCATTGTTAGAAGAACTCCCCAAACCATGTTCTCAAGTTGGAATTCATTGTGGTTTCCATGAATTTGGAAAACCATTACCTCAACGATGATCATTTTGTGGCTTATAAAAATTATAGGAGATTGTGGTATGTTTCCTTCCATCATAAACTAATCTTGAGTCAATTATGGTGGATAAAATTCATATAGTATATTGAATATGTGATTTTTTATACACCAGGATAGAGAAATGTTGTGGCTGTTGTTCTTAGTCGGAATTCACATAGTGATGTCGTGGGTGATGATAAGTATTTATGGAGAGTCATAGGAGATCTCTTAGCGATGAATATTGATACATGTGTGGTTGGAGGGAAGGGATTTCCTTTCCAAATGTTATTTAAATCTTCATTGGTGTAGTAGTTAGAGTAATCCCAGCTAGGGGATTTTATGGTGGTGGTCGAATGAGTTTAAGTTGTTTTTGATGATTCTTCTAACGGTTTGTATGAGGATGGAATGTAACAAGATTTATTCTAGGGGAAGTTTTAATTCCATTAATGATTCATGAGATTCTAATCTGTGAGATCAATTGTTCACGTTTGGCGGTAAATCCTTTCATGAAAATATATAAAAATATATATGAATTTATTTTTGGATTCCTGGTTTATGGCATATATTTACCATGTTTTTGTTGTTGTTTGGTTTGCTAGTAGGTGAAAGATGAGCACTATGTTCTTTGTGGGTTTCTACCTCAATTAAATGTTCCTTTGTGGAAGTGGGGTGGAATGTTTTGTGGAATTAATTAATAGTTTTCTTTGATAACATGGAAAATATGATGCTATAGTGGTGATAATTAACCGTTTAATAAAATCATTCCATTTTATAGTGATCGGGGAGTCAATCATAGTGTAGGTTTTGTCACATAAGTATTTGGAGGAAGTGTTGAGACACCACAGTGTCCCAAATATGATCATCCTTGATAGTGTTCTTGTTATACCTCTAGTGTGTGGTAAGGTATCAAACATTTTTTTGGATCTTATTTATTCCTTATCATATATTTTAATCTACATAAAAATTGTTATATAGAGTGTACCATCCAATCCCCTGTGGGAATGTTTCATTCTTATGTCATTTATTTTAGAGGTTGATGGATGATATACCTTTATCTTTTTGAGTTTAATTATAAAGATAAATTTTACTCCATCTTTGGTATGGATCCCTTTTTATATTTTTATGATTGAGATATCCATTTCCCATTATGGTAAACCGGGTCTAAAGATCCCATAATTCTCGAGCCAGAACTAGTGAAGAATACAACACATACCATTCAGGTGATTCGTGAAATTATTACGTTAGAAAACTATCATCATAAATTCTATACTGATCATATGAAGATACCTATATAGTTTTAAATTAGATATTCGGTGTTCATAAAAACGACTCCTCATTGTGGGAAGAGATGGTTAGGTCATGGGAGTAGGATTTCACCACAATTTATTAGATCTTTTGAGGTGTTGAATAAATTTCGAGACATGTTATAATTGATAGAACATCCACCTTATATGATCTAGATACATGATGTTTTTCATGTTTCATTGATTCATCATTATATTTATGATTACTATCACATCATCTATTGGTGATATATTGATGTTGATGGTGATGCGACCTTCTAGGAGTGTACTATAGAGATCTAGGACTTCTAAGAGAAGGTGTTTCAGATAATTTTTATTCCCTTAGTTTGTGTACAATGAAGTTATGGTGGTGTGGAGGAATATACATAGGAACATGAGTCATATATTCATGCTTAATTCCACAACACTTTTTTTTTGTTTAGATCATATTTTGTAATATTAGTAATTCATGTTTATAATCCTTTTCTACTTTATGAAATGGTTTTATCGAAATTCTTTGTTGTGGACATGATCTTGTTTGAGTGGAATCTCCACTAGGAGAGTGTTTAGGAGATACTAAATATTGTTTCATAATTTTTGTACTATTCCTTTGATATAGAGGTTGATCACCTATGATGGAGAGACTCTTGAGAGGTATCTTATGGGGTGGATGTTCGGGAAACCCTTTCTTATTCATTCTATCTAAGTTCGGATTTGAATTATTTAGGGATAAAATGGTTTGATAGGTATCTGATATAAGGGATCATAACCTAGTATCCCTCCTTGTAGTGAGTTATATGTGTTATAGGAACCCATAAGATGTTACAAGATGTTTGGGGGTGTTTGGTGGAAAATGTGGTGCCACTACCAAAAATGGAAAGGTTGTGGCATGGTGGGGGTATGCTGCACATTATGGGCTGTGGCTACGTCATATAAGATCAACTACAACATTAGAAAGATATTAGTAGAAAATAGGAAAAAACCTTTTCTAGTATGCCTACAACATGGAGGTAGGATGTGATGTAGGCCCATCCTTGGTGTTGAGCATTACATCATGGATGTAGGTGGCTACAGAATATCGGGGATTGAGGCCACTTCCAAATCAAGTGTTGCAGTGTTGTGGTGGTTGGGAAATGGACTCTTCGGCTATGTCATCATACTTTATTTTTCAGTAGATCTATAAATACCACTCTTTTCTATTCGAAAATGGTATTATCCAACTTCCTCCACTCAATCCCTATAAACATTGAATAATTTTTTGAATGTATTGGATCACATTTGGATAGGTATTTATCTTAAGATTCTATAAATTAATATGTGGCCTTCCAAGGTAAGATATACATCATTTTTCAAGTTGGTTCTCTCAATTTTATCTCAATTTCCTCTCATTCTTCCCCCAATTATTTGGAATTTTATCTCCATCACTCAAATTAATTTTTCCTTTACATTTTCTACTGTGTTCGTGGAAACAATTCCTTCAGAGAAAATAGTTTCTTATGGGATAGGTGATTAGGATCCACGATGTTGATATATTATAATGAAAAGAACACTGATTATTTTGAGGTAGACTATTTGTTCATTTTATTTTATTTTTGTTAAATCCTAAATAGACTGTAGTTTGGTCCTTTGGATGGATATGTAATTAAAATATATTAAATAATGTATTTAGTTTATTATTGTTGTTATCAAATGTTGTTTCTTTCTAGAATGATAACAATTTGCCTCTTTATTTTCTAGATAGTGTTCTATCTTCACTATAATTGTATATAATATTCTTAGGCTTGGTTTAATAATTTTATATTGATGAAAATAAATAAATAATATAAATTCAAAATTATTTGGTTGAATGAAGAACATAAAGAGTAATGTACAATAAGTATATTATATATTTTAATATGATTGTAATAAAAATTATTCTAAATGAATATATATTTAAATTCATTATTACATGTGATAATGTAATTCATAAACAATGATAATAATGTGAATTCCAGTTGATGACAAGAATAATAAAATTCATGCTAATTTAGAACCGTTCACCATAAAATTTTATGAATATGGTTTTAGGATTTTAATCATGTTTAAATAATTATAATAGCATGTTATATTTTATGCCTTAGGTTTATAATACTTGGAAAATTCTTATAATAAATTTTTTAATACAATATAGAATAAGACCCAATTGTTTTGGAAAATATAAATATTTTTGGATGACGGTGAAAATCCTTAAATTATGATAGATACATTGTCTTAGGGGTCACGAGGACCCATTTGAATGTGATAGATATATATATTTTTAGAGACTATAAATCATGATTCTTATTATTGTTTAGTTATTTATTTGTGTGACCTATGTATGTTAGATTTATTATGAAATGTGATGTGATCCAAGGATGCATGATCATGGAATCACTGATGAGATATAAACAGGGAGGCTTGAGGTTATGGTATTATTGGATTCCTATGATAGAGAGATGCATTGTGATATGATTGTGATGGTTGGGGTGGAATTCGAGATGATGGAATGGGTTTAAGCTGGTCTTACCCCTTATTGTGATTATGATTTATGCTTTCAATTAAAGAATATGTTAATTGGTGGATGGACATGTTGGTGGTTTATTTTCCTTCAATTCCCCACTTATTGAGGTAGTTTCCTGTTCTGGTTTGAATCTCTTTTGGTGGTAGCTTAGGATGTTATCCTATATTACTAGGAATCATGGAAAATTTAACCATTTTTAATTAAATGTTTTCAACCCACAGGGTTGGTGATGCTGTAATGAAAATATGATTTTCTTCAGAAATCCTGGACTCAGTTTGAATTTTGACTAGAGGAAATGCACTATACCTTACTGGATAATGAAATATATAAACGATAATAATATTGATTGTCAGTTAATGGTTAGTGAATTAATTAAAAGGAATAAAAAGAGGAAATAAAAGAATTATTTTAATGGAATTCTTTTTAATAGCTTATGTGTCATAGGATATATATTTCTTAGTAGTGGTAGCTGGGTGTCCGGGTGAAAAATGCTATAGTTGATCATAAGAGTTGGTTATGTTAACCATGTGGGTATACGCTATATTATGTCCTCTATGTTGGGTGTTTTCATATGCTACCCCCCAATGATGATTAGGGAAACTAATACCCAGTGTACTATGGGAGGGCTTTTTCGCTAATATCATGGTGGGTGGGGGGGGGGTGGATAACTTATTACACCCTCTAGAATCACTTTTTTCCCTTGGTATTATTATTTTTGGTATGCATGGTGGTTAGTTTACAATATTTTTATATAAAGGGTTGTAATGGCTTGTGGTTATTTCACACACATGTATCAATAGATTTAGTATCTAATGGATTATTATAGGTAGGATGTGTATAAAATGTAATGGCTTGAGGTACCTTACTCAGAGTATGGGTTGTGATGGCTTGAGGAATAATACCCAATATATAATAACTATCATACGTGCTATGGTGGTGCACGAAACTACGAGGTTACTATATGGATATGTGATTGGAATGATGAGATGATGTGATACGTGAGGTATATATTGTGATACTTATCCAATGTGTCTTCAAGCTGTCATCTATTAGAGAGAGATATCATTGGACATGCAATGTTGCAGAAGAGAAGAAAACTAATGGGGAATCAGTAGTGGGGAACCCTTGTTATTTCATTACTATAATATATGATTCCTTGTAAGTGATACATGTGGGGGAGATAGCCATAGTGAGGATAGAAATACAATATAACAATGTAAAGACCCGTAAAATTCAAGGGATGTTTTTTCTTAATTTTCTTTAGAATTTTACAAGAGTGCGGTTTCTGACGGCACCTGATTCCGAGGCCCGGTGTGCCCAGAATCAATTTCCGAAGTTTGGCTCGGGTACGTTCAATGAACGAACGAGCGGGAATTTCTAACTTTTGATCCTGTGCCAAAAATTGAAATCCGAGGACACCGATGAACTCACAGCGCCGATATTCGCTTAAGAAGACCTTTTCCGAAGTTGTGTTTGCCTAGGAGGAGATGTTTAATTTTCTGGATGAAATGAAGAGTAAAATAAATTTGTGATACAATATTTATTTTATATCTTTAAAGTGGTTATAATCTTTTGTTGGAAGTTTGGTGGTTTAACCACCTAAGAGAGGATTAAGGTGAGGAGGGGCCCACCCGAGCCCCACCTTTTCAAATTCCCTAACTCCCCTCTATCCCTCTTAAAAGCATGACAACTTAACACTTAATTAATTATACAACTCATGTATAATTAATAAGTGAGTTTAATTTGAGTTTTGAAATTCAAACTCTTGAATTTCAAAGGTTGGGTTGTGTTAATAAATTAAGTGTGAGCTTAATTTGTTTTCGGTTAGTTTCTTTGTTACTTGAGAGGTTTGGGAGAATCGTTGAGAGACTTGATGATCTTCTTCATCTTCGACGAAGAACGTGAAGAACGGTTCTTCTCCGACAAAGAACATCGATCCCACGACCTTCAAGACTCGGCGTCCTGGATTCTTCCGTCTTCATCTTCCTCCTCGACAAGGGAGAAGTCGCCGACCGTGGTGATAATCGCCAATGACAACGTACCTCCCTTCATCGTCATAGTGACAAGTGAAGAGACGTCGTTTCCTCCTCGGACGCACCCCGACGTCCACGGAATCTATGTCCGACGCCGCGACGCCTTTCTCCGCGATAACCGACGTGCGACGTCAATTTTCAAGGTAGGGGTTGTTGTTATTGTTTATTTATTTATCCTTGTTCGTGGTTCTAGCATTGCTAACGTGAGGATTATAAATTTGTGTTATTGTTTACCGTGAGGGGGCCGGACCACATGAACACGGCCGAACCCCCTCCATCGTTCTTGTTGATTTATCTTGCGGGTGGAAACAAGGTGGCGTGGTGCCGTCGCACCACGCGGATAATCGTACGATTATATTGCGCGGCGCCGTCGCGCCGCGCCGTGGAAGAATCATCAAGAACGCGACGCCGTCGGGCCGCGTCAAGGGGAATCGAAGGCGCGGCGGAGGGGCGTGGTGCCGTCGCACCGCGCCGGACGACGAAGACCGCTGCCGGTACCGGGCCGCGGCGAGACGGGAAGACCGGCGGCAGCCGAGCCGCCGGCGCCGGAGATCAAGAAGGGCCGCGGCCCTACGGCCGCGGCGGAGCAGCCAGGGGCGGCCGGCCTCGCCGGCCGCCGGAGTTCAGATGAGCCGCGGCTATGGCCGCGGCGGAGAGGGGGAAGGCGTCCGGCTGTGCCGGCGACCGGTTCGGTTAGAAGGCGGGACCCGCGGGTCCCGTGTGTTTATTAAAAACGGCTGGCAAAAGCCGGCCGAGATCCGAAAAGGGGGGGGGGGTTTCACACCCCACGTGCGGCGCATGCGCGACACCCTGGCCGCGTCGCCGCGCCGCCACCGGCCGGACCGGGTCTAGCGGTCCGGGTCGGGGCGACCCGGTTCGGGCCGACCCAGGGGGGTCGGGCCGGGTCGGGCCGGACCCGGACCCCCCGTTTTCGAGACTGTTTCGGTCTTTTGGCCATAACATGAGCAACAGACCTCCGATTGACGAACCCTCTGTGGCAACGCGATCCTTGGATCGAGACGGTAGTTTCGGTATATCGCACTCAAGGTTTCAGAACACTTTGAGTTCGGCCGGGTTGGTTCGTTCACGAAACCAACCGGGCCTTCGGAGCGGAAACGCTCATATCTTGAGCTACGGACGTTCGATTGACATGCCGTCAGCTTTGTTGTGTTCCTCATAGTGAGACGGTTCTTTTGGCATACTCCGCCCGAGGTTTGGACACAGGTGGAGTACGGTCGGGTTGGTTTTGCCTTAAAAACCAATCGGGCCCCGGGGACGAAAATGCCAATAACTCTCAGACCGGGCGTCCGATCGACGCGCCGTCTGTTGCGTTGAGTTCCTGTTGACGATACGGAACTTTTGGATACATCAACTCTGGACTTTGTGACAGTTGATGTATCAGCCTCTCGGCTCGTGGAGCGGACCCTCCGAACGAGCTTGCTGTGTGCGAGAACCCTAGTGCTGGATGCGACTGTTACTATGACTACTACTGCTACTACTGCTACTGTGACTGCGACGACGACAGTACAGAGATCCTGTGTGGATTCGATGACGATGACTACAACCCTCAGCGATCCTACGTGGATCAGTGCTACAGGTCCTGTGTGGGCCCGATCCTGTGTGGGTCTTTGGGCTCAGCGGTCCTGTGTGAACCAGCACCTACAGGTCCTACGTGGGCCCGATCCTGTGTGGGTCTTTTGCGGGGGTTAGCTACCTATCGATCCTTCGTGGGTCCGACGACTTAGATGGATCAAAGATCATCTTTATCGTCCTTTGAAGATGTATACCTGTGTGAGCTGAATCCTGTTGCTTTCCTGTGTGGATTGTGTTGTGCTATCCTGTGTGGATTACGTTTTGCTTTCCTGTGTGGAATACGTATACTTTCCTGTGTGGACTGAGTTGTACTTGGGCTCGGAGGTTGGTGCGTATTTGAAATTGATGACTTAGGTATATGTATGGGCATATACCTAAGCAGTGTCGGTTGTTACTTCGTGATTGTACCTTTCTTCGTGGTTTATCCTTTGTGGATTTTGAGAGACCATCAGGGGTCTCGGGGTCCCTACTGAGTAGCTTATACTCACCCCTGCACGGGCTTTGCCCGCACTACGTTGTGTTGGTTGCAGACGACGGACAGCGTTGATCTTAGCTGAGGCTTGCAGAGCAGGACGGTACCTCGAGGTGGACCACTGGGCGGGACATGCTCGGAGCGGACGGCGGGACCCGTGGAGCAGTGGAGCTATCTGTACCCACCCTTCTGGTGGGATTTCCAGTGGACAGCTCGGTGTAGCGGCTTTTACTTTTCAGTTGCTGTTTTCCCTTTTCGAGTTGTACTTTACTTTCAGTTTGGGTTTGTATACTGGCCCATTTAATTTTCCGCACTTTCAGTTGTACTCTGCTTTTGCTTAGTGTTTACTTTCCGCTTACTTACTCTGTGGTGTTTGTTTACTTTACAAAGGCAATGCCTTCCCTTTTTACCGGGATTTACGCCTTGGTGGTAGTCGCCAGCCCCTGGCCTATGGAAGGCGGGCATGGGGTAGTCACGGCCCGGACCCCGAGGGCGGGTCGTGACAAATTGGTATCAGAGGAGTTCGGTTCTACCGTGAACTCTGATCTTTTCTATGTGAAGCAATAATGTTTAGCGTATTGAGTGTGGTTATCAGTCCAGGGAGTCCAGTGTTGGTGCGGCGGCCGACGTATCTGTACACCAGGACCCTGACTTCTGATTTCCGACTTAATGCACGAAAACATTGATTGCGTGTGTGTTTCAAAGTTTTCTTTGTGATTTCCTTGTGTCAGCTCACCAGGTATATTGTTTGACCGTGGCGCACCTGTTTCCTATTCATAATGGCCCCACGACGGCAGCCAGCTAGGGTTCCGAGAGTCGAGCATGACGACAGCCCACCGAGCGACGAGGCCTCGGTGCAGGGCCGTTTGTCAGCAGTGGCACCGGCGGTAGCTCTACCCGCCGAGCCCCTGATGCTTCCAGCACCAGCCGCTGACGATGCACGTCGCCTCAGCGCACTGCATGAGTTTCAGCGCCAGCAACCACCCAGGTTTTGCGGGGAGACGGATCCCCAGGCAGCCGAGGACTGGCTGGAGGCCGTGGTACGTGTGTTTAGGCTAGTGAGGACACCAGCAGACCTCATGGTGATCCTCGCTGCTAGCCTACTACACGCAGCAGCAAGACGATGGTGGAGCTTGATGCTCCAGGTGCACGATGAGGCATCTCTACTTTGGACAGACATTGAGAGCCTTTTTCCGCTCGGAGTTCGTCCCAGCGACCCTTCGTGCGGTGCATATCCAGGAGCTTCTACAGCTGCGGCAGGGCAGCATGACGGTCGCTCAGTACTCGGCGAGATTTACCGATCTCTCGCGCTACTCGACTGACATGGTACGGGACCCATTCTTCCGGGCCCGGACCTTCGATCAGGGTTTGAGACATGAGATCAGGGCATCGCTGATCTCCCTCAGCATACCGAATCAGACAGGAGTACTGGAGCGGGCCCTTCTGATCGAGAGCTTCCTTGCTGAGTCTACACCAGCGCAGCGACCCACCGCAGGGCGGCACGTGGCAGAGTCATCTGCAGCAGGTAGTCGACAGATGACTCAGGGGTCCAGACAGACCAGACCTTCGGGCAGACGACCTCAGGACACTGGCTCAGCAGTGCGGGGCACACAGCGCGGAGCCAGTCTTTTGAGTGGAAGACAGTGCTATGCATGCGGCGGGCATGGTCACATGGCTCGTGACTGCCCGACCCGCCATGCAGAGGAGAAGCAGACGGTTGAGGAACCACCTAGGCAGAGGAAGAGGTTCGACCGTGGCGGTCCGCAGGGAGGAGGCGGACGAGGCAGAGGAGCTGGCCGAGCAGCAGGTGGTGGGCAACGTTTTGAGGCTCTACCACCACCACCACCAGGAGGTCCACCCCGACCTCAGGGGAGAGCACAGCTTCAGGCAGCTGAAGCTTACGATCATGGAGCTCCGGAAGCGGGTGGACTAGTGCGGGACTAGCTCCAGGCATAGAGGCCTTGGCCCATAATGCCTCTAGCTTCGTAGTTTGTGTTGCTTTGTGACCTTGTTCTTTAAGTTGAAGTAATAAAAGACACTTGCCTTGGTGAATTTTGTTTTCTTGTCTTTTGTTTGTTTTTACTAAGAGGTGCCGGTTAAAAACTGTTGACTTGACCCTCACTTGCGAGATTCGTACTGGAGGAAACCCAGTGACCACACACTGATGTCGACCGTGTGACTCAACCCTTGGAGGCGAGAGTAACGGTTGGATCTCTTGGTAGCAGCGTCGAGGCCTTACGACGTCATCCATTCCATGAATTAACTAATCATGTCGGGATTGACTGTATTAGGCAAGGAACGTGGTTCATCCAGGGGATGAGACCGGATTTCACTTTTCGGCAAAGGAGAAATCTTTTCAGCTAGCCTCTTTGCAGATATCCTTCGTGGATAGTGATGGAGCAGCCTTCCTCCAGTCTCTCACATTCACCCCTCCTATACTACAACAGGTCAGAGAGGCACAGCGTGAGGATGCTGACTGTGAGACACAGTGTATACAGATATCCTCGGGACAGACACCTGATGGTTTCTCCCTTGGAGCAGAGCACAACATCCTTTTCAGAGGACGTACCATGGTACCAGTCGCTTTGCGAGAGGAAGTGCTGAGAGAGTTTCACACTTCTCCTTTGGTGGTACATCCTGGAGTGGCGAAGATGTACCAGGATCTCAGACGATAGCACTGGTGGCCGGGCATGAAAAAGGCTGTAGCAGAGTTCGTTTCTCAATGCCTCACTTGCCAACAGGTGAAGGTACAACATCAGGTACCAGCAGGCTTGGTGCAGCCCTTGGAGGTTCCGGAGTGGAAGTGGGACGACATATTTATGGACTTCGTGACTGGACATCCATGCACTTCCAGAGGTCACGACTCCATCTGGGTGATTGTTGACCAACTCACCAAGTCGGCACACTTCTTACCCATTAGAGAGCAGGGCTCAATGGAGAGCTTGGGACGTCTCTACGTTCAGGAGATTGTGCGGCTCCATGGCGTTCCATCATCTATCGTCTCCGATCGAGATGCTCGCTTTACTTCCCGGCTTTGGAAGGGGTTACAGGAGGGGTTCGGGACGCAGCTACGTCTGAGCACAACCTTTCACCCTCAGACGGATGGTCAGACGGAGAGGACCATTCAGACTCTCGAGGACATGCTCCCCGCATGTGTCCTCGACTTTTGTCGCAGCTGGGAGGACCACCTACCATTGGTGGAGTTTGCATACAACAATAGCTACCACTCCACCATCGGGATGGCACCGTATGAGGCGTTGTACGGCCGACCTTGTAAATCTCCTTTGTGCTGGACAGACCCTGGGGAGTCAGCACTGGTGGGACCGGAGATGGTCCAGGCCACGACAGAGAATGTCCAGGTCATCCAGGAGCGGATGAGGACAACTCAGAGCCGGCAGAAGTCATACGCTGACAGGAGGCGGAGGCCACTAGTGTTTGAGGATGGTGACCACGTCTTCTTGCGGGTCTCACCTTGATGTGGTATTCGGAGATTTGGCCGAGGCGGCAAGTTATCTCCGCGCTTCATCGTACCTTTCCAGGTTCTCAGCCGGATTGGCGAGGTGGATTATCGCCTAGCTCTGCTACCTCAGTTGCACCGGGTGCACGACGTCTTCCAGGTGTCCCAGCTGAGGAGATACGTGCACGACCCGACGCACATCATTGACCATGGGGAGCTTGACGTTGACGATGGGGCAACTTTTACGGAGGTCCCGGTGGAGATAGAGGATCGACAGGAGCATGTCCTGCGTGGGCGATCGATTCCTCTTGTGCGCATCAGATGGCAGCACGGGAACCTCCAGGAGAGCACATGGGAGCGGGAGGCACAGATGCGTGCTCAGTACCCTCATTTGTTTCCCTAGTTTTTGATGTATCTTTACGGGGACGTAAAGCCCTGAGGTTGGAGTAATGTAAAGACCCGTAAAATTCAAGGGAAATTTTTCCTTAATTTTCTTTAGAATTTTACAAGAGCGCGGTTTCTGACGGCACCTGATTCCGAGGCCCGGTGTGCCCGGAATCAATTTCCGAATTTTGGCTCGGGTACGTTCAATGAACGAATGAGAAGGAATTTCTAACTTTTGATCCGGTGCCCGGAATTGAAATACGAGGACACCGATGAACTCACAGCGCCGATATTTGCTTAAGAAGACCTTTTCCGAAGTTGCGTTTTCCTAGGAGGAGATGTTTAATTTTCTGGATGAAATGAAGAGTAAAATAAATTTGTGATACAATATTTATTTTATATCTTTAAAGTGGTTATAATCTTTTGTTGGAAGTTTGGTGGTTTAACCACCTAAGAGAGGATTAAGGTGAGGAGGGACCCACCCGAGCCCCACCTTTTCAAATTCCCTAACTCCCCTCTCCCCCTCTTAAAAGCTTGACAACTTAACACTTAAATAATTATACAACTCATATATAATTAATAAGTGAGCTTAATTTGAGTTTTGAAATTCAAACTCTTGAATTTCAAAGGTTGGGTTGTGTTAATAAATTAAGTGTGAGCTTAATTTATTTTTGGTTAGTTTCTTTGTTACTTGAGAGGTTTGGGAGAATCATTGAGAGACTTTAAGATCTTCTTCATCTTCGACAAAGAACGTGAAGAACGGTTCTTCTCCGACAAAGAACATCGATCCCACGACCTTCAAGACTCGGCGTCCCGGATTATTCCGTCTTCATCTTCCTCCTCGACAAGGGAGAAGTCGTCGACCGTGGTGATCATCGCCAACGACAACGTACCTCCCTTCTTCGTCATAGCGACAAGTGAAGAGACGTCGTTTCCTCCTCGGACGCACCCCGACGTCCACAGAATCTACGTCCGACGCCGCGACGCCTTTCTCCACGATAACCGACGTGCGACGTCAATTTTCAAGGTAGGGGTTGTTGTTATAGTTTATTTATTTATCCTTGTTCGTGGTTCTAGCATGACTAACGTGAGGATTATAAATTTGTGTTATTGTTTAACGTGAGGGGACCGGACTGCATGAACACGGCCAAACCCCCTCCATCGTTTTTGTTGATTTATCTTACGGGTGGAAACAAGGTGGCGTAGTGCCGTCACACCACGCGGATAATCGTACGATCATATTGCGCGGCGCCGTCGCGCGGCGCCGTGGAAGAATCATCAAGAACGTGACGTCGTCGCGCCGCGTCAAGGGGAATCGAAGGCGCGGAGGAGGGGCGCGGTGCCGTCGCATCGCGCCGGATGACGAACACCGCGGCCGGTACCGGGCCGCGGTGAGACGGGAAGACCGGTGGCAGCCGAGCCGCTGGCGCCGGAGATCAAGAAGGGTCGCGGCCCTACGGCCGCGGCAGAGCAGCCAGGGGCGGACGGCCTCGCTGGCCGCCGGAGTTCAGATGAGCCATGACTATGGCCGCGGTGGAGAGGGGGAAGGCAGCCGGCTGTGCCGGCCGCCGGTTCGGTTAGAAGGCGGGACCCGCGGGTCCCGTGTGTTTATTAAAAACGGCCGACAAAAGCCGGCCGAGATCCGAAAGGGGGGGGGGGGGTTTCACCCCCCGCGTGCGGCGCATGCGCGGCACCCTGGCCGCGCCGTCGTGCCGCCACCGGCCGGGCCGGGTCCAGCGGACCGGGTCGGTCCGTACCGGGTCGACCCAGGGGGGGTCGGGCGGGGTCGGCCCGGACCCGGACCCCCCCGTTTTCGAGATTGTTTCGGTCTTTTGGCCATAACTTGAGCCACGGACCTCCGATTGATGAACCATCTGCGGTAACGCAATCCTTGGATCGAGACGGTCGTTTCGGTATATCACACTCAAGGTTTCGGAACACTTTGAGTTCGGCCGGGTTGGTTCGTTCACGAAACCAACAGGGCCTTCGGAGCAGAAACGCTCATATCTTGAGCTACGGACGTCCGATTGACGTGCCGTCCGCTTTGTTGTGTTCCTCTTTGTGAGACGGTTCTTTTGGCATACTCCGCTCGAGGTTTGGATGCAGGTGGAGTACGGTCGGGTTGGTTTTGCCTTAAAAACCAACCGGGCCCCGGGGACGAAAATGCCAATAACTCTCAGACCGGGCGTCCGATCGACGCGCCGTATGTTGCGTTGAGTTCCTATTGACGATACGGAACTTTTGGATACATCAACTCTGGACTTTGTGACAGTTGATGTATCAGCCTCTCGGCTCGTGGAGCGGACCCTCCGAACGAGCTTGCTGTGTGCGGGAACCCTAGTGCTGGCTGCGACTGTTACTATGACTACTACTGCTACTACTGCTACTGTGACTGCGACGACGACAATACAGAGATCCTGTGTGGATTCGACGACGACGACTACAGCACTCAGCGATCCTACGTGGATCAGTGCTGCAGGTCCTGTGTGGTCCCGATCCTGTGTGGGTCCGATCCTGTGTGGGTCTTTGCGCTCAGCGGTCCTATGTGAACCAGCGCCTACAGGTCCTACGTGGGCCCGATCCTGTGTGGGTCTTTTGCGGGGGTTAGTTACCTATCGATCCTTCGTGGGTCCGACGACATAGATGGATCAGAGATCATCTTTATCGTCCTTTGAAGATGTATACCTGTGTGAGCTGAATCCTGTTGCTTTCCTGTGTGGATTGTGTTGTGCTATCCTGTGTGGATTACGTTTTTCTTTCCTGTGTGGAATACGTATACTTTCCTGTGTGGACTGAGTTGTACTTGGGCTCGGAGGCTGGAGCGTATTTGAAATTGATGACTTAGGTATATGTATGGGCATATACCTAAGCAGTGTCAGTTGTTACTTCGTGATTTTACCTTTCTTCGTGGTTTATCCTTTGTGGATTTTGAGAGACCTTTAGGGGTCTCTGGGTCCCTACTGAGTAGCTTATACTCACCCCTGCACGGGCTTTGCCCGCACTATGTTGTGTTGGTTGCAGACGACGGACAGCGTTGATCTTAGCTGAGGCTTGCAGAGCAGGACGGTACCTGGAGGTGGACCACTGGGCGGGATGTGCTCGGAGCGGACGGCGGGACCCGTGGAGCAGTGGAGCTATCTGTACCCACCCTTCAGGTGGGATTTCCAGTGGACAGCTCGGTGTAGCGGCTTTTACTTTTCAGTTGCTCTTTTCCCTTTTCGAGTTGTACTTTACTTTCAGTTTGGGTTTGTATACTGGCCCATTTACTTTTCCGCACTTTCAGTTGTACTCTGCTTTTTCGTAGTGTTTACTTTCCGCTTACTTACTCTGTGGTGTTTGTTTACTTTACAAAGGCAATGCCTTCCTTTTTTACCGGGATTTACGCCTTGGTGCTAGTCACCAGCCCCTGGCCTATGGAAGGCGGGCTTGGGGTAGTCACGGCACGGACCCTGAGGGCGGGTCGTGACAATTTAGGTGATTAGTTAGATTCAATTTTTATTATATGGGATTTAGTATGCTTTATTAATATTTTACACGAGAGGCTTTGGGTAGTATCCAACTATGTATATGTAACCTCCAGGATTGGGTTCCACATACCAGTGCCCCGAGTTGGTCGGTCACATGTCTTAAAGTGCACCTCCCTATACACCCAAGGATACCGACTAGCATAAATGGTTTGATAAGTTGGTCGTGGGGATAAAATACAATATTTAATCAGATAAATTCACCCACATAAATAAATAAGAAATATAAAAAGGCTATATTACTAGAAACAATAACAAGAACTCTTGAAAATCAACGTTGCAAATAAAATATCCAACAAAAACAAAAAATCATACAATGATCATATACCTTTCAAATGTCTAAAATGAAACTCAAAAGAAAAGACATCAATGACACCCATGCGGGTCCCAAACAACATCTCGTTCCCTCATAAAAGATTCATCCCCAAAAACAATATAACACAAGAAATTTTCCTTTATCCTGTCTAGTAAACAAGATGTCTATTCGGGTACAGATCAGACAGTCTGAGTATGGTGCAAGTACAACTCAGTAGGCCCCCACAAACTATATATAAAACAATATACAGTCATAAAATAGTGTATTCAGTTTTATAATTACATAATTACAATTCATCAGTAAAAAAATTTCACATTGCCGAATTATTATTTATTTATCCTCATAAACTCCATGGTTCCCAAGGATACCCATACCTCCTTACCAGCTTCAGATCATTTAGGATCGAGAATTGATCCCCATGTAATATCACATCTTAACACCTTATTTATCTCTTGCCGGAGCCAAAAAGTATTTGAAGGTTATATCATATCTCAATACTTGTTTTGACTCATGTCGGTGCTCGAAGTATTCTCAAGTGAGGCCGTATATCAGAGTTCTTTGTATCCATTTCCCATTTCATGCTTGTTTTCCCATCATAGCATTATTAAATTTAGTCTTGAATATCCTTGTTACCACTCAAACAATACACACAATAATAGGCATGATCCCATTATTTTATTCATAAGTACAATGAAAATGTTACAATTCATACATCTAAATTGAATGACCATGTTCTCATTCCATTATTCACAAGTATAAAGTCCACGCTACCATGTATACTTGTCAATTGAATAACTGTGTTCCCATTCAATTACTCAAAAGTGAATGACTATGTTTCCATTCATACTTGTCACATTATAATGACCATGTTCCCATTCTATTATTAAAAATCAATTCAACAATTAATTATCAACATCAATTTGATTAGTAATTAAATAATTAATTTATAAAAACTATTCCATTAGTTAACTAAAAAATTAACTAATCTCACTAATAGAGTTAATTAGTTATACAATCAATTAATCATAAATATTTCTTTAGTTAATTAGATAATTAACTAAAAACATTAATGATATTAATTAATTAAACAATAATTTAATTTCATCCCATTATTTATTCAAAAATAAATTTTATCAATTAACAATCTCAGTATCCCATAAATAATTCATCATTTAATTATATAAAATCAATATACTCAATATTTCATAATTACGTCATCAATTAATTATCTCAAACCACTATATTTAATATCAAAAAATTATTTATACTATTTAACCAAAATAATGATATTTATATCTCATAATTAATTCCACATAGAATTAACCAAAAAAATATTTTAAAATTTTCATCCATTAATTAAATCAGTGATTAGTTTTCCATGTTTACACCACTAATTAATTACATAATTGATTGATCATTTACAACTCCAATAATTAATTAAACAATTAATTAATATTATAATTCCTATTATTTAATTAATCAATAAAATAATGACATTTCTACTCATTAGATTAATTTATCAATTAGTAAATCCATTTATTTAATTCAAATATTAAATAATAATATATCTCTGATTAATTAATTTATCAATTAATTAATCTATTTATTGAATTCAACAATTAAATAATCACATAACTCTGATTAATTAATTCATCAATTAATAAATACAATTATTTAATTAAACTATTATATAATCCCATAATTCCAAATAATTAATTCATTAATTATTTAATACCTTTATTTAATTAAATAATCAAATAATCACTTAAATCTGATTAATTAATTCCTCAATTATTAAATTTGTTTTTTTAATTTAACAAGTAAATAATCAAATTATTCTCATTAATTTATTCACTAATAAATTAATCTATTTATTTAATTAAATAATTGAATCATCACATAACTCCCATTAATTAAATCATCAATTAATTAATCCCTTAATTTAATTCAATAATTTAATAATCACATAACTCCCATTAATTAATTCATCAATTAATTAACCCCCATATTTAATTCCATAATTAAATAATTACATAACTCCCGTTAGTTAATTCATCAATTAACTAATATCTTTTTTATTTTAGCATTTAAGTAATCACATAACTCATATTGATAAATTCGTTAATTCTATATTCTAACTTAACCAGTTTATTATCCCTAATTAATTCCTCAATTAATTTCTCTGTATTAATTAATTAAATATTCCAAAAGTTAATCTCAATAATTAATTATCCTCAATCAACAATTTGAATTCCCTTATAATTAATTCAATAATTAAATATTCATAAAATATAATCCCAATATCCCAAATTTCATCATTTCTATAAATAATCAATTCATCAAATTAATTAATTCAATCAAGAGTAAAATTTCTAAATATCTAATAAAAATTTTACGATGACATATACATAATTTTAATTAAGACTTTAGGATTTGAATTATAGACCACCTACCTTATGAATGGTGATGAAGAATGATTTCTAATGGAATACAGTAATTCGAATTAGATCAATCAACAACGTGATGATGAACATGACCTAGATCCAAAAAATAAACCACTGGTTATATAAAATGAAATATCATACTTATAGATCTAGATCCATAATGCCTAAATATTGATCCCCCAAATATGGATCTATATTTAATTCAATAAAGGATAACTTCCCTCTTCAATCTTGATAGAAGAAAAAAAGAGAGAGATAGATCTAAATGAGAAAAACAGACTTACCTGAGAGGTTCATATATTCAGTTTTCCCTCCAATTATCAAAGAACATAGGTCAAGAGGACTTGGATTCTATCTTGGAGCCTCCAAAAAGAGAAATAATGTTATGGGATGAGTTGGGCCAGAATTGGGGAAGAAATATAGGGTTTGAGAAATTAAAATCTAATTTCCATGTGAAAGTTAAATTTGCACATGGTTTCCTGTATAATGTTGCATGGTTTCCCCTAACTAGGATCCCTGACCATGCTACTCACCTAGGGGTGTCTTATGATCTCTCCCAAGAGGGAACACAGTTTGGAAAATAGTTTTCCAACCGTGAAAATCCCCTCTTCCTGGATTTGCAAAGGTATCTAGGTTGGGCGCATGATTTGGGAAAACCTAGCGCCAACCATGAACGACACCTTTTTCATTCAAAATTCTCAAATTTTCATCCAAACACACCCATGATAATACAAAAACAATTTATTCTAAAAAAAGTCAAAATTATACCTTTAAATGTTCTTGAGACAACACTAGAAATGTTCAAGATATTACAATATCCCCACATTATAACATATCTTCCACGAGCTGTACTCCTAAGCATCTCTATGATTTCATGTCAAATGGATTAGGCCACTCCACCCAACATAACCACTTCTCTCCCTCAAGATTCCTTTTTTAACCAATTCATGTTTCCACAGTACATTTACCATCGACACATAATTTCCCCGCAATACTTTCTCACTACGATCCAACTCCCATATACGATTATCCTCAAATGATATATCGACCGCCAAAGCAAGTTTCACAACATACTCAATCTGTTTACCAACTCACCAAGCCAAAAAATCACAAGACCACCATCCAACATTGGAATAAAGCCTTTCCATCAAAAATATCCTTCATAAGGAATTCATATACCACAACCAAAGCCCACATAGATTTATTGTAGGAATATAATTGTTTTCCTTATAGGTTCTTCATTTATAAGCTATAGATGTCATACCTCCAACCATTTAGATCCTCATATACTGATTCTTAAGCACAAACTCTAATGGGACCCTTATCCAACCAAACACATTTAGGCTTCTATGCGCACAGACAAAGATTTCTCAATGTATCAAAGAATATATCATGGTAGGGGACATGGTCGTCCCTAATTAATAGTATGTTAATAATTCATTAGTGAACACCACAAATATTCTTCCACTACCGATGTACCTAATACCATAGGAATACCTTATTATGTTAAAATTCATGGGTTTACCTTCCCACCATCATCCCACCACACTAATCTAAAACAGAAGGTCCCTCACATAACTCACTACTGAGCTTTCAAACAATTGAATTCTCACTACCCAAACTACGGACATCATGGGAAAAAAACCAAAGAAAAGATTCATAATTCAAAATATTCTCAATAATAACATGGGGTATTTACAAATCGTTATAAAGTCTTCCCCCCTTTTCTTCTATATGTTCAAAACCGAGACACTATGACTACCCTTAACAATCCTACATCTAGGTCTTGGTTAAAAAGTGTAGAAACATTTTTTTATTCATGTTTCTCATTTATAAAACCATGTATTCTCATCTTGCATCATTTTAACATATTTCTCAATTTCATGTTAGGCACCATTTTCATTTTAATTTTACAAGTGACAGAAAATAATTCAAGTTCATTAACATGCCCACAACCCATTTTCTCATTCCTGCCTAAAATGATGGAAGTCACAGTAACCCTTTGTGCATTGAAAGTTGCATGCATACTCAAATCTGTTTCCATGACAATCTAAGAGTCAAATCTCATCAAATCATTAAACCAATAATCACATGACATAATAAGTCCATCACCCAAAAGGAAACAATACTAAACTATAATAGAAAACAAAAATAAAAATAATCCCACCCTTGGTACTTGGGTTCTCTACCATACATGGGTCAGAAAAGCCCCTGAAAGAGCTCATTACCAAGGCCCCACTCTTCCTAGTCTCTTTCCTACCTTTCCCAAAATAGTAAGGAAAAATAATAATGAAAGAAAAAATGCACTTATACCACTTTGTAACATCCTAAAGCGTGTTCCACATACCATTACCCCAATATGGTCCACCACATGACCTCAACTGTTCCTTCATGTGTTCTAGAGGCTACAAACAATAATCAAGTGTCTGGTATGTATATCATGGGAAGACCGTAGCCTATTTTATTATAGAAATACACTATGGGAAATAATTTAATAGTGGAATCTTATATTACTAGAAAAAATACTAGTAAATAATTATATTCAAATCAAGAAATGTAATATAAAACTAAAATAGAAAACATTCCACGCTCATTGATGTATTACATGTGTAAAACAAAACTCAAAAGTAAAGACATCGATGAAACCCAAGAGAGTCATAAACCACGTATGGTTCCCTCATCCAAGAACCATTCCAACTATCTATATAACACATGGGCTTTGACCTTATCATGTATATAAAACACAATATTTATTATATTACTGATCAGGGAGCCCGAGTTGGGTGTGAGTACAAATCAGTAGGCCACCACAAATGGTGTCTAAAACAATAGTGAGTTATACAATATTTTATAATGTTATATAAATAAATAAGTACCATTCATAAGTAAATATTTTTCACATTATCAAATTATTCTTTATCTAACCACATAAAAATGGGGTTCCAGAGGATACCCATACATTAATACTAGCTTTGGTTCATGTTGGAGCCCAAAGTATTCCACAAGTAATATCATATCCTAATACCTGCATCAGTTCTTACTGGAGCTCGAAGTATTCAAAAGTGATATCATATATCAATATTAGATTAGTCACATGCTAGAGACCAAAGTATTATTTATTGAGGATATATATCGAGGTTTATTTATTTCAATTCCTTAGTTCTTGTTTTATTTCCCATGTTAATGTTATTAAACTAATGTTTGAATATCCATTTTATCACTAAAACATTATACAAAATAATTCCCCTATTACAATTCATTTATTTATAACTACAATAACCCTGTTACCCTTTATACTTCTAAATTGAAAGACTATGTTCCCATTACTTTACTCACAAGTACAATGTACATGTTACAATTTATAATTCTCAATTTTATGACCATATTCACATTCTTTTATTAATAAGGAAATGAAAATGTTAGCATTCATACTTGTCCCATTATAATGACCATGCTCCCATTATTAAATAAAAAATTAATTCCACAATTAATTATCAACACCAATTTCATTAGTAGTTCAACAATTTTTTATACAAAACTATTCCACAAGTTTTCTCAAAAATTCGCTAATCACATTAATAATATTAATTAACTCAAAAATATATTAATCAAAACAATTCCATTACTTAATTCAACAATTAACTAACCAAATTAATAATATTAACTAATTAAAAATTTAATTAATCTCATCCAATAATTTATTCAAAAATTATTTTTATCAATTAATAATCTCAAATTCTCATAATTAATTCATTAATTAACTATCTCAAGTAAACAGAAACAATATTTCATAATTAATTCATCAATTAATTATCTCAAATCAATAGAATTAACATCTCAAAATTAATTCTGTGTTTTTTCCAAACCAATGATCTCTATATCTCATAATTAATTCAACAATTAATTATCCAAGATAATAATCTAGGCATTTAATCGATCAATTAATTCACTAATTAATCTTTCATGTTTACCCCATTAATTAGTTCCATAATTATTTGATCATATCTAACTCATTAAATTAATTTACCAATTAATTAATCTCATCAATCCAATTATTTATTTCATTAATTAAATATTAACATTATTACTCATTAAAATAATTCATCAATTAATTAATCCATATATTTAATCAAAAAATTAAATAATCACCTAAAATCCATTGATTTATTCATTAATTAATTATTACATTTAATTAATTAATTAATTAATTAATCACATTACTCTCATTAATTAATTATTTAATCAATTAATTCATTTAATTAATTCAACAATTAAATAATCACATAACTCCCAATAACTAATTTTTCAGTTAATAAATCCCATTATTTAATTCAACAATTAAAAAATCACATAACTAAAATTAATTAATACATAAATTAATTAATCCATTTAAATAATTAAACAATTAAATAATCAAATTAATCTCATTAATTAATTTGTCAATTAATAAATCCATTTATTTAACTAAATAATTAAATAACCACATAACTCCCGTTAATTAATTAATCCCTTAATTTAATTCAATAATTAAATAATCAAATAACACTCATTAATTAATTATACAATTAATTTATCCATTTATTTAATTTGAAAAATAAATAATTACACAATTTCTATTAATTAGTTCATAAATTAATTGAACCCTTTATTTAATTAAACAATTAAATAATCATATATCTCCCAATAATAAATTTTTCAGTTAAATATTCAAACATAATCAATTAAATTTCCCAAATTAATTCCTCTTTTAATTTCCCTCTCTTAATCAATTCAATATTACTATAATTAGTATCGACAATTAAATATCCCCAGTTAAGAGTTTCAATTCCCTTATAATTAATTCAATAATTAATGACTCAAAATCTATCATCCCAGTGACCCCAACTTGAAAATTTTCATTAATTAATTAATTCACCAAATTAAATAATTCGATCGAGAATGTAATTATTAAACATATAATATAAATTATACAATTTAATATAGTTAATTGTTATTAATACTTTTGGTTTTGAATTATAGACCACCTACCTCAATAACAGTGATGAAGAACACTCCCGAATAGAAAACCCATATTTTAAGTGGATCACTCAAGAATGAGACAAAGAAAATTGTATAGATCCAAAACATAAATCCATGATTAAATAATATAATATCTCTTAATTATTGATTTAGATCAAAAAATCCTAGATATAGATCCCCCTAATATATACCTAGATCTAATTAAACATAGTATAATTTCAATCTTCCATTTGAGAAGATTAGAGGAAGAGAGAGATAGCTCTAAACAAGAAAAACACACATACATGGGAGGTTCAAGCCATCATTCCTCCCTTTAATTCACCAAAAACAGATGTTGGGAGGGCTTGAAATCCATCTTAGAGCCTCCAAAAACATGGAGGTTATTTAGGTTGAGTAGGGGTCGAATAAAAGTTAAAATAAGGGATTTGAGAAATTAAAATCTAATTTCCTTCTGACATTTAAAATCACACATATTTTCATATACTATTGTTACCAATTTCCCTAACCATATTCTATAACTATGTACCTCACCTATGGGTATCGTGTGGTCTCTCTTAAAAGGGAGGATGGTTCAGAAAACTCTACACTAGCAACATAAATCACCTATGTTTATGTTTCCTTGTTTATCAGGTTTGGGTGCATAGTTTGGGAGAACTGTGCGCCAACCATGCACTGCCCCATTTTCGTCCAAATTTCTCCAATTTTCACCCAAATGCCACTAATTTAAGACCCAAACATGTTAAATTCAGAAATATAAAAATAATACCACTAAATGATCCCATGATATCTACAGAAATGTTCGGGTTCTTATAGTATATTATTATGATCACCTAACATATATATATATATATATATATATATATATATATCTTTTCAGGTCATATAGAGTAGGTTAGATATTAGGATGGATATTACTAAATCATGGTTTTTCATGAGATGTTTGGGGTATGTGGTTGCAGATGAGTTTAAATTTTTGGTAATTATTGTTTTAATTTATGTTATATAGATCTACATGAAATTTCATATATTTAATTGGGTTTTATTAGATATGTGTAACACCCCAAGATTTTATAGTGAGTTATTTCTTCAAAATAATTCAACAACCTGCACTACACGCAACACCGAGTTCAAGCGCACCATGACTTACCAAACAAGCCGTTCAAAAGAGGATATGAATGTATAAACTAAATATTAAACTTTATATAATCCTTATAATTTTAGAATCCATATTACGAGTTTTTTAGACTTAATGTAAGAACAAATTCATTTTTTCAGAGAAAAGAAGTATTTTTAAAAAAATGAACTTTTACCAACTTTTAATAGTGAAACCCTTTTTTTAATCCAATATTTTAAAATTTTATATATTCAATTTGACTAAATAAATTTATTCTTTATAATGGGGACATCAAAAATTTACAATGAAACACCCCAAGCTTCCACGGTACGTTTCCTTTTGAATAATGCAATGGCGTGCATTGTACGCAACTTCGAGATTCTAACACACCACAACCAATCAAACTAGCTGTTATAAATAGTAATAACAACATTTTGAAATTTTATAAATTTTATCTTTCGAAATGGACTTCATTTTTGGATTCGTAATATCAAAATTTGCTAGGGTAAAATTTTGCTACTGTTCAGATATCTTTCATATTTTGATGAATTTTGAAAATTACTAAATTTTAATTAAAAACATCTTTTTTAATCGAAATAATTAATAGTGATAAATTATTAATTTGAGTGGTTTTACAGTATATTTATAAAATAATTTTTACCATTTAATAAAATGTTGGTCATTGAATGTAATTTCACATTTAAACCAGACATAAACAAGTGTTAATCTTTTTATAGTTATTATCTCTTAAAAACACGCTATTTATTTTGACGACGAGAATTAATTTTTAAATTAATTAATGCAACTGATATGTTTTGAATTTGGTAAAATAAACACCATTTTTGAATTCATAATATCAAATATATATTAGGCCTAATTTTTGGTATTTTTCTGAAAACTTTCATTTTTTGATGAATAGTGAAACCACTAAGTGGTAGTTAGAAAACAGAATTTTTCATAAAACATAATTTTACCACTTCTGTGAGTGGAATTTCAAAAATCTGAGAGACACGGTTAATATCAAGGAGTAAAATTTGGTTCAATGAGATGAAAATAATTTTTGGTGAATAGTAACTCATTACATTTATTTACCACGGTTAAAAGTAAATAGGGTAATTAAGGGTAAAAATGATATTAATAATCACCTAATACATGTCCTAATTCTATTGGATAGGTGTATCTCGACCAGAAACAACCTTAGGAGTAAAATATTATCATTTAGGTCCACTTGGATTAGATTAGGACATTTATTATTATTTAATTCAAAGAAGAGTTAAAAGAGTTAAAATCAACGATTATTTACTAAAACATTTTTAATATAGGGTTATACATAAGATAAATTCGATTGTAAATATTCATCAGAAAGATTAAACGATTTAATACATTATAATAATTTATTTATAATTTTTAGTCATTAAATAATGTAATTTATTTACGACACAATAATGATGCAGTAATTACCATAATAATGAAAAATTAAAATAATTGATATTATAAATACCCAAATAATTATAATTTGAGACTTTTTATGAATTACACTAATTTTAATGGTTAATATGAAATGTTAGGATTTAATTAATTAACTTTGTTCTAAGTAATCATTCTGTTGTGATTTTTTCAAAAATCAATTATTGAATAGTGTCAAAATTGACATAAAATAGTTTTTAAAACAAATATTGTATTATTAATTGATATTAAATTCCTAAACATCTACAGTTCGGACAAGACACTTATATGATGATATGTGTATCATTAATTTACCACTTTGTGGTCTCTTGTATGTATTTATTATATTTATTAACCATATAATATAAAAATACAAAGAGACACTGTAAAATTGAAACTAATTAACTAAGAGTTAATACCTAAAGATAAGGTTAATATAGTAACCCAAACCTATCTAAATCCTATTGGTTGAGTGGTTTTCGACCTATCCAAACCTTAATCTTTAAATAATCCACTTTGGAGCCATTACAAACAGAATATAAATTTATTATAAAATAATATTTCTAGCTTTTCCAAAGGTTCCCCTCCCTCCTCTTATAAAAGGGAACTCCTCCTTCTCATTAATTCACACCATAAAAGGCTTTTGGTTCAGCTGAACCCTACAAAAATACTCTTTCAACTTCCATAACTTAAACCTAGAGGCCTTAGTTTGATCGTAAAGCAAACCTAAGGAGTCCTTTTGATCAAATCAAAAGGAAGAACTCGAAGAAGAGGTAATGTTTTCACCACCCTTTTTCAAATTCATTTGTTCTTCAACTTTTTCTTTCATTGTTTTTTCCATTATAAAATAATGAATCCAGTATCTACTATATACTGTAATAATATAATAAATATGGTACAACCATATTCAGTACTCTATCCATTCTTTGGATGACATGTCACCGTACGTGCGTATGTACGGCTTACCGTCTCCACATCGTGGTGTAATTGTTATTCAATATATTATTATTTGGATGGGTATAATAATGATTTTTTATTCATTTAAATAATAAATATATCATGATAATGATTATGCATATATTATATACTATCAAATTATATATTATTTTAATATCAAAAGAATGATATTGTCGCTCGTGCGTACGTACGGACTACCGTCTCCACGAACGCGATGAGATTCATTTTCCATCGTATCCATTCAAGTCTAATTCTCATTTGAAGATTAATAATATTTTATAATGACTTAATATCATTCGGGATATGAATAAGATAAAACCTATCCATAACAAACATGGCTTACATAACAAAACATATAAAAGAAAATGAGTAAGTTAACACACGAAACAACGATAATTATAAAATATTGTTAACAAATCAATGTTAAAAGACCATATATGATATCATATTAACGTAAATGATTCTTGTATAATTTAATAACAATTATTTCACCATTAAACATGAGGTTTTATCCCTACCAAGGAAAAGTACAAGGTAAGGTTTTATTTCGCAATCTCCTCAGTATCCGAGGTTGTTTATACCAAATAATCAGCTGGGACCTCTTTATCATCCACATCCATATTTATTAAAAATGTTTTTCAAATCATTCATACTATTTTAAATACTATGGAATAAATTCATTTATACCCTTGTTTACTTTTTATAATAGGTTTATAAAGGAATCTTTCCGTCGTTTTCTAAACACGGTGCTTTTTAACCTTTTCGACAGAATTAAGGTAAGAATGTTTTTTTAACTTATACGGCTGGTGCTGCTATTTTCCACCGTTATAAAATCTTAGAAGTTTCCCTTACAAGCTTATAAGAATATTTTCAAAGTAAATGTTTTATTTTTATATGACCTTTAAATGATTTCACAGTGAATATATTAAGAATTTGTGAAAGGTACTCTTTATCAAGATCAGAATTTTAAATGTTTTAAAGATTTATCTTTCAAAATACTTTTAATTAATGTCCATGTTTTCAAAATGATTTTAAGGATTTATTTATATGGACATTAATATTTTGAAATGATATTTGTTTTCAAAAGATTAAAAGTGGTATGGGACACTTTGATTCAAAAATCTCTTTTAAATTTCTTCCTTTATAAATGTGTGACTTTTAAATGATAAAAAAAAGAGATATTTCTCTCAAATAGTTTTGATTTTCATCTATGTCAACATCCTTTGATGGATTTTAAGATTATTTGATGTTGATTTATTATGATACAAAACATCCATATTGTATTGAAGATTTTGTGATATGATTGACTGTGGATGTGTTATTTCTATACCATTCATGGTTTATGGAGAAAGTATTAACATTTCATATGCTAGTTTTAATACAAATGTTTATATTATGTTTAAAACTGTTCATATGAGGAATGCATTAGACTTAATAAGTGATGGGTGGATCCCACTATAGCTCCTCGATGCATCAGTAGGTCTCATGAGATAAACTAGTGTCTTGGCACAAGGCCTTGACAAAATATTATTTGTAGTCTTGGCACGAGGACTTGGCTATGTGGTTATGATAGTCTGGCATTATGCGTTCTATCATTATGAAAGTGGTTATTGATATTGCATATGATTATTTGATTAGTACAATATCCATGTGAATAAGTAAATGGAATTATTTCATTTCATTTCTGCCATATCATGTTTAAGTTCAAGTTTAAAAGGCTTTTGTTTTAGTTATAAATTGCTTTAAATGTTTATTAAAATTTATGAAAGATTACTTTGTATTGTTATCCTTACTTGGAATTTGAGTTCACCCCTTTCTATGTTTTATTTTTCCCAGGATGTGAAGAAGTATTTTATGAATGACCTGCAGGGATAGTATGAGGGGATAAGAGTGTGGACTATGGAGACTATATTTTTTTAGTTATCATTTTATGATGTAATGCAAACATTATGAATGTATCTAGTTATTCGAAGGATACTAAACTAATCGGTATTTTGAAACTTGATATTTCTTGGGATCATGACAATGTTATGTAATAATGCACCGACTCTGGGTAACTGGGGACGATCTGTTACAGTTGGTATCAGAGCATGTTTATTACAAATCTTGGATTCTATATTTAGATAAACTCTGATTGGAGAACATAGATTTAAGATGGAATTTGAGGATTAGTATAGAATAACTTCCTAGAATTTTGGTATTGTAAAGATTTTGTGAGTTTTCTGAGAAATACATCCTTGTTTGGATACGAGCAGGTAAAGGCGGCTCTGGCACAGATGTACCTAGCGGTAAAACCCGAAAACACCGCTTTGAGCTAGACTTGAACAGGAACTGGTGCATGACAACGGGCCTTACTGCACTCTTGGTTACGACACTCCAGTGGGATATGCTTAGGATAATTATCATTTTCATTACCAACCATTATTAATGGTTTATGAGTATATACTTGCTCAAATGAGACATTTTTTTGATTATGGATTATATCCATAAACTATTTAATTTATGATATGTGTTTTATAAGTTTGGGATTAGGTATTGTTATTCATAAACTAATCCAGTGTATGTCATTTGTTTAGAAATGGCACCCAGTAGAAGGAATGAGAACTCAAGCAATGCAAATGATCCAAAGAGAACGAAAAATCATATATTTCATGGTCTTAAGCCTGAATTTATAAAAGAAATAATCTCCCATGTATTATCATCATATAAATAAGTAATATCATGTTTTGATAAGATAAGTAAAGAGTTTACTAAGTCCTATGGCTTTTAAGGGAAGCAAGAGAAGAAAAGGATGGAAGAGAGAAAGGTGGATAAAGGGAAGAGGGAAAAAAAGAATTTTCCCATATGTGATAAGTGTGGGAAGAAACACCCTGAAATTTTCCTGAAAGGAATTAGAGTTTGTTATAAGTGTTGAGCAAAAGGGCACAAAGTACATGACTGTAAGGGTAAGAAAATGGTTTCAAATGTACAATGCTTCATTTGCAAAGAGTTTGGAAACTACATGAACCTATGTACCAATCATCAAACTATGCTGAAAATGATGATATTGGATAATAATCAAGTTGTGATACTACCACATATGAAGAGGAATGATTAGAGTTCTTTTGTTGATTATGTCATTTGAGAGTTGTATCAACAATGTACTTGTTATAATAATTATGGAGTATATATGGATTGTACTGCAGTACAATTTCATTAAGGTCTTGAGATTGTGTGGAATAAAGAAAAGTGACTCAGTAGAAGGTAAATTTTTTTGGAAAATATATGGTTGAGATAATGATAAACCATAATATAGTTCTGATACCGAGGTAGTGATTTTAGAATAATATATGATTGTTTTGGATAAATTATATTGGATATTCTTGACTACCTTGAAACTAATTAATGATTTGTTTATTCCATCTTTGTTGGGGTTTACATCATTTTTGTATTGAAGGAGTATATCCATTATTCTTTAAGGAATAAGGGATCGTGAATGTAATCAATATGGTTTTATGGTAATTCCGAATGTTGTAGTGTTTTAAAAGAATACATGATGAAGGTGTTCACATGTTATTACGCAGAAAAAAGGATCTTCATTTTGTTTACCTTCCTTATAAATTTTGGACTAAATCATTTTGGATAGTTCTAGTTTGGATTATTTTTGGATTGCCATAAAAGGACAACCCGGAGGTCGGGTGGCAGCCTGTCGCATCCGACAAGGCCGCGAGACTCGAACCCACAACCGAAGGGTGACAAGGGTGTATCACCTACCACTAGCCCATGTAATGTCTGGAATTAAATAATGTAGTTTTTTTAAAAATATTTGGTAGATGAATTAGAAATTCATTTTTTTGAACCCTATACGAATAGGATAAATAGAATATATTTTTTTACGTTCTATTATCTTTTAGAGTGAAAGATGAGTTTGTTGTAGAAATTAGTTAAAGGATGGAACTCTACTTGTCAAGAATATATTTTTTATTCTTCTATTATTCTATGAAGAAATTAATTCTTATACATTATTTAAGGAATCCAAAAACCAAAAATTTGTTATCCTAATACCCTATGTTTTGTTGAACCGGTGGTATTTCAAATCATCATAGATTGATGAATTTAAGGACCTCAATTTTACACGTGTTTGTGTTTGATGACCTCAATCACTACTTATAAATATTTACGTTTTTCCTTCAATTATATGTCTCTAATTTCCACCAATGTTCTCCTAATCGAGATCATAATTTAATGGTGACCCTTTCATTTCACTTTTCCTCATATTAAGACTAAATTTTAGTAACCCAATTTCTGATGTGGGTTTTCCCACAAAGATATTTTCTATTTTAAACATTTTATTTTCGAAGAACAATTTCAAATTGAGAGGATGCAATTTATTGGATGAGGGGAGAATTTAACACCCCAATATTTCATAGTTTGTTATTTCCTCAAAATAATTCTATAACTTGCACTACACGCAACACCGATTTCAAGCGCATCATGACTTACCAAACAAGTCGTTAAAAAGTGGTTATGAATAGTATTAACTAAATTTTAAACTTTATACAATCCATATAATTTTAGAATCCATATTATGAGTTTCTTAGACACAATGTAAGAACAAATTCATTTTTTCTGATAAAAGAATTATTTTTCAAAAAATGCACTTTTACCAACTTTAAAAAGTAAAACCCTTTTTTTTAATCCAATACTTTAAGCTTTTATATATTAAATTTGACTAAAAAAATTTATTCTTAAGAATGGGGACATCATAAATTTATAATGAAACACCCCAAGCTTCCACTGTATGTTTCCCTTTGAATAATGCATTGGTGTGCATTGTACGCAACTTCGAGATTCTATTACACCACAACCAATCAAACTAGCCGTTATAAAAAATAATTCCTAAATTTTGAAATTTTATAAATTTTATCTTTTGAAATAGACTTCATTTTTGGATTCTTAATATGGAAATTATCTTTGGGTGAAATTTTGGTACTTTTCGGATAACTTTCATATTTTGATGAATAACGAAAATTACTAAATTTTAATTTGAAACAACTTTTTTAATCGAAATAATTAATAGTGATAAATTATTAATTTTAGTGGTTTTAAATTATATTTAGAATATAATTTTTAACATTTAATACAATTTTGATCATTGAATTTAATTTCATATTTAAACCAGGCATAAACAAGTGTCAATCTTTTGATAGTTATTATCTCTTAAAAACACGCTATTTGTTTTGACGACGGGAATTAATTTTTAAATTAATTAATGAAAATTATATTTTATGAATTTGGTAAAATAAAAATCATTTTTGAATTCAAAATATCAAATATATCTTAGGGCTATTTTTTTGTATTTTTATGGAAACTTTCATTTTTTTGATGAATAGTGAAACCACTAAGTGGTAGTTAAAAAACTGAATTTTTCATAAAACATAATTTTACCGCTTTTGTGAGTGGAATTTTGATAATCCTAGAGACACGATTAATATAAAGGAGTAAAATGTGGTTCAATGAGATGAAAATAATTTTTGATGAATAGTAACTTTTTACATTTATTTACCATGGTTAAAAGAAAATAGGGTAATTAAGGGTAAAAATGATATTAATATTTCCCTAAAACATGTCCTAATTCTATTGTACATGTGTATATCCACCATAAAAAACCTGAGGATTAAAATATTATCATTTAGGTCCACTTGGATTAGATTAGGACATTTATTATTATTTAATTCAAAGAATAGTTAAAAGAGATAAAATCAATGTTTATTTACTAAAACATTTTTAATATAGGGTTATACATAAGATAAATTTGATTGTAAATATTCATTATAAATCTAAAGAAAATTACTACATAATTATATTTTATTTATAATTCTTAGGCATTAAATTATTTAATTTATTTATGACACAATGATGATGCAGTAATTACCATAATAGTGAAAAATCAAAATAATTGATATTTTAAATACCCAAATAAATATAATTTGAGACTTTTTATTAATTAAACTAATTTCTAGGTTAATATGATATGTTAGGATTTGTTTAATTAACATTTTTCTAAGAAATCCTTCTGTTGTGAGTTTTACAAAAATCAATTATTGAATAGTGTCAAAATTGACATAAAATAGTTTTTAAAATAAATATTATATTATTAATTGATATTAAATTCATAAAAATATAATGTTCGGCCAAGAGACTTATATCCTGATAGTTGTATCATGAATGGACCACATTGGGGTCTCTTTGATTTATATAGTATGTTTATTGACCATATAATATAAAAATAAAAAGAGACATTGTAAAAGTGAAACTAATTAACTAAGAGTTAATACTTAAAGATAAGGTTAATATAGTAACCCAAACCTGTCTAAATACTATTTGTTTAGTGGTTTGCGACCTATCCCCACCTTAAACAGTAAATAATACACTTTGGAGCTATTAGAAACCGAATATGAATATATTATAAAATAATATTTCTAGCTTTTCCAAAGGTGCCCCTCACCCCTCTTATAAAAGGGCACTCCTCCTTCTCATTAATTCACACCTTCAAAGCCTTTTGGTTTGGTCAAACCCTGCCCAAATACTCTCCCAACTTTCCTCACATAATCCTAGAGGCATTAGTTTGATCAGAAAGCCATCCTAAGGAGCCATTTTGATCAAATCAAATGGAAGAACTCGAAGAAGAGGTAATGTTTTCACCACCCTTTTTCAAATTCATTTGTTCATCAACATCTTAATTCGTTGTTTTTTCCATTTTAAAATAATTAATCCATTATCTCCTATATAATTTAATATTATTATAAATACGGTACAACCATATTCAGTATTCTATCCATCCTTTGAATGACATGTCACCATATGTGCGTACGTACAGCTTACCGTCTCCACGTCGTGGTGTAATTGTTATTCAATATATTATTATTTGGATAGGTATAACAATGATTTTTAATTCATTTAAATAATAAATATAACATGATAATGATTTTTCATATATGATATACCATCCAATTATATATTATTTTAATATCAAAAGAATGATATTGTCGCTCGTGCGTACGTACGGACTACTGTCTCCACGAACGCGATAAGATTCATTCTCCATCGTATCCATTCAAGTCTAATTATCATTTTAATATTAACAATAATGTTTAATGACTTAATATAATTATGGATATGAATATGATACAACATATCCATAAAAACCATGGCTTACATAATAAAAAATATAAAAGAAAATGAGTAAGTTAACACACGAAACGACGATAATTCTAAAATATTATTAACAAATAAATGTTAAAAGATCATATATGATATCATATTAATGTAAATGATTATTGAATAATTTAATAAAAATTATTTCACCATTATACAGGAGGTTAACCTACCCCAACCATGGAAAAGTACAAGGTAAGGGTTTATTTCGCAATCTCTTCATTATCTGAGGTTGTTTATACGTAATAATCTACTGGGACCTCTTTATCATCCACATCCATGTTTCATAAAAAATGTATTTCAAATAATTCTTACTATTTTAAAGACTATGGTATAAATTCATTTATACCCTTGTTGAATTTTTATAAGTGGTTTATAAAGGAATCTTTCTTTCGTTTTCCAAACAAGGTGCTTTTTATCATTTTCGACAGAATTAAGGTAAGAATGTTTTTTTTACTTATACGGCGGGTACAGATATTTTCCACCACTATAAAATCTTCGAAGTTTCCCTTAAAAGATTATAAGAATATTTTCAAAGTAAATGTTTTATTTTTATGTGACCTTTAAATTATTTCAAAATTAATATTTTAAGAATTTGTGAAAGGTACTCTTTATCAAGATCAGAATTTTAAAAGTTTTAAAGATTTATCTTTCTAAATCTTTTTAATTAATGTCCATGTTTTCAAAATTATTTTAAGGATATATTTATTTGGACATTAATATTTTGAAATGATATTTCTTTTCAAAAGATTAAAAGTGGTATGGGACACTTTGATTCAAAAATCTCTTTTAAATTACTTCCTTTATAAATGTGTGACTTTTAAATGATTTTAAAAAAATAGATATTTCTCTCAAATAGTTTTGATTTCATATATGTCAACATCCATTGATGTATTTTAAGATTATTTGATGTTATTTTATTATGATACAAAACTTCCATATTGTATTGATGGTTTTATGATATGTTTGATTGTGGATGTGTTATTTCTATACCATTCATGGTTTATGGAGAAAGTATTGACATTTCGTTTGCCAGTTTTAATACGAATGTTTATGTTATGTTTAAAGCTATTCATATGAGGAATGAATTGGACTTAATAAGTGACGGGTGGAGCCCGCTATAGCTCTTTGATGCATCGGTAGGTCTCATGAGACAAACTAGTGTCTTAGCACAAGGCCTTGACAAAATATTATTTGCAGTCTTGGCACGAGGCCTTGGCTATGTGGTTATGATAGTTTAGGATTATGCATTCCATCATTATAAAAGTGGTTATTGATATTACATGTGATTATTCGATTAGTAGAATATAAATGTGAATAAGTAAATGGAATTATTTCATTTTATTTCTACCACATTATGTTGATGTTCACGTTTAATAGGATTTTGTTTTAGTTATACATTGCCTTAAATGGTTATTCCTATTTATGAAAGTTTCTGCTATATTGTTATCCTTACTGGAAATTTGAGCTCACCCCTTTTTATGTTTTATTTTTCCCAGGATGTGAAGAAGTATTTTATGAATGACCTCTAGGGATAGTATGAGGGGATAAGAGTGTGGACTCTGGAGACTATACTATTGTAGTTTTAATTTTATGATGTAATGTAAACTTTATGAATGTATATTGTTATTCCAATTATACTAAACTAATCGGACTTTCGTGACTTGATATTTCTTGTGATCATTCCAATGTTATGTAATAATGCACCGACTCTGGGTAACTGGGGTTGGGCCGTTACAAATGTATCTATTAGAAATAGTTTTTTGTATTATTTTTCTTACCTATTTCTCTTACACATGTTATATTAGTGATAAATTCCACCCATTTGTATGTTTATTATAACCTAGGTTTTAGCTTAAATAGTGAAAAAATCATTTTTTACTTCATTTAATTTTCATTTTTAGGTCTGTTTTTGGACGACGTTATTTAGTGGACATTACAAATATTGTTTTTTTGGTCGGTTATTTTAAAACCGACATAAAAAATAGAAATTTGAATCCATTTTCACATCTATTCATTAAAAACTGACGTGGAAAATGGTTCAAAGTCATGAATAATTATGTCGGATTTTAAATAAATGGTTTAACAAACAACCCATCCAAAGAAATTTTCACATCAATTTTTCTAATAATCTATATGAAAAACAAGGTTATCAAGTCAGTTATTTTCATAATCAATGTGATAAAAAATTTGCGAATTGGTTTTTCAAATCGGTAAAAAAATAACTGATGTGAAAACATATATACAACATCGGTTATTAAATAACTGAAATAAAAATTCATCCACATGAATTTATTACATCAGTTTTGAAATAAAAGGCTTAAAAACATTTTTTTAAAAAAATACAGTTCAACCATTACAATGTGCTGTGAAAGAGGATCTGAAAAATGTAGAAAACAGACCAAAACAATGCCAAAACAACTTGACAACCCCCACCCCATGGACTCCCCCACCCCCAAGAAAACCTCCACCCCCTTGACACACCCTACCGATCTGGACACCCAACCACCCCCTTGGAAACCACCCCAACCCCTGAACAACCCCCACCCCCAAGACACCCCCGACCACTTGGACATCCCACTCACCCCCTACACACCCCACCCCTGGTCACCCCCACCCCCCTGAACAGCCCCTCCCACCCCTGGACACCCCCAACACTAGAAACCCCCACCCCTAGACTCCCTCCCCCCCCACTGAATAACCCCCACCCCCTGGACACCCTCTCACCCACTAGAACCCCCCCTTAGACAGCCCCACCCCTTGGACACCCACCCACCCATTGGACATTACCCCCACCCATTGGACATCCGCCACCCCTGGACACCCTCCCACCCCTGGAAAACCCCCTCCCACTAGAAACCACCCCACCCCACTAGACACCCCCACCCCGTGGACACCCCAACCCCCCGGGACAACCCCCACCCCCGGGACACCCCCACCCCACTAGAGATCCCATCCAACCCTTAGACACCCCACCCATGGAAACCCCCACCCCAGGATACCCTCCCATTAATTGGACACCCTCCCACCCACTTGACACCAGCCCAACCTACTAGATAATCTCCACCCCACGGGACAACCCCCACACCCAGGACACCCCCACCCACTTGGACACCCAGACCCACTCGGACACCCCCACCCTATGGACAAACCCTCCTGCCCCCTCGACACCCCCAAACTAGGATAACCCCCCACCCCTAGATAGCATCCCACCCACTAGACACCCTCTCACCCACTAGACACCACCCCACCCCCTGGAAAACACCCCCAACAAACCCCACCACCTAGACAACCTGACCCCCTTAGACATCCCCCACCCCCTAGACACCCCACACCCTAGATAGCCCCTCCCACCCCCTAGACACACCCACCCTTGGAAACACCCCACCCCCTCGACACCCTCCCACCAACTGGATACCACCCCACCCCACTGGAAAGCCCCCCCACCCTGGACAGTCGACCCTCTGGACCACCCCCCTCTGGACACCCAGACCACCTTGGAAAGCCCCCACCACCCTGGACACCCCCACACCCTGGGCAACCCATCCCACCCTCTGGAACCCCCCCCCCCCCCACACACACCTTGGAAACCCCCCACCCCCTACACACCCACCCACCCATTGGAAACCCACCACCCACCCCATAGACACCCCAACCCCCTTGGACAACCCCCACCCCAGGGACACCCCCACCCCCTGGACACCCCCCTGGACCCCCACCCCAATGGATAGCCTGCAACCCCCTTGGACACCCCACCCAATAGAAACTCCATAACCCTTGGAAAACCCACCCCCCAGACACCCCATCCCCCATGAATCAATTATGATGCTATGAAAAAGAATGAAACCAGAAGAAACCCGACCAAAATCGGAAAAAACCAGACCAGATTCCAAAGCAGAAAAAAATTAGAATAAGATAATAACAATAAGAACCAAATAAAAATTAAACATTCACATATATAAAATTCAAAACATAAAATGTCAACTAAAAAGAACATAAAACCAACAAAAAAATTACCAAATACACAATTATAATTACAATATTCACAAATACATTTCACACTACAAACAAACTAAAATTTAATCAATTGTGTAAAATAATTTGGCCATTCCACTTTTATGAGTTTTACCTCTTGATAACACTAGAATTGAGGGTCATAAAATAGCTAAAAATTAAAATGATATTAGAAAAAATCTATAATAAATAAATCAAATGAAATATTATGGAATCGTTTATAAGGAAATCTTACCAGTTCATGCATCACAAGTGTTCCAGTTGTAATTATTTCATACATAAGTCTTAACATATAATATCTACATTTGAATATGCCTTTTTGTTCATGGAATTTCTGTTTAAATGTGTGTCAATTAAAAATATCATTTTTATTTAATACATCTAAAAGTAAAAATTATAAATTGATATTTCTGTTTACCTTTACATATTTGATCTTGGAACTCTTTTTATTTGTGTTTTTCGAACGTAGAACGATACCCTATTTGAAAATAATACGAATGGGATAAAATTAAAATTAATTATAACATAAAAAACTATTAAGTAATTGAATGTTACTTTTATAAAATATTCTGAATACTATTCAGCACATCACCATGGATAGAGAATATCCAATAAAGTGTTTTATAACTTGGACAAAAAACTCGTAGAATCCAAATATCACGGATATAAAAGTAAATTTAAGGTTAGTGGTGATTATGTTAAAAATATAATGAACACTTTTCCTGATATATGTTTTATACACTTTACAAAAAGGCATCATCCAACACTGCGTGATTATATTCTATTCAAATCTTTTATCAATATATAACATTATTTGTTCCTCATCTAATGCATGTACTTCAGGGGAAATAAATTATGGGTCCATGAATCTAGATAATTATATCTTATCCTTCTTCACACAAATTTTTAAAGATACTTAATACAAAATAGACACATGTATTATAAGGCCCCAGCCTTAAACCTTACTGAATATTGAATTAAATGAATAATTCACATTGAGGATCTTTTCACGGTTTAGAGTTTTAGAGAATTATGACATAACTATTACATCTCAAAAGATTACAAATTAGAAACTTCTACTAAGTTTCCATAAAATAAAAACTCTTAAAAGGAAACATGTCTACTTCCATGTTTTAGATAGCATGACTTTCCCTTGATCCCATCCTTGACCGTATTCCACATTATGTCCTGTGAAAAACAATTAAAAAAAACTTGGGGTGAGCATAAAAAGCCCAGTAAGGGATACACAAATAATGAAAACTGTTAGTTTATCAAAACAACAAGTAAACCATGTATAATTTATCAAGGTAATACTTTTCACCTTTATGAAGAAGTAAAAAATATTCACTGAATAAAAGATCATTACTTACCCTTTTGTAACCAAAAGATTTCCCTAAAACCCATATAAATATCACAAAACGTATAAAGGTAACTTGGGATAGAAACATACTTAAATGGAATAAACATATGATCGACTTCCACACATATCATTTAATGGAATAGACATATGGCCAACTTCCATGCCCAATGCATTGGAGGTTGTAACGTAGCCACCCATCTTGGTATTCACGGCACCACCCGTCATATGGTTTATCACGTAACCGCCCTTCAAATGTCCAAGTACCATTCTAAAATCATAAGACATAAAACAAATATAATGGAACGAATAAATTTCCACACATTGATCACAATATATCACATAAATAAGTTGACATAACAAATCCATTATAAAAACCATTTTCAATACCAAAATACATAAAGAGTATATGGTATTTATTTCATTTTAAAAACATTACGGCTTGTTGAGGAAGCCAATGACCAAATAATACTCACGGTGGCGAAAAAGGTCGTTGTCACCGCGTATGTTAAAAGAAACATTCCTTTTTGTCGTTTAGTAAAACGCTTCATAGAAAAAGATTCCTTTTGTATAATAGTAAAATTCAAAGGGGTTTATACACCGTATAAAATAATGTTGTGTATAAAACGAACTATGCCTTAATAATAGGAGATTGAGACGAAGTCCCTCACATTGGGTCCGACTTGACTCGATCATTCTTTAACGTCCTGAATAATAAACTTGAGTTAATTTATACATGCTTAAGAACCTTTTTCACGTTAATTATTACTTTTATATCACTTATTACCATGTTATAAACATTATGTAATCCATTAAGTTAATAATGTTTTTTTTGTCGATATTTGGTTCTTAAGTCGAAAGTGGACTTCTTACAATTACATGTTGTTCGTGTGGTCAAAGGTTCTGTATATCCAGAATGATATTCATGATTTGGATATCATATATATCATATATATCCATAATATACATGTATTTATAATATTACATAATAATTTAGAGGTAAGAAATGAAATGCACCATTCATGGAGGTGGTAAGCCGTACGTACGCATGACCGGTACTTTCATTTCTATGGAATATTTATGGAATTAAAACTAATTGAGAGGTAAGAATATTTTAATTCCAGAATTATATTCATCATTTAGATGTAACATACATCGTATATAATAACTTTAAATCCATCCTTTATACATCCCACATATGGCATTAACGAATCAAATCACTTAGAGGGGGCGGTAGTCCGCACTTCCAAAAATGAAGATACCGCGTATACCCATAATGGAAGCCAAAAAGGTATACCAAAAATTAAAAATACTAAAGCATAAGGAAAACAAAAACATATATCATATATAAATAGAGATAAATCTTAATGTCCACCATTAAAGGTGTTAAAAGAAGATTGAAAAATCATCATTTCGTGAGGCAGAAATTCACCAACCACAGAAACAGTATGTTCTATAACCATTAGATGGAGGTGTGTAAAGACCCGTAAAATTCAAGGAAATTTTTTTCTTAATTTTCTTTAGAATTTTACAAGAGCGCGGTTTCAGACGGCACCTGATTCCGAGGCCCGGAGTGCCCGGAATTAATTTCCGAAATTTTTCTCGGGTACGTTCAGTGAACGAACGAGCGGGAATTCCTAACTTTTGATCCGGTGCTCGGAATTGAAATCTGAGGGCACCGATGAACTCGCAGCGCCGATATTCGCATAAAGAGACCTTTTCGGGAGTTGCGTTTGTTGCGAGTTGAAAATTAGTTTTGGGGTTTTCAGTTGAGTTAAATAAAATTTGTGTAAGACAAATTTTATTTTAACTTATTAAAAACCTACCAAAGGTGGTTGGAAGTGGGACCCACACCCACTTAACCTCCCTTGGGAGGATTAAGTGTGGTGGGGCCCACACGAACCCCTTTTTCTTTTCAAATTCCCTAACCCCTCTAAACCCCCTCTTAATTACGTAACTCTTCCCTACTTTATTTCTTGCCAACATATCTCTTCATTTAATTTTTTCAACTCTAGATTTAATTAATGAATTGGATTCAACTTTTGAATTTTTGAAAGGTTGGCAAAGTGAAAATAAAATAAGGTGTAGCTTATTTTATTTTGGGTTGATCGTTTGTCTTCTTGAGAGGTAGAGAGCTCCTCTTCTTCTTCTTCAAACTCAACGAAGAACGCGAAGAACGTCGTTCTTCAACGAAGAACTTCTCCGCCGAAGAACACGATCCGTCCGCGACGCCGTATCCGCGACGCGACGTACTTCTTCTGCGTCATCTCTTCCGCGACGGTTTTCCGCGACGAACGCCTTCGACAACGACTCTTCCTCCGACGTCAAAGGAATCGACACCGATATTCCACGACTCCGTCAACGTGCGACTATCAAGGTAAGGGTTCTTGAGTTCGTTGTTTCCTTTTTATTTGACTTTCCTCAAGACTTGACGTATAACGCTCAAGTTCCGACGAAGAACGCCGCTCCGCTCTTTTTCGTCTTCGGTGTCAACGAGAGAGAACACCGCACCTTCCTCGGACAACCTTCGTCGGCGTACAAAGATTCGCCAACGACGTACCTCTTCGGAAGCGCCTCTTCGTCGTTGAATTTGACGAACGACGACCGCGTCGCCCGACCTCCGCGACGTCGTCTTCCGCGGAATGTAGAACGATCTTCGAACCTTATAACAAGGTAGGGGATGTTGATTTAATATTTAATTATCTCTTTCTTGCTCGTGGATCGTATAACTAACGTGGGGATGTTGATTAATTTTAAGATGCGTTATTGCTTAACGTGAGGGGGCCGGACCGCATGAACACGGCCGAACCCCCTCCATCGTTCATGTTGTTTAATCTTGCGGGCGGAAGCAAGGTGGCGTGGTGCCGTCGCACCACGCGGATAATTGTACGTTCAACTTACGCGATGCCGTCGCGCGCGCACCTTGGAAGAAACAACAAGAACGCGACCCCGTCGCGCCGCGTTGAGTGAACTTCAAGCACGGCAAAGGGGGCGCGGTGTCGTCGCACCGCGCCGGATGTCGAACGCCGCGGCCGGTTCCGGGCCGCGGCGGGACGAGGAGACCGCGGCCGGTTCCGGGCCGCGGCGGAAGAGAAGACCGGCGGCCGGGCCGCCGGCGTCGGAAGTCGAAGGCAGGACCGGAATTTCCGGTCCCGTTGGTAAAAACCGGCCGGCCAGCTGGCCGGCCGGATGACTTAAAACCGGGGGAATTAATTCCCCCGGCCAATACTAAAAACCCCCCTCTTTATGAGGGGGGCGTTTCTTCAAAGGAGGGGGGGCAGCAGCCCCCCGGTTCGTGTCCAGCCGGCCCCCACGTGCGGGGGGGGGGGGGGGGGGGGGGGGGGGGGCGTTTCATGAAATTGGCGCGGCACAAGGCCGCGCCGCCTATTCAATCAGCGGGGGATAAAATTCCCCCGCGCGGCCTCCTTAAGCGGCGCCAGCGCCAGTCGCCGCGGCCCGCCGCCGCGCCCCCGCCGCCGCCGCAGCCCGCCGCAGCCCGCCGCCGCCGCCGCCGCCGCCGCCGCGGCCCGCCGCCGCCGCAGCCCGCCGCCGCCGCCCCCGCAGCCCGCCGCCGCAGCCCGCCGCCGCCGCCGCCGACCGCCGCCGGCCGCCGCCGCGGCGCCGCCCGGGGGGGGGGGGGGTCGGGCCGGGTTGGCCCGGACCCGGACCCCCCCCGTTTCGAACCAGATTTGGTTTTTGGCTCATAACTTGAGCCTCGGACCTCCGAATGACAAACCGTCTACGGCAACGCGATCCTTGGATCGAGACGGTCGTTTCGGTATATCGCACTCAAGGTTTCGGATTACTTTGAGTTCGGCCGGGTTGGTTCGTTCACGAAACCAACCGGGCCTTCGGAGCGGAAACGCTCATATCTTGAGCCACGAACGTCCGATTGACACGCCGTCAGTCGCGTTGCGTTCCTCTTAATGAGACGGATCTTTTGGCATACTTCGCCCGAGGTTTGGACGCAGGTGGAGTACGGTCGGGTAGGTTTTGCCTTAAAAACCAACCGGGCCCCGGAGACGAAAAAGCCAATAACTCACAGACCGGGCGTCCGATCGACGTGCCGTCTGTTGCGTTGAGACCCCTGTGACGAATCGGACTTTTGAGATACTTCTTTGCGGGACTTTGAGATACTTGGAGTATCGACCTGTAGCTCCTGGAGCGGACCCTCCCAGTGACGAGCGTGCGATGTACGGAGACCGTGTAGCTGGCTGAGACCTGACGACTGCTTGACCGACTCGACTTGGAGTGAGTCGACTAGCCCAGTGGACGGAGCACTACTTTCTGAGGTGCAGACCCATGGCGGACGGAGCACTACCTGTGTGAAAGTGCAGACCCGCGGTGCTCGTCCGGAGAGTACCTCAGCAGGCTACTAGGGGGTGTGCACTACTGAGTTTGGGTGACATACCTCGGCGGGAAGCACTACTGTGTCTGGGTGGCTGACCCGCGGTACTCGACAGGAGGAGTACTTCAGCAGTCTTAGGTTAGTGAGCAGTACCTCGGAGTCGTGACAGGACCAATGCACACTCCAGAGACGGAGCTCTTCAGCAGTTACGGTTTCGATAATGAAAATCCTGGTTTGAGCTGAGACTTTTGACCTTGTGTTTACTTCATGATTGAGATGGGTCACTTGCTAACTTTGGTATATGTATGGGCATATACTCAGGTAGTGGTTATCCGTCGTTTCACAATCCATGTGTTTCCTCATGATTGAGATGGGTTACTTGATAACTTAGGTATATGTATGGGCATATACCTAAGTAGGGTTTATCTGTTGAGATCTTCTTGTGTTTATCCTTGTTGGTTTTAGTGAGACCTTGAGGGTCTCGGGGTCCCTACTGAGTATCGTTATACTCACCCCTGCACGGGCTATGCCCGCACCTCGTTGTGTTGGTTGCAGACGACGGACAGTGCTGTCAGTAGCCGAAGGTTCGAGGACTGGACGGTACCTGGAGGTGGACTATACGACGAGGCGGTACCCGGAGGTGGACCACTGGGAGGAACATACTCGGAGCGGATGGCGGGACCCGAGGAGCAGAGGAGCTATCTGTACCCACCCTTCAGGTGGGATTTCCAGTGGACATCTCAGCGTAGCAGCTTTACTTTTCAGTCGCTGTTTTCCCTTTCGAGTTGTACTTTACAGTTGAGCTTGTATTTCCGGCCCCTTTTTACTTTTCAGCTCTTCTTTTTGTACTTAGTGTTTTACTTCCGGTTGCTTACTCTATGGTGTTTGTTTACTTTACAAAGGCAATGCCTTCCCTTTTTCTGGGATTTACGCCTTGGTGCTAGTCGCCAGCCCCTGGCCTATGGAAGGCGGGCTTGGGGTAGTCACGGCACGGACCCCGAGGGCGGGTCGTGACAAATTGGTATCAGAGGAGTTCGGTTCTACCGCAGAACTTATAACTCTGATGTTTCTTTCTGTGAAGCAATAGTGTTGAGAGTACCGAGTGTGGTTTTCAGTTCAGGGAGTCCAGTGTTGGTGCGGGCGGCCGACGTATCCATACACCAGGACCCTGACAACTGATTTCCGACTTTGTGCACGAAAACATTGATTGCGTGTGTGTTTTCAAAGGTTTTTCCCCTTAAAACAGCTCAAACCAGGTCAGATCACCAGGTATAATCGTTTGATTGTGTTACGTTGTTTCTTTCAGGATGTCTTTTCTCAGACGACCAGCTAGAGCCCGGAGGGATGAGTGTGCTGACAGTCTGTCGAGCGACGAGGCTTCGGTACAGGGCCCTCTTGCAGTTGAGGCACCAGCGGAGGCACCAGCGGTACTACCATACGTTGGGCCACCGATGCCACCAGCCCCAACAGTAGGCGATGCACGACGCTTGAGCGCGCTGCACGAGTTCCAGCGCCAGAGGCCACCCAGGTTCCGGGGAGAGACGGACCCGTAGGCGGCTGAGGTTTGGCTGGAGGCTGTGGTGAGAGTCTTCAGGCTAGTGGGGACGCCGGTAGACTTCATGGTGATCTTTGCTACCAGCCTCCTTCAGGCAGCAGCAGGTAGGTGGTGGAGCCACTTGTTTCAGTTTTGCGATGAGATGAACTTCGCATGGGAAGACTTCGAGACCTTCTTCAGGGTGGAGTTTGTGCCAGTATCTCTACACCCCGAGCGTGTACAGGAGATTCTGCCTTTGCCGCGTGTTTTTCGATCAGAAGCCGAGTCATCTGTGGGCAGTAGACAGATGATGCAGAGGTCCAGGAGGACCAGACCAGCAGTTGGGCGATCTCGGGTTTTAGGACCGGTGGTGCGGGGCACCCGAGGTGGGGTCAGAGCCAGGCGTGCCAGAAACGGACAATGTTACTCCTGTGGCGGAAAGGGTCACCTGGCACGTGACTGTCCGACTCCTCGATCCGCAGGCTTGGAGGGAGCCACCGAGGTTGAGGCAGCGACAAATGCTGGAGCTCTGGGAGCAGGTGGACAGGGGAGGAACTAGTGGATATGTCTTTTGTACTTCTAGTTCCATGTTGATATTTCTTTTGTGTAGCGTCTTGTAATATGAGCTGCAATAATAAAAGACGCATACCTTTGTGATGTTTTCTTTCCTGTCCTCTTTTGTGATGTTACTAAGAGGTTCCAGTTGACTGTTGACTTGACCCTCACTTGTGAGACATGTACTGGAGGAGACCCAGTTACCACACACTGATGCCGACAGTGTGACTCAACCCTTGGAGGCGAGAGTAACGGTTGGATCTCTTAGTAGTAGCGTCGAGGCCTTACGACGTCATCCTTGGTATGGATTAGTATCATCCATGTTAGGATTGACTGCTTTAGGCAAAGAATGTGGTTCATCCAGGGGATGAGACCAGGTTTCTCTTTTCGGCAAAGAAGAAATCTTGCAGCTCTTGTGGGACCAGAGATGGTCCGGGCCACGTCGGAGGAGGTCCATATCATCCAGGAGCGGATGAGGACAACACAGAGCCGGCAGAAGTCATATGCTGACAGGAGGCGGAGGCCACTAGAGTTCGAGGATGGTGACCACGTCTTCTTGCGGGTCTCACCTCGACGTGGTATGCGGAGATTTGGCCGAGGCGACAAGTTATCTCCGCGCTTCATCGGACCCTTCCAGGTCCTCAGCAGGGTTGGTGAGGTGGCTTATCGCCTGGCTCTACCACCTCAGTTACACCGGGTGCACGACGTCTTCCACATGTCTCAGCTGAGGAGATACGTGCACGACCCGACGCACATCTTTGATCATGGGGAGCATGACGTTGACGTTGGGGCGACTTTTACGGAGGTCCCGGTGGAGATAGAGGATCGACAGGAGCGGGTCCTACTTGGGCAATCGATTCCTCTTGTGCGCAACAGATGGCGGCACGGGAATCTCCAGGAGAGCACTTGGGAGCGGGAGGCTCAGATGCGTGCTCAGTACCCTCTTTTGTTTCCCTAGTTTTTCATGTAGCTTTACGGGGACGTAAAGCCCTGAGGTGGGAGTAATGTAAAGACCCGTAAAATTCAAGGAAAATTTTTTCTTAATTTTCTTTAGAATTTTACAAGAGCGCGGTTTCAGACGGCACCTGATTCCGAGGCCCGGAGTGCCCGGAATTAATTTCCGAAATTTGGCTCGGGTACGTTCAGTGAACGAACGAGCGGGAATTCCTAACTTTTTATCCGGTGCTCGGAATTGAAATCCGAGGGCACCGATGAACTCGCAGCGCCGATATTCGCTTAAAGAGACCTTTTCGGGAGTTGCGTTTGTTGCGAGTTGAAAATTAGTTTTGGGGTTTTCAGTTGAGTTAAATAAAATTTGTGTAAGACAAATTGTATTTTAACTTATTAAAAACCTACCAAAGGTGGTTGGAAGTGGGACCCACACCCACTTAACCTCCCTTGGGAGGATTAAGTGTGGTGGGGCCCACACGAACCCCTTTTTCTTTTCAAATTCCCTAACCCCTCTAAACCCCCTCTTAATTACGGAACTCTTCCCTACTTTATTTCTTGCCAACCTATCTCTTCATTTAATTTTGTCAACTCTAGATTTAATTAATGAATTGGATTCAACTTTTGAATTTTTGAAAGGTTGGCAAAGTGAAAATAAAATAAGGTGTAGCTTATTTTATTTTGGGTTGATCGTTTGTCTTCTTGAGAGGTAGAGAGCTCCTCTTCTTCTTCTTCAAACTCAACGAAGAACACGAAGAACGTCGTTCTTCAACGAAGAACTTCTCCGCCGAAGAACACGATCCGTCCGCGACGCCGTATCCGCGACGCGACGTACTTCTTCTGCGTCATCTCTTCCGCGACGGTTTTCCGCGACGAACGCCTTCGACAATGACTCTTCCTCCGACGTCAAAGGAATCGACACCGATATTCCACGACTCCGTCAACGTGCGACTATCATGGTAAGGGTTCTTGAGTTCGTTGTTTCCTTTTTATTTGACTTTACTCAAGACTTGACGTATAACGCTCAAGTTCCGACGAAGAACGCCGCTCCGCTCTTTTTCTTCTTCGGTGTCAACGAGAGAGAACACCGCACCTTCCTCGGACAACCTTCGTCGGCGTACAAGGATTCACCAACGACGTACCTCTTCGGACGCGCCTCTTCGTCGTTGAATTTGACGAACGACGACCGCGTCGCCCGACCTCTGCGATGTCGTCTTCCGCGGAACGTAGAACGATCTTCGAACCTTATACCAAGGTAGGGGATGTTGATTTAATATTTAATTATCTCTTTCTTGCTCGTGGATCGTATAACTAACGTGGGGATGTTGATTAATTTTAAGATGCGTTATTGCTTAACGTGAGGGGGCCGGACCGCATGAACACGGCCGAACCCCCTCAATCGTTCATGTTGTTTAATCTTGCGGGCGGAAGCAAGGTGGCGTGGTGCCGTCGCACCACGCGGATAATTGTACGTTCAACTTACGCGATGCCGTCGCGCGCGCACCTTGGAAGAAACAACAAGAACGCGACCCCGTCGCGCCGCGTTGAGTGAACTTCAAGTACGGCAAAGGGGGCGCGGTGCCGTCGCACCGCGCCGGATGACGAATGCCGCGGCCGGTTCCGGGCCGCGGCGGGACGAGGAGACCGCGGCCGGTTCCGGGCCGCGGCGGAAGAGAAGACCGGCGGCCGGGCCGCCGGCGTCGGAAGTCGAAGGCGGGACCGGAATTTCCGGTCCCGTTGGTAAAAACCGGCCGGCCAGCTGGCCGGCCGGATGACTTAAAACCGGGGGAATTAATTCCCCCGGCCAATACTAAAAACCCCCCTCTTTATGAGGGGGGCGTTTCATCAAAGGAGGGGGGGGGGGCAGCAGCCCCCCGGTTCGTGTCCAGCCGGCCCCCACGTGCGGGGGGGGGGGTTTCATGAAATTGGCGCAGCACAAGGCCGCGCCGCCTATTCAATCAGCGGGGGATAAAATTCCCCCGCGCGGCCTCCTTAAGCGGCGCCCGCGCCAGCCGCCGCGGCCCGCCGCCGCGCCACCGCCGCCGCCGCAGCCCGCCGCCGCCGCCGCCCGCCGCCGCCGCCGCAGCCCGCCGCCGCCGCCGCCGGCCGCCGCCCGCCGCCCCGGGGGGGGGGGGGGGGGGGGGGGGCGTCTGGCCGGGTCGGCCCGGACCCGGACCCCCCCGTTTCGAACCAGATTTGGTTTTTGGCTCATTACTTGAGCCTCGGACCTCCGAATGACGAACCGTCTGCGGCAACGCGATCCTTGGATCGAGACGGTCGTTTCGGTATATCGCACTCAAGGTTTCGGATTACTTTGAGTTCGGCCGGGTTGGTTCGTTCACGAAACCAACCGGGCCTTCGGAGCGGAAACGCTCATATCTTGAGCCACGAACGTCCGATTGACACGCCGTCAGTCGCGTTGCGTTCCTCTTAATGAGACGGATCTTTTGGCATACTCCGCCCGAGGTTTGGACGCAGGTGGAGTACGGTCGGGTTGGTTTTGCCTTAAAAACCAACCGGGCCCCGGAGACGAAAAAGCCAATAACTCACAGACCGGGCGTCCGATCGACGTGCCGTCTGTTGCGTTGAGACCCCTGTGACGAATCGGACTTTTGAGATACTTCTTTGCGGGACTTTGAGATACTTGGAGTATCGACCTGTAGCTCGTGGAGCGGACCCTCCCAGTGACGAGCGTGCGATGTACGGAGACCGTGTAGCTGGCTGAGACCTGACGACTGCTTGACCGACTCGACTTGGAGTGAGTCGACTAGCCCAGTGGACGGAGCACTACTTTCTGAGGTGCAGACTCATGGCGGACGGAGCACTACCTGTGTGACAGTGCAGACCCGCGGTTCTCGTCCGGAGAGTACCTCAGCAGGCTACTAGGGGGTGTGCACTACTGAGTTTGGGTGACATACCTCGGCGTGAAGCACTACTGTGTCTGGGTGGCTGACCCGCGGTACTCGACAGGAGGAGTACTTCAGCAGTCTTAGGTTAGTGAGCAGTACCTCGGAGTCGTGACAGGACCACTGCACACTCCAGAGACGGAGCTCTTCAGCAGTTACGGTTTCGATAATGAAAATCCTGGTTTGAGCTGAGACTTTTGACCTTGTGTTTACTTCATGATTGAGATGGGTCACTTGCTAACTTTGGTATATGTATGGGCATATACCCGGGTAGTGGTTATCCGTCGTTTCACAATCCTTGTGTTTCCTCATGATTGAGATGGGTTACTTGATAACTTAGGTATATGTATGGGCATATACCTAAGTAGGGTTTATCTGTTGAGATCTTCTTGTGTTTATCCTTGTTGGTTTTAGTGAGACCTTGAGGGTCTCGGGGTCCCTACTGAGTATCGTTATACTCACCCCTGCACGGGCTATGCCCGCACCTCGTTGTGTTGGTTGCAGACGACGGACAGTGCTGTCAGTAGCCGAAGGTTCGAGGACTGGACGGTACCTGGAGGTGGACTATACGACGAGGCGGTACCCGGAGGTGGACCATTGGGCGGAACATACTCGGAGCGGATGGCGGGACCCGAGGAGCAGAGGAGCTATCTGTACCCACCCTTCAGGTGGGATTTCCAGTGGACATCTCAGCGTAGCAGCTTTACTTTTCAGTCGCTGTTTTCCCTTTCGAGTTGTACTTTACAGTTGAGCTTGTATTTCCGGCCCCTTTTTACTTTTCAGCTCTTCTTTTTGTACTTAGTGTTTTACTTCCGCTTGCTTACTCTATGGTGTTTGTTTACTTTACAAAGGCAATTCCTTCCCTTTTTCTGGGATTTACGCCTTGGTGCTAGTCGCCAGCCCCTGGCCTATGGAAGGCGGGCTTGGGGTAGTCACGGCACGGACCCCGAGGGCGGGTCGTGACAAGGTGTGTGTAGGTTTAGCTCGAATCCTTATTATAAAAACATCCTAGTATATTGGATATACTGTCGTTGTTACAAAATAAAGGAACAAAAATAGTTTAGAGGGTTGGAGAAGCAAAATAAAACAAAAGAACGCAAGAGAAAATACTACCTTTAAAATTGGTAACTCTTTTTGATTTGAGCTCAAAGCCTTCCTTGGGAAGACTTCTGCCCAAAGTGAGGCTTCTAGGGGTAATAGAGGGATGTGGAGAGACAAAATGGACAGATCTTGGCCGATCTAAAGGCTTGAGAGGTGTGGGTAATGTGGTAGAGGTGGGGGATTTTTATAAGAGGAGAGGAGGGGCACTCTTGGAAAGTTATGAAAAGATACTTTACTATAAAATGATTTAAGGATAAAAAGGGTCCCACAATTATATATTTAGAGGATAAGGTGATAATAGTTCGAAATACACCCATCCAATATGTTTTTTACAATGTAGGTCTTAGATTTTACATTATCTTTTCATTTTATTTAAATCGTTAAATAATGAGGTAATCGCTGCAACATCATGGTGTCATAAATAACTTAATTTATTTAATATCTAACAATTATACCAAAAAATATATCATTATGTAGGAAATTTTTTTAGCTTTCTAATTAATATATAAAGTCAAAAATCTGACTTGTATAACCCCATTTAAGAATTTTTAAGTAAAACAACTCATGTTTGTGACATTTTAATTTTAACATTAAATAAAAGGTTTTTAATGTCATTTTCCTACCAATGTGGCTCCATGTGGTCCCCAAGTGGACCCATGGATTTTCTTGGTCTGCCATGACACATCCAATAAGGTTAGAACATGTTTAAAGTTCATTTCATATTATTAAAACATTATTTTTACCTTAAACAACACTAATTACCTCTAATCGCGATTAAAAACTTAAAAGTTACTATTCAACAAAAAATTATTTTAATCCTATTGAACCACATTTTACTTCTTCATGACAACCATGTATATCGGATTTTTGAAATTCAAAACACAGAGGTGGTAAAATTTCATTTAAACGAAAAATCAGTTTTTTAAGTACCACTTAGTGGTTTCACTATTCATCAAAAATTGATGTTTTTTAGAAAAATACCAACACTTCACCCTAACCTATATTTGATATTCCGAATTCAAAAATAAATTCTATTTTACAAAATTCAAAACATATAATTTTCACTAATTAATTTAATAATTAATTCCCGCTGTCAGAGCAAATAGCGTGTTTTTATGAAATAATAAGTATCAAAAGATTGACAGTAGTTTAAGTTCGATTTCAAAGTGAAATTAATTCCATTGACCACTATTGGATTAAATGGTAAAAATATATTCTAATTTAACTTTAAAAACAATTAAAAAGATAATATAATCATATAAATAAATTATATTAAAAAGAGGTTTTGAATTAAAATACAACATTTTTCCCTATTCATTAAAAAATGAACTTTTTCAGAAAAATACCAAAAATCTACACAAAGTAAATTTTGATGTCCCGATTCTAAAGGAGAGTTTTATTTTTTCCAATAGAAAGTATAAGAGTGGAAAAAACTAGATTTAAAGAAAGTTCGCCATGAAAAGATGATAAGTCGACCTTTAGTGAAAATTAGAGTATATATGCCTAAAATTGAATTCTTTTCATATTTTAAGCCTTTATCCTTTATTGGATAAATATATAAACATTTAAAAAAACATATATACTAATATTTTAGTTATTTATATTCATTCCCTCCAATACAACGGCTACGTGTTAACTACCATTAAAAATAATAGTATTTTATTAATAGTGTGAAACTTAAGATTTCAAAGAAACTCTTTGTTGCGTATCGGGTACGCTATCGAACATTTCAACCCCTTTAAAGTAAAATTAATATCTAATTTGTAAATATTAATAAATATGAAAATCTTTTATTCTTTATTTACCTGGATGTTACATCCTTCCCCCCTTTTGGGAATTTCTTCCTCGCAATTTTATTCACTTATAAAAATAAGTGGGGGGTATTTATCCCTCATAGCATTTTCAGATTCCCACGTTGCCTCTTCAACCATATGGTTTTTCCACAAAACCTTTACCTTGTGAATTACCTTATTTCGCAACACTTTCTCTCTTCAGTCAAGAATCTGGATTATTGGTTCTTCATAAGAGAGATTCTCTTCCAACTAAACTACCTATGGGCTCAAAAAATGAGATTGATCTGGCATATACTTTATCAACATCAAAACATGAAAAAAATTCTGTACCTGAGATAAACTCAGTGGTAAAGCCACTTGGTAAGAAACTGATCCAACTTTCTCCAGAATTTCATATGGTCCAATGAACCTTGTACTCAGCTTTCCTTTCTTACCAAATCGCATCACATTTTTCCACAGTGAAGCATTGAGAAAAACATGATCACCTATCTCGAAAGATAGATCCTTCCTCTAGTTATCCGCATAACTTTTCTGTCCACTCCGAGCTGTTCTCATGTGCTTCTGAATCAACTGAACTTTTTCTGCCATCTCTTCTACCAATTTTGGTCCCATCAGCTTCCTTTCACCTAATTCATCCCAAAAATATGGAGTTCGACACCGCTTCCCATATAATGCCTCAAACGGTACCATATGTATACTAGAATGAAAACTATTATTATAAGAAAACTCAACCAAAGAAAGATCTTGGTCCCAACTTCCTTGATAATCCATACAGAAATCTCGTAGCATATCCTCAAAGGTCTGAATTGTTAGTTCTGACTTCCCATCTGATTGTAGATGAAAAGCTGTACTAAAATTTAATTCAGTACCCAATGACTTCTGTAGGCCTTTCCAAAAGTTAGAAGTAAACCTGGGATCACGATCAGATACAATGGAGAGGGGAACTCATGCAACCTGACTATCTCTTTAAGATACAACCGAGAAAGTTGATCTAGAGACAAAGTATCTTGAATAGGAAGGAAATGAGTATATTTAGTCAATCGATCAACAATAACCTAGATTTCATTATTACCTCTAGATGTATTCGGTAATCCCACAACAATGTCCATGGATATATTTTTCCATTTCCACTCTGGCACTGGTAGAGGTTGAAGCATCCCTTTCAGTAACTGCCGCTCTGCTTTAACCTGCTGAAAAGTCAAACACTTCACAGTAAAATCAAAAATATCTATTTTCATTCCATCCCACTAGTAATACTCCCGCAGATCTCTGTACATATTAGTACTGCCAGGATGAACTGAAAATGGGGAACTATGAGCCTCACATAACAACTCATTCTTCAATTGTGAATCACTAGGCACACATAATCTCTTCCCAAACCTCAAAACACAATCATTATCAACGTTAAATTCAGGCAACTTACCCTTCTGAACAAGCTCTACCTTTTTCTTCCACTCATTGTATTGCTTCTGTGCTTGCTTAAATCTGTCTGATAGAGAAGATTTCACTGATACCTGAAACAAAACAAAAGGACATTCTGCACAAACAACATCCATGCCAAAGTTCACCAAATCCTTAACCAAAGGATCACGTTCCAAACGCAACATTGTTAATGAAGCATTACTTTTTCGACTCAAAGCATCAACCACTTTATTTTCTTTTCCAGGATGGTAATGAATTGAACAATAATAATCCTTGATTAATTCTAGCCATCTCCTCTGTCTCATGTTCAATTCTTTCTGAGTGAATATATACTTTAATCTTTTGTGATCGGTATATATTTCACACTTTACTCCATACAAATGATGCCTCCAAATTTTTAAGGCAAAAACAACAGCAGCTAATTCCAAGTCATGTGTAGGGTAATTTATCTCATGAATTTTCAACTGGAATGAAGAATAAGCAATTACCTGATCATTCTACATAAGGACACAACCAAATCCTTTCAAAGAAGCATCACTGTAGATAATAAACTCACCATTCCTGGAAGGAATTTTCAAAACTGGAGCATTCACCAATCTTCTTTTCAACTCCTGAAAACAATCATCACATTATTTTGTCAAGATAAACTTTACAGCCTTCCCAGTTAGCTCAGTCATTGGACTAGATAATCGTGAAAAATTTTCAACAAACCTTCAGTAGTAACCTACCAAACCAAGAAAACTACAGATCTCAGTTACATTTGTGGGTCTTGTCCATTATTCAATAACTTTTGTTTTAGTCGGATCAACAGTTATGCCATTTTTTGAAACAATGTGACCAAGGAATGAAATTTTTTGCAACCAAAACTCACACTTTCTGAACTTTCCATATAGTTTTATTTCTTTTTAGGATTCCAAGATAACCCTTAAATGACTTTTATTCTCCTCTTTACTTTTAGAAAACACCAAAATATCATCAATTAAAACAACCACAAACTTATTCAAGAACTCATGGAAATTCTATTTATAAGGTCCATGAATACGGTAGGTGCATTGGTTAACCCAAAAGGCATAACTACAAATTCATAATGTCCATATCTAGTACGGAATGCAGTCTTCTGAATGTGTGCTTCTTTTACTTTCAACTGATGGTACCCCGACCTCAAGTCAGTCTTTGAAAAATACTGAGCTCCCTAGAGATGATCAAACAAATCATCGATGTCAGGCAAAGGAAACTTATTCTTAATAGTAATATTATTCAAGGCTCTATAATCAATACAAAGTCTCATTGAGCCATATTTCTTTTTAACAAACAAGATAGGAGCACCCCATGTTGACGTGTTAGGTCGAATGAAACCTTTATCTAATAAATCCTGCAATTGCTTCTTTAACTCTAAAAGTTCAAATTGAGCCATTCGATAAGGGGGTTTTGAAATTGGCTTAGAATTAAGAACTAATTCAATAGTAAATTCAACTTCCCGATCATGAATAATACCTGAAAACTCATCAGAAAAAACATCAAGATACTCATTTACCACTGGCACATCATTAATCTAAACAGTAACTTTATTTTCAACAATATGTGAAAGGTAACATTCATTTCCATCTTTTACTAGTTTCTCAAATTCCTGATATGTTATCAAAATCAAGGGTTTATTCTTGTACACAAACTAAAAATCATTCTGAAAAGAAATCATTTTAGCTCTGCAGTTAGTCTTAAAATGATAAACAGAAAGCCAATCCATGCACAAAATAACATCAAACTCTACTAGAGGCAAAACAATATGGTTTGCTGGTAGATTCTTTCCGCACACAAGGATAGGAAGGTTCTTATAATACCTTTTTGTCTCAACGTTACCTCCGGTTGTTTTTACCATAAGTTCATGATTCATATCTTGAGATGGAATTACCAATTTACTAGAAAACTTCTCAGAAATGAAAGAATGTGTAGAACTTGAATCAAACAACACATTGGCATAATCTGAACAAACAAACAGGGTACCTGATACTACATCATTCGATGGCCCAACATCTACTGAAGTAGTTGCAAAGGATTTCACCAACCCTTTCTGCTTGTAGTCTGGCTGCTTTTCCCCAGTTGAGTTCTTCATTAGACACTCATTTGCATAATGACCCATTTCATTACACTTAAAACATCTTACTGTTGGCTTTGCATTGCCCGCTTGATCATCTCCCTTACAGTTACGAGCAATATGACCAGACTTACCAAACCGAAATCACTTTCCAGATATGGATAAACATTCTCCAGGATGCATTTTACCACACTTCTCACAGGATGGATATTTGGTTTTCTTACCTCCTTGTTTCTTCAATTAATTCTTCCCCTTTGCCTGCCAACTGGACCTCTTATTCTGTTGTTTGTCAAAGAACACCTGATCATCAGCAAACTCCATTTCCACCTTCCCCGCACATCGAACAAGTTTTTCATATCTTTTGACCTCATGAGAAGCTAACTCCCTTCGATGATTTGGATTTAACCCTGAGTAAAACGGTTGATTTTACAATCAAGATCTCATATGATGTTTGGACCATACCTAGCCAATCGAGTGAACTTTTCTTCATAAGCAGCCACTGAGTCATCCTCCTACCTCAATTCTAGGAACTGTTGTTCCATCCTAAGACAAACCACCTTAGGAAAATATTTTTCAAGAAATATACCATTGAATTCATCCCAGTGAAGTTCATTAATCTCATCACTATCCCTGATATTTATGACCATCTACCACCACTGATCAACTTCGCCTTCAAAATGGTAAACAGAAAGACTAATATTTTGATGTTCTGAACACCCCATGACATCAAAAATCTTCTCCAGTGCTTTAATCCACCCTTCATATTTCACGGGGTCAGATGATACTCTAAATGATGGGGGATGTTGCCTCATGAAATGTTCCACCACTGACATGTTCCTCTACGGTTGAACTGGCTGATCTCATGCATGGATACCACCACCATTTATTGCATGGGTCAACTGTGCCATCACTGCAACAAACTGTTCAGTTCCAATTCCGACCATCTCAGGTTGCTGATTTAGAAGGTTGTCTTCCTCCTGATGTCGTCCCAACATAGATGCCTTGTTTCTTCTGCGGAAAACCATTCTGAACACAGAAATATCTTAGGTGATGCAACATGGTAATCTTTAAATGCTATATCATTTCAGTCATACCATAAATTAATTTATAATTTAACAATTTTCTAACTCCTAAAGTTGTCTAAACCAACCTCTCATACCAACTATAAGGCACCGACCTTATACCTTACTTTATATTGAATTAAATGAATAATTCACATTGAGGATCTTTTCACGGTTTAGAGATTTAGAGAATTAGGACATAACTATTACATCTCAGAAGATTAAAAATTAGAAACTTCTACTAATTTTCCATAAAATAAAAACTCTTAAAAGGATACATGCCTCGTTCCATGTTTTAGATAGCATAACTTTCCCTTGATCCCATCCTTTACCCTATTCCACATTAATTCCTGTGAAAAACATTTCAAAAAATACTTGGGGTGAGCATTAAAAGCTCAGTAAGGGATACACAAAGAATGAAAACTGTTAGTTTATCCAAACAACAAGTAAACAATTTATACTTTATCAAAGTAATAATTTTCACTTTTATGAAGAAGTAAAAACTCTTCACTGAATAAAAGATCATTACATACCCTTTTTAACCAAAATATTACCATAAAACCCATATAAAGATCACATAACATATAAAGTTAACTTGGAACATAAACATACTTAAATGGAATAATCATACGGTTGACTTCCACACATATCACTTAATGGAATAGCCATACGGCCGAATTCCATACCCAATACATTGGAGATTATAACGTAACCACCCGTCCTGGTATTCATGGCACCACCCGTCATATGGGTTATCACGTAACAACCCGTCAAATGTCCAAGTACCATTATAAAATCATAAGACATAAAACAAATATAATGGAAAGAAAACATTTCCACACTTTGATCACAATATATCATATAAATATGTTGACATAATAAATCCATTATAAAAACCATTTTCAATACCAAAATACATAAAGAGTATATGGTATTTATTTCATTTAAAAACATTATGGCTTGTTGAGGAAGCCAAAGACCAAATAATACTCGTGGCGGCGAAAAAGGTTTTTGTCACCGCATACGTTAAAAGAAACATTACTTTTTTTCGTTCAGTAAAACGCTTCGTAGAAAAAGATTCCTTTTGTATAAAAGTAATAGTCCAAGGGGTTTATACACCATATAAAAGAAAGTTGTGTATAAAACGAAATATTCCTCAATGAAAGGAGATTGAGACGAAGTCCCTTACCTTGGGTCCAACTTGACTCGAGCGTTCTTTAACGTCCTGAATAATAAACTTGAGTTAATTTATACTTGCTTAAGAACCTTTTTCAAGTTAATTATTACTTTTATATCACTTATTACCATGTTATAAACATTATGTAATCCTTTAATTTAACAATGTTTGTTTTTTCGATATTTGGTTCTTAAGTCGGAAGTGGACTTCTTACAATTACATCTTGTTCGTGTGGTAAAAGGTTCATTATATCCAGAATGATTTTCATGATTTGGATATCATATATATCATATATATCCAGAATATACATGTATTTATAAAATTACATAATCATTTAGATGTAAGAAATGAAATGCACCGTTCATTGAGATGATAAGCCGTACGTACGCATGAACGCTACTTTCATTTCTATGTCATATTAATGGAATTAAAACAAAATGATTGGTATGTATATATTAATTCCAGAATTATATTCATAATTTATATGTAACATACATCATATAAAATAACATTAAATACATCCTTTATACACCCCACATATGGCATTAAAGAATCAAATCACTTTGAGGTGGCGGTAGTCCGCACTTCCTAAAATGAAGATATCACGTATACCCATTATGGAGGCCATTAAGGTATTCCACAAATGAAAAATATAGAAGCATAAGGAAAACATAAACATATATCATATCTAAATATAGTGAAATATTAATGGACACCCTTAAATGTGTTAAATGAATATTGACCAATCATCGTTTCGTGACACAGAAATTCTTCAACCACAGAAATAATATGTTCTTTAACCACTAGACGGAGGTGTGTGTAGGTGTAGCTCGAATCCTTCTTATAAAAAAATCCTAGTATATTTAATATACTGGTGTTGTTACAAAATAATGGAATAAAAAGAGTTTAGAGGGTTGGAGAAGCCAAATAAAACAAAAGACACAAGAGAAAACACTACCTTTAAAACGGGTAACTCTTTTTGATTTGAGCTCAAAGGCTTCCTTGGAAAGACTTATGCCCAAAGTGAGGCTTCAAGGAGTAAGAGAGGTATGTGGAGAGACAGAATTGGCATATCTAGGCTGAACCAAAGGCTTGAGAGTTGTGGGTAAGGTGGTAGAGGTGGGGCCCTTTTATAAGAGAAGAGGAGGGGCACTCTTGGAATGTTATGAAAAGATACTTTACTATAAATTGATTTTAGGATAAAAAGGGTCCCACAATTATATATTTATAGGATAAGGTGATAAGAGTTCGATGTCCACCTATCCAACAGGTTTTTGACTTGTGTAGGTCTTATATTTTACATTATCTTTTCATTTTATTTAAATCATTAAATAAAGAGGTAATCACTACATCATCATGGTGTCATAAATAATTTAATTTATTTAATGTCTAAAAATTATTAAAAAAATCATGATTTAGGAAATCTTTTTATATTTATAATGAATATTTATAGTCAAAAATCTGACTTGTATAACCCCATTTAAGAATTGTTTTAGTAAAACAACTCATATTTGTGACATTTTAATTTTAACATTAAATAAAAAGTTTTTAATGTCATTTTCCTACCAATGTGGCTCCATGGGGTCCCCAAGTGGACCCATGGATTGTCTTGGTCGGCCATGACACATCCAATAAGGGCAGGACATGTGTCAAGTTCATTTCATGATATTAAAACATTATTTATACCTTAAACTACACTAATTGCCTCTAATCGCGATTAAAAACTTAAAAGTTACTATTCACCAAAAAATTATTTTAATCCCATTGAACCACATTTTACTTCTTAATGACAACCATGTATGTCGAATTATTTAAATTCAAAACACAGAGGTGGTAAAATTTCATTTAAAAGAAAAATCAGTTTTTTAAGTACCACTAAGTGGTTTCACTATTCATCAAAAATTGATGTTTTTCAGAAAAATACCAAAAACTTCACCCTAAGCTATATTTGATATTCCGAATTCAAAAATAAAGTCTATATTAAAAAATTAAAAACATATAAGTTGCATTAATTAATTTAATAATTAATTCCCGCTGTGATAGCAAATAGCGTGTTTTTATGAAACAATAATTATCAAAAGATTGACACTAGTTTAAGTCCGATTTCAATGTGAAATTAATTCCAATTACCTCTATTTGATTAAATGGTAAAAATATATTCTAATTTCATTTTAAAAACAATTCAAAAGATAACCTAATCATATAAATAAATTATATTAAAAAGATGTTTTGAATTAAAATACAACATTTTTCACTATTCAATTAAAAAATGAACTTTATCGGGAAAATACCAAAAATCTACACAAAGTAAATTTTGATGTCCCGATTCTAAAGGAGAGTTTTATTTAGTCCAATAGAAAGTATAAGAGTGACCAAAACTATATTTAAAGAAGGTTCGCCAAGAAAAGGCGATAAGTCGACCTTTAGTGAAAATTAGAGTATATATGCCTAAAATTGAATTCTTTTCATATTTTAAGCCTTTATCCTTTATTGGATAAATGTAGAAACATTTAAAAAAACATATATGATCATATTTTAGTTACTTTTATTCATTCCCACCAATACAAATGCTACGTGTTAACTACCATTTAATATAATATTATTTTATTACTAGTGTGCAACGTAAGATTTCAAAGAAACACTTTGTAGCGTATCAGGTATGCTATCGAACATAGAAACCCCTTTAAAGTAAAATTAATATTTAATTCGTAAATATTAATAAATATAAAAAAATTATTCTTTATTTACCTGGGATGTTACATGTATAGATTTTTAATAAATATAATTTAGGGAAAGGTGTTAAGACTTACATGGAAAAAATCTGCACAACGTTCATTCCCAGCTTATTTCCAGTAACATGCTCCATGATATAATTATTTAGATTCCCCACATTGATTCCAAATACACAAACATAAGCTTCCATTGGAAATTCATAATGATCTTCCAACAAATTTGAATATCATTACAATCGGTCAAGACTAATAAAATCTATATATGTTGTCATATCAAATTGTCTTTGTTATTTTCTATATCGTATTTCTTTACCTTTTATTTATTCTTGTAAAAATAAATAGAAAAATATATTAGTTTTGAAATGTTAAAATTTTAATAAAAAATAAAATAAAATATATAACATATATACCTCTATGGTAATGAGTCACATAAGTCTGTATGGCCAAACAAAAAAGTGTCCAATACTATGTCCAACTGTTATCACCTCATCTATAGGTCATGGTAGTCGAGCTGATCTATCTATAATATCATGTACAGTGACCCTATGATGATCTACCTCTAGCTGTTAATGATGAAATGTATATCCTATACAATATACTAGCCCATATGAAACTATATAATGGTGAGGATCATCAACATACCACTCACAATAAGTTGGAAGCTGTGGTGGAGGAGTTTGATAAAAAATGGGCTCTACAAGGTGAGGTGGGAGAGGGGGAGCTACTGGAGGAGGTGGAGGATAAATAATGTGGTCTGCAGGGGAGGTGGATGAGTGGGAGCTGTAGTCTGAAATTGTGTTTGCATGTCTACAATCCTATACAGTACTGACTCTCTAATATTTTCCCCCATCGTCACATTAATATTATGAAAACCATCCTCCAAGGATTATATTTTTTTTATAAACACCCACGCTGAAAGAATTTGAAGAACGTGGTGACCATTTACTTATTGATACACCGATCAGATATCCCCATACCCGACCGAGGTGTTCGGGCTTTCCCAATGCTGCTGATCAAATATCTTGCCCCTCAGCAGATGTAAATGCCCCATGTGAGCTCTGCTCCTCATGATAATATTGTATTAATTAATTGAACATTTATTCTATAATGATTAATATTATATAAAGAATATAATTAGCTTAAATAAATAAAATAAATATCTTCAAATCCTCTCAGCTACGATTCTCAATTCTTCCAAAAGACATTTCCACTTTTTTCTCATCCGAGCTCTCTTCCATTTTTCATGTCTAGATGGAGGGGATAGACGGGAAACCTCTCTAGAGCTTGAAGAATCGGTTTTTAGTTTTGGAAATTTTTTCGCCATCATTTGTTCTTCCAACAATTTATACCCTCCCTGAGATAAACTATTAAGGTATAAAATTTTTAGATGGGATCTCCTGATGAGATATCCTTGTTTTCTATAAATTAAGAATAAGAAATCATTAAAAAACATTAATAAGATCATTTATATAATAAATCTTATAAAATTATATATTTCCCTTATAAAAAATGAATCTTCTCTTCTAATTTCAACAAATTTCCTCTATGTGTCTTCATCTATGAAAGGATATAAATGGAATTGATTTTCATGATTCATATGACCAAAAATGAAATCAGATGTGATGGTTGATTGGAAATCCATCCGTCTCCTAGAAGCCATTGATAAACATTTCTTCCTAACTGCTCTAGTGTCAAGAATATCAAATTTCGCCTGATAAAGATGAGGTAAAACATATTATACTTGAAACATTTAATGATTAGTCAAACAATATCAAAAGATCTTACCAAAATTGTCTTAATCAACTGAGATATAATTTCATTCTTAACACATCTCCAATCATCATACAAAATGATTACATTCCTTTTTCCCTGAGTTGATAAAAAATAACTAAATTATTATTCATTTGGACCTCTATGAATATCATTCACATCAAACTCAACCTGTATCCTCTAGTCCAAGATACAAGCAAGTGATAATTTTGGTAAACATGTGCAACCACGTTTACCAACTTTTGAACTCTTCTTTGTCATTATGGGAGGATATGAGTATGATTGGGGATAATCAAGAGGAGCGTGTGAATGTTCCTCCCTAGAGGTTTTATCATGATTCTCATCTCCAGAATCATGTGGTTGATCAACTGATTGATATGTCATTATCCTTCAAATCCAAAAAGAAAACATTAGTTTACAAATATACTCATTCAAATCTTACAATACTTATTTAAACATAAAATGGAAAACTGTTCTATGTTATCTAATAGTAAACATGGTAAATTTTGTAAGCATGTTAAACAATGGAAATGATAGTAAACACGGTAAACATGGTAAACATGTTAGTGTAATTTTCACTAAACAAAATTAATAAATATATTAGTTACGTAAAAGTAAAATATAGTAAACTATGGTAAACATGGTATACATGGTAAACCTAGAAAAATGGTAAAGTAATTTTCATTCAAAAAATTCAACAGATATATATGTTACGTAATTGTAAACAAGATAAACTAAACTAATGAAAATTAAAATAAATAGTAATTTCTACTTATTTTTTAATACACATTTTAGTGAAGAAAAAAATTCCATTATCTAACATTTTTTGAAAATAGTAAGTGCAAAAAAGAAATAAATATATGTTACCTATAAAATTAGGAATGTACAAATAGATTGTTTTCCCAAAATCCTTCATCCTAACCATTCCTTAAGGCACAATCCATGTCTTTAACATTCCCATTCTTATGTTCTGCTAACCTTTCCATGGATGTAGTGATCTCACATAAATCATCATCTTCATAAATTTGATCATCACCAAAATATTGTTTTTTCCCATGTAAAATAATAGACAACTACATATCTGATTGATCAACTATATAGAAAATCTATTTTTCAGGTGCTGATATTATAAAAGAATCTTTTGTGTCTTCAAAATTATTTACATTAACAACTATCATTCCAAATTCATCGTGTCTGAAACTATTTTTACCGTTAATCCATTTTCTATTAAAACCAAGAACAATAATTTTAAATTTATCAACCTCCCAAGTTTCTTCAATGACTCCATAATTTGCACTTGATGTAGAAATTGGGTTTTTTTCTTTATAATTCGAAAAAATCCATTGCTTTAGCAATCACCAATATCCTACTATTCTGAACTGCACTTATATTGTCCTAAGCTTTCATATGTAATGTATTGAAATTAATGTCATACCCGAACAATTTTATCACATTTAAATATGGAACACCCACTAACCATCTTAATGTCTCTGATATATCTGATCTATAAAGAAAGGTCTTTTCAGACCATGGGAAAAATGTTTTGTTGTGCTTGTTCAAAATCCACATTTCTTTCTTCGTTGGATGAAATTGTTTCTACTCATTAATATCTAATGCGATATATATTTGAGATTAAGCTATGTTATTCAAGATTTATAATTAATCCTTCTTCATCTGTTCAGATGACAATGATTTGTCTTTCCATCCATGAATCCCCCTACCCTCATTATTAAATCATTCATTGCGAGATGTAGACAAACCTATGTTCTCCACCGTAGCCAAGTATCTCGTACAAAAATATACAACCTCATTAGAAATATACTTTTTAACAATGGAGGTTTTAGTTCGATATGAATTATTACCATACCAGTTTAATGTTTTCATATACCTTTCAAAAGGATACCTCTAGTGAAGATATGCTTGTCCATAAATCATTATATCTCGAACCAGATAAACCATTAAATGCACTATAATATAAAAATAGTGGTGGAAAATAAATTTCAAATTGAAAAAGTATAGAAATTTCTTCCTTTTGAAAAATATTAATTGCATTCACGTCAATCAACATATTAAAAATTGAATTGAAAAAATAACACTACTAAATTATATTTTTTCTAACACATATGGTAAATATTCCATGAAATGAAACTGGTAGAAGTTGTTGCATCATGAGGTGACAATCATGAGATTTCATACCTTTAAACATCAAATCCTTTAAAGAGACAAATGTTTTTACATTTGAAGAATAACCTTGAGGCACTTTGATATCATGAAGTCGCTGAAAAAGATGTTTTTCTCCCTCTTGGATAATGCATGACAAGCCAGGGGATGAAATTTCATCTTCCATTAGGCATGGGAGCTAACTCCAAATGTATTCCCATTGATAGTATGTCTAATAATGCATTCAACACATATTTAATATTTCCTTTAATATCTAACAATGTTCCAATCAAAATTTTTAAAATATTCTTCTCCAAGTGCATGACATAAATATGATGTTTCACTACATGATATCTCCAATATGGTAGCTCAAAAAATATTGACTGTTTCTTCAAAATATGTTTATCATTACCAGATTTATGTTTCTTTCCCAATGACATGTCAAGGTTTTTCACCCTCCCAAAATACTCATTAATGGATAAAGGTTTTGGAGAAATATCAAATACTTGTGAGCCATTGAATGCATTCTTTTGTCTTCTATAATAGTGATCCATATGAACATATTTTGATCAACCATGTATAGTGTTTTCCTCCCATGATGAAATTCAAAATAAGTAGTTCTTTGTTCAAAAATTGGATATACTTTATGCCCCTTAGCACTATATCCATACAACTTCCCATAAGTTGGGAAGTAATTTATAGTGAACACAAGAACAACATACAGTTGAAAATATTTTATTTTATAAGAATCACACACCCTAATACCATCCTTTCATAAATGTTTCTAATCATTAATCAATGGTGATAAGATAACATCAATATCATTTCCAGGTTACTTCAGACTATACATCATTATACTCACCATGACATATTTTCACTTCATACGAGCTTTAGGAGAGAGGTTGTAAATTACTAATAAAACAGGCCTGGAAATATGTGTGATACTAAGGGTTCGGTATGAATTCATTCCATCTGTGCACAGCCCAAGTTCGAGGTTTCTAATTTCATCATCAAAAGTAGGACAATGCTCATAAATTTTCTTCCATTGTGGACAATAAGCTGGATTTCATATTTTTCTATCACATACTTTCCCATCAGCATGACATTTTAACCTTTTTGCATCACGTGAATTAGAAAATAAATGTTTCAAATGATGAATTATAGTAAGATACAAAAATACCATGGTAGGGATCTTTGTAATATCTACATTAGCCTTTGATTCTTCTTTCAACTTATACCATGATGTCCAACATTGAGGAAACTCTGAAAGAAATTCATATTCTTTCCTACATATCATAATTTTAATCGAGCAAGCATGTATTTTCTTGTATCCCAATCCAATTAGGCATAATATTTTCTTGGCCTTAGAATGTGAATCTGGATGATCGTTGTCTTTTGAAAAAATTTCTTTCCAAAATTGAAGTAACTCTATAAATCTTGTTTCACTCCATCCATGTTTCTCCTTTAGGTTAATCTATCTTAACTTTGCCGGAAAAACTACTAAATCTGTAAAACAAATATATAATTGGTTTCCAGCATCACAATATTGACGCACATCTATCAGTTCTATAAAAATTGGTTCTACTGAAATATCACGAATCATTTCTTTAATTCCATAAGAGTTATAATCTATCAAATCATCATCATCAGTAGATACAACATTGTATTTAGTTTCCCCATGAAAAATCCAAGGGCTATAACTCAGATTAAATCCATTAAAATAATATGATCTTTGATGTCTCTACTATTCAACTTCCTCGTATTCAAACATTTCCGGCATGGACAGAAAAACATGTCACTTCTTGGGACATTTCGTTTAGAAAATTCAAAAAAGGAATCAAAACCTTACACATATTAGTTACTCATTCAATGAGCCATAATCTAACTTCAACTCCTTATTACCTATAAAAATATTGAAATTATACATCTTGGTAAGATAATCCAATTTAATATTTATATGAAAAATATCATAAATTGAATGTCATTTTTTTGAAATATAAAACAAATATATTCGTATGTGAAAAATATATGCATGAAAATGATTTTGAAAAGAAAATATAATTTGATATAATAGTTTTAAATCCATCTGGTATCATTTCGTCCTAAGGGACACAAAGAATACATCCTGTTGCAACTGAATACCAAATACACCCTTCTGTAAAAATTAAAATTGAAATATAAATATTAAAATATGTATACATTCACAACTAAAAAATAAACCTCTCCCAATGATTTGAAACCATTGGGATAGCCCCTAAAACCATTGGGATAGAATCCTCCAATAGGTTCACACACTTTTGACACGATGGTCATTAAAATATCCCTATACCAACGATTCTATAGGAATCATTTGTACAAACTACCTGAAATTAAAATATTCCAACGGTTTCCCTGAAACCATTGGGATATATATGTATATATATAAAGGGGGTGTCCAAGGATGTAGGGGTTATCCAGGGGTGGTGGGGGATATCCAAGGTGGTAGGGGCTGTCCAAGGGGGTGGGGGTGTCCAGGGGGTGGTCGGGGCTCTCCATAGGGTGGGTAGTCCTGGGGGTGGAAGAGTGGTGTCTAGGGGGTGATGGGGTTGTCCAACCCCCTACCTCATTGGACACCACCCACACCCCCTTGGACACCCTTGGAAACCACCAACCCTAGACATCCCCCCACCACATGAACAACACCCCGCCCCTCTGGACACCCCCACCCCACCCCATGGATACCCTTACACCCTTGGACAACCCACTCACAACTTGGACACCACCACCCCCTGGATAACCCCCTCACCCCTATACACCACACCCGTCCCCTGGAAACCCCAACACACTTGGGAATCCCCCTCACACCGTAGACACAACCCACACCCCCTTGGACACCCCCTATTCAACACCACTCTCTTGGACACCCACAACCTCTAGAAAACCCCCACCCCTATGGATAACCCGACACCCCCCAGACAGCCCCCACCCATCTGGACAGCCCCCACCCCTAGAAACCCCCATCCCCGTGGACTCCCTCGACCCCTTGGACAGCCCAGTCACCCCCCCTAGACACCACCACCCCACCCGCCTAGACACCCCCACCCACTAAATAGCCCCCACCCCCTAAACATCCCCACCCTCAGGAAAACCCCACCCCAAGACCCCCACCCCCTGGATAGTCCCTACCCCCTTGGATAGCCCACTCACCCCCTTGGACACCACACCCACCCCTGGACACCAGCACCCCTTGGACTCCACTCCCACCCCTACACACTTTGACAACCCCTCGACACCCACCCCCTAGACAACCCCCCCCCCCCCACCCCTACACACCCCACCCCATCCCTTGGACAACCCTTCCCCATTGAAAGCTCCCTCACCCCCTGGACACCACCCCCACTACCTTGGACACCACCTAGACCCCACCACCCCTTGGACATCCCCACACCCTGGACAACCCCCCCCTCTGAACATCCCCCACCCCCGGGACAACCCCACCAATTTGGATATCCCCCACCCCCGGACATAATCATAACGATGGGAACACTAGAACCTTTAGACATCCCACTTAACCCCTGGACACCACCAACCCGCCCCCTAGGCACCCCACCCCTAAACAGCCCCACCCCCTAAATAGCCCAAACCCTCAAGACACCCCCACCCCCTAGACCCCCACCCCTAGATACCACCTACCCCATTGGACATCCCACTCAACCCCTAGACACCACCCCCACACCCTGTACACCCCACCCCATGGGCAGCCCCTCACCCCATAGACACCACCCCCACCCACTAGACACCCCTACCTGTTTGTAAAGTCCCATCACTCCCCTAGGCACTAAACCCACACCCTTGGACACCCCCATGACACCACCAACCCCGAGGACAGTCCCCACCTCCTATACTGCCCCCACCCATCTTGAAAATCCCCACCCCTGGAAGTCTCCCACCCCTCTAGACATCCCCCACCCACTGGACACCCCAACCCCCTATACACCCACTACACCTAAAAAAACCCACTCACCCCCTGGACACCCCCACCCCTGGACACCCCTACCCCCTTGGACAGCCCCTCACCCCTTAGACACCACCCCACCCCCTTGGACACCTCCAACCCCCTTGGACAGCACCTGCACCACCCTGGACAACACCCCCACCCCTGTACACCCCCACCCCTCTGGATAACCCCCAACATTGGACATCCCCCACCACTCTTTACATCCCCACCCCCAAGATACCCCCCTATACACCCCTAACCCATGGACAACCCACTCACCCATAGGACACCCCTACCCCAGGACAACCCTACCCCCATGGACAGCCCCCTCACCCCTTAGAAACCACCCTCACCCCCTTGGAAACCTCCAACCCCATTGAACAGCCCCCACACCCCCTGAACACCACCCCACCACCTTGGAAACCCCCTGGACACCACCACACCCTGGAAAACCCCCCTCCACCTGGACACCCCCGCCCACGTGGACAGCCCCGACCCCTTTGGACACCCCCTGTATGAGCACACACACATGATGGAACACCCAAAAATCATAAACTTGAATTATTTCACTTCTAGTTTTTAGTTTACTAGAAAACATTTAGCATTTTATAAATTAACACTATGAAAAATAAAACGATATCAAGAAAAAAGATAGTGAAATAACTTTTCATAAAATTATTTTAAGGAATCGAAAAAAAGAAAAACTAAAATTGAGCTGTATGAGGCTTACTTGAGTGTTGTGAGTCGACCTGATGGATCTGGTGATAATAATGATGTTTAATGATGTTGGAAAAATGACCATGGTAGGAATGACTTTATAGAATCATTTATAGGTTTTCCGCATGAGAGAGACGAGTTGTAGTTCACCTGATCGAAGAAAACAAAATGACTGAATACAGGGAACAATAAATAATTTAAAAGATTTATCACGTCAGTTATTTAATAGCAGACATGATCATAATTTTTTTTATGTTTATAACATTATTTATTTAATAACTGACATAGAAAATAATTTACCAAATTGGTTATTTTAAAACCGACATTATAAATGGCGCTTTATCACGCCAGTTCCTTTGATAACCGTTGTGATAAATTACAGAGATTTTCTTAATCACGTCCGTTATTTTTTAACCGACATGATAAAGTGCCCAGATTCAATATTTCACATCGGTTATTAAATAACCAACATGATAAAGCTAATGTCAATATTTTTTATGTCGGCTATAAAATAACCGATTTAAAAAATTGATTCTCATCGATTTATCTCACCTGTTACACAATAACCGACGTGATAAATCAATTTTTATAGCTTTTCATGTCGGTTATATAGAACTGGCATGAAAAATGCTGACTTTTTAAATGTTTTTTCCACTAGAGTATTTAACATAGGGCCTACGGAAGGTAGGTCTTAGGGGGTCACCATCCTCCTTCTCTAATTTTCAACCAAGGATGGATAATCATTGGCGATGAAGGGGCCATGACAAGTGGAAATAAGGGAAAACCACTTACCTTATATATTAATTCACATAATATCTAAGTGAATCCCATTGGATATAAATATCCCTATGGTTCCTGTATTAATACCACAAAAGATCTCATCAATACACATAAAAACCCATAAATCACAGTAATAAAACCCTGATCAATTGTTTAATTCATCATAAACCGAGGATATCCAAAATAAGTTGAAAGAACATGGTTCTAACCGTTGATCCCATAATTAAAAACTCAAGGATCTATTGAAACTAGAGTCTAGACATAAATTATTTTTTGAAATGTCCTAGGGTATCCCTGAATGTCGAGAAGAAAAGAGAATAACTAAAATGAGGAATTCAAAAACACTATAAGGGTTAAAATATTGTTGGGACACACTATATTCATGAAGGTAATACCCCATTCATGACATAAATACCACATTCAGGTTTTAAATAATCATTGGATTGGTTTTGTGAAAAAAACCCATCACAACGGTTTTATTTTATAAATAATCGTGTCCACATCACATACATTTTTCATGTTATGAACCTCCTTAGAAATCCAAAAAGATAAATCATTTCATTCTATGAAAAATTTAACATAATATTCCAAATAAAATGTACCATCATGATTTTTTAATTCATGGTGTGGATTTCCAATGTCATCAGATTGTAGATTAGATTCTCTTTACTCCAAATAACTCACCTAGAAAGATATTCCAATGAATCAAACAACAATTAACAAGGCCCTTTCCATTGTGTAATGCTTTCAAAAGGGAAGAATAAATACATGAAACTACTGAGGAATTTCATCCACTTTAGAAATAAAGGGAATATTAAGAAGTATTGTATATGATTTTAAGAATACCTAGTGGAACTAGCTTTACTAGTCCTTTGGATTCAAATGCTATGAAAAAACAGTCATATAAGGCTAGTTCCCCCCCACATATCTTGGGTAACTTGGATACATAATTAAAATAAATAACTTTTTCAAGTACCACCTCTAATGGGAAACAAGATATGTCTCATGAAATCGGAGTTGTAATTACATAGAGTTGAATAAGATATTATGACTGATATTTCATGTCCCTCATATTCAAAAGGTACAATTATTCTAAACCATTACTCTTATGCATGTATTTTTTTTGATAATGGTGAATTTCATTCACTCCTTTCATATTATGTGGTTAATAAATTGGAAATTCACATGGAAATACAGGCTAATATATTGAGTATCAAGACACCCCTTGGAGAACAGGAGTATAGAGGATTCAAATAACCAACATGTTCAATTAACATTGATGTAGTGAAGTTTCTCATGGTTTTTATATTCCTAGGGATGGATTCTATTGAAGTAATATTTGGTATGGACTAGATGGTGGGATTTCAATCCCATATTGACAAATAATCATGATAGGAAACATTTATACCCATGAATATATCCCTTTATATATTTATGGGGGATTTAGATATTATCTAAAGTAGACTATGACGTATAGTGATATGGTTGAAATAATATATATCTAAATAGAAATTAGAAATGACCTTGGATAATTCTGATGAAATTGGAAACGGGACTCCACCTATCATAGTGGATAGATTCTTGGATGTATTTCTAAAAAATTTCACTAGGACACCACTAGAGTAAGAAATCAAATTTTATATTGATCTAATTTTAGTAATTTATTATATTCCACTACATTTTATTGAATAGATACAATAGAGTAAATATAGATAAATATTTATCTATAAGAGTAATAAAATTCAGTCTTCATTAGTCCTAGTACACCCCATGGGCTACATTAGTTTTATTCATAAAGAGGGAAGATTATTCTCTCTAGTTATATGTTGATTATCTTAGGCTAAAACAATTTACAATAAAAAAAAAATTCTCCTCATTGAATTATTTAGTTTTTTGATCAATTAACAGTAGAATAATGGCTATCCAATATTGATCAGTTATAGGAATATCATCATATAATATTTCTAAGAGAGGATATTCTAAAGACAACATTTTGAGTCGTTAAGGCCACTATGAGTTTATTTTCATGCCCTTTGGCAAAATAAATACACCTCTGGTTTTCACAGACGTAATAAACCATGTCTTCCATCAGTAACAATGTTAATTTTTCCTGGTATTTTTCAATTATATTTAGGATTACTCTTGATATTGGAATTACCATGAGGTGAACTTGCAACTCGTAATAACCACATTATCTGATCATTGTTTACATGATAGGTTTACTAATTTTCGATTACGCAAACATGAATTCCATCCCATTTGGAATTACATTTCCAAAGAAGGAATACCATTTGACCCATGTAGATTAGAGAAATTTTCTCTTAGAGACCACTAAATAATTTTATTGTAACATGAAGTTTGGTATGATTAATAGGTTATTATCAGCTCTTTATTTATTATTTCTCATGGATCTATTCACCCATAATATATCTAACAAGAACGGGTGTTCCATTAGTATAAATTTATAACTATTGGAAAAATATTTCTACATATTAAATTACATCTATTGTTATAAAGAAACCTAATATTTCTAATAATAGGGAAAGAAAATGTGTTAGATTATGATATTAATAGATCTGATATTGGTTGTGTTCGCATGCGGGTTGATCATATATTGTCCTATGATTGGAAGAAATTTCACGTACATGAAAAGAAACTATCCAATGAATGATCTAGAATTAGTTGCAATTGTACATTCATTAAAAACAAGGAGTTATTATTTCATTGTATTAAAAATTGACACTTTTGAATGAAAATAAAGGTCTAAAACAAAAAAAATTCACACTAGTACCTAAACATGAGACATCGAATATGGAATGATCACCTCACGATGATTGTCTTTGACTTGTTATAGACTCAAGCTAAAGGTTATTATATGGAATATGAATTGAGTAAGAAATCATATAGAAAAGTGGTCAAATAAGATTATGAAAAAAGGAAACTAATGAGCCTAATTTTTAACAGGCATCTATAGTGTTCCAAATATAATGAAAAATGAGTTTTATTTCACTACATCAAAATATGCCTTTGTAGGACTAAAATTGCCCATTATTAGAAATACACAAGCAATAATTACCTGAGCATGCTAAAAATACCTTGTATTATTTCATCATTATAAAATAACTAATAAATGAACAATTGACGAACAAAAAAAATAGTGTTGATAATGGGGAATATTGTAGTGTGCTGTTAAATTTACAACACACTACAATAGAAAAAAAAGTAGTAAAAAGGAAAAAATAAATATTAAAATACAAAATGTAAATGAATTAATATTTTCAACATAAATACAAAAAAAACACTATATTATATATATTTCAAAAAAAATTATATAATTTCATGATTAAGTAAAAATTATCATAGACTTTCAAAAACATTAATGTTTCTTTATCATTATCCCCAAACCTCGATCATGCTATTACTAAAAAAATTACCGCAAATTGAGAAAAATAATGCACCTGTACCTGAAAATAATTCAAATGTTTGTAATTTTATAAATAAATAAATTAAACAAAGATTATCAATTTTAAAATAAAAACATACACCTTAATTCGTACCAAAAACACATATCAGATCACGTTATGGTTAATTATTGCAAGTCACGTTATTTTTTATTTATATTCAATCATTATATATATGAAAAGTATCTAAATTAGAATAAGATATAAATCATAATGAAATTAATTAAGTAATAGTAGAAAAAAGTATGAGAAAACTAAATGAGTGTGTTTTCTCAGTTTTGACGATGTGATGTGCATTTTCAACAAAAATGACATTTATATATTTAAAATACCAACTTCATGTCATACCAACCACATCATTTTTTCAATTGTTTTAAAATAAATATCAATATGTCAAAAATGAATTATGGATAATTTTCTTAAGGTTTTTATAAAATAAAAATGTGTTATCTTGATAATTTGTATGTCACTTTCATTTTTACTAAAATTTCATTTTAAATTGGAAACACACACTTTGAATCAAACAAGTCACATCATGTGTTAGATTGATGTGAGACTAATTCCTACATATCACAAAGGAATTATTAAAATTTTAACAAAATTATTAAGATAACAAGATCATGTTTTATTGGTTTTTAGTGAGTTCCACACTTATTGAAATAATATATTTATTTTAAACTGATAATGGAAACTGTTAGTCATAACAGGAGTATCATGTATTAGATTGAGGTGTGGCCAATTCTGACACATCAAAAATGAATAACGGATGATTGTACAAATGTATCAAAACAATAAAAAAGAATTTTATTAGTTTTGAGTATGTCACATTTCATTTTTAATAAATTAATGTCAATATTATATAATAATAAACACTTTGGTCACATTGTGCATCAGATATAGGTGAATCTAATTCACACATGTAAAAAAAGACTCCTCGATTATTGTACTAAATTATCAAAATAACCCAAATTCATTTTATTAGTTTTGAGTATATCATCTGCCTTTTTTAGTAAAATGTCAGTTTAAACTGTAAACATGCACTTTGGGTGATACAAGTCATGTCGTGTGTTAGTTTTATTTGATATCGATTCCTAAAAATCACAAATGTCTTAGGAATTTTTTTCCAAAATTATAAAAACAATATGAGTTCATTTTCTTGGATTTTATTGTGTTATATGTGGAACATTGTGTCTAAGATTGAGGTATGGCTATTTTCAACATGTTAATAATTAATTATGGTTCATTTTTCTTAATGTATCAATATAATATGAAGGAATTTTATCTATTTTGGGTATGTAACAAATCCTTTTTAAAAAAATTAATGTAAATTTTAAATAAAAAGAAACACATGGAATTGTATCAGGAATTCCAAGTATCATATAGAGGTTTAGATGATTCATACCAGTCATAGATGACATATGGATCATTTTCCTAAAATATCAAAATAATCAAACTGAATTTGATGATTTTTATCATATCACTTGAATTTCAAAAAAACAACATCAACTTTAAATACAGAAAAACACATGGAGTAATATCGATCAAATTATGAGGCATATTGAGGTGATGGTTATTAAAACATATAAAAAATCTTATGAATCATTTGACTAAAATATCAAAATTATACAAACATATTTGATCAATTTGGAGTATATCACTTTTATTTTTTAATCAAATTTCATTTCAAATAGAAAAAAACACATTGAGTCATACTAATATCATCATGTGTTTTTTGACACGAAAATAACTCCTACTTGTCACAAATTAATTATGAATCATTTTTCTAAATTACCAAGACAATCTGAGTGTATTTTCATTGTTTTTAGTGAGTATAAATTTTTTAACTAAAATATAAATTTTAATATTATATTAGACACTTTGAGTAATAACGGGAAACCATGTATCAGATTGAGGTTTTATTGATTCATAAATATAAAAAATAACTTGTGGATCATATTCCAAAAGTATCAAAATAATATGAAATCATTTTCTCAGTTTTGAGTTTTTCCCAAGTCTTTTTTACTAAAATTAATGTCAATTTTAATTAAAATGACGCACATCGAATCATACCAGTAAAACTGTGCATCACAATGAGGTGAGGATTAATTATAAACATCATAAATGACTTATGAATGATTTTAATAAATCATATAAAAATAATATATTTTATAGGCTTTTAGTATGTCACTATTTTGTTATATGACATTTTAAATTTGAAACATGTAGTTTCAGTTATTCCAGTAACATCATGTGTTGGTTTGACATGAGGCTTTTTCCTAGACATAGAAAATGGCATTTGAATTATTTTACCAAATTATCAAGAAAATACATGTTAGTTTTCTCATTTATCACTGAGTGACACACTTATTAGACAAAAATTTCCATTTTAAACTAATAATGTAATCTTTACGTTATAATAGGCACACAATTTATGAAATTAATTTTATGGTGACAATTACACATTGAAATGACATATGGATCATTTTTTAATGTATAAAAATAATATAAATATATTTTCTTATATTTTAGCCCATCACTTTTATTTTAAAAAAATATTTATTTAATTTTTAAATAAAAAGACACACTTGAAGTCATATATGTCTCATTGTAAGTTAGATTAAGGTGAAAATTATTCCGACACTTAAAAAGTAACATATGGATTTTTTTCTAAATTATGAAAATATTAAGAATGTGTTTTCTCACTTTTTAATATGTCACCTGTCTTTTTTAAAAAATTATTGGAAATTTTAAATAAAAATACACACATGGAGTCATACTAGTCACACCGTGCATCATATCATGGTGAGGATGATTACTACATGTCAAAAATTACATATGGATATTTTTCCTAAATAATGACAAAAATCAAAATGAATTTTCCCAATTTTTAGTATGTTTATTTTCTTTTTTAGTAAAATTAAAGTCATTTTTAATGAAAAATAAACACATAATGTCATACCGGTCACACCGTGTGTCTGATTGAGGTTCAAATTGTTCCCAAATTTCAAAAATTATTTATGTAATATTTTACTAAAATATAAAAATAAACAAAAACAATTTCTCACGCTTCAGTTTTGGATCTGTGTTTTGAACTAAAATATTAATAATAAACTGAAAACACATATTTAGAGTCACACCGCGAACAATTTGTATCAGAACTATGTTTGAATGATCGATTATTTGATGTGTGTTTTGATTTCAACTATTTAAAACATGCCAAAAATTAGAGATGTTTGATTTTTATGGAAGTGGAAACCCCGTGCTTTCTAAAACACCCCATTAAAAGAAACATGTTCTCTCATTTATGGATTATTATGGAAAATTGATTGAAAATTATAAATAATCAAAATATTTTTTATAAAATAATAATTAGTATAAAAATATGACAAGGAATATAACATAAAATAAAATTTGGATGAAATTAACTATATAAGTAGTATTAATTAATTTTTAATGATATATATATACATTCATGACCCATTTCTTTATTTTAATTCTCTTAGTTATATCCTCAATGTAAAATATCTCATGAGCATGGGAAGATTTTAACAAACCAACCAACTTGAGGAAAAAAATTCACCATCATATGAAAACAATTCTTATTTTATTAATACAATTATGAAATAAATTAAACATAAATATGAAATAATACATTATCAAAATGTCAATTTTAAATAGATACCACATAATATGGGTCATACATGGTACAATGTGTATCAGATTATGGTATTCTTGATTTATACATGTATAAAGTGATACAGGGATCTTTTTTCTAAAGTATAAAATTATATTGAATGTGTTTCCATGATTTTGATTCTATAAATTTTGTTTTTTACTAAAATTTCAATTTTAAACCCAAACCACACAATTTGAGTAATATCCATTGCATTGTGCATTGGATTGTTGTAACATCAATTTATCAAACAAAAAAATTAATTATGGATTATCATATGAATGTTTGAAAACAATACTATACTATTTACTGGTTTTATCTATTCTTACATGTGTTTTAAAATAAAATGGGGAATTTCTATTGGAAAAATTTACATTGGGTCTTGTTGACCACATCATGTCACTAAATGATATGTAGTTAATTCACACATTTGAAAAAACATATATGGATCATTGGCCTAAATTTTTAAAATAATCTAAACTTGTTTTATTGGTTTAGAATATTTGATATATGTTTTATACTAAAATGACACTTTTGTATTGAGATCACATTATTTGAGTCATAACGACCACATCTAGTGTCAGATTGATGTATTGTCAATTCATATACATGAATAATGAATTTTGGATCATTTTTATAATTTTAGAAAATAATTCAATCTTATTTTTATTGTTTTGATTATTTGATGTATGATTTAATATAAAATGAAACTTTTGAATTAAAAACATGTATTTTGAGTAATTTTACCACATATTTTGTTAGATTGTCACACAGTTAATTCCTCCATGTTAAAATTGAATTATGGATCATTTTACTAGTGATTGAAAATAATCTGAATTTTTTTCTCTATTTTGAACATGTAATGTGTGTTTTTAACTAATATTTAAATTTATGAAAATAAGAATCAGATAAAAAATAAGGATGTTATCTTAAAAGGCTAGATAAAATGGTGAGAAAATTAACTAAATAAATACTAGGAAGTCACCTCTTCATGATGTCTACTGAAATTCTAACACCATGTATTCTCCTCATTTATTTATAAACAAATTGATTTCATCCATTATAATTATTCTTTAGAAATAGATAAAAAATAATATATACTCATTCTAATACTAATGATTCGTAATAAAAATAAATTTATAAGGTTATATCCCATACTAGATTACAAACATAGTAGGTAATCTAATAAATTTGAGTTTTAAAAGCATTCTAACACCAATTACACATCCCACTAATATCTAAAGAAATTTACTTCATATTTTGTGTAATGTGTTTTTCTAAAATCATGGTAGTACTATAAAAACATCGACAAACAAATAATTAAGAATTATTTTTAATGAAATTGTAATTATGTTCAGAAATTACCAATTTGGGGAGGTTGTTCTTTTCTTGGTTTTTGATCTATCTATTAAAATTTTAAACAGAATATCCAGAATCATTGTTATTATCTTACTTCATACACCACTAAAACATTGAGAAAAATAATTATTTTCTTAATGTATATTTTGATAGTTAAATATTCCTATATATAGATGAATTTTATTCCATTTAAATAATGCACATGTTTTTTATATTTATTCACAAACTTTATAGCATGATATGTCACATACTTAACGATCACCCTATCATAAAAATATTATAGTTAAAACAAATTTTGAAACATATAATCTGAATTTTATCTATAAAATTTTGACTGAACTATATTTCAAATTCATAATACTCAACATGTGTGATAATTTTCTCTGATATCCATGCATTGGATAAAAAAGTTATTTTGGTTATCCAGATCGATTTTGATAAAAATAAAATGCTTCCTAAAAAAAGTTTGTAATGAAAAAATAAAAATATATTTGATATCATTAGATTTTAGTGTATTATCCATATATGTTAGGCATACAAAATGGACAATTTTCTATTATATTTTTCTCAAACCCATCATTTAGTAAATCTTTTTTGTTATCATTTTCATTCTTCTACACAAAATTTTCATTCAATGAAATGATACAAGGATTAATGATTCCAAATCATGCTTCAAATGGGTTTCCAATTATATATTTGTAATATAAATGATTGTAGAAAATATGAATAGTTTTTAACATTAATGAAAATATTATATCATTTTTTGGAAAAATTTATTATGAAAACGTAACTAATTTATGTATTCTAAAATTGTGACACCCTTCCATTTAATCATGATAATATCATTTATACTCGTGATACCAAGTGTGTCTATAATGACATATCCAAATATTTATTCTTTATATCTATTTTAATATATATATATAACATTAAATGTGGTCTCATCATTAAGTATTAAAAATAATAAATGTTTCAGTGGGACTAGTGGGGAGAAGATACTCCCAGAAGGTATTTTTATTTTCTTGGTCAATTCACTACATTGTCATTATCTGGCCATCCAATTCCTTTTTTATTTATCCTTATGTAATACTATACCTAAAATTATACATTTTTCATCAATTCTTACATGTTTTTCTTTTTAATATTTAAAAATTCATGCCTCATGTATCATTATAATATTAGAGGAATATGTTATAAATGTTTCAATAACATCATTTGCAACTGTAATATCTAAAACATCAAGTGGAACAAGAAACTTAGTGGTTGGATCTTGAGAAACCTTAATCCCCAATCTCATGTGATATTTTCAGATTTCATTGTTATGTATCTTGCCTCCCAATATATTATACACTGTATCACACACCATAATATTTTTCATTGGTGTTGATAGATAGAAATCACATAAAACTTTACCCTCTAGAATTTTAGTAATATAATGTTATCCAAAGTTGTTCAATTCACATTTCCAAGTGAGAATAAATAAAATAATTATTACCTAGGGTATGATATGTAGTGGAGTTGAACGACTATCCTTAAAGATAGTGGATTCATTTGGTTGTTCATGTGCAGATCATTATTCCACCATCAGTTCACTCTGATCCTTTCTCATATATTGGTATGTAAAACGTGGCTAAAATAATATATTAAGAAGAATATGTTTTTAAAAAAAATCCTTTCATCATATTATATGTATCATTTTATGGTTTATCTTCTCAAAATATACTTGAAGAGACACACCAAAACCCACACCTCTAACATGAACATATTTTCCATGATACTTCAAATATACTAAATTTAGTTTTCCTTCAAATACATTCACCTCCAATTATTATGTCTAAACCATGTAAAAAACATATGAAAGTAAATGGATATTTATATGTATTAATTTTATAAATCATAACTAAATACTATTATTTCAATAGTAAACACGTCTCCCATACAACTTTTTGGTTTTAATTAACTAGTTAACCCACATTATTTACAGGAGCCTCCTTCCATAGGGCATGAAGTGGGATAAAAGTGGCTTCATATTTTGATTCATTAATATACATATAATCAATTAAAGATATTTTGTTTTATATCACATAAAAATTTATTCTTGAATTAAAATGCATACAAATTTCTTCACTAGAGATCATACCCTATCCATTCTTTGTAATAGAGATTCATTAGTTTTGATTCACATTATTTATTTCTAGTAATCCTTTTCTATTTAAAAATTTTAACTTTTTAAATAAAATTTCAATAAATAAGTTATGTAAAATAATATACTATTGACAAAAATGCCCATGAAATGATGTCCCATTACGATGATAGATGAATGCATTCCATGCTTCCATGATTATAATGTGAGAATAACTAACTATGTGTGGGGATTTACTTTCTCCTCAACATCCCTTATATGAAACATGGAAAGAATAGTCTTAAAGCCTCTATGGGATTTTCAATAGGCCATTATAACTTATTTCTTATGAAAAACATCTAAAATAAATGAACCATGTAAGGAATAATAAAAATAAAATCCAAATTTCATTATATAAATTTCGGTAAAATTGTGAAATTATATCCTAATATAAAATTTATATATTCCCAATGGGTTTCCTTTATTTAAGGATGGATATGGTGCCATACATCTCTATCAATTAGAACATTCATTCTCATTGTGACCCTGACATAACTAATGCTCATTGAATTTTTGGGATCAATAGGATGGCCACATTGATTCCAACCAACCATAAATTTTATACCCTTAGTTCTTAACTGGACAATTTTATTCAACACTATGATGCTGTGCCATTCTTTTTTAAATCAAAATGTTGATGATACCCTAATAATTATGCCACTTTTTCCAAAACTACTAAATATTCACCAATATTGGTAAAATTATCATGAGTAGAAGAAATTCACTACTTGAGTAGTTAAACATTTAATTTAGATATTGTTAATATACTATTGAACATATACAATTATGAGGAAAATCATAGTATATTAAGAAAATTTTAACCTTCTCATTGATAAGTCTATATTTTTTTAAAATATTGAAGGGATTTTGATCCTATATTGACAATAAAAATCCCCTTATTCTTTTCCACTCTAATATAAATTTCGTTGTCTACATTGGGACCACCATGAACTGATTTTTATCTCCCAATTAAATGGCTAACCTTGATTAGATTTTCCTCTGACCTTATAGTTGTTTTTATCACCAGAAGGATAGTCATACAAATAATGATTGATAGATATGATACATAAAATATTTGCACTACATGTGATTCCATTATGAATGGCTCTTCCTCCCCCCACACTACTATTCATCTTTATAAATCCCAATTCATCAAATTTCATTGAAATCACGTTTTCAACCCATATTCAATGGGAAATATCAACTTGAAATGTTTTATAATCCAAATCATATATCTGTTCGATAATGATGAAATATGAAATATTCTCATAAATTAGATTTATATCCATAAAACAATATGTGTGCATCACTTCCTCCGTAAGTGTAACCTCACTTTATTTCATCGTACTAGATTCATCGTGTTATTTTTTATAATTTATAACAATTGATTATAAAACCAGTGTAAGATATATCATTTTTATTTGGTTCCCTAGGTATCCATCAAAGTTATTCGATAACGATTTTTGGATTTTCCAATAACTCTATATAAATAATATCTCAAAACTATCCTATATTCTATTGATTATGTGTATTTGATATCCATCCTTTAGCCATTTATGGATTTAAATCTATAAGAATTACATTGTGTCAAACAATGTATAGATCAACATTTTCAATATTAAGTAAAATGTAAAATTGAACATTCTCCCTCTCTATGATTGTAATTGTAACAACATATCTTCTAGAAATACCTTCACAAATAATATTTCCATTATAACGATACATTGGGAGATCGATGATATCAGCATATAATAGGTAATTAGTACCGAATTCAATAGCTTCGTCAATAATATATCCTTTTTTAATACAAACGTTTATATGAATTTGATTATTCACATACCCTTTCAAAATATTCATATACCATTCAATTGGGTACACCCATTTGTAATGGGAAGGACAACATTGTTGAACCTCTCTAACCAATTAAATCATCAGGTGGACCATAATATCAATGAATGATGGTAGGAAAAACTAATCCAATTCATATAAAATTACTGAAACTGCTTTATTTATGATTTGAATATTCACTGGGTTAACAACTTTACTACATATGGATTTGAAAATGATATAGAGTCTAGTTAATATATGTTGTACATTTTTATTTCGAATGCAATGTAATGTGAAGAGCATAAAATATTTCATTAAAACATGATATTATTTTATTTTTTACTTCAAATAAGTTATTAACATGACATTATAGATATTTGATAAATATCCCTCTAGAACTTATGAACTATTATGGGAAAAAATGAAAATTTTCTTATCTGGATAGAGTGGAAACTGCTAGAGGAAGAAAAGTCCACCCTTTACCCATAACTACATCCAACAATTCTCTTATCCCCATGTCAATCATGACCAACCTATCCATGATCCCAAATTTTGTTTTTAGGAACATTTTGCTATGTTCCAATAATAGTATCAAATATTTTTTTTTCAACATGCATGACATCAATAAATTTTTAGACGTACAGAAATTTCCAAAAGAATAATTTAATGAAAAATGACTTTTTTCAACCGAATTTTGTATGGTTTCACGAAAATGGTTTTCCAAAATCAGTATCAATTTCGTTTACATTATCAAATAGATTGTCTCAAATTAGTGTATATGGTGATGTACCTTGATCAATATTCACATTTAATGTTGTTATCCAAGATCAATATTTATGTCATTGAGGTACAAATTTCCAATGCCCTAAAAACACAATATTCAAGGAATGTTTCAACTAAACATAGTGTGAATATTATTCACAAATGGGACACCCAAACATTTATTTAATGTTATATACTGAAAAAAATCCATAAGATTTAATTTCATTTATCATCCTATAGAACATGGAACTCGATGTGTCTTTTTTCACTTATATGAGCATCATAAATTGTAACACCCGTATCCCACATATATTTTAGATCACATATATATGGATCCAAATACACATCTATATCATTACTTGGTTATTTTCATCTAGATATATGAAAATAAAACATAATTTATGCATAACCATTGTGGGAAGTTGTAATTTACCCACATGAGAAGCCATGTACTATGATTACTACACTGTATGACAACGAGATTTATTCCATATATAGATAAAAAAAGAAGGAATTTTCATTACCCATTTCCAAATTCAGGATACATATAATAAATTTTCTTATTTTGAGGAGAGTCTACTTGATGAATAATTTTCACTTCTTCAGTTATTGCATCTTCATGTTATATAAATTGTCTCTCTATTTACTAACACTCATATAGTATGCTAAACCCTAGAATGATAGAAAAATAACATTCTAATTTTGAAGAACATGATCCCACATTCTTGTGTCAATATGTGCCACACTTACTGAATTTTATGAGTGATTCATGGTCATTGAAAAAAAATATACAATAATTTGGAAAACAATTTACTTTTTAGAGACTATTACCATTGAATTTATGATTCATTTATCATAATATGTTCGAAAAGGAAGTTCTTTTTGTTCAGAAATCATATCATTTAGGATATTAATTAGTTCAATAAAGCTGGTGTCACTCTATCAGCTTCAAAAATTCAAATCATATAACATGAATATAGATAAAAATGTTGTGAATTATGGATATGAATCATCTGCATGAGATTTTATTAACTAATGTGAAAAATTATTAAATATCACCTTTTTCATTACCACTTGATTTTTACACTAAAATTTAGAGATATAATGACAAAATATTTATAATTTTTATGAAAACTCTTAAAATAATTGAAATATGTTCGAAGCCTTATTTTTATTTTATTTCATTTTTTGTATGTAATTTTCATTAATGTATCTCATCTTTTCATGGAAATGAGTTGAATCTATAAAAACATTGAGAACTCTAACATTTGATGGCCATAACATTTGATCTGTAACTCTATTTTAGCCCCACAACCATTGAAATTGATGATTAGGAAATGCTATAAAGCATAGTATTTTTTTTAATTACTAGCATTTTTTTAAATGGACTCCATAAATAAGTTTTTTTTATAACTTTTAAACATCAGATTCAATAAAAATTGTAAAAAAAATTGATATTGATTGGTATTTTTGGCATTGGTTTTTTAAAAAACAACCAAAAAATAAAAATTAAAATCCTTTTTTATCATCGATTTTTAAAAACCGTTGTCAACTGTTTTATTTTTCTACATCGGGGGATTCAACATCAGTTAAAACCTGACGTTAAAATTTAAAAAAACAAAATTAAATACCATTTTTCTACTAGTGAATCTTTTTTATATGATTATAATGCATCCATTTTTGATTCATATCCATCATATTTGGTTTGTAAAATATTAATTTTGTTCCAAAAATAAATAAATACACATAATATATTAATAATCAATGGTGAATGTTAAAGATAATTCTAATAAGGGAAACCAAAAATGGTCACCGGTACTATATATTGGATGACTATTTCTCAGAGTAGTTCAAGAAACATAGGTTCATTCCCATAAGAGATGGGGGATGAGTCTTATGGAAAAAAATTCAATAATAACAATTTTTGTGAAGAATTTCATATGGGTGATTGTTTTGTTGTTAAATCAAAATTTTCTTGGGTAGAGTGTTGGTGAAACACCAGAAAAAATTTCTCAATTTATTTCGAAAAGATAAAATGGTAGTTAGAAAAAATGGTTTTATTGATGAAATGATCATATAATACATGTTTATAATTCCCGTACTATTTTATACACCTTTCCCAATTCCAAATAGTTTGAGATACTTGAGCATATTGGCTCAAGAATACATGAAGCAGTATCCCTTGAATTGAAAAATAATTGCACTGGGACCATAATATGCACTACCAGTGGAAATAGATTAATGATATCCTAGTCTCTCTTATTTCAAAATCTACGGTGGGGATCCTAGTTGGTATAAAAGGAATGAAAGATCATGTTTTTGGGAATGATTCATGATTTATGTCACTATCATTTGCAGAACTTTTCAACTTATAACACCTTAAGATTTTAGTATGTATATTCCTTTAAATAAGTAAATTTTTGGATAAAATTCATCACATGAAAAAATTAACTAAAACAAACTACAACATATCATATTAAAATGAAATGTAAAAATTAATACATTATTAGTAGAAAATGTAAAACATAATTAAGAAAATTATTATAAGAATAAAACCTCATGATATGAAAAAGATATTAATATTCTTTATTATAAAAACATGTATTATAATTAAATATATATATATATATATTCATTTCAAACAATAATTTAATTTGATCTACTATTAATGAATTGTTGAATTTAATGAAGAAGATTAATATAATTTCCATAATAAAAATAATAAATGTTTAATATATATATATATATATATATATATATATTTCAATGCCCACGGGGTATGCGTTAGTTGGTTACTAGAAGTGGTATCCTAATCCTTAGGTTTTGGGTTTGTTTCCTCACAAGACAATACACACTATATTCCCTTATAACTACTTGTGGGACCCTCTACCCCATGCAAAACATACCTGGAATACCATTGTGTGATTAAAATTGGGCCTATATCTCGGGAAGTGCATAAAGGCCTTTGGTGGAGGGTGATGTCCCAATAATACCTTATAACCCCCTTGGGCTTAAAAACCCGGTGGACTTTTGGCAACAAGCCTATACCAAAGTGGTAGAGTCGCATTCTTCGCATCTAAAAGACTAATGATCAAATCCATGTAGGGGGGAATTCCTGAGTACTATAGCAGCACTGTAGTTGGGTACAGTAGTCATGGAGGAACTCTAGTAGGGGTCGCACTGTATTAGTGGTGGGTATTGTAGCGTGAACTATCATGGTGGAGGAACACTATCATGTACTGTAGAAGCCTAGGTATTATAGCAGTTCTATTCACTAAAGGTCCACTTGGGCCAAAAATGGGATTTCATGTCTTATATCTAAAAAACATGATCTTAGGATTTTAGGAATTTTATTCATACCACATGATCTTGGGCCTTTGGTCTATGTAATCGGTCTCCCTCTACCCAGCCATAAACATGTCCTTGATTTAATAATAAAAATGAGGCTTCCTCCACAACCTTTTAAAAAAATGTAATTTTCAATGATATTTTTTAAGTGGTGGGTAAATTATCATTAAAAAAGTAAATTAATATTATTTAAAACATTATTACTATAATATTTAATATTTCTATATATTAAAGTTCAATCACCACTATAGTAGTTTAAATGGTAAAAAACGTGTTAAATTATAATACAAGCTAAAACAATAATCAAAAGGCGTCTCTAATTAATTTTATTGGCTGGTTTTTTCCTTCCCTATATTATAATCCAACTATTCTTAATTTTGATCAATTTTCCAAGAACATATTTTCTATTTTTTAATAATAATCGCATATATAAAAAATATCCACATCTCTAACTTAAAAAATGAGGCTGCCTCCTCCCCTTCAAAGAAACACAAAAAAATTAAGATCTCTCATATATTAAACCATATTTACCTTCCTAATAATATTATCCCATGTTATAATGATTCTATTTTATAAATAATGTTTTAAACCACTCATTTCTAGGAGGTACATTAAGAGGAGATCAAGCTCTCAATATAAATGATATGTTATTTATGGTTTTTGTTTTTCATTTTATTCATTTGACACTTCTTAATGGGTAATAAAAAATTAGATTTGAAATTAATTTAGTTTTATAATTATAAATATTTTTTGCATAAATATTTTCAATGAATCTATGTTTATTATACAAGAAGTGAGATTGTGTCTAACTAATAGTAATTCCAATATATGGGTTTTTTATTCTAAATTTGAATTCTTTGACACATGTTTAATTTTGTGGACCTAAATATGGTATTATTTTGAGTAACAATCCCATGAATTTATCAAAAAATATTTTCATACAATTCCTTGGTTTAAAAAAAATAAAAACCATTTTCAATCTATTAATAGACAATTATTTATTTTTTATAAAATTCATAATGGTTCTTTATGTTAATATTTATTCTTTGAGCGATATTTCATGTTGTGTACCTATTTTATTTTATATTAACAACAAACTACCTAATTAAAATATTAACTCTTAATTAACCCATTAATAATTGTATTGAAATCTCTATCTCAAGTTATTTTTTAAGGGGTTATGATCCAAAATTACCAAATCCTTCATGGTTTTCCATCTCAACTGGAGAGTCAAGTTAAGGATGATACATTTTAGTATTTATTCTATTAATCTTATAGAGACCATATTTCCTTTCCATTTTGGGACCAAGATGAATTCACATTACTCTATTTCATGGGAATTAGAGTAACTTTCTATCTTTCGAACAAGGAGAAACTCAACATGGGATTGGTGAGGAAGAGAACCCAACATCAATAGAGAATGATATTGGAATGGAAATTATACTTGATAACTTCGAGATAATATAATATAAGATATCATGAAATGAAGAAAGAGTGGGTGACATCATCCAAACAAATAAAACCATTTAAAAAACAAAAAATAATCTTTCCTAGAATGAATAAAAAAATACGGGTGTGACTTCTAAAAAAGTATGTTTATGTAATGATGTTATAGAATAATAAAATGCATTTGGAAACTTTTACCCATAACTAGAAGATACTTGAAAGTGACTCAAGATGTTTATATTATACTTGATAGTGACACAAGAGGTTTCCCCACAACTAGAAGAGACATTATTTATGATAGGGTTACACTAGTTTTGATAATGGTCTTTTATAATACCGATTTTTACAATGGAAATATATCCAAACACAGAACTAATCAAAGTATCACAACAAAGAATTCAAAAAATAATGGAATATCACAAACCTCAAACAAAACATTGTATATCCATATCAACATAGTTTAATAAATCACATTTTTTTATTATCATTTTTTAGGTCCCTTTGTGAAATCACTCACTCAATTTTTTAACAGAAAACCCATTTTTTCAAAACATTTTCTCTATTCAATATTGAAACCGAACACATTAAATAACACTTTTCTAGAGACAAAATCTTTTTAAAATAGCACATCATAATTTAAAATTACAAATATAATCACAAAAAGTATTTAAAAAATTAATAGGACGTTATAATATTTTTTAAATCCCATCTTGAAATCTGTTTTTCAAAATTCCACATGAAAATATAACAATTTTTTGAAAACAAATAATGGGAAATGAACACCCTTTCTATAAGAACTATTAGAATCATGTAAATAAAATTATAAAATCGTACTAAAACCCCATCAACAATAATTTATAATATTAAAACTATTTCCATGGATATATGAAAAATTTGAAAATATTAAAACATGATATGTTCTCAAGGAAATATTTTCGTGAGATTCTAAAAACTAAATCCATTTTAGTTAATTTCAATAGAAACGCTTTTTTGGTTTCAAAATCCACATTATAATTTAAAACCAATTTTCCCATATAAAAAATAAAATTTTAAAAACAAATGAGAATAAAAATGAATGTATATGCCATCACCCACCTTTCAATAAGCCTAAACATTAACAAAAGATCCAATTTCAAGAATGTTTGATATATAATATTTTAAAATTATTTTTTAACTATTTTTAGGAAATTAATAAAAAACTATTAACAATCCTTTTTAATAAAATAAAAAAACTATGGTAATTTTAATAAAATCACAACATAAATATCATTTTATAAAATCTAATGAAAACAGTTATTATTAAACATTTCATAAAAATGTTATAAATATGGTATGAATAAAACATTTTTCATAAGATAAGTGTAAATTAGCAATTTAAATCATAGCCCCATAGTATAGGATTACTAAGGAATGATAGGACAAGGATCCAGAATCCTCACACTCAGTGATCGTGGCTCTCTGGTGTGTACATTACCCTAGGTCTATGAGACTTGGGGGAAGGATTCCACCGCTACAAGTGTCTCCTTACATCACTAAGGTTCTTAAAGTGTTGTCATAATAGATTACATTGTTATTTGAAGATAAACATGTCTATCATGATTTTCTTGGAATACCCACCTAAATACTGAGGCTACCATGAGATTCATTCAAAATTCAATCTAGTAACTATTCATTTATCAAAAAACACGTACATAAAATTTCAGAAAGAATCTAAAAACCCAAGAATTCACATTCCATAAAATTTATTCATCAGTCAAAATCAAGAATTTTTTACAAATATTAATGACATTGAATACTATTTTCCAAAAGATCTTTTGTTATTCTTTTTAAAACAATTAAAAAATCATTTGAGATCAAGAAAGCATGAAAGTTTCTCTTAGCATGACTTTTAAGAATCACCAAAGATACCCAATTCCAAAACATGATATTTAAAGAGAATTCCTCAAGAATTACAAATAGACTTAGTGACTACATATCATAGAAAAACAAAAGTCTTAATAATTCATTATTTAATTTATCCCTTGGTTCAAATGGGGTATAAACCTTTATTTGCCACAATTTTTATTTAGAAGACATTTTTTAATATTTTCAAAATGATTTTCATTTCAATTATCACTTAAAATTTTAATAAAAATCATTATGAAAATACATTTTCAAGAAGGATACATCATTTTAAATTGAAAATATAATATTAAGGGGCTAATCAGGTAATTTTAAAAGTGAGTAACTTGAAACCATTTTGAATCCATTCTTTAATGATAGGAAAACCCATTGTTATCTATGAAAACCAAGTCAAAGTCCAATTTCTTCCCTATAAACTCAATGATTTAATAAATAAAATTAATAAATAAATAAAACAACAATATAATGATAAAAAATAAATTGTTATGAAATTAAATAGCCAAGAATGGGGTAAAACAACCTTGACTAGGAAAAGATGAATAAACCATCTAGAATAGAGTTTATAACCCCAAGGGAAGATTACATTCCTAAAAAATCCATGCCGCAACAAAAAATCAGAATCCATAACCCCCTAGGGGTCAACCTGGTGTGTAAACAATGTGGAAGAGGGTGAAAATAAGAGGAAAAAATGAATAAATGGATGATTAGAAGGAGAAGGAACCCATAATATCCAAATTTGATCCAAAATCACAATAAAACACCACACTAACACACACCATGAATCCCAAATAATAACGTAATGAGAGAGGAGATGAAAATGTAACATACCATATATTTGAGGTGTGATTCATCTGAGATAATGCTGATGGGGAGTGTCGACGGTAGTGGTCTTCCAGGAAAGCTTCAAAGGAACAACTGAAATACATTCGATTAGGTTTTTTTTAAAATACACGGGAGAGTTTTATATGTGCTTCAAAAAAAGCACCGATAAAGGACATATACTTATAATTATAAATAAATAAGTATGTAAATATATTTAAAAATATTTCTATTTGAATATAAATGTATTTGAATCATTATATATATAATTATATACCTAATGAATATATTAAAAATAATCAATATTTTAATATATTTAATATAATTTTATAATTATTTAAATATATAATAACTTATTTAGAATTATTGAAATAATTCTTTTTATAAAATTGTATTTATTTATTTATAATTATAAATATTTAATTTTATAAATATAGAAAATATTCAATTATAAATATATTTATAGATAAATTTATTTGTAAATATATTTACAATTATTTATTTATAATTATAAAGTAATTAATTTTATTTTATATATTAATATAATTATATATACTTAATAAATATAAATATAAATATAAATATAAATATTAGTAAAAATATAAATATAAATATAGTAAATATATTCACTATTTATATACATTTATTGTCATTTTATAATTATAATTAGATTTATATCAATATTATATATATATAATAAATATATATATATATAGTAAATATATTCATTTTTTAGATATATTTATTATAATTTTATAATTATTTTAATATATAATTTTCTATTTATAATTATATAAATAATTTTCTTAAATAGTATTAATATATTTATATGATTATATATATTTATATAATTATATATATAAATATTTAAAAAATATTTATAAATAAAACTAAAATTAAAAATATAGTAAATATATATTTATAAATATATATATTTACAAATATTTATTTTTAACATTATTAATGAAAATATAATCTTAAATGCATGCATGTTAAAAAGGACTAAAATTGAATAATTAAAAATGAATACATTTTTAAAATATTGAAAAAATATAAAAGTTTTGTTCATTAAATATATATTATTAGAAAAAAATGGATATATATTGAAATATAGACTAATACAAATTAAAAATATTAAAACATGGTAAATAAATAAATTTAACTAAATATATGAAAAGGATTAATTTCTAAAAAAATATTACAAAAGAATAGATATTGAATAATAGTAATAATATTAAAAACAAATAAATAAAATATATCAATTTAAAACATAATATATTAAATGTATCATGTTAATAAGTGAAATTATATAATTAATATTGAAATTTGAATAAATGGAAAAAATATAAGGTGTTTGTGTTTCTATATGAGATTTCATTAATTACGTAAACATTTGTGTGTGTGTCGTATATATAAAATAAGTTTATTACATAAATATATGTTAGAAATAAATTCAAAACACATTTGAAATATGTTAAATTCTTACAAATGAAATTCAATTAATATCAATTTCTCGATACAGTTAGTCAATATTTTAAATTAATACTATTTTTTAATTATTAACCATTCTTCATAAAATATATGACTTATTTAATGTCAAAATAAATAATTTGTGTTATATAAATAATATTTGAGGAAGTATTATATATATATATATTATAATATATTTATATATCAAATGTATTAATGAATAATTAAGTTTAAAAACCATTAAAAATGAATAAGACATTAATATATTTTTAATCATTACATTTAATTAATTCTATATATTTATATAATATACATTATTTATTACTGTTTTAATTAGTGTATATTTATAATGAATTTCTTAATTTTTTAAATAATTTATTCATTAATAATTTTTTTTAATAATTTCTTAATTTATTCATTATTTTTTTTATTATAAAAATTTAATCAATTTATAAGTCGATATATAATATAAAATATTATTTAATATTTAAAAATAATATATATGTATATTAATGTTATTCATTTTTATAAATAATTATTCAAATAAAAATTTATTATTCTTTTTTAGTTTACCCATTTTAATTTTAATTTTTTTTAATTATTTCAATTTATTCATTATATATATTTATATTTAATATATACTATTTGTCAATTATTATAATGTTTATATATATATATATTAAATTTAACAATAATTTTTAATTAATAAAAATATAAAAATATAAAAATTTAATTCATTTTAATATTTATTTGTTTAAATGGTTTTTTTAATTTTAAAATTTAAAATTTTTACATTATGGTTTCATGAAAGGATCATGGAGGCAGGACATGTTGTGCTTGACCTGAATGTATGTATGAGGGTAGGCCAAGCCTAGAGGAAAGCATAGGGTGGGCCATGAAGGAGACCATATGGAAGTTTATGTGGTACCACATCCCTACAACATGATTGTGAGATTGTGATGTGACATAATCATTTATAAATGAGCATCTTAACCTTTGGAATTAGGATGTTGGACTGGCATGCATGATCATGACATTTATCAGTGCTAAAAAATAAACTGATAAAGGTTACCCTTTGTCAATGGAAAAAATAAAGCATCGATAAAGGTACCGTTTATTAGTGTTGAAAAAAGCATTGATAAAGGGTATGCATTACCAACATTTTTTGCACTTATAAAGTTCAACACTGTATATAATAAGTTTGTAGTAGTTTTTCAAGTTAATCATTCACTGAATTGATGGGGTTGATGAAAGAGGCTCAAAATTTAGATCCTTATTATATCACCACCATTTCAAACCTAAATGATGTGGATGATTTTAAATCATGAACATAGGAAACAAATTTTTTTAATCATTCAGAATAAACTTGTAATCCCTTAGTCTTTCATGGAAGATCTTATTTTAGGGCATCACCATTCAATATGTGTTATTAATTTGGGTATTCATAAAATGTACAAGGTAATGAAAGTAAATTTATAGTGGTCATGTATGAGATAAAAAAAATATTATTTTGTCTAGAAATATTTCTCAATTCCGTTGGTAAAAGATAATCATCAGAGACAATATGGTATGTCAAAATCAATGCTGATACCAATATGGAAGTGGGAATTGATTATAATATTATTTTTAACATGTATACTGATAACATTATGGAATCATGTATACTAAATTTTTCCATAAGATTGTTTTGACATCAATCTAACATGATGTACTCCACCTATAGAAAGTATAACTTACACGTTAATAGATTGAACAAATATTTAGTTTTAAAAAATATCTCACAATGCATTTTTATCATATTCCTTCGAGAATGATTTTTCCAATTTTATGGGTTAAAACATTCGTAAATCCATATGAAATAAGTTTCATGTTATTCAAAAAGTTAACAAAAAAGGTAAAAGATTTGTTTTCCAATTATTCAACTCTAATTATAAAAAAAATTTAATAGTAAATTTTGAATGTGTGAAATAATTAATCACATGGTTTAATATGATTATAAACCTTATTTTTGGTAATTGAGTAACTCAAAATTATTTATCCATTTCAAAAAATCGAACTAAATTATTCTAATAAATTTTGATGTGGAGATATAAGATCTAGTGGATCATGAGTTTAATAGAATATATACCAATAAATTGTGAAATATTATTATTGGATATAAAATAATAAGTAGTTCATATTTAAATAATAATTGTAGATAAGATAAAGAATCACTCTTAAATATTTTCGGATATTAAGACTAGATGAATAATGAAATTACACAATGAATATTTGAAGGTTTATTATGATATAATAAATTATAAAGACTAAATAAAACATCTCTTAAATATCATTTTATAGTGAAAATAATATTATAAGGGTATGATTTGATTTAAAAATTTTAATTATTGTTAGAGCTGAAATGATTTGAAAATCATATTTAGAAGAATCATGAAGAAGATATTGATTATCTACCCAAAATATCATTCATGAAGAATAATAACATGCAAATAAATTGTAATGTAGGAAATCATTACTCTAGGGTAATCATAGGCTTCTAAAATTAATGAGAAATAGAAATTTTATGTTTAGGAATGACGTGTTAACTTTTTATTATGAAAGTGACACAAAATAATGTGTTTTGAAGGAGAAATATATGGATCCATACAATGTTAAATCTAATCATTTTAATGATTCCAATATTGGGTTATCATTTAACATCCAATGGAAATGGAAGTAGAAGAAAAATCAAATATATTTGATCTATATTTAATGGAATCAACATGTAATACATTAAGAACATAGTTGTGTATACATGGATAGAAAATATAGAAATATCCAATGAGTTTTCTTGATAAAGATCTCCTAGTGCATCAAAAACATTCTTCTTGCCTCTGAGGGATTACACTAACATGGAGATATTAATATATATAAAAGGAATCATGTAAACTTTAAGAGATGATAACCTCATAAATGAGGGTGATAATCAAGGAATAGGATTGAAGATATCATTTATATTCTTGCCCAAAAATTAGTTGTGTCATCATGAGTGATCACATCCGAATATATATCCTTTAATGACACGTTTCATTTAATGAAATGCATCTTCAATATTTAATGTATCCACATACATTTATTCCCATTTTTATTAATCCATTCAATCCCATTCAATTAATATTAATGTTATTTAATCCATAATAGACTATTATAAATAAAAATGCATTGAAAATAATTGAACATAAATAAAATATTCCATTTTATTGTTTTATTTAATAGTAAAAAAATCCCTATTACACTAAAATCTATAAGGGATCTGTTTAAAACATCCCAACACTTGATGAATAAATCCAAAACCCTTTGTGGATATCATTTAAATGTATAATATTCATTTTTGAATGATTAATTTAGCCAAATATTAATCCTTATCCAAATGCCTAATAGTGTGGACCTACAGACCTCAGTAATGTTGACAATAAAAATGAAATCCATATTTCATAGATGTAAGCAAAGAGAAGCCTCTATAAAAAAATCAGCGCTACAAATGAAACTAAGAGGTATGATGTGATCTCCATAAAACATACTCTTATCACTATATGAACCTGTCCACTACTAGATGTATTATACACATTGTATGAATACCAATATAATTTGTTTCCAGGAAATTTAGTGACCACTAGACCTAGATCATGTAAATATAGTATATCTAACATATCTTTTCATGATTCATAGAAATTATCGGAACAAGTTGATGAATACATCACATTTCATACATCTTATAGATGAGTACATCACATTACCCTCCTAAAATTAGTTAAAAATCTCTTGTAATTCAACTAAGCATGTAAAGGTATTTTTTAGCCCAATTCTATCAAGGGACAAAATTATTTTATCAACATACATGTTGAAAACCCATATTGGTTTCTCTCTAACCAAAAACAAGGTAAAAAATATACCCATTCATCCTATTATTATCTAATTTAATATTTTTAATTGTTAAATTATGTTATCAAAATATGATGATTCTTATTCATGGTATTCCCCCAACCTCAGTTAATAAGGATTGATAATAACCTCACAACCCAATGTATATCTTTGAATGTAATCCATTACTTGAGATATACATTCAAAGATCATTCCATGTAAAAAGTATCTACTAATTAACTCAATAATAAATTCTTTATATCACATATATACCACTTTGAAATGAATAAAATATTCTATTTATGAAAAAAATAACATATCACCGCAACCTAAAATACTTCATGATGATCAATGATTTGAGATAAATCACATTTGTTTAATCTTATGGGATATTTATCATTAGATTATTTTTGTAAAAATAATATTCTTACAAACATGAAGGTATTATAAATGGATATTTTCATTACTATAATGACATGATATGTTTATAACCATTACGATCACTATCTTATGTGTTAAGTATCCATAGATTCTACATGACTCTCATTTTTTCTGAAATAATATTTTTCATAATTACATCCATATGTTATTTATTTCAGATCACTATTTTACCATTTGATAAAATACACCCACTAACCCTCTTATTGCGTAATAATCACTAAAAAATATAAGTTGAATAACGGCGAGACAGATGAATCATATTCTTTATGGTTAACTCTTTAAAACCATCTTAAAACTCAGTTACTTCATAACATCAAATTTAATAATGCTATAGTATATTTTGTACATAGAACTCATTCAATGTTTAAAATCGTCTTAAATTATGAAATAATTCCATAAAAATCCCCAATGAGTTTAATTTATCCATTTACATTTTATCTAGCATATCATAAACTATTTTAGGATAAAGTGACATTCACTTCATTGTGGTAAAACATGTAACTATTTACATATCTCTTTGTAATTATCTTATAATACTTCTTGGAAATAAAGTGAATTTTACTATAGGAATATGTTGATATAACAATGATATTCACATTAATACAATAAATAAATATAACTATTTATATTATCTTTACTATCATATCCTAAAAATTATTTTAGAATAATATGTATAATTCAATTTCTCACCGTAATTAAATATAACTCCTTGAATTAATTTATTGTAACATACCCTAACATTTTTGGACATTAGGTTTAGAATAAGATTTAATATAAGACAATTTTAATTTTTTATTTGTTAAATTTGAACTTCTATATGTTAAAACATAACCCACTATCCTCTTATATACTACATTGTCTTCATAATATATTTCTGAGACACAACAAAATATATATTTTAGGATAAAACACTTATTTCCTTTTAGTTTTAATATCTCGAAAATAAATTTTTTTTCTATATCTCACATCGAATTATATGATTTTATAATATTTTCTTGTAAAATAAGATTTTATTCATTAAAATACAACACTATAGGTGGGAATAAAATTCAACAACTATTTAATAAAATGTTGGATAAAATCATTATCCATGATAAAACATTTTTAACCATATATTATTTTCAAAATGAGTTATAGAACTTGATGAATTATAAATAGAGAAAATAAAACTAATCATATCATGTTGTTTATAACAACTCATTGTTGATGACTCATATCATATAAGATATATGACATGAAGATATACTTTACATAGATTTATCCTATCTTGATAAACATCATTACATTAAAATTTATGATGTTGTAACTATTTACATATCCAATAGATTGAAAACTATAGTCTCTTTGAATTATTCCAATTATTCTGATCTCTTATATAATTAATATACTTATAAATCATACACTCAATATCAAAGACCTTTAAAAATCAATGAATCAATTCCTATTACATTAATACCTAACATTGATATTCCATGATGTTCCCAAAACCCATATATAAATTCTAGATAATACAATTATATAGAATAATTACTTTTTCCTTATAGAAGACCCATGTTTCAAATATCCAAAAAACATTTCTTAAAAAAATATTGGTTTAATTTACAATTTTTACCCTTCTAATTTTTAACATTTACCTCCTTTTACTATCAATATAATATCAGAACATTGTCATAATATACCACAATTAATTTATTCTCAACCACTTGAGAATATTGGGTAAAATGTTCACCAAATCATTCATTTATTCAGAATATGGAAACTAAATTAATTCGTTTACTAGAATAAACATTTTAGTCTCTCCAAGTCATTGATCTATTTTAATATATTTAGTATCATTAACATAGCCAATCGTATTTAGTATTATAGTGGGGTATAAATTTACATAGTTCATTATTAATTTAATTTCATTGAAACCCCAACTAAATTATTTTTTTAAAAACATCATGGTTCACTTGTTGAACAAATTTAAAAGTTAGATACTTTATAATGATATGTTATACCAAATAGAATATTTAACATTACCAATAAAATTTTATGAGCCACAATAATTATGAGTTACATAATTTAGGCTTTTTATATAAATGATTAATTTCAATGTTTATTTTGATTATGATTATACGTTTATCAACAATATAAATTTTTATCATATGAATATAACGACTTTTATCATTTAAATAAGGATATTTACTGACAGATCTCCCAATAAATTTTATCACCCTCGAAATTCTATTAATTTAGTTAATTAATATCCATATGTGACTATGAAATGATAAATGTTTTGAATGAAACAAATCACATTAGTTATTTAGGTAGGTATTCATAACAATTTCAATTGTTGTGAACCATTGACAATTGAGTGGATAACCCTTGATCAAAACCCATCACATGGATGTAGTCAATTGTATTATATTGGTATCCCAACCCTTAAGATTTCATAGGTATCTATAACCCAATGTAAATTTCGAAAAAATATCACATAAAGAAATCCAAGGGAACCAGGCATAGGATATAAACTACCCATTTAATAATCTTTAGTCTCTCATTACTTTCTTTACATTCACAAGATAATCAGTGGCCACTATAATTTTTAATGGAACTACCTCGTAAGATTATCTAGGTATTTAAATGTTTTTATTTGGATAAAAATTTCACATATAGATTTTTTGGGGTTTTCTTTTAAGGTACAACCAAATTAATATCCATCATATGAATATTAAATTGATAGTTATTAATTATTATTTAATCATTATAATCTCATGTTTTATTCCCTTTATTGTATTCATGCTTCAAATGATTTAGTTTTGAAATACCTATTCTAACGACCAAATTAAAACATTCAAACCACGTTAATGATTATCTTTTAGACCACCTACAATTTTATTTTATGAACCCAAAAATTGAATCTAAACATATTCATAAATATCTAAATTTATATTATGCATAAGGCATGAAAATTTTTGTCTAATGGAATAAGGAATCATGATATTGATAATCCTTTCACGACTTAGCCTGGAGAGACATATAGACAACCCCATGCACATTTCTAGATACGACATAAGCATCTAGGTGAGTAGGTGTTCTGACCCCAAGTCCCTCTTCCAGGGGAGAAATTACCCAAGAGTTAATTCAAATAATGATTTCTCTAAGAACTAATATAAATAAACTATTCCAATCAACTATATTCATTCTAATAACATCAATTACAAACCTTGGTTGAAGTATATGAAAAAAGTATGGGGTCAAATATAGCATGTAATATGGGAATCTATCTCTTAAAAGCATTTTAACTATTAAACTAACAGATACACATTCAAAAATTAATTTTTTAACTATGAATAAAGTAGAAAATAAAATATAAATAAATGACCAATTAAAACATTTAAACATGAAATAACCACTTATTAATAATTAATATATAAATGATAATTATAAAACCTTCTATAAATTAGCTAACATTATAGATGTTCCATGATTTTTAATATAAACTATTTTATATTAAATCCAATATGAACTCTTTTAATTTATTTTCTATATAGAATTTGAATTTAGTATTTAAACATTTAATTAAATAAAAAATAAAAAAAATTAACATAGTTTAAATAATATAATTAGAAATATCATTAAATACCGTCCCCATTTAATTTTAAAAATTTAAAGTTAATTAATTAAAAAAACAATAACTGATAAGAAAAAAAGATTTAATATTTTGACCATATTTACGAGATATAAAATCTATTTTATAAAAAAATTATAATATTTAAATAAACAATTTTATTAAAATATAAAAATATTCTATATAATTTTCTTTAAAAAGGTTTTAATACACTGTATTTTTATTTATATCATTTATAAATTAATATAATGTGAAAAGGATATTCTTAATATCAAATTATTTTTATTATTAGAATATTTGTAATAAATAATTCTTAGAATAATTACTTAATATAAGGCATCATTTACATTTAATATAAGGTATCATTTACATTTAATAACTTCGAATTAATTATTTAAGAATAATTACTACCTTATAATATAAGATTATTTATATTTTGTCCTAACAATATAATTTATAACCCTTCATAAATTACCCCTTATGAGTCTAATATAATTGTTTATTTTTAGAACATAATGGTAGGCTATGTAATTTTGTATAAGGTATTTTAAATATTAACATTTAAATTTCGTAATATTTTTTTAATAAATGTGTAATAAAAATATATATAATTAATTAAAAAAATTACTTATAATTAATTATTTTATAAAGATTTTATAAATAAAAATAGTCTGAAAATACAAATTTGTATGATTTATAAGCTTTTTATAAACTATATACATTTAAAAAATATTTTTCAAATCACCACAATAATTTTAATTTTAATTAATTCGTAAAACTCTTTTATACATTTTATGAATATCTCAAAATATAAATTACAATAGATACAAACAATTTAGATATAAAATAATTCAATTCTATATTGAATTTTCGGGATTAAAATAAATACAATTTTTGAAAAGATAGTGTAGTAAATATAAACGTTTCATTTTTGAAAAATGATAAAAAAACATATTTTCCAAAGATAATATTATTAATGTTATTCTCATTTTACAATCAATTTTATAAAAAGAATAACAATATTATTTAAATAAACATTTATTTAATTATTAATTATAAATATGATTTTTCAAATTTATTTATGGGGTTTAAATACTCCATTTCTCATTTTATTTAAATGTGTTTCATTATTATATAAACATATATATACATTTATTCCTCTAAGAATCCTAAAATATGATATCACTATTTAGTTTTGGTTATCCATCATATATTCGTGGAAGTAGAAGCAAAACCCCAATATATTCAATCTATCTTTGATAGAATCAACTTTTAATAATTGATGTACATAAATGTCTATACCTAGATAGCCATTGTTGTAATCTCCAATATGTTTACTTAATAATGATTACTAATGTAAAAAGAATATAATTCCCCACTCTAAGGGATTACATGATTATATATATTTGGATCTCTATAGAAGGACTCACATACACTAAAATAGATGTTGGTATCTTAACCAAGAGTGATAAACAAGCTTTGAGAAGGAAGAGAACATTAAGAGGGTTTCCCAAAAAATATTTTTTAAAATAGGTTGGATCACATCTATATTGATATGAATTCATTACTCATATATTTTAATAAAACACATTGTTCATTTTTAATGTACCCATATACATTTATTCACATTTTCATTAATTCATTGAATCATATTTATGTAATATTCAAATCATTTTATACATAATGTATTATTATCCGTGAAATGACATATAAGATAAATTCACAGAAATTAATTATTCAATATAAATATTTTAGATCATATTAAACATACTACTGTAGTGAATGAAATATTGATATTAAGTAGTGAGTGTATGAAATATAATAAGTTTATATTTAGACAATAGATCTCATTGTACATATCAATAATATTTATAAACTATATAATAATAATGAATTATTTATTAATTCATAGACTTTATGGGATGATTAAATTCATGCTAAGAGGGAAGTATAGTTATTAAAGAATTTTTATGATATTAATATCATTTTTCTAGAAAATAAATAATACCATTGAGTACACAAAAACCAAATTGGTTATTAGACAAGAAGAAGTTCAAACAGTCATAGTGGGGGGGGGAATCTTTTAAAAAACTGGAGAAGCATAGTCAGTCCTAAATGAAATGATTTGAATTGTTAAAAAATATGTCCCCTATTATGGTCACCAAATGGATTTTATATTGATTATATTGGTAATTGAAAAATAAATATATTACTTTCCTCGTTGAATGAAAATTTATCAGAAGTTATTTTATCAGACATTATTTCTAAAAATTATAATAAAAATGGTGTGTAGGAATAAAATTGCAAACTAAGATTTATGATGAGGGTATTATAAAATAAATCTCAAATATGTAATTGTGTGTGTTGAAGAATGATAATAGATAAAAAGTAGGGGAATGAAAAAAATAAAAATTTATTAAGTTGTTTAATCATCTTGTGAGAAGATTTTCACTAAAAGGGTTATTAGAGATTTGGTGTGTATATAAATAATATATATATGTTTGGGTATATTATAAACAATACGGAATAAACAAGGGATATTTAAATGAGGGGATACAATAACACACAAATAATAATCAAACACAATTGGAAAATAAAGATATTAAATTGGAAAATTGTGATTTAATTGAAACTATATTTGGAATACATGATGAAAAAGGAAATGGTGACAATTATTATCTAAATATTCTACTATTAGCTTAAGAATTTTTTTACTATTCATATTTTAATAATAAGAGGATTGATCAAGAAATGGAAATCATAGTTGAAGGAGTATAAAAGTATGTAAGGAATTGTTAGCCTAAATTTTTTTATTATAGATTCTCATCACATATGAACAATAAAAAATAATTGAAAATGATTTTAATTCAAGATAGGGGAATCATAACATTTTGTAATTATGGATCATGGAACATTAAATTAATTTTATTACTCAAATTAGTGTTATAAATTAGAATTCACTACATGTTTCCTTTTACAATAGAATGATATAAAATTCAATCAATGATTCTCAATTGTGAGATAATAGAAATAAAGAAATTATATTTATAAAAAATGGGAATGATTATATAATATTGAAATAAAGATTATTTGTGATGAGAGGATAATAGATTGTGGTATTTCAATCCAAATGTGGGAATAGTTTTTTCTAATTTTTCATGGAAGAAGAGTGTAATATGTGAAATTGAAGACATGTTCACTTCGACCAAAATAATATGAGAGGAATTTTATTCAATGAAACAAAGAGAAAAATTATGAAACAATTGGTTTTATAACACTTATTTTATATTTTTTCATAAAATAAATGTGGTGTTTCAAAGACAAAAATCGGTGGAGACAAGAAACATATATATAAATACATATATATATATATATATACATATTATTCTAGAAATTTTATCCGTAATAATTAAATTTATTTATTTTATATTGGTAATATGGATAATGAATTTATATATATATTTATACCATAATAATTTTTTATTCCTTCCTTAAATATATGTATACAAAATAGAAATCCATGTATAATGGTACCAATTAAGTAAATATTATTCAACAAATAATGAACATAAAAATATTTTACTCCATCACTATAGAACATTGAAAATGATAGAAAAATTAATTAAATAATATTAAGACAATAAAAATGGGACAATTAAGATATGTAAATAACATGTGTATAATTTTCAAATTTGATTTAACTTGTTCAATAAAAATTCCATAGCCTCAAAAAAACTATGCATATAATATTAAACAATATCAAAAATATTAATATTTTATAAAAAATATGGATATCCTAGAGATAAAACCTTATGAATGATGAATCGTGGAAATTAGTGATATACATGAAGGTAAATGACAATATGACTATTGTAAATGGGTAAAGTACCTATTAAAATTATGACCATTTGAAAAGAAATATGACAATTAAAATAATAACATTATAATTCTAATAATAAAATCTATGTTAGGTAAATTGATGAAATAACCATATAAAAAAATTTATAACATGAACGAATTAATCAATTATATGTTTTATAGTAACATATAATTAATTTTAAATTCATGTAACTTGAAGGAAATATATGATTACATTTTTACTAAATTATTCTTTAACTTCTTCAGTGAAAACCCTACTATTTATATAAAATTTTGTTTTAAAACTAAATAACTTAAACATTTATTTTGATATTGTATTTTTTTGAATCATTACATTAATATTAGATTAGATTAATTTGTTTTTTGGAATGATTTTTTTTTTGTGGTGAATAGTAAAAAATAATTTTGCGTATATTGTATGTTTTATAACAAAGTTTTTATGTAATGTTGACTAAATAATGTATAAATACTTTGTGTCAATTAAAATTTATTTAGTAATTTAATTATTTTATAAAAATACAATAAATTTAGTCTCCAAAATTATAAAGAAATTCATAAAATATATATTATATTTAACAATAATTAAAATAGATTTCATGATTCTTTAATTACAATGATTCATTTAAATTTAATTTTATTTTTGATGGTTTTAATATTAAATAAATTATATTTAAAAAATAATTATTAGTTGTATATGATATCTCTATTTAAAATCTTGAAAAATTATAACGATTTACTCAATATTTTATTTAACAATAACCCTCATCATCATCTACAAATACCAACATCCTCCACTAGTTCATCCTCACTTATAAAAATTCCCCCTCTATAAAAAATATACATTAATACTGATCTTAAGTTTCAGACACACATTTAGGATCCTATAGTCTCACAAAATAAACCATCCTTAAAAGTCATAAATCACATTAAGATGTTTTAGTCTCCAAGAAGAATTAACAATCATAATATATATTCATTAATTTATATTTATTACTATTTAATAATTTAACATATTAGTAAAAAAATTAATAAAATATTATAACATAAAAAAGTATTCTGTTTTTTAACAACCCAACCCTGCTCAAACAAAAATCGTTGCATAAGTAGAGGGTCACACAACCTCAAGAACATATCCCCATAATATATAGGATACAAAATAGTCATGAGGGTATATCATGGTATGGTGGAGAGACTATATCCTCATGATCAGAATGTATCTTAGTAATAATAAATAAAAGTACGCATCATAAAAATTATAATAAATTAACTTCACAATAATAAATCATCTAGATACAATAAACGTGTGGAAAAAGAATCAATGTCATTTACCAAATAATGATCATGTCATTGTAATAGAAAAGGGAAAGTACACGAGATATTAAGGTACATGAATATACAACATGTTATAAAAATTGAAAAATGAAAAAAAAATTATCTCCAATAGAATCAGGAGCATAAGCTCGGTCCTCTTCCCATGTAATCCATCCTTGTTCCATAAATCAGGAATCTAAAGATGATCGCTTCCCTTTTACCTTACCTGCACCCATAAGAGTCATTTGGCTACCAATCAACTAAAATAACATGGTGTGAGTTATACATAGTAGGCCACCAATAACAATATTTAGTATACTCCTCGTAGTGTATATAAAATTATTAGTGTGTATTTATAACAATCTAAATTGAAAGATAAAATATAAATGAGTCTGATTTGGTTCATAAAGGACCCTAGACCAACACAACTTGCTTCTTCATATTCCAGGATATCTCTTAACTTGGGACTACATATATATGTAGATATATAGATTGTATATGTATTTACACACACACACACACACACATATATATATATATACTATTAAAATTGAGGACCCATGGTGCACCTTATGTGTTTATAGGAATTTTTAAAAGTTTTATAGAGTGTCAAGGGATTCCATGTCTACAAATAATGAATCATATGGGTCACCATGCCTAAGTATCACACATATATTGGACACTATGACTATGTATCACATGTATATGGGATTCTATTCCTAAGTATCGTATATAAATGGGATGCCACAGCTGAGAATCACATTATATTAGAGATATCATGCCTGAGTATCGCATGAGTATTTGATACCACGCTTAAAAATTAGTTGCTAATGGGAAACCATGATTGATAATTAAATGTATATATGATTCTATGTACACATATTATAATCACCATTAAAATTTATTCTAGATTTAATAATATTCAAAGGACTACTTATGAATCATAAACATTTTATTTAATAAAGGTAATGACCATTTGTCAAGTGAATGTCATGTGAAGTGGGTATACCAATCAATTTTCATTAAATTTATATGATCCATAAAATAGGGTGACAATCAACACCACATAGATAGATCTTTTTCCACAACAATATTCAATACGTCATGGTTTTTTAATGGGAACACCAAAAGGGGTGTAACTTGTTATGGTCAGTGGCCTTTGTAAATAAATAACGGTTTAAAAGAAAATTGAAACATGAAAAAAATAGTTAGTTTAAGAAAAAATAGAGTTTTAAGGAAACACATGGAATTTCATTATGTACAATGATGTCATGATATGAAATTACATAGATATTCAGAAAAGTTATTAAACCACATACATTATCATAGATGTTTTCTTCTTATCCTTTGTATTCCATTAATTTTGGATGAAAAATGAGCAATCAGAAAAATAGAAAAATTCCCTAAAAATAGGGAATATTATATCATCATGAAATAAAATTCATTAGGGAAAGATAAACGCGGAAAACAAGGAATTGGATTGAAGAGCATACCATTACACATCCAACATGACAAACAATGATAGGTTCAGTGTTTTATTGAAGGTGATAGATAAAATCCATGGATTTGGTACAAAGGAGTTCTCAAGTTGATTGGAGGTTTTATGCATAGATTATGATGAAACAGATTCTTAGGAAACTTAAAATTGGTTATGGTAAAAAGGAAATTCAAACACATTTATGGGGTGGATGTTTTGGAAGCAGAATTTTCCAAACCGTGAAGCACCACTAGATTAGTGGAACTACCCATGTGGTTGGGTGTATAGTTAGTAAAAATTATTATTTCTTCATGAGGATACTATATAGTTTATTATAGCTCCATCACATGACTATTTTTTTCCCAATTTCATGTTTTAATAAAACTGTGCATCACCCCTTAGAGCACAAATGGTTGAGTCGCACATTTAGCACTAACTATGCGATATAGAATTGTTTTCTAAATTTTAGACCACCAGGGTCTGAATGTGCCTCGTTATCTCATAAACTAATCATTAGACTCTTGATAACTTATATAAATGGAAAAATATTTACTATGTATAAATGGTTTATACATTATTTGAAAATGTAGGTTCATAAAATACCACCTCCATAAAAAAACTTGTCCATGAAGCATCCTTCTGAGTGTGATAATGAATCATATGAGAATAGCTTTGGAGACTGAGTAGGTACATCATCCTCTCTCTCCTTGTCATCAACCACTACACATTCATGATTCTATATAATCTATACTATAGAAACAGACCTTCCTAGAATATCCTTCATTATTATATTAATGATCTATATATATTAAATCCTAAAAAGAATAATTTACTTCCAATTCAATATCGTTAGGACCTAAAGTATGAGATGGGCCTAGAAATTAAAGGACAATATGAGAGAGATAGAATAATTTGTGCATGATAAAGTATCTCTGAGTTAAAATAAACTAATATTATAGTGGCCTAAATCTCATTAAGTTCTTTAATGTATTTATATAAAGTGGTTATGGGTTTCCCAACTTCCTATTTCATCCATTATCCAACATAAAAGAATCTCACATAAGGAATCAATGTCCCACCTTGAACACCAGGGGTCAGTAGTTTCCATTGACATGGTAATTCTTTCTAAATTGATCTATATCTAATAACTTCCTAATATTCTATACATTATTAGATTTATCATGAACAAATTGAGGTCCCCAAAGAACTACCACTCCAATTTCTAACTAGAAAAAGCAGAAAATAGTATAGACTACCATATATGGCCTCAATTGGATCCATCTGTATATTTTCCAAAAAAATCTTTTTCTCTATGATTTTTTTTGAAAGAGGTAGGTTTTTCTTCAATGATCCTCAAAAATAAAGGACACATTCTCAAAGAATTTGTTACGATATCTGAATCATATGATAGGATTACATGTTGGTCTATGGTTGAAAGGTTGTGCTCAAAATATTTGGTTTAGAGAGATCCTTATGTAACCCCATCTAGAACCGTGACATAGAATTAGTATTCATATCAAATAAGATAAAATTGTGAATACCATCAAGACATAAAATCTTTTGAATAAAAATTATTTCATGTTCATCTACTAAAAAAATCTCTCTGATAGGTAGAAAGTGTGTGACCATGGTTAACCTGTCAATTATAACCCATACCTCATCACTTCCCCAAAAAGATATTAGAAATATATATCCCAAAATCCATTGTGAATTTTTACCACTTCCACTTAGGAATGGTATTGGCTATCGATGCTCTACTAGTCGATGGTGTTCTACCTTCTCCTAATGAGAATTGAAAAAACAAGTAACAAAACCAATTATCCATATCTTCATCATATACCACCAATAGCAGAATCATAAGTCATGATTCATCTATATAACACTCTGATACACTCCCAAACTATAGGTATGATACACTCTCATTAAATCCTCCCATATGGATATAGGAGGCAAGATTCTTCTGTGAATTCATATGAAAACTTTCCTTTCAAGGACTCACTAATGATGGTTCATCACCTGAAACATTCTCTTATGGGACCATGTCCTCTGAATTAGAAAGTTGTGTGAACATTACTCCTTCCAGAAGATAAGAATTATTTACTAAGGCTGATAAAACTGGATTACCGTCATACTCATGAACTTCTAGATGAATCTTATAAAATTGATCCATCAACCACTATTAATAATTAGAATCCTAAAATACCTATTTCTGAGTCTTCCAACTTAGAGATTCATCAAAAGTGTTTCCCTTATATGGCATATAATAATGTTCCAAATTGAAGGACTATAGGTATTCGACCCACCTTCACTATCATATATTTAATTCATATGATGTGAATATGTATTTGAGGGGTTTTTTGTTAGTATACACCACAAAACATTGTCCTAGAAGACTATGCATCCAAAAATTCAAGGTGAGAACCACATCTTCCACCTCAAAATCATGCATAGAGTAGTAATTATCATGAGGCCTTAGTTACAATGACCTGTAAAATGTACCTCTTTTTACTTTCATTAAAAAAATCACATAACAATTCCTAAATAATGACAATAAACTATATAAATTATTTCCTAATCTAAAAAAATTATTTTTGGTGTGAAATTTAATCTTCATTTCAAATAATGAAAGGATGTCTCAAAAAATTAATACTAAAAAACATAACATTATTTTTAGTAAAACCAATAATATTATCTTGTTGGTGTGAAATTTCCTTAATAAAAAGATTATCGTTTCTATATAACCTTATGAAATTATATATATAAAATATTTTTTCTTGAAAGATGCCATGAAACTATACTTTCTTGTTCCCTAATTCAATAGATACTCCTATATTTTAGATTATTTGACCCATAAAGTGTTCCTTGTTGATCTAAAAGTGGAGTTTGGCGTGATTAACATATATTTGGTCCCCACTCAGTGTATTAATTATGATCTAAATTTGTTTTTCATGGTTATATTAGTTATGATAATACATCAAGATGTCATTCATTAAGATTACAACAACTGAATCCAGAGGATGTTGAAAAAAATAATTCAATAGAGCCATGAGAATTGTGGGTTCTTTTTTGAGGCCAGAAGCCATGAAAGATTATTAATATATGCTATATCTAAAATGGAATGATGTACGTGGTATATATGATGAAAGTACATGCCCCTAGTAAAAATCTAAATATAAATTAGTCTTGAAGAAAGCAGATATCTTTAGATGTGGACTAATATGTCATCTATTGGATCCAAGGGATAATAGTTCGTCATTGTAAGCTAATTCAATCTTTAGTAATCAACACAAATCCTAACAGAACTATCAATATTTTACGAAGAAAAGGAATCTTGGACCACATGGTGAAATATTGGTTCAAATAAAATCCTCTGAATCTAAATTATCTATATTCTTCTGTAGTTCCTTGATATGAGTAACTGTCAACCTATATGGAGGAATGGACACTGGTGCTACTCCTAGAACTAGATTAATTTTGAACTACACTTCTCTTACAAAAAGAATCACAACTAAATATTTAGGAAAAATTTACCAAAAATAGTCTATTATTGGATGAAAATATACAATTTATATAACATGAAAACTCATCAATAGACATGAATTTTGGTCTTTCACTCCCCCAAACCCCTGATGCTCTAGACCAACTCATCTCCCCGAGACATCCCATTCAAATTTTGAATATAAGTATCACAATTGGCAAATGTAAATGAAACCCTGAAGGTATTGAAATCAAATTTATGGTGTTATGGTACTAATAAGTCAATGTCAAGTATGATTTCAATGGTCATCTTCTCAATGAAAAAGTGATTTCGTACCAAAATACAACCACATATCTCAATGGGATTCCCTTACTTCAAGGTATACTCTTGGGTAAAATTAAAAATGGGATTTCTAGAGTCAGAGTGCAATATATTTATTCTAACTGTAGTTCTAGACATTCCATAATTTCCAAAGATATAAAATAATTCAACTCTTTAGTATCAAACAAGGTAAAAACTAATGTAAAGTCTACTATAATAGTAATTCAAACTATAGAAGGCCTAACACTCCACTACACGGGAGTAGGCTACAACGCATAGTTGTGGGCATACCCTATTAACTTGAGATAAGACATAAATATCTTGGGAATGTCTGTTTTACTGGTGATGTGTATATAAAGCATGGATAACTTGAACAAGGGTACCTCCTTGGCCTTATTTGATGGGTTTACACTAGTGACCTGCATATTGAGGTGATAATAATTCCGATATTTAAGTTGGGGTTGATATGGATCCCCTACCACAAAGAAATGATGGAAAATTACTATATACATGATGAAGATGGCCCATACTCTTATAGATTCCACAGTAGAAAATACATCTGGAAAAATAGTACTTCTATTTCCCTATGATTATATTCTAGTGACACACTATGATACCATCAGTATTTTTTATCAAACAACCACTTAAATGATATAAAAACATGATGTGATTCTTCTTACCAATCAAGGAACCACTTCACTATCATGGAATTGAACCACCATGACCCAAACTTTCAGCTTCTCATTTGTTCTGCTCATTGATGAGGTCCTGATTCACTATCTCAGAATTGGTGGTTGACCAAAAAAGATAACCCATGATGAAATGGAGTATATGAGAACATCCTTAAATTTTCTTGTTGTCATCAACATTTCACCACCTTTTGTTTGTGAGACGTTTTGATGTTCAATAAAACAGGTATAATATTCCATAATGGACATAAAAATCTACTATTGGTGCATAAATTCCTTATCATAGTCCACTACCAATATATGTAGTAAGAAGTCATCATATAAGGCTATCCAATGTGCACCCAAACCATATACTGATTAGGACTAGCCTAGTAAATCACATCCCACCAATGATTGGAATAGTCACTGAGCATAAAATTAATGATCATGATATTACTCTCAAGAGGTGTCTAAAGATGCTAAAATAATGATGGCATGACCGCAAACCATGACTCAGCTGTTAGGTGGACATTATCCCCTTAGAATATAAGGGGGTATTGTTTATTGAATTATCACATAAAAATTACCATTGTAGTTTTAGGCCATAAAAGTCCTTGCAAAAAGTAAAAAATCAAATGAATCTCTCACGGAACTACCAATGGAAACCTCAATTAGGAATAGCTGGAGCAACGACATGTCAAATTAAAAGAGGTAATATCAATGTATTAGGGTCCACCACAACTAAAGAATGGAAATATCCAGCCTCAAATCATGTAACATGAGGGATTCATGGGGTTATATCTCAATTATTTCGAAAAACAGAACTTATATAAGATTCAATAGTAGATCAGATTACTGAAGACTTCACAGTACATGTACACAACCTTTCAAACAAGGGTCGAAACCCTCTGACTGATCCTAGGTATATGTCTTAGTGATATAGAAGATCATAAGGCTTACAATATACACAACCTACCTCCCACTACTATGGTAGTGTTAGGGACAAGATCTCACATCACATTGGGGAGGTATTTGTATAAGGAGTGTCAATTGAATGGGATAGATGGGAACACCATTTATGTTCTTATTGACATCCCCATTTAATGATAATTTTTTTAAGAATAAAAATTTAAATAATTTTGTTTTTATATATTAATATATATCTATATATATCCTTATTTATCACAGTCCAATTATATGAGTCACCATTCAATTTTTATAAAGTCATAAGCTTTATATGTCGAAATTGAAACATCATGTGACTGCAACATGACCCTTACATCCAATATCGAGATAAATTTTTTTTATAAAATTATTTGAAAAGATTAATCACCATTCCAAATTTATAGAAGTAAATGATTCATAAATTAAAATTTTCACCCATGTAATCAATATAAACTAAGGTTTCATCCCACATGACCAGTTCTCCATGGCTCAAACATATAATAGTTGGTAAATTAAGGTGCCACAATCAATCTATATACGAAAAAAATATTTATGCTGATACTGAAAATTTTATTTATCAAATAATTATATATTTGAAAAAAATTCTATCACATTTCCATATTTAACAGCCAATGCACTACTAATATGCAGTATATAATGCACGTAATAAATAAATATGGCATGTTAAATGAATGACGTGTGAATCCTCAAGTTCTGGCAATGATGAATGATATATAACCTCTTACAATAGTAGGATATGTTAAAAAATAAATCTATAATATTAATAATAATTCCAAAAATAATGTGTGTCAACTAATAGTGAAATTAGAAAAATAATAACATGAACAGTCCAAAACAATAAATCCCACCCTAGGTAATTTATAATTTCTTTAATGGTGGGTTAGATACTCTCAGGCACAAACTCATTACCAAACCCAGAAAAATTTGTACTCTCTTATTGACCAAAAGAAAATATTTATATAGAAAGGAAAAAAATTATTTGATACCACTTTTTAACATCCCAAAGTAATCTCTATTGAAAATAGTAGCTAAAGTTGTGGATCACATAGCCTCCATCGTACCACTCGGTGTACAAGATTCTGCTGACAATCAGCGAGGGTCTATGATGGTATGATGGGGAGAATATACACTTATGATTATAGTTTAGTAAAATAGAATTATTTAAATTTATGTAGTAGAAATATTTTAATAAATGAACTATGGAAGAAATAACTATATAGATAAAATAAAGAGGTGGAAACAAAATAAATATCAAAAAAATTATTACCAAATCATGGCTATAATAAAAGTTTATGTATATGGAATATCGAGGTATTCCAATATACAACATGCTATAAAAATGATAAAATGGAAAAAATTACAAATCCAATAGAATCATGTGCATAATATTGTTCCTCTTCTCATGTGCCTCATCCTATTACCAAAAATTAGGCATCCAAAGCAAGACGTTTCCCCTTTTCCCCACCTAAATCCATAAGATCTATTCAGGTACCATTCGGTTACCTGAACCGGGTATACTATATACTCATTAGGACACTACAAATAGTTTCCAGTATAATCCATATTATCCATATAAACCAATAAATGATAATCTATTACAATTTAATAAGAAATATAAATTGTAAACAAGTTGGCTATAGTTCCAAAGGGACATCGGTTTGACACTACATGCATTAGACTATTTCAGAAAATCACTAAAAAAGGGAATATATATATAAATATATTTATATAGTTTATATAACTAGTAAAATATATATATATATACATATATATATATATATTAATAAATGATATTACCTAAGGAATAACTTAGGACTCCATGGATAGTGGCTACTATCACATAGAGTGAAAAGAGATTCCATGTTAGGGAATCCTGAATTGTATGGGTCACCATGCAAAATAATCACAAGTACATGGGAATCTATTCAAAATTGTAATATATATAGGGGATTCCATTACAGAGTACCAGATTTATATGGGATTCCATGATCAGGAATCACATGTATATGTTATTTCATGACTGGGAATCACGTTTAATTATTGATGCCATACCCAAGATTTACCGAACCATAATATACTATTAATAATTTTTTTTAAATAATGTTATAAATAAAACATTTCCACTATAATTGAAGATATGAATGAGATTAACTAAAATATGAAACAATTTTTTACACTTGTATATATGATAAATCATTTTTTATCAGTTAGTATGAAATAAAAATTAGAACAATTGGAGAATAAAGAAATTCCTTTTCTAAGAAAACTACTTTTCTATGTATAAACACATTTTGATATTAATAAATTAAAAAACCAATATTGATGAATTTTCATAATAAAATTTATATATTACATATTCAATCAATTTTTTACCCGTATATAATAAATTTTATTGGAATAATATATTAATAAATCTAATTTTATGAATAAAAAAATGTATATTTCAAAAGGGTCATTTGGCATCTTTATTTTGGAGAACCCATTTGAAATATAATTTTTAAAATTTTGTAATATATATATGAAAAATACATTATTTTTTTAATTTTTAAAAATATATTTACTTTGGTTGAATTTTTGGTATTTTTCTAAAAAGTTTCTTGTTTTGATAAACAGTTAAAAATATTTAATTTTAATTGAAAAATCCTTCTTTATATAATTTATTTATATTGTAAATTTATATTTAAATTTTTTTATAAATTATAATAATATCAATTATATATTAATTAATAAAATTTAGGTCATTGTAACCAAATTTACAATGAAATTGGATATAAAACTGGTAATTTTTTTGGACATTTTCACCTTAGAAAACCGTCTTCTCATCACATCTACAAGATTAACTTTAAATTAATTTATTACAATTATGTTATTATAATTTGAAAAAATGTATTCTTTGTTTAGAATAAACATATTTTATAATTTCTATAAATTTTTAATTAGTATTTTTACAGAAACTTTTAGAGAATGTAATTAAATTTAATAATAGCGATTAAGGTAAAACGAGCTTAATTAATTACTAAACAAAGAATAAACATGTAAAAGATTGCCTAAAGTTGTATAAAAATAATTGGATGGGAATATTTCGACCAAAACACCATTAATTATATATAAAGGTATTTTTTAACCCTTGTGAGATATTTAAAATGTGGAGAGCACTCAAATATTTACAAGAATACCCAATGTGTCATTTTCCCCACTTATAGAAGTACACCACATCTTCCCCTCTCATCAAATCTCTAAATACAATTGGATTATCCGTCCCCTACAAAAAATAAAGTCAAAAATATCATACCTTTAATATGTAATCCTCACTTTTGGTATAAATCCAACCAAGGATTCACATTGGTGAAAAAGAAAAGGAATTACACAAAGAAGATGTAACATCCTTCAATATGATCTTTTGATTAATTTTCATTCTCCACACCCCTAACTTTATAATTACGTAATTATAAATTACCTAAATATCAAAAATATACATGGATGTATTTATTATAATTTTTATACCTAAAATTACACAATATTCTATCAAATGGGTTACAAACATAAAGAACTTGTGTGCTACTGGTTACCGCCTCATGAAATAATGTTGTTCATTTTCCATTACCACCACTCATTTTTCGGAATTGTGATGGACATACTATTTTTATATGATATATATAAATAATTTATGATTTATTTATTATTATGAAATTATTATATAAAATATAAATTCATGATTCCCATTTTGTGTAAATACGATAACAACATTTATGGACATTTGGACTACCACTTCCTCAAAGTGATGTGATTCATCCATAAATTTTCTTTGAATTTATTAAGGATGAGTTTAGTAAATATATATGATATAAATTATATAATAATTATATTTTAATGGTTATATATACTCATATATTTCATTTTCATATTTACTTTCAATACGATATTAAAACAGAATCAACGATCATGCATTCGTATGACCTTCCTTCTCCATTACCGGTGTACTCTATTTCATATATCAATATTTTATAAAATTATATAATTATTTACATAATGAATATAAATGCTATATTTACTATTATTTATATTATTTAAATAATGAAATCATGATCAATGTTATAGGATCAATAATAACAATTCAAAACATATACGAAAAAAATCGAATATTACCCGAAACATAACGTTAATAAGGAATTGTTAATAAAAATTTAATATAATGTCCTAATAAATAAACATATATTATTATATATAATAATATTATTATGTGGTATATTTATAATAAAATTATATTTATTATACCAGAGTCTAGGATGTGTCCAAACAAAGTCAAGACATAAAGTAAGGGTTTGGTAATTATTTTTATTTATATAAGACTTATGCCTTATTCACCACAAATTTATTTTGCGTGGTATATATAGTTCCAATAAATTTATAATATTATTAATTTAATTTAATTTATGGGTATTTATATATCCATTTGAGTAACTTTATTTCATGGGTTTTATGGTTTAAATGTTTCCATATCAATAAGGCAATTTTTGTCACAATTTTCCTTCTTAGAGATACATGCCATGTTATGCAGCTAACATTTTATATGGGGTTTATATATGGACCATTGAAATTATAAATCCTGAGTATACTTATTTTAATAATATTTTATGATATCATGTAATTTTATTATTTCATAGAGATTATGATTCAATGTCACCAATGTGGTGAAAACTTATTGTTACAATCTCATCGTTTATCCGGATTTTTTTATTATTATGGCTATATAGATGAAATATTACGATACAACAATAAAATATTATCATGAAATTTATTATCATATGTTTATTAAATATATCTTCATGTAATGGTACAATTTTTCCAATATTTGATAATTAAGATAATTAATAAAAATGATTTTCATAAAATCTAACCTTATTTCCCTCTTCGTCTGGAAATATTTTTATTCAAAATCCATGTTTTGAATAAAGAATTTAAATATTTTAGGTGATGTTTTAAGATAATTTTAATGGATATGTTTTTCAAAATATGTTTTACCTTTAAAAAAATATTTTTGAAAGTTTTAAAAATATTATTTAAAATGGTTTTATGGTTATTATAACTGAAATTTTTTTCAAATGTTTAATGATTGAAAAATAATTTTTCAAATAGGAAAAGATATATTACCCATAAAATGGTTTGAATAATTTTTAAATAATACATTACATTTTTTCAATGTGGGAACACTCAAAGTGGTGGAACCTGTGGAAGAGAATGAATTTTAATAAATAATATGAAATTTTAAACATAATACATTTAGAAAAATAAGGGTATTTAATGGGAACACTCAAAGGGGTGGAACTTATAAAGGTGGTTTAACACTGATAATAAATAAGGGTATATGAGAAAATTCTAACAAGGGGAACAATTTCTCTTATGGAAAATTATTAGTTTTAAAGAAATGAATAGAAATTCCATAATATGAAATGATGGTGCATGATATAAAATGAACCTTATTTTGGAAAACAAATTACTATACAACCATCTTTAGATGGGTAGTACCATCCTTTTCTCTTCGTAGCCATTAATTTTAAATGAAACATGAAAAATAAAAAATTGAAAAATTACAAGAAAATAGCGTATATTAGATCACCTTGAAATAAAATTCAGGAGTGTGAGATAACCGAGGGATGTATAGAATAGAAATAAAGTTCTAATTGATATACTTAAAATGTGATAAATAAATAGAGATTGATGTTTCGATGGAAGGTTATGGACCATATCCTTGTTTGAGGTATAAGGGAGATCTCTAGCAGATGAGAGGTGATATACATAGAGGAGAATTAAAATATAGGTGAAGATCTTAAAATGGGATAATGGAAAAGGGGAATTGAATCAATTTTAGAAGAACATATTATTTTTGAACTATTTTAAAATCTTTGCACCTCAATCATGTAGAACCACTGGTTAAGTGGCACTACCTATACACCTAGGAACACAGTTTAGAAACATCATGTCCCACATGTCCCACTACATTATAGTTTTATTAAGATCCATATCAATGAAATTATACCCACTTGAATGGTTTAATCAAAATATAAATAACCTATCATGCCCCACCTGATTGTGTTTCGTAGTTAGCACTAAGTAAGCACTATCCATGTGACTCATTCTTCATTTCCACAATCTAGACTATTTGGGCTCTAGATGATCCCCAAATGATTCAAAATCACTTCATTTCCTATTAAGAAAATAAAATATTATAAATTAAAATATTTAATAAAATTCAAAATGTTCATACTTCATTTGGAAATATCATATCCTATAGATTTTATAACAAGAATATAATCTTTTAATAAATAATGAACTTTATTTAAATGTTTTTTTAACAATAATTTGGTTATGGTAGGTTTTACCGCCTATGTGGATGATTCCATTAAATAAATATCACCATATTATCTACTAATTATAATTTTTTATTTATAATTAAATCTAACATTAATAACTCATTTATATCATGATTAGTGATCTATAATTCTATAATTTAAATCTGAGTAATTATATTAAATTATATCAACCTAGATGGTAAAAGAAATTAAATAAACATACAATAAATCATCATAATTAATGAATTTGACTTGTTTTATTATTAAAAAACATGAAACTAATGAAAATATGGAGTTATATGAAAATTTTAACTTTTTTATTATATATTTTAATGACTTATTATATAAATAACTATTACAAATATTTTCATATCAATGCAGTAATGGAGATATGAAACAAAAATCTCTGGATAATAGATATACACATTATGAAACAAATATGGGAATAAAAAATTAATAAAAAAATTAATAATTAAATTGACAATAATAATTTTCTAAATCATTAAACTAGTTTAATTAATTCAAATATTTAGGATTTTATAGGATTGTCCTAAAAGATTTAATACTTGAGGTATGAGGACTGACACACATACTCTTATTTTAATTATGCCACACATATATTACTAAGAAATATTTGTTTAATGTTATTTATAAATAAATTTTTAATATTATTTCATTAATTTTTTTTATATTGTTATAAAATTTTCATACTAGTATCGTCTTAGGAATTCATTCTGAGTTAAACTACACAAAGGAAGGGATTTTTATATGATTCTCTACCCTTTGAAAAATGCTACCTTATATATTTTATTATGTTTTTATTCTGCTTATAATATTATATTAATTAATATAAATAAAATTTCAATTTATTTATATGGATTTTCATATATCTTTTCATATTTACACTTTGTTTTACTCACACTCCTTACACTATAAAAATACATGGAGTTATTTTTTAATATTTATTTTCATAGATACTGGATCCCTTGTTGAATATCATATTTTATGAATCATATATACTATATATATAACTTATTATATAGAAGTATAAACTTATTTTCATCTCTTTATTATTCATAACAATATTTTGTCCATACCGTCCGATATTTATATGGGAAACATCGTCTCTCACTTTTATCATTTTATTTCAAGATTTCTCTTCCTTATTTACCCTCTCTTAGATTTTATATTCATAATAAATTAAACCAAAAAATATAATTATTCCAAAATTTTCATATTGAATTATATATCTAATTACCATTCATTAATTTTAAATTATAATTTCTAACCATACACTGTTTTTTGGAGCTTCCTTCCAATCATCCTCTCATTATGATCATAATTTAGCTTGGATCTATATTCTACTATTAAAAACTGTTTTTATTCATGGGTTAACTCATTTTTTGAAATAGATTATAAAGTATTCATTTTTTATTTTGGTAATTATAATATTTTTTTCCTATGAATTTATTATTCCCTATAATTTTTATTTTTAATCTAATTATTTTCCCGTGGAATATCTTGATTTTTATTATTTTTTTATTTTTATTATATTTTGAATTCATATTCATGAAAATTTAATAATGTGAAAGGTTGGAGTGAAATTATAAAACCCCCTAATCAATTTAATTTTTCTTATATATCATGAGATATAATTTATTGTGTATGGGAAGTGATCCAAGCATTCTATTTTATGGACCATGGGTAGTGATCCTTTCACACTATGTTATAAGGTCTTGATAGTTGGGCATAAAAAAATATTTCAATGGAATCTTTTATGTTTATGAACCACTATTATATATTATTATTCTTTTCCCCCAATTTTATGATTCTAAATTATTTTTAATTATGATTTCATTCTATACATGATGGTCTCTTGCCCTTATTAATCATTATTTTCATCTATGTTCCTTTTGTTTTCGAATAACTAGAATTTTTAATACATAATTTTATTTATGTGTGTACTTAGTTGATTATATGGGTAAAGGATGGTATGATTGTTTTATAAAATATCTATTATGTTGGATTTATTTAATATTTTTATTATTATTCATATTGACGATGAAATATGTTATTATTTTAAAAAGATACTAACATTATGATTCTAAGAATTGTTTAATGTAATAAATATCCATTTTATTTTAGAAAATAAGTACCTATATCACCAAACATTTGATTTTGGGTTTATGGATATCTTAATATCAAAATAAAAACAATATTTGAACTTATTCATTCAAATATGTGTGGGCCTATTTGTTTAAAACCAATAAAATAGATAAGTACATCATATCTCTTATTCATGATTATACTAATATGAATTACTATTATTTTATATTAAATAAATAATTAGAAATTAAAATAATTTAAAAAGGATTTTTTTGAGAATTTAATAGGTCATGTTATAATGAAATTTTTATTTGATAATATATCTGATTATACAAGAAAAGAATACAATGCATACAATGGAAAATAAGGAATATAAATCAACATAATAAACTATAACATCTAAAAAGGTGGATTACATGAGTGGAATAATAAAATTTTTGGTTAACATGGTAAGTAAAATTTAATTATATTATCTATATTACATGTATTTTGATAAATAAGATACAAAAACCTATGATATATATTCCAAACAAATGTGTACTTAAACCAAATTAGATCATAATTCTTTATGATATGTTGTTTGAAAAGAATATATATTTGAATAGTTTGAATTTCTTCTTCATCCCATGGATAATCAATATAAAATAATGAATCTTTTGAAAAATATGATGAATGATCCATTGATGGAATATTTTTCAGCTATACACATGATGAAATAAAATATACTCCATACAATGAAAATCCAAAGAAGATCATGGAAATGTTTTATTCTATTTTCAGGGTGGATATTATGACTCTATGAAAATTAGTACAATTTTACAATAATATTGAAGAGGATAATGATTAGAAATAAAATAGTATGATATATTATAAACTGTTGGAGTATATTTTAATTATATAAATACAAATTCTAAGATCAGATGTGATGAAGAAGACATAGAGAAAAATGTAATAAAATTTTCAAGGATTAAAAAATTATTGATCCTAAAAACATCATTTCAAAAAATTATTAATGAATCCAAAAATTAAATTACATTAGAAATGTCCCACAAACATTAATACACTCTAAAATATATTCTTTTAATGTTAAATAAACATTAAAACAAATCAATTGGAATGAAACCATGAAAATCATGATCAATCAAACTGAGAAAATAAATACTTTAGAAATTATGTTATTCACCAAAGAAAAAAATGTGTTTATAAAATATCATAAAAGTGATATAATTTTGTTTTCAATATTTACTCTCATATTGATGGTGTTGATTTGGATGATATATTTTATTTAAATTGATGACATGAAATGATCTGTATATTCCTAGTAATTTGTGATCAAATAAATTATTATACATTTCAAATAAATGTAAAATCTTTTTTCATAAATAGTGATCTCGATAAAGAGGTATGTATGTAATTACAATAAATATTTATTCTTGATTGTGAATTTAGTGAGATTTATATGATTAAAAAAAACTGTATAGGCTTAAATAAGAACTACATGTATAGTATTAAAAACATGCTAATTTCTTGATGTCCACATGGTTCAATATGTCGGAAATAGATAAAAATATAGGCGCTAAAGAAAATATCACTAACTCACTCATAACTATAGTGTATATTAATATTTGTTTTTCATTTATTGAGATAAAAAAATATGAGGAATTAAAAGAAAAAATAAATAAACAACCTGAGATTTCAATGAATAGTGTTTTAATAATCTTTTTAGGCATTCATGAAAAAAAAAATTATTTCATACTCATTTCAAAAGTAAATTTTATCTTGAGTTATTAAATTGGTATGTAATGGATGATTAAAACTAGTTTTCCACTCCTATATTAATTAGGGAAAAAGTATCCATGTATTATGGTGGAAAGGTTATAGATCAATAGGATATTATGTTTTTATAAATTTATATTAATTAAGGAATCCTCTACATAATTTTTTATGCTATGATCTTATATAAATGATTTAAAAGAAACCCAAATGAATCAAAACATATTGTAGTTTCAATGAACATACTATATGCTAAAGAAATTATAAGGTATGTATTGAGGTATGTTAATGAAAATTCAATTCAGCTATATGGTTTTACTTATGATCATAGGTTAGTGATTCTGGAGATATAAATTCCAATTCATATGGATCATTAATCATTTAAAGAATATATCTTTAATATAAATCGAGAAATTGATTTCATTACTCTAAGTACTATTATGGTTTAATATGTACCTATATCTCAAGAAATAATAAAAATTATTCGGATAAAATTATAATTTAGATATATTATATTTAAAGAATCATTTCCATGGTTAATTGGATGTGAAACCCAATGTGTGGAAACATAGTCAAAGAATACAGTGGAAAAATCATGACTGAAACAATTTTTTATCAATTTTTTTTTTCATGTGGATAAGGTTAAATGTGGACTGATCAACATGGATTATATTTTTATAAAGAAACATGTCATAAATATCATCACAAAAATATTATTAATAGATGAATTTCAATAATTAAGAGTGATATTGAATGACTATTATCAATCAAAATTCCATAGATAATATTCTATATATTTGTTTTATCTTATATTAATTTTTATGTTATTTAAAATAGAGATATTTTAAATAAAATAATATCCTGCTTTATATTTGGGATAAATTAATTATCTCTATTCCGGGGTAGCAATTATTTGCAAATAACGTGGCATAATGAAAAGAGGGAATGTGAAAATGAAGGGGGATAAGATCATAAGGAAAATAATGATCAGAATGAGAATAAAAGTATATTGAGATAAATTGAAATTTTACTTTTATTTTGAGTAATTTTAGATATATTTACATCAATTAATAAGGTTATTTGTAGGTTATATAAATGTTTCGAATAAATAAAAAATTATAATATTGAAGAGCACATAGTAATGATTAATGGGAGTTTGAAAAGAAAATTTTAAAATAATGAATAATAGTAGCAGAGAAGAACAACATGTCATAAATTTATATGATAGTCGTAGGAGGATCAGATTACTACATCAGGATCAATATAAAAATTCCATACTATTAATAAGATATATTTAAATTAATATAGAAAAAATATATATATTATAGAGGATTCTATGATATGATTCATCATTCACATATATTGATTTAAGAAAAAATACAACACCCTGGGGAAGTCCCACAGAAGATGATGTAGTAGCTGAGTGGTTAACACACCCTACAATCCAAAATGAATCTCAAGATAAAATCATGGTGGCAACGTATTTATGGGTCATAATAAAAGGTATTGTATTATTATTATAACAGTTTAAATATTCATCTTATTTGAGAATTTAGGCCATTGGTTTGGTCTTACGAGATGAAGGGCCTTTGGGACACCATATTCCTTCAGTTCACAAGGACCTTGAGCCCCTCTACCACTTGAAACCCATGGACCATGGGATTTAGTGACATATAGCTTCTATTAAATGATGAAGTCATGACGTAACACATTGTAGAGGTCCCTGAAATAGGAATTAAAGTCACATCATCCCCCATATAAGAGATAAACTGATTGGGAATGAGGAGAAGGTATTGAAATTTCAATCATTATCATGATCCATTTAGCTCTACATGGGGAAACTCTATTAGATCATCTATGTGAGGTTGGTATCTATAAACCGTCAATGTAGTGGCTATTTGGGAGGGGTTGTTTCAATAAATTATATCCATTAGTCAATAAGTACATGAATTCTACAAGTGAATCTTGGTATATGTGTCATATACGGGTTCCCTCATAACATAGTTAAAAAGGAATCATGCAATAAATAAATAAATAAATCTAAGTCCATCATGCCATTCCATCTGGAAAATTCCTATACACCATAGCTTGTGATTATCCGTTTAGAAATAGATTTCAAATTGATAATGAAAAATAGATTCACATTAAATTTTAATAAATAATTATTGATATAAAAAGAGTATTTTGAGTAGTGAATGAGGGTATACTTCATTAGTGTGACAATATCTCTAGTGGAGAAAGAACACGATTATTTTTTGAAGATACAAACGTTTTATTTATATTATTCAAAGATTTTAATAATTCTAGGATTGTGTACCCATGGGAGATTGTAATTGATTAACGGGAAATATCAATTTTGAAGGCATCAATGATATTTTCATAAACCTAATGTTCTTCATTGATTAAAAATAAAAAAATTATGAGATATAGGATAACACCCATCGACCATCGAGGACAAGATAATAACATGAATATGTGAACATTAATGTCACGACCCCCTCCCCACAAAGTGTACCCCTCATGGGTCGGCAATGTGAAAAGGGAGATAATGACCCCCGAGTCCCACCTCTAGCAGGCCCCGGGTTGGCAACTAGCACCAAGGGTATAATAAAATACAAATGGGAGGCATTACCCTCTAAGAGAACACATGAAGAAGAGAGAGATAGAATAGACTCCAACCAACTCCAACTCATAACTGAAATATAAAAGAAACCCAAGTACATATATGAAATTTCATGAAAAAGTACCACAACTGAAAGGGAAAACTAAAAGTACCCAAAAGAAAGAAAAACGGTAGCGACCACGAGCCCGAACAGCTCCTCCTCCAACCACAAGCTAGTAGTAACCCGCTTGATCTCCAACCTGCTCCAAGTGACCTGAAAAACAGTTTACAGATACATAGGGTGAGTATAACAGTATACACAGTAGGATCCTCCCCAAGCCTCTCGTGCAAAAGTAAAGAAAGCATGCTAAAGCCCAGTGAACAACAAGTGAAACTAACTCGCCATCTAAACAGGTATACTATGTTCCCAACCTCGCCATGGCTACTCTCACCATGTAACGCATACAAGAATATACCATATAGTATACAATATAAAGGGTACCCCACTACTACATCCCCACTGGTTTGCCGCTTTTCCCCAATGAAAAACGTCATGTGCATCTATCTCCAAAGGCTTGCCCGCAGACACCTGGGCTAAGCTCCACAATCTGCACCTCGTGCACCACATAGGCTTGCCCGCAGACACCTGGGCGAAGCACCACGCCGTCCTCACAACCAAAGGTAACCAGGTAGTTTCCAGGAGCCACCACAGCTCGCATAACGTGTATCATACGTCGGGTATAATACCTCAAGCCATTACAGCCCATACTCCGAGTAAGGGTCCTCAAGACATCATAGCCTATACACGTTATACCAATAGTAGTCCATAGGATACTATATCCAGAATATATGCATGTGAATAACCACAAGCCATTACAGCCCTCTACACACATATATGGGGTAACTAACCACTGTGCCTCATGGAACAAGTATCTACAAAGCGAAGAGAGCGGGGCCAAAGGGGGTAGTCAGCCATTCGACCTCCCATCAGAATGTTGGGGTAAACACCCCCCCAGGGCTCAAAATTCCCGGGGTGTCAGTTGCCCTTACCGACAGGGTGGAGTAGCGTATAGAAACACAAAGTACAGAATATATAAGTAACTCACATCCACACTATGGGAATTACCTAGTCTTAGATACAACTGCAGCTAACGTCTCTCAGACTCCAGGCTGCTACTTCTAAGACTAGGTATCCTATAAGCACACAAACATTTGAAGAGATTTATTAGATTACTTCGTTCTTCATTTTATCAGTTCCACTGTACATTAATTAATTCTTTAAACATTAATTAAGAATGAAAAATTCCACATTAAACTGAATTGGCATCACATTCAAAAACAACTGCTCCTTTTTAAGATTCACATCACCTTTAAATTCCAGCATCTCCATCCCCGTGGATTTTCACCATTTAATCAAACATTCAATACAGAATTACTTTTCCACATTCCCAAGCATTCTAGAAAAGCATCTTATGCTTCTAAACACAAAGGAGGCTCAACACGGTGAGTAGATATACTACCCGTCGAGTCTTTTCCGCCTATAGAAAGAGCATATACCCATTCTCCCTCGAGAGGCTAAACACGGAAAGCACGTGGCATACCTCGCGCGTCTTCGCCTCCTTTGGAAGAAGGGTAGCATGACCAGCTGCCTTGAGAAGTGGGGAAAAGCAAAGCAGATTAACATTCATGAAAACCACAAGAAACCAGAAACCACATCCATCCCATTCCATCACCCATGGTGTCCTCCCCGACACCCACATGCATAAACTGATGCATCTCGCCACTCTAGGCGTCATCTACTGCCATAACCACAAGACCTCCGTGCCTCCACATATCACAACATCCATCCAGGCTCACATCACAACTCAAGAAGCAGAAAAACAATAATCACAACCATGGGCCCTTGACCCTTTAGCAAACAAGAGGGTAACTCAGAACCCCTTTAGAAATTCCCACATAATGTGTTCTTTAATCCATATTGAATTGGGAGATTTGTTATTCGTAGGTTCCAATCACTGATACCTAATCAGCAAGCTATCACAATTAAATAACCATGCTTACCTCCCTAATTTTATTATCCTCAAATTAGAACATCTACAACAACGGCAATAACCATATTAATTTACATGCCTCTTTATCTTTAGCCAATTAATTAACAATTAATTCCGGCTTTACGTTCATTATCAATTTATATCATGAACGTACAACAAATCAAAGAAAACATAGATATCACTATATCTAGGAAAACATGAGGCAAACTGTTATCACGGTATAAAGCAACAACATGCGATCAACCAATTCTTTTAATCCAGTACAAGTATTTAATTAGGTCAATTTCATTGTGATCCAAAGGGATAAATCATGCTAATTCTACGATTGCACATATACAATTAGAGAATCCATGAATCCCCTACCTCAAACAGTTCCTCACGTTCTTTATCCACACAACAGGTCACAATCCTCCCCTTGCGACAACTGCATCCACCGGAGGATGCTACGGTACGACAATACCAACCAACCCCAAGAAAACCCATTAGAATCTTGGAAATTACATGGTATAATTATGGAAAGGAGGATAGGAGAAGATGAACCCCAAAAGAACGACAATACAACATACCTTATATCGAAGATTGATCGACACAGCTTGGTTGCATCAAAACAAAGCGGAACCAATCCTAGGAGTAAAGATTTATTGTGCAACTCCAACGGAAAGGATTGAAAGGTTCTAGTGCCTCTTAGTTGAGAACAAAGGGTAGAACAAGGGAGAATGATATCTCATCCCTTTTTGAAGATTTAATGGGGCGACGATTTAAGATCCGGTTAATTCTCCATTAAAAACGGATCGCATTAACCCACGTGGTTTGACCAAGTAAAACATTCCAAGCCTTAGGAATAATCAATATAGGATTTATGGCATTTGAAACGTCCTTAAGAGCCCTTAAAATAAGGCTTAAGAAGTATTTCACGTCAAAGGAAACGTCAAAAAGGGGCAAAACTGCAGGAATCTGGAAACACTGTTCACCCACTGTTACTGTACATGAAACCGATCTGTGAAACCAATCTGTGAAACCGATCTATGAAACCGATCTGTGAAACCGATCTATGAAACCGATCTGTCACACAGATCTGTGAAACCGATCTGTGAAACCGATCTGTGAAACCGATCTGTGAAACCGATCTCTCACACCGATCTGTCACACCGATATTTGAAACCGATCTGTGAAACCGATCTGTCACACCGATTTGTGAAACCGATCTGTGAAACCGATCTGTGAAACCGATCTGTCACACCGATCTGTCACACCGATCTGTGAAACCGATCTGTCAGATCGATCTGTGAAACCGATCTGTCACACCGATCTGTGAAACTGATCTATGAAACCGATCTGTCACACCGATCTGTCCCACCGATCTGTGAAACCGATCTATGAAACCGATCTGTCACACCGATCTGTGAAACCGATCTGTGAAACCGATCTGTGAAACTGTTCTGTGAAACCGATCTGTCACACCGATCAGTCACACCGATCTCTGAAACCGATCTGTCAGACCGATCTGTGAAACCGATCTGTCACACCGATCTGTGAAACCGATCTGTCAAACCGATCTGTGAAACCGATCTGTCACACCGATCTGTGAAACCGATCTGTCACACCGATCTGTGAAACCGATATGTCACACCGATCTGTGAAACCGATATGTCAGACCGATCTGTGAAACCGATCTGTCACACCGATCTGTGAAACCGATCTGTCAGACTGATCTGTGAAACTGATCTGTGAGACTGATCTGTCAGACCGATCGGTGAGACCGATCTGTTACTGTTCATAAAACTGGAAACACTGTTCACAGAACTGGAAAATTGGCAAAGTGTTGGGGATAAGTCCCCTTGACCTCCCGGAACACCTCCAACACAAAAATTCACAAAGTAATGGACCGGAGAGGTCCGGTCCATTACATTACATACCTCTCAAAACATTCTCATCCTCGAGAATTAAAAACCAACCCAGGAGAAAAGAGGGGTCTGAACGACCACCCCATAAGATACCTCTCAGGGGAAAACCACTATGAGTTGTTCAAAAGCTGGAACAAAACTACGACATCCGGGAACTGACAACCCATACCCAAACAATTCATTCATAACATCACATCAAAGGTACATAAATAAAACATGAAAGGTCTAACCATAAAGGAAACATCATTACAAAAAAAAGAGTTAAACATTAAAAAACTCTGGGTACTGAGCACGTATCTGTGACTCACGCTCCCAGGTACTCTCCTCCATGCCACCGTGTCGCCACAAGACACGAACTAAGGGGATAGAATGCCCACACAACACCTTCTCATTATGGTCTTGGATCTCCACAGGTCGCTCCTCGAAGGTTCCATCATCATCAATATCGATCTCTCCCCAATCGATAACATGAGATTCATCATGAAGATAACGACGGAGCTATGATACATGGAAAACATCATGTATCTGACTCATATGAGGGGGATGTGCTACTCGATACGCCACAACTCCAACATGAGCTAACACCTCGAAAGGCCCAACAAACCGGGGAGAAAGCTTAATTCCACGACCAAACCTTCGCTTCCCACGACGGGGAGTCACCTTCAGAAACACATGATCCCCAACATTAAAGTCTAAGGGTATCCTTCTTTGATCCGCATATGATTTCTGACGTTCCTGTGCTGTCTTCATCCTCTCACGAATCACCTGAACCATCTCTGTTGTATTCTGCACTAGTTTTGGTCTGAGAATTGCTGACTCTCTGACCCCAGTCCAACACAACAGAGAACAGCATGGCCGGCCATACAAGGCTTCAAACGGCTCCATACCGATGGTAGAGTGAAAACTATTATCGTATGCGAACTCTACCAAGGGTAAGTGCTTCATCCATGAACCTCCAAAATCAAGAACACAAGAGCGCAGCATGTCTTCAAGAGTCTGGATGGTTCACTCTGTCTGACCATCTGTTTGAGGATGAAAAGCAGTTCTAAGGCACAGTTGAGAGACAAAATCATGCTGGAGACCTCTCCACACCCTAGAGGTAAAATGAGGATCTCGATCAGAAATGATCGTCCTAGGTACTCCATGAAGTCTCACCACCTCCTCTAGATACTCTCTCGACAAAACTTCCAATGAGCTCGACTCCTTGATCGCTATAAAGTGGGACGACTTTGTTAAATGATCCACTACCACCCATATAGCATCATGTCCTCCCGGAGTTCGAGGTAAACCTGTAACAAAGTCCATTGAGATGTCCTCCCACTTCCACTGAGGAATCTCTAATTGCTGGAGAAGACCACCAGGAACACGGTGTTCGGCCTTCACCTTCTGGAAGACTAAACATCGAGACACACATTCTGCAACTATACGCTTCAGCCCAAGCCACCAAAACTGACTCCTTAAGGATCGGTACACCTTCGTCACACAAGGATGTACCACCAAGGGTGAACTATGGAACTCTCGGAGAACTGTCTCGTGCATCGCCAAGGGAACAAAAAGCCTGCCATGATACAACACTCGGTGTTGTTCATCCTCCAACCAACCATCAGGGGTCTCCCCACAAACAACTCTGTCTCTCCAAACTTCCACCTCTAGATCACCCAACTGAGACTCGTCCACCTTCTGCATCAGGGATGACTGCACCATCATCTGGAATAGACAACCTCTACCCCCAACTTCTCCCATATTAAGATGTAAAGCTGCTAGCTCTTCCATCACTCTCCAAGAATCACCAGATTCACGCACAGCATCATTACGTGACTTTCGGCTCAGTGCATCAGCAACAACATTTCCCTTCCCAGGTGTATACGATATTTCGAAGTCGTATTCCTGCAAGAACTCTATCCATCGACGCTGCCGTAAGTTCAAGTCCCGCTGAGAGAAAACATACCTCAAACTCTTACGATCGGTGAAAACCACAAAGCGCTCACCAATGAGGTAATGTCTCCACAACATCAGCGAAAACACCACGGCTGCCAACTCAAGATCATGGGTGGCATAGTTGCGTTCATGGGGACGCAACTGCCGAGACACATAAGAAACAACTGACCTCTGCTGCATAAGAACACAGCCTAGCCCCAGATGTGAAGCATCACAGAAAACATCAAACTGGACTCCCTCCACTAGAAGACAAAGGACTGGAGCACTTACCAACTTCTCCTTTAGATATTCGAAAGCTGCTTGACACTGATCATTCCATATGAACGCTTGATCCTTCTTGGTCAAAGCTGTCAGAGGAGTCGCAACTCAGGAGAAATTGGCAACAAATCTCCTATAATAGCCTGCGAGACCAAGGAAACTTCGCACCTCTGACACGGTCTTGGGGGCTCCCCATGACACCACTGCTTCTATCTTCGAAGGATCCACAGCTACTCCCTGTTGGGACACAACATGCCCCAAGAAACGAACTTCTCGAGCCCAAAACTCACACTTGGACAACTTCCCAAACAACTGATGTTGGCGAAGAACTCCCAAAACGGCTCGTAGATGCTCTGCATGCTCTTCTTCAGATGTGGAGTACACAAGGATGTCATCGATGAAAACCACAACAAACTTGTTCAGGAATTCACGGAACAGAGCATTCATCAACCCCATGAAAACAGCTGGAGCATTCGTCACGCCGAATGGCATTACAACAAACTCATAATGCCCACGACGACAATGGAAAGCAGTCTTCGGGATATCCTCATGCTTTACACGCATCTGATGATATCCTGACCGCAAGTCGATCTTTGAGAACCAACTTGCACCCTTCAGTTGATCGAATAGGTCATCAATCCATGGAAGAGGATATCGGTTCTTTATTGTCACTTTGTTTAATCGATGATAATCGACGCACAAACACAAATTGTCGTCAGCCTTTTTCACAAACAAAACCGGTGCACCCCACAGTGACACACTTGGACGAACAAAACCACACTACAACAGACCATCGTGCTGTATACGTAGCTCTCGTAACTCAGAAGGGGCCATCCTATACAGAGACATAGAGATAGGAGACACTCCCGACTATAGCTTGATCCCAAACTCGATCTCTCGTCGAGGGGGTAAGGATACAAACTCTTCTGGAAAGATGTCAGGGTACTCCTCTACGACCCTAGGAAACGACAACTGTTGAACCTTTGAAGAACCCGGCATCATCCCAGCCATCATGAATGATAAGGATGAAACTCGTCTATGACTCATCCGAGGATCTCTCTCACCAAAAAACACCACTTCCTCTCCATCTTTATCAAAGAAAATGACCTTCTTCCTGTAGCAATCCACAATAGCCTGCACCGAATAAAACCAATCCATGCCGAGGATGACATCATATGGTTCTATTCGTAAACATAGGAAATGTCCCTAAGAGCGGTGCTGCCCCAACACTAGCTCACAGTCTCTACATAAATCAAACAAGCTAGCTCGACCTCCAACTCCCGTAGTCAATGCCAAGGGAACTAGAAGCCTCTCTACCTCAAGTCCCAAAGAGTGGGAAAGGGTAGGGGATATAAAGGAGTGTGTCGCTCCTGAATCAATCAAGGCATACAGCAAGGTAGAAAACAAGCAAAGGGTACCTCGGACGATGTCTGGCTCGCCTGGAGCTGGCAACGCTAGAGCATGAAGCTGACCATGACCACCTCAAGAAAAACAAGCGCCTGATCCCTTGGCATAGGCCTGAGAGTTGCTGCCTCCGGAGAAACGAGATGGGAAGGGCTGGGACCTACCCCCAGGTGAACAGAAACTCTTCTGCCCAGCAAACCGGGAACCCCGGACCACAACTCTGCTTCGTGAGGAATCATGACGATTCCCCTCTCGTGACGATCATGTCCTGGCCAAAGTCCTCTCAACAACCTCTGCCCTCGCCAGCACCTCAAGATATGTCTTCAGCATAAATGGGCTGACCTGGCGCTGGATCTCTGGACGCAAAGCCTCCTCGAAATGCCCTGCCCTGGACTCATCATCTGGTAACAGGTCTGAAGCATATCGTAGAAGGTTCCTGAAACGGATTCCAAACTCTCGAACACTGGAGCTCCCCTGTCGAAGGGTGAGAAGCTCCTGGCGACTGGACGCCTTCGCAGTCGAAGAAAGAAACTCGACTCTAAACCTGTCTCGAAACTCCTCCCATGAGATCGATGACTCCTCACGATCCCCGAGGAACAAGAACCACCACTGTCTCGCTGCTCCACGCAACATCTTCGCAACCAAGGACACCCAGTGTTCCTTCCGAGCATGAATCGAACAGAAGCCTATCTCGACCTCCTCTAACCAATCTTCTATTACTTCATCTGAAACGGATCCCTCGTACTTCTGTAGACTCTGGCGCTGAAACTCTTGAAGTTTCTTCCTCCAAGTGTCATCTTCGTCAACCTCTACTCGGCGGTGATCTGATGGAACAGCCTGTTGGGCATCTTCTGTGCAAACCTGACGAGGACGTCGACCTGGAGCTATACCTGTAAAATAACAACTGTTAGAGCTCCTAATCCTGGAATATGGAAGACTGGACATTAATTAATTAATTGATTTGTTTTATTATTTTCAGGTTACCTATCCCAAGGTATACCCATTCAAACACAGGCGCAAAGAATAATGATGCATGATCCTTTCCTAGGTCTCTACCCTGCAACCAGTATCACTTTGTTTAGTAGGCATCGTAAACTTAAAGGTTCGTGCAACAGATCATAGGGGGCCCTGAACGACTATGTCTCTACCGGTCTCCAGTGTTTACCCCACTTTCTAAACATGAATGACACCGTTTCCCTACCATCCCATGCATCCTCACCTGTGCCTAACTCCAAACTCCATCCTATCCCTCAACCAGACCTCTGATACCACTCTGTCACGACCCCCTCCCCACAAAGCGTACCCCTCCTGGGCCGGCAATGTGAAAACGGAGATAATGACCCCCGAGTCCCGCCTCCAGTAGGCCCCGGGTTGGCAACTAGCACCGAGGGTATAATAACATACAAATGGGAGGCATTACCCTCTAAGAGAACACATGCAGAAGAGAGATATAAAATAGACTCCAACCAACTCCAACTCATAACTGAAATATAAAATAAACCCAAGTACATATATGAAATGTCATGCAAAAGTACCACAACTGAAAGGGAAAACTAAAAGTACCCAAAAGAAAGAAAAATGGCAGTGACCACGAGCCCGAACAGCTCCTCCTCCAACCACAAGCTACTAGTAACCCGCTTGATCTCCAAACTGCTCCAAGTGACCTGAAAAACAGTTTATAGATACATATGGTGAGTATAATAGTATACTCAGTAGGATCCTCCCCAAGCCTCTCGTGCAAAAGTAAAGAAAGCATGGTAAAGCCTAGTGAACAACAAGTGAAACTAACTCATCACCTAAACATGTATACTATGCTCCCAACCTCACCATGGATACTCTCAAAAGTAATGCATACAAGAATATAGAATATATTATAGAATATCAACGGTACCCCGCTACTACTTCCCCACTGGTTTGCCGCTTTTCCCCAACGACATACATCCTGTGCATCTCTCTCCAAAGTCTTGCCCACAGACACCTGGGCTAAGCTCCACAATCTGCACCTCGTGCACCACAGAGGCTTGCCCGCAGACACCTGGGAGAAGCACCACGCCATCCTCACAACCAAAGGTAACCAGGTAGTTTCCGGGAGCCACCACAGCTCGTATAATGTGTATCATACGTCGGGTATAATACCTCAATCCATTACAGCCCATACTCCGAGTAAGGGTCCTCAAGCCATCATAGCCTATACATGTTATACCTATAGTAGTCCATAGGATACTATATCCAGAATATATGCATGTGAATAACCACAAGCCATTACAGCCCTCTACACGCATATATGGGGTAACTAACCACTGTGCCTCATGGAACAAGTATCTACCAAGAGAAGAGAGCTGGGCCAAAGGGGGTAGTAAGCCATTCGACCTCCCATCGGAATGTTGGGGAAAACACCCCCCAGGGCTCAAAATCCCCGGGGTGTCAGTTTCCCTTACCGACAGGGTGGAGTAGCGTAAAGAAACACAAAAAGTACAGAATATATAAGTAACTCACATCCACACTGTGGGCATTACCTAGTCTTAGATACAACTATAGCTAACGTCTATCAGACTCCAGGCTGCTACTTCTAAGACTAGGTATCCTATAAGCACACAAACATTTGAAGAGATTTATTAGATTACTCCGTTATTCATTTTATCAGTTCCACTGTACATTAATTAATTCTTTAAACATTAATTAATAATGAACAATTCCACATTAAACTAAATTGGCATCACATTCAAAAACAACTGCTATTTTTTAAGATTCACATCACCTTTAAATTCCAGCATCTCCATCCCCATGGATTTTCACCATTTAATCAAACATTCATTACAGAATTACTTTTCCACATTGCCAAGAATTCTAGAAAAGCATCATATGCTTCTAAACACAAAGGAGGCTCAACACGGTGAGTAGATATACTACCCGTCGAGTCTTTGCCGCCTATAGAAAGAGCATATACCCATTCTCCCTAGAGAGGCTAAACACGGAAAGCACGTGGCATACCCCGCACGTCTTCACCTCCTTCGGATGAAGGGTAGCAAGACCAGCTGCCTTGAGCAGTGGGGAAAAGCAAAGCAGATTAACATTCAAGAAAACCGCAAGCAACCAGCAACCACATCCATCCCATTCCATCACCCATGGTGTCCTCCCCGACACCCACATGCATAAACTGATGCATCTCGCCACTCTAGGCGTCATCTGCTGCCATAACCACAAGGCCTCCATGCCTCCACATATCACAACATCCATCCAGGCTCACATCACAACACAAAGCAGCAGAAAAACAACAATCACAACCATGGGACCTTGACCCTTCAGCAAACAAGAGGGTAACTCAGAACCCCTTTAGAAATTCCCACATAATGTGTTCTTTAATCCATATTGAATTGGGAGATTTTTTATTCGTAGGTTCCAATCACGGATACCTAATCAGCAAGCTATCAAAATTAAATAACCATGCTTACTTCCCTAATTTGATTATCCTCAAATTAGAACAACTACAAAAATGGCAATAACTAGATTAATTTACATGCCTCTTTATCTTTAGCCAATTAATTAACAATTAATTCCGTCTTTATGTTCATTATCAATTTCTATCATGAACGAACAACAAATCAAAGAAAACATAGATATCACTATATATAGGAAAACATGAGGCAAACCGTTATCACGGTATAAAGCAACAACATGCGATCAACCAATTCTTTTAATCTGGTTCAAGTATTTAATTAGGTCAATTTCATTGTGATCTAAAGGGATAAATCATGCTAATTCTACGATTTCACATATACAATTAGAGAAGCCATGAATCCCATACCTCAAACAGTTCCTCATGTTCTTTATCCACACAACAAGTCACGATCCTCCCCTCGCGACAACTGCATCCACCGGAGGATGCTGCGGTACGACAGTACCAACCAACCCCAAGAAAACCCATTAGAATCTTGGAAATTACATGGTATAATTATGGAAAGGAGGATAGGAGAAGATGAACCCCAAAAGAACGACGATACAACATGCCTTATATCGAAGATTGATCGACACAGCTTGGTTGCATCAAAACAAAGCGGAACCAATCCTAGGAGTAAAGATGGATTATGCAACTCCTATGGAAAGGATTGAAAGGTTCTAGTGCCTCTTAGTTGAGAACAATGGATAGAACAAGGGAGAATGATATCTCGTCCCTTTTTGAAGATTTAATGGGGCGATGGTTTAAGATCCGGTTAATTATCCATTAAAAACGGATCGCATTAACCCACGCGGTTTGACCAAGTAAAACATTCCAAGCCTTAGGAATAATTAATATAGGATTTATGGAATTTGAAACGGCCTTAAGAGCCCTTAAAATAAGGCTTAAAAAGTATTTTACGTCAAAGGAAACGTCAAAAGGGGGGAAAATGTAGGAATATGGAAGCACTGTTCACCCACTGTTACAGTACATGAAACCGATATGTGAAACCGATCTGTGAAACCGATCTGTCACACCGATCTGTTACACCGATCTGTGAAACCGCTCTGTCAGACCGATCTGTGAAACCGATCTGTCACACCAATCTGTGAAACCGATCTATCACTCCGATCTGTCACACCGATCTGTCACACCGATCTGTGAAACCGATCTGTGAAACCGATCTGTCACACCGATCTGTGAAACCGATTTGTGAAACCGATCTGTGAAAACGATCTGTGAAACTGATCTGTCACACCGATCTGTCACACCGATCTGTGAAACCGATCTATCCGACCGATCTGTGAAACCGATCTATCACACCGATCTGTGAAACCGATCTGTCAAACCGATCTGTCAAACCAATCTGTCACACCGATCTGTGAAACCGATCTGTCAGACCGATCTGTGAAACCGATCTATCACACCGATCTGTGAAACCGATCTTTCAGACCGATCTATGAAACCGATCTGTCACAGCGATCTGTGAAACCGATATGTCAGACCGATCTATGAAACTGATATATGAGACCGATCGGTGAGACCGATCTGTTACTGTTCATAAAACTGGAAACACTGTTCACAGAACTGGAAAATTGGCAAAGTGTTGTGGATAAGTCCCCTTGACCTCCCGGAACACCTCCAACACCAAAATTCACAAAGTAATGGACCAGAGAGGTCTGGGCCATTACAATTAAAATAATTTTAGTGTTCATAAGCTTGTGAGAATTTTCTATCATTTATTATGATTAATGAAATAGAAATATGATCCTTTAAAAAATCTAATGATGACATAAAATTGGTTTTAAATGTGAAATATCATCAATTACTAATTTATACCCTAAAAATTATACTCATTATTGATCTTGGAACATCATAGAATAATTGACAAAATCTATCATGTCCCAACCCACGATAAATCCTTAAAACATTATGGTGATGTTAATATTGACCACTTAATCCCACCTAAAATAAGAAATGGGTTGGTGAAAGAAACCAAGGTTAAAAAATTAAGTATTATAGGAGGCATTATGGGGTAACCTAAGACAAAAAATAGAAATATTATATCTTTACGGTTAAAACAAAACATATTACACAATAATTCTTGTCGTATAACCATACTGGATTAGTGAAATTAGATTCTAGATACATTATCACCTTATTTCCTGAAATATATTCAATATATCTCTAAAATTAAATCTCAAATAGTTCCCATATTAGATATATAATACTCAAAAATAAATTCAAAACCTAGGGACATGGAAACATTAGAAAATATAAGATAAATTTTTCAGTAAAGGTAAATTTGGAAGATATAAATTGACGATAATATCTAAACATAGGATACTAATAATTATATGATATCATTAATATTTCTTATAATGTTCATACCCAACTATTTATAGATAATAAATCTTGAGTTATGGAACAGATCTTTAGAATTAAAAAAACATGAGTCATACAGGTGAGGAATAAACATTAATAAATAATGAAAAAAATGAGAGAATATGATAAGAATAATTTTTTTATAGGAATTAGGGAATAATCATAATCATATAAAATAATTTCATTATGTAAGGCTCAATTTCAAGAACATAACTACATAGTGGATAAATTCACATAATGGTTTGGGTTAACTACCCAACCTCTTTTCATCCTTGGAATGGGATCACTCACAATATTATTTATGTTTTTTCATGATATATCAATCATTAACCAATTAATTGGGGGTATATATAATACTTTAACCACCATTTATATAATGAAATCCAAACATAAGTGTGTCGTTAGGCCATATAAGCATTAATCATTCCATTATGGTATAACCCACGATGAAATTAGTTACATAGTGATTTTATCATCAAATAATCATAGGGAATATATATTAAGAACACGGTATGTATCATTATATTATACCCCTAGTGAATCATAAAACTAAACAATGTTCTTTGGTGAAGATAAAAATAATATAAAACAACATTCCAACATTTCCTTAAAAACATGAGAAAAATTTCATTTTATTTTGAAAAATATATAAATAAAAATTATCATAATATTTATAAAAATATTTTCTTTTAAAATAAACATAAAAATATCATGGGAAAATTAAAATTAAAGAACAATAAAAATATAAATAAAGTACATTCATGTCGTAAACAGTAAATCAATGATTCCTTTCACACATTTTTTAATAAAGTCATAAAAATATATTTCATGCAAAATTATAATTAATATTTTTATATATATAAAAAAGATAGTGAAATATGATTTAAATTTAAATTAAATAGTCATGATATCATAGAGAAAAACAATATAAAATATTTTTACTGAAAATAGACATGGAATAAAATGTTTATTAGCCAAAGTGAATAGAAACACAACTATTTTTAAAAATATTTTCTCGATCGTTTCAAGTACCAAAGGGAGGATAATGAAAGGAAAACATGAAATGACTGAAAATATACATAGGATAAGAAAATATATTATTGTTAATACATAAATATAAAATAATTCTCTCATGTGATATTCAAGTATAAACAATCCTGATTAAAAATGTAATTTCCACATAAACCCATATCTTCGGTCTTCATTTTTTCTACTTACATTCTAATGTAATATTATAATAAAGATAGATTTATTATTCATAATAACTATGAATGTATTAATACTTATTATTTAATATAAAATTACCTTATAATTTCTAGTTAAAATCTTTAACAATTCATCATTAAAATTGATATTTGGGTGAAAAATATTTCCTTTTCGATGAATGTTTCGGTTTGATGGATCAAGTACATGCAACTTGGTCATGGATTAATCATATAAAATATTTTATTATTATTATTATTATAATATTTTTTCATGATATAAAATTTTCTATCCACTCAAATAATGTGATGATAAGAAATGAATTACAACACATCATACTAATGATAGTCTGTACATATACACAAGTAATTTATTAATTTTCCATTAAATAAAAAAATGAAGGAAAATAATAATACATATCTGATGGATTATAATAATAATATTTTTATAACATTTTTTTAAATCCATCCATATTTATATAAAGATATGGACAACATAAAAATCAAATAACATCCCTTTTTGGATGTGGTACTCAACAAGTACACTCAAATAAAGTAATCGTTTCTCATAAGATGAAAAGGAGATATATAATGGTATTACCATTAATATAAAACAATTTAACTATAATAAGGACCCTTATTTAATAAATTTAACATGTTTATAGAATATCAATACTAGGTTATTAACTAAAGAGACTCATATTAGATTAGTAATGGAAATTAAAATTTCTTTGGGAATCCACCTTTGGATTACACATTAATCCACAAAAGGATGGTCATTATTGAAAGAAATAAGATTTAATATGTTATAATATATGTTTTGATGATATTTGGGAAGGTATTGGAAAATCATTTTGGATCAATGTGTTTGAATAATTGAATAGTGGTTGTTGTCTTTTATAATTGAGGTGGGTAGATCTCATATAAGTACATAAAACATTACAATATAAAAAATTCTAATTCTAGTGAAAGTGGAAAAAGTGAAACAAGGTGTAAATATTGAAAATTATAGGTTTCAAATATTTTCAATAAAAAAATTAAGACAATTTTATGTGATATTAGAAATATTATCTTTTATTTTAACCCTTGTTAACCATATTTATCCTTATGGCAGGTAGTTAATTTTAACAGATTTAATATTCATTATCACAAAAACTAAAAGAGGAATAATTAAAAATTTGATGATTATGATTCCAAAACCGGAAATAATTTTATCAATTTAAATTTCTATAGTTTTGATGAATTAATTAAAAAATAAGCATGAGAAATGCAATGAAACCTATTTTAATGAAAATGCATTTTTATGCATAAAAAATATTACACTCATTCCCTTATTTGTAAAAATCAAAAAACAAATGTAAATTTTTTTTTTGAATATATTATAAACAAATTTAATTAAAAATTTTAAGAAATATTTATTAATTTAATTTATTAAGATAAACACGCATTTCACCCATAAAAGATGTTTTGCTGAAAAAACATATTTTTTTACAATTAAATACTTTTATTTTCATTTCTATCTAACTGATAATCAATAAGTTAATTTTTTAAAAGTTTTTAAAGCAATTTATCAAAATATTAATACTTTGAAATATATTATAATTAAAAAATATAACACAAAAATTCCTATAAACAATATATTTTAAAAGAGTTATTTAGGATCGATAGTATTTCCTAAAAGAATTATAAATTATATTTAGTAATTATATTTCATTTAAATACCATATAATGTTATTTTCATTTTAATTTATGTGATTTTTTCAAATATGTTCAGGGTTTTGTTCTTCAAAATCATTCCGGCATGTTTATTTATTAAAGAGATACATATTCTAAAATTCTATGGTCTTTCAAATTATCCATTTTGAAATAAAAATAGACGTTGAAAAAAAATTTATGAAAATTATATATAAAAAAAAAGAAAATCCAATATAAACCTCATATGAAAAAAATCATAAAAAAATAAAAAACATCGAGAAATAAAACAACTCCAAGTGTATACTCCCATACAAACATAATATGAAATAGAAATAGAATTTAAAACACCTTAAATATTGTTAACCTCCACATATATTGAATTATGAATGATCTTTAAAACCTATAACACTTGGATATAAATCCCAAAAAAATATATAATATTTTTTGGTTGAGTATATGATGTATTTATTAGGTTATTACCGAAGAATTATCATGTGTCAATGTGGATGAAGATTACTAATACCCCAATAAATAAAATAAAAACTCAAGAAAATCTATCACATCCCATGATAAAGACTAACTAGATCTAGTAAATACATAAAAACACTCCAAAAAACATTTAATATAATATTAAAAATTCCACAATCATAAAGAGAATTTAATAAAAGGTCCCTCACAACCCATATACCACAAAATTGGTGACTCTTAGGGAAGAAAACACCCCTAACAGAAAAAATGTCACAAAATTATTATTTTAAAACACTACTATATCCATTTAAGTGAATAAAATATATCAAGAGTTATGAGAGAAATATTCATCCCGAAATATGTCATGGTTAATAAGTTTTAGTAAACTTCCACTATAAAAATATCATCCATCCCACAATTTCAAGGATATTTAATCACATAATAACCAAATTTTACATATAATGGGAATTAATGAATTATAAATATTTTTTTTCAAATTCTATATTAATAACTCATATTTTATTCATCAAAATTTCTTGGACTAAAAAATTATCTTTTCCACCTTGAAACACTACATCAAAATACTCTCTTAAAAATATCACAACAAATCAATAATATAAGAATACCACATATAATCACCATCATTAAAATTATATAATTTTAAATAATTTATTATTCACCATTTAAATTGATCCAATATAAGAAAGTTAAAGATAATAAAAATTATAATAAATCCAATTATTATAATCCTAGAAGGATCAAGAGGTTACAGGTAATAAACATAATACACACACCCCTTGGCTCATAAGTACACCCCCTCCAAGCAGTAACCCATTCTTTTGAAATCCAACAATAATAATAAAAATAATAATACTAATAGTAATAATAATTGTAAAAATATTAATTTTAATGATATAATATCCTAAAAATTGTATTTATGTGTATAATTATATGAAACAACACACACAGTAATCCCAATTGGGCTGGGACACCAAACCACCTAAAGGGCTATCCCACCCTCAATTAGACCACCCATCCATCCACCAAAATAGGACCTGGATGGATTTTAATAAGGCATGGAGGCATTACATACATGGCTAATATACATTACAACTGATCCCACTAGAATTAATGATTTTACATAACATTCAAAGTGTTTTTCTATAATATAACCACATAATACCACTATCCCACCTGTATATAAAAATAAAAATAATAATAATAATAATTGAAACAATAAAAATAACAACAACAACAACAACAAAATAATTATAGTGATTATAGTAAATATAATCATTTCTGATCTTGGAGATGAGTCATAGAGTCCCATCCCCATAATAATTGTTAATAAAACTAGTTAATGTTGCAATAAAGGTTAAATAATATGAGTTCACGTATCACTACTCACATTCTAAAATTATAAAGTCATAAAAGTATCACATAGAGGAAAATACCCAGAATAAGTATGACCAACCATAAAAAACTTTGATATCATTTCTACTGAAATATTCCATTATATTTTAATATCATAAGTCATGATCTAAAAGTGACTCATTAGATTCAAATTTTCTCCCTAATCAATAATGATAATACAAGGCATAGAGAGATATACGAGGCTGATGAACTAATAAAATTAATAATAATAAAAAATTTGAGAAGTGTATTGAAAACTAGAGACATTACTAAATATAGAAATAATGAAGGAAAAAATTGGTATCACGTGCTATATTATATTAATAAAGTACAAAAATTCCTATAAGAGATTGAATGGAAAATAATAAACATGATCCTCCACTATATTATTCAAGAGATATTTAACTATCATGTTTCCTCCCTTGTATATTGGAAAATTCTAAACCACCTCCCTTTCATATATTTGAAATAATATATCCAATCATTGTATATTTTCTATGGAATAAAAGGAGTGAAAAAATTTAAAATAATTGATGAAAATAATTTTGTTACATTATATATAGATATAATTCAAAAAAATATATATATTTTAAAACATGAATTGAAAAAAATAGCTCAGATATATGCAATAATTTTTTACTGAAAGTGGGTGAATAAACCATTGAAAAATACATGAAAATTCATTAAAATTCTATCATAACCCACTAGTCTAAGATCTCCCTCAAAAACTCTACTAATGTTGAATTTTCAATAATTGTTCCATAGAGAAATTTTTTAATATTTGATATACTTATTGTATTCTCTAGAATCTCACAAATTCCATGAGTTTCAAAAATAATCAAATATATCATGGCATTCCTCATTAATATTGAAAGAGTCTTTACTTCCAATTAAACATAATTAATGAGAGAGTCAAGAATGAACATAGAAATAGTGGCCAGTGCATTGAATCTAATTTTATTTGAAGAAGCTCATATAGATTGTATACATGTAGGAATAATTTCGTTTTAAAAAATAGAAACATGAGCACTAAGTTACATATATGAAATTGAAGACATCATATGATGTAGTCCATTTAAATTTTGGAATTAGTGAATAAACCCTCTAAAAATACATCTAAATGTAATTAACAAAAGAAAATTTTAATAATAAATGATATGTGACATAATAAACATTTTGGTAGGATGAGCATGAAGAGGTAACCTATAGACCAATTCATAGAATCTCTCATTTTGGGTTTGTCTATTATGTTAGAGTTTCAAAATATGGATAATTTATACATGTTATATGAATGGTCACTACGATTATGTCAAATATCTAGAAGTAATATTAACCATACAAAGGAAGGTAAGGGTACGCACTGGGGGTGGGAATATCCAAAGCAATTACAAAGGGCCATGAGTTACTAATAAGGGAGGGGGGATAACAAATAATAATACCCTTTATCAATAGTTACTTTAATAGTTCTTTTTACAAGGAATGATAAAGATAAACCTTTATCATCGATTACATAATCATTGCTTCTATAGCGCTTATAAAGTCTTTTTAATAGCATTGTTATAGGCCCAATTTTTGTTTGTGTATGTATACCAGAAAACATAACATTACCAAGATAGAGTTTATTACCCTTTATAATTCTTTGAAAAATACTATCTCTAGGAAGTTTTTCATATTCATTTAGGCATTGATGAAATTTTTATATTAAATCAGAAACATGGGCATCATTATAAATTTTGGAGTTATTCTTTACAATTTTGAAAAGGTCTAATTATAAAAAAAATAATTTCATTACTATAGTATTATTATTCATATCTAGAATATATTATTTCCAAATAAAAAAACAATGATGTGTTAATGGGGTTGACTAGAGAAAAAATTATTATTTAAGAGTGTTTTTTAACTTTATAATAATATAGAGTTTTTAATATATTTGAAGCAATACTTTATAAATATATTGACATTAAATTTCCCAAAATGAGGGATTCATAAGGTATTTTATGGGAATAAATCCACATTTAACATTGAGAAATATGTGGATTTCATTCTTCCTATAAATACAGAATCCTTTTCAAAAACTAATTTCGGAATATGATTTTATTAAAGACTACTATATTGTGAATAGAAATATCGTTAATTTTATTTCAAGATCTACCATCTCATTATCATGAAAAAGGGTGATCATCAATATATAAAATATTGTTGGGTGCCTGTGAATTTCCAGAATCATTAATGGGTGGTAACAATCCTAAATCAAATTCCTTCATAAAATATTTACAAAGATAATATTCTACCATTCCAACGATATGAGATGTGTAGGGATACACTTACCAAAACCCTATTATGATTTTAATGTATCATTGAGGGGAACCATTCACCATAATTAAAATCCAAGTGATTTTTAGAAGTGAATCACTAATTTAGATGAATATATTAGGGAAACAATATATGTTAAAGATATACATAATAAAATCTAATCTAATAGTTTTAAAATCGATAAAAATATATATTTTTTCCCAAGAATACATTTCCTGGTTTATTATATATGATATTGACACATTCTAATGTATTATAGTAAAATTAATGAATATTACTCTTGGGGATGTAACAAAATTATCTATATACAACAATTTATTTGGATGATTATAATTCTTTATGAAATATTTTTTTTATTATTTTATGAAACTTTATTACACTAATAATTATAATAAAATCATAAATGTAAATGGAATTTTGATGCTTAGGGATATGATTATGTTATTAAGAGTTAACACCCACTGAGAGAAATTCAATAGGGGAAAAACACTGAATAATATGTTAAATTTCTTATAATATTATCTCTCAATAATAGAATAAGAATATTTATGAATCCATACATTCTATCTAATGATTCTAGTTTCAACGAGAAGAGATCTTGTTTGACCTCCACTATAGTTAGTACGATAGTTATAAAATCATTAAACTTATCAATCACACTAATGTCAATGAAATAAATAGATCTCATTATATAATCTTAGTGTTTATCTTATTATATAATTAAGGGGAATAGTTGAAAAATTCCTTATCAATATCATTGTCACTACACATTTAATTTCCTTTTTTTCAATTGGAAGAAATAAAAATATTATTTTTCATCTCATGGTCAAGTTTGTGAAAAAATATTGAATTTTTATCACTATCCTTTAATTATCAATGATTATATTTTTCCTCAAGTACCATATCATTTAATATAAGATGTTCACCAAGTTTTTATTTCATAAATTTTTTTCTTAAGTAGGACAATCATGATGATGTATAATATTTTTAATGGTGTGGTGACTCTTGTTCCATTTTATTACTTCCTTCATCATGCCTAATAACTTTTTTACTCCATGACATAAGGGATTTCATAATCATTTTGAGGTTTAATTTCCTAATTTTATAAGAATTTATTTGACCTTGTTTTTTTCATTATAATGAAATTATTTGTCTACAATCATTTATAGATAACAAACAATTATTAAACATTATGGAAATTGGGGAGAATATACTTATTATACAATGAAATGAAACCATGAATGGAATATTTTATTTTTGAAATATTAAAATTTCCTTACATAATATACTTATAAAATTATTGTAAAATAGTATGGTGAAAAATACCTAGTCAATTCTACCAGTACTTTTCCCATAAATATTATATCTTACACAAGTTAATTAGGAACCCAAGACACAGATCATAGTAAAATAGCAAAGGATAATACATCAATGAAACTCTTTATATGAATCATTCACATAGGATCAGATAATATTTAAAATGGTTTAATGTAAAATTAACGACCCCATTTTGAATTATAATACACTTCATAATTATCTAAATCAAGAGAAACATACTCTAATATGGAATCTATTTATATATAGGATATTTTGAAAAATTATCTTAATCCCAAATATTAAAAAAAACCCCATTTTTATATATGTTAGTGTCCTGTTTAGATAATAGATAAATATAGAATTTCATTTATCAGTATCCAGATGGACTCAATTATAGATAATGTAATAATTTAAGAAAAATAACCATTACCCAAATTATCATAGATTAAGAGTTTAAAAAATTCAGAAGTTACATTATACTTATAAATTTCATTCATATTCATATTATTATCAAAAAGAACATCTTTCATTCCTATAGAGGTCACTTGATTTTCCATCTGCTAAAAATTAAAAAAAATATTTATTTTTAAGAAAAACTATGACTTGTAACGGGTTTGAGTGAATTTTCAACTAGTATTACTCTACCTATTCCCTTCTCACGATATTCTATCCTAACATTATTTTCTGATAACCAGTCATTTTGTAAATAAATATTACATACTATTAGATTAATATTCAATACATATCATTATGATAACTCTATAACCATAATATTTTAGTATCCTTAGAAAATTTTATATATAAAAAAATGTTAAAAAAGGAATATATCATTTATCACTAAGTTCTTCATAACTAGAACCATTATTATACATATTTTACCTAAAAAAATTCTTCATATATTGGGGGAGAGATAGAATAATAATGTGTGAACTCAGATGCTCAGTAAAGGCAAACAATGGAAATATCCTTAAATGATAATTTTTTTTAATAAAATGAGCTTAATGTAATAGTAATATGAGAATAAAATTTAAAAAACATATATAACATTTCAAAGATCATAGTCATTAGCCACTTAATAAATCCTGGTTGTTGATAACACATGAATCATAAATAAATCTAAGAACATAATCCATGAGAGAAAAACATTATCATAATATCTTTTCATAATAGAGTTAAATAAAGTGTGGAATAATAATAATCATTGAAATATTATGTCAAGGATATGGACCAAGATATTCATCACATGTTAGGCATGTGATAACAACCCATGTACCTACATTGGGCTTGAGATAACTTCTCATATACCCTTTTTGTTATAATGATAACCTAATCTGTACCCTTAAAGATCGTAAAAAATTAATATTTACCTAATTAATTTGAGATATATAATGAAACCACATGTCACATAACCATAATGAATTCATATGTATGCCCAAAGATCTGGGAAATATTTACCATTTCATTATAGTTTACCACATTGAAAAAGAAAATTTGTTCTTTCAATATTCCATCATCATAATTTGTAACTATACATAGAAAGAATATTCATGGTATTGATGGATCATATTCTTATTGAATCATAAGATCCAATAAATGATGATATCATAGATGAAAAATTCTTTTAATATATCGTGGGGAAATTTCTTGAGAAAAACACAGTTTTCATTTGAAAACCGCTAATTTAAAATCCCAAAGTACAAAAAATTTTGAAAAATATTCTATGATAAAAAACATGGAAACATATATTCTATGATTCAATGTATATAGTACTAATTATTATGAGATATTTTTGTGTTCAGTATACATTGAAACAAAGATTCAGTTTAGACCATTGTTAAAAAGAACATTATTCAAAATATGAAAAGAAGATTTATTTTATAAATTATTTCTACATATAAAAATTGGGGTATAAATGAAATTAATTAATAATTGTGTAAAATTAAAAATATTGTTTAATAAATTTTAAATAAAATATGGAAATTGAGAAAAAAATATTCTCTACTATACAGAATAATAAAGTCAGTTTCCTTTAAAAATATTCTTTCATAATTTTAATTACTCATAAAGAGTAAAATGTATGGAAAACATATAATATTTATAAATAACTATATTATAATAAAATAAGTAGTATGTATATAACATATAATTTTATCATAAAAAATTTATTCATAAAAAATCTCAGTAAAAATGAGATTGTAATGTGAAACCCATATAACTATGGTGACTTTTTAGATGAAAGTTCCCTGAAAGAAAAAATATAAAATAAATATTTAAATACCATGATTATAAGTAAATTAATGATAAAATGTATCTATTATTCTTTATTTACAAATAATAAATTAATATTGGGGTATGACACCTAATATACATAAAGAAAACTATATTGAGATGAAGAACACTTACCTCAAGTTTGATTTTCTTCACAAGAACTCTAACATCTTGTATGATAAATTTAAATTATTATAATTTTAAAACAAAACAATATTTATATTTATAAAATCATTAGTCATATAATTAAATAATCTTGTCACCCATTCATTGACAATTCTATATTAAAATAAATTTTCTGATTGATAACTTTTTTATTTTTTCATATATTTTTGGATTCACCTTTTTTGGTTCTTAAATCATGATCATGGTTCCATCATATGTGTAATTTTAATAATGATTTAAATATAATATATATTAATTATATAAATTATTAATACCTTCCATAAAAATTATAGATAGATAAATGAATTAAAATGTTCATGGTGACATTTGTCTGTACGTATGCATGAACACCGTTTTCATTTTCGAAGTAATAGAAGCAATGAAATATTAATAATATTTGATAATTATTCAATAACAATTATTTAAAAAATATAACATATATTTATTACATCTTTATTTATATCCATCAATTTTTAATAGAGACAAAATGAATCATATTTCAATATGGAGGCGGTTGTCTACGTGTATACATTAGAGGTTTTTTTCATTTACCAATTAATTTAAAGGAGTTGGGAAATGGTTAAGAAATAATCATAATAACATATCATTATATTTATTATTCTAGAGTAATAATATTATTATAGATAAAATATTTTTATAATATATATATGGGAAAAAATATTGAATGTGCTCAATTAAGATTTATACATCTTTTTTGACAGTCCTCCATGGGGTTATAAATTAAGCCTAGTGAGATTGTCCTTAGGACAAGAATAATTGATCTAATATGAATTGATAGTATATAATAAGGTATTGGGGAAGGTATTAGATGGTATATATGGAGAATAATTCTTAACTAATGGAGAATAGGAGGTCCCCTTTTATAAGTGATTGCGAGAACACACATGTAATTACATAAAATATTTAAATAATATAAAGTCATTTTCTTGTGAAATTGACTCATAATGGAAAATAATTAATTTTATTTGATAATATAAGGTCTAAATATATTTTAAAAAATATTTAGATATCTCTATAAGGAATTATTACCCATATTTAATTGTTTAAACCCACGGTAAACCTTTTTTAAACTTATCCAATGTAACTTTTTTTATAGTTTTTAATCTTTATTGGTACTAGAAATGAAAGTGGACTCATTAAAAAATTTATAAAATTTGATTCCAAAACAGGATTCTATTGTAATAGTTTCTATTTCAATAAGTTTTAAAAAATAACAATTAAATAATCATGAAAAATTCCCAAAAACCCCATTTCTAGAGAATTGAATTTTTATCATAAAACTAAAGATACCACTATTAAATACCTTGTAAAACATTTAGTGGAATATTTAAATATATCACTAAATATTTAATATTTTCATTTTATAAAAACATTAATAAATAAATATATAAATAATTTTTTATTATAAATTCATACTTCACACTTAAAATGAGTTTTATTAAAAATAACTTTGTTTACCTTCAGATGACTCTATATGCATTCCTATGATTTAGATAAAATGTTTATGGATTGTTATTAATTTATTCATATAAATTATGAATATATTTTTTTGAAACCAATTTTCAATAGGGATCAAAATAACTTTTTAATGATATCATATAGAAAAAGAAATTTCATTGAAAAATATTTCATTTAATTATTAATTTATTCTTCTGAAATATAGAGCTTATAAATAATTTTTTATCAACTTTAATCATTATAAATATATTCTAAAATTGGAATAATCCTATTTATACCCTTTAATACAATGGTTTGACTATAAAGGTTTATAATATCACTTTATAACTAGAATTAGTGTTCCATGTAGATCAAGATGTTAAATACCTCATGTTTATTTAAAAGGATATATATATATATAATATTTGGGTGTTAAATTCTACACCCATAAAAATAAATTTCCCAAAAAATTCCATCACATATATATAATCAATTGACTCTATCTACGTTTCACTATATCATTGGGTTCCCATGTAGCTTCCTTGCTTTTTTTGATTCCTCTCGAGAACATTAACCAGGTGAATAGTTAATTCCATAACACATCATATATAATATCAAACATTTCAATTGTTTTTTATTTATAGGAATAACCATTCACTAGGTGTAAAACCTATGATATTTTTACATGGGAATGCTTAGGTATGTACTTTTTCAAAAGAGACACATGGAACATATCCTGATGTTCTGAGAGGTTTGGTAGAAGCTCTAATCGATAAGCCACAGTCCCCAATAAATCATTAATATTGAATGGACCAACATAAAAGGTTATAAAAATTCCCTTATTTATGAATCTAACAACCTTATTACATGGATAAATTCATAGGATCACATTCTAACCATATTTTAATTCCATATCTCACCGAATATTGTGACAATAACTCTTTTTATTTACTCTAAATTTCATTAATGTGATACTGTATATCATTAACATTCTCTATCATTTTATGAACAAGATCAGGATAGAATATATTTCCTTATATAAATTTATACTAGTATGTGTGAGTTCTACACTTCTTTAACTATAGTGTTTTATAATGATCCATCTAAATTATCTCATGAAAACTATTTTTATTAGAGAATTCAATAAAAATAATACGTTTATAACAACCATATTTGAAATATAAAGAATACGATATTGAAATATCCTCTAATGATTTTATGTTTCTCTATGACCAACAATATATATATATATATGTATTATTGGCATTTCTGAATCATAACTAAATATCTAGATCTTGTTGAATTCATCTCCAGAACATAAAAGTAAACTGAGAAATATTTATCAGACACAATAGAATGTGGTTCCCCACACAACCATACAACATAAAAAATTTATATCCTAGAAAGATGACCTAGAGAGAAATATTATGTCATAGAAATAAAATTTTCTATGTTATTAAGGTTATAAACTATTAACCAATATCATTTTGTTCAATATAAGTTTTCGGGAGTCCAATGATGAAATTCATGGTGTTTTCTTATAATTTTTATACAAATAGTGGTAGTGGTTATAACATCCCCATAGATTTCCACCGCTCTTCTATAACATCTTTGCATACCTAACCCCTACATAGGTACTCTGTGATATATCTCTTTATATTATCTAAACAAAAATACCATTTCTTATCTCAAAACATATTTTACTTCCACAATGAAAAGTGATTGATGAGATATGATCTTATTTCAATAGATACTTAATCATGATTATTATTTATGGGACACATAATTAGTTCTTAAACCTTATCATTAAATAATAATTAAAGATGAATCATAATATATTTCTCACCTTCTTTTCCCAGATCTACACCTTACTTCTATACCTATTTAATACTTATAAAGAAATATAGTTAAAAATGCATTTTAGATAGATAATATGTGTCCCAATACAAAATGATTTCAAGGACTATACTTTGTCAATTCATAAATATTAGATCGTCTGTGAAATTAATCTTATATAATCTAGCCCGACCATCTTGACTTAATACATCAATCATCTTGTTCACAATCCATTGGTTGTCATGCATTAAGAAGAGATAATCATCAATCAAATTCAATGATCTTCTCTGGTTCATATTAAAATATGTTGGTGAGAATATATTCTTTAAAATATTTGTAAAATAATTTATATTATTCATTTATCCATAAATATAATACTTATATTTCAATAATTTAACTACTGCCACTGCTAACTTAAAATACTGATTTAGTAAAATTTTCCCTTGTTCCTTCAATTGGTGTGGGTAATAAACTATCTGCATATTATTCTTTATAATAACACATAATAGTCACTAATTTTCTACAAAAATATAAATCAAAAAACATTCAAAACTAAAAGTTAGTGTGTGCACAGGTTTACTAAAAAACCATTTATTTAGTTCCTTGATTTTTTTAATAAAATCCATCCATTTAAAGGGACGTGACTCCCTTAAATATTAACATGGTGAATTGATTAGATATCATTGAAAACTTATTCACTATGATTCAATAATTTCTATCCAATCCAAGAAAACAGTTCTTCTCTTTCATACATGTTCGTATGAGACAATGTTAAATAACTTATATATACATATATTATTTCATTGATATACCATCTAATGAAATTATATGAGAAAAAAACAAACCATTCTTGATCCAAAATTCTAACTTGGTAAATTATATATATAGATTCTTCTTCATTAGGGTCTTCATTGTAACCCTCAATTGATCTTTATGATCTTCTGTTCTCTTATAATATATAAGAATATAATATATAGTGACAAACACAAGTAGATAATGGTAATATCTAATGACTATATAAATAAAATATATTAACATAGAAAGAGAATTAGTATGAGAAAATTGGATCACTAAAAATTCATAGTGATTATACCCCATACAGAAGGCTCTCTTGGGTATGTATTCACTTTTAACCAGAAATTGAAAATATCATGATCAAATATTGATCTTCCAAATAAATTTATCTCATTATAATTCATAAAAAAAATCAATATAGGGTAGAGCTTACTTATTATTAATTGTGTTAATTTTATGTTCCCAAAAATGAATATAATATCACTTTAAAATGTCTTTATACTTAACAAAAAATAGGTTAACCCCCAATGATATATACATGGAAAAATTATCCACCCAGTAATAATCTTCCAGAGATTCTATGTCAACCCCTAAAATTAAATAGAGGCCAGTATATATTGAATCATTGAAATAGGTGTATCACAAGGTATATATTTTATTGAAAACTCGACTTCAAGATTTAGGGGAATTATAATGACCTGTGTATTTATTGAGTAATACATTTTCATTTATATTAATATTTTTTAATGAGATATAAATTTAATTTTAATAATGACACATTGTTTGATAGCATACTCAACATGAAATAATTGGTTTTGATGAAATAATATGTGGCACATAACTTGGAATTATACTGAAAAATAATAAAACAATAATATTATTATTTTAAATAGTAGTTAACACATAGAAATTATATTGGATAGAATTAATAGAACTAACTAAATTATGATTGAACATGTTTGTTAAATGTTTTTACATTTATCCTATAAATTTTGGTGACTTAAAATAATATTGAATCCGATTTTAATCTTGAAATTCTCTAATATTTTTAAAAATTTTGTTTTACATCCTTTTGATGGGGAACACATTTAAATCTATTTTTTGACACCTTTATATGTTTGATTTGAAAAATTAACATTCTTATTTAGAAATGGAAAATAAAAATTTTATTTTGTTGACATTTTGGTAATTGTCTTTTTGAGTTCATTTTTTAATTCATAGTGAAAAATATATCATTTTATTTCAAAAAAATCCTTTAAATAAAATTTATTAATACAGTTAAAGTAAAAATTAAATTGTGTTTAAAGATTAATTGGATTATTTTTTTATATTTTAATCTAATTTGGGTCCTTAGATGTAATTTCGCATAAATATTTGACAGAAATGCATGTCAATATTTTGGTAGTTTTTACTTCATAAAAACACTCTTTTTAGTATTGAGAACAGAAATTAATTTTAAATCAATTTCCACATCTTCTGGGTTTTGAATTTTGAAAAACATCAATTAATATTTGTAAAAATGATTCCAAATTGTATAAATTGGTAACTTTTATACATAGAAATTATGAATATTAACTTCAAAAAATATTTAATTTATCATGGTTAAAAGGTAAATCTGGTAAGTAAGGGAAAAAATAATATTATAATAATATTAAGTTCCCATAACACATGTCTTATCCATATTGTATGAGATATTTCCGACCATGATTATCCTTTGGTCAATTCTAGGACCCCATGGAGCCACTTGTGTGTAAAAATGATATTTAATGATATTTAATTTAATGTTAAGGAAAATGTAACAACAAAATTTATCTTTTTGTAAAACAATATTTATATGAGGTTATATTAGTTATCATTTTTACTCTAAATAGTAATTAGAAATTAAAAACAATTTCCTATATCATGTAATTTTATTTATAAATTTTGGACATCATATAAATAAATATATGTATGACACAATGATGAGGTAGTGATTACCTTATTAATGAATGATTTAAATAAACGAGATTATAAATGTTAATATAAATTTATTTTGAAACCTTTTATTCCATCCATGAATTCTATAGAAATTATGACCTTTTATATTAGAATAAATGAGTTTTTTTATATAATAATGTTTTTATAGAGTTTTAAAATGTCATGACATTAATAGTATAAGAATTGACATAAATTAGTTTTTAAAACAAATACAAATTTATTAAATGATATAGTAGTCCTAAAATTCTAGAGTTCGGCCAAATGACTTATATAATGTTTACAATGTCATTAATTAAATACATGAGGTTATATTTTCATTTTATTGAAACTATATTGACCATATATTATGAATATATAGGAAGACATAGTAAGAGTTATATTAGTTAACTAAGGGTTAATGCTAAATGAAAAGGTTAAATTTGTATCCAGAAATTGTCTAAATCCTATTGGTTGAGATGGTTTTGAATAATCCTCATCATATCATTGAATTAAATGTGTTTTTGACCTTTTTAAATCAACATTATGTTTATAAAAAAATAATCATTCCAGACATTCCTAAAGTTCCCCTCCTCCCTTTTATAAAAGGACACCACCTATAACCCTTACTCGCACCTCTAAATCCCTATTGAATCGTCCATACTCTTCCCAAATAATCTCCCAACAAGACTATATTCCTCTTATAAGCCTTAAATTTTAATACAGGAATTTAAGGAAAGACTTTTAGCTTAAATCAAAAGGATTTTTCCAATTTGAGGATGTTTCTCCTCTCAAGTTCCATTCCATTGTTTCCCTTCTCTCCTCTCTATGAACTTATTATTATTCATTTAAATAAAAAAAACATTATCGTAATTATATTTCGTTGTTTTTTGAGATGGATTTGAACTACAATTACACACACCTCTGTCTAATAGGTAAGGAACATAGTGTTTCTATGGACGGTGAACTATTGTCTCATGAAAGGATGATTGTTCAATCTTCTCTTACCACCTATTATTGTGGGAATCATACATAAAATATAATTATATATATGATATATATGATATTTTGTCTGACTCTATACTTATTTAATTTTCATTTCGAACATACCATTATTCTTTTCAAACAGAATAAATAACATAATTTCAGTTGAGGAAGTGCGGACTACCACCCTCTCAAAGTGATATTACTCGTTCATGCCATACATGGTACGTATAAAGGAGGAAATTAGTGAAATTATGTAACATATATAAAATATGATATTATAATGTAATTATAATATACCTATGTATCATTATGTTTTCAGTCCATTAAATATGAAATAGAATTGAAAGTAACGTTAATGCGAACATACAACTTATCATTTCCATGAAGGGTGCATTTCATGTCTTATCTCCAATTGTTATAGAATATTATAAATATATATATAATGGATATATATGATATATATATGAATATAATTTTGAATATACTGGAATTTTTATCACATGGACAAACTGTAATTATAACAAGATCATTTTCGACTCAAGTACCCAATATCGAAAGAATGACCGATATTAACTTAACTATTTTGTAATTTTTATAACACATTAATAAGAGATATAAAAGGAATAATAAACATGAATAAATTCATGAAGAAAGTAGATATTAAATTAAGTTCATTATTCAGTAAATTAATGAATGAACGAGTCATGTTGGACATGAGGTTAGGGACTTCGTCTCAATCTCTTTTCATTGAAGAATATTTTGATTTATACAGGGAATTATTTTACATAGTGTATAAACCACATTGACATTTAATAACACTAAAATGGATTGTTTTTTCAACTAATCATTTTTCTAAATGAAAAAATGATCATTTTTAACCTATACGACCATAATGACCTCTTTGTCGCCGTAATCTTTATGTAGCTTCCTCTATAAGATTTAATGTTTTTCAAATGAAAAGAAATCCTTTATTCCTTTTTTGGTTGTTACCATATTAAAAGAGGTTTTTGAAATCTATTTTTAATTCAATATCATGAAATTTTTTCTTGTGATAGTGAATGAAATGTTATTAGTGACATTTTTATATTTGCAATATTTTGAGTGTTATGATTATATAATGGTACTTGGACATTTGACGAGTGGTTACATGATTAACCATATAACGGGTGGTTATGTGATAACCCATGGATGGGTGGTTATGTTATAAACACTAATGAACTATGTATGGAATTTTTCAATTTGGATATTCCATTTAGTGACATGTTTGGAATTCGACATTATGGTTATTTTATTTGTGTATTTTTATGTCCTAGGATACCTTTATATGCTATACGTTGTTTCCTATGGGCATTATGGTAATATTTCCGTTACAAAAAGGGTATGTAATGAGATTATATTCGGTGAAGTTTTTTTTCTACTTCTTATAAGAGAAAAGTATTACTTTGTGAAAAACTATTCACGGTTTACATTTTTTTTAAAAAACTAACATTTTTCTTTCATTATGTATCTCTTGCTGAGATTTTTATGCTCATCCCAAGTATTGAAATGGTTTTAAAACGAAATAATGTTAAATAGGGTCACATATGAGATCATGTAAAATTCATGTTGTCTAAAACATATAAGTATATTTTTTTTTGAATTTTAGTTTTCATAAAGAATTAGATAATGAGTAAAAGTGTCAACCAGTAATATTGAAGTTATTATGTATAAGTTGTGACCTAATTCACTAAATCTATAAACCTAATATGATCTTAGATTTTAACTATAAAATTAATTTAAGATTATGTAATTTTAAAGGCTAGGGCCTTATATTAGGTATCACATATCAGTTTAGGCAACTTTAGAAGTTAGGGTGTTATTTAAGAATAAGTTACAAAATCAAAATGGATAGAATATTAGAATGAGTCATGGTTATTTTATTTAAATTGAATGATTTTATGAGAACATGAATAAGTATATCTTAGTGTTTACCCTACTTACTAATTATTAGATGTTGATTTTACTGATATAATCAAACTGAACCTTTTGGTTTTAGTAAATGGATGGATTTAGCAGGAACCAAAGAAAAAATGGAGGTAAAGGAAACTATGCTGGATTTTTTAATGAGAAACCGAATGAGATATGAGATGCAATGAGAAATCTTGTGTTTATTCATAACCAAAAATCTGGATTCATGATTTACCACTTGAAGCTTGGTGATTTTTATAAGGCATTGTGTATGTGAGAAAAAAATCCTTATTGATGTTCAGGTAATAATAATAAAGGTATGTTTATTCAAAAACCAATGTGTCAAGGATGTGGAAAGAAAAACATAGCAAATTCTTAAAAGGGATGAGAATATTCTATAGATGTTTTAATGATGGTCATAAGCCAAAAACCTACCATGTTAAAAGGAATTTTCTAGTTAACTCTAGGAAATGGAATAATGTTATATCTGAGGGATCAATTGAATATTTTAAATGTGTTATGCTTGGTTATTATACAAATAGATGACCTACGAAGAAGGTTCGTGATTGGGATAAGAAAGAACAGACAAAAATATGTTTACCAATACCTAATTCCAGTCCATTTGTGGAAAAATAAATTGACAATGACCAATGAAAGGTATCGATTATTTCATAGATGATATTTTGACATTATTGAATCTTAGGATTTGATTCATGATTTTATTTATAGAAAAGAAGAATTACAAAATAAGTTTTAAAAGAATGGTTAATGGATCATGAATAATGTTTTATGAGTAAAAAAGTGTACATATATGGGATTAAAGAGTTATGGTAGATTTTAGGATGATGAAATGCTGAAAATTATTAAGGCTTTTTTGATGATAGGATTACATCAGAAGACTTTTTCTCATATGAGTAACCATGATGTTTGATATGAAAAAATGTTATTCAAGAAATAATTGTCTTTTGTTTTATGGACATATTGGATAACCATAGGGGTTCATATGATCTATTGCATTGAGGTGATTAAGGGTTATTACATTTTGGGATGCAAAATTAATGGTATTAGATAACCTTTGAGGATAAAATAGGTTATGGTTAGTTTTTGAAGAAATTATCTTATTTTTTAGAATGATAAAATAATTATATGGTTTTATATAAAGTAAAACTCATAAGATAGGTGGAAACCATTCATGTCATGAATGGCCATACGAATCCAACCCATAACCGAAGGGCATTAAGGGCGCATCGCCTACAATTATACTATGTGAAGTCCCTCATTAGTATGAATAATTGTTTTAGTTAATTTTTTTAGGGATCATGAATATGTTGATTTTTGGAAAATATGTTTTATCAAATAGATATTCATAGTATAGGAAAATGATTTGGTGATTCTGGGATAAAGGTTGTTTTTGGAATATTTTCTCTCTTTTGGGGAACACTATATGCTTAAGGAAATAGAATACTATATGATTTAACTTGTGACGTAATGGTTTATGTTATTTTTGAAGGCATATGTATATTTGCGTTATTTATGGAAATGATTTACCTAACATAGATAATATGTCATTAGGTGAAGTACACATCAATATGAGACTTTATGAGTAGTTGGTTTTATTTGGACATAAATGATATGATTTACTAATGAAGTCTGTGATTAAATTCATCTGAGTTTTAGGTTAAAAATTTAGTTTGGATTATATTTAATAATTTTAATAAAAATTGAATATTTAATGGTATTTGTTGAAATTTTGAAACTTTTTGTTGAATTTTTGGAGATTAAGAGTATCATTTATTTTTATAAAAGATTTTCTTTTTTGGGGATTATATGATCTTGTAGTAATAATTCTACATTTTTTTAATGTCTAAAGACAGGGAATATATGGTTTATATTTTTTTGATCATGTTATTCCCTTGAAATGTATTCTATAACTTTAGGTGTGACCCAGTCATCTAGATTACTAATCATTTAGAGAAAAGACTAGTTTTTATAAAAACTTATTAATGAATGAAAATCTGCTTGAAAAGTAAGTAAATTTCCATATGTTTTTAGTCAATCTCAAAAATAAATTCCTTAAAATTATGAAAAGGAACTTCAAAAAAATTTGTTCACTTTTCTTAATGGTGAATCAAAGACAACTTTACCCATCACATGTTTGTCGTTTTCCGGTGGTAAACATTCCCCTGATCACGTTTTCTAGCACTCTCCATCAGAACATGACACTTAGTTTCTCTTCTGTATCCATGTTTTTCTACATGGAATATTAGAATGTGTTATCTTGGGTGACCTTTGTACTTATCTTAATTTAATTTAATGTTATATCATTATTGACTCTTTTTTTGATGTTGGACACTATGTTTTCAAGCCCAATTTTAAAATTGCGAGTACACAATTTCTAAAAGGGGAAGTTTGTAATGACCCAGGTATTTATAGAATAATAAATTTTGATTTATATTAAAACATATTATTAAGATATTAATTTTATAATAATGAAGACACGTTTTCTGATAGCATACTCAACCTGCAACAATAGGTTTCATTGAAATCATTTGTTGCACACAACGTTGAGTAATACTGAAAAAAAATACAATAATATTATTATTATTTTAAATTTTAGTTAACACCTAGCCTTTATATTGGATGGAATTAATAGAACTAACTACATTATAATTATACATTTTTGATAAAATTTTTTACATCATCCAAAAAATTTTATAGGTATAAAATAATAATGAATCCTATTTTAAGCATGAAATGCTCTAAAAATTTTAAAAGTTCATTTTACCTCATTCTGATGGAGAACACTTTTTAAATATAGTTTTTGAAACCTTAATATGTTTTATTTAAAAATATAAAATTCTTCTTCAGAAGTGGAATATAAAAATTTACCTTGGATGTAATTTTGGTATTTTTCAGCTAAAGTATATTTTTTAATGAATCGTGAAAATACTGCATTTTAATTCATATCATCTTTTAAATATAATTCATATATATATTTATATTATACATATAATTGGTTTTAAAGTGTAATTGGATTTTATATTTATCATTTATTCCAATTTTATTCATTGTATTTAATTTCTCAATGAAATTGGATATAAACACACGTCAATCTTTTGGTAGTTTCTACATCATAAAATCACGCCTTTTGGTTTTGCAATGGGAATTAATATTAAATTAATTTCTGAAACTTATGTTTTTTGAATTTTGAAAAATTGAATCCATATTTGGATTCAGGGGGTCCAAATTGTGTAAATAAATAACTTTTATTTTAATACTGTAAAGACTCGTAAATTTCAAGGAATTATTTTTTTAAATTCATTTGGATTTTATGAGTGCGCAGTTTCTGACGGCTCCTGATTCTGAGGCCCGGTGTGCCCGGAATAAATATTCGAAATTTATCTCAGGTACATTCAGTGAACGAATGAGCAGGTTTTTCTAACTTTTGAACTGGTTCTCGGAATCGAAATACGAGGGTACCGACGAAACCGCAGCGCCGGTAATTGCTTAAGAAGACCTTTACTAGAGTTGTGGTTGCTTGTGACGAGTTGTAGAAAAATTTGTTGATTAAATGAATAGTAAATTAAAATTGTGCTACAATTTTATTTCTTTTCAAAGTGGTTTAATCATAGGAGTGGATTTTGGGGTGGGACCCGCTAGATACGAACCACCCATGGGTGCTTAAAGGTGTGGTGGGGCCCACACGAGCCCAACCCATCACATTCCCTAACTCCCCTAAACCCCTCATAAGTTATGTAACTCTCCCACATTAATTCATGCCAACTAAACACCTAATTAATTAGACAACAAAAGTTTAATTAATTAGGTGAGTTGTTTTTGAATTATGTAATTTTAAATACATGCCATGCATTAATAATATAAGGTCGGACTTATTTTATTTGGGGTTTGGCTCATTGTGTTGCGATTGGGAGGATAAATTACTCCATCTACTTCATTGAAGAACGCGAAGAATGCCGACACCAACCTCATCTTCCTTTATCTCGACGTTGACGAAGCGACGCTGTCATCCCGCAACAACGTCAATGGAAGAACACAAGCATTTCCTTCCTTCGTCACGTGATCAACCTTTTTGATTTGAGGTAGGGGTTAAATTCATTATTGGTGAATTAATATTGTGCTTTGAATTAACGTTGATGTATCTCATTTATTTTTTCCAACTATTACCAACGTAACAGGAGGAAATCAGACCGCACAAACATTGCCGATTCTCCTCCCCATCTTTAGTTAATTAATAATGGCGTTTGAGGCGAAGACGGAGTGGTGCCATTGCACTGCGCAGAAAAGATGAAGAACGCTGCTGGAGCGGCCCGCGGTGGTGGAGCGCGGTGCCATCACGCCCTTCCGGAGAGGCCGAATGAGGTCGTGGAAAAGAGCAGGTCGCGGCGCCGTCGCGCCGCACCGGACAGACGGAAGTCACAACCTTATGCCGTGGCGCTTCGGCAGGAGGAGGCTAGCCTCGGCCGGCCACAAGCACACCAGGAGGCGGGACATGCGGGGGGTCCCGCGGTAGCTCACTGGCCGACCATTACATCCGGCCATTTTCAGGAAGACCGGGGGTTACAACCCCCATCCAGCAGGCAAGGGCGGACCCCATCGAGAGGGGTCCATCTTTTTAAAACATAGCCCCCCCCCCACCTTCACGTCCTGCTCGGCCACGGGCTGAGCCGCGCCTGTACTGGGCTAGACCGCCTATGTCGGGCCGGGCCGCGCCCAACTGGGCCGGACCCGGACCTGGGTCGGGTCAACCTGGTTCGGGCCAACCCAGGGGGTATTGGGCCGGGTCAGACGGGGCCCAAACCCCCTACTTTCAGATAGATTTGTTCTAAAGCCCATATATTGGGCTACTGACCTCCGATCGATGAACCGTTAGTTGTGTTGGTATCCTTGGATCGAGAAGGTCGTTTAGGTATATTACACTCAAGGTTTTGAATAAATTTGGGTACGACCGGGTTGTTTTGAACACGAATCCAACCTGGCCCTTGGAGCGGAAATAGTTATAACTCGAGCTCCGGACAGTCGATTGACGTGCCGTCAAGTTGGATGGATTCCTATTAGTGAGAAGGTTCTTTTGGGTTACTCTGTTCGAGGTTTGGATGCAGCATAATTACAGAAGGTTTGGTTTTAGCTTAAAAACCAACTGAGCCCCTAGGACGAAAAATCCAATAACTCTTAGATCGGGCGTCTGATTGATGCGTCGTCTGTCGTGTTGAGTTCCTATTGATGAGACAGAACTTTAAGATATATCAACTTCGGACCTGGTGATAGTTGATGTATCGACCCCTTGGCTCGTGGAGTGGACCCTCCCGGAATCGAGCATGCTGTGTGTGGGAACCCAAGAGCTGGCTGCTACTACGACGACGATGATGACTATACTTGGATCCTACGTGGGTTCGGCAGCAAGGAAGACTTTACATGGATCCTACGGGGGTTCGACAGAAAGGATGAATGTACTTAGATCCTCCGTGGGTTCGTTAGCGATGACCACTGTACTTGGATCCTACGTGGGTTCGGCAGCGATGACTTCTATACTTGGATCCTACGTGGGTTCAGCAGGGGAGATGATTCCGAGGCTACATCTATCATCTCCACCCCCTTCATGAGTAGTATACCTATGTGAGATGAGTCATGAATTTTAATCATTATTTTTGATATGATTGACTTGATTTCCTATGTGGATTCGGTTGTGCATTCCTGTGTGGATTGGGTTGTACCTTCCTGTGTGGTCTTGGTTGAACTTGGGCTCGTGAGTTGGAGCAGAACTGGAATTTATGACTTAGGTATATGTATGAGCATATACCTAAGTAGAGTTTGTTGATACTTCATGATTGTATCTTTCATTTGTGGTTTATTCTTCGTGGATTCTGGGTGTCCTTTGGGAGTCTCGGGGTCCCTACTGAGTATCATATACTCATCGCTGCACGAGCCATGCCCGCACAACGTGGTGTAGAATGCAGACAACGGACAGTGCTGAGCGAGGTGGAGGCTCGTATAGCGGGATGGTACCTGGAGGAGGATCACTAGATGGGATGTACATGGAGCGGACGACTGGACTCGAGGAGCTGAGGAGACTATCTGTACCCACCCTTCAGGTTGGATTTTCAGAGGAAGGCTCGGTGTTGTTGCTATACTTTTCTACTATTGTACTTTCTTTTCAGTTGTACATTACATTCAGTTGGGTTTGTATTCTACCCCATTTACTTTCCAGCACTTGTTTTTGTACTCAGTTTTCTTAATGTTTACTTTTGTTTGTGTACACTATGGTGTTTGTTTACTTTATAAAGTCAATTCCTTCCCTTCTATCGGGATTTACGCCTTTGGTGCTAGTTGCCAGCCCCTGTCCTATGGAAGGTGGGCTTGGGGTAGTCACGGCATGGGCCCCGAGGACGGGTCGTCAGAAATTTGTATCAATGGAGTCGAATATACCGCAGAACTCAGGACTCTGATAATTTATTCTATGTGAAGCAATAGTGTTTAAGGTATTGAGTGTGGTTATCAATTCAGGGAGTGTAGTGTTGGTGCTGCGACCGACGTATCCATAAACCATGACCTTGAATTCTGATTTCTGACTCAGTGCACAGAACCATTGATTGCTTGTGTGTTTCAATGTTTTATTTGTTATTACATTGTGTTAGCTTACCAGGTATACTGTATTAACTGGGGCCACCTGTTTCTTTTCAAAATGGCCCCACGATGGAAACTAGATAGGGTTCCGAGTTTTGTGTGAGACGGCAGCCCACTGAGTGATGAGGCCTCGGAGTAGGGTACCATTACAGCGGAGGCACCAGCGGTACCTCTACCTATCGAGCCACCGATGCCACCAGCCCCAACAGTTGAGGGTGCATGTCACCTAAGTGCACTGCATGAGTTTTATCATCAGAGATCGCCCAGGTTTCGCAGGGAGGCAGACCATCAGGGAGCCGAGGATTGGCTGGAGGCAGTCGTTCGAGTCTTCAGGTTGGTAGGGACACCAGCAGACCTCATGGTGATCCTTGCGGAAAGACTCCTGCACGTGGAAGCAAGTATATAGTAGAGCTTGATTCTCCTAGTGCACGATGATGCATCTTTTATTTGGATAGATTTTGAGAGCCTCTTCCACTCGGGGTTTGTACCTGCCGCCCTTGGTGCGGTGCACATTCAGGAGTTACTACAGCTGTGGCTGGGTAGCATGTCAGTCTCCCAGTACTCGGCGAGATTTACCGATATCTCGCGCTACTCCACGGACATGATCTGGGACCCATTCATATGGGCCCGGACCTTCGAGTAGAGACTGAAGCATGAGATCAGGGAATCGATGATCTCCCTTAGCATTCCGACACAGGTAGGAGTACTGGAGCGAGCCCTTCTTGTGGAGAGCTTCCTTACTGAACCTACACCAGCAGCGAGGCCTACCGTAGGGCGACACGTAGTGGAGTCTTCTACAGCTGGAAGTAGACATACGTCATAGAGGTCTAAGCGGACCAGACCATCAGGTGGGCGACCTCAGGATACTGGCTCGGAGGTGGGAGGCACACGCAGCAGATCCTGTCATATGAGAGGCAGACAATGCTATGCATGCGGCGAGTAGGGCCACATGGCTCGCGACTACCCAACCCTCCATGAAGAATAGCAGAAGACAGTTGAGGGACCACCAAGACAGAGGTAGACGTTCGACTGTGGTGGTCCGTAGGGAACAGGAGGATGAGGTAGAGGACCTGGCCGAGTAGCAGGTGGTGGAGGACGCTTCAGGGCTCTGCCACCACCACCACCAGGAGGTCCACCCCAACCACATGGAGTTGGCGGAAGAGGCTGGCTCAATATAAGGCAGTGGAGGCCTACGACCACGGCGCACCTGAGATGACTCGAGGTACTATATGTGTCTACTCTATCCTTGCTGCAGTTCTTATAGACACGAGAGAAAGTCATTCTTTCATTTCCGCTACCATTGTTCAGAGCTCGGAGATTCCGACGGAGTCGTTGGCTCGATCCTTACCACTTGAAACTCCTACGGGAGAAGACTCGACGATTACTCACTAGTTCTGGTAGTGTGAGATTACACTAGGAGGTGAGAGCTTCAGCTAGGATCTTCTCATAGTAGCGTCGAGGCCTTATAATGTCATCTTGGTCATGGATTGGTTATCTACAGTCCATGCTTAGATTGACTGTATTTGGTGCAAGGTGCGGTGTGTTTGCACCGATAGGAGCAGGTTCACCTTCATCGGTGAGAAAGGAGCCTTTGTAGCGCATGATGGACTCACACAGAGGAGACGACATCCGATTACTCATCAGTTGGCTAGTCTCATCCTAAGAGAAGTTGACATGTAGAGTCTGATTTTTCCTATTGTGGTGGATCAATATAGGGATGGTTTTCCTGAAGACGTTCCAGGACTACCTCATCACAGAGAGGTAGACATCTATATTGACCTGTACTCAGGGATAGCCTCGATATCTACTCCAGCATATCGGATGGCTCCCGCTGTGCTTCGAGAGCTACGAGTACAACTGGAGGACTTGTAGGGAAAGTGATTCATCCGACCCAATGTTTCACACTGGGCTTCCCCAATTTTGTTCGCCAAGATGGATGATGGGAGCTTGTGACTGTGAGTCGACTACCATCGTCGAAACCAGGTGACCGGGAAGAACAAGTATCCACTTCCGAGAATTGATGACCACTTTGATCAGCTCAAGGGAGCAAAATGGTTCTCGAAGATAGACCTCAATTCAGGCTATCATTAGCTTAGAGTTCGAGACAAGGATGTGTAGAAGATAGCCTTCAGGTGTCGGTATGGCCACTATGAGTTCTTTGTTATGCCTTTCGGCATAACCAATGCTCCAACACTGTTCATGAGTCACATGAACCAGATTTTTTAGCCTTACCGCATTCGATTTGTTGTAGTCATCATCGACTACATATTGATTTAATCGTCTACTGAGGGGGAGCACACCTACCACTTGGGGGTTGTACTGGATACACTTTGAGAGCACCAACCTTATTGTAAACTCTCGAAGTCCCAGTCTTGGATTCAAGAGGTCCACTTCTTGGGGAACGTCATCTCTGAGGAAGGAGTTTCGGTGGATCCTGTGATGATCGTGGAAAAGCTTTCATGGGAGCCACCCAGGATCGTGAAGGAGTTGTAGAGTTTTCTATGTCTGGTTGGGTACTATCAGAGATTTGTACCAGAATTTACCAAAGTTGCAGCACCACTTTCAGCTTTGATGAAGAAGGGGAAACACTTCGTGTGGTTAGATAGATGTCAGCAGAGCCTACCATAGCTAAGACATAGATTGACCAGTGCACCCATCTTGAGGATACCAGATGAGGGTGTGGGGTATGTAGTTAATTGTGATGCATTATGGACAGGACTCAGGTGTGTCCTGATACAGGAGTGAGCAATGATCGCCTATGGATCACGACAGTTGATGAAAAATTATAAGAACTGCACTACCCATGACCTGGAGTTAGCAGTAGTTGTCTTAGGTCTGAAGATGTGGTGGAACAATCTGATGGGAGAGAGCTTTACAGTCTACTCTGACCACCAGAGACTCAAGTCCATCTTCTCGTAGAAGGACCTGAACCTGAGACATCAGCAAGGGCTCGAGTTACTCCAGTACTATGACTTTGAGATTGTCTATACTCTTGGAAAGGGTAACGTAGTAGCTGATGCACTCAGCAGGAGGACAAGCATTCAACTACTTGGAGAGGAAACAGAGCAGTTAGCCGTATTACATATATACTTCGTGGATAGAGATGGGGAAGCCTTTCTAACATCACTCACAGTCACATCTCCACTTATTTAGCGGGTCATAGAGGCATAACATGGAGACGTTGACTGTGAGACGCGGCGTGCACAGATTTCCACAGGACAGGCACCTGCTGGATTTTCTGTAGGAGGAGAGCACTTTATCCTTTTCAGAGGACATACCATGGTACCAGCTGCATTACAAGAGGAGGTTCTGAGAGAGTTTCACACTTCCCCTTTATTCGTACATCTAAGAGTTGCGAATATGTACCAGGATCTCAGAAGACAACACTAGTGGCTAGGTATGTGGAAGGCTATGGCAGAGTTCGTTTCTCGATGTCTCACCTGTCAACAGGTGAAGACGGAGCACCATGTACCAGTAGGGTTGGAATATCCCTTGGAGGTTCCAGAGTGGAAGTGGGATGAGATATCCATTAATTTTATGACTGGGCTTCCACGTACTTTGAGAGGTCACGACTCCATTTGGATGATTGTCGACCGACTCACCAAGTCGTCCCACTTTCTACCTATCATGGAGCAGGTCTCAGCGGAGATCATGGGACGCTTCTATGTTCAGGAGATCATACGGCTTCATGGTGTTCTAACATCTATCAACTCCAATCGAGATGGTCAATTTACTTCCCAGCTTTGGAAGGGGTTGCAGGAGGCGTTTGGGACGCAGCTACACCTAAGCACCACCTTTTACCCTCACACGGATGGTTAGAGGGAGAGGACCATTCAGACTCTCGAGGACATGCTCTGTGCATGTGTCCTCGACTTTTCTCGCAGTTGGGAGGATCACCTACCCTTCGTGGAGTTTGCGTACAACAAAAGATACCACTATACCATCGGGATGGCACCATATGAGGAATTGTACGACCGACCTTGAAGATCACATATGTGTTGTACAGATCCTAGGGAGTCAACAATAGTAGGACCAGAGATGGTCCAGGCCATGACGGAGAAGGTTCAGGTCATCCAGGAGCAGATGAAGACAGCTCAGAGCCGAAAGATGTCTTAAGCTGAAAGGAGGCGGAGACCACTAGAGTTTGAGGATGGAGACCGCGTTTTCTTATGGGTATCACCTTGACGTGGATTGCGGAGATTTGGTTGGGGCGACAAGTTATCTCCACACTTCATTGGACCAATCCAGGTTCTATGCAGGATAGGCGAGGTGGCTTATCGCAAGGCTCTTCCACCTCAGTTGCACCGGGTGCATGATTTCTTCCACGTATCTCAACTGAGGAGATACGAGCACGTCCCGACGCATATCATCGACCATGGAGAGCTGGACATCGATGACCGGGCGACTTTTGCGGAGGTCCCGGTGGAGTTAGAGGATCGACAAGAGAGGGTCCTACGTGGATGGTCGATTCCTCTAGTGCGCATCATGTGGCAGCATGGGATCCTCCAGGAGAGCACATGAGAGTGGGAGGCTCAGATGCGTGCTCAGTACCCTAATTTGTTTCCCTTGTTTGTGATATATCTTAACGGGGACGTAAATCCCTGAGGTGAGGGTAATTTAAAGACCCATAAATTTCAAGGATGTATTTTTTCGTAAAATCCATGGGATTTTAAGAGTATGCAGTTTCTGACGGCACCTGATTCCGAGGCCCGGTGTGCCCAGAATCAATTTAAGAAGTTTAGCTCGGGTACGTTCAGGGAACGAATGAGCGGGTGTTTCTAACTTTTGAAATGGTGCTTGGAATCAAAATCTGAGGGCACCAATGAAACTGAAGCACAGGTAATTGCTTAAGAAGATCTTTACTAGAGTTATGTTTGCTTGGGAGGAGATGTAGAAAAATGTGTGGATTAAATGAAGAGTAAAATAAAATTATGATACAATTTTTTTTTATTTCAAAGTGGTTCAATCCTAGGAGTGGAAGGGGGTGTGGGACCCGCTAGATACTTATCACCCTTGAGTGGTTAAAGGTGTGGTGGGGCCCACACGAACCGAACCCCTCACATTACCTAACTCCTCTAAACCCCTCATAAGTTATGTTACTATCCCACATTAATTCATGCCAACTAAATACCTAATTAATTAGAAAACTTATGTTTAATTAATTAAGTGAGTTGTTTTTGAATTTTGTAATTTTAAATGCATGCCATGGTTTAATAAAATAAGGGTGGACTTATTTTATTTTGGGGTTGCCTCGTTTTGTTGGTATTGGGAGGAGAAATAACTTCATCTTCTTCGTTGAAGATTGCGATGAACGCCGACACCAACCTCAGTTTCCTTTTTCTCGACGTTGACGAAGCAATGTCGTCATCTCGTGGCAACATCAACGAAACAAAAAATTCTTTTCCTTCATTCGTCAAGCGATCAAAATTCCTGATATGAGGTAGGGGTTAAATTCATTTTTGATGAATTAAAATTGTTCTTTGAATTAACATTGACGTATCTCATTTAATTTTGCAAATTGTTACCAACATAATGGAAGGAAATCGAACCGAAAAAGCACAACCAATTTTCCTCCCCATCTCTTGTTAATTAACAATGATGTTTGAGGAGAAGACTGCACAGTGTTGTTGCACCATGCGGAAATTATGAAGACCACGACCAGAGTGGGCCGCGGCGGTGGAGCGTGGCACCATCGCGCCATACTGGAGAGGCTGAAGGAGGCCGCAGCCAAGAGAGGGTCGCATCGCCATTGCGCCGTACCGGACGCACGGAAGCCGCAGCCTTAGGCCGCTGTGGTTCGACAGGAGGCGGCTAGGCTCAGAAGGCCGCCGGCACACCAGGATGTGGGACCCACGGGGGGTCCTGCGGCACCTCACCGGCCGACCATTACGGCTGACCATTTTCGAGAAGACCGGGTGTTACAAACCCCCGGCCAGCAGGCATGGGTGAGCCCACAATGGGGGGGGGGATCCGTTTCAAAACAAGGGGGGCCACGCCCCCCCCCCCCCCCCCCCCGTGTCCCGCTCGGCTATGAGTTGAGCCGCACCGGCGCTGGGCCGGGCCGCGTTGGCTAGGCCAGGGAAGATCGGCTAGGACATGAGATTTTAGGGAAACAGTGTCGGTTAATCTTGGCGTGTGACATAGGCCAGGGAAGATCGGCTAGGACATGAGATTTTAGATCCCCCTGTGATCCAATGCAAGGAATTTGAGCATACCGAATGACCAAGTAAGAGTACATTGATTTCAGGGTAGAGACCCTAGGAATGGTACATGCATCATCATGATTTGTGTTTTACTTGATTTAGGTGTTCTGGGAAATAAATCAAATTAAAATGATAAAATTAAACCTTGAAAAAATTTCCTTGAAACTTGGGTTTAGGTGTTCTTTGTTTACCGTACAACTCTGGCACATGGACGTCAACAGAGAGGCAGAGGAGTAGGATGTGGACAGTTTCACACAATAGAAGAGGAAACCCTAGGAAGGTCAGATATCGAGAGAGATGTTTTCGGTATTACGTAAATGCACTCGGTTATGTTTTGTTCAAATACCGGATCATCACACTCATTTTTTGAACCTCATTCTCTCCCATGCTTTGGGCCTGGACCTTGTTTTTCATGAGTCTATAATGCTAAGTTGTTTCCCTCTTTCCTTTAAATGTGTGTAAAGAGTCCTAGCATGTGGGAGAGGAGGACGTGATTCCTAATTGATAAGAATTAATGTGGATGCGATTAAACCCGTGAAGGCGAGTCAGTGCCGCCTAAAGCGAATAATATCTCGACATGGGAGAAGGAATTCCTCAAGCCATGTGTTAAGGCAATTTATTGTTGTTTTGTATGGGGTTGGGGGTAGTGTAAGTTCGTAAAATCCTAACATATGGATGTCGGAAGTCCTAATTCCTAATCGAGACACATTAATGTTGATGCGATTAAAAATGTGCAGGCGAATCAATGCCGAATAAAGAGGATAATATCTCAATATGGGAGAAGGAATTCCTAACACAAATAACTAGGGTTGCCTGTTTTTTTCTGTTACGACGAGAGCCATGAGAGGTATCTTTCAGAGTGGTTGTTTGGATCCATTCTTTCTTCTGGGATGGTTTTTAATTCTCAAGGATGAGAATGTTTTGAGAGGTATCTGATGTAATGGCCCGGAACCCTCCGGTCCATTCCTTTGTTGAAATCGATATGGTCAACACAATGCACGTTATAATGATAATTTTTTTAATACTGATGATAACATAAAAATATGTTAAATAATAATGATGATGACATAAATTGTGTGATTAATTAAACTAAAAAGAAAATAATCATGATAAAATGATTTAATGGGTGTTATTATCAGTAATGATGTGAAGTGGGAAGGTGTGTGACCCATTTGACTTTGATAAATGAAACATTCGGTTTATTATTAATTTATTAATTGTTTAAATTAAATTTGAATAATAATAATGGGTTTTGTGTTATTAATATTATTCATAATATTAATAATAATGTGAATTTAATGAAATGATTCATGGTATTTATTGAAAACAAATAAATGACGATGCCATGTGGAAGCATAGTGGTGCGTTAATAAAATTAAAGGTGAGTTCGTTATTATTATAATGTTAAATAATGAAAATAATGGAGGTGTAAAAATATGTTGGGTTTATTAAATTGAATGGATTTAATTTAATAAAAGTGGTTTCAAATTAATTAGTGTGAAATAAATATATATAGAATTAAATAATTAAACTGACGAATGTTATGTGACATTGACGTGGCATGGTCAGATTCAGATATCCAACAGGGTGGTTTAACATGGTCAATGAGATAAGCATAAATATTATCATTATTAAAAAAATAATGGTGATGAGTTAAAAAAATAAGTTGATGAATTGTTAATATTATTGAAAAAAATAACAATGATGGCATAAAACAATGTGCGAGAGGTTAATGAAATTAAATGTATTTAAAATGGGTTGAATATGTTAGTTATATATATTTTTATTTTTCATTTAATTCAATTAAATGAAATGGTTTTGAGTAACATGGAATGGTTTTAGTTTAATATGATAATAATTATGGTAATCTAATTTAATGGGATTAAATTAGAACATTAATGATGGGTGTTATTAATATTAATTTTATTAATAATGGCATTGAAGTGAGATTGGAGAGAGATTACAAAGTGATGGAATAATAATGAAAATAATAATAATAACCATAAAATAATAGAATAAATGGAGTCAAAGCAATAGAGGAACCAATTTTTTTGGGGCTTGATGGAACGTGGAGAAGAAAGGAGATTGGAGAGAGAAACAAAAAAAGTATAAGAGAAATAAAATTAAAAGACAAAAAAATGAAAAAGGAGGAATTTGTGTTTAATTATAGCGCACAAGAAGACTCTAAATCATGATTGATTTTGTATTTATGAAAAATAAATAAATAATTGATTAGTAATAATAATAAAATATTGTTATTATTAATTTTGATGATAAAACAACTATTTTCCCATAACTTCTTCGTGCGACCTCAGATTCACGAACCATCATCGGCAGTGCGACCTTGACTAAGAGATGGAAATTATGAGTCCAATATTGGATGTCATTTTTGGGTTTTTGGATCAGTTACCCAAAATGCTAGTGAATTAATAGATTTAATATTATTATTAAATCTTCAACACGTCATAACTCCCGCGTGCGACGTCCAATTGGATTCTCGTCATTGGCGATGTGATCCATTCATTAATATGATCAATTCAATTATAATGTTGGATATTAAATTATGGTTCGTGTCCTGAGTCAATAAAATCCTCTTATTAATTGAAGTTATTATTATCATTAAATGAATGGAAACCACGTGACGTGTCGTGTTTTGACCAGTCAAACAGTGTAATAGTCGTAAGGTCACATCGTGTATTCATTAATACACGCTACGTACCATTTTAACTTTTCATTTCCTATATAAGAGAGGATACATGTTATTTATAGACCACTCTTCTTCTCCGCACAACGACGCTCTCGGATGACCTCAAAGACTTCCTCCTAACATCTTCATCCGGACTCCGATCGTCGATCCGTAAGTGACTCCAAGATCGTGTCAGTGAGGAGAACATTATACACTCTGTTCCGTTCCCTCTTCTTCGACTTCCCCTATGTAGTTTCCAACCGAGGAGACTGCTGATAATTGACGGGAACGACGGTCTTTGATGAACAGGTATGGTAAACCTCTGTTCTTGTATTCTCTTTCTAATCATACTTCTCCCGTTTTATTTCCATGCTATGACATGTGATCTCCGTGTTGATGTAGTTTTGTGTGTTGTTGATTCAGTGGTGCCGCGACATCTATGGTGGGTGCAGTCATTCTAGGTGAAGCCTTGTGATCTTATATGTCATGTTCATAGAAGGACATCGGAACCTGTTGAGGTAGGGATCTTACCTTCATCTCTCAAAATTGTGCATCATGCAGGGTGGGTGTCCTCTTGTTTACGTGAAACACATTTGAACCAGTTTAATAAAGATACAAACTGGTTTATATTACTGGGATATGATGTTTGTGACTGCAGTTACATTATTTATATCTTATGATATTATGTTGTGAATTGAATGTGCTTCTGCCTACTGAAAATCATGGTTGTTGAGGGACTTTTCTTACACAATTAAATGTTGCCCTCTCCTTTTGGATTTTCTTATGGATGAAAATATTATTGAATGTGGAAATTGGATAATCATGTAAAGTTGGATGGTTAAATACTCGGAGCCCCTGTGTGATCACCCTGGTTCAACAAAACGGAATAATGAACATGTTGGTGTTGGGTTGGTTTTTGTTATGGGATGTGTGAAGTGGTAATTTTTGGGTTTTTGTGTGATATGATGTTTGGAAGTGGGGCTGTAATGATGGTTGGTGAATATTATTAATGTGGTTTGTAGTGGATTATATATGTGGGAAAAGTAATGGAAATGTTTAATGTGGAAAAATGAATTTATATGTGGAACTTGGGAATAAATGAACTGTGTGGTTTTGTGATAGAAATGAATTAAAGATGGATATGATAATCATATTTCTAGGGAGTTGGTATGCGATTGCTTGTGTTTTCCCTAACTTTTGTTGTGGATGGTAGGGATATGTTTTATTAACACTTGATTTGGTTTTGTTGTTTATAGTTGCCCAATAGTTAAAGGAATTGACAAATAAAGATGTTGTACATGAAAACATAAATGGGGTTGGGGTTGTTTGTTGTATGCATGATTCGACATAGCAGTTCCAAGGCATGTGCTCAGTTTCTCTATTTAGAAGCCATAGGTTGGGCTGTGTGTTTGGTATACTTATATATATCTATATCTTTGTGTTTTGTCGCACCCCACCCAAGTTGAGAACTTAGTGTCGAACACCCCCATTTCATGGGGGAGGTTATTTTTTCTAACACTCTTATTAGTGACTGGTTATTAGCTCCTTTCTGCTCCCATTACCAGATGGCCCAAGTATCATCGGGCAGGCTGTGATGGCCTGAACTCCATTATTATCCTAAGAACCTTTGGGCGGTGTTGTGTGGTGGTTATGGACCAGGTGTGTGCGGGCGGGTGGTTTTTCAAGTTTCTTCAGGATGGGCCCAGTTGTCTTCGGGCGTGGCAGTGGATCTTCTAGACCATGTGTTTTCGGGCGTGACAATGGTTGTTCTGGCCTATAATATTATTCATCATTCTCATATATAGATTTAAGAAAAAATTCAACACCCTGGGGAAGTACCACAGTAGATGATGTAGTAGATGAGTGGTTAACACACCCTACAATCCAACATGAATCTCAATATAAAATCATGGTGGGAACTTGTTTATGGGTCACAATAGAAGGTATTGTAATATTATTATAAAAGTTGAAATATTTGTCTTATTTGAGTATTTAGTCCATTGGTTTGGTCTTACGAGAAGAAGGGCCTTTGGGACACCATATTCCTTCAGTTCACAAGGACCTCGAGCCCCTATTCCACATTAAACCCATGGACCATGGGATTATTGTCATATAGCTTCTATTAAATGATGCAGTCAGGACATAACACATTGTAGAGGTCCCTGAAATACGAATTAAAGACACATCATCCCCCATATAATAGATAACCTGATTGGGAATGAGGAGAAGGTATTGAAATTTCAATCATTATCATGATCCATTTATCTCTACATGGGGAAACTCTATTAGATCAACTATGTGAGTTTGGTATCTATGAACCATCAATGTAGAGGCTATTTGGGAGGGGTTGTTTCAATAAATTATATCATTAATCAACGAGGTAATGAATTCTACTAGTGAATCTTGTTCTATGTGTCATGTAAGGATTACCTCATAACATAGTTAAAAAGGGATTATGCAATAAATAAATAAATAAATCTTAGTCCATCATGCCATTCCATCTGGAAAATTCCTATACACCATAGCTTGTGATTATCCCTTTAGAAATATATTTCAAATTGATAATGAAAAATAGATTCACATTAAATTTTTAATAAATAATTAATGATATAAAAAAGAGAAATTTGAGTAGTGAATGAGGGTATAATTCATTAGTGTGACAATATCTCTAGTGGAGAAAGAACAAGATTATTTTTTTAAGGATACAATATTTTTATTTATATTATTCAATGATTTTAATAATTCTAGGATTGTGTACCCATGGGAGATTGTAATTGATTAATGGGAAATATCAATTTTGAAGGCTTCAATGATATTTTCATAAACCTAATGTTCTTCATTGATTAAAATTAAACATTATGAGATATAGGATAACACCCATCGACCTTCGAGGACATGATAATAACATGAATATGTGAAAATTAAAATAATTTTTGTGTTCATAAGCTTGTGAGAATTTTCTATCATTAATTATGATTAATGAAATAGAAATATGATCCTTTAAAAAAACTAATGATGACATAAAATTTGTTTTAAATGTGAAATATCATCAATTACTAATTTATACCCTAAAAATTATCCTCATCTTTGATCTTGGACCATCATAGAATAATTGAAAAAATTTATCACGTCCCAACCCACGATAAATCCTGAAAACATGATGGTGATGTTAATATTGACCACTTAATCCAACCTAAAATAAAAAATGGGTTGGTAAAAGAAACCAAGGTTAAAAAATTAAATTTTATAGGAGGCATTATGGGGTGAACGAAGATAAAAAACAGAAATATTATATCTTTAAGGTTAAAACGTAATTTATTACACAATAATTCATGTCGTATAACCATACTGGATTAGTGAAATTAGATTCTAGATACATTATCAACTTATTTCCTGAAATATATTCAATATGTCTCTAAAATTAAATCTCAAATAGTTCCCATATTATATATATAATACTCAAAAATATATTCATAACCTAGGGAAATCGAACCATTAGAAAATATAAGATAAATTTTTCAGTAAAGGTAAATTTGGGAGATATAAATTGATTATAATATCTAAATATAGGATAATAATAATTATATTATATCATTACTATATCTTATAATGTTCATACCCAACTATTTATAGATCATAAATCTTGAGTTATGGAACAGATCTTTAGAATTAAAAAAACATGAGTCATACGGGTGAGGAATGAACATTAATAAATAATGAAAAAAATGAGAGAATATAATAAGAAATTTTTTTATAGGAATTATGGAATAATCATAATTATATAAAATAATTTCATTTTGTAAGGCTCAATTCAAAGAACATCACTACATAGTGGATAAATTCACATAATGGTTTGGGTTAATTACCCAACCACTTGTCATCCCTGGAATGGGTTCACTCACAATATTATTTATGTTTTTTCATGATATATCAATAATTAACCAATTAATTTGAGGTATATATAATTCCTTAACCATCATTTATATAATGAAAACCAAAAATAAGTGTATCGTTAGACCATATAAGCATTAATCATTCCATTATGGTATAACCCATGAAGAAATTAGTTACATAATGATTTTATCATCAAATAATCATAGGGAATCTATATGAAGAACATGGTATATATCATTATATACTATCCCTAGTGAATCTTAAAACTAAACAATGTTCTTTGGTAAAGATAAAAATAATATAAAACAACATTCGAACATTTCATTAAAAACATGAGAAAAATGTAATTTTATTTTGAAAAATATATAAATAAAAATTATCATAATATTTATAAAAATATTTTCTTTTAAAATAAATATAAAAATATTATGGGAAAATTAAAATTAAAGGACAATCAAAATATAAATAAAGGACATTCATTTCGTAAACATTAAATCGATGATTCCTTTCACACATTTTTTAATAAAGTCATAAAAATATATTTCATGCAAAATTATATTTAATATTTTTTTATATATATAAAAAATAGTGAAATATGATTTAAAATTAAATTAAATTGTCATGATATCATATATAAAAACACTATAAAATAATTTTACTGAAAATAGACATGGAATAAAATGTTTATTAGCTAAAGTGAATAGAAACACAACTATTTTTAAAAATATTTTCTCGATCGTTTCATGTATCAAAGGGAGGATACTGAAAGGAAAACATGAAATGACTGAAAATATATATAGGATAAGAAAATATATTGGTATTAATACATAAATATAATATTATTCTCTCAAATGATATTCAAGTATAAACAATCCAGATTAAAAATATAATTTCCACATAAACCCATATCATCAGTCTTGATTTTTTCTACTTACATTCTTATGTAATATTATAATAAAGATGGGTTTATTATTACTATTAACTAAGAATGTATTAATACATATCATTTAATATAAAATTACCTTATAATTTATAGTTAAATTTTTTAACAATTCATCATTAAAATAGATAGTTGGGTGAAAAATATTTCTTTTTTGTTGAATGTTTCGGTTTGATGGATCAAGTACATACACCTTGGTCATGGATTAATCATATAAAATATTTTATTATTCTTATTATAATAATATTTTTTCATGAGATAAAATTTTATATCCACTAAAATAGCGTGATGATAAAAAATTAATTACAACACATCATACTAATGATAGTCTGTACACATGCACAAGTAATTTATTCATTTTCCATTGACTAAAAAATGAAGGAAAATAATAATACATATCTGATGGATTATAATATTATTATTTTTATTATATTTTTTTAAATCCATCCATATTTAGATAAAGTTATGGACAACATAAAAAACAAATTACATCCCTTTGTGGATGTGGTTCTCAACAAGTACACAGAAATAAAGTAATCATTTCTCATACGATGAAAATGAGATATATAATGGTATTACCATTAATATAAAAGAATGTAACTATAATAAAGACCCTTATTTAATAAATTTAACATGTTTATAGAATATCAATACTAGTTTATTAACTAAGGAGACTCATATTAGATTATTAATGGAAGTAAAAATTTATTTGGGAAACCACCATTGGATTACACATTAATCCCCAAAAGGATGGTCACTAGTGAAAGAAATATTATTTAATATGTTATAATATATGTTTTCATGATATTTGGGTAGGTATTGGAAAATTATTTTGGATCAATGTGTTTGAATAATTTAATAGTGGATGATTCCTTTTATAACTGAGGTGGGTAGATCTCATATAAGTACCTAAAACATTAAAATATAAAAAATTCTAATTCTAGTGAAAGTGGAAAAAGTGAAACAAGGTGTAAATATTTAAAATTATAGGTATCAAATTTTTTCAATAAATAAATTAAGACAATTTTATATGATATTATAAATATTATCTTTTATTTTAACCCCTGTTAACCATATTTATCCATACATGAAGCCATTAATATTAACAGATTTAATATTCATTATCACAAAAACTAAAAGAAGAAAAATTAAAAAATTTGATAATTATGATTCCAAAATCGGAAATAATTTTATCAATTTCAATTTTTATAGTTTTGATGAATTAATTATAAAATAATCATGAGAAATGACATGAAACCTATTTTAATGAAAATGCATTTTTATGCATAAAAAATATTACACTCATTCCATTATTTGTAAAAATCAATAAAAAATGTAAAAAAATTTGATTTGAATATATTATAAACAAATTTATTTAATTTTATTAAAAAATAGTTATTAATTTAACTTATTAAGATAAAAACACATTTAACACATAAAATAAGTTTTGCTGAAAAAAAATCTTTTTTACAATTAAATACTTTAATTTTCATTTCTATCTAATTGATAATCAATTACATCATTTTTTAAATGTTTTTAAAGTAATTTTTCCAAATATTAATACTTTGAAATATATTTTAATTAAAAAAGTATAACACAAAAATTCTTAAAAACAATATATATTATAAGAGTTCTTTAGGATCTATAGTATTTCCTAAGAGAATTATAAATTATATTTTGTAATTATATTTCATTTAAATACCACATAATTTTATTTTCATTTTAATTTATGTGAATTGTTCAAATATGTTCAGGGTTTTGATCTTTAAAATCATTCAGTCATGTTTATTTATTAAAGAGACACATATTCTAAAATTCTATGGTGTTTCAATTTAACCATTTTAAAATAAAAACAGACGTTGAGAAATAAATTTATGAAAATTATATATAATAAAAAAAGAAAATCCAATATAAACCTCATATGAAAAAAAGCATAAACAAATAAAAAATATGGGGAAATAAAACAACTCCAAGTGTATAATCCCATACAAACATAATATGAAATGAAATAGAAATGAAAACTCCTTAAATATTGTTAACCACCACATATATTGAATTATCAATTATCATTAAAACCTATAACACTAGTATATAAATCCCGAAAAATTATATAATATTTTTTGGTTGAGTATATGATGTATTTATTAGGTTATTCCCTAAGAATTATCATGTGTCAATGTGGATGAATATTACTAATACCCTAGTAAATAAAATAAAAACTCAAGAAAATCTATCACATCCCATGATAAAGAATAACTAGATCTAGTAACTATATAAAAACACTCCAACAAACATTTAATATAATATTAAAAATTCCACAATCATAAAGATAATTTAATAAAAGGTCCCTCACAACCCACGTACCACAAAATTTGTTACTCTTAGAGAAGAAAACATCCCTAAATGAAAAAAACGTCACAAAATTATTATTTTAAAACAATACTATATCCATTTAATGGAATAAAATATATCAACATTTATGATAGAAATATTCATCCCGAAAAATGTCATGGTTAATAAGTTTTAGTAAACTTCCATTATAAAAATATCATCCATCACACAATTTCAAGGATATTTAATCACATAATAACCAAATTTTCCATATAATGGGCATTAATGAATTATAAATATTTTTTGAAATTCTATATCAACAACTCATATTTTTTTCATCAAAATTTCAGGGACTAAAAAAATTTCTTTTCACCTTGAAACACTACATCAAAATCCTCTCTTAAAAATATCACAACAAATTAATAATTTAAGAATACCACATATAATCACCATCATTAAAATTATTTAATTAGACATAATTTATTATTCACAATTTAGATTGATCCAATATAAGAAAGCTAAAGATAATAAAAATTAAAATAATAACAATTATTATAATCCAAGAAGGTTCAAGAGGTTACAGGTAATGAACAGAATACACACACCCCTTGGCTCATAAGTACACCCCCTCCAAGTAGTAACCCATTCTTTTTAAATCCCACAATAATAATAAAAATAATAATACTAGTAGTAATAATAATTGTAACAATAGTTATTTTAATAAAATAATATCCTAATAATTTTATTTATGTGTATAATTATATGAAACAACACATATAGTAATCCCAATTGGGTTGGGACACCAAACCAGCAAAAGAGTTATCCCACCGTCAATTAGACCACCCATCCATCCACCAAAATAGGACTTGGATGCCTTTCAATAGTGCATGAAGGCATTACATACATGGGCAATTTACCTTAGAACCGATCCCACGAGAAATAATGATTTTAATTAACTTTATATGTGTTTTTCTATAATATCACCACATAGTACCACTAGCCCACCTGTATATAATAATAATAATAATAATAATAATAATAATATTAACAATAATAGAAACAATAAAAACAAAAAAAACAACAAAAAAACAATAATTATACTGATTATAGTAAATATAATCATTTCTGATCTTGGAGATGAGTCATAGAGTCCCATCCCCATAATAATTATTAACAAAACTGGTGACTCTTTCAATAAAGGTTAAATAATGTGAGTTCACATATCACTACTCACATTCTAAAATTATAATGTCATAAAAGTATCACATAGAGGAAAATACCAAGAATAAGTATGACGAGCCACAAAAAACATTGATATCATTTGTACTGACATATTCCCTTATATTTTAATATCATAAGTCATGATCTAGAAGTGACTCATTAGATTCACATTGTCTCCCTAATCAAGAATGATAATACAAGGCATAGAGAGATATACGAGGCTGATGAACTAATAAAATTAATAATAATTAAAAATATGAGAAGTGTATTGAAAACTAGAGACATTACCCTTTATTAATTAATAATAACAATAACACTAATAATAGTAATAATAACAATAATAATAATTAGAGTAATAATAAAAAATATATAAATAGTAGTGGACATAGTATTAGTAGTACTAATAATTATACTAATATTATTCATAAAAATTAATATGGGCCTATGTAATGTGTCACAAGACCCAAACCCACAAAATTAATCTATAGAAAAAAAATCTTGAAAAATAAAGAAATAATGAAGGAAAAAATTTGTATCACCTGTTAAATTATATTAATAAAGTACAAAAATTCCTATAAGAGATTGAATGGAAAATAATAAACATGATCCTCTACTATATTATTAAAGAGATATTTAATTATCATGTTTCCTCCCTTGTATATTGGAAAATTCTAAACCACCTCCCTTTCATATATTTGAAATAACATATCCAATCATTGTAGATTTTTTATGGAATAAAAGGTGTGAATTTTTTTAAAAATAATTGATTAAAATAATTTTGTTACATTATATATAGATATAATTCAAAAAAAATTCTATATTTTAAAACATGAATTGAAAAAAATAACTCAGATATATGCAATAATTTTTTACTGAAAGTGGGTGAATAAAACATTGAAAAATACATGAAAATTCATTAAAATTATATCATATCCCACTAGTCTAAGATCTCCCTCAAAAACACCACCAATGTTGAATTTTCTATAATTGTTCCATAGAGAAATTTATTTAATATCTGATATCCTTATTGGATTCTCTAGAATCTCACAAATGCCATGAGTTTCAAAAATAATCAAATATATCTTGTCATTTCTCATTAATACTGGAAGAGTCTTTAATACCAGTTAAACATAATTAATGAGAGAGTCAAGAATTAACATAGAAATGGTGGTCATTGCATTGAATCTAATTTTATTTGAAGAAGCTCATATAGATTGTATACATGTATGAATAATTTCCTTTTAAAAACTAGGAACATGAGCACTAGGTTACATATATGAAATTGAAGTCATCAGATGATGTAGTCCATTTAGATTTTGGAATTAGTGATTAAACAATCTAAAAACTACATCTATATGTAATTAACAAAAGAAAATTTAAATAATAAATGATATGTGACTTAATAATCATTTTGGTAGGATGAGCATGATAAGGTAACCTACAAAATAATTCATTGAATATCCCATTTTGGGTTTGTCTATTATGTTAGAAATTCAAAATATGGAGAATTTATACATGTTATATGAATGGTCTCTATGATTTTGTCAAATATCTAGAAGTAATATTAACCATACAAAGGAAGGTAAGGGTACGCACTGGGGGTGGGAAAATCTAAAGAAATTACAAAGGGCCATGAGTTACTAATAAGGGTGGGGGGATAAAAATAATAATACCCTTCATCAATAGTTACTTTAATAGTTCATTTTACGAGGAATGTTAAAGATAAACCTTTAACATCGATTACATAATCAGTTCTTCTATAGCGCTTATAAATTCTTTTTAATAGCATTGTTATCGGACCAATTTTTATTAGGGTGTGTACAATAGAAAACATAACATAACCTACATAGAGTGTATTACCCTTTATAATTCGATGAAAAATACAATCTCTAGGAAATTTTTTTGATTCATTTAGGCATTGAATAAATTTTTATATTAAATCAGAAACATGGGCATCATTATACATTGTTGAGTTATTCTTTACAATTATGAAAAGGTCCAATTATTAAAAAAATAATTTCATAACTATAGTATTATTATTCATATATAGAATATATTATTTCCAATTAAACAAACAATTATGTGGTAATGGGGTTGACTATAGAAAATATTATTATTTAAGAGTGTTTTATAACGTTATAATAATATAGAGTTTTTAATATATTTGAAGAAATACTATACAAATATATTGACATAGAATTGCCCAAAATGAGGGATTCCTAATGTATTTCATGGGAATAAATCCACATTTAACATTGAGAAATATTTGGATTTCCTTATTCCTATAAATACAGAGTCTTTTTCAAAAAATAATTTCAGAATATGATTTTATTAAAGACTACTATATTGTGAATAAAAGTGTCGTTAATTTTATTTCAAGATCTACAATCTCATTTTAATGAAAAAGGGTGATCATAAATATATAAAATATTTTTGGGTGCCTATGAATTTCAAGAAACATTAATGGGTGGTAACAAACCTAAATCAAATTCCTTCATAAAATATTTACAAAGATAATATTCTACCATTCCAATGATATGAGATGTGTAGGGATACACTTACCAAAACCCTATTAAGATTTTATTGTATCATTGAGGGGAACCATTCACCATAATTAAAATCCATGTGATTTTTAGAATAGAATCACTAATTTAGATGAATATATTAGGGAAAAAATATATGTTAAAGATATACATAATAAAATATAATCTAATAGTTTTAAAATTGACAAAAGTATATATTATTATTCCCAAGAATACATTTCCTGGTTTATTATATATAATATTAACACATTCTAATGTAGTATAGTAAAATTAATGAATATAACTCTTGGGAATGTAACAAAATTATCTATATACAACAATTTATTAGGATGATTATAATTCTTTTTGAAATAATTTTTTTTAATGATTTTAGGAAACTTGATTACACTAATAATTATAATAAAATCATAAATGTAAATGGAATTTTGACGCTTAGGGATAAGATTATGTTATTAAGAGTTAACACCCACTGAGAGAAATTCTATAGAGGAAAAACACCGAAAAATATGTTATATTTCTTATAATATTATCTCTCAATAACAGAACCAGAATATTTATGAATCCATACGTTCTATCTAAAGATTCTAGTTTCAACAATAAGGGATCTTGTTTGACCTCCACCATAGTTAGTATGGTCGTTATAAAATCATTATACAGATCAATCAAACCAATGTCAATGAAATAAATATATCACATTATATAATACTAGTGTTTATATTTTTATATAATTAAGGTGAATAGTTGAAAAATGCCTTATCAATCTCATTATCACTACACATTTAGTTTCATTTTTTACAATTGGAAGAAATAAAAATCTTATTTTTCATCTAATGGTCAAGCTTGTGAAATAATATTGAATTTTTATCACAATCCTTTAATTATCAATGACTATATTTTTCCTCAAGGACCATATCATTTAATATAATATGTTCACCAAGTTTTTATTTAATAAATTTCTTTCATAAGTAGGACAATCATGATGATGTATAATATTTTTAAAGGTGGTGTGACTCTTGTTCCATTTTATTATTTCCTTCATCAAGCCCAATTACTTTTTTACTCCATGACATATGGGATTTCATAATCATTTTGAGGTTCAATTTCCTAATTTTTTAAGAATTTATTTGACCTTGTTTGTTTCATTATAATGAAATTATATGTCAACAATCATTTATAGATAACAAAAAATTATTAAACATTATGGAAATTGGGGAGAATATACTTCTTATACAATGAAATGAAACCATGAATGGCATATTTTCTTTTTTGAAATATTAAAATTTTCTTACATAATATACTTATAAAATTATTGTATAAAAGTATGGTGAAAATACCTAGTCAATTCTACCAGTAGTTTTCCCATTAATAGTATATCTTACCCAAGTCAATTAGGAACTCAAGACACAGATCATAGTAAAATAGTAAAGGTTAATACATCAATGAAACTCTTTATATGAATCATTCACATAGGATCAGATAATTGTTAAGATGGTTTAATGTAAAATTAACGACCCCATTTGAATTATAATACACATTATAATTATCTAAATCAAGAGAAACATATTCCAATATGGAATCTAATAATACATAGGATATTTAAAAAAATTATCTTAAGACCAAATATTAAAAAACCCCATTTGTTTGATATGTTAATGTTCTGTTTAGATAATAGAGAAGTCTAGATTCTTATTTATCAGTATCCAGATGGACTCAATTATAGATAATGTAATATTTTAAGAAAAATACCCATTACCCAAATTATCATTGTTTAAGAGTTTAAAAAATTCAGAAGTTGCATTATACTTATAAATTTCATTCATATTTGTATTATTATCAATAAGAACATCTTTCATGCCTATATAGGTCACCAAATTTTCCATCCGCTAAAAATTAAAAAAAAAGATATTTATTTTTAAGAAAAACTATGCCTTGTAATGGGTTTGAGTGAATTTTAAACTAGTATTCCTCTACCTATTAACTTCTCATGATATTCTATCATGACATTATTTTATGTTAACCATTCGTTTTGTAAATAAATATTTCTTATTATTAGATGAATATTCATTACATATCATTATGATAACTCTATAACCATAATATTTTAGTATCTTTAGAAAATTTTATATATAAACAAATGTTAAAAAAGGAATATATCACCTATCACTAAGTTCTTCATAACAAGAACCATTATTATAAATATTTTACCTAAAACCTTTCTGCATATATTGGGTTAGAGACAAAATAATAATATGTGATCTCAGATGCTCAGTAAGGGTAAACAAGGGAAATATCCTTAAATGATTTTTTTTCATACAAAGAGCATAATGTAATAGTAATATGAGAATAAAATTTAAAAAAATATATAACATTTCATAGATAATAGTCATCAGACACTTTATAAATCCAGGTTGTTGATAACACATGAATCATAAATAAATTTAAGAACATAATCCATGAGAGAATAACATTATCATAATATCTTTTAATAATAGAGTTAAATAAGGTGTGGAATAATAATAATCATAGAAATTTTATGTCTAGGATATGGACCAAGATATTCATCACATGTTAGGAATGGGATAACCACCCATGTACCTACATTGGGCTTGAGATAACTTCTCATATTCCCTTTTTGTGATTATTATTACCTAATGTATACCCTTAAAGATCATAAAAAATTAATATTTACATAATTAATTTGAGGTATATAATGAAACCACATGTCACATAATCATAATGAATTCATATGTATGCCCAAAGATCTTGGAAATATTTACCATTTCATTATAGTTAACCACATTGAAACAGAAAATGTGTTCTTTCAATATTCTATGATCATAATTATTAACTATACATCGAAAGAATATTCCTGGTATTGATGGATCATATTCCCATTGAATCATAAGAACCAATAAATTATGATATCATAGATTAAAAATTCCTTTAATATATCGTGGGGATATTTCTTGAGAAAAACACAGTTTTCATTTGAAAACCACAAATTTAAAATCCAAAAGTACAAAAAATGGGTTAAAAATTCTCTGATAAAAAACATGGAAACATATATTATATGATTCAATGTATATAGTATTCATTATTATGAGATATTTTTGTGTTTAGTATACATTGATACAAAGATTCAGTTTAGAACATTGTTAAAAAGAACATTATTCAAAATATGAATAAAATATTTAATTTATAAATAATTTATACATTTAAAAATATGGATATAAATGAAATTAATTAATAATTGTGTAAAATTAAAAATATTGTTTAATACATTTTAAATAAAATATGGAAATTGAATAAAAAATATTCTCTACTATACAAAATAATAAAGTCAGTTTCCTTTAAAAATATTCTTTCATAATTTTGATTACTCATAAAGAGTAAAATGAATGGAAAACATATAATATTTATAAATAACCACATGATAATAAAATAAATAGTATGTATATAACATATAATTTTATCATAAAAAATTTATTCTTAAAAAATCTCAGTAAAAATGAGATTGTAATGTGAAACCCATATAACTATAGGGACTTTTTAGGCGAAAGTTCCATGAAAGAAAAAATGCAAAATAAATATTAAAATACCATGATTATAAGTATATTAATGATAAAATGTATCTATGATTCGTTATATACACATAATAAATTATAATTGTGGTATGACACCAAATATAGCTAAAAAACTATTTTGAGATGAAGAACCCTTACCTCAAGTTTGATTTTCTTCACAAGAACTCTCTCATCTTGTATAATAAATTTAAATTATTATAATTTTAAAACAAAAAAATATTTATATTTATAAAATAATTAGTCATTTAATTAAATAATATTGTCACCCATTCATTGACAATTCTGTATTAAAATATCTTTTCGGATTGATAACTATTTTATTTTTTCATATATTTTTGGATTCACCTATTTTGGTTCTTAAATCACGATCATGGTTCCATCATATGTGGAATTTTAATAATGATTTAAATATAATATATATTCATTATAGAAATTATTAAAACCTTCCATAAAAATTATCGATAGATAAATTAATTAAAATGTTCATAATGACATTTCTCTGTATGTATGCATGAACACCGTTTGCATTTTCGAGGTAATAGAAGCAATGAAATATTAATAATATTTGATAATTATGGAATAAAAAATATTTACAAAATATAACATATATTTATTAAATATCTATTTATATCCATCAATTTTTAATAGAGACAAAATGAATCATATTTCAATATAGTGGTGGCTGTCTACGTGTATACATTAGAGGTTTTTTATTTACCAATTAATTTAAAGGAGTTGGGAAATGGTTAAGAAATAATAATAATAACATGTCATTATATTTATTATTCCAGAGTAATAATATTATTATAGATAAAATAGTTTTATAATATATATATGGGAAATAATATTGAATGTTCTCGATTAAGATTTATACCTCTTTTTTGACAGTCCTCCATGGGGTTACAAATTAAGCCTAGTGATATTGGTCTTAGGACAAGAATAATTGATCTAATATGAATTGTTGGTATATAATAAGGTATTGGGGAAGGTATTAGATGGTATATATGGAGAATAATTCTTAACTAATGCAGAATATGAGGTCCCCTTTTATAAGTGATGGCGAGAACACACATGTAATTATAGAAAATATTTAAATAATATAAAGTCATTTTCTTTTGAAATTGACTCATAATTGAAAATAATTAATTTTTTTGATAATATAATGTCTAAATATATTTGAAAAATATTTAGATATGTTTATATGGAATTATTACCCATATTTAACTATTTAATCCCATGGTAAACCTTTTTTAAACTTATCCAATGTAATGTTTTTTTAGTTTTTACTATTTATTAGTACTAGAAATGAAAGTGGAATCATTAAAAAATTTATAAAATTTTGATTCCAAAAAAGGATTCAATGGTAGTAGTTTCTATTTCAATAAGTTTAAGAAAATAACTATTAAATAATAATGAAAAATTCCCTGAAACCCCATTTCTAGAGAATTAATTTTTTATCATAAAACTAAATATACCACTATTAAATACCTTGTAAAACATTTAGTAGAATATTTAAATATATCACTAAATATTTAAAATTTTAATTTTATAAAAACATTAATTAATAAATATTTAATTAATTTTTTATTATAAATTCATACTTCACACTTAAAATGAGTTTTTTTTAAAATAACTTTGTTTACCTTCAAATGAATCTATAAGAATTCCTATGATTTAGATAAAAAGTTTATGGATTGTTATTAATTTATTCATATAAATTTTGAATATATTTTTTTAAAACTAATTTTCAATAGGGATCAAAATAATTTTTTGATGATAGCTTATAGAAAAATAAATTTCATTGAAAAATATTTCATTTAATTATTAATTGATTTTACTGAAATTTAGAGCTTATAAATAAATTTTTATCAATATTAATCATTATAAATATGTTTTAAAATTAGAATAATCTTATTTATACCCTTTAATACAATGGTTTGATTATAAAGGTTTATCATATCACTGTACAACTAGAATTAGTGTTCCATGTAGATCAAGATGTTAAATACTTCATGTTTATTTAAAAGGATAGATAGATATATATATATATATATAATATTTGGGTGTTAAATTCTACCCCCATAAAAATAAATTTCCAAAAAAATACCATCACATAGATATAATAAATTGACTCTATCTACGTTTCATTATATCATTGGGTTACCATGTAGCTTCCTTGCTTTTTTTGATTCCTCTTGAGAACATTAACCTGGTGAACATTTAATTCCATAACACATCATATATAATATCAAACATTTCTATTGGTTTTTATTCATTTGAATGACCATTCTCGAGGTGTAAAACATATGATATTTTTACATTTGAATGATTAGGTATGTACTTTTTCAAAAGAGACACATGGAACATATCCTGATGTTCTGAGAGGTTTGGTAGAAGCTCTAATTGACAAGCCACAGTCCCCAATAAATCATTAATATTTAATGGACCAACATAACAGGGGATAAAAATTCCCCTATTTATGAATCTCACAACCTTATTACATGGATAAATTCATAGGATCACATTCTAACCATATTTTAATTCCATATCTCAGCAATGATTGTGACAATAAATCTTTTTATTTACTCTAAATTGCCTTGATGTGATATTGTATAACTATAACTTTTTCTATCATTTTATGAATAAGATCAAGATAGACTATATTTCATTATATAAATTTATACTAGTATGAGTGAGATCTACACTTATTTAACTATAGGGTTTTATAATGATCCATCTAAATTCTCTCGTGAAAACTATTTTTATTAGAGAATTGAATAAAAATAAGGCATTTATAACAACCATATTCAAAATATAAAGAATACGATATTGGAATATCCTCTAATGATTTTATGTTTCTATATGACCAACCATATATATATATATGTATTATTGGCATTACTGAATCATAACTAAATATCTAGATCTTGTTTAATTCATCTCTAAAACAGAAAAGTAAACTGAAAAATATTTATCCGACACAACAGAATGTGTTTCCCCACACAACCATACAACATAAGAAATTTATATCCTAGAAAGTTGACCTAGAGAGAAATATTATGTCATTGAAATAAAATTTTCTATGTTTTTAAGGTTATAATCTATTAACCAATTCATTTTGTTCAATATATGTTTTCTGGAGTCCAATGATGAATTTCATGGTGTTTTTTTATAATTTTAATACAAATAGTGGTAGTGGTTATAACATCCCCATCAATTTCCACCGCTCCTCTATATCATCTTTGCATACCTAACCCCTAGATAGGTACTCTCTGATATATCTCTTTATATTATCTAAACCAAAATACCCTTTCTTATCTCAAAACATATTTGACATCCACCATGAAAATTGGTTGATGAGATATGAGCTTATTTAAATAGATACTTAATCATGATTATTATTTATGGGACACATAATTAATTCTTAAACCATATCATTAAATAAAAATTAATGATGAATCATAATATATTTCACACCGTCTTTCCCAGATCTACACCTTCCTTCTATACCTATTTAATACTTATACTGAAATATAATTAAAAATGCATTTGAGATAGATAAGATGTGTCCAAATACATAATGATTTCAAGGACTATCCTTTGTCAACTCATAAATATTAGAACGTCTGTGAAACTCATCATATATAATCTAGCATGTCACGACCCGTCCTCGGGGCTCGTGCCGTGACTACCCCAAACCCGCCTTCCATAGGCCAGGGGCTGGCGACTAGCACCAAGGCGTAAATCCCGGTAAAAAGGGAAGGCATTTACTTTGTAAAGTAAACAAACACCACAGAGTAAGCAAGAGGAAAGTAAACACTAAGTAAAAACAGAGTACAACTGAAAGTGCGGAAACGTAAAAAGGCCAGTATACAAACCCAAACTGAAAGTAAAGTACAACTCGAAAGGGAAAACAACAACTGTAAAGTAAAAGCTGCAACACCGAGCTGTCCACTAGAAATCCCACCTGAATGGTGGGTACAGATAGCTCCACTGCTCCTCGGGTCCCGCCGTCCGCTCCGAGCGCGTCCCGCCCAGTGGTCCACCTCCAGGTACCGTCCTGCTCTGCAAGCCTCAGCCAAGATCAACGTTGTCTGTCGTCTGCAACCAACACAACATAGTGCGGGCATAGCCCGTGCAGGGGTGAGTATAAGCTACTCAGTAGGGACCCCGAGACCCCTGAAGGTCTCCCAAAATCCACAAAGGAAGATACAAACACGAGGTAACAACCGACACTGCTTAGGTATATGCCCATACATATACCTAAGTCATTTTTTCCAATACGCTCCAACCTCCGAGCCCAAGTACAACTCAGTCCACACAGGAAAGTAAATGTATTCCACACATGAAAGAAAAACGAAATCCACATAGGATAGCACAACTCAATCCACACAGGAAAGCAACAGGATTCGGCTCACACAGGTATACTTCTTCGAAAGACGATAAAGATGATCTCTGATCCATCTAAGTCGTCAGACCCACGAAGGATCGATAGGTAACTAACCCCCGCAAAAGACCCACACAGGATCGGGCCCACATAGGACATGTAGGCGCTGGTTCACACAGGATCGCTGAGCGCAAAGACCCACACAGGATCGGACCCACACAGGATCGGGCCCACACAAGACCTGTAGCACTGATCCACGTAGGATCGCTGAGTGCTGTAGTCGTTGTCGTCGAATCCACATAGGATCTCTGTACTGTCGTCGTCGTAGTTACAGTAGCAGTAGCAGTAGCAGTGGTAGTCACAGTAACAGTCACAACCAGCACTAGGGTTCCCACAAACAGCAAGCTTGTACAGGAGGGTCCGCTCCCTGAGCCGAGAGGCTAATACATCAACTGTCACAAATTCCAGAGTTGATGTATCCAAAAGTTCCGTATCGTCAACAGGAACTCAATGCAACAGACGACGCGTCCATCGGACGCCCGGTCTGAGAGTTATTGGCTTTTTCGTCTCAGGGGCCCGGTTGGTTTTTAAGGAAAAAATAACCCGACCGTACTCCACCTGCGTCCAAACCTCGGGCGGAGTATGCCAAGAGATCCATCTCACTAAGAGGAACACAACAAAGCTGACGTCACATCAATCGGACGTCCGTAGCTCAAGATATGAGCGTTTCCGTTCCGAAGGCCCGGTTGGTTTCGTGAACGAAACAACCCGGCCGAACTCAAAGTATTCCGAAACATTGAGTGAGATAAACCGAATCGACCGTCTCGATCCAAGGATCGCATAGCCGCTGACGGTTCATCAAACGGAGGTCCGTGGCTCAAGTTATGGCCAAAAGACCGAAGACGACACGAAAACGGGGGGTCCGGGTCCGGGCCGACCCGGCCCGACCGGCGGCGGTCCGGCGCGGCGACACGGTGGCCTGGCAGCGCACGGGTGCAGCGCGCGGGGGGGGGGGGGGGGGGGGGGGGGGGGGCAAGGCCCCCGGCTTCTTCAATTTGACGGCGCGGCTTTTAGCCGCGCCTTTTGGAGAAACGACCCCCCTTCGTGGGGGCCTGCTTGAGGAAAACCGGGGGGCCACCTACCCACCTTAATGAAACACCCCCCCTCTCATAAATGGGGGGGGGGGCTTTAGTGTTGGCCGGGGGAATTAAATTCCCCCGGTCTTTGACCTTCCGGCGGAGCATCTGGCCGGCCAGTTTTTCTTCAACGGGACGGCTAACCGGTCCCCTTTCCGGCTTCCGACGCCGTCGGCCCGGCGAGCCGCCGGTCTTCTCGTCTCACCGCGGCCCGGAACCGGCCGCGGTGTTCGTCGTCCGGCGCGGTGCAAAGGCCCCGCACCCCTCCGCCGCAGCCCCGATCCGGCCGTGGCGCCTTCGGTTTTCTTTGACGCGGCGCAACGGCGTCGCGTTCATGATGATCCATCCACGGCGCGGCGCGACGGCACTGCGCAAATAAGCGGGCGATTCCCGCGTGGTGCGACGGCACCACGCCTTCTCGTTCTTCACAAGATTATATAAATAACCAAGAACAAAGGAGGGGAATTCGGCCGTGTTTGTGCGGTCCGACCCCCCTCTCGTTAGATGATAACTCTTAAATATTTAATCACAAATTATCATTCTAGAACCAAGAACGAGAGTAAGGAAATAAACCACAACAAACCCCTACCTTGGGTTCAAGTTCGAAGATAGTCAACGACCCGCGGAAGACAACGTCGCGGAGGTCGGGCATCGCGGTAAACGTTCGTCAAATCTGATGACGAAGAGGTACGTCGATGGTGAATCATCGTAAGTCGACGAAGGAAGTCCGAGGAGGAAGCGGCGTTCCCTTTTCGTTGACACGGAAGGCGTCGTCGATCTTCAGATACAACGGGCTACGAAGATGAGAGGAGCGGCGTTCTTCGTCAGAGCTCGAAGGTTCTTCACGTTCTTCGTCAAGGATGAAGAAGAAGAAGGAGCTCCCAAAATCCTCTCAAGAAGGCTAGAGAGTTCTAACCCAACAAAATAAGATAGAGTCTTATTTTATTGACAAACATAACAAATTGAATTTCAATGGTTTGAAATTCAAATAAAAATAACTCCAAATTAAAAACAAGTTGTCCTGTCATTTAAAGAGGGGTTTAAGGAGTTTGGAGAGGAGATGGAAGGTTGGGTTTTGTGTGGGCCCCACCACACTTAATCCTCCCAAGGGAGGTTAAGTGGATGTGGGTCCCACCTTTAACTTCCTTTGAGAGGAGTTAACCAACAAGTAAGAAAAATAAAAAGTGTTCCACATTTTCATTCAACTTTTTATAAATCTCCCAAAAACTAACTTTCGTCCCGCAATAAACTCAACTACGGAAAAGGTCTCCTTAAGCGAATATCGGCGCTGGAAGTTCATCGGTGTCCTCAGATTTAAATTCCGAGCACCGGATCAAAAGTTAGAAATTCCCGCTCGTTCATTCACTGAATGTACCCGAGCCAAACTTCGGAAATTTATTCCGGGCACTCCGGGCCTCGGAATCAGGTGCCGTCAGAAACCGCGCTCTTGTAAAATTCCAAAGAAAATTAAGAAAAAATTTCCCTTGAATTTTAAGGGTCTTTACATTACTCCCACCTCAGGGCTTTACGTCCCCATAAAGATACAACAAAAACTAGGAGAACAAATGAGGGTACTGAGCACGCATCTGAGCCTCCCGCTCCCATGTGCTCTCCTGGAGGTTCCCATGCTGCCATCTGATGTGCACAAGAGGAATCGATCGCCCACTTAGGACCCGCTCCTGTCAATCCTCTGTCTCCACCGGGACCTCCGTAAAAGTCGCCCCATCGTCAACGTCAAGCTCCCCATGGTCAATGATGTGCGCGGGTCGTGCACGTATCTCCTCAGCTGAGATACGTGGAAGACGTCGTGCACCCGGTGCAACTGAGGTGGTAGAGCCAGGCGATAAGCCACCTCGCCAATCCTGCTGAGGACCTGGAAGGGTCCGATGAAGCATGGAGATAACTTGCCGCCATGACCAAATCTCCGTATACCATGTCGAGGTGAGACCCGCAAGAAGACGTGGTCGCCATCCTCGAACTCTAGTGGCCTCCGCCTCCTATCAGTGTATGACTTCTGCCAGCTCTGAGCTGTCCTCATCCGCTCCTGGATGACCTGGACTTACTCTGTCGAGGCCTAGACCATCTTCGGTCCCACAAGTGCTGACTCCCCAGGGTCTGTCCAGCACAAAGGAGATCTACATGGTTGGCCTTACAATGCCTCGTACGGTGCCATCCCGATGGTGGAGTGGTAGCTGTTGTTGTACGCAAACTCTACCAAGGGTAGGCGGTCCTCCCAGCTACGACCAAAGTTGAGGACACATGCACGGAGCATGTCCTCGAGAGTCTGAATGGTCCTCTCCGTCTGACCATCCGTCTGAGGGTGAAAGGCTGAGCTCAGACGTAGCTGTGTCCCGAACGCCTCCTGTAACCCCTTCCAAAGTCGGGAAGTAAAGCGAGCATCTCGATCGAAGACGATAGATGATGGCACACCGTGGAGCCGCACAATCTCCTGAATGTAGAGACGTCCCAAGCTCTCCACTGAGCCCTGCTCTCTGATGGGTAAGAAGTGTGCCGAATTGGTGAGTCGGTCAACAATCACCCAGATGGAGTCGTGACCTCTAGAAGTGCATGGAAGTCCAGTCACGAAGTCCATAGATATGCCATCCCACTTCCACTCCGGGACCTCCAAGGGCTGTACCAAGCTTGCTAGTACCTGATACTCTGCCTTCACCTGCTGACAGGTGAGGCATCGAGAAACGAACTCTGCCACTGCCTTCTTCATGCCCGGACACCAGTGCTGTCGTCTGAGGTCCTGGTACATCATCGCCACACCAGGATGTACCGCCAATGGAGAAGTGTGAAAATCTCTCAGCACTTCCTCTCGCAAGGCGACTGGTACAATGTTACATCCTCTGAAAAGGATGTCGTGCTCTGCTCCAATGGAGAAACCATTAGGTGCCTGTCCCAAGGATATCTGTGCACGCCGTGTCTCACAGTGAGTGTCCCCACGCTATGCCCCTCTGACCTGCTGCAGTATAGGAGGGGTGACTGTGAGAGACTGGAGGAAGGCTGCTCCATCTCTATCCACGAAGGATATCTGCAAAGAGACTAGATGCTCTGTCGCCTCCTCAAGTAGCTGAATGCCCGTCCTCCTGCTGAGGGAATCAGCTACTACGTTCCCCTTTCTCCTTAACGTACGAAAAAGCTGCACAGATTTCTTCTTTTCCGATAAGTGAAATCCGGTCTCATCCCCTGGATGAACCACGTTCCTTGCCTAATACAGTCAATCCCGTCATGATTAGTTAATTCCTGGCATGGATGACGTAGTAAGGCCTCGACGGTGCTACCAAGAGATCCAACCGTCACTCTCGCCTCTAAGGGTTGAGTCACACTGTCGGCATCAGTGTGTGGTCACTGGGTTTCCTCCTATAAGAATCTCGCAAGTGAGGGTCAAGTCAACAGTTTTTAACCGGCACCTCTTATTAAAAACAAACAAAGAAAAGAAACAAAAGTCACCAAGGAAAGTATCTTTTATTACTTCAACTTAAAGTACATGGACACAAGGCAACACAATATTCGAAGCTAGAGGCATTATAGGCAAAGGCCTCTATGCCTGGAGCTAGTCCCGAACTAGTCCACCCGCTTCCGGGGCTCCATGATCGTAAGCTTCAGCTGCCTGAAGCTGTGCTCTCCCCTGAGGTCGGGGTGGACCTCCTGGTGGTGGTGGTGGTAGAGCCTCAAAGCGTCGCCCACCACCTACTGCTCGGCCAGCTCCTCTGCCTCGTCCGCCACGGTCGAACCTCTTCCTCTGCCTAAGTGGTTCCTCAACCGTCTGCTGCTCCTCTGCATGGCGGGTCGGGCAGTCATGAGCCATGTGGCCTTGCCCGCCGCATGCATAGCACTGTCTTCCAGTCGAAAGACTGGCTCCGCACTGTGTGCCCCGCACTGCTGAGCCAGTGTCCTGAAGTCGTCTGCCTGAAGGACTGGTCTGCCTGGACCCCTGAGTCATCCGTCGACTGCCAGCCGCAGAAGACTCTGCCACGTGCCGCCCTGCGGTGGGTCTCGGCGGTGGTGTAGACTCAGCAAGGAAGCTCTGGATCAAAAGGGCCTGCTCCAGTACTCCTGCCTGAGTCGGTATGCTGAGGGAGATCAGCGATGCCCTGATCTCGTGTCTCAAACCCTGCTCGGAGTTCCGGGCCCGGAATAATGGGTCATGTACCATGTCGGTCGACTAGCGCGAGAGATCAGTAAATCTCGCCGAGTACTGAGTGACCGTCATGCTGCCATGTCGTAGCTGAAGAAGCTCCTGGATACGCACCGCACGAAGGGTGGCTGGGACGAACTCCGAGCGAAAGAGGCTCTCAAAGTCCGTCCATAGTAGAGATGCCTCATCGTGCACCTGGAGCATCAATCTCCACCATCGTCCTGCTGCTGCGTGTAGTAGGCTCGCAGCGAGGATCACCAGGAGGTCTTTTGGTGTCCTCACTAGCCTAAACACACGTACCACTGCCTCCATCCAGTCCTCAGCTACCTGGAGATCCGTCTCCCCGAGAAACCTGGGTGGTCGCTGGCGCTGAAACTCATGCAGTGCACTAAGGCGACGTACATCGTCAGCAGCTGGTGCTGGAAGCATCGGGGGCTCGGCGGGTAGAGCTACCGCTGGTGCCACTTCTTACAAAGGGCCCTACACCGAAGCCTCGTCGCTCGGTGGGCTGTCGTCACACTCGACTCTCGGAACCCTGGCTGGCTGCCGTCGTGGGGCCATCCTGAAAAGGAATTAGGTGAGCCATGGTCAAACAGTATACCTGGTGAGATGATATAAAGTAATCACAAAGAAAACTTTGAAACACACACGCAATCAATGTTTTCGTCCATTAAGTCGGAAATCAGAAGTCAGGGTCCTGGTGTACGGATACGTCGGCTACCTCACCAACACTAGACTCCCTGGACTGAGAACCACAGTCAATACGCTAAACATTATTGCTTCACATAGAAAAGATCAGAGTTCGCGGTAGAACCGAACTCCTCTGATACCAATTTTTCACGACCCGTCCTCGGGGCCCGTGCCGTGACTACCCCAAGCCCGCCTTCCATAGGCCAGGGGCTGACGACTAGCACCAAGGTGTAAATCCCGGTAAAAAGGGAAGTCATTTCCTTTGTAAAGTAAACAAACACCACAGAGTAAGCAAGCGGAAAGTAAACACTAAGTAAAAACAGAGTACAACTGAAAGTGCGGAAAAGTAAAAGGGCCAGTATACAAACCCAAACTAAAAGTAAAGAACAACTCGAAAGGGAAAACATCAACTATAAAGTAAAAGCTGCAACACCGAGCTGCCCACTGGATATCCCACCTGAAGGGTGGGTACAGATACCTCCACTGCTCCTTGGGTCCCGCCGTCCGCTCCGAGCACGTCCCGCCCAGTGGTCCACCTCCAGGTACCGTCCTGCTCTGCAAGCCTCATCCAAGATCAACGCTGTCCGTCGTCTACAACCAACACAACGTAGTGCGGGGATAGCTCGTGCAGGGGTGAGTATAAGCTACTCAGTAGGGACCCCGAGACCTCTGAAGATCTCCCAAAATCCACAAAGGATGATACAAACACGAGGTAACAACCGACACTGCTTAGGTATATGCCCATACATATATGGGGGGGCATTAGTGTTGGCCAGGGGAATTAAATTCCCCCGGTCTTTGACCTTCCGGCCGGCCATCTGGCTGGCCGGTTTTTCTTTAACGGGACCGGCAAACCGGTCCCCTTTCCGGCTTCCGACGATGGCGGCCTGGCGAGCCGCCAGTCTTCTCGTCTCGCCGCGGCCCGGAACCAGCCGCGGTGTTCGTCGTCCGGCACGGTGCGACGACACCGCGCCCCTCCGCCGTGGCCCCGCTCCGGCCGCGGCGCCTTCGGTTTTCTTCGAAGCGGCGCAACGGCGTCGCGTTCATGATGATCCATCCACGGCGCGGCGCGACGGCGCTGCGCAAATAAGCCGGGCGATTCCCGCGTGGTGCGACGGCAATACGCCTTCTCGTTCTTCACAAGATTATATAAATAACCAAGAACAAAGGAGGGGGAATTCGGCCGTGTTTGTGCGGTCCGACCCCCCTCTCGTTAGATGATAACTCTTAAATATTTAATCAAAAATTATCATTCTAGAACCAAGAACGAGAGTAAGGAAATAAACCACAACAAACCCCTACCTTGGGTTCAAGTTCGAAGATCGTCAATGACCCGCGGAAGACAACGTCGCGGAGGTCGGGTGTCGTGGTAAACGTTCGTCAAATCCGATGACGAAGAGGTATGTCGATGGAGAATCTTCGTAAGTCGACGAAGGAAGTCCGAGGAGGAAGCGGCGTTCCCTTTTCGTTGACATGGAAGGCGTCGTCGATCTTCGGATACAACGGGCTACAAAGATGAGAGGAGTGGCGTTCTTCATCGGAGCTCGAAGGTTCTTCGCGTTCTTCGTCAAGGTTGAAGAAGAAGAAGGAGCTCCCAAAATCCTCTCAAGAAGGCTAGAGAGTTCTAACCCAACAAAATAAGATAGAGTCTTATTTTATTCACAAACGTAACAAATTGAATTTCAAAGGTTTGAAATTCAAATAAAAATAACTCCAAATTAAAAAAAAGATGTCATGTCATTTAAAGAGGGGTTTAAGGAGTTTTGAGAGGAGATGGAAGGTTGGGTTTCGTGTGGGCCCCACCACACTTAATCCTCCCAAGGGAGGTTAAGTGGATGTGGGTCCCACCTTTAACTTCCTTTTAGAGGAGTTAACCAACAAGTAAGAAAAAAAAAGTGTTCCACATTTTTATTCAACTTTTTATAAATCTCCCAAAAACTAACTTTCGTCCTACAATAAACGCAACTACGGAAAAGGTCTCCTTAAGCGAATATCGGCGCTGCGAGTTCATTGGTGTCCTCAGATTTCAATTCCGAGAACCGGATCAAAAGTTAGAAATTCCCGCTCGTTCGTTCACTGAACGTACCTGAGCCAAACTTCGGAAATTGATTCCGGGCACTCCGGGCCTCGAGAATCAGGTGCCGTCAGAAACCGCGCTCTTGTAAAATTCCAAACAAAATTAAGAAAAAATTTCCCTTGAATTTTACGGGTCTTTACATAGCACGACCATCTTGACTTAATACATCAATCATCTTGTTCACAATCCATTGGTTGGCATTCATTAAGAAGAGATAATCATCAATCAAATTCAACGATCATCTCTGGTGCATATTAAAATATTTTGGTGAGAATATATTCTTTAAAATATTTATAAAATAATATATATGAATCATTTATCAATAAATATAATACTTATATTTCAATAATTTAACTACATCCATTGCTAACTTCAAATAATGAGTTAGAAACATTTTCCCTTGTTCCGTCAATTGGTGTGGGTAATAAACTATCAACATATTATTCTTTATAATAACACATAATATTTAATTATTTTCCACAAAAATATAAATCAAAAACCATTCACCACTAAAAGTTAGTGTGTGTACAGGTTTACTAAAAACCATTTATTCAGATCCTTGATTGTTTTTATCAAATTCATCCATTTAAAGGGACGTGGCTCCCTTAAATATTAACATGGTGAATGGATTAGATATCATTGAAAAATTATTCACTAAGATTCAATAATTTATATCCAATCCAAGAAAATAGTTGTTCTCCTTCATACACGTTAGTATGATACAGTGTTAAATAACTTATATATATATTATTATTGCATTTATATACCCTCTAATGAGATTATATGAACAAAAAACAAACCTTTCTTGAGCCAAAATTCGTACTTGGTAAATTATATATATAGATTCTTCTTCATTAGGGTCTTCATTGTAACCCTCAATTGATGTTCATGATCTTCCGTTCTCTTATAATATATAATAATATAATATATAGGGGCAAACACAAGTAGATAATGGTAATATATAATGACTCTATTAATTAATTATATTAAGATAGAAAGGGAATTAGTATAAGAAAATGGGATCACTATAAATTCATAGTGACTATACCCCATACAGAAGGCTCTCTTGGGTATGTATTCACTTTTAACCATCAATTGATAATATCTTGATCAAATATTGATCTTCCAAATAAATTTATCTCCTTATAATTCATAAAAAATCAATATAGGGTATAGGTTACTTATTATTAATCGTGTTCTTTTTATGTTCCCAAAAATAAATATAATATCACATTAATATGTCTTTATACTTAATAAAAAATAGGTTCAACCCAAATGATATATAAATGGAAAAATTGTCCACACAGTAATATTCTTCCAGAGATTCTTTGTCAACCCCTAAAATTAAATAGAGGCCATTATATATTGAATCATTGAAATAGGTGTATCACAAGGTATAGATTTTATTGAAATCTCAACATCAAGATTTAAGGGAATTATAATGACCTTAGTATTTATTGAGTAATAAATTTTCATTTATATTAATAATTGTTAATGAGATATAAGTTTTATTTTAATGAAGACACTTTGTTTGATAGCATACTCAACATTCAATAATGGGTTTTTATGAAATAACATGTGGCACACAACTTGGAATTATATTGAAAAATAATAAAACAGTAATATTACTATTTTAAATGGTAGATAACACATAGACATTATATTGGAGAGAATGAATAGAACTATCTAAATTATGATTGAACATATTTGTTAAATGTTTTTACATTTATCCTATAAATTTTGGTGGCTTAAAATAATATTGAATTCGATTTTAATCATGAAATTCTCTAATATTTTTAAAAAGTTTGTTTTACATCCTTTTGATGGAGAAGACATTTATATCTATTTTTTGACTGCATTATATGTTTTATTTTAAAAAATAATCTTCTTATTTGAAATGGAACATAAAAATTTTCTTTGGTTGAAATTTTGTTAATTTTCTTTTCAAGTTCATTTTTTAATTAATAGTGAAAAACACTTCATTTTATTTCAAAAAATCCTTTAAATAAAAATTATTAATAAAGTTAAATTACAAATTAAATTGTGTTTAAAGATTAATTGTATTATTTGTTTATATTTTAATCCAATTTAGGTCATTAGATGTAATTCCACTTTAATATTTGACATAAATGCATGTCAATCTTTTGATAGTTTTTACTTCATAGAAACATGCTTTTTAGTATTGACAATAGGAATTAATTTTAAATCAATTTCCACATATTCTGGGTTTGGAATTTTGAAAAACATCAATCAATATTTGTAATCATGATGTCAAATTGTGTAAATAGGTAACTTTTATACTTATAAATTATGAATATTAACATCAGAAAATATTTTATTTATCATGGTTAAAAGGTAAATCTGGTAAATAAGGGAAAAAAATAATATTATAATAATATTAACTTCCCATAACACATGTCTTATCCATATTGGATGAGATTTTTCCGACCATGATTATCCTTTGGTCGATTCTAGGACCCCATGGATCCACTTGTGTGTAAAAATGATATTTAATAATATTTAATTTAATGTTAAGGATAATGTAACCAACAAATGTATCTTTTAGTAAAATAATATTTATATGAGGTTATATAAGTTATCTTTTTTACTATAAATAGTAATTAGATATTTAAAACGATTCCCTACCTCATGTAATTTTATTTATAAATTTTTTACATCATATAAATAAATATATGTATGACACAATGATGAAGTAGTGATTACCTTATTAATGAATGATTTAAATAAATGAGAATATAAATATTAATATAAATTTCTTTTGAAACTTTTTATGCCATCCATGATTTCTATGGAAAATTATCACTTTTTATATTTCAATAAATGAGGTTTTTTGATATAATAATGTTTTTATAGTGTTTTAAAATGTCATGACATTAATTGTATAAGAATTGACATAAATGAGTTTTTAAAACAAATAAAAATTTATTAAATAATATAGTAGTCTTAAAAATCTAAGGTTTGGCCAAATGAATTATATAATGTTTACAATGTCATTAATTAAATACGTGAGGTTATATTTTCATTTTATTGTAACTATATTGACCTTATATTATGAATATATAGGAATACATAGTAAGAGTTAAATTAGTTAACTAAGGGTTAATACTAAATGCTAATGTTAAATTTGAATCTAGAAATTGTCTAAAACCTATTGGTTGAGATGTTTTGAACAATAATCATCATATCTTCGAATTAAATGTGGTTTTGACCTTTTTAAATAAACATTATGTTTATAAAAAACAATCATTCAAGACATTCCTAAAGTTCCCCTCCTCCCTTTTATAAAAGGACACCACCTATAACCCCTACTCACACCTCTAAATCCCCATTGGAACGTCCATTATCTACCCAAATAAGCTTATAAAAACCCTATCTTACTCCTAGAAGCTTTAAATTTTAATGAAGGAAATTAAGGAATGACTTTTATCTTAAATCAAAAGGAGTTTCCCGATTTGAGGATGTTTCTCTTCTCAAGTTCCATTACATTTTTTTCCTTCTATGCTCTCTATGAACTTATTATTATTTATTTAAATAAAAACACCAGTATCCTAAATATATTTGGTTGTTTTTTTGAGATGGTTTTGAACTAAAAGTACACACACCTCCATCTAATAGGTAAGGGACATAGTGTTTCTATGGACGGTGAACTATTGTCTCACGAAATGATGATTGCTCAATCTTCTCCTACCACATATTATTGTAGACATCATGCATAAAATATAATTATATATATATGATATATATGATATTTTGTTTGACTATATAATTATTTAATTTTCATTTCGAACATACCTTTATTCTTTTCAAATAGAATAAATAAGATAATTTTATTTGAGGAAGTGCGGACTACCACCCTCTCAAAGTGATATTACTCATTCATGCCATACATGGTACATACAATGGAGGAAATTAATTAAATTATGTAACATATATAAAATATTATATTATAATTTAATTACAATATACCTATGTAACATTATGTTTTTAGTCCATTAAATATGAAATTGAATGGAAAGTAACGTTAATGCGAACTTACAACTTACCGTCTCCATGAAGGGTGAATTTCATGTCTTATCTCAAATTGTTATGGAATATTATAAATATATATATAATAGATATATATGATATATATATATGAATATTATTTTGAATATAATGGAATTTTTATCACATGAAAAAACTGTAATTATAACAAGATCATTTTCGACTCAAGTACCCAACATCGACAAAATGACCGATATTAACATAACTAATTTTGTAATTTTTATAACACAGTAATAAGTGATATAAAAGGAATAATAAACATGAATAAATTCATGATGAAAGTAGATATTAACGTAAGTTCATTATTCATTAAATTAATGAGTGAACAAGTCATGTTGGACATGAGTTTAGGGACTTCGTCTCAATATCTTTTCATTGTGGAATATTTTGATTTATACATGGATTTATTTTACATATTGTATAAAACACATTGAAATTTCATTTCATTAAAATGGATTGTTTTTTCAACTAATCATTTTTCTAAATGAAAAAATTAACATTTTAAACCTATACCACAATAATGACCTCTTTTTCACCGTAATCGTTACCTAGCTTCCTCTATAAGATTTAATGTTTTTTTGAAGGAAAAGAATTCCTTTATTATATTTTTGGTTGTTATCATATTAAAAATGGTTTTCGAAATTTATTTTTAATTCAATATCATGAAATTATTACTTTTTATAGTGAATGAAATTTAATTAGTGAAATTTTTATATTTTCAATATTTTGTGTGTTTTGATTATATAATGGTACTTGGACATTTGATGAGTGGTTAAATGATTAACCATATAACGGGTGGTTATGTGACAACCCAAGGATGGGTGGTTATGTTATAAACACTAATGAATTATGTATGTAATTTTTCAATTTGGCTATTCCATTTAGTCATATGTTTGGAATTCGACATTATGGTTATTTTATTTATGTATTTTTATGTCCCAATATACCTTTATATGCTATACGTTGTTTCTTATAGGAATTATGGCAATATTTTAGTTACAAAAAGGGTATTTAATGAGAGTATATTCGGTGAAGTTTATTTTCTACTTTTTTATGGAGAAAAGTGTTACTTTGTGAAAAACTAATCATGGTTTACATTTTTTTAAAAAAATAACATTTTTCTTTCATTATGTATCCCTTGATGAGATTTTTAATCTTATCCTAAGTATTGAATTTTTTTAAAAGGAAATAAAGTTAAATAGGGTCACATATGAGATCATGTAAAATTCATGTTGTCTAAAACATGGAAGTATATTTGTTTCTTTTTTATGAATTTTAGTTTTCATAAATAATTAGATAATGAGTAAAAGTGTCAACAAGTAATATTAAAGTTATTATGTATAAGTATTGACCTAATTCACTAAATCTCTAAACCGTGTATGATCCTAAATTTTAATTATTATCTTAATTTAAGATTATGTAATTTTAAAGGTTGGGGCCTTAAAGTAGGTATCATAGGTCGGTTTAGGAAACTTTAGAAGTTAAGGTGTTATTTAAGAATAAGTTACAAAATCATAATGGTTAGAATATTATAATGAGTCATAGTTATTTTAGATAAATTGAATCAGTTTATGAGAACATGAATAAGTATATCTTAGTCTTTACCCTCCTTACTAATTATTGGATGATGATTTTACTTATATACTCAAACTGAACCATTTGGTTTTAGTAAATGGTTTTATTTAGTAGGAACCAATGAAACAATGGAGGTAAAGGAAACTATTCTGGATTTTTTAATGAGAAACTGAATGAGATATGGGCTGCAATGAGAAATCTTGTGTTTATTCATATCAACAATCTGGAGTCATGATTTACCACTTGAACCTTGGTGATTTTATAAGGAATCGTGTATGTGAGAAACAAATCCTTATTGATGTTCAGGTAATAATAATAAAGGTAAGTTTATTCAAAAACCAATGTGTCAAGGATGTAGAAAGAACAACCTAGGAAATGATTAAAATGGTTGAGAATATTCTATAGATGTTTTAATGATAGTCATAAACCAAAAACCTACCATGTTAAAAGGAAGTGTCTAGTTATCTCTTGGAAATGGAATAATGTTCTATCTCAGGGATCAACTGAATATTTTAAATGTGTTATTCATGGTTATTATACAAATAGATGACCTATGATGTAGGTTCATGATTGGGATAATCAAGAACAGACAAACATATGTTTACCAATACCTAATTCCAGTCCATTTGAGGATAACGAAATTGACAATAACCAATGAAAGGTATGGATTATTTCATAGATGATATTTTGACATTATTTAATCTTAGGATTTGATTCATCATTTTATTTATGGAAAATAATAATTACAAAATAAGTTTGAAAAGAATGGTTAATGGATCATCAAGAATGTTTAATGCGTAAAGAGGTGTGAATATATGGGATTAAAGAGATATGGTAGATTTTGGGATGATGAAATGCTTAAAATTATTAAGGCTCTTTTGATGATAGGATTACATCAGAAGACTTTTTCTCATATGAGTAACCTTGATGTTTGATATGAAAAAATGTTATTCAAGAAATAATTGTCTTTTATTGTGTTGACATAATGTATAACCATAGGGGTTCATATGATCTATTCCACTGAGGTGATTAATGGTTATTACATTTTGGGATGCAAAATTAAAGGTATTAGATAACCTTTGAGGATAAAATAGGTTATGGTTAGTTTTTGAAGAAATTATCTTCTTTTTTAGAATGATAAAATAATTATATGGTTTTATACAAAGTAAAACTCATAAGATAGGTGGAAACCATTCATCTCATGAATGGCCATGCGAATCCAACCCATAACCGAAGGGCATTATGGGAGCATTGCCTACAATTATACTATGTGAAGTACCTCATTAGTATGAATAATTGTTTTTAGTTAATTTTTTTAGGGATCGTGAATATGTTGATTTTTGGAACTTATTTTTTATCAAATGGATATCTGTAGTATAGTAAAATCATTTGGTGATTATGTGATAATGGTTATTTTGGAATATTTTCTCTCTTTTGGGGAACACTATATGCTTAAGGAAATAAAATACCATGGGATTTAACTTGTGACGTAATGGTTAAAGTTATTTTTTTAGGAGTATATATATTTGGGTTATTTATGGAAATGATTTACCTAACATAGATAATATGTCATTAGGTGGAGTACACATCAGTATGAGACTTTACGAGTAGTTGGTGTTATTTGGACATAAATGATATGATTTACTAATGAAGACTGTGATTAAATTCATCTGAGTTTTAGGTTAGAAATTTAGTTTGGATTATATTTAATAATTTTAATAAAAATTGAACATTTAATGGTATTTGTTGAAATTTTGGAACTTTTTGTTGAATTTTTTGAGAATAAGAGTATCATTTATTTTTATAAAATATTATCCTTTTTGGGGTTTATATGATCTTGTAGTAATACTTCTATATTTTTTAATGTCTAAAGACATAGGGAATGTATGGTTTATATTTTTTTGATCGTGTTATTCCCTTGAAATTTAATCTATAACTTTATGTGTGACCCAGTCATCTTGAATACTCATCATTTGGAGAAAAGAATAGTTTTTATAGAAACTTATTAAAGAATGAAAATCTTCTTGAAAAGTAAGTAAATTTTCATAGTATTTTAGTCAATATCAAAAATAAATTCCTTAAAATTATGAAAATAAGCTTAAAAAAAATTGTTCACTTTTCTTACTGGTTAATAAAAGACAATTTAACCCATCATAAGTTTGTGGTTTTCTAGTGGTAAACATTCCCGTGATCACGTTTTCTATTACTCTCCATCAGAACACAACACTTAGTTTCTCTTCCCTATCCATGTTTTTCTACATGGAATATTAGAATGTGTTATATTGGGTGACCTTTGTACTTATCTTAATTTCATTTAAAGTTATATCATTATTGACTCTTTTTTTATTGGAATTTCAATGATGTTTTCAAGACCAATTTTAAAATTGCAAGTACGCAATTTCTAAAAGGGGATGGATGTAATGACCCAGGTATTTATAGAATAATACATTTTGATTTATATTAATACATTAATACGAAGATATTAATTTTATATTAATGAAGACACGTTGTCTGATAGCATAATCAACCTACAACAATAGGTTTCTTTGAAATCATACGTTGCACACAACATTGAGTAATACTGAAAAATAATAAAATAATATTATTATTATATTAAATTGTAGTTAACACCTAGCCTATATATTGGATGGAATGAATTGAACTAACTACATTATAATTATAAATTTTTTATAAATTATTTTACATCTATCCAAAAAAATTATAGGTATAAAATAATAATGAATCCTATTTTAATCATGAAATGCTCTAAAATTTTTAAAAGATCATTTTACCACATTCTGATGGAGAACACTTTTTAAATATAGTTTTTGACACCTTTATATGTTTTATTTAAAAATATAAACTTCTTCTTCAAAAGTGGTTGATAAAAATTTACCTTGATTGTAATTTTGGTATTTTTCTACTGAAGTACATTTTTTACTGAATCGTGAGAATACTGCATTTTAATTCATATCATCCTTCAAATATAATTTATATATATATTTATATTATACATATAATTGGTTTTAAAGTGTAATTGGATTTTATATTTATCATTTATTCCAATTTTATTCAGTGGATTTAATATCACAATGAAATTGGATATAAACACATGTCAATATTTTGGTAGTTTTTATATCATAAAATCACACTTTTTGGATTCAAAATTGGAATTAATATTAAATTAATTCCCGAAACTTATGTGTTTTGAATTTGGAAAAATGGAATCCATATTTGGAATCAGGGGTCCAAATTGTCTAAATAAATAACTTTTATTTTAATACTGTAAAGAATCGTAAATTTCAAGGAATTATTTTTTTAAATTCATTGGGATTTTACGAGTGCGCGGTTTCTGACGGCTCCTGATTCTGAGGCCCGGCGTGCCCGGAATCAATTTTCGAAGCTTATCTCAGGTACGTTCAGTGAACGAATGAGAAGGTTTTTCTAAATTTTTAACCGGTGCTCGGAATCGAAATCTGATGGCATCGATGAAACCGCAGCACCGGTAATTGCTTAAGAATACCTTTACTGGAGTTGCGTTTGCTTGGGAGGAGTTGTAGAAAAATGTGTGGATTAAATGAAAAGTAAAAGAAAATTGTGTTACAATTTTATTTCATTTCAAAGTGGATTAATCCTAGGAGTGGATGTTGGGGTGGGACCCACTAGATATTAACCACCCATGAGTGGTTAAAGGTGTGGTGGGGCCCACCTGAGCCCAACCCATCACATTCCCTAACTCCCCTAAACACCTCATAAGTTATGTAACTCTCCCACATTAATTCATGCCAAATGAAAAGCTAATTAATTAGACAACATATGTTTAATTAATTAAGTGAGTTGTTTTTGAATTTTGTAATTTTAAATGCATGCCATGCTTTAATAAAATAATGGTGGACATATTTTTTTGGGGGGTTGGCTCTTTGTGTTGGGATTGGGAGGAAAAAGAACTTCATCTACTTCATTGAAGAACGCGAAGAATGCCAGCGCCAACCTCGTCTTCCTTTTTCTCGACGTTGACGAAGCGACAACATCATCCCGCGACAATGTCAATGGAAGAACAAAAGCATTTCCATCCTTCGTCAAGTGATCAACCCTCTTGATTTGAGGTAGGGGTTAAATTCATTATTGGTGAATTAATATTGTTCTTTTAATTAACGTTGACATATCTCGTTTAATTTTTCCAATTGTTACCAACGTAATGGGAGGAAATCATACCGCACAAACATGGCTGATTCTCCTCCCCGACTCTATTTAATTAACAATGTCGTTTGAGGCGAAGACGGCGTGGTACCATTGCACCATGTAGAAGGAGCGGACCACGGTGGTGGAGCGCGGTGCCATCGCATCTTTTCAGAGAGGCCGAATGAGGCCGCGGCCAAGAGCAGGCCGCGGCGCTGTCGGGCCACGCCGGACAAACGGATGTCACAACCTTAGGTCGTGGCGGTTCGACAGGAGGCGACTAGGCTTGGCCGGCCGCCGACACACCAGGAGGCGGGACCCACGGGGGGTCCCGTAGTAGCTCACTGGCCCACCATTACGGCCGGCCATTTTCGGGAAGACAGGGGGTTAAAACCCCTGGCCCGCAGTCAAGGGTGGGCCCCACAGAGAGGGGTCCACTGTTTCAAAACATGGGGGGCCGCCCCCCCTCCCTTCGCGTCCCGCTCGGCCACGGGCCGAGACACGCCTGTGCTGGGCCGGACCGCCTATGTCGGGTCGGGCCGCGCCCAACTGGGCCAGACCCGGACCCAGGTCGAGTCGCCCGGTTCGGGCCGACCCAGGGGGTATTGGGCCGGGTCGAACCGGGCCCAAACCCCCTACTTTCAGATAGATCTATTCTAATGCCCATATATTGGGCTACAGACCTCCGATCGACGCACCATTAGTTGTGTTGGGATCCATGGATCGAGAAGGTAGTTTCAGTATATTATACACAAGGTTTAGAAGAAATTAAGTTTGGCCGGGTTGTTTCGAACACGAATCCAACCGAGCCCTCAGAGCGGAAACACATATAACTCGAGCTCCGGACGACCGATTGACGTGCCGTCAACTTTGTTGGATTCCTCTTATAGAGACGTTTCTTTTGGATTACTCTTATCGAGGTTTGGATGCATCTGGAGTATAAACGGGTTGGTTTTAGATTAAAAACCAACCGGGCCCCTAGGATGAAAAATCCAATAACTCTCAGATCGGACGTCTGATTGATGTGCTGTCTATCGTGTTGAGTTCCCATTGATGAGACATAACTTTATGATATATCAACTTTGGACTTCACGGAAGTTGATATATCGACCCCTTGGCTCATGGAGCAGACCCTCCCAAAATCGAGCATGATGTGTGCGGGAACCCAAGAGCTGGCTGCTACAGCGACGACGATGATGACTGTACTTGGATCCTACGTGGGTTTGTTAGTAAGGATGACTGTAATTGGATCCTACGGGGGTTCGGTAGCGAGGATGACTGTACATGGATCCTCCGTGGGTTCGGCAGCGATGATGACTGTACTTGGATCCTAAGTGGGTTTGGCAGCGATGACTTTTGTACATGGATCCTATGTGGGTTTTGCAGGGAGGATGATTCAGAGGCTACATCTATCATCTCCACCCCTCTTCCTGAGTAGTATACCTGTTTGAGCTGAGTCATGAATTTTAATCATTATCTTCGATATGATTGACATTCTTTCCTATGTGGATTGGGTTGTGCTTTCCTGTTTGGATTGGGTAGTACTTTCCTGTGTGGTCTGGGTTGAACTTGGGCTCGGGAGTTAGAGAGGAACTGGAATTGATGACTTAGGTATATGTATGGTCATATACCTAAGTAGAGTTTGTTGATACTTCGTGATTGTATCTTTCCTTGTGGTTTATTCTTCATGGATTCTGGAAGACCTTTAGGAGTCCTGGGGTCTCTACTAAGTATCGTATACTCACCGCTGCACGGGCTATGCCCACACTACGTTGTGTAGGATGCAGACAATAGACAGCGCTGATCGAGGTGGAGGCTCGTGGAGCGGGATGGTACCTGGAGGAGGATAACAGGACGGGACATACACGGAGCAGATGGATGGACTCGAGGAGCAGAGGAGACTATTTGTACCCACCCTTCAGGTGGTATTTCCAGAGGATGGCTCGGTGTTGTTGCTTTACTTTTCTACTATTGTGCTGTCTTTTCAGTTATACATTACTTTTAGTTGGGTTTGTATTCTAGCTCATTTACTTTCTAGCACTTGTTTTTGTACTCAGTTTTCTTAGTGTTTACTTCATTTTTCATACACTATGGTGTTTGTTTACATAATAAAGGAATTTCCTTCCCTTCTATCGGGATTTATGCCTTTGGGGCTTGTTGCCAGCCCCTGTCCTCTAGAAGGCGGGCATGGGGTAGTCACGGCATGGGCCCCGAGGAAGGGTCGTCACAAATTTGCATCAAAGGAGTCGATTCTACCGCAGAACTCAGGACTATGATAATTTATTCAATGTGAAGCAATAGCGTTTAAGGTATTGAGTGTGCTTATCAGTTCAGGGAGTCCAGTGTTGGGGCGGCGACCGACGTATCCATACACCAAGACCTTGACTTCTGATTTCTGACTCAGTGCACAGAAACATTGATTGCATATGTTTTTTAAAGTTTTATTTGCGATTGCTTTGTGTCAGCTCACCAGGTATACTGTATTAACTGGGGGAACTGGTTTCTTTTCAGGATTCCCCACGATGGAAGCTAGCTAGGGTTTCGAGTTTTGTGCGAGACGGTAGCCCACCGAGTGACGAGGCCTCAGGGTAGGGCCCCATTACAGCGGAGGCACCAGCGGTACCTCTACCTGTCGATCCACCGATGCCACCAGCCCCAGTAGCTGAGGGTGCACATCGCCTGAGTGCACTGCATGAGTTTCAGCATCAGAGATAGCCCAGGTTCCGCAGGGGGATGGACCATCAGGCAGCCGAGGATTGGCTAGAGGTAGTCGTTTGAGTCTTCAGGTTGGTAGGGAAACCAGCAAACCTCATGGTGATCCTTGTGGAGAGTCTCTTGAACATGGAAGCAGGTAGATAGTGGATCCCGATGCTCCTAGTGCACGATGAGGCATCTTTTATTTGGACGGATATCGAGAGTCTCTTCTGCTTGGAGTTCGTACCCGCCACCCTCTGTGCGGTGCGCATTCAGGAGTTACTACAGCTACGACAGGGCAACATGTCAGTCGTCCAGTACTCGGTGAGGTTTACCAATATCTCGCGCTACTCCACAGACATGATGTGGAACCCATTCATCTGGTCCTGGACTTTCGAGGTGGGACTGAATTATGAGATCAGGGAATCGATGATCTCCGTCGGCATTCTGACACAGGCAGGAGTACTGAAGTGAGCCCTTCTTGTAGAGAGCTTCCTTACTGAGCCTACACGAGTAGCGAGGCCTACTGTAGGGAGACACATAGTGGAGTCTTCTATAGCTAGCAGTAGACATACATCATAGTGGTCCAAGAAGACCAGACCATCAGGTGGGCGACCTCAGGATACTGGGTCGGAGGTGGGGGGGAACACGGAGTAGAGACAGTCATACGAGAGGCAGACAATGCAATGCATGTGGAGGGTAGGGCCACATGGCTCGTGACTGCCCAACCCGCCATGGAGAAGAGCAGAAGACAGTTGAGGGACCACCTAGCCAGAGGTAGAGGTTCGACTGTGGTGGTCCGCAGGGAACATGAGGACAAGGTAGAGGAGATGGCTGAGTAGTAGGTGGCGGAGGATGCTTCGGATCTCTACCACCACCACCACTAGGAGGTCCACCACAACCACAAGGAGATGGCGGACAGAGGTAGTCTCAACATAAGGAAGTGGAGGCCTACAACCACTGCGCACCTGAGATGATTCTAGGTACTATATGAGTCTAATACACCCTTTCTGCATATATTATAGACACGAGAGTGAGTCATTCATTCATTTCTGCTGCCATTGTTCAGAGCTCGGTGATTCTGACGGAGCCGTTGGCTCGATCCTTACTACTTCAGACTCCTATGGGAGTAGACTCGATGATTACTCACTGGTGCCAATAGTTTGAGCTTACTCTAGGAGGCGAGAGCATCAGCTGGGATCTTCTCGTAGCGGCGTCGAGGCCTTACAATGTCATCTTGGGCATGGATTGGTTATCTACAGTCCATGCTTAAATCGACTGTATTAGGCGCAAGGTGCGATGTGTTCGCACCGATAGGAGCAGGTTAACCTTCACCGGAGAGAAAGGAGTCTTTTCAGTGTGGGATGGAATCACAGAGAGGAGAGGACATCCTATTACTCATCAGTTGGCTAGTCTCATCCTAGGAGAAGGTGACGTGTGGAGTCTGATATTTCCTATTGCGGTGGATCAATATGTGGACGTTTTTCCTGAAGATGTTCCAAGACTACCTCCTCTCAGAAAGGTATACTTCTATATTGACCTGTACTCAGGGATAGCCCCGATATCTACTCCAGCATATCGGATGGCTCCCGCTGTGCTTCGAGAGCTACGAGTACAGCTGGTGGACTTGCAGTGCAGGGGATTCATCCGACCCAGTGTTTCACCATGGGATTCCCCGATTTTGTTCACCAAGATGGCAGACGGGAGCTTGGGACTGTGTGTCGACTACCGTCGCCTAAACCAGGTGACCGGGAAGAACAAGTATCCTCTTCCGAGAATTGATGACCTCTTTGATCAGCTTAAGGGAGGACAATGGTTCTCGAAGATATACCTCAGGTCAGGCTATCATCAGCTCAGAGTTCGAGACGAGGATGTGCATAAGATAGCCTTCAGGTGTCGATATGGCCACAATGAGTTCATGGTTATGATTTTCGGCGTAACCAATGCTCCAACAATGTTCATGAGTCACATGAACCGGATTTTTCCGCCTTACCTCGATTGATTTGTCATATTCTTCATCAACGACATATTGATTTAATCGTCTACTGAGGGGGAGCACGCCTACCACTTGGGGGTTGTACTAGATACAATCTGAGAGCACCAGCTTTATGGTAAACTCTCGATGTTCCAGTTCTGGATTCGAGAGGTCCACTTCTTGGGTAATGTCATCTCTAAGGTGGGAGTGGCGGTGGATCCTGTGAAGATGGAGACTATGCTATCTTGGGAGACACCCAGGAGTGTGACAGAGGTGCAGAGTTTTCTAGGTCTGGCTGGGTACTATCAGAATTTGTGCCAGAAGTCACCAGAGTGGCAGCACCACTTTCAGCTTTGACGAAGAAGGGGAAACCCCTCGTGTGGTCAGATAGATGTTATCAGAGCTTCCCAGAGCTGAGACAGAGATTGACCAGTGCACCCATCTTGAGGCTACCAGAGAAGGGAGTGGGGTATGTAGTTAACTACGATGCATTAGGGACCAGACTCAGGTGTGTCCTGATACCGGAGTGAGAAATGATGGCCTATGAATCAGGACAGTTGATGCAGCATGAGATGAACCGTTCTACCCATGACCCGGAGTTAGCAGTAGTGGTCTTCAGTATGATGATGTGGTGGCCCAATCTGATGGGCGAGCCCTTTACAGTGTACTCTGACCACCAGAGACTCAGGTACATCTTCTCGTAGAAGGACCTGAACCTGAGACATCAGCAATGGATCGAGTTACTCCACGGCTATGACTTGGATATTTTCTATACTCCTGGAATGGGGAATGTAGTAGCTGATACTCTCAGCAAGAGGACATACATTCAGCTACTTGGAGAGGCAACTTAGCAGTTAGTCGTGTTACATATATCCTTCATGGATAGAGATGGGGAAGCCTTTCTACAAACACTCACAATCACATCTCCACTTCTTTAGCGGTTCAGAGAGGCATAGCATGGAGTCGTTGACTGTGAGACGCGGCGTGCACATATTTCCGCAGGACAGGCACCTACTGTATTCTCTGTAGGAGGAGAGCACTTCATCCTTTTCAGAGGACATACCATGGTACCAGCTGCATTATAGGAGGAAGTGTTGAGAGAGTTGCACACTTCCCCTTTAGCGGTACATTTATGAGTAGCGAAGATGCACTAGGATCTCAGAAGACAGCACTGGTGGCCAGGTATGAAGAAGGTTATGACAGAGTTCGTTTCTTGATGTCTTACCTGTCAGTAGGTGAAAGCGGATCACCAGGTACCAGCAGGATTGGTACCACGCTTGGATGTTCCAGAGTGGATATGGGACGAGATATCCATTGATTTCATGACTGGGATTCCACGTACTTCAAGAGGTCACGACTCCATTTGGGTGATCATCGACCGAGTCACCATGTTGGCCCACTTTCTACCAATCATGGAGCAGGGCTTAGTGGAGAGCTTGGAAGGCCTCTACGTTCAGTAGATCATACAGCTTCATGGTGTTCCAACATCTTATTGTCTCCAATCGAGATGCTCACTTTACTTCCCAGCTTTGGAAGGGGTTGTAGGAGGCATTTGGGACGTAGCTATGCCTGAGCACTGACTTTCAACCTCAGACAGATGGTTAGACGGTGATAACCATTCAGACTCTCGAGGACATGCTCCGTGCATGTTTCCTTGACTTTTCTCGAAGCTGGGAGGATCACCTAACCTTCGTGGAGTTTGAGTACAACAAAATCTACCACTCCACCATCGGGATGGCACTATATGATGCATTGTATGTCCGACCTTGAAGATCACATATGTGCTGTACAGATCCTAGGGAGTCAGCACTAGTAGGACCATAGACGGTCCAGGCCATGATGGAGAAGGTTCAGGTCATCCAGGAGCAGATTAGGACAGCTCAGAGCCGATAGAAGTCTTATGTTGAAAGGAGGTGGAGACCACTAGAGTTCGAGGATGGAGACCACGTTTTCTTATGGGTCTCACCTTGACGTGGATTGCGGAGATTTGGCCGGTGTGACAAGTAATCTCCACACTTCATCGGACCATTCCAGGTTCTCAGCAGGATAGGTGAGGTGGCTTATCGCCTGGCTCTTCCACCTCAGTTGCACCGGGTGCATGGTGTCTTCCACGTATCTCAGCTGAGGAGATACGTGCACGACCCAACACATATCATCAAACATGGGGAGCTGGACATCGATGGCGGGGCGACTTTTGCAGAGGTCCCGGTGGAGTTTGAGGATCGACAGGAGAGGTTCCTACGTTGATAGTCGATTACTCGGGTGCGCATCATGTGGAAGCACAGGAACCTCTAGGAGAGCACATGAGAGCGGGAGGCTCAGATACATCCTCTGTACCCTCATTTGTTTCCCTTATTTGTGATGTATCATTACGGGGACGTAAATCCCTAAGGTGGGAGTAATTTAAAGACCCATAAATTTCGAGGATGTTTTTTATTCTTAAATTCCTTGGGATTATACGAGTATGCAGTTTCTGACGGCACTTGATTCCGAAGCCCGGTGTGCCCGAAATCAATTTACGAAGTTTAGATCGGGTACGTTCAGGGAATGAATGAGCGTGTTTTTCTATCTTTTGAACCGGTGCTTGGAATCGAAACCTGAGGGCACCGATGAAACCGCAGTGCAGGTAATTTCTTAAGAAGACCTTTACTGGAGTTACGTTTTCTTGGGAGTAGTTGTGGAAAAATGAGTGGATTAAATGAAGAGTAAAGTAAAATTGTGTTACAATTTTTTTTTTCAAAGTGGTTTAATCCTAGGAGTGGAAGTTGGGGTGGTACCCACTAGATACTAACCACCTTTGAGAGGTTAAAGGGCTGGTGGGGCCCACATGAGCCGAACCCCTCACATTCCCTAACTCCTCCAAACCCCTAATAAGTTATGTTACTCTCCCTCATTAATTAATGCCAACTACACAACTAATTAATTAGACAACTTGTGTTTAATTAATTAAGTGAGTTGTTTTTGAATTTTGTAATTTTAAATGCATGCCATGCTTTAATAAAATAAGGGTGGAATTTTTTTATTTTGGGGTTGGATCGTTTTGTTGGTCTTGGGAGGAGAAAGAACTTCATCTTCTTCGTTGAAGAACGCGAAGAACGTCGGCACCAACCTCGGTTTCTTTTTTCTCGATGTTGACGAAACTATGTCGTCATCCCGCGACAACATCAACGAAACAACAAAATCTTTTCCTTCCTTCATAAAGAGACCAAAATTTTTAATATGAGGTAAGGGTTAAATTCATTTTTGATGAATTAAAATTTTGCTTTGAATTAACATTGAAGTATCTCGCTTAATTTTTCCAATTATTACCAGCGTAATGGGAGGAAATCGGACCGCAAAAAAACAGCAGATTTTCCTCCCCATCTCTTGTTAACTAATAATGGCGTCTGAGGAGAAGACGGCGAAATTCTGTTGCACCACTCAGAAATGATGAAGACCACGACCAGAGTGGGCCACATAGGTGGAGAGTGGCCCCATCGCGCCACGCTGGAGAGGCTGAAGGTGGCCGCATCCAAGAGCGAGTCGCGGCTCCATCATGTCGTACCAAATGCACGGAAGCCGCAGCCATTGGCCGCCGCAGTTCAGCAGGAGGGGGCTGGGCTCGGACGACCGCCGACACACCAGGACGCGAGACCTGTGGGGGGTCCCACGACACGTCACCAGCCATCCATTACGACTGACCATTTTCGGGAAGGCCGGGTGTTACAACCCTTGACCAGCAGGCAAGGGCGGGTCCCACCGAGAGGGGGCCACCATTTCAAAACAAGGGGTGCCAAACCCCCCCCCCCCCCCCCCCCCCCGTGTCCCACTCAGCTACGAGTCGAGCCGCACCAGCTCGGGGCCGGGCTGGGCAGCACCCAACTGGGCCGGATCCGGACCCGGGTCCGGTCGACCCGGTTCTGGCCGACCCGGGGGGTATTGGGTCGTGTCGGACATGTCCCAAACCCCCTACTTTCGGACATATCCATTCTAATGCCCATATATTGGTCTACAGACCTCCGATCGACATAATGTCAGTTGTGTTGCAATCCTTTGGATCGAGACGATCGTTTTAATATATTACACTAAAGGTTTAGGAGAACTTTGGGTATGGCCCGGTTGGTTCGAACATGTAACCAACTGGGCCCTCAGAGCAGAAACACTTATAACTCGAGCTCTGGACGTCCGATTGAAGTGACGACAACATTGTTGGATTCATCTTAGTGAGATGGTTCTTTTGGCTTACTCCGCTCGATTTTTGGACGTAGTTGGATACAGACAGGTTGGTTTTATCTTAAAAACCAACCATGCCCCTGGGACGAAAAATCCTATAACTTTCAGACCGGGCGTCTGATTGAAACGCCGTCTGTCGCGTTGAGTTCCTATTGACGAGACAGAACATTTTGATACATCAAATTTGGAATTCGTGATAGTTGATGTATCGACCCCCTGGCTCGTGAAGTGGACCCTCCTGGAATCAAGCATGCTGTGTGCAGGAACCCCAGAGCTGGCTGCGAGTGTGATGACGATGACTACTGTACTTGGATCCTACGTGGGTTCGACAGCGAGGATGACTGTACGTAGATCCTACGTGGGTTCGGAAGCATGGAAGAATGTACTTGGACCCTTCGTGGGTTCGGCAGGGAGGACGACTGTACTTGGATCCTACATGGCTTCGGCAGCGACGAATTCTGTACTTGGATCCTACGTGGGTTCGGCAAAGGAGATGATTTAGAGGCAAAATCTATCATATCCACCCCTCTTCGTGATTAGTATACCTTTGTGAAGTGACTCTTTAATTTTGATAATTATCTTCGATATGATTGACTTTCTTTCCTGTGTGGATTGGGTTGTGCTTTCCTGTGTGGATTGGGTTGTACTTTCCTGTGTGGTATGGGTTGAACTAGGGCTCGTGACTTGGAGCAGAACTGGAATTGATGACATAGGTATATGTATAGGCATATACCTAAGCAGAGTTGGTTGATACTTTGTGATTGTATCTTTACTTTGTGGTTTATTCTTAGTGGATTCTAGGAGACCTTCAGGAGTCTCAAGGTCCCTACTGAGTATTGTATACTCACAACTGCACGGGCTATGCCCGCACTACATTATGTTGGATGCAGAGGACGGACAACTTTGATCGAGGTGGAGGCTCATGGAGAAGGACGGTACCTGGAGGTGATTCACTGGACGAGACTTACATAGAGCAGACGGCTGGACCCACGGAGCTGAGGAGACTATCTGTACCCACCTTATAGGTGGGATTTCCAAAGGATGGCTCGGTGTTGCTGCTTTACTTTTCTAATACTGTACATTCTTTTCAGTTGTACTTTACATTCAGTTGGGTTTGTATTATGGCCCATTTACTTTCCAACACATGTTTTTGTACTCAGTTTACATAGTGTTTACTTCAGTTTGTGTACAATGTGGTGTTTGTTTACATTATAAAGGAAATTCCTTCCCTTCTATCGGAATTTATGCCTGTGGGGCTAGTTGCCAGCCCCTGGCCTATGGAAGGCGAGCCTAGGGTAGTCACGGCCCAGGCCCCGAGGATGGGTCATGACAAATATTAAAATAAAATTATTTTCAATGATTTCATACATCATGGGTAGTATACAAATTGACATAAATATTTTTTAAGAAAATACTATTTTACTAAATGATATAATAGTCCTAAAATATATGAATCAGAAAAATGGATTATATAATTTTTGAAATGTCATTAATGAACCACTTGAGGATTTATTTGTATTTATGGTATCTATATTAACCCTATAGTGTTAATATACAAGAAGACAAGGTAAGAGTTAAATTAGTTAACAAAGGGTTAGAGATAATTTATAAGGATACATTTGAAACACAAAATTGTCTAAAACCAATTTGTTGAGAGGATATAGAAAAATACCCATCTTATCTTTGAATTGAATGATTTTTTTACCATTTAAATCGAAAACCAGTTTATAATAAAATAATATTTCAATCATTCCTAAAGTGACACTCCTCCCCTCTTATACAAGGAGACCACCTCTAACCCTTACTCACACCACTAAATCCCAAAGGGATCTTCGAAAATCATCCCAAATAAGCTACCAACATCCCTATATTCCTTCTAGAATACATGAATTTGGTAGATGGAAATTAAAGAAGGATTTTATGTTAAATCAAAAGTATTTACCTGATTTGAGGTAATGTCTTCTCTCAGGTTCCATTCCATTATTTTAATTATCCACTCCCGATGATCTTCTTATTAATTGTTTACATAAAAAAACCATAATCCTCAATATAATATGATGTTTTGAGGAGAGTTATTCAAACTACACATACACATACTTCCGTCAAATGGGTAAAGAAAATACTATTTTTGTGGACGGTGAATTACTGTCTCGTGTAATATTGACTGTTCAATTTTCTCCTACCACCACTTATGGTGGCCATTATGATAGAAATGTAATTATATATGATATATATTATATTTATTTTATATCTATACTTCTGTAATTATCATTTATAAGATAACATTATTCTTTTCATGTATTATAAATATGAAAATTTCATTTGAAGAACTGCGGACTACATCCCTGTCAATGTGATATGAATAGTTCATTCCATACATTGAACGTATAAAGGATGGAATTAGTGAACTTATGTAACTTATATAAAATATGATATTATAGTGGAATTATAATATACCTATGAATAATTAATAATTCTTTCCATTAAATATGAAATATAAATTTAAAGTATTGTTCATGTGTACCTACGACTTACAGTCTCTATGAACATTGCATATCATTTTTATCTTCAAATGTAATGGCATATTATAAATAAATTTATACTCGATAAATATGATATATATATATATATGAATAATATTCTTGATATAATGGAATTTTCACCACATTGACAAATTAAAATTATAACAAGATCATTTTCGACTCAAGTACTCAATATCGACAAAACAACCGATATTAACTTAAATAATTATGTAATTTTTATAATATGAGAATAAGTGATATAAAAGGAATAATAAACATGAAAATTTTATGATTTTTGTGAAAATTAACTTATTTTTATTATTCTAGATATTAAATAATGAATGAGTATAGTCAGACATCAGGTACGGGACTTCGTATCAATCTCTTTTCATTGCAGCACATTTGGATTTATACGTGATATTATTTTAAATAGTGTATAAAACCCTTTGAATTTTCATTTCATTCAAATGGATTCTTTTTTCTATGATTAATTTTACTATAAGACAAATTGAATTTTATTAATGTATTTGGAAATAATGTCCTCTCCACCATAGTAATCATTATTTGGATTCCTCTTTAAGACTTAATGTTTTTTAAAAGGAATAGAAATCCCTTATTCATTTAATGGGTGTTTTCATAGTGATTTTTTTTTGAAATGGATTTTTTATTTCAATATCATGATATGATTTATTTTGTTTGTGAATGAAATGTTATTAGTGAAACGTTGATATTTGAAATATTTTATGGGATAAGATTATATAATGGTACTTGGAATTTTGAAATTTGACAGGTGGTTACTTGATAATCTAAATAGTGGTTGGTTCGGTGATAAACCATGGTTGGGGGGTTACGTTATAACCTCCAATGCATTGGGTATGGAAGTTAGACATATGACTATTCCATTTAGTGATATATGTTGAATTAGACCATATGGTTATTCCATTTAAGTATGTTTATGTACCAAGTTACCTTTATATACTATATGTTGTTATCTATGAGATCTATGGTAATATTTTCGGTACAAAAATGGTAAGAAATGAGATTATATTCAGTTATGTGTTTTTCTAATTTTATGATAAAATGTACTGCCGTATGATAATGTATTCATGGTTTATATGTTATTTTGATAATGTAACAGTTTTCCATCGTTATTTTTCTTATATGGAGAATTTTATTCTCATCCAATGTTTTTGTAATGTTTTTTTCATAGGAAAACAATTTGTATAGGGTCAAGGATGAGATCATGGAAAATTCATGCTGTCTAAAACATGGAACTAGATGTGTTTGGTTTTTTAAGTGTTATTGATTTATGAAAAAATGAATAGTGAGTAGATATGTCTACTTCTAATATTAATGTTGTTATGTATAAGTAATGATCCTATTAACTAAAATATTAACCTAAAAATATCCTCAATGTGAATTATTAACTTAAATCCAGATTATGAAATTTTTAGGGTTGGTGCCTTATAGTTGGTATTAGAGGTCGGTTTAGACAACATTAGAGGTTAGTGTGTTATTTAAGCATAATTAAAATAACCATAATGGTTAGAATATTATAAAAATTCATAGTTATTTTAGATCAATTGAATGAGTTTATGATAACATGAATAATTATATCATAATGTTTAAACTCATAATAATATTTTATATGATTAATATACACATATATTGACACTGAACATTTTGATTTTTGTAAAGGGATGGATCTAGAAAGAACCAAAGTAACAATGGATGTGAAGTAAACTATGGTGGTTTCATGAATGTGAAACTAAATGAAATTGGAGGTACACTGAGAAGTCATGTAGTTATTCTTAACCAACTATCTGGAGTGATGTTTTACCACTAAAACCATGCTGATTTTTATAAGGCATCATATACGTGGGATGAAAATCCCTATGGAAGTTCATTTAATAATCATAATGGTAAGTATATTCAAAAACCTATATGTCAAGGATGTGGAAAGAGATAAATAGGAAAATGATTCAAATGAATGGTAATATGATACAGATTTGGTAATGAAGTTCATGAAGCAAGAACATTCCAGGGACAAAGAGAGTGTTCAGTTGACTCCAAGAAAGGGAAAGATGATATTTCCGGGGGATCAATTGAATGTTTTAAATATGGTTTGCATGGTCATTATAAAAATATATGTTCTATGATGGAGGTTCATGAATGGTATCAGTATGAACATACAAATATATTTTTACCAATACCTAATGCCATTCCAATTTAGGAAGGGGAAACTGACAATGACCAATTAAAATTTTGGATTATTTCATAGCTGATATTTTGACATTATTGAATCTTAGTATATGATTCATGATTGTGTTTATAGGAAATAATTATTAAAAAATATATCAGAATGGAATGGTAAATGGGTCATGAAGAATAATGAATGTGTAAGAAGTCTACATTGAAGGGATTCAAGAGTTATGGTTGATTTTAGCACGATGAAATGCTTAAAAGTATTAAGGCTCTTTTGATAATGGGATTACATTAGAAGAAATTTTACAGTATGTGTAACCCGGAATTTTTATATTAGAAAATTATATTAAATAAATAAATATCCTTTATTATGTGTACATAATTGATAAACTAAGGGGTTCATATGATATTTTGTTTTTGAGGTGATAAATGGTTATTACATTTGGGGTTGCAAAATGAAATATATTAGATAACCTTGGAGGATAAAATGAATATGGTTATTTTTTAAAGAAATTATCTTATTTTTGAGAATTTTATAAGAATTATATGGTTTTAGAAAAAAGGAAAAATTGTACGATGGGTGATAACTCTTTATGTCTGGTAAGGCCAAGGGAACCGAACCCACAACTGAAGGGTGTCCAGGGCACATTGCCTACCAATGGACTACATGAATTTCTTGGTTAGTATGACAAATTATTTTTAGTAAAATGATTTTATAGATCAAGAATAAGTTCATTTTTGTAACTTATGTTATATGAAATATATATCCTTTATATAGGAAAATTATTTTGTGATTAAGTGATAAATGTTATTTTGGAAGACATTCTCTCTTTTGGGGAACACTATATGCCTAAGGAAATAGAATACTTTGGGATTTAATTTGTGGATTAATGGTTGATTTTTTTCTGTGCATAGGGAGGTTTTGGTTATTTATTTAAATGATTAACCTATCACATAGAATATGTAAATAGGATAATTACTCATCAGTATGATACTTTAAGAGTAGTAAATGTTATTTGGAGACAAATATTAATATTTACTATGGAAGACTATGTGATAAAATTCTTCCGAGTTTTGAGTTTAAATATTATTTTGGACTATACAAATTAATTTTAAGGCCAATTATGTATTGAATGGTCTTTTTTGAACATTGGGTATTTTTTTTCAATTTTCTTAGATTTAGAACAGTATTTCTTTTTATAACATATTACCCTTTTTGGGATTATCTGATCATAAAAAAACAATTTTTGTTTTGGATAATGTATAAAGAATTGGGAAATATATGGTTCATATTATGTGGATCATTTTATTCTCTATAAGTTAATTTTAGTGCTTAATCTATGACCAATTAAACTTGAATACTCATCGTTTGTAGAAAAGATGAGTTTTTTGAAGAAGCTTATTAAAGGATGATATTATACTGGAAAAGTAAGTATATTTCCTTATGTTCTTATTAAATCTCGTAAATAAATTCCTCAAAATCAGGAAAAGGAACTTAAAACAAAAACGTTTTCCATCAAATTTTCTTAGTGGTGGATCAAAGACCAGTTAACCCATCACATATTTGTTGTTTTAGGGTTGTTAACTTTCTCCTGATCATGTATTCTATCACTCTCCATCATAACATTACACCTAGTTTCACTTCCATATCATTATTTTTCTACATGCAATTATAGTATGTGTTATCTTTGGTGAAATTTTTAGTTATCATTATTTTATTTAATGTTATATCTTAATTGACTCTTTTTATGATGTGGGACATTCAAGGATGTTCCTGATCCCAATTTTAATATTTTGAGGATGCAATTTCCAAAAGGGGGTATGGATGTAACGACCTAGGTATTTTTAGAATAATACATTTTGATTTCTATTAATACTTATTAATAAGTTATTAATTTAATGTTAAAGAATACAATTTTTTTATATTATACTCAACACACAACAATGATTTTCTTTGAAATCTTATGTTGCACAGTGCTTTGAGTAATACTGGAAAATAACACAATAATATTATTATTATTTTAAATTGAAGTTAACGTTGTGCCATTATATTTTCACAAATGATAAAAAAACTATATTATTATTACACATGTTTGAAAAATGTTTTTACATTTATATAATAAATAGTAGTGGTTTAAATTGAGAATGAATCTGATTTTAACCACAAAATGCTATAATATTTTTTAGAGGTTGTTTTCCACCTTTTGATGGAGAACCCTTTTTAAATATAGTTTTTCGAGAAATTTATATATTTTATTTTAAAAAATAACCTTATTATTTATAATTGGAACATCAAAATATACATTGGATGAAATTATAGTAATTTTCAACCAAAGAACATTTTTAATGAATAGTGAAAAAATCTGTATTTTATTTAAAAACTGCCTTTTTATCTATTTTATTTAAACAATTGAATTATACTTCTAACTGGTTTTAAAGATTAATTGGATTATGTTTTTTTTCATTTATTTCAATGTTTTTCATTTTATGTAATTTCAATTTGAAATTGGATATAAAGGCATGTCAATCTTTTGGTATTTTTTACTTCTTTAAAAGATGTTTTTTGGTTTTTATTACAAGAATTAATATTAAATTAATTACTTCAACTTCTGTGTTTTGATTTTGAAAAAATGGATTCCATATTTTGAATTAGTAGGTCCAAATTTTGTAAATAGGAATCTTTTATTTTTAGACATTATGAATAATACTTTTAGTAAATATTTTATTTAGCATGGTTAAAAGGTAATCCCATTAAATAAGGGTAAACAATAATATTATAATAATATTAAATTAAACTATCAGATTTCTTAACCCTATTTTATGAGATATGTATGACCATGGTAATACAGGGGTTGATTATAGGACCCATTGGTGCTAGTTGTGTGTGATAAGTACATTTAATTACTTTTAACGTAATGTTAAGGAAAATGTAACCAAAACATGTATATTTTAGTAAAACAATTTTTATATGGGGATATATATGGTATATTTTAGAATATTAATTTCAAAAAGAAAGATAAAAATATTTCCTATATCATGGTAGTTTATTAATAATTTTTAGAAATCAAATAAATAAATTTAATTATGACATAATGATGATGCAGTGATTACCATTTTAATTAAAGATTTAAATAAATGAGATTAAAAATATTAAAATAAATTTATTCTGAAAATTTTTATTCCATCCACAAATTATATGGATGGTTATGAGATTATATATTTGAATTAATGATGTTTTTTAAAAATAATCAAGTTGTTATTGATTTTTAAAATATCATAAGATTAATAGATAAAAAATTGGCATAAATGAGTTTTTAATAAAAATATTTTGTTATTAAATGTTATATTAGTAAAAAAATCTAGGTTTTGGAAAAATGGATTAACTAATGTTGGAAATTTTATTTATGACCCTCTGAGGTTCTATTTAAATATTATGGTAACTATATTAACCATATAGAAATAATATACAAAAATACATGGTAAGAGTTAAATTAGTTAACCAAGGGTTAAAGCTAAATGATATGGTTAAATTAGAAACCAAAAACATATCTAAAACCTATTATATGAGAGGATTTTGAAAAATATGCATCTTATCATCTAAATAAATGTGTTTTGGAACATTTTAAATTGAAATATAGTTTATAATAAAATAATATTTCAATTAATTCCTAAAGTTCCCCTCCTCCCTCTTATAAAAGGACACCACCTCTAACCCTTAGTCACACCTCTCAACCCCACTGTCTCATCCATCCTCTATTCAAATAAGCTCCCAACATCCCTATCTTTCCCCTACATGCATTACATGGCGTAGAAGGGAATTAAAGGATGACTTTTAGCTTAAATTGAAAGGAGTTACCTGATTTAAGGTAATGTGTTCTCTAAAGTACATTTACATTATTTTCCTTCTCCACTCTCTATGCTCTTTTTATTATTTTTGTTACATAACAACACCATAATCCTAAATATAATTGGTTGTTTTTATGTGAACAATTATAACTACACTTAAACACTCCTCTATCTAATTGGTATAGAACATACTGTTTCTATGGATGGTGAACTACTGCCTCACGAAACAATGATTGTTCAATATTCTCCAACCACATCTTATGGTGGCCAGTATAATGGATCTGTAATTATATATAAGATATTTATGATTTATATTTTATCTTTATACTTATTTAAATATCATTTAGAACATAACATTATTTTTTTCAGGTAGAATAAAAAAGATAATTTCATTTGAGGAAGTGAAGACTACCGCCCTCTTAAAGTGATACGACTCGTTCATGCCATAAATGGAGCATATAATAGATGAAATTAGTTAAAAAATGTAATAGATAAAAAATGTGATATTATACTGAAATTATAATTTACATATTTTTCATTGTTTTTTCATTCCATTAAATATGGAATAGAAATGAAAGTAGTGTTCTTGTGTATGTATGGCTTATTGTCTCCTAGAATAGTGCATTTAATTTATTATCTCAATCTAGTATGGAATATTTTAAATACATATATAGTGGATATATATGATATATATATATATGTTTGTGTATTATATTCTGTAGAAAATGGAATTTTTACCATATGGGAAAATTGTAATTATAATAGAATCATTTTCGACTCAATTTCCCAATATAGACAAAATAACTGATATTAACTTAAATAATGATGTAGTTTTTATAAAATGCTAATATGTGATATAAAAGGAATAATAAACATGAAAAAGTTTCTTAATCATGTATAAATTTACGTAGATTTATTATTCTGAAAATTAATGAATGAATGAGTCAAGTCAGAGCCAAAGTAAGGGACATCGTCTTAATCTCCTTTAATTGAGGCATGTTTTGATTTATACAAGACATTCTTATATACGGTATATAAACCTATTTTACTTTTCATTTCATTTAAAACCAAATCTTTTTTCTTCAAACCATATTACTAGTTGACAAAATGATTTTTATTGATATATACGATGACAATGAACTCTTTTCCACTATAATTATTATTTGGCTTCCTCTATGAGCCTTAATGGTTTTTCAAAAGGAAAAGAAATCCCATATTCACTTTTTGGGTTATTTCATATTGAAAATTGGTTTTGAAATTGATTTTTTATTTCAATTTATTGAAATTAATTCTTGTGATTGCAAATGAAATATTATTAGTGAAAGTGTATATTTGCAATATTATATGTGTTATGATTATATAATGGTACATGGCTATTTTATGGGTGGTTATGTGATAAATCAAATGATGGGAGGTTCTGTGATAAAAAAATAATCGGTGGTTCTTTTATATCCTCTAATGCATTGGGTATGGAAGTTAGCTATATTGTTATTCCATTTAGTGATATGTGTGGAAGTTGACTGTATGGTTGTTCCATTTATTTATGTTTATATCCCAAATTACCTTTATATTCTATAGGTTTCTTTCTAGGGTCTTTATAGTAATCTATTGGATACAAAAAGGACAAGTAATGAGCTAAGTGAAGTGTTTTTTCTACTTTTTTAAGGAGAAACGTATTACTACATGATAAAGGATTATTGGTTTACATGTTTTTTTTTGAAAAACAATAAGTTTTCCTTATTTATGTATCCCTTACTGATCTTTTTAGTCCCATCACAAGTTTCTAAATTATATTCATAGTAATTAAATATGAATAGGGTCAAGGACGATATCATGGGAAATTCATTCGGTCTAATACATGGAACTAGATAGGTTTTTTATGAGTTTTTGTTTTTTGGAAAAAAATGTAATGTGATTTGAAATGTGCACTTGTAATATCTGGGTTCTGATTTATAAGTTATAACCTAATTTTCCAAATCTCTAAACCTAAAAATATCCTCAATGTTGATTATTAACTTAATTCTAGATTAGGTATTGTTTAACTCTAGGGCCTTCTAGGAATACTAGTAAAATATTTTGAAAATAAATATATAAAATCCTATTAAATTGGAATATAATTGATGTAGAGTTTCTCCCAAAAACTATAAGATAAATAACCCATTTTAATAGGAATCAAGAACCATGAAATAGAAGTCATTTAAATAAGATGTTCAGATTTCTCATTACACTAATAGAAAATAAAAAGTTGTTTGAGAATATCAAATATGACTTCCTCTTCTCAGAAATTGATGTTGGATCTATATAAAGAAACATAAACCATGCCCAAAATAACCTAAAATTTTATTATTGGGATACTAATCTGATTTCCTTAAATTACACTCCCATAATCATTAATTAGAAAAGTATTATAGAAATGATATGTGATCATCATTATAATAATATTTTTCACTGTGAAATCAACATCTAATTGTTGATGTGGTAATGAGATAACCTTAAAATATTGTTTTTATATAAAATTGTGGGTAGATCCATAATCAAATAAGACATTTATAGTTCATGATTTGATTGTAATTGTTACTTTAACTTCTTCGGTATCATACCATACATCATTAATAGTTATCACATGGGATTTCCATTTTTCTATGGCCTTAAGTAGTTATTGAAATCGATCATCAAAATTATACATCAAATTAAATAATTAGTTAGTATAATTTCCATGAAAATAAAATTTGGAAATTTAGAGTGTTGGTGTTGAATTATATAAATATTTCTCTCTATTCAAGTCATTAGCTAACTTTTTCCCATCCCTTCATCATTCAGAAATCTGATAGCCTTACTTTCCACTATTAAAGAATTTTATAGTTCCATTAAAAAATTTACCTCTTTTTTTCCTTCAATAAATATATAATAATGTAAGACTCATATTATTACCTAAATGGGTTTTATTGTTATTAATTATTTTTGTCCATCATTCTTTCTGTACCAAAACTATGATATTGATGGGTGAATCGGATCTACATATTTACGTTGAGATAACATAAGAAATTTATTTATAGATAGTAATGTCTCATAGGGATAAATCCACTTGAATGACCGGTTTAAAGAAAAATAATAATTGATCAATATTTATTCAAGGTTGGATGATAGTACTAAAAACATACCCCATAGACTTAGAAAATTTTCCTTATAGGTACAGATGGTTTCATTAAACCTACACATTATCTTATCAATTCCATATCTATTTTCATACAAGTATTAAAATAATGTTATTGTTAAAAAATAACCATCCAAACCTATCCAACTCCATGGAGAATTTTTTTTCATGTTGACATTGGTTCATCATAAGATCCCACCATTGATCTAGATCACTTTTAAAAGGAAAAATGAATAATATAATTTTTCATACATTATAGGATAACGAATGTAAAATATTTTTTTTGTACTAATCCATTTCTTAAATATCATTGGATCAACATTCCCATTGAATGAAGATGGATGTTTTCCCATAAAGTATTCACAAGAATCTTATTCTTTTCATTAATCACTTTGAACCTCAATATGATCCATGGATTGAGAACATTGCATAACTATAAAAATGAAGTTTTATATTCTATATCACACATCATTTAGTTTCACATGAGTAAAATCATTTTATTTATTATCACATTAAATGTTAACATGGTTTCTCTTAGTTTTATCCATTTAATAAAATAAAAAATAATAGTTTGACCAGAAATAATCAAAGTGGGAAGTCATGTAATAATGAAAAAAATTTATAGAATTTCTACGTCAGGAAACAATCATTTCAATATATGATACCCTAGGTTTATCCTTGTACATTAATGGTTATCATCTATTCGAAACATTAATGATGGTTCCTAAATAAAATGATAATTAACCCTTGTATATCTCATGGGAGTGTCTATCCAGGTGTGCAATCATATGCCCACTCATCATGCACTTATGATGATCTAGATATTTTCCAATACAACCCTTTTTAAGTTGTTAAGACTAGGTCAATATGTGCTAAAACCAAATCTAGATTATATTATCATGAAATGGTTATATTATACAGTAAATCCAGTTTTCTTTATTTATCACAACGTAAGAAGTTATATTATACTTAGCATTATCTTTGATATATTTGGGCACAATGGAAGTGTGGCGGTTTGGTGGGCCGAACATTTATTTTTCTGAAATTGATTTTCAATACAGGATCAATATGAAAATGAACACTAGTATTCATAGATTAAAATCAATGATTTAGAAAAAGAGATGAAATGTTCCGGATTCAAGAAAGAGTATATTGAAAATATTTTTTATAATTAATTTATTGACATCCAAAGAAATTAAATACCCGGGACTTTGGTAATTTCTTTACTGATGAATTTTTTTCATCAGTAATGACGCTGAAAGATTTTATTCATTGTGCATAGGATGACCTAATGGAGAATCCCTCTATAGGTGATCCACTCATGATTTAATGGTCTCTGAACAATGGTAGTCATTCTCTGGGTGCTAGTGAGGTGAAGAAAATTTCTTGCAATGATCATTCTTGATTGATTGTTCTTAGACCTTTAAGAACATATCTCATTCTTAAGAGGGAGAGATGAGAGGATTAGAGAGAGGAAAATAATTTCTTAATAATTCTTAATTCATCAGGGTTTTTCACAATATATTTACTTACCTCTTAATCAACATGAGGTTTCAATTATAATATTTATTTGTGAAACGTTAATTAAATAAAATTATAATTATTATAGAAAACCCATGTCACATAATAAAAATAAAAACAACATTATTTGTGGTGCAACCACAAGAACAATATGAAAATATAAATGAAATATAATCCCACCTAATGTTAAAGATATTACATTAATTTCATACCCCATCTAGGTAAAAATTATTTACTGAATATTAAATAATTTAATTTATCAACGGATACTATCTTAGTCCCTTAAAACTCCTCTTCAATTTACATTACACCAGAATAAAATATTTTAATTTTTTACATAAATATTATTATTTAGAAACAAGTAAATAAATATTAGTAAAATATTCAAATAAATAAATATATAAATGTTATTCAAAATCCGGTGAATAAATATTTATTTTATTAATCTGATCATTTTAACTTGAATAAATTTATTCCTCAATCCTGATAATAATATTTATTCAATTAATTAAATTATAATTGTATTTATTTGAGACCACCAGAAAAACATAGAGTGATACCCTATCGAATTCATTCTCATTGGAATTAGGCGGGCTTTACTAATGTCTAAGATTACTGTCTAGAAATGGGTGAAGGAACCCATGAGAAAGAACATAAAGCTGCGATGACCACATCCACATACAAACACTCACTATGTAATATAAATCCTTTTCACAATATCTCGTGAAGTTAGTTTTAGGATTATGTCATAATCCTATAAAAGTGATATGTCATTCTTTGAAAACCTAAGATAAACATGCCGTTAAAACATGGCCATTGAATTTAGGTATATGGTTCTATTTCATTCAAAGGGATGGGATATAAATTTCCTTAAATGGATGGGACATATCTTTCCCCAAAATATCCGTTAATAATATGTCATTCTTGAAAACCCCAATGTACCCTACATCTCTCCAACATATTTCTGGAATATTTTCATTAGTAAATCAATGTGCATGAGTTGTGGCACATATTAATTATAATAATAATGTCTAAGGACCACTACACACACTCTAAAGTAGGAATATCTAATGAGACCAAAACATGCATAATTCTTTCTGATGGGTCTGATCTCATAATCTCATATCTTGGAGATTACCAACTGAGAACTTCACGTAAATAAGTATCATTTACTTACAGTTATTCTCACATAAAAGTCTATAGAATATTTGTCCCATCATAGTATTTTATCCAACCACCTTACAATATTTAAGAATATTGTCATAGAACATAAAGGTTCTCATCATAGAGGGGAATTTTAGTAACCAAATTAATTCAAAAAATACTCTAGGAAATTTTTACATTATTTTCATGAAGAACAATGAACAATAAATAATAATATGATTAATGTTTAAAAACATTAAATATTTATGTAATCAACGTACAAACAATTGTTTCCAGGACAAAAAATCCATTAATCTCCCACTTGGACTAGAGCCACCTATCTATTAATTTTAGTCCACTAGACATCACATGATGATAAAGTTTTTTCTGAGTCACAGATTTAGTTAAGGGGTCATCCATGTTGTCTTCTTTGGAAATACTACTTACTACAAGTTCAACTCCATGTGAAAAATCCCTCAATTCATGATACTTCCTTAGTATGTTCTTCATTTGCTGATGTGACCTTAGCACTTTTCTGATATCCTATTTTGTGGTGTTATCACAATAGAGTGGGATGAGATATTTACTACTTGGAACCACATCTTGATATTTGATAAATCTATGAATCCAAAAAAGTTATTTTTATACCATAAAAGAAGCGATATACTCGGAATCTACTATAGAATATGTGTCCACACCTAGCATTGATATCTTCTATCTCACAACACCTCCATTTTATGTGAAGATATATCTTGTTTTAGACTTCATGTCATATTGATCAGTCTAGAAACATGAATATGCATATCATCAGATGACTAGTCCCTCATCACCTCAATGAACCAGGAACATATCCATAGTATTCGTCTAATAATTTAGGATAGTCTTGATTTCCATATAATGGTGGTCTCCTGGAGAATCATAATATCCTCCTAATGAACTCAATGGGTTGGAAGCGTCAATCATAGTATATTTCATATGATACATGACTCACCCATTAGCTGATGTGTATGGAATCCTTGACATTCTCTTTCTTTCATCATGCATCGGAAGAATCATTTTTTTGGAAATGTAAATGCCATGTTACACTGGAAATAATACCCTCTTCAATTATTCCATACTAAATCTATTCAATATCATGTGAATGTATGTAATTTGACATAGGCACAAAAATATTTTGGATCTATAATGATAGATCTTGATCCCGGGAATATACGCTGCCCCACCCAAGTACACCATGGAGAAGCACTCATTGAACCATTCCATAAGAGAATTTAAGTATGGTATTTCGTTTCCAATAAGTATTATGTTATCAACAAATACTATTAGGAAAATTAATGCACTACCAATAATCCATTTTTAGAAATAAATCTCACAAATTTTCATTATAAAACCAATATCACTTATGTATTCCTCAAAAGGAATTTCCCATGAAAAGGGTGATTTCATTATTCAATAATTGGATTTTTGAAACTGTCAAATATTATTGGCATATTTTGGAGTCACAAACCCTTCATGTTGTGTCATATAGACATCTTCATCAAGGTTCCCATTTAAGGAAGGCTGGTTTAACACCATTTTTCCAAATCTCATAGTCATGGTAAGCGGTAATGGCCAATATAATTATGATAGATTAATCATTGAAATTGGTGAAAAGGTATCTTCATAGTTAATGGATTGATGTTGTTTAAAACCTTTTTCAACCGTTGATGCCTTAAAGCTACTAAATTGTACTTCTAGGTCCTGTTTCTTCATGAATACCCATTTGCAACCATGTTTCTTTACATTTGTTAGAGAATCTACCAAAATCGAGACATTGTAATGGTACATGTAATAAATTTTTGAATTCAGGTCTTCATGCCAATTGGAAACATTTTTTTCACTTAAAAATTTTTTGTAGGGTAGGGGATCACTGTTATCAACTAACAAAGTGTCACTATCCGAGGTAACTAGAAAACCATAATGTTTTGATGATCTAACCTATTTTGTACTCTTATGTAGTATATGGGTCTCACGAATAGAAATTTCTTCAATGGGGATTTGTGGAATCTTCTCTTGTACCAACTACTGGGTAACTTGAGCCTTTAATTCTTCTAAGTCTATCTCGCACTCATAATCTCTTTTGGGGACGTGCTCCCTCTCAAATAATATGAAGTGTCTTGAAACTATATCATTTTCTCTTGTGGGTTTTTATAGGTAATATACAATTTTTTTTGTAGGGTATCCTATAAAGGTACACATTGTGCATTAGGGTGAATGTTTGTTACCTAAAGTGGCCTTGACAAATGCTTCGCTTCCCCACACATGTAATTTCAATAACATGACTTTTATTCCAGTCAAAAAATCTTATGAAATTCCATTTATCGATTTAGATGGTACTTGGTTTAGTATGTGGTCATATTTTGGTATCACATATCCCTAAAATAACAATGGATGACTTTCATGACTCACCATTGATATCCCCATGTCCAATAAAGTTCATTTACCCCTTCTGCATGCACTATTCCACTGTGTCATGTAAGGAGGAGTGAGTTGGGATAATATCCCAAAATCCCATAAGTAATCTAAAAATTATTGATTAAGATATTTTATACCTCATTCTTATCAGAATTTCATACCCTTTTTACAATGTTTGTTCTCAACATCATTCATGTATTCATTGAACATAATAAATGAATCTTTATTATAGCCAATTATGTAAATATATCCATATCTACTAAAATGTTTAGTAAAAGTTATGAATAATGAGTACCCACCCCTTACATCAACTGGAAATGGTCCACAAACATCGGTATGAACCAATTCAATGAGCTCCATAACATTTTAACCTTTCCCACTAAATGTGTATTTATTCATTTTTCCTTGTAAACACGTGTGACGTAGACCATGTGGTTTTAGTTTAAAACAATATAAATATACTTATATATGTAATTTTTTTAACCATTTTTCATTTAAATTTCCTATAATATGATTCCAATGTTGGGTGTGGTATGAGTCTTGTGATGTAACTTTGTTATAGATTTTCATATGAAAAACACATAGCGTCATGTTCACTTACCTCTCCATTGATCTTATTTTTCATTGAAGGGTGTGAAGAAAATTTGGGCTTAAATATCCTTGTCATACCTTTTTTTTTTCACCATAATGATATAAGGTTTATCAAACATTATATCATTATCAACTTGGAGAATGATGATATGAATATCTGGTAGAGACATCTTAATGTTCATCATATTAAAATTCACAATTATACTAGAGAAACTTGAAGGATGTGACGCAGGAATGAGTTCGGTTCCCATTTACTCATGGTTTTAAACCTTTAGATCCTCCATTCCCTTAATGTAGACAATGATAATGGCTACGGGAAGCCATGATGGGGAACCCTTTCCAAGATTACACTGAAAGAGTGCCTTAGAAATCTCAGACTGTTCTTGTCTATATCTCTCCTAGTAAAGATGACAGAGGTTATCAATAATTATATAGGCATCCATATTTTCATGAGACTTCCTGAGATTAATAGACATTGATGATTGCATCACACGTTGATATTCATATGTATTATTCATATGTTTCTCATAGACACGGAAAGCTTCATCATTCACCTATTGGGAAGGAAGATCAGGCAATGTGGTCTCTAGCAAGTAATATGCCCATTCATGGCATTGAATAACCCAATGGCATCTAAAACATTCCTAGAAGTTACTTCTTGAGAGTATGTTGTCTTTATCCTGTATTGATCACATGGATAGTTTGGTTTACAAGATTGACATTATTTTTTATTTAATTTAAAGGGGTGATTTTTAGAACATCCAAGATTTCTATTTTGTGAAAAATAATAAATTGATTTTATGAAGTCTCCCACTATTTTATTGAGTCCCAATGGCCCTCACCATTGAACTCATAATGTCTAGTTTCTAGGATATTCTAGTAGAAGAGATCTATATTCCAATTCTCATAACCCCGGAAGGATTGGTTAAACAATTTGAATGTATTTAGGTAGGCAGTTCTTTTCCAATAGTGGTCATGCAACTCCATGATCCTTTGAGTGGACTCCCCAACCCTGAAATCATAACATGGGTTTCCTCAACACTTTCCTCCAAATTTACAAAATTTTATAAGGGTATTCTCCTCTTGATGTAAAATTGTTAAGTCTACTAGAAACATTCATAAGATCTTTCTGTATAAATTTAAGTATTTGTACCATGGTTGGCCAAACACTTAGTTTTGTTGAGTTATTCCCTTGATAATGTAATGAAAGGCTTATTATTAAATAATATTTTATTGAGGGTTTTGTATCTATTATTCATAAATTTCCTTATTATCATTATGAAATTCTTGTTAATATTTTGTGGTACTTACTTATGTTATTAACCATGTATTGATACTATTTACGAATAAGCCTTGATTATTATTCTTCCATTATTAAAGCGTGTCAACTAATTAATTATGTAGTCGCAACAATACATCCATAATGACAAACCATGCAACTAATAAAAATAAAATAAAGTAAAGATCATGGTCATGAGCTCTTCTATTGTATAGTTTTTCTATTTGTAGACAAAAAAACCGCTAACCTAGGGAAGAAAAACCTTGAACCATTTTGGGTATGCGTCTATAGATTTCCAACTATCCACTTTCGTATCTCCTTGGATTGGGTTTTCCTAAATTCTGTAATTGAACAACCTCCACAAGATTGGGATCTCCAAACATTACTTTTGATTTTTAAAAAACACGCATGGGATGGGTAGAAGTGGGGTTTATATAAAAGAAAACATGGAAATACAAGGCTTATATAGTAATGAGGATAGATAAAATGAATACCAATAATTTAATTTAAAATAAATAAAAAGGAACCAAATCACATACCAAGGTCTGGTCTAGCTCATTATAATCCACATACATGCAAATAATTACACATTTAATAAAACTAGAATTAAATTCAATAATCATGCTTATTAAGATAAATCATCCTATAATAGATTAATTAATTTCTTTAATTAATCAATCCTTTTATCTTAACGATTTTCTTAATTTCCATGAGATTATCAACCATAACCTTGGAAGTAACCTGGTGAACACCACTTTTAATCTACATGATATGAAATTCTAAACATTAGACAGTCATTAATGTCATAATAATGTGTAATTTTATAACGTACACAGAATGTAGTTCCAACTACCTGGTATGTACTTCCTTTACCATCTTTTCTGAAGTACATGCCTAGGGACTCTATGTGTAAGGAATACTATAGAAATCTTAGAGTATATGGCCTGTCTAGTGGGCCACACATCTTATTGTCTTTGGGTTACATGGTTACCAGCTAGCTTAGCCATGTATGGGATACACAGTTTGGACCTTGACTCGAAGGGACTACATGATATGTTTAGTGTGCCACATGACGTGTAACTTAGCTGACCATGCACCAGTCTATCATGGTAAACACGCAATGAAAAAATTAAATACACTATTTGACATTAATGCACATGAATTGAGTAATTTATGATTACTTTGTATGTAGAGGATATAACTACATGGTATGTAATCTAGATTACATAGTGTGTATAACAGATTAAAAGACGTATAACTCTGAATACACAGTGTGTTCTATCATGTCACCTAGACAGAATCATCAACACTTCCTGATGAGATCCTTAATTTAATTTTAATCAAAAAATGATTCATTTATATTAGATCTCTGTGAAATGAAAATATGAAGAATAGATCTCAAAATTTAGATTACATGAATGGTTAAACATGAAATGAAAAAATAAATTATTAAAGTGTAAATAATCAAAAAATTATTTAAATAATTACAAATAAAGATGAGTTCCCTTGTATACCACTTGAAGTATCCAGGCATACTGGAAGCATGTTTGTTGAGAGGACCCAGCTTTTCTATTGCTGTAATCGATGAGCAATCCGGGATCAATATTGTAATGGCCTGGACCCCTCCGGTCCATTCCTTTGTTGAAATCGATATAGTCAACACGACATGTATTATAATGATAATTTTTTTTATACTCATGATAACGTAAAAATATGTTATATAATAATGATGATGACATAAATTTTGAGATTAATTAAACTAAAAAGAAAATAATCATGATAAAATGATTTAATGGGTGTTATTATTATTAATGATGTGAAGTTGGAAGGTGTGTGATCCATTAGAAATTGATAAATGAAACATGCAGTTTATTATTAATTGAGTAATTTTAGAAGTTAAATTTGAATAATAATAATGGGTGTTGTGTTATTAATATTATTCATAATATTAATAATAATTAGATATTAATGAAATGAGTCATGGTATTTATTGCAAACAAGTAAATGAATAAGCATTGTGGAAGCATAGTGGTGTGTTAATAAAATTAAAGGTGAGTTCATTATTATTGTTATGTTAAATAATAATAATAATGGAGGCATAAAAATATGTTGGGTTTATTAAAATGAATGGTTTTAATTTAATAAATGTGGTTTCAATTTAATTAGTGTGAAATGAAAATAAATAGAATTAAATTATTAAACTGACGGATGTTATGCGACATTGACGTGGCATGGTCAGATTCAGTTATCCAATGGGGTGGTTTAACATGGTCAATGTGATGAGCATAAATATTATCATTATTTTAAAAAATAATAATCGTGATGAGTTAATAAAATAAGTTGATGAATTGTTATCATTATTGAAAAAAATAAATAACAATGATGGCATGAAACTATGTGCGAGAGGTTAATGAAATTAAATGTATTAAAAAGGGGTTGAATATGTAAGTTATATAAATTTTATTTTGTCATTTAATTCAATTAAATGAAATGGTTTTGAGTTGCATGGAATGGTTTTTGTTTAATATGAAAATAATTATGGTAATCTAATTTAATGGGATTAAATTAGAACATTAATGATGGGGGTTATTAATATTAATTTTATTAATAATGACATTGAAGTGAGATTGGAGAGAGATTACAAAGTGATGGAATAATAAAGAAAATAATAATAAAACCCATAAAATAATGGAATTAATGGAGTCAATGCAATTGAGGCTCCACTTCTTTTGGGGCGTCATAGAACTTGGAGAATAAAGGATATTGGAGAGAAAACCAAAGAAAAACAATAATAGAAATAAAAATAAAAGAAAAATAGATGGAAAATCAGGAATTGGTGTTTAATTCTATTGCCCAAGAAGACTCCAAGTCGTGATTTCTTTTGGATTTATGAAAAATAAATAAATAAATGATTAATAATAATAATAAAATATTTTTGTTATTAATTTTAATGATAAAACACCTATTTGTCCACAACTTCTTCGTGCGACCTCTGATTCAAATACCATCAGCTGCAGTGTGACCCTGACTATGAGATGGAAATTATGAGTCCAATATTAGATGTCTTTTTTGGGTTTTCTGATCAGGTAACCGAAACACATTTGAATTAATAGATTTAATATTATTATTAAATCATCGACCCGTCATAACTCTCGTGTGCGACGTCCGATTGGCTTCTCATCAGTGGTGATGTGATCCTATAATTAGTATGATCAATTTAAGTTTAATGTTGGATATTAAATTATGGTTCGTTACCCAGGTCAATAAAAAACCTATTATTAATTGAAGTTATTATTATCATCAAACCCATGGAAACCGTGTGACGTGTCATGTGTTGACCAGTTAAACAGTGTAACAGTCATACGGTCATGTCGTGTATTCATTAATACACATTGCATACTGTTTTACCTTTTTATTTCCTATATAAGAGAGGAGAACATGTTATTTATGGACCTCTGTTCTTCTCTGCACTGTGACGCTCCCGGATGACCTATAAGCTTTCCTCCTAACTTCTTCATCCGGACTCCAATTGTCGATCTGTCAGTGACTGCGAGATCATGTAAGTGAGGAGAAAATCATACACCCTATTCTGTTCCCTCTTCTTCGACATCCCCTCTACAGTTTCCAACTGAGGAGGCTGCATATAATTGACTTTAATGACGGTCTTTGATGAACCGGTATGTCAAGCCTCTGTTCTTGTATTCTCTTTCTGATCCTACTTCTCTCGTTTTTTTTCATGCTACGACATGTGATATCTATGTTGAGGGACTTTCATGTGTAGTTTATTCGGTGGTGCCACAACTTCTTTTGTGGGTGCAATCATTCTGGGAGAATCCTTGTGATCATAGTGGTTGTGTTCGTAGAAGGATATCTGAACCTGTTGAGGTAGGGATCTTACCTTCGTCTCTCTAAATTGTGCATCATGCGGGGTGGGTGTCCTCTTGATTACGTGAAACACATTTGAACTGGTTTAATAAAGATAATTACTGTCTTATATAACGGGGATTGGAAGTTTGTGAATGCAGTTACTTTATTTATATCCTGCTCTTTTATGTTGTGAATTGAATGAGCTTCTGCCTAATAAAAATCATGGTTGTTGGGGGCCTTTTCTTACGCAATTAAATTTTTCCATCTCCTTCTATATTTTCTTATGGATGAAAATTTTATTGAATGTGGAAATTGGTTAATCATGTAATGTTGGCTGAGTAAATACTTGGAGCCCTTGTGTGATCACCCCGGTTCAACAAAATGGAATAATGAACATGTTGGTGTTGGGTTGGTTTTTATGGGATGTGTGAAGTTTTAATTTCTGGGTTGTTGTGTGATCTAATGATTGGCAGTGGGGATTCAATGATGGTTGGTGATGATATTAATGTGGTTAGTAGTGGATTATATATGGGGTAAATGTAATGGAAATGTGGAATGTGGAAAAATGAATTTATATGTGTAACTTGGGAATAAATGAACGGTGGGGTTTTGGGATTGAAATGAATTAAATATGGATATGATAATAAAATTGTTGAGGATTTGGTATGTGATTTCTTATGCTTTCCCTAACATTTGTTGTGGTTGGAAGGGATATGTGTTATGAACACTCGATTTTGTTTGGTTGTTGATAGTTTCCCAATACTTAAAAGAATTGAAAACTAAAGTTGTCGAACATGAAAACATAAATGGGGTTGGGGTTGTTTGTTGTATGCATGATTTGACATAGAAGTGCTAAGGCACTTGCTCAGTTTCTCTGTTTAGAATCCATAGGTTGGGCTGTGTGTCTGGTATACTTATGTATATCTGCATCTTCGTGTTTTTTGCACCCCACCCAAGTTGATCACTTAGTTCCAAACACCCCATTTCATGGTGGAGGGTGTTTTTTCCAACACTTCTATTAGTGGATGGTTATTAGATCCTTTATGATACCTTTCCGGTATATCCCAAGTCTCTTCGGGTAGGCTGTGATGGCCAGAAGTCCATTATTAGCCCAAGAACCTTCGGGTGGGGTAGTGTGGTGGTTATGGCCCAGGTGTGTGCAGGCAGGTGGTTTCCCAAGTGTCTTCAGGATGAGGCCCATGTGTCTTCGAAAATGGCAGTGGATCATCTAGCCCAGGTGCCTTCAGGCATGACAGTGGTTGTTCTGGACATGGTGTTTGTAGGCATGGTTACGTGTGACAGTTGTGGCCTAGGTGTTTGTGGGTGGTGTTTGGCAGTGGGACTGCGTGAGGATGTGGCCCAGGTGTGTGCAGGTGGGATGAGGCAGTGGGACTATGGTGAGGATTGCAGGATTGGTTTGTTTCATAGTATGTATTCAATAACCAGTGGTAAGGTGGTGTGGGGTACCCATACATTGATAACATTACTACTATACTCTATTGACTTGTGTTACTTGGTGAGTGTGACTGGTGAGGCTGGGTGGATAGATTCCTTGCTAGGTTTTGGTTCTTCTGTTTTCTCATGGGGAATTAGGATGTCTCCCCACTTGTGCACAAGAGATATAGGTTTCCCTACTGAGTATACTTGTATGCTCTCCCTACGTTTGATTTCAGGTTTTCCGGAGGACTATAGGGACTGTGTGGGACCTTACTAGTCAGGCAGGGGGAGTTGCTGTTGTTTTCTGTTGTTGTTATTCTTTACTTTTTGGTACTATACTTGGATATTTTCTGTAATTTTAGTTTTGTTTCACTATTGTATAAAGAATGCATACGGGATTGGATTTGGGCTATTTCCATACTTGTTCCTTTTCTTCTTATCGGTGTTTGACTCATCCTATTTCCCAATCTTAAATTAATAAAAAGGGTAATGCCTCCCATATTTGTGAAAAACTCATACCCTTGGTTCTAGTCACCACTCCAAGGCCTACTAGAGGTAGGACTCGGGGGTCATTATCTCCCTTCCACCATTGCCGGCTCAAGAGGGGAATCTTTGGTGGGAGGGGGTCGTAACAGAATGGTATCAGAGTTGATGGTTGAGAGATAGGATGAAGTCTAGAGTTAGGCACAATGATGATTGCATGGGATGGTAGGGAAACCGTGATGGTTAATCTTGGTGCGTGACATAGGCCAGGGAATACCGGCTAGGACACGGGATTTTAGAGCCCCCCGTGATTCGATGCAAGTAATTTGAGCTTACCGCATGACCAAGTAATACTAAATTGATTGTAGGGTAGAGACCATAGGAAAGGTGCATGAATCATCATGATTTGTGTTTTACTTGATTTGGGTGTTCTGGGAAATAAATCAAATTAAAATGACAAAATTAAACCTTGATAAAATTTCCTTGATATTTGGGCTTAGGTGTTCTTTGTTTACCGTACAACTATGGAACATGGACGTTAACAGAGAGTCAGAGGAGTGGGATGTGGACAGTTGCACAAAATAGAAGAGGAAACCCCATCAAGGTCACATATTGAGGGAGATGTTTTCGGTTTTACTTAAATTCTCTCGGTTATGTTTTTTTTTAAATACATGATCATCACACTCCTTTGTTGAACCTCATTCTCTCCCATGCTTTGGGCCTGGACCTTGTTTTTAATGGGTCTATAATGCTAAGTTGTTTCCCTATTTCCTTTAAGTGTGTGTGAAGAGTCCTAACATGTGGGATAGGAGGATGTGATCCCTAATTGAGGAGAATTAATGTGGATGCGATTAAACCCAGGAAGGTGAGTCAGTGCCACCTAAAGCGGATAATATCTCAACATGGGAGAAGGAATTCCTCAAGCCATGTGTTAAGGAAATTTATTGTTGTTTTGTATGGTGTTGGGGGCAGTGTTAGTTTGGATAATCCTAAAATATGGAAGTCGGAAGACCTAATTCCTAATTGAAACACATTAATGTGGATGCAATTAAACCCGTGCAGGTGAGTCCGTTCCGCCTAAAGCGCATAATATCTCGATATGGGAGAAGGAATTCATAACTCAAATAACTAGGGTTTTCGGTTGTTTTCTATTATTATGAGAGCCATGAGAGGTATCTTGCAGAGTGGTTGTTCGGATCCATTCTTTCTTCTGGGTTGGTTTTTAATTCTCGAGGATGATAATTTTTTGAGAGGTATTAGATGTAATGGCCCAGACCCCTCCAGTCCATTCCTTTGTTGAAATCGACATGGTCAACACGCTGCACGTTATAATGATAATTTTTTTAATACTGATGATAACGTAAAAATATGATAAATAATAATGATGATGACATAAATTATGTGATTAATTAAAATAAAAAGAAAATAATCATGATAAAATGATTTAATGGGTGTTATTATTTTTAATGATTTGAAATGGGAAGGTGTGTGACCCATTAGACGTTGATAAATGAAACATTTAGTTTATTATAAATTTATTAATTTTTGAAATTAAGTTTTAATAATAATAATGGGTGTTGTGTTATTAATATTATTCATAAACATGATAATAATGTGAAATTAATGAAATGATTCGTGGTATTTATTACAAACAAATAAATGAAGATGCACTATGGAAGTATAGGGGTGCGTTAATAAAATTAACGGTGAGTTCGTTATTATTATTATGCTAAATAATAAAAATAATGGAGGCGTAAAAATATGTTGGTTTTATTAAATTGAAGGGTTTTAATTTAATAAAAGTGGTTTCAATTTAATTAGTGTGAAAAAAAATAGAATTAAATAATTAAACTGACGGATGTTATGTGACATTAACGTGGAATGGTAAGATTCAGATATCCAACAGGGTAGTTTAACATTGTCAATGAGATGAGCGTAAATATTATCATTATTAAAAAAAATAATGGTGATGAGTTAAAAAAATAAGTTGATGAATTATTATTATTATTGAAAAAAAATTAATAACAATGTTGGCATAAAACTATGTGCGAGAGGTTAATGAAATTAAATTTATTAAAAAGGGGATGAATATGTAGGTTATATTAATTTTGTTTTTCCATTTAATTCAATTAAATGAAATATTTTTGAGTCACATGGAATGGTTTTAGTTTAATATGAGAATAATTATGTAATCTAATTTAATGGGATTAAATTAGAACATTAATGATGGGTGTTATTAATATTAATTTTATTAATAATGACATTGATGTGAGACTGGAGAGAGATTAAAAAGTGATGGAATAATAATGAAAATAATAATAAAAACCATAAAAGAATAGAATTAATGGATTCAAAGAATTGGAGGCACCACTTTTTTTAGGGCGTGATGGAACTTGGAGAAGAAAGGAGATTGGAGAGAGAAACAAAAAAAAGTATAAGAGAAATAAAATTACAAGACAAATAAATGAAAAAGGAGGAATTGGTGTTTAATTCTAGAGCCCAAGAAGACTCCAAATCGTCATTGCTTTGGATTTATGAAAAATAAACAAATAAATGATTAATAATAATAATAAAATATTGTTATTATTAATTTTTATGATAAAACACCTATTTGTCTACAACTTCTTCGTGCGACCTCGGATTCACGAACCATCAGTGGCAGTGCGACCCTAACTAAGAGATGGAAATTATGAGTCCAATATTGGTAGTCATTTTTGGATTTTCGGATCAGGTCCCCAAAATGCTTGTGAATTAATAGATTTAATATTATTATTAAATCTTCGACCCGTCATAACTCCCGCGTGCGACGTATGATTGGATTATCGTCAGTGGCGATGTGATCCTATCATTCATATGATCAATTCAAGTCTAATGTTTGATATTAAATTATGGTTCGTGTCCCGGGTCAATAAAACACCTATTATTAATTGAAGTTATTATTATCATTAAATGCATGGAAACTGCGTGACGTGTCGTGTGTTGACCAGTCAAATAGTGTAATAGTCATACGGTCATGTCGTGTATTCATTAATACACGCTACGTACCATTTTACCTTTTCATTTCCTATATAAGAGAGGAGAATGTGTTATTTAAGGACCACTCTTCATCTCCGCACGACGACGCTCCCGGATCACCTAGAAGCCTTCCTCCTAACATCTTCATCCGGACTCCGATCGTCGATTCGTCAGTGACTGCGAGATCCTGTCATCGAGGAGAACATCATAAACCCTGTTCTGTTCCCTCTTCTTAGACTTCCCCTCTGCAGTTTCCCACCAAGGAGACTACTGATAATTGAAGGGAACGATGGTATTTGAAGAACAGGTATGTAAAACCTCTGTTCTTGTATTCTCTTTCCGATCCTACTTCTCCCATTTTCTTTCCATGCTACGACATGTGATCTCTGTGTTGAGGGAGTTTCTTGTGTTGTTGATTCGGTGGTGCCGCAACTTCTTTGGTGGGTGCAGTCATTCTTGGAGAAGCCCTGTGATCGTAGTGGTCATATTTGTAGAAGGACATCAAAACCTGTTGAGTTAGGGATCTTACCTTCATCGCTCTAAATTGTGCATCATGCAGGGTGGGTGTCCTCTTGTTACATGAAACACATTTGAACCAGTTTAATAAAGATACTAACTTTATTATATAACTTGTCTGGGATCTTTGTGAATGCAGTTACTTTATTTATATCTTGTGATATTATGTTGTGAATTGAATGAGCATCTGCCTACTGAAAATCATGGTCGTTGGAGGACTTTTCTGACGCAATTAAATGTTTCCCTCTCCTTCTGGATTTTCTTACTGATGAAAATTTTATTGCATGTGGAAATTGGATAATCACGTAATGTTGGATGATTAAATACTCAGATCCTTGTATGATCACCCCGGTTCAACAAAACGGAATAATGAACATGTTGGTGTTGGTTGGTTTTTTGTTATGGGAGGTGTGAAGTGGTAATTTCTGGGTTGTTGTGTGAGATGATGTTTGCAGTGGAGCTGCAATGATGTTTGGTGAATATTATAAATGTGGTTAGTAGTGGATTATAAACAGGGGAAAAGTAATTGAAATGTGGAATGTGGAAAGTGAATTTATATGTGGAACTTGGGAATAAATGAACTGTGGGGTTTTGTGATAGAAATGAATTAAAGATGAAAATGATAATCATATTGTTAAGGAGTTGGTATGTGATTGCTTTTGTTTTACCTAACTTATTTTGTGGTGGGTTGGGATATGTTTTATTAACACCTGATTTGGTTTGGTTGTTGATAGTTGCCCAATAGTTAAAAGAATTGACCAATAAAACTATTGAACATGAAAACAGAAATGGGGTTGGGGTTTTTTGTTGTATCAATGCTTCGACATAGCTGTTCCAAGACACGTGCTCAGTTTCTCTGTTTTGAAGCCATAGGTTGGGCTGTGTGTTTGGTATACTTATATATATCTGTATCTTTGTATTTTTTTCACACCCCACCCTAGTTGAGAACTTAGTGTCGAACACCCCCATTTCATGGGGGAGGGTATTTTTTCCAACACTTCTATTAGTGAATTGTTATTAGCTCCTTTATGCTCCCTTTCCCGGAAGCCCAAGTATCATCAGGCAGGCTGTGATGGCCTGATGTCCATTATTATCCCAAGAACCTTCGGGTGGGGTAGTGTGGTGGTTATGGCCTAGGTGTGTGCAGGCGGGTGGTTTCCCATGTGTCTTCGGGATGAGGCCCAGTTGTCTTCGGGCGTAGTAGTGGATCTTCTAGCCCATGCATTTTCAGGCGTGACAGTGGTTGTTCTGGCCTAGGTGTTTGCAGGCATAGTTACATGTGATAGTTGTGGCCCAATTGTTTCAGGGTAGGGTTTGGCAGTGGCACTACATGAGGATGTGGCCCAGGTGTGTGCGGGCGAGATGAGGTAGTGGGACTGCAGTGAGAATGGTGGGATTGGTTCGATGTGTAGGATGTCTTCAATAACCAGTGGGAAGGTGGTGGTGGGTACCCATACTTTGATAACATTACTACTATACTCTATTGACTTGGGTTACTTGGTGAGTGTGACTAGTGAGGCTGGGAGGATATGTTCTTTGCTAGGTTTTGGTTATTCTATTTTCTCACGAGGCATTTGGATTTCTCCCCACTTGTGCATGAGAGATTTAGGTTTTACTACTGAGTATACTTGTATGCTCACCATAAGTTTGCTTTCAGGTTTCCAGGAGGACAACAGGGACTATGCGGGGCCTTACTAGTCAGGTTGGGAGAGTTTCTGATGTTTGCTGTTGTTGTTTGTTTTATCATTTTGGTACAGTACTTGGAGCTTTTCTGTACTTGTATTTTTGTTTCAATATTGTATTAAGCATGCATATGGGATTGGTTTTGGGATATTTCTATTCTTTTCCCTTTTCTTATTATTGGTGTTTGACTCATCTTATTTACCAATTGTAAATTAATAAAAGGGTAATTCCTCCCATATTTGTGAAAAACTCATACCCTTGGTACTAGTCGCCACTCCGGGGCCTACTGGAGGCGGGACTCAGGGGTCATTATCTCCCTTCCACCATTGCCAGCTCGGGATGTGCATCTCTGGTGGGAGGGGTTCGTGACATATATGACCATGAACAACGATATCCACATATTAAAATCAAATATTTATACAAAGAGAAGAAAAACTCTAGATCTGAGAAGAGGATGTTTCACATTAGGTTTATAATTAATTTATTAATTTATGAAGAAATTAAATACCAGGGTATTTAGTACTTCTATTGAAGAAGATCATTGATTATCTGGGATTATCCTTTTAGATTGAATTTATTTCGCTCATCAGGATCCAATGTAGAATCCCTCTAGTAGGAATCCACACGTTCTACAATAGTCTCCAAAAAACCCCACTCGTTCTCCGATTGGTTTCACAGAAAAGAGAATGTCCAGTATCGATAGTTCTTGATCAATCGTTCTTTGGTCATAAAGAAATTCAATCATTCCGGAGATTGAGATATAAGAATAGTTTATAGAGAAAATTTTTGGTTAAAAAATTCTCATTTAACCAGGGTTTTTCATAATAGATGTACTTACCTGTTAGTTGACTTGGGGGTTTAGTTACAACACTTAATTGCCATAAAATGATAAAATTCATTTATAATTATTAGAGAAAACCCATGCCACATAATAACAATAACAACCCCATTATTTGTGGTGCGCCCACATGTACAATAGAGAACAATAAATGAAATCTCGTTCCACATTATGATTAAAATATTATTAGTAATTCTTGTGAAATCTATATAAACATTATTTACCAAATTGTAATTTATTAATTTATCAACAGATATGGTCTTGGTCTGTTCAAAATTATCTTCCATTTATTGAACACCGAAATAAATTATTTTATGCTCTTAAATAAATATTTTTATTTACAAACAAGACAATAAATATTTCTTAAATGTTTGATAAAATAAACAAACATATTTTATTCATAATCAAGGTAAATAAATATTTATTTAATTTATGCGATGATTTTAACATGAATAAAATTATTCCTCATTATTGAGAATAATATTAATTCCTTAAATTAAAATCAAATAAAATTTAATTTGGACAACCAGAAACACTTAGTGTGTGATCCTATAGGATTATTTTTCATTGGAATTAGGAGATTGTACCTAATGTCCATGATTATTTCCTAGAAACGGGTCAAGGAACTCGAGAGAAAGAACTTAAAGTGGAAACGATGAAATCCATATAAAAAACTAACTATATAATATAATACCATTGTCATAATATCATATCAATAGGGTTTCATGATACTTTCATCAACCAATATACTTGATATTTCATTCATTGACATCCTAAAATAAACTTGTCGTTACACCATGGCCATGGAATTTAGGGAGATGATTCTATTTCTATCAAAGGATATGATATCAAATTCTATAAATGGAAGGGATAAATTTTTCCATGAATTATCCATTAATAACTATCATTCATGATGCACCGTACGTACACTTCTTCAATACAACATATGGGTTTTCGGTTCCTATTAGTTAATAAAAGTGTAGGAGTCATGACATATATTTATGATAATCTTAAAATTTAAGGACCATTACACTTTCTTGTAGATAATAATATATAATGGCACAAAAATATACAGAATTCTGTCTCGAGGGTCTGTTATCATAATATCCCACATAAGAGATTACCATGTGCGAACTTCATGAGAAGAAGTATCATACACTTTTTTGTACTCTTTGCTAATGGTCTGTATACTGTGTTTCCCATCATAGTATGTCATCCAACAATAGAGCTATATTTTATAATTTTGATATATCACATTACGGTTCTCATCAAATCAGGGAACATCTATGACCATATTAATGTGACAAATACTCTAATAAATTATTACATTATATTCATGAATAACAGTAAAAAATATATAATAATATTTTTAATATTAAAATACATTAAATATTCACGTAATCCGTGTATAAAAAATTAGTTCTAGGAAACTATCTCCAACAATCCTAAGGGCTCTCACTAATGATTTCTTATCCAAGATTCCAAAAATAAATAATCCTTTATTTGATATCAAATGAGGTGGAGAAAACTCTTCATACACAATTATCACATCTTATGAGATTAATATTCATTACATATTAGTATTATCCATTAAAAACCACAAATTTTTAGTTTATTTAGAAACATGGATACATAAAAAAATTTCTACATACATGATCTGCATCATCTCAAAATAAGATCTTCAAATCGGGAACCCTTCATAGACATATCAAACATAAAAACATTATTCATGTCACAGATTAAAGTAAAAATAAAAAAAGGATAGATCAGATGACCAGTATAGGTAAACATGGTTGATATCAATAAATAACCATTTTTATGTATTATTTTTGCATAGTTGTATTGGGATATGAGATTAATATTTGGAAATCATTCCCATAATGAATATATCATTATAATAATTCAAGGTGTAAATCTTGGTAAATTATAAGTCATGAATCTTCAATTTATCAAAGAACATTAATCATGAAATCACAACAATGTATTAATAAAATGTTATAAAAGAGTGGCATAATCATAATAAATTATTTCATTTTTATAGTCTACCCACAATGTAACATATCCCATGTTAGTATTGGATAACCACTATGGTAAATAATTTGGGCTTGGGATAACCTCTCATGTGGCTTTATTGAGCCTAAGACAACCTTTTGTGTACCCTTTGAAATCATAAAAGAATAATCATTACCCAATTAATACAATGGTTATAATGGAACCACCCATCATATAATAATATTCTTTTAAAATGTATTCTATAATATTATGAAACCATTTATTATTTCACAATATCTAAATCTATTGAAAAGAAAACAAGTTTCATCCTATTTTATATTCATAATCAGAAAAAATATAGAAAATGAATATGGATGATATCATTGGAATATATCATAGGGAATCACAAGTATCTTTAAATGATGTTATCATGGAAAAATAAATTCCTATGAAAGACTATTGGAATTTTTATTGTGGAAAATATACTATTCGTCTTGATATTTAGTATTTAAAATGTAAAAATTTACAATATATTATATAAATAATTTTTTCTAAAAAAACTAGGGAAAAAGTAATGGAAGATTCAATGAAAATAGTAATCATGATAGTGGGGAAATTCATTCATTTGGAACACATTAAAACAATTATTTTTTATCACCTCATTGGTAAAATGTAATTTATTTAGAAAATAAGATAAAGATTACTATTAAAAAATTTTATATAAACTATAAAATGTGTAAAAATGAGTTTAATTTATCATTTTAAAATATTATATACACTACTGAAGAATTTAAATGAAAATATGGACATCGAAGAAAAATATTCCTAGATGAGTAGAGAAATGATGTCATTTTTCCTTTGAAACATTAAATAAAAAATTTGAGTACTTCGAGAAAGGATGATTCAAAGAGAACATATAATCTATTAGATCAACCAAAGGATTGGAAAATACATATGATTTTACAAAGAAATATCACATTATTTAATCATAATAAATTTCTGAAAAAATAATCTTAGAAGAAATGGGGGAATATTTTAAATCCCTTACTAATTTGGTATCATTTCTATCATAAGACTCATAAAATAAATAAATTTATAAGAAAATTTAAATAAAATTAACATATGAATATATATCATACAACATATAAAAGTGTTATTAGATATGTAATTCCATAACCTGAATAGTTGTGTTAGAGATAGAGGGCCACAACACATCATACACACCTCCATATATGTAATATAATATCGACAAGTAGCAAGGGGTTACATGGAATTAGTGTGGAGACTATAAATTATGAAAACCATAGTCATAAAAAGATAAATAAAAACCAAGAAATAAAATTTTCAAGTAGAATAATGAATTTAAAATGTATTAATAAACGGAACACACAACATAAAAATAAATAAACCAGTCTCCATCTTGTGGAAGACCAAACAATATTAAAAGTGACAGTAGATAAATAAATAAAAATCAAAGGGAATTCAATGAATTCTATCCTAGTCCCATCACTAGATCCATTCTCTACAACTCATCTATCTTTTGTGGGCCCCTTTCCATTTCTTAGATCCCTAATCATGAAATCTATACACTCATTGGGATTTATTTGTAATATGTGGGTATTGAAACCCATTAGGACACCACTAATTTATCCTTACCAAGTGTTCAGATGTATAACAGGTGTATAACAAAATATAAAAATGGTAAAACAATTGAATTCATTCAGAAAATATAGATTATTGTGATAACCAAGCTACCACATGCCCCTATCATACTTAATTTAGCTCAATGTTGGTAAGATAATCAGAAGTTTTCAAAAATGATCAATAACTCAAAAATAATATAGTGAATATGCTACTTGGTATCCTTAATGATTTATATTTCAGTTTGGCCATAAGTCTGACCTGTGAGAATGTACCTAATATCCATAAGGAATTATCTTTTTACACAATACTTGGTATCCACATGGAATCGAGTTTGGGACAACATGAAGGATATCATGATCCTACCTAATTTATTGGTCAATCACCATAATTTTCACAAGTTATATGTACTCTCCCCCTAAGGGGTAGTCATACATGATGTTCCACCTATCATGAGTAACAAAAACTATGTCCAATGTCATGGTTTATCCAAAAATAGTGAATAAAAAATGTGCAAATGTATATAATTTTATTACAAGAATAGTTTATCCAAATATACAACCTGTGGTCAACATAAATAATTAAAATAAGCAAACTAACAATACTCATGAAAAGAGGAATCAAGAATGGGTCTCAAGGACTTCACACATATCAAAACCAAAGTATCATCAATAATGGAAAAAATATATTACCTAATAAAATTATATCAAGGAAACAAGTGTGTACTATGGGTTCAATAGTTAAGTAACATTCGACATCAATATCATTATTGAATTATTCCAATATTTTTCAACAGATCAATGACAGATGAGTATTTCATACCCATGGAGAGTTAGATTTAAAATAAATGATGAATATATAGTTTTCTAGATCATAAAATAAGATATTTAGATAATATTTATAAGGATATTATATTTCTTGGAGGTGGTTATATAATTATATACCTTATGATTCCCACCAAAGAAACAATTTCTGAGATATCTCAAAGGAGAGGGTGACAATTCACCAGATCTATTTCTGATTAATGAACATATTTTGAATTAATCCTCAATTATATAACATAACATAATGTTAATTAAATTAAAATAAATACACCATGAATCAATCATTATAATAGAGAAACTAGATGGGATTCACGATTAGGAATGACCCATAATGATCAATCTATGGAAACATACAATAAAACATCCACAATTCATAAATGATCTAGATGTAGTAAAAATAGATGTTTTTGACATGTGAAATACACAACAATTAATAAAGTGGTTCATTGAGGTATTATAGTTTTATCATAAATAATCCATCAAGATGAGTTTTTGTGAGATAATTCACAAACAAAATCCCACAAAATGTCTTTAATCGATTGTATATCTTGATGTAATCAGGAAACATAACCAAACTGAATGATCCATCATCGATCATTGAAGGGAGGAAAAATTCATCTTATAATACACATATAAAACATAGATCCATCATATATCCATTAACATATCCTAATAAGTAAGAGGAAACAAGTGTAGATCTAGAAAAAACTCGTAGTTCTTGTGTCTCATGATTGATCTAACATTGAAGAACTAATGGGAGGTTTTTAATATTTGAATTCGGGGGTTTGTGACCAGTTTTTGAATTATACATGGTGGAAAACTATATTGAATAAAACATAATAGGGAGTATTTAATGAACCCTTAGCCATGGCGTTCTGGTGAGACGATGAGCCCCCCCCCAAGCTGGCCAATGGGATAGGATGAACAACATGAGTTATGTTAGAACAAGTAGTGAGCCAGTGGGATATTATAATTTCTATAGACCTACTCTAACCCTAGAATATGGATAGTGGGTTCCATTGGTTAAAAGGTGGTATCTTTACAGCCACCACAAGGCCATTACACCTATGATCACTTGATCACTCGAATCATGGCCCCTTATAAAAAATCAACCCCCAAAATGACGATATAATAGAAGAAAAAATAGAATAGATAAATTTAAAAAAAAATTAACATCTTGAATAATAAATTTATGTTAGGATGTTAAAAGATAAACCAATAATATTATATTGGAGTATAATATCAAACATGTCATAAAAATATAATATTGATATGAAGAACCCTTACCTAATGTTTGAAATATATTGTAAGTCTTATAAAATCCTATATAATAAATTTAATTTTATTATAATTCTCTCCCCAAACAATGCTAAAAATTATAATACCAATTATGTTTTACATACAATAACATATCCACAGTATATTATTAAATTCATAATAAAATCACTCTCTTAGCTGAAACTTATTATTTTTCATGTATGTTTCGATTCAGATGTGATGGTTATTGAATCACGATCATGGTTACATAATATTAATATTATTAATAATGACATCAATATTGTATTTATTAATTATATACCAATTTATTACAATCCATAAATGATTTATATTTGAAAAATAATTACACTAATTATAGGGACAATAATCCTTATACAAGCATGAACACCCATGTCATTTTAAATAAAAAAAGGAAAAAAGATAAATAAAATTATATCATTTCAGAATCATAATTACATCATATATATAAAGTATTTTTATTCTTTCAATCATTATATCCATCAATGTGAAATGGTGATAGAAAATGATTCATATCGCTACATGGATTATATATTCCACCCAGACGCACAATTGATTCATTCATTTCCCATAGTGTGAAAAGAGGTTGAAAATGGTTTCTCCATCTTCATAACAAATTCTATTTACAATAATGATAATATATTGGTCATGTTCGTATTAGTAAAATGGGTTCAGTGGGAATATAATAAGAAATAACATTGAAATACATTCGTAATGATTTATATCTCTTCTTTTAGAGACCTCCGCTGTCATATACCATAATCCTTAAAATATTGGTTTTAGGAGAATACCATGTGATCTTTAAAAATTTTAAGTGATATAGTCTGGATTTTGGGAATTTATTTTTTGATATATAAGGCTCAAAATTCATGAATATGGGAGTATAGGTAGAACCAATTTACAAGTGAGGGAGAGAAAAAGTGTGGAAATTCATAAAATATTTAATTAATATAAACAAATTTTCTTTTGAATGTTAATCTAAATGGAAAATAATTTGATATAGAATAATTTGTGGTTTATATATATATATATATATATATGTATATATATATACATATATCTAATATTTAAACATGTTTATGTGTCATTCCTACACTTATAATTTTTAACCCCCCGTAAACTCATTATACCTTTAATATTGGTAACAAAATTTCACTATTTTCTGCTCTTCATTAGAAAAAACTGAATGTGGAATCATTAAATTATTTTTTGAATAATGATTCAAAAAATGGAATCCATTTTAATAAATTTATTTTCTATTATTTTCTTAAATTAATATTTAAATAATAATAAAAAACATAATAATAACAGTTTTTTTTGAAAAAACACATTTTTCATTATAGAACAGTATTTACATCTATTCCGTGAATTTTAAAAACTATTAGGTTAATAGTAAAATATATTATTGAATATTTTATCTATTAATTTCCTAGAAAAAGTAATAAAAATTATTTATTTAATTTATTATAATAAAAATTCATTGCTTAAATAAAAAAAATTGTTTTATATAAAATAACACCTTTTCTGGTGAGCCGATGCCCCCCCCCCCAAGCTGGCCAATGGGATAGGATGAACAGCATGAGTTATGTTAGAACATGTAGTGAGCCAGTGGGATATTATAATTTCTATGGACCTACTCTAACCCTAGAATATGGATAGTGGGTTCCATTGGTTAAAAGGTGGTATCTTTACAGCCACCACAAGGCCATTCCACCTATGATCACTTGATCACTCGAATCATGGCCCCTTATAAAAAATCAACCCCAAAAATGAGAATATAATAGAAGAAAAAAATAGAATAGATAAATTTAAAAAAAAAATAAACATCTTGAATAATAAATTTATGTTAGGATGTTAAAAGATAAACCAAATAATATTATATTGGAGTATAATATCAAACATGTCATAAAAATATAATATTGATATGAAGAACCCTTACCTGATGTTTGAAATATATTGTAAGTCTTATAAAATCCTATATAATAAATTTAATTTTATTATAATTCTCTCCCCAAACAATGATAAAAATTATAATACCAATTATGTTTTACATACAATAACTTATCCACAGTATATTATTAAATTCATAATAAAATCACTCTCTTAGCTGAAACTTATTATTTTTCATGTATGTTTTGATTCAGATGTGATGGTTATTGAATCACGATCATGGTTACATAATATTAATATTATTAATAATGATATCAATATTGTATTTATTAATTATATACCAATTTATTACAATCCATAAATGATTTATATTTGAAAAATAATTACACTAATTATAGAGACAATAATCCTTATATAAGCAAGAACACCCATGTCATTTTAAATAAAAAAAGGAAAAAAGATAAATAAAATTATATCATTTCAGAATCATAATTACATCATATATATAAAGTATTTTTATTCATTCAATCATTATATCCATCAATGTGAAATGGTGATAGAAAATGATTCATATTGCTACATGGATTATATATTCCACTCAGACGCACAAGTGATTCATTCATTTCCCATAGGGTGAAAAGAGGTTGAAAATGGTTTCTCCATCTTCATAACAAATTCTATTTACAATAATGATAATATATTGGTCATGTTCATATTAGTAAAATGGGTTCAGTGGGAATATAATAAGAAATAACATTGAAAGACATTCGTAATGATTTATATCTCTTCATTTAGAGACCTCCGCTGTCATACACCATAATCCTTAAAATATTGGTTTTAGGAGAATACCATGGGATCTTGAAAAATTTTAAGTGATATACACTGGATATTGGGAATTTATTTTTTGATATATAAGGCTCAAAATTCATGAATATGGGAGTATAGGTAGAACCAATTTACAAGTGAGGGAGAGGACAAGTGTGGAAATTCATAAAATATTTAATTAATATAAACAAATTTTCTTTTGAATGTTAATCTAAATGGAAAATAATTTTATATAGAATAATTTGTGGTTTAAATATATATATATATATATATATATATATGTATATATATACATATATCTAATATTTTATCATGTTTATGTGTCATTCCTACAATTATAATTTTTAACCCCTCGTAAACTCATTATACCTTTAATATTGGTAACAAAATTTCACTATTTTCTACTGTTCATTAGAAAAAACTGAATGTGGAATCATTAAATTATTTTTTGAATAATGATTAAAAAAATGGAATCCATTTTAATAAATTTATTTTCTATTATTTTCTTAAATTAATATTTAAATAATCATAAAAAACATAATAATAACAGTGTTTTTGAAAAAACTCATTTTTCATCATAGAACAGTATTTACATCTATTCCGTGAATTTTAAAAACTATTAGGTTAATAGTAAAATATATTATTGAATATTTTATCTATTAATTTCCTAGAAAAACTAATAAAAATTATTTATTTAATTTATTATAATAAAAATTCATTGCTTAAATAAAAAAAATTGTTTTATATAAAATAACTCCTTTTCTGGTGAGCCGATGGGCCCCCCCCCCCCCAAGCTGGCCAATGGGATAGGATGAACAACATGAGTTATGTTAGAACAAGTAGTGAGCCAGTGGGATATTATAATTTCTATAGACCTACTATAACCCTAGAATATGGATAGTGGGTTCCATTGGTTAAAAGGTGGTATCTTTATAGCCACCATAAGGCTATTCCACCTATGATCACTTGATCACTCGAATCATGGCCCCTTATAAAAAATCAACCCCCAATATGACGATATAATAGAAGAAAAAAAATAGAATAGATAAATTTAAAAAAAAATTAAACATCTTGAATAATAAATTTATGTTATGATGTTAAAAGATAAACCAAATAATATTATATTGGAGTATAATATCAAACATGTCATAAAAATATAATATTGATATGAAGAACCCTTACCTGATGTTTGAAATATATTGTAAGTCTTATAAAATCCTATATAATAAATTTAATTTTATTATAATTATCACCCAAAACAATGATAAAAATTATAATACCAATTATGTTTTACATACAATAACTTATCCACAGTATATTATTAAATTCATAATAAAATCACTCTCTTAGCTGAAACTTATTATTTTTCATGTATGTTTTGATTCAGATGTGATGGTTATTGAATCACGATCATGGTTACATAATATTAATATTATTAATAATGATATCAATATTGTATTTATTAATTATATACCAATTTATTACAATCCATAAATGATTTATATTTGAAAAATAATTACACTAATTATAGAGACAATAATCCTTATATAAGCATGAACACCCATGTCATTTTAAATAAAAAAAGGAAAAAAGATAAATAAAATTATATCATTTCAGAATCATAATTACATCATATATATAAAGTATATTTATTCATTCAATCATTATATCCATCAATGTGAAATGGTGATAGAAAATGATTCATATCACTACATGGATTATATATTCCACCCAGATGCACAAGTGATTCATTCATTTCCCATAGGGTGAAAAGAGGTTGAAAATGGTTTCTCCATCTTCATAACAAATTCTATTTACAATAATGATAATATATTGGTCATGTTCTTATTAGTAAAATGGGTTCAGTGGGAATATAATAAGAAATAACATTGAAAGACATTCGTAATGATTTATATCTCTTCTTTTAGAGACCTCCGCTGTCATACACCATAATCCATAAAATATTGGTTTTAGGAGAATACCATGGGATCTTGAAAAATTATAAGTGATATAGTCTGGATTTTTGGAATTTATTTTTTGATATATAACGCTCAAAATTCATGAATATGGGAGTATAGGTAGAACCAATTTACAAGTGAGGGAGAGGACAAGTGTGGAAATTCATAAAATATTTAATTAATATAAACAAATTTTCTTTTGAATGTTAATCTAAATGGAAAATAATTTGATATAGAATAATTTGTGGTTTAAATATATATATATATATGTATATATATATACATATATCTAATATTTAAACATGTTTATGTGTCATTCCTACACATATAATTTTTAACCCCTCGTAAACTCATTATACCTTTAATATTGGTAACAAAATTTCACTATTTTCTACTGTTCATTAGAAAAAACTGAATGTGGAATCATTAAATTATTTTTTGAATAATGATTAAAAAAATGGAATCCATTTTAATAAATTTATTTTCTATTATTTTATTAAATTAATATTTAAACAATCATAAAAAACATAATAATAACAGTTTTTTTGAAAAAACACATTTTTCATCATAGAACAGTATTTACATCTATTCCGTGAATTTTAAAAACTATTAGGTTAATAGTAAAATATATTATTGAATATTTTGTCTATTAATTTCCTAGAAAAAGTAATAAAAATTATTTATTTAATTTATTATAATAAAAATTCATTTCTTAAATAAAAAAAATTGTTTTATATAAAATAAATCCTTTTCTGGTGAGCCGATGCCCCCCCCCCCAAGCTGGCCAATGGGATAGGATGAACAACATGAGTTATGTTAGAACAAGTAGTGAGCCAGTGGGATATTATAATTTCTATAGACCTACTATAACCCTAGAATATGGATAGTGGGTTCCATTGGTTAAAAGTTGGTATCTTTACAGCCACCACAAGGCCATTACACCTATGATCACTTGATCACTCGAATCATGGCCCCTTATAAAAAATCAACCCCCAAAATGACGATATAATAGAAGAAAAAAATAGAATAAATTTTTTTTTAAAAAAATAAACATATTGAATAATAAATTTATGTTAGGATGTTAAAAGATAAACCAAATAATATTATATTGGAGTATAATATCAAACATGTCATAAAAATATAATATTGATATGAAGAACCCTTACCTGATGTTTGAAATATATTGTAAGTCTTATAAAATCCTATATAATAAATTTAATTTTGTTATAATTCTATCCCCAAACAATGCTAAAAATTATAATACCAATTATGTTTTACATACAATAACATATCCACAGTATATTATTAAATTCATAATAAAATCACCCTCTTAGCTGAAACTTATTATTTTTCATGTATGTTTTGATTCAGATGTGATGGTTATTGAATCACGATCATGGTTACATAATATTAATATTATTAATAATGATATCAATATTGTATTTATTAATTATATACCAATTTATTACAATCCATAAATTATATATATTTGAAAAAAAATTACACTAATTATAGAGACAATAATCCTTATATAAGCATGAACACCCATGTCATTTTAAATAAAAAAAGGAAAAAAGATAAATAAAATTATATCATTTCAGAATCATAATTACATCATATATATAAAGTATTTTTATTCTTTCAATCATTATATCCATCAATTTGAAATGGTGATAGAAAATGATTCATATCGCTACATGGATTATATATTCCACCCAGACGCACAAGTGATTCATTCATTTCCCATAGGGTGAAAAGAGGTTGAAAATGGTTTCTCCATCTTCAAAACAAATTCTATTTACAATAATGATATTATATTGGTCATGTTCGTATTAGTAAAATAGGTTCAGTGGGAATATAATAAGAAATAACATTGAAAGACATTCGTAATGATTTATATCTCTTCTTTTAGAGACCTCCGCTGTCATACACCATAATCCTTAAAATATTGGTTTTAGGAGAATACCATGGGATCTTGAAAAATTTTAAGTGATATACTCTGGATTTTGGGAATTTATTTTTTGATATATAAGGCTCAAAATTCATGAATATGGGAGTATAGGTATAACCAATTTACAAGTGAGGGAGAGGACAAGTGTGGAAATTCATAAAATATTTAATTAATATAAACAAATTTTCTTTTGAATGTTAATCTAAATGGAAAATAATTTGATATAGATTAATTTGTGGTTTAAATATTTAAATATATGTATATATATATACATATATCTAATATTTAAACATGTTTATGTGTCATTCCTACACTTATAATTTTTAACCCCTCGTAAACTCATTATACCTTTAATATTGGTAACAAAATTTCACTATTTTCTGCTGTTCATTAGAGAAAAATAAATGTGGAATCATTAAATTATTTTTTGAATAATGATTAAAAAAATGGAATCCATTTTAATAAATTTAATTTCTATTATTTTCTTAAATTAATATTTAAATAATCATAAAAAACATAATAAAAACAGTTTTTTTGAAAAAACACATTTTTCATCATAGAATAGTATTTACATCTATTCCGTGAATTTTAAAAACTATTAGGTTAATAGTAAAATATATTATTGAATATTTTATCTATTAATTTCCTAGAAAAACTAATAAAAATTATTTATTTAATTTATTATAATAAAAATTCATTGCTTAAATAAAAAAAATGTTTTATATAAAATAACTCCTTTTCTGGTGAGCCGATGCCCCCCCCCCAAGCTGGCCAATGGGATAGGATGAACAACATGAGTTATGTTAGAATAAGTAGTGAGCCAGTGGGATATTATAATTTCTATAGACTTACTCTAACCCTAGAATATGGATAGTGGGTTCCATTGGTTAAAAGGTGGTATCTTTACAGCCACCACAAGGCCATTCCACCTTTGATCACTTGATCACTCGAATCATGGACCCTTATAAAAAATCAACCCCCAAAATGACGATATAATAGACGAAAAAAATAGAATAGATAAATTTTTTAAAAAAATAAACATCTTGATTAATAAATTTATGTTAGGATGTTAAAAGATAAACCAAATAATATTATATTGGAGTATAATATCAAACATGTCATAAAAATATAATATTGATATGAAGAACCCTTACCTGATGTTTGAAATATATTGTAAGTCTTATAAAATCCTATATAATAAATTCAATTTTATTATAATTCTCTCCCCAAACAATGCTAAAAATTATAATACCAATTATGTTTTACATAAAATAACTTATCCACAGTATGTTATTAAATTCATAATAAAATCACTCTCTTAGCTGAAACTTATTATTTTTCATGTATGTTTTGATTCAGATGTGATGGTTATTGAATCAAGATCATGATTACATAATATTAATATTATTAATAATGATATCAATAATGTATTTATTAATTATATACCAATTTATTACAATCCATAAATGATTTATATTTGAAAAATAATTACACTAATTATAGAGACAATAATCCTTATATAAGCATGAGCACCCATGTCATTTTAAATAAAAAAAGGAAAAAAGATAAATAAAATTATATCATTTCAGAATCATAATTACATCCTATATATAAAGTATTTTTATTCATTCAATCATTATATACATCAATGTGAAATGGTGATAGAAAATGATTCATATCGCTACATGGATTATATATTCCACCCAGACGCACAAGTGATTCATTCATTTCCCATAGGGTGAAAAGAGGTTGAAAATGGTTTCTCCGTCTTCATAACAAATTATATTTACAATAATGATAATATATTGGTCATGTTCATATTAGTAAAATGGGTTCAGTGGGAATATAATAAGAAATAACATTGAAATACATTCGTAATGATTTATATCTCTTCTTTTAGAGACCTCCGCTGTCATACACCATAATCCTTAAAATATTGGTTTTAGGAGAATACCATGGGATCTTGAAAATTTTTAAGTGATATAGTCTGGATTTGGGAATTTATTTTTTGATATATAAGGCTCAAAATTCATGAATATGGGAGTATAGGTAGAACCAATTTACAAGTGAGGGAGAGGACAAGTGTGGAAATTCATAAAATATTTAATTAATATAAACAAATTTTCTTTTGAATGTTAATCCAAATGGAAAATAATTTGATATAGAATAATTTGTGGTTTAAATATATATATATATATATGTATATATATATATAAATATATCTAATATTTAAACATGTTTATGTGTCATTCGTACACTTATAATTTTTAACCCCTCGTAAACTCATTATACCTTTAATATTGGTAACAAAATTTCACTATTTTCTGCTGTTCATTAGAAAAAACTGAATGTGGAATCATTAAATTATGTTTTGAATAATGATTAAAAAAAATGGAATCCATTTTAATAAATTTATTTTCTATTATATTCTTAAATTAATATTTAAATAATCATAAAAAACATAATAATAACAGTTTTTTTGAAAAAACACATTTTTCATCATAGAACAGTATTTACATCTATTCCGTGAATATTAAAAACTATTAGGTTAATATTAAAATATATTATTGAATATTTTATCTATTAATTTCCTAGATAAAGTAATAAAAATTATTTATTTAATTTATTATAATAAAAATTCATTGCTTAAAGAAAAAAAATTGTTTTATATAAAATAACTCCTTTTATGTATAAGGTTATTTTATCTTCATTTATAACCATTATATATCTATTTTATGGATGATTATTTATTTTTACATATTTATTATTAAAATATTTTATTTAAATCAATTTCCAATAGTGATTAATACTCATTGTTTAGATAATAAAATATAGAAAATTAAATTTCAATTACAAATAGGTATTTTAATCATTAAATGATTTTATTAAAAATGAGTGCTTATAAATACATTTTTATCATTATGAAACATTATAAATATATTTCATAATGTGGTCATATGTATTTTTACACCCAATCAAATGGATATGTTATAAATTTGTACTATATCGTGGTTCATTTAGACATAGGGTTGAGTGTAAAATTAACGTTCAAATACCAAATATTTATTTTAAAGAATAAATGTATATAATCTTGGGGTGTAAAATCTTCATCCTTAAATAATATTTTTTATATCCAAATTTATCAAATTCTTCCATATCCTTAGACCAAATCACTATGTTCTTTATGAGTAATCTAAATTGTTTATCCTCAATTTTTAACCTTAGTTTAATTACCATAACTATATTTGTCTTCTTCAAATCTTTCCCTGAATGAACCATACTAAAGAATGAATCTTCATCAACTGTTTTCACCATTGATCTCTTTAGAACATGATCCCACCTTTTCAGGACAATCTTTATCATATTTTTTCACATCACCACTTAGTAATTACCACATCGCTCACATCAATCTATTCCTTAGAATACAAATTCTCTCTTTGATGATCAATAATATTGAACAATATTTCATATAGTGTAGTATGATTAACACCATCATCATAATTTTTATTCCATGGAGTATCATTTGGATTCGCCCTACTACATTCATCATATTCATGATTCTTTCCACTAGAGGCTTTTGGTTGACTAGATAAAGAAATTATTAAAGTCTTCCCCCCACATTAACTTCTCTAATTTTACAATACACTTTCCCAACATATTATACCAAATTTTATTTACCCTTAAATTTACCTATATTTAAACTAGATTCTTTGTCTAAATTTCTTCTTTTCCTTAAATAATTTCATGAGACCTTCTTCCCTCCATAATAATATAACACATGTCCAATTATTTTTCAATCAATATAAAAGACAATAGTTTTTCATGGATTATATTTGTATTCAAATTATCCTATATGGTTATATATAGAACCTACTCTTCCTCGTATGATGTTAAATTAACCTTTACCAAAATAACATACAGATGACAATACCTATAATTTTTATTTTCCTTATCCTGTTATCTGTGGACAACCAATAATAAATCTATATCCCATATAATTGTGGGATGAAAATAATTCTATTTTAGATATGAGATACTAATCCATAAGTGGGCATTCGAATTCTAAAAATTGAATGGATCAAAATTAGTTCCCCTTTCATGAATTCTATGAGTTTATGGTTTGAGTTATATAGAACCATTTCCTTAAGATTTTCTCTAGAGATCATCCCACAGAAAGATAATGTGAATTTAACCCATCATAATAAAAATCACCATCCAATTCAAAAAAAATAGAATCATATGAAATCCTGCGTATATGATCCTTAAATGTATAGAGGACCTAAAAATTTTGAAGGATTATTTTAGTAATGATATATTAAATGATAATATCCAAACTCTCATGAATTTAATTGTGGTTATTATTTACATATTTATTGAAACCCTTCATAATGACCCTTTCTATGATAGAATTACTAAAGATCAATAATGAATAATTGGATTTTGAAGATACTAAAATTATTTTAATGATCTAATCCATTTTAAAATGGTTTATTTAATATTATAAAAACCCAATTATGGTGAAGTGTAAAGGAATATCAATTCCTAATGTAACAAAATGTTTGAATAACCAAATGATTATAAATCCTTAGTTTCAACCCTTAAAATTATCTATTGGATCACCTAGATCTCCATTCTCCGTTGGAACCACTATAATAATGATATTGATAATAATAATTATAATTATAGTTATTAATATAGAAGAAAAAATAATATTAGTAGTCCTATTAAAGGATATAATAATTATAATAATGATTATAACAATAAAAATTACTATATGTCCATAGTAATAATAATAATAATTTTAATAAAAATAAAATTGAAAAAATAATACTAAAAGTAGAAATAAATTTTTTGGAACCATGTATTTTTAAGGGAAAATACATGGCCACAAGAAATGATATTAAAAAACTCACACACACAAAATGGAAGGATTATAAAAAGGAAAAAACTACCAACCAAAAATAGGGAACATGAAAAAATTAGAATACATTATTACAGTGTAGTAAGAAAACCAGATTCACAACTCTTGATGTAAATTATTAGTTTCTCCCCCAAGTATAACCAATAAGGAATGTATTATATAAAATTAAAAACCAAAAATAGAATCAAATATATAACTAAAAAATAGAAATTATTTCAATCCTTCCTTCTATATAATATAATCCGTCAAAAACATAAATTAAAACAATCTGTAATTCCAATTCCAAAAATTAAATATTCATCCTATATTTTTTCATATAAAACCAAAAACATTTTTTACATTCTCATATAAGAAAATACAACTCCAAAAAACATAAAACAGTTTAGGCACAATTACATAGGAATTATCTTGTTGATATATTTCCCTGAAAACCATAAGAAAAATAAAATTACTAAAAATAATGCATGGAAATTAAGGAAAAGTTTAATGAATATGAAAACAAATTGAAATGGAAATAAAACAATACAATTTAAATCCAAAAGGAGTGAATATTAATTGAAAAATGTAGCACCAAAATGTAAAAATATTCCCAATTCCAAATAAAATCTAAACAATGAAAAAATTAAAATAAAATTCTATAAAAATAGTCTTCTGTGATATCAACCAAATATAAAATCAATATTTTGAAACCGTATTACAAGAATTAAATTCATTCATCAATGAAAAAAATCATCATTATAATAATAACTATACTTTAAATAACTAAAATTGTTTCTCCTACCCACAAATAAAAATTTAACATTCTAAAATACATAAACATGTCAAAACCTAATATTATAAAGTAAGAGAATCTAAAAATCATAGAATCATAATCAAAAATCCAAATTATCCATTAGATATGTTATTGATATCAAAATTATGATTTTTAATAGGATTATTCTTCAATTATTTTAATAATTTCATATTTTTTTTCCATATAAATATTCAAGATAATCTCATCATATTCATGCTTATTAAATATAGTAATATGATATTCTTCAATATTGTTCCTGAATTATCCACTAATGTATCATGCGTATTTAAAAAATAATTGTGCATTTTCTCATCCAATTTTGGAGAGTATATTGAAAATATAATCATACCACAAAAATACAAAGTGACAATAGTTTTATAGAGGATATATTATTCCATTTTAGGTCATTCTTTCTCAAAAATTGATTTCTCCATAGCTTGGTTCTTCTAATCGGTAGTTCTTTTTTTAGGAAAAACTTTGTATCTACTATCTTGAGAATCAAATTATGTATATCTTCATTAAAGAGATAATATTATTATATCATAGATTATAGTTAATCCCCATAATTAACCACATATGGAGATTCCATATGATCCCTAATAATATTATTTATGTTTGTTCGGTATTCATAATAGATCCTATCAATCTATCAAATAGTTTCTAATCGACATCCACACTACTACCCACACCATAATCTTCAAAAGACAGTATTGGGAGAAGTATCCACTAAATACTATTCTTCAACAACCAATAGATTCATTTTTTTCTTTAAAATTTCCATCTTTCATGTTTAGTTTTTATCTGTATAAAGCTCATACATTTGGGTTCTATCATTATTCTTACAGCAACTCATATCAGTAATGAAAATTTTAGAAGCATGGGTTTTGTAAATGAATTATATAATTTATAATTTTATTAACTTATTCATTTGAATTTTATTTTTCATGTAATTAAAAACATCATAAGAACTCATTGTATATACCGTGATGACCAAATTTTATTTCATGAAATATGAGAATTAATGAGCATTATTATTATTATTATTATTATAAAATTATTCATATTCCACTTTGTGTTCAGGATTTTTATAAATGGTGGTCGACACCACATTATAAATCCAAATATTTGAAAAATCAACCTAAAAATAATGTGATCCAATTAAAATAATAATAATAATAATAATAAACAATAACAAATTGAAATTATTTATATGGGTAGAATGAAATGTCAAAAGTAAATAAACCCAATTAGTTTAAACTGAATAAGGATCCACCTTGGTTAACCCACACAATAGATGGAATAGAAATTTTTATCACATTTAGACTGATTTCAAATATCCCATAACAAAACATGGTTTTTTATCCTGAACACACCCAACAAAGAAACACACATGTGAAATAATATTTTTCCTATAGAGTTAATAATTTAAAACATCCCCACATAATTACCAACATTTATATTAAAATTCATCACCTCCCTAGACTATCATTATATTAATAGAAATGGACATCACCTAGGTTTCCCTGCATTTCCATGCTTGATTTTTTAGAAGGATGTGTTTTCAACTAGTATTGAAAATCCACATGTTAAATATTTATGAGTATTTTCTATTTATGCATCCCATTGGGTAGTCATTAAGATCAATTTTAAGGTTATAAGTTTTTATCCTTATGAATTGGTATCATGTAAAATAATATTCATGAAACCTTATTAACCAATATTACAACCTTCATCTCGCTTGCCACCCGTGATAATATCTGCTAAGTTGATTTGTGTTTTAACTGGAAATAGATACTCACCAGTAAACCATGGATTAATATTCAGAATATATACTTGATACGTAATTATATTTGATGTCACGATGTATTATAAAACACATGTATTTTTATTCATTAACTTAATATTAATAATATTAGTAATAAAAAAAGTAATAATAATTGAATAAGTGGTAGTAATAATAAAAATAATAATGACAAAAATAATAATATTAATAGAATAATAATAATTATAACTAAAATAATAGTATAAATAATAGTAATAATATTTGTAATAATAGTAATAATGATAATTATTTATCCTATTTGGGGGAGATAGAAAATTATTACTCATGAAGTGAAATTGTAAAGGGGGTTTTATGAGATAATCTCAATTAAGGAATAATTAATATAATGTTGATAATTACACTGGGAGATTTAAAAAAATTACTAGAATCATTATATCATATGATTTGGTGTTAAATAACATTTTTATACGATAGTTTGGGGTTATTTTTTGATAACATTTATCCATCTGTATTGGATATATTTTATGGTTCTGTATATTGAGAAAATTCATATGATTAATGTGATTATAATTGGATCTTAGTAGAATTCAATGGAATGGAGTATTGTTTTGAGTATGGGGACATCAAAACCTAAATTTTAACACTACACCAAGATGAGCAGAGATAGATGATTATTTTATAGTTATGTTGGTATGTAAAACTTAAACCAAATGTAATTGTGTTGTGAAGTTATTCCTAAGTATTTTATGGAAGATATTTTGATATAAGAAGAATCCATGAATGATTATTTGATCATAGTTTAGATAGATAAAAGGAATCATGCTATAACTATACACATCATTATATAACTAGGTTTTCTTGTACGAATCATTAATTTAGGTAAATTAAGTGCATCACTAGTTCTTAGGAAATTAAAAGACCTCAATGTAATTCCTTTTTTCATTTTATAATTTAGTTTTTATTTTTTTATATCCATTTAAATATTTGTAAAGAGATATATTCAATATATTTTATATCCATACGTCATAGTATAATACACAACACCATGATGTGAAGGATGAAATATCTATAAATATTTGGACTCTCACTCTGATATATTGGGTGAATATAATAGAGATAGTACTTTTTGGAATATATCCACTTTTCCATGAAGATTTTTGTTTGGAACAATGATATTAATAAGGGTGCATATACGATCTGAATTTCATAGGAGGTTGAGACCAGGATGCAACGATTTAATAACTTATTGATGGGTTTTTATCTATTAATGGAGTTCAATACTATATTCTTGGATAATTAATTATTTTAATTGATTATAAGATAAACAAGGTGCAATTGAATCATCATTATTTTTTACCCAGGAATAAAAACATGATAACAAGAGTTAGTGACCCTTAAAAAAAATATATCATGTATATTATTTCTTTATAGATCTAATAACATTACATAATTTAATTCTAGAACCAATCAAACTGGTATATTACTCAAAAATTATTTTTATATTGATTTTCTTGGTGACCAATGATTCAATCCCCTCTTCGTGGTGGTTTACCTTCACATGGGCCTTTGAATGATAATAATATTATTAATAGTAATATTAATAGTTGTAGTAGTAGTAATAGTAGTAATGGTAATAATAATAATAATAATATTATTTGTCATAGTAATAAAATAATAATAATAATAATAATAATAGTGCTAGTATAGGAAAAAGACTCAAGGGAATAACCTAATAGTAATATCCATTTGGAGTGTCAAGAAGGTCTCAAGTTTCAGTTGATTTGTGTTCTTATTATAAATGTGTATAAGGTATTTTACATATTTTTTTATTGTCCCCTCCATGACCTATATAAATAATAATATTGATGATAAAAATAATAACAACAAAAATGGTAATGATATCAATAATAATATTTGTAAACAATGACATCAACATTATTAATAATGGTGGTGGTGGTGGTCACAATAGTTGTAGTAGTAGTAACAGTAATAGTAATAAAATATGACCTATATCATGCGCTATAATTTCAATCAATGATCCCAAAAAGGTAAAAAAAATCAATGAAAATTCATGCGGTGCATTGAGCTTTGAATAATAATTGATTTCAGGAGTTTAAAACATGAGTGCTAGAGAAAAAACCTAAATGAAGTATCTACCCTCTATCCATAATTTGATAAAATTATTATATCCATGAATATTTAAATATTAGACTCTATTATATAATGTATTAAAAATGATGACACAAATATTAGAAATTTCAAAGGCCTTTTTGGGAAGAAAAAAATATCATTACATATTATCTATATCAAAATTCATCAACAACTCTACTATTATTACCCTATGTGAAATAAAATAACTAGCAACCAGAGAGAAAACATTACATCCACAGTAGTACCACCAAAAATTTTATAACTAGTAATTATTTAAAATAGATTTATACTATTCTAAGTGGCCCCATACAAAAAACAGAGGCCCGATTTCATCAGTTCACAACCATTTATAGTAGTTGAAGTAATTTTAGTAGGAGTAGTAGTTTTCATAGTAACAATAATAATAGTTTCAATATTAATAATAGTATCAACAATAATAGTATTTGTGGTGATAGTAAAAATAATTATAATAATTGCTAGTAAGTAGTTGAGATACATAGAAAATATAAACATTCCCAAACCCAAGAGATAAAATTCGGATAATCATGACACCCCTAATGTATAACTAATTTAAACATGACCATTTCTTATTACCTCATAAATGTCATTTATAGGCCCCAAATATATTAACCATTGATGGACTATATATTTCATATATGTTCCCTTTTCATCATTTTTGATTTCTATATGTAGAGTCTCTTTACCAACAATGCCTAAAAAACAAGAATTTCCCCAACACGTGCATTGTGATCATCGACCAAGATTATAATATGTAAATTTTCACATCTACATCATCCAGTCCTCACATATATCCCGTTTTAGGAGATTATTCTCAAAAACTGTAACGCACACATTCCCTGAATGTATCACATCCCTATAGATAATATTCACTGTGAAAGCTAAACGTAACATAATATATTTACCCCAAACGTCTATAAAATCCTTTATAAATTAGCAGTAAGTAGATTTTTGATCCCCTAATTAGATTTTTGTTAATAGTATGAATTATGACAATAAAATGATCCAAAATAAAATATTAATAATATTAATAATTAAAAAGTATTAATAACAGTATTAAAAAATGACAACAATAATAGTCATAGTAATAATATAAATAATAATCATCATCATTAATAGTTAAATCATCTCTTTAGGAAACCAAACACATGATCAATATCTTAACATGAATGAAAAATGATAACAGAAGTGGGAAGAGAGATCATAGGAGTCATTACATCCAAAAATACAAAAACAATTACATGACACCAACCATCCTTTAACAAATGAAACATCATTGAATTGAATGTTAAAAAATTAATTCAACCTTTGATAAATTTTTTTATAAATTATACTCCTTAAAATCGAAAATTGTAACAACACAATATAACATGAAAATAATGATAGGTTATTAAATAATATAAAAATCAAATTTATAAAAATAATTACTAATAGATTTTTGTGAATAGAGTCAAACCATAGAGAATGAATATAGTGAATCCAAGAAAAATTAATACAATGATACAAAAAAATAACATGACGGAAAAAATATTATGATTGATGAGAATATCTGAATAAAGTAAAAAATTGATAAAAAATTGTGTGAAAAGTGTATAGTCTATGAAAAAACAATAGAAGTTTTAGATGAATATTAAATTAATTAAGCGAAATCAAATTTATCATGATTAATTATGGATTTAATTTATTACTTGATGTTATTAAATTTTATGATAAAATATATGAAAATGGGGTTGATTAACATTAATATTAATCAACTATTGAACAAATCAAATTAATTCACTCTAGGAATGATTTTTCAAAAAGTTTCAGATAAGGGTATGATTATTTCATAGAAAATAAAAACCTCACATTTATAAAATGTAATTACTTCTTCTAACTTTTTAAAGGTAAATAATACCCCTCATTCCACTTTTCATTACACAATAAAATTTAATATTAGTAATCAGGTAGAATAATGTTTTGAGAAAATTTAAAAAATAATATAACACTATGATTATCATAGTCAAACCCACCCCCAATTGATGATTATTGGTGATGAATAATGGATTAGTCAGTAGTAGAAATAAATTTCTTATTTAATTAATTCTTTCAAATTTTCCCCATAGTTTATTATAATAAAAAAATTGAACGACATCCAAAAGGGATTAACAGAAAATAACGAAAGGGACACAAGTTAGTATAGTAAATACATTCGAACCATTCCATTCCGAACCAATAAATTAATTTAACTATATGTTTTTAATGTATAAATTATATTATTAAATAAATGAATAATTAAATAGATAGAAACAATATGATTGGAGAACAAAATTATGGATATTCTTTGTCGATATCTCCCCCTCTCTATATCTATCTCCCTCTAGCATGTTTCTCTTAAGAGATTACCTTCCATATATTACAACCTATGTATTGATCCCTTATAAAATGAATTAGCCTTAGAATGGAGTCCAAATAAAATATGTTTGAATTAAAAGGGTTTACACTCATAGAAAACTACTCCCACCTTATATCATCCTAGCTCCACGTAGTGCTTATCATTATTCATCTTCTTCCACATAGTGGATCATGATAGAATCCCCTAACAGAATGAAATCTTCTAACATGGGATGATATTTGATGATATTAAAAATTATTCCAGAAGAAATTAATATATCATTTATGTAACAACTCAAGAACTTTATGATTCATTGAATAAATATAATTTATTCAATAGCATGCATGACATGCAACTCTAAGTTTTGATGAATCTTGAAAACAATTAATATTATTATATAAACATGACCATTATTACTTTGAAATTATCCTTCAAGGAATGAATAGGAATAAAAAAATTTAAAATTAATTTTAATTATATAATATAATTAAATAACATTGATAAAAAAGTACATATTATTAATGTTTTTATATTATTCAAAAAATACTTTTTCCCTCGAAAATTTTTTTATTGATTTTTTTGAAAAAATAATGAAAATAATTTTGGATCATTTAAAAAATATATATGAAAAAAATAAACAAAAATTTTCAAATCAATATTTCAAAATTATAGGAAGGTAAATTTTTGGGATTTTTTGAAAAAGATTAATTTTTCAACGAATCATGAAAAAAATAGTATTTATTGAAAAAAGCCTTATCATTTAATTAATTTAGTATTATTTTTAAATGTTTTCATATTAAGATTGGATATATTATATTTAAATTAATCCAATATAGTCTTTTTTAACTAATTTAATATTGGATTTTCATATTAAAACCTTTTAAAAATTGGAACATTTTTCTCTTTGGAAACCTATTTTAATCTTCTCTGTCGGTAAAATTTTAAAATTAAAATTTTATACTCCACTAAATGAAATTTAAACAGATGTATTATATATTTGGATTCAAAATAATAAATATTATGTAATAATATCAACATATATTTTGGTTAAAATAAATAGTAAAAAATTTAAAATTATTTACCATAGCTAATGTCAAAATGGGTTTATAGGGGCGTTAAACTAAAAAAAAGGTTAAAATGGCCTATAAACATTTGAAAAACATAATTTATAGACATATTGAAACCATGTAACCGATAAGGTTCTATAATATACAATTTTTGAGCCATTAATATGTGAAGAATGTGGTTACACTTTGTTATTTTCAAGAATTCTATGTGTGTCCTCTCCCAAAATTATAAAAGACCACCCACTCTAATCTGCGATTCAAACATCAAAATACATTTGGATTGTGTAGTCACTAGAAAATATCTTTCATAATTACATCCCCACATTATATATTCCATATAATGATTATTATACCCTCCTAATAAGGCTTTATATGTAGACCAAAAGAGGTTCTCCAATGAAGATGTAGAATACATAAACTAGTGTTTTGTTGTATTTATTTTTCAACATCCTTAAAATACACATATACTATGACAGTATAATAACACCAATTTCTCACATTAAATTATATATTATTATGATAATTCAATAATCTATATCCACCTCCTCTAACATAAAAGGAAAAATGAAACCATCAATCATGTGTATAAGAAACTACCATCTTACAAACCAATATAAATCGATTTCCATCCCGAAATATTTGAGAAGGTTATAATTATGGATTTAACATATTTATATAATAAATATGATATTATTATAATTATATAAATATATTAACACACGTAACATTTGTATTTACATTCTGTTGGAATATGATATTGTCACTCATGTATACAACAGACTACCACCTCGCAAAGCGATGCGATTGGTTTTACCCATACACATTACTTGGACGGGTATAAGTGAAAATATAATGATTATTTTTTATATATATGGATAAAAAATTAATCTCTAAAGATAATCTTTTATTTACCTTCCATTATTTTTTTCCGTCGATAAAATGGAAACAACATTCACGTAAACATACGACCTTCTATCTCCAGGAACGATGCAATTCAGTTTCTGTCTTACATTAATTGGATACTATAAATACATATATAATGGAGATATATATGATAATTATATCTTGTTTATAAATCGTTATATTATTTAACTATGGTCTACTTGAAAGCACCAAAGATACCAAACCAAAACAAACTTGAAAAACAAAGAAGCTATTATTTGAAACTTGATTTTATCAAGTAAATCAGTATGATACATATGAGAATGTTTCATTAATAGATTTATAATAAAGCTATATTTATTATACTGTAGTTTATTATGTGTGTGAATGAATTTGAGACTTATTGAATGATATTTTTGTCTGAATATGTTTCATTTAGGACAGAAATTTTTTTTGCTCCTATATTATTTCATGAGGAGCATATACCACCCCTTTTACATGTTATATAATTAATATATATTTAAATAATATAAAAGTTTTATTTTATTTTATTATTTATTGGTTCTTACTATTCTAAATATTACAAAAAATGGTTATGGACTTTTATCTTACTTTTTATTTATGTGGGACATATTCTTTATACACTATTTATTTCTTTTTTCTGGTGTGTATAATGATAATGGATGAATTTTATGATTATTACCATGAAAATTATGGTATAAAAATATACATATAATTTTATATATTTCATGGGAATAATGATTCAAAAGATACCAAATTGTTAAAGGATTGATGTTATAATATCATTGTTTATCTGGATTGTTTATAAATTCACTTTCAATGATAGAATATTATGGTCTATCAATATGAAAAATCTTAAATTTTATTCTCCTACAGTTATGTCATGAGAATAAATTTCTTCCCTTAATTTTCCTCTATTTATTTACACAATCATCCAAAATAATGTTATTAAATAAATTTAACATCATTACTCTCTTCAATTGAAAAACCATTTTCATCCATGTCAATGTAATATAAAAATGTTTAGAAAAATGTTTTAATGTAACTATAGGATTTTTTAATTTTATTTTTAACCTAGTTGTAAATTTAGAGAATGTTTTAAATGGAAAAATAATATTTTTATCCAAAAAAGTAATTTTATCATTGTCAATAAAAATTCAAATAAATCGTTATTTTAATGTGTACGACATGAATTAAATTTCATGTCATCATAAAAATTAATGTTTAAAATAATATTTTATAATTTTACAAGGTTATTTTTAAAATAATGGTGTCTCATTAATATATTATGAATTTATAATTTATAATATTTGATTTTAAAGTAACGTTAATTTTCCACAAAAAATGTTTTAGGTGAATTGATTTTTAAAGCCTTTGATGTTACTTAAGAATAACTTGGGATATGATCCATTGATATTATATTTTTTATTCCTCTAAATGGTTTATTTTATTTATGAAAACATTTTTATGAATCACATTATTTTTCAATAGGATACACTATGATAAAATTTTTATGAATACCATTTTTATTTAATGGGATTTTATATGATGATTGATTTATGATATTATGGAACATAAATGTATGGATTTTGTGATGGAAGGGACCTATATCTCCCTATAATACGTTGGGTAAATATGGATAAATCATGAGTAAATATGTTATCTGTGAACATGATGTCATGCTCAAAATATTATGCAGGAACCTGATTAAATTTTCAGATGTCTGTGTGATAAAATGATATCATGTTCATAGTGTTACGCGTGTACCTGATTATATGCACCTAAGATTAAGTGTGGGCCTATTATTCATGTTCAAAAAATTAAAAATGGTCCTTTTTTTAATATCCATAATATTATGTGTAGGTGTAGTTTTCATATCTATAATACTAAGCATGGCCATGGATATCAAGTATTTATTATTAAGCATGAACTTATTTTTTTGTCCATAATATTAATGGTGGGCCTCTCTACATGTTTATAATTTTATTCAAGGGACTGATTTTATGTCCTTAAATTAATGAGTTATCATGTTTCTATCTATACATGTTCTCAATTTTATAACTTATATGTGGGGTAAATATCTATTTCTTAAGAAAATGTTATGCTCTCATGGATCATGTTCATTGATTACTTTATGAGTCATATCTTATGAACATCCATGATTTATTCCATGACTCACAACTATGAACTAGTATATTTCATGAATGGTTTTTTTAATGTTGTTCTCATGTTAGCATACCCTTATGATCACATTATTTTGATATCTCCCTTGTTTAACCTTACTGAATATATGATATCACACTTTCATATGTTTCTGTAACATCTCGTCTTTTCCCATGTATTATTTTTATATGTTATATGGATTGATTTTGAGATCTGCTGCTAGGACCTCATGTGATTATGAGGCTCGGTTTTCCCAAAAAACATTATTGAAAAATATTATACTTTTAATAGAACACAAACATGGTTTTCCTGAAAAATTAGAATAACTTTTAAATGGGTACTGATATCATAAATCTGATGGAAAAATTGTGTTTAGAGTCATGTCTTTACCCTATGCATGGCATAAATTTTTCTATGTGCGTTTTCTGTAGAAAAAGTCCCAGAGGACATAACTATAAATAAAATAATTTGCATAAAAAATTATTTTGACGCCGTGACTATCTATTTTATTAAGTCTTATAATAAATTTATGTTTTTCCCATAACCTGCAATTTCCTCTAGGGACATAGGGAATGAACCTCTGGAAAGGCCATTGGTGGATTATGATAGATCGATCGAATGAATCTTGTCAGATTCAACGAATTGAGGATCTATGACTACACGAAGACTATTATTCATCAAAGACTAATCCAAATTGAGTTAGGGAAATTGTTTTATTATGGCTTCCCCATTACTAATTTTCCATAATGAATACAAGCTAATCCATGAAAAAATTGACCCATGGTTTGATCATTGTAAAATGGATGATAATTTTAGGGTTTATTTATAGTGTTTTCTTTATTTATCTTCATTCATCATTCCCAAGAGAATTCATTCATAAAAACATGAAGAAAGAATGTGGTTCATTCCTCAGGGTGTTCATTGTTCTTTTCATTCCACATTATTCACATTCATCGTCCTCAGACCCCATGCAAAAAATTTGACATGTTAGGTGGCTCTGAATGGGATCAAATCTCATGTTTGTAGAAAAACCGAAAGTGGAGGCCAGGTATGTATTGACCGTTAAACTGGGAGTGTGGATCTATGACTTTTTATAATTACGGGCATCATAGGTGGCTAAATGTTTTGTGGAAGGGACCATAAGAGGTGGATTTGATGATGTGAGGTGCTGATGAATGTATATTATAGTGACTGCTGCGTAGAATGAGGTGGATACCTCAGGTGATCAGAAGGGCCAACCAGTTTGGGATAGGTGGGTTGGGCAAGGTGGGCTTGGCCGATCGGTTTAGCCGTGGGGGAGACGGAGTTGGAGTCAGGCCACAGTTGACCGTAGAAGTCGACTGTGAGCTACTGTCTCTATAGTTGCCACACAGTCGTAGTAGCTTAGTGTGTGGTCATCCATAGGGGTTGACCATGGATTCCCTGGGGTGGCGGGTCCAAGTAGTCGATCTCCATTATTGGAGGATTTACTATGTGGTTGGTCCACGAGCATAGTGACCACCCTTAAAAACATTAAACAACTATAACATTCAATGGGTACGTCCATTTGTTGAACCATCTACAGTGTTGAGAACCTAATGTGGAGATGGTACTTTGGAGACAATTTTTTTATTTTTTTAACTGGAACCATAATGGTTTGAGAGTGTTCCTGTGGTCCTTTCCTTGAGGGTATTATATGGTATTAATTCCACATCACTGGATTGTAATACATTATAGAGGCTGAGTCTCATATAGATTATGGTATCCCTATAAGGGATAAGAGTGTGATCCTCTATCACCACATAGTTGTTTTTGTAGAATCAACAAAACCAACAAGATAAGGGAGTTGGGCCTCCATCTAGTGGGCCACAATAGTTGGGTTAGTGGTATTCCCCAATTTGTTGGGGTAGGATCCCACACGTTTCAAATTGACCCATATTTGGTACGTAGTATCCACTAGTGTTTTTGGTCATGATCTGTGGAAGCCTTAGTGTGTCTGGGTGTGATGACCTTTATTTGTAGAATAATCTCCCTTGACCAATAATTTCTCTTTAGGTGAGGCCCAAATGATATAGGCCTCTTCATCAGCATCTCTGATGATATCATTGATCGAGTATAGGGTTCTCGTGGAAAGATCATTCTTTGAGAAGAATCCTAAGGCAGGTAATGTGGAATCTTGTCATCCACTACACCTAGGGTGGGTAGAGTTAAATGATGAGCAATCAACTTCACCCTCCTATGTGTGATTTTATCCTATGCTTCTTGAGCAATAGTACCTATATGTGGTTTACCAGCTATACAAAAACCCTTTCAGGAAAACCTAATAGAAATACTGGCAGTTGAGGACACACACAAGATGAGCGCATTAAATGAGTTTTATTAAGAGTTACCTCCATGGTTTTGGGTTTTCCTATAACCCTAGTTGGATGTGGATTGGATAGAGGCAGTCAGCCATGTTTACTGCCTTCTAAGGACACATTCCGAACATATTAAAGTCCTCATCACAAGTCTTTTTTAAGGATATGTGGGGAGATAGTGGAGATTGGTGATACAATATCATGATTATACAACTCATTCTTGGATATATTTTGATTTTCCTTTTATAGAGGAGTTCTAGCTAGTCACATTGTGATTGGTACACATACAAGATCATCTGCATATGTTGTAGAGTAGTGGAATAGTTTTAGAGTATTCAGTGAGGTTTAATGAACTTTATGACTACTCCATGGACATGGTATGTAACCAGTTCATCATGGATCATACCATAGAGTAGGTATCACACTGTAATATTTGGGAATCAATGGTATCCCTTATCATTCCTACTTATGATGGGGTACTTATGAAATCCCTAATAGTGGAACTTTTTCTAACAGAGCAGACACCTGTAGTGGGTTCTAACAGTGGGCACTGGGTAGCAAAAACTTGGGCAGGAGGAACCCAATGATAGTCAATGGGATCCACGTAGGAAATGAGTATTTTGGGATGATCCCAGGACTCAGGGTTAAGGGCGAGGGATCCCTGGGCAACTCGTGTTAGCCTAGGGGCTGATGGTGTTTCTCATATGGTTGTCATGGAAATCAAGAACGAGATTTCCCGACCCATCATATAGATGATCAGAAATCGATCGAGGGACCTTCAAGGAAGGTTCGGAGATAGGATAAAGGTGGTCTATATTGTGGATGATGTGCAACTGGAGCAGGATGGGTAGAAGGAGGTGGTCAGAGGTTTTACCTTTTACTAGAACAACCCCAAGTGGTCCTTGCATGGATTGGGGAGCTAGTTTTTAGGGATGAGGCCATATATAGGTGATAGAGTATTTTGACCCCAAGGATCCATAGATGATACGAGGTATGATCAATGAATTTTCCACATTATTTTTAGTTTTGATAGACACAAGTTCTTGTTATTCTATCCTAACCACAAACATTGTTCGAAACTCAAAGATTCTGGTTGAACTGTTTACACGAACTGTATGCTTATATTCTCCTACAAAAGGATATTTTATGACCAACACAGGTTTCTACAGTGTGATAAGATTCTTGGAGGTGACAGTTTCAGTTTGGATCTATTGGTAGTAGTGTTGAGGCCTTATGAAGTCACTCTTAGTATGGACTAGTTATCTAGAGATCAGGCTAAGATTGTCAGCTTTAGGCTTAGATTATGGTGTGTCCACAGTGATGGAACAAGGTTTTCCATTATCAGTGAAAAATAAATGTAATAAAAATATGATGGACTCACACATAGGAGGGTGAAGTCGATTACTTATAAATTTACTATACTCACCCTTAATGAAGTGTATGACATTATTCCCCATTTTCCTATAGTGGTGGTGGAGAATGAGGATAAATTTTCTAAAGATGTTCATAGTTTAACTCTCCATAGGTAGATGGACTTATAAATTTATCTACACAGTGGTATTGCTTTTATATCTACACCTTCATATCATATGGCTTCCATAGAGATTTGTGAGCTGAGAGGGCAATTGGAGGACTTTTAGAGGAAGGGCTTTGTGTGTCCTATTGTTTCACCATAGGTGGCCCCAGTTTTGTTTTCCAAGAAGGAAGATGGGAGCTTGATCATATGTGTGGTTTAACAGTTATTAAACCTAGTGTTCTTGAAGAACAAGTATCCAATACCGAGGATCAACAACCTATTTGATCACTTGAAAGAGTTGTGAGTGTTCTTGAAGATCGACCTCAGATCACGCTATCACCAGTTGTGAGTATGGGGTGAGGATATACTGAATACATCCTTCACAATTCTTTATATTCACTATGAGTAATTGATGATGCTGATTGGAATTATGTATTCCCCAACAGTGTTAACGGAACTCAAAAATAGTGTCATACATTCTTAATTAGACTGGTTCATGGTTTTCTTCATCGAAAAAATCCAAGTGTATTCGATGTTCAAGGAGGAACATGTTGGGCACTTGAGGATGGTTCTAGACACTCTCTAAGACAACCATATTTTCAAAAATCTCTCAAGGTTTCAGTTTTATATGCAAGATGTTTATTTTACGGGACATGTCATCTAAGAGGCAGGAGTTGTAGTTGATCCAGTGAAGGTTAAGGAATTGCTTTTATGGGATACAACCAAGAGTGTTACCAAGGTATAAAGTTTTCATGGGTTGGAAAGATACTATCATAGGGTTTTACCTAACATATATAGTGTATCATCACCCATGAATGATATGACATGAATGAGGCCTCCATTAATGTGGTGAAAGAAGTTATAGTAGTGATTTAAAGAGCTGAGGCATAGGTTGATGAGCTTTCCATTCCTAAAGATACCGGAGAAAGATGTTTATTAAATGGGTTTCTACGATGCATCAGAAATCGGAATTGGTTTTATTCTAATGTGTGGGTAAGTGAAGATTTTTTATGGTTCACTCTAGTTAAGACTGAATGTGAAGAACTACGTGGCCCTTGATCTTGAGTTTGTAGCAGTTGCATTCACATTGAATATGTGGAATCACTAAACGAATGGTTAATAGTTTACAATCTACTCTGATCAAAAGATTCTCAAGTATATATTCTCAAATAAGGATATGAACTTGAGAATGAGATGATGGATAGAGTTCTTCAAGGACTATGACTTTGAGATTTTATACACTCACGAGAAGGGGAACATAGTGGCAGGTGATCTTAGCCGGAGATCGACTTTTTAGTTACTAAACAAGGTGATAGAGAAGTGGGCATTTTTTTAGATATACCTTATGGATGGAGATTGGTTATCTTACTTGCTGTCTATGGTTATCACCCCTCCACTCTTACAACAACTCTAGGATCCACATATTGGGGATACTGACTGTGAGACCTTATGTGCTTAGATATCCATAATACATGCTCTTGATGGATACACGAATGGTGGGGAGCATGTTGTTCTTTTCATAGGGTGTACAATTTTACCATTGGAATTGCGGGAGGAGGTTTTTGGAGAGCTTCACTCATCCCCTTTTATGGTACATCTAGCTGTGGAAGAGATATTCCAGGACCTCCAACATCTGTTTTGGTAAGAAGGGATGAATAAGGGAGTTGAATAGTTTATCTCTCAATGTCTCAATTTTAAAAAAGTGAAGGTTGAGCACAATGTTTTAGTGGTATTAGAATAACCCCTTGAGGTTCTATAATGTATATGATAAGGGGTATTGGTGAAATTTTTGATGGGATTACAACATACATATAGGTGAAATGATTCCATTTGGGTGATCACTGACAACCTCACCAAGTCATCCAACTTCCTACCTATCCATGATTAGTGTTTAGTATAGATATCATGATTACTATATGTGTACGATATAGCTCAACTCCATGGAGTCCCATCAATGATAGTTTTTGATTGTGGTGATTTCTTTACATCCTCGTTGTGGATGGGATTACAAGAATCATTTGGGACCTAGTTACACTTGAGATAAATGTTTCACCCAAAGATGGATGACCGGACCACATAGACCATTCAGGTTCTGGAGGACATATTGACGGCATTCACGATAGATTTGGGAATAGTTTAGTGGATCAACTACCATTGGTGGATTTTTCTTACAACAGTAGCTACCACTCCACCATTAGTATTGAAAAATTAGAGGCCTTGTACAGGAAACCATATAGGTCACCACTATGTTGGACTGACCCTAGAGTGTCTACACTCACAGGCCCAGAGTTCGTGATAGATAATATGGAGAAGGTGAAAATTATTCTGAAGTTGATGAATAATGTACAGATCCATCATTAATCAATGGATGATTGACTATGGAGGCCTTTGGAGTTCATGGAAGGAGACAATGTGTTCCTTTGGGATTTCCTCGATGTGTAAGGAAGAGATTGGGCCAGGGTAGCACGCTATCTATGAGGTTTATTGGTTCTTTATAGATAATTCATAGACATGGAAGGTGGTGTACTGCTTAGATCGATAACCGCAGTTAGATTGGGTACATGATGTCTTTCAAATTTCATAAGAGAGGAGGTATGTGCATGACCCATCACATTCCATCGACTGGGAAGAGATGGACATTAAACATAGAGAAATTTTTTTATGTACCCAGTTGAGACTGGGGATCTCCATTAGAGGAACTATTGTGGGTGGTATATTTGTTTGGTTTGTGTCTGTTGGTTCTAGAAGAATCTTTATGAGAGAACATGGGAGTAGGAGGCTCAGATTCATGCTCAGTACCCTCAGTTTTTTGAGTATCCATTTTTTATCATTCAGTGACATATATCCCAGAGATGTGTAAAAGGTAACATCTCAGAATCTCCCATGTATTATTTTCAGAAATTATATTGATTGATTTTGAGACCAAGAGCTTAGACGACGTGTAATTATGAGTCACAGGTTTCTAAAAACAATTGTTTGAAAAATAATAATCTTTTAAATGGATACACATGTGATTTTCCAAAAAAAGTGTAATAACCCTTAAATAGTTTCCTAGATCATAAATCCAAGGGCACAGTTGAGTTTTAAGAAGTGGTTTTACCATAGGAGTGACATATATTTTTTCAGTGTGGGTCATCTATAGAAAATTTCTAGGAGAACATAACTATAAGTTATATAATTTGAATAAAATTTTATTTTTATCTTTTTACTCTCTATTTTATTAATTCTAGTCATAAATTTTGGGTTATCCTCATAACCCTGAATTTACCCAAGAGTTGCAGAGATAGATCTTTTGGAGAATCCACTAGTAGACGACGACTGATTGATCAAATGATGCCCCTTGGATTTGAGAAATAAAAGATTGACGATGATGTTTGTGAGTGTTCTTCGTTGGAAACACATCCAAATTATGGTAGAGAGATTGTTTATTTTTGGTTTCTCCATTCTTTATTTTCCATGAAAAACACTGGTCAATTAATAAAAAAATTGACCTATTGTTTGATCTTTACCAGATAGTTGATAATACCAGGGATTATTTCAGCAGTTTTCCATATTATTCTTCATTATTAGTTATAAAAAGAATTATTTGAGGTTGACATGAATAATTTTCATGGTACATTCCTCAGGGTGTCCTTTTTTCTTTAATTTCCCATGTTCTTATCATTCATCACTGTTGGAAACCCCATGTCAACAGTTCAACATGCATGGTGGATCTGAACGTGATCAGACCACTAGATTGGAGGAAAACTATCAACGAAGGTCGGGTCTATGTAGATGAGGGCCTAAAAAGTGTGGATCTGCAATCATATAAAATTACAAGAATCAGAGATGGATCAGTGGTCTATTAAAGGGACCACTAGTGTAGCATCTCAGTGAGGCTCGATGGCAGAATCAATAGCCATGGGGCTACGGTGATCAGAGGCAGTGGAAAACAGAGGTGGCAGAAAATGGAGGCGGTGGTGATCAAAGGTGGCAATGTCAAAGGTTGAAACAATGGCCATGCATAGCAGAGGCCACATACTTAGCCAAAAATTGAATGTGTGGTGGCCTAGGAAGCCCGCACGTTAGCAGCCTGAGCTAGGGGAGATGGGTCGGGCCCATGCAGAGCAGGCCGTGCTGACCAAGTCACACAAAATGTGGCCAATTTCTTTCCAAATCATTTTAGAAATCCATTTGTAAATTATAATCACTATTTTTGGACATCACAATTATATATATATATAACCAAATCATGCTTTTAAAAGTTACAAACAACATTGAAATCATATCATTCTATTTCTCAAACAAATGGTGTGCACAATTCCACAATTTCACACTGCATATTGAAAACAATTGAACAAAACACCCCATTTCAAATATAAAAACTGTTATAATATCAATACATTACTATTTAAAAACTAAAGATGGTGCGGACATAAAAAATCCACAAAAGCATAAATTTAAATCTAATGTGCAAAGGGATCCAATCTCAATTGATGAATAAATTTCCAAAAATCGGTGTGGAACATCAATCTCACCTCAATCACATCTAAAGGTGGATAAACCCAACCTAAATCATTATTATTGAACCCATGTTTTAGGTATCAACACAAAAAATCAAGTCCCTAGCAATGGAAGAATCCCAAATGAATAGAAAACTCACTAAAGGAGGGTCGTGCACTAGAGAGGGGGGAATAGAATGGTGGTTTGGCCAAAGAGGCCGCACCAGAGAGGGGTCACACAAGAGAGGGGAGCATTCTAGAGAAGGGTCTCACCAGTGATTGGTGGGCCCAAGAAAGGGGGCACACATGTTAGAGGTGTGCCCGAAGGAGGGTAGAATGGAGGACGGCACCGGCTGGGGGTGTTCCACATCGGTAGGGGGTCATGCAGGAGGGGGGAGGATGGGAGAAAAAATAGATAGATGAAGGAAAGGTAATAAAAACATAAAAAATAACCTAACAATATTAATAATATCATAATGATAAAAATAATAATAATCATCATCATTTCATTTTTAATAATAATAATTATTTCAAAATTTATAATAATAATAATTTTAATAATAATATTCTTAATAGTAATAATAATAACTCTAATAATAAATATAATAATAATAAATAAATAACAATGTTAATAATAATAATAATAATCCTAATTTAAATATTATAATGAAAATTATTAATAAAACAATACTTTAATTTATAATTTATGTTTTCTTATTTTTTCATAACATTCATTTAATCTTAATTTTATTATCCATTTAATTTTTAATTTATTTTTAACATCAGGTAGGGCACATGGTGACTAGGGCACAACCTCGCTCTCTCAAAAAAATGCTATCCCCATGCGGTAGATGCCTCAAAGCTCAAAACACTCATCTTTAAAAAACACAGAAATTCTGCTGGTACTCAACCCAAGCCCTGTAAAAATTATCCAAAGCTCAAAGTTAATAAAATAAAGTAATTAAAAAGTTTGGGGTGTGACTATAACTACTCAACAGAATATAGAGGATTTATAAATAACCTATCATGTGTAACCCACTATGCTCTTATCTCGATACCATTTATTATATTCACACACCAAGAAAGGGATCTAGAAACCCATAATGACAACTGAAATGATATGGACTGTCACATCAGTGAAAAAAAAACCTAAAAAAAATTTGTAATATAATATCTTTTCCTTTACTATCTCATAAATTAGGACACACACCTGTGCCATTTCTCCTTTCTTTCTTTTTTAATTTTTGATCTAACTAGAAGAATTTACCTTGGAAGACCATGGCCATGGATTTATCAATGTACTACCTTCCCAATCAACATGAACCAAAATATATTACTCCCTTAACCTAGAGGAGAAAAATAATTTCTTAATCATTTAACGAATGTCATGCCACCATTGATTCACCCAACACAATCTACCGCACTATGATATCATCATCAGGGTTTTCTCCTTGCATCAATTTATACGATCAAATGACACATTTTTAGTGATCCTAAGTCAGGATACCATTAATCATGTATATATATAGGAAAATACAATGAAACCCATTACATGTGGTGTTCCTATTAGTGGGTCTGTACTACTGATCTCACTACACGAGATCACCAAGTGAAAACTAAATGAGGCGAAGTATAAAAACTTATTTGCCAGCAACACCTGATAGTCCAACATCTACTGTCTCCAGTCACCAAGATGTATCGAGGCCATATAACATTGGTTTTTGATTAATGTCATTGAATCTAGAGGTTCTAATTATAGTATGTGATCTTATTTAACCTTTTGATATGACAATTAATATATCGAATTTGACATTAAATAGTGGAAACACAAATATCTATACCACAGTGATATGAATATTTCATGACTTGACCCATGTCAAGGCTCAACCTACAACTACCCCATTCCCACCTCCATAGGCCAGGGGATGGTGTAATTCATTGAAGGAACAACTAACTTGGGGAGGACTTTTACGAAGAACCTGTACATACACACATATCCCACTCATTTCATATTTATTAAGGGAATGATAAATAAGATACAAAACTATTATAAAAAGTAAACCAAACATGAATCAACCACTAAAATGTACAAGTATATAAAAGTAAACTAAACAGGAAAGGGAAAAAATACACACCCTACCAGAAAGGTTCCACAAACTGGAAATAATTGGAAAAGAAAAATAGCTGAGAGAGACCCTCTCCTTGATTCCATGTTAGGAACTCCGCATGCGGTATAAACACCTCGTATCCTTTAGCTGCTCTGATGTCACGATCAATCTGTCTTTTGTCTACAAGGGAACACCAAGAGTGAGAAAATCCCATGTGGGGGTTAGTGTTAAAATACACAATGGTATTCCCCAAAGGCTCAAGTGAATAGAAAAAGATGTACTAAAGAGGGGATGAGTAGATTGAACAAGATACATTAAAATAGTATAGCTCAACCCAAAATGATAATGAAGTAAACTCATCCAAAACACAAGTATCTTGAAATGGTGAGAATGTGAACTTCTCATCGAGTATATGCTTCCTATAGTAGGATATCAGACTCGTCCATCCACAATATGCTACACAAAGAATGAACGTGGCATACCCCATGCGTCTTTGCCTCACATGAATGATTTTAACCAAAAACCATTGAGTGAGTATTGAAATATGATACATATATATATGCTCAGTCAAAGAAGCTGAAACCAGAGTGTAAGGTGATCACCATCTCATAGCTCATCCAAGTATGACGAGACTCCAAATGTTTCTAATGTAACCACCAACGATGCCTAGCATCCCTCACGTCTTCTCTGTGCTGTAAGTCAAAGGGATCTAATAACTACCCCATGATACTATCCAATTTGGGTGGATCAATCTCGACCACATAGTTTTATGTTGTGTCACAGGGTCACTTCTTGGTGGGAAAAGAATCCATTTTTTTCATGAGTCTAAAGTAATATTAAATTGTGTCTCCCCACTGAACAACAGATGGAAAGTGTAAACCCAAATTAGAGTACCCACACCCAAGTCCATCAAAAGGATTTTACTCTAATATTTTTTGTAGAGGACTTAGAACCTGATACGTCAAGAGGATTCGAGTCTAGTTCATCAAATACCCTCAACCTTGTGCGTTAAGGGATTCCACTCATAAGTAGCCAATAGAGGACCCACACACATGCTGATGGGGGGGGGGGTTCCACTCTTATTGTCGTATAGGTCCCATGTCCTCGTGCATCCGGGGGAATCCACTCCCACAGTTGCCATAAGGGACCCTCAACCATTCTGATTGGGAATTCCACTCTTGGTCATCAATGACCAACACCCTACCCTATAGGGGGAGTCCACTTATAAGGTATTGAAGAACTACACTGACCATTCCTACCAGATGGTATCTATTAGAAAGCACTGATATATCAGTTCCTGATAACTAATATCATCGGACATCACCTAATTAGGCTTCACATCTAGAACATTTTCATCATATCATGAAATCCCGTATGGAGGGAACCATCACTTTCTCTATGAAAAAACACTCAGAATATGATACAAGCATTCCAAAATCTGAGTCCAAAAGAAGAAGATGTGAGTGGAAGAAATTTTTTAGTATAGTACACTGTGCATGTAGAGCCCACAAGATGTGTGGCCCTTCCTCATCACCTACCCTTGTACCCAGCCATAATCAAGTACTAATGAGTGAGGAAAATACCCCTACACATTCTGGTGTACTCCTAAAGTGCATGGAACCCGTTGACCAAAAGGATGACAAACACATGATGCTTGTTGATTGATCTGAAGGAAATATTCATAATTCAACCAACATTCCCCTTCAAAAGGCCCTAATTAATCAAATATATTACACAGTCATGATTATTGTGGAAAAACACATAGGATCTACTATTCATTCACTCAAATCAGACTCCCAGGGATCAAAATGCATTTCACTACATTACACACATACAATGCTTCATGGGACCCACTCTACGAACCCGATGCATATCAAAAAGAGTGCGCCATTGCGATCATATTATAAAATCACATAGGATTTTCTATTCATTCGTCTCAAATAGAACCATTTGAAAATGATGCATTACACAGTAAATGCCCATATCGGGCCCCGTGGGTCGCACACCTCCATTTCGGTGTACGGACCAGAAAATGTATTAAAATGTATTCCACAACTCCATGGTCACAACACATCTAATGGAATGTAAATTGAACTTTGTATGCATACATAACATGAAATTGATGTTTCCTGAATAATAAGAATTATATTTTTATTATTATTACTATTATTATTTTTATTATATGACATTTTCTGCCACAAATCCTCAAAAAATAATTATAAAAATCCATAAATAGCCTCAAAAGGTCCGCCTCGATGCAAGGGTTGTGATTTCGTAGACAACAAGTGAATTAGACATCTGGTTTGTAAGCATGATTCAATATAAGATTTATGAATTTTAATAGTTATACTGTTGTAATTAAACTCAAGAGTTTGGTGGAACTGATCCATGAAACGAAAAAAATAAAAGACCTTAACCAATCTAAAATGATTCTCCATGATGTCTGGTCCAAAATTTCACTGATAGAAAATCAATTGGATGTCACACGAATGAGTTATGGTGGGTATAATATTTACTAAAAATGTTAAATGTAATGTTTCACAACATCATTATGGGCCTGCTCCATGAGTTGGAAAAAATTACCCGGAATAGATTAAATAATTTAGTATCTTCAACGGGGTCACGTTGCCGCTAAAGACATGACCTTTGGACTCCAAAAATTGGAGTTATATGGGTTTAAAAAATATTAATAATAATATTTTTATTTTTTTATTTTAATATATTTTTATTTATTTAATTTTTTCCCTTTAACCTATTAGGGTACCCCACGGACCACCACCCTCACACTATGTTGTCGTCCCAGTGGCCTGACCTCTACATCCCCATGACCTGTCTCCATCGCCCGACTCCCCACCGTCGTCTGACCTGCCACCTCGCTGAATCTACTGCATGTCATCTCATCATACTATTGCTGCAGACAACCTCATCTTAAATCGTTCAGTGGAACATCACATTAACTTTGGTGGTCGGAAAATTTATCTGAGACCAGATACGGGAACCTCAGATACCGATCTACAATATGATGGTCTACCCTTGAAGAATCATCAAGATTTCAACTTCATGAAATGTTGGAGGATATTTATCTCTCAATCGTGCCACCTCTGACACCTAAAAATCAACTCCAAACATAGACCAAGACTCCTCAGTTTGATAGCTTCACAGATAATTTCCTCTCTCTATGATCGTATGTCGATTGGGCATGACGAAAAGTTGACATTGAAGAACGATGGAGAACGCGAAGAACGGGTTTCTAGGAATTGAATGAAACGATTAATTTTGAAATAAAAAAAGGATTCCAATGTATCAAAATAAAACATAAAAGATATTAAATAATGATATTTCAATCAGGGAGCTACAGAATCCAAAATTGAAATCCTACCTTAATTTTGGGTTCCATCATTGTCTTCAATGCACTCTTATCTACCAGTGCCTAATGTTTCGTCATGATCTAACGAAAAAAGGATATCAAAACGTTGTCAAAAGGGAGTGTAGTTATTCACCCACACTTGAGATGATTTGAGACAAACCCCTTATCATTTCTTTATGCTCTTATTTATAGAAAATCTTTTTGCGTTTACGAGATCAGATCCCTAAAACCCTCTCACCTGATATCACCCCTAGAAAAAACATTTCTCCACAAACTCAATGGTGTTATTATATACCCAATTTTAATATATATATGTAATTTAATTGATCTGATGTCTAGAATAAATTAATTGTTTTAATTAATTTATTTACCAAAATTCCCTTGATAGAGTTTTCTGCATGAAGTATGATCTCTCAAATGTTATACCCCGCCTTGCGTAAATGAAATGTTCTGGACTCAAATTGGTCCTCACAATTCTATTATAATCTATTGTTTTTTAAAAATCATTTTTCCACTGTCTTCACATTGTCAAAATAACTAATATTTTAAAAAAATTATTTTGGGCACACCGGGCCTCTAAATCACATTTCATCTAAGTGTCTGGATCTGTATGTATATATAGAAATATATATACTCTCAATTGTGTCTACCAGTAATGTCTCAATTTTCTATTTTATGTAATGTAGTTTGTCATAGTCATCATCATTTCTGTACCATAATGAACTACAATCAAAGACATGGGTTTATACAATGATGACAGGTCTGTTAAATGTGACCAAAGCCATTCATGTTCTTTCCTATCGGTAGAAATTTCTGACTCAACATGATAACCCGTCCAATGAAATTGAGACTTAAAAAGGATCAGGTTGAGTATAAATGGGTTTAGGTTGTAATCAGGTCAACTAATTTTCCCAATGTAATTTTTAGGTTAGGTTTGGGATGACATATCCTAACCTATATAACCCATTGACCTGATAAAACTCTATGACTTTATTCAGGTTATTTAGGTCATATGGGACATGTTATGCGGGTAATTTGGGTTATATAGGTCCAGTTATTCAGGTTAAAAAGTGTGGGTTAAGCTAGTTATTCAGGATAAATAGTTTTAGTTTTTATTTATGCTGATTAAACAAGTTATACTGGTCATGTTCTGGTTGACCATTTTATAAATGGATCATGTTGGGTCACTCATTTACATACAAGTCTTGTTTGAATTTACTTTAAATGGGTCCGGGTCAGGGAACCAAACCCACATTCCCAAAATGCAGACTCTATAATATCCCCATCATTTCCAAGTTTACTAACACATTAGTCATTTTATAATACATAATTCAATATTTCTTCTAGATCTCTATGAAATTATCCCTCCAAAAGTATAAAAAACTAACCACTTGTGAAAAAATGACCTTCTATGTAATCTACATCTCATTGAAAAATCTACTAAACACCCTTGAATTTCCATGAAAGTAGATGTTTTAATTTATCGTTCTTATAAAATATTTGAGTTCTCTATTAATTACATACATTTTTGTTTAGTTTTTTTCCAAAAAAAATCTAAAAAATTCAATTTTCAACTTTTTTAAAAAATGTATCATGATGAACCATTTAAAAACTCATTTTATGATTGAGAGTAAGAACATATTTTTTTAATTATAATAAAACATAAAATTACCTCTAAAATTATTAAATCTATTTTGAAACATCTAAAATCACTTAATTCTTATATTGAAAAAACTAAATCCTCATGTCGGAAGCTATATATCCTTACAGACTTCAAAGTCTTCCACATATTTTTCAACACATTTCATTCCCATTATATCTATTTACATAATGACACTATTGGATTTGATCAGAATGGATAAATAAGTGAATGTGGAAACATGAAATGATTCTGATTAGTTGATAAGTCTTTATGAATTTAAAAGGGAAAACCTATCAAGATTGTCAAAAAAATGGTTGTTGATATACATTGGATTTAGATCTGGGATGTAGAACTCTACCACGAATTAATCAGAAACACCTATTTCCAAAAAGGTGGGACAATTCCTTGGAGTTTCTTTCACTATTTCACTCAAATAAATGTCACAAACTACTTCACATGCAATTTATATTAAAAATAAAAATAAAAAATGTTTACAGAATCCCACAAGTTTCATAGAAATAATAATAATTAAGACCTAGAGTTATGTTAATTACAACATCATACTATTAGTCTCTAGGAAACCAGGAACCCATGATTTTTTTTTTGTAATTTCCAAGATGTATACCATAAATTAAAAAATTTTCATCCTCCTCAACTTTTATACAGAAGTGGTAGCCCTGATGTGTAATCAGTCTGTATGAAATTCTTAAGGTACTAAGGTTGTGTCGGGTATGTGAAAAAAATTTCAATTTTTATTTCTCATAAAATTTTTATAAAATTTATTTGATCTATGTGGACTCCCTCTTTAATAAAATTTTTAACTAGATTTTCATTACTTTTCAAAAACATAGTTAATTTTATTCACATTTTCTATAAAATTATATTTATTTAAAAAATTAAATGCATTTTAAAAAATATTATTGAAAAAATAAAAACATGTATGATTTCATGAATCAAGTGGGGAAAACATTTGAATATGGAAAAAATTTCAAAAATTGTCTCATGGCCATGAGTTGGTTCTAATCATTGGAATCTCATATGAGTTGGTTCAGTTCATCGGAATCTTATAAAGACTATGGGTAGTGGAAGACCTAATCCCGAATCAAGAGTTATTAGTTTGGGTGCGAATAAACTCGTGCGGGTGAGTCTGTGCCACCCAGAGAAGATAATGTATTAACATGGAAGAATGATAAACCTAATACATGTGTCTCGATTGTGTGACATTGGTGTTTCTGTAGATATTTAGGGATGTGGGGTCTTAATGTTTTTACAGTTGTTTATGAGATAGATGTCAAGGAGGTTTTCTACGATGTGGAGGTTTTCTATCATGTTTTCAGACAACGTGATGTATTTTTTCCCTGAGGGGTATCTTACAGGGTGGTTGTTCAGACCCCTCTTTTATTGAGTTGGTTTTAAATTCATGGGTACGTGAATATTTTGAGGGTATCTAAAGTAATAACTTGGATTTCCCTGGGAAATTTCTTTTTGAAAATCCCGTAATTGTGGTGTTCTTGGGGGTAGTAGTGGGTTGTTTCAGGTGTTTTTTGAAAACCCAGTTTCACTAAACAGGTCCACCAAATTTGTGGCATCGTAATGGTTATAGAATGAAATGGTGGCATGACAACTACAAGGAGGCTTTTCTGAGCGTTCAACCTCCATGACTGGTGGACCGACCATGTTTTCGATCCATGTGCCTAGTGACTCCCTTTGAAACTTTAAACAACTATAACATCAAAAATGGTAATTTTTCTTGAAGAGTAATCTATGGAATTAAGAACCAAACATTGATAGGTTCCTTTTGAGGCAAGTGGTGATTTTTATGTTTGGTCCTGTATGCGTTAAGTGAGGTCTCTTGGTCCATTCCTCGAGGGTTCAATATGGTATTATATCAACACCACTAGGTTATACTTCACTCTATAGGTTGAGTCCCAAATAGAGTATGGTATCCCTATATTGGATAAGAGTGTGATCCTCAATCACAATTAGTGTACTTTGTTGTGGAAATGATTTATCCACTGAGAGATGGGATTTGGTCCTCCATCTAGTAGGCCATACATGTAGGGTTTGTGGTATTCTCTAGTGTGTCTTGATAGGATCCTCTACATTGATAATTTAACCCAATTTGGTACGTAGAATCCCCCATTATGTCTATGAGAGATCCATGGATTCTCGTAGTATGTTTAGGAATGATCCCATCTCTATTTATCACAGTCTACCTCAACCAATATGTTCTATATGGGTAGTTTCTATATGATTTATAACGCTTCGTGAGTGTCTCTGATGATATAATGGCCTGAGGAGTGAGTTCACCCAAAATGATAGTTGTTTGATAAGAATCCTATGTCAGGTAATTTTTTGTGGATTGCCTATAGCATCTGTGTCTTGTACTAAGTAAATCTAGATATTCATGTTACATGTGTTGTAGACAAATACCTGTATGTAGAATACTATATTTCCTTCTTATTATTTCCTTCATGTAATTTCCATTCTAGAATTTCCTTTTTTGTATTTACTTTTTGGTTGCTGGGTGTCCTACTGATTATTGTTGTAAACATCCCTACACAGGCTTTACACCCATAGTTGTGTCTTGTGAAGACAATAGACCTTTTGGCGGAGTGGTTGGAATACTAGTAAAAGGTGATTCTTAGCAAGGATAGATAGACTGAGGTGTGTTCCTATGTCTTAGACAGTAGTCCCAATACCTCTTTTAGAACCGGTTGGACTTTTTTTATGGACTACTTATAGTGGGGCTGTATTTGACCCTATATAATTCCATTACTTTTATTTTTCAAACTCTATTATGAGATGATAGTGTAATGTATTCATTTTTTACATATTGCTTATACATTTCAGCATTTTGTGGCTAAAAGTTGTGTGCTTATGTAGAAACACTTATAGAAATTCCTCCCATTTATTGGATATTCTTATTCTGTTCTAGTCACTAGCCCTTGGCCAATTAGAGGTGGTCTTGGGGTAGTCGGGATATAATCCCCACTATAATGAGTCTTGATTGTTTCCTTTCCCGGGATTATGAAGAAAGGTATTGTGTATGATATGTATAATAATGGATCTAAATATAAATAAAATAGTGGTAGAAGATATGGTTCACTTAGGAACCCATTGATTATGTATCCATGTTTCCAAAGATAGTTGACCTCAATGATTTTGGTGTTGATATTTATGTTATATAATAAATATTTTTCGATTAATATTTAATATTTATTCATGATAATCTAGGTTATTTACAACTGGAATCGTATTAAGGGTTTGTCATCTTTTGGAAACTATGATTTGAAGAAATTATTGAGATCCCTAGATATATATCTATAGATAAGACAAAGGAAAGTTTTAAGTATATTAAAATATCCTTGAATATTGGAGAAGGATAGAGAGAGTGGTTTCGAAGAATTTAAATCACTATATATACAATAAAAGTGGACATGGTTCTGGAAAAAATGTACTTAGGGGTAATAATTTTGGAAAAAATACATTTTATTGAATCCTGATTTAACTAGTACATGACAAGAGACATTACTAGACACCTAGTTAGATACTCTTGGGGATATGATTTGGAAATTCACAAATTCTTTATAAACTGTCTTGACAGATTTAAATGTGTTTCATGATTGATTTAGTTTATTCATAATGTGTTGTCTATTGAAAAGAAGGTTTCATGATTTAGAAATCCAATACACTAATACAATAATCAGGTTTTAATATTCCTAATATATGACAATTCTATAATGAGGCACTGATAAATGAAATCATTATTAATGAAAAAGAAAAAATAACTGATAAATTTAACCTTTCATTAGTGCTTTGATTAGTGATAATAAATTGATCATTTATTAGCACATTATTTTTAGCACTGAAAATGATATAATTTATTAGTGGATTTTTTGGACTGATAAAGGTCCACGTAAATTAAATGAAATAACTAATTAAATAAATAATAAAAACTATTATATTCAGAAATTACTACAAATTTCATTAATTAAATAAGTATCAATAAAAAAGAATAAATTGATTATAAATTATTAAATATTAAACATATTATTCACTAGATAATTATAATAATTAAGGTTAATAAATTTTAAATATTATATATATAGATATATATAAATGTATATAAATATGATTTATATATATTATAGTATATTTATGTGCTCTACATTAAAGATTTATATATTTTTTGAAAAATGGTTTATAATTAATAATTAAAATGAATTAAAGATACATACTATTTTCATAGTGAAATTTACATATAATTGAATTTATAATTGAATTTTTTAATTTAATATATATCAAATTTGTTTTATATTGATTTCACATTTACCTAATTAATAAATGTTTATATATAATGCATAGAAACAAAATTTATCCATTTTTTCAATATTGTTAATGTGTACTTATTTTTAATTTATTAAATTTCACTCATTTTTAACATATATGCATATTCATGTACTTAAAATTAATTACAAATATTATTTTCCAAAAATATTTCTTTAAATATAAATATATATTTATTAAATTATAATAAATATATTAAAAAATGAACATATTTAATATATTTATATTTTTATATATATTTATTAAGTATATATATTTATTAAGTATATATATATATTTTTAATTTTTTATTATTATAATAATAAATCCCTTGTTGGTGTTTAAGTCATAAGTGATGATAAAGGTAGGTCTTTATCAGTGCTTGTTTTACAGACAAAAATATTAGGCTTTATCAGTACTAAAAGCCACTAATAAAAAGAATTTTTATTAGTGTAAAAACATTAGCACCGATAAATATATATTTTACCAATGCTTTTTCAGTGGTGATAAAGATACACATTTATCAGTGCTAAAAAAGTGCCAATAAATGTCTCCAAATCTATTTAAAAAAACCTAATAATTTTTGATCTCGTACCGATATCATAAGATTTCTGCAGAATCCACCCTCATCAGGTGCTCCTTTGTGGATAATCAATGATTGAATAACATCACTCGGCTACCTCCAATTGCTCGAATATCATCAAAAATAATGTGTTTGGTTGTAGTTAGGGTTTTCGAAGCATATTTTCTTCATCCTGGTGAAATAGGCCTTGAGATTTTCTTTTTGTATATGTTTTTGGTTTTTGATTTCTTGTTCGATAATGTAATGTGTTATTTGTGGTCTGGCCCTTGTATACTATATTTTATAATCCATTATTTGACTGAAACCCAATTTGGACATCATTTTTTGGTCTTTTTAAATTGGGTTTCTGTATCAAATTTTTTCATTGCCTATATATGTACCCTCATCTTTCTCTAAAATCGTAATTATGAGTTTTTAATTTATATAGATAATTGGTTGAGTATAGTTTTAATTATTCCACATCCATTTCTATATAGAAATCATATACATTGATCCCAGTTCATGATTTCATCTTCTTCTTAATAATAATTATATTGTAATTATAAATCGATTAGTATTTATTATGTTCCATATTCATTCAATGGATGTTATAGGCACGGTTCCCCTATAAAAAATCTATAACTTGCGTGTTTTAGTAATTTTTTTAAAACATAAAGTAGTTTATTATGAATTGGTTAAATTTAAATTTTACTGATATGAAAAAATAAAAAATCCTTTCACTATAAATATCAAATAAAAAATTAATTATTTTTCTTAAAAATCCATTATATCATTTTATATCATCTATCTTGTTGGTTGTAAAATCTACCAAAAAAATAACATGAAATAATAAATTGATGAAAATTAATGTGAATAAAATTTTATTATAGTATTTTTATTTCAAAAGTAAAGTTATTTGGTTTTGATTTTATTAAAGTGGTAAATTAGTATTAGGAATAGATAGTGGATGATGTTAAATGGAAAATAACTATAAGAAATTGTTAATTTTAAAAATGAAATAGTATAATATATTGAAATATTCCCTCATGTTGAATAATTTAGGGCATCCTATTGAGATTATAACCTCCAAAAAGTGAAATGGATGAAAATTATAAATATTATTTGTAGATCATATAGAGTTATCATAATTTTATTTATCATTATGAATGGGTGGTGGAGGGGTTCTAATAAAACAGGGGAGTTTAATTTTCTCAAATACATATTCCTTAATGAATGATAAATAAAAATATAAATCTCATGTGGATCTAATGTGATGAAATCATATTTATGTTTTTTTTATTATTTATAAATATTAATGGTGATAATGAATCTTGAAAAATGAAATTAGAATGAATTGTCTATAAATTTCACCTTTAAATGAATTGATATGATAAAACCTTTCATTTTTGAGTAATTATTTTTTAAAATTTAATTACTCATTATCTTCAATTTAGAAAAATTCTCTAAAACAAAGATATAAATTTTGAGTTTCCCTTATTAGAATATTCAATAACTTTCACCTTTGATAATGAAGATCTTATGTGTATTTATTTATTTATTGTACACAAGAAATATTTTATGAATCCAGTATGATGAGTATTAATAAAAAATGGATACGTTATATTCTCTTAAGAAATGAGTATAAATACAGAGGCAAAGTTTTCATCATGTTTTCAAGAGATAATGGAGATGACCATTATAAAATCCTATGTCCATGATTATATTATTTTTATACCAAATAATTAGTCTTGAAGAGTTGGAAGGACATTTTATTTGTCATGAAATAGATCAAAACAATAAATGTTGGACTAAACTGGGGGAAAACAAAATTTGGACCTTTATTGGGATGATATTATGGTTATTGAATCATTGGATATGAATACCATTGTAAATAATTATGAATATGTCATAGAAGAAATGAAATTGTAAATTGAAGCTAACCCTTGTGATTGTCCAATGTTTTTTGAGGTGTTAAATTGTTGATCCAAGAAACCATTCTATACTTGTTGTACTAAATACACAACATTGTCATCTTTATTGATGTTATATAATTTTAATGATTGAAACAGATGGAATGACACTAGATTTATTGAACTACATGGTCTCCAAAATTATATGATTCAATAATAAAATGACCAAATATGCCAAACATATGATATAAATAAATGATAATTAAATGGGAATGATACCTAAATAAAAACATGATTGTCTAAATGATTAAACATTGTATTTTACGGACCTTGTATCTCTCATAAAAACCCCAAAGTTTGTTGTGGATTGATACAAGAAAAATGAATCCAGCCCTTCAAAATATGTATGTTACTTTCCTATCATTCCATGGTTCAGAATACAATATGGATTTTAGGAAATCATGATACAATTAACATGGAATATAGATACAAGATTTCATGATTATAACAAATTTCATCGAGTAGATTCTCCTCATCGAAGGAAATTTGATTATTTGTTTTTGGAATATGGAAATAAGCCGAGAAAATTTCGTCTTCCATTATTTACATATAGAATAATTCATTTTTGAGTAAATTGTAATACTCATAGTACATGTCATGTCATGTTGGTAAATTATAACTTTCTAGCATAGTTATGCATGAAGTGTAAAATAAATTATGTTGTCTCTCCATATATAAGGCCCAAAGCTACTCAAAAATGATATTTATCTCTATTTGGCTCCATTGAATGAAGGTCCAAAATTAATGAGGGATACATGTGTTACATTATATTATGCTCATAGAAGTGATGAATTCACATTGAGGGCCATGTTATATGAAATGAAAAATGACTTCAATAATTATGGAAATTTTTCAGGCTATATCATTAAATTAATGTTGGGGTGTCCCATTTGTGAATACCACACATACTCAGTTCAGTTGAAATAATCCTCAAATATTTTTTTTAAGACATCGTAAATTTTTACCTCCCCAAAATAAAAATGGATAATGGATGATATAATTCAATTGGGATATCAAACAAAGAAAAACAACATCTCCATTAACAGGTGATCAACATTAAGATAAAGTAAAATATATTGGAACTATTTTTAGTAAACCACTTTCAAAAATCCTTAAAAAATCTAGTTGAAAAAAGAGGTATTTGTTTTTTGAATTTCAGTATTGAAACTATTTGTATGTCTGATATTTTCATGATGTCATTCAGGTAGAAAAAAATTCATTTGATATTGTTCTTCGAACGTTACTTAATGTTCCTAGAAAAATTAAAATGCCATAAAGGTAAGAATATATATAATTGAAATTGTGATAATGGAGGATTTGGCACCAGTGATGGTTAAATGGAAAAACATTCTTCTTCAAGATGAATACACTTTATCTAGAATGGAAAAATTTTAAAATTTTCTTTTCCCTAATAGTGTAAAAGCCCAAATAGGGTATTCATAAAATATCATCAATGTTGTGTCAATGACTAATTTTATGTTACAAGGAATAAAATCACTTGACTGCCCTATTTTGATGCAATATTTAATGTCTATTTATTTTTGTGGCATTCTACTCCAAAATTTACAACATAAATTAACCAGACTCTATATCTTTTTCAAATCCATATATAGTAAATCAATAGACTTGATAAATGTTACCTTCAGGAATAAGGTGATTGTAGTAATATTATGTGAATTATAGATGTTCATACCACTATAATTATTTGAAATAATGGTCCATATGAGGGTTATCATGGTTAGAGGGGTTCAACAATGTGATCCTATCCATTTCAAATGGATATTCCCCATTGAATGGTATATAATTATTTTGAATGGGGTTTTCAAGAAACCAAGTCACCTAGAAGGTTGTGTTACAGAAAAATATATTTATTAAGAAGCTATCGAATTATATACAGATTACCTATAAAATGTTGAACCCATCGGTCTCCCAAAGTCTCCTCACAGTGAACACATTCTGGTGGAGGGATTTCTAGAATTGATTTTGTTACAGTTACAATGAATGAGTGTGAGTAATTGAACCGTTACATATTACATAATAGTGAATATGTTCATCCATACATTAATCCCGACAAATAAATTCAAAGATATTTGAATCAATAGAAGGAAGTGATCGATATCAAATACACATAATCAATAGTTTTTAGTATGGTTTATAGAAAACATTTATATGGAGTTATCTGAATATATGAATTTAATAGCAGAACGACTTCAACGACCAGTCATAGGACCAAATGAAAATGTTATATCATAAAGTGTTTTTGTAATAAATAATTATTTGTTCTATACAAAAGAACATGATGACTTCTAGTACAATGCCAAATATGGGTTTTAAACTTGTGGTTAAAGTGATGCACATATCTAGTTCCAAGGAAAGAAATCCAATTTAGGAAAATTTGTCATATTTCAGTATTATCAAATAGATATATGAGTTTGATTATAAAACATTTCAAGTGCATTTTTTCTATTACAAATTGGTACACAATATCAATTGGGAGAAAGTTGATGAAATGAGATTTGTGAAGGTTAATTTCAGCATGGAAGCGGAAAAAGAGGATTCGTTCATAATGTCATTAGATGTAGTGAAATTAATTTAGGTATCTGATCCAAAAAACATGAATTTTCCAATTTTCCTTCTTGAAACTAAAACAAATGTTGAGTGAAATGAATATTTAATTGCAGTTTACCATTTCATTGGGACATCAAAATAAGTTCAGACTGGTCCCAATATAGAAAATATTTGATACGTTAGATTGGAATAGAATGAGAGGAATTAGATTTTTGACAGAGGAACCAACTCCTCTAATCTATTAATAAAAGAAATAGAGTTCAATGATAAGGTAAAAGTGTTTTTTAAATATATTTTTCCTCGTAATATTATATGTTCTCAACTATATTAGCATAATTTAAATTAAATGTTTGACTACTCAGGAAGATAATTTCTTCTACACATGATTATGTTACCAATCCCTCTAAAGAATGAACTATAAAAAAACATAACCCTTTAAAAATAGGTAAAGGTCATTTTATGATATAAATTTTATATTTTACAGAAAAATTAATTAATAAAAAGATGATATGATTTTCATTATTCCTTATAGAGTTCATTTATTTCAGAATATTTTTGTCTTTGTGTCATGCCATTTTAGGAAGAATAACGAATCTATATCTACTCAATCACAGAGGTAATCATGATTTTTTTAATATTAAAATAATTTTCCATAGAATTAATTTATTATTTCATATAGATGTTTTATTTATTTCTTTTTCATATTACTCCTATAATAATTTTTTTCTTATACATGTGGTTTCTTTTGTTCTAGTTGGTATGTTATGTCAATCTTTTATGCCTTATTGCACCCAAACATCCACATACTTCTTCTCCCTCAAATCCTTTCCACCCTATGGTGTTAGATTTATCACTATATTTCATGTTATCTCCACTTCTTTTTTAGGAAGAGAAACAATGCCATCTCTGCTCAATTACATAGGTAATCTTAATTTTTTCCCAATAAAATCACTTTAATATGAAAATAATTTATTGTTTCATATTAATGATTAATTTATTTATTTTTTTATTACGAACTTAACAATGGGTTTCTTATACAGGTAGATTCTTCTATTCGATTTGGGGTGATCTTTCCATCTTTCATGTCTTTCTGCACAAAAAATTCCACATAATTCTTCTACCTCAAAACCTATCACCACTACAGTGATGACATTTATTAAATTACATCGCATCCCTACACTACTAAATCATAGAGATATTCCTGATTTTTATATAGTAAAATCATTATCCATAAATTAATTTATTATTAAACATTTATTTTAAATTTATTCCTTTTTAGTATTACACATAATAATTTTTTTTCTAGTAAAGGTGGATTATTTTTTTAAAGATGAAGTGGTATGTTCAAAGCTAATAATGTAGTGTTGGTAGTTCAACAAAGAATTTCAATCGACCAGTATGACTCTTATTACTTCACTCTATTTATAATTGACATTAATATTAGTAAAAAGGACAAATGACATACTCAAACTGAAGAAACAATGTTCTTATTGTATTAATATTTATAGATAATGATCTATATGTCATTTTTGACGTGTATTAAGCATCCTCACCTCAATATGAAACACAATGTTCATGATATGACTCAATTTCTCCATTATCAATTTAAAATCAACATTTGAATTTAAAAACTTTAACTAACCGAAAACATATCAAAAACACTTCTATTTTTATAATAATTTAGGAAATATATTGATAAATAAATTGTAACATGTTTGAATTTATCTCAGAACAATCTAATACATGATTTGATCCATATTAGTAAAAGTGTGTGCTTCTAGTTTAAAATGTAATTATATTAAAAAAATAAAAGAGAAAAACAAAAAACCAATAAAATATATTAATATTGTTTGGATAATTTTGGAAAATAATCCATATGTTATTTGGAATGTGTTGGAATCACTTGAATCTCAATCTGATGCACGTTGTGACCAGTATGACTCTATGTGCCACATTTTTAATATTGAAATCAATTTTATTTAAAAAAAGAAAACTAACATACTCAAAATGAAAAAAAACAATAAGATTATTTTGATACTTTAGGATAATTATCCGTATTTTATTTGAGACATTCATGAATCATCCTCACCTTAATCTGAAGCATGGTGGGACCGACATGGCTCCATGTCCATTTTTTATTTAAAATCAACATCAATTTTAGTAAAAATCCTAACCGACATACTATAAAATGATAAAACACATTCAAATGTTTGAAATACTTTAGGAAAGTTATCCATAAGTAATTTTTTATGTTTAAGAATCAACCACACCTCAATACTATGTATAATGTGATCGGTTTGTGTCAATGTGCATGTTTTAATTCTAAAATGACATTTTATTAAGAAAACCAAGTGACGTACTAAAACCAAGTAAATATATTATTATTTTTTGATACATTAGGGAAATGATCGCTATGTAATTTATCAAATGTAAGAATCAGTTGTAGCTTAATCAGAGGCAAGATGTAACTGGTATGGATAAATGTGTGTCTTTTTATTTAAAGCTATCATTAATTTTAGTAAAATGGACAACATCTGAAATGAAAACAGATAAAACATAGTTATATTTTTTATACATTATTAAAATTATCATTATCTCATTTGTGAAATGTTGGATTTTTCTACACCTCAATCTGATACACGATGTGCCCAGTTTGACTCCATGTGTTCGTTATCATTTTTAATTCGGTATTTTAGTTCAAAAAGAACCACTCACTAAAAATCAATAAAACAAACACTAATTTTTTTTTTGATAATTTAGAAAAATGATTCATAATAAATTTGTGATGTTTAGGAATCTATTTCATTTCAAACTAATACATTATGAGATTAGAATGAGTCAATGTATGTTTTTCTAGTTTAAAATGGAATATTAGTAATAAAGAAAACTAACATACTCAAAATTGAGAAAAAATATTTTGAATGTTTATATAAATTAGAAAAATGATTCATATTTCATTTAGGACATGTATTAATCATTCATACCTCAATCTGACACACATTTTGATTGATATGACTCAATGTGTGTCTTTTTATTTAAAATTGTCATCGATTTTAGTAAAATGGAAAACATTCTTACCCAAAATAGAACAAGCACATTAGAATTGTTTGGTAATTTACAAAAACAATCAATAATTAATTTTTTACATGTTGAAATTAAACAACCCTTGATCAGATACATGATGTGCCTGGTATGACTCCAAGTGTTTGTTACTATTTTAAAATCGACTTTTTAGTTCACAAAGCATCACACGATGAAAACTGATCCAATGCCCTCTTATTTTATTGATAATTTTGTAAAATTATTCATATGTCATTTTTGACATGTACAAATCTATTTCACAACAAACCGATACACAGTGCAATATGAATGAGTTAAAAAAGTCTACTTCCTGTTAAATATGAAATTTTAGTAAAAAAACTAACATACCAAAAACTGAGAAAAAACATTTATATTTCTTTGATACATTTGGAAAATGTTATATATATCATTTGGGACATGTTGAAATATTTCTGTCTTCAATACGACAAATGGTCTAACCAATGAGACTTAAAGTTCGTCTTTTTTGTTTAATTTTTTTAACAATTTTAGTAAAATTGACAACTATATTTCTCCCAACTATGTAAACAAAGTCATATTATTTTGGTACTTTGTAAAAATGATCATTAAGACTTTTTTACTTATATGAATCATCCAATCATCAATTTGATATTTGATGCACTAGGTATGACTCAAAGTGTCTGTTATCAGTTTAAAATGGATATTTTAGGTCAAAAAGTATCACTCACTGAATACTAATCAAACATGCTATGGTTTTTATGATAATTTACTGAATTATTCAAAATTAATTTGTGATGTATAGGAATCATTTTCAAAATAAACTGATACATGATGTGACCAGAATGATTAAAAAGTGCATGGTTTCTATTTTAAATTACACTTTATTAAAAAATATAACTGATGAAGAGAGATATTGATGAATAATCATAATTTTTATTTGGTATGTCAGCATGTTATGACTTAGAGAATAATTTATAAAGATAAAACCATTATACACACCAGAATGGAAATTGGATAACAGCACTCTATATGTTATCATTGGACTCCCCAAAACTTCTGAAGGGAATAATTAAATATATGTCGTAATTAATCACCCTACAAATTAATCCCAATTCATCTCTTTTAAAGTATATTTCTCACTAGATTATCATTCTAGTATATACATGAAGTATGTGGTAAGGTTTCTTGTTGTAATAAATTATAATATATAAAATCAAGATATGATGTTTACCATAAAGTTCCTTAAAGTTATTCAGAAGGTCATAGATATGGACCTATGTTTTACCAATGTGTGTCATAATCTAACAGATATTGAGTGTGATAGAATAATTTTAACATTAAAGGATATTCAAACATCATATTCTATGAATCAAAATTGGAAAAAAGTTTTCTATATATAAAATAATAATAATTAATATTATATAATAATGTAATTTTTTCACAAAATAAATTGTAAAAATAGTAAAATTTAATTACCCTTGTTAATGCTTAAATCCGTTTACCCGGGGGTTTAACTAAAAAGATAAGAGATAAAAAGACCTATAAACATGTTTAAAACTACATTTATGGACATATTTACTCCATATAAACTATCAGTTTTTTGAAATACCAATTTTAATTTCTTTTGGCTGGTGAAAAAATGTTGGCACACTTTATTCTTTTCAAAAATTCCATGTGTGTCCTCTCCCCCATCTATAATAGGACACCCCATTTCCTCTTCTATTATAACATATAAAACAATTTTTATTGACAAATACCCACACATATATATTCCTTAATTTCATATCCCCTTATTATAGTCTATTCATGGACAGGGAACCCCTCCTTAGATGGATTTTGGTATAAACCTATAGTGGTTCTCTAATGAAGATGAAAAATTTTTAGGATTGTGTTTTTATATTATTTTTTAACATAAATTAAATAAACTCAAACTATTATGAATAAATAAAAATTATATGTAGTATATATTGAGATATTGTCATCTTAACTGCATAAACTATATCCACCTCCTCTTTTATGAAATGGAAAATGAATCTTTTGATCATTTGTACAATGGACTACCTCCTCACGAACCTACGTAATTCATTTTCTATCACTACCACCCACATATGGGTATAATAATGGATTTAAAATTATCATATTATATTTATGATATTATTATTATGTAGTAATTTTGATATCTCATATACCTTCTTACATTATATTCTGTGGGATTAAAGTAATATTGTTTGTGTGTACAATGGAATGTCGCCTTGTGAAGAGATGTTATTTATTTATCAGTTATTTATTATAAGGAAGGTAATAAGGCTATATTTAATAAATAAATATGATATATGAGGAATAAAAATTATTTTTGGAATATAATATATTATTTACCTTTATTTTCATTTTTGTGAAAAAGGAAACTACATTCCTTCGTACATACGACCTACCATCTCTATGAATGATGTAATTAATTTTCAATATCTATCATAAATTTATTACTATAAATATATATATATATATATTGAATATATATGATATTTATATCATGTGAAATATTATTTAGATTATTTTACCATGATAAAAAATGAGATTATTTATGATAACCAACAAAAACATAAATGAAAAATGAAGTTGTTATTACCCAAAATGGTTTTCTAACAAGGAATTGTTCATAAATATATAATATAAGGTAATATGTAATTCATATGTGATATGATAAATATAATTATCTTTATTTATAATTTTACATAAAACATATATATACAATATTTTATGTTCTAATATTTATAATGAAATTCATGACGTAATGTAAGGTATTTTTTTCCCAGTTTGTCTTCATTGGGATATGTGTTATATTATTAACCTATATAATTTCACGAGGTGTATATATTGGATATTTTACATTATATATATTTTTAATATATTTTTTTCATCATATATAATGTACAAAGTTATTTTATTCATTATTGGGGATTATGATTTAAAATATTAACAAAATAGTAAGTGATTTTTTCATCACTCATTATTTAAAAGGGACACATGAATTTTACATCATTCCTTTATTTTTATTGTGTGTATAATATAAATGAATTCATTTTATGGTTATTATCATAAAAATTATTGGATATAAATATACATATAATTTTCTCCCTTTAATAGGTCTAATGATTCACAAGATACCAAGGTGGTAAATGATTTGATGGTACAATCTGATCATATATCAGGGGTGTTTATGATTATGCTTTAAATGATAAAATATAATGATATTTTTTTCAAGAAAATATGTAGTTTTATTATCCTTTGGTTATTTTAGAAAAAAACTCCCTTTCACATTCCTCTATTTATGTATTCAGTCATCTAAAAAAATTTGTTTTAAATAAATTTGTTTTATTTATTTCATCGCTCAAAAACCCTTTTACTTCTCAATATATGTTTTCAAAAAAATTATACAATCACACTATTCTTGTTTAAATTAATTATTACGATTTTATTAATTTTTAAAAATGTTTGAAAATGAATCATCGTTTCGTTTTTCAGAAAATGTGCATTTTGATTTTACTGAAAATGTAAATGGAATATATTTTATTGCATACAAATTGAATGGAATATCCCATCATCATAACCAATCAATTTTTTAGATGTTAATTTATAAATTTAAAATATTATTTTCAATGAAAATGAATTCCATAATATTTTATGAATATATATTTTTAAAAAGACGATTTTCAAGTAATCTTTATTGCACTTAAGGAATATTTCAAGTGGTTTTATTTGAAAAATAATTTCCCTATAAGATAAAATCATTTGATGTTACTTATGATTTACTAGGAATATGATAATATTATACCATATTTATTATTTTTTAAGGTAAATTAATTTTAGGAGGAAAATGTGCTTATGAAGCCTATATCCTTCCATGAGTTGCAATGTAGTGAATGTTTTATCAACCATATTTCCTTTTCATTGGTAATGATATGATTATTTTTTTATAATCTTGTTTAAGGAAAATTTGTGGATAATAAAATGTATGAGACCTTTATCTTCTACAAATTAATTGTGTAATTATGGATAAATAGTGAGTAAGTATGTCACACGTGAATCTAATAACATGTTTACAACATTTTTTGTGAATCTGATTACTTGTTTGTAATGTTCGGCATGAACCTGACTACATGTTCATAGTGTTATGCATGGACCTTCTTTCATGTATATAAGATTATGTATGGAATTTTTTTTCATTTCCATAAGATTATGCATGGTCATGGTTTTTATGTTTATAGGATGATGTTTGGGCCTGTTTTTGATGTCCCATTGAGTGAACATGTGACAAGTGACATGTTTATAACAGTTTGAGAGGGCCACAAATCAGGTCCCTATCAAAATGAGTAAACATGTCTCTATTTATATTTTTTCAAAATGATATTAACCTATGCATATGCTAGAAATATATGTATTATTCCAATATTATGGCCTCATTATCAAGTTATTTGATTCATTTACGATCCATTTCTTATTTACTATCATGATTTGGTTTAAGACATAGATTTGTGAGCATTGAAATATTGGTTATGTTTTTCAAATTTTTTCCCATGTCTTCAAACCATTAGACTCATGTTATTTTGATATCTTCCTTTCATTCCCTTACTAAGAAAATGAGATCATCCTTCGATTTTATTTTCCCATGTTATAAATAACAACACTATTTATAAAATTTCATATAAGTGTCTTAGTTATTAAGAGTATAGTGGGGGATGATATATATTACATATGAATCAGTCATTTATGTGTCAGTGTTTCCAATGGAACTATACCTATGTGATTCAATCTGGGATCAGTATGTTACGTATTTAATGTTCATCAATTAATATGTAATATTTCGTGATGTTACACTTGGGTATTTACAAGTTCATTCTGAACTATAATATTAAAAAATATTCAATATCATTCCATTTAAGTAGATTTATTGAATCAATATTCACACTGTATTCCATTTTACGTTTCCATTGTTACAGGTTCCTATGAATAAATTCTTATTTCATTAAATATCATTATGATATTCTAGGTGACCTATATAAAACTCACTAGAGGGATGTATAAAATTGAAAAATATTAGATTATTGAGGCTTCCACTACTTGATTATAATTAATTTGTGACCATTATATTGGTAATGAAAACTCAATGTGATACTTACTTTTGTTGTGGAAACAGTTAATTCACCATAAAAAAATTTCTTCTTGTCCGATATAATTGTTATAACTTTATCATAGGCCCTAGGTTATGCTTATTTAGATTTATTATCCATTACTATAACTTTAGTTAGTGCTACATGATCATTAAGTGGGGGTCCATAACTCTTAGGCATATCCTACCTGAAATTTACAGAAGTGTATCCACCGTAACTGGTTCCAAAATTTTCAAAATTTGTGATTCTACACTCCACACAAATCATCATGCAGGGAAGGATTCAATAACATGAGAGCAGTATCAATTAAAGAACTAAAATTATACAAAAATTACAATAATATGTGAAATATAATATTTCAATGATAGAATAAAAATTAATCGAAACAATTGATATCAGAGATAAAAATATTGAATTTAGAAATATGAAATTTAAAATAAGGAAAAATTGTTTTTATATATAAAATATTTAATTGGAATAATATTTAACTATGAAGAACCAAAAACCATATTTTCCCTCAATCCTAAAAATAATTACATTTTTTACTCCAAATGATCATGATGAAAGAAATATAATCATTTAAAGAACATATAATCATCAAAATGTGGATATTTTCATGAAACTAATGTGGAAAACATGTATTAAAATTAAGACACATCAAACTCACCCATAGTTTATCCATTTTTTATCCTAACAAATCAATTAAACCTTCTCATTTAATGAAAATAAATTTTAAAAATGAGATATTTGAGTTCCAAATAATGAATAAATTTTTGAAAATTTTCCCTCTATGAATCTTTCGAGTAAAATGTAATAATTCAATTCTATAAAAAATTTGGTTTTTTTCAAAACAAGATTTGTAGTTTTAAAAATAGTTCGGGATTTAAAAAATATTAATAGAATTAAAAAACATATATTTTTGTTAAATTTTAATTAATATTTCTAATTTCCTCATTAGTGAATAAAATAAAATATTTTAGAAGATAAACTAATTTAATATTATGAAATTAAAAGGTGAGTTTAGTAAATTGACAAAAACATAATTGACCCAACCAATTTTTTTTCATAAAGAATAAAATCTCAACATCGATTAAGTGTTCATTTTATAGCATTTGAATGCATGGATTATTAGTTTAACAACAAACACGAATATAAATTTCCTTAAAAATATAAAATGCACTCCAAAATATTAACTAGAGAAAAATTATTTTAAATGGATTAACAAAACTTATGCTATCTAGTTGAGTGCACAGATCAATATAAAAATTTATAACAATCAATTTGTATTGATCATATCTAAATTTATAAATATTATCAACCATTGATTTTGAAAATTGAAACCCAAAATATTTTAAAATATGAACCATTTTGAGGGTATTTTAGATATGAACTCAAATAAAGGAATCATTCGGAATTTGAAAACCAATCCGAAAAATAAAACTCAATATTTTCACTAATGTGAAACTTCATGATGAATGAAACAATCAAAACATTTTAGGTTAATAAAGGTTTGAAATTTAGTAGTTTTAAAACATGTACATTTTAAAAAATAATTATAAGTATATTATAGATTGTAGAGCAGTTTTATATAACTATGAATATTAATATTTTTATTAGATCATTTAGAAATATCATTTACTCAATTTTAATAGAAACATAATCATTTTCTCTAAACATAAAAATTTCATAAAAAATAATATAACTAATATAAGTTTCTAAGATAATAGTTTAATTAATATTTTAAAATAATTTTAAATGATATAGACTTAACATGATTAGCATAAAAAATTAATATAATGGGATTTTAATAAAAATTAAACTAATTCAATGGATTAATACCACTAAAAGGGAAGAGTTTAGTTAGGTTAAATAGTTAATAATTCAATGAAAAATGAAAAAGAATACTCTACTAAATGTTGGTGTTGATCCATTTTGATTATCCAAATAATCAATATAGCTTATGTCCCTCAAATATAATATATTATTCTTTCATATCGGTACATAAATGAATAGGTAACTTCTATCATAATTTTTAATCCTTTAAAATCAAAAATTAGAATCCAAGAAGAGGGGTGTGGATATGGAAATGGAGCTTCAAACAAATAGTGGTTCAATTTAATTTGTGGTATGGGGGAATATGGAAAGTCGATGGGATTAACAATGATACTGAGGGGTATTTTTATTTAGAAAGAAAAAAATTTCGTGGTATTTATAGGACCTTGATTTTACACCAATTTGGAACTATGTTTAAAGTCGATAACATAAAATATTTCCATGAATTTTAACCATGACAAGTAACAATTGGTCACTTTTTTAAAGTTATTACTTCAATGATTTTTGTAGAAACATCATTATGTTCTATAAAAATATCATGACCACTATAATATGTTATTTAATTCAAAAAAAATCAAAAGGACTAATATTTATATAAGAAACTATTTCTATTCCCAAAATCCATCAAATTATTCAAAAATATTAAACAAAGATGTAAAAAATCACCATGCAGTGAAGAAAAAATATCATAATGTTACGAGAACACATGAGGAATCCATACATTTAGAAATATGTTTAATAACTAATTCAAAAGGTGTTAATAACTTTCATAGAGTGAATCATACTATATTCCTCATTGGATGAATAAGGAGGTGATTCTCCACACACACTTAATAATTCATAAATTTTATTGACTAAAACATCATCCTATATATAGATCAGGATTTCAAAAACACACCTACTATATTTTTGGGTAAATAATTCCAAAAATTAATATTTAACATTATTAAAATACATAGAAAACATACTTTTAACCTCAAATGGAATAATAGATTCCTTTGGGGTTTCCACAATCTTGAAACACAAATTTTCAGATTAAAACCCTACCCCAAAAACTCATTAAGCTCAGTTTGAATGTTGAAAAGATTTGAAAGTGATATTTTTTTAAAGGTAATGCATTTCTCACAAAATTTGGTTTTTGAGTTTTTATCAATATCCAATGAGGAATTATCAATAAGGAAGATTTTTTCTTGTTGGGTTTCATCTGAATCATTGGCAGTGAGTTGTCGAAATTTTTTCACAAGTATATTTATTATTTAATGTTTTTAGTGTATTCATATTCAATAATATTCACTTGAAATTTTTAAAAAACTAATCCGTAAATTATTTCTACATAATGGATGTGAGAATTTTTTTTTCTTATATTATATAAATGTATTATTTAGCTAGATAAATGAACTTGAAACTCATATGTAGTATGGATTTCATAAAAATTTTGAACTCATCTTAGACATAATGATAATGAAGAACTAGTTTTCCTTTAGAAACCTCAATAACTACACAACTTTTAACTAGGAATGGTCTACTAAAAATGTTTGGAACAATTGTTTTATATTCCATTTCTGGTACTAGAAAATAAATGGGTTAATTGAGGTTCTCAACTTTAACTAATCGTTTATCCACCATTCCCAGACATTGAGTGGTTAACTTATAAAACTTATATATATTTATAAATAAGTATATTATATATCCCTTAGACCAAATTTATTAAACCAGGAATAAAGAATATAGTTGAAAGTAACTCCTCTGTATCCAAAAAAACATAGATACTAAATTTCTCTACTTGTAATGGGGATTAGAAAATTCTCTAAGACTTGTAGTTCTAGAGGTATCTTATTTTGGAGGATAACACTATATTACACAGTTATGTTTGGGGTCGAACAACCTTCAAAAATTCATTTATTATATAAAAAATATCTTAGGAAATTTCACATATGAATGAATATTTTCTGTACACACAAAAACTAATGTTCAAACCAATGGTATTATACAAATCAATCCAATTGAGGTAATCTGGTTCATTATTTTTCAATTTTATATATTGAGAAAAGGTAATAGGTGGGGAATAATTGTTTAATATATCTTGGTTTTTTTATTCCACACTCTCAACTTTCATCTTCTCTTTATTTATCACATCACATTATATATATATAATTTATGTATCTCTATTAAGGGACGAATCATTATTCAACTTAGTTCAGACCATACTCTCCACTTTTCTAGATTTGGTCATTTATACATTTTCATCATCAGAATTACTGAAAACTTTTACCCTTTATTCACAAGGTTTTTCTCTGAAATTATCTTTCAATTTTAGACCATATTTTGTGGTAATAACTATGGATGTTTTATTACATATCACTTATATTGTGTTGGGTAGGTACCCCTTATCTCACTGAATAAAATTGCATTCATATTTTCCTATTTGAAAATCAAAAAATGTGAATAGAAGATTTTTTGGAATACACCTTTCTTATCAGTATCCTAAAAAACACATCAATTTAATTTTTAATTTAGAAGGTCTGATAGTATTTAATGGACGATTTGTTGAAGAATTTTTAGAAAATTGTTTCAAAACACCCTGGTATCTCCATTATATGTTTGGGTAGTTTCAATAGTTGGGGTAATAGTCAATTAAAAATGGTTCATTATTAAGTTGGTTTATATATTTATAATCCAAAAACTCAGCACTCTAATCTTATTGAATTAGTGTTTCAAAATTTGGGAAACTATCCCTAATATTCTAGATAATTCCACAATAATTACATTAATAATGATGAGAACTATCCCTAATATCAAAAAAACCTAGAATCATAAGAATGTATCCTGATATTATGGATAATACATTTCTTAGAAATTGTTTTGGGAGTTTTGAGAAATTTCATTAATAATATCATGTAATTATTCAACTATTAAATCAGAGAAGTCAAAAATATTGGATTGATCAACTATGTCTTAGTGGTACGGAAAGAGATAATTATAAAATTTTTCCATCAAGTGGTGGGGATAATGTTAGTGATTGGGGGAATTATTAATGAAGACCAATAAACATATCCCATGTATTAAGAAATAGTTAGCATTAATCCTAGACAAAAGTGGTAATTTTGTGCCTCACATATTTGGTCTTGATCATGGTGAAAATTATATGAAAAAGGAATTCAAAACCTTGTTCGATATTTCAAAAATTAATTAATCAAAATTATATAACTCTCTCCTAGCAATAAATTTTAAATAAAATAAAACACTTTCATCCTAATACTAATACAATGAAAAGTAATCCTCTGATATAGTATATAAAATTCATTATAAAACTATATATTATCTTTATTGGGTAGTCTACTATAAGGGGTATCATAGAAATATATGATTGTTTCATTTTATAGTATTGAGACTTAAGGGAAAAGTTAATCATGATGAGATATTCCAAACTATTAGAATTTGAATCTCCCTAAATATTTGACTATCTATAATTTTGAATCTATGTTTTGGTGAGATGATTTTATCAAAATGTTTTACTTCTCTTTCATCATGAAAGTTCATTGTTTTGGTTTTCTTTCCATTTTTGAGGGAACTAATTTTTTAGATATTAGTATTGATATTTTATTAATTATATTTGGATGATGTATCCCAATTTTTATTGATATATTAGATACAATAAAATTAAATTTAGAACTCAACATCAAGAATCAAAATTATTTTAATAAATTTTAACGGATTTTCATTAACAATAGATTCAGTATATGTTTAGATAAAAGTTACCTTCTCTTGAATAAATGGATGTTTTTTTATAGAATATTGTTTAATATTATTTAAAAACAATTTTCAAACCCAATAATATAGTAGATTTGTGATTAAGTATGAACCACAAAGATTGAATATAGTGAATCTATGAAAAATTAAAACAATAAAACAAAAACAAAATGAATCCGCAAAAGAGAAAAACATTGATGACATGACATGAATAAAGGATGATAATGTTAAATATTGAGGTAGAAAGTGTAGATTTTGTGGAAATGAAAAGGAAGAATATAAAATTTGAATATTTCAAAGTATATATTGTTTTTAAATAAATTCAATTGCTTATGTTGCGTGCAACACTGATTTCTAGCACACCACAATCTAAAAAACTAGCTGTTTAAATGGTTGATATTAAAATTATAAACCACATTATGAATCTTATGTATGTTCTATTTGTCTTATTTGTTTCCGAGAAAATTATATATATAAAAATCAAATTATATGCAAAACAACTATTTTTTAAAGCGGAATATTATAACCATTTAATGGGGCCCTAAATTTAAAAATAATTTTTTGAAGTTTTATAAAAAATATTTTTCAAAATTTTCTTTATTTTTAAATCCTGGATATAAAAATTATCTCAGGGTGAATATTTGGTATTTTTCTGAGAATTTTTATTTTGTTATGAATATTGAAAAATACAAATTTGCTTGTTAAAATATGAATTTTCATTTTAACAATTATTATAATTTAAATTTATTATTAAAATAAAAATTGATAAATAATACATATATTAATAAAATTTACGTTATTAGATTCATTATTATATTGAAATTAAATATAAAAAAATATTGAACTATGGAATATTTCTTTTTACCCGCATACTCGCCAAATCTATAGGATTAGTATTAAATTTAATTAAAAAACTATTATGAATTGAATTTGGAAAAATGGATTATAAAGGGGGTAATCAGCATGATATTTACATTCCAATTAGATCATCTTAATCCATGGATATTATGAATAGTAACATTTGTAAAAAAATTATCTTGTTTAATGGTTAAATGAGTAATTGAAGGTAAAAATTATATTATAATATTATTATAATACCTTAAAACATGTAATAATTTAATAATATTTTCGTATTTATACCAAAATCAACCATAGTTTTCAATTTTAGCATTTTTATTCCACATGGATAGGAATATTATAATTATAATATAATATTTAATGATAAGTTAAATAATGTCAAACTCATATTTTTTAATAAGTATTACATTTTTAATATGTGGTCATTCAAATGATAAATTGGACTATAAATATTTATTCTAAATATAATAAATTTATCTTCATAAGGATAATTGTTTCCGATATTTAGAGAATAAATTATTAAATTAATGGTTTTCATAATAATAATCGATTAATTTCTTAATTAATAAAAATATCAAATAAATGAAATTAAATATATTAAAATAAATATAATTTGACTTAATTAATGTTATCCAAAAAAGAAATTGATTACATAGAAAAGTTATTAATATCTTATATGTGTTTTTTTGAATTTATAATTTTTTTATGATATTTTTAAAATACTAATAATCTATACTATCAAAATTTAAATAAATGAAACTTTATAATAAAAAATATTTTATTAAATGATATAAAATTAACAAAAATATAAAATTCTTCCATATAAAAATAATACAGATAAATATTTCTTAATTGATCCATTTAGTGTTATTTTGGCATTTTAGTGTTAATATATTTACCCTAAAGAGTAAAATCCAAACATTATCATTGAAAGAGTTGAAGGGTTTAACTAAAGGTTAAATAAAAAAGATAATGTTAATATTGTGACAAAAAAATGTATTAAAATAATTGGTTGAGATGATTTATACCCATTATCATCTAATATTCTAAATAACTTACATAGGATTTATTTGAAATTAAAAATAAATTTTTATTAATATAATATTTTAAAGTATTTCAAGACTACTCCTCCCCTCCCCTATAAAAAAAACTCCTCCCCCACCACCTCACACAAAATTGACCCTTTTAGAATAATCAAACTCTACCATTTATCCTACCATAATTCTTAGTATTGATATATAGGTCTGGTTATTTTAAGAATACCAACCCTAGTGTCCCCATGTTTAGATCCAAAGGAAGACCACTGAAGAAGATATAATTGTTTTAAAGATTCATTTTTGTTCATTTCTTATTATACATCACGTTCGAATAATTTTTTCAGAAAAACCAATTAACTGTAGTATCATATATATTCTGATATGTTATTATTATTGCTGGACAACCATATTCCTCCATTTATCCATCCTACAAAATAAAATATAACTATGTGTGCATACACACGACATATTATCTCCACGATTTGGGGTAATTTTTTATTCATAAACAATTTGTTTGGATATGTATAATGATCAATATAATGGATAAAATTATAAAAACGACATGATATTGATAAATTATAATTAATATACCAGCCACTTCCTTACCAGTTTCCATTAATACAGTTATACTATCACTCATGCGTATGTGCGTCCTACCATCTCCACGATGCGGTGAGATTCATTATCCACTTTAAACATTCTTTAGTGATTATAATAAATTTATATTTGATGAGTGAATAATATATTTATGGAATTAATATCAATCTTTATATGAATAAAATATATCCTTTAAATATGAAACATTACTTAAATGACAAAACAAACATAATAAAATGAAGTAGTTAACACAAAAAATAATGGTAAAAATGAAATATTATTAAAAATGATATAAGATTATCATATATTATATAATAAATTTGAATTTAGATATGGTATAATTTAATAACTTTCATAAACCATTGTATTAGAGGATAAATTACCCTCAACTAAAGGAATGTACATGGTAATGGTAAACTACGCAATATAATTATTATCTGGGATTATTTATATGTAAGTATTTACTAAAAAATATTTATCATCCATATTCATGTTTCATAAAAAATTATTTAAAAATATTCTGACTATTATTCTACAATTTTTATTGTTATTTTTACCCATGTTTTACTTTTTATAAAATGTTATAAATTGAATCTTTTTATCATTTTCCAAATTAGGTAGTTTATAATTTTTTCGACAAAATACCAAAATAATATTCTTTTTTAAATTACAGAAATGAGAGAAACCTCTTTTAGAATATAACACAATTATAAACAATAAAAAAATTTCTTTTAAAATTGTGTGTCCAATTAAAAAATCAGTATAAAATTTTTTATTTCCCTCAAAAAATTTTAAATTTTTTTATACATTATTGAACTTTGTCGATATCCATTTTTGGATTTTATAATAAATTGAGGATGATTTCTTATGATAAAATATAGCATATTATATGAATGTGTTTATGATATATTTGACTATAGATATTCTATTTTAATACTATTAATGGATTATGGTTAATGTATTAACATTTTTAATGATAGTTTTAGTACTTATGTTTATGTAGGTTATGTTTTACCATTTCCATATGAAGAATGGGTTGACCTTATTAAGTGTTGGGTGGTTCCTACGATAGCCCCTAAATACATCAGTAGGTATCAAGGGACAAACAAGTTTTTTATTGATTTATGTATGGTTTCATGGATGATAACATGATGGTATAATTATGATGTTCGTCTTTATACATTCCCTAATTATGAGAATAGTTATTGATATTACATGTGATTATTTGATTATTATAATATCCATATGATTGTTTATATGGATTTATTTGATTTATGTTTTCTATATTGGGCTCAAGATTATGTTTCAAGGGATTTCATTTTAGTTATACACATTTCCTTAAGGATTATTCTTATTTTATTCATAAAACCTTCTATTTTACACTTTCCCTTACTGATCATCTAAGATCACTCCATTCTTATGTTTTATTCTACAAGTATTCCAAGATTTTTATTATGACTGATACTGCGGATTAATCTAGTAGATTAATGGTATTGTCAAAGAATTATATTTATTGTATAGTTTTTTTGAATTTTAATATAAGGTTCATGTATTTAATCTCTTTTCCAAAATTGTTAAATTTATTGGTCCTTTAGAAGTAGACACATGTATTTATTCCATTGTAATAAAGTAAGACACAAGATCCAATCAACTAGGGTTAGGGTGTTACAGTTGGTATCATATGAAGATCAGTAGAAAACATAAATTCTAGATTAAGAAAATATTAATTGATGATAAAAAAACTATGATAGACCTTGAGGAAAGGTATAGAAGAATTCCATAGAATTTTGGTACTGTAGATATTATGTGGATATTCCTAGAAATACATCCCTATATGGACACAACAAGTGTATGTAGTTCTAGAATAGATGTACATAAGAGTAACAACTTCGATAAGGTTCATCGAGCCTGACTCGGCGTAACCTAGTACATGAAAATGAGCCTTAATGAGCATCTGGTTTGATACACCTAGTGGTATGATAAGGATAATTCAAATTTTGTTTATTATCTCTTCTAAAGTATTTAAAAGAAAATATATCCATAATGAGACTATAATATAGATAGTGAGATTATATATGCATAAAATATTCATTTTATGTGATTTATTTTACTAGATGGAAATTATGCATTATTATTCATAACCATATATAGTTTATTACATTTATTTAGAAATTGATCATAGTGGATAGAATGTGAAACTAACTAATTCATATGATAAAAGAGTAAGAAGGATCATATCTATCATGGTCTTAATCCAATATGTCCAAGGGAAATAGTCTCTAAAGAATTATTATCTTTTGATGACCTAGTATCTTGTGATAATTTAATGGGTAATGAATTCTCCACATCCTATGACCTCAAAATAATGTAGTAATATAATAGTATCAAAGGTAAAAAAATTTCTATGGGGAAAATTAAAAATTACTCTAAATAGAATGACCTAAATGATTCTGGTGTGGTTATTTATGTTAGGTAATGAATATTTGACTATTAATATATAATATTTACTCATGATAATATTTTTTATTTACAGATAGAATCATTTAAAGTTTTAGTGATCAATTGGAAGCTAGGATTTGAAAACATTATTGAGATACCAAGGTATATTTCTAAGGATAATCTAAAGGGTAATTTTATGTATTGTAAATTAACCTAGAATATTGGTGAAGTATATAGAGATTTGTTTCAATGAATATAAATCAATGTACAGATAATAAAAGTAGACATTACTCTGGAAAAATGTACCAAGGGGTAATAATTTTGGAATAGATACATTGGGCAAGATTTGAAAATTTACAAACTCTTTATAAACCATCAGGAAGGACTTAAATATTCTCCATGAATGATTTAGGTTATTTTTAATGTGTTATATTTTGAAAATAAGGTTTCATGATTAAGTAATCCTATACATTACAAAAACAATGGCATTTAATAGTGCTGGTATATAACAACACTATAAATAAGCACTGATAAATGACATCTTTATCAATAATAATGAAATTTTTTGATAAATTTATCCCTTCCTTAGTGCTTTTGTTTAGTGCTAATAAATTGAACATTTATCAGCACTTTATTTTTAGTGTGGATAATGATAATATTTATTAGTGGTTTTATAGGAAAAATAAAGGTCTAAATAAATAAAAGAAAATAATTAATTAAATAAATAACAAAAATTTAGTTTATTAAAAAAATCACTAGAAATTTTATTAATTAAATAATTATAAATAAAAAAGAATAAATTGATTATACATTATTAAGTAGTAAACATTTTATTGATTAGATAATTATGATAATTAATTTTAATAATATTTCCATATTAAATATATAGATATTTAAAAATGATAATAAATATTATTTATATATTTTCTTATATTTATGTTCTCTGCCTTAAATAGTCATATATTTTTTGAAAAATGTTTTATAATTAATAATTAAATTTAATTAAAGATATTAACTAATTTAATGTATCAATGGACATATAATTGAATGTGTCATTTTATTTTTCAATTTAATATAAATCAAATGTGGGTTATATTGATTTCACATATGAATAATTAATTCATTTTAATATAAAATGCATACTCACAAAACTTATACATTTTTTCAAAATTGATAACGTGTACTTATTTTTAATTTATTCTATATCAATAATTTTTAACATATATCCATATGCGTGTACTAAACATTAGATATTCTTTATTTTTCAAAAATATTTTTATAAATATAAATATGTAATTATTAAATTATAATAAATATATTTAATGTTTATATATATATATATATATTTATTAAGTATATATTTTTATTAAGTATATATATATATTTACAATATTTTTTAATTATAATTATAATTCCTTTTTTGGCACTTAAGTTATAAGTGATGATAATGGTCAGACTTTATTTTTGCTTGTTTCACGCTAAAAAGATTATGATTTATCAGTAATAAAAAATCATCAATAAAACAAATATTTATCAGTTCTAAAAAATTATCTCTAATAAATATAGATTTTACCAGTCCTTTTTCATTACTGATAAAGATATTCCTTTATTAGTGATAAAAATTTGATGATAAATGTTTCCCGATCTATTATAAAAAACCTAAACAATTTTGAACTCATCCCGATATCATAAGATTTCCATAGAAACCACCCACTTATGGTTATCCTTCTTGATTTATAAAATCATAAATCACATCAGTCGACTACCTCCAGTTTATTGAACACCATAAATCATCCAGTGTTCGGTAGCTGTTGGGGTTTCAGAAGCATATTTTCATCAATCTAGTGATTTAGGCCTTGCAATTTTTTTGCAATTTTTTTATTTTTATTTCTTCATAGACGACGTAATGAGTCATTTTTGGTCTCGTCCGTGTATAATATTTTTTTAGATTATGAACAGAATATATTTATGATCCTTTTTTTACTGAAAACCAATTTTTATACCATGTTTTTGTATTTCTAATTTGTTGTTTTGAATTAATTAGTTTCTTTTTCCACATCTATACCCCATATTTCCCTATAATATTAATTCCTAGTTTTTAATTTCTATTGATCATTTGTTGATAATAGTTTCAATTATTCCTTTTATATTTATATAAAGAAATCTTCGACAAAGATCAATGTTAAAGAATTCATCTTCTTTATAAAAATAAATGTATTGTAATTACAATTCCATTATGATTCAATATGTTCCATGTTAATTCCAGTGATGTTTTAGGTGTTGTTCCCCAAAAAAAAATCTATAAAATTATTTTTAAGTAGTTTTTGAAAAACATAAGGGGGTTTATTAATAATGGGTTAAATTTTCATGTTTCTTTTATGAAATAAAAAAAAATCGTTTCATTGTAACTATCAAATAAAAAATTAATTTTTTTTCATAAAAATCCATGATATCATTTTATATCATCTTTCCTGTTGGTGGTTAAATCGACCCAAAAAAATATAATAATCAATGGATGAGATTTATTGTGATGTTAATTTTATTGTAGTATATTTATTTAAAAAAAATTATTTTCTTTTGATTTTACTAAAGAGGTAAATTAGTATCAGGAATAAGTATTTGAAGAATATTAATTGAAAATATATATAATAAATAGTTAATTATAAAAATGAAATCCTATATCTATTGAAATAATTCTTCATATTGAATAATTTAAGTTATATGTTGGAGATTAGGACCTCCAAAAAGTTCAATGGATGATAATTTCAAATCTTATTTGTAGCTTATATAGAGGGATAATAATATTATGTCTCACTCTAAAAGGGTGGTGGTGGGGTTCATATAAAATTGTGGAGTCTAATTTTCTCAAATACACATTCCTTAATGTGTGATAAATAAAAAAATAAATCTCATGTGGATATATGCGATGAAATCATATATATGTCTTTTGTATTACATATAAATATTAAGGTTGGGTATGCATCAATGAAAATGAAATCAAAATGAATTGCCTATGAATTTCACCATTGAAGGAATTCATAGTATAATACCTTTCAAAGTTGAGTAATTATTATTTTTTAAATTGAATTACCCATTTTCTTCAACATACTAAAAATATCTAAAACAATTATATAAATTTTGAGATTCCTTTATTATAATTGTATATAACAATCACCCTTGATAATGAACATCTTATGTGTATTTATTTATGTATTTTAAAAAATAAATATTTGATGAACCCATTAGGATGGATATTAATCAAAAACAGATTCTTGGAAATCTCTTGAAAAATGAGTATAAATATGGAATTAAAGAGTTCCTCAAGATTTCAAGAGAGAATGCAGACGACCCTTCTAAAATCTATTGTCCTTGTTTACATAGTTTTTATTCAATAAAATAGTCTGGAAGAGTTGTAAGAACATTTTATTTATCATGAAATGAATCCAAACTAGAATACTTTGATTAAACATGGGGAAAAACCAAATCCGAACACTGATTGGGATGATAATGTAGTTTATGAATCATTTGATATGAATACCATTGTAAATAATAATGATGATTGCATGGAGGAAATTAAAATGGAAATTAAATCTAACCCATGTGATTGTCTAATGTTTTTTATGTGTTTAATAGTTTTTCCTAGAAACAATTATATAAAGGTTATACTAAGCACACAACATTTTCATCTGTCTTGAAGTTATATAATTTGAAATTTGGCAACAAATGGAGTGACACCAGTTTACCTAACTACTTGGTCTCAAAATTGATATGATACTACAATAAAATGGAATACCATGTTGTACATATGATGCTAAAAAATGTTAAAATAAATGAGAATTATCTCTAAAAATAGAAGTGTGCATAAATTATTACATACTATTTTCTAAGGGCAATAAATCACTCAAAAAATTCCCGAAGTGTTGTGTGGATTGATACATGAAAAATGATTCATGTCCTTAAATGTATGAATAGTAGTTTCCTATCATTCCATGGTATAGAAGACAGTATGGGTGTCATGAAACCATGAGACAATTAGCATGGAATGTAGAAGCAAGATTTAAATATTATAACCTATTTCATCAAGTAGATTCTCCTCATCTGAGAAAATGTATTACAAGTTTTCTAAATTTTGAAATGATCTGAGATAATATCATCTTTCATTATCTACATATGGAAATATTTATTTTTTGGTATAGATTAATACTCAAAGTACATTGTATTTCATGTTGGTAAATTGTAACTTTACACCATATTAATGCATGAAGTTAAAATAAATTAGGTTGTCTATTCTTACTTTAAGACCAATTCTACCCGATAATGATATTTATCTTCATATGGATATATTTAACAGAGATCTAAAATTTATGTGGGATACATGTGTTTCAATGTATTATGCTCATAGAAGAGATGAATTCTTATTAAGGGCCTAGTAATATGAAAAAATAAATGACTTCCCTAATTATGTTAATTTATCATGATATAACAGTAAAGTATTTTGGGGGTGTCACATTTTTGAAACACACACAAAATCAATTCAGTTGAAACATTCCTCGAAGAGTTGTTCTTAAAACACCAAAAAAAATTTCCTCAAAAATATTAATACCAATCCTGGATGATATCATTCAATTGGAATATCCAACAAGTAACAAAACCATCTCCAGTAATAAGTGATCAAATGTAAAATAATGTACAATGTACTGACAATATTTTCGATAAACCATTCTCCAAAAACCTTTCTAAATCATGTTGGAAAAAGTGGTAAATTGAAATTTAATTTCAAAATTTGAAATTTTTATATGTTCGATATATTCTTGATGTCATGCAAGTAGACAAAATGATTTTGATAGTGTTATTCAAATGTTTCTAAATGTTCCTTTAAAATTAATATTCCATCAAGGCATGGATGGATATAATTGAAATGGTGATAAGAGAAGAGATGGAATCATTTTAGGGTAAAATGAAAAACATTTTTATTCCAGACACATACACTTTATTTATACTGAAAAAATGTCTAGTTTTCCTTTTCCTCACTAGTGTAAAAGTTCCAAATGGGTATTCATAAAATATCTGGATTGTCGTCTCAATGACCAATTTGTTGTTACAAGGACTAAAATCATATGAATATCATGTTTTGATGAAATATTTAATGTCTGTTTCTTTCTATTGAATTATTCATCAAAATGTAAGACATGAATTAACTAGACTATACATATTTTTTAAATCCATATGCAGTAAATCTATAGAACCGATAAATATTCCCATATATAATAAGATGATTGTAGTAATATTATGTGAATTAGAGATGTTATTCACAACATCATTATTTTAAATAATGGTCCACTTAAGCGTTCATATGGTTAGAGAGGTTCAACTATGTGGTCCTATCCATTACAAATAGATGTACCCCATTGAACCGTATATAAATATTTTGTAGGGGTATTTCACGAATCCCAGTCATCAAAAACGTTTTATTGTTGAATGACATATTATTGAAGAAGCTGTTCAATTATTTACCGATTACTTATCATAAGTTGAAAGCATCAGTCTCCCAAAGTCTTGTCATAATGAACACCTTCTGGGTTAGGGGATTTCTGGGAGAGATGTTGTTACAATTACCATGAATGAGAGGGTGTAATTGATCCTTTATATATTAAATAATAATAAAGAAGTTGATCCTTTAATTGGAGCCCAAAAATAAAGTCATAGATATTTGAATCAATAAAAGGAAGGTATGGATGTAAAGTATACATAATCAACAGTTTATAATATGGTTTATAGAAATATTTATATGGAGTTATCTGAAAATATGAATTAAATTGCAGAATCACTTTAAAGGTCCAGTTAGAGGACCGAATGAAAATATTATATATTAATGTTGTTTTTTTGTAATAAATGGTTTTATATTATATAAAAAAGACAATAATGAATTTAGTATGATTCAAAACAATTTTTTTACACTAGTGTTTGAAGCGATGTACATATCTAGTTCCTTGTATTGAAATCAAATTTAGGAAAATTTATTATATTTTGGATATATCTAATAAATATATGAGCTGGACTATATGATATTTAAAGTTCAGTTTTTTTTCTACAAATGGGTTGGAAATATCAATGGAGAGAAAGTTGAGAAATGATATTTGTGAATGTTATTTTCTGCTCATAAGGGTGAAAAGAAGATTCATTCACAATTTCACCAAATGTAGTGAAATTATTTTATGTATCCTGTCCAAAATATAATAATTTTGCGATCTTCCTACTTGAAACTAAAACAAATGTCGAATAAAATAAAAATTTAACTGCGGCTTTCCCTTTCCCAGGGAAAACACAATCAATTCATACTATTCCCAAAAAAAAATTTCTTATATGTTAGAGGGGAATAAAAAGAGGGGATGTGGATTCTCGATATAAGAACAAAATCCTTAAAACCATTAAAAAAATAGAGTTAAATGAGAAGGTAAATGTGTTTTTTATTAAATTATGTTTCTCACCACAATTATATATGTTCTCTACTACATTTACATAATATAAATAAAGTGTTTGAAAACACTTGAAGATAATGTATTCATTCCATGATGATGTTACCAATCCCTCATAAGAACAAACTATAATGAAGGAAACCCTTTGAAAAAGATGTAAAGGTAATGTTACGATATAAATTATGCATTTTACATTAAAATTATATAATAAAAATTTGATTCTATTTTCATTATTCTATTAAGAGTTAATTTATTTTAGAATATTTCTATCCATGTGTCATTATTTTTCAGGGAGTGCAATGACAATATCTATACTCAATCCTAGAGGTAATCATGATGATTTCACCATAAAATCATTGTCCACAGAATTAATTTATTGTTGCATATATATTTTTTATTAATTTATTTCTATTATTAATCCTATAACAATTTCATTAGAAAACAAGTGGTTTTTTATCAATTGGGGGTGGTCTGTCAATCTTTTATTCCTTGATCCACCAAAAAATCCACATAAATCTTCTCCATTAAAACCTTTTCAGCCCTATTGGGTGGAATTTATCACTTTATTTCAGGTTATCTCCACTGCCTTTTTTGAAGAGAAAGAACACCACGTCTGCCAATTAATTAGTTATTATTGATGTTTTCATAATAAAATCATTTTCCACAGAATTAATGTATTATTTCATTTTTTTTATTAATTTATTTCTTTTTATTATTACTCACATAAATATTGTTTTTATAAATGGGTGGATTCTGTTGTTTGATTTGGGGTGATTTTCCATCTTTTATGTATTTCTGGATGAAAACATTAATATACTTCTTCTCCCTCAAAACCATTAACCACTTTAGTGTTGAAATTTATCACTTTCTTTCATATTACCTCCACTACTCAATCATAGTGGTAATCTTGATATTTTATAGTAAAATAATTATCCATAAAATTAATTTATTATTTCACATTTATGTTTAATTTATTATTTTTCAATATTAATCATAATAATTTTATTCATATATAGGTTGATTTTTTTCATGTTGAAGTGGTTTGGTAAAATCTACTCATTTAGTATGGGTAGTTTGACAAAGAATGTGAATAGACAGGTTTGACTCTAAGTACATCATTCAATTTAAAATATACATTAATTTTAGTACAAAAATAATACATTCATACTAAAAACTATGAAAAAATATTCTTATAGTATTAATACTTTAATATAATTAACCGTAATTCATTTGTGATGTGTAAGAATTAGCCTCATCTCAATATGATACACGATTTTCCAGATATGACTCAATGTCTCCATTATGAATTTAAAATCAACAATTTAATTTAAAGAGTATCAATCACTGAATTCTTAGAAAATAGGTACATATTTTCACGATAATTTAAGTAATGGATTCATAAATACATTGTAACATATAGGAAGTTGTCTCACAACAATAAAATACATGATGTGATCCGTATGGGTCAAAGTGTGTGATTCTAGTTTAAAATGGAATTTTTGTAAAACAAGATAAGAGACATACTCAAAACCAATAAAATACATTAATATGGTTTTGATACTTTAGGAACATAATCCATATGTCATTTTGAATGATTAATAATCCACTACACCTCAATCTAATGCATGGTGAGACCAGTATGACTGTATGTTCATCGTTATTTAAAATTTAAATCAATTTATTTTTAAAAACAAACTGACATACTCATAACAAGACAAAACATTAAGACTGTTTTGATACTTTAGGATAATTTTCCATATGTTTTTTTAGATGTGCATGAATCATCAAAACCTTAATCTGATGCATGGTGTGACCAATATGGCTCCAAGTCCTTGTTTTTATTTTAAATTGACTTCTATTATAAAAAAAATCCACAATGAACTACAATAAACCTAAAAACACTTTCAAATTGTATAAATACATTAGTAAAATTATCTATTGATCATTTTTATGTTTAGGAATCATCCATAACTCAATCTGATACATAATGTGATCTGTTCGAGTCAAAGTGTGAGTTTCAATTCAAAAATCACATTTTAGTAGGAATGAAAAGTGACATACTAAAGTAAATTAAACACATTCATATTATTTGATACATAAGGAAAATGATTTATAAGTAATTCTGAACATGTAGGACTCAATATCACCTCAATCAGATGCACGATGTAACTGGTATGGCTCAATTGGTGTCTTTTTATTTAATATTATCATCAATTTTAGTAAAATAGACAACTTCCCTAATCATAACTGATAAAATCCATTTATATTTGTTCTATAATTTATTAAAATGATCCTAAATTAATTTTCGATATTTATGAATTTTCCTCACCTAATCCTAATAACGATGTGCCCAGTATGACTCAAAGTGTCCGTTATTAGTTTAAATCGACATTTTTGTTCAAAAAAAATCACTCACCAAAAACAATAAAAAAAAGTCTAATTTTTTTAAAAAAATTAGGAAAATAATTCCTAATCCTTTTTTGATGTGTATAAATCTTTTTCATTTTAAAAAAATACATTAAGAGATTAGAATCTGTTAAAAGTGTGTTTTTTAGGTTTAAAATGAGATTTTTGTAATAAAGAAAACTAACATACTAAAAGTGGAGAAAAAAAATATTTAGATGGTTTTTTACATTAGTAAAATGATTCATAAGTCATTTTAGACAGGTATTAATCATTCATACCTAAATATGACACACGGTGTGACCAATATGGCTCAAAGTGCATCTTTTTATTTTAAATTCTCATCAATTTTTTCATAATGGACAATAGTATTACTCAAAATAGAACAATGACATTATATTTTTTTGGTAAAATATGACAGAAATAAATATGTAATTTTTTACATGTAGGAATTATCAAAATCTCAATTTGATACACAATGTTCCGGGTATGACTCAAAGTGTCAGTTTGTAGTATAAAATCGATTTTTTTAGTTCCAAAAGTGTCATACACTAAATACCGATCAAAGATGCTCTTATTTTATTGATAATTTAATAAAATAATTCATAAGACATTTTTGACATGTAGGAATCTATTTCACATCAAAAAGATACACTATGCAATATGAATGAGCCAAAAAAGTGTGTTTCCGGTTTAAAATGACATTTTTGTAAAAAAGACCATCGAATTACAAAAAAACGAGCAAAAACATTCCTAATTTTTTGATACATTAAGAAAATTATTGATATGTGATTTGGTACATGTAGAAATCATCCTCACCTCAATACGACACAAAGTGTGACCGGTGCGACTCAATGTGCTTCTTTTTATTTTTTTTTCAAGTTTAGTAAAATGGAACTATTTTTCTCAAAATCTTGTATAAAAATTTATATTATTTTGATTTGTTATAAAAATGGCCCATAAGACCTTTTTATGTATAAGAATCTTCCAAAACTCAATTCGATATATGATACACCCATTATGACTTAAAAAGCTTGTTATCATATTAAAATCGATATTTTAGGTCAAAAAGTATCACTCCCTAAAAACTAATCTACCATGATAATATTTTCATGATAATTTACTAAATTATTCACAATTCATTTTTGATGTGTAGGAATCCTTTTCCAAATAAACTGATACATGATGTGATCATAATGATTCAAAAGTTCATGTTTTCAATTTAAAATAAATTTTTAGTAAAAAAGACAACTAACATACTCAGAAATGAGAAAATACATTAATATTAATTTTATACATTAATAAAATGATCCACATGTCATTTAGGAAATGTCGGAATTATCTTCACCACAATCCAATGCATGATCTGACTAGTATGACTCCGTGTGAATTTTTTAAATAAAATTGATATCAATTTTAGAATAATTACTATTTTCAATAAATTTATTTCTTTATATTATTACAAACAAAATAACGGGTTTCCTACACCGGTGAATTCATATTCTTTATAAATGGTGGTTTGTTTCGAAATAGCATGATTTGGGTCAGCATTAAATGAAAAAGAATCATTGATGTTTTTCAAATGTATGTAATAATTAGTATTTAAGTAATTTGTATAAACAAATCATTGAAATGTCTATAATATTTTGTTTTTCATTGTGTTTGGGTTTTAAATTTCATTACATTTAAATCGTGTTTTGGAATTGTTTTGGTTAATATCTAGTTTATTTTTCGTCGTTGCAGTGTGCTGTTACAACACACTGTATTTCGGCCCATTATCGGCACTTCTTGGAGAAATCATAAAAATTCATTCATCTATGAATATATAAGCACTAGTAAATAAATACATTATAAGATATTTTAGGAGTAAAGACACGAATTTTCCATGTAATTGTATTTAATTATATGGAACTATTTCGAGGTAGCGTAATCTTACAGCGTTTGATTCTGATATCTGGAAAGGAATTTTAATATTTCTTAAGGTATGTTCAGTAAACGTGCGAGTATGAAATCCTAAATTTTTAGTTGTTGCTCGGAATTGAAACACAATGGAACCATTAAACTCATAGCAATGAGATTCTCTTATGATATTCTTAACCTCGAACGGAGTGGGTTGAGAGAGGAAGTTGGTTTTTGCGGTTGTCGTGGTGGATTAATAAAATAAATCTAATTAATTTTAAATATCTTTCACGTTTATTTGAGGTTTTTGTGGTGGGGACCACAAGGGGAGGTTGGGTATTTAATGCAGTAGATTAAATTCATGGTTACACAAAAATGATTAACCACCCTACATGCAATTAATGAGGTTCATTAATTTCACCAATTAATGAGTCTCTCTTAATTATGTGTTTTAAAGATAACTACCCTCTCCTATTTTGTTGGTTTTTGAAATCATTGGAAAAGGAGTGGGGTTTTAAGAGAAGAGGATTTTGGAAGATCCTCTTGAACAAGAACTGATCCATCAAGAAAGAACCGAAGATCATCATTTTAGAAGCATCGTTGGAGGCTTGCTTTGGGATCAACCAACCTCGACCCATCTTCAAACACGGGACTCTCTCCCAAGACTCGCGAGGTATGATTTTTTGTTATAAAATTTCAAGATTTTTTGAATCAATTATCTTCTCCCGTGTTAAGAGGCTAATGTGGAGGGCGCGTGCCAAAAGAATAAGGCACAATCCCTTTTCCACACGTTTTATCATTGTTTTTTACATGGGTGAATTTTTGGGTCGAACGGATCCCAAATCCGTGTGTCAAGCAGCAAAGGAAATGACCTGGGAAGACTTTAGGTGTGATCAGGTGAAAATACGAACCATCGGAACTCACTTGGTGGCCCACAGAAGACCACTGACACAGCGGCACTAGAGACCAACACTACCAGGTGAAGGCAGCGGCCGACACCGGCCGAACGCAGTGGGGGAGGCATGTCTTCTCACGTCATAGGATGAGGCTAGGGATTTTTAGTGGCATCGGTTGAGAAGGGCGGTTGGCACTACACAAACACGGAGGTGATGCGGCATGTCGTCACTCACAACTGAATGGGCTCACAGCACAAAGCTGCGGTGGAGGAAAGGACACGCTCCTTGTGGGTCCCATGGGTGATGAGGTGGCGCCACACTGTGTCATCGCTCCATATCTTAAATTTCATAGGCATTCATCAAACGGGGGATATTCAACGCCCCCCCCTCCCCTTCCAACTAGGGCATGCCCCACTCCCTACCACGGGCTAGGCTCTTCCCTCCTGTTGGTTGGGTTGTGCCCCCTATGTGCTGGGCAGTCCCCCCTTGTGGGCCATTCCGTGCCCCCTATAGACCGAGTCGTGCCCCCAACCCCCACCCCCACCCCAATGGGCGAGGCCAGACCATAGCCTAATGGGTCGAGCCTGTCGCGGCCTCGCCCAACTGGTCTATCCAATTCTAGTTTTGGCCAAGCCAGGTTGGACCCAAACAGGGTCTGGTCAGCCCAAACCAGGTCCTACCAGACCCAGACCCATCCATGCCCAGTTTCACTTAAAATTCCATATATTTAAATCTAAAATTACATTTGGAGAACCTTTAGCGGTGTTGGGATCCTTGGAGAGAGATGATCCTTTTTGTATACTCCAGTCGAATATTAGAGAAAGTTGGTGTATGTATGGGATGGATTGAACCTGAATTCAACCGGGCCCTCGGTACTAAAACCTGTATAACTCACAGACTGGTGTCTTATGGATGTTTCGTCTGTCATGTTAGAATATATATGACATGGCTATGCTTTGGGTAACACTTTTTTTGGAGATTAGTGGTCGTTGAGGTACATTTGTTATCTCGAGAAGAAGATTATAAAGAACTTCAGTGCACCAGGTGCAGGGAATCCTATGGATGGTTGTCTTGAAGTATTGACTCTATGTGGATCAACATCATAGTGACCCTGTGTGGATCGAAATCATAGCTACCCAACATGGACCAGTTTCATAGAGGCCTATCTAGGATCAACACCTAGAGACCCTGAGTGGGTTAGCATCTAACGACCCTGTATGGATCATCATTCTAGTGACCCTGTGAGGATCGACATTCCAGAGACCCTGTGTGGATTAGCATTCTAGTGACCCCGGGTGGATCAGCAGAAGCATGGCCCGATAAGGACATTCCTTACAGTGGCCCAAATTGGAACAGTGACTTATGAACAAGAGTGGATCGATAACGGAAAAACTACATTGTGGATCAGTTGTGGAACTTCAAAATGAAATAAGATGATATAGCTTAAGACTAGTCATCTATATTCCGGACCTATGAGTTGTATACCTTGGGTGAGTTGACTATTGTTTCATACTTTGTGATTGTGGTGTTTCTCTGTGGTTTTTCATTTATGGAACTCTGGTTGACCATCAGGGGTATCTGGGTCCCTATTGAGTATTGTTATTATCACCCAAAGACAAGATTCACATGTACATTGTTGTTTCTTGTGTAGATGACATACATCTTTGACAGAGTTTTGGAATCTAGAAAAGAATGGCGCATGGAGGTGGACCTTTATACGTGATGTGCTATATGAAGACCGACTGTGAGTTGTACCTACCCTTCAGGTGGGAACCTTGGTGGATGATTCTTGGAGATGTTTTTTAGTTGTTGTTGTACTTTTCAGTTGGGCTTGTATTCTGTCCCCCATTACATACATTACTTAACCCTTTTACATTCAGTACACATATTTTTATTGCTTCAGTTTTTCTACAGGGGTTGTGCTCATTATATTCATGGACTATATGGTTTCAGGTTTAAATACAATGCTTTCCCATTTTCCAGGGATATGCCTTTCGGTGTTAGTTTCCAACCCATGGCCAATGGAAGGTGGGCTGGGGGTAGTCACAATACGAGCCCCAGTGGATGGGTCATGACACAATGGTATCAGAGGAGCCAGTTTTACTGAGAAACATGGACTCTGATATTTTCATGGGAAATAGTGTTAAGTGTTATGAGTGTGGTTTTCAATTTTGGGAATCAGGTGCTGGTGTGGAATCCAATGATTCCACACACCCGGACTTTGTATTCTGAATTCGAACATAGTATACAAAAACATAGATTTCATGTGTTTTTGAAATGTTTTTCATTTTAATCTATTTTGAGTCAGCTCACTAGTTATAACTTATTGATCATGGTGCATATGTTTCCAGTCATGATGCCTCCATGTAGATGGCCATCCAGGGTTCCAATGAGAGTTTATGATGATGGCCCATCAGGTGATGAGGCTTCAGTGCAAGGCCCTCTTACGGTGATAGTACTATCGGCTAGTGTTCTAGTAGTACAACTACCCATTGGGAAGCCGTGTCCAGTAGCCCCACTAGCAGATAGTGCACGCCAACTAAGGGCATTACACGAGTTTCAAGGGTAGAGGTCTCCATGTTTTTGAGGTGAGACGAATCCACAGGCAGCTGAGGACCAGCTGGAGGCTGTGGCCAGAGTTTTTCACCTGGTTGGGACACCAGCCGACCAGATAGTGATCCAAGATGCCAGACATCTCCAGGGAGTAGTAGGGAGATGGTGGAGCTAGACACTCCAGATACACAATGAGAAAAACCTTACCTAGGTATATTTCTACGGCCTCTTCTGGGAGGATTTAATTCCAACAACTCAACGCTCTATGCATATACAGAATCTGGTACACTTACATAAGGGCAGCCAAATTGTGTCCAAGTACACAGTGAGGATCAGAGACCCCTCGTGCTACTCTGTTGACATGGTGCGAGACCCCTTCTTCAGGGATCGAACCTTTGATCTGGGACTCCGAAGGGAGATCAGAACATCAATGGTATCTCTCAACATCCCAATTCATGCTAGAGTGCAAGAATTGATCACTCTTGGTGGAGAGATTCTTTGCTGAGAAAACACTGACAGTGAGATACACCACAGGGCGACAGGTGGCAGAGTCATATGTGGCTTTTTGTAGACATATAAAATAGAATACCAAGAGGAACAGACCATCTGGTGGATATTCCTGGGACTTCCGATCATAGGTGTAGGTTTCACGAGGAAGATCATGCTGGTAGAAGAGTATATAGTGCTTCACGTGCAGCGGGTAGGTTCACATGGCTCATGACTGCCAGAAAAGCCACATTGACAACCAGCAAACGGTTGACGCACCACTAAGGTAGAGGCAGAGATTTGACCAGGGAGGTCAACTGGGAGCAGGCAGATGTGGAAGAGGATCTGGTGGTGTTGTAGTTGGTAGGTGGTGATTCAAGGTTCTACTATCACCACCTCTAGGATTCCACCCAAACCACATGGAGTAGGTGGATAGAGATGAGCTCAGCTCCTGGCATTTGGGAAATATGACCATGGAGCTCCAGTGATGATTCGATGTATGATATGTCTCTTCTCTGCCTTATCTATAGTACTTATGGACATAGGATTCGATCACACTTTCATTACCACGACCCTCGTTTGGACCTTAGTGATTCTGGTTGACATGTCGTCTCGATTATTACAGCTGGAGACTCATATGTTAGAGGATTTTATAACTAAACACTACAGTTGGTAGTTTTATCTTACTATAGGAGGCATGAGCATCGGGTGTGATTTCTAGTAGAAACATCGAGGTCTTATGATGTCATGTTGGGTATGGACTGGTTATCCATAGTCCATGCTCAGATTGACTTCATTAGGCACAATGTGTGGTGTGTCCATCAAGATGGGACCAGGTTTTCCTTCACTTACGAGAAGGGAATCTTTGCATCATAGGATGAATGTACCCAGAGAAGGGTATAGCCGACCACACATTAGTGGGTTAGCCTTACCCTTGGATTAATTGATGTTTGGAGTCTGAGATATCATGTGTTGGTGGACTAGTAGGATGATGTCTTCCATGATGATGTTCATGGACTACCTGCTCGCGGAGAGGTGGAATTCAACATCAATCTATACCCCGGGATGAAAATGATATCTACCCCATCATATCATATGGAACCCATTGAGATTATAGAGTTACAGGTACACGTTGAGGACTTGCAGAGGAATGGGTAATAAGACCGAGTGATTCTCCATGGGTTGCTCTGATTTTGTTCACAAAGATGGAAGATGGGATTTTGAGGCTCAATGTGGATTATCAGCACCTGAACTAGGTGAACGTGAAGAACAAGTATCCACTACTAAGGATTTATAATCTACTCAATCAGCTGAAGAGAGATCGTTGTTTTTCAATAATAGACCTCATATCAGGCTATCATTAGCTCTGGGTAAGAGATTGAGATGTGTAGAATATGTTCTTCAGAGGTCGGTATGGACACTATGTGTTCATGGTTATGACATTCGGTGTGACCAAATCCCCTATAGTGTTCATGGAACTCATGAACAAGATCTTCTATTCATAACATGATCGTTTCTTGGTGTTCTTAATTGACGACATCTTTGTGTACTCAGTGATAGAGGAGGAGCATTCCTATCATCTGCATGTATTTTTGGATACACTCCGAGAGAACCGGCCTTATGGTAAGCTCTCGAAGTGCCAGCTCTAGTTATGGGAGGACCAATTTCTAGGAAACATTATCTCAGGGGATGGAGTTGTTGTGGATCCGGAAAAGATAGAGGATATTCATTCTCGGGAGCCACACAGTAGGGTGACTGAGGTGATGAGTTCCCTAGGGGTGGATTGGTACTACCATAGATTTTTACCAATCTTTTCCAGAGGCTTGGCACCCTTGTTATTGTTGACGATGAATGGAAAACCCCTCCTGTTGAAGGAGAGACTCCAATAGAGTTTTTAGGAGATGAGGCAGAGACAGACAAGTGCCTCATTCATTAGGCAACCCGAAGAGGCATTTGGGTATATAGTATAATGTGATGCATTAGGGATAGGACATGGATATTTCCAAATGTAGGAGTGATAAATCATTGCTTATGGTTCACAACAGCCTAGACAACATGAGAAAAACATTGTTACCCATGACCTGGAGTTAGCAGTAGTGGTCTTTGACTTGATGATATGGAAACACTACTTGATGGGAGAACGTTTTACAATCTACTCTGATCACAAATGTCTCAATTATATCTTCTCAAATAAAGACATTAACATGAGATAGTGGTGATGTCTAGAGTTAGTCTTGTACTATGACGTTGATATAGTATATACTCCTTGGAAGGGGAACGTGGTAGTAGATGCAATCATAAGGAGGTCTGGTATACAGTTGCTGAGTGAGGAGACATACCAGCTAGTTGCGTTGCAGATTTCATTCATTGATAGAGATGGTGAAACATACTTACAGTCTATGATAGGTACTTCCCCACTCTTTCAGTGAGTTGGGGAGGTGCAGCTTGGGGAAATTGACTGCGAGGCTCGTCGTGATCAGATATCCTCATGTCAGGCACCTGATGGATTTTCTGAAGGTGGGAAGCATTTCATCTTCTTCAGAAGTGACACTATGGTACTGATGGTGCTATGGGAGGAAGTGTTGAGGGAGTTCCATACATGCCTAATGGTTATAGATCTGGGTGTGGGGAATATGTACCCAGACCTCTAGAATTAGCACTGATGGCCATGGATGAAAAATTAGTGGTAGAGTTTGTTTAGTGATGCCTCACTAGTCCGCAAGTGAAGGCCGAGCATCAGGTTCCAACAGGATTAACACATCCTCTAGAGGTACCAGGGTTGTAGTGAGAGTGAATTTCCACAAATTTTGTGGCAGGGATACAATATACATCCAGGGGCCACAATTCAATCAGGGTGATTGTTGACTGACTATCCAAGTCGACCCACTTCCTACCCATCCAAGAACAGGGATTAGAAGAGATCATGGGACACATCTACATATATAAGTTTATAATGAATCTTGGGGTGCCATCATCAATCTTTTTTTAACATGAAACACGTTTTAAATCCCGATTGTGTAAGGGATTTCATGAGGTGTTTGAGGAATAACTACATTAGAGGAATGCCTTTCCTCCTCAGATAGATGGTCAGACAAAGTGGTCCATTCGGACAATGGAGGACATGCTTTGTGCTTGGATCCTAGATTTTGTTTGTAGTCAGGAGGATCACTTAACCTTGGTGATGATCACATAAAACAACAGATATCACTCCTCTATCGGAATGGATCCTTTTGAGACCTTGTACAGTCGACCATACAAATCACCTCTATACTGGACTGACCTAGGGGGTTCATCACTTAGAGGTACAATGTCGGTATAGGATTCCACTGAGAAGGGGAAAATCATCCCGGAGTGGATGAAGACTACACAGAGTTGAAAAATTACATATGATGATAGGAGATAAAGGCATTTGATGTTTGAGGAGAGAGACCATGTCTTCCTATAGGTATAACCTCGATGAGGTTTGCAAAGATTTTTTTTGGGTGGAAAGCTATCTCTAAGGTTAATCGGACCCTTTCAGGTTTTCAACAGAGTTGGTGAGGTGGTGTATCACATAGCTTTTCCCCCACAGATGCATCAGGTGCCTGATGTTTTCCACATGTCGCTGCTGAGGAAGTACACGCATGATCTATCGCACATTATCAACTAGGAAATGTTGGAAATATATGACGGGGTGACGTTTACATAGGTTCCAGTGGAGATTGAGCATCAGCAAGAGCAATTCCTTCATGGATGATCGATATATCTGGTGTCCATTTTCTGGAAGCAGGCGAACCTCCAGGAGAGAACATGGGAGTGAGAGGCTCAGATTGTTTCTCAAAACCCATATTTTTTTCCTCAGTCTACGTTGTGGCTTTCAGGAATGAAAATTCCTAAGGTGGAAAGAATGTAAATACTAGTATTTCTCATGTAAATTTTGTTTAATTATATGGAACTACTCTAAGGCTGCAAAATTTTATGGCCTTTGATTCCAATTCCCAATGTGCATGAAATGGAATTTTAAACGTTTTAAAGGAACGTTCGGTAATCATGCGAGTGAGAAATCCTATCTTTTGAACAGGTGCATGGTATTGAAATCTGAAGGCACTGTTGAACATGCAGTGGTGGGATTCACTTAAGAGATTCTTTACCTCGATCTTAGTGGGTTGACAGAGGAAGTTGGTTTTTTTTGGTTTTCATGGTGGATTAATAATGTCAATCTAGTTTATTTTTAATTTATTCTCCACCTCTTTTTGGTTTTGGTTTTGGGGACCACAAGGGTTGGTCGGGCATTTGATGCAGGACAATAAATGATCATTTACAGAATAATGTGTAACCAACCAACATGAAATTATGGAGGTTCATTAATTGCATAAATTAATGAACCTCCCATAATTTTGTGTTGTAAAGATAACTCCCCACTTCTCTCTTTTTGTTTATTTAATTTGTTAAAAATAGAGTGGTGTTTTTGGAGATAGGATTTAGGATGATCCTCTTAAGGAAGAACAAATCCATTAAGAGAGAACTGAAGATCGTCATTTTAGCGGCATCATTAGAGGCCTTCTACGGGATCGATGGAAACTGACCCATCTTCAAACGTGGGATGATCTCCAATTACTCGTGAGGTAAGGTTTTGTCTTGTTTAAATTTCCGGAGTTGTGGAATCAAATATCTTCTCCATTGTTAAGCTGCTAACACAGAGGGCACGTGCCAACCGAACAATGCATGGTTCCTTCATCACTTGTGATATCATTGAGTTCTACACATGTTAATTTTCTGATTTAAGGGAACTGAGATATGAGGGTCAAGAAAAGAAGCACATGACCCGAAAAGCCCATACATGTGATCAGATGGAAAAACAGATCACTAGAGCTCACCAAGGGTCCCATGGAAGACCGTTCGCATGACATCACCGGTGATAGGCACTGATAGGCGACAGTAGCGGCCTGCACTAGCTGACCATGGTGGGGCAGCCCTCTATCGTGCTCTATAGGAGGAGTCCTTGGCACTAGGCCGTAGCGGTCTGCAGGCGGCCAACACCGGCCGATTGCAGAGAAAGTGGTGGTGCAACATCACTTTCTGCAGGAGGAGACCACTGCTTTTCAGCCATGCTGGTTGAGCAGGGTAGCCAGCACAGACTGGTCGTGAAGGTAGAGCAGTGTGTCATCACATGCTGATGAAGGGGACCAAGGCTCGAAAATGCGGCAAAGGCAGGAACCTGCTCCCTCCGGGTGTCGCGGGCGACCAAGCAGTGCCACGTTGTGCTTCCACTCCAAATCCCAAAATACATAACCATTCAGAAAAAGGGGGGACAGTCCCCCCTTGTGGCAGCTAGGGAGGGCCCCATACCCTCCTGCATGATGGGTTGTGCCCTCCTATAGGCTGGGCGGCGCCCCCTGTGGGCTGGGCCGCGCCCCCCTATTGGCCGAGCTGCACATCCCTCAGGGCTAGGCTGAGCCCGCCATGACCCTTCCCAACCAGTCTGACTGGGTCAGACCAGACCAGGACCCATTCAAGCCCATTTTTGCATAAAATTCCATAACATGAAATCCATAAGTTTGTTCGATGAACCATCAACAATGCTAGGATACTTGGTGCAATTCGGTCTCTTTTGTATACTCTAGTCAAAATCTGGAGAAATTTGGATTATAACCGGGTTGGATCGAACCCGAATCTAACTATGCCATCAGTAATAAAATGCTTATAACTCATAGACTAAGTGTCTGATTGACGTTCCGTCTGTCGTATTTGATCCCATATGACATCGAGGTAATTTGGGTTACTATTTTTTGGAGATTAGTGGCATTCAAGGTACAAACAATATCTTAAGGAGCATATTGTACGGAACATGAGCGCACCGGGTGTGGGGAATCATGTGGCTGGCATTCATGATGTATCAACCCTATGTGGATTAGCATCATAGCGACCCCATGTGGATCAGCATTATAGCTACGTGAATTGGTATGGTTTTAGAGTGGCCCATTAAGGATCAGCACCCAACGACCAGGAGTGGATCAACACCTAGCGACACTAAGTGTATCATCATCTAGAGAACCTGTAGGGATTAGCGTTCTAGAGGAGCAATGTGGATCAGCATTCTAGTGACCCTATGTGGATCAGAATTCCAAAGTCCTTGTGTGGATCTACATTCTTGAGACCCTATGTGGATCAGCAGTAGTGTGACCCAATGAGGACCAGACTTATAGTGACCCTTCATGGAAAAATAACTTATTCCCAAGAGTGGATCGATAAAAGAACAAATACTTGGGGAACATTTTTCAAACATATAAATTGAATAAGATGATAAATATTAAGACTATTAATCTATATTCCGGATCTCTGGGTTATATACCTAGTGCCAGATGACTACTGCTTTGTACTTTGTGATTGAGTTCTTACTTTTTGGTTTTTCCTTTGTTGGACTCTGGGAGACCATCCAGAGTCTTGGGGTCTCTACTATGTATTATTATATTATCCATTTCATGGGATTCAACCACACCTTGTTTTGTCTTTTGCAGACAACATACATCTTTGACTGAGGTTTGGAAGCTAGGACTTAACATTGCATGGAGGTGGACCATTAGACGTGATGTGCCATAGTGACAACCAAATGTGAGATTTGCCTACCCTTATGGTGGGAACCTTGGTAGATGATTCCATGAGGTGTTTTTCTATTTTTGTTTTACTCTTTAGTTGGGTTTGTATTTAGGATTCCTTTACTTACAATACACCTCCCATATACATTGAGAACACATATGTTTACTACTGCAGTTTTACTATGTTGGTTGAGTTCATTGTATTATTGGATAGTGTCTTTACAGGTTTAAAGAAAATGCCTTCAACCTTTTAAAGGATATGCCATTCGAGTCAAGTCGACATCCCCAGAAAAATGGATGTCAGGCTTGGGGTAGTCACGAAACAGGTGCCCGGGGATGGGTCGTGACATAGTGGTATCAGAGGAGTCTGATCTACCAAAGAGCATGAACTCTGATCCTCTCTTGGGAAATAGTGATAAGTTATATTAGTGTGGTTTTCAATATAGGTAATCCTATGTTATTGCGGAAGCCGACATTTCCACCTACCAAGAATGTGAATTCTGAATTCCGACTCAGTACACGAAAATATTGATTGCATGTGTTCTGGAAACGTTTTTCCTTTTGATCTATTTTGAGTTAGCTCACCATGTATAATTTATTGTTCATTGTTCATTTTTTATCTTTGAGGATGCCTCCACATAGATAGCCAGACAGGGTTGTTGTGATATTTTGTGATGATGTCCCACTGAGTGATGATTCCTCAGTGTAGGGCCCTCTTACGACGATAGTACCATTGGGTGGTGTACCCACAGTACCACTACCCATTGGGAAGCCATTGATACTATCCCAATCAATAGATAGTTCCCGAAAACTGAGCTTGTTGAATGAGTTTTAGTGGCAGAGGACTCTAAGGTTCTGAGTCAAGATGGATCCGTAGGCGGCTGAGGACTTGCTGGAGGTTGTGGCCAGTGTGTTTCACCTAGTTGGGCCACCAGCTGACTAGATGGCGATCCTAGATGCTAGCCTTTTCCAATGTACAACAAGGTGATCTTGGAGCCCAACGCTCCAGATACATGATGAGGTGACCCTCACCTGGCTAGATATCGAGAGCCTCTTCAGGGCAGAGTTCATTCCAGTGACTCTATGCTATGTGCATTTACAAAAACAACTACACTTATAGCTAGGCAGACTGATCATGGCCCATTATAGGGCAAGGTTCACCGACCTCTCGCGCTACTCTAACAACATTGTGTGAGACCTTTTATTCCGGGCCTAGTACTTCGAGAAGAGACTCCAACGAATGATCAGATCTTCGAGGTAATCTCTCAGCATCCTGAATAATGTTGAAGTGCCGGAGATATCACTCTTGGTGGAGAGCTTCCTTGCTGAGAAAACACCTACAATGATACCCATCCCTGGGTGACCTGTAGAAGATTCATCTATGGATAGTAGTAGGTAGATGATACATATGTCCATGAATACCATACCTTTTGGTGGAGGACCCCGGGGCATAAGGTCGGAGGGGAGAGGCTCACAAGGTAGAGAAAGATAGCAAAGGAGCAGACTATGATTCACGTGTGGCGAGCAGGGTCACAAGGATCGCAACTACCCAAACAGCCGCACATATGACCATAAAACGATTGAGGGACCCCCAAGTCAAAGGTCGATATTCGAGCAAAGAGTTATGCAAGTGGTATACAGATATGGTAGAGGAGACGGTTGTACAGTAGGTGATGGTCAGCGATTCGAGGTTTTACAACCACCACCTCTAGGTGTTCCTCCCCGACCATAGGGAGCATGTGGAAATGGACAAGATTAGATCCAGGTAGTTAAGGCCTATGAACACGACACTCCAGAGATCATTTGAGGTATGTTCTGTGTCTAATCCACCATAACTATAGTACTTATAGACATAGGTGTCAGTCACTCTTTCATTACCATAGCCCTCGTTCTGAGCTCAATGATTCTAGTGGACCGGTTTTCTCAATTCATACATCTAGAGACTCCTATGGAAGAGGATTAGATGATTACACACTAGATACGGTAGTGGGGGCTTGTACTAGAAAGAGATATCTTAGGCTATGATCATTTAGTATCAGTTTCATGGCCTTACAAACCAATCTTAGTTTTACACTTGTAATCCACAGTCTATAATCTGAATGACTGCATTAGGCACAACAAACGGTGTGTCTATGAGGATGGGAACATATTTTCCTTCACCGGTGTGAAGAGAACCTTTGTAGTACATGATAATCTTACCGAGAGGAGGGTGCATCCAATCACAAATTAGCTGGTTAGGGATACCCTCGGATCAATTGACGTTGAGTGTCTAAGTTATCCTGTAGTGGTGGAATTATAAATTAACCTATACCCCGAGATTTTACAAATATATACACAAGAATTTCGGATTGCTCCCATGGATCATCGTGAGTTTCGATTAAAACTAGAGGACTTGAAGAGAAATGGGTTCATAAGGCCCAATGTTTCACCATGGGCACCCATTATTTTGTTCTCCAAGAATGAATATGGGTGTTTTTGGCTCTTTGGGAATTATCGGTGCCTGAAACAAGTGACCGTGAAGAATAGATATACTTTTCTTAGGATTGATGATCTCTTCGATCAGCTGAAGGGAGCTCGTTTGTTTTCAAAGATAGACCGTTGATCAAGATATCATCAGCATAGGATAAGAGGTGGGGATGTGCAGAAGGCAGTCTTCAGATGTCGGTATGGCCACTATGATTTCTTGGATATTCCATTTGGCATAACCAACACCCCTACTGTATTCATGGGACTCATGAACAACATCATCCAACCATACCTTGATCAGTTCTTGTTGGTCTTCATTGATGACATCTAGGTGTACTCAGTGACAGAGGAGGAGAATTCCTATCATCTACTAATAGATTTGGATACACTCCGAGAGCACAAGATTTATAGTATGCTCTCTAATATCCATTTATGGATATCAGAGGTTCTTTTTCTAGGGCATGTTACCTCAGAGGATAGATTTGTAGTGGATCTAGTGAATATAAGGGATTTTGTTGGTTGGGATCCACCCAGTAGTGTGACTGAGGTGTAGAGTTTCATAGGGCTGGCTGGGTACTACTATTGATTTTTACCGGACTATTCCAGAGTTGTGACACCCTTATCTGTGTTGATGAAGAAGGGAAAAACCTTCGTGTGGATGGAGATATTCAATCAGAGTTTTCATGTGTTGAGGACGAGACTAAAGAGTGCCCCCATATTTTGGCTACCAGAAGAGGGAATTGGGTATGTAGTCTACTACGAAATATCAGGTACTAAACATGGATGTTTTCTAATGCATAAGCGGGAAACAATCGATTATGGTTCATTAGAGTTGAGATAGCATGAGAAGAACTATGCTACCCATGGCATAGAGTTAGTAGTGGTGATATTCACTTTAAAGATGTGGCGACACTACTTGATGGGAGAACGTTTTACAGTATACATTGATCACAAGATTCTCAGGTATATCTTCTCAGAAGTGGACCAAAACAAGAGATAACGGTGATGGTTAGAGTTCCTCCAGGACTATGACTATGAGATAGTCAATACTTCTGGGAAGGGGATTGTGGTAGCAGATTCACTCAGTAAGAGGTATGTTCTATAGTTTTTGTGTGAGGTGATAGAGCATCTACCCGCATTGTAGATTTCTTTTGTGAATTTAGATGGAGTAGCTTACCTCTAGCCTATGACAGTTACTTACCCACTCCTTCGATGAGTCAAGGAGGAGCTGCTTGGGGACAATGATTATGAGGCTCTACATGCTCAGATATCCTCAAGACCAACACCTGATATATTTTCTGAAGGTACCGAGCACTTCATCTTCTTCAGAGGATGCACCATGGTGGTGTTGGTGCTAAAGGAGGAGGTGTTGAGGGAGTTCCATACGTCCCCTCTTGTGGTACATCCTGGTGTGGCCAAGATGTACTAAGACCTATGGCGTCAACAATGGTGTCTAGGGATGAAGAAATAAATGGAATATTTTGTTTCACGATTCCTCACATGTTAGCAAGTGAAGGCTGAGCATCAAGTTCTCATAGGCCTAGTGCAGCCACTAGAGGTGTCAGAGTGGAAGGGGGATGGAATTTCCATGGATTTCGTGGCAATAAACATTGTACGTCTAGGGGCCACGATTCCATATGGGTGATCGCTGAACAACTCACCAAATCGGCCCATATTCTACCCATCCAAGAGCAGGTATTAGTAGACGGATTGGGACGCCACTATGTACATGAGGTTTTGTGTCTTCATGGGGTGCCATCAGGGATCGTCTTTGATCATGATGATATTTTACATCCTTGTTGTTGAAGGAATTACAAGAGACATTCGAGACTTAGCTATGTTTGAGAACCACCTTTCAGCCACAAATGGATGGACCGATGGAGTGGACAATTCAGACACATGAGGACATGCATCATTCTTGAGGCCATGATTTTGGCCATAGTTGGGAGGATCACTTTTCCTTGGATGTGTTCACATAAACAACAGCTATCACTCCACCATTGGTGTGACACAGTTTGTGGACATTTACGGTTGACCATGCAGATCACCTCTATGCTGGACGGACCTAGGGAGTATGCACTTATGGGTCCAGTGTTGGTACGGGATACCACTAAGAAGGAGCAGATCATCCAGGAGAAGATGAAGACTGCATAGAGTAGGTATATTTCTTATGATGATATCATAAAGAGACCTTAGATGTTCAAGGAGGGAGGCCATTTCTTCCCATGAGTCTCACCTCGATGTGGTTTGTAGGGATTTGGCATGGGTGGCAAGATATCTCTGAGGATCATGAAACAACTTTAGGTTCTAATTAGAGTTGGCGAGGTGGTGTATCACCTAGCTCTTCCCACACAGATGCATCAGTTGAATGATGATTTCCATGTGTCGCAGTTGAGGAAGTACATTCATGAACCATCACATGTTATCTACTGGGGAGAGCTAGACATTGATGATGGGTTTACGTTTACAGAGGTTCTAGTGGAGATTGAGGCTCGATATTAGTGGGTCCTTCATGGATTATTGATACCTCTAGTGTGTGTTTGCTGGCAGCATGAGAACCTCTATGAGAGCACAGGGGTGGGGGAGGCTCAGATTCATTCTCAACACCCCTATTTTTTTATTCTTTGTCGTGTATTTTGTGGTTGAAAAGCCCAAATGTAGATAGAATGTAAATAACTGGATTTTACATGTAATTTTTTTAATTATATGGAATTATTCTGAGGCTGTGAAATCTGACGGTGTTTAATTCTGATCCCTGGTGTGGCCAGAATGGAATTGTAAACATTCTTAAGTTATGATTAGTAAACGTGTGAGTGGGAAATCCTATATTTTGAACCAGTGCTCAGAAATGAAATTTGAATGCATCGTTGAACTCAGAGTGCCGATATTATCTTAAGGGAGTCTAAACCATGAATATAGTACATAGAAAGAGAAATATAGTTTTCACAGTATTTTTGGAGGATTAATAATATAAATCTAATTTATTTTAAATAACTTCAACATCTATTTGTGTTTGGGTGGTGGTGACCAAAATGGGTGGTCGGGCTTTTAATGCGAGATATTAAATGCATGGTTACACAAAAATGTATGACCACCCTACATGCAATCAATGAGGTGAATTAATTTCCCCAATTAATGAACCTCTCATAATTATGTGTTGTAAAGATAACTCCCCTCTTATCTCTTTTTGGTATCTGAATTTGTTGGAAAAGGAGTGGTGTTTTTTGAGAGGGGGATTTTGGAGGAGCCTCTTGAGGAAGAATTTATCCATCATGCAAGAACTGAAGATCGTCATTTTAGAGGAATGGTTGGTGGCTTATTTCAGGATCGACGAACACTGACAGATCTTCAAACGTGGGATTCTCTCCAAGGAATCATGAGGTATGGTTTTGTCTTATTGAAATTTCAAGAGTTCTGAAATCAATTATATTATCCATTATTAATATGATAACAAAGAGGGAAGGGTCCAAACGAATAATTCTCAGTCCCATCACTAGTCGCAATATTGTTTCATTCTACGTGGGTGAATTTTCGGGTTGAATGAAACTGAAATCTCAGGGTCATGTAGTGAAGGATATGACCTGGGAAGCATGTCGGTGAGATCGAACAGAAAATAGGACCAACAGAGATCACTTTGTGGCCCTCGAATGACCGCCGGCATGGCGGCACCAATGGTGGGTGCCGACAGGCGATGGTGGCGGCCGACACCGGCCTTCCATGGTGGGGCGGTGCGCCATTGTGCACAGCTAGAGGAGGTTGCAGTACTAGGTCACGGTGGTCAGCAGGCAGCCCGCACTTGCTAGACGCGGAGATGGTGGTGGCGCGTCACCACACGCCGCAGGAGGAGGCCATGAATTTTTAGCCATGACAGGTGAGAAGGGAGGGAGACACATGACCAATTCGGACTGGACCCATACCCATTCAGGCCTAGTTTCAGTTAAAATTACATTACATTAAATCCATATGACTGTTTGATGAACCCTTAGTGGAACTAAGATCCTTGGAAAGAGACGATCCTTTATTATACTCCACTCGAATTTTGGAGAAATTTGGTGTACAACCGTGTTGGATCAAACCGGAATCCAATCGAACCCTCTGTAGTAAAATTCTTATAACTCATAGACTAGGCATCTGATTGATATGTTGTCTGTCGTGTTGGAACCCTTACGACATTGTGGTCCTTTGGGAGACTCATTTTTGGATCTTTTTGGTAGTTGGGGTATGATCGATATCTCAAGGAGAAGATTCTACAGAACTTGAACGCCCCGGGAGTGTTGAATCTTATGGTTGGATATCTTTAAGTATCGGTCCTGTGTGGATTAGCATCATAGTGACCCTATGTGGATCATCATTGTAGATACCCGATTAGGACTAGTTTTTGAACGGATCGTCGAGGATCATCACCTAGTGAATTAGCACCGAGCGACCCTAAGTGGATCAGCATCTAGCGACCCTATGGGGATCAGCATTCCCACAACCCTCTGTGGATTTGCATTCCAGTGACCCTATGTGGATCAGAATTCTAGAGAACTTGTGTGGATCACCATTTGCATGACATGATGAGGACAAACTTTATAGTGGCCCAACATGGAACATCAACTTACATCCACGAGTGGATCGATAATAGAACAACTACATTATGGATGATTTTTGGAACATCTAAATGGAATAAAATGATATAGATTATCACTAATCATATATATTTCTGATCCTTGAGTTGTATACCTGGTGGGAGATTACTTTATAATCATTCTTTTCGATTTAGGTCTTGCTTTGTGGTCTTTCTATTGTGGATATTTTGGTGACATTCAGGGGTCTCGGGGTCCCTCCTAAGTATTTTTATACTCACCGCTACATGGGCTTCACCCACACATTTTTGTATCTTGTGTAGACTAAAGAGTTCTTTGACTGAGGTTTCTAATCTCGAACTGAACGGTGCTCAGAGTTGGACCATTAGATGTGATGTTTCACAATGATGACCCACCGTGAGCTGTACCTACCCTTCAGGTGGGAACCATGTCAGCTGATTCTGGGATCTGTTTTTCTATTGTTGTTGTTGTACTTTTCTATTGGTCTTGTAATCTGGCCCCATTAATTATAATACTCACAACTTTTATGTTCAGAACACATCTTTTAACAACTGTAGTTTTACTATATGGGTTGTTCTCCTTTTATTATTGGACTGCATGTTTGTAGGTTTAAATACAACACTTTCCCATTTTTTAAGGATATTCCTTTTGGTGCTAGTTGCCAACCCCTGGCATGTGGAAGGTGGGCTAGGGGTAGTCATGAAACGGGCCCCGAGAGACAGGTCATGACATTGGGTGTGATGATTAAACACCCTTTATCAGCGCATTTATATTTTCTAATAAATTAGTCCATTATATGTGATAAAAAGAAATAATAAATGGGTCCTTTATCATCGATTTTAAAATAAATGATAAAGAATCCATTTATCAAACCTTTTTTATCACTGATAAAGGACCTCATTATTAGCACTTTTTCAACACATGTAAAGAATAAGGATTTAAACCTCGATCATATAGTTAGTGATTTTCTCGCACTGATAAAGGTCATTTCTTGTACATTTAGAGGCCTATTTCATAGTAGTGATTAGTGATAATTTATGATAATGTGTTTCACCACAATGATTATTTTTTCATACCCTATGGTTTTTTGTTTATGTCAATGAATAGAACATGAAGGAACCCTGTTAATACTGATTTTGATGGAAAATGAAATGATTATCCTAGTACGAAACAAATATTTATTAGATATAGAACAAAAAATATTTTTGGTATTCTTACATAACATTATTAAGCTGTGAATCAAGCTAATCATCCAAAAGATCAAAGGAGAGAAAAAATTTCAAATTGATTCCATTGTGATTCAATGTATACATTGTTTTAGTGGTTAAACTAATCCACTAGTTTCCTAGAAATGTATCAATACCAGTAAAAAGATATTATCCATTTTCCAGTGTTTGGTGCATGATAAATTCATTTGGGATGTTTATGGTTTGGATGGAGTATAGATCAATGTTGAAATCTTATTACAAATACACGTCAAAAATTTGGAATTTACTCCATGGAATGGGATGATTTTAATAACTTATTTTTCTATAAGAACATTCCTCATATTCTTCTCATTAAAATGGATACGGAATTACTAGAGTTAATGTATAAGGATAATGAATCTATTGGTACCTATGAGTTAAATTTATATGGCTTGTGTGGTATGATTCTGGTATTATCATCCAAAATGAAATTATGTTTGACAAATTATTTATTGGCCTAAAACAAAGTAACCAAAGGATTTATCCATAAGGGACCTTAGTGTCTATGAATAATATTTTCTATGTTCTATCATGTTATAGATAAAAAATAGATTTACAGATCATTCATGTGGGGTTGATAAGAAAAGAATGGTGAAATTCAAGGAAAACTCTAAAACAATTAGAGGAAAGTAGATGTGCTTTACATTATGCTCGTTGTATGGAGGAAGACATGGAAGAAATTATTCTAAGGGGTTTTAAGTGTGGAAAGTCATGTCATCATGTGTCTAAATTTGGAAGGGATGAGAATAATGAAGTAATAAAAAAATAGAGAGAAATAACATCATAATAAACCTCCCACACACAATTGCCTTAGGGTAATGGAGCTTGGTCATTACAAAAATCAATATCCCAATCAAATGGCTAATGAAGATAAAAATAAACAACATAATCTAAAGACAATGGGAAATGAGAAAGATTGTACAATCACCATCGATGAAGTGAATTATGATAATTAGGAAACACATATTATCTACTCCTTAGTTTATAATTTCAAGTTTTATTTTATTTGATGGATCCCTATGAAAATATTAATGTTTATCCTTTAGTAGAATATGATGTGATTCTAATCATTGATTATCTCCCTGTACATGGATTTCGGAATAATGATCTCAAAATTTGAGATTCCATTGGTTCAAGGATGAAACCATGATTCAAATTAAAATATTTTTATATAATATAAGAGGTTATTTAAGGAATTAATGGTGAATTATATTTTTGAATCATATACATATCCATTTAATAATAACATAAAAGTTATGGAAACCATCATATATTTATGAGTTTATTATTTATTATAAGTTCAAATTCATTGACACCCCTTATAGGCTTTATGGGATGGAATTTTATCAGTGATGTTGTTACATTGAGTATGCTGGTCTCAACCCTCCCTAGGCCTCAAGCATAACATTTATGGAGTTTGTAACCAAGGGGGAATGTGGGGGGGGGTGACTCAACTTGTTCAATTTTTTCCTTTAATGCATTCTAAGCAGTTAGAGACTCCTTATGCATGGAAATAAAGGCCATTCTTATTATTCTATAATTATTCCACTCAAAAAATCCTCATTAAAAAAAGTGGAGACATACTCAAAAATCATAATGATCTCCCTTAATGGTATATCTTATACAAATTGAAAATTTATGAATTTGATCCATAAACACAAATCTATCCCCTTTAATGGTATTGAGATTCTCTATATGTGGTGTGAAGAATATCATATGGCTAATTTCTTGGTTTTAAATGATATTCATGATTTCCCCCTCATGGAGTGTTCTAGATTTGGGTCTCATTAATTAAGAGGTGTTGTCATTTTTATTAGATACATGATTGGTAACTATTTCTATATCCCCTAGTGACTATTTTTTCTATATTAATTTAACAAATATATAGTATTCTTGAGGTGTGATGGTGATTTATCAAGATTAAGGATATATTGGGAGACATTTATAGAAATGCAACCCTTTGGTTTTATATATGCTATTTTAAAAAAGTTATTTGAGGGGTAATGTATTTACATTTTGTGTAAATAAGATATAAGTTATTTTTAAACCTTATAGTATATCTTATTATTGATGTTGAGTAAATTATAGAAGATATTGGAATATTTTAATATAGTAATGGAAAATGATAACTCATTTTCCAGGAAAGAACCTATCAAAATTGGATAATATGTGGGGCATGAACTATCAATTGATTGGTTATAATGATATATCACCTACCACTAGCTAGTGACAAAGAATATTTCTGATGGGATACCATTAAGAAATATATTCATGAATTTTTGTAATTGTTATTGGGTATGTCAGCAAGTTATGAATGAGAGAATATTATCTAAGGATAAAACCTTTATACACACCTTGATTGAAATGAGGTAGCATCATTATGTATTCTTTTATTGGACTCCCTAAAACATATGAAGGGAATAAATAAATATAGGTTGTAGTTAATCACCCTAAAATTTATTTGCAATTATTCTCTATTAGAGTATATTTCTCTCTAGATCAGATTTCTAGGATATACATTAAGTAAGTGGTAAAAATTTTCGGTATACCACATTCTATTATGTACACTATAGATATGATGTTTAACTCAAAGTTCAAGAAAAGTCTTCAGAAGACCCTTGATATGGATCAATGTATTATCAATGAGTATCAAACTCAAATAGATTCTATGTCTCATAGAATAATTTTAACTTTAGAGGACATTCAAAAATCATATTATATGTAAATTCAATAATAATATACTATTAAAATTAAAATAAGAAAAAATTATTCTATATATTTAATAATAATAGTTATTATTAGATAATAAATTAATATTTTTTCATAATAAATAGTAAAAATAGTAAAAATTAATACCATTATTAATGTTGGAACCGGTTTACCCAGGGGTTCAACAAAAAAGATAAGGGAAAAAAACCTATAAAATTGTTTTAAAATACATTTATGGAAATATTTACTCCATATAACAGATCAATAGTTTTAAATACCAATATAAAATATTTTTGGAAGGTGAAAAAATGTGGGCACACTTTATTCTTTTCAAAAATTCCATGTGTGTCCTCTCCCCCAACTATAATAGGACACCCCTTTTCCTCTCTTATTCACACATATAAAACCATTTTTTTAAAATAACAACCCATATATATTCCTTAATTTTATATCCAAATAATATAGTCCTTATATTTACTAGGAACCCATCCTTATAAGGATTTTGGTATAATCCAAAAGTGGTTCTCTGAAGAAGATGTAAATTTTTTTAGCTAGTGTTTTTTTATTATGATTTTATCATACATAAAATAATCTAAAAAATTATGATATAATAAAAACATTATGTACCACATATTGAGATATTATCATCTTAATTTTATAAACTATATCCATCTCCTCTTCCATCAAATGGAAAATGAATCTTTTGATCAGTTTTACAGCGGACTACCGCCTCACGAACCTCTGTATTTACTTTTCCATTACCACCTCTCACATATAGGTATAATAATGGATTTTACATTATTATATTATATTTATGATATTATTATTATTATAAAATTCTAATATCTCATATACATTCTTACTTTCCATTATGTGGGAATACAATAATGTCGTTCGTGTGAAAAATAGACTACCTCCTTGCGAAGAGATGTTATTCATTTATCAGTTTTATTTATAAGGAAGGTAATAAAGGTAAATTTAATAAATATATGTCAAATATATATGATATAATTATTATTCTAGGTATATAATATATAATTTTTCTTATTTATTTTCATTTACTGAGAAAATGGAATCAACTTTCATTCATAAGTACGACCTACCATCTCTATAAACTATGTAATTAATTTCCTATATCTATAATTAATTGATTACTATATGTACTTATATAATGAATCTATGTGATATTTATATTAGCTATAACATTATTTATATTATTTTACCACGATTAAAAATGAGAGGATTAAAGATACCCAACAAAATCATAAAGGAAAAATAAAGAGGTTATTACTCAATATGTGTTTCACACAACGAATTGTTCGTAAATATGTAATAAAAGTTCATAAGAAAATCATATATTATGATAAATATGATAATTTTTATTTAATATTTTTAAAAAACACCTATATATATTATACATTAATTTCTAATTTTTATAAAGGAAATCAAGACGTAAGGTAAGGGATTTTTTCTCACTTTGTCTTCATTGGGACATGTGTTATGTTGTGAGCCTATCAAATTTCACGTGGTGTATATATTGAAAATTTTACATTATATAACATTAATATATTTTTTTCATGATATTTAATGTATACTTTTATTTTATTTTTTACTGGGGCTTATGATTCAAAATTTTACCAAAAGAGTAAGAAATTTTCGTCTCACTCGTTATTTCTATGGGATAGATGCCATATACACCATTTTTTATTTTTATTGGGTATATACTACACATTAATTAATTTTATGATTATTATCATCAATATTATTGGATATAAATATACATATAATTTTCTCTCTTTCATAGGTCTTATGATTCAAAATATACCAAAGTGGTAAAGGGTTTGATGTTACAATCAGATCGTTTATCAAGATTTCTTATGATTATAGATTCAATGATAAAATAACATGATCTATTTTTCAATAAAATACTGAATTTTATTATCATTTGGTTATTTAATAAAAAAATTCCTTTTATTCTCCTCTCTTTATGTATTCAAGCATCCAAAATAATATATTTTAAAATAAAATCATCATCATTTATCTCTTTTGTCATAAAACCTTTTACTTCTATGTCAATGTTTTGAAAAAAAAAATCAAAACATATTTTAATGTCCCACTATGATTGTTTAAATTAATTTTTACCCTTGAAATAATTTAAAAAAATTAAAATGACTCATCGTGTCTCATTCCAGACTACATCCGTTTGGATTTTACTAAAAATGTGAAAGGAATATTTTTTGTTGTATAAAACATCAATAGAATACACAATCATCAAAACCAAAAAAAAATTAAATATTAATTTATAAATTTTAAATATTATTTTCAATGAAATATAATACCATATTATTATAACAATATATATTTCTAAAAAGTTGATTTTCCTGGAAACATTATTTTTCTTAAGGATTATTCCAAGTTGTTTTATTTGAAATATTATTTTCCATATAAGATTAAATAATTTGGAGTTACTTAAAATTTATCTAGGGATATTATAAAATGATTTAATATTTATTATTTTACTAGGTAATTTTTTATGATTAAAAAGGGCTTTTAAGCCTATATCTTTTCCACAGGTTACACTGTAGTGAAATTTTTATAAACCCTGTTTCCTTTTCATGGGTTATGATATAATAAATGTTCTATGATATTGTGGAAGAAATATATGTGGATTATATAATGGGTGGGACCTGTATCTTTTTCAAATTCATTGGGTAATTATAGATAACTCATGAGAAAGTATGTCATGTGTGAACATAATTACATGTTCACAACATTATGTGTGGACATGATTTTATGTTCATAACATTAGGTATGAACCTAACTATATATTCATATGGATATTACGGGACCTGCATTCATGTACATAAGGTTAAGCTTGTAAAAGGTTTTCCCTTCCATAATATTATGCATTGGCATGGTTTTTAGGTTCATTAGATTAAGTGTGTGCCTGGTTTTGATGTCCCTTTGAGTGAACATGTGACTAGTAACATGTTCATAAAAATATAAGAGGGCCTGATTTCAGGTCTATATCAAAATGATAGAACATATCTCTATTTATAATTTTTCAAAATGATATACCCTTATGAATATGCCAATATTATATGTATTATTCCAATGTTATGACCTTATTCTATTGTTATCTGATTCCATTGTGATCCATGCCTTATTAACTACCAATATTTATATAATGACTAAGTTTTATTATCTATGATAAATAGGTTATGTTATTCAATTTTTTTTCTCATATTTTCAATCCCTTATGCTCATGGTATGTTGATACCTCACTTTCCCTCCCTTACTGAGCATATGAGATCATCCATCTGTTTCATTTTCCCATGTTATAAATAAAGGAACTATTTAAAACATTTCTGATATGTGTTTTAGTTATTGAGAACATAATGGGATATGATATAGATTACATATGAACTGGTACTTTATGTGTCAATTTTTCTAATGGAACTATGCCTATGTGATTCATTAATGGATCATTATGTTATGTAATTAATATTCATCAATTAATATGTAATATTTATTTAGGATATTTTTGGGTAATTAAAAGTTTTTCCTAACTAGAATATTCACGAATATTGAACATCATTTCATTTATATATATATATATACTGAATCTATATTCAAACTTACTTTTTTTACATATAAAAAGTTAAAGATTCAAATGAATTAATTCTTATTTCATTAAATGTCATCATGATATTCTAGGTGACCTATATATAACTCACTCTATAGATGTTTAACCTTGACATATCATAGTTTTTTGAGTCTGTCACTTCATGATTATAATATATTTGGTGACCCTTATAATGGTAATGAACCTCAGTGGTACACTTAATTTTGTTGAGCTAACAATTATTTCACATAAAAAAATGAATCATGTGTCTTACACTGGTTCAATCCTTTTCATATATCCCATGTTTCCCCCATTTGGGTTTACTATCCATGATTATAACTCTCCTTAGTGCTACATGACCCTTAAGTACGTGACCATAACTACTACTCATATCCTACATGAATTTTACACAAGATTTTCCACCCTAACAGTTACCAGAATTATACAAATTTGTGATTCTACACACCACACGAATCATCACTCATGTAAGGATTAAATTACATGAGAGAAGTATTATTTCAAGAAATAAAATTATACTAAAATGAGAATAATCTATGAAATTTCACTTTTAAGTGTTAGAATAAAAATTAATTACAATAGGTAATATCAATGGTAAAAATATTGAATTTTGAAATATAATATAAAAAAGATAGAACAATTATTTTTATAGATAAAAAAATTAATTTAGATAACATTTAACATTCAAAAACCAAAATCCATATTTTCCTTCAAACATAAAAATAATTACATTTTTACTCTAAATGATCAAGATGAAACAAATATTATCAATTAAAGAATATATTATCATGAAATGTTGATATTTTAATGAAAATAATATAGAAAAAATGTGTTAAAATTAATACACATCATATTTACCCATAGTTAACACATTCCTTGTCCTAATAAAATCAATTAAACATTCAAATTTAACGAAAATATATTTTTAAAATGAGATATTTTAGTCGCTAATAAAGAGGTGATTTTTTAAAAATTTCCCACATTGAATCATTCAATTAACATGTATGATTTCTTTTCCAAAAATTAAATTGGTTTATTTCAAAACATGATTTAAAGTTTTAAAAATAAATCTATATTTGGAAAATTTAAATAGAATAAAAAAAATATGTTCATTAAAGTATTATTATTATTTCTAATATTCTCATTTGTGAATAGAGTAACATATTTTAGAGGATAAAATAATTATATATAATTAAATGAATGGGTGATTTCAGTAAACCGAGAAAAACATAATTGACCCATCCAAAAAATTTATCAAAGAGAATAAAAATCCCACCTTGGATTAAGAGTTCATTTTATAACATTTGAATGCATGGATTATTAGATAAAATCCAAACATGATGTTCAAATTCTATTAAAAATATAAAATTTAATCCAAAATATTAACAAAGAACAAATTATTTTTAAAGGATTAATAGATATTATGTTATCTAGTTGAGTGTATGGATAAATATAAACATTTAACCCAATCAATTTGGAAGGATAGTATATAAATTTTAGAAATATTTTCAACCACTGATAACGAAAATTGAAACCCAAAATATTGTAAAATATGAAAACATTTGTGGGTATTTTAGTTATGAAATAAAATAAAATAATCATTTCACAATTTAATTCCATACCAAAAAATAAATCTCAATATTTACAACAATGAGGAACTTCATCCCGGAAGATAAAATTTAAAAAAAAATTTATTCAAAAATGATTATCATTTTTTAGTTTTAAAACATATACATTTTAAAAAATATTTCAATGTATATTATAGAATGTAAATCAGTTTTATATAACTATGAATATAAATATATTCATGAGATCATAGAGAAATATCATTTAATTAATGTTTATAGAATCATAATCATTTTCACTAAATATTAAATTTCATAAAAAATCATAGAAGTTTTTTAATGTGAAAATACAAGGGATCAATTCAATTTTCAAATTAATTCTCAATGATATAGACCTAACGAGATTAACATAAAAAATAAAAGGAATGGGTTTTAAATGAAAATTAAACCTATTAAATTCCCTAATACCACTAAAAGGGAAGTGTTTAGTAAGGTCTGTTAATTAATATATCAATGAAAAATGAAAATTAATATTCTACTAAATGTTGTTGTTGATTCATTAAGTTTATCCAAGTAATCTATCTCTTTTCTATCCCTTAGATATCTTATTTTATTCTCACATATATGTATATAAATAAAGAGATATATTATTTAATAATATTAAATCATTGAAAATCGCAATAAGAATCCAAGAAAAAGGGAGTGGATATGGAAATGAAGCTTCAAAAAATAGTTGTTCAATTTGATTTGAGGTACGAGTGAATAGGGAAAGGGGATGGGATGAACAATGATATTGTAGAGTATTTTTATTTAAAAAGGAAAAAATTTGTAGAAATTTATAAAACTATGATTTTACACCAATTCTTCTCTAATTTTAAAGACATTAATATAGCTACATTCTATGATTGTTAACCATGATAAGTAAATATATGTCACTTACTAATAGTTATTACGTCAATTTTTTGTGTTGAAACATCATAAATTTCTAGAAATATCATTATACAAATATAATATATTATTTAATTCTATGTAAAAGTTCTCTCTATAGGTCTAATCCTTATATTAGATACTATTTCTATTCCCAAAATCCCAAAAATTAATCAAAAATATTAGAAAAAAATGTAAAAAATCAGCATGTTGGGAGGAAACAATATCATGATGTTACCAAAACAGTTGAGGAATCCAAACATTTAGAAATATCTATAAGGACTAATTAATCCATTGTTAATATATCCCATTGGGTGAATCATAATAAATTCTTCACTATTTGAATACGGAGTTGTGTCTTCAAGATCTCTTAAGAATTCTTAAAGATTGTTCACTGAAAATTCATCATATTAATTAACCCAAATTTCAAAAACAGGACTACTATATTTTTGGGAAATCATTCCAATATACAATATTTAACATTATTAATTTTTTTAGAAAACATACCTTTATCCTCCAAAGAAACATTATTTCCTTGGGTTTTCCTGAATCATGAAAGACTAATTTTCAGATAAAAACCCCATAACAAAAACTCATTGAGGTTAATATATATTTGGAAAAGATTTGAATAGGAAATTTTTTAAGGGGAATGAATTTCTCCCAAAAATTGGTTTCTGAGATCTCATAAATATCCAAAGTGGCATTATCAATATGGTATATTTTCTCATGTTGGGTATCATCAGGATCATTGGCATTAAGTTGCATAAATCATTTTATTAGGCTCATTATTCTGTAATGTTCCTTAGTGGATTCATATTTAATATTGTTCACGATAAAATGTTCATCCACTAAACCTAAAATTATTTACCCACAATTACCATCATTATTTTCCATTATCTTCTTTCTATGTCATATTTATCTAGAAAAATGAACTTGAAACAAATATATAGTATGCATTTCATATGATATTGAACTATTCCTAGACATAATGATCAAGAAGAACTATTTTTTCATTTGAAAAATCAATAACTACACCACAAGTAACAATGAATGGACTACTGAAAATCTTAGGAACATTAATTTCATATTCAATTTCAAGTACTATAAAATCAATAGGTAATTTTAGATTCCCCGCTTTAACTAATCAATTATCCACCATTCCCATGCATTGAGTGATTGGAATATCAGCCATATATAGAGATACAAAAGAATATTATAGCCTCCATAGATCAAATTTCTTAAACAGGTAATAAAGAATATAGTTGAACGTTGCTCCTATGATTCAAGAAAACATTCATACTAAGATTCTCAAATTCTATTGGAGGTAAACAAATTCCTCGGGTCTTGTATTTTTGGAGGTAACTTATTTTTGAGGATAACGCTATATTACCCACATAGGTTTGGGGCCAAAGATCCTTTAGAATTATGTTTATTATATAAAAATGTCTTAGGAAATTTCACATATGAATGAAACTTTTATGTCCTCACAAAAACTAATGTTCAAATTAAATTTATTCTACAACATAATGAAATTGAGGTAATATGGTTGATAGTTTTTCTATTATATCCATTGTAAAAAGATTGTACGGGGGAATAATTGTGTTATATAGCTTGTCTTCTTTTTTATTCCTCACTCTCATAATTCATATTATCTTTATTATTGACATCTCATTTCATATATATATATATTATGTATATTATGTATCATTTATAATGGTTGAATCATTATTCATCTTATTTTGGACCACAGTCTCCACTTTTCGGGATTTGATAATTTATAAATATTCATCCTCAGAATTACTGAAAACCTCCGTCCAATATTCACAAGGTTTCACTCTGACATTATCTTTATATTTTAGATTATATTTTGTAGTAACAACTATTGATTTTTTTCTTATATATTACATCTATTTCATTGGGTAGGTACCCCTTATCTCTCTGAATAAAATTTCATTCCATTTTTTGAATTTCAAACTAACAAAATGTAAATTGAAGAATTTTTGGAATCCATTTTTTTATCTGTATCCTAAAAAAATTCCAATTATTTTCAAATTTATAATGGCCAATAGTATTTCACAGATGATTTGTTAAACCATTAGTAGAAACTTATTTCAAAAACCACGGTCTCTTCATGATATGTTTGGGAGGTTCCTATAGCTGGGGTAATAGTTAATTTAAAAATTTTCATTAATAAGAAAATTTATATATCTATAATCTAAAAACTAATCACTCTCATACTATGGAAACTGTATATCAAATTTAGGAAAACTATCCCATGTATTATAGATAATTCCAAACTAATTACATTAATAATGAAGAGAGTTATCCCTCATGTCACTAAAAAACCTAGAGACCTTATAATGTATCCCAACATCATGGATAATACATTTTTTATAATTTTTTTGGGTGTTTTCAGAAATTTCAGTGACAATATATTTTATTTCCTAAACTATGAAATTATAGAACTAAAAAATGTATGATTGATCAACTGTATCTTAGTGGTAAGGGATGAGATAAATATAAAATTTTTCCATAAAGTGGTGGGGATAATGTTCAGAATTGGGGAATTATTGAAGAAGATCTATAAACCTATCCCATGTCTCATGAAATGGTTAGCACTCATACAAGTAAAAATTTGTAATTTTTTAACCCATATATGTGGTCATGTTCGTAGTGTAAAATTGTTTAACAAAGGTATCGAAAACCTGGTTCAATGTTTCAAAAATCACCTCATCAACAGTATATAAATATCCTAGCATTAAATTTTAAAAAATGAAACACTATCATCCCAAGTATAATCAATTGAAAAGGAAACAACCAATATAGACTATAAAATACATTATAAAACAATATATAATCCCCATTTCGTAGTCTACTAAAGGGGGTAACATAGAAATATAATATTGTTTCGTTTAATATTTTGAGACATTAGAGATAAGTTGAAACTTGATGAGTTATTCTAAAAAATTGGAATTTGAATCTGCCTAAATCTTGGCATCTTTGTAATTTTGTTTCTTATTTGATGTGTGATGATGTTATCATTATGGTTCACTGCTCTTTCATCAAGAATGTTCTTCATTTTGGTTTTATTTCATTTTTTTCCACAAAAGTTTTCTAATATTGGTATTGGAATATTATTAATTATATGTGGATGATTTATCCAATTTTTTATTGGTATTTTAGATATAATCAAACTAAATTTAGAACTCAACATAATGAAATTGATATATATCAGAATATTTTAACAGATTTTAAATAACAACAAATGTAATATTTTTTCTAATAAAAGTCACATTCCTCAGAATAAATGGTTGTTTTTTATAGAATATTGTTTAATAAAATATAAAATAAAATTTAGAAACAAAATAATACAATATATTAGAGATTGAGGATGAAACACAAATAAGAAATATAGTGAATATATAAAAAAGTAAAACAATAAAACCAAAAACAAAAGAATCTGCAAAAAAGATAAAGAATGATGTGATGATATGAATGGTGGAAGAAAATGATGAATATTGAGGTAGAAAGGGCATTGTTTATGAAAATAAAAAGAAACAATGTAACATCTGAATATTTCAAACTATATTTTCTTTTCAAATAAATTCAATAGATTATATTACATGAAACACTGAGTTCAAGCACACCACAATCTATAAAACTAGTTGTTCAAATAGTGGTTATAAATATTATTAACCACATTATAAAACAAAATTATATTCTATTTATCTTATGTGTTTCTTATATAATTATATAATAATAAAATAAATCAATTTAATGCATAAAAAAATTATGTTAAAGGGAAACATTACCACCTTCTTAATGGTTCCCCTACATTAAAAATAAATTTTTGAAATTTTTAAAAATTATTTTTCAAAATATACCTTATTTTTAAATCAGGGATATAAAAATTACTTTAGAGAGATTTTTTGTTTTTTTTCTAAGATGTTTAATTTTTTGTTGAATAGTGGAAATACAACAATGTAGTTAAAACGTAATTTTCATTTAAAAAATTATTATAATTACAATTGATTATTAAAATAAAAATTTATAAATAATACAAATATTAATAAATTTTAGGTTATTGGAATCATTTTATATTGAAATTAGATATAACAACTTATTGAACTATTGAATGTTTCCTTTAACCCACATTCTAAACACATCTGTAGGATCAGTGTTAAAATTAATTTATCCACTTTTATGAATTGAATTTGGAAAAATGGATTTAAATGGGGTTATTCAGTATGATATTTACATTCCAATTGGATCAAAATAATTATTGTATATTAGGAATATTGACATTAGTAAATTTTTATTTATCATTATTAAGGGTAAATCAATTAATTAAAGGTAACAATAATAATATAATATTATAATAATACCTTAAAAAATGTCATAATTTCATTATATTTGTGTATTTATACCAAAATAAACATTAGTTTTCAATTATAATATTTCTATGCCACTTGGAGAAGAATATTATAATTATAATCTTTTATTTAAAGATATGTCAAACAATGACAAGGTCATGTTTTTTGAAATGTTTTACATTTTTAATATGTGGTTATAAAAATGATAAATTGGGATATAAATATTAATTTTAAATATAATTAATTCATCTAAAGGATAATAATTATTTTTCAGTGTTTAGAGAAAAATAATGGAATTAATTGCTTGCAAAATAATGATACAGTAAATGTTTAATTAATTAAAATATCAAATAAATGGAATTAAAAATATTAAAATAATTATAATTTTACATAATTAATTACATAAATAATTTTATTGACACCTTAGACAAGTTTGTAATTTCAGAGAAGATTTTTTATTTCAAATTTATCATGTTTTTATGATACTTTTAAAAAACAAATAATTAATAGTATCAAAATTGACATAAGTGATACATTAAATTAAATAATATTTTATTAAATAATATAAAATTCATAATAATATAAAACTCTTCCAAAGAATAATTATGACGATAAATATGTCATAAATGATACATTTAGTGTCATTTTGTCATTTTAGTGTAAATATATTGTCCATAAACAGTAAAAACCCACATTACCAATGTAAGAGTTGATGGGTTTAACTAAGCATTAAATCTAAATAATAACGTTAATATTATGACATAAATAAGTATAAAAATAATTGTTTGAGAGGATTTACACCAATAATCTTATTTTATTCTAAATAAATTTCATTGGATATATTTGGAATTGAAAATAAATTTTTATTAATTTAATATTTTAATGGATTACAAGACTGCCCCTCCCCTCTCTTATAAATAAGAACCTCCCCATCACTTCCTCACACAAAATATAGACTTCTATATTGACAAAACCCTACCCATTTATCCTACCATAATTCTTAGTATTTTTTATAGGTACTGTTATCATAAAAATACCATCACTACTGGCCCAAAGAGGAGATCCAATGGAAGACCATCGATGAATATGCAATTTTTATACCAATTCATTCAAGTTCATTTCATATTCTACATATTTTTACTATTATTTTTCCATAAAAATTGTTAACTATAGTATCATATATATTCTAATATTTTATAATTATTATGGGATAACAATATTATTCTTTTTATACATCCTACACAAAACAATTTTATTATGTGTGCATACGCAAGACATACCATCTCCAAACTGTTGTGTAATTTGTCTCTCAAAAACACATAATTTGGATATGTATAATGATGAATATAAAGGGTAAAATAATAAATATAACATGATATTGATAATTTATATTTAATATACATGCTCTTTTTTTACTAGTCCTCCTTTAATACAATAATATCGTCCCTCATGTGTACGTACGCCCTACCATATTCACGACAGGGTGAGATTCATTATCTACGTTAACCATTCTTGGGTGATTATAAGAAATATATATATAATGATTTAATATAATATTTATGAACTTAATATCATTCTTTATATGAAGAAAATATATCCTAGGCATATGAAACATGACTTAATTGAAAAAACAAACATAATGAAATGATGTAGTTAACACCCAAAAAAATGGTAATAATGAACTATTATTAAAAATGATATAATATGATCATATATGATATAATAAAATTGAATTTAGTTATTTTATAATTTAATAACATGATTAAACCATTTTATATGAGGTAAACACACCCTCAACTAAAGGAAAGGACTTGGTAACAGCTAACTTAACAATCTCACTATTATTGTGGATTGTTTATTCCTTAGTATTTACTAGGAAATATTTATCATACATATCCATGTTTTATAAAAAATATTTCAAATTATTATTAATATTATTATAAATTTTTTATATTTATTTTTACCCATGTTTTACTTTTTAAAAAATGTTTTAAAAGGAATATTTTTATCATTTTCTATATGAGGTTGTTAATAAAGTTTTCAAAATAATACCAAATGAATATTCTTTTCTAACTTATAAAACATGTGAGAAAAATACTTTACAATATTAGATGATTATTTTTATTAATGAAATTTATTTCAAATTTCTGTGTCCATTTTAAAAGAATCATATAAAATAGTATTATTTCTACCACATAATTTATAATTATTTTATTATATTTTTTCATCTATGTCAATATACTTTTTTGGATTTCATACTTAACTTAGGATGATTTATTATGAAAAAACTACCATATTTGATTAAAGTGTTTATGATATGATTGAATGTGGATATTGTTTTTTAATACCATTAATGGTTTATGGTTAATGTATTAACCTTTAAAATGCTAGTTTTATTAATAATGTTTATATTGGTTATGTTTCACCCTTTTCATATGAGGAAATTATTTCACTTAGTATGTTATGGGTGTTTCCTGTTATACCACTCAATCCATTAGTAGGTATCATGAGACAAACTAGTTTTGGTTTTTATTCATTTATGAATGGTGCCTTTTTGGATACCTTACTGGTATTATTATGATGTACGGTGTTATAAATTCCATCATTATGAGATAAGATATTGATGTTACATGTGATTATTTTGTTAGTATAATATCCATGTGATTATTTATATGGAATGTTTTGATTTTTTTTTCTATATTATTTTCTAGATTATGTTTCAATGGATTTAACTTTAGGTATACCCCTTGACATAAGGATTATTCTTATTTTTTCAAAAAAATCCTCTATTGTACACTTACCCTTACTGATCATCTATGTTCACCCAATTCATATAGTTTATTCTACAAGTATTCCAAGATATTTATTGTTTATGATATTTCTGGTGAATCTAGGAGATTAATGGTATTCTCAAAGGATTATATTTTTTGTTAATTATTTTTGTAATTTTAATATTAGTTTCATGTATTTAATAAATTTTTCAATATTTCCAAACTGCTTGGTCCTTTTGGAGTGGACACATGTAGTTATTCCAATGAAATAAAGTAAGAAACCTTCTCCAATCAACTGGGGTTGGGGTGTTATAGTTGGAACCAGACGATGTTTAGTAGAAAACATAGAATCTAGATTTAAAATATATATATTAATAAACATAACCCTACGATAGAATTTTAGGAAAAGTATATAAGAATTCATGAGAATTTTTTAATGTAGAGATTATATGTATATTCCTAGAAATACATCCATATCCAAACACTACACGAGGACTTTGTTCTAGAACAGATGTACATAAGAGTAACATCTTCGATAAGGTGCATCAGGCTTGACTCGGCGTAACGTAGTGCATGAAAATGGGCCTTAATTCACATCATTTTTGAAACACCCATGGGGATATCATTAGGATGATTCAAATTATATTTACCATCCATTATAAAGGATTTAGAAGTAAATATATCCATAATATAAAACCATTTTTTGGATTATGATATTTATATGAAAAAATTCTCTATTTATGCATTGTATTCTACGTAACTGAAATTATGAATTTTTATTCATAACCAAATTTTGTTTATTCATTTTTTTAAAAATGGATCCTAGTGGAGGGAATGTGAAAAAAACCAATTCACATGGTTCAAAGAGTAAGAAGGATCATATCTATCGTGGTCTTAATCCAATATTTCAAAGGTATATAGTCATCAGAGAAATATTATCTTATGGGGACATAGTATCATGTGATATTTAGATGGGTAATGAATTCTCCAAGTCCTATGTCCTTAAAAAATGTAGTCAAACAAGCTTATAAAAAGTAAAATTATTTATAAATGGACAATTAAATTTAACTCTATGTATTATGGATTTGGAGAAAAGAATGATAATATAAGGATAGCTATGAAAAATATGGATAATGGGTAGAAGCTAAAGAAGTATTTTCACACACATAACAATTTTATAATCAAACACCCGAGTACATTCTTAAAAGTAATGTGAGTTTAATATAAGTGTAGAGATAAAGGCCACCACACTTTGGTTTATAAGGATAAGGAAAAGCTTCCTAATATAGAATGCTTAACCATCAAGGTGATGGGACACTACAAAAATGATTGTCCCTGTCATCAAGGGAATATACCTCAGAAGAAGTTAAGGGATTAAGGACAAAAATATATTTTTTATATTGTTGAAGAATAATGATTAATGTGATTTTGATTATATTCAAGAATTATATTTTTAGGGAATTTTATCAATGATGAACTTGTTATATGAAATATGGAATATATAAGGATTGTATTGTAGTACTATTTCTTTGAGGATTTTATATTTCATGGTACCATAAAAAATTCCATGTAGAAAGTTATTTTTTTGGAAAACATATGGTTGAGGGAAATATAACCCTTAATATGTTCCTGATACTAAGATAATTTTTTCAGGGAAAAGGGATGCTTGATTTACATAATGAGAATTTATAGTAATGACAGCCTTGGAAGTGATTAATGGTTTTGTTAAAAAATGGTTCATTCCATCATTGATGGATTTTACAACATTATGGGATTTAAGAAGCATATCCAATACCCTATATTATATTTATTGAATAAGGATGCATGCATGTTTTTTTATAATGTTTTAATATAATTATGGTTATTACCATGTTTCAAAGGAATACATGATGAAAGTATTCACATGATTATGTTGTGATATTTAGGTGCTAATTATTATTTCAAAAATATTAATGATAAGTTAATTTTATGAAAGTTAACCATTTAGGAAATGGTTTATGTAGATCATGGGGAAATAGTTTAGAGGTTAAAATATAACTTCACCCAATGATGCAACATGTGATATGATATGGTGTAGAAATATTATAAAAATGGAACCGACTGAAAATATTTTTTTTTTAGAATCAAATAATATAATTATATTTCCTTAAATTAATATTTAGTGAAATAATTATTCATCTCTTGAAAAATGATATAAAGACAAAAAATTAATAATTGTTGAACTCATGGTATTTTAAAACATCATAGATATAGGGATTTGAGGTCATCAATTTTCCATTGATTATTATCTTTTTTTATTGATGGCCTCAATCACTCCCTATTAATATTTATGTTTTTCTTCCATGTATGCATCCCTACTTACAACACAATATCTCCTATTTGAAATCCTAGTTTTGTGGTGACCTTCACTATTCACTTTCCTACTTATTAAGAATATGTGATATTAACCCTATTTATGATGTGGGCTGTTTAACAATGTTATTTTCAAATATTACACTCTTCAATATTGAGATCACGCATAAATGGAAAAGATAAAATTTAATTAATGTTGGGATAAAGTAACACCCTATGACTTCACATCACATTGTCTATTCAAATAAATTCAATATCACATGGGGCATGAAACAATGAGTTCGACCGCACCATGATCTATTAAACCATCTGTTTAAATAGATTTTATGAATAACATTAACCAAAATACAAAACCTATGTATATTCTAATTATCTTATGTGTTTCCTAGACAAATATATAATAACAAATCTGATTTTACGCCTAAAACTATATTTTTTATGGGAAATTTTACCACCTATTAATGGGATACCTATTTTAAAACAAAATTTTATAAATTTTATAAATTATATTATTCGAAATTGATTTAATTTTTGAATTGGAATATTTAAATTATCTTAGTGTGAATTTTTGGTATTTGTCTAAGAAGTTTCATTTTTTATGAATAGTGAAAAATAATGTTTTCCAGTTACCTAACATTTTATTGAAATAATTGTTATAATTTTATTTTTTTTAAAGTCAAAACAGATCAATAATACATATATTAATCCAATTTTTTTTATTTTCCTCATTTCTATATTGAAATAAGATTTAAAAACTTATTAAACTGTTGAACATTTCATTTTACCCATGTACTCACCACATCCAACTGATTAGTGTTAACCAAAATTTAGCCATGTCCGCGAATTAAATTTGAAAAAAATATGTATAAGAATTTGTAATAAATATTATATTTAGATTTTAATAGGTTCAATATATTTATTAGATATTATGAATTGTATCATTACAAATTTTCATTTTCAATGGTTAATGGAAAATCATGTAATTAGAGATAAAGATTATAATATAATATTATAAATTTACCCAAACAGTTATCCTAATTTCATTGGATAAGTGGGATTCATCCAAAATATACTTCATTAATAAATTATAACCCCTTTAATACAATGGGGTAACAATATGAAAATTCTAACGTTTTATTTAATGATAAGTTAAAAATATCATACACTGGTTTTTTAATAGTTATTAGGTTTTTAATACATGATAATTAAAAAGATAAATTAGACTAAAAATATTAATTTTAAATATATTAAATTTATATTCATCATAAAAATTGAATTTTAATTTTTAAATAATTAATTATTTAATTAATGGATTGCATAACAATGATGCAGTAATTTTTAAATTAACGGAAATATAAAATAAATGAAATTAAAAATATTAAAATATGTATAATTAGACATAATTAATGACATGCATTAATTTTATATATGAATTATTCACTTAAATAATATATTATATGTTTTGGTTAAAAGTTATCATATTTCTATGACATTTTAAAAAAAATTATTAAACAGTATCAAAATTAACATAAACGATACATTAAAATAATTAATAATTTATTAAAAGTAATAAAATTCATAAAATATATAATTCGTACATTTAAATATAATAGGGTTCAATATGTCACAAATTATCCATTTGCATTTTGTTTTTTATTTTATAGTAACTATAATAACCCTAATGTGTTAAAAATATAAGTTGTCGTGGTATGAGTTAAATGGTATAACTAAGAGATAAATCCAAAATATATGGAAAATATAGTTATCTAAACAAGCCTAAAAATAATTTTTTTGATCATTTAGAACTATACTCGTCTTATCATCGAAATAGCATACTTTGTATCTATATAAATATTTGGAGTTAGCCATACAACATTACATAATATTGTGTTTTAGTAATAAATTTACTTTCTCTAACACTGAGGATATTTTCAGGTTTATTGAATAAGAGAATTATAACATGATATATAAATAAAAAACCATATTCATATAAAATGGATACTACAAAAATATTATCCATTTTTTCAAAATATTAAATCTTTTAAAATAAAAAATGAATTATCTAACAAATATTCATTAACATTTAACATGAATTCCTCTTTCCTTAAACACATACTTTTAAACAATGAAAAATATTTTAAATCATGGGTTGAAAACAAAATATTCAATTAGGGACATAAAGAATGAAAAAACATTAGTCTATTGAAAACATGAAAACCCATTAAAAACACTTTTCTTGAAAACTCATAAGAATTCCTCGAGACATCATGTAGTTGCCTTGGTACATGTATCACTCTTAAATTCAACCTCACACATGGAATAAACATTTAGTAAACATTCAAATCTAGAGTTCCAAATGCATTTGGGGGATATAATGGGGCTCACTGATCATATCATGAGCTATAATTAGATCAACCAACATATCTTCTGTAATAATGGGGATCATCCCATCATATCTTGAGATATAATATGCTAAACCAAATATACATTGATATTTAATGTGATGATATCATTTTAAACAATTTCCATGGAATATATCTCAAATATAACCCTTGATAACTAATTTAAACCAATAAGCAAAACACATTCAGATATTAAGACCTTTTTATAAAAGAAACCTACTTAAAGTATAAAAAATTGCACATAATAGTGAATTAATTTTACTAAAAATTAAATACGATGAATTATAAAGGAAAAATTATAGTCTTAATATGTCATGAAATCTGATAAATCACTAGTGATTTATAAAAGAACAATCTTTTAAATTTCACAAAATATACATTTAAATGGATTTTAAAAGAAATGTCCCATAAGTAAGACACAAAAACGAACTATTTTCAAAACACAAAGCTAAAATAAAAAATTAATAGCCATATATGCACATTCATAAAAACCAGTTTCAATATATGGACATAAAATAAAATTATTTATATGAATAAATCTTATCAAAAATTAAAACGATGTTTTCGTTAAAGAGTCTCTTATTGTGGGTTTTAATTCCCTTTAATATGTTCTTACCTCATGTTGGTTCATAGTGTGTTATTAATATATTAATGAACCATATTAAAATTTATAATACATTATATGAAATTTTTATAACATCTTATCACCCATTTGTTTATAATATCTTTGTAATTTTTATTGATTCAAGTGCGTTCTTTACATGGTTTCCATGGTTGGTTTATTATATATTTTATTTTCGAATGGAAGATAAACTCTAGAAGTGTAATGAAATTATTTTTACATGTTTATAGAACATTAAATTATACCATATATCTTTTTTTTTTGAATATTATGATTATTTATTAGATAAAACATTAATTATATTCCTTTAGATCATTTTGGTTGTTCTTTGATCATCACGACCTAGTTTCTTTATATAATTAAATATTAAGAAAATATGATAATTAAATGAAATAAAATATGTTATATAATAATCATTAAAAACTGTTTCAACAATTAATTTTTTTTTCTTACCATCCATGAAGGATGTAATGGAAATTGAACACTCATCGTCGATGATGTCTATAAATCGACATATCAGAAGTGATGTTTTTATTTTAGAATAAAAGGATGAGTAGAAGTAGTATAATGATGAAAATTTGCACAAAAAAATACAAAATTATTGTATATATAATGTACTATAATTTTCATGACTCTTTGATAAGTTTTTTTGAATAATGAATAAGAAAAAAGGATTTGAAAAAAATAAATGAAAATAAAAGATGATTTTTACCTCATGAATTTTCTTCCTCGAGAACCTTAACAAGGCCATTAGTTTGGGACTTTTGGTGAGACCAGATGGTCTTGATCGTGGGTAATAGACTTGAGAAGAGTATAATTTTGGGTGGGGTGGTATTTATAGTGGATTAGAGGAGGGTTTCTCCATTATTTTATTATTTTTCACAAAATAATAAAAAATGTTGGTTATTCTGGCTAAATATTGTAATTTGTGCATATGAGTTCGAAATAAGTATTCTTATCTCTATATAAAATCATCCATGACTCAATAATTCATGTATTTATATAATTTCATAAATTATCATATTTCTCTATTAAAAAAAATTCACATATTTTAAAAAATATCAAAAAATCACCCTAACCATTTTTCAATGTGTAGAATTTAAAAACCAACCCAAATTATTAAAAATAATTTTATAAATAAGGGAAATGTATTTTTGAATAAATATAAAACATTATTTTAAAAAAATTTAAAACTATAATTGATTTTATAAAAATTTGAAAAATTAATTAAGGTCTCAAAAACTTATTATATCATCATAAGAAAATAAATTATTAATTCATGAATATATTTTATGAAATTATATTTTATTTTAATTCATTATATAAATAATAAAATGGTAATTAAATATTTATTACTTACATAAATTCCAACATTTAATTTATTATTTTCCAAAAAATTATTTACCTATTCAATAATATAAATATATCATATTTTCACTTATTGGATGAATAAATTTTATTTATAATTCATATGGCATGTCTAATATTTTATTAACTAGATTACTATTCCAAATGGTCATGTTTCTATTCTTATTGTTATGTTACAACCCAATCTATAAAAATTCGTTAATTTCAATGTATACCGTTTTTTCATTATACATTTATAATGAATTTCACAATATAATTCCAGAATGAAAAGAAGTTATTTTTAAATGACCTATATTATTACATTAAAATTGAAAATCAATTTATATTAATTAAATATTTTAAAGTATTCCAAGAGTTCCCCTACCCTATATTATAAAATATATACCTCCTCCCTCACTTCCTCACACCACATTGAGCATTTTAGCTCGCCCAAACCCTACCAATTTCATCTCCAAATGTTATTTTTGATGTTTTTGAGGTTCTGGTATTCTAAAAACACGAACCCAAGTTCCTTAAGAGAAGATCCAATGAAATTCCACCGAAGATGAGGTAATTATTTTACCAATTAATTTAACCTCATTTTTTATTATACTTCATCCACCTATATTATTTTTATAGTAATGTAATAAATACAGAACCTTATATATTTTGAGATGTTTTTATAATTATGGTAAATCCATATTCCTCCTTTTAACCATCCATCAAAAAACAATATCATCATGTGTGTATACGAATGACTTACCATCTCTATGTTATAGTATAATTTGTTTTTCATCACCACTTTATTTAGATGGGTATAATGATGAATATAATGTATAAAATAATAAATATGACATGATATTTATTATTTATAATAAATATTACATCAAATTCCTTGCCACCTTTCCATTAATGGAATGATATCGTTGCTCATGCGCTTGTACGCCCCACCATCTCCACGACATGATTAGAACATATATACACATTAACCATTTAAGAGTGATTATAAAAGATATACATTATGAGTTAATATAAAATTTAGGAAAATCATATCATTCTGGATAAGAAGAAAAAATATCATATTCAAAACAAATATGATAGACATAACAAGACAAACCTATGATTATGATGCCATTAACACCAGAAACATTGATAATAATAAAACAATATTAAAAAAATTATATAATTGGATCGTATATAATATCATAAAAAAGGATATTGAATTTTTATAACATAATAACATGTTTCATCCATTATATAAGAGGTTAAAACACACTCAACTAAATTAAAATACAAGGTAATAGTTAACTTCACAATCTCATTATTATCCAAGATTGTTTAAACGCAAGTCATTTTTGGGATATATTTATCATCCATGTCCATTTTTCTTAGAATTTTTTTTAAAAATATTCTTAATATTAATCTATAATTGTTTAAAGTTATTTGTTCCCATGTATAACCTTTTGTAAATCATTTTTAAAAGAATTTGTTTTCTCATTTTCCAAACAATGTACATTATGACATTTTTGACAATATAAAAATTGAATGTTCTTTTTTAAAACTTATATTGAAGGATATATGCTAAACGTAAAATCTCAAAATATTATTTTCATTATAAAGAGTTTATTTTAAATATTATACCCTTTTAGAAAGGTTTTAATATAAAAATTGGTATTTATGTCATGAAAGTTTTAATGAATTTATAAAATTTATTTAATCAGGATCGACATCTATTGTTGTATTTTATGATTAATTGAGGTTGAATCATTATGATATAGTCTTCCATATAGTGTAAATGGTTTTAGGATATGTTTGATAATGTTTGTCTTATTTTGATATCATTCATGGTTTATAGTTATTGTATTAACATTTCATTTACTAATTTTACTATTAATGTTTCTGTTGGATATGTTTCAACTTTTTCATATGAGGAATTAAATATACATAGTAAGTGATTGGAGAGGCCCATTATAGCCCCTCGATGCATCGGTAGGTTTAATGAGACAAACTAGTTTCAGTCTTTACCAGTTTTTTATTCTGTGTTGTCTTAATCCTTAATGATATTTTATGTTGTCAAGTATTATGAATCACCACATTATGAGTTTTCTTATTGAAATTATAAGTGATTAATTGATTAGTATAATATCAATGTGACTATTTATATAGAATTATTTGATTTTTTATTTCTATATTATTATCAATGATATTTTTGAATGGATTATGTTTCAATTATACACATTTCCTTATTGATTATTTTTATTTATTCATAATAGATTATTTTGCTCGCATACCCTTGCTGAGAATCTTAGCTCATGCCTTTATTATGTTTTATTTCCCCAGGATGCCAATTTGTGAATTCTAACCGATATGGAGGGATACTATAATAGATTAATGGTGTTTTTAAAGGATTATTTATGTTGTATTTTATTTTATAAATTGTAATGTAATGTTTATGTATGTAATCTATTATCCAAGAATTTTAAAATGATCAGATCATTGGGATTTGACACTTATATTTATTCCATTGTAAAAAAGTAGTACACCAACTTTAGGAAACTAGTTTCGGGGTGTTAAAAATAAGACACAAATAAAAACTAGATGAATTAATGGAAATTAAATTAATTATCATTGATAATTTTTTTTAACGTAATGTTATATAAAAATTATTTTTACATCTATGATAAAATGTGCCTAGGTTACCTTATATTAACTTATATTTTATCCTAACATGACAAACTCATTCCATGATTAAAATTTTAAACTATTTTGAGAGAGTGGTATGGTTATTATATGAAAAATATATTCCTCAACCATTTTTAGTTTAGGTCCATTAGATGTTACTTCAATGATTATGAATACACTGCATGCTAGCCATCGGGACACAGTACAATGTAAAATTGGTTCTCATGAAGAATAATGTTTTCAAGAAACTAAAAAAGAATATCAAATAACTATTATATTAGTTAAAATATACTTAAACAATCATTTATTGGTTAATAATAAGTCATTAATTACTGTTAGAAATATTTTTCCTCGAAAATTAATTTTAATTAAATTAAAGTGATTATAAAAATATAATTTTTGAAGTGATTTAAAATGATTATTAGAGATAACAATAATGAAAATAACGTGATAACGGAATTTGAATATATTTATCCCATTTATATCATAACCCCTAAGATAATATAGATATAAATTTTCAATGTATCAATGATAAAATCCCTGAAATTCATCGTGAAATATAAAAAAAATAAAGGAAGAAATAAATATGGGTGTTTTTTAATTTAGACTTCCCCTATCTTTAAATCCAATGAACTACAACATATCACCATTGAATTATTACCATAACTTATTTACAAACTCAATTTTGATTCCATTGAAAATTAATACCCAATAAAATTAATTTCAATGCCATTATATAATAACTCTATTTGTTATAATTTAGAGAAAATAGCTCCAAACTCATATAAAATGAGTTATATGTAGAACATATCACTATTTAGAATCATTATTGTATTTAAATGGGATAAAAATCTCTATGAATACACTCAATAACATGGGTTACGATTTATCTCTATGATAATTAAATCTAGGTTCAAATACAATAATGGTTCTCATATTTTAATAGTCTCTCGCAACAGTCATCATCTTACCATGCACATAGCTTGGCCATTTTGAGTGTCTTAATTTCATTGATTTTCCATTTGAAAATATATTTCTCCCCATGTATTAACTGGTATTTTATTAAATATTATAATATGGTGAAGAGTTCCCATTACCAATCTCACTATTGGGAGGTGTTGAGTCTAATAGATGACTGCATATGGTTGTTCAATTTCGATAAGAACTAAAGATGATATGGTTAATATTATGTATCTTTTAAAATATATAAATAATTATCAAAATCAAATTATAATTAAGTTCATTATGTGAAGTTAGGGGTTTTGGATATTTAGAGATTTAATCTGTTGGTTTTGAGGGGATACAGAATATGTTATAAGAAATATTTATATTTTATAAGTTTTACTAAAAAAAAGGATATGATTTGGGAATATATTACTAGTTCATTTCAATAGAAGAATAAATTTTTTACATAGGTATGATCTCTGTTATGAGTATTTTAGGAATGCATTTGAGTCATTGGACTCTGCATATAGACCATTTATCTAACGTATGAGTGATTTCATTTTATGTATAACTCATTTGAAGCCACATACGAGTCGTTGGTTATTGCGTGTTGATTTTTTTATGTTGTATATGAGTCATTAATAATTTATATATGATTTATTTAAAACTATATATGAGTCATGGAAAATAATTATGAGTCATAACATAGAGGAAATTTATGAATTCTTCGTATTCATAATTCATGTTTTCATAATTTAATAAATTGATGAATATAAATAAATATAATCATGTAATGTGATATATTTTCATTGAAAAAATATAATAATAATGTATTTTGATTATTATTTTGATTCAAGGACTCCACACTAGAAGGAAATATATATATATATATAAATGGGGAATACTGTTTCATATTAATGGTGGGAATTCAAAATTAAATATTTGATATTTTAAGTTCTAAAAAGCATGAATAATGAATGAAGAAAGGTTGGGATGAAATCTTTTAAATAGTCTGAGGATCATGGAATTTTCTTAATTCATTATGAAAAATACATTCATCAGTATTTAGTGAATAATTAGGGAAAATGAATATATAATATTGTGTTAAGAAATTTGTAGAATGATTACTATGATTATATATTTTATGTATTTAAGGGAGATATAGAGTCAAATAAAAATGGAGAATACATTCTTACCTAATGTTGCATAAGAAATTGATGATTTTGAAGATGAAGGAAAACCTTGTGGATGTGAAATTGTATAAAGAGTAATAATCACTATGAAATCATACTCGGTGTTTAGTGTAGTGTAAAATCAATACATTATTTAAAAAACTATGTATATAATTATTAATCTTTAGGAAGCATACTCATCATTTTGAGATAATTTTGTATCACATGTTCATGGTTATCCTCCAATTTCTGTAATCAACATGACTTTTCTAGTGTACTATGTGATATTTCGTTTCTAAAAATCATATAATGAATTAGATACTATTAATTGGGGGTATAAATTCTAAATTCAAAATTTAATTGTCTATCTATGCATTAGAGTTTTTTTAAAAGTTATGTCATATTACACTAACAAAAAATGATGTTTTTTAAATGGAATGTTTAAAGTAATTGTTATTCATTGATTTTCCCCTCGTGATTTACTTAATCATATGGTTGGATTTTTAATTGGAATTAGTGACTAGTTCCCCTCGATTGGGTCAATATAATTTATAGTTAGCAGTGATGGAGTTTCTCTCTAGTTCATGATTTTATCACAGAATTCTTTTCCTAGAATTATGGACAACTAGGATTCAATAAAATTATGTGAATAAAAAGGCGATTCAAATGTTTTATTGGTATAAATATCTCATTTAAAATAAATCCATGTTTCCCTATCTATTATCACTAATCCTATATGTATTGGAGGCCAAAAATGATGGTTTCAATAATTATTATAAATGAATTTTAGTGATAAAAAGTGATCGAAAGAATCAAGATAATGATGGGCATGCACAAAATAACACACTTACTTCATTATTTGAGAATTTTTTTAAATGAAAACGTATAATGATATTTAATGTTTTTTTTGATAAATAATAAAATATTTATGAATGAAATACCCAATTAAAGAGAGAAAATCAATAGACCTGGTGATTGAATTATGAATATATAACGATGAATGATGATGAATTTGTAGAGTAATTTTCCACATGAGATAATGAAGTAATGAGAATATCTAGAATACTTGGTGAGATGTTAAAATATTTAATTATTTTTTATATAATTATGCACATATTTATAGATAGGAGTGTTGAAACATTCACATGCCTAAAAGAGAGGGGTTCTACATATCCTCTCAATGATATATATTGTATTATCATTTTATATGAGATCAAGAAGAAATATTAAATCAAGAAGATGGGTTAGGCTAAAAAACCATTTTAAAGACTCAAAGAAGAATAAAAGGAAGGAAAATATAAGTATGATAATGATATTTATATATATATATATATATATGATTAAGCGAGTGATATTTTTTTGAACATATTTATCCTTTCTCTATATAGGTGATAAGGGGCTCGAGAATATACAATGAGAAACTTACACTTGAATTATCCATGTTTGGAGTTATTATATACATAATAGTAAACTATCCATCATTGTATGAGTAATAATACAATGATTCAGAAGTTGATATACTTAAAATGTCATTAATTTATATGTCTAACAAGTTAATGACAATTAAGTGATGTGTAAAAAGATCTCAAACTAAAAAAAGAGAAGCTTCTGATCTATGTGTGTTGTGGGTGACGATAGTGTAGGTGAAGAGGAAGTTGAGAAATATGGATATGAAGTTGAAGAGAAACTACTTAATTATATGTTTATTGATTAAAATGTTACTAGTGATGAAATTATTGATATTTTAAATGAATAAGGTTAAACTAAGAGTTTTTGTTAAAAAGGGTGTTGAATGAATGTCTAAAAAATTTCAGATCTGTAAAAATATACCAAAAAGCATAAAAAATATGAAAAAATCAAATTGATAGGAATAAAAAATGTATAAGATGAATATAGGTTAAAATAATCTTGATGATTTGGGAATTTTTTCTTAGTTGTGATAATATCTGACATCTCATGATTAAAGTGATTGTGATACAGAAAGTTTAAGAGCATGATCAAATTCAACAAAAATTGGTGTGTGTTGAGAATGAAATTGAGAAAATTATATTTTATTTTTGTAACTCTATTTAAGAAGCTTGTGAAATCTCAAATGAGGAATAGTCAAAGTAATAATAGTTAAATTTCCTTAAAAAAAATAGAACAACATAGAAAATTCTTGTAAAATCTATAAGAATAACGAGTATGTCATGAATCAATTTTTTTCTAAAAAAAATGAAGCTAAAAATGAGGAAATTTTGGATGAGATAATATCAATATAATACTAGAAAAAATATCAAAGTCAAAGAGGCTACAAGGAATCATAATTGTAAGATAAATGTTATGTGTGTTCCTAATAATTTCGGTTCACAATAGTAATCTCAAGATTATTGATACAAAGTAGGTGGAAATGAAAGTGTCATATTTAGCATAGAAACTGATTATAGAGAAATGTTTCAAATATATAAGTACAATTGAATCTAAATATTATCTATGTATATGAAAATAGTTTTTTTCATTCATTTAAATATTATTGAACCTATGAGATTAGTGTGGAACAACATGAGGTGAGTTATCCCATTTAATGGAAATAAATCTGGAGATAACCTAAAAATCCACATTGAGGGTGGAAAATTTAATTCATCCATTGCATGATGATTATGAAATATGTGTTATAACATTTCACATATCTAAATGTTTCCTCAACATGCTAATATACCATCGGAGTAAAAACATCAATACCCTAAATCCAAAAGATAATAAAAGGATTGAAAATGAATGTGATATTCTTCAAGGAATTATATCTTAATATTAAAACAAGATATATCAATGGATATTGGATAGTGTATTTTCATAAGATATTATAGGATATCTAATGTTATTTAAGAATTTGGATGATTTCAAGGATGGTTCAGTAACCTTTGAGAATTTTGGTTCACATAAAAAAATTAGTTAGAGTAACCAGGAATGGTATAAAAATCCAAATTTCATGACTAACTTATATTTTTATGGGTTAAAAACTATTTTTTAATATTTCTTAGCTCAAAAATTAAGGTACTAGAAATTAATTTGGAAAATATATCTTTTTACAAAAAATAATTTAATATTTAAGGATTATGATAACATGATAGTTTCAAAAAGGAATATTATTTATGTGGGACATTCCTAGAATCATTTTATCATTTTTGTGAAAGATGAAAATAAATTATGTCATATAAGGCATGACCAAATATTCAAAAGAAAATTAAAATAATTTTCCAAAGGGAATGTTTTTACTGTTAATCAGAGGAAGAGATGAAAGAATAATATATTCCTCACACTCTATAGTGGGAAGATTGAAAATTAATCATATAATTTTTTTGATATTTTAATATCTCATACATTGGAGAATATTCATTGCTACATATATGGGAACATGATAAAGTAATGAAAAAATAAATAAAATTATTTTACTTCTTTTATTTATCAATTCAATAATATTAGTCATGTTTGATTTATGAAAAATAATTTGTTTTAGGATATATACTAAAAGGGAGTTCTATTAAAACATTAAAAATTTCAATATGGATAATAGTGTTGAGTACGTTAATGTAATATTTTCTGCATAACTTGTGAATCAAGGAATTGTACATGAATTTAGTGCAGTGGATGAACAATAATTGTTTTGTATAAAAAGCGGAATAAAATATTGGCGGAGATGGCTTATATCGTATTAATAGAACAAGATACATCTCAATTCATTTATAGGTAAGCTATTAGAGTGACATATCACATAAAAATCACTATTTTTATATCCAAATATTTACATCTCATCATATGAGATGTATTACATGTTAAAGTAGATTTAAAAAAATAAGGTTATTTTGGAGGATATGTATTATCAATGTAAAAGGTAATTTAATAGATCATTTTCTATAAGATTTTTTGATGGTATCCTTTCCGATAATTCCCTAAATAGATTATGATACCAATTCCACAATAAGGATATACATTATATCATAGATACTACTGATGTTAATATAATTAATCATAAAAATAAATAATGATCTTATGATAGAAAAAGTTTCATAATTGATGCAGTTAAATCCATTTTGCTTTAAAATCATAAAAAATTTACAAAAAATGGTATAAATTTTTAAAAGATAGGGTTAATGGTGATGATTCATCCAAATAATGTGACAAAGTGAAATACCACTCTTCACATCCATGGATGAGAATACAGTTGGAGTTCTAAAACATCATTGAAGTTCATGGAAAACATCATCAAACTTGGATAACCCTAACAACAACCTCACATACCACACTTATTTCATATGTTGAAACAATAAATATTAAATAATATTTTGAGAATCATGAATGGGGTGATTCAAGGAATGGATAATTAGACTAAATAGGGAATAATGAAATATGGGAGTCAGTCGCAAAAGAAACATGATGAATGAAAAATGTGATGTGATTAGAGAGAAATAAAGACATATTTTTAAGGGATATTCTTATTGTCACACCACAACATCCAAATTTAATTATTTTATTTATTTTATTTATTTATTTCCTCATTTTGATTTTTGGAAATTCTGGATTAAATTTTAATAAAATTGACAACAAAATGGGTCATGCACATGGGTTGTTCATAGTTAATAGTAACCATCCAACCATCGTGTGTGAGGGTCTTTCACAAGGATAGTTCCATTTGAAACTTTTGGAGAATTATTACCTCAATCAGGTGTGATACTCTTTCATTAAAATTAATATTAAAATTAATTAAAATACAAAAAGGGAATTAGTAAAATATTAATTATGTGGAGAAATTATAATCATGAAATGTTTTCATAAATCAAAATAATAATAATAATAATATAACAATTAATATTATTATAATCACTATTAGTAATATTATTGTTATTATTTTAATTATATATTTTATTTTAATTTTATAAAAAATTATACAGGAGCATTCCCCTTCCATCTCATGCCTCTCCCCTCTCATTGTAGTTCCACACACTAGCCCCCTACCTCTAAACCTAAGTGCGACATGACCAATATTACAAAGCCATCTCATGAAGTGTGCACACCTTGAAGCCTATCCTCCCTCCTAGAGACCACACATTTGACTGAGCACCACTGGTCGATCACTTTTCTTATATGACACCACCCCCTGAGCTCCCTCCACATCATGGATTTCAACCGGGGTTCTATAATATTTTTGTATGATATTTCAATGTATGGGTTTCTCCCCTCTTCTCATTCCATTTCCATCTTTCTTGATCTCTACCTATCGGCATATCCATTTCACTAAAACCCATAGGGGTAGAATTGATGTGTTTTTGTGTTTCCTACTTTAATAGTTTTTATGGATGGTCCATCTGAATCATTGGGATCAGGTTTTGGAAAGCACCACTTATGTTGAAGCGGTTCACATTGATTTTAGTCTCGACCACTATCAGAGGTAAATATTTTCATCTTCATATAAGTTTAAATCCATTTATTTTTCATATTTTGGGTGCTTTACGTCCCCTGGTATTTATGGCGTAGTCATTCGGACTCTGCATTGTGGTTTTGAGTTTCCAGGTATAAGTCCACTCGCCTACATGTAGATAGGTAAGTGTGTGTGTGTGTGTGTCTATATATATATGTGTGTGTGTATATATATATGTGTGTGTGTGGATCCCCTCATTATATTTATAATAATCAATGGTAGTTAAAATAAACGTATTGGTCTAGGTGGGTCCACATAAATATATTAAAATGAATACATAGGTGAGTGGAGACTAGTATATGCATATTTGTATATATATAAGTATCATCTTGCACTTGTTTATGGTAATGTAGATGTGTGCATATGTGTAACATCCTGGTTACAGAAGCCACCCAGAGGCGCCTCGTACCCTGTTGGTCACATGGCCTCAATTGTATTTCTCTAAACGCTAGAGGCTTCCCACTAGTAGCAAGGGCCTTGGGTGTGAAAGTGGGGAAACTATGACCTCATTGGTAGAGTACATAGTGGAAGTAGACAAATACACACAATAATGGAAGCAATAATAATCCATACAAAATAAATCAGTGGAAGACTATAAGTAAACAACTGGAGCATACATATTTATATAAATGATTCATGATACATATATGTCTAGGAAAGCATCGAAACAAGTCGCAATGATTAATACAGTACTAAACCCAAGTACAAAAAAAAGAGATAAACAACTCCTCAACCTCGCAAGCCTCAGCTTGGTCCCATTATCTCCATCTCCAATACAATCATGTACCTAAAGTAGAAGGGCTCATGCCCATGCCTACACTTGAAAAAACAGTCTATTTGGGCTCAAAAGCATGACCCAAATAGGGTGTGAGAATAAATCCAAGTAGGCAACCACCTGATGATCTGTTCCCAATAGTCAATTAGTATATGGAAGGTAAAAGTACAGTAACAGTAAATAGTAAACAAGAATGTACTCAGAAGTAAACAATCCACAGTTCAAAAAATAAATATTGAGGCAATCAGCTAATCACAAATAGGTAACCCTCTTGGATGTACTCACAACCATCCCATCTGGTCCTACCTAAGAGGTACAGACAACCCTCCTACAAGCACTATCGGTCTAACCCCTCTGGTTCTGTATAAGAATTCAATAAGGACTCTCTGGGGAAGTGCTCATGGTCTATCCTGTTATAGTCAAATGTAAGGCAAGACACACTAAGGAAGCTCAAATAGTCCATTCCCTGTATAGTCTAAAGTAGTCAAGGACTCTATGAGTGAGTTCACATGTCAATTCCCCTTATATCCCCAAGGTCTAGGACTCTCTCAGGAAGCTCACTCGGTCAATTTCCTTTATAGCCCTTGTCATTCAAGTCAAATACAAACTCTCTAAGGAAGCTCACACAGTCTCTCCCCCTTTAGTTTAAAGCAATAAAAGACTCTCTGAGGAAGCTCACTCGGTCTATCTCCTTCTAGTCTATAAACCTCTAGGTTTCTCTGAGGAAGCTCACTCGGTCTATCCCCCTATAATCTATAATGTCCCAAGACTCTCTGAGGAATCTCACTTGGTCTATCCCTTTTTAGTCTACTTCACCAGGTTCTGACGGCCCCATGAAAGTCAACACATTGTAATTCTATTTGGACACAGTAAACCAACAATACTACTTGGATAATTAGTCTATAATATAACAAGCCTGTCAGAATAAAACTCTCTATCCTACAATAATAGGCGTGGAAAATAGGTAGGGCATCCAAACACCCAATAGGACCAAATGGTCATAAACAAAGCATACACAAGCAAAACACATCCAAATCACTGAAACAAACCAGTTCATATCCAAATTACCTCTACACAAGCATGCAATCATGGCAAGAAAACATAATGGGTAAAATAGGAAACACACTATACCATGTTCAAGGGTATTGGTAGAATTTGCACATAAAACTCAATGAATTTGAACGTAAAAGCACAAACCACCTACTTCAGTGTTAGTAGATCAATATACTTGTACCTCAAAGCTTTATTTTCTTGTGAACATATTAGATCTAAGAAAATGTATAAAACATTCAACACAAGATAACATGGAAAAGAAGAGGAATTGGAAAACAAGGTTCAAGCAGAAGCAATAACTCACCGATGCGTCCCAATGCAATCAAAGGTGCTCAAATCAGTGTTCAGATGGTGGCTTGGGGGCTCAGGGAGATGTCGTGGTCATACGAGTTCTCTCGAATGAAGAGAACCTAGAAGAAGGTTGTTCTGTCCGTCAGACGCGACGCTAGTGTGTTTAATGAAAAAAATTAGAATACGCGGCGTATACTTTGGGATTACACGACATGAACTTTCTGATTACATACTCTGCATTAGGTATCCTCCATGTCAATCCCAAATGTTCGTGTGTGCGGCTACTACATTTCTAGTACACGGCTTGCTGCGGAAAAAATGTACATGGTGTGTACTCATGAAGTACATTATGTGTACTTAGAAAATTTCAAGAAATTCCTATTTTCTCCAAAAACGACTAGAAAAGAAAAACATTCCTGAAAATAAGATCCAGGTTCTTAAAAAATTCCCCCCTTAGATAAATTCATCCCCAAATTTCCCTAGCGCGGCGTAGAAGAAGAAACCTTGAATAGCTCTGGCCACTGTGCTCATACATCGGCCTCCCTCCCCCAAATCTCATCTTGTACTCGTCTGTGCTTCCATAGCACTCATACCAGAGGAACAGACAGTCCATGGAGAACCATTGTACTGTGATCCACAATCCAGATAACATGTTCCTCAAATGATGCATCCACTTCGAGATCATCCTCCTCAGGTTGAAATACATGAAATGTTTCTAAAAAGTATCATCAGAGCTGAGAAATGTGGAAGTCATCGTGCATAGACTAGTACCTCTGAGGTTACTACAACCGATAATAAAATGACCCAACTCTCTCCAAAACCTCAAATGGTCCAACGTATCTCGGTGAAAGATTTCCCTATCTCCAAAACCTCCTATGTCCCAACCTCGGTGAGAATTGCAAGAAAACCACATCCCCGACCTCAAACTCCAGAGGTCATCTCCACTGATCGTCATAAGACTTCTAATGAGCCTCTGTGGTATCCATACTCTTCTAAATCAACTCTATATACTCTGTGGTCTCCTGAAAAAGACGAGTTCCTAGCATAGCTACCTCTCCTACCTCCAGCCAACATAAGGGTTATTAGGATGGACTACCATTCAAATCCTCATAAGGTGCCATATGAGTAGTTTCTTGAAAACTAATATTGCAAGAAAAGTCCACAAGAGGTATATGTTTCTCCCAAAATCCTACATAATCTAGATTTCACGTTCAGAGCATGACCTCAAGCACCTGAATCATACACTCTAAATGGCCATATATCTGGTGATGGTAAGCTATACTCGAAAGTACATGTGTACCCAATGCCTTCTGAAGCCCCTGCTAGAACTGAGATGTAAAACGTACAACCCTGTCTGAAAAAACGAAGTGTCGAACTCTATGTAGACATACAATCTCTCATTTGTACAACCTCCCCAGCTCATCAACACCAAAGGTCTCTTTTATCTGAAAGAAGTGACCAACCTTCGTGATTCTATCATTGACAACCCAAACTGCATCATTACCTCGAGGTATCGTTGATAAACCAGTCACGAAATCCATCACGATGTGATTACATTTCCACTCAGGAATGGGTAACTGCTATAGAATCCATGTTGGTCTCTTATGCTCCACCTTCACCTACTGACAAGAAGAACACCTCATGAAGAACCCAGAAAAATACCTCTTCATACCTAGACACCAATACTGATAGTTGCGTCATTCGAACTCAGTCAAGAGGCGTAGAGGTAAAATCTACAAAAGAAATGAAATTATTCCCATGTTTGTCGTGCACCTCCATATGAATCTCAGAGAATAGATCCATAAGATTCCACTCACTGTTGGCCTCTTGAACTACATGTATCTGAGTCCTCCTAATCAACACATCATCCACTACGTTGCCCATTCCAAGCATATAGGCAAGCTCAAAATCAAAGGACTGTAGGTACTCAAACCACCTTCTATGTCTCATATTCATATCAAGCTATGTGAAGAGGTACATGAGAGTCTTTTGGTCAGTGAAAACTAAAAAGATATATCCCAGAGGATAATGTCTCCAACAACACTAGGCAAAAACAACTGCTCCCAACTCCTGATCATCGGCCAAATATAAATTTTTATTATTAGGAAACTTTAATGAGAAGTGGGAAACCATAGTTTACAAACCATTGATACCACTACATAATGAAAGAACTCACAAATTGATTAAATACAAGACTAAGATTATTAGAATCAGATAGTCTATATAATTCCAACTGAAGAGTACTAACCTAGATGTCTGAATCCTTGCTGATAAGCTCTTCAAGGTGGGTAGCCATTCTATCCATTGTCTGTATGAATTCCTCAGATTTGATTTTTCCGTGGTTGAAACCTTAAGACATGATTCAGTATTTTTTGTCTAACCATTCCTCTTTCTCCTCCTTGGTATAAATATGAAACCTTATTTCATATATTTTGTCGATATCCCCTTTTGAAGTGTTGACCCAAACATATTTTCCAAACATTTCTTCCTTGGAATGGATGATGTGTTTCAAACACTCCCCTTCTTCTTCTGTTTCAACTACTCTTGCATTTCCACTTTTCTCTCCACATTCCCTTTTTTGTAAGGCTTTTCTTTCTTTGTTTCCACCATTCATAGCCGACCTTGTTTCCATCATCTTAGGCAAGTGGGAATAGTCTTTCCAACCCTTTGATTTTCCCCCTTGAACAAATTGCACTTTCCAGAGTCTCAATTTCCTTTCTTCCCTTTCTTCCTTATAGGACTATGAAGGCCTTTCCCATAAATTATTGCCAAACTATCCATTGAGAATTGGTTGTACTTTTGACTCATGAATCCTCCTCTTTTGAAGCTAGTGTTGGTTCTTGGACATCCAGACCATCGAAGCAGTTACCCAGCACCACAACTGGGTCTTTTTTGAGAGGGCTCTTCCTGCAGAAATACATAACCATTCCTATCAAAACCACAAAGTCATTATTCTTCCCTACACTAACAACCTTCACCTGGACTGAAGGTTGTGGAGAGAGGGTTTTGGGGTCTATGGGACCCAAGACATTCACCTTATTCATCATACCATGTCCAATCTTTGATACTGCAACTGACTCCTCCTGCACGTTTTTTTGGATATCTCGGTCTTCCCACTAGTGTCAATCCCAAAGGTAGTACAGCTAGAGGTCCCCCTGGTGATTAAGGAATTTACATTTTCTCCTAGAGGCACTCTTGCTGGGATGAGACTGAAGCAACCATGATGCCCCAGTGGCTGTGGATCCATATCACTTGATTCTGGTAATTGGTTGAGGATAACCAGGTCATGTTTCAAACGACTAAACATCTCCTCCACCGATTGATTTTTTCTCGACCCAAAATCATTGCATGGAATAGAAGATGGTAGTGTGGTTTTCCCCTGGTTATCCCCCATTACAGTATCACTTGCATCCCCTCTACAACATAGAACAACAGAATCTACTACCTTCTCCGATTTATTAACAACTATGGCATTGCAAACTGGGACTGTTCCAAACTCCATATTATCAGACTGGGAACAAACATGGAAGCTATGATGACATTTGGAATCATCATGGCCTAAACGATGAAAAACATAACAGTAGGATATCCAAAAATCATAACAATCCATCTGCTTCCAGTGGATCTCTCCCTCGATCTCAATGGTGAAGAAATTTAGAGGGCCTTTCGATATATCAACTTCAACGCAGATTCTCGGTACAACGGGATGGAAAATGACACTGTTGCCGGAGTCAGAACATAAATAACATCCAAGAAAATTACCTATCAACTAGAGGATTTTCGGGTTCTTGAACGGAAAAGGAAGTCCATGAAGAGAAATCTAGACAGATGTGGTTGGAGGGTAGCGCCTCAGGTGAAAATAAAAGGTCCATTGGAAGAGGGAGTACTTAACTCCACCTATAGAACGTGGAGCAAAGGCCCACGCAAAAACAAGGTCTTCTTCATTTTAGTAGTGTACCTGAATGTTTCTATCATCTAACAGACCAACGATTTATCAATATTGAAAATTCCAGGATGAATAAATGAACCAGTCGAATGCATCAACAGTGGGGTAATTCCTTCCGAATCGGGCCACCAAGGAGAGATCCTACAAAGCTGAAGCTGTCGGGAACACTAGGGGGGAAATCAAAACCGAGAGAACTACATTCGAGAGGGACTGTACATTATGGATTATTTTGTTTGGAGGGAACAGAGGGAAGGAGGACGATTCCGTGAAACAGTTGAAAGAAGGAGAATGGGGAGGAAGCGAGCATGAAGAAGAACTCCCCACCTCGGCCAGAGCGGGTTGAGGAGGGGAGGCGACTCTGAATTCATTCCCTAAACCATCATTGAAGAGGAAAATGGTAATCGAACACCGATCCTTATTCCTTTTTTGATTCAGTGGGATTTTAAAAGAAGGATCCTACTCCTGATCACGAATTGGGTGATTCCTCTCATATGGACTCAACCGTTGATACTCGTACGCAATGACTCCATCTCACTGCAAAAGCACAGCTCCCAGCCCGATACATGATGCATCACAAGAAACGGTGTAGCTCTTTCCTGACTCTAGCAAGACTATTATCGGTGCTGAAGTCAGCCATTATTTCATCTCCTAAAAGGCTGACTCACAAGAATATGACCACAGGAACTTCACACCCTTCTTAGTCAGACCCATCAGTGGTGATGCAATGCGTGAAAAGTCATGTATGAAGTGTCTATAGTATCCTTATAGCCCTAGAAAACTCCACACCTTGAAGATGTTCTTCAGCTGATCCCAGGAAACTACTGCTCTCACATTCTATGAGTCTACAGATACTCTTGCCTCTGAGATAATGTGACCGAAGAAGTTAATATAGTCCATCCAAAAGTGGCATTTCGAGAGATTATCATATAACTGATGCTCCATTAGTGTACTGAGAGAGATCTCAATATGAGTTGCATGGTCATATCGACTGTGAGAGTACACCAAGATATCATCATGAAAACAACCACTAAGTAATCCAAGTATTGATGGAAAACTCGGTTCATCAGTGCCATGAAACTGCAGGTGAATTTGTGAGACAGAAAGACATAACCATATACTTGTATAGACCATACCTACTCTGGATGGTTGTGAGAGGTATATCAGATAGTATAACGTGCAACTGATGGTAACCAAAACTCAAGTCAATCTTCGAGAAAACCCAGGCTCCTCGATGCGGATCAAAGAGATCATCAATCCTGGGAAAAGGATATCGGTTCTTGACTGTAAACTGTTTCACCATCTAATAATCCACACAAAGCCTGAGGGGGTCATCTTCCTTCTTCCCCAACAGGACATGCAAACCCCAAGAAGAATTTCTGGGACGGATGAAACCCCTTGCCCACAACTCTTCCAAATTCTTCTTGAGCTCCTTCAACTCTGGTGTAGCCATCTTATATGGAGGAATGGACATCAGTGACTCTCATGTCAAAAGCTCAATAGAAAATTCCACTTCACGCTATGATGGAAAACTTGGAATGACCTCTGAAAATAAATCCCTGAAACGATCCACCACTGGAGGAAAGTCGAACAATGAAGCCCCCTGGTCATCTAGATATAGACTAGAAATCATGGATATAACTCCTCCTAGACCATGATGCTCTGGACCCGCTCTGCTCGCTTGGAAATCCCAGTCATCGTTATGAAGAAAATATACACCCTCTGGTGATATGGAACTCACCATGTGTTGATAATAGTAAATGAATGCCTAGAATGGAACTATCCAGTCCATCCCATGAATGAAATCATAGCCTTCCATCTGTAGGACATAGAGGTCCCATAAAAAGTGACATCCCCCAACCTGTAGGGGGTACTCTCTGCACTATCGTACACAAGCCATTCTAATCCCCAACATAGTGTCTAGCATCAAAATATCAACAGAAGTAAATATGTAGTGCCTAAGGCTCTCCACGACAGTAATAGATATAAAGCTATGTGTAACACCGGTATCAAAAAGAGCTGACAATATGACAGAGGATACTAAGATCCTACCTTGAACGGTGGATGGTTTAGGATCCTGCACCTGTTGGGTCTGCTCCACTGCAATGTTCTAGCTTGTACCGCGACCCTGTGACAATGCCTGACAACTCTGACCTGATCCACCCTAATGTCACTAAAAACATAGCAACTGGATACCAGGACCACGACCTCCACCTCGTCTTAAATGGCTGGAAGAACACCAGTTCCAAGACTGGTGGGAAACGGGTGGTGCTACTCCTGAATGCGGAGTCATAGAATAAAACTTGTCACCATCTACTGGTGAGAAGTACTAAAAAAAGTGTTGTAGATGACCAATATTGACATAAGATCGTCACTCCACTGGGTCTCTCGGGAAACATGGCCTTGTATGCCCGCTTCTCCCAATTTGGTAGCATACCACATGGCTGCCGGAAGATGAATCCCACCAACTATGATCCCCTTGCATAGCCTCCCTATAGAGCTTCGTGCTATAAGATGGCGGAGAACTAAATCTGGATGCCGAACCACCCTGTCTTGCTGCTCCATAATCCTTAAGATTGTACTCTGTAATCAGCGCCTGGATGACTATAGAAGATATCGAATTGAACATGAAGATGTTCACCTACAATCGAATGTCGTCCCTTGGACCATCCTCAAACGTCGGTGCAAGGTATAACTCATCACCTTCTAGGATAGGCATGAAGCACTATAGCTCTGTAATGTGAGGGGAATACAACATATCAAAAAAGAATACCCTGCTCCAGACTCATAAACTCCCAGGCCAGATTGGCCGTCAATGTATCCAGATAGAAGTAATCATAGAAGATCTGCTGAAACTCATCCCATGCTATAACTTTCTGGCATACCGCCTATGAGAAAACATCACACCATCTCTTGGCGGAGTATCAGAGCATGTTGGTAGCAAGCTTCACCCTCCTCTATAGAGGTATCTCCAGATGCTCAAAAATCGTCAGCATGGCCTCAATCTATGACTCTATAGCCAGGGTTCCTCCATCCCCTGATAAAATAAGAGGATGCTGCTGCTGAAAGACCAGCATCAATTCTAACATCGATGGGGCGGGACACGGCGCTCCCTGAAAAGTATATATCATCCTCAGAAAGCTCTCCCTAAACTATGCATCAACACCTATGTCAGGTAAAATAGTTGGTTCCAAGGACGGTACAATGGGAGGATCTGCAGGTAGTCCCTGATCATCCATATCCGGTATCTGATCACCTTTTGGAAACTGGCACACCACCAAAGGACGTTTTGGTGGAACAACTCTACAAGGTCAAACACACAGCTCAGATTAAGACATCACCTAATGAAGACAAGGAGTGTAATAAGGGAAAACTTAAAAGAAAACATTCACATTTTAAAAAACATGACTGCACAATGTGTACATTTCCTACACGATGTGTTCACTGATGTCATTCACATGGGCTTGTACTCCTGCCACAAATGGTCATGTAACACTCCATCCACACAGTGTGTTGTCCCTACAAAATCCGTGTACTTGAATCTATTCCCATCCTTGAGTCTCCTTACACGGATAACTCACATAGTCCCCTTATTCCTAGACTACACGGTGTGTTCACGACAGACATGACATGTACTAGATAATCTTCACCTTTCCCGTGTTGTTAGTGACACAACCTGACACACGGCTGACACTACAAGATACGCTCCTAATGGACACGGTGTGTATGAGAAAAGATACCACTTGCCCATTTTTTTCGGGACACGGCTAGGTACCTGGGTTAGTCTACACAGTGAGTTCAAGGTAGACACAGCGTGTATAGTCTTAAGGTTTATCTATCCGTGTTGTTGATTACATGGTTGGGTACTTAGGTTTTATTACATGGAATGTTCAATCCTAAAACAGTGTGTATATCTCAAGTTTACAACATCTGTTTTGTTATTCACAAGGGTAGACACACATCCACTAAAACACGGCTTGTACATACTGTACACGATTTGTTCCTACAAGATTTTTACAACCTAATGTCCCTGCTCACATAGTCAGTGACATATTTACAGACTACACAATGTGTATTCATTAAGTACATGCCGTGTATTCTGGGTTTTTTTGGATAGTAGCCTCCGAAACTGCTCCGGAGCCCAGAAAAAATAGCAACTTAGCGTTAAGGTTCCAAATTCTGATCCATGAGGGCCCATACTCCCCGCGAATAAAAGTTTAGCATCATACAGATGTTATAAACAAGAAAAGAGAGGCTAATAACCCACCAAATTCTGATTCATGAGGGACCATAAATCCTCAAGAACCAAAATTTGGTGTTCATTCAAACAATTCCTTACACAAATCAACACATATCAACTACAATATTCTATTAAAGAATCTATCACAACTGCTTTCATATTCAACACAACATCTATCACAACCACATGAAATTGCTAATGCACCCTAAATGGAATGGCAAGAATGAATGGCATGTGATTCCTAACAAGTGCATATATGATGGATGAGATGGAATAACCTCATCTCATTGGGTCTACGACAGAAATAAAACAACAATAGCATCAACAGTAATAACACAAAACAAGTGAATCACCCAACGGTGAAATCAAATCATATGTAAAATTGAAAAACTAGAAAATTGCAAAAAACGAGGTAGATTGGATTTTCCATTTAAATGGGTTAGCTACTCCTGGGTATAGCTTATTACCATGTACCTATTCCTCTATATCCCTAGCTAAAGGCTCCGAACAGTAAATCAAGTGAAAAGAAAATTTTCTGATACCACATTGTAACGTCCCAGTTCTGGAAGCCACCCAAAGGCACCATATACCCAGTTGGTCGCACGACCTCAAGCACATTGCCCCTAATTCTAGAGGCTGCCGAATAGAAGTGAGGGCCTTGGGTGTGACAGTGGGGAAACTATTACCTCATTGGCAGAGTACACAGCAGAAGAAAACAAAATACATACAACTGTAGAAAAAGTAATAATCCATACAAAAGAAATAAATGGAATACTATATGTAAATAAATAGAGAATACATATATATATAAATGATGCATGATACATATATTTCTTAGAAATCATCCAAACAAGTCACAGTGCTGAATACAGTACTAATCCCATGAACAAAAGGAAAACAGATAAGCAATTCCTCAGCATCGCAAGCCTCATCATAGTCTCATGCTCTCCAGCTACAACGCAATCAAGTACCTGAAGTAGAAGTGCACTTTAATTTGTCTATACCTACAACAACATGGTCTGTTAGGGCTCAAAATCATGAACCAAACAGGGCGTGAGACAAAATCCTAGTAGGAGACCACCTGAATATCTGTGCCAAATAGTCAGTGAGTATATGGAAGTTAAAAGTATAGTAATAGTAAATAATAAACAAGAAAGTACTCAGCAGTAAACAATCCACAATTCAGACAAGAAATAGTGAGGAAATTAGCTAATCACAGACAGGTAACCCTCTAGGAAGTACTCACAACCATCCCCTCTGATCCTACCTAAGAGGTACAGACCACCCTCCGAGAAGCATTCTCAGTCTACCCATCTAGTTCTGTATAGGAATTCAATAAGGACTCTCTAAGGAAGTTCTCGCGGTCTATCCTCTTATAGTAAAAAGTAATGAAAGACTATCTGAGGAATCTCATTCAGTCCACTCCACGCATAGTCTAAGGTAGTCGAGGACTCTCTGAAGAAGCTCACATGTCAATTCACCTTATAGCCCCAAGTTCTAGGACTCTTAGAAGAAGCTCACTCGGTCAATTCCCCTTATAGCCCGGGTCATCCAAGTTGAATACAGACTCTCGAAGGAAGCTCACACCATCTCTCCCCTTTTAGTCTAAATCAAGTAAGGACTCTTTGAGGAAGCTCCCTCAGTGTACCCCCTTCTAGTCTACAAAGCTCGAAGACTCTATGAGGAAGCTCACTCGGTTTATCCCTCTATAGTCTATAATGTCCAAAGACTCTCTGAGGAAGCTCACTGGGTCTATCTGCATTTAGTCTACTACACCAGGTTCTCATAGCCCCGTGTAAGTCAACACATAGTAATTCTATATAGCCAAAGTAAACCTATAGAACTACTTTGCTAATCAGTCTACATCATCACTATCATGTCAAAATGAAACTCTCAATCCTACAGCAACTCGCATGGAAAAAAGTTAAAGCAGTCAAAGACTCAACTTGACCAAAAAGTCATAAATAGAGAATGTTAGTGTAGAACACATCCAAATCATGGAAATCAACCCGTTCATATCTAAATTACCTCTACACAAGCATACAAGCATGGCATGAAAACAACAGTGTTAAAACGGGAAACACGCAATACCCTGTTCAAGGGTATTGGTAGAATTTTCACATAAAAATCAATGACTTCGAATGGAAAGGCACAAGCCTCCTGCCTCAGGGTTAAGATATTAATATACTTGAACCTAGAAGTGTGATTATACTTGGAACATAATATATATAAAAAACATCCAAAACATTCAACCCATAATAACATGGAAAAGAAGATGAATTGGGAAACAAGGATCTAGCAGAAGGGAGAACTCATCGATGAGATTCCCACGTAATCAACGGTGCTCAAATCAGAGGTTGGATGGAGGATTGGGGGCTCAGAGAGAAGTCACAGCCAAATGGGTTCTCTCGGACAAAGATGACCTAGAAGAAGGTTGTTCTATCCATCAGATGAAACCCTGGTTCGTTTAATGAAAAAAACAAAATACACAGTGTCTACTTTTAGAGTACATGGCATATACTTTCTATTTCTGTACTCCGCATTAGGTGGCCTCCTAGTCACTCCCACATAGCCGTCTTTGTAGCTACTAAATGGAAATCACATGGTCAGCTACGTCAAGAATGTACATAGAGTGTACTCATAAAGTACATGGCGTGTACTTTGAAATCTTCCAGAAATTCCTCTTATCTCAAAAAATGACCAACATGGAAAAATGGAAAAGCGCATGTGAACATGTGTTAATATTTAATAGAGGGAACATGTGTTTTTGAGTAATAATAAAGTTTAAATCAAATTTCTTGGTGTGTATGGAAAAGGCATGTGTTTTGTTGTGAATTTGAGATTAATTGGTAGTTTTCCTTTCTCAAATGGATTTCCTTGATTTAAAAATGATTTCAATAATGTTTCTAAGTGTGTTTTACATTAGTGTTCTAATTTATCTTTTAAAGGATTCTGCAATTAAAAGCCTTGCATGACTGTGTTCTCTAGAAAATTGGACGTATTACATATAAAGTGACGTGGCCCATTTGGAACCTTATTTTTTTTCAAAATTTAAAAACTCCACTTGATTCATTCTCTTTATATTGCGAAATGTGATGAAAATGTAACATTGTCATGGGTGATATGTGCCTCATGTAAAGGCTTGTGTATATTTTGTGACAAAAATGTGGGGTTCCATTATGGAGTGAGATCATTGGTGTTTTTTTGAATGGGGTTTTGGGTAAATAATATGTGTTGTTCATTTTATATTTCATGATAAAATACCACTTCAACTTGGAATAGAGTATATGGGTATTCTCGAGAATCTAAATGGGAGGACTAGGACTAGTAATATAGAGTATTTTTAAGTGGTTCATCCCGGTTTCATCTAGCAGGATCGACACTACAACACTTACTAAATATTTTTGATTATTGGAGACCAACTTCTTTAGGAGTGTCCACAACTAGTGGATCATTGATGATAACAAAGATGGTCATGTTTTCTAGGCCACATTTCACAAAGTTAAAAGGATCCTAGGTCCCCAACTAAAGTGAGCTTCTTAGGGATTTCCCATGGTCCTTGTAATAACATTTTCTTTTCAATTGTTTCATACTTGATGTCTAATTTGTGAAAACCATTTTTTAATTTATATTGGTTTCCTTTAATTTTGAAATGTTTAATCAAGGATGGAACCTATCCAGATTGTGTATTGGAAGAGAAATTGTTTTCTTGAAGAATAAAAACTTGTTAATCTATTTGAAATGAATGAAAACAATTATTTTATTATGTTATATTTTCAAATTAGTTTGATATGGGGTTCTATTTAATTGTAATGGAATATGGTGTTTTTATTCAACTAAATTCCTATTGGAAATTTTAGTGCTCATGCCTACTTTATCTTTTCAATTCCAAGTTCTAGTTATGGATCACTCATGCAATGAGTGGGTTTTCGTGTTTGGTGGTGACCTAGGAGGTCACATGGAGGTATGTTTAGCCACCCAGTTCCATTTATTTTTCCACTTCTTATGATTATCTATTTTGCTCAATTTTTGTTTAGTTATTTTTCCTTTATTTATGGTCGAAAATAGTTCCCAATTATTTTACATTAGTGCCTGATATTATTTACTAACCCATGGGTATATGGAATTCCCATTATGAATGGTTGTGGGATGACTGAGGTGATCATTTTTGGGCTGACCTAGGTTGGTTCGTGACCAAATGCTATTAGATTAGGCCCTTGGAATTTGGGGTGTTAGGAATCTTGGATATTAGGACTGTTGGGAATCAAGAGGTAGGTGTGGGAAGGATGTATTGAACCATTTCCCACTATGAGCCCTGAGTTTCCAAGGGTAGTTTGGGATCTGAACATTTCATTTGTTTGGTCATTGTGGATAAGGGATGAAAAAGGTAGTGAGACTGTGTTACGTGATGAAATTTTTTGAAATAGTAACCCTTTTATATCTCATGTGACTATTGAAGGTACATATTTTCGTTAACTATTACTTGGAAAATGGCCTCCTAAGACATGTTGATGTCTTATCCTGACCACTGGTTCATTTTTTGGATGTTTTGATGTAATTTATGTTTGACCATTATTTTGGATGGTGTGAGTGGATCTGAAAAATTGAAATTATTTTTCTAAAAATGTGTTCTCAAAAGATAATGTGGATTTTGGAGTGGAATATTATTTTCCAAATGGAAATAATTTTCATTTAATGGAATTTGGGGTTTCAAAGGGAAAATAGAAGGTGTTTTGGAATGTTTTTGGGGATTTTTAAAAGATCTTTTTTAGAATTTGAACTGAAATATGGTTGGGGATTTTGGGATATAATATGAATGATCTAACATGGAAATGAAAAACGTTTTTAATTGATTTTTCATGTTTCTATGAATGATTACATATACGGATGTACGCATGTGGAGAGTGGGTAGTTGGTTTCATGTGTGGATGGGTTATTTATCGATTACAAGAACATATATATGTGAGACATCATTGAATTCCAATTGTGGGTATTTAAGATGTTTTATTTCTAAATAAGTGATTCAAAAAATGGCAATTTCAATGTTTTGGAAAGTGATAATTTTATTAGTGTTTTCATTTTTGTGTTTGGAATCATTCTTCTTAGGATTTTGGATTTGACATGCTAAAAATGGGGATGATATGGTGATTCATTATTGGGTATTTTATTTTTATTAATATGAAGAATTTTGATTCAGGATGCATTTTTATGTGGCTTCATGCTAATTTTTGAGTATACCTGACAGAAAAGTCTCATAGGTTTCTAGTGAGTCACTTCTAATTGTTGGTTCTATCCAGACTCTTAGAATAGTGGTGGAATTGAGTTCATTTCAGTTGTTTTCTGTCTTACATGGTGTTCATGATGTATTGATGGTATCCAAATGTATTGGTGAAATCATTGGGTTTTTAGCTTATTGGAAACTCCGAAATATATGAGAGTCTATGCTAGATCTGCTATTTTTAAGGATTAGTGCTGGATTGATGGAAAGAGATGAACCCAACATCGGTGCATGGTTGGAGGTCTTGGAAGGTGTTTAAGAACACTTTATTATGATGGTTTATACCTCTGTAGGTGAAGGTGAGGAAGTAGAAGAAATCATTAGTGTCTAATAAGGCCGATAAGCAGTGATAGCCTGCATGGGGAATTTCAAGGGGTTTATGCCCTTTTCTCTGGTGGTATAATAGCAAATTTAGATAACATACCTCTTATGTGGGGTCTATGTCCAGGGTTCAAGGACAAATTATTTTTGGTGTTTTGGAAGGTTCCCTATCTAGTGGGGAGAGAGATAATAAGGGACCTATTTCATACATTTATTCTTGTAAATTTCATATTATGTTAGTCAGGACACTCTATTATTTTCTTCTGGAGTGGGCGGTTTGGGTAATTTATGTATCCATGTCATCATCTTCCAATGTCTTGCTATCAGTGTGGTTGTTCGGGACACTTGGAGAGGTTCCTCTAGCGTAATATTTATAATATGTCTCATCATTTGGATTAAAACATTGAATATGATGTATTTGATGCTTTAGACATCAAATCTCCAGCCATAGGCCTCAGAGAGAATATTGCACAAAGTCATAATTAACCATGAGGTTTCGAGAACCTTGGCTTGGTTTTGTCTCCTGTGATGGAATCGGGTCAGTTTATGATTCACTATTATATCTTCCTCACCCTTTAAGGTTCTTTTGGTTGTAATAAATATAGAGTTCACATTTCCTCAATGTGGTCTTTTTTCATTGAAGACCCCACTTTGGTTGTAAGAAGTTGTGGTGACCTTGTTTTCATGTAATTCTAGTGATTGTGCATCCTCAAATGTGAGTCTTTGAGTGGTTTTCTCTCTTGTTTCGTTATCTATTTTTTCATTTTTTTTATTTTACATCATTTTCATCTTATTGATACACGTTTTACATGTAAATGAAGAATCAATGATCAATATGCTATATGGTTTGAGCTCTTTTCATGGGATTTCCCATGCGTCGAAGCTTTCAAGTTTATGTTGGACATTCTTGTGTTTTTCTATACAGGTTGGCCTAAGATGGCCAGTTTTTAAATGGTAGGGAGACCGAACATGGATCTTTTTGTTATTTCTTCAAGATTTAATCTGTGTTGGAGTTTTGGTTTCTGTTGGTGGTTTCTGCTTTGGTTTTTATTGGTAGTTTAAGTGCTGGTCAGTGCTAAGAGTCAAAATGCTGTTTCTAGACGGGTTCATATAGTGGGTATAACCATCCTCATTTCCACATGGATCGTATCATTTCAGTTTCTTATGGAGCTGGTCGGGTGTGACTAGTAAAATTAAATGTCACAATGAGTTCATCATTTCGTTGGTCTCATTTGGTTTCAAACATGAGTTTGATTCCTTAATTGGTTGGGTGTCTTTTTTGGGGGAATAAATTTTTTTTGGAAGGTAGAAATTCCCCAACATAACAAAAAAAAATAATTATTTTAATTATTTATATCTGTATTTTTGTTTCAGGTGTTCCTTCTTTGTTTTGTAAAAATTTCAATAAAAAAGTTGTTCTGAACACGGGTTTCACATGATTTAGAGCAATCATGTGGAAACCATGTGTGTGGGCCTGTCGTCGAGATAGTGCCATTTTGCACTATTAGAGCACAATTTCCTCAATATATTGTGATACTCTATCTTTAAAAATTGATATTTTAATTAATTAAAAGATAAAACTAGAATTAGTAAAATAATAATTAAGTGGGGAATTAAAAATAAAGAAATATTTAAATAAATAATAATAATAATATAATTTTCAGTATTATTATTAATATAATTAAGATGATGATGATTATTATTATTATTATTATTAGTTTTATTTTAGGAATAAAAAAATTATGGGGATCTTTCCCCCTCCAGGTCATGCCTCACCCCCTCTCCTTATAAAGTCACGCATCACCCCCTCCCTATAATCCTAGGCGTGACCATATTCCATGAGTGATCCCTCTAATTTAGCATGCACCCCTTCCATTGGGACATCCCTCATTGAGACCTCACATTCATCACCACCCCCCCCCCCCCCCTCAGTTGAACTCTTTCCATGCATGAAGCCATTTCTGGGGATCCCTCTTCGGTATAGACTTAAACTGATCTTCCACCAGATTTTGGTCCAATACATCATGGTATGGGTATCTCTCATCTTTTCCTTCCATTTATATCAGTTTTATGGTCTCCTTGTCACCCTTATCCGGTCTACCAAAAACACTAGGGTTAGGATTGATGATATTTTGTGTTTCATTCATTGATAGGTTCTACGGACAGTCCCTCTAGATTTTTGGGATCGTGTTTTTGCAACTGCCATCGAATGTGAAGCAATTTGCTTCAATTTGGGTCTCCACCACTATCCAAGGTAATGGTTTTCATATAATAAATGGTTTCTCTCAATTAATTTTGCATCATTTGGGATTTTTAAGGTCTATGGTATTTATGGTGTAGTGCGTTGGACTCTGGTTGGTGGTTTTGAGTCACTGAATCTAAGGATACTCGCCAGCATGTGCATAGGTAAGAATATATATATGTGGGATCCCTCGTAACATGTATAACAATCCATGGCAGTGAATGTACATGTATGGGGATAGATGTACCCAGGTATATATATATACATGTGTGTGTGTGTGTGTGTGTGTGTGAAAATGCATATGTAGGTGAGTGGCGACTAGTATTTGCAGATAAGCATATATGTAAGGATCTGCTTCACATGTTCATTGCCAGGCAGATGTTTTCATAGGGACTATGTGTCCTTACATGTATGTGAACGTACATATGATTATTAGGGGACCAAAAAACCTTAGTTATAAAGAACCAAGGGCCAAATGTGCAGTATGGTTGCACCCTAAGGTAGGTCCTCTATGTCAATGCCATTAATTTGAATACAATAATTTTCTGATTTTTTGTTGATATTTTTCATTATTAAATAGTATATACGTGCTATGAAAATAATTAGTGATTATTAGTGTTGGAATTTACATTATATTTAATGATTCACTTTTAGGTTTTGAAATGTGTATTCTTCTTTTAGATATGCTTCCAAGCATGAAACTTTAAATTCTTAATGGTGTTTTTAAAAAAAATTGGGTGTGCAGTTAGTATTCCCCAAGATGATTGGTGTTGTTAATATTAGTTGTTAATGTTGAATTGAGTAAACATGAGTTTTTGAGTGACAAAAATGGAAATCATGTGTTTTGGGATGTTTGGAAATGCCAATGGTTTTTTGTGTGAATTTGAGATTATTTGGTAGTTTTCCATCCTCAAATAATTTTCTTTGGATAAGACACGATTTCAATATATTTTTTATGTATTTTGAACCATCATGGTCTAATTGATGTTTTAATGGATGTTTCAATTAAAAGCATTGGGTGATTGTGTTTTCTAAAAAAACAAAATTACTTCTTGAAAATTAACAAGGCACATTTGGCACTGTGAAAATTGTTTGCAAAAGTGGAAAACCCCACTTGAGGCACTCCCATTAATTTGAGAAATGTGTTGAATTTGTTACCATGTAATTTTTGATATGTGCCTATTGTAGTTGAATGTGCATTATTTTGTGGAAATAAAGGGGGATGTGATTAAGGATGGAGATCAGTGGTGGGTTTTTTAATGATTTTTTGTATAATATAAGTGGTGTGTTCATATATGGTTTCTTGATGAAATATTACCCCTATTTAGAATAGAGCACATGGGTAACCCTGGGTACCTAGGTGTACATTCCATGACTGTTACACTAGATGATTCAGAAATGGTTCATCGTAGACATTTCTATAAGGATCGACACTACAAAACTAACTAAACAATTGTGATTATTGGAGACATCTAGGTTATGGGCGACTCTCTTAATAGTGGCTCAGTCATGAGAATTCAAATTTTTGTGGTTTCTAATCCACTATTTCAAAAAGGTATGAGGATTCTAGGTCTCAAACTAACTCTATCTTCTTAGAAATTTCCCATGGTGCTTGTGATGAAATATTCATTTTAGTTGTTTCATACTTGATATCTGATTTGTGGAAACCATATATTAATCTAAATCATTTTTTCATTTTGAAATGTAAGTGCATTCATAGAACCTATTTTCAAAAATTAGTTGAAGAGAAATTTTTTTATTCAAAATTAAAACTTTTTATTTATTTGAAAAGGATGAATAACATCATTTTATTATGTCTTATTTTTTAACTATAATGTTTTGGGGTACATTTTGAAGGTAAAGTCATATGGAATTTTTATTCCTTAGAATTCCTACTAAGAGTCATGGTAGTTAGGCCTAATTTCTATTTTTTGTTTCATGATATTGTTTTGTATCACTATAGTAGTGAGTGTGTTTCCATGTTTAGTAGTTACCCATGAGGACACTTTGGAGGTATGTTTAGCCACCTAATTATATTTTGTTTTCTAATGTTTGTTTTTAACTTTTTTGTTCATTTTATTTTTATTTATTTTATATTTCTTCATGGTCCAATATCATTCCCAATTGATTTAATTTAGTTCCCAACACTACTTTCCAACCTGTGGGGATCATGAATGCCCTTCAGGCCTTATCGCAGGATGACTAGGGTGATTAGTTTAGGGTTGAATTGGGGTAGTTCGTGACAATTATGTTGAAGGAGTGTATTTTAATTTGTCAATTCATCAATTAATAGGCTTCAAACCATAACAATATTTATTTCAATTACTTCCCAAATAAAATAAATGACATTTTAGATGGATTTAATGTATTCCTTCTGGAATGGTGTGCTAGAAGAGGTGTTTTATATCATGAAACCATATTTTTTCATTCTTAGTTAAGATGAGAATACTTTTTTTTTCTAAAAAAGCATTTATATGGTAAAAAAACCATTATCTTGGTAATAAATGATGTAAACATAATTGATGAAGTTTAAATTAAGTAATGGAAGCATGGAAAACACCATCTACATTAATAAATAGAACACAATATCTCTTTTTTTTTGTTTATATATATGATATCTTTTTTTTGAAAATAAATAATTTTCATGTGAAATTTTTTCGAATGAGATAAAGATGTTTTTTGAAATTCCCACATTTTAGGAGATTAGATACTTTCTTTGAATAAAAATTTCTCATGAAGTTGAACATATACTTATTTCACAATATATGTATTCAAATGAACTTTTTATAATGTTTGTAATAGAGTATTCAAGACTAGTTTCTACAACAATATTATTCAGAATCAATGTATAAAATTTTGAGAATTAATTGAATTTTATCAATGATAATTTTGATCGATGATTTTATGTTTTTATATTTGATAAATTCTATTTCATAAATATTCTACATTATCAACACCTATGCTATATTTTAAGGTTCTCCAAAAATGTCAGATACAATGGATGAAAAAGGGATTTGTCGATAAAATAAATGAATAACTTATTAAGGGATAAAATATGATAATATTGGAGCGTCATAACTATTTGGTTATTCAAATACATAATTCATAAGATGTGTTATGGATAATAAATCCACATCTTGTGGAATTCACATAAATAATGGAATGTTTGTGTGGTGGATTATAATGGTGAATAATTCTATGACTTTAAACACTTTTGAGGTTGAGAGGGTACATCTCATTTCAAAACACAATTGAGGTTGTAAATGGGATCATTATATAACTTCTCATAAGAAAAGGTATATAATGTTTTGTTTCCACTCTTATACATTGTTCAGATATTTTTATCAAATTGGGAGAAAAATGAAGGATCGAATTTCATACATATTAATTCCTTTAAAAATTGAAAATTGGGGAGTGAAACTCTATAAGATATGTCAAAAAGAATGAGTTTATTATATTCATGGGGAGAATATATATATGGGGTTATTTTTATATGGGGTATGATATGAAATAAACATGTGACATGTGTTTATGATGTTTTGGAAACAATTTATGAACTTCTTTAACGGTTTCTATGACTCTGTTTGTTGGAATATACTCATATAGTTTTTCTGGATATATTTATTGATATAAAAGAAGCAGAGGAATATTTGATTCTCTAGTGTATCTTATCTTATTTTAGATGGATTCAAAGAATATATTAAGTGGAATATGGAGCTAACACAAGGTGAAATTGTATCATTTATTTCTATATGTATCAAAAAAAATATTCCAATATTCTTGTTTCATGTATAAGTTTCTCTTATATAAGATTATAATAATATAATCATGATTAATTAGTAAGTGGGTTGAGTTTTAAATTTATTTATTTTTCTTAGATTTCAATAAAATCTAATGGGTGAGATTATTGATATGAATAAATGTTTAGAGATGATAGTTGAATTTTGAGATATTTGAAATATCTATTTCTAATGTGTTGAATTTTTCTAACTATATATTTCATTTTCAAACATAATTTAAAATTACATTCATTATGATAGGTTAACAATTCGTTTATTTTTATAGATTTATTGTATAATCTTGATGGTGTTCTTGGATAAGTTAGAAAAAATATAGAAATTTTTTATGTTTTAAGGAAAATGGTTATGTGTTGGGAATATATGTTTAATCCATTTCTAGTTATAGATAAAATTTTATCAAAGGGATAATGTCTCTGCATATGTTTTTTTTGTACCACTAATGAATCATGTAACTCTCTCATAACTCATTTTTTTGATGCAAACACATGATTTTATTCTATATACTAGTCATTGGATGGTGTTTATTGGTAATTAGATTCTACATATGATTTCTTTGATGTTTCATTTGAGTCGTTAAAAATGAATATGTGAGTATTTTTCTACTACACATGATTAGTTTAAATATATATTTGAGTCATGAATAATAGAAAATTCTAGATTTATATTGATTGATATTTCATGTTTCCAAAATATAATTTTTTGAAGAATACAATTAGATTAAAAAAATGTAATGTGTCATGTTCTTCATTGAAATTAATCTCAACAATCAGGTATTGTGAATCTTGATGACATTTTAGAAAAATGTGACCCAAGGAGAGATATAACATCACTTGAGTGTAGGGATCGATGCACACATGACATGAATATTCAAATAGAGTTAGTCTAATTGTTTTCATGGGAGTACTAAGAAGAGATGTAGAAGTAGATATTTGTAGATGAATAAATGGGATATGGTCATGGTTTATTAAAGGAGAAAAATTTAAATTAAATATTTTGAATTTAATGTCATGATAAATATTAATAATGATTAAATATTTGATGACCTGAGTTATTTTTAAAGAGGACCAAGTTTATGAAATTATCATAATTAATTATGGAAATAATTCTTACCAATATTTAGTGAAAAAAGAGGTAAAAATGAATAAATAATAGTGTGTGGATGATTTGTGTAAAGATCCAATATACTACTAAATTGGGTTAATATAAGAGATAGAGAAGAATATAATATTATAAGGGGTTCTATCCCACTGCTGTGTAATATATCGAATAGGTGAAATAAGAAGAACATACATGTAGAATTGGAAGTGAATAAATAGAAACAAACAAAGGTAAAAATACAATAATTCAGAAGAAAAGGAAGAAATCCTTATTGTTTAAAAAACTCTCAAATCAATATTACCATGAAGAATGGAAATACCCTAATGAGCATCTATGGTGTGTTGTAATTTCATAGTAATCATCTTAATAGAGTAATAAATTGAATTTTTTTGGAATATGTGATCTCTAGTGTTTTTAGATCATCTTAAGGATTATATTATATTATTGAGTAGTTAACAGAGTAAATGTTTCTATATATCATATGTGTGTGAATTTGGGTGTGTATTAATAGTTATTTATATTTACATTAACAAGTAATGGAGGTTTTTCAATGGAAAAACATTAATTATTTTTTGTTCACTAATTCAATCCCTTATTGGTGATTTCACTTATCATGTGGGTCACTTTTCGATTGATATCAAAACATGGTTCCCTTTGATTGAGTAACTATAGTTTTCAGGCCTCTGAAAAGTTTTTCCTCTTTAGATCTATATAGAGTCCTTGAAATATATTCCAATAATTATGGGGGTTTACAATTTATTGAATATAATGGGATTCCCATGTTAATTGGAAGAACTAAAAATTTTGGAAGGATCAAATATTTCCTTATCCCTTATCATTATACATGAATGTTTTATAGGATGAAACAGATTGTTTAACTACTCATGTTATAGGTTATGTAACAGAAAAAATGATAAAAACAATATCGAGAGTGTTGGGTGTTCCCAAAATTCCAAAATATCTTCCTTATTTGAGAAAGAGTGCATAAATGTAAAAAGGAAAATCATATCTACAGGCTAGTGGGGTAAACCTAAAAATATTTATTAAGAAATACTAAATATAAGTGAGATAATTTACAAATTCAGAGATAAAAATGCAATGATATAATAATGAAGGATGTAGAATTTATAGTTGAGTTTTTTTATAATTACCAATGAAATAGAGAGAACTGTAAGAAGAGTTAGTGTGAAGTTAGAAGATTTGATTTTTCTTAAAAAAATTCTCCATGCCTATCAAGAAAAATATGATGCATATGAATTATCACATGATGTTTGAGATCCTGTTATATATCCTCTTGATGGTCCTCACAAAATTATCATATCCAATGTGATGAGGATGTACAATACTATCAATAATAAGGTTAAGGGTAAATAAAATCTATTTTAAATGCTAAAATTTTGATAAAATTAAGATGAAATATATACTTTTTTTAACAAATTATTGTCATATAGAATAATAATTAAATTATAGGTTTAATGAGAAAATGTATATATTTTCAAGAAAGGTATCAAGAGGAACAAGACAATATAAGGGGAAGGTTCCACAAAAATGATTCTATTATAGACCTATTGAATAATTTTCACAAACTGTGTATTATTAAATGAATAAAAATCTTCTGATAAAGAATATCATTGACGTAGAATATTAATAATAATGAAGGATGATAAGTAAAAATTACTAATTAACTGAATGGTATGATTTTTTCTAAAATTTTAAACAGAATCTTAGTATTTATGTGATAATAAGGGATGATAGTGATGTTGAAGATGAGCTTGAGGTTTTCAATGAATAAATTAATGAAACGTTATTCATTGGAAAAGTTAATGACTAACATTTCACAAGTATTGAATTTAGTAAAAATTGATGTGATGAATAAGAAACACAGATGGTGTTTATATAGAAGGGAGAAATTAAAGATTGTGTCTAAAAAATTTCCATTATTTAAAAATAAACAAGGAATTTGAAGAATAATGATAAGCATTACCATATAATGGAATCTAAAAATTATAAAGAAAATTATATCCTGAAAAACAATTTTGATTACCAAATAATGTTTCTTAATGATGAGAAGAACACTGATATTCTAATGTAATAGAAGGTGAATGAAAATATAAAGTCACTTGAGATTATTCAATAGAAATTTTTGCATGATGGTAAGAAACCCTATAAAATGAGATTCATTTTTTAAAAATTAATATATATTTTGGATAAATTAAAAAGAATTTTGAGTCTCATGAATACTTGTTAAAATTACTCTCAAAATAATAGGCCATCAATAAAAATTTTGGTTTAAATTATTTGAATAATTTGAATGTATTAAAGATAATATATTTATAAAAATGTTATTATGAAAATATATAAATTCAAGAAACACAAATTTTAAAGAAAAAGTAGTATAAATTTTGAATTATATTTGGTTGAAAAGAAGTATAATGTGAAGAGAAATATGTCATTAGTTCATAATAATTTTTGTTAGAAAATATACTACATTGTTTATCAAAATAATGAAGAAAGAAAAGTATCTTATTCTAGAAATACAAATACATACAGTGTAAATTATTCCATATATGGATTCCATTGTAATTATATATTCTTATAGAATATGAAAATAATATATTATTTCAATCATCAACCTATCTAATAACCATACATGGTTTTTGAGGTATTACATGAGCGGGGTTTCCCCCCTCAAAGAATAGAATTCCCAAAAACAACCTGAATATTTTAAACTAATGGTAGATCATAGATTTTAATATTTTTAAGTATTTCTTGAATTATATAATAATATTCATCACAATTTTAATTTTTTAATTAATTATAATTTCTAAAATGTGTAAAAAAATAAATACTCAGAATCCGTAGTATAACAATAGGATTGGTAGGGAAAAATATCATATTGTAGTTGTTTCATATTAATATCTTGTAAAGGAATGTCTATAGATAATATATAATTGATGTTATTTATATATTATATTATACTTATAGTTTTTATGGAATTTATAATATTAATACAAAGGATTGTTTTCCAGTAGGAATGATGAGTCACACAAAATAAATGGAGTTATAGTATTATTTATTTTTAAAAATGAACTGATTTCCAAGAAAGCATTATCTTTTGATGGGATGAAACATAATATATTAAATTCTTCTCATCATTATTGTGTAGTTAATTTGTTTTTTAATATAAGTAATTTTAGTAAAAATAAATAATGAAAGTAACATTTTGAACTAAATGATACTTCTTTCAAGTGGGATACGTTCTGAAATTGTGGTACCTTTTTGTGAAAGATTAAATATAGAGATGGAATATAGGGATTGGATGTATATTAAAAGGTTATATGAGAATGGTTTTAAAAAATATTTTTTATGATGTTATTATAATGAAGAGAATAGGGGTCTTGATAGCATACATAATCTAAAAGGGGGAGATTATTCCTTCTATAGACAAAAAAATTGAGATTAATAAATCTCATCTTTTGTGGATTATTCATCAGACATCATTAGGCCCATGGAAAATAAATAAACAAATAGTGAGAAGTATTTTAATTCATCTATTAATTAGTTCAATTACATTAATTTCATTAGGTTTCTGAAATATAAATCATAGGTTCCTAATATGTTGAAGATTGTTTGGAGAAGTGCTGAAATAGAGTGTGATGATTCCTTGAAGAAATTATTAATAGATAATAGTGTTGAGTACACTAATGTATGATTCAAAACATTCCTTGAGAATCATGGTATTATCGAGGGACATAGTTCATTTTTTACACTACACCAAAATGGGGTGTCTAAATAGAACAATAGAAGCTTGGTGGATATTCATCTAACCATGATGATAGAACATGATTTTAGTTGGTTATTTTGGAGAATATCTATTATTGTACTAGTTCATATTGGAAGTATTTTATTTTAAAAAGCATATTATGAAATGTAAAAATATAAAATGTATTATAGGATGAATACATGATAAAAATACTTAAGGGTATTTGGAATCCTCTTAATTATCAATTCAAAAGGTGAATGTGTTGGGAAGTATGATTGAATAAGTGTTAATGACATCATTCTGGGATATTCACTATATAAAATATGATATCAATGCTAAAAATGAGACAAGGAAGATCATTAATAATTATAATGATATTATTCTAGGACATTAAATTATTGATCAAAATTTAGAAACAATAAGTTTTATAAGTGATGAAGATGTATCAATTATGGTTAAAGTATAAGATAAAGATGCACAAAACTATTAAAAATTATAAAAAAAGTTTAGGTTTAATATAATTATTTTGCCAAATCAAGTGACGAGGTGAAACACCACTAATCTCATATAAGTATAAGAAGATAGTTGGTGGTCCAAAAAGTCATTTAAGATCATGTAAAACAAGATCAAACCAAGAGAACCTTGATGGTATCATCACATAACTCGCAATGTTCATAGGATGAATAAAGAGATATTAGAGAATCAATTGTTAATTATGAATGGGTTAATTTTACGAATAAATAACTATACTATATTCAAAATGTTAATTAATGGTATTTGGTTCCCAATCATGTATAAAATAATATTATTAAAACAATATAGGTATTCCAAAGTAAGATGAATGGAAAAGGTTAATAATTATAAATATTTAATAGTGTGGAAGTCTATTCTCATGTTCAAAGTGTCTATTTTTATGAGTCTATTGTAAAACATTTGGTTCTTGTAACCATAATAATATTTATTTTTTATTTCTTCCCAAAGGTTATATCATATTTTTTAAATGTATTTCAGGTATTCCATCCATAATATTGAGCTAGAGGTGGATGTTTGTATTAAGAAACCACATTGTTTATTTAATGGATAATATGAGATTCCTTTTGAATTAATGGATAAGGATTTATATTTGATGAAACAATATCCATGATCTTGTTTTTCTATGCTGTGCACCCACTTGGGGAAGTTGAAATTCAGAAAAGAAAGAGTAGATATCAAACTCTGTATCAAATATTAATACAAGTTATATATTATCATTACTATTTTTTTTGTTGGTATAATTTTTGTTAGAATGAATGAATAATTATTTAAAAAAATGTACAAGGAGATGAATAATTTGGTTGTAATTTCCAAGCATGGTGAGATGAGGTACATTAATGGAATACAAATTTCTCAATTGAATGATAAAATATTTCTTTATACATATATGTATAAAAAAAATCAATAAAAGTTTTCAATATATGATTATAGATATGTTTCTACAACTTCCAAAGTAAGAACCAAGTTGTTAAAATATTTTCAAGGAATGTCGTGTATAAAAAATTCTTTTTAAATTTGATATTAATATTTTTATACTTTATTGATTCAACTCCATACATAGTTTGTGGTTTCCCAATGTATGATATAATTCAAAGTGATCTAAAAATTACACAAATAATGGATAGAAAAAGGATTCAAAGATACATAAAAAATAGAATTGATTACGGACTTAAATATGATAGAAAAAAGGATTTAAAGATATTTTTTTATAAATATAGATTTTTTAGGATGTATTGATGGTTGAAAATACCCTTCTGTTGAAACTTTTTTCCAATGTGGATGGTGTGTGAATTTTCATAAAAAGAAGTGTAATTTTTTGACCTTTACCCCCACTAAGTCAGAGTGTGTTAATGCATCTCAATCAACTACTAAATGGATGTGGATAAAAACCAAGTTGGAATACAACAATATGGACGTTAATCTAACAATAAATTTTTACTATTATAATCATTGTTGTGTAATTTTTCAGAGAATCTTATTAAACATTCATGTTTTTATAAAATTGATATAATGTATCTCTTCATCAAAGATCATGTAGAGGGAAATATAATGGTGTAATTTTCTACCACATTATTGAAAATATTTTATGTTTATCAATTTACTAATTTTAAATAAATATGTTGGAAATTAGAGTCCCACCCCATACTCTAAAGGATAAGGTATAATATTTTTTTTCACCTATCTCATCCCTTTATTTTAATTTTTTTCTAAGGGGGAGATAACATAAATATATTTGTCTTAATTATTAATCAATTTATGTATTCACAAAGTGGGATTAATACTATTGAATATATTTTATAAAGGTATATTATTTTCTTATTTAGGGGATCATATATATAAAAGGGTACTTCTAAAATGAGGTAAATTATGAAATAAGGTTTTATGATGTGTTATTGATGCGTTAATGGATTCTTGTGAATGGTTTTAATAGTTTTTAGTAGTATTTATATAATAATATGTTATTATATGTTCACGGTGCATATTATTTTATATGAAATAATTTGAGGTGTATTTGATTATCTTGTGCATATTATGTTATTTTCCATGGTGTCTAATAATATATCATATGAAATCAGGAGTTGTGAATAAGAACTATGAAAATGTGAATGTAAAAAACTAATTAACATGTAAATAAAATTATGATTATGTTTATGATTATATCTATAATGGTTCTATATTTTTTTTCCTACACCCACTTCCTACAAGTATGATTAGAATTATTTAGTTCTGATTCATTGATTATTTGGTTGAGATTGAAATTGATTTATGTTCCTTGGTTTTGATTAGAATTAAAAATTCCTGAATTATTGATCCTAAATAATGTTTAGTAATGGTTGTTGAATTTATAAAAGGATTGAAGTAGATGTGATTAAGTGTTTGGAGTTTTTTTACTAATTTATAAATATTATTAAGAGTCAAATTATAATTAATTTAATTATGTGAGGTGTAGGGTTTTAGGATTATTGGAAGTTTTTTTAACATGTTTTGAGATTTTGGGGATATGATAGGGGAATTATATAAATTATAGGTGTCTTAAAGAGAAAGGCCACATGTTTGGAATCTATGTATGACTCACTTCAACGGACAAATGAATTTTTGAAAATGGGTTTGTGTTTGTGTTTTTTTGTTTTGAGATGACATATGAGTTAATAGATTTTACATATATGTAGTTGGATCAAAGCATATGAGTGATTTATGTTTATGTATGATTCATTGGAAGTAGGTTATGTGTCCACAACTACTATGTGGGTGTCTATTTATGTCTCATGTGAGTTATTATAAAGGAAAATTATATAAATTTCATACTATATATGAGTTATTCAAATCATCATATAAATCATGACTTAGTGACAACTAGGAATTATACATATTGATAATATGAGTTTCCATAATTTAATATTCTATATAATTTTAATAAATATGATGATAAAATGTGATCTATTTTTCATAAAAATTAATATCATAATACATTACAATGAATCTTGATGACATTTGATGACTCTATGCTATAGGGTGAGTTATAGTGTCGTGCGAGAGTAGTGATTTCTGAAAACATAGCATGAATATTCAAATGGAGTAACATATATGGTTTTCAGTGTTTTATTAATTGGATAAGATATTTCCTCTAATAATAATGTAATTAATTTTGGAAGATCATAGAACATTAAAATATGGAATTTCAAATGACACGTTTGAAATTGAAATTTTCATGAAATATGGAGAAAGTCTCAATAATGGATGAGATGTGTTTTTTTGAATAGTTTAATGTTTATGGAGTATCCAAAATTAATTATTGAAATAATATTTGATAATATTAAGTGAATAAAGTGGAGAAAATGAATATATATCACTATGTTAAGAATGTTTTATAAGAATCGATACAAAACTACATTGGATACAATGAAGAAATATAGACGATGAAAGGAGAATAGGTTCCTGTACATGTATATATAATTAATTGAAGAGGTGGAATAATAAAAATGGACATAATGAATAGAATGTGTAGAATGGGGATGAAGCACATTGACAACATACCGTATGTCTGATGTAGTGGAAAAATTTACTATTTTCAAAAAAACACAAAAAATAATTATTGATATGTTTTATATAAATATTTTTTCTCAAAATGACGGTGAATCTCATTTTAATAGGGAACCTTTTATTACTGTAATCCACATGTTTCTTTCTAGTTGACTATGATATCTTGAGTTTTTCAGGATAATCCCAAGGATTAACTATTATTATTGAATAGTGATCCTTGTAAAATATTTTTTCCCTTTTCTATGTGTTCATATGAGTGTGGTTTAACAATTAATCCATATGTATCTAAGCATTAATGAAGGTTTTCTAAAAGTAAAAAGATAAACAATTTTTAATAACTTATTCACCCTCTCTCTGATTTCACTGATCCCATCAGTAAATTTTCAGGATAGACAACGTTGATATATATCATTTCATTGAGGATACCCATATGAAAGTAGATTACTTGGGTTAATGTTCGATTGGTGAAGATGATAACATCTTGATCTAGTTCAATCTATTAATAGTAGATATACTATTTACCACATGGCCTCAAGTGTGGATCCCCTTATGCTAGCGGATATAGGTAATGAACAAGGGTCCAATGATAGTATGGTTGGGAGAAGATACCTTCATTATTAGAGTGATTTTTTTTGAAATATTAATAAATCAGTGTTGAAATAATTAATAAATAATAGATGTAGAAGAAACCATAATAAATTTTAAACTACCCAATGCCAAATACATTGAACCATGAATTTCATATGATTATACAATGTAATATATATATATATATACACAATAGATAATGAATAAAAAACATAAAGACAATACTATATCCCTAAAGTCTATCCTCATGAGAATCCTGATCTTGACCTAGTAATATTCCCCAAATCTCCGATGTAAAAATATTACGGTACATGCATAATCAATGATCATGAACCTACAAAAATGGGGTGTTTTTCGGTGCCCAAATGCAATGGAATCCTAAAGTGGGTGTGTGATACACACAGAATATCACTAAAAATTTGTCTAATAATATCTAGTATTTGAATATAAAATACAATAGTGCGATTTTTTATTAGTATGACTGTAAATAATGAACAATAAATAAGTCAGGACCATGTTCCTCTAGGGGTTCCTAGCCGAAAATACTTAATTCATCCTAAGTTGGAATTACTCTGGGTAAGATTCACAATTTATATAGGGATATATGTATACATGTATGTATATATATGTATGAACTATATACATAAAAACATATATAGAAATATATATAGGAACGTAATAAAATCTTGTACCCTAGGAATATTTTATGCAACCCATTATAATTATAAGAGTCTCATATTTAAAATAATGGCCAATGTTCATGAATATCATAGTAAATGATGGATTCCATAGAAAGTATCATAATTAATGTAGGTATCCATGGAAAGTATTATAATTAATTTAATGTTCCATGCAGTGTATTATGGATAATAATGAGATGGGTCATAACCAAAAACCAAACTGAGTGGGTATGTAATGTCATGTCATGAAACCCAAGTGAAGTGATATGACATCTCCCAATTTCAAAATGAAGGGGGTTTAAATAATCATATCTGAAACCCTAACCTAGTTCCCTTTAGAATAATATAGTATAAGGTAGTCCAATTTTCTTATGATCCCTTACCCTTGGAATTATATTAAAGGGGAACATAAAATCACATACGAGGTAGTCTGACTTAATTATCATATTTTATTAAATAATAATTCAAAAACCATGATAAATGATTTATACCTTTTAAATATGATACCTCAATAGATATCAAATATCTGTAATAAATATGGAAATTTCCATAAACATGTTATTTACTATTTAGAAATATATCCATTTGATTTACTAGTTTTATTAGAGAATACAAAAAACCTCATGATGGGTTTATTATATAATATGGAAAAGGAATACAATCCATATAATTATATATGTTTACAATGATATTATAAAATCCAATTTCAATCTGTTAGTATGATTTAATAATTTACAACATCATGCATATTATAAGATACTAAGGGCCTAGATGTTTATCATAATTATTTAATTAATTTATGCAATTAAAATTATTCCAAGTAATTTATAAATGTTTCCCAATTTTTGGTTTGATTTGATGTCATTCACATGACATATGTAAAGGGGTTTATAAGGGGATCAAGTTTGTGGTAGAAAAAATTCAAAATTCAAAATTAATTTTTTTTCAAATAATGCACTGGATTTCTAGAATTTAGAACCATGAAATACATTATAAAAAATGTCATTTTATAGCAAATCTTCTAGACAACATATGTTTTATCAATTAAGATTAACTCAACCATTATCAAGCTTTGACTTTAGCCGATTTTAGTGAAATTGATGAAGTAATAAAACCTACAAAAAATAGTGAATAATAACACATGAAATTAGAATACCACACAATTATGAACATTGAAATAAGAATAAAGGGGAATCAAGAGACTGGAAATACAAATACAACTAGAATAATGGAGAATTTTTTGAATGTCAAATGGAGGAGTTACATCAAACCCTATGAGAGGAAAAAAGGTTGATTGAGAATCCTGGTGTGGATGAAATGGGGGAAGGCAGAGAGGAAAAAAAAGAAATATGATAGGATCTATAAAATGGTAATTTATATCCTGTTCATGTGACAGAAATTTTTCCAACACAGTTTGGAAAACCACGTTCCCACATTATAGGTCCATTTTCCAATGTCACCCCTCCTCAAACAGTTATCGGGTAGATAGAAAAACCATGCACAACTGATGAGTCCCACTCTTTACTTTTCATTTAAAAACATGAATGACTATTCTCCCTCATGTTCATAGTTTGAAAAAACAGGTGACATCCCCTTCAGGGCTATATGGTATATCCTATTGGGACACATGATTTCTAACAAACCATTCAACCATTATTATTTTCTATTAAAATGAATATTCAAGGACTCACGCCCCCGAAACACATTAAATCTCAAAAGACACGTCATGTGCCTCAATACTTGTCCAAAAAACATCAATGTTTTGAAATTCAACTATTTGATTTACACTTTTACGCTTATTTCAAATTTGGTTCTTCCTCTAAATGAATATTTCACATTTCTTTATAAATTTCATCCATATTTAGAACATGGGATTATATTATCTCCCTTTGAACTTATTCTACATGATAATCCTTGAGGGACAATTAAAACATCACACATCTTACTTGGGTCATAGAAACTCCAATGAAATAGCAATGTTCTGTTTGAAAAACCAAATTTTTCTATAATAATATCTCCATATTATATGGAACATAAGAGGTTCAAACTTGAATGAATACTCATAAAGATTTAAGAAACATCACGATAACACTTTCAAAATTCTTTCTAAACCATGATATGATCAGGTCATCATCTTTATCATTATCTATCTCATGGATATTAACATCGTTGGTTATAAAATTTAATATCAAATTCTTAGCCATGATAATTTACACCATTAGAATTTCCATAAAAAACTATCCCTTACCATTCTATAGGATCTCATAACATGATTCTTAACATGATCAAATGGATGATTCCCAATCGACCACATTTTTCTTGAATTCACTATCTTTTCCCGGATTAGATGGATTTGACATTTCAATGATGTTGTTTCATCCAAATGACATTCAATAAGTGATTCATCAACAATCACATTCAAACAAGAAAGGGGAAATCATGTTGAGCTACATCAGAACAACTATTTCAAAAAAAATTAAACATTAATGGATGATGCATCTAGAACATGATTATGATGCCTTTATTCCAAGGAATACCGAGATCATTTCAGGATTGCTCATCAAAACTTGTAATTTTACATCTGTTGGGGTCTTTATACCAAAATGTTCATTTATGTTTTTTTTCGTATCACAAATGTAGGTGTATAATCAGCCTATCACCCTTGGATTATCACACACTAAACATATCATCCATTCCTAAGTGAACATACAAGTTATCCTCAGAATCAACTATTGGATTCCAAGGAGCTCATCTGTTGTATTGCATTCTCTAGATTTATGATATGAAATATTAGTACATAAAAGGAGTGTCGATGTAGCAAGAACACTAACTGAGCACAATAGCTGTATCCCTCTTGGATATTGAGTAACGTTAATGGTTGGTGTCCTAGAGTATCTCTAAGGACTTCCAATATTGGAATCCAAGTATTATTTAGGAATGTCCAAGCCACTAAAATTTTTCATTCTCCAGAGTAAAACTCTAAAAGTGTTTTCTTGATGACGCATAAAATAATTTTGATTTATTTCTTATCTCAGTGTATAGTGGACTCTCTCTTAGTGTACCCTATATGATGTCATAATAGGGGATATGATCATCACTTAGCCAAGAGTACACTAAGTGCATATCAATGATTACTAATAAAACCTATGGAACTCAAATTATATATATATAAGGTGTCATAAATGGTTTCTAAACAATCTTATTCAACTACACATAGAAAATAATTCTCAAACCATATGTGGTTGACTTCCTTTTTAGAGATCGACTGCACCTACCAATGAGTCATCATTATCTTACCTCTAATACTTACAATTAGATACATACCATGATTGTTTAATCATACCAACATATGTATAATATCATAATAAGTTGTATTCAAAAGTTGTTCTAACTATTTACAAGTGCCATTTTTTCATTTCCCTCCCTTTAATTTGAAGGACATGCTAGAAAACATTTGACATGAGGCATTGGGCATTAGAATTTTCCAAGAAATTGATTACATAGAATGGTAAATAATACCAAGAAACACACTCCATCCACCATAAATCATGGGTTATGGATGTTGATACCACAATTTTTCAAGATCTATAATGACAATAGAGAAATATCAGCTTCTTAAATTCATGATAGATATGATTCACCAGAAATATATTCATGATTCTCTCCTGATCTACACTCATAAAAACTATCAACATTATAAATAATTAAAAAATAAAATAATAGAAAGTGCTGCCATACCCAATCCTTTTTCAGTTTCAAAACACAACACTAGGATAAATAAACTTCTCTATATTTCATGGCCATTCTAAATAAGAAATTTCCCATGAACGCAACAAAAATGCTCAAGGAATCGTAATTTCTCACCAAACTCAAGTGGATCATTGTACCATTTTACCAATTAAATGGATACAATGTTAATCTCTACATACAATGCAATATATCATAGAATAAAAGACACAAATTTTGATAACATACATTGATATATCAATGATATGAATCCCCTTATTTGATGTACTATAAAAATAATTTATCCAAGAGTCTTATTACTCATAATACTATTAATTTAAATTATTCCCTCTCATTTAATCAAAAACTGATGAAAAATAATTGTCACACAAACATTAAAGTGGTCAACCATTCCCTAGGAATGTCTTGCCTACCTAACTAGAGCATTAAATGAGGCTCACAACCACTTTTAATCCCACTTATAAAATGAACAAAAATCTTTCTAGGGGTGTTTTGTTCATAAAAAAGAGTCTTATTTGAAATAAAATGGATCTGAACACCCCCTCGTGTTTGAGAAATAAATGTAACAGTAGAACGGATTTAAATTTATAAGGGTTATACCTTATCCAAAATATCAACTTAATATAATATATAGTGTTTATATAACAAATTTTTTATCAAAAAAAGTTCACTAGGTTTTATAGCACAACCCATAGAAAAAAATTAGTAAGTTTTAATAATGATTCATAGGAAATGTCCATGTTCTTGTTCAAGGCATCTCTCAAGGATGTATTTAACTAACCACTTACCCAGGGGTCTAAAATACGGACACTTATAAGGATTTATTTATCCATTAAAATCATTTCAAATTTTCTTTTTAAAAAATTTAATATTTTTAATGATCATATTAAATAAAATAAAAAACTATTTATGAAATAGTAAATTATTTAGATAATTCGACAAGGAAACATAGGTACGTTCTATCAAACTATATTGTAATAATTATTTATTTAGTGAAAATTTGTATAAAATTAGGCAACTTATCTTATAAATTCTAATTCTCCATTTATTTTTCTACATGGTTCTCATAATTTGGATTAGTTAAAGAAAATTTCAATTCCATGCTATATAGGAAAAAATACCTTAGGTTTTAATTGAAATATAAATTAACTAACACCTCATATAATTACAAATAAATAGAATATAACATGTAACTTATAATTTTGAGGGGAATGGTCATGTAATATGCCACCATGTATTTATATGTATAACAATATTAGTGGCTATAAAAATGATAAATAATGATACGACATAGTTTGAGTATACCACCATGGGGTTTTGTACTAAGGAATATCAAAATAATGGAATCCTTTGATAGACCCTTAATTTTATCCTAGGTTCATCTCAATATATCCCAAAACATTTTTATTTTCTATAGATTAATCACACCCATACTGATATTATCATATAAAAACATGCCCCAAATATCCTACTTGTGACCTATTGTAAAAAAATTAATTTAATGACATTTTGGACATGCCCAATTAATATCGGTACAAGAGTTTATAACAGAAACCATTTCTTTCGAGGATTTTGATTTAACACATACCATGGTTTAGTTATATGAACCATTATTCCTAAATAATAAAGGTAAATTCCATTACAAGATATAATTGTAACGCATGAATAAAAAATCAGGTTTTTACATTTTATTTCGGAATATAAAAAGTTCATCTAATATGATCTGATTATATGGGTCACCCTTTCTAATTTATTTGGGACAATAATCTATATATATTTTATTGGGACTCCCGTTTAATCGTAACAATTTTTGTGCCATCCCATGAAACCAATTTTTACGGCTCAAACATCTCATGATTTTTTAATTATGGTGCCACCATCAAGATTTTTGTGAAAACACCATTTAGGTTGAAGAATATATGTTAATAACTAATCAGATATCATAATTATCTGAGGGTTTGTTACCTCATTGATGAAATGATTTTCAACATATAAAGAAGAAATTATATAAGAATAGTACATAGGAAAATCATGCTAATTCTAACAAGGAAAATCCAACAAGTATAATCCTTTCATTAAATGAATCCAACAGGGCACAATATATGCATGGGATGTAAATCTATATGTTCCTACAATGTTGCATGTATTAAGACATGTCATTCCAGACTATGGAAAAAATACTATAACTCTCATAAATAAATATGTAGTGGAATTTAAAACAATCACTTATGGTGAAATTATAATCAACCATAATAATGAACTATGCGAAAATTAGTCCAATCCCTAGTGACATAGCATTTCCCCCATTAGTGGGTTAATCACTCCTAGATATGGGCTATTCACCAAGGGATGAAACATTCCGTGACTCTTTTCAACCATCCCAAAATAGTATGGAAAAGGAAAAATAAATCCAATGATTACATTTTTCAATGTCCCATCCTAAATCACTCAACTAACAATAGTCGGACCAATAACCACATGTCCTCAATAATTATTCTCTGTATGCGAATGGTTGCTGACTAGAAGCGAGGGTCAAATGATGGTATGGTTAGGAGACTATAACCAAATGATTAGAGTGGAACATTAATGCGTAAATAATAAATCAATATCGCAGTCATTAATAACGAAAGGCAGTGGATGAAACTATAATAACTGGTAAACTATCCTATGTCAAATACATACAACCTTGTATCTCATGTTATTAAATAATTTACAAGGAATATAAATACAAAAATAAGGAATAAAGAATACAAAAATAATAATTTATATCCCAAAACCTATCTCCATAAAAATTCTAATATCTGACCTAGTCTTGTGTTCCTAATCTCCCATGTAATAATTTAATGAAGAAAGAATTATATGTGAACCAGAACAAGAAACCATATGGTTTGTTTGAGTACCCCATTGTAATGGAGTCCCGAATAGAGTGTGGGATATACTTATTATACCACCACCAATGGGTTCTAATATTATCCATGATTTGAATATAAAACAATACATTGATTAGGTATATCCTTAATATAATAAATAATGAAAGGTGAATAAGTGAGGCATGGGTTCCTCAGAGGACTCCAGACCAAACAAAACATCTTTGGCAGAATATGGAATACCTCTCTATAAGTGTCACCTTGTATATTGGTATATCAATATATAAATTATTATGTATATATATTTACTATATATGTAAGAACAAATATTGCTATATATATAAATATATAACACTATATATGATTTGAGGAGTAACACTATAATCCCATTATAATTATAAGAGTCGCGTCTTAAAAATAAGATTCATTGTACCCATGTATCATAATTAACAAATAAATCCATGCTGAGTACCATAATTAATATTGTGATCTGTGAAGAGTATCATAATTAATGAAGGTAAAGGTGAAAATAATCATGAATAATAATGAAAAGGGTTATAACTATCCACCTTATGATGGTGGTGTAGAACATGATGTCTAGAAACCCAAGTGATGTGAAATTTCATTTAAAACATCATTGACCAATGTGGTTTGATTAATCATGTCAAAAACCCTAACCATGTCTCTTCTGGATTAATATAGGATATGATAGTCCCATTTTTCCATGGAGCCCTATGAATAGGCATTAAGTAATTGTTGAACATAAAATCACTTAAAGAAAAAATATAATTTAACTACCATATTTATTTTAATAATAATATAATGATTTTAATAAATAATTCATTCCATATAAAAATGGTACATCAATACATATTAAATACAAGTAATAACGATTTCCATGTATATAAATATATCATTTACATTTTCTAAAAAACTCAATTTGATTTCCCCATTTTATTAGATAATATAGTCCACCACATTAGTGGGTTTATTATAAAACTGGGTTAGGGAACAAAATACATATCATTATAAATTTAATTATGAAATAGGACATTCCAATTTCATTCAATTAATAAAATTTCTCGAATGGCATCATCAAGCATAATGTAAGATACCATGTTCCTATAGGTTTATCTAAAATATGTAATTCATTTTGGGATTTAAAAACACACCCAAATATTTAAGGAACCTGACCAATGGGTGGTTCAATTTTAGTTAATTAACCTCAACCATGTAAAGGGGTATCCAAGGACATGATTGACATGGTATAAACAAATCAAATTAAATTAGTATAAATTTTTTGGAAAATACTAGAGAATTTTGATGTGAAACCCCATTTTGTAAATTATAAACAAAAAATGGTTTTGGGAAAGCAAACTAGACCACATATATTATAATAAATACACATCACTGATCCATTATCAAACCTTGATTCAATCAAGTTTGAGATAAGTTGAATAAATCATCAAAAATCCATAAAATAGGTCAAAATATCTCACATGGAATTATAATTCTACATGTAATGGAACTTGAAATAAAGTGGAAGCGGAATAAATATATTATTGATAGAAATCCAATGAGACTGGTAGAGATTGATTCTGTTTCTAATTGAAGGAGTTAAATCATTGCCAAAGAGACGACACAAGGGGAACTAAAGTGTCCTAATATGGCATAAAATAAGGAAGAAAATAGGGAAGAAAAAAATAAGATAGGAGGGGTAAAAAAGTAATTAACATCCCCTTAATGAGTTTTAAATCTAGTATGAACTATTTAGAAAACCATCCTCCAGCCATTTGGTTCCAATTTCCAAATACACCCAAGTCTCACACAACTAGGACATTGTTAGACAAACTGTGTGTAACCCATTCACCCCCTCTGTAATTTTATACAGAAAAATTTCGTGACCATGTTATCTCAGGTGCGCAGTTTGAAAAACATTGTGACACCCAATTTAGGGCCACATTTTTTCACCCAGTGGTCGAGATGGTTTCTAAAAAGTCTTATTCCCCTTCATTTAATACCATAGATGAATTATTAGATATAGAAGCTGTTGAAACTCATTAAATCTCTCCATACAGATCTTGGGCCTTAAACCTTGTCCCAAAAACTCACTTTTATGCATTCCAACTCTTAGATTTACATTTCGATTCTTAGTTTTAAATTTGGTTCACCCTCTATATCAAATATCAAATTCCTTTAGAAATTTCAGCATTGTGGAATACATGGTATGATAGACAAAAACATAGTAATACCATTATATGACCAATTAAGACCCATATTTATAATTTAAATTGTTACATATCCAATACATAGTTGTTTCTTTACACATATGTGAGTTCATCATCATTAAATAAAAATTTTTATAACATGATTTTACCCTTATATATAAGTCTATGAAACTTACACAAGTAATGTATTCCCTTTATAATGTTTCATTCACCTATAAATTGGTTGGAATATTTTAAATTTATCATTCCACTACTCAAACAAGTCATCCAAAAAGGAAGAATTATATAAGTTGTGATAAGTGTCAATTTGAGAGGTAAAATTATACGTCAAACCAACTATTCAATGAATTTTAATTTTCAAAGTGAGAATAAAAAATATATTATAATAATTAATATAAAAGATAAAAACATTGAATTTAGAAATTTGAATATAAAAAAACAACTATAAGAGGTATGTAAACAAATATAACCATTTATCACAAAAAAATAATTTTCAGTAAAAAAAAGAATAATAATTTTCCCTCAAAATGAACTAAAATTAAAATATTATTAATTAACACACATATAATAATAAAAATATTTATATTTTTAGGAAAATAATGTGGAAAACCTGTATTAAAATGAATTAAAAATAAAACCCAACATGGAAAATTAGTATTTTGATTCAAATCATTATTATATAACTTCTGATATAAAATATATCACAAAATGATTTAATAAACTAAACAAAAAACAAACAATATTTATATTTAGAATAAAATATTTCCTTATAATTCACATATAATTATCCCTCAAGAGAAAAAAATGTGGATGCAAAAATATCTTGGCAGTGCCACCATCCTTCAACATCAATCATACAAAACCAATTCTATGTACAAAATGACCATAAAATCTATTAATAAATGCTTACACAGTCTTTTTGACAGTGATGATAACAAATGAGATCCATTTTATAATATACAAAAATCAACACCTTTTTTATCTATTTTTTTTTTGAAAATGAAACATTTACTATGTGTAGAAATCCTCTAAAACATATTTTATCATATTTATAATTACGTCAGGTGTTTGGTTTCAAATACTACTCTTACATGCAATAGAGTTTTTATAAATATAATTCAAATGATCATTGTAATGACCCATGCCTTAGATATAATTACTTAGTATATTATGTGTTATTTTTGGCTGGATTAAGTATGAGTTTGATTGAAATTTTCATTAAAGTGGATTGGTATATTTTTTCTCAAGGATACAGATATGAACATGTATTTTTTCAGAAATATTCTAGTTTTATTTTAGGATATTTTAGAGTTTATGTAGTGTTTCATGTTATTAGGTTCCACCACCTATATATATAGACTTCTGGTTGTTCGAGTTAGTTAATGGAGGGAACTCAGTTCCTAGTGGCCTGGGTAGAAGGATAATCATTTTCCAGGTGAAAACTAAGAGCTCTAGGAAATCATAACGGGTAAAAATAGATTGTTTTTTATATAAAATTAATATTATATATTTTATTTATCCCATATTCTAAACCCTAATTGGAAGATCCTTTGATTTCAATTTCCTTCTTGTTAACGGAATCTCATTCATGGCTTCCCATTGATATTCTCTTCCATAACCTTATTTTTTTCTCAATGTGAATCTATGGGAGTTTTTCATGAAAAAAATAAAACTTGTGTCTCCCCTATAATATTTTATCTTCTCTTCCATTAAAATCATGTTATTTTATTAGACATGGGTAGGTATTCTAATGTGAAATTCACTATATAATGGTGCAATTCACCCATTATCTTAGTTCTTCCTTTTGTTTTCCTTCAATAATTCCCATATAGTTTGATTTATCACTAATATCAACCTATTTTATAGAAGATGATTTAGTTGAGTACAATTATTGAATTTTTCAAAATTTATGTTGGATTATATGGTTGTTTCTTAAATATAGTTATTTTCTTCAGGTTATTATATTATTGGCATGATTTTAGAGGTTGATTGAACTAGTTTTTTTTTAGCTTTTTTTTAAATTTTTGATGGGGATATTTTTTTCTTATTTTTCTTATGGAATTGTATTTTAATGATAATTTGGTTATTTTTATAGAATTATTAAAAGCTGACTAATTTTATTTTAGTAATGAAATGTGGTATCCACACATTGAGTGATTCTCATACTATTCTTACAACATGCCAACATTCAGTTTTTTTATACATATTATAATGAATAATTAATTACCCAATATTTTATTAATGAAATCACTCCTTTGATATATTATTCACAAAAAATCACTTATATATGATAATAAAATTGTTATAAATGAAGAATTGATGAAATAATAAGTATTTCTAGAATTTGAGTAACCAATACCAATGAAATGGTAAGTTGAAAATTAGAATAGTAATATAAACCATATGAATAGTAAACTAGAAAAATAAATAATAACATCATTCATTAAATTTAAAAATATATGCATCTTATAAGTGAATATTTTATGTAATTATATCATAGTATAAAAAAGTAAAGATTTTAAAAACTATTAATTAAGTATTGGTATTTTTATAAGTCGTAAATACTCAATTAGAATTGTATGATTTAATTAATAATTTAAAAGAATATTTATTTTCATAAAATTTATTCTTAAATAAATATTTTTATTTATTATTATTTTAAGATAATTTTATGATATAATAAGTAATTTTAAAAGTTTTATAAAATTAGATATGATTTTAAAAGCTATATTTTCCATGTGAATTAGGATTTTAATTCCAAATTAAATTACACTTATTTAGAAAATTATTTTCATTAAATAGAGACAATTCATTGATTCTAAATTCCCAAAAATTGTTAGTGTGATTCTTTGTTATTTTTATGAAATGTATGAATTTTTAGTGAATCGTAAAAGAATATAATTTATGATATAAATACACTATAAGTAAAATTAATTATTAGTTTATTCATCACCAATGTCAGAAACATTATTTAGACCTCAAATGATTTGGTAACATTATCTTGTCTCATTAATCAATATTATTTCTTATCTTGAGAAAAATAATAAATTAAATAATAAGAAAATACCCCTCTCCTACACTATAAATACCACCCATTTCACCCTCTTCTCCTTACACATATCAAGATTTGATTATTTCCAAAATTCATACCAATAAACATACCTAGACCCTTTCACATGTCTATGAGATATTGGCCTCACCAAAATACCAAAACCAGTTCCCTAAGGAGGCTCTAAAAGAGGATAAATCCAAGATGAAAAAACCTCTTCCTTTCCCTTTTACTTTATTTTAAATTTCATTTAATTTCTTCTCTTATACTAAACATATCTTATAAAAATGTCATGACAAATCATGTATGTTTGATATAATATAATTATATCATGTTAGTGCGCGATCAATCATTAAAATACTCTCTCCCTCTCACTTATTCTAAAATGAAATCATTTCCTATGATATGGAATGTTACTAACATCATGGGAGATTCACTTTCATTTTCCCTTGACATATTCAAAAATGTAAATAAAACCATTATAATGGATGAAAAATAATATAAAGATTATTTTAATACCCTATTTATGTTTTGGAACTATCTTGCAAATTTAATATTAAATGATAAAACAAAACAAGTTCATTGTGATCGAAAAACAACCAAAATTAACCTAAAACAATCATTAATAAAATTTTATCAAATTATTAATCCTCTTAACCTATAAAAAATTTCATTATAAGATCATTTAAGGTTATGGAATATCATTAATAACTTAAAATGACAATTATAGCTACTTATCCTAATTTTACATAAACATCCATTCATGAATAAAAGTGAACTGATCATGGAAACAGTGAACAATGAATGCTCTCAAATGATGAAATTAAACTCTAAAACTCATCCAACGGCCCATAAATTAACTAAATAAAATTATAATATATAAAATTCATTTATTAATTTTCTAGAATCGTAATTAATTAATCTACTATGATTATATAGGATATTAATGTGAATGAATGTTTCAGACACTACGTATGGAGAGTTCTGGATCCCAACTCCCTTTCATTGAGTTTTCCATATTTCATCCCATTTTCAGTATGTATATTCCTTAAATATAATTTATTAAAAATTACCATAACTTTTATATGACATTAATTTTCTCTACTAAATTTTAGGAAAGACATATTGTTTTCCATAGTACTATTACTTCAAAAAAATGCTCTTTTACTTATAGAGATTGTTTCTTTTTCACTAAAGGTTGATGATTCTCATATCAAGTATATTATTCACTCATTAATTTAGCAACGAAAACATTATGAATGTATTCATTATGAAATTAAACCCATTACATTCGATGTTTTATTTTATTTCCTGGATTTTTTATGTTCTATGTGGCATGCATGATAATGTAAATGTTATGATGTGATGGGCGAGACCAACTTTATGTAGCACAATATTATGATGTGATTGGTGCGACCAGAATTATATGTGGATCCAATTAATTGGGTAATGTGATGAATCTATTAATAAATGTGAAATATATGTGAATATGATTCTATATTTTTTCATATATATGTGTGGTAGTAATCCACTAATACATAAGGTCTCATTTTTATGTGTTTCCATATTTCCAGACATTTCTTGAAGAATCCTCTCATGTTTATTATCATATATCTATGTTAGATGTTATTGATTATGATCACCACATTTTATATTGATTCATATATTTATCTATCTTTTTACTAGACTTTTATCTAAACCATTTTTTATGTATATCCTATGGTGATTACTTGTACAATATATAATCTGAAGGCCAATAAGAAGCTTGGGAAGAATTAAATAAATAAATGTTTATGTGTTATTATAGAAATTTTATGTATGTTCTGAGTTTTCCCAAGACACTAATCATGTATATATTGGGTTTTAAATTATTTTATGTTGTTTATCATTAAAATTACGTAATATTAATAAAATAACAAGTCGGTTCACTATAGTTTGCATCAGAGCGATGTTTAGTTAATATTGGAAATTGGTTTAGAGAACCTTAGTGAAAACCCTTAGTAAGAGACTAAGTATATGTAAGAACACACTATGTTTTTATAAACATAGAGATCCCAAAAGATATGAATTTATAATTAAAATCAAAAAGGAATAAGTTATTTATTAATTACTTATTGACTTAGGTTTTTTTCTAACCATTTTATTATAGAAAATGGAGGGAACCTGGAGAAACCGGACCAACGAACCATGTGAAAGAAAATGCAGTGATTGCCCGAACAACATCCCTAATTCATTGGGAGGTGGATTTCATAACATCATTGTTATTATTACCCAACTATCTCAGGTTATGATCAATAACTTGAATAATGTAAAATGTCTGCTATCACCTAAGATGGAGCAACTGGTTATCGAGTCATTTATGTAGAAACAACCACCAATGATTAATAGATCTTCTAATCTAATAGTTTCTCAATAGTGGGTAAAATCAATAGAGAAGATCAATTATATAATTCATTATTCCGAGATCGAGAATTTAACTATGGCCATTTACTTTTTAGATGGAGATGTTGATCAATGGTGAGATTTCATTATGAACACCAAGGTGACTTAAAAAATTGAAGAGATTGAGTGGGAAGACTTTAAGATAATGTTTCTTAATAAGTATTTAAAATGAAATCTTTTTTGAAAGTTGGAGATATAATTTATCTAAATGAATCAAAAGTAAGGGTAATATATCAGGGTTTATGATGAAAATTTCATATATATTTCAATGTACACTTTGGGTTTTGTTATAAATAACGATAGATAAATATAATAGATTATTTAGTGGATTAGAAAATCACCATTAAAAGGCTCTATAATTTTTAGACATTGGGAGATATTAAGAAGTTGTTAAATGTTATTTCAAAGTAGTGATAATGTTTGGAGGATTGTCACATGGCTATATTGATATGAAATTAATGATAGAGTTTCAAGCTATAGAATCTAATGATAAAGGTGGAATGAAAAATCAACCAACCACTTGTAAAAAATGTGGGAATAATCATCATAGTAACCGCCTAAAAAGGGATAGGGAAATTATTCAATATGGGAGAGAAGGACACCAATACAATTAATATAAAAAATATAGTAAGTAGGACAATGCGGTGTAGGAATGGAGAGAACCACCCATAGTCCAATGTTATATCTGTAAGGAGAAAGGAAACTGTGCAATCTAGTCCACTAAAAATTGAGTTCTATAAGGTAATCAGCATCAGTAGCCACCAAAGTCAAATGGAGAAAGTCAAGGACTGTTCCATCACAACTACTGATGTTGAGAAAAAAATGGAGTCGTACAAGGTACACATCCTATTCACTCAATAACATCCAATGACATTTTTATTCTAGTTCTACACATTCCTTTAAATGTTCCCTATTTTCTATAACTATTGAATTGGAGCCCCAAATCATTGATGTAGAGATATCCATAAAAACACCTAGTGGTGGAATCATTGAAACCCAAGTGTTAGACTCTTCTCCTATTGGAGTATGTGTGAATATTCATCTAGTAAATCTCATGATACTTCCCTTGGTGGAATTTGATGTTGTAATAGGAATAGATTGGCTCTTATTATATGGCACACATATAAACTATCTTGTAATGGAAATATATTTTCATATTTTGAAACAACCCATGATCCTCTAAAAATTCTAGAAATATAATGAATATATTTTTGAAAATCCTCTTATGTAATGGTTGTTTATTCCTTATGAATAAGCATACCTCGATCAAGTGGCTGAGTAAAAGGAAAGTGTCAACCAAGTCGAAATTACCATCACGAAGGAATAAAGTGATTTTTTTCTAATGAATTTACTATACTTCCCTCAGATTGAGATTTAGCATTCCTAATAGAACTCATACTTAGACCTACTCCTATCTCAATGTGTCCTTATAGGATGGATCCTATTGAACTGGAAGAGATAAAGAACAAGATGCAAGATCATTTGGAAAAAGGGTTTATACATCCCCATGCATAACCTTAGGGTGCACTAGTTCTCTTTGTCAATAATAATGATGGATCAATATAGATATTTATAAATTAACATGAACTCAACATGATCAATATAAATAAAAAATTATCCTCTTCCAGGGATTGATAACTTTTTTGCTCAGTTGCAAGGAGATCAGACCTCTCAAAGGTGGATCTCCTTTATGGATATCATTAGCTGAAGGTGAAGAAGGAAGATATTCAAAATACTATCTTATGAATAGGGTATGAGCCATATGAGTTTTTTTTATGCCTCAGGACATACTAATAACCCTAAAATATTCATGGATTTGATTAATAGGCTCTTTAGACATTACCTTAATAAATTTTTTGTATTTATTATCGATGATATTTTCATATAATATATGATCAAGGTGGAATATGAAGAACATCTAAGGCTCATTTTGGTGATATTTATGAAGGAGAAGTTGTATTCCAAGATCAGTAGGTGTGACTTTTGGTTGAAACAAATCACATTCTTGGGACATTTGATCTCATGTGAAGGAATTTCTATAGACCATTACGAAACCAATGGAATTTAGGAATAGACCCTGCCCACTTGTGTCTGAGAAATCCATATTTTTCATGGATTAGTTGGGTACTATCGATGATTTGTGAGAAATTTCTCATGATTTTCTAGCCTACTAACTATGTTAAAAAGGATATGGGTTATGTATATCTAGATGGGTGAATGAGAGGAAAGATTTAATGATCTATAGAGAACAACGATCACCACACATGTACTAACAATACCAAAAGGTGGATAATGTTTTTTAATATTAAATGATGCATCAAAGTAAGTATTTGGTTGTGTACTCATGATAAATGATAACGTGATAGCCTATGACTCACAGAAGTTTAATATCCATGAGTCGAACTACCTAAAACATGATCTGTAATTATCAGCTATGATTTTTTCCAAATAATATGACAACATTACCTTTATGGTGAGATGTGGGACATGAATACTGATCCCAAGAGCCTAATGTACAAATTAACATAAAATGATATCAATGTGGTTTAACAGATATTTTTAGAGCTAATCAATATCTACAATTTCTCTATTCACTATCATTCTGGCATGTTAAACAAGGAACACAATTCTATTAGGAGAAAAGAAACTACTACTCTATCCATGTTGGGGATTGAGAAAGACCATGTATTCATGGATATGAAAAGGATTGATTTCTAAATATTAATGGTAAGGAATACATCCTACCCTACCAAAATGATATCCCAACCATCTATCCAATAGAATATTATGGTGGCACAAAGGGATGATCTGGAGTTACAAAAGAATGTTAATGTAGTAAAGTAAGGGATGGTGCAAGAGTTTCATGTCGATGATGATGGAGTGATTTTTTTTGGAGAGAATATTTGTGTTCCTTAATCTCCTAGGATAAAAAATGACATATTTAATAATTCCCATAGATACACATTCTCTATCCATCCTAGGAGTGCCTAGATGTGTCGTGATCTTAGAGAACACTTATGGCGGGATAACATAAAGAAGGATCTCACTGAGTATATCTTAAGTTTCTTTATATGATATCATGATAAAGTTGAGTGATAGAAGTCAAAAGGAATGTGGAAACAATTTCCTACAAACAGTTCGAAATTGTATAATTTTCACTATGGCCTTTGTCATGGGTCTCCTGAAGACATCCAATGTGAAAATTGGATATGGTTTGTCGACTGACTCACCTAGACTACCCACATTGTCTCTTTTTATAATGATCTATCCCTTGAATAACATATAGAGATATATGTGAATAATGTGGTTATGCTGCATGGGGTTCCACTATCGATTGTTTCTGATCATGATCCCAAATTCACATATAAATTCTGGAAGAGTACTCATCCTAATTTTAGTAATAAATTAAATTTCATGATGACCTATCACCACCAAACGGATGGCCAATCTGAAAGGACTATTCATATGCTTGAAGATATTCTATGATCCTGCTCATTAGAATTACAAGGAGTATGGGATCATAATCTTATATTGGTTATGTTCTAATAAAACAATAGCTTTAACACGAGTATTTAGAATAATCCATATGAAGCTCTATATGGAATGTGACATAGAACTCCATCTTATTGGGATAATGTTGGTGAAAGAAAGATACTTGAACTTGTTCTTGTGCAAGAGATGAAAGATAATGTTCAAGATACATATTAACATGTCAATGATTCTTACAGTTGGAATGATATCTATATTGAAAACCATCTAAAGGACTCAGACTTCGACGTTGGAGATAAAGCCTTCCGTAGAATATCTCCCTGGAAAAGAGTCATGTGGTTTGGAAAGAAAAGGATGTTAATCCAAAGGTACATTTCCCCCTTTGAGATCATTAATCACATAGTATCTATGGACTACCAACACACACTTACACTAAAGATTGATCATGTTCATGATGTGTTCCACTTATCAATCCTGAGGAAGTACATACCAGAGCCTTCACATGTACTGAAACGAGTGGTGGAATAACTAAAAGATGATCTCTCTTATGGGAAGAATCTTGTAAATATTCTAGAATAAAGAGATATGGATTTACATAATAAGAGAACCCACTATGTAAATGTGTTATGGAGGAACCATATGTATTAATAAGAAACATGAGAACCATAGGAGGTGATGAAGGATAATTACCATCAGCACTTAATGTAAAACAAAATTTGGTTATAGAAATATCCAAAGGGGGGAATATTGTAATAACCCAGACTGTTATCAATGAAAATTCTGCCTTATTAATGTAATCATATTAAACCACATAGAGATCACAATGAAATCATTAAAAATAAATAATTACTGAAATAATAAGAATTCTTGAATGTTGAGGAACCAATACAGATGAAATAGTATCTTCATGTTTTGAATAGTAATATGAACCTTATGAATATTAAATTAGCCAAATGAATCTTAAACTAACCTATTATTGTATAAATAAATTTTAGGCATCTTATAAGTTAAAATATGATATAATTAGATCAAATTATAAGTAAATATTTTAAAAATTATTAATTATGTGTTCTGTTTTTATAATTAATAAATATTTAATTATCATTTTGTAATTAATTAAATATTTTTAATGTAAATTTATTTTCCTAAAATGTTATCATAAATTAATTTTTTTATGTCATATGATTTTTATATAATTTTATGGGTCCTTACGTAAATTTTCAAAGTGTTATAAAATTAGTTATAATATTAATGTTTGTATTTTCCTGGAAAAATATGATTTTAATTAAAAATTATATTACTCATATTTATAAAATTGTTTTCATAAAATAGAGTTCATTTTTTTATTCTACACATTGATATATGGTTATGGTGAATTTTTGGGATTTTTTTGAAATGCATGAATTTTTTGGGGAATAGTAAAATATGATAATTTAAGGTATAAATACATTATAAGTTAATTACACTATTCATTTAGTTATTTCTGATGTAATCACCATTTTATATAAAAAAATGATCTAATTACTATATCTAGTGTCATGAATCAACACAATTTCTTGTCTAGATAAAAATAATAAATTAATGAATTATATAATGCTAAAACACCCCTCTCCTCCAATATGAATGCCACCCCTCACACCATAATCTCATCACAAATATAATGATTTGATCCCTGACAAAATTATATCCCATAATATTTCCTAGACCCTTCCCCAAACCCATGAGTTCTTGGTGTAAGAACCCAGACCTTATTTTCAGGTACGTTTTTCCCTTTTCTGAAGTTTTTGAGAAAAAAAGAGTTTCTGGAAATTTATGAAGTACATGCCGTGTACTTTATAAGTACACACCGAGTACTTTGATGTTGCATGAGGTCATGGTCTGGTCGTGTCATGAACATGCACACAACCATGTATGGGTGACATGGTGGCCGCCTAAAGCGGAGTACGGAAAAGCCTAGTACACGCTGTGTACTTCAAATGTACACACCATGTACTTTTTTTTCATTAAACGGACCGTGGTAACGTCTAATCACCAAAACTGTCTTCTTCTCCAGATTCTTCATCCAATAGCATTCCGTACGATCGTGGATCTTCTCCAAGCCCCTGAGCCTCTGTTTGTCCTCCTAATTGACCAACATCGATTGCGTTGGAACCGCATAGGTAAGCTCTTCCTTCTCCTAGAGCTTCGTTTTCCAATTCCTCCTCTTTCCCAAGTTAACGTGGGTTGAGAATTTGGAGGTTTTCTTAGATCTATAAATTTCCAAGGAGAATCAAGCTTTGAGGTTCATGTATATCGATATCCTAACGTCGAGGTTGGTGGTTTATTCCTTTCTATTGAAAGTATTTGATTATTTGTGAAAATTCCACCAATACCCTTGAACGGGGAATTGTGTGGTTCTTATTTTTCCCTTATTGTTTTCCTTCTTTTCATATATTCCTGTGTAGAGTACTTTTCTTGTAAATAAGGTAATTTATCATTCATTGGATGTTTCTCCCATGCATGTTTCCTGTTATGACTGTTTGGTTTTGTTTTTCTTGTTATTCTTTTGCTAGTTCCATTCCTAGTTGTAGGATTATGTGATTGTTCTTCCTTGCTGAGATGTTTTAGATTCTACCCAAGTATTTCTTGAGGATAATTCTGCCGTTATGCGATACGATACTTGCTAATTTTACACAGGGCTTTGAGAACCTAGTGTAGTAGACCATATGGAGAATAGATGTAAGAGCTTCTCCAGAGTGTCTTTAATTTAAGATGTAGGACTACTGGGGGAATTGACGTTCAGTGCTTCCGTAGTGTGTCTTTAGTTCCTCAATGTGGGCCACATGGGGTATGAGACGTTGAGGGATTCCCCAGAGTTCCTTTAGTATGATATGAGACTATAGGGGGAATTGACGGTGAATGCTTCCCTAGAGAGTCTATACTTTTTTCTTAGTGGAACCAGAGGTGTGAGACTGTGTGTGCCTCCCAGAGGGTTTCTAATACTTGTAGGTTGAACCATAGGGTTTAGGCTGTGAGAACTACCAAGAGGTTACCTGTTATTCTACTTGCTTGAGTTTCTGCTTTCTTATTTGTAAATTATATGCTAGAACTGTGGATTGTTTGCTGCTGAGTACTTCCTGTTACTATTTACTATTTTCTGCACTTTTACCTGCAATATATTCACTAACTCTTAGGCACAGATCATTCGATGGTTTCCTACAGGGACTTTGTCCCACACAAAGTTTGGGTCATGCTTTTGGGCCCAAAAATATTATGTTGTTGTAGATATAGATAAGTTCAAGAGCCCTTCTACTCCAGGTTCTTGATTGCACTGGAGCGGGAGAGCATGAGACCAAGCTGAGGCTTGCGATGCTAAGGAATTGCTCATCTTTTTTTTCTTTTGTACTTTAGATTAGTACTGTTTTCATCATTGTGACTTGTTTGGATGCTTTCCTAGACATATATGTATCATGCATCATTTCTATATATATGAGCTCATGTTGTTTATCATATTTATTCATTAGCTGCTCACTTGTGTATGGATTGTTTACTGCTTCCATTATTATTTATTATTTCTCTTTTTCGTTGTGTACTCTTCCATTGAGGGAATAGTTTCCACACTATCACACCCAAGTCCCTCGTTGCTAGTCGGTAGCCTCTAGCGTTTGGGGAAATGAACTTGAGTCCATCTGACCAACCGGGTACGGGGAGCCTCTTCGTGGCTTCCGGAACCGGGGTGTTACAAAGTTCTATCAGATGATTTATTTCTCTTGACTTACTGTTTGGAGCCTATATCCAGGGATAGGATGGAATAGGTACTTGGTAATAAGCTGTGACTGGGAGTAGGTAACCCATGTATAGAGAAAATCCATACTACCTCGTTTATTGCAATTTTACTGGTTTGCAAATTTTACAGTTGATTGATTTCGTCGTTGGGTGATTCACATTATTTGTGTTGTTACGGTTGTTATTATTGAGGTTCTATTTCTGTTGCAACCTACTGATATGAGGGTATACCATCTCATGCATCATATATTCTCTTGTTAAAAATCCCATGTCATGCATTCTTTCCATGTCATCTAGGATGCATTAGCAATTGCATGTTTTTGTGATAGATGTTGTGTAGAATATGCATGCTGTTTTGAAAGATGACTTGATAAAAATATCAGCTTCTTGTTAGAGCATTGATTGTGTATGGGTTTACCAGAATGAATGCAATATTTTGGTTCTTGAGGTGTTATGGGCCCTCATGGACTGGAATTTGTTGGATCATGGAATTTTTTTTCAATTTTTGAAACTTTTATAAGATGCCAAGCTTCGATTCGCGGGGAGTATGCGCCCTCACGGATCGTAATTTGGCACCATAGCGCTGGTTATCAGTGTTTATTGGGCTCTTGAGTAGTTTATTAGACTACTATCTAGAAAAACCTAGAATACATGGTGTTAACTTTATTAAGACATGTTGTGTAGTCTATAGCCATGTACTGACTGTGCGAGCCGGGACACGGGGTTGTGAAAATTCTTGTAGGAACACACCATTTACTAGTTTAGCACGCCGTGTAGTATGAAATAGGTACCCCAACCATGTCACGAACAATACAGGTCGTGTTATCTTTTCACATTCACGCCGTGTCTAAATCTTACACGCCTTTTAGTCTGATCTAGGGGCCCGAACATGTCAGGAACAACTGGGGTTTGTGTTACCCTTTCTTATACACGCTGTGTCCATCTGGAACATGCTGTGTAGTGTCGGTCGTGTGTCAATCCGGGTCGCTAATAACATGGTCCAGGTAATGGATGTCTTGTACACGTCGTGTCTGCCTCGAACATGCCATGTAGTATTGGATTAACCGTGTATAAGGACTCGGGAAGGGAAGAGGATTCAACTACACACAATGTGTTAGGACAACACATTGTGTATTTGGGGTGTTACATGACCATTTTAGATAGAAGTACACAACCATGTGAATGACATAATGGAACACTCCGTGTCAGGAATGAACACTCCATGTATTCATGTTTTCAAAACGTGAATACCTTCTTTTCTCTATTCCTTCTGGTGCATTAATTTTTTTAGCCTTTGTTAATTCTAAATCTAAGGTGTGCTTTTGGCCTTTTAGAGCTATGGTACCAAGATGTACTACGGTTTTCCATCAGTTTCAAGGTAGTGATTAGAGGCTAGATATGGAAAATCAGTGACCTCCAGCAGATCCTCCTGCTATGCCAACCATGGAACTAGCAATTATACCAGTTACAGGTTCCAATGCGCAGTTTAGGGAAGGCTTCCTGAGGATAATACAGACCTTCCAGGGAGCTCCGCCTACTTCCTGGACTATGGAAGACATGATGCAGGTTTTCCAACAGTAGCATCCTCCCACCTTCTCAGGGAAAGGGGGACCACAGGCTATAGAGTCATCACTAGAATCCATGATGAAGATCTTCGATCATCTGGAGATGCCTTCAGAGAGGCGGGTCAGGCTCACTACCTATATGCTACAAGACTCCACCAGGAGGTGGTGGGACGTGATCTCAGAGAAGGATCATCAGAAATTTATGGCGTGTGAGGATTTTCAGTGCGTATTTTATGACTACTTCTATCTGGACACCCTGAGGGCCGACCGAGCTAGAGAGTTCATTAGCATGGATCATGGTACTCTTTCTATAATGGAGTGTTCCTCTCGTTTCACTGAGCTTCAGCATTTCACACCCCTCCCGGGGGGATATGTTTTTCTCATGGCAAGGAATATTGAGGATGGTCTCATACAGGGGATCCACTCAAAGGTTAATATCTTCAGGCTGACTTCCATCACTTCCATCATCAACCAGACACTGATTGTAAAGCGCAATCTAAGATATTCTGGAGCTGAGAGCCAGGTCGATTCCACTTCCAGAGTTAGTGCATCACCAGCTGACAGTAGGAAACACCGTAGGGAGTCTATGCGTGGTGATCTGAGGCAGCGAGATACATCTTATGTAGCCAAGTGGTATGATACAAGTGTGGAAGAGCTGGGCATAAAAGGCCACAGTGCCAGAGAGACCCTGTCGAGTGCCGATCTGGCGGAAAGATGGGTCACCTCCAGCACTTCTATTAAGTTTTCTCACTAGCAGTTGGTGACAGAGGTTCATCCTTGACTCCTCATTCATGAGCAGTGCCACCTACTTTTCACCAGTTTGGGAACTGGAGTTCTTCCATCCACTCGGGCTGAGGTGGATGTCGAGGCCATGGTGGTCAGTCACCGGTCTTTCAGCGACATCAGGGTGGATCAGCTTAGAGCAGTCAGGCAGGGTCACAGGGCTGTGGTACATGTCAGGATTTTTATGTGGAGCAGACCCAGTAGGAGAGGGATCTCAGAACCACTACAGTTCGAGGTATGATATTAGTAGCCTCTATTTTATCTTCGTCTCTTTTCGATAAAGGTGCTACACATATCTTTATCTCTATTGCTATTCTGGAGATCCTTTGACTCTGTATCTTTTCTTCTGCAGACATGTTGACACTAGACACACCATTGGGGACTAGTACAACTATTGTACGTCAGTGCAAGGATTTCCCTCTAGAGGTGGCTGGGTATCACTTTCTATGGAACCTCTATGTCATAGAGATGACAAGCTATGATTTCATTCTCAGAATGGACTGGCTCATTCCCTACCGGGAAGTTGTCGACTCTTATCGCCATAGGTTGTGTTTCATATCACCAGAGGGTGAATATTTTCTTCGTAAGGGCGAGTGGGATGTCCATGAGAGTAGAGTAGGACCAGAGCATCATGCGCTAGGCCGAGTTATAGCTCAAATTTCCAGTCTGTATCTAGATGACCAGGGGAATTCACAGTTATAATTTCCTCCAGAGTTGGATTATTTCTAGGATGTCTTTCCAGAGGACTTTTCAGGTTTTCCTGTGAAGTGTGAGGTATATTTTCTATTGAGATTATTCTAAGAGCGGCACCGGGGTCCATTACTCCTTATAGGATGGCTACACCTGAGTTGCAGGAGCTCAAAAAGCAGTTGGAGGAGTTACAGGCAATGAGTTTCATCTGAGCCAGTAAGTCTCCTTGGGGTTCACCTGTTCTGTTTGCGAAGAAGGCAGACAACACCCTAAGGCATTGTGTGGATTATCGGAAGCTGAACCAGTTGACGGTCAAGAACGAATATCCCTTACCTGGTATTGATGAACTCTTTGATCAGCTTCAAGGATACAGGGTGTTCTCGAAAATCGATTTGAGTTCTATTTATCATATGTTTCCTATTAGACCATTTGATATACCTCTTACAGCCTTCCGGAGTAGGCATGGTCTATACAAGTATATGGTTATGTTGTTCGGTCTCATGAACGTGCCTGTAGTTTTTATGGCTCTGATGTACCGAGTGTTCCATCCATACATAGAATTTTTGTGGTGGTCTTCATGGAAGATATCTTGGTGTACTATCACACTCTACACGACCATGCTACCCATCTTGAGATAGTTTTGAGTACACTAAGGGGGAATCAGTAATATGCTAAGCTCTAGAAATTCCACTTTTGGATAGATCAGATTCACTTTTTGGATCATGTTATCTCAGAGACACGAGTATTAGTAGACCCAGAGAAAGTGAGAGCAGTTGTTTCCTGGGAGAAGCCGAAGAACATATTTGAGGTGTGGAGTTTTCTAGGGCTAGATGTATACTATAGATGCTTCATACATGACTTTTCAGGCTTATCAGCACCACTGACCGGTCTGACAAAGAAGGGTTTGATGTTCTTTTGGTCAGATTCTGGTGAGTCAGTCTTTCAGGAGCTGAAAAGGAGATTGACTTCAGCACTGATACTAGTCTTTCCAGATCCGGGATAGAGATACACTGTCTACTGTGATGCCTCAGCAATCGGGCTAGGAGTTGTGCTTATGTAGGGAGATGGATTCGATGCGTATGGGTCTCGGCAGTTGAGGAAACATGATTAGAACTACCCAATGCAAGATCTAGAGTTGGCATCTGTTTTTCATGCCTTACATCGTTGGAGACATTATCTTATGTGAGAGCACTTTTTGGTTTTTATCGACCACAAGAGTCTCAGGTGCATATTCACTCTGTGTGATCTGAATCTGAGACATCGAAGGTGGGTCGAGTATCTTCAGTACTTTGACTTTGAGCTTGCCTATACATTGGGATAGGGTAACACATTGGAAGATGCATTGAGCAGGAGAACTCAGATATAGGCAGTTCAAGTGGCCACCAGTGATTGGCAGCTTATGGATCTGTTCTCTGAGATGCATTTGGATGTGCACAAAAGATATGGGAAGAATTTTCTATCTCTTTTTGTTGTTACCTATACAATTCTTGATCAGGTACGAATGAGGCATCTATAAGATTTTCAAGGCCTAGTCCTACGGGAAAGCGTTTAAGGAGAGGACCCGATTCTTGGATGGATAGTAGGAGAGGATAAGATCTTTCGTTTCTAGGGACGCATATGGGTGCCAACAGATATACGCGAGGAGCTGATTTGGAGCTTTCATTCCTCAGTTTGGGAAGTTCATCCTGGCATCGCCTATATGTATTGTGATCTACACCATCAGTATTGGTGGTCGGGTATGGAGAATGATGTTGCTGGTTTTTTCATGAGGTGTTCTACTTTTCAGCAGTTGAAAGAGGAACATTAGCGACCAACATTTTTTTTACAGTAGTTACCCATTCCCGAGTGGAAGTGGAATGACATCGCGATGGACTTCGTTACTGGTATTCTGATATCACCTAGAGGGAATGATGTTGTTTGGGTTGTCATTTACAGGCTTACGAAGGTTTCTCACTTCTTGCTGATCAATGAGACCTTCAGTGTTGATGAGCTGGGATGGTTGTACATACGAGAAATTGTACGTCTATATATAGTTCAACACTCCATTTTTTTAGATAGGGATGCATGTTTTAATTCTCTATTATGGAAGGGGCTTCAGAAGGCTTTGGGTACACATGTACTTTTCATTATAGCATACCATCCCTAGACAGATGGACAGTCTGAGCATACGATTCAGGTGCTTGAGGATATTCTTTGAGCTTGCGTTCAGAACATTGGAGGTTCTTGGGAGAAGCATATACATCTTGTGGAGTTTTCCTGCAATAATATTTTTCAAGAAACTATTCATATGGAACCTTATGAGGCTTTGTATGGTAGTCCATTCCTATCAAGCTTATATTGGCTAGAGGTAGGAGAGGCAGCATTGCTGGGACCAAGTCTTGTTCAGGATACCACTGAGCAGATAGAGTTCATTTGGAAGAGGATGGCTATGGCACCGTCTCTTTAGAAGTCATATGATGATCCGTGGAGATGACCTCTGTAGTTCGAGTTCAGGGATTAGGTTTTCCTACATGTCACAACGAGGTTGGGGAACAGGAGGATTAAGATATAGGGTAAGCTTTCACCAATGTACATTAGACTGTTTGAGGTGTTGGAGAGAGTTGGGCCGATTTCCTATTGGTTGTTGTTACCTCAATGGTATTGGGATATACACAACGTCTTCCATGTCTCTCAGCTCCAATGTTATTTCTCAGACCCATCTCTTTTCCTTCAACCTGAGGAGGTTGAGATCGAAGCAGATGCATTGTTTGAGGAACATCCAATCCAGATTTTCGATCATAGTATGAAGGTTCTCCATGGAATGTCTATTCCTTTGGTCTGGGTTCCATGGCAGCACAGGCGAGCACAGTATGAGACTTGGGAGATGGAGTCCGATGTACGATCGCAGGGGCCGGAGTTGTTCGGGGTTTCTTATGCTATGCCTCGCTAGGGAAATTCAGGGATGAATTTCTTTAAGGGGGAAAATTTGTATGAGCATAGACCTTCTTTTCTGGTACATTTTTCCTTTTTCTAGAGTTTTTGTTGAAATATGAGTTTCTGTAAATTTTTGAAGTACACACAGTGTGCTTTATGAGTACACGCCATGTATATTGATGACGCTCTAGGCTGTGTGTTGGCCGTGTAATGACCATGCACACTGACATGTAGGGGTGACATAGAGGCTGCCTATATCAATGTATGGAAAGGACTAGTACACGCCATGTACTCCAAAAGTACACGTCGTGTACTTTCTTTTTTTTCCATTAAATAGACCTATATCGCGTATAATAGCTAGAACTGTATTCTTCTCCAGCTTCTTTGACCGAGATAATTTTGTATGTCTGCGGATGTTCTCCAAGCCCCTAAGCCTCCGTTTGTTCTCTGAATTAACCGTCGTTGACTGTGTTGGAACCACAAAGGTATACTCTTCCTTCTCCTAGAGCATCATTTTCCAATTCCTCCTCTTTGTCATGTTATTTTGGGATGAATGTTTTGACATTTTCTTAGATCTATGACATTCCAAGGACAATCATGCTTTTAGGTTCAAGTATATCAATCTCCAAACATCAAGGTATGTGGTTGGTGCATTTCTATAGAAATTCATTGAGTATTTTGTGAAAATTACACCAATACCCTTTAATGGGGTATTGCGTGTTTCCTGTTTTTCCCTTGCTGTTTTCTAGCTTTTCTTATATTCCTGTGTAGAGGACTTTTATTGTGAATAGAGTAATTTACCGGGCTATGGATGTTTTCCCCTGCATGTTTCATGTTCTCACCATTTGTTCTAGTTTTGCCTATTAGTCTTTTTCCAGTTCCATGATTAGTTATAGGATGGTGTGATAGTTCTTCCATGCTGAGATGCGGTAGATTCTATCCAAGTATATCTTAAGGATACATTGGTCATTACGTGATGTGATAGTTGCTGATTTTACATAGGGCTTTGAGAATCTAGTGTAGTAGACCATAGGGAGAATGAACATAAGGTCTCACCAGAGTGTCTTTAATTTACGATGCAAGACCACAGGGGGAATTGACGTTGAGTGATTCCTAAGAGTGTCTGTAGTTCCTCGACGCAGGACACATGGGGAATGAGACATTGATTGCTTCCCCAGAGTTCCATTAGTACGATACGAGACTATAGGTGGAATTGATAGTGAGTGCTTCCCCAAAGAGTATATTCATTCTTTCATAGCAGAAGCAAAGGGGTGATACTGTGTGTGCCTCCTAGAGGGTTGCTAGTACTTGTAGATTGAACCATATGGGATAGGCTATGAGAACTAACAAGAGGTTACCGATTGTTCTACTTGCTTGAGTGGATTATTTCTTGTTTGTAAATTATATTCTTGAACTGTGGAGTGTTTTCTACAGAGTACTTTCTGTTACTGTTTACTATTTACTGCACTTTTACCTGCCATATATTCACTAACTATTAGTAACAGATCATTGGGTGGTTGCCTATTGGGACATTGTCTCACAAAATGTTTGGGTCATTATTTGGGGTCCAAAAAGATTATATTATTGCAGGTATAGATAAGGGAAAGCTCCCATATACATCAGGTTCTTGATTGCACTAGAGTGGGAGAGCATGGGACCAAGCCAAGGCTTGCGATGTTGAGGAGTTTCTCGTCTGTTTTTCTTTTGTACTTTGTTTTAGTACTATTTTTAGTATTGTGAATTGATTGGTTGCTTTCCTAGACATATATGTATAATGCATCATTTCAATGTATATGTGCTCCTTCTGTTTATAATATTTAGTCTTGCAATGTTCACTGGCATATGGATTGTTTACTAGTTCCATTATTGTTTATTTTTTCTCTTTTCTGTTGTGTACTCTCCCAATGAGGGCATAGTTTCCCCACTATAACACCCAAGGCCCTCGCTGCTAGTCAGCAGCCTATGGCATTTGTGGAAATGTGCTTGAGGACATGTGACCAACCCGGTACGGGGTGTCTCTGTGTGGCTTCTAGAAGAAGGGTCTTACACTTGGTATCTTGAAATAATAAAAAAAATTTCTCATAAGAGGTTCTCAGAGAGGATAAATCCATGTGGTAAAGTCCTCTTTCTTTTTCTATTAATTTATTTTCAATTTCATTTAATTTATTCTATTCTCCTCGCCTTATTATATGAAAAATTAAATATGACTCCATTATATTTGATATAAAATAATTCTACCATGTTAATGGATGATAAATAATTTAAATCCTCCCTCTATCTCCCTCTTATTCTAAAAAAGAAATCACCATCTGTGATGTGTCAATATACCACCATCATGGGAGATTCAATTTCATTTTTATTTAAAACCATAACGGAAGTTAATTAAACCATTATAATGTATTAAACTGATTATAATTAATATTTTACAACCATAGATAGGTTATGGAACTAACTTATGTACATAATACTAAATGATAAAACAAAACGTGTTTGTTTTGATCGAAAAAACAGCCAATAATTAACCTAAAATGACAATCAATAACATTAATATAATAATTTATTCCCATAAAACATAAAATAATTAATGATAAGATCATTTATGATTCTGGAATATCATTAATAACCTATAATAACAATTCTAGCTAATTTTCCTCATTTTATGCGAACATCTATTTTTGAATATAAGTGTACCGATCATGAAAATTAAGAAAAATGAATACCCATAAATGATGATATTAAATTCTATAACTAATAATAAGGCCCATAAATGAACATAATAAAAATAAAATTATTTAAATAAATGTGTTAATGGTTTTTTTAGTTAATGAATATAATTTTATAATATTTGATATTAACATGAAGAAATCTTTCAGACACAATGTAAAGAGAAATCGCAAACCTAACTCACTTTCTTTTGGTTTTCCCTCATTCACCAGATATTCAGTATGGATTATCCATAAATATCATTTATTTTTCATTATATTACATTTTCTGGGATATACACGTTTTCTAATGGTGTTTAGGAAAAACAAAATGTTTTTCAAAAGAACTCTTATTTAATAAAATACACCATTTACTTCTAGAGATCATTTCTTCTTCACTGAATTTTCATGATTCATATATCATGTATACTATTCCATATTTAATTTGGGAACCCAAAGATTAAATATGTATGATTTATTAATTAAAAATAATTCCTTTCCACGGGTTACCTTATGTCCAAGATATATTTATGTTCTATTTGTCAGGCAAGATAATGTAAATGTTATGATATGAGGGGTTCACACTAAATTAAATAGAGTAATGTTATAAAGTGATTGGTGAAAAAAAAATTATATATACCTCCAATTAATTGGATAATATAATTTAACTAATTAGAAAACTGAAGTATCCATGAACCTGATGTTTTCTTTTTTCACAACTTTGTGTAGTAGTAATCTATTAAGACATAATGTTTCATTTTTATGAATTTCCACATTTCAGGGCTTTTCTTAATGCTTCCTCTCATGTTTATGATCCTATAGATATTTTATGAAGTTAATGACTTTGATCACCCTATGTTATATTTATCCATATCCTTATCTATCCTCTATGGCTATTTTAGTTCACCCCTTTTGATGTATATCCTTAGGTTATGACGTGTTCTAATGGAATCTAAAAGACTATAAGAAGCTAGAGGAGAAGGAATTAAATAAACTTTTATGTTTTAATTTTTAAATGTTATGTATGGTACAAGATTTCCAAATACACTAAAACTTTGGATCATGGTTCTGTAATGATTTTACAGTTTTATCATTATAATGATGTAATAGTAATGTATGAAAAAGTTGTGTAACTATATAATGTCTATATTTTAAAGATATAAATGGATAGTTTTAAACCATATTCTTTAATTATATATTAAAATCATCAAATGTGATTTTTTGATACCATATATTGAAAACCTATTCCCTATTAATTATTTTATTGTTTTTATTAAACTAATTTGTTATTTGTGGACTCTATAGATGTTTAAATTCTAACAATTGAATTTCCATTGTGGTTTTAGTTGTCTATGCATGTTTTTTTCAAGTCACATAACCCCCTTATATTGAGGTGTTATACACCTTATTTAGTATACAACTAGAAAATGTTGGAAACAATACAATTAACTTTCATGTAGACATACATTATAGATAACGTATAAGTTAAGAGTTTACACATGGAATAAACATTATTGGGTTTTTATGAGATATGTAAACTGTAAACCTTGTGTCTTAATTATAATATATAAGTTAAATCGCATACTCTTTCTTGACCTAATCGAAATTTATCTCAATTAGCCACAAATAACCCTTAGTTAAGAAAGGTCATTAGTAGTAGTGTGTCAGCTATGTTATTTTAGTGTAATGAGAAGGATTTACATAGAAATTATTTTTTTGTGGGTTTTTAGTATATTGAACGTGTATTATCAATGGGTATTTATATGAAATTAAGGTGATAGTATTTATATATGAATTCATGTTTTAAATAAGGGATAATTTTCTAGAAACTTTTATGAAAATGGATCTTTCCTTTAGTATTCATTAATCAAAGGTTATACCAAACTAGGTTTTCCAATAGAATACACCTTTCCTATTTTATAACCACAAATTTTCAAATTAAATCATTTTTTTCATGTGTAATACTTCAATATTTTGGTAAAAAAGGGACCCAAATCCAATATTGTTTTAATAGAAAATTTACTAAAAAATAATGCCTATATTTGAATTTTATTCCTCTCCCATGATAAATCTAACACTTCTACTAATATTCATGATTATGGCACCACCCCTTAGTTGTGTACAGTTAGGTGTATTTACATTAATTAAATAAACTAGAAACATAATTATTGAATTTTGAGTATGTCTTGGGGGATGATTTTATCACACATTTGTAGTTCTATTAGACAATTCCAGGCACACTAGACTACTTATATATCATGTTTTGTTGAGGTATAACCCTATACCCATTTTTTTATCCACACATCACAGTGTAAAAATAAGATAATGAATTTAGAGGTTTGTATTATGGTGGAATATATTGTAAATGTTTTTCATGGAATTAGATGAAAAATCCATCACCTAAGATTAATTTTATTAACACCAAAATAAAATTAAATGATTTGTAATCCCATTACAATATGTGTAAGTTTTTTCCAACTTGTGTTGAGCCCAATTTCATTTTAAACAACTTAAACCCCCATTGAAGATACCAAACATACAATGAACCCACATTTTCACTTAGTACCATTTATACCCTAACCCCATTAATTTAGATGTGCATATATCACTAAAATTTAGGTCATTTTCTCTAATAAAAGCTCACCATGTCTGAATAGGACTCAACTTCCTAGACTAAAATGAAAAAAATAGAGAGATACATGCATGAAATGTGATGGGATGTTATAACTATAGGATGTGAATCATTTATGGGAGATTCCCCTTAGATTGTGATTGAATATATGGGGTATAATATAGGGTGAAGTGGTTGAAATGGTGGATCTGGGATCCTTTTTGAAGAACCCAGGATTTTGGAAATTTCTAATGTAAAAGGTGTGTAGTTTGAATGCCTTGCTATTGTATGAAACCATTATTGCAATAGCTATGGATTCCCAAAAAAATAACATGATGTGTTTCCAGACTATATGTCGTTTTATATAATATTGTTGGGTTAGTGTTTACCCTACAAGTAAATAAAAATAGACATTTCTAGGCACACAAGATTGACCATTGAATGTAGGAATGATCAAAACCCTTGTACCAAGACATGGATAGAGTACCTGGTCATGGACATAGTACAAAAGCTGGACAATAGTACATGAACATGGGGTAGAGTTGATGACCACAATCCAAAATATATAGATTTATCTAGGTTAGAATAGTTACTATGTTTATTCCTAATACATGTAAATAAATTTTTCCTATGGACTTATAACATCTATATTTCTTTTTTTATGACTCAGATTTGGAACTATGCATATCCAATCCTAAGAATATTTCATCATAATGAATAATAGTGTCCCTTGTTGAATCATTTGAGATATTACCTGAGTTATTATGAGTTTGAAGCTTCCTTCACGGATGGTTGGTTGATAATAGTGTTCATGTTTGATCTCTAGAGATATTTTACTAATGGTACTCCCTTATTACACTGGGCATGGGGCCCATGTGAGATTTAATATGTTTGACATTGTACCCTCATAATACATAGGGAATGGGTCCTCTATCTATAGAGTTTTAGTCCGCCATCTTAGAGTTCTGATGAGGCATGGGTCCTCTATGGTAGTTAGTGATCCCTATATTATAGAGCATAATGGGGAGGAGTTGGAACCTCCACTTAGATTTACATTAGGATACATGTGGTGCTAGTAATTAGATATAAAACTTTGAGAAGTGTGGGATGAATCATTGTTCTTAGATGACTATCTAGAGAGAGATATCATTACCCTCTTCACTTGGGTATCTTTTTAGTATATCTATTTGTGGGTTTCATGTCCATATTTCTTATGGGTTGAGAGGATTGTTTCTATTTATCTTTATATCATATTGGATTCCATGTAATCCTATTGTCTTTGTATATACTCATACTTGTGGGGGATTTTCCCACATCTGTTATGTCTTATGAAAATGGGAGGAACATCAATTGTGACATTGGTGGACCTGGTTTCACTGAAGCATAGAGGTTCTTTTTATGTATTATGTTTGGTGGTCATACTTTTGAATTATAATCTGGTATCACTTTAGTATTTCCCAATTTCTAATATTTTTCATGTTTCTACCTCATTTATTTTCAGTTTTTTATTTATCACCTTTATATATTTTCTCTATGCTATTGTACTTTGATGTCATTCCAAGATGTTATTGCAAGCAAGTATTACACTCTATATTATCATGTTTTTATTATATCTATGAACTATTTAATAGATATTGAATTTTTTGTGTGCATAAGTACTTAGTAAAAGGCATTCCATTTTAGTGATATGCTTAATCAATGCATATTTCCATCCCCTATCCTATTGGAGGTGGGTTTGGGGTACCACCCTTGGCTTACAATGGGTTAAGTAGGCCCTGGTGGACTGGGTCATGAAATAGTGCTATCATATGTGGTTTATACTTAGGGATATGTTTGGTTTTGTCCAAATGGTGATGTTTGTATTGGGAACACCGGGAAATGGTATTGGATTGTCTCAAGTTCAAATCATCAGCCAAAGATCCCATTATTGGTACTCTAACTGACAAATCTAGGCCCCCTGACTCTGAATACCTACTTATAAACTCATTATGCTGAGGAATAAGTTATTGTGAACCAATGGTATATGAATCATATATTATTTTTTCATTTTACATTCATTCACTTCTTAAGTCATACTCCCATATTTTCTAATCAATCAACGGTGAATCTTGTTTACTTTTAATAAGACTCTCTGATGAAAACCATTTTGGATAATAATAGAGGATAATTATGATGATCAAATGAGTGATGATTAGTTATTTTACGTACCCATTCATTTTATTCTTTTTCAAGGTGGGATCAGGCAGTTTTATCACCCATTGAGCAGCGAGCAGATCCACCTATACTGGATTAGGTAGATGATCGACTATATGATAGGTAGTCAATATATTTGTTATGTCATGATGTTTATGAATGTGGTTTTAATAAATAATGTTTGTTCTATAAAAAAAGACCAATGAGGTTTCAGGGTGAGGAAATCCCTATGGGAGTTGAGTATTGGATTAAGGTGGTGGTCTAAGTTCTTGTACATGTCAGATCACCAAACAATGTTATGGTTATTCTTATGACCATTCGTATTCATGGAGAATAAGGTCACTATGGAGGGGATTCTATAGCGGGGAGTCATATTCATCACACATATTCTTGAGGTGTGAGTTGGGAATTAGTTTATAATATTTCTCATGGTACCCTTTGGTCATTAAGAAGAAACCTTTTGAAATCATCCCAGGTATAGAATTGTTTTCGATGGGTTTTTCCTTGATAGACTATCACTACAGGATAATTATATTCCTTCATCTATATGGGGTGATATTTTCTTTCATGGGAGATATATATATTAAATATACTGAGTGGGTCTCTTGTGTATGATTCTACAACCTATAACTCATTTGTTGGTGAGTTTATCCCTTAGTACAGTGTTATATTCTCGAATCTATTTTCTAGAAAAAGTGGAGGATTATATAGATTTCTTCCCAAATATTTTTTAGGAATACCTTTGTGGAAGGATATTTAGTTATGAATCTACCTAAACCCTAGGGATGGAACGATATACTTTTTTGAATAATGAATACCCCCACTGAGCTACAAGAGTCGAGGGTTTAATTTGGGAGAGCTTTAAGATAATGGTTTTTAGAACTAGACTATCCCCCTAGGGACCTCAGTATTTGTTTGTGAAAATTTATGATGGGATTATGAGATTTTATATTGTTTATGGACACCAAAATTAGGTAAAAATCAATAAAAAATAACCTTTTTGAGTACTTTGGACCTCTTAATCTAGTTAAATGGTGCGAGTTTATTTCTTCAAGTTAGATATCTAATCTAAAAACCATTATTTGAGGGTTTGAAAAGATAATATTACGAAGGTAGTAATCTGATTTTTCTACAAACACTATGATTTCCTAGTGATTCCTTTCATTATGACTAGTTACCCCTATTTTCGAAGATCTTATGAATCATATTTTCCATCAATACTTATACTGATTCATATTTTTCTTTATTGATTAAATTCCCATTAAGTCTATTTTTAGGGAGGATCATGAAGAATATTTTAGGATGGTCGAAAACGTACTCTAGTAGTGGAAACATTAATTTAATATATAGAAGTGTAAATTTTTGGTATATTAGATTCACTTCCTGAGGAATTCAATCTCTAAGAATGGTGTAGCAGTGGATCTAATGAAAATTTATGAAGTTCTTTCATAGGAACCACACAAGTTCATGTCATATGTGAATGGTTTTCTCAATTTTGTGGATGTACTATCATAGTTTTATAGATTAATATTCTAGGATAAGATCCCCTTTGACTAGATTGACTTATATGGGTTATCCATTTTATTTGAGTGTGTTGTGGCAGAGACCCTTCAAGGTTCTGATGCAAAGGGTGACCAGTGCTCCTGGGATAAGATTTTCATTGAATGGCATTGAGTATGTAGTGTATTTCAATTCCTTCAGAGCTGGTTCAGTTTCATGTTGATGATGATCTAGATTTAATTTATTTAGATAAAAAGTATAATGAGACCCCCTGAGTATAATTATGGGACCCATGAAATATATTTTATAGTGTTAGCTTTTTCCCTAAAGACGTGGAGGCATTATCTTTTGGTTGAACATTTCATTATTTTCATCGACCACTATAGTCTCATGTACATATTCACATAGCTTGATATCAACCTAATAGAGTGTAATTTTTTGTAATTACAGTAATACTATTACTATGAGTTATTCTATACTCTAGGGAAGGTAAATGTTGTGGTAGATTACCTTGGAATGTATTCAAGTTCTTGCTTGGTGGAGGAGGTGTTAGAGTAGTTGGTTTCATTTTAGTTAACCTAGGTGGAGGAGAGGGGTTAATATTATTTCTTGATGAATGTGGTGAATTCAATGCTTCTACAAAATGTGAGAGATGAATTTTAAGGATAAATTTACATTGTGGTTACATATGAGAAGATATCCTTTTGTGATGAACCATAAAGAATTTCTAAAAGAGTATAGCACTTGATCATTTACTAGGGATGGATGTTGGTTCCAATAATGATTCATGTATAGGTGTTGAGGGAGTTTCATACACATCCCTTGGTTATACATGAATGTATGGAAAATATTTACAAGGATCATTAACTTCAATTATAGTTGGATGGCATGTGGAGGATAATATTCGAGTTTGTTTCCCAGTGTCTCACATGTCAGTAGGAAATAACATAACATAATGTTCTAGAATGTTTTATTCATAATATTGAGAACCAAGAATAGATTTTGGATTTAATATACATGTATTTTATGATAGGAATTCCATTGATAGTGATATGTCCTGAAACTATTGGGGTGGTTGATGATCAACTTACTCTATCAGCATTATTTATTGCAATTTGGGAGAATAATTCAGTGTAGTGTTTTGGGAAGCTACATGAATGTGAGTTCACTTTTCTTCATAGGGTACCCACAATGAAAATCTATGACCACTGATATCTATTCACAAAAACTTTATGGAGATGATTATGCAGGTTTACCAAGAACCAGATATGGATGATCATTGATTTCAACCCCAAGATGGAGGAGAACACCAATCGAACTGTCAAGGTGTTGGACTGTTTTTTGAAATTCAACAAAAATTTATAGGATCACTAGAAATTTTTGGAGTTTTAATATAATATAAACAATCAAATATATATTCAAATGACACATTTTATGACCCTATATGAGATACCTTACATGATACCCATATTCTAGATTTATATTGGTTGGGATACTCTTATTGTGACTGAGATAGTGAAGGTAATGACAAGGAATTATCATGTGATTTCTAAGTATTTGACCAAAATCCAATGCTGATAAAAAACCAATCAAACCAAAATAATTGGCCTATGTATTTCAATAAAATATTCCATGTTTTATAGGGTGTCTCCCCTTGATGAAGATTATAGAGATTTGGTTGGGGAATCAAGACATCCTTGATGATATTTTTTTTCTATTCTATATCATATAGTGGTTTGTATAGATTTCATACCATATATACTTATTGGAAATTTGGACCGAGTACATGTTGTATTCAATGTGTCACATCTGATGAGATTCATTGATGACCTTATGCACTTTTTTGACTGGGGAGAGCTAGAAATTGAAGTTGCATTCAACTTCATGAAGAATGTAGTGGTAATAAAGGGCTGACCTGAAAGGATCCTTCATATATAGATAATTCCATTGGTTGGAGTGCATTGGTATCATGTTATTATGCGTGAGAGATCATATGAACATGAGACTTAGATTAAAAATATGTACCCACACAATTTTTGTATATTATGCCTTTAATTGGAAAAAACCATTTTCGGAGAGGATAATTTAAGGACTCCAATTTTTTTAGTATGAACCTTCGAATATATATATATATATATATATATATATATATATATATATATATATATTATTCCTCAAAGTAGACACAGTGTTGGGGTGTTTTTAGAACTTTGAATAATATATCAAATATATTAATTTATATTTACATATTTTTACATATCATTTTGGTATAAATGGTTTTATTTTTTATCATGAACATAGATGGGAATCCATGTAAATATTTTTCTTCAAAACCTAGGGTTTACTGAAGGAAAATGTTAAAAGTACGTCGATGTCAAATGTGTGGTTAAAGGATACTATTGATGGTTTCATTATGTAATTAATTTATTTATATAATTAATTAATTTATGTAACCCCAAAAAACTATTTATCATCTATATAATCATCATTATAATGAATCTTCGGGGTTTATCTACAACACATTGGAAGATTAGAGGAGGATTAGAGCTCCATTGGAATTGAAAAACTGGGAGAATCAGCAAAGATGATCATGAAGAATCATGGGATGAATAATGAATGTAGTAAGATATTCACCTCCATCGATAGTGGACGCATTCTTCACCAATGATAACTCTATTCTTGTATGAAGGGAGATTTATTTCATGGATTTCATCCCTTGATTTTTTTTCTGATAATTGATGTTATATCTAATTCTGATTTCTGGTTATTTTAATTATTTATATGAGCCCATATATAATTTTTTTGTTGAACAATATTACTTAAAATGGCTATTCGATTTTACACCCACTGATTCAAATTTAGTAATTTTTTGATGATATTTTACGGACCAATGATGATGTTCATAGTTATTCTTATTTTAAGTCACGGTTCATAATGTTTTTTGTCATTGTCCGAAGGGTTTTATGACTTGACATATTCAGATTGGAGTATAGCTTTACCAAACCATGATATTTATATTTTATATCTGAATGACATTGGATAATTGTTTTATAGATATATCAAAGAATGTTGTGGGATTTATTTTATGGAATCGGGGAATACGACCCATGTATGGTGATGGGAGGAATTATGACCCCCCCCAAGGGATAACTAAGTTATAGTTTTGTGACTTTGTGGTGAATATGCAATGATTGTGGGACATCCCATTAATTTTAGTGGATTATGGGCAATCAAACAGTGGAGGATGCATTGTAAATAGTGGATGCGAGAATCTATAAGAAGAAAATAGGATCCAAAAAATTTATAAAGTATATGGAATGTAGTTAATATGAACACACACTATGTAAACTCTTACAAAATCAGCTGAGGTTTGACTAAATGTTTAATATCACATTCCATGTTCCAAGTCCACGAGTTGTGTGATTCAGTGCTAGTGGCTTTACTTATACCCTAGAAGTACATGTGAACAAACATGGCCTAGTATAGTAGCACGATGAGTGATACATGAATGGACATGACCAGAGTACCCAAACACTTTTAAGAAACTAATGCATGGCTTGATTCATGGGCATACTTAGAGTACACATACATGGTCCATTGTACATGGGCACATGCCGTAGTATACCTGAATATCAATGGAAGGAACGAAACACCATGCATACCCTATACATGTTATTATATTTTTCATAAGGTGTTTTACCCCGTGTATCTCCCCCTTTTGGGATTGTATTTGGGCTCAAGAGTAGCCAATAATGACTAGTTTTCTATGTATAATGAGATGATGGCCTTCTTTTAGGAATCAAAAACCTGAAAAATCATTTGATGAACATGAATCGTACTCCGTTGATTCTTGGAAAATGATACTGATAAATTGCTCACCTCAAATAGATACATGGGTTTTTCCTCCCCCACCACACTAGTGCTTGGGTCCCCCATGCTCTTTATGTAGGTAGAGCTAGTAGTCATTCTAACACCCCAAATTTAAAAGTATGAACTTTTTATTCAATAAAATATACCATACACAACAAAAAGAACATAATGGAATATAATATCCCAATAATTTATTTTATATTTACTATTTTAAATATTTTAAATATATTTTATATATTTCAATGAACACAACAATGATTTTAGCTTTTATTTCATGCAACATGGTTATTTGATGGCCTATGTTATGCACAGAATCGAATCTTACCGAATACAATTAATATTCTTATTTTAAATGAAAATTATATACTAGACATTAAGGTTTTTATTAGGAATAGGTTTTACTAACATATTAATATATATAGTCTAAATCTTTAGTTAGCAATTAATTAAAATTCATATAGAAACCAAATGAATATACATGAAATGTTTTTATAACGATAAGGTTGTTTTATCCATAAAGTTTAGTTTAATTAATATTACTGAGTGATATTATATATATATATATATATATATTATAAATAAATATTTTTTTTACATTCATAAATAATATTTTATAAGCATAATATAACAATAAACTCTATATTTTGCATAAAAGCTATACTTTTGTAAAGGCAGTTTTGCATTTTTTTAATAGATCGCCTATTTTATATCTACAATTAGACAATTTTATAAATTTTTTATGTAAAAATAAACATTATTTATTGGAATTGGAATTTCCAATTTATATTAGGGTGATTTTTTTTCTGTAAAGATTCATTTTTGATGAATAGTGAAAAAGATAGAATTTAAATGGAAAAGTGAATCTTATTATAGTTTATTTATATCATAACATTATATTTTAAATTTGATTTAATGTAAAAATATACCAATTACACCTCAATTAAAAAAAATTTATTTTATTGGAATAAATATTACATTTAACACAGATATTAAAATATTTGAAACTTTTGATCACTTTTATTTTAAAAACTCTCTTTCTCATCCTATATGCAGGATGAATTTTAAATTTATTTCTACCAAAAATATATTTGGAATATGAAAAAATGGATTTAATATTTTGAAACATCATAATTTATAATTTATAATTATGTAAAAATAAATTTTTTACTATATGTATTAGTGAATGTGATTAAACAAAATACAATGATTAAGTGAGAAAATAACTTAACAAGGGACTAGTACATAAACATAATGGTAAAAAATGACATATAAAAATGTAAAAAAATTATGTTATGGAAATATTTCAACCATATAATCACTTTTAAAGGATATTTTTCATTATTGGTGGCACATGATGTAAGGGATACCTCCCAATAGTTTTTACCATTCTATATTAACAAGAATGACACCCCTCCTCCAATATAAAAAGGTACTCAATCCTACCACTTATTCACAAATATCGAGAAATTTTTTATATCCCAAACCAACCCTAATAACTCTATATAATACCTCTACTCATCTTAGATGCCTCAACATTGGTAAAAACATTACCAAGGATGTATAGGTTTTACTAGAATAAGAGGTAACATTCTTCAATTATCATTTTTTCCACATTTACATCTCCACCACATCAATTATTATTAAATATTGAATATATTATAAGCTAATTATCTTAAATAATCTAATTTGTTTTATTTAAAACGTCATTGAAACACTCACACACACTTCCATCAAATGGGATACCGAATCTTCTTTATTTTTATGGAAAACTACTACCTCACGAACTTATATCATTTGTTCATCCATTACCACCATTCATGTTTGGTAATAATGATGGATTTATATTATTTATATGATATATTTTATATTTATAATAATTTTATTCTTATCAAATTCTTTTCTAACACATACTTTCATTCTTTCTATTTTTTGGAATACGATAACATACTTTGTTGATGTTTGGACAACCTTCTTCTTAAAGGGATTTGATTCCTTAACACTACACATGAAATGCATAAAAAGGGTTTTAATAAAAAAAGTGATATATATGATACAATTAATATAATTTAATTATAATATAAATATATAGAATTTTTTATGGATTATTTCAATAGGACAAGAAAATTGAAAAAAAATCATGTGTTTGTACGACCAACCGTCTCCCTGAAAGGTGGATATCATTTATATATAAAATTTGATGGATTATTATAGAAATATATATAATTAAAATATAAGATATTAACATCACAGTTTGAATATTGGATATTATGATCAACATAATAAGAACAAAAATAACAACTCAAAACATACACAAAAAACATGATAATTAACACCTCAAACAATGAAAATTATGAAATAAATTTAACAAACAAGTAATAAGATATTATAAAGAGAATATAAATTATATTATAAATATAATTATGGTTCATTAATAAGTAAATAAAAATTATAAAACCATTACTGATGAGTTTAATGGATGTTCTCCCAAAAGGAAATTGCAATGTAAGGGATTCATGTCTCACTTTTTCTCCCGAGTGGCATAAACCATTTTCAACACATAATTATTTTGTGTGGTGTATATAATGATATATTTTATTTTATATCTTGAATAAATTTATTTTAATGGTATTGAGAGTTTTATTTAATTTTATTTCATTAATGTGGATTATAATTTAATATTTACAAAGTAGTAATGGATTTCATCCCAATTTCATTTCATTGAGCCATATTGTATTTTTATTAACCTAGTTTATTAAATATGGTATATATACTATAATAAAAAAACGTTCCCTTAAAGTCATCAGAAAATTCATAGCATGTTTGAAGCGAATGAGGACTTGAATGGCCTTATAATCCATCAATAATCATCTATAGGGGTCTGTTTCATAAATCCCCACTATAGAGATCCCTCTCCCAAACGACCAAGAACGTATCTTCTACATGATTCCCCATTTACATCCAAATATAACCACAAATTGATCTCATACATGGAATCCCTCATCCTTCATGCTCCCACCTGGAACATATCTCATACAACAAAACACTTATCCTTCATGATCCCACACTGAACGTTTCTCCTTTTGTTGCATCACTTCTCCTTTGTGATACAATCGTGAACGTTTCTTCTTCATGAAATCACTTTTCCTTCGCAATCGAACCGAAAATGTATGTTCTCCACTGAGTCAGTTTTCCTCCATGATCTTTCCAAATACATATCTACTCCATGACATCAATTTTCTTTCATGATCTAACTACAGATGTAGCTACTCCACGACATCACTTTTCCATTGTTATCCAATCATGAATGTATCTCCTCCAAGACACCAATTTTCTTTTTTTATCAGACAAAAAACATATCTATTCTAAAACATCACTTTTTCTTCACGGTGTGCCCGTTCTTATTTGTGGTGGGACCTAATAATGACTCAAACCTCCACTGCTTATAGATTGAAGACTCACCCCCTACACGCCATTATTACCCCGACCATTCCCCTTCCTTGATCTCGTATCACAATGATAATCATGAACCCAATTACGGGATGCCCATGTTATTTGATAACTGAGCAATATACCTTCATTTTTTCATCAAATACCCCACCTATGTAATGGATTCCCTTTTCAATGGCCTTCAACCTTTTCTACATTGGATCCCCTTTAGGTTTCTCAAGGCTTCGTGAAGGATTAATACTTTGTGAGGAACTCTCCAAATAAAGGTATCTTTGTGAAGGAGAAGCCATGATCAGCCAAAGTGATTCCTTCATGAAGCCACATTACTTCACAAAGAGACCTTTCTTCATAGAAAACTACTCCATCAAAAAGCACCTTCCCTACACGAAGTGCCTTTCCTTAATGAATGTCTTCCTATCGAGCACCCTGGACTTTTAAACCACATTCCTGCACAACCCTCTAGGATTCTGTGAAGTTATTTCTTGGTTCCCCGAGTGGTGTTTCATATATAATTTCTTGCTCATCTGCTTTTTTTCATAGGAAAACTAAGAGCTATTTCTTCTTCTCATATCAACTGTAATGTGATCCCCATGAGTGACCACTCTTCCACCCCATTGTTTTCTGGCATTGCTTGTGCCTTCCATCCACAATTTGTGGGTTGGTACAAGTTATGTAAATCCATGGATTGAGAAATGAGTCCACCTCTCCTGAGTTGAAAGATGTTAAAATGTGAAGCACCCTCATCCCCAACACATGATATTTAATTATGAGATTCCACATGTATAGAAGGCCTGAGATATTTTTAAGGGGAATGAGAATCATAACTCTCGTACATTATATGTCACTTTCGGAATTGTCATCATGTGAACCTTGAGTAGTATCCCCATAATCCATCACCCACTTCATGGGATTCCCTCCTATAGTAAGTCCCAATATATATATCCATGGGCCGCAAACCTTTAATAAGCCCCTTAATATTCCTCATGGACACATATTTTGTTATAATATCATCTTGTTATCTCCTTCCTCTTGTTTACCACACCTACCATGACTCATGTGGGCTTAGAGTTTATCAGTGACCATGACATCCTCATAGGACACTCGCAATTTGTATATCCCAAGCCCCTAATCTCATATGATATTAAACTGTATGTTCCAGAACTATGTGGACTTTTATCCATACCTTCTAAATAGGTTACATAGGAAGCATATCCCAGGTTCTATCCCCTCACTCCCCATAATCCATATGTTCTGTGGATTTCATGTTGATTCAATTTCTTTCCATATGATGTAAAATGGTATTCCCCTTCAAACATCATAATTATTGATTCCAGAAAATGTGATTTGTAGGAAGCCTCTATGTGGTGCAACCCAACCTATGGTAAACTCGTGTTGTCCCTCCTAATGGATATACCCTCATGATGCAATTATTTTTCATTTTCTGATGCATCTCCTGGATCTGCCTCTATAAGGTGTTCTAATCCACATGGGATGGTAACTATTCATGTTCCCCACACTTCTCCATAATTCACCATCCAAGAGTTCCCCTCTTTCAAGGGTCCACTAAACATGCATAATCCCTAATATGTATATATGTCATTTTACTTTACTTACGACCAGATTCTATACCCTTATCCCTATGAACTATCATGGATTTTATTCCCAACCACTAGGATATGTTGGAATCTTCCCTGAGTTTCACGAATAACAACATCATCATCTTCATGTTGGTTTCATCCGATTCATCTCATCCAATTCATCAAATCAACCATCATCCATCCTTATTTTACCTAGGTCACCTCATCATAGTGAAATCATTCCATCAAATTGGGCAGCTAACCATGAATGACCTTCATCCATCTAATTCTTGCATCAATTGGCACTCAAGCTACTAACCATGCATAAGCCCCAACATGTCTCTAAGTTGTTGTCATGTTTGTACACCCCAATTTATCACCCTCTTCTAAATACATGGGTTTTGATCTATATCTTCAACACAAAGTATGTATGAATGATTTGTAAGGTTCAATCCCTACTAGTGTTGAACGTTGGTGTCCCCTTTGGAGGGACCCACCATCATTGATCCTCCATTTGTGGTGCTCTGATCATCCATCATGGTGTGAATCCTTCCCTCATTGCGAAACACCATCCAGGTTCCTTCATCATGGATGTTTTGACCCATCCACCTAGTAAACCTTTTTGGCGCTCTCCAAGTTGTGTGTCCATATGAACCACTACGATCAGGCTATTGATCAGTCTCATTCATCTCCACTATAAATTAAACGTATGGAATACCATGTGTTAAATGAGGGAATCAAAGGAAATCCTTAGAGGCATGCCTTTGGCATAATATTCCCTTCATTAGAAGTGGGATTCATTAGTAATCCATGCCCTTAAAATCCCTCTCATATATGTGAATTCAGGTGTACCAAGATTCCAGCATCCAGACATGGCAGAAATGCCCAATTTGACTACTTTCCTAACCAATAATTTCTTTCCCGACATGACCCTTTGGAATGTCCGGACAGAATAAGCGTAATTTAATAGTCCACATGAAGACATGGCACTAGTAAGGATTCAACAAATAATGTATTAATATTTATTGGATACATGTACTAGGAGATGATCATTGAGGAGGAATTCGGGGAAAGAGGATATATCATCCCATCATAACATTTTAATCAAGGAGAAGACATCTCTGAATAGGTTATGGATTCCACCCTCCTTTCGAAAGTGGGAATATAGGGTACATTACCTAGCCAAGAGAATGTCAAATTTTCTTGGGTAGCATGCCCAATGGTAAGTATTTCAAATAGAAATGGAAAACCGGACATCAATATATTCTCATTCAACCATGGGGATTAATATTTTTCGAGACATCAACAGATATGCATGTCACATAATCCAGCCATCTGACATAAGATCCCGCCTTGAAAATAGTGAGTCTAGCCAGGAACTCACTGGAATTGTTTTCATTTATTCATTTGGCATTCCAATCATTAATATCATCAGCATGGATCATTCTATCCATCCATGGAATAGTAAACGATGTGGTTGAATTGGGATCTACTTTCCCACTATATGTGCTAATAGATGAATCTTCTTGCTTTATAGGACCCAATATATAGTAACCCAGTCACCTCACACCCATAAATGTAGGGGCATGGGAAATGCTAATGTGACAGTCCATCATAGCTCCACCTTTGCTACGACAATGTCCACAACATGGCTATCAGGCACCCACACCCCATATCACCCAGATAGATTACGCAGAGGAGGTTGATTGATACTCTTATTCGATGATAGAAACATTAATGGGTCATCCCAATGAGGGATATGACCAACCAAGATCTAGAGGCTTATGTTTGTCAACATCTTTTCTACCCCTAAGGGATGTGTAGGGATCCATTGATCCCCCCTCCGACATCCAAACATTTTGGGATCTTCTTCTCAAAACACACATATGATTCAATCCCCTATGTTGATGAGGTAAGGGATGTTTGAATCATACTAGCTTTGACATTATACCAGGAGCTACCCGTGAGGCTCCTACTAGGATGTGTCAATACTGCCCGTTGGTCCCTCGAGCTGAGGAACATGTGGTGTCAAGCCCTACATCACTGGACCTGAACTGGCTAACTCAACATCAACATCAAGAAGAGTATCAGGAAGACACCTATTAGGGGATTCATCTTATATATATATATCCAGTGGCCCATGCCACCACCAACGCATACTATCATCTCCTTATTATTACATATCAAGGGCAGCTCTATGCCTAGTCTCGATAGAGACCCCTTCCACCCCATGGACAGGTTGGGATGACTATTCCAGCTACAGGCACAAGGAAAAACCATTTTGGGTCATCCCATGACATCCATATCTTTTATGGAGTTCCTCTCCATACGGTCACCAGTTAGAGTGTAGGTCCTCCCCTCTCTCACACTCAGCATGGAGGTCCTCCCTGTACCACCATTTCCAGTCCAAGTAGAGTCCCTCCCCATCTGGTTGATGTCTAGTGCACCCACGGTGGTCCTTCCCTGGTACCTGATCCTAGGTATTGTGATTTTACCCATATTTCATGTTATTAATGTGAAGTTCCTCCATAATCTTAACCCATCAGCATAAAGGTCCTCCCTATGTCCACTTTTATTTTTATGAAGTTCCTCTTCATACCACTACTGCTAACCAACATAGAGGTCCCACCCATAACACAATTGGCCAGTATGGATGCCATCCACATTACCTTACTAGCTCTTGTAGAGGCCCTCCAAACTCCAGCACTGCTATCTACGGAGGTCCTCTCTGTGCATCCCACACTCATCATGGAATTACTCCACTAGTTATATTCGATATCATCCTAGGTGCTACTCGCACCCTAGTGCACACAAGCGGTGGTCCTCACCACTCTACCGGCCAAAAATGTGGCCCTCCCCATTTCCTTATTAGCACATAGGGCAGAGGCCCTTCTCACTCTAAATACATTAGGAATGGATATTCCCCGCATGTTCATACCGGCTTTAGCAGAGGCCCTCCCCACTCTAGCACGATCCCACATAGAGGTTCTCCCCGTTTCGATGGTTTAACTTTCCACGAGGAACCATATCGGGGCTTAAGGGAGAACCATAAATTCCAAAGGAAGAATCTGGCATACTGTTCGATCATTGTCAATCCTGTTCACTTTTCATATTCTGACATGGAATGGGATTTGATGATGGATCCTTCACCCCAATCCTATCCATCATTGTCTGGGGAAGAAACCAAGTGTATCAGCTTCATCCTTCTAGAATGTGAAATGTACCAGATCCCTAAGGCCCTCCATTTTTACATGCATTAAGTGGAATATATTGATTCGTTTTATGGAATATCCATGTAATCTTCTCTATCAACACCAGGATCATTCTCTACCTCAACATGAGATTAGTGAGAGTTTTTCTAGGGGTCGGTAGATGAAGAACGTCGACTAGAATCATCAAATGGCTTATTCAAAAATCTAGAAACATTTTGATGAAAATTTATAGTAATGCTTCTTTTTGAGTTATCCATAATTAATGTGGACAAGCATCCTGCATCACCCTATTATCACTAAACTACTCAGCAATGATTTGTTCATATCATCATTCTGCTATGAAGAATTATTAACTAGGCTTCTTCACATGTCTAGATCCATTAATGGGGGAAGTATGCATCTCTTAAATTCAGTACCATCATATGTCAACCCAAACTACTGGTGATATAAAGGATATTCCCTAGGTGTAGTCATTGTAAACATGTATGACCACACAAAGAAGGATACTAGGGAAATACTCATTGATGAGAACCATCCCATAGGGCAGTGATTCTTTTGTATGATTCTCTAGGTGTTGTCAATCGCAATCAAAGAAACTTACATGACCATTTTGGCATTGATATGTTCATTCCCCTTGGCCGGGACCCCAATAAGGGTAATGTAAACACTAGGACTATTAGGCCTTTTAAACATTATAGATCGATGTGAATTATATTCTATGATATAGAAAAGGTCACATTACTCCAATAGTTTGCAGAATAGAAGAGACTTGTTGATGAGATCATTATTGAGCGAGAAGCATAGTGATGGACAGACTATGGAAATCCCATATATGATCTTAACCAACCTCCACCGAGATAGAACAGTCTAGTACAAGTTCCCATAGGGGACTTTCCTCTCAATTATCTCGACAACCCTTCATATCATAATATGATATAGGCTATAGTTCATTGAATGATACATCTGTATGCATCTCGAAATCCACCCGATCTTTACAAGAATCTTCCCTGCGACACAACTCCACAAGACATTCCTCCAGAAAAACATCATGTTTCTCTGTAGGTTTCCCCTATAGTAGTTCCTTAGTTCATTCCACCAATTGAACCATGAGTCGTTGGCCCATTCTATCTTGTTGAAGAACCTACCAATGTACTAGTTTTCATGGATCCTTACAAAAACATGAACCCTTACTAGGATGGTCCAATTTCCCATCACATCACTCACCCTGAGTGTCCTTAGACATTATATATTTCCATTCCACATGATTGAATGCTAATTTTGGCATGGGTAGATGTCATTTAGGCACCCTGAAGACTCAAGAATTCTACCTTCTCTACCTTCAATGGTACGAGATCCCCCTGCAACATATGGCCCACTATAATCAAAGTGTGGAACAATACTAGGATATCTAGAACATCATGAGACAACCATGATATGGGGCTTCGTACAGACAATATAGGGGATTGTGTTCATCTAGTGCAGCTAGCTACCAATTTAGTCCATAGATGGTTGAGAGGATCTTTACAGGCAGTTTCTATATCAGTTCTTCTCCACCACATGTAAGACTAGTTTTTTGACCTCTTCAAGTGCAATAATGACCATATGAGTGAAATTAAAACTTTTCCACTTGGTACAAGGGACTCACGTATTAACTCAACATGAAACTGACTTAGGAGAAGCTTTTGAAAATATGAAGGGGGAACATAATGACTAAACTTTTCCCCTCCCTTACAACTCAAAAATTCCAAGGGGGATTCCTAGATTTTTCTAAAAAGGCCCAGTTCCTAGAGGAATCCATAGAGAATGCCTAGAACACATGCTCGTTGCCTTAAACCTCCCCTACAAGATGATTAGACAAGGCTCAGACCGATACTATTACATAGGTGGTGGCCCCTAGGCCCCTGGTGTTGATGAAGAAATAACCACCTCCATAGCCACACCAAGGTCCCCAGTCTTAGGACCTTCCATTGATTCAACATCCCCCACCTCATAGCCAGTAGGTTCCACCATGTAATTCCCCACCATCACCCAAGAGAGATAATCACGTTCTATATGCTCATCTGGATCTAGCTCCTTCTTAGGGCCTTGCTCCTTAACCCCCCTTTACAAAGAGGAGAAACAAATTCTTCTCATTTTGTGAGGATCGAGTCCCTGGTAAATTTTAGAGTTCCTTGGTTATGGAATCTTGTACTTTCTATAATATAATATACCTTAAGTGATTGATCCCATTGACTTCCCCAATTTCTACCCCTATTATAGGTTCCTTGGAAAAACTCTCATTAAGTGATTTTTGTTCAAGGACTAGCTCCACAATGAGGATGAAAACAATATAAATATATTGGACCCTCCCTCGGTGTAGGTATCAAGTGTTCTTATGAGGAAATATCACAATAATAATGGTGATTGGAAGAAATCCACCAGCTATGAGTCTCATAAGTATGATTACTAGATGGATCTCATGGTCATCGCTCATGCCCATAGTCTCATCCCTGTACATATGAATCATCTTGAGCCTTCTGAATACACTGTACCTCTACTAGTAGTCATTTATGCATCTATATACCATCTTCCAACCTATCAGATGGGGGGGGAGACAATGGGGAAATTGAAATTAATTCCCCACATAGGTGTCGAAGCGATCTTGCTCTCTTAGAGATTTCAAGCCACCATATATGTGAGTCGACCCCAGGATGTTCCCAATGTTGGGAGGATCTTCAATTTATGATCATGATAATGAATCATCAAATACCATCGATCTGGCAGACCGTTACAGGGTTTTTGATTATGAGGATTACCAGGAAGATCCTCCAAATATCCCATGTCAGCACAATCATCAACAAATATGTGGATACATTAATAGTCTGAATGGACCAGCCAATGCATCTTTCCAATCAATTCATTCTACTAAGACCAGATAAGTGGCTCAATTTAGAGCATTAGTTTTGTAATCCCCTCATCCTGTCTTGTAGGGATCACAACCTTCGCCATTTGTATTTCTTAATCTAGAAAAGTCATTGTGACTGCACTATGATCAGCCACACCCATATATGGACACACCTCAACTTTTTTGTAATCTTCCAGTAGATATTTTTCATGGATCATCTAGTGAACAATGAGATATTTCAAGAATCATACAAAATACTCCGATTCAACCAGTTGTGTCCATCACAACACATGCAAAAGAAAAACTTCCTAACTACAGAAATGTACGCCTCGTGTGGATGTACATTGTGCTTAAACCCCTTTCCAGTATTCCTAAAAATATCTCGATCCTCTATGTTGTCTTCCTATCTGATGATATGAGTGAATCCCTTAAATAGGATTTAATATGTGTCGTCTAGTTAAAAACATAGGTAGTAGCCACATATGATTTTCATGCAGAGGATGTTTATCCCAACACGAGAAAATCCATTATCTCATTATATGGAGAAGATGAGGTTCTCTTATACAGGGGCACATCTTCCCAATATACATCACTGGTCAGTTTCATGGTGTAGTAGTCAGCCATGGTGTATTGGACATAGGTTTTAGGATAAATCTCATCCCGACCTAGATGCTCCACAAATTGGGGTTGAATTATGTATATCAGGATCCCACTAAGCAAAATATTCATTGTTATGATAGGAAAATTAATAGGCTGTGTTGAAATATTTGTTCGAAGACCCAATTAAGTGGCCTAATTTTCATCACTGAATTCATGGTTGTGCCATTGGACACTATTTACAATGCCTTGATGGGTAGACCCTGGCTCCATCTGTATGTAGTAGTTCCATCTTTGTATTAGCAGTGCCTCAAATACTCCCTTAATTGTTGAGTGGGTATACTCTACGGTGATGCGTCTCTCTTTTCCTCATGTGAAGCATTCTACTTATATTCCTACTATTAAAAGAGAAATGAAAAAATAGTTTCTGGCAAATCAGGATGGGCCCACTACCACTGTGCCCAACCTATGGAAATAAATGGATGATGATTTAATTTTTCCTATTCACCGATTTCAGACCCTAATCCCAGATTTAGGGAATTTCTTGGTTGTCTCTATATTTAATTAGAAGTTTGTTCCTAGGTACAAGGAGTTCTTGAAAATCACCCAGTACTATTACATGAATCTGTATCGAGTCATACCAGAGCCCTGTACCTCTATAAGGTATCAGGATGTTCTAACCATTGAAACAATAATACACCATACTATCTTGTTTTTCCAGGTAGGGTTGGGTCGACAAAAGACAATGTGCCACTACTGCAATGATATAATCAACCATTTCCCCCACGATTGAAGGCTTGAAGGAATTGGATATAACCCCTTTTTCGCTATAGATTTAGTGGTACAAGAATATACAAATAAAGGATCCACCGCTTCTCAGGCCGGAACAAATATTCCTCCAGGTTAATCTAACACATAATTATTTCCCCCAATAATGATAATTGAAATGTGGATAGTGATGATGATTTGTAATATTCCCCTCCCACATTCAAGGAAGGTGTCCTTCCATTATTGATGAGTTGATCCTGGTGAATCTTAGTAACATAAGGGACTAGTGACTGAAACTAATCTGCATAGCTATGCCTATGGAAGAGAAGCATCAGTATATGAATTTTCTAAAGTATCATAAGGATGTACATTATTTTATGAATATAGAGATTCAAAGACTATATCATTAGTCTCACTACACCACCTTGTTCTCCCGATAAGTCATCCTGGGTTCAAACAATTTCCCAGAAATATTCACCCTTCACATGGCCTTGTGGTCAAGGATAATGTTGATAAGCTCATAAAATAAAACATTGTTAATATATTCAAGTAACCCATGTGGTTAGAAAACATCATTCCTGTTAGGAAGAAGAATATATATATCAGATTCTTCATTGAATTTCGAGACCTCAACTTTTCGAAGGAAGCTTTTCTCCTTTCCTGTGATAGATCTATTGAGTGGTACCACCACCGAATTCTAGGATCTCTCCTTCATGAATGAATATTCAAGATATAATAAAATTTGAATGGATTTTGATAATGAAGAGTAAACTTACATCCGCGCACCTCAAGGAACCTTTAGTTACCCGGTAATGCCTCTTAGATTGAAGAATGAAGGGGCTACCTATCAGCATGTTATGGGATGTATATTAAAACGGATCCTCGAAATGCTAGTGGAATGCTACATGCATGAGTTCACTGTCAAATCCCTCCAACATCAGGACCATATTAGAGATATTTTGAAAGTGTTCATATTCCCGTTCTCTCTCAATCTAAAGATGAACCCTTTGAGGTGTACCTTTGGGGATAACTTTGTAAGGATACAAGGCATTTTAATTAGATATAGAGGCATCAGTAAAAATCTAGAGAAGAAAAAATACCTCAATTAGTTTCCTCCTCAGAGTATCAATCTTGAGCTCTAAGGCTTTCAAGGACTCTTACACTGCATACGTTGATTCATTGAGGATCTAGATGGAATGTGTAATCCGTTCTCCTGAATCATGAATAAATGTTCCATCAACGAATGAGATGTATAATTCCAAAATAAATTTTGGGAGATTAAGCAGTACCTACTCTAGCCTCCAGTTCTGATGCCACCCGTCTCCCAAAAGCCACTGGTCCAATATGTGACTACCCTAGAATGACCAATCAGTGCATTTATCACATAGAAGAATAAAGAAGAGAATGATAAAATTTTATAACATATCAGTCATATGCTCCTAAACACATATATAAGGTATTAATCTATCAATAATAGATTCCTATCACTCATCTTTTTAGTGTAGAAGTTGTGGAACTATCTCCAACATCACGAGATTCAATTGGTGTCCCTCATGGATCCTCTAAAGTATAATCTAAATAAATCAATTTGGAAAGGTTTCATAGCTCTATCATAAGAGATCCATCAAAATTTCTACCTTAAGTTCTTCCCACATAAAGATATCAAGGATTAGAAGTTGTTAGATTTCTTACCGCCCATCCATTCCCCACAAAAGAGTCTTTATTTTTTAACATTCCAGATGAGGTTGTTCTATTAATGGGCCAGGCCATGCTGTGTTGGAAAATATAATTCGATGGCACCTCCAGATGTCCCATTGGAAAAAGACTCTATGATCCCAGACTCAACAGGTTGGTCCTTGGCATCGTCTTCCTCATGCCTACACATGTTGTCTTTCCCTACAAGTTCTTGTTGTTAGAAGGCTACACCAACAATGAGCTGGAGTATCAGGACGTTATCACTTGTCTAGAGCTGCCTCTCATGATTGATGTCCCCCAACAACATATGAAGGGGTATTCCAAGATGGTTATCAAGAATATCAATGGTGACTATGTCATCAGTAAGCTAGAGATTAGGTCCCTCTTAGAGTGCACTCGCTAGCTGATGGCCAATATCCCTTCTCTGTCATAGGTTAGTCATATTCCTCTATCATAGATTGATCGATCCAATACCTTTTCCAACCAATGTGCATCCCTCACAAATCCAGATCATAATGATCTGATTATCCACATGGGGCATCGAAGGGGCATCACTCTTATCAGTTTTTACAAGGAATATACCCAGTAGGTAGGTCACCTTAATGGTGATGCCTCCACCCAAGGACCTCTAGGTCTCCCTGCATCAATAGAAGAGACACCAATTTGGACGACTCCCTTTGATGAGTATATGAAACATGTATATATTCTAACAATCAAAGCTAAATGTGAGAAAATGTATCAGTGTACAACACAATTCACCCTCCTGAGTGGTCCCAGTCTGGTGCAGATCTTTTACAAATGCATCTAAAATGGATTGATCCTATACAAAATCCTAAAATACATGATTTCCAATGTCATGCAGGATGTATGATCCAGCACCTGTGGAGATCATCATGCAGGGTCGAATCTGTAACACCCCAAGATTTTATGAGATATATTATTTTTAATTTCTTTAATGTATTCTATTATACACTACATCAAGATTAGCTTGTACTATACACAACATTGTATTATCTTGCAGTATACACAACACTATTCATGGATCATGTTACACACAAATTCAAGTTCGTTTTGTGGAAATTATTCTACGCAATATTAAGTATAGATTTTGTTTAATGTATAAATGAAATATGTTTTGATTATGTTATACGCAACACAAAACAGAGCTTTCACTACACACAACACTACCTTGGCTTTCATTACACGCAATCAAGACCTTCATCAATAGCGTGTGAAGTACGCAATACCAAGTTTCACTAAATGAGATATTATTATAATATTATTATGAACTAACCGTTATGAATAGTAATACCCACTTTTGGAAATTTTATCAATTTTATCATTCAAAATGGACTTCATTTTTGGATTTAGAATATCGAAATTAGCTTAGGGTGAATTTTTGGTATTTTCTGAAAACTTCCAATTTTTAATGAATAGTGAAAACATTGGGTTACTATTTAAAAACCAACATTTTACTTAAATAATTATTTATTTTATTAAAATTTTTCTTAGGTAAAAATTGATACATAAAACCTATATAAGTTCAATTTAATTCATTTGAGTCATTTGAAAATAATTTATATATAAAAAAAATTTATTGAACTTTTCACCGTCTTTTAGCCACCTCCTAGGAAATTTTCAAATTTACATAAAACATAGATTTACCAATTAGGTGAGTGTAATTTCAAAAAATCCAATAAACACGGTTGATATCCTTAAGTAAAAATTGGTTCAATAAGATAAAAATAATTTTGGGTGAATAGTAACTTTTTTCTATTATTTACCACGGTTAAAAGTAAATAGGGTAATTAAGGGTAAAAATGATATTATTATTACCCTAACACATGTCCTAATTCTATTGGATAAGTTTAATTCGACAAAAAACAAAATTAGGGATAAAATATTACCCTTTAGGTCCGCTTGGATTAGATTAGGACATTTATTATTATCTTATTTAATGAAGAGTTAAAAGAGTTAAAGTCAAAGTTTAAGAACTAAAACATTATTAATATAGGGTTATACATAAGATAAATTCGACTATAAATATTCATTAGAACGATGAGAAGATTTCCTATATAAAGGTATTTTATTTAAAAAATTTAGACATTAAATTAGTTTGTTTATTTATGACACAATGATGATGCAGTAATTACCTTATTAACGAAATATTAACATAATTGATTGTATAAATACCCAAATAAATGAAATTTGAGACTTTTTTTTAATTAAAATAATATTAGAGGATAACATGACATGTTATTATTTATTTAAATAACTTTTTTCTAATTAATCAGGTTATTATGATTTTCGAAAAAATCAATTACCAAATAGTGTCAAAATTGACATAAAATAGATTTTAAAACAAATATTATATTATTAATTGTTATTCTACTCCTAAAAATTAAACATTTGGAAAAATGACATACATAAGGTTATATATATTAATAATTAACCACTTTCAGTTCGTTTAGCTATTTATAGTAATATTATTAACCATATAGTGTAATAAAACAAGAAGACAAGGTAATAGTTAATCTTATTTTACTTGGAGTTAAATCTATATGATAAGGTTAAAATAGAATTCTAAACTTGTATAAAAACTATTAGTTGAGAGGATTTCTACCCATACCCACTTTAGCATCGAAATAAATCAATTTGTAGCTATTATAACCTGAATATGACTTTATTATAAAACAATATTTTAAGTTTTTCCAAAGGTTCCCCTCTCCTACCTTATAAAAAGGGCACCCCTTCCCTATTCTCTTCACACCCTTTTGAGCCTTCATGCTCAGAAAACCCCAGAAAATTCTTATTCTCAACCTCTCTGGTTATATCATAGAGGTTCTGGTCTTCTCGAAAGACCAAATATAGTGCCCTTTGTAGAAGTTTAAAGGAGGTGTGTCGGGGAAGAGGTAATCTCTTCTACCGACTCTTTCAAGTTTCTTTGTTCTTCTACTTCCTCTTCTTTAGTTGTTTCATTATAAAGTAATAAAATAAGTATTAATTTTATACTGATATTTTATTATAAATATTAAACAACCCTATTTCACCTTATATACATCCTCTCGAAAACTAAATCACTGCACGTGCGTACGTACAGAATACTATCTCCACGCCGTGGTGTAATCAGTTTTTCCACCACCACCTTACTTGGATGGGTATAATGGAGTAAAGAATAACTATATATATTTATTATTACATAATAATGATTATGAGATATTATATAATCCACTCCAATTCAATTCAATAATTATGGGAATGATATCATCACTCGTGTGTACGTACGGATTACCGTCTCCACGACGCGATGAGATTCTTTCTCCGTGTTAACCACTCAAGAATGATTATAAAGTGTATATAATGAATAATAATGAAATATATGACATGATAAAGCTAATTTATTTATTAATATATATATTTTTCATCTACTTACTTCCATTCAAGTCAATAAGGAAAAGAAAACAGCATCCATGCGTACGTACGACCTACCTTCTTCAAGAACTGTGTATTTCATTTCATTTATCTATCTATTATATATATATACTGAATATATATGATATATAAATCATGATTTACATTATTTAATTAATTAAGCCATGATATTAATAATAATAATATCAAGAAGGAACAAGTCCAAACACGTACGATAAATAAATTGATTTTACCTGAAACGCTGCTTTAACATGGAATTTATAAACAAACTGGTAATATAAAGTCATAAGGGAACCATATATGATATAATAACAATGAATATAATTTTATAATAAGTCAATGACATTATTTAAATCATTATATAGGTGGTTCGGATACGTTCAAAGCATATTAGCCCTAAGGTAAGGGATAACTTTTTGAGTCTCGTTTTTATCCGAGAAGGTTTATTCTTAAGTATTTACTGGGGTTAAATTTATCATCCATGTCCCTGTTTTCAAAAAAATGGTTTCATTTATGTTTAAAGTCCTTTTTACCCATTTTTTATATTTATTACATGGTATTTAAGGAATCTTTTTTTCACCATATGATGTACCTTTAGTCTTTTCCGGAAAAAGTACGCGAAGAATGTTTTTTTTAACTTATATGGCATGAACAGATTTTTACAGTTTCATAATGCCTTATTTTCATGAAGAGCACTCTACATGATTTAATGACTATTTTCCACAAAATATTTTTCTTTTATAATTACATGGCATTTTGTGAAAATAAAATGATTTTGAAGAAGAAAGGATATTTTCCTGAAGAATGTAATATAACTGTTTTATAAAAATCATTTTCCATATAAGATGGAATTATTTCATATGTGTATGTTTCAAGTATAATTTCTCTATTATATACATGGTTTGATTTTACTTTTGATTAAATGATATCCATTTTTTTATATGGATTATGTTAAGAAGGGATGATGTTTAGAAAACCCATTTTATTCTTTTGGTTATGATGAATGATTTATGATTGTTTTGTGGAACACGAAAGAATGATTTCATTATGAGATGGGTGGTACATATATATCCCTCCAATTAATTTGGGTAAAGATTTATATCTCATGATATAAACATGGCTGGAATGGTATGTTAATCAGGATTAGTGTTACAGGACTGAAACAAGGAGAGATCTCGATTCAGAAATGGACTTTGTCCACTAAGACGGTCCTAGCAGCAATGCCTTGGATACTATAGAAATCATATCATGTGATTAATGGTTTTCCACAATTAAATGTTTTATTCCCAATATATTTTATCATGATTAATGATCCTTTATGACCTATGCCTTACGTACTGCCAAGATTTAATTCACAACTCGTCATTTTGATGTGTAAACATTATTTTCATGTTTTGAAGTTAAAATGTATCTAGTTTGTTTTATTTTTTCCATGATTACCCTTAATGAGCATTTGAGCTCACCCTTTATATTTTTTATATTTCCCAGGATATAAAGAAAGGTTTTTGGTACGAAAACAAAGGGGGATGATCTTTATGGGAGATGTTGAAGATCATTCACCATGATTAGAAGATTATGTTCCGAGTTCCCAAGACACTAAACTATTATGATCCTTGTGTGTTTGTTTTTTTGGTATTAAGTATTCCTCAGAAAGTAATGTAATGTCCATGGACGTCCAGATTTGGGTCTCTATAGTTGGTATCAAAGAAAAGGATTAGTCAACCTTTGGAAACTAGGATGCGAAAACTTTAGTGAAATCCCTAGAGATATTTCTAAGGTATGTTTAGGGATGTACCTAATGTTAAGTATAAGTGTATGTTATAGTCCTAGAATTATGGTAACAATCTTAGAATTAACCCTAAGATTTTATATATTGCAGGTACTCCCCCTTTATTATTTTGTTTTCCCTAGCATGATTTTTTCCTCTCATACTATTATATTTGGATTTTAGACGATGGCTGGAACCCGAAAGAACCATGTTGATAAATGTAATGGACCATGCAATGATTGTCCTCCAGAACAAAACAATATTATTGGATATGGAGTGAAAAATATTATTTCTATACTTATACAAGCTATGAATTATTCTGAACATCCAAATGAGAAGAGAAGAGAACAATATTCTATTGAGTCCTTCATGAGTCAACATCCACCTTCTTTCAGTGGCTCTTCTGATCCACTTGTTGCTGAACAATGGATCAGTACCATGGAAAAGATATTTTCCATACTTCGCTGTTCGGAACCTGAAAATTTCATTCTGGCTATTTACCATTTAGAAGGTGAAGCAGATCAATGGTGGACTCTAATTAAGAATACGAGGCCCCAAGATGAAATTGAATCCATGGAATGGGATGAGTTCAAGAACTTATTTTTCAATAAGTACTTCCCTCGTATTCTTCGAACCAAGATGGAAAATGATTTACTTGAGCTTAAGAAAAAGGATGAATAATCTATTGGTATATACAAAGTGAATATTACATGGCTTTCAAGGTATGCATCTGGCATTATCATCCAACCTAAATGTAAAGATGATCGATTCTTCAATGGCTTAAAACCAAGTCTTTGACGGGAATTATCTATAAGATACTTCAGTAGCTATGAGAAATTTTGTGTTGTGCTATCAAGGTAGAAATATAAGTTGGTGTTACATATCCATCTCAGGGTTTTGACAAGAAACGAAAGATGGAGTTCATGGAGAAATCTCATAATAATGGTGAAAAGAAGGTGGATGTTTCTTTATTCTCAAATTGTGGAAAAGAAGCATGGTGGAGATTGTCTTAAAGGGACTAGAAAATGTTTTATGTGTGGAAAAGAATTTCATCAATCAGGTGACTATCAATGTAATGGAAAATGGGTTTCTAATGATGTGAATAATGAAAAGAGTGTAGATAACGCACCCCAAACACTTCAATGCTTTAAGTGCAAGGAAATGGGGCAGTATGCTAATCAATGCCCTAATAAAATTGTTAATGATGATCAATGTGAGAAACCTCTTAAGGAAAAGGATAAAGGGAAGTCACATGCGATCATTGTTTGTGATTTTGAGTATGGAAATGATGTTGTGTAATGATTATGTGTTTATGTAATGGGATTTCAAAATAGTATCATGGAATCTCATTTATGGTATCGTGGAATTTCGGAATAACTATGTATTAGTTTTAAATAATTATATGGTACCGGTAACCATGAAAAGTGAACGAAATATCATCAGAAAGTAGATTAAATGCACATAATTAAGGGATAAGGAGAAAATAATATTTATGATAGTATTCATTAGCTCATTACTGATATAAGGACAAAGTGATATCATGGTTCGAGTATATAGAAATATTGGGATTTTGGTATCTGTAAAGTGTTAAATTTCGACAGCATTCATATTTTCACTATGGTTCAATGGGTATTCATTTTTCAAGGGAATAAATGATTAAGGTATTCACATGTTTTTAGTTTAACCAACAAGATATATCATATTATATATGGGGGATAGATGATGGTATTCACATGCTCGGCAGATGACATTTCTAGTAATTGTTTTCTTTATACTATGATCGTGGACAGAAGTATTTTGGGTAAGCCTAAAGATTAGAATGGCTTATGTTGGACATAAGTTAGTATTGTTTAAGGCTAGAACTTTTTTCAATATTATTGATGGAATGTTATAATAATTTAGTTTTTGAAAAAGGAAAACCTGCAGGACGAGCAACAACCCATCGCGTCAGATAAGGGTGTGGGAATCGAACCCACAACCGAAGTATGATAGGCCTTTATCACACACCACTGGCCAATAGGAAGTCCCTGGATAGTATAAATTAGTTTTAATTTATTAAGTGGTGTGATATATGAAGTATAAGTCTATTTTATGAACCATATACGAATAATATCACTATAGATAGACTTACGTATTTTTGATAACTTTTTTAAACGTTTTGTTTGAGACAGATGGAATGACACGTCATTCTATCACATAATCTGATAACACTTCACGAATGAAAAATTCAACTTCATTTCATTATGTTATGAAGTGGAAATTGTCCAAGGAACGACCAACTATGAGATTCTACCAAAATCAATAAAGTATTTATTCTAATTCCAATTTCATCAACTTTAGGGAAATGATCTTGATAACCAAAAATGTTGTCCTAGTGCCCTTATATCTGATGAGTTAGATGGTACCTTAGATCATAAAAAATTGATTTCTTTGTGATTGTTGGATTTTTTATAGCCATGTCCTCTAACACTCTTCATCAGAAGTTTTTGGTTATATTTCTCTTCCATATCCATATTTTTACCTATGTTGTCATATGTGGAAACCCAATGCTGAGTTACTTTGGGTGACTATTATGATTCTAACATCCCTTTTTAAAATGAAGTTTTAGTATTCCATTTTATGATGTGGGTTTCTATGAAAAAACTTTCAAGTAGTAAACCGTTTATAACCCTGACGAATTTTGTGGGCGAAATTCATTTTAAAGGAGGTAGTATGTAACACCCTGAGATTTTATGAAATATTTTTTTTTATTTCATTGATGTCTTCTACAATACACTACACCAAGATTAGCTTGTATTATATGCAAAACTGTATTAGCAGGTAGTATATGCAACACTATTCATGGATCGTGTTACACACAAATTCAAGTTCGTTTTGTGGAAATTATTCTACGCAACATTAAGAATAGATTTTGTTTAATGTATAAATGAATGAAGTTTTTATTATGTTATACGCAACACCAAATGGATATTTCACTACATATAGCCCTGAATTGTCTTGTATTACATGCAATCAAGACCTTTTTCGATAGCGTGTGTAGTACGCAATACCATGTTTCACTAAACGATATATTATTATAATATTATTATGAAGTAGACATTATGATTAGTAATACCGACTTTTTGATATTTTATAAATTTTATCATTCAAAATGGACTTCATTTTTGGATTCAGAAAATCGAAATTAGCCTAGGGTGAATTTTTGGTTTTTTCCTGAAATATTTCAATTTTTAATGAATAGTGAAATCACTGGGTTACTATTTAAAAACCGACTTTTTATTTAAATAATTATTTATTTTATTTAAATTTATTTTAGGTCAAAATTGATACATAATACCTATATAAGTTCAATAATTAATTTGAGTCTTTTTATAATAATTTTTGATATATAAAAATTTTATTGAACTTCTCACCGTCTTTTACCCACCTCCTAGGAGAATTTGAAAATTTACATAAAACGTAATTTTACTTTTTCTGTGAGTGGAATTTCAAAAATCTGAGATACACGGTTGATATCATAAAGTAAAATGTGGTTCAATAAGATAAAAATATTTTTTTGTGAATAGTAACTTCTTACTTTTACCTACCACGGTTAAAATTAAATAGGGTAATTAAGGGTAAAATGATATTATTTTTACCCTAACATGTGTCATAATTCTATTGGATTAGTGTAATTCGACAAAAAAACAACCTTAGGGATAAAATATTGCCCTTTATGTCCACTTGTATTAGATTATGACATTTATTATTATTTTATTTAAAGAAGAGTTAAAAGAGTTAAAATCAATGTTTAAGAACTAAAACATTTTTAAAATAGAATTACACATAAGATAAATTCGACTATAAATATTAATTAGAAAGGTAATGATATTTCCTACATAATGGTATTTTATTTATAATTTTTAGACATTAAATAAGGTTGATTATTTATGACACAATGATGATGTAGTAATTACCTTATTAATGAAATATTAACATAATTGATATTATAAATACCCAAAAAAAAGTAATATGAGACTTTTTTTTGAATTACACTAATTTTATAGGTTATTATGACATGTTATTATTGATTTAAATAAATTTTTTGGAACTAATCATGCTTTTATGATTTTCACAAAAATAAATTACCAAATAGTGTCACAATTGACATAAAATAGTTTTTAAAACAAATATTATATTATTAATTGTTATTCTATTCCTAAATTTCTAAGGTTCTGAAAAATAACTTAGATAAGGTAATATATATTAATAACGAACAACTTGGGGTTCGTTTGGCTTGTTATAGTAAATTTATTAACTATATAGTGTAAAAATCAAGAAGACATGGTAAAAGTTAAATTATTTAACATAGAGTTAAATCTAAATGATACGGTTAAATAGTAACATAAAAATGTATAAAACCAATTAGTTGAGAGGATTTCGAGCAATCCCCACTTTATCTTCGAAATAAATCAATTTTTAGCTATTACAAACTGAATATGACTTTATTATAAAATAACATTTTATGTTTTTCCAAAGGTGCCCCTCTCCTACATTATAAAAAGGGAACCCCATACCTCTTCTCTTCACACTCCTTTGAGCATTGAAGCTCAGAAAAACCATGCCAATTAATCATCTAAACATATATAGTTATATCATAGAGGTTCTGGTCTTCTCAAAAGACCAACTCTAGTGCCCTATGAATATGTTTAAAGGAGGTGCGTCATGGAAGAGGCAATATCTTCTATCGACTCTTTCAAGTTTCATTCTTCTTCAACTTCCTATTTTTAGTTGTTTGATTATAAAGTAATAACATCAGTATGAATTATATAATTATATGTTATTATAAATATTAAACAACCCTCTTTCACCTTCTATCCATCCTATGGAATATTAAATCACCACGCGTGCGTACGTACGGAATACCGTCTCCACGCCATGGTGTAATCGGTTTTTCCACCACCACCTTACTTGGATGGGTACAATGGTGTAATGAATAAATCTCTATAGTTATTATAACATCATACTGATTCTGAGATATTATTTCATCCAATCTAATTCAATTCAATATTTAAGGGAACGATATCATTGCTCGTGCGTACATACGGATTACCGTCTCCACGACGCGAAGAGATTCATTCACCATGTTAACCATTCAAAAATGATTATATAGTATATATAATGAATAATAATGAAATATATGACATTATAAAGATACTATATTTACGTATATATATATATATATATATATATATATATATATATTTCATCTACTTACTTCCATTCAAGTCAATAAGGAAAAGAAAACAACGTTCATGCGTACGTACGGCCTACCGTCTCCATAAACGGTGTATTTCATTTAATTTATCTATCTATTATATATATATATATATATACTGAATATATATGATATATAAATCATGATTTACATTCTTGATGTAATTAAATCATGATAGCATTAATAATAATATCAAGAACAACAAGTCCAAACACATATGATAAATAAAACGACTTTACCCCAAACGCTGCTTTAACATGGAATTTACAAAAAAAATAGGTAATATAATGTCATAAGTGAACCATATATGATATCATTACAATGAATATGATTCTGTAATAAGTCAATGACAATATTTAAATCATTATACAGGAGGTTCCTATACGTACAAAGCATATCAGACCTAAGTTAAGTGATAACTTTTCGATTCTCATTTTTATCCGAGATTGATTATTCTTAAGTATTTACTGGGGTTATATTTACCTCCATGTCCCTGTTTTCTAAAAAAATTCATTCATGTACGTTTAGAGTCCTTTTTATGCATTTTTGACTTTTACTACATGGTATCTATGGAATTTTTCTTTTTTTACCATACAAGGTACTTTTTGACTTTTCCAAAAAAAGTACGAGAAGAATGTTTTTTTAACCTATACGGCATGAGCAGATTTTTACAGTTTCATAACACATTATTTCCATGAATCTTACTCTACATGATTTAATGACTATTTTCTACAAAATCCCTTTATTTTTTAATTTCATGGCATTTTTTGAAAAGAAAATTATTTTGAAGAATAAATGATATTTTCCTCTAGAATTCATTTCAAGTGTTTTATCAAAACCATTTTACATATAAGATGGAATTATTTCAAATGTGTATGTTTCAAGTATAATTTCTCTATTATTTACATGGAGTTATTTTTCTTATGATTAAATGATATCCATTTGGTTTATAAGGATTATGTTAAGATGGGATGATGTTTATGAAATCCATTTTATTCTTTGGGTTATGATGAATGATTTATTATTGTTTTGTGGAACACGAAAGATTGATTTCATTATGAGATGGTTGGGACCTATATCTCCCTCCAATACATTTGGGTAATGATTTATATCTCATGAGATAGACATGGTTGGAACAGTAATTTAATCTGTTTCAGTGTTACAGGACTGAAACGAGCAGTGAAATCGATTCAGAAAGGGACATTGTCCACTAAGATGGTCTTGGCAGCAATTTTTTGGATACTATGGAAATCATATCATGTGCCTAATGGTTTGCCATAATTAAATGTTTTATTCCATGCTATTTTATCATGATTAATGTTCCATTATGACCTATTCCTTACGTACTGCCAATATTTATTTCACAACTCAAGATTTTGATGTGTAAACTTTATGTTCATATTTTGATGTTCAGATGTATATGGTTTCTTTTATTTTCTCCATTATTACCCTTAAGAAGAATTTCAGCTCACCCTTTATATGTTTTCTTTTCCTCAAGATATAAATAAAGGTTTTAGGTAAGAAAAAAAGGGGATGATCTTTATGGGAGATGTTGAAGATATTTCACCACGATTAGAAGATTATGCTTCGAGTTTCCAAAGACACTAAACTATTATGATCCTTGTTAGTTTGTTTTTTTATGTATTAATTATTCTGCAAAAGTAATGTAATGTCCATGTACGTCATGTTTTGGGTCTCTATAGAATCTATCTCAACAGATATGATTATTGGGAAAATTCTAGCACACCATGGTCCATGAATGTATTGAGTTCGCCAAGAAGTGTCAGACATTTGAGATCAATTCAAACATTGTGCATCGGCCACCAAAGCCCCTATATGATAATAAGTACTCCCAACCATTTGCGGTCTGGGGAATCTATGTCATGATTCCTTATCCACCCACTATAGCTCACCATTGTATGTCTATCCGTACCATCAGGGATTTATTTTCCAAGTGAGCAGAATCCAAACCACTCAAGGAAGTCAAGGATTGTTCTATCATCGAGTTCATGAGCACAAAAATCATTCACTTATTTAGAGTACCTCATTTCATTCTCATTAATAATAACACCATATTTCAAGCAGCTGAGCTGAAGAAACTATACGCTATGTACAACATCTTGTCTAAACACAATTCTTCGTATCCTGCACAAGAAAATTGGTAGATTGAGGCATTGTAATAGACCCCCTATGTCATTTTGTAGCATATTGTTAGTCAAATAAAAGAGTTTTATAGACATGCTCCCCAATGCTCTCTGGGCATACAGGATGATGACTTCAAATTCCACCCATGTGGCCCCATATTTCCTGGTGTATGGAATAGAGGTAGTCCAACCCATGGAGATTGATTTATTGTTGCTCTGTATAGCTTTTCATAATCAGAAAACATTAGAAAAATTATTACAAGTCTCTCAGGATGATCCGTAATACTTTAATGAGAATAGGATCCAGGCCTGGCATAATCTGATGGGGCACCAGAAAAATATTTTCAGATATTTCAATGGAAACGTTTTCCTATGTTCATTCCCCCAACGCGACATGATATTTTATATAAGGATTCCAATTATACCCATTCAGAATCCACTAATGTTGGTTCCCATGTGGGAGGGAACCTACCTTATTAATAATGTTTGTCCTAATGGCGTATACTCTTTGGTCACCATGGATGGTGAGAGAACTACTCCTCCCACCAATGCCAAATTCTTAAAGAAGTACTTCATTTTAGGTAACTGTAGTTTGGGATGTAGACACAAAACTGCTTTGTATCACCATCCTAGATGATGTTAAAATACACATCAGAATCCTAAAAGATGTTATACTACTTATCCCCATCCAAACTGTAGGACATAAAACTGCTCAGTACCTTTGTTCTTCATGACATTAAATTTCCTCATCTTGTATGATGGTAAACCTTTTTGTGGTCCTTGTTTGATGTCATTAAACTATGAAGCACCTCAATGTATTCATCTAAGAGGGTGTCACACAATTTCCAAGGTTCCCCTTGATGTATGTGTTTTGATTTGGGATTCTTTTTTCCTCATTAAAATAGGTTTTAAGATTACCAAACCATGTACCATCCCCGGGAATAGTCCCCTTGACATACCACGTCCTTAATGTATCAAGTTAAACTACACAAAATTTGAGAACTACATGTGTCTTGATTCCTATCCTTGTAGGATACATAGGAACACCAGAAATTTTTTCTTTTTGGTCCAACCCCAGGTACGTAAAATATTGTTGTTCTTAATTACCAACGGACTTACTGTCCCAGGATTACATGGTAAGGAATGATGACTAGTTTGATCTTGTTCACATCGAGTTCAAAAAAACCACACCATGTACATTCCACCTAGGGACTTACTCTTTTTTATAATCTGGGTTGTAGTATGTAAAACTAACCAGCTTTACTATCCTACAAAATATTAAACTATATCAACGGTCTCATAGCAAGATTTTTGAAATAATGATATTCGAGAACTATGTATGTTTTGATTCTTACATTTATGGGACACATAGGAATGCACATAAATTTTGTCTTCAGGATCATCTCCGGTTTGATACTCACATTATTCTAGGGAGATATGCAGCGTTTAATAATACATCCTTGGTCCTCATTCATGTTTGGTTCATTACATCACTAGCTACATAAACCCATTGGAAATCCAGACTTTTCATGTTTTCTTCCCTCATTATGTTAAAATATACCACATCCTTACCACATGATGATAACTACATGAAATTATAGAACTACATTTGGCTTGATTTCTACCCATTCAAAATACATAGGAATACTGGGAAACATTTGTCTTTAGGTCCATCCCTAAGTACCATGAATCATTCCATATATTTCTAGCCTATTGGAATGGGTTCTCTCTAGGAATTCACATGGTGTGGTGTGGACATCATTTGTTTTAATTAATCATATTTTCCTAATTTTATTTCTCGAAAATTATAGTAATATTTCAAGACCGAGCACTGAGATGGCGTGTGATCCAAGGCAGGTGTTTCCAGAATGGTTGGTCGAAAGATGTAATGTTTTTAAATAACACATTTGATTGCTTTTCTTAAAAAAGTGGAATAAATCCAAAATGGGTACCTAGATAAAAAATCCTAGGGAACCATTGCATTCTGGATGGCATGTTTACCATAGGCGTGACTTAATTTTTGTCTATGCATGCCTTCAATGTGAAAACCCGAACATTTTATCATTATAAATAAAATTATTTTATTTTTAAAGTCTTTATAACTCATTAAAATGACTCAGATTGAAAATCTGAGACCACCATTGAGCATGTATAGGAATTACTTCCATAGGTGTAGCCTAACTTTGGCCAGTGTGGTCTAACTTTGGAATGTAGTTTCTAGGATATCATGATTGTAACGGCCAAGTTCCGGGTTTTTCCCAACGGTGCCCCGTACTTAGTTACCCACAAGTCCTCAAGAGAATTTCCCCTAATTCCGTAGATTTCTATCTATTAGTTAGGTCCTTGGGTGTGGAAGTGGGGGAAACAATGCCCTCATAGATAGAGTATACATAGTGAGAAGAAAATAGTAAACTATAGAAGAATCATTAATACCATAAAACATATGTAAACAATGGAATACTAATTGTATAAACATCTGGAAAATATTTATATATTAATAATTCAAGCCACATATATCTTGGAAAACATCCAAACAAGTCACAATGCTGGAAATACAATACTGATACCAAACAACATGAATAAAATGGTAAACTCCAACAACATCCCATGCCTCAGATTGGTCACATGCACTCTATCTCCAACAAAAATCATGTACCTGATGAAGAAGGGTTCTTTCCCTTATCTATAATAGCAAGAATATTGTAACAACTTAAGCTTCCATGGTACTCTTCTCTTTGAATAATAAAATTGCTTTTGTAGTACGCAACTTCAAGTTCTAACACACCACAACTAATCAAACTAGCCATTATGAATAGTAATACCCACTTATTGAAATTTTTTAAATTTTTTCCATTAAAATGGACTTCATTTTTGGATTTGGAATATCGAAATTAACTTAGGGTGAATTTTTGGTATTTTTATGAAAACAGTCAATTTTTTTAGAATAGTGAAAAACACTCTGTTATAGTTTAAAACCGAATTTTTTTTAAATAATTATTTATTATATTTAAATTTAATTTAGGTCAAAATAGATACATAATACCTATATAAGTTCAATGTAATTAATTGTAGTCAATTTTAAAAAAAAAATTAGATATATAAAAAGTTTATTGTACTTTTTACTGTATTTTACCCACCTCCTAAGAGAATTTGCAAATTTACATAAAAACTAAATTTACCAATTTTTTGAGTTTAATTTAAAAATATAAGAGAAAAGGTTGATATTAGTATGTAAAATGTGGTTCAATAAGATGAAAATAATTTATGGTGAATAGAAACTTTTTACTTTTATTTACCACGGTTAAAAGTAAATAGGGTAATTAAGGGTAAAAATGATATTATTATTACACTAAAAGATGTCATAATTTTATTTGGTAAGTGTAATTAGACCAAAAATCATTATTAATAAAATATAATCATTTATTTCCACTTGGATTAGATTAGTACATTTATTATTATTTAATTCAATGAAGAGTTAAAAGAGTTAAAATCAATGTTTAATAACTTATATTTTTTAATATATGGCTAAACATAAGATAAATTAGACAATAAATATTCATTTGAAAGATAAAAAAAATTTCCTACATAATGATATTTTATTTATATTTTTTAGACATTAAATTATTTAAATTATTTATGACACAATGATGATTCAGTAATTACCTAATTAATGAAATATTAAACTAATTGATATTATAAATTTCTAAATATATGTAATTTGAGACATTGTATGAGTTACCTTAATTTTATAGGTTACTATGACATATTATGGTTGGTTATATGAATTTTTTTTAAGTAATAATGCTGTTATGAATTTTTAAAAAACAAAATACCAAAAAGTGTCAAAATTGACATAGAAGAGTTTTTAAAACAAATATTATATTATTAATTTATATTATATTCCTAAAAATATAAGGTTCAGTCAAAATACTTATATAATGATAGCTGTATCATTAATTAACCACTTGGGGCTCTCTTTGAAGTATATTGTAATTTTTTTAACCATATAATATATAAATACAAAGAGAGATGGTAAATGTCAAACTATTTAACTAAGAATTAAATCTAAATGATAAGTTTAATAAATTTACCCAAAAATATCTAAAACATATTGGTTGAGTGGTTTTCGACCCATCCCCACCTTTAAATTTAAATAAAACATTTTTTTCCATTGGAAACTCAAAATTATTTTATAATAAAATATTATTTCTAGCTTTTCCTACGGTGCCCCTCACCCCTCTTATAAAGGGAAACTCCACATTCTCTCTAATTTCCACCTTCAAAGATATTTTTTCTTGTCCAAAACCTTCCCAAATACCCTCTCAACTGTCATAAATTCACTATATGGGCCTTCCATTAGTCATAAGTTCATCTTATTGAGGCATTTTTATCAAATCATTAGGAAGAAGCCAAAGAAGGTGTAAATATTTCATCACCTCTTTCAGGTTCCTTTCTTCTTCCACTTCATATTTTTTGGTTTTATCATTTATATAATAATAAATCCATTATATTCTATATAATGTGATGTTATTATAAATATGGTACAACAATATTCATTATTCTATCCATCCTTTGAATAACATGTCACCATACATGCGTACGTACGGCTTACTGTCTCCACGTCGTGGCTTAATCGTTATTCAATACATTATTAATTGTATGGGTATAAAAATGATCTGTAATTGATTTAAATAATAAATATAACATGATAATGATTTTGTATATATGATATACCATCCAATTATAAATTAATCTAATATCAAAAAAATGATATTGTCGCTTGTGCGTACGTACGGATTACCGTCACCACGAACGCGATGAGATTCATTTCCCATCGTATCCATTCAAGACTAATTATCATTACATGATTAAAAATAATTTTTAAAGAAATAATGTCATTATGAATATGAATAAGATACATCCTATCCATAACTAACTTTACTTATGAAATGAAGCATATAATGGAAAACGAATCAGATAACACCTGGAATGACGATAATATGAAGATATTATTAACGAAGAAATGTTAAAAGATCATATATGATATCATATTAATGTATATGATTATTTTATAATTTAAAAACAATTATTACACCATTATTAAAGAGTTTATCCTACCCTCGACCAAGTAAAAGTACAAGGTAAGGGTTAATTTTAGAATATCTTCATTATCCAAGGTTGTTTATATGTAATTATCTACTGGGACCTCTTTATCATCCCCATCCATGTTTCTTAAAAATGTATTCCAAAACATTTTTTACTAATTACTAGACAGTAGTTTAATGTACTTTATACCTTTTTTTGAATTTTTATAAATTTTTTTGAAAGGAATCTTTCTGTCATTTTCCAAACAAGGTAATTTATGACCTTTTCGAAAAAAATAAGGTGCGAATGTTTTTTAAATTATACGGCCGGTGCTGCTATTTTAAGCCATTATAACTACGTCGAAGCTTCCCATAAAATCTTATAAGAATTCTTTCAAAATAAATGTTTTCTTTATAATTATGTGACTCTTAAATGATTTCAAAATAGAAAGAGATATTTCTCTAAAAAGGGATTTGATTTCATCTATGTCAACATCCTTTGATGAATTTTAAGCTTATTAGAAGTTGATTTATTATGATACAAAACATTCATATTGTATTGAAGGTTTTGTGATATTTTTGACCATGGATGTGTAATTTTTATACCATTCATTGCTTATGGATAATGTATTGACATTTCGTATGCTATTTTTAATAAAAATGATTATGTTATGTTTAAACCTTTTCATATGAGGAATGCATTGGACTTAGTGAGTGACGGGTGGAGCCTGATATAGCTTCTCGATGCATTGTTAGGTATCATGAGACAAACTCGTGTCTTGGCACAAGTCCTTGACAAAATATCATTGCTATTCTTGGCACAAGGCCTTGACTATGTGGTTATGAATGTATGGCATTATGCATTCCATCATTAGGAAACTGGTTATTGGTATTGCATGTGATTATTCGACTAGTAGAATATCTATGTGAGTAAGTAAATGGCATTATTATTGTTTTTTATTTGCTATATTATACTGAAGTTCAAGTTTAAAAGGCTTTTGTCTTAGTTTTATATACTTCCTTAAATGTTTATACTTAATTATGAAAGTTTCTGATATATTGTTATTCTTACTGAGCATCTAAGCTCACCCCTTTCTATGTTTTATTTTTCCTAGGATGAGAAGAATTATATTATGAATGAACTACAGGGATAGTATATGGGATCTTAGTGTTGTATATGGAAGCAATGTTGTTTTATTTTTCCATTTTATGATGTAGTGTAAACTTTATGAATGTATGTAGTATTTACAACGATACTAAACTAATCAGTCTTTTGAGACATGATATTTTCTGATCATGCCATTGTTATGTAATAATGCAATGACTTTGGGTAACTAGGGTCAGGGAAATACACATATAATCTATTCGGGTCCAAAATCTTGACCCAAACTGAGTTTGAGAAGAATACTAGTATGAAACTATAAAAAGAAATGAGCCTAACTGTCAGTGGATATATATTTATAGTAGGAAATATGTTGAAATGATGCAATAAACTCAGATGTAATCAAATGTAGACAATCATACATTTTTCAATTACTTTCATTTTCATTTATTAATTATTCAATCCATTGAAAAATGAATCCAGAGATCTAGCCTATGCTATATATCCCTCAGTGTAACAGTTCAAATAGACATCTCAGAATACCATCTAAACAAATGAGTAAGACCGAGTCCATGCTTATTCTTTGTCTTGGAAGACCCATGACCATCATTCAATCATTCATAAACAACCCACTTGTGACAATCTCATGGTCTAACCCCTTTGGTTTAACATAGAACTAATCACATACAGTCTACCACCTGTGTAGATCTCACAATCAATACCCATTGGGCAAAAAAGCATCAATAAATTATAAATTACTTCTGGGTAGATCTCACGGGCAATACCCATTGGGTCAACATAGTATAAATAAACATAAATGACCCCATGTGTAGCTCTCATGGTCAATACCCATGTGTCAAAGTCAATACCAGGTTTCTCATGGTCCTGTGTAAATAAACAGGAAAACCCCAACAGTTTTTCTGGTCCTAAGCTCTCATGAACCATTGGAAAAATAATGTGCATATCATAGCAAGTTATAATATGTAATCTATAGCTACTACATGGCTAAAATTTACAAGAATAACACATGCTACTCATATAATCAATCAAACTCCATACTAAACAATTCATGGCATGGACACAATGTATCCGTCATAGGCTACCTAGGCCAAACGACCATAAAGCCTCAATCAAGGGAACATACCCCTAGTGTGTCCCATTACAAGGTTCTAACCTTACACATATGCAAAAAACCATCCTCAAACAATTAAAAAGTATTATGTAAGTAATAGGGTTAATTTCCAAAAATCTCAATACCTCAAACATGTGAATTAAATTCTTCAATCATATATAATCCAAATATAATTAATTTATGGAACAAACCACGTACCTTGATGTTCTGCGGTCAATACTCTTGAATGTTGGACCTTTAATCGGCCTAGAACTACGTAGATCTACAAATGTGTAAAAAAGATATTCATTGAAATAATCACAAGGGGGGATGAATCTGGAAGATAGGCCCTAGGGGAAGATAGAACTCACTGGTGAGAATCCGACATTCCTAGCAGTGTCTCAATCAGATGTCAGGCGAAGAATCAGTAGGGTTTTGGAGTTCTTTGGCATTCTGTCACTCTCCTGTACGAACCAAGGGGAGAAGAAGTTTTTTCTAGACATGAGACATGACCCTGCTCTTATATATCCAATAAAAATAAAATTAGATTATGTGTTCATTTAATGTACATGCCATGTACTATCCTTAATCGGCTCCCACTTTAGGTGGACTACCCGGTCACCTATAGAGCCAGTACACAACTACACGCAGAAATTGGGTACATTGTGTGTACTAAAAAGTACACATCCTATACATAAAAAATTTCTCAATTATTCATCTTCCAAAAAAACAACCCAATATATATATCCACACCAGAAATGTAGAATCTGGTTCTTACAAACTTCCCCACATAAATCATTTCGTCCCCCAATTGCACTTACAAGGTTGGCGAAGAAGAAGCTTCAAACAACTCTTGACACTATGATCATACAACGACCTCCCTTTCCCATGCCTCATCTTGTACTCACATGTGCTTCCATAAAACTCATTCCAGATGAATAGACCAGACATGGAGAGCCTTCGTACTGCAGTCCAAAACCCAGATAGGGTGTTCCAAGAAGGATGCAACCACCTCCCACTCAAACTCTTCAGGATAAAAACACAATAAGAGTCTAAAATGTAACGCCATAGGTGAGAAACATGGAATACGTCATGCATAACTTGATACTTATAAGGTAACTACAAACGATATGCAACTAGACTGAATCATTCCAAAACATCAAATGGCCCGACATATCTTAGTGAAAGCATTTCCTCTCCCCTAATCCTCATGTATTCTAACCACGATGTGACACATAAGAAAACCCAATCCCCAACCTCGAACTCCTGAGGACATCTCCCTTGATTAAAATAAAATTTCTGGTGATATTATGCCGTAGAAATCCTATTCCAAATTAACTCCACCTTCTTAGTGGTCTCCTAGACTAGACGAGTTCCCAATATAAATGCCACAGCTGCCTTCATCAAACAAAGGGTGGTCATCATGTCCTTCCATACGAAGCCTCATAAGGTGCAATATGAATTGTCACCTAAAAACTATTATTTTAGGAAAACTCTACTAGTGTTATGTGCCTCTCTAAATAAACCCTGAAATCCAGGATGCATTCTCGAGGAATATCCTCCAAAACCTAAATTGTGCACTTGAACTGGCTATTTTTCTGAGGATGGTTTGTTTGAGTGAATGTACATGTATACCCAAATCCCTCTATAGTCCCTGCGAAACACGATATGTAAACTAGGCATCCCTGTCTAAAATTATAGAGTGTGGAACCCCATGAAATTTTACAATCTCTCAGATGTACAACCTTCCAATCTCATCAACACTAAAGGTTTGCTTAATCTAAATGAAGTGTGTAACCTTCATGATCCTGTCGATAACAACCCAAACTACATCATTCCCTCAAGGTGACCCCACTAAATCCATCACGAAATCCATCACAACATCCCTCCAATTCCACTAATGAATGGGTAACTGCTATAAAAGCATTTTTGTTCTCTAATTCTCTATCATCACCTACTGATAGATGGAACATATCAGAATAAAACCAGCAACATACTTTTTCATACCTATCACCAATACTGAAAATGTAGATCTTGATACATCTTGGTGACACCTGGATGAACTACCCATGCTGGGGCATGAAAATCTCACAACATCTCCTCGTGTATGTCTGCTGACACCCATACACAACCATAAAAATGAAAGACCTCATCATCAAATATATTCCACCCAAGAGTACGTCCCTCTCCTTGAACACTCACCCATAGGATTAGGCCTTCATAATATAATAGCCACCTCATTCACACTCTATCATGTAAAGTAGATGTAACAAATATATTATAATTAAATTTCTTCCCCTATATATTTTGAACCTCTAAACGCATTCTAGTGAATAGATCAATAAGATGCCACTCACTACTGGCCTCTTGAACTGCCTATATCTGAGTTATTTTGTTCAATACATCAGCCAATACGTTTCCACTCCCAGGCTTATAGGAATGATAAATATCAAAGGACTGAAGGTACGCAACCATCCTTCATTGTCTCAAATTCGAATCATGATAAGTAATGATAAAATTGTGGTTTTTATGGTCAGTGTAAACATCAAAATGATCTCCAAAAAGACAATGTCTTTAAAAGGCATGCATGCACAACTGTAACCAACTTGAGATCATGAGTCGGGTAATTCATCTCATGTTGACTCAGTTGTTTAAAACCATATACAATGAATAATTTCCCCAACATAAGCACTGCTCCTACCCTGATACATGATGCATCATAGTAAATGGTGTAACTCTTTCCCAACTCTAGAAAAATCAGTATCGATGCTGAAGTCAATCTCCTATTCTGCTCTTCAAAATCAGAATCACAGGAATCTGTCCACAAATACTTCACACCCTTCATAATCATGCTTGTAAATGGTGATGATATGTGTGAAAATTCTTGTATAAATCTTATGTAGTAACCAGATATCCCTTGGGAAATTTTTACCTCAAAGATGTTTCCGGCGGGTCTAAGGATACTACTACTCTCACTTTCCTTGGGTGTACTGATAATCCTGTCTCTGAGATGACATGACGAAAGAAGTGAAGCTGGTCAATCCAAAAGTGGCACTTTGAGATATAGACATATAATAGATTACCACTTGGTGTATTAAAAAATATCTCAAGATGGGTGACACGATAATGTCGAGTGTGGGAGTACACCGAGATATCATTCACCCAGACTATCACAAACTAATAAATGTAAGGATGGAACACTCAGTTCATTACTTCCATGAAAACTGTTGGTGTGTTCGTGAGACTGGACAACATTACCAAATACTCGAATAGACCATACATACTCAAAATGGATTTAAGATGTATATCGATTAGTCTAACACACAATTTATGATAACTGGATCTCTTGTCGATCTTTGAGAACACCCAGGCTCCTCAAATTTGATCAAATATTTCATCAACCCACATTAAGGGATATCAGTTATTGACCGTCAACTGGTTCACCTTCCAATAATTCACACAAATTTTGAGGGTACCATCCACCTTCTTTGCAAAAAGGACTGAAAAATCCCATGGAGAATTACTGGAATAGATGAATCCCATTTTTGGAAACTCCTCTAACTACGTCTTGGGCTTCTATAACTCTGGTGTTTCCATCCAATAAGGTGGAATGGAGACTAGTGTTGCTCATAGAACATGATCAATAGGGAAATATAGCACTCTCTTTGAAGGAAAACCAATAAATTCTTCTGTAAACACATCTCTGAAATGATTCACCACTAGAGGAAATTACATATGTGAAGTCCCCTATACATAAAAATATAAACTAGCAATCTGGGCTGTAATTCCTCCCAAACCATGATGCTCAGGTCTCACTCTACTCACCTGAACATACCATTCACCCTTGTATTCAAATGACCCACCCTCTAGTGATGTTAGACTCACCCTATGATGATATAATTCAACAAAGTCATTAAAGGAGACAAACAAGTCCATTTAGAGAATGACATCAAAGTCTGTCATAACTATGTCATTAATTTCTGATAAGAAGTGACGAACAGATACCTCAAGAGGGAACTCTTTTCACTGATGTATACTAGCCTAATTGATCACAAATGGACTGTCTAGAGTCATAACATCCTCATATGTAATGACACAGAGCCCCAGGATCTCCATAATGGTAATAGATATAAAACTACGAGAATCCCCTCTATCAAGAAGAGCATAATTTAAAAATAAGGTAACTAGAATCGTACCTCTAACTATAGAGGGTACGTGATCCTACTCCAACTGAGTCTGTTCTTCTATAAAATTATGAAATGTACCACAGCCTTGCGACCCTACCAGACTACTATTCATTCACTGAAAACATATAGCCTAACTACCATGACCAAAAACATCTTCTCTACCTGAATGACCTAATGAACTCCAGTTCCCCAACTGAAGAGAAACTGGTGGTCCTTCTCCTGGAAATGGATTCATAACTAATCCCCTCTCACTAGATGATGGTGAGAAAAACAAGAAAAAAATATGAAGATGACCCATATTTCTATAAGATTTTCTCTCAACTGGGTCTATCAGGAACTAAGGTCTTGTGTTCCCACTTTTTCCACAGTGGTAGGACCTCACCTGGATAACTATAAATACATCCCTTAAAATGGAATCCATGGAAGAAGGTTCATTGTGGTGTTTTATTCTATCTATCGAAGGTGTACCATCCATGGATGTTGAACCGCCTGAGCTCACATCTCCTAAATCCCTCAAATTGTGCTCGGTAATCTACGCATGGTTCACTATTTCTATCACTGAAGTCAGCTTGAATACATTCACCTGTGACCAGATGTCATACATGATACCATCCTCAAAACGCCTAGCCAATGAATACCTGTCACCTCCCAGAACAGCTCTGAAGCTCTAAATCTCTATAAATGAGAAGAGTAGACCATCATTGAAAACGTTCCCTACTCCAAATGCATGAACACCTATGATTGGTTCTCCCTCAATGTAACAGGGTTTAAGTAATCATCGAGGGTCCTCTGAAACTCTTCTCAAGACATAGACTGATGAAGTCCCACCTATGATATAACATACCTCCATCTTTTGGCAGAATTACATATCATATATGTCCCAGGCTTATCCCTCCTCTCTAGAGGAATATCTAATTGATCGAAGATGGAATTAAAGTCCTCCAACCATGAATATGCATCAAGTGGTCCTCCACCCCCTGAGAAAGTGGGTGGATGCTGCTACTAGAAGGCTCTCTTCAACTCTTCCATAGTCGGGAAAGGATGTGGTGCTCCCTGTAAGGTATGTATTATCCTCATAAATCCATATCATAATTATGCATCATGACCTATGTCTGTTATGAGAACTAGTCACATGATGGGAATGACAGGATGATCTACTGGTAGTCCCTGATCTACCACTTATGGTGTCTGATCATCACCCTGTACCTAGCGTACAACTGATGGATGTCTCTAAAAAATGAATCTACAAGGTCAAGCACACACATCAGTTCATGATTATCAAGGACTGAAACATGGATGTTCTGGACTCAAACAGGATAAGGAAAGAATTTATGTTTTAAAAAATAGTGCTACACAGAGGGTATAACTCCTACACAACGTTTTCCCTTCATTACATAACATGATCATGTACTATTTCCAAACCTGGTCATGCCACACCCCTACACACTACCTGTTACTCCTATGGAATGGCATGTACATGGATTTTTCATCTTTCCCCGGTTTTTCTACACAGCTATAACTACACGGTTCTCTCTCGGTGTAACACTACACAGCGTGTTAAGCCTAGACATGGAATGTACTAGTATGTTATATCCTCCCATGTTTTTATTCATGTAGCATTATACATGGTTGCTTACTACACGATATGTTAATCCTTGACATGGCGTGTTCTAGGAATGTTTTCCAACCCCGTGTCTCTGGTCACACAGTTAGTCACACTGTTAAAGACTAAATGGTTTGTAAAAACTAGACACTGCGTGTTTTACCAATGTTTTCCAACCCCGTGTCTCTACACACACTGTCATTAACATGGTCATAGACAACACAACATTTACATAGTGTACACAGAATGTACACAAGAAAAGTTGTTTCTTCATGAACAATAGAACACAAGGAATGTGTTCATAACAACACACGTCTTTTTATTTGGGTCTCTAGACAGTAAGTCTCCAAAACTTATCTAGGACCGCTAAAAATTTAATATTTTTCCTAGGCTTGAAAAATTCAGACCCTTGAGAGCCCATACTCTCTCAAATCAATGTTTGAAATTCTTTTTCACTTCATAACATAACAGAATTCAATTAAAGTTCAACATGATCCACAAAATTCCAAACCAAGAGGGACCATAACACATCAAGGACCAATGTTTATCATCCATCCAAATGAAACATTAAAATTACCAATACCCTTTCAAATAGATGGTATTTTATTATGTCATCTATCACAACAACATGCAAATCTAGTACACCATTTTCACAACGGTATGCAATAAGTAATTCCCAATAAATAGCATGACTAGAATGCATGGCTTGTGATATCAAGAATGTGACTACATGATATAAGATATGTAATACCCACATCTCACCAGGTTTCAATAAAATGGAACCACAATGATATCAATAGTCCCAACACCAAAAAAGTTCATCACCTAATAGTGAAATCAAATCAACTGTAACAATTAAACAAATAGAAAAGTTTCAATATTCGAGGTAATTTGGATTTTCCCTATAGACTGGTTAGATACTCCCCAGAAAATAATTTTACCAACTACCAATTCCATCATATGATTATCTATAGGCTAAAAAAAGTAAAACATAACAGAAAAGAATCCCCTTTGATAAAATTTTGTAATGTACCTGTTCCAGGTCCCGTCTAATGGTGCCCCGTACCCAGTAGGTCACATGGCCTCAAGTTCATTTCCCATAATTCTAGTGGAAACCGACTAGTAGTGAGGGAATTGGATTTGATTTTGGAGAATCTAGGCCTTCATTGATAGAGTATACATACCGGAAATAAATAGTAAACACTAGAGAAAGAAATAATAGCATACAATAGAAGTAAACAGTGGAAGACTAATAGTGTAAACAATTGCATCATATATATAAATAAACGATGCTTGTCACATGTATCTATGAAAGAATCCAAACAAGTCAAAATGATGGATATTAAATACTAATACCCAATCTTTGAAAAAATGGGAAACTCCAACAGCATCGCAAGCCTCAGCTTGGTCTTATGCTCTCCACCTTAGACAACAATCAAATACCTCATGAAGAAGAACACTTTACATTATCTGTACCTACAACAATATAATCTATTTGGGTCCAAAATCATGAACCAAATAGGGTGTGATACAAATCTTAGTAGGAAACCACCAAAATATATGTTCCTAATAGTAATTGAATATATATAGAAAGAAATACACAAAAATGAATCCACAAACTCAGAAGTACTCACATATAAACAATCCTACAATTTTAAATTACATTCATTTTCATTTATTAATTATTCAAACCCTTGAATAATGGAACCTGAGATCTAGCCTATTATTTTTATCCCTACATGTAATAATAACAATATAATTCTCATAAGGCCATCTAAACAAATTATTAAGACTGAGTTCAAGATTATGCTTTGGCTTGGAAGATTCATCACCATCATTCCATTATTCATAAACAACAGTCGGGGAAATATAACATTGTAAAACCGCATTGGTTTAACAAAGCACTAATCATTTACAAACAACCACCTAGGGAACTCCCACGGTCAATACCCTTAGGTACAGATGGCATCAATAAATTATAAATGACCTCTAAGTAGCTTTCACGGTGAACACCCCCTAGGTCAACATAGCATAAATAATCTGAAATGACATCCTAGGAAGATCTCATGGTCAATAAACTTGGGTAAAAGTCTAAACCAATGCTCTCATGATCTTGTTTCAATAAATATGGAAATCCCCATAGTTCTCTAATTTTAGGGATCTCATGGTCCATTGAAAAAATTGTGCGCATATCATAGCAATGTAGCACATGTAATCTATAACTACTAAATGTATAACATTCACAAGCCTAACACATTCTTTTCATATAATCAATCAAAATCCATCCTAAACAATTCATGTCAGGGAAACAAGGTATGCCTCAATGGAAACCTAGGCTAAACTGCTATAAAAAAAATCATGGGAACATACCCATGGGGTGTCCCATAATATGGTTTCTATCCTTACACATATGAAAAAACCTATCCTCATAAAATCAAACCATATTATGTAAAAAGGGAGAAATTTCAAAAAAACACAATACCCCAAATGTGGTTATACGTCATATTAAGAATATATAATACAAAGAGAATCAATGTATGGGATGAACCACCTACCTAAATGTAGTACGATCAACACTCTTGAATGATGAACCATGAATCAAACTAGAATGAAGTAGATCTAAAAAAGGATAAAACCAAAAATATATGAAATAATCATTAGAGAGGAGGAATTAGGAATAAAGTTCATAGGTGAAGAGAGAACTCACAGGTGGGGATCCATTGCACTGAACAATGTATCAATTGGAAGTCATATGAAGAATTGGTTGGGGTTCATAGTTCTTCGGTGTCATATTTCTCTCCAGTAATACCTATGGGGATAATAAGTGGTTTTTGGACATAAGACATGGCCCCTATTTGATATATCAAATATAAGGTCATGTCATGCTCATTTAATGTACATGGTGTGTATTGGACTCAACTGAAACCTGTTTTAGGTGGTCATCTAGGGACACTACACGCCCATGTACTCGGTTGTTACAAAGCCTCTACATGGCTACATGTGGAAACTAGGTACCAGAGATTACTCAAAATTACACGGTGTGTACACAATAGTGCACAGATTGTAAATAAAAAATTTCCCAATTCTTCAATTTTCCTCAAAATCAACCTGATATAATGATCCGTAATAGAAATGTAGATATGGGTTCTCATAACTGTAAATATAATAATTACATAATTATTATTTGATTTTCAGACCATATAACCCCTGAACAGTATATTGGATTGGAAATAAGAGAGTATCGTTGAGCTTGTGAGGGTGTACATTGATTAGAGGGGGCAAAACCTCAACCAGTACGGGTCAATGGAAAAAGATAATTTTTTGGTGTTTTATGGAAAAAGAAAATAAACATAAAAGAGTTTATTTTATTCAATAATGATTCTCTATGACGCAGGGATGAGACAACTATTTCATTTCATAAATGAAATAGTGTAATGATGCTGCGACACAATGTAAATGAATTGCTGAAACAAATTATCTACATTCAATGGATTAACATGGATGAATGAATCATTTGAAGAATATAGAGTCCATGGGAAGTTAGTGTGGGAGAATGAAGATGATGAATATAAATAAACTTCATTCCACCATTTGACATCAAAGGATCACCATTGATAATGACATATCAATGGATCACCAACAATAAAAATGGAGTGTAGATCATGGATCTATGAATGACGACATGAATCTTCATTAATCTTCGATGAATGATCTAATTCTATGTATGGGGTTTAATTCTATATGAATTCATTCCTTACACTTTCTTTGGTTTGGGTGACGAATGTGGATCAACCCATGATGAGGATGACCCGCAGATCGATCACTTGTTTTTTGGGATGAGTTTTGACTTGCGATAATATGAAGGATTTGGACTCACGCAATTTTTTGTATTTATTGTTAATCCATAAAATAAAGAAAAACCATACTGACATGAACATTTTTCATGGTGCATCCATCATGTGTTCTTTGTGCATTTGTATTCGCTACCTTTTTCCCATTCTTCATGGAAATGATAATATGTGGTCCATGTGGGATTGTGGAAGAGGGACGGCCCGTAGCCTGATTTCGGGGGTGATTTCACCACCAGGAGACCGCCTACTCTATAGATAGAAGTAGGGATGGCTACGTCCAATTGGGTCAAGGCGTCGACTGAAGGTTAAGGCCTATGTGGGCCACATCGGTGGTGAAGGTGTCCATGGCTAGGAGGGAGATGATTGTAGAGGTGGGTAGTGGTGGTAGAGGTGGGCGGTGGAAGGAGGCTAGCGAGAGTGAAACCTATGGCATCTTCTATAGATGGTGAACAAGGGCCACTGGCGGGAAGCCAATGGTGGCTTTGGTGGACGTGGCATCTAGTCGTGTCATGCGGGAAAGGACCACAGAAGGACCCCATAGTAGAGGTTGCAGGGATGTTATGTGATAGACTCATGACTCGGACGGGACATGCCATGTCTTGCATCCAAGATGGATAAAGCTGACCCTATATCACGGGCAAACCTAGTTGGATGAAAAACGGCCTCTAGTGGGGGACGGGCTGCAGACGGAACATGTCGTTGACCGACCCGAAGGGCTCGACTCACGGCCTAACGTGCCATGTCCATTAGGCGCAATGAGCATAGATTGTGGGCCTGGATGAACATGGTCAGGCTAGGTTTCCCGATCCTGGTCAGGTAAGGTCAGTCTGGCCGAGTTGGACCGGGCCAGAACGCAAATGACCCATTTTTACCAAAATAAACATATCTTGCAAACTATACATTTGATTGATGATCTTTTTTCTGTTTTGGGAACCTCGTGATGGGGAGGTCATTTTAGTAAACACTTTGTATTATTTAGTGTAATTTGGGATATACATGATGGGTTTAAGAGTAAATTCTACGAGAATCAAGGGTGCTACGATAAAGAATGCTACAGCTGGATATAATGAGAAGACTGAGAGGTGTGTGTACAGGTGACCCAAGTGGGAAAGGAGATGAGTGGGTGTAGGTGACCCAACATGAGAAAGAGATGAGCATGTCTATTTGACCCATCATGCCAAGGAGTTGAGAGGATCAAGGTGACCAAGAGGCCAAGGAGAATAGCGGGTCGTGGTGTCCCAAAATTTCTAGGAGACCAGTGGGTCTACGTGACCCAGTGGGCTAAAGAGGCGAGCTGGTCTTCGTGACCCAATTTCTCTACGTGATGAGTGGGTCTAGGTGTAACAACATACCTATACCCTCATCAGGGATGAGTGCTTCATTGGTAAAAGGTTTGGAAAGTTATTATTGTTACTGTTTCTTTACATTATTTAGATTTATACATGTGAAAGGTCACTCTATTTACTCTCTTGAGTGTAATTCATAGAGGATCCATTTATGTAATACTTTGGATGTTTGATTTTTGTATTGATTTTTGGAATACCATTGTGGTTTGGGTTCCCTATTGGGTATTTCTTTACTCACACCTACATGGTCTTTTCCTGCACATGTCATTCATTGGGCCAACAATAAAGTCATTAACGGAGTCCTTGGTTAATAGTGGCATGGTGGTGAATAGAGTGACATGATAGATGAAATGTTCTTATGCAGCATTAGGTAGTTGTTTCTATTCCTACCCTTCAAGGAGGGTTTTCTATAGAGGAGTTCTAGATACTTGTACTTTTACATTTCTGTTTCGGTAGGGCTTGTATTTTGGCCATGTTTACCTTCTGTTCTCTACTATTTTACATAGTGTATTTTACTAATTGTATTCACCTTCCATAGTTTTTGGTTTGGAGTTGTGTGTGTGAGTATAGGTACAGAGGAAAAATCATTCCAATTTTTTGGGATATGCCTACTCGGCACTAGTCTCCATACCCTAGCCAATGGGAGGTGGGTTTGGGGTAGTCACGACACGTACCATGGGGGACAGGTTGTGATAGTGTGGTATCAATGGCGGATGGTTCTACCTTATAAACCTTGAGTCTATGTGTTTGTTTTGGGGGAATAGTGTTAAGTGTTTTATGTTCGGCTTTCTGGTCTGGAAATCTAGTGTTGGTGCGGTGACCGACAAATCAATACACCAGGACCCCAAATTCATCTTTTTTACATGGTGCATGAAAACACTAGATACATGAAAAATTGATGTTACATGAATCCTACAGGAATGGTTAGAGTTTTTAATGTCCTTCCCGAGTCATCTTACTAGGTAAACTTTATTGATCAGGGTATATCTCATTTTGTTTCATTATTCATCCACATAGACAGCCAGCCATGATTCATCCATGGGATCGTGAAGATGATTTGTGGGGGGACAATGTGGGTACAAGGGTTTATTCTAGATAAAATACCTCTATGTGGTGTACCATTTATACATCCCCCTATGGAGTAGCACATGGTACTCATATTACCAGTGGATGAGAGGTGCAGGCTGAGCGCACTTCACGAGTTTTAGTGATATAGACCTCTTAGGTTTTCAGGTAAACCTGAATCACATGCATCTATGGATTGGATTGAGGTGGCGATCATGTTTTCCATATAGTCACGACAGAATTATATCAATGGATGTTATGGAATTGATCCTTCTACAAGGCTTTTTAGGGTGATGTTGGTGTTCAGATTACCCAATCTTACGATGATGTAACACTTCCATGGACATAGATTGAGAAACTATCTCTGTGAAGGTTCTATCTCTTTAAAAGATAAAGGATTTCCATGAACATGATCTTTTGTAGATTCAAAAAGATAACATGCCCATGGATGAGTATTCATCATGTCATATAAACCATTCTAGGTACTCGATGAAGACGATACAACCATTGATTCATAGATCGTTTCATTGAGAATGGCGTGTTTTTAGATATCTAAGATAGTTCTTTTCCTCAGTGAATTAATAATTATTCTAGGGTGATAAAGAGAACCTTTTTTCTTGAATGTATCTTGGATGAGAAGATAATGTTAGTGGATGTTAGAAGTGGGCAATATGAAGCAGTGTCCTCGGGTGATGGAATCCGACATTAGTCTCAATAACATGGAAATCGGAGAAATTATGAGAGGAGATCGGAAGATAGAGGATCTATATATCTGGTCTCGTAAGGAGATTCTAATTAGACTAGAAATTGGTAACACTTTTCAAAAGATAGTCGGTGACATATCACTAGAGAAATTCCAGACCGTCATGCTGATAGTAAAATGGTAGATTGGCCACCGTGATAGAGACAATTATAGGAACAAATGAATCTGTACATAAAAAGATATAGAAAAGTTGTCGATATAGTAGAAGGATGGGGTATACATTTCCACATGTTACCATCACCACACAAATGTGGTCCACACTAGGCTTAGGGAGCTGGAGGATAGGGGAAGGGGGAAGCTGCTTGCATCGATGACATATGACCAAAGGGATCTAGGAATGATTTTAGGTATAGTCGTTTTATATTTGTAGCCTTCATATTAATAGACATAGGTGCTCATAATTATTTTTTATCTTGAATCACGTTTGAGACCAATAATTTCTGGTTAAACCACTGACTTCACCCTTAAGTCTGGAGATACCTATGGGAGGAGACTCGACTATCACACTTATGCTGATGGTCTAATCTGACCCTTGAGGTGAGAGATTCAGTTGGATCATCTTGGAGGCATCATTGAGGCCTTACGATGTTAGTTTGGGTATGGGAAAGTCATCCATAGTTCATTTTCATATTATTTATTTTAGGAAAAGAGATGTGGTATGTTTGTAGGATTGGAATGGGGTTTTCCTTGGTCGGTGAAAAAGGAAACCCAAGAAGCACATGATTAACTCATACAAAGGAGGGTGTAGGAAATCACTCTTGATTTAGCCAGACTTACCCTCATGGAAGTGGATATTTTGAGTTTTCTGTTCCCAACTGTAGTGGAAGTGTATGAGGACGTCTTTCTAGAAGATATTTCCATGTTTACCTTCCCATAGGGAGATGGATCTCTACATCATTCTACACATAGAGATGGAACCGATATTTGAATTATCCTATCAAATGGCACTCATAGAGCTTCGTGTGAAGTAGGTGTAGGTGGAGGACTTGAAACTAAAGGGCTCATTAAGACCCACTGATCGAGGATATGTGTGGATTACCAACTCTTTAACCACGTTGTCATGGAGAACGAGTATCCACTACCAAAGGTTCAATGATAACATCAATTAGTTGAAAAGGGAAACCTTTCATATTGATGGAATGGTTCTTACTTGCTTTCTAGTAGTTATGGAAGGTCTTTACAAGAACCCCGATCATTGGTTTTCTAGAGGAGGGAGTCTAGTACATTGTGTTCTATAATGCACCAGGGATAGGACTTGGTTGTGTCCTGATGTAGAGGCAAATAGTAATTTACTATGGTTCACATTAGTTGAGACCACATGGGAAGAGCAACGTGACCCTTGATCGTGAGTTGAAAGTGGTAGACCTCTCATTGATGATGTGGTGAAACTACCTTATGAGTGAAAGGTTTACCGTCTACTCTAACCACCAGAGTAAAAAATTATATCTTCACTCTGATGTATTTGATGTTGAGATTGAGATGATGACTGATGTTCTTCCCGGACAATGACTTGGAGAGAGTCTCTACTCCTAGTAAGGTAAATGTGGAAGAAGATTATCTCAAGAGGTGATCAAATTTTTAGTTTCTAAATGTGAAAATAATGTATTTGGCCTCATTACCATTATCATTTTGGGATAATGATGATGCATCTGAACATTATTCAGTGGTTATTTCCCCTACAATCGTAAAGAATGTTAGGGAGACACAACATGATGATTCTAACTATGTGTCTTTAAGTGCAATGTTTCCTAAAGGGAATACCTCTAATAAATATTTGTCTTGTGGGGAGAACATTGATCCTTCCAAAGAATGCACAGTATTAGCACTGGTTGCCTAGAGTGATGAGATGCATTAGATATGCATGAGGGTGTCAAGGCAGACATTGTGGATGACATAGGAAGTTGAAGTTAGGCTTACCTATTGATATAAAATATGAGTGTTTGTTTAATCAGTTTCATGGATTTTCAACACACCATGTTGAAACCCTTTGATGGGAATGGGTTGATTTTTTATTCCATATGGTGCCCTGAAGGGATTGAGAAATGATATAAATGGACATCTGGATAGGTTTATCATGTACATCTAGTGGACACAGTACCATCTTGGTAATCATTGACCAATACACTATTTTAGTCACTTTTGAGCATTTTAAGAACAATGTCTCATATAGAGTGTGGGACACCTCTATGTGTTAATGATAGTTCAACTCCACCGGGACCCATCAATGATAATATCGGGTCATGGTACACTCTTTACATCTCGGTTCATGAATGGATTTCAATTGGCATTAGGGACTCCACCGCAGATGAGAAAAACATTCCTCTCATAGAATGATGACCAGATGGAACGAACCATTTAGGTCCTAGAGAACATTCTACGTGCTTATGTCCTCAATTTTGGCCACAGATGGGAGGATTAACTACCTCTAGTTGAGTTTGCGTTCAACACCTGCTACCACTCCACCATCGTTAAGGAACTGTTTGAGGCTTGTTGTAAATGACCCTATAGATCGCCACTGTGAAGGGTTTTCCCTGGAGAACCAGTTCTCATTGGCCTGTAGTTGGTGCAGGCTACTACAGAGAAGTTGGAGGTCATACAAGAGTGGATGAAGACTTCATAGATCCATCATAAATCTTATGGTGATCAGATACATTGACCCTTGTAGTTTGTGAATGAAGACCATGGGTTTCTATGGGTCTCTCCTTGATGTGGGATATAATGATTTTGAAGAGGTGGAAAGATATATATGAAATTCATCAGAACTCTTTAGATACATAAAAGAGTGGCCAAGGTTTCCTACCTCTTGTATCTACCTTCACAGTTAGAGTGGGAGCAAGATTTATTCCATGTATAATAGATGAGGAGATACGTACACTACCAATCACATGTCATTGAGTATGGAGAGTTTGATGTGATAATGTGGAAATTTTTTTGGAGTTTATGGTGGAAATTGTTGATTGATTGGAGAGGACCATACATGGAAAATTGATACCTCTAGTGCATGTTCAGTGGAAGAATAGGAATATGTAAGGGAGAATGTGGGAGAGGGAGGCTCAGGTTTGTGATCGTAACCTCATCTATTTAAGAATCCTTTGGTTTAGCATTCATGGATGTAAATGATTATGGTGGGGAGAATGTAATGATTCATATTTTCAAGATTTTTTTTAGAAAATTTCTATGAAAATTCAGACATCGGGCAGTGAGAGGGTGTACGATTCCTAGTCATGATGGGACCTAAATGATCTGTCGAATGATGTTAGGTTTTTAAATAACACGTGTGAGTTGTTTTTATGATGAAAGTGGAATGAATCAAAAACGGGTTACCAGATCAAAAATATGAGGGCAGTAATTTTTTTAGGATGGACGGTTTACTGTTTGAATTACTTTGCCTTAGTTGGCATGAGCCTCCAGTGAGAAATCCATAAAATAACATAACCATTAATAAAATAATTAAAAAAATATATTATATTTTAAATGTCTTTATAACTAATGAACAGTGACTCAGAATGAAAATATGAGACCACAATTGAGCATGTGAGGGCATGATTTCCGTTGGTGGATCCTAGTATTGTCCAACGTAGGTCAACTGTAGAATGTAGTTTTTGGGATATGACTGTAAATAAAATAATAAATTAATGATTAATTTATTTTCGAAACCTATAACTCATAAATGATAAATTGTTTTGAAAATCCCAGAGTACCATTGAGCAAGTGATAAAGTAATTTTTTTAGGCAGGGCCTAACCTCAAATGGCGCGGGTCAAGGGTAAAAGTTAATTTTGGTGGATTTTAAAGAAAAAATAAAATAAACATAAAAGAATTTAATTTATTCAAAAATGTTTTGCAATGATGAAGCGACAGGGAAACTGTTTCATTTCATAAATGAAATATCACATCGAAACTATAATGCAGTGTAACTAAAACACTAAAATTTGTTATCTTCATTTAATGGATAAACGTGGATGCTGGAATAAGAGAATGATATTAGAGGCTCTAGGAAGTTAGTGTTGGAGAACTATGACGACAATGTCGAATGAAATTATTTCACCCTTCCCCTTCCAAGGATTACCATCGATAATGATGGACCAAAAGTTATCCAATGATATAGAAAGAATAAAGATCAATGAGGGACGAATGATGGCATGTGGCCTCATTATTCACTGACGAACGATCATATTCCAGGTGAGGGTTTAATTCTATGTGAATTTCATCCCCTTTATTGGGTTTGAGTAATGAATGTGAATAAACCGATGAACAAGTTAAACTGTGCATTGATTGTGTGTGTTTGTGGGATGGGTTTAGACTTGAGGGAATTTGAGGTAGTTGGATGAAAATAATGTTTTTTGTTCTTCATAAAACCTCCAACAAGGACTAACCATGCTGACATGTCCAATGGTCAGGGTATATTGTTTGCATGTTCTTGGTGTGTTCTTCTTCTCTTCCTTCATCCCTTTATTCATGGTGATGAAACTCTACGATCAAGGCGGGACTATAGTGCTAGGATAACCCAAGGTAGGAGGCTGTCGGAGATAATGACTCAAGGAGGCTACCATCTCAGCACCTAGTGGCAGGGAAGGCTGCACCCAGTCGGGCTACAGTATTGGAAAAAGATCACGACCAGTGAAGGCCATAGCCATGGAAAAGGGGGCCATGATAGTAGAGGTGGTTTCCTAAAGGAGTTTGGAAATTTTGGAACTCTCAACATATAACTTAGGTGGGGGAAAGGGATTCCAATATTGGTTGGCGGTGCCTCAGTCGGATGCGGGTTCTAGCTGCGTCATGTGGTGGAGGAACACGGTCGAAGTGGACCACGAAAGAGGATGCATTGAAGTTATGTAGTGGTTGTGTGGCACAAATGGGACATGGATAGTGTTGTGTCCTGGCTAGAAAAAGATATCCCACAAGCACGGGCTGGGCCGAAGGGGACAGGGCTGATAGGCAGACCGGCTGGTCAAAACCGGGCTGCCACTACAGGTCGGTATGGAGGTGGACCGGGTCGATGGGAAGCCCAGTCAGCTGGACCCATGGACCAATGGGCTGGGTGCATCTGATCCAATGGGCCTGGCCCGTGGGCCATGTAGGACTGGGTTGGTCGGAAATGGCCCATACTCAACCATCCCGTTTTTACAAAAATTCTAATAACATTGAAACTGTACGACCAATTGAAGAACCGTTTGTGGTGTTGGGACCTTATCGATGGGTTGGCCCATTTGGTATTCAGTAGAATGAATTTTTTGATATTTTTATTTTACTAGTGGCTTGAGGATACGATTCTCCAAGAATAAAGTGTGCTCCGAGCAGGAATCCTACTGATTGATGTCACAAGAAGACTAAGACAAGAGAGAAAAAGTGACTCATTCGGCCAAGGTGACATGCGGGTCTAGGTGACTAAGCTGGAAATGGAGATGAGAAGGTCTAGTTTACCCAAGAGGCGAAGGATACGAGTAGGTCTAGGTGACCCATCATGCATATGTGATTAGCAGGTCTAGGTGACCCATCACATCTATGAACTAATTGGATGAGTGCTTTTGTTGTAAAAGTTGTTATGTGTTATGAATATTAGTATTTCCATCCATTATGCAGATTTATACATATGTGAGATGACTATAGTGACTTTCTTTAATATAATTATTATTGGCTACATGTCATGTAATTATTTGGCAGTCTTCTTTTTGTATTTATTTTTGTGGTATACCTATGTGGTTTGGGGTCCCTACTGAGTGTTGGTTTACTCACCCATGAACGGGGTTTTGTCACACGTTTCATTTCTTGTGTAGATGATCTAATCATTAGTGGAGTCCTTGGGGGATAGGCACCAGGTGGTTCTTAGAGTGACCTGACAAACGATATGTGCTTCTTCCGCTTCAGACAACTATTTATATACCTACGGTTTAGGTAGTGTTTTCTGTGGAGGAGTTTCATGGACTTCTATATTTACATTTCTATTTTTGTTGGGTTTATATTCTGTCCCCATTTATGGTTAGTTTTCTACTGTCGTACCTTCTGTATATTTATGTAGGGTATTCAATTTCCATCATATTTGTCTTGGTGTTTTCTGCGTGTGTACAGGTAATTCATAAAATTCCTCTCATTCGATTGGGATATTCATAGATGATTCTGGTCATCATCCCCTAGCCTATAAAAGGTGGTCTTGGGGTAGTCATGGAATGGGACCTAAGGGATCTATCAGGACATTTTTCTTCATTCAAATTGGGTTTACAACTTCCACACCATTACCCCTCTTGAAGAAAATATCCCAAATTACATCCTTACCACATGATTTTTAACTCCATGGCCTTTTAGAACATTGTATTTCTGGATTATTTACCTTGTAAGATACAGAGGAATTCCAAGAAATATTGTCTTATGTTCCATAACTAGGTCCATCAACCATTCCAGAATTTTCTTCCTTTCCATTGTGGTCTGAGTTCTATGACCTTAAACTAAGATATTGTCTATCCTACATGACATTAAACTCCTATATCCTACCTATAAGATATTAAACATCATAACATTTATGGTTCCTTCCAAATGTATAAAAATAGTAAAATTCCATTTTTCCTATAAGACATTAAAATTTCTTGGTATTCATTAATGAATCATTCCTTCCCAAACAATGGTCTTATTTTTCTCTTATGTGTGTGCAATGTGGTGTGGTATTATTTTGTTCTCATTCATGTCTGGTTCATTCTACCACACCATACAAATCATTTTTGAGATAACCTTACTTATATATATCCTTATCACATGATGTTAAACTACATATCACGTAAAAAAATGTTTGGTTAAATTCCTACTCGTATGGGTTACGTAGGAATATCGATAAATTTTCTCATTCGGTCCAACCCTGGTTTATCCACCTAATTTTCCTATTTCCTCTGCTCATACTCTCAAGTCACAAACCCTTAATAAGATCCATCCATTATAACATCCACATTAGTGTGATTAGATGAATTATTTCATGGGACATAGAGTGTTGTATTGTATATCAAAATTCTCACAGTCATCCACCATGTTTCACCTATCTCTTTATTTGGACCACCATAATCCTTTTCATCAAAAAGAACCCCCAGATGGTATGGTTTATTGGCCATAAGACACCCCTTCCATTCTAGTTCAACGTTCTAGAGGATCTTGAACAGTATCTTGAGATAGATTCCACCTACATTTTGAATATAGTTAGTGGTCGACCCTTAGTTGGTTGTTTTCATCTCCGGTCACATGAGAGGGATATTGTGCTTCAAATACAATCAGTAGTTATCCTCTATCATTTCACAGATCAAATTTTATCCTGATGGTTGGTTTCATGATTCAAATTACATATCACATTCATATGTCCAAGTGGAACCTCAGTACTCTCAGTTTTATTCTTCTATGCAGCTTTACCGTTGAGCTGGTGGACCAGCATTGCGGGGTTTCCTTTAAATCCACCAGTCTGTTCCACTATTGTGTTCTTCCATGTGTTATACAAATATTATCCTCACTTTTTTCCACAATGAATTTAAATCACATGGGATTAGTGGTTCCTGATAAGTTTTATACTTTCATGGACTATTAACACACATAATGATCGAAACTACATGAACTTAAACGAGAATTTCTTGTTTCAATGTCTAAGACAAATGACATTAAACGGTCTACAAGGTCTCATAGGAATTTTTGCTGCACTACACAACACCTTGGTACTCATTCTTTTCTGGTTTCTATATGACACCATGTTTCACATTTTCTCTTCAAAAAACTCATTATCATGGTCAATATTATACGACCTTAAACTCAAATGTTACATTATAGTTCCTCACTACATATTCCAACATTAGAGGTCTCACTTTATGGTAAACACTTATGACATTATATATTGTGCGGTGTTTCCTTCGATGATGTATAATGTTGTGTGGACTTCATTGGTCCACATTCACATCATGTTACATTATGGCACCACCACTACACATTTCTTCCTTGAGATGGTCCACACCATATGATCTTAAACTAATATCCTTAGTGTCCATGTTCACATGACATTAAACAGGGTTAAAAACATGATTGTCCTAACATCGAAGGATATCACCCCCATTGGCATTGGCCATTTTCTATGCCTTTCTGCAAGAACTGCATGCGAATTTATTTCCATTCCTATCAGATATGTAAGTAATATTATATCATGGATTTCAGGCTCAGCCACACCATTATTTCCATTTTTGGATCCTTTGAGCATGGGTTCTCCTTTGAGAATGTGTGATATGGTGTTGAATTCCTCTATCATCATTCACATTGGTTTATGTACCACACCACAAATGTCTCATTTAGGGTGCACATGTTCTTGGAGTATGAAAAACAATTGCATTTCAGACCAAATGTCCTCACTGTATGATGTTAAACTACAAGGAATTTGAAAACTATAGACAGCTTGACTCCATCTCTGGAAGGATACATAGTAACTCCCAAGCATTTCTCCCCAAGCCCATCCCTAGGTCCATTAACCTTCTTTGTCCATTGGTCACAATTATGGTACATGCTCTATGACCTCAAACATGGATCCCTATGTCCATGTAACATGACATTAATCTATTGTCCAGGGTCCATACTGTATCATATTAAATTATGTGTAACATCCTGGGCATAATACATTAAACTATTCCATTCGTTTTCCCCACCATATACTATTGATCTATGTGACTATCGTGCTCATATATGAAGTATTCTAGTTCCTCTCCAGAGATGTCATGTATGGAAATAGGTTTGATATTGGTTAAAATCATTGCACCCACCAAATGATTATTCGACATGATGGCCTAATTTCAAGAGTGTTAGACTCCAATTAAATAGCTACTCACTCTATCACCATGCTCGGTGTGCCCTTTATTTGGATCTCCATCCTCCTTCACATCTAATGGAACACCCTAATGATCTGGTCCCACGAAATTTTATCTCACCTACCATCCTGGGCCTAAATTCCTAATGACATTGAATAACCTTTCGAGATAAGCCCTGTGTTTTCGACCTCGGTCATTTGCTGGCCATAGTTCGTCTGTATCCATTCAGAATTATGAGATATGTATACTTTGATTAAAATATAGTCAATTGTTATCCTATATCTTTTTGAAACGATCATTTAATTCCAAATTTTGGGTGTCATGATTCTCACTTTTCATTCCACATTATTCAAATTTATTCTAACACCCTTGGTATTTCCTGACTCATGCATTATCACACATTGGGAAGGGAAAGACATTTACTTCTGGAAAATTATTCCCTATTTATTGATTAACTCAACTCGAATTATCTAGTCAGTCATTCAATAATAGAAGACCACCAGTATTCATCGATTAACTGATACTCTCATATGAAGTGGGTGGTTATGTGGTCATCACTTTTTTCTCTGACCGATCATAACCCACATATATTTTGGAATGACCGTTAGTTGGTCTGAAAATATGATAGAGATACATTAATCAATAAATGAAAGAAATATGAACTTTCATGATGTTTTAATGTCCATGTGGACAAAGAATGATGGTCTTAGTTAGGCAAAAAACACATCCCTAACAGATTTACTCCATTATTTGAATGATTTAATTTCTCCACTCTCCTACATGTTTCTTCCAAGATTTTTGGAAACTTCTCAATCACCTCCTCCACATCAACGGTCTCAGATTGAGGATCATCTTCCCAAATATACATTTAGTCCCATTCATCTTGATGTTCTACCACTTGACGGTTCACTTATGCTAATTATTCCTGGGCTCCACCAGTTGGGCCTTCAGTTGTTTAGTGTGCCAAATATTCTTAGCATTGAATTTGAAATGCTCACTCATCATCGCATCAATTTTTGGGATTTATTTTTCAGCCACTTTTAGATTCTATATATTTTTACACTTCTTATGGTACCACTCATTATCCAGGTGTAGACTACTCACATGCATCTTCTCAGAAAGGTAGTCTCAGACCATTGTGTGTAGATGTCAAGTGTCTAACCCTCCGATGCAAAGATCTCACAACTAAATTCAAAAAAAAATTTGGTGGATCCACTCAGATTCTAGAACGTTATTAAGGATGTTGTTGATTTTTTAAAATGCTCAGCGATGGGTCCTCTGGATAGCCTGAGCTACAAAAAAATTAGATTCGTTCATCTCTACAGGATTAACAGGGTTATACTCTGGAAATGGCACATGATCTCAACAATAGGATCTTCATTGGGTATTTCATCCAGTGAATAGTTCTCTAGGTTGTCCGATTAGTCCTCATCAATTGATTGTACCTCGATGATTTCAGCCTTAATGGATCCAGGTTCTACCGCACCAATGGCTACACAATCTATTAGAATTTATCCCTCACTAATAACCATAGCTTGGATATATTGGTTACATTATTATATATGGACCATCCCCACATTCAGTAAAGGGGCCCTGGGAGCTCTAGCCATCTGTACCAGCTGGGCACCCGCTATTTTGATAACTATTCATACAAGGGTTGTGTTAGTCATTTTGGTTGAACAAAACAATATGTGTAGCTACAAGAGGAAGAAGACCTATGATGGTCAAACTCTTGGTCTATCCTCTAGCTTGTGAAAAGAATAATTCCATTACATGGTCCCCCATATAAGATGGTGTGATTTGAAGGTTTATAAGATGATTCCCTTACCGCCACAGTGCTACAAGATTCTACAACTATTATTTCTCTAGATGCATGTCACAGTACATGGCCCTCCACACGAATTACCATGGCTTCATCTCTAACATTAGGTATGCTCTACACAAGGTCCTCTTGAATATGTAGATGTTGGTTGAGGGACTAATATAACGTGAGAATGATATTGTCATAAGAAATGAGTTTTTCATACTTCAATAGTTTTAGAAAATCCTCCAAGAGAAATCCCCTCTAAGGCCTTTAATTCATCTGATTTGTGAGATCCCCCTTTTGAAGATACAAATTCGTCATATTTATGAAGATACTCCAGGTTGTCCTCTTCACAAAAAAAGCTATCTGAGTTGTCACAAATGGGGAAAGACTCTGCTAATTGAGTCTCCTATAGCATTGGAGGAGATGTTTTTTTAAATAAATGTAACTAATCGTGTCAATGGTCATGAAGTGCCTCAGGAGTGAACCAATTCCAATAGTTCCTTTACATCCCATCTTCCAATAGTTGGGGCAATGTTTATTCTTGCTTTTCTGAAGCTGATTTTCCCTAATCCATAGTGCGTTTGTTCATGTTCACCCAGATTCCATCAAAGTTGAGGAAATGACTATAGAGTTCCTAATATTTACATTTATCTAAGTAAACGACATTAGAGGGAATCAATAATTGACAAACCTGATTCCCTAGAGCCTAAGTAGGACTCTTGAGAAATCCACCCAAGGATTCCCATCATTCCTAGTTTATCCCTGTCATATTTTTTAGGTCTGACAGTACCGCGTCCCTTTCTTCACCTCCAATCAACACTAGTTTGTGGTCTGATACCCTTACATATGGATCCTCGAAACCACGAACACTGTTTGCACCACCCTCATGAATTCCCCTCGCTAACACACTACCTCGACTTCAAGGATTGGGGACTGATACATTACTAGCCCATATTGATGGATTATTTAACATATCAACAGAGTAAGAAGATACCCATCTCAATAAATATCTATTGATTAATCACAATACAACAGTAGGTGGTGGTAGCTCTTTCACATTAGTCCATCGTCCTGTGTGATCATCGACCATTATTGTCTCATCGTACATGGATTGTTCTCATGATGCTCCCCTAATTGCCCCCTCAGATTCATCCTCTCCATACATCTGAATTGTCTAGAGAACTAGTATGAAGTATATTGTTTGCATATGGGTTCACCATCCACCTGCACTACCAACACACCACCATGGAAGGAAAACAAATAAAACCACTTCTCTATGGTTTCTATGTCATTATTAGTGTATAATTCGGTTGGTAGGGGGATTGAGTGGAATATGAATTGTTTGACTTGCTGAATGTTTTTCAGTGTAACTTCCATACCAGGTAATAGAAGAGAGCTCCCCACAATATTAAGAATCACTGGTCAGGAGTTTATCAAAAGTGGAGTAATGGGATTAATGTATTTTTTTCCTCCCTTATATTTAGTGACATAGCGATATATGAAATTTAAGGGAACACACATGTGCAATGGCGACTTTCCTTTTTCAAGCATCGAGATGCCCACGTAGATGCATATTTTGGAGGCCAGTTGTTCCACCATAATAAATGTGCTCATTTGTGCCCCAATATGTGAGTTCCTCATAGAAAACAACCATCAATATATCAGAGTTGGGATGAACCTGGCTGGCCTGACAATTGGATGCTTTCCATCCAAAATTCTATAGCCCCACAATTTCTACTGTCTATACTCTATGACCTAGTAGTTAGAACATTCATTGTTTCGCTGAGCTCCACTTTGGTAGGTGGAGTGCCTTGTTGGTAGTTTCAATGGTGTTGATTCTCCCTCCACTAGAATGTTCATAAAGTGGCTGAACCACTATTTGAATTAGATTTCGATGGTGTTGTTATGGTCATTGTATATTCCCATCACTAGTATTAGTAATGATATTTCCAATGGTGGAATTTATTCCACATACTCCTTCGAATTCCCATAAGGGAGGAACTTTTCATATATTTCTTTTATATTTAGGATGTCAGAGATCTGATGAAGATATCAGAGGTTGAGACCAACCTTCTAGTAATTTAGGTTGAATGTGTTGGTATCCAGTGACCATTGTCTTAGCATAAATGGTATGATCTACTTCAGATTAGAAACATGGAATTGGGAATCCCATGATATTTCGTACATGCCTTCTCACATCAGCATGTGATCAATCTCAACATATGATGCACACACCCAATAGGCCTAGACCAAATCATCTTTGAGATTTTTCCCAGTCATAGATCCCAACTATTTATCCCCACTTTTCTAGGTTTACAATCCCTAACTTTATAATCATTTTTTTCTGAGGTTGGGATGTATCTTCCACAAAATCCATATCGTCGATGTTGTTGTGATGATTTTAGAGAAAGTGAACTATAAAAGGGGTATGATCATTCATGATGTTTCCATACAGATCCTTATAAAACTGATATTTTTGTAGTTTTCTCCTAAACCAGAAGGTTGGTTAATCTGGGATTTTTTAGGAAGAATTATGTCATCCCATAAATGAAATTTGTACAACAAAAGTATTTTCCATAGAGGTTATTCCCCATAACCATCTGATAGCAGTGTCATCAGTGATTTTCGGTTGGAATTACTCTAAATATATTCTCCTATTTGAATGTTGTTTTCTATTTCATCCCTTTGAAAGGCATCAGCTAGAACTTCTCGAGCAGCCTCCTTAGCAATGATCAGCCTAAGACTTAAGAAATTTTCAATGTTTGTTCATGGATATGGTTCAAAGATAGGTTTCAAAGATATTTTTGGTAGATATCATTAATGGAAGAGCATCATTTACCCTATCCATCATTGAAATGATTAAGTGGTATGTGATGTACCGGTTTACTGAAATGTGTTCGCAGATCACCGATCTGTAGAACCATGTTCATGAAGTCGCATTCACAGTGCATATCTCATTATGAAAGAGAGGGTCATAACAGTCATTTGTAGAGATCCATGTAAGGAAAAAATTTCACTCTATAACTATTTATTCGCAACCAGTAGCTCTTCCTTCACGGAGAACCTCCCCCACACTTCATAGTGGACTTTGGATGACATAGCTTCACGGTGAGTCACATCCTAAATCCTTCATGATATAGCATCACAATCCATTGATATTTTTTGGAGACATACCCTCAAAACATGAACCTCATTTCCCACAGCTCGAATTCTGAGTGGGGGAATTTTTTGTCTTTTATTATCATACCCTCAAATGCAGAAAAAAAGACACAGTCCTTTTAAAGATAAGACAGAGATGAATAGAATTTGAATCCATCAAGAACCCACAAAATGGACATGTTTCACAAAGCTCCTCTACATAGATCCCTCACCCAAATGACTGATAATGTGTCTACATCATAGCACCCCTTTCCCTTCATGATCTGACCACAAACGTATCACCTATAAGGCATCAATTCACCTTTGCAATCCGACCATGAACATATCTCCACTGCAACATCACTTCTCCTTTTTGATCCCACCATAAATGTATGTATTTATTAGAATCAATTCTGCTTTGCGATCCCACCAAAAACGTATCTCCTCAGTGGCGTCACTATTCCTTCATGATCCAATGGTGAAAATATGTTCTCCGTGACGTCTCTTTTTCTTCATGATACAACCACAAACATATCTCTTTCATGGAGTCACATTTCCTTAGATATATGATCAGAAATGCATATGCTCCATAGATTCACTTTTTTCTCATGATCCAACGACGAACGTATCACTTAGTCAATGTCAGTTGTTTTTTACAATCTTACTGCAAACATATCACTTCCATGATGCCAATTTTTCTTCAGAACACCATGGATGTTCTCCAAAGTGAGCCACACGAATTCTTCCATCCTTCACTACCTATAAATTAATGTCTCGCCCCCTCCAAACCACTGTTACCCCAACCATTCATCTTCACATATCCTATTTCACAAATATCATTGTGACCCCAAATATGAATCTCCCAAGCTATATGAGAATTGTGAGGCATGCCTCCTTTTGTTTTTCATGGCCCCTGTCTCTGGTCTGGATTCCATTTGCTAAGGACTTTTCCCTTCGTAAAGGAGGGTTCCCCTTCGGGTTTCTCAAGGTTTCACAATGCATGAAGCCTTTACGAAGAAGTCTCCAAATAATGTGGTCTTTTCTAAGTTGAAGCTCTACTTAAACGCATTCCATCCTTTGAGACTCACATATTTTTAAAAAGAAAACATCCTTCATGGGGAACTACTCCATCATTAAGAACATTCCCTCCACGATACACATTTCCTACATAATAATCTTTCAATAGAGCCCCTAGCCTCAAAACCCCCTTTCACGAATGACCCTCTGGGATTGTGAAATGTTATTTCATAGTTCCCCAAGTCAAGTTTTATATGGCGTATTCTTTCCTTATACATCTTCTCATATGCATGATAAACTCTATTTCATCTTCTCATATCTACTCTAATGTGATCCCATTAATTAACCACTCATCCACCCCATTTTTTCTTGGCATTGCTTATGACTTCCATTCCTTAAGTGTGGATTGGTACAAGTTATGTATATCCAATGGTTGAGAATGGATTCATCATTATCTGAGATACCAGATATTAAAATATCAAGCACCCTCATCCCCAACATGTGATGTTAAAAGGTGAGTTGCTGCATGTGTGGAAGACCTAAAATATTTTGAAGGGGGAATGAGCATCATAGCTCTCCCACATTCTCTCTCCCTTAAGGATTTTTATCCATGTGCACCTCGGGTAGTCTGCACATAATCCTCTACTAACTTCTTGAGATTCTTGCATGGAGTATGTCCCAATATTTATCTCTCTAGGCCGATAACCATGCCTATTCCCCATCTCGTTCCTCATGGATGCATCTTTCACAACACGATCACCTGTTCAAACACTACCTCTTGTTTCCCACCCCAAAAATCACTCAATGGTCTTAGAGTTTATCAGTGACTATGAAGTACTTGCAGGATGGTAGACATACATATGTCTTGTACCCCTCGTCCTTCATGAAAATAAACTAGAACTTCCAGAACTATGCAGAATTTGATACCTATATTCTAAATAGTATATGTAGGAAGCCTCTACGACAATCAAGACCCTCAATCCACACAATCCATATGTTCCATGCATTTCTGGTCATTTCACTTTTGTCCAACATGATGTGAAACTATATTCCCTTTTTAAGTACATGGTTTTTGATTCCAAGCCACTGGGATACGTTGGAAGCCTCTATGAGTTCCAACACAAACATATGGTAATCTATTGTACTCCTTTCTAAGGTATATACCCTCCTGATGTGATACTTTCCCTTTTTGGGATGCATATCCTGTATCCACCTCCCTGGGGTGTTCTGATCCATAGAAGCTGCTAACCATTTTTAATCCCCAAAATTCACCGTAATCCTCCAACCATGAGTTCCCCTACTATGATGGGCCTCTATCCATGCGTAAACCCCATTATGTCTCCGGGTCACATTCCTTTGCATACTCTCCGATTCTATGCCCCATCCCTTTGAACTAAGTAAATTTTGTTTCACATCAACTATGATATATAGGAAACATCCCTGAGGTTCAATACCAACACCATATTCATCTTCACATCATTTCAATCAAATTCATATCATCTGCTTCATCAAATCATCCATCATCCATCATAGTTTAACCGAGGCTGCTACATATTGGTGAACTCATGCCATCCACCCAGGCAGTTGCCATGCATAAGACCTGTCCATTCAATTTCAGATTCTAGGAGAATTCATGCCACTTACAATGTGTTATCCCCATCTTTTCACTGGTTTTTTCCATGGAGTACATCCTGATTCATCACCACCTTTGAACGATGTTGATTTTTTTCCTTGTCTATTACACATGGTACATATAGAGTCTCTCAGAGGATCCATCCCAGCCAACAATAAACCTTGGTGTCTCCATTATTGGGACCCATATTCTTTTATCCACCCTTTATAGTGTTTTTATCATCAATCTTGGTGTGAAACTATCCTTCTTTGGGAAAAGACATTTAGGGGCAGTCCTCATGGTCGTTCTGACCCATCCACCCGATAAACCTTCTATGTGCTCCACCCTAGGGGTGTATCAATCTGATGTACTCATGTAAATGTTTTAATCATTTTTATCTATCTTCTCCTGAATTTAAAATCATGAAATACCCCATGTTAAACATGGGGAGTTGGGGAAATATCAGAAACACACCACTAGCAATAACATTCCAAGCATTCGATGTCAGATTCCTTGGGCATCCACACCTTCTAGAAGCCCTGTTATAAGATAGAATTCAGGTGTACTAAGGTTCCATTGTCTCAACATGTAAAAAATTACTAACTATATTACTTCCCTAGCCAAATTTTTCTCCCCTGACTTGACCCTTTTCAATTACCCAACAAAAGAAATGTAATTAGTCGACATCCATGAAGAGATGGAACCAATAAGGGTTCATGAACAATATCATAATCATTATGGGTGACCTAGACTAGGCGATGATATCTGGGGAGAAATCCACGATTGTAGGAACCAAAATCCCATCATCTCTTTTCAATCATGGAGTAGTCAACACCGAAGTGTTCATGGATGATGCCCGCCTTTGGAAAGCGGGAATGTGGAGTACAATGCTCGACCAAGAGAATGTCAAAAACGCTCGGGCAGTGCCCCCAATGGAATGCGTTGGAAATAAAACATACCATTTTTTATTTAATATCATTAATAAATGATTATTAATGGTATTTTTTAATTTTAATTATTTAATCTACAGGATTTGAATTCAATGTTTCCATGTGTTAAACATATTTCATACCTTAGTTCCATTTCATTTGGTTATATTACTTCCTTATTGTCAATAATATTCTTTGATTATGTGTATAATAAATTTCCTATATATAATATTATTTAAATTTCTTATATGTGTGTTTAGAGTTGATATAAAAATTAATTTCATTGATTAATTTCCCAACTAACATTATGTTAATTTTAAGTGTTTATTACCCTATCTCATTCTAATCACAATTTATTATTCATAAAATTACATTCAATTAATTTATATGATAATTTTTTGATAAAAAATTTAAATTTATAGTTCTACAAATATTATTACCCTTTTTCAAGAAATAGTAGAATTTTACATTGTTTTATAATGAGAATGATTTAGAAAATGTTTTAAAGAAAACCCAACATCATTTATCCCATGAATCATAAATCAATTTTCTATCAAAATAATGTTCAGTAATAAAAAATTCAAACATGTTTGTATCCCTTTCAAAAAGATTTATTAAATTCATTTTAAACCCTTTTTTCTTTTGCAAAATTATTCAATAGATCTTTGTTTTATCATTCCGAACAGGGCACTTTTCAATATATTTAACTATCTAAAATAAATTTTATTTTACATTATATGTATGTAATAAATTTCCCAACATAATTTATTTGAAGATACATTTTCAATTTTTCAATATTATATTTAATTTAAATGTTTTTAAAAGTTATTTAAACATAAAAATTATTTTCCAAATGTTTTCCCAAATGAAAATGATATTTTCCTCAGGAATGTTTTGATGCGATTTTTATGGCATTTAAATTCATCAACGACAACAACCCTTTATCCTTACTCCACTTGGGATATTTGGTATTGATACCATCGTTATTATTCTTAATAATGGTCAATGATTTCATTAACAATGAATAGTATTGAAATTCACTTACTTGAATCTTTTTTTATTCCCCTTGAAATATTCACATTCATGTGACCATTGGATGAAAATTTCCCAAATTATCCACATAATTTATCACGGATATGTCATCGTCTAAATTTTATACCAATTTTTTCATAAGATATTGAAATTAACATTTATTTAATTATTTTGGGAAATATTGATAAATCTCTATTCTATACTCAATATAGATATTAAATAATCCAAATTGTTTATTAATTTAATCGATTCTTTGATATATGAATTATTCTCTGGACTATCAAGGATGGGTGGGTCCTAGACATTATATATCTCCTCGATCCATTGACTTTTTCTTATGAGAAAAATTATTTTCACAAATTAAATGGTTTTATACATATAATTTAAAATCATCTTGTGAATGTTCTGGATGGTAGAGGTTTTCATGTGCCTCAGACATGAGGTCTAATAATTATGAATTTCCTTCATTCATATTCATTTATAATTATACATGATATTTTCACAATGAAGAAATATATATATTAATTTCATTCTCAATTTATTGACTAAATGGAATGTGTGTTTAGTGACTTGTCATTCCTTATTGATTACTCTTTATCCAGTTATCTAAATAGAATGCGTGTTTAATTATTCCAAATTCTATATTTTCTATGCACTCCATCTCAATTGGTTGATTACATGGATTGTGTGTTCAATTATCTACCTTTCCATATTGATGGTTCTTATTTATTCATTATTGTTTTCATTGTAATTAAACCATACTATGAAATTAATCTAACTTATATTTTTTTTCCTTTACCCATGAATCAATTAAGTATATAAAGAAATATATTAAAGGATATATCACAAAATAATCATGTTATTATCAGATGAAAAAGTATGTTGTAATTAGTCTATTAATATGAATTACACGACTCATGTATGTATATGGTTTACCAAAACTTATAAAATCTTATGTTTATCGTTATTTTATTCCTTTTAATCATTCAAATTTAATGGTAGTAGACACAATCACCGATATTATTGGGTTCAGGTTGCTGTAGTTGGTGTGAAATGAATTCTGCAGAACCATAGAAATTAGATTTAGGAATAACAAGATAAATGAAAATTACCCTAAGATAGTGTAACATCCCAAGTAAGTAATGAATAATCGATATTTTTATTTATGTCTATTAATGAATTAGATAGTGTTTTATAGGCTTAAAATGAAAATAAATCCAATCTTAAGCATGGAATACACTATTATTTTTCAAAAGATTGTTTTACTGCCTTTTCATAGAAAACCATTTTAAATCAATATTTTGACAATTTTATAAGATATTTTTGTCAAAATAAACTTATTATTTATTATTGGGACATAAAAATTAACTTTTTGTGAATTTTTGGTATTTTTCTGACAATGTTCATTTTTTAATGAATAGTGAAACATACTGCATTTTACATCAAAACTGCTTTTTAATATAATTTATTTATATGATTAGATTATCTTTTCAATTGGTTTTAAAGTTAAATTAGAATATATATTTACCATTTAATCCAATTTCGGTCATTAGGATTAATTTCACTTTCGAATTTGGCAAAAACTAATGCCAAACTTTTCTTAGATATTGTTTCAAAAAAACCCGCTATTTGTTTTGACAACGGGAATTATATTTAAATCAATTATTTAAATTTATGTGTTTGGAATTTGGTAAAATGGATTAAATATTTCGAATCAGAAGGTACAAAATATGTAATCAAGACTCTTTTGTTTTTGGACATTATGAATAGTAACGACGGTAATTATCTTTAATTATCTTGATTAATGAGTAATCGGGTAGTTAAAGATAATAAAATAATATCATAATAATAAAACAAATGACACCAAAATGTGTCCTAATTCTACTTTTTGTCTCATGTCCAACCATGGGATTTATGTTTCCAAACTTGGGGACCCCATGAAATCACTTTTGTGCGAAAGTGACTTTTTATCTTTTTATTTTTTAAAGAATGTTAAATGTAACAAAGAATGTATCACCTAAGTAAAATATTGTTAATTTTGTCTACATAAATGATCTTTTGGACTGAAAATAGTCACTGTAAAGATAAAAATATTTTCTACATCATAGTATTTTTTTATAAATTTTAGACATTAAATAAATTAAATTATTTATGACATCATAATGATGCAGCGATGACCTCATTATTTGACGATTTAAATAAAATGGAACGATATTGTAAAATATAAGACCTACACATGTCCAAAACCCTTTGGGTGGGTATATTAAGAACCCGTATCACCTTAGACTCGAAATATATCAATTTGGGACCTTTAATATCCGAAACCCATTTGAAAATAAAGTAACATTTCTTTACTTTCCAAGAGTGCCCCTCCGCTCCACTTATAAAAGGCCCCCACCTCTACCTCCTTAACCACACTTCCAAAGCCTTTGGCTCGTCCAACCCCTTACCATTTTGTCTCTCCACTTCCCTCTCTTTCTCCTTGAAGCCTCACTTTGGGCAGAAGTCTTCCCAAGGAAGCATTTGAGATCAAACCAAAGAGAGTTACCCGATTTTAAGGTAATGTATTCACTTGAGTCCTTTTCTTTTATTATGCTTCTCCAACCCCTAAACTCTTTTTATTAATTTATTTTGTAACAAATACAGTATCTTCAGTATACTAGGATGTTTTTATAAGAATTATTCGAGCTAAACTTACACTCACCTACATCTAATGGTTAAAGAACATACTGTTTCCGTGGATGGAGAATTTCTGCCTCCCGAAACGATGATTGTTCAACATTCTTTAAACACCTTCAAAGGAGGCCATTAAGATGAAAATATATTTATATATGATATATAATATGTTTATTCTTTCCTTAATCTTCTGTATTTTTCATTTTGGGAATACCTATATGGTTCCCATTATAGGTAAACGTGATATCTTCATTTAAGGAAGTGCGGACTACCGCCCCCTCAAAGTGATTTGATTCGTTAAATACCATATGTGGGATGTATAAAGTATGGAGTTATGATATTATATATGTTATTACACTGTAATTATAATATTCCTTTATATCATTATGATTCCATTCTATAAAATACAAAATGGAAATGAAAGTAGCGTTCATGCGTACGTACAACATACCGTCTCCATGGACGATGCATTTAATTTCTTACCTCTAAATGAATATGTAATATTATAAATGCATGTATATACAGGATATATATGATATATATGATATATACATCATGATTATAATTTGGGATATAATGGATACATGAACAACATGTAATTATAAAGGGTTTATTTTTTACTCAAGTACCAATGATCGTTAAAACGACCGTTATTAACATAAATAATTACATAGTGTTCATGACATGGCAATAAGTGATATAAAAGGAATAATGAACTGGAAAAATGTTCTTAAACAAGTAGAAATTAACTAAAGTTTATTATTCAGGAGCTTAAAGAACGACCGAGTCAAGTAAGACCTGAGTTATGGGAATTCGTCTCAATCTCCTTTCATTGAGGCGTATTTTGTTTTATACACAACCTTCTTTGATACGGTGTATAAACCCCATTTACTTTTACGTTTATTCAAAAGGAATATTTTTTATACGCAGCATTTACTAAACGACAAAATGGAATGTTTTTGTCGTATGTATGCGGCGACAACGACTTCTCCGCCGCCGTGACCACTATTTGAGTTTCGGCTTCCTCTACAAGTGATACCTTCTTTTTAAAAGGAAAATAAATACCATGTTTTACTTTTCTTTTATTTTGGTATTGAAAATGGTTTTTATAATGTTTTTATATCAATGTGTTGTATTGATATCTTGTTATTGAAAGGTGTAAATGTTATGTTTCCTTTATGCATGTTGTATGTGATACGATTATGTTGAGGTTCTTGGACATTATTATGAAGACGGGTGGTTCCGTGACAAACTAATGGTGGGTGAGCCCGATATAGCTCTCCAATGCATTGGGTAACATGAAGGAGTGAAACTTTATGGTTTCTCCGAAGAGATTTAGGGAATATACTGTGATGGGTATTCCAAATGTAACCAAGAGGGTTACTCCCTACGTAAGAATGTTATGAATGCCTCAAGTTACCTTTATGTCGTATGATTTCTATGATTTATTCATGATTTGATGAGGTATATTAAAGTTCTTATGTTTTATGGGTAAAGTATGATTTCATTCTTATGTATATATGTACCCATGTTTCCTTTCCATATTTTTATATCCCTTAGTGAGCTTTTTATGCTCATCCCATGTTTTTTTGAAATATTTTTCACAGGTCATGGGAAAGGTACATGATATGATGATAGTGTCAAGGAAGTGTCAAGAAAGAATCCATGTTTTATTTTAAATCGGTTTCTATTGATGGGAAAGAAGAATACTATCTTTATGTAACCACTTTGTTTATATATGGAATGTAATGAAAGTTTTATGATCTAATTCTCTAAAACTCTAAACCCGAAAAGATCCTCAATGTGTAATCTTGTAATAACTCAAGATTAAGTAAGGTTTAAGGCTGGGGCCTTATAGTTGGTATTAGAGGTCGGTTTAGATAACTTTAGGAGTTATAATTCTATTAAATGCTTATCCAATTTTTTTTAAATGATATAGCATTTGAAGATTACCATGTTGCTTCATCTAAGAAATGTTTGTTCAGAATGGTTTTCCGCAGAGGAAACAGGGAAGCAGTGCTAGGAAGGCATACAGAAGGAAATAACCATCCGAATCAGCATCCCGAGATGGTCAGAATTGGAACTGAACAGTTTGTTGTAGTAATGGCGCAGTTGACTCAAGCGATAAATGGCGGTAGTATCCATGCACGAGATCAGCCAGATCAACCGTAGAGGAACATGTCAGTGGTGTAACATTTCATGAGGAAACATCCCCCATCATTTAGAGTATCATCTGACCCTGTGTTAGCTGGAGGGTGGATTAAAGAACTGGAGAAGATTTTCGATGTCATGGGGTATTCAGACAATCAAAAGGTTTGTCTTGATATTTACCGTTTGGAGGGTGAGGCAGATCAGTGGTGGTCTATGGTTAAAAATATCAGGGACGCTGATGAGATTGATGCTCTTGACTGGGATGAATTCAAAGGTATGTTTCTTGCGAAGTACTTTCCTAAGTCTGTTCGACTTAGGATGGAAGAGAAATTCTTGGAATTGAGGAAAGAGGAAGACTCAGTGGATACCTATGAAGAAAGGTTCACTCGATTGGAAAGTTATGCTCCAAATTTTATCTGAGACCTTGATAGTAAAATCAATTGTTTTTACTCGGGATTAAAGCCAAATTATCGAAGGGCATTAGCTTCTCGTGAGTTTAAAAGTTATAAAAATCTTGTTCGATGTGCTGAGAAGGTGGAAATGGAGTTTGCCGATGATCAAGTGTTCTATAACAACCACCAGAGGAAGAGCCCAAGGTGGCAAGAGAAAGGGAAGAATTATTTTAAAAAGTCTGATGGTAAGAAAACTAAGTTTCCAGTTTGTGATAAAAGTGGCAAAATGCATGCTGGGGAATGTCTTCTGAATTCTGGATAGTGCTACCGATGAGGTAAGATGGGACATCAGGCTCGTGATTGCACTGAAAAAGATCAAGGTGAAGGTAAGACCAAATTTGATTTACAGTTAGTGAAATGTTTTAAGTGCAATAAGATGGGTCACTAAGAAAACGAGTGTCTGACATAGAGCTTGAGTGATGGGAAGAAGTTAGACTACATGAAGAAAGGGGTGGTGAAATCCTTTGCAACTACTTCTGCAGATGTCGGGCCATCAAATGAAGTTGTACCAGGTACTTTGTTTGTTTTTTCAGATTATGCCAGTGTGTTGTTTGATTCGGGGTCTACAAATTCTTTCATCTCTGAAATATTTTCTAGTAAAATGGGAATACCATCTCAAGAAATGACTCATGAACTTGTGGTAAAAAACCTGGGGGAAATGTTGAGGCAAAAATAATGTATAAGAATCTTCCTATCCTTATCTGTGGAGAGAACCTACTTGAAAACCTTATTGTTCTACCTCTAGTAGAGTTTGATGTTATCCTGGGTATGGATTGGCTCTCTATTTACCATGCAAAGATTGAATTTAGAGATAAAGAAGTTTATTTTCAGAAAGACTTTCAGTTTTTGTACAAGAATGAACCCTTAATGTTGATAACATATCAAGAGGCCGAGAAACATGTAAAATATGGAAACGAATGTTACCTTGAACATATTGTTGAAAAGAAGGGAACTGTTCATATTAATGATGTGCCAGTGGTAAATTAGTATCCTGATGTTTTTCCTGATGAGTTGCTTGGAATAATACCAGATTGGGAAGTTGAATTTACTGTTGACGTAGTTCCTGATGTTAAGCCAATTTCAAAACCCCCTTATCGAATGGCTCAAGTTGAACTTTTAGAGTTAAAGATACAATTGCATGAGCTATTAGATAATGGTTTCATTCGACCTAGCACATCACCATGGGGTGCTCCTTTCTTGTTTGTTAAAAAAAATATGGATCAATGAGCCTTTTCATTGATTATAGGGCCTTGAATAATATCACTGTTATGAATAAATAACCTTTTCCTCATATCGATGATTTGTTTGATCAGCTCCCGGGAGCTCAGTATTTTTCAAAGATTGACCTGAGATCGGGGTACCATCAGCTGAAGGTAAAGGAAGCAGATGTTCCGAAGACTGCGTTTCGTACAAGATATGGCCATTATGAATTTGTAGTAATGCCTTTTCGGCTAACCAATGCACCTGCTATATTCATGGACATAATGAATAGAATTTTCCATGAGTCCTTGGATAAGTTTGTGGTGGTTTTCATTGATGATATTTTGATGTTTTCTAAAAATAAGAGGAGCATGAAATACATTTAAGGGTTATCTTGCAAACCATAAAATAAAAGAAATTGTAAGAAAAATTCAGCAAGTGCGATTTTTGGTTGCAACAAAGTTCATTCCTTTGTAACATTGTTTCTAAAGATGGGATAACCGTTGATCCTTCAAAAACAATGGTTGTTGAAGAATGGCCAAGACCCACAAATGTAACTGAGATTCGTAGCTTCCTTGGTTTGGCAGGCTATTACCGAAGGTTTGTTAGAAATTTTTCACAGTTTTCTACTCCAATGACTAAGCTAACTCGGAAGGGTGTTATGTTTATCGAGACAAAAGAATGTGATGATTGTTTTCATGAATTGAAAAGAAGATTGGTGAATGCTATAGTTTTGGCACTACCTTCCAGAAATAGTGAGTTTGTTATATACAGTGATGCTTCATTGAATGGACTTGGTTGTGTCCTAATGCAGAATGATCAGGTAATTGCTTACGCTTCACGTCAGTTGAAAACTCATGAGGTAAATTACCCTACACATGATTTGAAATTAGCTGTTGTTGTTTTTGCCTTAAAAATTTGGAGGCATCATTTGTATGGAGTAAAGTGTGAAATATATACTGATCACACAAGTTTAAGTATATATTCCCTCAGAAAGAGTTAAAAATGAGACAGAGGAGATGGCTAGAATTAATCAAGGATTATGATTGTACAATTCAATACCATCCAAGAAAAGAAAATAAAGTGGCTGATGCTTTGAGTCTAAAAAGTAATGCTTCATTAGCAATGTTTTGTTTGGAACGTGATCCTTTGGTTAAGGATTTGATGAACTTTGGCATAGAAGTTGTTGGTGCAGGAAGTTCTTCTGTTTTGTTTCAGGTATCAGTGAGATCATCTATATCAGACAGAATCAAGAAAGCACAGAAGCAAGACGGTGAGTTACAGAAAAAGGTAGAGCTAGTTCAGAAAGGTAATTTGCCTGAATTCAACATCGATAATGATTGTGTTTTGAGATTTGGGAAGAGATTGTGTGTTCCTTGTGATTCACAGTTGAATAGAGAGTTGTTATGTGAAGCTCCTAGTTCTCTGTTTTCAGTTCATCCAGGCATCACTAAGATGTATAGAGATCTTCGGGGGTACTACTGGTGGGATGGAATGAAAAGAGATATTACTGATTTTACTGTGAAGTGTTTGACTTGTCAGCAGGTTAAAGCAGAGCGGTAGTTACCGAAAGGGATGCTTTAGCCTTTACCAGTGCCAGAGTGGAAAAGGGAGAATATATCTATGGACTTTGTTGTGGGATTACTGAAGACATCTCGAGATAATAATGCAATCTGGGTTATTGTTGATCGCTTGAACAAATCTGCTCATTTCCTTGCTATACGAGATACTTTTTCCCTAGATCAACTTTCCCGTTTGTATCATAAAGAGATAGTCAGGTTACATGGAGTTCCTCTCTCCATTATATCTGACCGTGATCCCAGGTTCACTTCTAACTTTTGGAAAGGCCTTCAGAGGTCGTTGGGTACTGAATTAAATTTTAGTACAGCATTTCATCCTCAATTAGATGGGTAGTCAGAACGAATAATTCAGACCATGGAGGATATGATACGAGCTTGTTCGATGTATTATCAGGGAAGTTGGGACTAACATATTTCTTTGGTTGAATTTTCATATAATAACAGTTTTCATTTCATTATACAGATGGCACCATTTGAGGCGTTATATGGGAAGCGGTGTCGAACTCTAGCTTTCGGAGATGAAGTGGGTGAAAGGAAGTTGATGGGAACAGAATTGGTAGAAGAGATGGTAGAAAAAGTTTAGCTGATACAGAAACACATGAGAACAGCACAGAGTAGGCAGAAGAGTTATGCGGACAACAGGAGTAAGTATCTCTCTTTTGAGGTAGGTGATCATTTTTTTCTCAAAGTATTGCCATGGAAAAGTGGGATGCGATTTGGTAAGAAAGGAAAACTGAGTCCAAGTTTCATTAGACCATATGAAATTCTGGAGAGAGTTGGATCAGTTGCTTACCGAGTGGCTTTACCTCCGATTTTATCTCAGGTACACAATGTTTTTCATGTTTCGATGCTGAGAAAGTACATTCCAGATCCATCTCATGTTTTGAGTCCAGAGGTAGTTCAGCTGGAAGAGAACCTATCTTATGAGGAACAACCGGTCCAGATTCTTGAACACAGGGATCAAGTGTTATGAAATTGGGTGATTAATCAGGTAAAGGTTTGTGTAAAAACCACATGATGGAAGAGGCAACATGGGAATCTGAAAATGCAATGAGGGATAAGTACCCCCATTTATTCGATAAGTAAATAAATTGCGGGGACACAATTTTATAAAGGAGAGAAGGATGTAACATCCCAAGTAAGTAATGAATAATAGATATTTTTATCTATGTCTATTAATGAATTAGATAGTGTTTTAGAGGCTTAAAATGAAAATAAATCCAATCTTAAGCATGAAATACACTATTATTTTTTAAAAGATTGTTTTACAGCCTTTTGATGGAAAACCATTTTTAAATCTATATTTTGAAAATTTTATAAGCTATGTTTGTCAAAATAAACTTATTCTTTATTATTGGGACATCAAAATTTACTTTGTGTGAATTTTTGGAATTTTTCTGACAATGTTCATTTTTTAATGAATAGTGAAAAATACTGCATTTTACATCAAAACTGCTTTTTAATCTAATTTATTTATATGATTAGATTATCTTTTGAATTGGTTTTAAAGTTAAATTATAATATATATTTACCATTTAATCTAATGGAGGTCATTATTTTTAATTTCACTTTGGAATTGGGCATAAACTAATGCCAAACATTTCATATATGTTGTTTCAAAAAAACCCGCTATTTGTTTTGACAATGAGAATTATTTTTAAATCAATTATTTAAATTTTTTTGTTTGGAATTTGGTAAAATGGATTACATATTTGGAATAAGAAGGTCCAAATTATGTAATCAAGACTCTTGTTTTTGGACATTATGAATAGTAACGATGGTAATTATCTTTAATTATCTTGATTAATGAGTAATCGGGCAGTTAAGGATAATAAAATAATATCATAATAATAAAAAAATTGACCCCAAAATGTGTCCTAATTCTAATGGTTGTCTCATGGCCGACCATGGGATGTCTTGTGCCAAACTTGGGGACCCCATGAAATCACTTTTGTGCGAAAGTGACTTTTTATCTTTTTATTTTTTAATGAATGTTAAATGTAACAAAGAATGTATCGCCTAAGTAAAATATTTTTAACTTTGTCTACATAAATGGTCATTTGGACTAAAAATAGTCATTTAAAATCTAAAATGATTTTCTACATCATAGTATTTGTTTTATAATTTTTAGACATTAAATAAATTAAATTATTTATGACATCATAATGAGGCAGCGATGACCTCATTATTTGACGATTTAAATAAAATGGAAAGGTAATGTAAAATCTAAGACCTAAAAATGTCCAAAACCTATTGGGTGGGTATATTTCGAACCCTTATCACCTTAGACTCGAATTATATAAATGTGGGACCTTTAAAATCTGAAACCCATTTGAAAATAAAGTAACATTTCTTTACTTTCCAAGAGTGCCCCTCCTCTCCTCTTATAAAAGGCCCCTACCTCTACCTCCTTACCCACAATTCCAAATCCATTGGCTCAGACAAACCCTACCCATTTTGTCTCTCCACTTCCCTCTCTTACTCCTTGAAGCCTCACTTTGGGCATAAGGCTTCCCAAGGAAGCCTTTGGGCTCAAACCAAAGGGAGTTACCCGATTTTAAGGTAATGTATTCACTTGAGTCCTTTTGTTTTATTTTGCTTCTCCAACCCCATAAACTCTATTTATTCATTTCTTTTGTAACAAATCCTGTATATTCAATATACTAGGATGTTGTTATAAGAAGTATTCGAGCTACACTTACACAGACATACATCTAATGGTTAAAGAACATACTGTTTCCGTGGATGGCGAATTTCTGTCTCCTGAAACGATGATTGTTCAACATTCATTAAACACCTTCAAAGGTGGACATTAAGATGACACTATATTTATATATGATATATAATATGTTTATTTTTTCCTTAATCTTCTGTATTTTTTATTTTGGGCATACCTATATGGTTCCCATTATGGGTAAACACGATATCATCATTTAAGGAACTGTGGACTACCGCCCCCTCAAAGTGATTTGATTCATTAAATACCATATGTGGGACGTATAAAGGATGGAGTTATGATATTATATATGATATTACACTGGAATTATAATATACCATTATATCATTATGATTCCATTCTATAGAAAATACGAAATGGAAATGAATGTAGCGTTCATGCGTATGCACAGCTTACCGTCTCCATGAACGGTGCATTTCATTTCTTACCTCTAAATGAAAATGTAATATAATAAATGCATGTATATACATGATATATATGATATATATGATATATACATCATGATTATAATTCTGGATATAATGGATACATGAACAACTTGCAATTATAAAGGTTTTATTTTTGACTCAAGTACCAATAATTGTTAAAACGACCGTTATTAACTTAAATAATTAGATAGTGTTCATGACATGGAAATAAGTGATATAAAAGGAATGATGAACATGAAAAATGTTCTTAAACAAGTAGAAATTAACTCAAGTTTATTATTCAAGATCTTAAAGAACGACCGAGTCAAGTCGGACCCGAGGTATGGGACTTCGTCTCAATCTCCTTTCATTGAGGCATATTTTGTTTTATACACAACCTTATTTGATACGGTGTATAAACCCCATTGACATTTACGTTTATTCAAAAGGAATATTTTTTATATGAATAATTTACTAAACGAAAATTGGGAATGTTTTTGTCATACGTATGCGGCGACAACGACTTCTCCGCCGTCGTGACCATTATTTGAGTTTCGTCTTCCTCTACAAGCCATAACTTCTTTTTAAAAGAAAAATAAATACCATGTTTTACATTTCTTTTATTTTGGTATTGAAAATGGTTTTCATAATGTTTTTATATCAATGTTTTGTATTGATATCTTGTTATTGAAAGGTGGAAATGTTATGTTTCCTTTATGCATGTTGTATGTGATACAATTATGTTGAGGTTCTTGGGCATTATTATGAAGACGGGTGGTTCCGTGATAAACTAAGGGCGGGTGAGCCCGATATAGCTCTCCAATGCATTGGGTAATGCAAAGGAGTGAAACCTAAAGGTTTCTCCGAAGTGATTTAGGGAATATACTGTGATGGGTATTCCAAACGTAACCAAGAGGGTTGCTCCCTACGTAAGAATGCTATGAATGCCTCAAGTTACCTTTATGTATTATGATTTCTATGATTTATTCATAATTTGATGAGGTATGTTAATGTGCTTATGTTTTATGGTTAAAATATGATTTCATTCTTATGTATATATGTACCCATGTTTCCTTTCCATATTTTTATATCCCTTACTGAGCTTTTTATGCTCATCCCATGTTTTTTTGAAATATTTTTCACAGGTCAAGGGAAAGGTACATGATATGATGATAGTGTCAAGGAAGTATCAAGAAAGAATCCATGTTTTATTTTAAATATGATTCCATTGATGGGAAAGAAGAATACTATCTTTATATAACCACTTTGTTTATATGTGGAATGTAATTCATGTTTTATGATCTATTTCTCTAAAACTCTAAACCCGAAAAGATCCTCAATGTGTAATCTTGTAATATCTCAAGATTAAGTAAGGTTTAAGGCTGGGGACTTATAGATAGTCAATATGTATTCATATAGAAGAAAATATATATTCAATAACCTAATATTTATGGACACCATTATAGTATTATTAGATTAATATTTATAATAAGTTCTCTGTTTTATACAAAACTTTTTTGGTTTTATGTAATTTGAGTCTACCATGATTATGAGTATTTTGGAGGAAATATATGAAAATAAAACTCATTATATTAATAGTTGTTTTAGTAGAAAATATATTTGAGGAATAATTCCATTAAATTCTAGAGACATGATTTTAATGGAATTAATGACCTTAATTTTTAACATTATCATATATGTCATTGTAATAATAGTCAAATCAGAGTATTTGGCTTTGAAAAAAACATTGTTTTGTTCAAAACCATTGCAAAAGAGAATATTAAATGATTAAATTTAAAGGAAAAAATAAAATTTATTATTTAAATTATATTAATATGATTTTAGAAAAAGTAAAACCTATAATCTAGTGGTGCCTGAACCCATGAAAGAATGATAATATGGGTTTTACACCTACCACTTGTCTACGTGTTATCCTGGTTAATGTATGATTTCATTTATCAAAAAATTTGATGAATATATGTTAATAATGAACTAGTGGTATCTATTTTTTGTTTTAGTGATTAATTTATTAACCATATTATTTTTGGAAAATATTAGTGTCAAATGTAAGGATATGTTTTATAGTTCATATATTCTGTAAAAAGAACTTTTTAGTTATTTAGAAAAAAGAGTTCTTTTTAGGATATCCATTTCATAATGAAATGGATGAATTTTAAATTGATCAATGATCAATGAAAAGATGAAATTGAGTTTATAGAAATATTTCATTTACGTATATTTCATTATATTCCGAGAAAATAAAATAATTTCTTAACATTTTTAAAATGATCTTAAAAAAATATTTTCCTAATACCATAATTTTTGTGGACCATACAGTATTTTAAATCAATGTATATTTATGGATTTGAATCCCTTAATATTCTATAGATAATTAACATTTTTCTGATAAATTACCTCAATCAACACTATAAATATTTCCAGTTTTCCTCTATGTATGAATCTTTACATTCCATGGATGTTCTCTTACATAGAGACATAATTATATGTCATTCCATGTGGATATTATACTTCTTATTCTCTATTTTTCAAGGGTTATTTTATTTACTATTCTCATTATGTGTTAATTCTATAATTAAATTTTAAAATAACAAACCATACATTATTAAGATCTAATTTCAATTGTGGGGATGCTATTTATTTAAGGTGGGCCTATCTAACAGTCCAAAATTCTAATGCAAAATCATTGTATTTGATAAAATATATGTTACAAAACAAAAAGAGTGTAAGGGAATATAATAACCCAATAATATTAATCATATTGAATATATTAAATTGATTTAATCTATTTTACATATTTTAGTTAATATGGAATTTATTTTATCTTCTGTTGCACGCATCGTGATTATTTGATGGAATGTATTAAACTGAAGACCAAATCTTATAAAATATTATTAATAATATTATTTAAAATTTAAATTATCTCCTAGTAATTAAATTTTTGGTTATGAATAGGATTAAATAACTTTTGAAAATATGTAGTTGAATATTTTGTAACTAGTGAATTAAAAATTAATATGGATTCCTAATGAATAAAAAGGATAATTGTTTATGCTCACCAAGGTGTTTAATCCTAATAATTTTAACTAATTACTATTAATTAATCATATTAATTAAATATATATATTATATATTCACTAAAATATATTTTAAATTCATAAAATATATTGTATAAGAATCAGATAAGTATAGACCCAATATTACGCATGAGAATCTTTCTTTTTATAACAGCATTTTCCACCGTTTAATACAACACATATTTTATAAATAAATTTTCACACTTAAATTTTTTATATTTTAAATAAACATCATTTTTAAATCAGAATTTAAAATTTATATGTTATGGAATCTGTGGTATTTTTATGTGATGTTTTTTTGTTATGAATAATGAAAAATACTGAATTTCAATTTAAAATTTCTTTTTAATCTAAATTTTTTATGTTTTTGAATTTTATTTTAATTTTTTGAAGTCAATTTGTATCAATTATTCATAAATTAATCTAATTTATTTGATTTTATGCAATTAAGCAATGAAATTGGATATAAAAACAGTTCAATATTTTGTATATTTTCACTTTTAAAACATTCTTTTCCCATCCCGTCTATGAGATTAATTTTTAATTTATATCTACCATTTATGTGATATGAATTTTTAAAAATATATTAAATATTTATAATCAGAATAATTTATAATTTATAATTATTGTATATTTTATTCTTTTATAGAATTTAGCGAGAGATATTAAAACTTGTTTCATCGATTGGGTGAAAAGCTACCACAATAAGGAACATAAATAAAATCTTAAAGGCCATAATAACCAAGAGAAATTTAAAAAAACTGTTTTATGGAAATATTTCGACTGTATCCTCACTTGGATAAAATTGTGTTCATTATTTTAGGATCATTATGTATTTGAGACATCCCAATAGTTTTTACCATTTTATATTTACAATAATGCCTCTCCTTCGCCACTATAGAAAGTCACTCAACCCTAAAAATTATTCAATCCTACCAAGAAATTTGGATCACAATAAACCTGAAAAAATAACACCAAAGCATCCTTAATATCATCATATATTACTCAATTATGGAATAAATCAATACAAAGATGTATTTTTATATAATAAAAAAGGAGTTATCTAAGAAATAGGTAACATTCTTCAACGATTAATATTGATTCATTTAATATTTAGCACATTAAATTATTATTTATTATTTATAATATAATATCCATTTTTTAAATATTCAGATATGTTATCATTACAATTGTAAGACCTAGACTCCCCAAAACATCCATCAAATGGGATATCCAATAATTATTCGTGTGGTCGATGGACTACAACCTTGTGAACCGATATCATTTGTTCATCCATTACCACCTTTCAAGGCTTGGAATAATAATTTCTATATAGATAATATAAGATATATATGATTTTTATGACATAACTATTCTTTTATTAATCTTTTATTACACATACCATCATGATTTCAATTTTTGGGGATACGATAATATTTTTTTTGTTATGTTGTCTACCCCCTCCTCAAAGCGATGTGACTAATTAACACTATACATGGAATTTATAAAGAACATTTTTAATAAAAATATTGAAATATATGATAAAATTATTATAATATAACTATAATATTCATATATACTATTTAGTTTTAGATCTTTTAATGTGATTAGATAATGAAACCAACATTCATGCGTACGTATGACCTACCATCTCCATGAACAATGTATTTAACTTATATCTCCATATTTTATATATCATTATAAATACATATATAATTAATATATATGATATTAAAATAACATTTTACTTCCTTTATATTATTATTTCTTGGTCTGTATAAGAATAAAAAAATTGCAATTCAAAACATACTTTCAATACAAGACATTTAACATGACAAGCGATGAATAAAATGAATGATTGTTAAAAAACATATAATATGTTATTATCAAAAGATTATACGTGATATTATAAATATGATTATGGTTATATTGTATGTTAATAATATGAATAAAACCATTATATATGATGTTAAATGATATTCACTCAAAAGGGAACTGTTAGGTAATGGATTCGTGTTTGACGTTTTCTTTTATGAGTCAAGCACCACTTTGACAACTTATTTATTTGTTTTGTGGGGGGTATATACTGTCTTATTTTATTTTATATATTTGTTAAATTTATCTGAATGATACTTAGAGTATCAATTTAATATAACTAGTTCATTGGAGTTATAATTCAAAATTTTCCATGTTTGAAGGGGTTTCATCTGAATTTTATTTCATTGAGGAATATTATAATGTTATGAACATAATTTCATTTATATGGTGTATATATGTCCCCTTTGACATTTAATATAATTAATATGTAATTATTAATATTATTTTGAGTTTCAATGGGAATTATTTCATCAAAGGGTATTTTAACATAAAATTACCAAGTGGTAAATAAATTACATAACTCAATTCATTTTCATAGGTTTATTTTATTTATTTATTGTATTTACTATTCATTGACTATGTGTATAATGTATTTGAATATATATTTATGTATTTAAACTTCTTATATTCTTATTTATATTTTATATACATAATAAATCCATTCATTAATTCTCATAACAACATTATAACAATTTAATTGATTTATTTTACAATGACATTTTAATAAATATTGATTATTCTTAAAATTCTGTTAGTGTAATTTTTATGACCTATGTCAAATAGAAACTTTCATTTTCTTATCGAAAGGCCTTTAATGAAATTTTAATGTAATTTTAAAAAAAATTATATTTTCTTACACCAAAATTTTTATAAATTGTAACTAATAAAACCCTATATCATTTCCATTTTTAGTCATAAATATGTTTTCTATCAAAACCATATTTTATATAAATATTTTCAAAAATGTTTATAAATTATATAAATTATTTATAAACTGAATTTTTACAATTTGTGTATTTAAATTTTTTTTCCAGGAAATATTATTGTCTCTTTTTGAAAACACACCTTTCTTAAATTTTAACCATAACAAAGTTATTTTATTTTTACATTATAAAACATGTTTGAAATTACCCAGAAAAATTTATTTGAAGCATCCTTTGAAAATTTTCAAATATCATTTTAAATAATTTTGTTTAAAATTTAATTTAAAATAAAATATATTTCTAATTTTTGTTCCATAATGGAATGGATATTTTCCTCATGAAAATATTAAATATATTTGTACAGTTTATATTGATCAATGACAATAAACCTTTATCCTTACTAAATGTATACTATTTTTTATTAATACCTTCATTAATATTACTCTAGATGGTTTTTGATTTTATTGACAATGTATAGTATTCAAAATAACTTCCTTGATTAATGTTTTTAGACCCATTGAACTATTCACATTCCTACGATTTTTAGAAATTAAATTTACTGGATTTATCCATACCATTTAGCATGGATATATTCATTCCTTATATTGTATACCAATTTTTTATTATGGTGTTTACATTTATAGTTAATTGAATACCTAGTGAAATACTGATAAATCTATATTCTATACTCAATAGGCATATTTAGTAAGGAATATATTTCATTTATTGAATTTAATTTTTGATATATGAAGTATGATTTAGAATGATAGTGATTTTTGGGCCCCCAAATTTTATATACCCCTTTGATTCATCAACATGTTCTCATAAAAAAAATAAATTAAAAAAATAAATGGTTTTCAACCTATTGTTTTCAAAATTATTTTTAAAATTTTTTATGTCATAGGTGTTCATGTTCTGTATACATGACATCCAATAATTAATTCCTTCCTTCTTTTAGATTCAGTAATTATTATCCATTATATTATCAATATGAAAAAATCATTAGATGTATTTCATTCTTAGTTTTTTGTCTAAATGGAATGTGTGTTCATTTATTTATCTTTCCATATTTATTACACCTTATCTAGTAATGTAAATGTAATCTGTGTTATGTAATATACCATTCCATATTTTTATCACACTACCTCTCCATTTAAAGATTACATCATCTGTATGTTACATTATTTTCCTTTCCTTATTGATTATTTTCATTAATTCATTTTTGATTCTGCTATACATATCCCTTACTAAGAAATTGAGATCACACTTATTATTTTCCATTCACAAGGAATACAAGAATTATAATAAGAATAATATTAAATGATATGATAAATTCGAATAACGTTTTTATTGAATGAATTATTATGACCTAATTAGTGTATTTATTTGTAATACAAGACTCATGTATGTATATGGTTTACCAATTATGTTAAAATATTTGGTCCATTGATATTTGATTCATTATAATAATCCAATTTAATGGTAGTAGAAATCATCTCCAGGATTACTAGGGTATGCTCCCTACACTCACCCATACTATAGAGGTCATGTGTCCTCTATATTTGGAGTGATACACCCCCATCATCGAGCATCAGAGGGAACATATCCTCAATGGTAGTAAGTTATCCCTCATATATGGATCACAATAGTGAAGAGTGGGTATTTTACCTTGATTCATGTGACATTTCATTTGGATATGAACATCATAGATAGTCCTTTGGGAGATTCATCATGTCTCATAATTCCTAGCTGGATGTGGAGATAAAGACCCCCATTCAATATTTTCTTGGGTTTCTTTTGAGCACATACAATGCTTTATTTTATTTCCCTCTTGATTATATTATTATATATTCATTCCTATTTTTACTAAACCCGTCTCAGTTTTCAGGGTGTCCTAGTAGGTATGTTTATAATCACCCCTTCAAGGGATTTTCACACATGTGTTATCTCTTATGCAGATGACATGCATATCGACGACGAACTTGGTGGAGATAGTTTTTGTAAAGTATTGTGGTTATTAGTGTTGACCATGTTCAATGGTAATTCTTAGATATTATGAGATATTATAACTTCATTATTTACCAATTTCTAATCATTATTATGTGGAGAACTCATGCATAGTTGTGCATGTATTTTTCCCCATATAATTTCACACTATTTCGCTTTAATTTTATGTATTTACTAGAGGTTGTTGCACATATGGATTACAGTCTATGTGTTTTTATCTTCTATTATATCTATTCAATGTTTTATGGATCTTTATGTGTGCATTTGTAGAGTTAAATAGTCACAAGAATTCTATTTTAGTGATATGCCTAATCGGCCCACTTTACTAGCCCTAGCCTACTAGAGGTGGGAATGGGGTATCACCCTTATCCTACTGCCTGCCATGCAGGTCCTGGTGGTTTAGGTTGGGAAAATAATTCTATAATAAAATTATTCATAACAGCCCATGTGAATCTATAAATAATAATCTATGACTAATAATTTATAAAAACTGATGATTCAAATTTAATATATTAAATTTAAAAGGAGTTATATCATAATAATTTATGGATTATTGAAAGATTAAATGTTTTTTAACTTGGATGAAATTTTGTATTTCTTCAAAAATAAAAGTTTTCAATCTAAAATAGTTATTAAAATGTTTAATGAAGTATTTTAAAAATATAAACATTTTTATTATAAAAATGAAAAATTATATAATGGGTCTATAGTATTCTAATATAGTAATTTATGGATTACATTAACCTTATTATTTTTATTATATATATATGTGTTCTAGATAGACCACAATGTGATTGATAAACATGATTTATAAGACCAAAAATAAATATAATGACATATAAATGATCACTTACTATAATATCAATTTCATAATGTAGAAGACTAATTATAAATTTTGGTGGAGAAAAAATGAACAAATCAATTTCTCCATATACTATACTAAAATCCAATATTTCATTCCAAAACAGATCTATGTATTTTTACATTCGTTCTTGTATAAATATTATCATCTATTATTTTCTTGGAGCGTGAAACTATTCACTGATATGTATTTATTTTAGCATTTTTCTATATCATGTTTTATGTGAATAACTATTTTACTAATGGTTGGAGTGATATTTAGGATAATTATTATAAGGTATATCTTCATAAATGTTCTGAAAACATTATATCATCAATAAATTTCTTACACTAAGATTTCAGATCCACATGAAAATGATTTTACTACAAATCACCAAGCCTATATTTTGTATCTTTAAGTATAAATGGGGTTTTTATTATATCAATGAGATAGTAGAATAATATTTTTGGGGATTTTTATTTACATTAATCAAACTTAAACTACATATTTTAATTAAAATTAATGGAAAATATCAAACATTCCTAAAGATGGATGTTTACTTTCGTGATTTTTTTAATGACAAAAATCACCATTATCGAGTCTTTGTCCGAAAATATACTGGAAAAGTTGTATTAAAGGACACTTAAGAGATATTATTATTTTCATTTATGGAAATATACAGTGAGAAATATCTTAAAAGTAAAATATAGTTAGAATATAAATTTTTCAAGAAGTTATGTCTATAATTAAATATATTTATTTCAGTGGGGAGAATTATTGTCTCTAAAAAGATATAATGAATATCCATGTTAATAAAAATGTTTTAAAAGTTATATAGAATATTTTATTACACAATATGATTCCTATTGGTGAACATCAGTTAAATAATATTCTATAATATGATGAATAATATTGAAATTAAAAGCTTATACATGGAATCTATAATGGATAATGACCTATTGATTTTAATTGATTTTTCTACTGAGATATATCCTTTGATATGTGTGAAAGCATTATTATTTACTATAAATGGACAAAAAAATTTATGTCTATTAAAATATAAAAATAAAAATAATAATTTTTATTACTTTTTGTGAGTTCTATGGAGAAATCATTAGTGAAATAAATAATATAATCACTGAGATATATAACTATATGGATGATGTATAGAAAAAATTACTAGAAAAATATCATTATTTGAATGTAATTATAGTTAAACCTACATGATGAAGTTGAAGTTATACCACTATTATATTTTCTAAACATATTAAAGAGTTGAAAATAAATAATTTAATTAAATCTCTCTGGATATATGAGGATGGAATGCATAAATAATTTAATGATCATAATTTAATTATTAAAAAAATTATACATTTTATATTTGTACTTTGAAATTTAAAAATATCAAAAGAAACATTTTATGACTCATTTTATGCGGAAGAATAATGATTTTTATATTTATGATATGAAATTTCCCAATTATAAAGAAGACTGAAAAGGATTTTTAGAGGGAAAAGGATTTACAAATATGTTTTGTTATAATTATTAAAATAAAAACTAGTTGATATAAAATGATTGTAATATACATGGGAATAATAATCCTAATTAAAATCAACTCAATGAAATTAATAAATCTGAGAGGAATATTCTTTGAAAATCAATAATTAAGAAGAAATGAAAAGGGGCTATAAATGATACATGGAGTGATATTTAGGATTCAATTGATGAATCAAACTCTAACTCTAAAACCAAACATTAGAATCCAAATTTTTTTTATGGAATAGAATCAATAGGGAGGGTACCAAAAGGAAAATAATATTAAATGGTTCATGGATAGTGGCACTATAAGATATACCAGTGGAGGCATCTAAATTTTCAACTTTTTATCAAATATTATTGGATGTTATGGAATTTTTAAAGATGATTCTATTTGATAGATAATTAGATTTGTTTGATATGAAATATATAAAAAGTCCCCATCTACAAAGTTCTTTATATTAATTGATAAAATTGTAATCTGATTAGTATTTTGAAAATTTGTAATAATTTTTATTCAAATGATTTCTCAAATGATATATGTTTTATATTTAATGAAAAAACTATTAGGTTTATAGAAACTCAAACTAATAATTTCTATACTTATGGTCTTTATTCTTCTGTATAGATAATATAAACAATATTAATACTGAAATTAATATATTATTGATTTTGTATAATGGACTTAGACATTATAATGATTAATCTTCAATGAAGATATTTTAAGATAATCTGATTTCAATTTATCCTCACTTAATCTTTGATTACAAGTGGCTATGTGATGCATTGAAAATGGGAAGTATAAGGTATCTCCTTTTAATTGAATAAATGAGGACAATAATTTTAATAATATGGAACTTCTCCACATTGATTATTTTAGACAATACAAAATAGAAATTCCAAGAAAAAAATATTATGTTTAAATTTTATTTGACGATATATCTATTTTTAATTTGTGTTAATTTTTTATATTTAAATTTTAAGATTGTGTTTCCTTCATGAATTTATATATATTATTTTATAATAAAAACAATTACAAAATAATTTCATTAATATGATTAAATGAAAGATAATATTAAAATAAAACAATGAATTAATTTTTCCTAATCAAGGAATTAAACATAAATTATATACACCTCGAACAACTTATAAAATTGTTTTTTTGAATGGTGAAAACAAAATTGTAAAAAAAATTCTAGAACTATGTTATAGGAATATAGTATGGAATGTAATTTAATGGATGATGTAATTAAAACATCTAGTTATTTCATTAATAGAGTTAATAAGAGAAATTTTATACAAAAAAATTTACATGTTTTGGAATAATAAAAAATAAATGGTTGGACACTTAATTGTTTTTAGATGAAAGGATTATATCCTAATGACATGGATATTCACTATATGTTTTATCCAAGGGAGGATGTAGAAATATTCTCTTTCTATCCTATTAATTCTAAATATTATAGAATTGTAAATAAAATTTCATGGTTAGTGAAGTTGCTATGACATGTGAATTTGGAATAATGTGATCACTTTTATCATAAGAAAACTCCAATTAATGGATTTTAGGATTTAATGGATAAAATGAGACATGATAACACTATTTATAATAAAATGGTTGATGATGTGGGATTTGTTCACATAAAAACCGACTATGAAAGGTTAGAAACCGGTGAAATTTAGATTATGATTTCTAAATATACAATATACCTAAAAGGATATCCCTTAAAACTTATTATAATAATTTTATACATAGGTATTAAATATTGAAAGTATAATGTATGTTTTGATAAATATTATACCTTTACATTAAATCTTGACCATAAAACCATAATACATGAGTGATTAGAATGGTATTTTATCGATGTGTTATGTGTTTAACAAGATCAATAGGAATATGTTTTAGGAATTATAGTAAATAGAACCTAATTATCTTTTTCTTGGAATAAATAAGGTTTTAAAAATACTTAGGAAAAAAAAGGAATGATTACAAAAACAAAACCTAGAATAATGTCTAATGGATATAATAAAGGGAAGGGTGTTGACTGTGAACAAATATATCCACCTAAAACATGGGTAAAATACTTTATTATTATTTCAGCCAATGTATCCCCTTTAAATATCAAATATTTCTAAACATACTTTTTTAGAAAATAAACTTTTTCCAAATTCAATTTTCAATCATACCTAATATTTATATGTAATTGAAGAAGAACCTAAAATAAATAATTAAAGACAATGTTTTTTTCTATAAAATATGTCTTTAGTAGGATTCGAACATCCTTAAATTTTTAATAACATTTCTTCTACACATTTTTTATATGTTTAAATATATGTTGGAGATATGTTTTTTAGTTCATAACCCAAAATTTTATAATGAATTTAAAAGACTCATTCAACATGATTTTTAAATGAGTATGATGGGTGGGTTTTATTACATTATTGTTTTTAAAAAAATCCAAAAAGAATTTGGGAATGTGATTAATCAAAGAAATTACATACATGACTTACTTAAGAGGTTTTGATTGGAAAATCATAATGTATATATAAATGATATGGGATCTAATATTTAATATTTCATGGAAAATCATAGTAAAAATCATAAGAAATGTTATATATGGGATTCATAGGGTGTTTATTATAAATAAATTATGGTAGATCAAAAATCTTGTTTTGTATATGTCTCTTTAAAAGATTTCAAGAAAATCATAATGAATCTTATATGAAGCATACCAAATTTTTTATGATATTTAAATGGCTATATATATAATTATTTTATATTTTTAAAAACAAAATTATTTTATTTTATTTTTAATTTAGATTATGATTTTTGGGGTTGTTGACTAGATATGAAGTGTAACTCTAGAAAATGTCACTTATGGGGAATATCCATTGATTTTTATTCTAGTAATATACAAAAATAAATTTACTTATCTACCACAATGATAAATATGTTCCACCTTTTAGTTTTTTACACAATTATTGTTAATGGAACATTCCTTAATGGAATATGGTTTTCATTATGAACATATTTCAATAAAATGTGATAAAAATAGTGTAATCTATATTTCAAAAAAATAATAATTTAATTTAGGACTGAGAATATTGATATTTTTCTTCATTTCTCAAGAGACCACACACACAATTATATTATTTATCATGAATTTATTAACAATTACCATAATTTGTATTTTTTACTAATCCTCTTATTGTTGATCATTATGATTTTATTAAAGAAAATGTGTATATTTTATTTTAATTGTGTTTAAATTATTTTTTGTTATTTTAATCAATAATTTTAATTTCTAATTTCATGATTATTTATTTTATCTTTGTCTCACAAGTGTATTTTATTACTTTAATGTCAGTTATCCTTAACTATTAACATCTCTTAAAGCTTAAACTTTTTTTAATTCTATGAATAATAAGCCTTTTAATGTTGTTTTTTTAAAACCCACTTTGAAATACATTTTAAATATGACATATAGAGGGAACTCAATGTTACATTTTATGAAAAAAATTGAAATCCCTCATGTATAGTTTTAAATGTCATTCTGTAATAAAAAATACATGTAAATTAAATTTAATGTCATTTTTAAGAAAAAAATGTCTTTGATGTCCCTACTTTCAAGACATTTAACATTGGTTGTCAGAAAAACCTACATTGAATGATAATATTTTAATAAAAAGATATCTAAAACTTATGATTCCAATTCTATACAAAAAAAATTAAAATAACGAAAAAAATCACACACTATAGAAAAAAATCATTTAAAAATTTTCTTTATTTAAAAAAAGGTATGCATATAAAATAAACTTTGTCTTTAAAATAGTAAAAATATAAAATAGTTTCATTTTAAAGGTGGTATAAATCATTTATAATCCTTAGTGAAATGTTATAATAAATCAATAACTACTTAATGTGTTATAAATGAAAAAATATAACATATATTTTTAATTATATGTATTATAATGAATATAAACATTAGAAAATATATTTTTTGGATGTTATTATCCATTAAATGAGTCTTAAAACATAATTATAAAATTCAAAACCTCCACATAGATAAATAAACTATATTTATGAAACAATACATTTTAAAAGAAAAACCTTTTATATGTATGAATAATTATGTTTTTAATAATAAAAATTTATCTACATGATATATCACATATTCCATTTATTTTTGGCTCTGTTATTGAATACATAGCTTGGTTGAACTCATTTTAAAACCAATAGATATTTCAAATATTAATATTTCTAAAACATGTAATATTAAAATGCTACAACTGGTGTTTTAAAATAATGTAATAAGGTTTACTCTTTAAAAATATTTATGTCTTCTTAAAACACCATTAAATAAATGGAATAATGATTATTCCCAAAATTCATGTGGTGAAAATACACAAAACACCCAATATCCATTAAAATATAAAGATAAATCATTAATAATAATATAGTTAATATTTTCTCATATTTATTTATGTGTTCTTACCTATAAAGGAATGAAATAATCCAAAAATAATCTATGTGTTTTTAATCATTTAAATATATATTAAATTCCAGATTATTTGTTTTGGAAATTACTAGGTTATTTTAGTGTATTTTATATACGTAAAAACCAAAATTAAAGTGAAATAATATTTTTTGTAAAGAGTGTGTAGATAGATAATTAAGAAGATGATAATTTCACTCTATATAATATATGTTCACTTAATGAATGGAAATTCCAATTTGAAATTTACTTACATTGAAGACAACTCATGTACTAGTATGATGAGCTCATCACCCATTATAACATCAATGATGTGATTAATAAAAATATTTATCACACATTCTCTCTATAAAATATCTGTATTCATTAAAAATTATAACAATTTTCTAATATAGAAGAAATATGTGTTAACAATGTTATCCAATCCTGATATAAAGGCATATCTGATGGTGCTACTTCCTAAAGACATTCATTATATTATATTGAATCCATTGATTTTAGATAGTTATAGATAATTTAATGGTATAAAAAACATATAAGAATATTTAATTTAATAATTAATTAAAAATAGAAACACTGTATACCACATATATTAACTAATAAAAATGGCTACCATAAAAATGAAATAAATAAAAAATAGTTTTTTCTACTATAGTCACCTCCTCAGTATAAAGTGACACATGAAAAATTTGAAAAAGAAATACAATCTAATTCTAATCTTACCCGACCTAACTAAATAATATGATGATGTACAAAATACCCCATATGATGTGTAATTTCATAATTAAAATTATATTCATAGGGATCCCCACAATGAAATGCACAGTACTCGGTGACACCTAAAAGTGGAAGTGGGGGATCTTTGAAGGAAAAATAGATTAGATTCATCTACCTCATTATTTCTGAAATCATATCTGTTATAGATGATTTAATTATCTTATTATTAAACTCACTCAAATATCACATCTTATCCTTTTATGAAGCCAATTCATTGTTTTATTTATCTTGTATTAATGCCTTCTAGGGTGAGGAAATATTTTTCTAAAACTGATTCCATAATATATCTTTTGATGTGGATTTAATGTTTTAATATTTCTAAAGATATTGTAAGAATATTCACCAGAAATGGAAGGATAACAGTCTTGTATGTTGATTTGTCTTGAATTAATTCATGAAATTTATTTTTAGTTTGGAGAATTTACAAACTAGTAATATTTAAGAAAAATGATAATTCATTATATATAATATTATCAGCTACTTATTTTGTGGATTGATAATAAAAATCACCTATTTTCACTCTCATAGTTTTTTATTTTTATAAAGGGGGTGTATGTTGAATGATTTATTGAACCTCCTCAAAGCCAATACCTGAATTGGATATTTATTCATTAATTTTTTTAGTAATAATTTTGACTTTTAGTGAATGGTACCCTCTATGTGATAAAGTATGCGGGTATAAGTTCAAGTGTTTTATCTCTTGGTGATATTTCCAATAGTTTATTTACACGAGAACAAATAAATATGTGATCATGTAATTAAAATTAATTTTTACAAATTAAATTTACCCAAATAAATTAAAAAACCATAAAGTTTTACTCTCATAGACTAGAGAGAAATTTCTTCAATATCACTGTATCTATAATCCCATACTTAATTCATGGATCCTGACACTCTTTACTCAACAAAATATTATATTAACTCATATTTTTCATAAATTAACCTCGTATGGTTTTGAAAAAAAATGAAAATATTTTATTAATTTAATTCTTCTCTTGAAATATAAATGTATTATTTAATTAAATAGATTAATTATAAGTAATACGAAATTTATAATATTTAATCCATTGAAAAAATAATTAATTAGTTTAGAAATTTTATTGATATCGACTCCTAGAAATGAAATTTTACTAATTAGTTAATGATCCTCTAATTATGGAATAAAATACTTTTAAAAAATGACCCAACGTGTCCCAGAAACTTTTAAACTACTTCACATGTGGGATAAATATGTGTTTGTGATCATCAAAATCAATTATCTGTCATTTTTGTGAATATGAATGTGGAATATTTAATAAATATGTAATCAAATTCCTATCAACCATAGGTATAATCTTCTCCGAAGAAGAAATATAAATTCACATAATTGTAATAAATAAATGTTTAATTTTATTAAATAATTTAATTACTACAAATATATTTATCTAAATAAAAATACAAACATAAATTTTTATGCACTTATTTTTATCATTTAAAAAGATGTATTCTACTTCAATGAATTTTTGTTTTCCTATTTTTTAAATAAAATTATATATTTTTATGAAATACCAAATTTATATTTTATAGTTTAGATTAAAAATAGAATGGTGTACTTTTTTTCTAAACAATGTGTAACTAAAATTAATACTAAACAAATCCAACGAGAAGAAAAATATTTTGACTATATATTTAAAATGGTAGAAATAATTTTTGTCTACAAATATTTAATTATTATACCTTTATTTGATTAGGAAAATTAAATTCATATTTATAATGTGAGTTCCTATAATAGGAAGAAAATTATAAATAATTTCTTGAATAATAGTGTGATCTTAAATATGATTAATATAAAGAAAATCGTCTGATCAAAATGTTGAAGGAAAAATTTTCAAAAATAACAAATATATCTAAATTTAGGAAATATTATATCTATTACAAAGAATGGTCGTAATTCTAAAAATATACATATTTAAATATCAAATATTAAAAATAATGTTTTTAATTATGTTTGTTTCATAAAAATTATATATTTACCTAATTAATCAGGAGAGTAATTGAGTACGTTCACATATCCATTTTATATTAGAATTTTTAGTAGTAGAGATTATGTTTACATTAGAGTCATTGGTGTCATCTGGTAATCATTTAATATATGAATATATCATTCATAATTGTTTAACATCATAAAAATTATAATAACCTAAATGAAAATTCCTTTATAAAATGATCAACCACTATTCATTAGATTGTTCAACTACAAAAAAAATATTTTCTTATCATGTATCTCCATTGTAAATGATCCATCTTTGTAGCAAAATCTTTTCAAATAAATAAATATAAATTCATACTCATAATGTGTCACAACACTATTATTATGAACAATGATACACATAAATATTATCAAGTAAAATTTAATTTAGTATATCTCCCATATACCCAAATATACAATAATTTTTTTTTGCAGATATATAAACTGGGTTTTAACTATTTCACTTTAAAAATGTTGTGCTTTAGGGATGACCATTATTCTACTATTTTGAATGATACACTTTTCATCCTATTTTTTGTCTAAAATTTTTTACCACTAAAATTAAAACTTTTCAACGTCATCACATTAACACCCCTATAATTTTTTTATTTTTTTAATGTGGATAGATACATCTTAAAATTATCATTAATGTTTGAAAAATGTTTTTTATATTAACTCATCCATTAGTTACCATTTATTCTTATAAATCACACCTTCTATCATGTAATATGTGATTATATATATGGTTTATCCGAATTTTTTTTTCAAAATGTATAAATGTTCACGCACCACTCCATCACATGGAATAAAAATAATCATTAAGACACATATCCCTTTTTCTACACAATTAACTATCAAATATAAATATATAGGGAAACCAATGTGATCTACATAAATAAATAATCAATATATTACACTATCACCTATTCATATATATATTTTTGAGAAATATATTTGTTTAGTTGAGGTGGTTTCATTATATATTCCTTTAAATATTTCATATATATATTATAAGGATACATCTAATTCAAAATAAAAATGACCACATATTCTTATTTCTATCACAAAATGAATCGAAAAATCAACCATTATATAAAAAATGTTTTTAATAATATATTTCTAGATAAAAAATTATTAGTATTGCATCATTCTCAAAAACTTTTAAAAAAATTAGACCAATAACATAAATGTATATAGAATTGAACAAGTAACACAACCTAATGATATATATTTTAATAGGTATTGGATATAATCCTCACAACAAAATAAATAGTATTTGTTACACCAATACATGATAGACATGATATTTAAGACTTAATAACTTTATATATTAAAATGAAACCAAATTTTTCACATTTGAATAAAACCAGCTTTTTTTTCTTTAATACCATGCATAAATTGAAAAAAATATTCTTCCACTCTTTCTAAATGAGTCACAATATAGAGGAAAATATTTACTATTTCATTTCTTAGTGGTAACTAACTAATTACGTATTCCCATGGTAATTAATTCTAGTATTTCATGGGATAAATCTTTTTTATTTCCTTCTATGTTTAGCTAAGATCAAATAAAACTCCAAAATATGATTTTATTGACAATTATATTATTAATATTTTTATTGACCTTATAAAATTTAAAAAAAAAATATTGAAGAAATTTTAATATTAATTACGTGTAATTTTTTGATGACAAGAACTTTTTTTCTTTTCTAAAGTGAAATTAATTTTTTTCACCATGTCATAATAGTATAATGTTGATAATGGGTGAATGGAAAAACCATAATCCTATAAACCATGAAATGCATTTTGTAATCATTTATATGGAAGACATATTTGAAAATATATATAATGGTCCATGTACAATTTCTTTATTCCATTTTATAATTGATGATATGAACTACTCTCTTCTAAAATTAGACATGATTTATATGAATGAACATTGTATTTAAATAAAAATCCTTACATAGGATGGTCTTTTATAGTGAACATAATCATCAATAAAAATAAAATTATTTTTATTCTATGAATGAAATATTATAACCTAATTTTTCACATAGAAATATAATAATATCAATCAATGGTGTTATATGAACATAAATATCATTTACAGGCTCTTTAGGTCAAAATATAATCAAGTTCATCATCACATATTTTCAATTCAATCATATATAGTGAAATATATATATATATACATCATAAAACTACAAAAACATTTTCGGATACATAGGCTCATAAAAGGATTTATTCTATTTATGCACATCCCCATTCTTAAATTTCTAATAACATTTCCAGAATCAAGAAATCTATGATCAAATCTATTACATTATGGTGAGTCAATAGAGTGACATACATTTCCATTAGATATGAATTCATCTATATTCTATCTTATCCTCTTTGATGCATTTAAATTTGAAAATAGATCCTATAATAAGGGATTTATTTGTAGATACATGAATTATTTAGTGAAGGGCTTGGATCATGTTCTTGATAATTAATCATTGTTTGATTTTATATCCATTTTATATCATTATGTTTAACAATAAGTTTATTCTAATAAAAATTAATATTCCTTTGTTTAAAACAGAAAATCATTTGGAAAAAATGTATCTTTTTACACCTAAATCCCATTGGGTGTAATATATTTGGTCCACTTAATTTGAATCTCGAATCCCATTTCCTTTTAGAAGAAATTTTTTTAAATTTTTCTAAATTCAAGGAAATTTTTATTAGTCCAACAATTTATTGATTTAAAATAAGCTAATATCAACATTGGTGATAACAATATAAATTTAGTAAAACGTGATAATTGTGGTTTTAGTGTACCTCTATAAAATAATTGAAAAAATGATGTTTTTCAATGTATTTATCACCTACATTATGATTTATTTATTACAGACGATCCCCTATCTCATGATAATGATATTTATCATCATTTAATATTAACAGATTTTTTATTTATCCAAAATAAATTTTTTATATATAATTTTTATTAAACATTTGGAAATAAGGTGGTTGTTGATTTCATTATACCCACATTTTTTCATATTGAAATATCTAATGAATGGAATCTAAATAACAGAATTTTTTTTCAAGTTTATATTTGTTGAAATTGGTAGCCCTTTATTATATTTATTTATAGTTCATAATGAATTTAACAAATTAAGATCCACAAATTACATGAATTCATAATATAATAGATGAATATGTTACAACATTTAAATATTCAAACACAAACGAAGATACATATCTATAGATGGATTAATTTTAAACATCTATGGTTTTAAATATATATAAATAAAAAAAATATAAAAATGAATTTATATACGTGAAAATATTTATAAGTGAAAATAAGTGTAACTAGAAAACTATTTATATCCTTAATTTATTATAGAAACAAAATATTAATAAATTAAAAAAATTTCAAACAAATTTTTTTTCACTATAGAATATTTTCAGGACAAAATTTTTTTAAGTAAGTAAAAATTATAAATAAAATAGTAACATTAAAAAATATATTATACCCTCAATTTATAGTAACAATTATTTATAATCATAAAAAATATTTCTTTAAACAAATAATATGAAAATAAATTTATAGTTTATAATGATATAAATTAACCAATAAATGAATTAATGAATTTTATAATAAAAAAATTAATTAATTTCAAAAAATAAAAAAACAACCTAAAAAATATGGGGTCTAAAAATGTAATATAGATATTGATGTTTGAAAATTTTTGTTTCGGGTGGTGGATTTTGAGTGAACTATGAATGAAAAAGATTTAATGTTTCATTATTATACAAATTTCTATTATTCTTAATAATTATATTCCGCAACAAATTCATATATTATATTTGGATTATAAAATAATTTTTAATTAATTTTAATCTAAAAGGGGGGAGCATTATACCCCAATTAACTAATTTTATTTGATTTCTAAAAAAGTGGGAGAAGATTTGAGACCAAAAAATATCTTATACTCTTTATTTAATTCCTATATTTATATAATAATTTAGAGTTGAATAATATTTAAATTTTACAATTCAATATTTTTCATTTTCTAAAAATAAATAAGGATGAGGTTGCTATGGAATTATATAATCCAACATGCTCTAATTTACTTTATTTCATTCTCCTTAAAAAATACCCATATTTTATTTATATATTTTAAATTAAGGGGTGATTTAGCATAAATATTTATTTATTTATCAATTTAAATTTCTTCATAGAATTCGTTTTTTGAGTTTCTATATTTTGGAAGATTAAATAATTGTTCTCCTATGTCCTAACCTTTACGTCCGAATATATAACTCTTATATATCTACAGAGATGTAAACAATTTGTTATTTTTTGAAACCTAGGTTATGAAAAAAGGTCTCTTACGTATATTATTAGGTGAAAATTTATTTATGTACCTAATTCTTTTGTACATTCATGACATCCAGTATTGAAATATTTTTATGAGGATAATTGTGAAAAATATTCTAAGAGTATGAATTCTTAAAATTATTTACATTGAGATGAATGTATCTTATTCATTAAGAGTATTCTTGAACTAAAATAGGTGTTGGAATATTTCCCATCATAATGATAATTTTAGATATTCAATCAGCAGAAATGTTTTAAATATTTCTAAAATTGATTATCCCTTACATATACATATCAGTGTTTAAATTGAATATTAAAAAATTAATTATATAAAAGTAAATTACTTTTATATATAATAACTATAGTCATGTTTTAAATTTACATATTAATTAGTAGTGAAGAATATTGGAGATTTCACTAACTCAAAAACCATGCATATTTTTCAAAAGTAAATGTTTTAAATGTAAATTTGTTTAGATGTTAAAATTGAATATTTTTATGCTTTCATACTTTATCATTTAAAGTAATTATTCAATAACGACTATGATGATGTCTTCCCTGAAAAATGTGATAATGATGGAATTCATTGGTTTAGTTAATATAGAAATTCTCACACCATAGAAGGAAAGTCTCATTGAGATTAATGAAACAATACAGTGTTTTTCAGACCATGAATATTGATGTTGGTATGTGGATGTTATTTTTGAATGTGAATAGAAACATAAATCTAGTTCACAACCTGATGGTTTTACTACACAATTATCATATAGACCTTAATGAGAATAAAATTTGGGTTATTCCAAGAATATATTTTTCATGTTGTGAATACATAAAATTAAAAGAAGATAATTTTTAATACTTAAGATAAAATATATACCACGACCCATAATAAACCATAATTTCTGATCTATGAGTAATAATATATGAAATATAATAATTGAGATTGAAATAAGTAAAATTTTTATGGACTTCTGTCATAATATTTTAAGTATTATTAAAATATTATGTTCTAATTTATATGGAGAATGTTTTGTATTTTTAGGCAGAGAAAATTTGGAATCACTAATGGGTTTGAAGATCCTAAAATAGGGAATATATACTTCTAAATTATTTTTGAATAAAAATAAAAATATCAAAAAATGAAAATATTCTATTTTAATATATGAAATTTTGTAATACATTGTATTTAATATTTTTGTTTCATATATATGATTTCTAGATAAATAATGAAATGATTGATTCAAGTGAAATATAAGAAACAGAATTTATAGAGTGACACATATATGATCACAAAGTAAGATTTCTATTTAATATCAAACAAGTTTCACTATACACTATAATTTAAGAAGAAGATTAAAAAAAAGAAGATAAATTACCATTAAAAAAATACTAAAACTGATTTCCTCTATATATAATTTCTTTATGATATTTAAATTATATCTAGTGAAATTTATCCTTTTGTTAGTTTCATGGAGATTGAAACATTGAACTGGTCTATATAAATTACAACGACATTATATTTCTGGTATACAGTACATACTTAATATACTGAGTGTTAATGTAAAACCAAAGATATTATTTATAAGGGAGAGATTAATAAAGGAAATTGAAAAAATATTCTAGGTTCTGAATAATTTCACATTGATGTGAGATCCACAGGAAAAGAATATTATTAAAAATCACCAAGCCGACATTTGTTTTTAGTGGAGTGGACTAGGGGATATTCATTATATCTCTAGACTATAGCAAAATATTGGGTATCCTAAAAATTAATTTAATTTTCAATTATTATTACTTTTCAAAGATAATAAATCTATTAAATCATCTTGAAAAGGAAATTATAAATATATTTATGTTTTTAAAGGGCTCAATTGACGTACTTTTATTCAATTCTCTTCATCCTACTTGGGTCAACATGTTTTCCATAACAATATAGTTATTCTAAAAATAGAATTAAATTTTGTCTTATCAATTGAATTTAGTGTTGGTTATTTATTTTACCTTTCTATAATTTTAAAAAATATATAATTTTTATATGTAGTGATCAATTTAATAGAATGAAATAAAATTTGGTTTTGAAAGCAAATGAAATTAACCATATGCTAAATTTTATAACTTCAATTTAAAGTAAATAATGATTTATTTAATGAAAAATAAACTAGATAGTGTTTTTTCATGAACTAGTGTTATATATATTTTTTCTTTTGAGAAATTTTTTGTTTTAAGAAATAAAATGGTATAAAATTTTAAAATAGATAATGAGTTTGAGAATACCATTTTAAAAAAAAAATTAACTCTTTTGTAATCTAGAATTAGAAAGTCTGTCATGAATTGATATCCATTAAACAATACTATAATGGGGATTAAAATAGTTTATATTGTAATAGGAAGATGATATTTTGATTTATCAGGATGATGAAACATCCATTTGTATTTATTACTCATAGTACATTAATTCCAAGATATTTTGGTGGGATATTGTTATAGGAAACTTGATATAAGATTTGAGGCTATATTAGGGTGTTATTCGTGTATATTGACTTTTTTATACTTTATTTAAATGTTTTCACATTTTATAAAGGTATAATTTGGTGGTTAGTGAATATTTATATAAATTTTGGGAGTTACAAAGAAGAAATGGGATAAATTTTTGAAATGTAATTATTGGAACATTTTGGTTTTTATAACCACAATACAACATTTTTTAGTGATTTATAATTATTATTTAGGTTTAATGAGTGAATTAAAATAGATTATAGAGTATTTAGTATTATATTTTAGGGAAGCATTTATTTTAATAGTCCACTAGTGGTTAATGATTTTTTATGTGATAATATTATGAGAATTCACATAAATGATAAGACTTATGGTGGGGATGGTTTAATTATATGTAGGATTCTTTAATGGATTAAGAATATATGTGTGAGTTTTGTCTGGATTAGTTATGGGTTTGACTAAATTTTTTATTATGATATATCATTGATTATTTTGGATGTGTTTTCAGATTAAACAAGTAATTATGGAGCTTTAGTGTCTATAGGGATTTAATACTTATAAATTATAGAAATATATGTGGTATTAGGTACCGAGAAGGCATGAAATAAATTTTACATTAATATTGTTTTATTTTGGACATTCTTTAATCTATTTAATCCCTCTTTGGGGATTATTTTATTTCTATTTCCACCTTTAAAAAGAATACTTCTCATTGGAATCTGATGGATGTTCTCGTCCACTACCTTCTTGATTATCCCAAGGTGAATCAATTGGATTTTTTCATTCCAAAATGAATGGTGAGTATCCCCTCCCCTATACCCTCTAACCGATATTACTTTTTTCCAAATTTTCACTTAATTGTATAAGGATTATTAGGTGAATTCCAAAAGAGCATGGTCTTATTCACTCTTCACCATGGGGATTTCAGTAATTTTTTTTCATAGAGGCCATTGTGGGATTATTTCTTATCTTTCATTTTTATTTTTATAGAATATGATATAAATGGGTTATATTTTATGGATTATTTATAATTTAAGGGCATGTTCTGGAGATATTCCCTTGGAGTTATTTATTGATTTGGGTTGTTTTAATTTAGGGATGATTTTAGAGGTTGATCATATTCATTTTGTTGGGTTTGAGTATTAATTTTCTGTGGAAGTTATATATTTTTGATCCATTGGTGAGAAATATATCCTTGGAAACAAGTAGGTGGTCTTGACTCATCATGGGATTCTAATTCTATGCCTGAGACATTCATGTATTTAGTTTTTCGAAAATATTTATGAATCCTAAAAACACTCTAATGATATAAATGAATGGTTTTAAAAAAATTATTCTATGAACGATTAAATGTTGTAAGTGAGGAATGTTAGAAACTATATAATAATAACCCATTCTCTTTTTATTAGTTTGAAAAATTTATTTTACAAGTCTATCAGTTGTAGAATTTATTAAGGATTTAAGTCTTACAACTACGTTTTCCTTATTGTGTGAGTTTAGTTGATAGTATTTATGTATTCTTATTTAAAGAATATTGATATAGGTGTTATACACCTTCATAATTAGTATCCATGGTATTTTAATACCTACGTTTTAATTTCATGAAAACTTGCCTTCAGTATAACCTATAATAAGATAGATTCATCCTAGACTAATATTGACTGATTGTTACATTATAGTTAAAGAAACTCCCCGGATCCTTAATTTATTTTTATAAGTAAAATAACCACCTCTCATTTAAATGTAATAAATATTTCAAATAATTAAAATTAATTTTAGTTAATTAGGTTATAAAAATTTTTGTTCGTAAATAATAGTAAAAATACTAAAAATAAATTACCACATTTAAGGTTAAAACATTTTATTAGGGGGTTTAACATTAAATATAAATGATAAAATGACAAAAAAACATTTATAATTCCTATCTTAAAAAAATATTTAGAAATTATGTAATCTATGGTTCATGAATTTTTCATTTTTGGGCCATTCGGTATGTAAAATACCAGATTACATATTATTCATCTAAAATTTTTGATGTGTGTCATCTCCTCCACCTATAATAGAATACATCACTTACTCCCATACACACACTTAAAGTAAATTTTAGTTCACAAAATACTTTCCCAAAAATATTCCTTAAATAATTTATTATGATATAGAGTACATTTTTTATGTGAAAACCATCCTAAGAATGATTTAATTATAAAGCTAAAGAGAATTTATGAATAATACACATAGGTTGTAACCATGCATTTTCATTTTATTTCTCATTATAAATCTTTAAAAAATTATCAAAAAATATTCTAAAATAATAAATTCATTATATTAAATATATTTATATATTTTTTTTAATTACCCATATCCATTTCAACTTTCATCAAATGGGAAATGATACCGTCAATCATGTGTATGATCGACTGCTTCCTCGTGAGTAGATGTAATTTGTTTTCTAGCACCGCCACTCAAGACAATATATAATGGTTTATCTAGTGTGTATATATATATTAGATAAATTCCCAATTTTTTTACTTCTACAATTATAATTCCAAATATACCTTCATACCTTATGATCCATTAGAAAATGATATTGTGTCCCATCTATTCGTGTGGAGTATAAAGTCCACGAAGCGATGTGATCTGTTTTTTATTTATTTTTACATGGATTATTATTATGATGGATTAAATTAATATATATGATATATATTATTTATAAATTATTATGGATAGGTGAATTATTATTTACCATTATTTTATGCCTTCAATTAAAAAAAAGGAAACAACATTGATGCGTATGTATGGCTTACCGTCTCTGAGAATTGTGAAATTCATTTTTCAATCCCTATATTTTATGGATCACAATAAATACATATATAAAGAATATATATTATGTTTTTATAACTATTAATAAAAATATTTTATTTTACCATGAAAAAGTTATATGGACCAAAACAACTAAACAAAAACATATATGAAAAATGATGCAAATTATTACCCATAATAGTAATTTTAAAAGCGAATTATTAATAAAAGTGTGATAAAATGTTATATGTACATAATATAAGGTATTGAATATATCATTTTAGTTCTAGAATACATTTATAATAAATATATACTTATTATAAATGATGTTAAGACACACAAAAGTTAATCATACCTAAGGTAATAGATTTTTGTCTCACTTTTATCTATATGGGACACAAGCCTTATACACCATTTGGTTCATTTTTGTAGAATATATAACGAAAATTAATCTATTTTATAATTATTTTCCTAAAAATTATATAATATATATATATCTATATAATGTTCTCTTCTTCCTGGGGCTTACAATACAAAATTTACCAAAAAGGTAACAATTTTGTGTTAAGATCTCATTATTTTCATGATTATTTTGGATTATTATTTTAATAATAAGATATTATTCTCTATCTACAATTAATGACATGAATTTTCTTCGACTGTAGTTATTTATATAAATTACCTGTTTTCATTCTAATTTTCTCCATTAGTGTACTAAGTAGTCCATAATTATTTTTACGAAAAAATATTTGTTTCTATCTTTAGTCTAATATATTTTCTCTTCCATGTACTTGTTTTTTAATTTTTTTTAATTATTTTGTAACATAATAAAATATTTATTACAATTTATTTATAACCATGGTTTAATTTTTTAAAAAATTATTAAAAGGAATCGTATGTTCATTTTCTAAGTGATATAGTTATTGAAATTTTTTCAAAATGTGAATGGAATATTTGTTTTATTATACTCAAAATGAAAAAAATTCACCAATTTCATAAGTTCATAAAACAATACATTACATGATCTCATTAATATTTTTCAATTATAATATTATTCTTAATATTTTATAATTTTTTTAAAATGTAATTTTAAAAGTGAAAAGGGTATCTTCCATAAGAACTCTTTTGATGAAATTCATATGGTATTTTTATTAATAAATGAATAAAATTATTTTAAAAATTATTCAATGGGGAAATTTTTTATTTATACTCTACTTATTATTTCTTCATAATAATTTGGATCAGTCTGATCGGTGATGTACTAGTTTGATATCATCCACCATATTAACCTGGATGGTTTATGATTATGTTTATTAATTATAGAAATTATTAAAATTTTATATGATAATTTAAAAATATTAATCCTTTCGTTTAATAAGATTCATCCATTTCAATTGAGGAAAAATTTGTCATTGTGTGTGATTGGAAGGACACACTATAACACCTCGATGCATTGGTAGGTCTCATGAGAAAAACAAGCTTGTGTGTTTGGCATAGACGTTAAACAATTATGGTAGTTGTTTTAGCTTGAGGCCTTAAAGGTATGTTTACAAGGACAACATTTTTAATTCCATCATTATGATATTGGTTATTTATTTAAATGTTATTAATTTGTTATGTTATGATAACCATGTATAAGTTTAAAACCATGGGATTATTTAGATGAAATTTTCTGATCATCATTTATTCCATCCATTTTATTCTTATTTTTCATGTTATTGATTAAATGACCTGTGTTTTTAGATATTTACCTTTCCCTATTATTTATGGCTTATTTAGTCAACATATATTCCACTATATGCATACCATTACTAATCATCTGAGCATACCCTTATTCTTTTTCATTTCCCCACAATTCCAAAAAGTGTATTATGATTTATATAGAGGAATATGATAAAGAGAATAATATTGTTATTAAATAAAATTTAACATTATATTTTATATTTTCAATTTTAATATGGGATTCGTTAATGTAAATATTTTTCCAGGACTAATATATTATTCATTCATTCAAGATTCAATTTATTGCATATTTTTCCAATATAATAAAGTAACTATTGAACATGGACTAATTGTTTTGGATTATATAAAGGTGTTATCCAATATAGTCTAGTAGAAACCTTGGGAATTATATTTAGGAAACTATAGATTATAGAATATAACATAATGACTGTCTTTGAAGATAATTTTATGTGTATGATAACATCTTAATATTTTGGTAATCAATATATTATTTGGTTTTAAAGGAAATACATATCTATCTTGATACTATAATAGAATGTGGATCTAGCACAATTGAACCCCGGTGTAATAACTCTAAAATGTGAACATTGTTATTTCACTCAATTATCACCTTCTTCAGGAAAATATTCCTTACTAAACACCTAGTTTAACAATCCTATGGTATATTCTTGGGTTAATTCACATTTTCATTGAAAACCATTATGAAGGGTTTGAATATATTTTTATTATTTGGAATCATTCTGAAATAAACCATGTTTATGGTTATGAGATTATCTATCCTTAAATTTTTAAATTTATTTTATAAGTTATACAAGTTTTAGGATTATGCATTATGTTTCATAATGTTATGATCTACTATTGTGTATGAAATTTTTTAGAAAGAGTGATAAAGAGAAGGAATTGGAATAATATTGATACATGTAATCCTTCTAGGGATTTACCTTATCAAAAATATAATGATGATGGATTTGGATTGAAACAAACTATGACTATATTAGGATATCATACATAGGATATCACCAAAAAAATTTCCTTCATAGATATAACATCCTAACCACAAACTCTAGGTCTAAGATGGAATTAAATGTGACATCATGTGTGCATCCCCATATGTAAGAGGCTTCCAACTAACAGTGAGGATTTGATTCTGTCAGTATGATGACTATAACCTTAAAATAATTTTATAGGATCAATAATATAAAATTGATAATATAATATATAATACGAGTAAACATGTGGAAACGTAAAGAAGGAATGCATTCCATATAAATAAAATTAGCACCAAAAAGTGGAAAGTCTATACTAGGTTGAAAAATAAGATAATTAAAAAATGATAAACATAAATTCTCTCTAGTGTCTATCCTAGAACACCACCAACTCCTCACTCCCCATCTCTTCTATCCACCACAAGGTGATTTCATTTCACTTGAGCCCTCATTAATTCTTGAAGAAAATCGAAATACCAGAGTAGTGTGTGAGTAACATACTTAATAGAAAACCACCAATATGTCCAGAATATTATATTCTTAAGTATATAAGTGTTAGATATAATAATTTTATGTGCATAATATAAAATACAAAAAATTCAGTTGTATACTAACCAATCCACCACAAATCCCCAATCGTACCTACATCGGATCAATACCGAAAATGGTTTGTATATAAATATGTATCATAAACCATCCACAATAATATGGGTGAGTCAATCAGATTAAACTAGAAATCTAGTGAATAAAGCCTATCTGAAATCCATAAGGCATTGATTAATATATAAAATCCCCATGTCATTGAGAATATATAACCTACCATAATCTACAAGGAATCAGGTAACACTCAAAATCCATAAGGAATCAGATGTCATCCCTCTAACCAGAATCCACACAGAACCATGTATATTTTGAGTTACAAGGTTATCATGGTGTTCCATCATCATCCCTGCACATCATACACACATCTCACATAGAGTAATCATACCATGATGTCCACCTATCAAATATAAACATACCAATCATCCAAAGGGAAACATCACAAGTCATAATATGATAAAAACTAGATAAGACATCCTGAGAAATATAACATCATCATATACATCATCATGTGAGTCAAACATCATCATGAAATCAAGCTATCAAATCAATCTCATGATATCAAATCATACCTTTTCTTTTTCTATAGACACACACATACCCATATGTATTGACATGTCAAGCATTATATCAAATATGATAACACATCAATAATGTATATCAGAATGTGTAAATAAGATCCCAAAAAAGGAAAGTAACTTACAACATTAATGTATTCAATGTCAATGAAAGGATAAAATACCGGACAAGGTTTGATGGATGGAGTTGAAACATAAACAGTCAATAACACCTCTTTATTGAATTATTATCGCAAATTTTGACTTACTAAAGCTCGTGGATCTAAAGGGGTTATAGAACCAAAATCAATTATTTTATTTAAAAAAAGAAATTAAATATCAAATGAAATGATTGTTTCTCTCCCCTAGATATTTTTTAATTATCATTTTTGGGCAACACATACACTCAATATATTCTTCAGAAGAATAACTATCAATTTATAATTTATCTTATATTATCCATTTATAATTATCTTAGGGTAAATTCATGCAAACTGACCTCTAATAATCATATTTTGATAATTTATCATTAACTATATTTTTATAATTATCTTTTAAAAATTGTTCATAAATTATCATTTCCTAATTATCACAGATAAATAACCCTCAATTAACTTTTATAATTATATTTTAATAATTTATTATAAATTATCCTTTATAATAATTTTTTTATATTTTATCATAAATTATTCATTTCTAATCATCTTATGAAAATTTATTATAAATTATACCTTTATAATCAACATTTTAATATTTATCATAAATTATCGTTTTTAAATATATTTTGAAAAAAAATTATCCATTTGTTTTTTTAATTTTAATAACTATTATTTGATAATCTCATAACTATCAATTTATAATTATGTAAATATCTATTGATAATATCACAATTGTTTTTATAATTTTAATAATTACACTTTGATAATTGAATGTAATTATGATTTTGAAAATTTAATAATTACACTTTGATAATCATGAAATCATTTTTTGATAATGATAAAAATTACACATTAATAAAACACATAATAATCCTATGATAATTATTATAATATTTTTCAGTGATAATTACCTTATAATTATCGTCAAAATATTTTCATAAAATTATCATCAATAATTTCTTTCAATTGACCTATTATATTTTGTTTCAATTATTGCTTTATGATTATTCATTATTATCCTTTGATAATTTCTGTAAAATTACCTTTGATTATTTAATTCAATTACTATTTTATAATTTGTTACAATTACCACTTGATAATTATTATTTTTAAATGACATTTCATTTAATAATACGGTGTAACCAATTTTGGATAATTTCTTACCAAACTAAATTTCGTAATTATAATTTTATAACATGTTTTAAGAATTATACTATGTAGAAGTCTCTTTTTAATATTTTTGTTTTTCAAATCCAAAAATTATTAGAAAATTAAAGATATAATGGAAAAATGTAAAAAATAAATAAATTATTTAAAATAAAAGAAAAACACCTAGTAAAAAACAAAATCTTCATCAGAAGAACATAAATTGGATGATGTTGGACCATGCTGGAACACTAGGATCATGAGGATTTCCTAAGACATAATCGATTGCAACCAAGGGAGTCTGGTGTTCAGTCAGATTTGATGAGATCAAAAAAGGAATGGTGAATCGTTCATGTATTTGGAGAAGAACCAAACAAGTATTTCATCACCCATATTTTGAAAACACCAAATTTATCCCTTATTAGAAATTTTAATTTGAATGAAGTCATTAATTATTTATATTTAAGATATTGCAAATGAAATACATGAAAATGGTGTTAGATTTGATGATTTGGAAATATCATCTGTTTGAAAATGGTGAAACTGGATTGGGAGAATATGAATCCTCCTAAAAAAATTCTTTTCAACTAATTTAATATATTTATATATGTAAAAAATTTGAAATTAATTTTTCCAGATACATGACAAAACATCAATTGCATATAAAATTTATAAACCACTTATGATAAAAACCATGTTCTATATCTAAAATTGGTCTCATATTTCTCATATAATGCATAGTTTCAGAGATATTAATTCATTATTTTTTTAAATTTTTTAATAATCATATAATTAAATATTTAAATGGTATAATCACATGTGATGTTTGCAAATACGTGATGCATATATGATTTATACCACATCTAGGGTAAACCGCACATCTTGGACTAAACGGTGTCCTCTGATCTCTCAAACTACACATGTTTTGGAGATAATAAACTATTTTATAAAAAATAATACAATAATAATATTAAATAAATTATCCTCTCATGTGATCTAAAAAAATTTATGATTCTCACTATGGTTATAAACTGCCTCGGGGAAACCCCAATTCTCAGACCTAATGGAGATCTCATATTTCTCATACAACACATCATTTGGGAGATATTCATTTTTTTGGATAAATCAAACATGCATAATATTATATATTTAATATTATTATTTATTTTTTTTATGAGCCTCTACTGGCCTTAGAATATCACACTAACTCAATAACCAACATCGAAAATATTCCATAAAATTTGACCTGATTCTAATTGGGCTTTTCCCTTAGAAAAAATCTATGAAACCATTTATTATATGACTTGTATTTAAAATTTCATTTTCAACTAAAAATAATTATAGATTATTAACAAGTTGGGTTTATAATATATTTAAAAAATAAGGATATTATAGGGTCCTTATGTATGATATTGAACATCTAGATATCATTAATAAATACCACAAAAATATCATTATGATATTCCATGAATGTTATGTACATTAGATCCATGAAGAAAGATGGAGTATTTGTCAATAAAAATTGCATTACAATGAACTCATAATGTCCACACGCCCTTTGAAAGGTTTCCTTTGGAATATATTCATTCTTTAATCATAATTGATAATGCACAGAGTGATGGTAAAACAATGAAAATAATGATCTCTATAATGTTGATCAAATTAGGAATCAATTTAAAGTAGATGATATATGTTATTTATCACTATATTAATGATGTCATTGTAATCAATGCATGTACTCATATATCCATATTTCATTTCAATAAAAATATTAGGGGCCCCTAATCTGAAACACTAGGGAATATAAATACCTTATCAAAATTCTACTCTAGTTTATTATTTAACACCACTAATTCAATAGTGTCCATTCTATTGGGAGTCATTGATATTGTTCTTGTATTTGTGATTAAATTAAAATATAACTCAACTTCAAAATCTGGTTAATGTCAAAATAAATCCTAAAAAAACATAAATTTACTCTTATAAAATTGGTACATCTTAAACTATGAGATTACCATTTTAGTCTATAGATTATTTCTAATTTTCATTCTTGATAATCTCATTCAGAAGAGAATTTGTTCTTAGATCTATAAATGGGCCAGATGATGAATTCTCCCCTATAATAATAAATAATTCCATATCAACGCCATTAATGATAATTTCATTCCCTTTAAAATAAATTTCTTTATAATATTTTTGAAGTGAATCCATAAAAAAGATTATATCAAAATAAATCATAGGAATACTATTGATGTTAGGAAATAAGGATAATTTATCTGTCATAATGGGAACTAACTAACAAATCCATATTGTGAAGATACATCTTCTATAATTTCATATTGATGACTCCCTTCTTAAGGTGCTTGTAAAATATCAATTTTTCTTAGAAAAACTGGAAGGCATAAAAGATTATAATTATCTAGAACCATGTGGGGAATTAAGAAATTAGAGGATATGATTAGAATACCATCCACCACATCTATAGTAATATCAACCTCATATATTGTGATCGTATAATAATGGCCTTCATCTCTTTTCCTTTTCTGTGAAAAAATCTACTGACACATGCAAAAATCATTTTTATAAAGCACCATCTTGCTATAGATGGATAATTATAAATTTGAATCTTATTTCTTTACATTACAATCATAATCCTAGTTACCTTTATCTCCACACTTTTTGAAGATTCTTATTACTAGTAATAATTTTTCATCGTTTTTATTTCTCCATTTAATAAAATCAATGAATTCAAGCCTTCATTTGTTCTATTTATTTATTTTCCATTTTCATTGTGTTTGTTAACCCATATCTTATATTTCTTTCCCTAAAATTCATAATAGTTTTAAAATTATTTATCAGTCTTTATAGAACATGATATTATATCCTCATATGATGAGAATGTTTGGGAAACTAGATCCCTTCAAAGGATTGGACTATTACCATCAAATAATTTACTAGTCATGTTATTTGTATTACGTAAATTGTCTACTGAATGCCTTTCTAACCTTGTAATGTTGGTTTCATACTTAGAATAATTTTTATCTTATTTTTTTCTTAAACATAGGAATTTTATCTCAATATCCGTTCATTTCCAATGGGGAAAATAATATTCCATAAAAATTAACTTAAAATACATTCATTCCAGGATCAAAATTTCATCCTCATCCTATCTATTTCGATTCAATGACCCTTATTGATCCAAATATATTGATATATGTTAAACTACCTAGATATCCATCTTCAATAAATTACATCGGAAAGATAGAAATATCTTCTCTAATTAAATTACCAATTTTAAGGTATAAATGGATTTATGCTGAAATTTCACGATAGAGTTTTCTTATTCATGAATTGTTATAACATTGTTACACAATGATGTGGATTAATAATCTACTAAATTGGAATATCCCTAAATGATTAAGGGTTAAATGACTAAATGATGTGACTCCGATAAACAAGGTTCACCTTTCTTTTTTGGAGCCTATCGTATTTGAACTCCATAGTTAAGAAAGATTGGTTTGGAGGATCTATCTAGATGGGTGGCATATTGGGATGTTTCCTAGGGTGTGTGTGTGTGAGTAAAAAACACACATGAATGAAAATTTATTGGCCAGTGGGGATATTCATTAGTCTGATAACCCATTTGGGCACATGGGTGGGCCCTGGGTATGAAACCCAGTTTCTATAGATAAACTGGTGGTACTTGGAGATCCAGGACCTGATGAACATGTTAAGGTGGGTTGAATGGGTTTTCATTGAGGCCCAGTTGTAACATTAGTATCAGAGTTGGTACCCAACCAGATGACAAGTGGCACTACTAGGGTTGAGATGTATGGTTAACAGTTTTAATGAATCAAATTTTTATAAATGAACTTGGAAATTTCCAAAACCAGTTTTTTAGATGGTGTGACAATCTGAGACCCGGTGTGCCTAGAATAGTACATTAAATTACTTTTAGTTTTTAATTAATCACATAGGTTGTATTTCTTTAAATCCAAAATAACATATAAAGGGGTTCCCAAAACTGAAATATGATGACACCATTTCCATCAAAACAACAACTTTACTATAGTCGTGGATGAACCTCGACCTGTGTGGGTTGAGGGTGAAGGTTAGTTTTTAGACGTAAATGTAATTAAAATATTAAATAAAAATATTTTATTTTGACATAGCGGTGATTTTATTTTATTTTTAATATTTTAGTTTATATAGTGTTATGATATTACATTTGAAATCCTATAAGGCAACGAGAAGGAGATCCTTCTACAAACGATCAATTTTTTGGTGAATCAAGATTTGTGAACCTTAGATTCGACAAATCAAAGAACAATGATAGAACATCTTTTCCCTTCAGAAAAAACTTATCCAAACTCCATGTGGAATTTTTGATCTCTATGTGATTTCCTTTACCGACATAGATTCAAACAAAGAATTTGAACCAACCCCTGAACATGTTGATCTGTGGTTTGTCCATTCATATGGGATGGATAACTGCATCTTGGTTTTGGTTGGAGATTACATATGTGTGTTTGTTTTTTATTCATGATCCCTATAACATTAATAGATCAAGTCCAACATAAACAAGTACAAGATCTATTCATTGGGAAATTCTATGAATTTATTTCATTCCCTAAATATTTTTGTGTTACTTGTTCTTCATGAAATACAAACCACGGATTATTTCTCCTTCATTTCATGGTGAAATAATCTGAGAATAGAGTTATGACACTGTAATGATATCAAGAAGGTGCGATTGAATGCGCATGAAACGAATCACCAAGGGTTTTGGGTTACAGTATTTCATGAAGCAGTGGCTCCAACTAGGTTCTAGTGAGCTCGAGGTGGACAACAGGCTGTTGGAAATGGTGGATAGTGGAGGAGGGGGCACACAGCCCGGTGGGAGGCTAGGTTTCAGGTGGGCATCAAGGCGGATGGGCCTCCAGCATGCTGGCCAAAGGAGGAGTTTGAGGCCATAGGTGTTGACTGTGGGCTACATCAGGAGCCCATAAAGGTGATCTGGGATGTGACTTAGAGTCACGTTAGAGTAACCAATGGCAGTGAGGTCACATGGCATGCAGATAAGGCAGGAAACTGTGTGAAATACAATGTGATAATGTATTGACCAGCTACTCAAGTGGTTAGGGTTCACCGCGTTAGGTTCTCCAAACCAGCCCACATGTGTCGGGTGGAAATAAAGGGATTTGGACCGCTCCAGCAGTCCAGTGGCCTAGAAGGAGAGGTTGGTACGGGCCGAACCGGACTGGGTCGGGTGGGGTAGGTAGGATGAGGTCGGGTCAGGTCCGACGGCTCAAATCAGACCCAGATCGGACCAAGTTTAGAAAATTTTAGTAAACCAGTTGTAACATTCAAACCATGTGTCCATTTGATGATCTATATATAGTGTTGGTCACCTTGTGGTGAGAAAGTCATTTAAAGATACTCTAACAAAGTTGTTGAAGAAGTTTTCATAAAACCTATTGGCATGAGTAGTAGGTTCTCCTGGTTCATCTGTAGTATGAGCATAATCCTATGGTTTTTCTATAACTGATTGAATACATGACTTGGTGAATACATGACTTGGGGATACACGACTTATAGACACTCCAATTGTTGTCGATAATGTGACTGTTTTTGACACACCATGTGTTATTGACACTGCATAAATTATCGACACTCCATGTGTTATCGACACTCTCTATGTTATCGAAAATCCTTCCTTTATCAACACTCCATTAGTTAATGACACTCTACGTGTTATTGACACTCTCTGTGTTATCGATATTGAGTGCTATGTGGATGATTTCTGATAATCCTTCATTTCATTCTATAGAATTATACATATGGGAAGTGATTGTACATTGTGTGTTTCCATTGTTGTATATCTTGTTTCTAATAGTTCTATAATTATTTTATTTTATAGTTGTATAATTCATGTATTTATTTGTGGTGTACTTCATGTATTTCTTTATGGTATTCCTTGGTGTTTATGAGGTGTACTAATGATTTCTGTTTTACTCACCCTTACATAAGCTTTTCCCACACGTGACAAGTCTTGTGTAGATGATCGACACATTAATGGAGTTATAGGTGGAGTAGGACCAACTGGTTCTTAGAGATCTCAGACCGATGTGATATGCTCCAATAATATCTTACAGCTATTCTAAAGCTACCCTTTAGATAATATTTTCTACATATGAGTTTTAGGAACTTTTTCATTCAATATTGAACTCTTTATTTTGGTGGGCATCTATTCTGGACCTATTTGCATTCCATTTTATAACTGTTGTACAACATGGTTTGAATCATAGTGTATGTATGCACTTATTACCCTGTGTTTTTTAATTTCAATCCATTAGTCCCAGAGGTGTGTGCATATGTACAATTACTTACAAAAATTCCTCCCATTTTGGTATATTCTTACTCAGTACTAGTCGCCGTCCCCTGTCCTATTAGAGGCAGGTTTGGGGTAGTCCTGACATGGGCCATTTTGGGATTGGTTGTGACTGAGTGGTATCAGATCCATGTTTATTCTACCCCTGTTTTGTGAGTCTATGTGGTTGGATTGGGGAAATATTTTTGAGTGTTTCGAGCTGGACTTTTAGGCCAGTGAATCTGGTGTTGGTTCAGTGACTGATATATCCCTACACTAGGACATTGAATTTTTATTTTCAACTTGGTACATGAAATAGTAGTTTTATGGAAAATGATTATACATGCATCATATAAAAATTGGGTATGTCCTCATTCCCTTCTTGAGTAGTCTCACAATGTATACTCAATTGAATGTGGTACATCGTGATCTCATTCTATATGCCTCCACAGAGACAGCCAGCCCGAACACTATTGTGTTATCATAGGGGTGATCCTCTAAGTGATGAGGCGTCAGTATAGGGGCATGTGACGAAGGTACAGTAGACACCATAGATTGCACCTCCAGGTGTTTTACCAGCGATTCCACCACATGTTGACGAGTAGTTACTACCAATCCTTCCAGTTGAGTGTGTAAGCAGGATGAGTGCATTGCATGAGTGCTATAAGAAGCGACCTCCCAGTATTATCGGTGAGCTAGACCCATATATATATGAGGTTGGATGGAGGTGGTTACACATTCCTTCCTCCCTGTGAGGACACCATCTGACAAGATAACGGTCATCGCTTTGATTCTTCTTTAGGGATAAGTGGGACAGTGGTGGAGCTTAGTGACCTAGATATATGATGAGGTGGCTATCTCTTTGATATACTTTGAGAGAATATTCATAATTCATTTCTTCCCAGTTACATTATGCTCAGTTCATATAAAGGCGGTCCTACATATATAGAAGGGTAGTCAGACTGTGGTGGAGTACTCAGTGAGTTTTACTAATCTTTCTTCCAACTCCAATGATATGGTGTGGGATCCATTCTTATGGGATCAGAACTTTGAGAAGGGGATAGGATGGGAGACTAGGAATTCCATGATCTCCCTTAGCATCCTACCATATGCAGGGGTAATGGTGGAAGATCTAATTATGGATTCCATTTTGGTAAAGAAGACGCCATTAGTGGGGGCCACCAGGAGGCACCAGGTTGCCGAGTCATCGGTGGTAGGTAGCTGAAAGTTTCTGATGGGAACCAAGAGGGATAAAAACTCTTGTGTATGGACCCATGACATGGGAATATAAGTGCATGGATTCTGGGTCATAGTGATTCATCTAAAGGAAATGATGTTTTGCTCATTCGGTGGTTAGGGGAATCTTGGACGAGATTTCATTAACATCCATGCGAACGATCTAGAGAAGGTCAAGGGACCATCAATGTAGATGATCAGGCATGAGAAGTGTGGTCTGTAGGATGAAATAAATGGTTGAGGACTAGGTAGATCAGTAGATGATGGACATAAGATTGACGTGTTACCACCACAACACCCAGGTTGTCAACACCAGGCTCATGGTTCCAGTGGATAGGGACGAGGTCAGCTGCAGGTGATTGAGGCCTATGACCCTAGTTCTCTGAGGATTATTTGAGGTAATATCTTGTTCATTTTTACTATTTTTTTATTTTTAATAGACTTATCATCTATAAATTGTTTTCTTGCCATTACCATAGTTCAATACATAGTGATTATAGTTGAACCATTGACTCAACCCTTACATTTAAAGACTCTTATAGGAGGGGATTTAATGATCACACACTAATACAGATAGTGTTATCATACTCCTGGAGGTTTGGATGGTGGTTCAGATCTCTATGTAGTGGCATTGAGTACATTCGACATCATTCAGGGTAATGAAAGGTTATCCAGAGTTTATGCTTTGATAGACTGTTTTAGTAGCATAGTACGGTTTTTCCCTGTGATGAGACCTGGTTTAACTTTATTGGTGAAAATGAAATGAATTTAGAATAGGATGGACTTACTCATATGAGGGTATTGCTGATTACCCATCAGTTGGATAGCACCACCCTTAGTGTAGTGGATGAAAGGAGACATCTGTTTCCAACAGTGGTGGTAGAGTATGAGGAGACATTTCCCAAGTATGTCTCAAGATTTTCACACTGCAAGGAGGTTGAATTTTCAATTATATATACCCTAAGAAAACACGGATATCTATACCTAAATATATGATGACTCCCACAGAGATTAATGAGTAGAGGGTATTGCTAGAGGACTTGTAGAGGAAGGGATTTGTGAGACATATTTTTTCAACCTAGGCTTCCCGAGTTTTGTCTGCCAAGAAAGAATATTAGAGTTTTAGGTTATGTGTGGACTTTCAGCACACAAATTTGGTGATCATGAAGAAAAATAATCAACTACCAAGTATCCATGTCCTCTTAAATCAACTAAATTGTGAAAGGTGGTTCTCAAAAGTTATCATCAGATATATCCATCTCCAGCTATGTGTAAGGGATAAGGATGTACCAAATACAACCTACTGATATTATTAGGGTATCTAAGAGTACTTTGTTATGTTTTTTGGTCTAAAAATTTCCCTAATAGTGTTCATGGGACTCTAGAACAAGATCATTGAGCATTACCTTGATTGGTTCATAGTGGACATCATTGATGACATCCTGGTGTTCTAAACGTCTTAAAAGGATCACCCAATACACTTGAGGATGGTCCATGACACACTTAGTGAGTACTCAAATTATGGGAAGCACTCAAAGTGCATGTTCTAGATTTGAGAGGTCTTCTTTCTATTAAACGGAATTTCAGAGGCTGGAGTTGTAGTGGAACTAGTGATGATTGAGGCATTGATTTCTTGGGAGGCACCCAAGAGGTTTACCATGGTGCATAGTTTCTTTGGTTTGGTAGGATACTATCAGAGGATTATAAAAAACTTTTATAGATTATAATCCCCCCTTGTTGGCTTTGAAATGGAAGGGGAATCCCTTCCTTTGGATAGAGAAGTTCCATAAGTGATTTCAATGGTTGAGATAGAGGTAGGTGACTGCTCCCATATTGTGATTGCTAGAGGAGAGAATCATGTATATAGTGTTATAGAATGAATCAAGGACTGGGCATGGTTGTGTCCTGATGATGGGGAAAGTGGTGATTAACTATGTTTTTTTCTAGTTGAAAAATCATGAGTAAAACAACATGAACCATGATTTTTAGCTCTCTCTAGTAGTATTCTCATTGATTATGTGGGCAACAATAACTGATTGTTTAGAGGTTTATCGTATACTTTAAGAACAAGTGTCTCATGTAAATATTCTCTCAAATAGATCTAAACATGAGATAGAGGCGATGGTTAGAGTTCCTCTAGTAATATGAATTTGAGATTGTCTATTGTCATGAGAAGGGTAATTTATTGGCGGGCACTCTAAGAAGGAGATGCGTCTTGTAGTTGCTGAGTGAGGAATCAATGTAGTTGGTCGCGTTGAAGATAACCTTTTTTATGGTAAAGGATAAGTTTACCTCGAATTGATGGTTCTAACCTATAAACTCAAACAATTAGTCATTGAGACACAACATGTATATATTTATTGTGAGACCTAACGTGCACAGTTTTCCATAGGTCAGGCCCATGATGGATATTAGATAGGTGGGGAGAAAGTCATTATTTTTAGAGGGTGCACTCTTATACCAATGGGGTTACATGAGGTTGTTCTGAGGGTGTTCCAAACATCCCCATTGGTGGTACATCCTTTTGTGGTGTAGATGTACATGGAGCTCTGATGTCAGTTCTGGTGATAGGGGATGAAGAAGGCAGTGGCCGAGTTAATTTCCCAATTCATCACTTTTGAACATGTGAAGGCAGAGAACCAGGTTCTAGAAGGCTTAACCCAACCACTTGCGGTCCCTGGGTGGAAGTGGGATGAGATATCAATGGACATAGTGATGGTTTAACCATACACGTCTCAAGGAAAAAATACTATCTAGGTGATCGTTCAATGAATCACTAAGTCAACCCTCTTTCATGCAATCCAAGAGCAGTGTTTAGTAGAGACCTTGGGATGCCACTACATATAGGAAATTGATAGGATTAAAGGAGTTCCATCGACTATCATTTCATATATTGAAGCTCATTTCACATCCTAGTTGGGGAAGGCAATACCAAAAGCATTTGGGACACAGTTATGCATGATCATATAAAATGTTCCCCATGTGGATGTCATGATAGAGTGAACCATTCTAGTTCTTAAGGATATTCTTCAAGCTTCCATCCAAGACTTTGGATATAGATGGCAGGATCATGTACCTCTATTGGAGTTTTACTATAACAAAAAACTACACCTCCACCATTGGCATGACACCGTTCATGTTATTTTATAGGTGACTATAATGTTCACCACTCTGCTAGACTAACCCCGGAGAGTTAGCACCCATGGGTCCATAGTTGGTACAACTACCCCTAAGATGGAGTAGATCATCCAAGAGTGGATGATGATTGCATAGAGATGAATGAATTAATTTTATAGTAGTAGATAAAGGCATGTGTAGTTCATGGAGGGAGAAAAAGTGTTCTTTTAGGTCTCACCTTGATTGTGATTATAGATATTTGTTCAGGGAGGAAAGTAATCTCCAAAATACATCATCCCTTTTTAGATTCTACGAAGAGTGGGTGAGGTTGATTACCACCTATATCTACCAATATAGTTGCACCATGTCCATGATGTCTTCCATGTGTTGTATCTGAGAAGGTACCTACATGATCCATAACATGTCATCAACTGGGGTGAGTTTTGTGGAGTACCCAACAGAGATCAAGGATTAACATGAGATAATCGTTCATGGGATGGTGATTCCTCTAGTGTACATTCAATGGTATTATAAAAATTTCCAAGAAAGGACATGGGAGTGGGAGTCCCAGATTCATGCTCAGTACCCTCCACTTTTTGTTGAGTAGCCCTTGTTTTTTTCTTTCAAGGATGTTAAGACCTATGTATGGTAGAATTTGATGACGAGGATTTTATCTGGTTTTATTTTTATAAATTAATTTAGAAAATTCTGAAACCAGGAACTAAGATGATGAATGATTTGGAGGCTAGGTGTGAACAGAAAAATTTGTTGAAATATGTTTTTTAACAATGTGCACATGTAATTTGTATTTAAAACATGAATTACATCTAAATGGGGTCCTTGATCTGAAATCCATGAATCATTTTGTTTATAAAATCGACATTTACTTAGGTAGGGATTAACCTTATAAACCACTGTTCGTGGGTGAATATTAGTTTTTGGATGTAAACATTATTAAAATATTTAATAAGAAAAAATAATTTTGATGTAGCATAAAATTTATTTTTATTTTTGCTTATTTTTAGGAATCTAGGGTTATGAAATAATATTGTAAATCCTCTGAGGAAAGGATATAGAGATCCCTCCTATAGTTCTTTAGAGATTACAAAATTGAGATCAAAGATCCTTGGATTAGACCGATTTAAATAAGATGACAACACAACTTTACTCTTCATCAACATCCATTCAAAACTCCAGGTAGGGTGTTTGATCTCATTGTGATTTCAATTCCTCTATTATATTCAAAAAATGAACATTATCCCACACATGAATAATTTGATCTATATTTCATCAATTCTTGTGGGATGGAAAAATACGTTTTTTGATTGGATTGGGGATTAGATATGTGTGTTGGTTTGTTCTTCATGAATGTTCTAACATGAACGGATTGAGACAGACATGAAGAATTCCAAAATCCATTATTTGGGAGTTACTTTTAATTTATCTATTTCCCCAAAACGTTAATTGATGCTTGTTCTTTGAGATATATGAACTGATGATCATTGAAAATTCAATTTGTGGAGTAATGATCCAAGACTGAGGATCTGGCATAGCAACAAAATCGTTGTGGTGATTTGGGGAAGGAATGGAGAGAATCACCTAAGGTAGTGGATTATGATGGAACTCGAAGCAGTGTCTCCGACCAGGTTCTGGTGGAGTGCGATCTAGAAAATGGGATACTGGAAGTGGAGTGGAACATGGCCTAGATGATGTCTGGGTTCCAGACAGGGTGCAAGGAGGACAGGCCATTGGTGGGGTGGAAGGTGGTGGAGCATGAAGCCGTAGTCCAATTAGGACTACGTGGGTGACTTCGGTGGTGGAGTCTAGGGGTGGTGACTAGGGGTTGAGATAGGGGGTCATGATATTGAGCTGGGATGTGGCTCAAAGACGGATCAGAGTTACCTATGGTGGAAATGCCATGGTTCATTCGAAGGAGGTGGGATAACCAGTTGAAATACGGCATAAAACCGCGTTGATCGACCGTGCATGCAGTCATGGTGGATAGTGTATGATACTCCAAAATGACAAGTATGTGGTAGGATGAACTAGACCAGACTGGGTAGGGTCTGGTTGGCTAGACGAGGTCGGGCTGGGGCATTTTGGCAGGATTGGGTCCGGTAGGGTCCAACAGATTGGATCAGACCTATACCAGACCCTAGTTTGACCTTTTTAGAAAATCGGCTATAACATTCAATCTGTGTGTTAGCTTGACGTGTAGTCTATGTAATTGGGTCCCATGTGATGAGATGTTACTTTTTGAATACTATATGTGAGTTTTTTTTTGAAATTGGCATACAACCTAATATCTTGAAGAATAGGTTATCCTGATGAATGCGTGCTTCAAGCGCAATCCTGTAGCTGGATGTGAATCAGTGACTGCGTGACTAGGTTACTACATGAATTGACGGGCTGCATGACTTATTTGAATTGTGTGTGTTATGGACAATCAATGTGTTATCAAAACTACATGTGTTATCAAAACTCACTGTGTTACCGATATTGGGGGTTATGTGGCTACATCTGATAATCCTTCTTTTCGCACTATAGACTTATACTTGTGCGACATGACTGTACTTCATGTTTTTATTTTTTATTTCATTTATATAATAGTGTTATATATCATGTATTTGTATGTAAAATACTTCATGTATTTATTTTTGGTGTAATTCTTTTATTTCTTGGTGGTATTCCTTTGTGTTTTCTAGATTTCCTACTCAGTATTAGTTTATTCACCCATGTAAGAGCTTTTACCACCTGTGCCGTGTCTTGTGATGATTATTGACACATTGGTGGAGTTCTATCTTGACCAGGACCTGGTGGTACATAGAATGATTAGACAGATGTGGGGTTCTCCTACGACATCAAAAAACTAATCTACACCTACCCTTCAGGTAGGGTTTTTTACGAACGGGTTTTATGAACTTTATCGTTTACTGTTGAAAACCCCTTCATTTGGAGGTCTTTTATTATAGACCTATTTAAATTCCAGTTTCCTACATTCATACTCTATGGTTGGTATCTTACTGTATGCATGCATTATTTACCTTTAGTCATTACATTACTACACATAGGTCTTGGAGATTTATATTTTTATATATGTATATAAGAATATACATCCCATTTTGGGTTATGCCTACCCATATCTAGTCACCATCCCCTAGTCTATCAGAGGCGGGGTTGGGGCAGTCATGACACATGCTCTAATGGGAAAGGTCGTGACATAAATAAGGAAGTTAATCTATAGGGGGAGTGAATGTAACACTGAAAAATTATAAATGGAAAAATGACTAAATGATATGACTCATATTAATAAGTTGAACTTTTTTTGGGATCGTACCGAACATTAACTCTAGAGTAAAATATTATTTTCATGAATTTGTTTTCGATATACATAACCGCCTTGGATGTTTCCATGGGGGTGAGTATGTGAGTGAATAACACACTATAAATAAAATGTGTTTTTCTTTGGCGATATTCATTAGTCTAATGACCCATTTGAGCATGTGGGTGGGACCTAGGTAGGTTACCATGTCCTTTTAAAGAAACTGGTGGTAACTAACTGGACAATACATGATGACCAAGCTAAGGAAGAGTGTATGTGCTTCTAGTGAGGCCCAATATCCTTAGACCATGAGAATTATGATGATCATTATAGAGACTATATAATGAAAGGATATATTTGGTAAATTTAGAATGTTTTCATTCTGGAATTATAAATTCATGTTTATTATACATATATTCTCCAAGGATTAAAGAAATATTGATCCTCTAAAGATAATGGAAGTTATTGAATTGCATGCACTAGAAAACATAACTGGGGTTTGTAGTTTCTTTGGTTTGGAAGGTTACTATTATTTATTTGTTCAAAATTTATCTAGGTTTCCCAAATAAATAACCAAGTATACTCATAAATATGTTATGTTTATAATAAAAATTATTTGTGAATAATGTTTTAATTAATTGAATTGGTGATTGGTGATTAATTTGATTTTGAATCTACCGTATTGAAAGATAGACTTAGGAAATAGTGTGATGTGTCAACAAAGGGACTTGTTTTTTTAATTATCGAAAATGCTAATATTATTTCAAATGAATCAAGGAAGTAAATGAATATTGAATAAACCTATCAGACCCATGATCTAGATTTTGTTACAATAATATTTTCATTGATGATATGGAAAAGTTATCTCTACAAATAAATATTGGAGATATACATGGACCATAAGAGTAAAAAATACATCCTTTGTTGAAAGAGAACAAATTGAGTTAATGGCGATGACTCGAGCAGCGCAATGATTATTATTTATCAATAAATTACAACCAAGGGAAGTAAAATAGGGTAGAAAAAGCCTTATGTTGGATGAATCATGGAGTTAGGATGAAAATGAGGATTGTCTTGGATCCAATGATTATGGATCGTTTAAATAAAAAAATGGGAAATATTTTGGAAGTGGAAACATAACTCCTTTTTAAAATTATTTCTAAAAAATTTAGAAAATATAATAGTTTCTCAACCTAATAATGTTAATTTTTAAATTAAAATTAATACCATGACTGATTGAAAACTGGAAGACTTCATATTTAAAGATTTTGTTCTCTAATTTAGAAAGTGATTATATTTTCCATATATACCTGAGTTAGAAGTGTTATTTTATGGTTATCAGAGATCAAATTTATATATACACCCTGGTATCACAAAGTTATATATGGAATTTAAATAACAATTTTAATATTATAATATTATGTGGGAAGTTTATGATTACGTGTAAGGATGTTTGGTTTTTCCATAAGTGAAGGATGGGAGATATCATCCTAGAGGAGTTAAGTAACCACAACCTATACGTACATGGAAAAGGGAAGAATTTACTATCGAATATTTCATTAGATTACCAATTTTTCCATGAAATAATGATGAAATATGGGTTATTGTTTATCAACTTACCAAATATAAACTTTTAATCACTAGAGGAGAAGATTTATCTCATTAGTGACTTTTAGGACTCCATATTAATGTAGTAATAAGACATTACAGAACATGTCGTTAAATTTTGTATGATCATAATACATTATTTACAATAAATATATGGAAATTTCATTAGAATAATTATGATACTGGGATTTGTTTGAGCACCTGTTATTACCCTCAAATCGATGCTGACTCTGAGGGGAAAATTCAAACATTAAAATACTTTCCTAGTTCATATTCTAATCAATTTTAATGAATGTGGAATGAGTATTTACCATTGTTATATATCTCTTATTACAGTAGCTTCCATTTATGTATTCATATGGAACCATGTGATACATTATATAAAAAACGATATCATACTCAATCTTTTTTTGATGAAGTTGGTGAAAGGAGTATTGTCATCCTAAAAGTTACGGATGATAAAATAATAATGTTAATTTATATTCAAACCAAAACCATTGTATCCCACATTATTAAAAAGACATAAAATGATAACTGGAGGAATGATTTTGAATTTCCTTTGGGTGATCACATTTTCATGAGAGTATATCCATGAAAGGGTGTTATAAGGTTTAGTAAGAAATAGAAAATGAGCCCTAGGTATATCACACCTATTGAAATCCTAAAATGAGTTGGAGGTATGAATGACCATTAGAAAATGCCACCTAATATGCCAAATGCACATGTCATTTTCCACATATCAATATTAAATAAGTATATGCCAGCCCCAAAACATGTGATCACCTCATAAGAAATTGAATTAGAACCTGATATATCATTCCATGAATATAATATATAGATTTTTGGTTCTATAAAACAAGTGTTCAAGAATCAGATTACATACTAGTAAAGTTACATTAGAGAAATACTATTATAGAAGAGTTGACATGGGAACCTAATGACATTATGATGAAGAAATAACCAAATATGTTAAGGCGGTGTATTTTTTTGGCATTTCAAGGATGTTCTTTACATAGGAAAGAATGTAACATCTACAATCATTATGATATATTTCTGTAATTCAATCTCTTTGATAGAATGAATTATATTCAATCCTAATACTTAAGGATTTATAATATAGTATATAGATATAAACTCCTCATTAAATTAACATGTGTGAATATTACTAGATAAATTAAAATAAGTATATATTTTAAAAATTTATAAAGAAAATCATTTTAATAAATTGATATAAAATTTATATAAATTTTTTAAAATGACAATGAAATATCTTTATAAAAAGCATTATTATTTTCCTAAAAAGTTATTTTGTCACTTTTTCAAACCTATGATAATATTAATTGTAAACACATTAAGATAATTTAATTTAAAAAATAAAATTAATTTTTAAAAATATAATGTGAAAAATTTCTTATTGTGAATTTGTTTGAATTTTTTGAAACATTTATTTTTTCCGTAAACTCTAAAGTGAAAGGATTTTTATCCAGAAATTCATTTTTGTTATAATAATTTAAAATGATCCATTATATTTTTAATTTTTTAATTAAATTTAGTTCAATTAATTTATAATTAATCAATTTTATGTCATTATAAATAATTTTATGTTTAGTTTTTATGATAAATCTTATAAAAAATAAGAACTCTTTTCATTGGAAAACTATTTTTTCAACATGTTTGTGTGTTTAATTTTAAATATAATCATAAGAAATATATTAAATTTATTCTTTTAAATGGAACTCAAAATTTTAACTATAATAATAAATATTCGGTAACTGGGTAATGTTAATATTTTTTCATAATGAATTGTAAAAATAATGAAATTTAATTACCACAGTTAAGGTTAAAACAAGTTTACTATGGGTTAAATCAGAAAATATAAGGTATAAAATGAAAAAACCCATGTAATATCTATCTGATGAAAATATATAACCCTTATATCATATAAGGTTTTGGAATGTTCTATTTTTGGATCTATTTTTAGGTAAAAAAACATGGTTAATTTTTTTCATTACAAATGTTCAAATAATGTTCTTTCCCCTACATATAAAAGGTCACCCCCACATATCCTTTCTATACATAAGAAGACTTTGGAATTGGAAAACCCCTACCCAAATAATTCCCTTAAACTATTCCCATGAAATAATTTGTATTTTTTAATCATAAAACCATTATTTTAAGGATTTATATATAATGCTATTGAGAAATCTCAGTGAAGATGTATAGTTCCTAACCAAGTTTTTTCATTTTATTTCATCTTCAAAATCCATAAAATATTTTAAAACTATGAAAAAATAATTAAAATAGTAGGTTCAATATAATTAGATGTTATTATTTTTTTTAATAAACTATATATATATAATCACTTCCATCAAATGTGAAAAGAAAACATATATCATGTGCACAGAGAACTACCTCCTCATGAATTAATGTAATTTTTTCCTTCACTACCTATCACAATAAAATATAATGGTGGATTTAGTGTGTGTTTAAGTATATAAATGTATTATATTTGTGAAAAATTTATACTTCATGAATTATAATGTCACATATTCATTATCACCAACCGATATAATGGAAAACTATAACATCCCTCATGAATAAATGTGAACTACTGCATCCACAAAGCCATGTGTTATGTTTTCATTTTATTCTTAAAAAGTTATTTATAAGTATAGATTAAATGAATATATATTTTTATATAGGATACAACAGTTATTTTCTTATATATGAAATACTATTAGAATTATTTATTTAAATCCTTCAAAAACATAGAACCAACATTCATGCTTATGTATGACCTACCATCTTCATAAAAAAATGTAATTAATTTTTCTTTCTCTAAATTTATTATATTACAAAAAAATATATATAATGAATTTAAATTATAAATATATCATGAATTAAATTCTATTGATTATGTAACCATGATCAAATTATAAGGATTGAAACTGATAAACCAAAAGATATATGAGAAATGAAACATATTATAACCCGAAATATCAATTTTAGCAGTAAATTGTTAACAAATATGTGATAAAAGATTATAAGTAAATAAAATATTATAGGATGTACATGATTATATTTATATAATATATTTATAAAAAATACAAATTTATTATGAAGTATTTTTAGACATGTTTGGAGGAAATCAAACCAGAGGTAATCGATTTAGTCTCACTTTTCTCTATGTGGGACACATGCATTATACAACACGTGATTAGTTTGTGTGGATTCTGACCACGAATAACTTTTAGGATTATATTGTTGAAACATATATAATATAACTATCCGTATGAGGTTATTTCAGTCATTGGGCTAATGATTCATGAGTTACCAAAGTGGTAAGGTTTTTATGTTGAAATCCCAATATTTATTGGAACTATTTCAAATTATGCTTATGATTATGAAATATAATGATATACCACTCTAGAAAATCATGAATTTTATCATAATATCATTATATTTAAAATAAAAAATTTCATTATATTTTCCAATATTTTTGTAATAAGTAGTCTAAAATAACATTTTTATTTAAAATAGGCATTATTTCTTATCTTCGGTTAAAAATCATTTCTCTCCGAGGTCGATGTTTTCAAAAAATATTTTAAAAAATATTTTTATTATTATACCATGATTTTTAAGTCATTATTATCCATGTTTTATTTTTTAAAATGAATATTCATATCATTTTCCAAATGAAGTGATTTTTTACTTTTTACAAAAAAATGTAAAAGAATCAATGTTCTAATGTACTCTACAAAAGCTGAATTTACATACATCATAGAAAAACATTTCCTTGATGATTACCTTATAAGTTTTTATGATTATATTTGAAAAAAAGTTTTCCATTTTATTAAATATATTGATTTTATTTTTGGAACTAATTTTTAATGTGAAACTTTTATTTTCCTCAAAAATTTTTTCATGACATTATTTGGTATTTCTCTTCATAAACATAAAAACCACTATTTTACTTATTCTCCACTAGGGATATATTGTAATGATACCATCCTTATTATTTTTAATTATTATTTATAATTTCATGACTACGGATGTTCCATTTTTTATGATTCTTTATACAAATCCGGATGTTTTATGATTAATATTTTTTATTGGGAATATTTTTAATATTTTTTATTATAGTTATTCAATATGTATATTTATATTGATCATGTTCCTGAATTTATTATAAGTAATTCATTTATCATATTTAGAGATGAGTGTGTCCCACTATTTTCCGTCTATGCAATGGTTGGTATCATGAGGCAAAACAGTCTTTAGAATTTTGGTGACCTTTTTGAATTTATGTATCATATATTGGAGTAAGGTAATGAATATATTTTTATGACTTATCATATTATTCACTCCATAATTATGAGGTTATTTATTCATGTATATGTAACTGTATGATTAGTTATGATATATATGTATATGTTTTTAGATAATGTTATTATTTTTTTGAAATTATTTGATCATAATTTAGTCATACCATTTTATTATTCATCCTCAAGTTATTGACTTAGTGGAATGTGTTTTCAAATATTTACCTTTATATATTGATTATGACTTATTTATTCATGTTAATAATATTATAAACATTCCCATAATAAACATATAAGCTTACCCTTACATTACATCCATTATCCAAGATGCCAATAAGTGTATTTGTATTTATATTTATGGATATGATGTTGGGAATAATGTTTTTCTAAAAAACCAGTCTATTTTTTATATTAATATTTAAATTGTAATATGAGATTCATGAATATATATTTTTTTCCACAATACTGAATAATTCATCAGAATGGGATGTTACTCCATTTATCTACTTCCAATGTAATGATGTAACCAATCACTCAAGAATACAACGTTTTGGGTATTTACAAGAGGAGGGAGCTTGGTGTAGCATCACCTGTGATATAGGTAATGTACAAGTGTCTGAGTTAAGGAAATTACAAACACCATCAAAGAGAAATACATACATTGAAAACTATAAAAGTAAATAATGTAAAGAAGACCCAACATGAAAATTAAAAATGTATTAAAATTCGAATACTTATTTAAATTAGTATTCGTTATATAAAAAATACACTACCAATTGAATAAATATCTTACAGATTAAATGTCTATTGTTAATTTTTGGTTGTTTTTAATCAATTAATTAAATTTGGATGTCATTTGATTTATAATTTTATTATATTATTAGAAATTAATAATAAATTCTCAATTTATCATATAAAAAAATATATTTCTCTTTAATCCATTGAAAAAATTCCTAACTCACCCATCTAAGAACATATAATGAATCCTTAAGAATTTCCTCTTCTTTGTAAGAGTATTTTTTGAATTTCCACGGAGAAACCCAAAACAATATAGGGATAATAATACATTTAATATTTGAATAACATCTTTTAAATATTTCATTATTTAGAGCCTTGATATAATACCAAAATTATCATACATTTATAATAGGATAGTTCATCATATCCTGATAACTTTTGTAAAATATTTCTATTGATTCAAATGATATTAACTCTATTACCCACTCATTTTTTAGGAAATATTTAGTAGATTATTCTATATTATTATGTGGAACACTAATTGATATAATTTTAATTATTGTTAACCAATAATACTCACCTTATAATAAAAATTTGAATCTGATCCTAGATATTCACTTCCATATTGTGATTAAATCAGTATTATTACTTTTTCCAAATTCTTTCAAAATAGGAAATAACATCATGTAATCATATTATTGAGGAATAAAGAATCATGATATTCTAATAACATTAAAATGTGTGGTAGAGGTGTGATTTTATTCATCATTAACCCTTCAAACTTGATTACCTTTATTTTTTTGACAAAATTTATTTTTCCCTTTAAAAAATGACATAATGATATTTCAAATTATAAAATACCATGATTTTAATTGAGATTAAAGTATTTGATTATAATATTCATAAGCTAAATATATTTACATTTTGAATAAAAATTTTATAGTCATTTATATTTGATTCTAATATTGAAATCATCCATGTGTGTATAAAGAATAATATTTAAAATTATGTGAGATTCAAAACAATTTCAAGATGCATTTATATAATGTTACAAAAACATGATAATTCAACTGTTCATCCATTTTTATATGAAAAATAATCATATATGTAACATTATTATAGATTTTTATTTTCCAAAAAACCCAATTAATTCCAAATATACTCACCTTGCTCTAATAATAAGAGTTGTGAACACTAAGTGGATTAAAATTCATAACACATTTTTTATTGAAAAAAGTACATAATTTTAAAATAATTGAACCAAATATAAAAACCTTCTCTCAAAAATATCTGAAGGGAAGGTGATTTGTAACATCATATGAAAAAATAATTGGAATTTAATTTTAAAAAAATATATGGAGAGAAAATATAATCCATAAATGTTCCTTGAGACTCTAATGTTTTATGACTAAGTAAGATAAGGTGGGAAAGTATTTTGTCAGAAAAAATTAAATAAATTCTTCAATATAATCTATATTTGCTGATATTTGTGGGGTATAAAATTTCTAGGTAATTCATTTTCCCAATATATGGAATTTTGATAAAAATAAAATTTATAAAGGATAAATTCTTTGGTTTATCCTCATTTATATTAGAATCAATGAAAATTGGTTAATTGAATATAATTAGTGGATAAAAAAGGAAAAAATAATTATAACCAATGATATAAAAATCTAACCTTCCACATTATTATAAAAATATACATTTCACCTGATTTTTTCTCATCTTATACCATCCTCCAATTATATAATCAGAATAATAATTAACAATATATTAAACTATGGATTTTTTGGGACAAAAACCACTATTTATTGTATTAATATAAATAATATAAAATTTATTGTTGTGTGACAAGTTAATATAGTGAACAACAACATAAATTAAAAAAATTTCTAAAAAAGGCCATAATCAATGGTATATTAGTTCTTCAAAATAGTAACTGTTATATATCTTTTCATAACCTCGTTTTCATTTCTTCAATATCATGATTTTCACTAATCAATATTTTTTAAAAGATAATTTATGAGAGTTTATAGAATATTATATATAATTTTATTATTGATATTTAGTACACATATCTTTATATGTACGTTAATGACGCAAGTATCAATCGATTTCTCAAGGATAAACCATTTTTTACAGATATACTTAATTATAAAATAACAGAATAAAATAATCAAATTTTATATATTATAAATATCTCTATAAAGGGAGAAACATTAGTGATTTATTTTGATGAAATTTCAAGGGTTCACACATAAACATTAAAATAAGATTTGGATGATAAAAAACTCTGAAAATAAAGCATGAAAAAGTTTCTAGATAGAGATTTACCAATTCCATTTAAATTACATACCATCCTATTTCTCACAAGTGTTTGTTTTTTTTAATTTCATAATTATCCTTAATATTCGAATCGAATTAACGAGTATTTTTAGGATAATCCTAATTTGTTCTCATATCAATAGGGATCACAACATAATGAGAAACATTCAGGTTATTGATAGAAAATCTCTAATTATCCCATTATTTCCTACCCCTATGATATTTTCAATTATGAAATATTACTTTAATAACTGAGATCTTCATTTCATGTATGGATCTTTATTTCATGTTGTTTTTTAGGAAGAAATAGAAAATGGCAAATTTTCTATGTACATGTAATGTTCTTTTGAGTACAGGTTGTGTACTCAGTTGCCGCATGTAGCCACATACTATCCATGTAATGGCTGAGTACATGGATGGGTTGGTGACCTAGAAGACTACCAAGGTAGGGGAAAATTGAGGCTTGTACACAGCATGTATATTAAATGAACATCACATGTAATTTTATTTTTATTTGATATATTGGTTTGGGGTCACGTATTATATACAGAAACAATTTATTCTTCCTTTGTTTGAAATAGGAGAGTGAAGATATAGTTGTGAACTTCCAACCCCTATTGGTTCTCCATCCGAGCTCTAATTGAGATGTTGTATGGTGCATTGGATTCCATCCGGCAAGTTCCCTCTTCTGCATGTGTCTCTCTTGCGGATTCCTCCTCTTTTGTGGGAATTTCAAGGATTATCATTTTTACACTTTTTGTAGATCTATGTTAGTCTAGGCTGATTCATGGGTCGATGTTCATGTGTGATCATCATACACCATCAAGGTAAGTGGTTTGTGCCTTTCTTTGATTGTATTTGGTTTATATATTCTTAATGTGACGAATACCCGTGTTTGAATTATTGAATGCGCTGGAATTTTACCTTGTTTAATGCCTATTGTGTTTTTATCATCTAATTGAGGGTTGTTTCCTATTCATGAGTTCTATCCCCTTGTTTTGGGACACCCCATGGGTGAGTTCCATGCTTAGTTTTTTACGGCCTATTTTCCTAGGTTTCCTCGAGGCATACCATGTTTACATTCCATGAATTGTTTAATATGGAGTTAATCCACTATAAAAATTGCATCTGTTATGATTTTGAATGTTTTCCATATAGTATATTTAGATTACATGTTCTATTTTGATATGATATCTGCGCTGATCTTCCAATAGACATTGAGAGCCTTAGACTAGGAAAACTATGGAGTGTTCCATGTTTATTTACCTAGGACTGTGAGAGCCTTGATGTAGCCTTTTCCAAATGAATATTGACAATGAGAGCTACCCAATAGGTTGTTTATTATTATTTATACTACCTTGGACAAGGGGGTATTTCCTGTGAGTGCTACCCAGAGGTCTTGTATAAATTATTTATGCTATTTGGACCTAGGGGTATTGACTGTGAGGGTTACTTGATAGCCATGTTTAAATTATTGATGCCATGTGGAACCAAGGGTATTGACCCTGAGAGATTCCCTAGTGGTCATTAATAATTGGTTGGTGCTATGTTAAACCCATGTGGTTAGACCATGAGACCATTCTTAGAGGGTTGTTATGAATGATTGTTTGTTTGTTTCTGATGAGTCTTCCAAGACAAGGAATATGATTGGACTCTATTTTCTATGGTGGTTTAGATGTTATTCTAATATGTCTATTGATATTATTACACAGAGGGGTATATATATTAGACTAGGTCCCTAGATTCAGTATTCAAGGGTTTAAATAACTAATAAATGGAAATGAATGTAATTAAAAACTAAAGAATGGTTTAATTTTGTGTACTTCTTGGTTTATTGTTTCTTTTTTGCATATTGCCTTATGTATATATTCAAAAACTATTAGGCACATATCTTTTTTTTGTTACCTATTTTAATTCACTCACACCATTTTTTGGGTCATGATTTTGGACCTAGACAGATTATATGGTTTCATGTATAAATTAGGAAAATTTACCTTCTTAAATTGGTACTTGATCTCTATTGGAGATAGATAACATGTGACCAAGCTAAGGATTTCAATGCTATTGGAGTTTACTATTTTTTTAGTTTTTTTCATTATTATATTTCCATATTTGTGACATGTTTGGTTTCTTACCTAGATACTTGTTATATGAACCATTTATTTAAGTATATGCTCCTGTTATTCATATTATTAGTCTTTCACCATTTACTTTTGTTGTATGGTATTACTACTTCTGCTATTGATTTGTATTTATATTCTTCTATTCATACTCTTCAAATGAAGTAATAGTTTTTCAAATGTCATACCTTGTCCCTCACTTCTAGTCGGTGTCCTCTGGCATTGGGAAAATGTGATTGAGGTCATGCGACAAACCGGGCATGGGTCACCTTTTTGTGACACCTAGAACAGGGACATTACATAGTGGTATAATAGGTGTTTCATGACTACTTATTCTTACTAATAGGAGAATATATACAAGGATAAAAATTAATAGGTATTTTGTAATATGTTGTGCCCATGAGTAGCAATCCCGTGTTTAGGGAAATGCCATGTTACCTCGAATACTGCAATTTTTCTGGGATTTTCAATTGTTAAAGTTGATTTGATTTCACCATTGGTTGATTATCTAGTTTTGTGATATTATCTTTGATATTATTGAGGTTCTATTTTTGTTATAGCCTGATAAGATATGGGTATTCCATCTCATTAATGATATAAGCACATTCTAGAGATCTCATGTCTTGCATTGTTGTCATGGCATTTAGGGTGAATTACTCATTGCACATTGTTGTGATAGATATTGTGCTAGATATAAATATCCTTGTAATTTATGTTGTGATAGAATACATGTTGCTTTGATAGGGTTTTGGAATGTATAATGTTTCATTTGGAATGATGCCAAATGTTGTTTCTTGAGGAGTTATAGTCCATCTTGGATCATAATTTGGTGGATCATGTTTCAACATTAATTGAACTATTTCAGATAATGATGCGGAAAAAAATTCCAATCTTTCTTTCATGAGGAGTATGGGCTCCCACGGGTTGGAATTATTCATTCCTAGGATAAATTTTTTTGTTTTTATGTGTTCTAGAGGAGTTTTAGAGGCCTACTATCTAGAATCCTAGACAACATGGAGTGTGATGTTATGAACACACGCCATGTGTTCTTATATTCTGGAAGAGAAAAATTTTCTTATGTACACTCTATGTTTTGGGATTAAATTCCTTGTAGTACTATACCATATGAATAAATGTGTCAGAAGAAACATGTGGTTGGGAATCTTTTGGTAGTACACTCTATGTCTAGTATGTACATGTCGCATTGTAAAGAACCATGTATATGGATGTGTGCCCAATGACACAGGTGGATGAAACATAGGTTGTATACGTCGTGTATCATTTATGAATGCTATGTTGAGTTGACCGTGTATATTACCACGTGACTAATGACGTGGGTGTATGGGGCTTAAGTGATTCATGACATGTGTATGGTGAACACATCATGTAGCGTTACCCAGGAATGAATCGTGCAGTTCTTGTCATCTAAATTTTCTTGGGTAGGTTGGGAAATTCATCTACAAAACTTGTCTTTGGATGAACACATAGTTAGTATTGTTGTTACATGACAAGGATTGGCAGGGGAACATGCCATGTTAAATTCATAAAGGAAGATTCCATGTAGAGTTTATACATGACATGTGACACATTTTTTAAACCATAAATATTTTCCTTCTCCTTTTCCATTCATGCAGATCTTAATTGTTTCCTTTGATAATATGGAATTGTGGTTTGCAATTGACCTTTCCAATTCATGCCACCATGAAATCCTCCAATTGTACCCTAGATATAGGGCAATGATCATACACTGTAAATGGTAGGTCAAGGACTACCCTAGGGTCCTCTCTTCGTTCCTTTCATGGAACCAGCTATTACCCTGGACACATGAGCTAATGGATAGTTCTGTGAAGGCTTTATGAGGATGATGAAGTCCTTTTAGGGAGCACTACATCCTTCCCATTTATGGTAGAGATGTTGTGGGTCATCCACCAGTATCATCCTCCCATTATTTCAGGGGATCGAGGAACAAATGATTTAAAGTCATGGTTGGAGGCTATGCATGCTATCCTTGAGGATTTGCAGACGCCACCAAGGAGGAGGGTGAAGATTGCGATGTACATGCTACGTTATTTCTCCATGAAATGGTGGGATTTCATCTCAATGGTGGGAAGTCATCTGGATATGACATAGTAAGTGTTTTATAGGACCTTCTATGAAATATTCTACCTGGAGATGTTGTGGGTCGATAGAGCCTGAGTTTTCGTGCATTTAGAGCTGGTCGCTCTTTCAACGATGGAGTACTCTTCTTGTTTTGAAGAGCATCATCACATTGCAACTGTTGTAGGAGGTGATGAGTTATCATTGGATTAGAGGTTTGAGGATGGTATCAAGTATGCCATCTTATCAATGGTGAATGTTTTCATGCTGACTTCAGTGAATGATATACTGAACCATGTTCTGATTACCGTGTACAATCTGGGGGTGTTGGGAGCTATGAGCGAGTGTGGTTCAAAATACAAGGCTGGTACTCATTCGTATGATAGTAGGAAGCACCAAAGGGAGCATTTATGAGGTGATTATACTATTGGGTATGTATCTAAAAGTAGTCAGGTGAGGTGATACTAGTATGGAAAGAGTGGGAACATAAGACCATAGTGCCCAAGAGACCTAGTTGAGTGCTGAGATTGTAGCAAGATGGGTCATCTACTGCAATTTTTTATGGTTTTTCGCACCAAAAGCTATTGAGTGGGAATAAATTATGACTCCACATTTAGGATAAGGATCGCCAATTTTTTTCCCAATAATGGATCTATAGTTAGTTAGGCAATTCAGGACAAGGAAGTGGTTCTGGTTGTGGTAGTCAAGCTTTAGTTTTCCAATGAAAGTTGGGTGGATTAGCATAGGGTTGTCAGGTAGGATTTTAGAGACATAGTACAGATCACACTTTTGAATTAGAGAAGACCAAGAAAGATTAGGATCCCAAAACCACTACAGTTAGAGGTACGACTCTTCTTACCTCGGTTATATCTTCTTCCCTTTTTGATATCGGGGATTACCATTGTATTATATCTATTTACAATGTGGATATACATGGGATCTTAATCCTTAATTCTGATTATGTAATGATTTTAGACACTCCATTGTGGATTAGGACAGATAGTGTATGTTTGGTTATGGAGTTACCTCTTAATATTGATGGGTGTCACTTATTATGAGAACTCTCTATCTTAGAGATGACATGCTTCATTGTAATTCTCTAAATTAACTTTTTAGTCTCATTCGATGACTTTTTGGATTGATATTGTCGAAGGGTGAGTTTCACGTCACAAGAGGGAAGGAGTTTTCTACACAAGGGTGAATGGGATGTCCAGGCTAGAAGAGAAGGACCTGAGCATCAGGGGTTTGTAGTAATAATAAAATTGATTTCTAGTTTATATCTTTATGACTAGGTTACGTCATAGATGGACTTTCCTCTGGTGGTGGATCATTTCAGGGATGTCTTTAAAGAAGACTATTCAGGTTTACCTCTGGAGAGAATGGTAGATTTCTCTATTAAGCATATTCCATAAATGGAACCGATGTCCATTCTTCCTTATATAATGACTACACTAGAGTTATTGGAGCTCAAGAAGAAGTTATAGGATTTATAGTTGAAGGGTTTCAACCGACCTTGTAATTTGCTCCAAATTATCTCTTTTATTTTCAAAAACATTTATGGGGGAGGTGAGAACCATGCAGAAAATCTGGTCAAGCGTCAAAGGTTACCACTGAAAAATTAAACGCAGGTCTCAGGTGATTGGATTCTCTTTTCATTAAAAATTTATAGTGCAGGGAATTCACCTGAAAAATATGATCTTCACCTATGTTATTTTGATAGTGCCTTGCATGATAATCCAAACCCTTCATGTATTTGGATTTTCTAATCCTTTCTATATTGACACTTCATACTAGTATAATATCTTTCTTGTCAATACATCCAGCTTTATCCCTTGTAACTACAACTTTGATCCATATTCCCATCATTTTATCAATGTATTCCCTCACCGCCTTGATCACCAAGACATCCTCATTCATTTATTCACCATAGTGCATGAGTAGTTTCATCTGAGAATCCCACTCCATCTCCTCTAGGCTCTGCAGGAAGACTGAAGACCCTATTGCACATTGCTATCTGGGGAAATGGGGATCCGCCCTTTCTAGCATCATCCCTTATGGTTTCAGAATCCCCTAGAATTGGTCATCTTCCATTAAGACTCCATCCACTTGAACATGGGAAATTATGACATCATCCTTCCTAACCTCCTCTCGTGTCTCTTGCTGAATATTTTGCTCCTTGGGTTTACTCTCTTTTTTGGCCGACCGAGTCTCCATCGGTTTATGAATATAATTGTAATCTTTTCTCCCTTTAGATTTCAGCTTCATGGAAATAATAAATGATCCCAAATCCCTATTTTTCGTACTCTCTTTATTCTTTCTTTGGTTGAGGAGACCTTTACCAACCATCTCCCAAACCGATATCATCCGAGTAATGTCCTCCATCAAAATCGACCTTAGAGGGGAAGTTGGGGCTGCCTACAAGCTCTCCCTCATTACTTAGACATTATAACATATTGTTTAAGTTGATTCTTGACAAAATCCTCCACAAGTTGGCACCCTGGAAGGTGACCAATGGTCTTCCAACCTCAATATCATGTTCATCCCACAGTTTTCCATCCTTGTACTTCCCTATTCCAGATGAATGTATCTCTCTTTCAGAGGTGTTTGATGCCCCATTATGCACTACCATCGCATATGGGAATGGTTTTAAGTGAGCCTAAACCATGGGGGATAGTTCAAAAACTATTCTCGAGATACTTGAATCTTGAGTATGATCATTCATCAGTTTAGAAGGATCTTCAACCACCACAGTGGTCTGGGCACCACCATCAAATGGAATGATGCAAGGAGGGCTCTACAAATCTCTCCACATTCAATTAAAAATCACTGCTACACTGGGTTATAGAGGAGTTCCCTTTACCAGTTTTCGAAATGTTGCTTCAGGCAAACTCGTGGGCACGTCAGCCTTGTTGGTCCCCTGCCCAGAATCTTCACAACCATATCCTAAGCTTTCACCATCCATAACATAGATTGAACCATTATTGATAGGATGAAAACCCTGCACCCTGCCCATGTGGACCTCCAAAGTGTCGGTTTGTTGCGTCACCCTTTGGGTGTATATTTCCAGACTATTCCCAAGAAGCCTTTATAGGAAAAAATATTAGAACCAGGATTCAAACGTGACATTATACTTATATCTAAATTCTTTTCCCACTATAATCCAGTGGGATTCAATGAGGGGATTTGAGATATCTACCTCGACACACACCCTCATATAGATTGGGTGACACAATGCATGGGTCTGATTATCAGTATTCAGGAACAGCCTAACCATATTTCCATGTGAAAAAAGAATCGAGGGATTTTGAAATGGAAGATGATGTTATGGAAAACTTACCCAAGTCACTTGATTTGTAGGGTTTATTTTCATATTAACATAATATGACTATCTAAAAAGGAAATATTGAGCACCATACCCTGATCGTGGCACACTTGACCAAGAAAGAATCAGGTCATCTTCTGAGGTGAACTGAATAATGAAACTTTTAGAGTTGAGGTGGCCGATTATAGAATACTCTTACAAACCCCAATTTTTAAAATATAAATATATAAAATGTATCCACCAACGGTATAAAATGCTGGAAATGTGAAATTATGGTCAGGTCCAACAGGGATAAATCCTCCTTGAATTCTAGGATCATGATCAGAGGAAGCGGGATCCCCTCGAATCTTTCAGGGACGTTCGGACTATCGAAAATATGAGGTAAGGAATGAATAAAGTTATGGTTTTAAAAGGGGTTGAAAAAAGTAGCCTAATTATTAAGGAGATGCAAAAACGGACCATCCCCCTCTACTTGGGGTTCCCCTATCCTTTTTATGAAGAATGTGGATGATACCCTTTGACATTGTTTGGATTATCAGAAGCCGAATCAGTTGATGTTTAAGTACTAATATCATCTGCCAAGGATTGGTGATCTCTTTGATCATCTTCCATGAGCCCAAGTGTTTTCAAATACTAAAATTATGTCTAGTTATCATTTTCTGCATGTTATACCATTAGATAAACCTATAACAACCTTTTGTAGCAGGTATGGTTTATATGAGTCGTTGGTTATACTATTTAGTCTCATGAACGTGCCGACAGTTTTTATGGAAATGTTGAATTTATTGTTCCATCCATGCATGGATTATTTTGTGGTACCCTTTGTGGATGATATCTTGGATTACTCGGAAACTGAACAAAAACATTCGATCCCCCTTGAGATCATTTTGAGTACACCAATAGACCATCATTTATATTCTATGCTATCAAATTTCCACATTTGGATGGATCAGATTCACTTCTTAGGTCATGTTATCTCAAATACAAGAGTATCAGTAGTCCCAAAGAATATAAGGGAAGTATTTTCTTGGGATCATCTGAAGAATGTTGTTGAGGTACAGAGTTTTATGGGGGTTTTCAAGTTACTATAGGCACTTCATACATGACATTCTGTGCTTAGAAGTTCCAATGAATGGACTTAATATGATTGGTGAAAAGTAATTGTAGAGAGATTCCATGAATATTTTCTTTCTAGAGGTGAAAAGCAGATTGACTTCAGCACTAATATTGGTCTTTTTAGAGCCAACCAAGAGTTACACTGTTTACTATGACACATTAGGTATCGGGCTGGGAGCAGTGCTTATATAGGGTGAAGGAGTCATTGCCAACGGGTCTCGGTAGTGGAGGCCAGATGAGTGGAATCACCCGACACAATATATCGAGTTAGCTGCAGTTGTGTATGCTATTTGTTGTTGCTGACATGAAATTTTTGGAGAGATTGTCATGGAATACGCTTCGAAAAAAAGACTCTTGTATGTCTTTACACAACGTGATCTTAATTTGAGACAGTGAAGATGGGTTTAGTACCTTCATTATTTTTACATTGAACATGACAACGTTCCTGGGAGAGGTATGCAATGGTTGATTCATTGAGCAGGAGGACTCAGATATAGGAAATTCATAAGGCCATTATGATTGGAATTTCATGGCCCTATTCACTAATATTCATTTGGATGTGCATGAATGGCAGGGAATATATGTCTTTATTATATAGTTGTTACCTATACTCTACTTGATTGAGTGAGAATAAGGAAACAATTAGATTCTAAAGGCCTAGTCCAATGGGAGACTGTGGTAGGTGAGGACCCTAAACCTAAGTGGACCGATGGTGAGGATGATGTTTTTCTTGTTCATGGACGTGAATGGGTGTTAACAGATAGATGTGAGTTATTGATGTGATATTTTCATTCCTTAATATGGGTAGTTCATCCTGGTGTCACCAAGATGTATTGATAGGTACACTGTTAGTTTTGGGGGCTAGGTATGAAGAGATATTTACCTAGTTTTCTTAATAGATGTTTCACATTTCTACTGGTGAAGCCAGATCATCAGGGACCAACGGTGTTTTTACAGTAGTTACCCTTTCTTGAGTGGATGTGTAATGATATGGCGATGGATTTCATGATTGGTTTATAAAGACTTCTATGAGGGAATGATGCAATTTGGGTTGCTATAGATAGACTCATGATGGTTGTACATTTCATATAAATAATGCAAACCACCAGTTTTGATGAACTTGGAAGGTTGAACATCAAGTAGATATTACATTTTTATGGTGTTCCAAACTCTATTTATTTGATAGGGACACCTAGTTTACTTATCATGTCTTGTAGGGACTACAGAGGGCTTTGGGAACACAGTTACTTCTGAGTGCATATCACAATCCCCATACAAATGGTCAGTTTGAGAAAATGAATCAGGTGTTGGATGGCATTCCTCTAGCTTGCATCCACGATTTTGGTGGCTCTTGGGACAAACACGTACCCCTAGTGGTGTTTTCCGACATTTCTGTTTTCATATGATGATTCAGATGGTACCTTATGAGGATTTGTATGGTAGGCCATGTTGATCACCCCTATGTTGGAGGGAGGTAGGATGGGTAGCTATGTTGGGACCTCGTATTGTCTAGGAGACCACTGATCAGCTGCAGTTATTTTGGAAGAGGATGGATATTACACAGTCTCGGCAAAATTATTATGTTGATTGACAGAGATGACCTCTAGATTTCATGTTAGGAGATTTGGTTTTCTTTCATTTAATACTGAATATGGGATGTAAGAGTATTACTATATAGTTGAATGATTCTGTGAGATAGATCAACACATTTTATATTTTGGAGAGAGTCTGTCGAGCTTACCATCAGTTGTAATTACCTCTAATGTACTAGGAAATGCATGAAATAATTCTTGTTTCTTAGCTATGTTGTTATATTTTAGTCATTTCTCAAGTTTTCCAACCAAAGGATACTGACTAGGATGTGGTTTCATTCTTCATGGATCTCCCTATTCGGATTGTGTACCGCATCATGAATGTTCTTCGCGGCCTGTCTGTTCCTCTTGTATAGATGTTATGGCAGCATGGGCGAGTACATGAAGAGGCTTGGGAGAGGGTTGATGATGTAAAATCCCAATGGCCATAGTTGTTTGATTTTTCTTTTTAACTTCCCTTGGAATGGAGATTCATGGGTGAATTGTTTTAAGGGGGGATTTTTGTAAGAACCTGGATATTAATTTTAGGTATAGATCTTTATTTTTTGTTGTTTTTTAGGAAGACAGAAGAAATGATGAATTTTATAAGTACATTCCATGTACTTTTGAGTACATTAAATGTACCTGGTTTCCACGTATAGTTGTGTACAAGTATTTTAACGACCGAGTGCAATACGATGTAGGTGACTAGGTAGACCACCTAAAGTGGGGGTCGTTTGATGATAGTACACATCGTGTACATTAAATGAACACGTAGTGTATGTTTTCTGTTTATTTGATATATTTGTGCAGGGTTTGTATCATTTCCAAAATTATCTTCTTCTTCTTGTGTTTCATATAGGAGAGTGAAGATACGGCCACAAACTTCAAAACCCTACAGATTCTCCATTAGAGCTCCGATTGAGATGTCACTGGGTGCATTGGATTCCCAACTGTGTGTTCTCCGTCTCCCAAGAATCTCTCTTCTCGATTCCTCCTCTCTCATGAGAATTTCATGGATGAATGATTATACCCTTTTTGTAGATCGATGTCATTCTAGGGTGATTCGAGGGCCGATAATCAAGAGTGTTCATCGTATGACAACATGGTAGGTGGGTTGTGATTTTCATTGATTGTCTTTGGATTATATATGCATAAAGTGTTGAATACCCAAGTTTGGGGTATTACATGTTTTTGAATTTGACACTATTTAATACGTAATATGAGTTGATTGTTTGATTATGGTCTTTTACTATGCATTAGTTGTATACCATTCTTGTGGGACACCCCATGGGTGTGTTCCCTTGATTAGATTTTTAGGGTTGTTTGTCCTAGGATTCCATGAGGCATACCTTGATTCTATGAATTTAATTATTTAGGATGGAGTTGATTGATTATAGGAATTCCATGTGTTAAGCTTGTGAAGGTTATCCATGTAGTAGTTTTAGAATACATGTTCTACCTCGATATGATATGTGCCCTGATATTCCAATGGACTGTGAGAGCCTTATACAATGAAAACTATGGGGGTTTCAATTTTTATTTAAATAGTTCCATGAGAGACTTGGTGTAGACTTTGACCTAGGGGTATTGACTATGAGAGATACATAGGAGGTATTTTAGGATTATTTTTACTACATTGACCTAGGGGTTATTGACTGTGACAGCTACCTGAAGGTTTTGTATCCACTATTGCTTCCATATGGACCTAGGGGTATTGACCATGAGATCTACCTAGAGGACTTGTATAAATTACTGATTCCTTGTGGACCTTGGTGTATTGACTATTAGAGCTACCCAAGGGTTGTTTGATAATTATTCATACTACATTAACTTAATTGGGAAAGAATGTGAGAGATTTCTCTGAGGGTTTATTATGAATGATTGATTGTTCTCAAATGATGAGTCCGCCAAGCTAAAGATCAAGCTTGGACTCAGATTTACATTGTTGTTAAGATGGTTTTTTGAAATGTCTATTGTTACTATTAAATGTAGTGATATAGAACATAGGCTAGATCCAAGGATTAATTAATCAATTTTTTGAATAATTAATAAATGGAAATGAATGTAACTAAAACTATTAGGAACAGATATTTCGGTAGTTTCCTACAAGTATTTGTCTCACACCTAGTTTGGGTCATTCTTTTTGACCCAAACAAATTATATGGTTATAGGTATAGAAAAGGAAAAGATACCTTCTTCATCAGGTACATGATTGAGGTGGGAGAATGAGAGCATGGGAACATGATGAGGATTGCGATTCTGTTGAATTTTACAATATTCTGTACATTGGTTTTAGTATTGTATTCCCAGAATTGTTACATGTTTTGTTAATTTCCTAGATACTTGTGACATGCATCATTTATTGATATATATGCTATAGTTTTTTATACTATCATTCTTCTATTGTTTACTATTTTTGTATGATATTACAGCTTCCGCTATTGGTTTGTATTTTGATTCCACTATACGTACTCTACCAAGGAGGGCATAGTTTCCCCGTTGTCTTACCTTGGACCACCCTGTTAGTCAATAGCCTCTGGAATTTAGGGAAATGTGCTTGAGGACATGTGACCAACCGGGTACGGGGCACCATTGGGTGGAACCTCGAACCAAGATGTCATAATTATTAGGAATTAAAAATATAATAACTTTTATTTTTTTGAAGAGAATCAAAGAATAAAATATCCCAAAAAAGATTATTTGAATATATTTCCATGTTAGGATTTTCTATAGGATATAAGGTAGAGATGTTTCGTACATACACGGGAACATTATGAATAGTAAATAAGGAGTCCCTAATTGAAAACCAAAATTAAATTAATTTAAGTATTTATCATATTTCATTGGTAGGGATGTTTATGTACTCAGAATCATTATTCCATTGTTATATTCATAATTCAAGAAATTTGTTTCTTATAAATTAGTTTGTTCAATCCCAGTTTCACTCCCCAAAGACCATTGATCATTTCCCTATTTCAACTTCCCCTTTTTGGAAAGACAAAGATAGCATTTCTAATGTCCCCAACTTTAGCAACCCAGCACCAATGTTAAATTTTTTTAAATTCGTATAAGATACAATGAATCACCTTCGAAAAAAAAAATATATTTGTAGTTCTGTTAAACTAAATACATAATAGTTTCCAATATTAAATTTGAAAACAAAACAACATATGGTTTTTATAGAATAACATTATTCCCTCAAGTGTATCCTTTTATATCAATAATATTACACTTATGGGATTTTTAGAAAATAGAAAAAAATAAGGGAAAATTCAAATAATTAGTAGGGGTTATTTTCAACAGAATCTATCATGAATCAATTAGCATATTCAACATGGAAATTAAATAATAATCCAATGCAATATTTAAAAAACTTGACTATCAGAAAAAGATAAGGCATAATCAATATGGAATTATAAAAAAATAAAATCGCCTGAAATTTTATCAATAAACTGAGAATGAAATTCCTCCATAGATAATATAATTATTTAAATCTCCTGGATATTAATAACTAAATTAATTATGAATGAAATGCTAAATTATTAGACATCATATCATAGAAATGTGATACCTCCACCATTAAGACATTTCAAAAGTTGGTTAGGAAATAAGGATGAAAAAACATTTAACTCAATCATTCTGGTTTATCTCATGATAAATGTTAATTCATCTAGGGTCTATCTATAAATTGGCTTCAGGCATGTCTTCATGTCCTAAAGAAATCATCATATATAAAATTATTGAGTTAATTACTAAAAAATGTTCCTAACATCAAATATCCATATTGATTTAATAATATGGGATTTTCAATATTTAACTTGATAAAAAATTATCTTTTAATGTAAATACTATTTTTATAAGTGGTATATGGTTTATGAAATAAAAATTCAAATGATTTATAATATGTATAATTTGGGGAAATTAAATTTCCAATGATCACAGGTAAGTGAATATTTCTACAGAAAGTAAATGATAATAAAAATGAATCATAAAAGTGAGATTCAATACTTATTTTGGTCAAAATTACCATAAACCATCTATATAATGAATAAGGATAGTATAAATCTATTATATATTCAGTGGATTAACAAAAAAGGGTTTTTGATATTGATTAATTGAAAGACCAAAAAAATATCATTAAAAAATTATTGAGGAAAATATCTGTTTCATTTTGAAAATAACATTTTAAGGATAAAAGTTCATATAACTTTTTGAAAATAATATTATTTGAAATTAATTTTTGAAACATATATTGTAATATTTAAAACAATTAGTATTGATTAATGTGGGAAATTACATTTATACTGATTACAATAAAATAGATATTCCTTTCACATTTTCAATAAAAACATAATGGGGCATCTCTTAAAAATAACAAGAATATTTTTTTGATCTTTTTATAAAAATTAAAAATTGGTAATTTTTTATTGAATTAATAATTTTTAAAATGTTAAATATATTTATGAAATTTTTTTATATAACATGGTTTTGAAAAAAAACTATTTTGGACTAAAGATATAAATGAAGTCAAATTTTTTTAAAAACTTATTCTCAATAATTTTAAGCACCATAATGTGTAAAAATTGAGATATTACTTTAAAATATCATGTAAAAAATGTGTTTGTTAAAACTAAATGGTTTTATTTTGATATTTTCAAATAATTTCCCTTATCATAAACTAAATAATAAAAAATCTCTATTAGAAAGAGGTTTTCAAATAAACACATAAAATGATCTTAATTTTATAGTGAGAAAAAATAAATGGATTGATTATGTCTATATATTGAAAATCAAGATGAATGAACTAGAAACACAATATAAGATAATCAGATATCATTTTAAACATAATATTATAATATCAATGATAATTAAGAAGTTATATAATCAAATAAATAGAAAATGTGTGATGATATTTTTTACCACTTGGTACCACTTATGTCAAATCCCATTTAATTTAATAATTACTATTGAATCTAAAAATAAATTGACTTATTATGGATTCATGATATTACATGTAAAATTGGATGTATATAAACCACATAGAAGATATTCTGTCCATAACATTAAAACACGCCTCAATAAAGGGATATTGAGATTAAGTACCTGACAAATATCATGTCATGGAATTGGGAATTAATAAATGAATCAATTATGAGTATAAAATTTAAATCCACATAAAAAAAGTTTATATATACCATAAAATAATAACAGGTAAGTACACACATACTGTTATCAAGACATAATCATTGTAGTAGTAGTTTAACCCAATCAATCGAAATTGACTTATGAAATCTCATACATCATTCTTCATTTTGGTTGAACATGAGTTACAATATTCAATAGTTGGTTTAAAAATGTAATTAACTTATACTAGAACCATATTATTACTTATAATATCATATAAGAACCTTTAAAATTATATTACCACCCATTCATTTATAATCATTATATTTTTCATTTATTTTGGGAGTTAATTGTATATTTTTCTCATGGATGATTCCTAATAAATAATATGGTTCTTTATCATTTCATATTGTATTATCATATAAAAAAATTATAATATCATGATTCATCCCGGTTTGACCCCAAAATGGCCACCCAAGTTGATTCCTAACAAGGAACGATATGCGTTCTTGATCCTCCTGGGTTTTGAAAAGAAATATGGAATCAAAAAAGTATCAATGGGAATGATTTTTTCCATATATATATACACAATAAAAGAAGTAGGAAACACAAAATAAAAAATGAAACTCAATGTGGTTTTCATACATCACATCATTTCTATTACAAATGAAATTTTAATAAGATGAACAACAACAAAAAAGGAAAAATTAATATAAACTTGACACCCAAGATATCTCAACGCGACCCAAGGGTAAATATCTATTAAAAAACCAACTATTACATAGCATGATCTATTAAAATTTTGATCCTGCAACACAGACTAAAAAAAAGAATGAAATTTCTATAGGCAGGAGTGTTAAAAATCATTATGTTGGATTGAATAATTATAATCCCAATGAGAATTATTTAAACAATGAAACATTGATTTAAAATTTTGAAAAAAATGTATGTAAATATTAGTTTTTCAAAACATTTCATTTTTAAATAAACAAATCACAACAACAATCCATTTCCCACATGTTATTAAACAAGGATAAAGGGGATAAGAGGAAAAGGAACTAAATAGGAAATGATCATTTATCATAACAGTGAAAAAGGGATAATACATCTTCTTTCAAATCATTCTTCTTGAAACCCTTTTTAACAATCCATACACATTCACAATTTTCCATGATAAGACAATATCCAAGTGTATGTTCATTGACTAATCACAATGAGGGAATTGGTACTAATGGTACCAGTAACAGAGGAAGATGAGAAAACCATGAAACTCAGTGGAGAACCAGAACATACTAATTCATGTGACACAATCCCCTATAGTATTCCAGACACGATGAAATAAAAACAAACAAATTCCCAGCCACCCTTTCTCAAGATAGACTAAGGGGCACAATTCCATAGAAATAAACCCAACTTCATCCACCTACTATGGGACACTGGTCAAGAAGTAACATACTAGTACCCCAATCATTATTTGAATTCATCATTTCTATTCTATTTTCCCATACTATGATTATAAAGGGGTGTTCCATACAAAATCATGAAACATGCAATATGCTCACATACCGTCATAAGTTTCACAGAAACTAGCACTGCCCTGGAAAACCCATGGGTGTTCCCTTACCTAAAAAATAATTGTCAAATAAGGGTGGTCTCGTACCAAGGACATTCCCATCACATAGTCAATTAACAAAGAAATTTAATAACTCTTTGGAGGGTTTTAAAAAAAATCCATTTTGTAAAAATTCAAAATGGCCCTCATGTCATTTCCACTCATCAAACAGTTTTATATAAAATACCCCACAAACCATTCCCTATTTTCAACGCTACTTTGATACACAATTTGGAAACACCGTTAACCATTTTTGAAAATCACACCGTCATTTATAAAACCAATACATGCCTTTATGAATCACCAACTACTTAGAAATGCCAGTGGGGAAATTTAACATACACATGGTCTAAAAAAACCATTTATATCCACATCAGGACATTCTTGGGGATTAAAAAAACATTTTTTTTCTCTTGTAAAAATCATTATAATCATGAAAAATCACTATTTATAAATTAATATATTTTTGAAAATCATGAAATGAGTGGAAATATTAACTTTAAAGTGGATGTGCAAAGGGATCATACCTCAAATGACAATGATCATCTAAAATCTGGTGTGAAATCTCAATCGTACCTCAACCACTACCATGAAAAGTTTATATCAAACCAAAAACATCATGATAAAAACCAACATTTCAGGTTTTATCCCTAAAAATGAGAAACATATATATATGTTGTGGGGGGACCCCACGAAATTGGAAGAAAAACCTAGAATGATTGGGGAAAACAATAGAGATAGGACCTACTTGATGAACCCTTGAATAATTAGAACCAAAAACACAAAAAATGGATCCCCATGAATGAAAAGAGAGGAGTAGGTGGCTTTTTAGGGAAGAGGATACAGAATGGGGGTGATAGAGGGGGGTTTGACTATAATATCTATGGAGAAAGAAAATGTTTTTTAACTATCTAGACATGTCACACGGTTAGTCTGGACTGTTTGAATGCACATACCAAGAAGTAGACATATCGTACGGGAAACCCCACACGTATGACTAACCATGTGGGTAGACATGTGTTGATTGATATCACACCAATGATCTGCCACATGGTTACCTGGACTAATCCCTTCTAATTGTGCACCACCCGGGTGCTAATCGTGCGCTAGGGCCTGCCTCCCACTAAAACTCCCATTTTCACAAAAAAATGAAAGGGGGAACCAATTGAGGAGAGATAGGATGAGAATGGGAGGAAAAAAATTAAATCATTTCCCACTCTTTTTTATGAGAAAATATCCAACTACAAAACCCAAAAAGGAACAAAAGTTGAATTCCAAAAGCTGGGTGTAAAAATTCTCACCGCCCATAACACTTTACACCCTTGAAAAGCCACACAAGGCATAAAACAAAATTAAAAAACCCACCACTAAATTAAAAATCAAGAAGGATCCCAATGAACAAATAAAAGAGATTATAACAATACTACAAAAAAGGCTAACAATGTGAACTCTGGAGACCAAAATGGGCTCCTTGTTAAGAGCCAAGAGCTACCAAATTCCTAAAAACATCTAGTTAATCGATCCAAAGGACATAGAAGTTTCATGATGATAAAAACTCAATAAGGGGGAACTCAATGTGTCCAACCAAAAAAAATAAAATGAGTTTGAACCACATCCGATAAAATCCTTCAAATCCATTCTTCAACCTAAACCATAGGAACAACCACATTCCAATATTTCTGTACGTGACCAACCGATCACCATACAAATACCAATACTAACCTAGGAAACATACATGAGATACTATATTGGACATCCATCTTTTAGAAACAAAATAAGACATGAGTTAAACCATAAGGATCAACATGGGGGAGGCCTGAATGGACTCCCCACCATAATAAACAGTACTATATCGCTTCTATTCCTGAGGGAACATCAAAGAGATCCATGGTGGGTCTCCCCATCAAAAGAACTATTGAGATTAAACAAACTCATGAAATTTTCACATGGGTCCAGAAGTTACCAACCATAAGGGGAATGGGAGGGAATGGCCCAACTAATGGAGAATCAAAAACCACATCCAACAACTGCACATCCCAATACAATAGAAAACCACCCCATACTCTATTCTCACCAAAATACTATACCAGGGAAATAGTGGCCTACAACTCATGAGAAAAAAAAACCACCAGGATTCTAAAGAATGAGATGACTATGCCTCTTTATCACCAAGGGAAACTCTTAAACCCAAATAAATCACAATGTGGAAATGAGGTGACCAATCCACATTCCATTGAAATGAACTAATTAAAAACAAACGACTACACCGAAGGCTGTAACTATCTCCATAATCCATACTAAGGACATAGATTAAGTTTGAGCCATTTTCACAACTGGTTATTCTCTATAATACACGTCAGCTTCTCTCCAAGGCCTACAGTTAGAGGTATAACTTTTGATGCATATCGATCCTCCTAGATAGGCATTAAAACCAAGGAAAACAACACATGAATCAAAATATCAGAAACACACTTCTATGCCATTGGAATTTTCAAAGTTCCAAAACTATACATTCTTAATATTAAAAGATAATGAATAACCATAAAATTCCTCCTGATTGACTATTACATCTAAAGAATAATACAATATGAAAGAACCTAAGCTAATTTCGAATTTCACCATAATTATGAAAATGGGAACTGGTGACCATAAAATGGTTGGTTCTAGCTTCAATGTTCTTCTTGGAGACACACAATAGAAATTATACAAGTGACCCAAGCCTCTATAGATGTGGAAGGTTCCTGGGGCACTAAGTAATTACTATATCTTGTGACTGAGATTACCACAATAGTGATAGATAAGGACTGTTCACCATGAATAGGTTGATGAAAGGTATGGAGGAATCTTAATTACCCTAACAACACCATCAAAATCTAGTATCATCCCATTCTTCTTAGTGGAATCTCTATTACCACTTATATGATCCTATAGAAGATTAACCATCTCATTCCATCCTTCATGGACAACTTTAAAACAAAAGGGTTGCCTCACCATTTGATTAAGTGGTCATGTTATGCTCTGGAACCTTAGAATACAATGCAAAATAGATCCTGAACACAATAATTTGAGCCTTTACAATATCATTTGCAATATACACAAGATCATATAGAACTAGGTCTATGAAGCACTGATTGAACTAAAACACCAATCCAATGCCCTAATGAAGACCACACATCTCCATTTTCTTCCTCACCATAATCATGTCAAAAAAAACTATTGGAAGATTAATGGCTTAAATAAATTCATTGTAAAATATTACTAGGTATTTCAATGAGACGCTGACTTCCACCATTTCACAGTTGGTCCTTCAAGAATAAAGGTAGACAACATCAGCTTTAATGTCTTAGGAAACATAAGGAAACTGAAGTCCCTACTCATCCTCTACATACACTCCACAGCCTCAAAAATCTCTTCTTGACCATAAATAAGTGGAGGATTGAATATCTAAAATTTAAGAATGTAGTATATAGGTTGCTAAACTCAAGTGTTTTCTAGTGATTCTTTACCTAAAGTTTCACCTTGGTTATCTATCAAATCTTTCTTAGGGAGAACACTCAGAAACAAGGGGAAAAATCTATTTCAATAATCAAGAGAAAAATACCAATCCAAAAACCCAAGGGACACACCACACCACTACATGTTATCAAATAATCACATTTTTTCCAAATGAAATTCTTTTTTAAATGAAAAAAAGCTTAAATGATTTCACACCCACTAATGGTATCCCATGGACCTCACCCATGTATATCCCCATGCCCCACCATGAACCCATTATCTTTCTCATACATATCTATGCATGTGGTCACCCATAAAAACACCAAAGGACAGACCACCTTTCAAGGTAAAGAATTTAAGTCATACTTCTTTTTCAAATCCCTCAAATTCACTTTTCAAAACTGCTAATCACATAATCAAAAAAAATTTCTAACTCCAATTTTTTTTAATAATATAAAATAACATTCAAAATCATTTTTAAATACCAATATATCCATTTCAAAACATATTACAGCAGACTGACACATTCCTTTAAACCATTTCTATTTTACCACAAAAATTCACTTTACAATAATGACCTTTTCTAAAGATTTCCAGAAAGAAGTTATGAAAATACATTTTTCAAATTTCCAATAAAATGAACTTATCATTTTAATATTGTCATTTCAAAATTCCAATATATGAAATTTCAATGACATTTTGTGAATTATGTAAGATAAAAATGATTCAAAAGGAGAAAGTAGTGTCAATGGGTGACATAGCCATTTGGTTGGTGGCCATATACCGATCACACCACCGTCAAATGGAGAATTGTAGGGTATTTCCCCCTACTCAACATAGCATTCTAGGCCCCTATATCTCACATAGGAAACTTTCCCAAATCCCTTTTCATTCCCAATTATTAAACAATTCACAAGAACAAAAAGACACCAACAAAACTGGACATCACATGGTAGACCAATATTCGAAACATGTGAGGGTTCATGACGCCCCTATCATTCCTATACCTCGATCTCGACAATCCTATTCCTTATCCTATAAATTCCAAAAATAATTATGTATTCCCTAAAAATCAGGGTCCTAAAAAGATTCAAACTCCGATGATACCATTTTGTCACGAACCAACATAGGTGAACCCCAAACAGGTCACCCGAGATGATTCATGACAAGGAATGAAAGGCATTCCCAGTCCTCCTAGGCCTGCAACAAGCCCCATGGAATCAACCGAGTATCAATGGGAATTTTTTCCCCAATATATATAAATAATCAAAATTAGTAGAAAAAAAACAGGGAAACCCAAATTCAATATGGTTTTCAAACATCGCATCATTTCTATTAGAAATGCAAATAAAATAATCATAACAACAACTATAAAAGAAAAATATTACTAAACATAGAACCCAATATATCTCTGCATGACCGAGGGGTCACTCTCAAATCCACAACAAAATATCGACCAAGGTGTTCTAACAATATATGGAACCTGCAGTATAAACTAAATATATGAATATTCTATAAGCTTCAGAATTAAAACATAGTAGGTATGCTCGAATAAATCTATTCCTAATGAAAATCCACTGAAAAAAGAATCAATTATTAATAGGTTTTAAATAAAATAGATATAATGATATTTTTTCTACAATTTTCATTTTAATGTAAACAAAGATCTATCATACTATATTTCCCTAATGTTTTTATACAAGGCTCAAGGGGAGAAGATGGAAGGTAACCAAGTAGAAAATTATAATTTATCATAATAGTGAAGAGGAGGGAAATATGGGTTATATCAAAACATTATTCCTGAAAACCATTTAAAAAGCCCCAAATCTTCACAATTTTCCATGATAATACCAAATCCAAGAATAAAGATAATGACTACACACAATGAGGTCAATAGTACTTATGATACCAGTAATGGAGGAAGATATGAAAACATAAAAACACATAGGTGAAGTTGAATATACTAATACATGTTACCCTATCCCTAGTAGCATGCCACACAAGATAAAAGAAAAACACCCATATTCCAAGTCACCATAACTTTGGACCTAACAAGGGGACCAATCCCATAATAATAAACCCTACTACATCCACCTTCTATGGGCCACTGGTTAAGCTGTGACCTACTAATACAACAATTATTTACATAATTACTCTTTTCTATTCTAGGATCCCATGCTAAATTCTAAAATGGGTGTTCCACAAAAAATCAAGCAAAAACCCATACAAATATTCCATCAAAACATTCAAACAAATGGGGAAAACCCCGAATACCCCATGGGTGGTTCCTTGCCTTAAGAATAATTATCTTACTAGGGAGGTCCCATACTGAGGACACTCCCATATCATAGTCAAACAAAAATTAATGAAACTCACTGTTAAGAGGGTTTTATATATGTAACATTTAGTAATAAATCCAAACAAGCCTCAAATCATTTGAACACATCTATCATTTTATAAACAACTTCACACAATCCATTTTATATAACAAAAAAACACAAAAAAACATTTTTAAACACCACACAAAATTTTTAATGTCACACCATAATTTATAAAATAAACCAAACCTTTATAAATCACCACCTTCATAGAAAATCCTGTTGGGAAATTTAACGAAAAGTTGTTGGGTAAAACACTTCATATCCACATCACAAATTTAACTAAATTAATAAAAACATTTCATTTCTCATTTAACAGTCATTATAATAAATAATATAACTATTTAATAATTAATTGAGTTGAAAAATTCATGAAATCAATTAAATATTAACTTTAATAGAGAGGTGCAAAGGGATCCAAACTCAAATGGAGAAGAACATCCAGAATCTGGTGTAAAATCACAATTTCATCTCAACCGAAACAATAAGATGCTAGATCTCACATAAAACATCAATATATAACAAAACATTTTTCTCTCAACACTAAAAATCAAAACCTGAGTCATGGTATAAAGGGAACAACAAGAACCCAGAATAAAACCATAGAATGATGGGAGAAAACAAGAGAGATAAGACTTACTTGAATAACCCTTGAAGAATCAGCTCAAAAAGAACCCAAATATGGATCCACAATGAAGACAAGGGATGGAGAGGAGGAAACTAGGGTGGAGGATCCTGAGTGGGGGTGATGTAGGGGTGTTTGGGAATAAAATTAGGGGGATAGAAATTGATTTTAATGACCTAGATTGGCTGCATATTAAGTCCACATGGTCTGTCAAAATGTGTGGTGACTATACAACCACCTCTGCCAATAATTAGTCATACCACACAGGAAACCTGCATGGTATGACTAATTGTACAGTAGCTGTGTAGTCATTATTATCTCTCCTAAGAACTATCGCACTAGTACCTAGGCTAAGGTGCACTATTACACTAAATGTCCACCAAGAGTGCGCTAGGGCCTGCCCACCCAAAAAACCCATTTTCATCAAAACTCAAATGGAATATAAAGGAGGAGGACTAGGCCTTGAATAGGAGGAACAAATACTGTAAAAAATAAAACCCATCACACCAAGTTCATGAGAAAAGAACTAACAAAAAAACCATAAAACGAACCAATGATGAACTCCAAAACACATTTATGACAAATAATCATGATATAATTATAATATTCCTACATCAATTATAAATTTAATACCAATCATAAAATATGGTTTTGAGAAATTGAATATGTTACGACCATATAAACGGTAGATTATATGTATGAATGAGTAACATTTCCATTTTCCAATAATCATTATATAAAGAGGTGTGTAATATTTTAACATTAAAAAATTATCTTAATATCTTATATAACATATTATTTATTTTAAGATACTTATAAGTATCATATATTTGGTGTGGTGATGAATGGATAGTCACATCACATTGGGTAGGAGGTAGTCCATACATATATGAATGATGTTATTATATTTTAGTGATTGAAAATGTTTGAAACAAAATGATATATTATATTAAAATAAAGATAAATAAATAATAAATTATGTCATGAATATCAAAAAAATTCATTAACATTATCGTTATTACCTTCCATGTAAAATATTTTTGAGATACTAAATGAATTTCTTCTCGAGGTGATAGTCCTCGATACATATGAGAAATTCTATCGTATCCCTGACACAATGGAATGTTAAAATCAGCAGTGTATATAATGAATCTTGAGGTATATGTATGTTAGAAATATATTATATATAATTTATTTTCATCATCATACACAACCATGATTGGTGGTAATGGAAAAAATTACATCTGTTTAGGAGACGATAGTCTGTCGTAAACCTAAATGACGATTTCATAATACATTTAATGGAATTGGGTATGGATTCTAGTAATTTACATAATTTAAATTCATATTAATATAATTAATATTAATTTTTTATTATGAAATCATGGTTTGATATTTATTTGATGCATTGGAGGATTAAATAATATAAAAATTCTCATTGAAAAACATTACATCTTTATCAGGTATCCACCTTAAAATTACCCCAATGCATTATTAGGTTATCTTTTTCTCCGAAATAAGCTTCTAAGATGATTTTATGGATGTTTAGAAGATATTTATGTATGTATTTGATGATCAAAAATGGTTTGAATGTGTGAATAAGAGATGATATAGGGTAACCTTTTATATGCGAGTTGAGTGGTACTATTGCAATTTATGAAAATTAAAAGGAGTACCCACGTTTTCACATGATTCAAGGGTAAAAAATGGATTATTATAGAGACTTATAAATTATAAATATTAAATATTTAAAGGAGATATATTTTAGGCCATTATTAGTCCATTTGAACTCTAATATTTTATGTTTATACTTAGAGTAAAAGTTTTTTAACCATAATTGCGAAAAATAATTTCTACTATTTTCACTTTGAATGTTGCTAAAAATTATGTTTAGAATTTTATAAAATAAAAATTACTATGATTTAAAATAAATAATCCATTTTTCTAAATTCAATTTATATATTTGGAAAATTTAATTTTAAAATAAATCTTGTAGATTTGAAGAGATAGTGGGTTTTAAAAGAGATAATGTCCAAAATATTATAAAGTTTTATATTAAAATTCAACATGAAATAATTTAAAATAACCTAAATTGGATTAATATAGAAATAATTTACCTAATTTTTAATTAAAAAAAATAAAATATAATATTTATCCCTATAAATAATTTTAACGAAAATACATTTTTCATTTAAAATTCATTATATTTCCCAATTTATCAAAAAAATGAAGATTTACAAAAAAAATTGAAAATTTCACCCTAGTATTATTTTTATATGATGATTCAAAAATTTATTATTATTATTAATAAATTTAATAAAATTTCTGAAAATTAATTTTAAATCAAATTCTCAATGTAAGACTAAACCATTTCCTAGAAAAAAAACATTTTCGAGGAAATATTTATTTTCATTTTAAATGATTCTCATTATATTTAAATAAAATAAATAACTATAAATTTCATAATTTAGTTAGTACAATTGATACCCACCAATTTAATGTTTATATTATAAATTTTTATTATAGTAAAGATCATTTTTACTCGGTGTTTCATGTTCCAAAATATATCGAAGAGGTTATATTTAAAGAAATACATTTCTAGGTTTTTTTATGCTCAGTGTTTCATGTAAAATATGCTATAAAATAAAAATTTATTAATTATTATTTCATGGGTTGTTATATTATCCTATCTTTAAATATATTTCATCATCTTCATTTAAATATAATCTTGATAATCAAGGGGTTTACATTTATAAATAACATTGTGGAAAAAACCACATCATAAAAGTGTTAATAAAGAATAATCTAAATTTGAGAGAAAAATAAGGACATATGGAGTAACACATAACAAGGATTCCACATAGTATAACATAGGTGGGGAATAAATACATGGACATAGAATAAAGAAGTAAATAATTATAGAGAGAAATATAGGTCATTAATGACAGGAAAGTGAAATAAAATGTAAAGTTAAGGACCTCAAAACCGTAAATATGTGATGATTTAAATGACCATATGATTCTTTAGATATGATGTTAATTGGATAATTTTTTTCTTAAGATCATTATTTTAAAGATTAGAAGTTCTTTTTCTATCTATGTTTATAAATAAATATACATATTTGATACATTTCTATTCTTTAAAAACATTTTTATCCGGTGGTTGTGCTTTTATCAATTTCCAATTCATCACATACTATATGAAATTAATAAAAAAAATATTATCTCACACCCCAATAAAAAAATTCCCTTTTAACATGTTATAATATCCATATTAGAATGAAAATTAATAAATTTAATCTATAGATATTGTTATGAAAAAATTGATTCCACATATTATCCACTAAGTAAAAATATCTATATGGTGAAGTAATACATTAATCTATAAAACCATTTCCAATGTTCAACTAATAAAATTTTATAAATTCTTAACCTTATGTAATATAGAAATGAGAAAGAAGAATAAATTTTGAAATAAGGTTAATGAATTTCTAAAATGAAAGTATCCTTAACTATCCAATCAATATGAAGTATTTCATAGTCTCTATATGCATAACATTTTAATGCCTTGAATGTTCATTTTCATGAACCATGTTAATAACCAGAATCGCCACAAAAATTTATTGAAAACAATAAGTATTCACAATCACTTAATTATGAAATTAATTATTATATATACTACATATATCAAAAAATACTATAGGCTACATCAATGATATCATAAACTACGTTGTCGAAAAAGCATTAATTAATTCCATGGTAGATAGTAAAATCTAGTCTACTTTATATATATCAATTATCTATTTACCCCAATGTCATTATATCAGCCATCATAACATATTAATTTTTATGTTTCCGTCAGTCATGTGTTTTCCATGAAGTTCAAATTACACTACAAAATTATTCTAGGTCAGCGGTACCATTCAACATGCATTTTCAAATATTTAATGAAAAAGAATAAGAGTATATTACTTATACATATCGTAATTCAGATAATCAAGATTTCAATGAAAAAAATTATTAAATAACCAAATTATGGAATCTATAAAAAATAAAATTAATCATTCCACTTTCTATGTGGTAAAAGAAAAACCATTATTGTGATTTATTAGTTTCATTTCATGTATATTACTTTTATAGTTTATGTAATAATTTTAATAGTTCCGTATCTACTTAGAGCTGAAACATTGTACATTGGAAATATTTTTATTGACCTTTAAATCCCAACAATGGTGGACTTTCTCTCTACACTTGTAATAAGCTCCCATTCCGTTTAGTAAGTACTAGAAAGATTCTTTCCTCTAATATAGAATCTGAAAAAGATACATATTTCCCCTCTTTTATTTATCCATTTTTTTCTTGACATCATCATATTATATTTCTTCACATTGAATCCATAGCACTTATTGAATTGTTTATATGGATTGTTAGCACATGATACTATGTCCTCAAATGATGAGAATTTTTCGGAGACTATATTTCATTAAATAATTATATTTATCCCATCAAAGTAATGATCATTCTTACTCATTAGATTATTTTAATTGATTACGTACCCATTACTTCTACTATGTTCCATTTCTAAATGATGGAATACCCTATATTACAAAATATAATTAAGAAACATAATATATAATAACTAAAATAATAAAATATTTAACAAAAATTGAAATAATTATTCATAGATAATCTCATAATCATAAACATGGATTTATTGGGGATATAACAATTTCAAATCCCTAATAACGGTTTGAAATGGGAATGAAAATTATCGGAAGCATATTCCTAGGGAGTTTCAAACTACATGTAAAATAAGAGTCATTTTCCTACACGAGGTGATGATCGAGTAGAGCATAATGCAACTTTTTCAGAGTTGTTATCCCTATGAACATCTATTTTAGAACCAAATCCATTTGTATTACTCAAAAATAGTTGTATTTCTATGAAAAACCACATAATATTTAACTTAAAAAAACATTAGGATGTTATTCTATACATAACCACAAATTCAATCACAGGGTTATGATCACTAATCTTGTTTTTTTATAAACATAATCCCTAAGGATTCTACTAAAAATTTTATGACACCAACTATAATGATCCCAAGTTAGGTAACACATATAGAGTGTCTTACTTAATTAAATTATAATAAGATTCCAAAAATCTCATCCAAAATGACATGCCATTTTTGTAGTCTTAGTAAATTAGATATATAAATGACTCTAAAATTACAACGGAAAACAAAAATCACAGCATAATCACCTTTTTATGAAAAATATTATTCCCTCTAGAATATCTGTATATATAAATCAAAATACACTTCATGGGTCCTAGGTAAATTAAAAGAATAACTGACAACTCAAATGATCAATAAGGGATTTGTGCATTTGAAGCAATCATGAATCGACAAGAATAGGAAAATTGGAAAGGTAAAAAAATAAACACAAATTCCATTTAAATAAATGGTCTATCATGATAAGATAAGGAATAATCAATATGGAAATGAAAATAAATGAAAACACAACCTATTTAATTAGTAAATAGGGAATGAAATAAATATTGAGATAATATCAATTTAGAAATATGATGGATAATAATAAATTGGTTCTTAATGAAGTAAATGCTTAATTATTATAAATCATGCCTCATGTACATGATACCTTTAATGTCAAAAAAATTCATAAGATGGTTTAAAACTACAGGAAGATAACCATTTAATACTAGATTACTAATTTTTCTCAGGATGCATTACAATTCATCTGTGATCTATCTATAACTATTTTCTACCCATTAATGCATTTCCAAATTTTTCCTCATATATAAAATGATCGATTAAATTCATAACCAATGTTCTTTATCATTAAATATATATATTTATTAAATAATACATATTAATGAATAATTCCCTAGATAAAAAATAACATTCTATATAGAAAATAAAATATATTATTTATATAGCGTTTAATAAATAAATGTATTCATGGTAAATAATACAGATATTTAGGATAAATTTCATGTCCAATGATCATAGTTAAATGAATATTTCATGGTAAATTTAATGACAAAAAAATAAATATAGAATGTTAATTTCAATACTTTCCTTGGTCAAAATGATCATAAAAAATACATAGAATGTATAATTGTATCATAAATACAACATAATCCCATTTGAGTAAGAATAAAGGGTTTTTTATTTTATGAATAACAATACCATAAAAATATCATTAAAATCATTTTTTAGGATAAGGTATGTTTCACTTGGAAAATCACATTAAAAAAAGTTCACTAAATAAAATTTAAAATAGTATGAAAAGAATATAATATTTAAAACATATAATTATTTTTTAAAAAATTGAGTAGTCATGATCTCAATAAATTTCAGGAATTTCGAGTTTGTTAAAATGAATATTACATTCACAATTACCGTAAAAAATATTCAAGCCTAGTTTTGAAAATTACATGAAGACACCATAGAATTTATTTAGATAAAATTTGAAATAGATAAAAATTTATTTTATAAATCATTCATGAATGGTTATAAATATTTTTGAAACATTTTTAGAAAATAAGGTTTTGGAAGAAAATAGAGTTCTAGCAGAAGAGAGAAATAAATCCAAATTTTAATAAAAACACTTTCACTGAAATTATATGTACCAATGATTTGAAATTTTTTTCTATGACTGTAAAAATATATTTAATAATCATTGTGTAATAAAATTAAATGTGTTTATTCTAAAAATGGCCAAATAATTTCCCTTAGTTAAAATTCAAGAATAAATAATCTCGATTAGGATGAATTTTTGAAATAAAAAATTATAATGGTCACAACATTGAAGTGTAAATTAATCAATGAATTTATTATATGGATAAAAATTATATAAATATAAAAAAGTGAAAATTTAAAAATAATATAATCCAAATTCATTTCACACATAATCGTAGAATATCAAAGTTGATGAAGAAGTAATATAACCCAACAAAAAGAAATTGTGATATGAAATTCTTTACCAATTGGTAAATCTTATGTAAAATTCATGTGGATGTAAAAATTAAATATAAAACTCAATAAATTATATATTCCTGATATTTTCATTAAAAGGGGAATTATATTTAGCATATAAAATAAATAAGGTGTATAACATTACAATATGGCTCAGCGATATGAAATTGAGATGAAATCCCATAAAAAGATAAAATATTTGAAGCAGGATTAATTAATGAATAGATTATGTATACAAAATGTAAATACTGATAAAAATGTTTACATATAACATAAAAAAATTAAAATTTTATTAATCACATAATCTATGATTCAGTATGTCTAACCCAATGACTGGAAATTGAGTTAAGAAATATATTACCTCTCACTTCCTTTTGGTTGATAATGATTTGACATTTGAAATTATTGTTTTAAAAATGTTTTTACCTCTTATCATAACTATAATAATATTTAAAACATTATATATAATCCTTTTATAACATCTTATAATCCCTTTGTTAATAATTTATCATTTTTTTTGTATTTTTTGGGTGTTAATTACCTTGTTTTCTCATGAATTTTTTGTTACTTAATATCTGATTCTTACACATATTATATAGTTTCATCACATAAATTTTGACAAAGAACTCACTCCAAATATATCCCTCCTAGTTTGGAAATGAATAAATGGAGATAAGGACCCCAGAGTCCTGTCTCCAGTAGGCCCCATGTTGGTGACTAACACCAAGGGTATATGTATCTCACAATATGGGAGGCATTACGCATATAAGAAAACAAGATCTATAGATATGAGGAATCCACCACAAACCACTCTAGTTCATATTATAAAATTAATCCAAACCATCTCCAAATAAATGTATAAAACAAAATTGATACATTTAAATGTCTCCAAATGAATGACCAAAAGAATGAAATTTAATGCATCGATAACTCCAAAGACTTGAAATAGAGATGACTCACATGGTTCAGAAAGTCCTCCTAGAAACATGAAAACAATTTTTATTTACTTTGGGAGAGAATATAGGTTTACTCAGTAGGAAATCCAAAGTCTATCACACACATGTTGAAAGAGTATACTAATTCACCTGTGTTAATATTGTAGAACCAAATATCACAAAAATAGGTATATGAAGAAAAACTCCCAACCTCGCCATGGATTAGTCAGTAAATAATGCATCTAAGTAATTAATATAATATAAATCACATCGATGATAGGGTACCCTGAACCACTTTACCACTGATTAGACACTCTTTCCTAATGGAAAACGTCCGTGCGCTCCCATATAATACACAAGTACTATGTCACAATCCACCAACACACACTTGGGTCCCAAAAACACATGACATCCCACCTAAACTCACCTGTTCCACAAACCACATTGCATCCCACCCACAGACACCTAGACCAAAAACCACATCAAAAATCATCCCGCTAGTAGACACCTATACCAAAAAACTACACCTCTTTTCATACCACCTGTGGAACATGTGCTACAAACCACACCACATCCTGATGATACCTAGAAAATCACAACACATCTCAACCTAAAGACACATGGAAATCACAAAAATATCATCCAAAATATACTTGGTGATGAACCAATCAACCACACACACCATGGCCTCCCAATCCAGAACCTGACTAAATATTCTTGTGATATCACCGCCTAGATTAGGTAGAAGTGAAGTGAGGGTTTCTTGACATCAATCCTCCCATCAGGTTGTTTGGGAAAGACACCATCCCCCTTGAAAATCAGCATGTTTAGATCATAGTGCTCAACTAGGGTGGGATGCTTATTGAAACCAGGAGAATTTATAGTGTATATACATATAGAGTTATAATGCACAAGACAATCCTCTAGGTTTATGATAAAAAGTAACCATCTCATAGAATCCACACAATCACTGCAACCACTAGAGGCCTAAAAACTGCACAAACAAAATAGAAACCATAATTATTTTTGAATCATTAAGATTTTTTCCAGTTTTTTTTTATTTTATCAATAATTTCTACTTTATCAACCACTTTGATCCGTGTATTCAACATTTGATAGAAAAACCATTTCATTTAGAAATAAATCTTATTTCATATTTACAACCTATTTGTTAATACATAAACATTAACAAGTTAATCATCCCAACCCATTGTCAAAATTCCTCATTAAAAATTACTATTTTAAATTTATTACATACAATATTAATTCCCTTAACACTTGGGTAGATATAATATATCCAATCTCATTGTATAAGTAAAATACATCAAAAGAAGAACACAATAGATACATCACATTATACATTTCTTCCACATTTAGCTGCATAATATATTTCAAAAATATCATATAATCCCATATTAACAACACATTAGTTCATTAAATTATATCATGTTACCATTAATTCATAATATTTTTAAATTCTACATTACATTTCAAATAATACATTTTAAATATTCTTAAAAAGAATTTATATTCCACATTAGTTATATATTTCTGAAGAAACTAGAATTTATTCATACAATACTATAACCACCAAATAGAAAGTAGCACTGCATAACAACATATTACAAACCTACCAATAATCCCACATAATCACCAATTCAATTTCGTATACCCCTTTTCACCACCAAACAACATAAGCACACCACAACAACTATTGTAGCCCATTTCCCCATTATTCCATTACATCAATCTTAGCCCCACTACATAAAACACCTCATCCACTACCCCCACAAATCACAACATAGCCATATTCCCTATATCATTTTTCCAAAGCCAAACCACAACTCACAATCATGTTCACAAACAAATTACAACACATATAAGAGAAAAACATAATTTCAGATTTAGTAGGGTATCCCTTATTAAATTTCACTTTATTGATTAAGGGTGTTATTACACATTCCATATAATCTTTGGGAATCTATTTATTTTAACTTGATGTATGTGGTTAACCAATTATATAATAAATGAAATCAATAGCAGCATAATATGCATGTATTCAATGAAGCATAAACTAGTGCACATACAAGTACCCCCAATTGAAATGATTTTTAGTTTCTACATATCCCATAAAATTCACAACATCTATCAAATATAAATAAAATAATAATATAAAACATCATATTCTACTACCCCTATTAAATTCAATATAAACTGATCATTATCACTCTTAATGTTAATATGATAATATTTGCATGATATGGAATTAAGAACCCCACTGACATGATAAATAGAAAGAGAAAATATAAAATAACTGACTTGGAAGTTGGAATACTTCTTCCTAGAGTTGAGGCACCAAAATAGGGGGTGATATTGGAGGTAACTGCTTTATTTGGGAGAATCAGACAAATTACAACACCTCGTTCCAGGACTACTATGGGATAAAGGATTCAGTACGTCACATATCAAGAGAAGGAAGGAACAAAAGAGGGAAAGAAGTATCTTCCCTTTAGGAAGACTGTATCTTAAATTTATGATATTTGATACCATTTAGAATTTCCATTAATTGAAGATGTCAATAAACCACACAATTTGACCAATTAAAAGCCTCTAATTTTTATAAAATCAATGATTGGTTTTATAGACCTTGTAACGACTTCAAAGCCCCATAAATACAGCATTAAAGTCATTTTACCTAAAAAGGATGTCAAAATGGAAAAACATGAAATATCTTAAAGATTGTGGAAATTTTGGAAACTATTGAAACAAGTAACTACAACCACAGGACGAATTACAACCAGATGAGTCACCACAAGTGAGTCACCACCTAATGAGTTACCACTAAACGAGTCAATTCAAGTGATTGACCACCAGTTGAGTCACCACCAAAGTGAGATACCGCTAGGATGAGCTACTTCATGAATGAGCTACTAACAGAATGAGATATTTCCATAATTAGATACAATTGTAAAGCTAGAAATTTGGGAAACTCTATAAATGATATGTGATTAGAATGACTCAAAAGTCCAAAAAACAACAAGTACCTCCCCCAGATACCTCAAACACTAGAGTTCCCAATAATTAATGTACCAGAACATCAGGGCCATTAAATCAAAATCCTATCCAACTATTCTTTCCCTCATGAATTCAAAACCTACCAGATGAAAATAGGTGAAGGGTATAAAGAACCATCCCCTGAGATACCTCTCATGTTTGTTAATATATTTGGAACACAATAGCCACTTTTGGAAGAAGTTAAAATCTACACAATACATTAAACACAACTACATACGGGAGATACCTCTCAAAAAAGAACACAATTACATATATAGGTATAACATGACTATTATAAAATATATAACAATCAAACATCAATAATATCACCATGGAAGGTATGATATTCAAAACAATTTCTTAATATTATTTTAAATAGAAGGAAACAATTTTTTATTGGATAAAACATTATTATACCTTTTAATTTTTTGAAATAACATAGACATTCAATAGTATGAATACCCATACTATCATTATCCATATTTCTAAACTCATAAAATTTAAATTTGAAACGTTTAAAACATATCATTCCTAACAAATCACGAAGGAAATAGAATAGCATGTTATAGTAATAATTTTTTTTGACAATATAAATAGGATATTTATGAAACTTTATAGAACCATATTGGTGAAGGAGATTAATATCTATGCATGATTCTTAAAATAATATACTACATTCCAAACATGTATGTCAACATTTTCATTGGAATTTTCTAGGTATCTAGATGATTTGTATTAAAACATTACCAAAAAATATATGGTTTTAAAATAATTTTAGTTACATAAGAAATATTATTTTGAGTTTAAACCAATATTTGAATCCATATTATTGTAATATAAATTTCAAAATACTCTTTGTGAGAACACTGTCAAACTTTTTTTAAACAATTTTTCATTAAAATGTTTTACAAGACCACTTTAACAAATTGGATGGGTTTGTGCATTCATAAATGTTTTCTATTCAACTAACAAAACACTACCATAGTCTTTACGATATTAATATTAACAAAATTTAATATGAAATTTAGAAGAAAATAATAATTAAAAAATGGCATGCATCCCAAATATGGAATGAGTCTTAAATGCACTATCTTATCTAAGGTTATTTTTTTCTAGGATTTTCAAGAAAACATTATTTACCCAGAATGTGCTTATGTTGAAACAATAAGGGATTAAACATTTCAAAAATTAATTTTTCATAGGTTAATGTCATTACTTGTAGGAGTTTCACAAATAATTACTCTACCAACATGAAATGTTATATTAATATATACAGAGCTACCACAAGAATAAAAAAAGGAACCTATCTAGCACACCATGATATTATCTACCTCTGGCAGTGCGTACTCACCCACACAATATCAAAATGTGTTGTAATATAATTTGTCTTGATGCAGGGATATAGTTTCCACATCTTCTTTTGTTTGTGGTCATAACACATTTCTTCAATATAAGATCAAACATAAAAAATACACAAAAATGTATGTATTAAAAATTACTTGACACTTAATTTATAAAACTATTTTGGCATGGTATTCAAGAACATCTTTATTGATTTCATGATTTCCAAAATGACTAGTTTATTTTATCACCACATTTATGCGATTAAAATTTATATGAGAGGTGAGGGATTCCATCAATACAAACAAATAACAACAAAAAATACAAAACAAAATATATCCTACCATAGAATCCACATATCTCTTCAACTGCAAATCACCACTACTACACTACACAACCACTAGTCGAACTTCTCAACTGAAAAAATTTCCTCAAGACATTTCAAAAAACCACATCATCACTCCACTTTACCATCCATAGGGAAATACAATTTCTACATAACCACATTCTCCAACTCATCCACCACATTTCTCCAAAAAAAGATCACTAATAACAACACCCATAAAACCCAAATCCCATAAATTGAGGAATTACCTATCCCATGATGAGATATTATCAGATTTGGTTGGCATTGACTCACCCTCACTATTTTAATTGAATCCATGTATAACACATCTAGATTATGGAACAAGTTTCCCCATTTTCTTGGGATTGATGTTTCTAAATCACATGTCACACAAGGAATCACAATAAGAATAATCATACAAAGAAGCAACACATAGATCATATAGAACTTTTTAGGAGATTATATTATATTTTCTTATTATTTTATATAGACACTTGAGCACATTTTATTGTTTTCACTAGGAAATTATTTAATTATTCAAATAAATGATCATCATTATAATATATGGTTTGTTTTATAAAAACAGTCATGTTAAGTGTCTCATAATTTATAAAAATCACCACAGAAACCTGTTTTCTAACAATTTCTATTTTCAGCATGTCATATCATCACATCAATGAAACAATAATAATGTGACGACACTAAATATTCAAAGATTATTTATTGTGAAATATTTTACCCTACAATTTAAATAGTTCTAAAATGAGTCAATGTTAATGAAACAACTATACAACTATCATATCACTAACCATGATTAATAATCTGAAACAATACATTATAGAATCAACTTATTACCATTGAAAAACACATCATACTTCAGTTTAAATAATTTACCCGTTATATGTTCCTATAATATATTCAAATAGGGAATTTCTTAAACATTATGCTTTCATAATCATCAAATTAAGACATGATTTTTGAGAAAAATTAAAATTGCACATGACTTATTAATATGTTTTGATGATTTATCATTCTTAGATTAAAATTTATTTAAAGATTCCAGGTATAATTGTTTTAAAACACAATTAAAACTACAACTACTGCATTACTATATTTCATGCATTATCTTTCTCAGATAATCACTTAAATACACAAAAATCGTATAAAATCATAAATATTAAACATTATTTTTAACATAAAATTAAACACTATATGTGTTGCATTGCAATATTTTTTTCTTTACCATGCTCAAGATAAACATTAATTAATAATTTAATAGTTAATTAAATACATACTTATTTACTAAAATAAAGAAAATAAGATTTTACATAAATATTTAAATGTAATGTATTAAGCATTCAATTGGTACATGTCTCTCATAAAATAGTAAATTTAATCACTTATTTATTTTTTTCTATAAAAAAGGATACCAAAAATAAAGCTTACAATTTTCAAAATATTGAAATAAAGCTAACATGGATTTCTACTCAAACACATTCTTAAAAAACATGGTTATATCAAAAATATTTAACTATAACAACGAGAAAAATTAGAGCCATGGTATTCCAATAAAGGATTCCAAAATTAAAAAAAATCAATAATTGAAATTGAAATTTTTAGAAATTTCTGAATTTAAATGTATAAAACCACATTTTACAATAAGTAAACAACACATGGTTGTGGAAAATTATAGATTGGAAGGAACAAAAGGCATATTAGGTCACATGGAAACAAAAATACTGATAATCATGGTTTCAATGCTATTTATTTTATCATCCCAGCATGAAATCTACATAAAGGATACATTATTCATTAGGGTTTTCATAATTAAATAGTAGATTATAACAAAATAAACATATCATGTTTCACTAACAATCTCAGACATATGAAAAATATGGAGGAAAGTTATACATTTCTATCAAAGGAAGATAAATAAATTTGTTAAGAATAATTCTACAAGAGGAAATGAAATAACATATTCAAACCCCCAAGAAGGTTTTAATGATAAAATTCAATCATGTTCTCCATTTTACTACACTTCCATATTTGTTATAAGAATAATTTTAAAATTAATTAATGAATTTTATTTGTAATAAATCATTTGAATGGTCATATAAAGGGAAAAAAATTAATTATTAATTTAATTCATTTTATCATCACAAAATCTACTAATTAAATTAAGAACATGAGCAATTATAATGCATGTACCTCTCTTAGGTGTATACCCTACAATAAGTTCCACCTCAAATGGTCATTTAGTAGGATCAATTTCAATATAATGGATAATGGGGGCCTTAAATCATATGTCCTAGCCAGTCTCCTTGGCCTCTGTCACAAACCAAGGTCAAATAACACTATTTCCATACCTACACATGCATTCTGCACTATGTCGAACTCTAAACTCATCCCTCTCTCTAAACAACCCATTGATACAATTCCATTCCAACCCATCCCTCTAAATATACCCCTCCTAAAATATCAATGAGGAAAAGGTGATAATGTTCCCCCCAATTTCCTCCTACAGTAGGCCCCTAGTTTAAAACAAGCACGAGGGTATAAATATCATATAATATGGGAGGGATTACCCATATAAGAAAACAATACTAGGATGTAGGAGGAATCAATAGTAAACCGGACAAGGACATATAATAAAATAAATCCAAACCATCCCACATTGCATGAATAAATTATAAATGATACATTGAAAAGACTCCAAAAAAAGTCCAAATAATAAAAGCTAAGTTATAACCACAACAATAGATCCAATGTACAAAACACAAAATTTATAGCACTATCTAAAAAGTCCTCTTCATAACATGATAATAGTTTCAATATAAAAAGTGTGAATGTAAATGAATAATTAGTATGAAAACCAATTTTTCTCTTCCACATGAGGAAATAGCATATTAATGAACCCGTGTGAATGTAGTAGAACCAAAAATCACATAAACATGTTTACTATCTAGATATCCAAACCTCACAAAAGCTCTGTCAACAATTATGAACCCATGTAATTCAATATAATATAAATCAAAATGATGTTAGGGTATGCCACGCCACATCCCTTTTTTATTAGACACTCTTTCCTAATGGAATACATCCTCCTATTCCCAACTCTTTCGAAAGTACCACATTAGAATCCCCCCACACACACTTGGGCCCCATAAACCACATCACATCTTACCCTTACAAACATGAGACACAAACACATCACATCACACATTCAAAAAGATTTTCCACATACCACATTACATCATGTACCACTCACCAACACATGGGCCACCAAGCTCAGCTCATATCATCATACCCACAGACACCTGGTCCACAAAACACACATCATCTTAAAGATATCTATGAAATCCAAACACAACTCATCCTGAGGACATTGGGGAAAGCACAAAACATATTATCCTAAATACTCTTAGGAAATTACAAATCACCCCCTAACAATTAGTCCTCACAAAACAAAACCTTCCAGAAGAATCTTGGTCTATCACTACTTGGAATGGGAATCTAGACTGAGCGGGTGAATATCCATCCATCCTCCCACCAATATATTTGGGAAAGAAACCCTCCCAATGATGATAGAGGCGTTTATAAGATAGTCCTCAAATATTATATGGTTTATATAGAAATCAAGAGAACACAAAATTTATAAACATATAAAGTTACAACACAAAAATCCATAATATGGGTTTATAACAAGAACTAACCATCTGAAAGTATCCAAAACATTTCTTCCACATATAAATGGATAAAAATCACACAAAAAAACATAAAATAAAATTATTTTTCAATCTATAAGACATATTCCAGGGTTTTTGTTTATTAATAATTCCCACTTTATCAGCAACGTGGAATCTATATTGAACATTTTTTAGAAAACCCATTTCATTTATAATAATAAAATATATTTTATTTCTAAAAAATTTGTTTATAACTATATACAAAAACCTAGTTAATAAAAACAACTCATCATCAATTTCCTCATAAAATATCCAATTAGAAATTATTAACATACAATATTAATTCCATTAATACTTGGGTAGATAAAATAAAACCAACCACATAGAATAAGCACAAAAACATAAAGGCATGACACAATCCATAAGTCAAATTATACGTTTAATCCAAAGTTGAGAGGTTATAATATTTCATAAATACTGAATAATATGATATTACCGATACAGTGGTTCATTAACTTTCATCCACATATCATTAATCCATTAACATTTCAGATTCAACATTCCATTTCAAATAAAAAATTTTCCTAGATACTTACCAATTATGGACATTCCACTTTGGGTCCATATTTCCCATAAAACAATAATTAATTCAAAAAATAAAATAACCGGCACGCATAATGTATCACCAAAAAAACCCATTACTCTCCTAACAATAATCCCATATCATCGGCAATACATAGCCACATCCCCCATTTCACAACTATGTTGCACAAACATTCCCAAAACAACATCGCTTCCCCATTATACCGATGACCCATTATAATAATCATAGCTCCAATGCATAAAACATCTCATCCAAACCCCCACATATCACAACACAATCATATTCTCTCCATCATATCACCATAACCCATCCGTAACACACAATCGTGTCTAAAAACACTTTAAATCACATAATAAAGAAAAACATACTTTTATATTTAAAAGGGAATCCCCAATTCAATTTCATTTTTTTGATTAATGGTGTTGTCACACAATCTATAAAAATTTAGTGAAACCTATTTTTTAATCCAAATTCACATATTTGTCCAATTATATAATAAGTGATATCAAAAACCACATAACAAGCTTGTATTTCATGACCCAAATACTAGTTCCCAAACTAGGACCCCCCAACAACTTTGATTTATTTGTGGATATATAGACTAAAAAATTCACAACATCGATCAAAATATTAATAAAATAGTAAGACCATATGTCACATTCCCTTACCACTTTTATATTAAATATAGACTGATTCATTATCATTCTTTATTTGGATGTGACCATGTCTATATGAGATAGATATTTTAACCCCTGCCCCACATGATACACATAATGGGAAAAGAAGGAATAACCTACTTGGATGTGGGAATCCATTTTCCCAGAGTTACTGCACGAAAATAAAGGGTTCATACAGGAGGGAACTTCTTTAGGGTTACTTGAACCAAATACATAAACTCTTTCGAAGACTTCTACAAGAGGAATGATTTATTACTTCCCGTATCAAGAGACAGAAGGACCACAAGTTGGTAGGAGGGATATTCACTTTAGGAAGACTACATCTAAAACATTTAGGATTATATGTTGTTTAGAATTTCCAATAATGGAAGATCTCAATAAACCATAGGGTTTGACCCTATAAAAGCCTATTGATTTTATAAAAATATCAAATATGATCTATATCCCTTGAAATGGATTCAAACAACTTTAAATATGGCATTAATGTTATTTTTGGAAAAAAAGGAAACCAAAGGGGTAAAAGATGAAAAATCTGGAATATTCTGAAAATTTTGATAATTGATGTAACAAGTCACTACCACCGTCAGGAGAGTGAATGCTAGTCAAGTCACCACCAGCGAGTTGCGACCAGATGAGTCATTTCCAGACAAGTCACCAGCAGCAAGTTAATTCCATTTTAGTCACCTCTAAAAAATTCACATTCTGAATATTCACCACTAGTGATTCACCACTGGATGAGTCATCGCTAGTGATTCACTGCTAGATGAGTCACCACTAGTCAGTCACCGCTATATGAGTCACCGCCTAATGAGCTGCCACCAGCAAGTCACAATCAAATGATTCACTGCCAGGGCAAGGTACGAATACGATGAGCTACCACCATAATGACATACCACTAGAGTTAGATACCTCTAAAGTGAGATAACATTTATGATCTTCATATGTGTAAGACTCTAGAAATTAGATGTTGTTGGAATTCCTCACATGTCCTAAAAACAACCCGGGCTTCCCAGGCACCTCAAACATCAGACATCCCACAAAGTAAAGGACCAAATGGTCCAATCCATTACATTAATAATAAAAATCACGAATTAATTATCATATTTATACATCAATTATAATATTAAGACCAATCATGAAATATGGTTTTGAGAAATGAAGTATGTTAAGATCATGGAGACATTCCCCCATATGCATGCAAGTGTAATGTTTCCATTTCCAAATGAATACTATCGAAAAATGATGAGTAATATTTTATATATATTGAATTATAATAATATGATATGTAACATATCATTTATTTTAATATACTTATAAACATCATCTATGTAGAGTGATGATGAAAAGATAGTCATATCACTTCATAAAGGTGGTAGTCCATCTATACATGAACAATGCTATAATCATTAAGATAGTGAAAATGAATGAAATAAATTTATATATTAACATTATACATAGATAAATATTTAATGAATAATTTCATTATATCACATATATTTATTAACATTATCCTTATTACCTTCCATGTAATGTTCTCGGGAAAGATGAATCACATTGCTTCGCGATGTGGTAGTTCAACGAACGCACGAGTGACATTTTCATATCCACTATAGAATAGAAATACAAAGAATATATTTGATATAATGACTATAGATATATAATTATGTTATAAATATCAAATATATACTTCATAAAATCATCATGAACAACCATGATTGGTGGTAATGGAACACAATGAAATCTGTTAGTGAGGTGGTATTCCACCGTACACAACAATTGTGATTGTGTAACTCATTTAATAGAGGTGGGGATAGTTCTGGGTCGTTAAATTAAAAAAACATATTTATGAGTATGATACTATTGTTATTATATCATAATGTTTTATTAATAATTTATTTATTTGGGGGAATAAATAAAAAAAATCTCATTAATGAATTTTACCTCTTATTTGGCTAACATATTCATGTGTGGAAAATAAATTATGATGTTTTCATTAGAACAAAAATAGGTATTATTGGATGATTTTGTAAAATATATGATGTGATTTTGGAAGGTTTTTTCTGATCCAAAAGGATTTAATGTTGTGAAGAAGATAAGAGAGGTTTTGACCTTCAAAAAGAGGGGTGAGTGGCACAATTGTAATATTTTAAATGAAAAACATGTTCCATTTTTTTACCTTAAAAGAGGGTAAAAATATATTATTGTAGAGATTTAAAAATTACAAGGTATAAATATGGACACCCAATGGATATTAGATAAGTATTTTTTACTTTTTAAACATTTTATTTTGATTTTAAGCTTTAGAAAACCATATTTCACCTTAATCGTGGTAAATAATTTTTACCATTTTCAGTATTCAATTTATTCAATTTAAATTGATCTTTATAGAAAATATATATTATTATAATTTAAAATATGGAATATATTTTTTCAAATTGAATTAAAATATTTTAAAATAATTATTTTAAATTAATCCTACTAACGTGATAAGAAAGCGATTTTTCAAAGAGAAAATGTTCATATGTTTTCAAAATTTTATATAAAAAATCAGTATAAAAATGATTCTGATAATCTATGTTAATAAGATACATATATAACTTCAATATATTTACTTCAATAACAATTTATAATATAATGGATATTTTCAAAAAATCTAAACGGAAACGATGTTTTTAATTAAAATTCAGTATTTCCCACTATTCATTAAAATGAGAAAAATTTTAGAAAATCGAAAAAAATATCCATAGGATTAATTGGATATGAGTTTTAAAAATTTTAATTTTAATTTATTTAATATGTTTTATAAAAATATTAAACATTCATTTTACATCATGTGCTCAAATAATGACTAAACCGTGTTTAACATTAAATACATTTTTCAGAAAACATTTAATTTTCTTTTAAATTATTTTTATTCTATTTATAATAAATATATAATAATAATTCACTTATTTTTTTAATACCCATATATTCAAATTTTAATGTTATGTTATAATGGTAGAATATATTACGATTCATTTTGAATTAGGGTTTCATGTTCTGTAAGCAATAGAATATATTAAATAAAAAAGTATATTTCATGGGTTGTTTAAGCTTGCTTTTCTGTGTCACATAAACTATCAAATAGAATATACGAATTTATGAATCATGGGGTGTCGAACCATTCAATATTTACATACATACAAAACCAAATCATTGATTATATTTTTTTTTTACTTTGAGAAGTATGATCAATCCATAATGATTTTTTTGTAGCATTGTCATCCCAAAATGACTATTTAGTTTATAAGGAGGGACCAAACCCTATAATAAATAAAACAAAATATTTATAATTATTTTTTCTAATTAAAAAATATTATATTAAACTTTAGGTTCAAGATTTACATTATAACTCATATCCATGAGATACATTCCATTTACAATGAGAAATAGAAATATAGAACTACCAATCCATAACATCATAGTTCTAGAATTAATGTTTATAAATATATATAAATATTTACAAAAAACACACAATAATTATTTAGGGTAAAAATTCATTTCATGGAAAATTTATTGTAACTTATTTGAAAAGATGAAAAATCTTTAAAATTGAATTGATATTTAAAATATACAATGTGTAGATGTAGGAGTTTCTTACAAAATTATGGGTAAAAAATTATTATATATTTGTATTTGAGAAAAAAGATAATACATAACCTATTTTATTTAATTACAAAAGTATATTAGAACTCCCACAAAAATAAAAAATTCTATAAAATCTATGGATTCCAAAACAAATAAATGAATACATAATATGAATCCATATTTGAGTAATAAAATAATCAAAAGAATTATTTTTAAAGATAAAATACATTTTATGAACCCTTAAGATTCCATGATTAAGATAAATAATACGGAATCCTTGAGGCATAATCTTAATCTCAATTAGGGGAAAACTAATATTAAATATTTCCCTACCACTGGTTGGAATTGTCTAGTTATCACTTCCCTAGGTCTTATACAAATTCTTATTCAAATAATAATGATTTTATAGGAAATACTTTTACTAGTAATTAATTTCAACAATAAAATTGAACATAAATTAATTCATACACCCTTCATGGAAGCTACGATTTTTTTATATAATTTATAATTCACCATTATTCATGATACTCATAAATACTATTGGTAAACCATACGTAAGACCAGAAAATGGCCAACTAGTAGTCTTTCACTATCGAAGAGATATTCTATACCTTAGTTATATATATGTCCTTTTAATTATTAATATTATATTCTTCATAAAAAAATATTCCAAAACATGATTATTCCTTCAACTTTTTCAACAAAATAGCCATCCCATTATATAAAAAACTAAAATCTATTGGATTGAAGTAAAAAATAAAATAAAAATTAAATCAAGTTTAATAAAAATAGAAACTATTATATCACCATTAACTACATCTCACAAAGGAAACAATATTCTATAATTATCATGAAAATTATATTAATAATAAAAATAATGGTATTATTATTATTAATAACACAATTAATAATAATTATTGTAATAATAGTATAATTAGTAATAATTAGAGAATTTTCGGAGAGGAGCATCCCCAAACCGAGAAAATTATTAATTAAAAGTAATGGTAAGGAGACAAAATTACAAATAATGATTATAAATATGAGTGTGTCTTTAACCTATAGATTTTGATTCAGCTTAATATGTACATAAACTTCATATAAAAAGGAACACATCGATATTTCGCCACTAATTTATTTCTTTAATAATGAATCATCTACATTATTTTCTTCTTTTTAGGAACTTGAAAAATAGATGTAAATTATTAGAAACACAGAGGAATTCTATCCAGAATAGATTAATTTTCTTTTTTACACTCTTTTATTGAGTTTGTAATGCCTCAACATCATTTATTAATTTTTATTCAATCTACTAATATTTACTCTTAAAATGATCTGCATTATTGATTGCATTATTCATCATGTTGATTTTAGCCTTGCAGGAAAATTAATTTATAATATAAATGAAGATAAATCCCTTGATGAAGCTGTGGGGGTGATAAAAAAATCCATAACCTAAATAGCTTAGTTCACATGAAGAAAAATTATTAACATTCACCATAATCTATTTTCGAGTTCATGGAATCTAGTGAATGGAGTTCATCACAAGATATTCCCCCCCCCCCACCATATACACTAATAATTCAAAAATATTTATATCATTACTTTCATTATTTATTATATATATTTAAATGATAGTGAATAATTGAACATATTTTTAGAAATTTATGACAAATGAATGTAGATATTCATGATTATTTTCAAATACAATTCCATTAATCTCAATCTTATATGATAAACCTCTGCAATAATCGCATCCAGGATGTGAATAGAAATATGCTCACTATGTTTAGATTCATTGATGAAGACTATCAGGTCTAAGAAATGATTTTAAATTTTTACCTGAGCCTATACAAATCATTAATATAACCCCTTAATTTAACCAAAATTAATATATTTACTAATATATATTATAGAGTTTCAGATTACCCCAATTAGAGTGGTTTTATCGAAAATATTTTTATTATTGTATCCTAATACAAGTCCTTAGCCGAGAGTCATCCTTTCCAAATATTATATATGATAATTGCATTAATAGACCCAATCAATGGCCTTATAAATTTAAAAAGGCATTTTTGAAATTTTCTAATATGACCAAACTTTAAACATTATCATTCCCTGGGGTTTATACATCCAGTAATTCACGATTTCCACTATAGGGTGTTTATTTCAACGTAGGCATAGCTATATATTATTAGAATTTTTTTAGGAGGAAGGATGAAAGATAATTCTGTTGAATTATAGTTAAATCCTACAATTTATTGATTTTGAATGTTTTTTATCACATTAACTAGACTGTTTAGGGGTCTATCAATCCATGAAGTGATACTAATAATCCTATATGATTTTTTTTGGAAAAAATACATTTTGAGAAATAAATGAAATAATTATGGGTGTGTTTGATTGATGTCAATACTATTTATGAAATATAAAATGTATATACATTTTGAATCATACGAATAAAACTATTTTAAAGTAACTCTTAGGAATTATCATGGGATATAAAAATATTACAAGTGAGTTTAGTAAGTAAGTATTCATTGAATTTCTTATGATATTTAATCAAAAATCAACCCTTATCAATGAGTTTCATGCATTATATCCATTAATTTTATATCAAATTCCATTCATGTACACACTTAGTAAATTATTTCGGATCATTCATTGAAGATATTTGACTAGGCATATAGGCCATCAATACATAGAGAAAAAATAATAGTCATGGATATGATAACATATTTGGGAAAAAATATACTAACCATGTGGGACATGTATTTTCCATTCCAATAGGAAATATAGGATATAATTAAAGAATATAAGATCTCAAGAAAAAATCGTTTGATTTTCACCCAAGAACAAGGGGAAACCCATGTACTCAAATGGGAGATATTCTCTCTTCACACTAAGGGATATCGAGTCCCACTTTTCATGGAATTCATAATCCCATTTCCAAGAAAATTACTGATTTATTCCAAATTTTAGATTTCCATATCTAATATTTATTATGAGTAAAAATTACATTGGTATAGTATAGTTTTTTATTAATATTTTCCAATAATAAGGTTTCCATCAGAATAAAAATATGGGATGGAATAAATAATTTTATTAAAATGTTCATTTAATTTCTTTACATAACTTATAGAAGATTAGTTTTTTGCCTATATAAATAATCATCAAAAATTTGAAAAAGGATGCATGAAATTGGATCTCCCTTTTTGACTCCTATGGACACCGAAGAACCCTATTTAGGATCAAATGATGTGAATATAGACTCTCGAACTCTAAATGATAATATCAGTCAATTTAACAAAATCATTATAGAATATATATTTTCCTAATGTTGGTTACAATAGTATGAACGCTACAAGAAAATTTTCATGGGACTTGTCCTCGTGATCATCTCCTCACACCCGATCCCCCTACCAACCAATATACCTGCGGGGGGCAGGATCAATATTTTTTTAGAGTAGTCATGATGAAACTCTATTTCATCATATAAAAGATTGTGGATATATATATATATTATAGAAAGGTTTAAATATTTTTACAAATTTTTCGTGATATTTATACATTATGAAGCTATTAAAGTATAATTTTTAATATTCCTTTTATAGAAAAAGAAAATTATTAGAATTAATAAACTCAACAAAGATTTCCCTCATCATCATTAATAAATTTTATTTTAATAATCCTTGGTATATTGTTCTCAATGGAAGGTATTCTAATGTAAATTATTTCATGTACATGTTCTTTAATAGTAATAAATGAAATTAAGTGAGAGTTGAAAACATATGGAATAGAATCATGGAGAAGAAAATTTCCCACAACAGTTGATAACTCAACATGCATAATATCCTAATAGAAGATAAATGTTTTGTTGCTGAATTCATAATGACCTACATCACTATCCATATTTACTCTGAACAATGAATATGTAAAATATAATTATAATGGAGCCATATTTAACAATCAAATGTGATGGTATTAAATGAATGGACTGGTAATATAAGTAAATTAATGGGTTATACCATTCCAAATATTAGAGTATAATATTTGAAAGTATTCCATAGAGATATTGTTGATATCAATTTTATTAGTGAATAATGAAACCATAATCTAAATAGAATTGGATTCTCACTTAAAATATTTTCCCTTATACATGATTTCAAATAGCATGGAGTTCCAATCACTATCTTGGAGCCAGCTCACATTTTATTATTTTCGAATAAATAATTCATTTAGGTCGATAAGTCTAACAATTTTGGAGTGAAATTGAATATCATTATGAGAAGTTATAACACAAATCTACATTGCTAACAAGATTTATTATTATTATTATTATTTATAGTAGTAGTAAAAATAATAATAATATATGTATTTATTTGGGGGAATAATCATAAAAAACAACCCACAAAAACCAATTCCAATTGGACTAGTCCACCCCCAATGGATGACCTGCTTCTAATTAAACTACCCAAACACCCCCAAAATCAAGGTCTGAATGTCGTAAAACAAGACCCTACGGGGTTAATAAATGTTATCATATTCTATAGAACCAATACACTCAGAAAAAATATATTTCACTTGTTTTAGAATTTTATTTCTATAGTATGTGTTAATTCCACAGTTCCACTTTATCAATTTTCATAATACGTATTTCTTAAATATTACATTACCACTTCATATTTTAACTCACTCTCCATTCTTTTCTACTGACACTCATCTTAGTACCACAGGAGAATTATTAATTTTAATAATAGTAACATTAATTATAATGCCAATAAAAATAATAATATGAAGAATAATAGTAATAGTAATGATAATAAAAATAATAGTAAAAATTAAGGATGCATGAATAAATATATTGATAAAAAACATTTTAAAATTTTAAAATAATGATAAGGTTGATATAAGAGATGGATTTATTAAATAGTGAAAATAATATTAAAAATTATGTTATAAAAACAAATCCAATGTAGTTAAAAAATATTTTTCAACCACCTAGAAACCTATGTGACTAAGGTTTTTTTTGAAATAAACTTATATGAAAAATGTTGATCTATCACATTCTAGATGTATAAACCATGTAATATCGACATATTGTCAAAATTCCCATTTCTAAAGAAACCATTCTACAATCAATTTCATGAAATAATGACATGAACAAGATTTATAAAATAGTAAAAGAGAATGATGAAAATAAAATATATAAAAAATATCTCAAGTCATTCATTTTTCTTAATCTAAGAATGAGTACCCATGTTGTGTAGATTACCACTAAAAAAATGTGGATATCTCTATATTTTATTGGTTTTAACTAATTTAATTGGGATATATTTATCAACATTAGTATTCTCTATAAATCCATCATTATCATTTTGAAAGCAATGTTTGTTTCCTATAAAAAAGGAGTTGAATCCATTAATTTATTTTCAAAATCAGAGGTCCTATCAGAAAAATTGGATAGAATAAACATGTCCCTAATTTTTTTATGGGACATTTCAAATTTTAAAAAATTATTTTCTGAATTAATAGTGGCATTATGTGAATCAATAATGAAAAATTATTTATCTGTGTACTCTATTTTTCAATGGGTTTTCTCATTAATGTTTCTAGATATGATGTACCATTATAACTATTATAGTGTGCATATTCAATATCCTATTTAATTAGATCACTTGTTATAGTTGACCACATCTTAGGATCGGCATATTTGATTGACACTTTTCTAATACGAGAAATAATGTACACTACCTCTAGAAATTTTATAATGATCTTTTATGAGTCCATAATCATAAGGTCTTTATTTTTTTAACTGTTGAATAAATAACTATCTTTGAATCAATTTAAGTTGATAGTTATTAAAAATATGATCTATTGATGTTTTCACATTTAATAATAACTATATTGAGTTTTTATTTAAAATTATTTGTTAGGATTATTATCCACCCTACTGATTGTTCAAAACACATAATTTCTATTAATCACTAGTGTTACACATAATATATTTGGTGTAATACTCTAGGGATCACACAGATTAAATGAATTTCTCTTTCTCTTCAATTGAATAGATGAATAATTTCCAAATGTCTCAATTATTTTTCCCATTTATATGAAACAAATTTCATATAACACTCCTCATGTAGATCAACCAGATCAACTTCTTTTTCAATCTCTAGTATCCCAAATCAATATCCCATTGAAATTATTATTATTTTTTGTTTTTCCTTATACCATAATTAGTATGACTTATAGATATGAGATCATATTCATTGCATCCTAAAATTTCTTGATTGGATGTGTATCCAATGGATTATGATAATCCATGTTATCCCTCATAACTTGGGAAATGCAACTCATATTATTTTTACACCTATAACTAAATATTACCTCAAATGATCCATTATTTTCATAATAATTATAATAATAAAAACATGAATGAGAATAACAAAAACAAAAACAAAAATGAAAACTAAAACTAAAACTAAAAAAATAAGGATAATAATTAATAAATTGAAATAGCTAGGCCATGTAAAAAATTCCATAATAACCCATTAGTTACATATGAAACAATAAACATGGAAAATATATGGTGAAAATAGAAAAACATCTTCCACATTTCTGGGGAAACCAAAGTAATAATTGAACTCTCTACTGCTATTATATAAATTTATTTTTCTACAATCCACATAGGGACGTGGACTCTAAAACCCTGATGTAAAGTATCAGAAAACATCTTCCCCTACCCTCCATCAATCCACTAACCAACTTGATGTGGAATGATACCATCTAGACTATATGTGTGTGGAGTAAAATATGATTCTTTTCCTTATAGATATGAATAATACATTTACATATAGTCCTTCCAATCTAAAAGATTAATTACATAATATTTTCAATACTTTATATTAATTGTATATTTGTTAACATCTCACACACACAACACCAAACACATGAAATAATGAATGAAAATGACCTATGATAAATTAGATAATTATAATTGAGAGAAATTATGAACAAAAAAAACCAATAGAATATAAAATGTTATTTATCAATTTAAAATTATTTTATTTAGAATAAAAATATTTAATATTAAAATAGATTTTTTTAATATACAATTTTTAAAAACAATTAGTAATTTACACTAATAAATGAATTTCACTAATTTTGAATTATTATTATAATAATATAAGATATTTCAATATCTGAACTAATATTTCAAAGTAATTTTAATTAGATATTGGAATCAAATAAAATTAAAAACCAATTATTGTTCAAAAATACCATTTTTTCAATAAGACCATGTTTTATTTATATTTTTTAATTCATTAAAAAAAGATAAATACTTTTACTTTTTAAAAATATCTTCATATTTGATTTTATATTGTAAAAGTTAACTTTAGTTTAATCATTGTGATTCTTCAAAAATAATTTATTTTTAGGTTAAAAGAGAAAATATCAATGTTTCAAATACCATATCCTTTTTGATGTAAAAATATTTTAAAAATTATTTATATTAAAAATATATTTATAAATTAAAATAATCAAATTAATAATACTATGATCAATTTATGAAACTATTTTTATCATTTTCAAAACATAATGAATATTTTACTCTTAAAAACTATTTTAACTCCCTTATATTAAAAATTATTTCTCATCACTTAATGAAATTAAATGTAAAAAAATATATTTCATATATTATATAAAATGATCATATTAGTTTAATAAGGATAATATAATTTTTGGGCAAAAATGTATCATTACTAAGATTAATTCCAGTGAACATGATAATGTTGAATGAGTTATTTTCAACATTTTTTTAATATTGGGTAATTTTTGAATAATAATTTAGATAAATAAACATAATATAAAGAATTTGATGTGATTTTTACACATATAAACAAATATATTATCACTAATTCAGTTGATAATCAATTTTAAATGATATTAAGAACATTTAATGGTTATACCAACATTTCTCTAGAAAACTATTAATCTATATATTTAATGTTTTAATTTCAAATTTCATTTTACTACATCTATAAAATATATTAGAGTACTTGGATAATAAAATAATATATTCAAAAAAAAAATTGTTTATAATTGTTACATTATATTTTTTAATATAATATAAAATAGTATAGAAAATATAGTTCCCATAGTAAATATAAAAATGGAAATATATAAAAATCATATCATAAAATGTTTGAAACATGATTAATACATGAGGTAGAATTGTTGGTGAATGATTAACAGAAGTCATGAAAACTTAAATCCATTATTTTTTACTTTGAGAGACATTTTCCCTTCAATGGTGTCATTTTATAATTGAAAAATAATAGATATTCCAGAATTTCATTTTTTACACATATAAAGGGTGATTACATACACCCTCTAAAGTTAACATATTTTCATAAAAACATCCTTCAAACCCTCCCAAATTTTATATTTTTTTAATAATATTGCACTACCTAAATTCTGGGTTCACCAAAATTTATCCTAATTCTTTAATTTCTACAGAATCATTAGAGATAAATTTTATGGTTCCAACATTTGTATTACTTAATATTTATCATTTTAATAACTAATTATCATCAAAAAACCCATATTATAGGAATAAAATGACCTAAGAATCATTAGTATATGTAATTGTTATTATATTGATGTAAACACTATTATTTATTCATTTTTATCAACTTATTAAAATAATCAAATGTTTATTGTACATTGGGCGGACAACTGCCTCCAAGAAATAATATTTTTTAAATTTCATATTTATTTAAAATATTTATGCAATGAACTAAAAATATGATTCTAATATATAGAACAAATTGTTAAATTATTCTTATTTTATAATTGTATTATACACTTCACTAACCATACTCTCCAATAGAGATATAGCATGTTATTATTTCTTGATGGTTCAACAACTAACTTGTAAAATATAGTAATCCTATATTATGGATGAAAATATGATGAAATAATATTATTATAAGATAATAATTAAAATTTATTTTATTATAATTCTATAAAGGTTATATTAATTATATCAATTATTATTAAAATATCATACCAATTCGTTAAAATTACCAAAATAAGAAAAGAGGGATTCAATTTTCATACAAACCTAAAAAAACTATATAATAAATATATAAAATATCAAAATAAATAGATTAAACAAAAAAATATATTAATAAGTTTATTAATAATTTAATTTATAATATTAATATTATTATTCACAAAGTTAGATGCATGCATATAATAAATTTGAAAAAAATATAAGGGTATCTTTATCTCATTTTCAAATCTAGAGGACATGATTGATTTCAAACACCATAATTTATTGGAATTGTTTTATCATTTACCATTTTATATTAATCATAATGAATATATTTCATTTCATTATATTTTAATTTCAACTTTTTGGCATGCCTCTCATGTTAAGTTATTCTTACATTACCATTACTGTAAGGTTTTTATTGACTCAACTCTATTTATTGAGATATAATGCATATTATTGAAATTATTTCTCCCAATATTATGTTAATACACCCAAATATTTAATTTCAAGATAAATTATCATTATTTCTTGTGAAAATTAATCTTTTGATTCAAGTCTTCCTAATTGACATATTTCTTACTCATGAATGTGTAACATTAGTAAGTATAATTAACAGTCTATTAAATAATAAATTATCCTGCTCATTTATATTTTCCTTACCATTTAGTGACCTAATTTATAATTTGAAACCTAATTATGTGTTGTAAAATGTAACCTTTATAAATTCATTTTCCCCATTATGAAATTATTTTTTTGTTTTACTTTTTTCAATATGGGATTTCAATAAATGTATATCAAAATATTAAAATGGTTTTTCATAATTAACAAATAAAATGGATTATCTGTAGATCCAAAAATCAATTTAAATACATTTTTATATTTTTGAGGTACTATTATGAATTTTTTTCAAAAAGATGTTTTTTATAAACAATTTAATTTATATTGTGAATCTTTTATATTTTTATAAAATTTTCATTTATGGATTAAAATTTTTAATGTAAATTATTTCGATGGTTTTATTCTAATTTTGATATATTTATGTATTATTAATGGTACTAGTTTTTATAATGTTATTTCAGATGTTTTTAATTATCATTTTCAAAAATAACATTTTAAAGTGAAGATAATATCATCTTTTATAACATTGATAACCATGTTTTCTAAAAACAATTTAACAAATTCATAACTATTTCGATAAATCAGTAAATAAATTATTCCCTTGGATTTTTTGGTGAATAAAATAACAAAGGTTCTAATAAAAAAATATATAGTGTAGTTTCATAATGGGTATAAAATTTATACATTATTGACATAAATTTGTTTTATCTCATTTGGAAATTTTATGAATACTATTTTTTATTCAATGGTTTATTTATGATGTGTTGAATGATTCTTTTTCAAGTGGAGCACTTGTGTATCTATGATTGAATTACATGGTCTATATATCTCTCCTATGAAATAGTTATTAACATATATCTCACAAGATAATTATAGTAATAAGAGAGTGAAGTTTTCTCTACTATGTATATGAGAATCAATTAGTGAATCTTGACCCACTATGTTTATGTGAATTAAACAGTGATTCCTTCTCCATTATTTAGAGATATGTAGTGATTCCCACTCCACTATGTTATGGGGAACATGTAATGATTATTCACCACTATTGGTTGGTTTATATTCCTATGTAAGTTCCAATGTTCTACAATATTTATTTTGAATGTAATTTATTTTTCACTATGATTATGATATAGAGATCATGATTATTCCATCATGTTTATTTACAATTACACCGTCGAACTTTTTTTCTCTTATGGGATTAAATGAATTATTATCATGGATTATGGATAGATCTAGTTAATTCATATTGTTTTTAATAATATATTTATACCCTACCCATATTTTCTTATATGCTTATGATCTTAGTTTTGTGGAAAATTTTTATATTTTACCTTGCTAAAAATTTAATCACATACCTTATTATGTTCAATTTTAACATGTTATCGCGATAAGTATAACTTTGTGAAGACATGAATGTAGTCTAGAAGATTAAAAAAATTTAAATTTTCATAGGTGTGGAAAAATAAATTTCTTACCTAGCTAGTCCTCAAAGATACTAATATAAAAGTTTTTCTTTGTTGTGTCGGATTATTATGAGATATAATAACAATGTAGAATCCGTAAAAGTATAGAATCTATAATCTCACTTGCGATCAAAGATAATTTTTAAATATATGAGTTTTTAGGAAAAAATCATGGAGTATGCTTATGTGGTGCCTCAAAATTGATTTGAATGAATCCGATGTTTGATCAACTTGATGTATTATTAATAATAAACCTCTTATCTAATCCATCATGAATTAACAAAGAAAATATATCATTACCTATAAAGGAGAATCCAATTGTTTGGCCTCATTCTTAATCCCTCATGAAAATAATTTGATTTATACATCCACATCTTCATCCTATAAAATATTATGCCAATTATTATGAACATTTACAATATAGTAAAATTATGAAACTAATAATGGTCAATTCTCACACTAAATATTTAGATTAAAATAATCATCATGATAGAATAGAATTACATTATCTACAAGTGTGGATTTGATTAACTCTTCTAAAATAATCCACGAATTGCTTAGAAAATCATCGTTATTTGTTTCTCTATCCATCTTAAATAAGATTTTAATCGATGATGAAATATAAATAAGTATTTGTGGATTCCATAAATTTATATGAAGTCTAAAGAAATTTATCGAAACTGATGTCTATGAATTTTGGTGAAAAATGTTTGAGTCTCATATCACATTTTTTTTAAAATCATACTTGGTTTTATGGAGGGAAATCGATCATATAAACTATTCTCTAATCCTAAAATTAGTATAAGGGAAAAGAATAGGGTTGTATCCCCACCCCATTAGAAATAATTTATTATATGTAGATACACAAATAGTTGAAATTAAATCTACAAATTCATTAAATTTATCAATATTACCTTTAGAAAGAAATACCCCCTAAACAATGAACGAAATACTAAAAAACATGAACCCATCCATGATTGGTTCCTAGTTGAATATAATACATGTATTATTTACATTATCAATTATATAATCAGAGAAAATATATATTATCAATAAAAATCCAATCATAGGATGCGAAATCATCCACCTTGAATGCATTTGGATTATATATTATAGAGGTCTAATAAGATATTTTCCCTATAACTAGTATATCAAATTAAATATCTCATATAAATGGACTATAAAAAATGTAACACCAATCACAATTTTTACTTCTAGATGAGCGCTGATAAACTAGAATCTCCAACAAACCATCTTTTATCAAAATAATAATGATAACGATGGTATAAATAAATGATTTTTTTAAATAAAAATAGTGATGGTATTAGTAGTATTAATAATAGTAATTATAATATTATTAGTAGTAGTACTAGTAATATTAATATTTTTTCTAATAGTAATATTACTTATTATTAACATAGTTCAGGGGTGTGTTTAAAAACATATAGGGAAACTCAAATTCAATTCCACATTGAGACCCCTCAGGGATGTGACCAACTCACCTACACATAGAGGTAGGATGAGGGTTGTTATTATGGTCATAATAATGATAATAATAATAATGAAATTCATAATGATGATGATTATTATTATAAATTATTTTTTAAAAAAACTGAAAAATATGAAATACCAAGGATGATGTCAAAAAAAGAAGGATATATTTTCATATTCACAACTATAGAAATAAAAACATTAATTATGATAAAAAAAAGTATTACTGAAATGCTCAAATCTGATTTTTCTCCTCCCAATCTATACTATAGGTTAAACTATATTGCCTAGATACAATGAAAACCCAACTAACCATATTAAAATAGGATCTAAATGAAACAAATGTCAATTTAACCTTCAAGAGTACCCTATCATTCTATGTTAAACTATTATTTATATATTTATAGCCTAAATTGGTCAATATAAATTTTTTAAACTAAAATCCAAAAGGCGTTTCCCCCTATTATAACAAATTTCATAGCTTAATTTGGAAGTCACATGCACCCTCATTTTTACAAAAAATTGAAAACATAAATTGGAATGTTTATCATATTTTCATGCATGCCCTGATATGAAAGCATCATTACCAGCTAATGCAATCATTTTCAATGTCAGCTACTAATTTGGTTCCAATGAGTCACACCCAACATCTATATTTTTGGATGATGAAAACTGAAATCGATTTATGATATTACTTCCATCTATAGTTAACTTATCATGTAACTTTTATACCCCAAAAATGTTTACCCACCTACAGTTTCACAAAAAATACATTTTAAAATAAATGAGAAAGAATGATTTCCGAATTTACAATTGGGTGTTGAGATCCAAAGGTCAACGATAAAAATAAAAACCATTGTCCACAATGATAATATACAATCCAAATTAAATATAATAATAATACTAATTGTAATAGATGGTGTAGTAATAGTAATATTAATAGTTTTAGTGATAAAAATATTATTAATAATAATTGGAGAAAGAAAACAGCCACTAGCTGGGAATGCATGTTTGATGAAAAAACAAAAAATATCAATGAATGGATTCCTACAATTGGTAAGTACATATAGACCTCAATGGTGATGATGTTCAGGTGATATAAATAAAAATATTGAATACACATGAAACAAAGGTGAATACATGGTCAAAAAAAATTACCATCTAGTGGCTAATCCATAATATGAATTGATTATTATCCCACGACCCGTGGTACTATTTTATTATATTATTAACAATGAATGGATTAAAAAGATTTCAAAAAAATTCTAAGAACAATAAATAATTAAAAGATATAATTTCTTGAATGATATTATCTTCCATGAACTCATGTGAATTTGTTTTGGATCTCATGTGAATAATTGTTCCTCTACTAAAATTTAATACACACCCTCAGAAATTGTCTTTAGAATCAATGGTAGAATAACTCAAAATCTAATAATAATAAATTTCTCCTCAAGACTATGAAACTCACCATTTATATAGGTATTAGAAACCACCAATGTATGGGTATCTCTGAAACTACCATTTTTTAAATTTCATAGATATTATCAATTAAAATAAATTTCTTCTAGTAATTTAATTAAACATTTCATACCTTTAAATGTCAGTTCAACACAAAACACTCACTATAACATATATTTTTCTGAATGTAGTCCTCCATCAGTGTGTTCTTAATAGTTCTTTATTCAGTAAGAATCAATTATTCTTTTAAAATTAAAACTCACTTTGTTCATTTTTCTCATGTAATTAAAATACATGATACATTTATTTTGATGAAGGATCAAATAAGTCTGTTTCCATGTGTTCTTCCCATAATGGTACATAGATCCTTCTTAGATCCACAAATGTTCAAAACAATATGACACCTACTTCTTTAGGGGTGTTTCCATGGTTATTATTAATATATTAAATTTATGTTTTGGACCACCCCATTTTATATTTCTAAATCTATAAAAGACAACCCACACTAAAATACATACATTCCCTTGAATGGTTTATATGTTATTTTATCCATTTCCTGATATTTATCCATTCCATTGAAACACTTTATATCTCCAATCAATATTCATATCAACCATGAGAATGTTTTAAATAAATAAAAAATTAATACACAACCAAAACTAATGAATAAATTTCATCATTTGAATAAAAAATATTTTATTCTAGGTGATGTTTAAGGAACACCACACTACAACATAGAAAGTTGTTTTTAGACTACCTCAAACCCTTATAGAAACATTAGTGATTTATTGAACACGAATTGATTTTGATCAAATAATTTCTCAAATATTATTAATTCACTTACTAATGGACTTCAGTAATCTCAAAAACTCATCAACTACAACCAATCATCAAAGATAAGTTAATCTCCCAAAGGACTATAAAATAGCATTAAAAGAAAAAATAATTAATTTTTTTTGAGTGAATGAACAAAATGGTGTTAATTGAACTAATGAAAGAAATAATAAAAAATGGATCATATGAGTTTTTAGTTTATGCCTTTTATAATATTACATAGTTTTAAGTTATATCATTAGGATAAGATAAATAATTTCATGAACACTCATGTTGGAGAAAGAATCTTGAGAGAAACTACCCTCCTTATATTTAAGAGTAACAAAAATATCAATGTCATATAATAAATACATATTGAATAACCATTGTGATAATAGATTCTAATAGAATATACACAACTTAATCCAAATTTCCTGCACCAATGTGGATGATTCAAACTCTATCTTGAGTTTACACTATTTATTGTTTTTTAAATATAAATGTAATAGAGATTTTCTTCATATTATCTCCAATGACAAAGAAATCATCACATAATTTATAAAAATTTAAGATGAATAGATAAATTGGATCATGAAACATTTCCCCAATACCTAAATAACTTTTACTACTCTTGAATTCCCCATCAATGTTAAGTTCAATCCACATTAATATAGGAAGACCTTAATGAAAATCAATAGAATGCCCACATTGTCTAAACTTTCTCAGAATACATTATCTACCTTACAAAAAATCATGAATTGGGTTAGAAGTAGTTCCCAACATAGGTTTATTAACATTGGTACATGAAAAGTTAATTTTTAATGGGATTCAAGACATATAACTCATTAAAAAAATATTTATGAATAAATTCAGTAGCTTATATGAGATATGATACTTCATGTATTTTTAAATAGAATCCATGATTATCAAAAAAGGTGGTAGTGGGTGTTTACATATATCAAATACAGGACCACATAATTCATTTAAAAATGGAAAACAGAGAAATGTGTGATCAATAGGCACCTTCTTACTAATGTATATAGGAAAAATCGAATTCATTGACAATTCAATAGTGTATATGTTTGAATCAGTAGAAACATTACCATTTGAATTTTTCCAAAAAATAAGATATATTAAATGATGGATGCATGATTTCAAAATGTATTTGATTATGCTAATAGATTTATTATTACGTTGGTTCACAGTTTGATAAAAAAAATAAGCAGTAAAGTTAACATTATTAGTAGGTTCTAACACAATCAAATCAGATGGAAGAAAATTATAATTCACAAAAATATGTTTAATTTAATGATAAAGCATAGTTTAATTATAATTATTAACAATATGATTTAAAAAATTAATATTACAACTCAACCACCACCACCACCACCACCCTTATTATAAAAATAATCATGGTTAAAAACTATAGTAATGGTTATATGATAATAATAATTTCAATTATAAACAAGTATTAATAATTTATTATAATCCTGTAGGATACTTCTTAAGAGAGCACACATATCACAAATATATCTATATAGGTCATTGTCAATTCCCAAGGTTGACTGATACACCATTAGGTACCATAATTATTATATCTCATATAATAGATTTCAATGAGCCCAATATATTGTGAATCAATTTTTCAGCCATGTAGAATGTTTTATGGTGACATCAATTCATCCTAAACACACTATGACACACTCCTCACACAGTTTTCATATGTATTAAACATGTATATGACCATTCATATCACCATCATGGAGGACACATGAATGATCATCCTTACATTTTTACGACTAATTTTCTTGTATTTATGTTTTTTTATAACAATCTATCATGAAATCAACCTAGCTATTAAACTGTATCTTTTTCTGTTCTCTTCTTTGAGTATTATTCTCACCATGTACACATCCTGCTGGTTAGATATTGAATGTGGTGGCCATTCTGTAATTATCTCTCAATAAAATAGCTTATGATGACAATTTACAAGTCATATCCGACATGTTCTGGACTAACATTTTGAATTCTACTAGAGGAGTTATGAAAAAAACCCCATTTGATCAAAAAAACATTTGGGGTAAAATATTTTTTTTGTCATGAAATGGAATGATTTTTCATAATAAGATAGTAATCTGTATAGATAAATCAATCTATTTTAACAATTTTCTATATATGTTATAAAAAAGTAACAAAAAATAAAGCAACAAAAAATATAATGTAAAAACTATTTTAGTAATGTAATTATTATTATTAATGAATGAAAAGTGCATAAAAATATTATTAAATAAATAATTAATAAAAATAATTTATATTTAGAAAATAAATAATAAATTTTAGTATTATTTAATTATATAATTAAAATAAAAAAATAAAATTAAATAAATATAAATAGTAAATATTAGTTATTTTTTGATATTATTTATATATTTATTAAGAATAATAAATTATATAATTTTTATAAATTGAATATAGTATGTGATAAATATAATATTTATGAGTACAAATTTATAATGAATCAATTTTATTTTCAAAAAATTAAAAAATTACTTATTTATACAACATTTCTTGGAGGCGAGTACAATGAAACAAGGAAAACAACTATGCCTACAAGTACTCAGGAAGAATCAACATTAAGACCTTTCTAGAGACCCATAAAGGCATAAATAATTGGTTACACCTAATGGGGATTCTGAAATTATTTACAAATTTTTAAGTAATGAAACTGTTATTATAAACATTAGATAAATAAAAAAATTATTAAAAATTATTAATAACTAAATAATTATTTCTAGAAAACTAATTATCATTATTATAAGATTATAAAAAACAATTTATTAATTTCTTAAAGCTTACAATAAAGGGAAATAACTCACAGTCCCCTGGCTTAGCAAGTGAAAATAAAACGTTATAATAAATACTTATTGATAATAATGTAATAAAAAACATGCTGAGTGATAAAAATGATCATAATATAATTAAAAATTATTATAGTGAAGAGAAAATTTGGAATTTAATGAATTAAATAAAAATAAAAATAAATAAATAATAAAAATTATTAAAATGTAGTTACAATATATAAATTTATTAAAATAAACAAAAACATATTTTAAAATAGTTACGTTAAAAAATTATTCAATAATTATAAAGTGAAAAAAATAATTAAATATCATAATAATAATTCATACACAATTTTGATGTTAAATATTTATAATATAATTTTAATATATATTTGGTGAAAAATAATAAAATATGTTGAAAATAAAAAAATAAAAAAAATTTTAATAAATTACTGATAAATTGTTATAAAATAATAATATCAACGATTTTATGTATTGGTAGTTTAATAGATTTATTAAAATAAGCTTTAAAATATCTACAAAAATACAATTTTCTAAATGAATAAATTTTTTATTTTATTTAACTACAATATAAAATCAAGAAACAATATTATAACAATATAATGATGTACTAAAAATAGATGATTAAAAAAAATTTATTCTAAAATAGTAAGAATATATGATATTATGAAAAAATAATATAAAATATATTGGTTTTTATAAATGTAATAAAAAAATAAATTTTATTATAATTTCTTATAATGGATTTTTTTCAATTAGTTTTATTTATTTTAAACTGTTTCAAATAATTTTTTTAGATAAATTTAATCAATGAAAATGGAATATTTTTTTATATAATGAGATCATCATTTGATAAATAAGTGAAAAACCAATGTGATTATTGTATAAATTATATATTCATTGAGGATGTTGACTCATTTATTAAATTTCCCTCATCAAATCTAAAATTTGTTTAAGAAGGATCAATTTTTTCTACATACAAGAAATTTTATCTTTGATGATTTGGTATAATTGATATTTTGTAGTTCATCTTCATCATTAGGGTTTTCTAGTAGATGAATATTTTTTTATAAAAATGGTGAAATCAATTCCAATGGAAATATGATTTTTTTATTTCTTCATTCATTGTAAATTTTATACACAAGGCTAATAGTCCATCTTTTCATAAAACTTAAATTTAAATTGATAATTGAAATTTTGAATGACAACTATCCCAATTATATGTAATGTTGTAATTTGATAAAGAATCCATATATCATGGATACAACATAAAAAAAATTAAAATTGATTTTATATTAATAACTATTATATCATATTTTTTAAATAATAATTGTAAAAAATTTCAAATAGTTTGTTTGTTCCATTCCTTATTTCTTTCATGATATATGATAAAAATAAAAATCAATGAAAGATAAAAAAAATCCATAATTTTTTATAGATTCCAAAATATTCAAGCATGATTAAATTTATGAATGTTATATTTTGGTGATTATGAGTCTTTACTTAATTTTATAACATTTGGAAAATCAATGTTGAATGAAATTAAACATAGAATATTTAGAGTTGTTTAGGAAAATAATTAATTTATATTATAATTTCACAAGATTACATTATTTATTTTTGTCTCATAATAAAAATTATTCATGACATGTCATGATGATGTTATTTATATAAATATTAGCTTATATTATATTTATGATGGTGTCTTGTGATTAATATTTAGTGAGTTGATTCTATATTTTACTTCAAAAACTCATAATTCATATTTATGTCATTCTATTGATGGTTTAATCAATTGTCCTTTATAACAGTCAATATTCTTTTTAACCTATTTTCTTAACTACGTATAAATTTAGTCAATTTTTATTGATAAGGGGACCATATAACCATTTGGTGTTATCAATTACAGTATATCCATAAAAACATATCTCTGTTTATTTGAAACAAATGATTTTTATAATAAATATTTTATACAGTGATGGTGTAACCCCAAATGATGTAGTTATACCAGAAATTATTATATGGTAGTAACATTAATGGTGTTAATCAATGAATTTATAGCATTTACTATATTATCTTGATAGAGTCAAAACTGTTCAAAATTATATATGTACTGCAAGGGTGAATTGAAATATTATGTTATTATCATTAGAGGAAAACATAATTGTTTTACCAGTATCAAATATTTATTCATAGACATAATGTTTTCAAAAAGTATAAAAATAATTTAATGAATGTTATATATAAAATAGATAAAACACTGTATTTTTTTCATAGGAATTCCTTTGCAACATATTGTCACTTTATAAACAACTATTAATTTGAGATAAACTATAAACTAGTAAAAAAACAAATATTTGTTAGTGATTTAAGTTAGATAATGTAATGTATTTTTTTATATCTTCAATACTAATCTGTTTTTAATGTTCTTTATAGGAATTATTTAACAAATATTTTGAAGAATAGTTTAGATATAATATTCTAATATATATTAGATATAATATAAAATATTCATGATACTTTTATGATAAATTATATCTTGCAAGAATTTTGTAGAACCTAAATTGAATTAATTTAACAATTAGGTAACCATAAATTTAATGAAGCATTATTTTTCTTTTAAAATTTCTATATAAATCCTTTTATAATTATATAATTGGATTGAATAACATATATTATCATGTGGATATTCTAATAAATATCTTATTATGTTTGATGTCGTCATTTTATTAGGTTAAATATTAAAGATTCTAATTCAATAATGGAATGACTACATCTTATTTTTTATTGAGGGTTGTTGAGTTCACAAATTTGTAATGTTTTGAATGATATTTAAAAAAATTTCAATATATTTATACTAAAACAATAGGCTATAATATAACGAGTAAGCTTTACGATGACTCTTATATATATTTAAATAAATTGGAAAATGTTTTCCAACTGAATCCCCTTTACTTAATATAAAATATAATATTACAATATCTATATGAAGAAAAATGAAGAGGGACAGTATAATTATAATTGATGTAACCAATTGAGAGATGTGTGTATAAATTATGGATGAAGGTATGTTATGATGAATAATATGGGGGATAGATTATAAAAGTTTACATTGAGTAGGAAATATAAAATTTATTCTCGTATTATTTTAATGAATAAAATTCATCAGAACATAATAAACTGGTTCTTAATGAGAAATTGTTTTATGATTACACATAAAAACAATTTCAGTATTAAATTAACAATGTCAAGTTATTATAACTAAATAATAATTATCGATTTCAAATGATGAATAATATAAGGAATGCGTATATTTTTTTCAATTGAGAAGTTAGTGATTCATATTGTTTTCCCCACTTCTATGAATTATTACCATTTGGTTACTAAAAAAATTAAAAAAAATTATTTTGCAAATAAAATATACGATGATCATTTCAAAGAAAACTCATAAAAATTACCTAGATATCAGTTAAATAACATCACAATCGTAATTTTTTCATCTACTTCCAATTATATATATGTGAAATATAATTATAAATATACATATTAAATCCAATTTTAATTTAGTATAATAATAATTTATTTATATATTTTTATTATTGAAGAATTACAATAAAAATGATAGTAAATTATAAACACTGTGTATACGAAAATCCATATTGTAAAAATTTTATGATGCTTATTTGGTTAATGTATTTCTATTTCATAATCACATATAAGGAGAGTCAAAATATAATTATCATTTGTGTTTGTTTTAGACGAACCCATAAAATAGAACATGATGTGAATTTTATAGTAGTCTAGATGAAAATAATCTAGTTAACTTATATTGGAAAACATAATTTTAGAATGTTGAAATGTTATTAGTTTAATTCTAACCTATGGTTGCGAATTCATCTCTGACATAGTATCATTTTTAATTATTATAAATGTCATCATGTAGATAAAAAATGAATGATGTTCAAATATCAATACTATTATGTTTATTATGAAAATTATTGTTTGTATGTTTGATATTTAAATCCTTGGTGCAATGTTTTAAAAATAAATTCCCATGAAAAATGAAAATGGTTTTTTGTTGTTTTAAAAATGTTTTATTTTTTAGGTGATATCACTGATTATATATCTTACTCGGAGAGATACAAAAATAAATTATTAGAATTTGAAATTAAAGTCTTATGGTGTTGACACTATAATTAATGTTACTATAAATGATTGTGAAACAATGAATTATGATGAAATTGAAGATCATATCGAAATTGAAGATACTAAATATAAATATGAAGATGAAGTTGCTAATTTATATGAATATGAAGATGAGGAATGAAGTGTTACATTCTAATTAATATCTAACTGAGTATATATTAATTATTTTAATTAGATTTTTATTAATTTTAAATTAATGATTAATATATTAATAAATTTTTTCATTTAATATGAATTATATGTTTTTATGGTATTGATTGAATTTTAATTAGATTATTCATAGATTATTCATGGATTAGATACCTACCCATGAACCTCCTATTATTTCATCCAAGCTATATAGTTTGTAAATTGCTATAAAAATATCTAATAGGAGGGGTCAAGGCCTCACAAAATGGGTGATTCTAGATTTTATTTTTGAATAAAATCTATCTCTTCATTTTGATATTAATGTTTGGAATTAAGTTCACAAAAGATTCTATTACATTTTTGTTTAATCTATGTCAATTTTTAATTATTTGAATAATTTTTCTACCATCATTGTATTTCACTTTTTAATATTTTTCAATATTGTTCCATTTTAAGGAATTTTTTTATCCTCAATGTGTGATATGGGATTTTGTTTCTCAGGGGTTGTTTTATTTCATGTTTGTGAACTAAATGGTATATAAAAAAATTTTGTATTTTATTTTAAATTTAGTTAACATAGAATTTATTGTATTATTAAATATATTTATGGTTTATGGTCTCATATTAATTATTGTAAGATGCCCTTATTTTGGGATGCATGAGAGGCTTAAAAACATGAATATTTTCATTATTTTTTACATAATAATTGAAATAGTGTTATAGAGAGAGAATGGGTGACTATATTTGATGATTATTATGTGTTACCTCATCATTAAAATGTCTCTATTAGGGATATAGAGTTATTAAAAACATACTAGAAATAGGGAGACATCGTATAAAATATTCTTTTTAGGTTGAAAAAATCGAGGGAGGATGAATATCACACATCCTTGAGTATAAATTCTATTGATTATCGCCTATAGTTGGTATGTAACATTATTTATGAATTTAATTAAATTTTAATACTAAATGTTTATAGTAAATTTATATAGTTTTTCAATGATCCTAATATTAACATATTTGATGTGTACAAGATCAGGTATATAGTTCGTACCATTGAGAAGATAACTTGTTATAGATAGTGATATATCCAGGTTAATATTGTTTTATTTTAATTTTAAATAATAAATGTTTTTGAATTTTTTTAATTTCTATTTTAAAATTTTAGATGATATAGGAAACAAAGACAAATAAAACATAAGTGTAATTTTGAGATGGAGGTTGGAAAAGATGAGATCTCTTGAAAAAAACAGTGACATTATGGATGGGATATGATTAACTATTAGTGGTTTTAAGATGGCTTGGTAATAAATATAGGTTCATAGTCTATGCAATCAAATTACTATAGTTCTATGATAATGATATTGTAATCCTAAAAGGAATTTCATATATGATCATCATTATTTAATAATTTTGAGTATGAGGAGAGATTCAGAGCGTAGGATAATACTACACTGATGATTTAACCAAGTGAAGGAAGAGCATTGTCAGTATTTGGAGAAAAAACATGGGAAATTCCTAAGGCACATTTGATTAATATCATAGATTTTAGTGATGTAGTTGTTTTCAAATGATCATCCTCATTAAAATTAACCCCCACAAGGAGTTTATTTTCATTTTAATTTTATATATATCTCATTTATATAATATATATTTTTATTATATTATGATTTTTTTTAATTTTTTATTAAGTATTTTAATTTCCATTTAATTTTTTATTTTCATTATTCATATTTATGATGTACTAGAAATACATCTCAATTAAGATTTTTGATGAATTTAAATGATCAGGAATGATAGTTTGGACTAAAATTATTTTTGTTCGACTAGTAATCCATAAAAAATAATATTTTTAAAATAATTCAGTTTCTATAGAAAAGTAGTAATACCACGACTAAATATCAATGACCGATCACAAAGAATATTAATTATGATGATTTCTACGGAGACAAGAAAGTTTTTAAGAAAATCCATCACAAATGACATAGAAATTGTTATTAATAGTTTAATGTATAATATAAGTAAAACAATTATGGTAAGACTTGAACATAATATTACATATATTATAGATTCCGTAGAAATAGAAGAAACAAGAAAACCAAATAACTTACAAACTCATCCCCGAGGCACACCCTAACCCCAACACTAAATGAACCCAATCAAACATTGAGGATTAATAATAGTAATAATAGACATAATAATAATAATAATAATAATACTAGAAGTGGTAGTAATAATATTAACTATAATAATAATTGTAGTAGTTCTAACCCCATGAAATTTTAAATGAATAAGATTTTAATAAAAAAACATATGTTACAAAAAATAATAATTTTTTAGTTACATGAAATTATGTTATTAGCCTGTATTACATGAAACATTCATTTTATCATTATTTTCATGAAATAACGACTTCCTTCGATAGCTTGCATTACACAAAATACCATGTTTTACCGAAAAAGGATATATTATTAATATTAATATATAAAATGAAAATTATATCCAAGATGATAAATTGGATGTTATAAATAATATTTTCAAGTTGAACATATTTTTTTGAATAATTGGTTACCATTTATTTATAAATGAATATAAATCCAATCGAATATAACAAAAATGTTTCTATATAAAACGAATTTTTATGTGCCAAAGGCCATTTATCATATTAAATTAAACTTATTTATAATAGATGATGATATTAATATATTTTTTATATTAAATTTTCAATAAAATAAATTTAAATTCATAAAATATATTGTATTGGAATAATATTATAACAAATATAAGTTTACTCATATAAAGATGTATTTTTATAAAGGTAGCTTTGTTTCCTTCTAATAGGGAACATGTTTTGAAAATATATATATAAACTTAAATATATATATTTTTTAAAATATGCACTCTTTTTGAATGTGAAATTTAAAAAATATCATAGGGTGAACTTATGGTATTTTTATAAAATGATTTATTCTTTCATGAAGTGTGAAAAATAATGGATTTTAATAGGAAACCACAAGTTCAGTTAAAAAATTTATGATTTGAAATTTATTTTCTTATTTGGTTTTGATGTTAAAATAGTGAATATAAATATTAATCTTATTTCAATCATTGGAATCATTTTCATAATAAATTCATACATATAAAATTTGTAAATTTTTTATCATTTTCAATTTAAAAACCTACTTTCTCATTGTGTCTATGAGGTTAATTTTAAATTAATTTTTTTCACATATAGAGATATAATTGTCCCAAATGGATCCCATATTTTTAATTAACAATTATTTCCCATTTATAATTTTTATTAATTAAAATTTTACTATATTCATTAGTAAAAATAATTAAAATTAATTAAACTATTTTGGTAAAAAAAAGTCTACTTAACGATTAAAATTTGAATATAAGGTGCCCAATGACACAAAACGTGTAAAGATCCAACATATGGCCATATTTAGACATTATATCTTATTTGATCAAGTTTGGTGAATTATTGGAACATTTTTATTGGTATAATTGTGGGTCCACCTAACATTATTCTCAAAATACCAAGTGTGACATCTCCCCCAATATAAAATCAGCAACCCCCTCTAATATTTTCACACATTTAAACCAACTTTCATTTTAAAATAACTCCCAAAATTCTATAAAATAATCCTCGAGGCTATATATTTGGAATAATTCGAACTTAGGAGGTATTTAGTGGAAACTAATGGAAGATACCATAAGAATAGTTAACGTTATTCTAAAATGATTTTATTTTATTTTCTTCTCCAATCCATTAAATTACTATTTTACCATGATTATATAATAACCTCAGTATATAACAAATAATTAGTTGTTTTATTATATTGGTAAAAACAAAATCATCACACAGTTCCATGAAATGGGTTATGAAATCATCGTTCCTGTATACTACTGATTACCCCGTTACAATCCAATATTGTTAATTTTTTCCATTACCACATTTAAGGGATATAAATTATGACGGATTTTTAATTTATATATTTTATATTTGATATTTCTGATTTCATTATTCTTCTAAAATTATTATATCACAAATACCTATATACATTCCATTTTTTGTAATAAGATAACGCTGCTGGTGTGTATGACAAACCACCACCTACGAAAGAGATTTGATTCATTACCGCTATACATGGAATACATTACAGATTGTTTTAAAAACATGTGTTATATATATGAAATAAAAATGAATAAAAATGATTATATATATATATATATATAATTTAATTTTCATTTTTACTATATGAAATGAAAATAGAAACAACGTTTATGTGTACGCATGACCAATCATCTCCATGAATGCTGTATTTTATTTCCCATCACCAAATTTTATGGATTAATTTAAAAAATATATACTGAATATAGATGATATTTAAATATTTTTTAAAAGTATTTATATGAATAAATAATTATCTAGGTAATAGTAAAAAAATTATTAAGTCGAGAGATATTTGAAAAACAAGGAAATTGACACCCGAAAAAATAAAAAATGTAATATTTTCCAAAAATGGGTGATAAAATATTATAAAAGGATCATATATGAAGTTATAAATATTATTATGATTATGGTAAATGTTTATATAATGATTTATATAATTTTAAATTTGTTTATGTAGCCTTCAACCAAAAGGATGTATAACGTAAGGTATTTCGAAACTCAATTTCCACTCATTAGATTAAACGTATAATTTATTGAATATATCATGCTATGATTATGTGAAAAAATAATTATGATTATTTTTTATTTTATTTCCAGTTGTTTTATTTTTATTTAAATTGGATACACATAATAAATTCATTTATTATTCTTCACCCCAAGCTTATTATCACTTTAATGGTTTATTTTAAAATCTCAATCTAATTGAGATTATTTATTTTAGAATATAAGTTGAAGGAACATAATTTACCATTTATTAATAAAACCCTAAATTTTATTCACCTTTGGTTGATAATGAAATATTTCATGTAATAGTACCATTACACCACCCAAATGTATGTAAAATGTTTTACAGAATGTTTTCAACAAAACTCATCTTTATTTATTCCTTCTGTCAAAAATATATCTTTCTCCAAACAATGTTTTCAAAAACTGATTTAAATTTTTTTTTACTTTTTAAAGATGATTTATTAATTGAAATTATCCTAAATTTTAATATTTATAAAATATCTTTAAAAAGATATTTGTTTCCTTTTCATATAAATAACAATTAGGATTTTACCAAAAATGTGAATTTATTTTTTCTAATTTGTATGACATGAAAATAATTTAAAGAATCCATGGAACCCAAACATTTTCAGTATTATTATAAATTCCTCAATGCAATTTTTTAAAAAAAATATTTTCAATTTTTGTTTTGAAATTTTAGTTTTAAAATTTATAATGAATGAAAATGATATTATAAATCTTATCAAAATGAAAATGATATTTTCTTTTATAATTTTTTTAAAGATATTTTATTATATTTATATTCATAAATGAAAACAAATCATGCGAGTTACCTCATTAGGTATATATTTATTTATTAAAATACATAATATTCCACATGTATTTTTTGTGCTCAATTTGACCAAGGAAGTTATTGACATTCACTTATTGGATTCATTTTTATTATCAATAACTTTACCATGAAATATTAATTTTTATTTAGATGTTAAATTTATCCAAAATATTAATCTTATTTATCATAGTTAAATTTTTCACTTGAACCTTTTACCATTATACATATGAAATCTACTTTGACAGTTGCAGATTATATGGGGAAGAATTGACAAATCAGTATCCATTACTCAATATGGATATTTGATAAGACACATTATTTATGATTTAAATATACTATTCCATATATAAGGAATTATTTGGAAATGTATGGCATGTGTCGGGGATATTTTAATGTAATCACCATGATTCATTGGTAGTCTCATCAGATGAAATCACATGGGAAAAACAAATTTTTTTGTAGGAAAGCATGTTCTAAATTATCTTCTAAAAAATCCTAACTATATTATATTTCAATTTATCTAATGAGGAGACTTTATGGTAATTTTACCAGGCACATTGTAATCAGAGATTATAATAATTAATCATGTCCTAAATTAAATATTTAGTTATTATTATCCATGATATTATCACTGTAAAACAATACATAGATGAATTTCATTCTCTTTATATTTATTAATTGACATGTGTTTCAATTATTTACCTTTCAATATTATTTATTCATTTCCATCTCATTTTACTGATTACATGGCATGTCTGTTTAGTTATTTACATTTTTATATCTACAATTACCATTGATTCATTATGTATTCTATTGTATTTAAGTTGTACTAATCATTTTTGTTCGCCCTAATTTTGTTTCATTTTCCCATGGTTCCAAGAATATCAATTTGACTAATATAAAGCGATACACTAGATAGAATAATATTATTTTTTAAAAAAATAATGTTATAATTTGTGTATTCAATTGTAATAAAAAATAATATATGTAACTAGTTTTCCAAGATTTCTAAACTAATCAGTTCTTTAGTATTTTATTTCTTTATATACTATGACAATGTAATAGTATCAGGCACTGGCTCTTGGCTGCTAGGGTTGGTTTCTATACAATTGGTATCATAGAAATTTTATTATAAAACATGAAAACTGGATTTAAGAAAACATATATTATAAAGCATAACCCAATGTTATACTTTGAGGATAAGTATAGAAAAACATCCCAAAGAAACCAAGTTGATGATATTAGATACAAATAATTTTTTCAAATTATGTTATGTATTTCACTAGTTTGTGGCTTATATGTTATTTTAAATAATTGAATGATCTAATATAATGTATTTTAATTTGATAAATGGATCATAGAAGATGGAATGTTTCCCTCCCAAATTCATGTGATCTAATTAATAATAATAAACATGTCATTTATGGGATTCGACCAATATTTTGAAGGGAAATAGTATCCAAAACATTTTCCCCAAATGAGGCCATAGTTCATATTCTAGTAAGTAATATAAAGAGTTTTATAATTATTATGGCTTTAAATTGATGTATACGAAGAATATAATAACATGGAAAATATGGGTAAACAGAAGAAGGGGGTAATTTTATTTTCCAATTTATGATCTCAGACTTCATACGGATATGTTTTTGCATAAATTTTGGTTCATATACCTTAATTTTGGTTGAATGATTATTTATCAGGTATATGAGGTGGCTCAAGGGTGTCAAAGGGGTTTGAGACACAATATAAATGATAAAATGGCCATCCAGTTCATGTAGTATAGTTGACGCATTGTTTGAGTAAACTATTCTTAGGGGGAGGCCAAACTATATGGTTTGGGACAGAGGCATTCCACATGATTAGCACATGGGTCTTAAAATGGTTTTTAATTCCTAGGTACCGTTCAACATATACACATCTTGGGAAGAGGTATGCACACAATTGGTCCATGATTTTCTAAACCATGTGAAAAACCCATACTCCCCTTTAAAAAGATTCCATTTACCATTTACCCCTTGGTATTTTAATTATATTAGCTAATTTCATGCCCCATTCCATATCCTACATCCCAAGTGATGAATCAAATGTACCGAAACCTTCCCAATAATTTAAATTCATTTTATCCTAATCTATTTAGGGAACTTTTTGCTGTGAATCGATTATTAGGTTGACTATAATTATTCTCTTGATTCAACATTCTCGATTAGGGCTTGTGGTTTCGTACATATTCTTTTGAAGCCATAAAACACTCTTGTTTTGGAAGATATTATATTGTGGCATTGATGGGCGTTATAATAGTAGTCAAAGTCCAAGGTTAATAATTCAATTTTCTTCATAATCAAGGTAGGTGTTATGAAATTTATAACCCATAGTTTATTAACAATTTTTTCATCTGTGTTTGGGATATTTCATCCATACTGATGTGAATTTGAAGCCTTAATTATGATTTGGTAATATAGTCATCTAAATGATGATTCATACCCATCAGTATTTATGTGGGATTCATTGAGGATGATTTTATCAGTTTAGAGCCACCCATGGGGTGTGCCAATATTTCCCAACATGGAAAATTATAATGTTAAGAATAAGGTTAATTTATGTTTCATTAGAGAACATGGTAAATATGTTGACAAGCTAGCTTGAATGAAATAGAATCAATAATGGTAATTTTTTCTAGTTTTTAGAATTTCATAATGGGTTTATTGTAACATCAATAATTTGATAAATGATATATGGATTTTGATTATTAATTAGTAAATTTTCTATGGAATGTGAATGATAAATTGGTAAATTGAGTTAAGGTGTAGAAATGAGAATGTGTAAAGGTATTAAGTCATGTTAACTATTAAAGGTATTAAATTGATTATTTATTGATAAATTTGAGTATAATAAATCGGTTAAGTTATAAAAAATTAAATAGGGTTAAATGGGATATGCATTGCATATGGTAAATGTGATAATAGTATAGAGATTGAGGATGGTTTACTTGTTGAATGGATGTGAAATGTAAGTGGTATATAATTGGTTAACATTAATGGAATTTTAAACTAATGTAAACGAAATGTTATTGATAATATATCATAAGGGATGATTTTCCATAAATTTAACGAGTTAATAAGAAATGAATTCTGAATGATAAATATTTTTTCAGGATATTGAATGAAATATGATTTATGTATTGAATGGTATATGAATGGTGGATTGTTTGTGTATTTATTAAGGATGGTTTTTGAAAGTATATATGTGGTTATTGGATAGTTAGTCATGTTCATATGGATTAGTGGTGTGGGATAATGGACTGAGTATCCCCCCACTAGCTGGGTTGGACTGAGGCACTAAACCTCACACTGAAAATAATGGCTTTGGCAGTTGTAAGGATTTTCAAGGCCTGTTAATGTTTCATTGGATGAGACTACCTAGAAGGGGGCTCCATGGTATGTGTTATGTAATATATTATACTTCTTGGATTGAGACGCCAATGTATGTGTGATGTAATGTTTATAAAAATTTATCCCCAGTGAGAAAGGGAACTTGGATGATCCCCTTATTCATTATAATTTCCCTAATTAATGCATTTTGTAAATGATATAAATTCCAAAACCATGGAACATTTAATGAAAAATAATTTAGAAATTATGATTGAGTAATCAAAGAAAATGAGAATAATGATGGAAATGGATGAAGTGAATATTATTAACTAATGGAACCTGATATAGATATTTTTATCATTTCCTTCATTTCTTTCTAGAATGAACTATATTGTTAGGCTAGATAATTTATAGAAACTATGGGTGGTGGCCTACTGAGTTGTAATCACACACTTCTTGGGCCATTGATGTGTACTTGAGCATATTTCATGGATACTTATGAGGACAAGGTCAAATGCCATATTCTTGGGAGTTGAGTTGGTCAAGGGATGTACATGGATGAGGATCCAGAACTAGAGCCAAGAACCATTTTTGGGATTCATATATTTATTTTTATTTTGGGTTTTCTGTCACATGACATTGTATATTAGGACATTTTATATTTATTTGTGGGTTGTGGGGTTTACCGTGTTTTGGGAAAGGGTTGGTAATGCATGATTCCAATTATTTTTCATTGATTGATTTATTTATTTTGGATATTTTTTTTATGTAAGTCTAATGAAAAGGGTAAATTATTTCCATGTACTACATTTTACCATCATTGCTACTAGGAATCCTCTAGAATATGGGTAGGTGTGCTTTATGTCATGCGATAACCCATCTTGGGGCACTAGTTAGTGGCATCCAGGTCGAGGACATTAGAAATTGGTTTCATAGCTGCTTCTTTTCTATTGCCTTTTTTTTGGTGATGGTATACCTGTGGTTAGGACATGTCAAAACTTGTTAATGAGGTTTTTCTAAGGAGTATCTAACCCATATATGGGAGGGGGAACCCAGTTCCCCTGGTGGGATTATTATTCATGGTGTGTGTTGTTACGATTGAATAATATTTCACAAGTTGGTGATTTACATATTGTGTGATGTGACTATTTTATAATGTTTTTCTCATGGATGGAATGGCATGAGGTTTCGCATTCATGCATCATTATAGGAATATAGGGATGTACCTGACAAGAATCATGGTAGGAACACAAAAGAAGGTTGTGTAGGTCAAGAAGGGTAGAATGTCGTTCATGTTACATAAAAATATAATGAATATAATGTCTAATAAACGGGTTGAAAATGGGTAAATTTAAATAATATTAAATAAATGTCAATGAATTGTGATAAATTTAATGTTAAGAATGAGTGAAAATATTGGTTTAGTAAGTTGAATGATATAAACCTTACTAAAATTGAAGGATTTATGTTATTAATGTGTGGGTTAGTTTACCCACATTAACCATTTCCCATGTTAGGGATGAATTGGTGTTGTGTTAGAGTTGTAATCATGACCGTTGGGATGGTTTATGAAGAGCGATGTGTTAAGGATGATGGATCTCTTGGGGCTCAGATAATGAGTTTTATTCATTTTTTATATCTGAACCATTGTATGGGCAGTGTGGGAAATTGATGTTGCATTTTTTGAAACATGGGATTTGGGTCATAAGGACTTTCTATGTTTCAATGTATCGTAAAAGAGATGCTCTTTTCGTACCCTCAGTAGGGATGTACCCTTTCGGTCTTGAGACTTTTTTCCGGTAATGTGAGTGTAGAAACCCATGCGGGTCATGACTATATAGGGTTTATGTGGGGCCTTTGGAGTTCTATTATAGACCTCAAGAAGGGTGTTCGAAATGTATTTCTAATCTATATGTGTGAAAATATCGGGAAAGGAACCTTGAGTAAATGGTTACATGGTATTCTAGGCACTACTCATATCCAAATGAGTGTAAGAGTTCTGTCATGACAAACAACTTATTTATGGATTGATGTGTATGGATTAGAGATAGAGCAAATGTATTTTGTTTTTCGTGACTCTATTTTATATAGATAGTGTCATTCAATATTTTATATGACCTATGAGATAATTTTTACAACGATTCTAGTGAATTCTTATGTGTATCTCATAGATTGATGTTGTGGACTTTGGGAGTGGAACATAGAGGGTGTTTCCTATAGCATGTTTGGACTAGGTGGGGTTAAGTGGGATGAATGAAGGATTGTTTATGTAACTCTTTCTCTTTATAGTGTTGATATTTTCTGGGAAATTTGATGTTATCCTTAAGGGATGTTTTCCTAGTTTTCATGGTTTCATAGGATGTGAAACATGATTGGTTACATCAGTGGTGGAATCAAAGAACAATGAGGGACATCAATTATTTGGTAAAAGTGAATGGTTATTCCTTCGTTTCCTTATTTGGGAGGCACCAGAGTTATAGTAATGGGTATGCCGATGGATTCAATGAGTTTGGTCAAGTTTTTTTATGACATATTCGTTTTGATGATTATTAATGGGGGTCTAAATTCGGATTTTTGTCAGATGAGAAAAGGGCTAAACAAGTGTGGATGGATGATTTGTTATGAAGGTGGAACCCACGTCCTGGGAGGCCATGTTGTGGGTCTTGTTTGTATGAATGATTTGGTGGTTGGGTGAGATATTGAGAGTTACATGATTTCAATGAGGCTGGTGGATAGAGATTCATGGTCAGCTAGGTAATAAAGCATTTGGTTCTGGATCTGATGATGTTTGTCTTAGGTGATCAGGAAATGGTTTCAGTGTATGGTCATAGGAAAGTGTGAGACCTTGAGGGATATGAGTGGGTCTAGATGTTGGTACATTCTGGGAAGGCACGATTCCCTTTGGGATTCATATATAGGTGTCTTAGAAGTAAGTTTCTACCATTTTACATGAAACCATTTGAAATCACTAGTTAAGAAAGTGACCATTTGGTTCTGGGATGGTGTGGTGGTTCTTGTGTTTCCACTACAAATCAAGAGGGGTGTTCAAGAAAAACTATGTGGTTTGGTGGTGTCACAGAAAAAGGAAGAATTGGATCACAACTAACTTGAAGAGAGTCATTATATGGTAGTGAGTTTGGTTAGTAACCCTATGTGAGTTGTTGGTGTGTTCATCAAATACTCTTTAGTGTAATTAAAGCTAGAGACGATCATGTCCAACATCTTGACATCATCCTGGGTGCTCTAAGAATGTTATGGCTTTGCACCTAGAGACTTTATTTTTTAGATGTAGTAAATAATAGAGTTTACAATCATGGAGGGGTACCCAAGGGGTTGGATGGTGGGATGTATTCCATTGACCATTTTTAGCTGAGGTCCTTGGGATGGATAGTGTGTCGACGAATGTAATGGGTTCCATTATTAGAATCCTATAATGGGTATCAAGTGATGTTTTTTGTTAATATGGGAAAATCATGACAGTGGAATCCATGATTTGGGTACATAAAATGATTCAAGAATTAGACATTGGGGATCAATTGCCAGTGGGAATCTAGGATAATGATTTTCCTATGGTGGGGGGTATTGAGCCAGTCCAGGATTTGTGGAGAAGAGTACAGAGTCAATGTGGTGATGTTTGGATGCCCAGGGGAGACTTATGAAGTTTATTTTATGTTCCCCAAGAAAGTCAAGGTGTGCCTTGGATGTGAAGGTTGAATAAGCCCATATGTTTCTTGGGAAAAGGGTTGTTCCAAATGAAATATAGATTCCATTGATAAAATCGTCAGGGGGGTGGTTGGTCATGAGAAAGGTTCATGAAAAGGGATGTTGGGGTCTACAACCTCAACGATGGTATGTCATAGACATTGGTAGGTGTGATTTTGTGACCATGGAGATCCCTTAGGTGTGATGGAATCGTTTTAAATTAAGGTAGTGGTATTACAATATATATTTTGAGCATTTATAGGATAATCCAGGTGGGGGAATGAATTAACTCGGCCAGGAGGAAATGATGAAAGTTGCATGTTTAAAATCTCCTATGGTGAATTTTTTTGTGAGTGGAAATGAAAGATTTAATGATAACAATGAACTTGAAAGAGGTCAGTTGTTTATATTTGTAAAATGGACTGTAGGTTTTTGTCTAAAATGATTGGTTTTGATGGAAATACATAATTTCTCTGTTGGTTGTTTTTCTTGTAGATTTCAAGAATGATGAGTGGGGAACACCTTTGGTATATCATGAAATCTGAGATGAGGTTCGGGTATCCTTTTTCCATAGTGAGGGTGACAACCAAAGGAATATTGTGGGGGTGAGATAAGGTGCATGGCGGGGATTACCATATAGGGAAATTATTTGGATGATGATGTGAATGATGTTTCAGGTTGGATGGACAAATGTAAGTTCCCATATAGTGTTTTTCCATGAAAATGATTGTCAGTTCAGATCTTGATTGAGTGATTTCCCTAGTTGTTTTGGTTGTTTTTTGGATATCTGTTCATGGAATGGAACCTTCATGCCTCAATTCATGGATCAAGGTATTTCAGGTAATGTGGTTATAAAATCATATCATCTTTTGATGATGCGGAGTTGGATCACATTGGAGTTTCAGAAGGTGGTAATGTGTTTCCAAGCATTTTTGGTCATGAGACATGGAGAGGAGTGGGCTGGTAGATTTTTAATTGGCAATTCCATGATTGAAATATGGTATTTGAAATGTTTCCTTGTGTTTTTAATTGGATATGTTACCTAACCTTCCATAGTATATTCATGTTAATAATTTTAAGAGTGGATCTCAGGCGTCCTTCAGGGGGCATCTGTCTAACATTGTGGACAGTAGTGCGGACATCGTACAGGGAAATATTATTCCCTTCGTTCAAGTCGTGTGGTAGAACAATAATTTCCAACAATAAAATCGGTGGAAAAAGATAGATATTTGAGCCTAGTGGCCCAATATTTTATATTGGAAGCATAATTATTCTTTGGAAGAGATGCTTGAGAATGAAATATTATAATGTGGGTAGGTTGTATGATCCCAAAATTCAAAGCGAAACATTATTGATTAAATTTTGTTTTGGAACCCTTAATTTTAATTAAAATAATGTTTATCTGATTTACAATGAGGCTTCTGGGTGTCATAGGGGTTTAGTTTATGAGAGAAAGAGGAAAATGGCCATCTAGCGAACATTTCACGGTGGGTGCATGGATTGAGTAATTTGTGTGAAGGGGGAGGCAAAATCATGTAGATTAGGATAGAGGCAATATGTATAGTTGTTGCATAGGTTTTCAAATTTTAAATAATCCACATGTAACTAGGTGACTTAGACCACTCCTAGGTAGATGTTGATGTATGATTGGAGAATGATTTTCGAAATTATGAACCCAAACCATGTTCCCCATTAAAAAGTGAAAATTTTTATTTTCCCCATTGGTATTTTATGTAACAACCCGATATTTTATGAGATGTATTATTTTTAATTTCTTTGATGTCTTCTATTATACACTACACCAAGATTAGATTTTACTATATGCAACACCGTATTAGCTTGCAGTATACACAACACTATTCTTGGCTCATGTTACACACAAATTCAAATTCATTTTGTAGAACTTATTCTACACCACATTAAGTATAGATTTTGTTTAATGTATAAATGAAGTAATTTTTTTTTTATACGCGACACCAAATAGAGCTTTCATTACACGCAACCCTGACATGGCATGCATTACGCGCAATCAATACCTTCTTCGATAGTGTGTGAAGTACGCAATACCAAGTCTCACTAAATGAGATATTATTATAATATTATTATGAACTAGCCGTTATGAATAGTAGTACCCACTTTTTTAAATTTTATAAATTTTCTCTTCCAAAATGGACTTCATTTTAGGATTCGGAATATCGAAATTAGCCTGGGGTGATTTTTTGGTATTTTTATGAAAACATTAAATTTTTTATGAATTCTGAAAACACTAGGTTCCTATTTAAAAACCAGATTTTTATTTAAATAATTATTTATTTTATTTAAATTGTTTTTAGGTCAAAATTGATACATAATACCTATATAAGTTCAATGTAATTAATCTGAGTCATTTTATAATAATTTTAGATATAAAAAAATTTATTGAACTTTTCACCGTCTTTTACCCATCTCCTAGGAGAATTTGAAAATTTACATAAAACAAAATTTTTCCACGTCTCTGAGTGGAATTTCGAAAATCCGAGCGACACGGTTAATACCAAGGAGTAAAATGTTGTTCAATAAAGTCAAAATAATTTTTGGTGAATTGTAACTTTTTACTTTTATTTACCACGCTTAAAAGTAAATAGGTTAATTAAGGGTAAAAATGATATTATTATTACCCTAACACATGTCCAAATTATATTGTATAAGTTTAATTCGACCAAAAATATCCTTAGTAATAAAATATTACCCTTTAGGACCACTTGGATTAGATTAGGACACTTATTAATATTTTATTTAAAGAAGAGTTAAAATAGTTTAAATCAAAGTTTAATAACTAAAGCATTTTTAATATAGGGTTATAAATAAGATAAATTAGACTATAAATATTCATTAGAAATATAAATGATTTCCTATATAATGGTATTTTATTTATAATTTTTAGACATTAATTATATTAATTTATTTATGACATAATGATTATGCAGTAATTACCTTATTAATGAAATATTAACATAGTTGATGTTATAAATACCCAAATAAAAGTAATTTGATACTTTTTATGAATTACACTAATTTTATAGGTTAATATGACATTTTATTATTTTTTCCATTATCTTTTTTCGAACTAATCATGTTGTTATGATTTAAAAAAAACAATTACCAAATAGAGTCAAAATTGACATAAAATAGGTTTTAAAACAAATATTATATTATTAAATGTTATTATATTACTAAAACTCTAAGGATAGGCCCAATGAATATACAAGGTTATATATAATAATAATGAACCACTTAGGCTTCGTTTGGCTTGTTATAGTATGTTTATTAACCATATAGTGTAAGAAAAAAAGAAGACGTTGTATAAGTTAAATTATTTAACTTAGAGTTAAATCTAAATGATAAGGTTAAAATAGTAACCCAAACTTGTCAAAAACCTATTGGTTGATAGTATTTCGACCCATCCCCACTTTAGCTTCGAAATAAATCAATTTGGAGCTATTATAAACTGAACATGACTTTATTATAAAATAATATTTTATGTTTTTCCTAAGGTTCCCTCTCCTACCTTATAAAAACGGAACCCCTTCCCTCTTCTCTTCACACCCTTTTGAGCCTTCATTCTCAGCCAACCCCTACCAATTCCTCTTCTCAACAGCTCTAGTTATATAATAGAGGTTCTGGTCTTCTAAAAAGGCCAACTCTAGTCCCCTAAGAAGATGTTTAAAGGAGGTGCATCGAGGAAGAAGAGACTCAGACACATACGGATGAAATTGGAAATAATGTAAGGGATAATTATTCCAATCTCATTCTTATCCGGGATTTTTTATTCCTAGGTATTTACTGGGGTTATTTTTACTATCAATGTCCATATGTTCTCAATAATTTTTCATAAAATGTTTACATTTCTTCAAGGTATGTTTAAAATCAATTTTATCCTTTTTTACTTTTACCACATCATATGGAAGGAATCTTTTAGTTGTTTTCCATATGAGGTACTTTTTGACTTTTCTGGAAAAAGTATGAAAAGAATTTTTTTTTGTCTTATACGGAATGAAAATATTTTTACATTTTCATAATGCCTTATTTTCATGAAGCTTACTCTATAAAATTTAATGACTATTTTCTACAAAATCCTTTTTAAAAAAAATTACATGTCATTTTGTGAAAATATAATGATTTTGAAGAAGAAAGGATATTTTCATCAAGAATTCATTTCAGGGGTTTTATCAAAATCATCTTCCATATAAGATGGAATTATTTTATAGGTGTATGTTTCATGTATAATTTCTCTATTATTTTCATAGTTTCACTTTACTTATGATGAAATGATATCCATTTTTTTATGGATTATGTTTTGATGGGATGATGTTTATGAAACCCATTTTATACTTTGGGTAATGATGAATGATTTATGTTTATGTTGTGGAACACGTAAGAATGATTTCAATATGAGATGCGTGGGACCTATATCTCCATCCAATTCATTGGGTAATGATTTATATCTCTTGAGATAGACATGGATGGAATGGTATGTTAATCATGTTCGGTGGTACAAGACTAGAATGAGGAGTGAACTTGATTCTGATAGGGAATTTCTCCCCTAAGATGGTCTTGGCCACAATGCCTTCGCTGATATGGAAATAATATCATGTTATTATTGGTTTTCCACAATTAAATGTTTTATTTCCATGCTATTTTATCATGAATAACATTTCTTTATGACCTATACCTTACGTACTACCAAGATTTATTTCACAACTCAATATTTTGATGTGTAAACTTTATGTTCATGTTTTGAAGTTAAAATGTACATGGTTTGTTTTATTTTATCCATGCTTACCCTTACTGCACATTTGAGCCCACCCTTTATATGTTTTCTTTTCCACAGGATATAAAGAAAGGTTTTAGGTAAGAAAAAAAGGGGAAGATCTTTTTGGGAGATGTTGAAGATCTTTCACCACGATTAGAAGATTATGTTCCGAGTTTCCAAAGACACTAAACTATTATGGTCCTTGTGTGTTTGTTTTTTTTATGTATTATGTATTCCGCAAAAGTAATGTAATGTCCATGTACATCAAGCTTTGGTTCTCTACAGTTGGTATCAAAGGAATGGTTTAGTTAACCTTAGGAAACTAGGATGTGAAGACATTAGTGAGATCCCTAGAGATATTTCTAAGGCATATCTAGGGATATCCCTAAGGTTAAGTATAAGTATAGGTTATAGTCCTAGAATTATGCTAGAAATCGTTGAATTAACCATAAGATTTTATATAATGAAGGTACTTCCCCTTTATTATGTTGTTTTCCCAAGAATGATTTTTGCCTCTCACACTATTATTTTTGGGTTTTAGACGATGGCCGGAACCCAAGGTAACCGTGTTGATCAATGTAATGTAAAATGCAATTATTTCCCTCCTGAACAAACCAATGTTATGCGATATGGAGTGCAAAATGTTATTGTTATACTTACACAAGCTATGAATCATTCTGGACTTCCAAATGAGTAGAGAAGAGAACAATATTCTAATGAGTACTTCATGAGGCAACTCCCACCTTCTTTCAGTGGGTATTTCGATCCACTCGTTGCTTAACAATGGATCAATACCATTGAAAAGATATTTTCCATACTTCGCTATTCAGAACATGAAAAAATCATTATGGCTATTTACCGTTTATAAGGTGAAAAAGATCAATGTTGGACTCTAATTAAGAATAAGAGGCCCCGAGATGAAATTGAATCCATGGAATGGGATGAGTTCGAGAACTTATTTTTCAATAAGTTCTTCCCTCGTATTCGTCGAACAAAGATAGAAAAGGATTTACTTGAGCTTAAGAAAAAGGATGAGGAATATTTTGGTATATACGAAGTGAATTTTACAAGGCTCTCAACGTATGAATATGTCTTTATCATCCAACTTAAAATTAATGTTGGTCGATTCTTTAGTGACGAAGAACCAAGTCTTCGAAGGGAATTAGTTGTAAGAGGCTTCAGTGGCTATGAATAAAGTGTATGTTGTGATATCAAGGTAGAAATGGAAGTTGTTGTTACATATCCACCTCATGGTTTTGACATGAAACGAAAGATGGAATTCAAGGGGAAATATCAGAATAATGGTGAAAAGAATATGAATGTTTCTTTATGTTCAAAGTGTGGAAATAAGCATGGTGGAGATTTTCTTGAAGGGACTAGAAAATGTTTTATGTGTGGAAAAGAAGGTCATCAAGAAGCTATGTTTTGAAGTAATGGAAAAAGGGTTTCTAATGATGTGAATAATGAAAAGGCTATAGAGAACACACCACCAACACTTTAATGCTTCATGTGAATGGAAATAGGGCATTATTCTAATCAATTCCCTAATCCATGGATTAATGATGATCAACATGAGCATCCTCTTAAGGAAAAGGATAAAGGCAAGCCACATGCGATCACGATTTGTGATGTTGTGTATGACAATGATGTTGTGTAATGATTAAGTGTTTATGTAATGGGATATCAAAATAGTATCATGGAATCTCATTTATGGAATCATGGAATTTTGGAATATTTATGTATTGGTTTTAATTAATTATATGGTATCGGTAACCAGAAAAAGTGATTGAAATATTTTTGGAAAGAATATGATATGCGCATAATGAAGCGATAAAGAAAATATGAAATGATCTCATTACTGATATAATGACAAAGTTATATCATGGTATGAGTAAATAGAAATTTTTGGATTTTGGTATGAGGAATGTGTTAAATTTTGACATCATTCATGTTTTCACTAAGAGTCATGGGTATTCAATTTTTAAGAGAATGCATTATTAAGGTATTCACATGTTTTTAATTTGACCAACAAGAAATATCGTATGATATATGGGGGATAAATGATAGTATTCACTTACTTGGAAGATGAAATTTCTTGTAATTGTTTTCTTTATACTATGAGCTTGGACAGAAGTATTTTGGATAATCCTAAAGATTGGAATGGATTATTTTGGACATAATTCAATATTTTTTAAGGCTAGAACTTTTTTCAATATTATTTATGAAATGTTATAATAATGTAGTTTAAGAAAAAGGACAACCTGCAGGACGAGTGATAACCCGTCGCGTCGGACAAGGCTGTGGGAATCGAACCCACAACCGATGTTTGACATGCCTTTATCGTCTACCACTAGCCTACAAGAAGACCCTGGTAAGTAGAAACTATTTTTATTATATTAAGTTGTATGATATATGAAGTATAAGTCCATTTTAAGAACCATATATGATTAATCTCACTATAGATGGACTAATGTATTTTTGATAATTTTTTCTATCCTTTTTTTTAGAAAGATAGAATGTCCCATCATTCAATCACATGATCTTCTAACACTTCACGAATGTCAAATTAAACTTAACTTCTTCAAGAGATGAAGTGGAAATTTTCCGAGGAATGACCAACGATGAGATTGTACCAATATCAAGAAAGTATTTCTTCTAATTCCAATTTCATCAACATTAGGGAAATGAACTTGAAAACAAAAAATGTTTTCCTAGTTCCCTTATATCTGATGAATTAGATAGTACCTTAGATCATCAAAAATTTATGGATTTGTTATTTTTGTCTTTTTCAGAGCCATGCCCTCTACCACTCTTCATCAAATGTTGATTGTTATATCTCTCTTCCATATCCATATTTTCACCTATGTTGTCCTCTATTGAAACCCAGTGATGAGTTACTTTGGGTGACTATTATGATTCTAACTTCCCTTTTTAAAATTAATTTTTAGTATTTTTAATTACAATGTGGGTTTCTATGAAAGAAACATTCAAGTAGTAAACCATTTATAATCCTGACGATTTTCGAGGGAGAAATTCATTTTAAGGGGGGTAGAATGTAACACCTTGAGATTTTAGGAGATATATATATTTTTTAATTTGATGTCTAATATTATACACTAAACTAAGATTATCATGTACTATACGCAACACCATATTATCTTGCAGTATACGCAACACTTTTCATGGCTCATGTTACACACAGATTCCAATTCGTTTTGTGGAAATTATTCTACGCAACATTAAGTATAGATTTTTTCTAATGTATAAATGAAATATGTTTTGATTATGTTATATTTGAAACCAAACGGAGATTTTACTCTACGCAGCCCTGACTTGGCTTTCATTACACACAATCAAGACCTTCTTCGATAGCGTGGGTAGTACGCAATACCAAGTTTCACTAAACGAGATATTATTATAATATTATTATGAACTAGCTGTTATGAATAGTAATACCAACTTTTTGAAATTTTATAAATTTTATCTTTCAAAATAGACTTCATTTTTGGATTCGGAATATCGAAATAAGCCTAGGGTGAATTTTTGTTATTTTTCTAAAAACATTAAATTTTTTATGAATAGTGAAAACACTGGGTTACTTTTTAAAAACCAAATTTTTATTTAAATAATTATTTATTTTATATAAATTTAATTTAGGTAAATATTGATAGATAATACATATATAAGTTCAAATTAATTCATTTGAGTAATTTTATAATAATTTTAGATATATAAAAATTTTAATGAACTTTTCACCATCTTTTACCCACCTGCTAGGAGAATTTGAAAATTTACGTAAAACATAATTTTACCACCACTATGAGTGAAATTTCAAAATTCTGAGAGACACGGTTAACATCAAGGAGTAAAATGTGGTTCAATAATATAAAAAAAATTGGTGAATAGTTACTTTTTACTTTTATTTACCACAGTTTAAAGTAAATAGGGTAATTAAGGGTAAAAATGATATTATTATTACCCTAACACATGTCATAATTCTATTGGATAAGTTTAATTCGACCAAAAACAACCTTAGGAATAAAATATTACCCTTTAGGTCCACATGGATTATATGAGGCACTTATTATTATTTTATTTAAAGAAGAGTTAAAATAGTTAAAATCAATGTTTAATAACTAAAACATTTTTAATATAGAGTTATACATAAGATAAATTCCACTATAAATATTCATTAAAAATATAAAATGATTTAATACATAATGCTATTTTATTTAAAAATTTTAGACATTAAATAATTTAATTTATTTATAACACAATGATTATACAGTAATTACCTTATTAATGAAATATTAATAGAATTGATGTTATAAATAACCAAATATATTTAATTTGAGACTTTTTATGAATTACACTAAATTTCTAGGTTAATATGACATTTTAGTATTGATTCAATTAACTTTTATTGAACTAATCACGTTGTTATAATTTTCACAAAAATCAATTACCCATTAGTGTCAAAATTGACATAAAATAGGTTTTAAAACTAATATTATATTACTAATTGTTATTATATTCCTAAAAATCTAAGGTTCGGCCAAATGACTTAGATAAGGTTATATATATTAATAAAGAAAAACATGGGGTTAGTTTGTCTTGTAATAGTATGTTTATTAACCATATAGTGTAAAAAAACAAGAAGACAAGGTAAAAGTTAAATTATTTAACTTACAGTTAAATCTAAATGTTAAGGTTAAAAGAGTAAACTAAAATTTTCTAAAACCTATTGGTCGAGAGGATTTCGACCCATACCAACTTTAGCTTCTAAATAAATAAATTTGGATATATTATGAACCGAATATGACTTTATTATAAATTAATATTCTATGATTTTCCAAAGGTGCCCCTCTCCTCCCTTATAAAAAGGGCACCCCTTCCGTCTTCTCTTCACACCCTTTTGAGCTGTGAAGCACGACTAAACCCTTGAAATTCCTCTTCTCAACCTCTCTAGTTATATAATAGTGGTTTTGGTCTTCTCAAAAGAACAACTCCAGTTCCCTATGAAGAAGTTTAAAGGTGGTGTGTCTAGGAAGAGGAGTCTCAGACACATATGGAAGAAATTGGACATAATATAAGGGATAATTATTCCAATCCCATTCTTATCCCAGATTGTTTATTCGTAAGTATTTACTGGGGTTTTTTTATTATCCATGTCCATATGTTCTCAAAAAAATTTCATAAAATGTTTACTTCTCATCCATGTTTGTTTAAAGTCATTTTTACCCTTTTTTACTTTTACCACATCATATGAAAGGAATATCTCTTTTGTTTAACATAAGAGGTACTTTTTTAATTTTCTAGAAAATGTAAGAGAAGAATGTTTTTTTCACTTATACAAAATGAACATATTATTATGGTTTCATAAAGCCTTATTTTCAAGAAGATTACTCTACAAGATTTAATGACTATTTTCAACAAAATCCTTTTCTTTTAAAAATTTCATGGCATTTTGTTAAAAGAAAATGATTTTGAAGAAGAAAGGATATTTTCCTCAAGAATTAATTTCAAGTGTTTTATCAAAACCATTTTCCCTATAATATGGCATTATTTCGTATGTGTATGTTTTAAGTATAATTTCTCTATGATTTACATGGTTTCTCTTTTCTTTTGATGAAATGATATCCATTTTTTTGTATGGATTATGTTATGATGGGATGATGTTTATGAAACCCATTTTATACTTTGGGTAATGATGAATTATTTATGTTCATGTTGTGGCACAAGTAAGAATGATTTCATAATGAGATGGGTGGGACCTATATCTCCCTCCAATGCATTGGGTAAAGATTTATATCACATGAGATAGACATGGTTGGAACTGAAAGTTAATCCGGTTCAGTGATACATGATTGGAACGAGGAGTGAACTCGATTTGGAAAGGGAAATTGTCCACTTAGATGGTCTTGGCAGCAATGCCTTGGCTAATATGAAAAATCATTTCATGTGCTTATTGGTTTTCCATAATTAAATGTTTTATTCCCATGCTATTTTATCATGATTAATGTTCCTTTATGACCTATGCCTTACGTACTGCCAAGATTTATTTCACAACTCAATATTTTGATGTGTAAACATTATGTTCTTGTTTTGAAGTTCAAATATATATGGTTTGTTTTATTTTATCCATGCTTACCCTTATTGAGCCTTTGAGCTCACCCATTATATGTTTTCTTTTCCCCAGGATATAAAGAAAGGTTTTCGGTAAGAAAACAAAAGGGGAAGATCTTTATGAGAGATGTTGAAGATATTTCACCATGATTAGAAGATTATGTTCCGAGTTTCCAATGACACTAAACTATTATCGTCCATTTGTGTTTGTTTTTGTTATATATTAAGTATTCTATAAAAGTAACGTAATATCCATGTATGTGAAGCTTTGGGTCTCTAAATTTTAGGTATCGTACATGATTTCTTCCACCATTCCTTCTCCACTAACACTAGTGACGAAGCAACTCTCCCAAAAGATTAAAAATGAAAATTTTCATTCAATCTTAAGTCGTTGGAGTTTCGTTGGTTTCAAATTAAATATATATGGGAGTTTAATCCATCTATTTCTTCTCTTTTCTAGATTAGGTATTATAGTTTCATCATTATTCTTCGGAATAACTAAAAACATCTTTTTTCTAGTGGGGCTTAGGTCAGGGCCTTGAAGGGTTCTTGAATCCTTGTATAGGGAAACATTAGAGAATGAAATTTTCTTCAGAATCTAGGTAGGTGGTCCACAAGTAATATCCCATAGTTTATTATCGACTTGTTCACTCGTAGTTGTGATATTGCATCCCTATTTATGTGAATATGAAACCTTTCATAATATAAGGTTCAATATTCATATAAACGATGATTTAGACCCCTCATGATCCCTTTGGGATGAATTGAGGATGATTATACCAATTTAGGGCCACCCATGAGTTGCACCAATATTTACCAACATGGAAAATTGTAATGTTAAGAATAAGGTTTATTTAGGATTTATTTTAGCCCATGGTAAATATATTGACATGTTAGATTTAATGAAAAAGTGGAATTATTAATAATTGTCCCTATTTGTTAGCGTTTTATAATGGGTTGTTTTGTTTAATGTTAATGGTTTAAATGTGAAATGGTTTTTGAAGTTTAATTGGTTGATTTCCCATGTCATGTGGATGATAAATGGATAAATTGGGCTAATGTGTGGGAATTAGAATGTTTAAATGGGATAAGGAATATGAATTGGTAAAGGTATTAATTTTTATAATAGGTGAGAATTTTGAATATGATAAATGGGTTAATGTATGAAAACTGAAATTGGGTTAAATGGGTTATGAAATGAAAATGGTAATTAGGATAATGGGGTAGATAATGATGTTGGTTTTCATGTTGAATGGATTTGAAATGTTGGTGGTATATGATTGGTTAACATGATATGAAAATGATGTTGATATACATTGAATTTGATTGATAATATGGAATAAGCTAGTGTTTGGAATACTGTAAATGAGATAATGAGAAATTAATTATGAATGGTGAATATGTCATCATGTTCTGGCATGAGAATGATTTATATTTTGAATTATATATGAATGGTGAGTTTTCTGTGTATTTTTTATGAAGTTTTTTGATATGATATATGTTGTTTTTTTTGATAAATAATAATTTATACAATGCATTTAGTTTTGGGGTAAAGCATTGAGTCTCTTCCCATGGGTTGTGTTGGAATGAGGCTCTAAACCCCACCATAGAATGCATGGGTTTGGGATTCAGAATGATTCTCATGGCCCCTATTAGTTTTATTTAAAGAGAAAACCTAGATTGGGCATCTAGGGTATGTGTAATTTAATGTATGTTACTTCCTAGATGGAGGCTCAAAGGTAAGTCTGATGTAACATTTATGAAATCTTAATACCTAATGAGATAGGGAAACTGACTTATCCCCTTATTCATGATAACTGACCAGATTAGGCCTTTGTATAAATGATGTAAACATATATCCCATGGAACATGTTATTAAAATGAATTTTTTAAATAATATTGTGAATTTAATGAAAATGTGAATAATGATAAAAATAGATAAAGGGAATATTTTTAACTAATGGAACCCGAGTTGGATTTTTTTCCATTTAATTCATGTCATACTTGTAGGAACTATCTGTTTATACTAGATATTTTATAGACTCTACTGGTCATGGCTGTAACACCCCAAGATTTTATGGGAATTATTATTTTTAATTTATTTGATGTCTTTTTTTGTATGCTACACCAAGACTATCCTGCGCTATACGCAACACCATTTTAGCTTGTAGTATTCCCCACACTATTCTTGGATCGTGTTACACACAATTTCAAGTTCATTTGAAGTTATTGTACACAAAATTGAGTGTATATATATATATATATTCAATGTATAAATGAAATATTTTTGGATTCTATTATACGCAACAACAAAGGAATATTGCACTACACGCAACCCTGACTTGGCTTGCATTACACGCAATCACGACCTTTCTCGATAGCGTGTGGTGTACGTAATACCGAGTTTCACTAAACAACGATATGTTATATAAACTACCTGTTATGAATAGTAATACCAACATTTTGAAATTTTATTTTTCAAAATGGACTTCATTTTTGGATTTGGAATATCGAAATTATCCTATGGTAAATTTGTGGTATTTTTCTGAAAACTTTCAATTTTTGATGAATAGTGAAAACATTGGGTTACTATTTGAAAACAGAATTTTTATTTAAATAATTATTTATTTTATTTAAATTTATTTTATTTCAATATTGATACATAATACCTATATACGTTCAATGTAATTCATTGGAGTCATTTTATAATAATTTTAGATATATAAAATTTTTATTGAAATTTTTAACCTCTTTCACCCACCTCCTAGGAGAATTTGCAAATTTACATAAAACTTAATTTTACCACTTCTGTGAGTTGAATTTCAAAAATATGAGACACACGGTTGATATCAGTATGTAAAATGTGGTTCAATAAGATAAAAATAATTTTTGGTGAATAGTAACTTTTTACTTTTATTTACCACGGTTAAAGGTAAATAGGTTAATTAAGGGTAAAAATAATATTACTCTTACCCTAACACATGTTCTAATTATATTGGATAAATGTAATTCGACCAAAAACAACCTTAGGAATAAAATATTACCCTTTAGGTCCACTTGGATTAGATTAGGACAATTATTATTATTTTATTTAAAGAAGAGTTAAAATAGTTAAAATCAATGTTTAATCACTAAAACATTTTTAATATAGGGTTATACATAAAAAAATTCGTCTATAAATATTCATTAGAAAGATAAAAATATTTCCTACATAATAGTATTTTATTTATAATTTTGAGACATTAAATAATTTAATTTATTTATGACACAATGATGATGCAGTAATTTCCTTATTAATGAAATATTAACATAATTGACGTTATAAATAACCAAATAAATGTAATTTTAGACTTTTTATGAATTACACTAATTTTATAGGTTAATATGACATTTTGGTTTTTATTTAATTTAGTTTTTTCGAACTAATCATGCTGTTATGATATTCACAAAAATCTAGTACCAAATAGTGTCAAAATGGGCATAAAATAGTTTTTAAAACAAATATTATATTATTAATTGTTATTCTATTCTTAAAAATCTATGTATCATCCAAATGACTAATATATGGTTATATATATTAATAAGGAACCACTAGGAGTTCGTTTGGCTCGTTATAGTAAGTTTATTAACCATATAGTGTAATAAAACAAAAATACACGGTAAAAGTTAAATTATTTAACTTAGAGTTTAATATAAATTTAAGGATAAAATAGTAACCTAAATTTTCTAAAACCTATTGGTTGAAAGGATTGCGAACCATCCCCACCTTATCTTAGAAATAAATCAATTTGTATCTATTAAAAACAGAATATAACTTTATTATAAAATAATATTTTATGTTTTCCTAAGGTTCCCCTCTCCTCCCTTATAAAAAGGGAACCCCTTCCCTCTTCTCTTCACACCATCATGAGGCTTGAATCTCACCCAGAACCGGACAATTACTCTTCTCAACCTATACAGTTATATAATAGAGATTCTTGTCTTCTAAAAAGACCAAATCTAGTGCCCTAAGAAGAAGTTTAAAGGAGGTGCGTCGAAGAAGAGGTAATCTCTTCTACCGAGTCTTTCAAGTTTCCTTCTTCTTCCACATATTCTTCTTTAGTTGTTTCATTATAAAGTAATAACATCAGTGTTAAATATATACTGATATGTTATTATTAATATTAAACAACCCTATTTTAACTTCTTTCCATCCTACAGAAAACAAAATCACAACGCGTGCGTACATACGGAATACCGTCTCCACACCGTGGTGTAATCTGTTTTTTTCAACCACCACATTACGTGGATGGGTATAATGGTGTAAAGAATAAATATATATGGTTATTATAACATCATACTGATTCTAAGATATTATATCATCCACTCCAATTCCATTCAATAAATATGGGAACGATATCATCGCTCGTGCGTATGTAAGGATTACCGTCTCCACGAAGCGATGAGATTCATTTTCCATGTTAACAATTAAAGAATGATTATAAAGTATATATAATATGTAATCATGAAATATATGAAATAATAATGAAATTTTATTTATGTATATATATATGTATGTCATATACTTAATTTCATTCAATTCTATTAGGAAACATCATTCATGCGTACGTACGACCTACCGTCTCCATGAATGGTGTATTTCATTCCATTTATTGATCTATTATATATATGTATATTCAGAATATATATTATATATAAATCATGTTTTATATTCTGGAATTATGTAATCATGATCTAAGTAATCATATTAATAATTACAAGTCAAAACACGGATGATAAATGAAATGATTTTACCCAAAAAGATGCTTTAACAAGGAATTTACAAAATAACGGGTAATATAAAGTCGTAAGTGAATCATATATGATATAATAAATATTATTATGGTTCTGTTTCAAGTTAATAATATTTTTAAAACCACTATACAGGAGTCTCAGACACATATAGAAGAAATTGGACATAAGGTACGGGATAATTATTCCAATCACATTATTATCTGAGATTGTTTATTCATAAGTATTTACTGGGGTTATTATCATCATGTATGTCCATGTTTTATAAATGTTATTCCATATATTTTTAAAGTCTTTTTGACCCATTTTTGACTTTTACCTCATCCTATGAATGGAATATTTTTTTTGTTTACCATAGGAGGTACTTTTTTACTTTTCCAACAAAAGTACGTGGAGAATGTTTTTTTTAACTTATATGGCATGAACATATTATTACAGTGTCATAATGCATTATTTGCATGAAACTTCCTATAAAGTATTTCATGATTATTCTCAACAAAATCCTTTCTTTTAAAATTGCATGTCATTTTGTGAAAATAAAATGATTTTGAAGAATAAAGGATATTTTCCTCAAGAATTCATTTCAAGTGTTTTGTCAAAACTATTTTACATCTAAGATGAAATTATTTCATATGTTTATGTATCAATTATAATGTCTATATGATTTACATGGTTTTAATTTTATTATGATGAAATGGTATCCATTTGTTTTATATGGATTATGTTATAATGGGATGACGTTTATGAAACCCATTTTATTCTTTCGGTTATGATGAATGATTTATGTTTATTTTGTGGGACAAGTAAGAATGATTTCATTAAGATACGGGTGGGACATATATCTCCATCCAATTAATTGGGAAATGATTTATATCTCATGAGATAGACATGGTTGGAACGGAAATTTAATCTGGTTTAGTGATAGAAGACTATAATGAGGAGGGATCTCTATTCAGACAGGGACATTGTCCACTAAGATGGTCTTGGAAGCAATGGCTTGGCTACTATGGAAATCATAACTTTTGATTAATGGTTTCTTCAATTACTTGTTTTATTCCCATGCTATTTTATCACAATTGATGTTTCTTTATGATCTATTCCATATGTACTACCATGTTTTATTTCAATGCTCAAGATTTTGATGTTTAAATATTATGTTCATGTTTTGCAGTTCAAATGTATATGGTTTGTTTTATTTTCTCCATGCATACCCTTATTGAGCATTTCAACTCACTCTTGTTATGTTTTATTTTCCCCATGATATAAAGAAAAGTTTTAGGTAAGAAAAAAAAGAGGAAGATATTTATGGGAGAAGATGAAGATCTTTCACCATGATTAGAAGATTATGTTCCAAGCTTCCAAAGACACTAAACTATTACGGTCCTTTGGGGTCTATTTTTTTATGTATTAGGTATTTCCGAAAATTAATGTAATACCTATGTACGTCAATATTTGGGTCTCTATAGTTTGTATCAGAGGTTCGGTTTAGTCAACATTTGGAAACTAGGATGTGGGAACTTTTTTGAGATCCCTAGATATATTTCAAAAGAATGTATAGGTATGTCACTAAGGTTAAGTATTAGTATTGATTATATTACTAGAATACGGTAATGATATTAGAATTAAACTTAAGATGTTAGATATTGATGTTAATCCCCCTTGATTATGATTTTTGCCTCTCACACTATTCTTTTTGGGTTTTAGAAAATGGCTGGAAACATGAAGATTCAGGATAATGGGGGATATGATGGACAATGGAATGATATTATTCCTGAGCTACCCAATAAAATTGGATCTAGAATTCCACATATCCTTATTATTTCTAATCATCAATCTCATTATATGGTCAATAATATCACCTTTGGTAAGTTTCCCAACTCAGCTAATTAGAGAAAGATGGAGTTTCATGATGATTATAGAGGAATGAAAGTTCAATTTCCCTCATGTAAATCATGTGGTAAGAGTCATCAGGGATACTATTTTAAAGGAACTTAAAGATGATTTGGGTGTAGAAAAGAATGACACGAATCCAGTATGTTCAAAGGAAAAGGTTCAGTTAACACCGTGGACAATGATAATGTTATTTCTACGACATCAACAACGATTAAATGTTTTAAATGTGGAATGTATGGGCATTATACAAACTAATTCCCTAAGATAAAGTATCATGAAGAGAATCAGCATGGTCGTATGGGTATTATCTATGTTGATGATGATGAAGATACTACAAATGAAATGTGAGATGAAATAATTGTTGAAGCCCAGTCAATGGTTTATGAAGGTAGTGGAATGATTTATGTTTATCAAGAGTTATGTTGTATAGGTAATGGTAATATGCAATAAATACACATATAAGGATTATTACACTATTGTTTTTCCAAAAGTATTTGAATGTATATGTTGAATGGTACCGATAACCATGAAAATTTATTCAGATATTTTTGGAAAGTAGATGATATGCGCATAAAGAAGGGATAACGAGATAATGAAATGTTTGATAGTATTAATGAGCTAATGACTAACATAAGAACAATGTGATATCATGGTTTGAGTGTTTAGAAATTTTGGGATTTTAGTATTTGTAAAGAGTTAACTTTTGACAGCATTCATGTTTCACTAAGGTTCCATAGTAATTCATGTTTCAAAAGAATACATGATTAAGGTATTCACATGTTTGGAATGTGATCAACAAGACATTTATTATGATATATGGGGGATAAATGATGGTATTCACATGCTCGGTAAATGAAATTTCTAGTAATTGTTTTCTTTATACTATGATCTTGGATATAAGTATTTTGGATAATCCTAAAGATTGGAATGAATAAGTTAGACATAAGATAGTATTGTTTAAGGAAAATACTTTTTTCGATTTTATTGCAGGAATTTTATTATAATGTAGTTATAGAAAAATGGACAACCTGTAGGATGGGCGACAACCCATTGCGTTGGAGAAGGCAACGAGAATCGAACCCACAACTTAAGTGCGACATGCCTTTATCGCCTACCACTGGCCTACAGGAAGTCCCTGGTTAGTAGAAACTAGTTTTATTAAGTAGTATGATAGATGAATTATAAGTCCATTTTTGGAATCATATATGATTAACATCACCATAGATGGACTTAAATATATTTGATAAATTTTTCTAACCTTTTTTTTGAGACATATGGAATGACCCATCATTTTATCACATGATCTGCTAACACATCACGAATGAAAAATTCAACATCATTTTTTAAGAGATGAAGTGGAAATTGTTCAAGGTGCGAACAATGGTGAGATTATACCAAAATAAAGTAAGTATTTCTTATAATTAAAATTATTCAACTTTAGGGAAATCATCTTGAAAACCAAAAATGTTGTCATAGTGCCCTTATATCTGATGAATCAGATGGTACCATAGATCATCACAAATTTATGGATTTGTGATTGTTTGATTTTTCATAGCCATGTTATCTACCAATCTCCATCATATCATGGTGGTTAGATTTCTCTTCAATATCAATATTTTCACCTATGTTCTCCTCAGTGGAAACTTAGTGATTAGTTAATTTGGGTAACCGTTATGTTTCATACTTTAGTTTTTAAATATAACTTTTGGTATTCCTTTTTACGATGTGGGTTTCAATTAAAACTTTCTTGTAGTTAAACATTTATAACCCCGACGAATTCCGAGGGAGAAATTCATTTGAAGGGGGGTAGAATATAACACCCCGAGATGTTATTGTGGATCTATGTATTGTTTTCAACAATACATATTAATGTTATTTAATGGGGGAGATTGTTGAAAATAATAATATGTCTTTTTATGATAATTATGATGCTCACAAATACCCTTAGATATTTCCTAATGATTTTATTTACTATTTTGTAGGAATTTATTAATTTTTTTAACTCTTGAAATAATGAAAATTTAATACTTATTTGGAATCTACTTTAAGTGAATCCTAGAATCACTATTCATGCCTTACGTGGATAAATGTAGCGCGGAATCCGCTTTAGTGCGTCCTAGAATCACTGTCCATACCCTTCGTGGATAAATGTAGCGTAAGGATGAAAAGCGTGTATGCTTTTTGAGAAAACAGAAATGTACGGTTAAACAACCATATGTTTTCAACAATTTATGGAAGAAGAACCTTACGTTAGGAAGGAACCTTGCGTTTTGGTTATTAGCAAAGTATGGAAGGAGAACCATACGTAAATAATAAACGTTATGTTTGTTTCTCAAAAGTATGGTTCATCAACCTTACTTTTGTGAACAACCATACATTCTTGGAAAAGTATGGATCAAGTAAAAGTATGGATCTTCTACCGTTTTTTTAGAGTTTAAGAAAAAGTATGGATAATCAACCCTACGTTTATGTCCAACCTTACGTTGTCAACCCTACGTTTGGAGGCCACATCATCAACATTACGTTTGGCGTTAGAAATTTTGACAGACGATATTTTTATGTAGTGATCAGCAAGCTGATTTTTGGGCGGATTTCAAGCCAGATTTAAAGTCATTTTTAACATACGAATTTTAATGACTTAAATCCGTTTTATCAATGTATTTAAGATCGAATTAAAAGGAGATTTTTATACCGAGTCTTAAGGGAAGTTACGACTTCCCTGTAAATTCAAATTTTTGAATATCGCGAATAAAAAGGTGACTTTTATGGATTTAAATGTGAAGGAGATATGCTCAGCCCTATTATATATATTTTCTCTGAAACACCAGGTACAAGCGTGTATGGTAATCATTCTATTATAAAAAAGGTGGAAAATAAAGACTGCAAAAAGGCACCCAGTTATGCTGATTCATTAGGAGAATCAAAGCTCTGTTTGTTTAAGAAGAAAGAACTCGATAGAAGATTCACGTGTTCTACATAGAATTTCTACTGTGGATCTACTACTGCAGATTTTGTGATCTATATGTCTATATCTATTGTAACCAGATTAACTCAGAACTGCTTCGACTAGAAAATCAAAATTTCTAGAGACTACGATCCATCTGCTATCAATTGCATTATGTTGTAATTGTGAAGATCAACTGGAAAACTTCTTTCTGAAATTATTTTTATTCTTGAGTAACTAGCTTCTCGTACTAAGATGTGTTGGTTCGTGATTGAACTAGAAGGCTTTGTTTTTCCTTGTATTGTAAAGTTGTAACTGCATGTATTAAGTTGTGGATAGGTCTGCTGAAAAGAGGACCAGATAGTGAAAATCACCAAGCTCGTGGAGTTGAGCGTTGGAGGAGTGGACTAGGGGCCTTCTATTCCTCGAACCACTATACAACTTTGTGTTATTATTTTTACTTATTCCACTGCATGATCAAATCTGATAAATTATAGAGGACATAACTCGTTCAATCAAAGAGTTACAGAAAAATTGCAAAAGACAAAATTCAGCCCCCCCCTTGTGTATAATCTGTAGATCCAGATCCAGCAATTGGTATCATAGGAGGAGCTTCTGATAGAGCCTTAGCACTCTAGAAGCTTTTAAAAGATTATATATCAGAGCATCATGACTGATATAAGAGAAGGGATTTAAATGGTAGGACCACCATATTTCAAAGGAGACAAATATGGCTGCTGGAAATCGTGCATCATAATATATCTGAAAAACCTCAGATATAAAGTCTATTCAATGATTCTAACTCCTTATGAAATTCCTGAAAATCCTGAGACATGGAGTGCTGCTACAGAGGAAAAGTATGATATGAATTCAAAGGCTATGAATGCAATCATCTGCGTTCTAGGACCAGATTAATTTAACAGAGTATCTTAGTTCCCAACAACATATGAGATGTGGCAAACAATAGCCGTGGAATATTAAGGAACAACCAATGTCAGAAAAATGAGATATGCAACTGCCAAATTGAAATTTGGTACTTCAGAATGTTTGAAGGTGAAAGCATTACCAAAATGAATGGGAGATTGACAGAAATTGTCAATAATATAACAACTCTAGGAGAACCTATCAAGAAGTTTGATCAAGCATTAAAAGATCTAATGGTACTTCCTACTCGGTGGAATGGTATCTCTACTTCAGTCATACAATCAACACTTGTCCAAGATCTAACCATGAGAGAGTTGATTGGTACACTGATGATGTATAAAGTTGAAATGCAAGATGAGGCTAATGAACATAGAGTGATTATCAAAAGAGAAGAGACTTCCTTAAAAGTAACTTCACAACAAAAGAATAGAAAGCTGAAGAACAGAGACGTCAAAGCTAAATCAGAGAGCTCTAACTCATCAAACTCAGATGAAGAACAGGCTCATCTAGCCAGGAAATTTAGAAAGTTCTACAGCAAGAAAAGAGGCATCAAATTTTTTTAAGAGAGATGATAAAGAAGTAAGATGTTATGAATGCTAGAAGATGGGGCATATCAGACAAGATTCCCACAATTGAAGGATGAAAAGAAGAAGAAATTATTCAAAAGAAATGACTATGAGGAGAAAGACAAGAAATATATGAAAGCCACTTGAATTGTATCTGAAGACTCCAGTAGTTCTCTTGAATCAAGCTCAGTGAAAGAAGAAGTAAATCTAAAAGCAAACATGTGGTTTATGGAAGAAACCGATAAGTTACACTCATATTACTCCTCTGAATCAAATTCTGAATCATGGTACACAAATGAAAAACTTTCAGCCTACTGTAATATGCTTGAAGAAAGATATGACACACTATTTAAGAAACATAAGTCACTAAAAATAAACATAAAGTCGTTTCACATGAATGAGATACGATGCTGAAAAAACATAAGGAATTAACTGATAAATACAATTTGATTAACACTAACTATATTAATTTTGAATCAAGAATAAAAACACTATGGGATGAAGTAGAATCTTATAAACATGCTACATTGGTTTTTTAAAAATAAGAAAATTCATTAAATAAAATTCTTGGAAAATATATCATTAAAAAGGAGAGATTTGTAATTGGAAGTAATGGAGTAAAACCTAAGCTATATAAAAATTATATTGTTCCTAGGTATAAAAAGGATAATTGTAACTTTTGTGGGACAAATGGACATATAGCTAAAAACTGTTTCTTAAGACAGCCTCAAATTTGTGGTATTAAGAAAGCCTATGTTTCAAAACACTTATATGATTCAGCTGATTTTAAAAGAACAAAGCAAATCTGGATACCTAGATCATTGCAAGCTAACACCCCTGGACCCAAAAATATATGGGTACTAAAGCAATTTGTTTGAATGTATTTGCAGGTAGCAGGCCACAAGTGGAGAAAAGATATATGGTATATGGACAATGGCTTCTCAATACAAATGATTGGAAACTCATCGAATTTTTCTTCACTCACTCAAAAGGAAGGAGAACTTGTCTCATTTGGTGATAATTCCAAAGGAAAAATCATTTGCATTGGAACTATTGGAGATCTAAAAATAGTTTCAATCAATAAAGTACTTTATGTACAAGGATTAGAACACAACCTGATAATTATCTCTCAACTATGTGATGATGGATATACTGTTGATTTTACTAACAATTGCTATATTTTTTCTAAAGATAAACTGTTTAAATTTAAAGCACCAAGAACTGAAAATGTCTATACATTGGATTTAAATTCCTTGTGTAAACAAAAAGTAAACTGCTTGACTACTAATGTAAGTGAATCCTGGATCTATCATAGGAGACATGGACATTGAAATGTATTTTTTTTACATAATTTATCTAAGAATCATTTAGTTTATGATTTACCTAGTCTCAAATTTGAAAGTGACAGATTTTGTGATGCATGTCAACTTGGAAAGAAACACAAATCATCCTTCAAATCTGTTAATAAAGTTTCTACTTCTAATCCTCTAGAACTAATTCATATGGATTTTTTTAGACCCTCAATATTAGAAAGCTTAGATAGTAAATTATATGTATAATTTTTAGGTGATGAATATTCAATATTTACATGTATTTTCTTTTTAAAATTTAAAAATGAATCTTTTAATTTATTTGAAAGTTTCTACAAATTTGTTCAGAATGAAAAATGTTTTAATATAATCTCATTGAGAAGTGATCATGTTGGAGAATTTGAGAATATAGAATTTAATTCCTTTTGCTCTATCATGGGTATTAAACATACCTTTTCTGCACCCAAAACACCTCAACAGAATGGGATTGTAGAAAGGAGAAATCGAAAAATTCAAGAAATGGATATAACTATGTTAAATGAATATAACCTACCAATATATTTTTGGGCAGAAGATTTGAATACATCCTGCTATATAATTAATAAAGTTTTAATTAGACCTATTTTGAAAAAGACACCTTATGAACTATGGAATAATAGAAAACCTAAAGTTAACTACTTTATATTTTTTGGATGCAAGGTTTAGATCTTAAACACAAAGGATAATCATGGTATGTTCGATCCAAAATCTGATGAAGGTATTTTCTTAGGATATTCTGCTACCTCCAATGCTTATAGAATTTATAATAAGAAGTCAAGGATTGTTGAAGAACCAGTTCAAGTGAAATTTGATGAATTTGATCCCTTTGAGAAAAGGACATATCAAATGGATGAACTTGAATGTAATGATAACATGAGACTTGAGAACATAAAGAATGATTTTGAAAAAGATAAAAATGAAATTCAGTCTAGTTCAGAGGAACATGATACTAAATAACCTTTAAATATATTACCTAGACAGACTAGAACCCTAAAGAATCACCCATTAGAAACTGTAATAGGTGACCTATAAACTGGTGTTCAAACTAGAAGAAACTTAGGAGACCTAGTGGAATTATCTATCTTCCTATCTCAACAAGAACCTAAGACTATATAAGAAGCTTTATATGATGAAAGCTGGGTAATAGCTATGCTAGATGAATTAAACCAGTTTAAAAGAAATGATGTTTGGCAATTAGTGGAAACGCCTACGAATTATCCTATAATTGGAACCAAATGGGTCTTTAGAAATAAAAACGATGACCAAGGCACAATAACTAGAAATAAATCAAGATTTGTAGCTAAAGGATATAATCAAGAATAAGGAATAGATTATGATGAGACTTTTTCACCTATAGCTGGGTTAGAAGCCATTAGAATCCTTTTAGCATATGCATCTTATATGAATTTTAAATTATTTCAGATGGATGTTAAATCTGCCTTTTTAAATGGTTATTTAATGGAGGAAGTTTATGTTGAGAAACCTCTTAGTTTTGAAAACTCTCAAAACCCTGTTTTTTTTAAACTTGCTAAATACCTTTATGGCGTTAAACAAGCACCTAGAGCTTGGAATGAAAGATTATGTTATTTTCTTTTGAAAAATGACTTTAGTGTTGGATTGGAAGATCCAACACTCTTTATGAAAATTGTGAAAAATAATGTTTTATTGGTTCAAATTTATGTTGATGATGTAATATTTGTATTAATTAATAAAACTCTTTGTCATGAATTTTCAAAATTAATGCAAGAGGAATTTGAAATGAGTATGATGGGAGAATTAAATTTCTTTTTGGGTTTTCAAATATTTTAAAAAATTATGGAAATGTTTTAAATCAAGGATAATACATTACAGATTAACTTAAGATATTAGGACTTGAAAACAGCAAGCCATTTACAACTCCTATGTGTACTAATATAAAACTTGATTTGGATTAAACTGGGAAATCAGTAGACAACAAGTTATATAGAGGTTTGATTGGTAGTTTTTTATATCATACAGCTAGCAGGCTGGATATAATGTATTCAGTATGTCTTTGTGATAGATTTCAATCAAATCCTAAAGAATCTCATCTAACTTTTGTTAAAAGAATTTTTTGATATTTAAAATAAACTGTTTTTGAATATCTTCTTTATCCTAAAACTTATGATTTCAATTTGATTTTATATTCAGATGCTAACTTTGGAAGTTGTAGATTAGATAGAAAAAGTACATCAGGAACATGTCACTTTTTAGGAAAGTCTTTAGTATCATGGTCTAGTAAGAAACAACATTCACATTCCCTTTCAATAGCTGAGGAAGAATATGTTTCTTCTTGCATTTTCTATGCACAAGTATTGTGGATGAAAAACACTCTTATGGAATTTGGATTGAATTTTAATAATACACCTATTTTATGTGATAATACAAGTGCAATTAATATTTCAAAAAATCCTATTAGTCATTCTAGAACTAAGCACATTGATATAAGGCATCACTTTTTAAGAGATCATGTTATTAAAATGAATATATTTTTAGAATTTATAAATACATAAATTCAATTAGCAGATATTTTTACTAAACCACTTCCCACAGCAAGGTTTGATTTTATTAAGGGAGAGATATGTTTATTTAATTTTAAATAATTTTTTTTATTTTCTTTTATTTATTTTTGTAATTTTTTTCTTTTTAAGATTTTTTATCCTTTGGGAATATGCAAATTTTATTTGTTTTAAATATATGTAATGATTAGTGATTTTACGGGAATAAAGGCTGTCAGATCCTTTTCGACTTCTAAACCATTTCACTTCAATCAAAACCATTTCGAAATTCGAATATCTCACTTCTCCTCTGAAACCCTAATCTTCGATCCTCTGAAAATCTATCCTTCAAACCATTAGAGATTCTCACAGAGATGGTAAGAACTAAAAGAACCAGTGAAGCCGAGACACGCATTGCCGAGAGACAACGCTCTGAGGGAAGAAAAATCTTATAGGGCAAGGTAATCGATCTCGACTGGTTATATCAGAAAAATCTGTTGTTGAAGCAAGTGATGTCATTTCAGAATCTTGAATAGCTGTTTAACAATGAAAATATGGAATTTCTATATGATGTAGAACGTAGATACTTCTTCAAATATGTACAGTTTAGTCTAAAAGATACCGAGGACAGTATGATGTCTATGATAGAGGATATGGATTTCTCAAACTCATTAGTAGAGATTGGTCAGATTCTCAACTGCCCTCATGAGGGAGTTTATCATTTCGATTTGAAAAATATTGGAGATTCTGTGCATAAATACGAGGACATAATGTCTTTTATTTTTGTTAATATGTCTATAAAGAAAATTTTTATCAAATATTTGGAGCCTGATCAGAAAATTTTGGTCTAATTTATTCAGACTGGAATAGCTCCATGAATGGAAAAAATGGAAATGATTTTGTACCCTACTATGTACATAATGTATCTTCTGTTACGTGATATCAAGTTAAACTTCCCAAGGTACATGATAAGGTATCTCAATTACTACTGTCAAAGCGATGCCCGGATGAACTTCTATCCTTTCAGTCGATTTATTTATAAACTGCTGGTTAAGAAAGACATGGTGCAATTAGTGGATGCCCAAGTAAACTGTCATCACTATAATGTGTTTAATGATGGAACTTTAAGAAATATTGGATATTTATGGAGCACCATTAAAGGGAAAATTTTCTAGTAGGAGCTGAGGAAGACTCAGAGAGTTCTCAGACTCAACCTGCTAAATCCAAGGAGGGACAGGCTGAATCAAGAGTTAGCAATGTAACAAGAAGGATCCGATTTGAAGTGGAAGATGTTGAGGAAGACAAAATTCTAGAGGGACTTCAATCAAAATGAAGGAGACCTGTTAATGAAGAAATTACTTCCACTGTATTGGAAACAACAATAGAAGATTTATTTACTTATTCATTTGTAAGAGAAGCTATTATTGATAAGACCATGGAAGTTGTTAGTGAACGAACAACACTAGTAGAGGGATCAGGAGCTCAAGAAGAAGCTCAAAGAGAGAATCAAGAACAGATTTTAGCTGATTTTGAAGTTACACTTCAACAGAACCAAGATAAGGAGGCAGTGCCTGGTGGGGAAGTGGCCAGACCTGAAGAAACTCTTGAAAATGTTATTCTCGAAACTCCAATGGAAGGCCAAGATGCTGATGTTTGTGGTGAGAATGCTTCTGATGTTCACACCGAAGTGCTTCAAGAGGATGTTTCTATGGAAGAGTCTGGGTACTCTAAGGAAAAATCTGTGGACCAACCCACTCAGGACAAAGGAAAAGAGAAATCTGATGCTGAATCATTACCTTTGGTACTACTGCATAATCCAGAGCCTGAGAATGTGAATCAAGCATAGGGTGCCTCTGATTCAAGGAAGAAATAAGTTGGAGAACTGTACAAAAATGTGTCTCAGTTATAATTTGAGAATATCACTATGAGAAATGCCTTAACCTTTAAAAAATTGTGATTTCAAAAGATGAAGGAGTCTACAGTCTCAATGTAAGAAGATGAAATGTTTAAAGAGGATATGCTGACTGCAGTTTCTCAATTGAAATCTGAAATTGTTATGAAGTCAGATTTATCAAATCTGAATTCGTTTATGGAGAATCAATTTGCATCAGTGGAAAATAACGCAGTTAGTGGATCAGGTACTTCACCTGATTTATTCACAAGGTTTCATGTTATCATAGCTGTGATGAGCAACATGAATGATAGGTTACAAGATATTCAATGTAATAGTTCTCCTTTATCAGTTTTCCTAGTCAATCCGAAGTTTAGTGGATCAATTGAAATCTAGTGAGCCATCGATCAGAATCATGTTAAATCAGTTATCAAAAAATCTATCAGTATTTTTCAAAAAAGATGAAAGGATGTATGAGTTTTTCAGAGTCAATTTAATTGAGGACATTCATATGACTCAAGCGAACAGAGAGCTCATTATCAAACTTGGAGATGCGATGATGAAAAGACTCCGGGAACAGTTTACATAAATCAAGCCTGCAATCCAGAAGAGATAGTACCTGTTTCGTATCTTATCCAAACTGTGATTCTTGTGTATATTATTGTCATGTATATACTACTGTTTTTTAATGAAAATTTCCTTCATTTTTTAATTGTTTCTTTCCCTATTTTTTTACTACTGTTTTAAGTTAACATAAACCAGTATATCATATAAATTTACTATTAAATAGTTCATTATAACATTTACTAATAGTTCAGTGCAATATTAAAAGTGTTAAAATCCATGATTTTCTTTTTTTATTCTTTTTGATATCACAAAAAGGGGGAGAATTTGGATACATAATACAACATCATATTTTTATTTAGGGGGAGAATTACATGAGAAATTTGGATAACCACAACATTTTATTTTACAACACTTTATTAGATTGTTTATTATAAAGGTTATTCAGAAGGAGAAATTTGGATAAAACTAAAAACTTTTATTTTAAAAGACATTTTTTTGGGGAAGATATATTTATTGAAATAATTTTTCTAATATTAAATATTATTTCATCCTCTCAAAATTCTGAAACATTATGTAACTAATTTTGAAAGTTAACTTCGTTTAAATAATTTTATTATTTTTTGGGTTTTGTGATCATCAAAAAAGGAGAGACTGTTGAGCAAAGTATTGTTTTCAACAATACAAATTAATTTTATTTAAAGGGGTAGATTATTGAAAATATTACTCTGTCTTTTTATGATAATTTTAATACTCACAAATACCCTTAGTTATTTTATAATGATTTTATTTATTATTTTAAATGAATTTATTAATTTATTTTAATCTTGAAATAACGAGAATTTATTACTTATTCGGAATATACATTAAGCGTATCCTAGAATCACTGTTCCTACCTTACGTGGTTAAATGTAGCACAGAATATGCTTTAGCGTGTCCTGGAATCTCTGTTCATACCCTACGTGGATAAATGTAGAGTAAGGATGGAAAGCGTGTATGCTTTTTGAGATAAAAGAAAAGTATGTTTAAACAACCATATGTTTTCAGAAAAGTATGTAAGAAGAACCTTACATTAAGAAGAAACCTTACGTCTTGGTTATAAGAAATGTATGAAATGAGAACCGTACATAAATACTAAACATTACGTTTGTTTCTCAAAAGTATGGTTCATCAACCTTACTTTATTGAACAACCATACGTTCTTGGAAAAGTATGGATCTTGTAAAAGTATGGATCTTTTACCATATTTTGAGAGTTGAAGAAAAAGTATGATTAATAAACCCTACATTTATGTTCAACCTTACGTTGTCAAAACTATGTTTAGAGGCCATGTCATCAACCTTACGTTTGGCGTCAGAAATTTTGACAGACGATATTTTTATGCAGCGATCAGCAAGCTGATTTTCGGGCGGATTTCAAGCCGGATTTAAAGTCATTATTAAAATACGAAATTGACTGATTCAAAGCCATTTTATTAATGGATTTATGATCTAATTAAATGGAGCTTTTAATGCCGAGTCTTAAGGGATGTTACGACCTCTCTGTATATTCAAATTTTTGAATATTGTGAAAAAAGGCGACTTTTATGGATCTAAATGTGCAGGAGATATGCTCAGTCCTATTATATATGTTTTCTCTGAAACAACAGGTACAAGCGTGTATGGTAATCAATCTATTATCAAAAAAGTGGAAAATAGAGACTGCAAAAAAGCACTCAGTTCTACTGATTCATTAGGAGCATCAAAGCTCTGTTTGTTTAAGAAGAAAGAACTCGACAGAAGATTCACCTATTCTACATCGAATTTCTTCTGTGGATATACTACTGCTGATGTTGGGAACTATATCTATATATCTATTTCAACTGGATCAACTCAGAACTGCTTCGACTTGAAAATCAATATTTCTAGAGACTATGATCCATCTGCTGTCAATTGCAAACTGTTGCAATTGTGAAGATCAACTGGAAAACATATTTCTGAAATTCTTTTTATTCCTGAATAACCATCTTCTCGTTCTAAGCTGTGTTGTTTCGTGTTTGAACCAGAAGGCTTTTTTCCTTGGATTGTAAAGCTTTCAACTACCTGTATACAGTCGTGGACATGTCTGTTGAAAAGGGGACCAGATAGTGAAAATCACTAAGCTCGTGGAGTTGAGCGTTGGTGTAGTGGACTAGGGGCCTTATGTTCCCCGAACCACTATACATCATTGTGTTATTATTTATAATTATTCTGCTGCATGATCAAATCTGATAACGTATAGAGGACAGAACCCGTTCAATCAAAGAGTTAACGAAAAATTGCAAAAGACACAATTCACCCCCCTCTCTTTTGTATAATCTATAGATTCAGATCCAACAGTTATAGGAAGTATAATTTTTCATTTATTTGATGTCTTGCATTGTATGCTACACCAAGACTATCTTGCGCAATACGAACACTGTTTTAGCTTCCAATATTTGCTACACTATTATTGGATCATGTTACACACAATTTCATGTTCGTTTGAAGTTATTGTATGCAACATTGAGGGTATATATATATATATTTAATTTATAAATTCAAGATGGTTGGATTATATTATACTCAAAAACAAAGGAATTTTCCCCTAAACGCAACCCTGACTTGGCTTTCCTTACACGCAATCACGACCTTCCCTAATATCATGTGTTGTATGCAATACCGAGTTTCACTGAACAATGATATAATATATAAAGTAGCTATTATGAATAGTAATACCCACCTTTTGAAATTTTATTTCTCAAAATGGTCTTCATTTTTGGATTCGGAATACTAAAAATATCCTAGGGTGAATTTTTGGTATAAAGTAGCTGTTATGAATAGTAATAATGTGCATGCGTACGTACAAAATATCGTCTCCACGCCGTGGTGTAATCTGTTTTTCCACCACCACCTTACTTTTTTGGGTATAACAGTGTAAAGAATAACTATATATGGTTATTAAAACATCAATATTATTCTAAGATATTATATCATCCACTCCAATTCCATTCAATAAATATGGGAACGATATCATCGATAGTGCGTAAGTACGGATTACTGTCTCCACGACGCGATGAGATTTATTTTCCATGTTAACAATTAAAGAATGATTATAAAGTATATATAATAAGTAATAATGAAATATATTAAATAATAATTCTGCTGGATTTATGTATATATATATGTATGTCATATACTTAATTTCATTCAATTCAATAAGGAAACAACGTTCATGCGTACGTACGGCCAACCGTCTCCCTGAATAGTGTATTTCATTACATTTATTGATCTATTATATATATGTATATTCTGAATATATATTATATATAAATAATTTTTTATATTCTGGAATTAAGTAATCATGATCTATGTAATTATATTAATAATTTCAAGTCAAAACACGGACGAAAATGAAACCATTTTACCCAAAACGCTGCTTTAACATGGAATTTACAAAAGAACGGGTAATATAAAGTTGTAAGTGAATCATATATGATATCATAAAAAATTATTATGGTTCCGTTACAAGTTAATAATATGTTTAAGCCCACTATACAGGAGTCTCAGAAACATATGGAAGAAATTGGACATAAGGTAAGGGATAATTATTCCATTTTTTGTTCTTATCCGAGGTTGTTTATTTGTAAGTATTTACTGGGGTTATATTTATCATCTGTGTCCATGTTTTCTAAAAGTTTTTTAAAGAATTTTTAAAGTACTTTTTACCCATTTTTGACTTTTCCTTCATGTTATGAAAGGAATATTTCTTTTGTTTACCATACGAGGTACTTTTTGACTTTGCCGAAAAAAGTACAAGGAGAGTGTTTTTTTAACTTTTACTGCATGAAAAGATTCTTACGGATTCATAACGCCTTATTTCCATGAACCTTCCTGTAATATATTTCAAGATTATTTTCAAAAAAATCATTTCTTTTAAAATTTCATGTCATTTTGTGAATAGAAAATGATTTTGAAGAAGAATGGATCTTTTCCTAAAGAATTCATTTCAAGTGTTTTGTCAAAACTATTTTACATCTAAGATGAAATTATTTCATATGTGTAGGTTTCAAGAATAATTTCTCTATGATTTAAATGGTTTCACATTTCTTGTGATTAAATGATATCCATTTGTTTTATATGGACTATGTTATGATGGGATGACGTTTATGAAACCCATTTTATTCTTTGGGTTATGAGGAATGATTTATGTTTATTTTGTGGAACAAGTAAGAATGATTTCATTATGGGATGGGTGGTACCTATATCTCCTTCCAATGAATTGGGTAATGATTTATATCTCATGAGATAGACATGGCTGGAACAGAAAGTTAATCTGGTTCAGTGATAAAGGACTAGAACGATGAGTGAACTCGATTCAGAAAGGGACTTTGTCCACTAATATGGTCTTGGCAGCAATGCCTTGGATACTATAGAAATAATAAAATGTGCTTAATGGTTTCCAAAATTACATGTTTTATTACCATGCTATTTTATCATGATTATTGTTTCTTTATGATCTATGACTTACGTACTTCCTTGTTTTATGTCATTGCTCAATATTTTGATGTTTAAATATTATGTTCATGATTTAAATTTCAATTGTATATGGTTTGTTTTATATTCTCAATGAATACACTTATTGAGAATTTGAGCTCACCCTTTTATGTTTTCTTTTCCCCAGGATATAAAGAAAGGTTTTAGGTAAGAATACAAAAGGGGAAGATCTTTATGGGATATGTTGGAGATCTTTCACCATGATTAGAAGATTATGTTCCATGTTTCCAAAGACACTAAACTATTGTGGTACTTTGGTGTCTGTTTTTGTTATGTATTAGATATTCCGCAAAATTAATGTAATGTTTATGTACGCCAAGCTTTGGGTTTCTACAGTGGCCTACTGAGTTGTACTCACACCTTTATTGGGCTGTCAATGGGTACTCGAACAGGTTTATTGGTTTCATGGTAGGATAAGGTAAATGCCTTATGCTAGGAAGATGAGTTGGGCATTGAATATTCATGAATGAGGATACTAACATAGTGTCAGGACCCATTTTAGGGATTCATCTACATATTTTTAGTTTTGGTTTATTACCACTTGAATATGTATAGAATGAAATAGATATTTATTTCTCAGTTGTGTGTTGTACCAGGTTTTGGGAGAGGGGTGTTAATGGATGATTTATATTTTTAGTTATTATATTGTTTATTTTTTTGTTCAGAGTATGGAACTCAAGAGGTGCGTGAATTGAGTTCCTATCAAAATATTTGTTAAATATATTATTAATTAATTCCCCCAATATAAAATTTAAATGGACCAATTAACCAAAGTATAAAATTTATAAATGTTTTGAGTGTTCTATGAATTTCACAAAAGATTGATTAATTTTCATTTACAACAATTTTAATGATTTATATAACTTTTTAATTTAATTTAATAAATCAAAAATAGTTTTAAACAATAACAGAGATTAACTATCAAAGTAGTATTCTCTTTTAGGAAATATGTTAGAAAATAGTGAAAACTAAGTTTGAAAAACCAAACAGAGACAAAAATGTTGTTCCATCTCATGTAGAGACCCTACCTCCTTACATGGTGATCACATTCAACCAAGGAGTTTATATTAATAAACATGATCCAAAACCTCAGATTATGGTTCAAAATTGAAAAACATGATGTATAGGTCAACTGGACCTCTTCCATTGTTATTCATGGGAAAAAATATAACTAGGCCATATAGGGATCTCCTCCACTATTATACAAGGGAGAAAAATGGTTTAAATGAATGAACTAGTAAATATATATTGTATCTTCAAGCTTTGCTCAGAGCATAGTTTGTGTTTGTGATACAGAGACAAAAACTCCTTGAATATTAACATGAATGTTCAAAACAAAAATGAAATAATAAGAAAGGGTTTTGAATGCTCTATGTGATGTTCTTGAATCTTATGGGCTTATTAGTTGTAGAAAATATAATTCTCGAGTAATCTTCTGGAAACGGACACCAAAATAGAGCATTGTAGAAGCTTTGAGTTATAGTTTCTAGTGAGGTTAGATGTTCTTCGGAGGTTCTCTTCAGTAGATTTTGTTTCTTCATGGATGTTGGGATTTTAGATTCATTAAAAATCATAATTTTTTCATAGATATAATGAGTGAGAATTCTTCGCCTATATTATTTTCTCCACCTCGTATGTTCTCTCTTTATGTTTGTTGTGCTTTTTCCTCATGTGATTTATTTATGCATTGCATAGGTTGACAACAGGTATGTTCCCTCATGTGAAAGTACCTCATTCCTCGTACAAGTCTCTAACAATTTCTACGAAATACATACAAGTTCATTAATATAATAAACTGTACTGAGATTCGTAATTATGACTGTTAGTGGTATGTTTGAATTAAAGAGTAAATAAAATTTTCTATGTATTGATTGATATGCCATTCTATTGGTAAGATCTTCTTTGGGTAGGTCTTTCTATCTAAATGTGCTTTGGCTGGTTGGTCCTTTTGTCAATATTTCATTCTATCGGTATGTCCTTTTATCAATAGGTCCTTCTGTCTCTATGTTGATGTACTATTTAGTCATTTATATCGGTCTGTTTCTCTGTCAGTACTTCATAACATCAATGACTCAAACTTGTTGGCAGTTTGATGTATTTGGGATTTATCTATTATTATCTCATACGTTTATCAGTGATTCATCTGTTGGTAGCTCATACTTCTGTTGGTATCTCCTTATATTGGAATATCATACATCTTTTGGGGAGTCATGATATTGGTGACTCATAATTGGCCATTTTAGTATTTTTTCCAATATTATATTATAAACACTTAAATAATATTTTAAACATTAATTTCAACACAATTAATTATAATTGATCATATTTGAACATAATTCATAAGAAATGATTAAACATAACTTTACATGGTTGACATGATTTTTCATGATTATTGATCATTAAAATTGGATGGAACCAACAATATCACACTTTTTAATGATCACAAATCATGGAATTATAAATCACAGTCATTTGATTCATAATGATCAAAGTACACATTCTTCTTACTACCTCCCAATTAGAATTTTTCATAAAATAAAATTAATGAGTATCATCCCTATAAAATCCCATGTAAATGAAGAATAAGATATTTTTATACTGAATAATATTTTTGAATTAAATATTAATATCAATTTAAAGGGGTTCTTATATTCGATAGCGTACCCGATATGCAACAATGAGTTTCTTTGGAATCTTACGTTGCACACTAATACAATAATATTATTATTTTAAATGGTTTTTAAATCATAGCCATTGTATTTGATGGAATGAACGAAACTAACTACAATATGATTATACATGTTTGTTTAATTTATTTACATTATCCATTTAAAGGTTAGAGGCTTAAAATGTGAATGAATCTAATTTGAAGAATAATTTACATTAAAAATCCGATTTAATGCCTTTTAATGGAGAACCCTTTTCAAATATAGTTTTGGTCACATTAATACATTATATATGACCAAATAAAATCCTTATTTATAATGGGGACATCAAAATTTACTTTGTGTAAATTTTTTGAATTTTTCCGATAAAATTCATTTTTTAATGAATAGTAAAAAATATTGTATTTTAATTCAAAAGTGCCTTTTAATTTAATTTATTTATATGGTTATATTATATTTTTAATTGGTTTTAATGTGAAATTAAAATATATTTTTACCATTTAATCCAATGTTTGTCATTGAAAATAATTTCACTTTGAAATTAGACACAAACAAGTATCAATCTTTTGATAGTTATTGTTTCTTAAAAACACACTATTTGTTTTAACAATGGGAATTAATTTTAAAATTAATTAATTCCACTTCTATTTTTTGAATTTTCAAAAATATAAATCAATTTCGAATTTGGAATATCAAATATATCTTAGGCTGAATTCTTGGTATATTTCTGAAAAACTTCAATTTTGATGAATAGTGAAACCACTTAGTGGTAGTTAAAAAAACTGACTTTTTCATTTAAATGAAATTTTACCACTTATATGAGTAGAATTTCGAAAATCCGACATAAATTTTTGTTATCAGGAAGTAATATGTGGTTTAATAAGATAAAAATATTTTTTTGTGAAGAGTAACATTTGACTTTTATTTACCACAGTTAAAGGTGAAAGGGTAATTAATGGTTAAAAGAATATTATAATAATTCAAAATTACCTCAAAACTTTTCGAAACCTTATTGGTTGAGTCATTTACGACCATGGGCATATTTGGGTCGATTTTGGGACCCCATTTAGCCACATGGGAGTGATAATGACAATTTAGATTAATTAACTTAAAGTAAAGAAAAATATAGAAAAAGAAAATAACTTTGAGTAAAATAATTTTTAGAAGGGGTTATATAAATTATATTTTTGTTTATAAATATTAATTTGATATCCAAAATGATTTCCTACAAGCTAGTATTTTTTTTATAATTTTTACACATCGACTGAATGAAATTATTCATCACACAATAATGATGCACTATTTACCTCACTAATAAATGATTTAAATAAATAAGGTTATAATGATTAAAATATTATCCAAAACATGTACAATTCTAATTGGATTATTTTCTATCCACCATGAGTAATCTTATCTTCTAATAAAATTATTTTTAGACCATTAGAAACCGAATATAATTATATTATCAAATAATATTTTCACACATTCCTAAAGAGCCCCTCCTCCCCTTTATAAAAGGAGACCACTTATAACCAATTCCTCACACCTCTCAAGCCATTTGGCTCGTCCAAACTCTTCCAAATTAAGCTCCCTACATCCCTCTCCCCCCTAGAAGCCTTACCTTAGGCAGAATGCACTTCAATAAGTCCTTTTGGTTCAAACCAAAGGAAGTTACCCAAATTAAAGGTAAATGTGTCTCTTAATTTGTTATCTTTTATTTCACTTCTCCAACCCCTAAAGTTTTTTATTCCTTCCTTTTGTAACAAAACCAGTATCCTCAATATACTAGTATTTTGTTATGAGAATTATTCTAACTACACATACACACACCTCCATCTAATGGATTAAGAACATAATGTTTCTGTGGATGGCAAACCAATGCCTCACGAAACGTTGATTGTTCGATTTACTCCTACCGCATCCCATGGTGGCCATTATGATGTCACTGTATTTATATATGATATATATTATGTTTATTTTTTCCTTATTCTTATGTATTTTCTATTTATAGCACGCCTTTATGGTTTCTATTGTGGGTAAATATGATAATCTCATTTAAGGAAGTGCGCACTACCGCCCCCTCAAAGTGATGTGACTCATTAATGACTTATGTGGGATGTATAAAGGATAGAATTAATGATATTATATATTATATTATTCTATGAATATAATATAACTATGTATCATTATGTTTAAATTCAATTAAAATAATAAATAGAAATGAAAGTAGCGTTCATGCGTACGTACGTCTTACCGTCTCCATGAACGGTGCATTTTATTTCTTATGTTCATGTACTATTATAAATACATGTATGTGCTGGATATATATAATATATATGATATCTAAATCCTGAATATCATTCTAGATATAATGAACCTTTGACAACATGAACAACAAGTAACTATAAGAAGTCCATTTTTGACTCAAGTACCAAATATCGACAAAATGAACATTATTAACTTAAATGGTTACATAATGAATAAAACATGGTAATAAAAGATAAAAAAGGAATAAAAAACATGAAGAAAGTTCTTAAGAAAGTAAAAATTAACATTAGTTTATTATTCAGGAGATTAAAGAACGGTAGAATCATGTTGGACATGTGGTAAGGGACTTAGTCTCAATCTCCTTTAATTGAGGCATATTTTCATTTATACACAACTTTATTTTATATGGTGTATAAACCCTTTTGAATTTTACTTTTATTCAAAAGGAATATTTTTCTACGAAGCATTTTACTAAATGACAAAAAATAATGTTTTTTTAACGTATGCGGTGACGACGACCTTTTCCTTTGCCACGAGTATTATTTAATCTTTGGCTTCCTCAACAAGTTGTAAAGTTTTTAAAAGAAAATAAATACCATATACACTTTTAAGTATTTTGGTATGGAAAATAGTTTTGATAATGGATTTGTTATGTCAATATATTTATGTGATTTATTGTTATTGAAATTTGGAAATGTTTTCCTTCCTTTATATTTGTTTTCATTCATATGATTTTATAATGTTACTTGGACATTTGATGGGTGGTTACATGATAAACCAAATGACGGGTGGTGCTGTGAATACCAGGATGGGTGGTTACGTTATAACCTCCAATGCATTGGGTATGGAAGTCGGCCGTATGGCTATTCCATTTAGTGATATGTGTGGAAGTCGACCGTATGGTTATTCCATTTATGTATGTTTATGTCCCATGTAACTTTTATATGTTATGTATTCTTTATATGGGTTTTATGGTAATCTTTTTGTTACAAAAGGGTATGTAATGATCTTTTATTCAGTGAAGAGTATTTAATACTTCATTAATGTTATAAGTATTACTTATGTTAATGTATTCATGGTATACTTGTTGTTTTGAAAAACTAATAGTTTTACTTCTTTGTGTATCCCTTACTGAGATTTTTATGCTCATCCCATGTTTTTGAAATGTTTTTCACAGGACATAATGTGGTATAGGGTCAAGGATGGGATCATGGAAAATTCATTCTGTCATAAACATGGAACTAGACCTGAGCCTTTTTTTCAAGATTCCATGTTATGTAAAAAAAATGGATACTGGGTGGAAGTGTCTACTTTGTAATTTTTCATTGAAATGTAATAGTTATGGCCTATTTCTCTAAAATGATAAACCTGAAAATATCCTCAATGTGAATTATTCATTTAATTCAATATTATGTAATGTTTAATGCTGGGTCTTTATAGTTGGTATCAGAGGTCGGTTTAGATATTTTTAGGAGTTAGGGTATTGTTAAAGTAATGTCCTTGAATTAATTTATTGTAAAAATAAAATGATATAGCATTTACAGATTACAATGTTGCTTTTCCTAAGATATTTCTATGTTATGTATAGTTTTTTGTGGAGGAACAGAAAAACTTTTATGGGAATGCATAAAGATGGAAATTACCTTCCAAATCAGCATCCTAAGAAAGAAGAACCAGACTTAAACAGTTTTTTGCAGTGATGGATCAGTTGAATCGGGTGATAAATTGTTGTTGTGTTTATTGATGATATTTTGGATTATTCAAAAAGTAAAGAGGATCATGAAATTCATTTAAGGGTTGTCTTGAAAACCTTTAAAAAAATTGTTTTGGAAATTCAGCAAGTGTGTGTTTTGGTTATAACAAATTTCTTTCCCAGGTCACATTATTTCAAAAAATGGCATAACTGTTGATCCTGCTAAAATGAAAGTTGTTGAAGAATGGCCAGGACCTACAAATATAACCGAGATCCATATTTTTCTTGGTTTGGCCGGTTATTACCAGAGGTTTGTAGAAAATTTTGCACAGTTATCTCGTCCAATGACTAAGTTAACCCGAAAAGGTGTTATGTTTGTCTGGACAAAAGAATGTGATGATTGTTTTGAGGAACTGAAAAGAAGATTGGTTAATGCTCCAGTTTTTCACTGACATCTAGAAGTGGTGAGTTTGTTATCTATAGTGATGCTTCATTGAAAGGACATGGTTGTATCCTAATGCAAAATGATCAGGTTATTTTTTATGCTTCACGTCAGCTGAAACCTCATGAGTTAAATTACCCTACACATGATTGGGAATTAGCTCCTGTTTTTTTGCTTTAAAAATTTGGACGCATCATTTGTATTGAGTGAAGTGTGAAATATATACTGATCAAAAATGTTTTATGTATATATTCCCTCCGAAATAATTTAACATGAGATAGAGGAGATGGTTTGAATTAATCAACGATTATGATTTCACGATCCATTACCATCCGAGAAAATAAAATAAAGTGGATGATGCTTTGAGTCGAAAAATAATGCTTCATTAACCATGCTACATTTGGAATGAGATCCTTCGGTTTTTGATTTGATGAAATTTGGCATAGAAGTTGTTGGTGCAGTAAATTCTTCTGTTTTGTTTCAAGTGTCCGTGAGATCATCTCTATCAGACAGAATAAAGCAAGTGCAGAAAGAAGAAAGTGAGTTGCAGAAAAAGGTAGAGTTGGTTTAGAAGGGAAAGTTTCCTGATTTCAATGTTGATAATGATTGTGTTTTGATATTTGGAAAGAGATTATGTGTGCCTTGTGATTCCTATTTGAAAAATGGGTTGTTATGTGAAGCTCATAGTTCCCCGTTTTCAGTTCATCCTGTTAGTACTAAGATGTACATAGATCATCGAGAGTATTACTGGTGGGATGGAATGAAAAGAGATATTACTGATTTTACTGTGAATTGTTTGACTTGTCAACAGGTTAAAGCAGAGTGACAGTTACCAAAATGAATTCTTCAGCCTCTACCATTGCTAGAGTGGAAATGGGAAAATATATCCATGGACTTCGTTGTGCGATTACAAAAGACATATCGAGGTAATAATGCAATCTGAGTTATAGTTGACTGATTTACTAAATATGATCATTTTCTCCCTATTAGAGATACTTTGTCTCTAGATCAACTTGTTCGGTTGTATGTTAAATAGATAGTCATGTTGCATGGAGTTCCCCTCTCCATTGCATCTTATCGTGATCCCAAGTTTACTTATAACTTTTGGAAAGGCCTTCAGAAGATGTTGGGTAATGAATTAAACTTTAGTACAGATTTTCATCCTCAATCAGATGGGCAGTCAGAACGAACAATTTAGACATTGGAGGATATGTTACATGCTTTCTCGATGGATTATCCGGGATGTTGGGACCAACATCTTTCTTTGGTTGAATTTTCTTATAATAACAATTTTCATTCCAGTGTATAGATGGCTCCATTTGAGGCATTATATGGAATGAATTGTTTAACTCCATCTTTTTGAGATGAAGTAGGTGAAAGGAATCTGATGGGACGAGAATTGGTAGAAGAGATGGCAGAGAAAGTTCAGTAGATTCAAAAGCACATGAGAACAGCTCATAGCAGACAAAAAAGATATGCAGATAACCGGAGGAAGGATCTTTCTTTTGATATAGGTGATCAGGTCTTTCTCAATGTTTCTCCATGGAATGGTGTGAAGACTTTTTGGTAAGAAGGGAAATTTGAGTTCGAGGTTCATTGGACCTTATGAAATTCTAGAGAAAGTGGGATTAGTTGTGTATAGACTGTCTTTACCTCAATGTTTATCCCAGGTACACAATGTTTTTCATTTTTTGATGTTGAGAAAGTATATTCCAGATCTATCTCATGTTTTGAACCTAGAGTTATTTCAGTTGGAAGAGAATCTCTCTTATGAAGAACAACCAGTCTAGATTCTTGACCATAGAGATAATGTTTTTCGGAATAAGTTAATTCACCAGGTAATGGTTTTGTGGAAAAACCATATGGTTTAAGAGGCAACGTGGGTATATGAAAATGCTGTGAGGGATAAATACCCCCACTTATTTTGATAAGTGAATAAAAATTGCAAGGGCGCAATTTCCAAAAGGGCTGAAGGATGTAACATCCCATATAAATAAAGAATAAGAAGTTTTTATACTTATTAATATTTTTGAATTAAATATAAATTTTAATTTAAAGGGGTTGCTATGTTAGTTAGCGTACCAGATACGCAATAATGGGTTTCCTTGGAATCTTACGTTGCACACTAATAATATAATATTATTATTTTAAATGGTAGTTAACTCCTAGCCGTGGTATTGGTGGGAATGTCCAAAACTAACCACAATATTATTATACATGTTTTTAAATGTATTTTCATTATCCAATAAAAAGTTATAGGCTTAAAATGTGAATAAATCTAATTTTAAGCATATATAAATTAGAAGGCCGATTTACCGCCTTTTAATGGTGAACCCTTTTTAAATCTAGTTTTTTTCAATTTAATTCATTCTATATGAACAAATAAAATCCTTCTTTATAACTGGGATATAAAAATTTACATTGTGTAAATTTTTGGAATTTTTCCGATAAAGTTCATTTTTTAATGAATAGTGAAAAATATTGTATTTTAATTCAAAAGTGCCTTATAATCTAAATTATTTAAATGGATAGATAATCTTTTTAATTGGTTTTAATGTGAAATTAAAATATATTTTTAAAATTTAATCCAATTTTGGTCATTTAATTAATTACACTTTGAAATTGGACATAAACAAGTATCAATCTTTTGATAGTTATTGTTACTTTAAAACTCGCAATTTGTTTTAACAACTGGAATTAATTTTAAAATTAATAAATTCCACTTATATTTTTTCAATTTGAAAAAATAGACATCAATTTTGAATTCATAATATCAAATATATCTTAGGCTGAATTTTTGATATTTTTCTGAAAATTTTCAATTTTTTATGATTAGTGAAACTACTTAGTGCAGTTAAAAAAACTGAATTCTTCATTTAAATAAAATTTTACCACTTCTGTGAGTTTATTTTCGAAAATAGGGTATACATGGTTGTTATAAAGAAGTATAATGTGGTTCAATAAGATAAAAATAATTTTTTATGAATATTAACTTTTGACTTTTATTTACCGCGGTTAAAGGTAAATGAGTAATTCAAGGTTAAAAGAATATTATAATAATTAAAAATTACCTTAACACTTGTCCAAACCTTATTGGATGAGTTTTTATGAACATTTTATTAATTGGGTCTATTTTGGGACCCCATTGAGCCACTTGGGAGTGATAATGACAATTTAGATTAATTAACTTAAAGTAAAGGAAAATATGTCAAAATCAAATATCGATTAGTAAATTAATTTTTATAAGGCGTTATTTAAATTATCTATTTGCCTCTAAATATTCATCTGAAAGATAAAAAAATTTCCTTCATTGATAGTATTTTTTTTATAATTTTTAGACATCTAATAAATTAAATTATTTACGACACAATAATGATGCAATATTTACCTCATTAATAAATGATTTAAATAAATAAGATTATAAAGATTAAAATATTATCCAAAACATGTCCAATTATGATTGAATTATTTTATTTAGACCATTAGTCTTCCTATATTCTACTATAATTATTTTTGGACCTTTATAAACAGAATATAATTATATTATAAAATAATATTTTCACACTTTCATAAAGAGCCCCTCCTCCCCCTTATAAAAGGAGACCACTTATAACCAATTCCCCAAACCTATCAAGACATTTTTATCATCCAAAATCTACCCAATTAAGCTCCCTACATCCCTCTCCTCCCATTATAAGACTTAATGTATGTAGAATGAACTTCAAGAAGTCATTTTGGTTCAAACCAAAGGAAGTTACCCAATTAAAGGTTATTGTTTCTCTTAAATTGTTATCTTTTATCTCACTTATCCAACCCATAAAGTCTTTTTATTCATTTATTTTGAATCAAAACCAGTATCCTAAATATACTTGGATGTTTTTATGATATGTATTTGAACTAAACATACACAAACCTCCATCTAATGGCTGAAGAACATAATGTTTCTGTGGATGGGAAACCAATTCCTCACGAAACGATGGTTGTTCGATTTTCTCCTACCGCCTCTCATGGTCGCCATTATGATGTCACTATATTTATATATTATATATATTATGTTTATGTTTTCCTTAGGTTTTTGCATTTTCCATTTATATCGTGACTTTATGGTTTCCATAGTGGTTAAATACGATAATCTCATTTGAGGAAGTGTGGAATACCACCCCCTCAAAGTGATGTGACTCATTAATGCCTTATGTGGGATGTATAAAGTATAGAATTAATGATATTATATATGATATTATACTGTTATTATAATATAAATATGTATCATTATGTTTAAATTCCATTAAAATAAGAAATAGAAATGAAAGTAGCGTTCAAGCATACGTATCGCTTACGGTCTCCATGAACGGTGCATTTCATTTATTACCTCCATATACAATTATAAATACATGTATATGCTGGATATATATGATATATATGATATATAAATCAGTAATATCATTTTGGATATAGTGAACCTTTAACCACATGAACAACGTGTAACTATAAGATGTCCATTTTTGACTCAACAACCAAATATCGACAAAACAAACATTATTAACATAAATGGTTACATATTGTTTATAACATTGTAATAAGTGATATAAAAGAAATAATAAACATTAAAAATGTTCTTAAGCACGAATAAATTAGCTCTAGTTTATTATTCAGGATATAAAAGAACGATTAAGTCAAGTTTGACATGAGGTAAGGGACTTCGTCTCAATATCCTTTCATTGAGTCATATTTTCATTTATATAGAACTTTCAATCATACAGTGTATAAACCCCTTTTAATTTTACTTTTATTAAAAAGTAATCTTTTTCAATGAATCATTTTACTAAAAGACAAAAAATAATGTTTCTTTTAACGTACGCGGTGACAATGACCTTTTCCTCCGCAGTGAGTATTATTTGATCTTTGTATTCCTCAACAAGTTGTAATGTTTTTAAAAGAAAATAAATACCATATACTCTTTTATGTATTTTGGTATTGAAAATAGTTTTGAAAATGGATTTTTTATGTCAATATATTTAAGTGATATATTGTGATTGAAATGTGGAAATATTTTCTTTCGTTTATATTTGTTTTCATTATTATGATTTTATAATGGTACGTAGACATTTGACGGGTGGTTATGTGATAAACATAATGACGGGTGGTGCCATGAATACCAAGACGGGTGGTTACGTTATAGCCTCCAATTCATTGGGTATGGAAGTTGGCTGTATGGCTATTCCATTTAGTGATATGTGTGGAAGTCGACCGTATGGTTATTCCATTTATGGATGTTTAGGTCCCAAGTTACCTTTATATGTTATGTGTAATTTATAAGGGTTTTATGGTATTCTTTTGGTTAAAATAGTGTAAGTAATGATCATTTATTCAGTGAAGAGTATTTACTACTTCATAAAGGTGAAAATTATTACTTATGTTAAAGTATTCATAGTTTAGTTGTTGTCTTGAAAAACTAACAGTTTTAATTCTTTTTGTATCCCTTACTGAGCTTTTTATACTCATCCCAAGTTTTTGAAATGTTTTTCACAGGACATAATGTGGAATAGTGTCAAGGATGGGATCAAGGAAAATTTGTGCTGTCATAAACATTGAACTAGACATGACACTTTTCTTCAAGAGTCCATGTTTTGTAACAAAAATGGATACTAGGTGGAAGTGTCTACTTTGTAATTTTTTTTGAAATGTAATATTTATGGCCTAATTCTATAAAACTCTAAACCTGACAATATCCTCAATGTGAATTATTCATTTAATTAAATATTATGTAATGTTTATGGTCGGGTCCTTATACTCCCCCTTTCATGTTTCCATATTATCCTTAGTTAAAATAATGCATAAAATAAGGCACAATTCCTTCTCCCATTTTCGGGGTTATTAAAATGAGTAAATATCAGAAAAGAATTAATACTAAAGAAGAATATAAATAATCAGAGCACAAATAAAGGAATGAAGAGATACATAATTTTTGTTACCATGTCAAATTACATTGGAGAAGGACATAACATAAGTAAAATAATTTATCCCTATCACAAAAGTGACCCAAACTTCTTATTCATTAGAGTGGATCCCATCACATCCATTCCTTTATCAGAAGCAATAGGGATAGCAGTCGTAGATGTAAAACAAGTGGTTGGAGGTTCATTGTGAATTTCTATAGGAGGAAGTTGAACTCCGTAATGCACTATAGGAACCATGCTTGGGAAAGAGGAGGTAGGAGGGCTAGAAATCACCCTAAAAATGGCATGAAGGATCTGCTTGGAAACTTGAGAAGGAGAGAGTGCCTGATAAGGCTAGGAGACGGAATGAGAGGTAGAATATTGGAGAGAAATTCTAAGAAGCGAGGTAGCTAGGAAAACAATATTTTTACTCTATAAATGATCATATGGCTTGTGATGGTTAATGAAAACCATGATAATATGTCCACCACATTCCATATCCTTGGTGAAATCATTTTTGTTTCCATGAAAATTATCAAGGGTAGGAGTAAACTCTTTTTGTAGCTTAATTGATCTCTAAAAGCCTATGTCACTAGAGGAAGTCTCATATTCTATTCTAAATAATTGAAGTGGCAGGTGATATGATGCTTGGCATATATTCTTTTGAATTAGAAATCCACTTTCATTGATAGTTATTTTTGTGAATTTTTATCACCTTTGGTATTGAAACATATTATTTAATGGATGTGATCACTATTCTTCCAAATCATGGAGAGAATTCCATGTTCTGTGCCACACATCATTGTTTGAAGCTATTCTCTGATCACATTTCTTACCATATGAATATTTGGGTGGTTTGAAACTAGAGCTTCTAAGCTAGAGGTACCATTCACTATAGCACTATGTTCTATTATCAATATATTCATATCAATATGAAGGGTTTGGGGTTTAGCAGCAAAATTTCTAGAAAATTAATTTTAAAAAGTATTTAAAACATTATACAAGTATTTAAATTAATCAAAAATCAATCTATTTATGGTTTAACCATTTTAGTCAACCCATGCCCCATGCTCTGGTTATCCTTCACTGCAGTTTCATCCATATAGATTAGTCTACGATATACTTGAAAAATCACTCTTTATGGAAGAAAATAAATACCTCATTAACGTAGAGTAGGAAAAAACTAATTTTGAGGATTAGACGATGTTCTAATAAGCGATATTAGATATGACTTAAACCATTCAAAATTATATTTGGTGACATAGTCACATGATACTGATGTCCTTGGAGGAGTAGGAGCATAAGAAGATGCAACTGTTGGTAGTTTCAGAGAATGAACCGGTTCCTCACCTACTGGTTTCCAAGGAACAACTAAATTATCCTTAAAATAGAAATTAGAATAATCTAAACTAAGAGAAATCTTACCTGGATTATTTTACCTTTCAGATACCACAATAGCATCAAAAGGAGTAATTGTATCAACTATCACATTCTTGTCTTGAGCCTCCCTCTCAATTAGATCTGTCCTTATAGTATAATCTAATATAGGTATAGGGTCTACATTTCTTCCTCTACACCATAGAAATATACCACTACCCCTTCTTCAGGTTCATATTCAGAAGGTTATTGAAACTATTCCAACGACATGGTATTAACAGGTTCAATATTAGCACCTTGATCATCACTTGAATGATCCGATCTACTATCACTTCCACAACATTACTTCTTAGCTTCATCTTATCCAACATCACAAATTTTATAACAAGATAATTCATCCTATTCCTAACAATCACAGCCTACAGCTTCACTTCCACTTTCCTCTTCTACAATATATTCTTTTTCTTATCTGGATTCCTCATCTGTCCCATTATATTGGACTTTCTACTTCACACTTCCATATTCAGTAGTCTCAATATCATCAACCAGAGCTAGAATAGTTTCCTTGGAAGGTAGAGATAAAGGTGGACTTGCATGCCCAAAGGTGATAACCCTTGTAATTATACCAATATTAAAGTCCCACCTATCATCTATAGGAGGCTCAACATCTCTATCAGTTTTAGTTACTTCCTCTTTATCTATATTGACAACATCAACATTGGTTGGAAAAATAGGATAAACTACATCTCGTGGCCTATATGGTTGGTAAATAGGGTAGAAATTATATTAGAATTTCTCATCATCTCTAACCCACTCCCTCTTACAGAGATTCAAATTTATCCTCTTTATATTGAAATTATCCTTACGTAGTGAGATACAACAAAAAACAGAGATATTTTTTCATATTTACTAATATATCATTTGGCTTTAACAGTAGCAGATATAATTAATTTCTAAAAAAAATTCTTGAAATAAGGATTTATCATTTATCTTATATGTGATATCAAGTACCTACATAATTTTAAAATATGTCCTTTCACCATCACATATAGAAGATATACATCATGATACTTGATTGAGGGAAATTCCCATTTCCTGGGACACTACTGGTGTCGAATGCACTTTAATAACAATTTTTTTTTTCATCAAACTCATTGAAATTGGTCTTCTAGACTCTTCATTAATAGTTATCTCACCACAAAATGTCCCATAGAAAATGAAATAACTTATGGGGGGAACAATCCCGTAACATTCATAATAAATCCATTGATGAAGTACCTTAATCGATTCTTTAGAATTCTTTGATGAAAACAATACTCATTTCCATTCACCATAGATTTAATCTTGTGTGTATCACTACCTTACAGAACAAACAAATCAGGAAGATAAAATTCATGTACCAGTTTACAGTGATATGGTATTCCATTATTTTATAAACTATTGCAACAATCATTGTGTCTTTAAACAATTTATGTCCTCATAAATACTTTTAAATAAACATTTTTAGTGTGCTTCTCTCTTTGGTTTTACCACACAGTTTTTATATCCTAGATGAATGAGATTATAATTTCCCTATTCTCCATTATTTCTCTTTGTGGGTCAAAACTCATCTCCAATCCCTTCAATGAAGTTTTTACACTAACTATATCAAGGGATCATATGATGGTAAGAAGATGAAATGGTCAAAGATATAGATAGTATAAGGGTAAAATTATGAGAGTGGATGTCCGAGAGTAACAAGTAAGTAGGATCAAATTGTTTTCATCATTTGGAGTTTTATAAACTGAAAATCAAGTGTTCTTTTTCAAATAAAAAGAAATAAGTAAAATAATATTGTTTTTTAAAAAATAAAAAAAGATGGAAGGTTTTATCAGGGAGTGGCCATCAGTGAGACATCATCGGTGACAGTAGGAAAATATCAGCGTGAAATTGTCAGTGTGAATCTGTATCATTGAGACATTTTTAGTGATATATTGTCAGTTTCGGTGAGTCATTTTCAGAAATACATTGTTGTTGATGGATAGATATAACTAATTTAATATCAGTGAATCATCCAAACAAATTTTTAATGGTGAGTTATTAATAGTAGGTCCTAAAAAATTAATAATCCCTAATTTATGTTTTATGTAAGACATTATTTAAGAGTTTAATAGATTAGTAAATATATCAAAACTCGATATTCCGTGCTAGTAAATTACAGAGTTGTATCACCTTTTTTTAACTATTTCTCAAAATGTGATGTCTTTAATAAATATTTTTTGTTGTAGAGTGTGAAATATTATTCATTTATTTTTTAATAGCAAATTTATTGTCATAGTTTTTTAGGTCATGTCTAAACTGATATACATAATCTTACAATTTTTGTTTCATCCACAAAATCTGAGTGCAACAACTAAATGCAGATGTGTCTTCTGACTCAATAGTAGATTAAGAAAAACAATTTACTACACCAAGACACTATAGACATGCCCAAAAGGTGGCATGTTTCAGAGGTTCTTTTTCTATCTAATATAAACAAAAATCATCATCTGAATAACTAACTAAATCAAATACTTGTCATCTAGGGAAGAACAATCCTACATTGGTAGTATACATGTGGTATTTAAAATCAATTTTCACAAAATTTAAATGGGTTTATTTGGGGTTTTTATGAGAATTTTAATACTTATATACACTAAACATAATATCATTTTTGCTAAAAATCAGGTAAAGTTGTCTTCCAATCATCCCTAGGTAATTAGTTTATTCAACATATTTATCATTTTCATCATGGTTCAACTTAGAAGCGGTATTCATTGAATTATAACAATTTTACTATCAAATCCAAACCTTTTTAATCAATCATCCATATATTTACATAGATTTAAAATAATACCTTTTTTTGTTTGATAATATTAGAAATCCAAGAAGGAATTTGTGTTCCCCCATTGAAATCATTTCAAATTAACATTGCCTCATTTTTGAAAAATCATTACATATATAATTGTTTGAAAATACAAAAATAATGTCATCAAAATAGATTGGAACTAATAGAATATCATTAGAAATTATATGTATATAGTGATTATGATTATCTATACATTTTTTAAAAATATTAAAAATAAGAAAAATACATTTCCTATCATACCAAGCTTTTAGAGCCTGTTATAAACCATAAAAATCATTTTTTAACAAAAAATGTTGATTTTGAAAGTAATTTATTGTAAATCTAAGTGGTTTGTCAGCAAAAACATCCTTTACTATACACCCATTTAGTAATGTACTTTTAACATCCAATTGATATAGTTTAAAATCTATATGAGTTGAATATGTTATAAAGATACTAATTGATTAATGTCTAAAAACCGGTGCAAAGGATTCATCATAGTCAATTACTTCATCATGAATATATCCTTGTGCGACCAGTCTGGCATTATTCCCTACTATGGTGCTGGCTTCATCTACTATATTTCTAAAGACCAACTTAGTGCCTATGGTCAAGGTGTCTTCTGGTCTAACCAATAGTTTCTTATCTTTATATATTTCAAACTAATTGAACTCTTCTTTTATATAAATCACCCAAAAATTATCATTGATTTCATCATTGATTTTTTTAGATTCATGATGTGATAAAAAGGCTTGATTTTCAACCTGGTTCCTAATAGAAGTAGTATTCTATTCCTCTTTATCTATTTCTCCAACTACATTATCTATGGTATGGTTCTTAAGGGTTCTAACCGATCTAGATATAATAAGGACTAGTTATTTTAGGTTTATCATTAGGTTCAGGTTTACTATGATTGTAGTCATGATATTATCATGAACTGGGGGATTTAAAACATTAATTAATAGTATAATTATGGGGTATATCTTTTATATCCAAATTGGACATATCATCCTCAATATTTTCAAGAGGGGTTTCAGGTTCATGTTGATCTGTTTAATAAAATTTAACATGTAGATATTCTTCCACAAATTTGGTTCTTTAACTAAAACCACTATAGGCTTCACTAGAGGTAGAGTATCCTAGGAAAATTCCTTCATCACATTTGGATGAAAATTTGTCAAGATTTTCCCCATTATCGAGAATATAATACATGCAACAAAAAAATTAAATTATCTAGCTTTGGGGTTCCAATTTTTCTATATATCATTTATAGTTTTCTTACAAATTGGTCTCATTAAGACTCTATTAATCATATAACATGATTTATTGAAAGATTTATCTTAAAAATAAATAGGAAAGTCCTACTCATTAAGAATTTTCTAGGCTATTTCTGGCAAGGATTGATTCATTTTTTCAAAATATCTATTCTACTGGGGTGTCCTAGGAGTAGATATGTTACACTTATAGACATTTTAAAGAAAAAATATTCCAAATCATTTTTCTCAAAACTCTTGTCTGTGGACACTTATTAATATTTTTAACCTAATACCACATTTGTTCACTACGTATCTAGTATACTTTCTGATGACAGAACAAGATTCACTCTAGTGAGATAAAAAGAAGGTCCATGTACACCCAGAGATGTCAACTACAAGAATATAGACATAGTGATTCCCATTAAGACATTAAACTCTTGATGGTAGAAAAAAATCAATGTGTACCAACTGGAGTGGTTGAGATGTTGAATCTTATTTCTTTGGTTTGAATTTTTTTTACAATGTTTTACTTTTTTACAAGGATGACATACATTATCGTTTAGAAATTCTTGTTTGGGTAGATCCTTGAAAACACCATTTTATTTAAAGTGTTCTTAGTGAGTGAGTGTTATAGTGGCATAATATCCAATTCAAATGATATGGTTCTTTAATAAATAAACTTATGCAATAACATTTTTGAGAAAATTAAGAATCCATGTTCACAGTATACACTGTATCATTTCAAAAAATATACTAACCTATTTTTAGAATTTAACACATTAAATTCTTCATTTTCAAATTTAACATTGTAACAATAAAAAAATAATTGAAAAATACTAAGCCTATTTTACATCAATCCATCAACAAAAAGTACATTGGAAATAAAAATTGAAATAGTGTTACCGATTTGACCAAGGTCAATTATTTTTCCAGTAGAATTATCACCAAAACAGACATTCCCACTATAAATATTCATTATATTCTTGAAGTTCATGTAGTCCCATATTATCTGTGTTGAAAATCCACTATCCATGTACCATATTCTTTTAAAGGAGATCTTCATGAATGTTTCTTATGACGACAATTCAAACAATATATTATTTTGGCACCCAGACTTTCATGGATCCAGTAATATTTGTAAATAAATGCTTTGGGAAATCATAATTTCTTTATGGGCTATCTATATTCATTTTTTAATGTATTGGAAGAATAAAATATACTTTTTTCTGAAAAACTAGAAGAAATAAAATAATTTCCACTACTGGAACATACCGTAAATTTTTAAAAACTAGGTACAAAGTCTAATTGTCTAGATAATGTTAAAAAATTATATTTAACAATGTTTATTTTTTCAAGTTGATAACCTATAAAATAGAATATTTTGTTGCAACTTATTTACCATGAATTTGAGTGAGAGTGTCCTTTCCATTGGTAAATTTTTCTAATCCATTTTCAACTACTCATTTGATAATTTAATCTCATTATTTCCTTCATGGAATTGAGAATTTTTCAATTTCTCTATTATTTGCTCAAATTTCATAGTAGAGGTGAGAGAATGTTGTTTTATAAAAATACTATAATTATATATTTATTCATTTCATGTTTCTTAAATCTTTTTTTAGTACTCAAACGTTTCTTCATTGGTCATGTTTTCATAATCAGATATATCTCCAAAATTGTAATAATTTTGTACATGATATTCAAGGGTTACCTCAGAAGTGTTTTTCATGAATCATATGATAGCTTTATCACCTTCATCATCATATAAAGACTCTGACTCACTGGAGATGTCATCATAATCACTCTAGGTGGCAATCATTGCATTCTTATACCTTTTTTATTTGACCTCATATTTATTATCACACATTAACATAGTATTGTCAGTATTTACATGTCATCTTCACTTACATTCATAATAGACTATCTCATTTGATTTATCACCTCTCTACCTATCCTTCTTTTAGTTTCCCTTAGAGTCATACAATCATTTGTAAATGGTATTCCAAAAGAACATATTTTATCAGTAAATTTTTTTATACCTTATAGATAATTTAACCACTTTATCATCACTAGAAGATGTTTATTATTCATTTCTTGAACTGTCTGAATAATCTTGTGCCTTTTAAATTTCTTTTTGTTTACAATCAGTGGTCTTGAAAGCCACTGAATTTCTCTTTGGTTCATCATTATATCGTTTTTTTCCTTCAATTCTACCTTGTACATCATAATCATACCTATCATCAAATTTATTAGAAAAGTGTTGAATTCACATGGTCCCTTATTAACAATGAAGTTTTTATATATCTTTCTAGTAGACATCTGAGAATTATCATGATTTGTTCCTTAGTTGTAACATCATTTACTAAAGGGATCATAGTGTTTTAAATTTCATTAAACCTGAGATACATTTCATAGATAGGTTAATCATGATTCATTTTGAAGTTATAATATTTAATAGTATACTTATTGACTCTCATTTCATTGACATTAATTTTTCCTTCATGTGAAACAGCTAGATTATCCCAAATTTAATTGGCCTTTTTACATGCATAAATCCTATTGAATTGTTCATCTCCAATGGACTAATATAATGCATTCAATTATGTTTAGTTATTATTATAAGTCGCCTTAGTTTTATTATCCAATGTGTTTCTGGAATTATCAAGAATCTTATATTGATCTACAATTGATGACCAAATTTGAAAAACATACTTTCTAAATGCATTTTCATCTTTATTTTCCACTGAGAACAAGTAGTTAAATTGAAAAATGGAGGCCTATTAGTAGTATTACCTTCTAATCTATTTTTCAAAATAATGAATAAAGCATAAGCCTTTAAAGAGATAAATTTTATAACTAGTATGATGTTTTATATCATTTAAAACAAAACTAAAATAAAAGTTTAAAATATTCCAAAAACTCATTGAAACATTGAAAATAATATATTATAAACAATCCTTTGATACGAATTGTTGTTCGGTGTAAGACACTAAAGAGGGGGTGTGGGATGAATTTAGTTTTTCTCACTATTTCAATTAAAAACATTACATAAAAATTCCCCCATTTTAAAATCTAAATTCCCCAATTAACCCAAGTAGAAGATCAATAATAATTTTAATCTTCAATAAATTTACCAAAATATTGATTAATTATCAGATACAGTAATGTAAATGATTGATATAACTTTTTTAAAGAAATTTACTAAATCAAAAGTAGTTCTAAACACTAACTATGATTAGAAATCAATATAATATTTAGTTTCATGAAATATATGAGAAATTAGAATAAAATATCTTTGAAAAACACATCAGAGAAAACAAGAGGTTGTATTTCTAGAAAATACATTTTCCTATAAACATAGTGATCACCTTCCATGTAATAGTTTTTATTTATAAACATGATCCACACCCCTGGATCAGGGTTCAAAAAAAAATAATGCTTTCCATGTCAATAGGACCTCTAACACTGGTGTTCGTGGGAAGAAAATATAAAAAATCCACACATCAACCTCTTCCGCTATTATATGGGGGGAAATGGTATAAATGATTTTGATAGTGAAGAAATATTGAATCATCCATCTTAGCTGAACAGACATTATGTGTTTTCAATAAAGACACACACTGCTCAAAAAGTAATAAGAATGTGCACAACATAGTAAAAATAATGAGAAAATGTTTAGAATGCTTCATGTTATGTGACTGATGCTTCTGGAATTATTAGGTATAGAAGATGTGAAGCTCGAGTACACTTCTGGAAATAGAAACCAAAACAGAGTGTGGTGGAAGCATTGTGTTCTGGTTTCTAGAGCAGTGAGATGTTCTATAAAGGCAACCTTCACTAGGGTTTGTCGCTGTAAAGATGTTGGGATTTTCTTTTCACTGAAAATCCATACTTATTCCCAACTAGAAATAATGAGTGTTCATCTCGTATATTCTTTTATCCACATTGTAAGTTCTCTATTTATTTTTAATGTGTTTTTTCTCCTAATAATTTTTTATACACCATAGAGGTTGATAATAGGAATGTTCGCTATCACATGTTGGAACCTTGTACCTCTTATTGGTCTCTTAAAATGTCTAAAAACGATAGACAAGGTCATTAATATAAAAAGAAGTTTTGAGATTCCTAAATATAGTTGTTAGCAGTAAGTTCAAATTTAAGAGTAAAGAATGTTTTATAAGTGTTGACCAGATGGTCATTCTGTCAGTAAGTAATTTTTTTAGTTGGTCCTTATATTGGTAGTTCATTCTATCGGTAGGTCCTTTTGTCGATATGTCCTTCTTTTGGTATGTACTTCTATTGGAAGATCATTATGTCAGTATGATGATGTGTCAGTGACTCGTTGTTTTTGTGAAGTTTCATTATTGGTAAGTCAGAAAATCATTCACTCAAACATGTATCAGTGACTCAATCATATTGGTAGGTTTTTGTGTCAATGGTTCATCTCTCAATAGCTTATACATTTATTGGTGAGTCATTTTTTTGTAGCACATACTGCTATCTGTTTGTCCTTATGTCAGTAGCTCATACTTTTGTTGATGAGTCATGATATCAGTGACTCATACTAGGAAATTTTTGTCCCTTTTTTTCATTTATTATTTTATAAAAATTAATAGAATATGTCAAACATATATTTTAACATAGATAATTATAATTAAAAATATTTTAATGTAAACCTCAGTACATGATTATACATGATTTGACATGATTTGAAATGATTTGACAATATTTTTGAGAATTAAAATTGGAGAGGGACAACTTATTTATTATGTTGAGATGCTATAGAATTCTATGATAATTATGGTACAGTCTCCCATGTATTAAATAAGACACTCATTTCATGTTGGACACCTCTGAAATATTAGGAGACGCACCTAAGAGCATGCAGCATCCTGGCTTAGGGCACTAGTTAGTGGCATATAGGTTAGGGATGTTTCATCCCACATGTAATAATTCTAGAAATAAATAAACTGGTACTTATTGAAAAGGATTTAATGTTTTTTTGTATGTGTGTAGTGAAAGGCCAATATGATTTTGATTTTAATGGAATGAAAAAATTATCCAATGATAAATTCTTCAAATATATGGATGTGGGTCACTACATAGATGAATTCCCAAAGAATCAAGTGAATATACCTCATAATAAGTTTAGAAATCAATTTGAATCTTTTGTTATTTATTTAACTGAATTTTAATGATTCATGTGATTGTGATTGGAAATAATAATTTTTTTCATTGGATAATTTTATCAATGATGCAGTGGTTATAAGAATCATAAAATATATAAGGATTGTACTATAGTACTATTTCGTTAAGGATTTGAGAGAACAAGTTGAATGGTACTTATAACCATGAAAAATGATTCATTGGTATGTTGAAATTAATGTAAAACATATGATTGTGGGAAATAAAATCCTTAATATGATCCTGATGTAGAGAAAATAATGGTTGGAAAATATGATGATTTATAAAGATAAAGTAAATTGGATATTATTGACATCCTTAAACAGATTAACTATTTATTAGTTAAATGGTTATGAAATCCTGGATGAAGGAAAAAAAATTTATGTATTTAATGAAAATATCAAATATTCTATGTTTTACATAAAAAATAAGGATTCATGCATTCTTTCGAAAATGTTTTAGGGTAATTCATGTTATTACCAAATTTTAATAGAATACATGATGAAGGAATTCACATGTTCGGTATGTGATAAGTAAGGGCCACATTATATTTTATTGGAATATAATTTTTATTTTGTATCATTCATTATAAATATGGTTAGACATATTGTGGATGAGATTTTAGGTTAACTATTAATTGGATAAATTATGTTGAAATTTAGTTATTATGGGACATCATTTTCTAATTATTTTGGTTTTATTGAGGATATGAGTAATATCTTGTTAATATTTTAGGAATTATATGATCTATTAAAGGGTAATTTTATTATTTTAGGTAAAAAAGATAATTCTAGATATCCATTTCATGATGTAATGATGGAATCATAAATTTATCGAGGAAAAATCAAAAGAATAAATTTTCTATTTTGAAATTTAAATTTATCAAGTATGAAAAGTTCCTTTTATTCCTTGAATGTAAAATAATTACTCAATAATATTAAATGATCTTGAAAAAAAGAATTTACCATGTTACGTTTATTTATTTTGAACTTATGGACTCTTAAATCATCAAAGATTTATGGTTCTAAGTCCCTAAAACTACCATTCGTCAGTGATTTTCTTGTGATAAATTACCTCAATTTCACATTATAAATAATTATTCTTTTTCTTCATGTTAGAATCTTAACATGTCTCTAATTTTCTCATATTTTGAAATGTAATTATATGTTATTCCATGTGACTATGGTACTAACCATTATATCATAATATGATGATATTTTATTAAACCTTGTAAAAATGTTGATATTTCAAAAATTTAATTTACAAATATAAAACCTTGACTGTGAAGAACATGTTTTTATTGCAAGGAAACAGGTTCATTATGGTTGTGAGAATTACACACCTTGAAATTCCAAAAGATTAACATTTTATTTTATAGAGTATGTTACAAACAATATTAATATATATTTCATTAAAAAAATGATGATTTTAAAATTCATTACACACAAAATTTTATTTATATTCTATTACACATAATAATGATTTCCATTAATAGCTGCATTACTGTCAAAAATGAGTTTCACCAAACAAAATTATAAAATTAATATTATTTTTTAAAATAAAAATATTCAACTAGGTGTTAATTGGATGTCATGAATATGATTAAAAAACTTATTAAAATATATGGTTGAATTCAATGGTTACCAATTAAATATTAAATAATATAAAAACAAATTTAATATAATGGAAATGTTTTTATAAAAAGAATTTTTATGATCTAAAGGAATTTTATCTTAATTAATAAAATGAATTATTATTAGTTGATAATGTAAATATAAATATGGTTTTGTTATATTCAGTAATTTTTTTACATACATCCAATTTATTTTATAGAAATAAGGTACTAATAATTACAAATTTACGCATAAAAATCTATATTTTAATAAAGTTAGTTTCACAGCCATTTAAGGGAACACTTCTTTAAAAACTAATTTTTGACAATATTATAAATTTTATAAATTTTATTTGAAAAAAAATTAACATAATTTCTAAAATAATAATTTTAAAATTATATTAGTTCCCATATTTTTTATTTTCTTTGAGAGTTTTCATTCTTTATAAATAGTGAAAAAACTAGAATTTAATTAGAAACTGCCTTTTTTTAAATAATTTATATTGTCAAATTAAAATTTTAATATTGTGAAACTTTAAAAATATTAGTTATGAATATATAAATCCAACTTTTTAAATTTTAATAATTTTCATATTCAATTTAATTATATAATATTTGTGAACTTTTGATCATTTTCTCTTCCGAAACCCCATTTTCTCATTGTGTCTATGGAATTATTTATAAATTATATTTTCCTCTTATATAGATTTTATTGGAATAAATGGATTCCATATTTAGAAGAAGAATAAATTAAAATATATAATATGGTCAAAATTACATTTTACTATAATTATTAGTGAAAATAGTTAAAATTAATAATGGTGATTATAGTAAAAACAAGCTTACTTAATGATTAAAAATTAAATATAATGTTTTGAAATGACATAAAACTTATGAAAAAACTATTTATGGACATATTTTTACCTTATCACTTATTTAATGTATTTTTGTGTTTTTTAGAGCCTTTATATTTGTAAAATATTTGGATTACCTATATTTATGTTCAATATACCAAGCATCTCCTCCCCGCAAATTATAAATGACCACCACTATACTCCTTTCACCACACATTTAAAACCACATAGGATTGGCCAATAACTACCCAAATAACAAAAAAATTATCCCTAACATCATACTAGAACCATTATATATTATGTAGAGAAAAATTATTAAGGCTCCAGTGCGAACAAAGGAAGACACCTGAAAAATAAGCAATGTTATTCTAAAATCATTTTTATTTTATTTCCTTCTCCACCTCCTTAATTTCCTATTATAAATTATTTATATCATAAATTCTTTATATTAAATATATAGAGAAGTTTGTATTTTATTGTTAAGAAAAATAAAATCATACACTAGCATCAAATGGTTTATGAAATCATCATTCGTGTGTATAAAAGACTATGACCCCATGAAATGATATTGTTTGTTTTTTCTATTACCACATTTCATGGATTAGAATAATGACTGATTGATAGTTTATATACTATATATTTATTGTTTTTAATATTATTATTCTTTTATAAATAATATTTCACACATACCTTGTTGATTTTAATTTTTTGGGAATATGATAACATCGCTCATGTGTACGATATTCCACCTCCAATAAAGCGATGTGATTCATTCATGCATTAAATACAATATATTAACAATGTGATTTGTAAATTTTTTTGATATAGTTTATTTAAAAATTATACTTAAATGATAACATATATATTTATAACATATCATTTTATTTATTCATTATTATAATAAGATGGAAACAACATTCATGTGTAGGTACGACCTACTGTCTCTATGTATGGGGTATTTAATTTCATATCACCTAATATTATGGATTACAATAAAAAATATATGATGAATATATAATAAATTTAAATAACGGTTTAAATTTTGTAGATGATGTGATCCTAATCATGTTAAGGGGAACAATACATAACATGACAATATATACTCGAAAAAAATAGAAATTAATACCCGAAACAATGAAAAGAATGAATGATTATTAACAAATGGATGATGAATGTTATAAAATGATATTATATAATATTATAAATATTAATATGGTTCAGGTATAAGTTAATAAAATGATTAAAACAATTATACATGATGTTAAAGAGAGTTCAACCAAATATAAGTGTAAGGTATGAAATTTATGAAATCAATTTATCTCATTTGGATAAATTTATACTTTCAGGATTATGTCATGATATGATTATGTTTGTAATGAAATTATATGAAATTATGTTTTATTTCTGATTGTTAAATGTGTGTTTATAGTGAAAACACATAATGAATTCATTTATTAATTACCACCTTAATTTTATGGTCATTTTAATAGTTTATTTTACAATCTCATTATAATTGAGATTGGTTATTACTGAATATAAATAGAAATAAATTACATGATCTTTTTAATAAACCATTCCAATTTAATATACTATGATTTTTAATGAAATAATTTAATTAATTATACCATTAGTACACAAATTGGAACTTAAAAATTCACCGTAATTTATTTCTAGAAATCCTAACTTTATTTCACTATTCAGTCAGAAATATATTTTCCTCCAAAACCATGTATTTTTAAAATATTTTTAAATTATTTATCGTATTTGAAAATTTTTATTAAAATAATTTTCAAAAATTTTTAAACATTAAAATATGTATTGAAATTAATTTTTATGACATTATAAAAAAATGATAGTTTGGTTTTTTCTGAAAATGTGAAAGGAAACTATGTTTTAATGTGTACCCCATGAATGGAATTTATATCTATCAAGAACAAATAAATAATTTATATATTATTTTAAAATTTTCAAAAGTAATATGAAATTAAAATTTTTTAAATAATTTTTTCAGAAATTTTAGTTTTAAAAGTTATTTTCAAAGAAAATTATTTTTAAAATGCTTATCAAAATGAAAAGTATATTTTCCAGAATAATGTTTTTAATGATATTTTATTGTTTTTATATTAATCAATGTAAAAAGTCCTCTTAATCTTACATCAATTTTTATATAATATATTTTTACTATTGTTAATATTTCTCTCGATGGTTATTAATCAATTTGACCAAGGAAGGTTTTAAAATTCCCTTCCATTATTCATATCTTTTTTCATTATCTTGTTATTAAATTATTCACTTTCTTGTGGAAATTAAATTTGAATAAATTTCAATATTATTTATCAATGATACATTTATTTCTTAAAAAATTTACCATTTTTATGTATACTATTTACATCGATAGTTATTTATTAACATGGGAGATATTGATATATACATATAATTTAATTAATACTGATATTTGATAACAATAATTTTTTACGAGTTGAATGGATTATAAAATATATGAGTAATGATTTGGATTTTTATGGAATGAGTTGGACACTGTTTAAATTATTTCCCTCAATCCATCGATAGTCTCATGATATGAAATTAATTGGAGACAAACTCTTTGTGTTTGTAACTAAACATCTTTTAAACTGTCTTGTAAAATGTCTTGATTGTATTATGTTTTGAACTGTCTTGTTAATGTCCTTGATATTAAAGATTTAATGAAACAAGGAAACATGGAATCCAATAATTACACATTTCCTTTATTTAGAATTTATTTATTATAATCTATGTGATATTAACTAAGAAAAAAATCTATGGTTTCATTTTATTCCTAGTTTATTAGTTAAATGTAATGTGTTTTAGTTATTTAACTTTCTATATTTAGTACACATTTCCATCTCAGTTTATTGATTATATAGAATTTTTGTTCAGTTATTTACATTTCAATATTTAATACACCCACTAATTAATTATTGAATCCAATATATTTATCCATTATCAAAAATTTGAGACCACCCTTATTTTATTTTATTTCAATTGGATTCCATGATGTTTAATATGAATGATATATATGGATATTCTAGAAGGAATAATGTCATTTTCATGAAAAAAACATTATGTTGTAATTTTTGAATTGAATTATAGTAGAATACACTTGTACGTATCTAGTTGATCAGCACTACTAGAATGGCCAGTTCATTGGGACATGATTTCCTTGTATATTTTCTAATCTAATAGAATAAGGCCCTGAATCTGGGTTTTCGGGGGTTGTGCTACTAAAATTGTATTATTATTAGTTGTATGTAGAGCATCAACAACAAATACAATAATATAAACAATGAATATAATAATAAAAATAATACTTTATAATATTTTAACCCAAGTACACAATAAATTTGAAATCATAGCATTGAACTGAGGACATGCCAGAAACCCCCACCACCAGCTCACTCACACCACATCAACTATAACAATACTAATAATAATTTGTAACATTTTAACACACAATAAAAATAAATAGTAAATATTTATCATGAACCATCCCCTGGGGCCTGTGACACAACTACCCCAAGCCCTCCCACCAATGGACAAGGGCTGGCGACTAGCATTGAAGGACTTATCCTTCAAAAGGGAGGAATTTTCCATATAACTGTACAGACACACACAGCTCCTACCAAAATGCACTATAAGGTAAAATCCAAAAAAACTTTTCATTAAATCTACTAAGTAAAACACAACCATAGTACACCAGAATGTAAATAATAGGGAGGCAAATCATGCTAGTATACAGTTCCACCAAAAGAAAAACTAAACATAAGTAAAATTTCAAGTCCCTGAAGCTCGTACACCAGGAACCCTACCTGACGAGGAAGTGAAGGGTAGATGCATTAATCTGTCGAAGTGCATCGTGTTTGTCTGATCTCACTAAACACCACCAGGCCTGGGTCTACCCTGGACTCCGTCAATGCATTTTCTCTCTATAAAAGACATGACACGTTCAGGAAAAGCCCATCCAGGAGTGAGTAAAACAATAGTCAGTAGGGAATCCTAAAACAACAAATGTAACGCACAAGAGAAAAACAATAAAGGAATGAATAGTCATCCCTACATGGTTATATTCCCATACATATACCATGAACATCCAGATATAATCGTCTCAACTACTAAGAAAACATGTAGTAGAAACCACAAAGACAATTTTAGGATGTTAATTAATGGATCATGTGAAAACACATAATCTAGGATACTGCACTCCATGAGCTCAACCATCCTAAATGGACCCGTCCTAGAGATGCACTCCATCAGGTACAATCCTTTTACTCCTAATTGTACGTCCAAGAGAACGTACTCTATCCGGAACATTATACTAGGTCTAACTATAGTGCCCGTCAATTGAGGTATAATCATTATAGTAATGTGCCCCATAGAATACTAAGGAAACCTCAGTGTAGAGGCCTTCTACTCGTCACTGTACTCACTTGAGGGAGAACTGCTCCAGACTAACCTCTGATACCTCAGTCGCTCCAATTATGAGTGGCACGGGCCTTAGTCTGTCATGTTAGCACTAACTCCTATCTTGGTATCATTTTCATCAAGTGGATGGTCCCTCTTCTCACTACTCTATCCGGCATCCAAGGAAACTCCATCTCCAATCGAGGACCCAAAAATTACCCGATAGGGGAGCACTACTTATAGACTAGAGGACCCCCACCCTGGTACAATAGGGGTCTACTACTCTTTAAGGACAGACACCCTATATCAGTAGGGGAGTTCAACATCGTATATTTATGAAACACACGCTAGTAATGTAAAGGAGTACGGACTCTAAAAGTCTGTTTTCTATGGGGGACCTACAACCTAGTACGTTATGGGAGTACCGACCCCAGGATATAGGACCCGCTTCCTCGCATGACAGGGGAGTACACACTATACCAAAGCACTACGTAAGGAGGACCCGCAACCTAGAATATTAGGAGAGTACCAACTCATACAATTGAGGACATTATCCCTACATGGTAGATTATTATCTTGCATTAGATATGAATTACCAATACCCTAGTACAATAAAGGTGTACTGACTCCAAGGATAGAGGACTCGCTACCTGGCACAGTAGGGGAGTAACGACGCTTCCATTATGATCTTCTCCGAGAACTCATGACCTAAAAGGTAGGAAGTCTAGTCTCTACCAAATCATGGGGATAATGAGTACCCTCCCAATGAGTCATCATGGGAGTAACCATCCTAACATCTCATCATAGGAATCACCCTGATTCTACCCAATGTCTTCTCACACCATGAGGGCCTACTCTTAAATTCAATAGGTCATCCTCTAACATTATGAAAAACTCACTTATAGTATCTCAAAAATACATTCTCATATCCAGGGTCCCAATGCCATAGACATATAGTTAAACAGGCGCTCTGTTGGAATGTTTCAGGAATTTATTTTTAAAATGAGGGAAGGTTGGGTTGGGGCCCGGTCTGACCTGGCCAGACTGACCTAGGTGGACCGACACATCCTGACCCGATCAGGGACCTACCCAACCTGATTCTGACCTGGACCAATGGGTGCGGCCCAGCCTACTAGCTTGGAATGGCCCACCAAATCAATCTCATCCCACCATAACGGGATGGATTCTCTAACCTCGAAGTGGCATAGCCACGTCCGTTCTCTCCCTATGTGGCGCCACCAAGCATTTCCATTTTAGTTGACTGATCCCCGAATATAGACTGGGTTGTCCGGTGTGACCCGCAATTTTTCGTGGGTCTATGTAACACTGTGGTCTATGTTTTAGATTCTCCCCTGGGCAGTCATGATGTGTGGCTAACGTTTCCACCACCACTGCTATGGAAGGATGCTCCGCAGACCCCAAGACACACTCAGCTGGTCCGTTCATCGAACCAGAAGAAGTGATGGGATCCTCATGTTGTGTTCTTCAAAAATAGGGGTTAAACACCTCATTGTGATCCATTTCATCTATAATTGTTCAATTGGAGACATCTCTTGCATTTCCTCAATCCATCCATCATCATTGTTGTCACACCTCCATTGTTGTTGTGCCCACAACGGTTGTGCAATCTCTGACTTCTTATCATACCACAAAGAACGCAAAGATCGTACGTTAAAGAGGGATTGAAAAACCAAGAAATAAATTTGATTAATGAACCAAAAACATCATTTGTAACAATGTTAATCTTCTCCCATTATAAGGTTGAAGTAGAACAAACATCTAGAACTCAAATCCCCCAAAGATATTTCGGATGGAAAAATCCCTCCCACGAGAATTATCATACCGCGGTTTAATATATTCATTGGATGATCCACGTTCGACATTTAAAACCAAGAATGGGGAATAGAGAAGAATTTAAATAACAACCCATACCTAGGTTAGATTGTTTGATTACGATGAATTGTTTCACTGCGTTCAGCATTAAACAATCCTTTGATTTGGGTCGTTGGTTGATCATTATTGGCGATGGTCCATTCTATGGGGGTTAGGCATTTGTCATCATCACCTACCATGGATTCAGAACAGAACCATGATTGTGACAGCAATACTACATCGTCTACATGGCCATTAAAGAATGGAACATGAATTATCATGTTTGTTACATCATTGTTATGAAGTCTTACAATGTTTCATTTAATGAAAAAAAATGTATTTAGTATCATTTCATTACACACCATTTCACTAAAATGGATTCAGAAGGTTAAAAAAATAAAACAACAAGTTTATTTTATTTTAAATTTTTCTTAAATTGACTGAAAACTATATTTTCTGGTTGACCCACGCAAGTTATTTAAAATATTAAGAAATGTCATCCTTCCAGACCCAACGGTGCCCTCATAATTTCAATCTGGGCACCCATTTAAAAGTTTCAAAATCCATGCCCATGCTCAATTTTAATTCTCTTAATGAAAAACTCAAATACTAACATTCACCCAAGACACATTCCATTCATAGTTAAGCACTAAGTTAGGAAAACAGTCCCTCACGAGCACAATGGTACTATTATATTTCCAATTTTAGATATCATTTAAGAGTTATAAGAATTTAGAAAATAAAATAATTGTTCATGAAATATTTTATTTGCGGCCACAAACTAATTCTCACTCTTGGATCACACCAGCCAACGTTAAGCCCTTTCTAAGAGAATCCTGACATTATATGTTCAATTGTGCCCTCAAATTATAAAACTAAAATCGTGTTGAAAAGATATAAATAAACACTTGCACATTTAATTAACAAACATCAATAAAGAGTTCCAAATTCTATTACGGCCACTCAAAGTCTTGGAATTACATTCCATCTTAGATCATGTTCTTGTAAAAAACACCTTAATAGAAAGTACATAGAATTACGTGCCATTATGTACTCCCCACCATACAAATTGTTTTCCCCAAAAACAAAAGTCATATCCTCAAGGGAAGAAAATTGAATTCATCAAGGGTCCAATGCATCTTCCATGAACGCACCTAAAGGGAAAATCGAGGTCTACCAGTCTCTTGTACAATATTTTTAGGTCGAATTATGCATCAGGTGGAACATGTATCTTTAGCTATGATAATTTGTAAAATCACTATGCACTCAGATACATTTGTACTCATGGGTTCTAATAGCTCACCTCCACACTAACTTGAAGAATATACAAACAGAAACCCATATTTCACATCCACCCCGCGATGACATGTGCTAATGACTCCGCATGAGTTACACATTCAATGATTATTCAAAACAGGTAGGGGTATTTATGAGATAAATATAGATTCCCAAGATAGAACATTGGTTCTTACTAGGCCCTCTGTCAATAACCCCTAGGGGCCACACAACCACCCGAAACCGGAACACAACCATACCAACTAGTTGCATCTCAACTAAGTATGGACGGTAAACAAAAATTTCATTCTACAGAAACATCATGGGGTCTAACTCTTCAACCGTGGAACATTTATACACATGACTCTTCTTGAGATATCACCCTGTGCTGGTGGTGTTTTCCTTTCACCAAAAGGAAATCATATTTTTCACCATCTCATACACACCGCATCCTTTTCTTAATACACTCAATCCGGGGATGAACGATAGTATTCCATACCAATAATTACGTCATAAGGCCTCAACCCCATGACTAAGAGATACCAACCTCAAATCTACCCTACAAGAGTTAGGTCACACTATCTGAAATAGTGTGTGATCAATGAGTCTCCTATATAAGGAGTCTCTAAGCATTAGGTTCAAGTCCACGGTCCATCTAAAACCTTTAAGTCGCAAACTGAAATCATGGAAAAAGGAAAACATCTGGTACTTGTGTCTATTTAAAAAGGAATCCAAAAGAAAAGTCATAGATCATGCCTCTAATTTCTCTAAGAGATTCTTAGTCATAAGCCATGATCATAGGTTGTTGTCCCATCCCATGTCATCCTACTCCATAATCCCAACATGGACCTCTTGAAGGTGGTGGTGGAAAAGCTGCAAATTTCCTTCCACCTCCTACTTCTTATCCAGCTCCTCTTCATTTCCCATCATTTTTGTTAATTACTTTCTGAAAGTACTACCTCATCCATGAATTCTCGTCTGCCAGCTCCCTCTCAACAACACGTTAGGTAGGAAAATCACTATATATATTCCCCAGGCCGTTACAAATGTAACAACACCTCTCTTACTGGTGGTCTGCTCTTTGGCACTACTCATGCGCCAGTAACCCATGTGTCTGTGTTCGGGTATGGGTACGCCTCCTACACCATGATCCTATTTCCCATTTTCTTCAAACATCATCAGAAGCCTCTAAATGATGACCTCTTCTATAAGTCACATTTATATGTTTCTCCTCCAGGTATATCTCAACCATTCGGGATGATCCAGCACCGCAACAAACATTGGAATGATAAGGGATTTTTCTAACGCCATGATCCCATGGTGTTGTCCATACAGGATGTCTTGGGCCCTGAAGTAAGGGTGTATCACCATATCCGTAGAGTAGTGATAATGATCTGTGAATCTATCCTAGTAATATTCTATCATCATGATACCCTTATATAGGTTCAGCAGCTCCTGTATATGCACATAGAGTAAATTCTCCAGAAAGAACACCCCCCTAAGGAGGTTCTCAAAGTCAATCTAGGTGAGGTTTTTCTCATCCTAGATCAGCAAGTTCCACCATCGTCCTAATGAGCCCTGTAGAAGGCTCATGGCTAGTACTTACATCTGGTTATGAGGCATCCCCACTAGGTGGAAGACTCATGTAACTGCCTTACGAAAATCCTTAGCTACCATAGGATCTGTTTTTCTTCATAACCTGGGAGGTCTCTGACTCTAGAACTCGTGGAATACACTCTGCCTGTGTGCATCATCCACTGGTAGCACTGGAATCAACTGATGATCGATAGGTGGTTGCATCACAAGTGCACCACCCGAAGGTAATTCCACAGATTTAGTCCTCCGCACTGAAGAATCCAATCTGGGTTGATCAATTTCATGATCACATTATAGGATCCTATCAAGATATCATTGTGGTGTAATCTTGAAATATATCATGATGAACCATGGTTAAAGAATATAACTGGTGACCCGACTCAAAAATACATTGAAATCACCACCATTTATACATGATGCATGTACCATTTATTTCCCCACAACCAGTGTTTCCATTAACTATGTTGAAAAATATGTATCTAGAGACCTGGTGTATGGATATGTCCACCTCTACACCATCACTGGAGTCCCGGACCTGAAATCTGAACTTTAAACACTTAACACTATTTCCAAAAGGCAAAAATAATAGACCATTTCTTTTTGAAGATGAACTGACATCCTCTAATACCATTTTTTCACGACCTTTCCTCTAGGTCTCATACCTCGGCTAACCCAAGCCATCCTCCCTAAGGTTCAGGGATAGATACTAGCGTCGAAGGCTTTATCATTCAAAAAGGGAGGAGTGTTCCATTTCTATGTACAAAGTAAAAAAACTCCAATCCAAAGGTACTAGAAGGTAAAATACAATGAACCATGCATGTAATCCACTAAGAAAAATAAAACCAGAGTACAATAGAAAGAAAAGTACAGGGTGGAAAACTGGGCCAGTATACAAGCCCCCTAAAAGAAAAACAGAATAAATGTAAAACTCCCTGTCCTAGAAGCTCGTCCACCGGGAAGCCTACCTGAAGGATAGGTGATGGGTAGCTACATGATGTAGTAGAAGTGCACATTTTTTGTCTGATATCATTGATCACCACTAGGCCTTGGTCCACCCTGGACTCCGTCAAAGAATCATTTGCCTATATAAGACACAACACATGCGAGAGAATACCATTCAGGGTGATTAAAACACTACTTAGTAGGAGACCTTGAACCAAAAAAGTGATTCAGAAGATAAAAACCAAAAGGGTATGCACAAACATCTCTACTCAAGTATATTCCTATACATATACCATGAACATCGAGATATACACGTATCAGTCACTAAAAAACATGTTGTCCCAACTTCACAATTAGTTTCTAGATTCTCATCGAAGGTTCAAGTCATTATACACAAACCATGAGATCACACATTATGAGCTCCACCACCCATGATGGAACCTGTCTGAGAGATACACTCCATCCTTCCATTGAGAATGGTACATTCAAGAGAACATGCTCCATCAGGAACATTTTACTAGGTCTAACTCTAGTTCCCTACACTAAAGGTTCAATCAACACAATCATACTCCCTATAAAAGACTAAGGAAACCCAAGGGAAGAGGCATTCTCCTCATCACTACACTCAATTGATGGAGTGCTGCTATAGAATAACATGTGATACCTTAGTCGCTCCCATAAATAGTGGCATGTGCATCAGTTTATCGATGGCGCACTAACTCTTATAAGGTATTTATTTCATCAAGTGGATGGCCCTTCCCCTCACTACTGTGTCCGACAGTAATGGGAGATCCATATATAATCAAGGAACTGCACCTGACCTAGTAGGGAGTACTACTCAGTGACTAGTGGTCCCACACCCTGGTACAACAGGGGAGTACTACTCGTGAAGGACATGCACCCAGTATCGATAGGGTAGTATAACTTCGTATATCGAGGGCACATACCCTGGTAAAATAGGGGAGTATATAATTTCTTAGTATATTCTCTATGGGGGACCAACACCCTAGTACATTAGGGGAGTACCGACCTTAGGCTATATGACACAATCCCTGGCATGATATTGGTGTACCAACTCTACCGTAGCACAGCGTAAGGAGAAATCGCACCCTGGAACGGCAAGGGAGTACCGAATTCTACAATAGAGGACTTTATTCCTACCAGGTAGGGTAGTAATGAATTTATATATGTTATATATGGAGGACCCAATCCCTTTTCCAACAGGGGAGTATCGACTCCATGGATAGATGACCCACTCCCTTGCATGGAAGGGGGTACTGAATCTTCATTTTCAAACTTCGTTGAAAACCGACACCCTAAAACATGAGGGGTACCATCTATACCAAATCAATGGGATAAATAGTTCTCACACATTGATTCATCATGTGAGTAACCATCCTAACATTTAACAACAAGAATCACTCTGATTATACCCATAGACTGCCATACTGGGAGGGCCTACTCTTAAAATCAAATAGTTCATCCTCCAAATTTCTAAAAAACTCTCTTAGATTCTCTCAAAATGACTGCCTCGTCGAAAGGGTCCCAAAAATACTGGTGGCTCATCAAAAGGATGCTCCCTGTGAAAGGTACAAATATTTTTGTGAAACGGGGACCGGTTGGGTCCAGGTCCAGTCCCCTCCGGTTGGCCCAACTTGACCCAACCTGAGTCCGACCTGGCTAGCTATTAGAGCGCATCCCACAAGATGACAACTGACGTTCATTAGCAGACAAGATTTTTTAGCATGGATGTTTCATAGCTGCATCTATTCTCTCCCTAGGCGGCCCCACCTGTCACCGCCTTTTTAGTTTACCAGTCTGCTCATGCACGTCGGGTTTTACGATGAGATCTGCTGCTTGTCGCGGGTCCAGGTTACACTGCGTTAGGAGCAGTGGTTTGTCCATGTGGGAAAATTTTCATTGTTGTTTCCATCGTTTCCACCACAATAGAAGAATATTTCGTAGACCATCAGATGCGATGTGGTCATCTTTTCATTGAATTGGATGAAGTCCTACAATCCTCATTTGGTTCTCTTCACCACTAGTGTATCAAAACATCAGCACGATACCATCCACTAAGAATTTATCAATTAGAAATATCTCTCGAACTACCTCTATCCACCCATAATCATCGTTGTCATACCTCCATCGTCATTTTTCCAAGAATGGTTGTGCAACGACCAACCGCATGTCATCCCATGAAGAACGCAATGAACGCACATCAAGGGGGGAGAGGAAAACCAAACAACAAATTTCAGGAATGAACATCCACCATCATTTTTAATGGTGCTAATCCTCACCCATTAGAGGTGTTAGGAAGAACAAAAATCTAAAACTCTAATCCCCCAACGATAATCACAATAGAAAAACCCCTCCCACATGAACGATCAAACCGTGGGACAGCCTGTTTGTATGTGGATCTGCATTTTTTATTTAAAACCAATAATAGGGAAAAGAATAGAAAATTAATACCAACGCCCACCTGGGTCAGATCATTCATTGGAAATGAATGGTTCCACTACATTTGTTGTTCAATAATCCTCTATTTACATCCATTGGTCATTCGTTTTTGGAGACGATATGTTCAAAGGGGGGTTGGCGTTTCTCACTGTCACCCACATGAGCTTCAGAGTAGAAAGTGGATCGTGCCAACAATCCAACATCATCTTCTTGGCCATTAAAGGATAAAACATGAATTATAATATCAATTATGTTTCTATAATGGAGTCAATACCCTATTTCATTTAATAATTAAACATATTCATATTCATTTAACTACACGCCTTTTAATAGAAATGGGTTAAAAAGTTAAAAAATAAAATAAAACATCCAATTTATTTTATTTTATATTTTAATTAAAAGGTACAAAAAATATTTTTTCTGGTCGACCCGCATTGGTCGAGTTTAATTCCATTCATAGGTAAATTCCCAATTCCAGACACAATAGCGCCCTCAAATTTTCAATCTGGTCACCCATTTAAATGTTGCCAAAACCATGCACCAGTTCCATTTTAATTTTCTTATAGAAATACTAAAAAAATAACATTCATCCTTGACCTGTGCCGGTAAAGGTTAAGTATCTCATAAGGGAAAAACACCCTCATGATCACAATTGTACTCTTGGATTTCAAATCCGAAATAACATTTAAGAGTAATAAGGATTTAAAACTAAAATAATTTTTTCATATTTATTTTATTTAGGACCAAAAACAGTCTTCCACTATTGGCTTGTTCTAGCCATCATTTTTCTATTTATAAGAAAATACTGACATTATGAGTTCAATGTATCCCTTTTATTTTCAATTCAAGCACTGGTTCATAATATTTAAAAACTCATTCACACGTTTAGTTAATAAACATTAAAAATGTTTGAAAATCCATTATGGCCACTCCGGGTCTCAGAATTACCTGTCGTCTCTGAGCCTTCTCTCATAATAACCAAATTATATTTAAAAAAATACTCCATAAAATTCAAGTCCATTGCAATATTAGATATGAAATCGTGACATGCATGCACCCCCACTCAACCCCACCCTACACAACCTTAACAACTGGAACCAATGCCAGTATAAATATGATAATAATCATAATAAAAATAATAATCATTATAAATTTAATATTAATATTAATAAGAGTAGTAATAGTAATAATAATGATGATGAATTACTTGAATCATGCATTTTTAAATACCAATACATGGTTCAATTACTAAATTAATTGTAAAAGAATATAGGAGAAATGGAAAAAGGCAGTGAAACCTCCACCAAGAAGTAAAAAATAAAAAGTCACATTAAAAAGTCTCCCCTTCCAAGTAATTATAATATAATTTAAGAAGTATCCATCTTCAAATAATGTTTTGAAAAAAATTCATGTATTACACTTTTAGATATTTCGTGCCTTAATAGAATAATGTCGTAAATTATATCCCTATAAATAAAATATATAACTTCTAAATTATATAAAAAATGACCAAGAAAAAAAATAATAATAATAATATTTACTATAATAATAGTATAAGTATCCAAAATATTAAAAGAAATAATAATAATTCAATATGAAATTTGGGGGTACGAATAAAAGAAAAAACACACACACCCACACACAAACCTATTGAAATCACCCCCAAGGATAAACAATCTATAGTTACCATATTTTAATAAAATGTAGGTAAAAGAATATACATTTACCTAGAATAACTAAAATTTCAAATAGATGATCATAGATATGTGTATATATCTAGAGAAATTAAATTTATTTTTCAAATCTAGATTACTATTCATTGATTCATCTATACTATCATAAGAATCCATCAAACATGTTTTTTAATAATAAAATCTCATTAAAACCTTGAAAATGTATTTTTTTCCTCTCAATTTTCCTTTACATGTATCCAAAAAATGTAAATTCTTGCAATATGTCACATGTAGAATTGGATCCATGTATTCTTACTCCAATAATGATAGACTATCCAAATATGTCCACTCTAATTGACTGAAAAAAACTACTCATATATCATGCAATATTTTCATCTTCCACATCAACCCACATTAATATGTGTTTTAAACAATATATTTAATCACAAAAAGTGAAACACATTGGTAATTAAAGATCCATAATTGGAATTGTGATTTAAACCATAATTCCATTAGATGTCAAGATTCACCATAAACCCATTAGATGTTGTATCATTTGAAATAGAAAAAATAAAAATAGTATTAATAATATTTTTTTGTTAGAGGGTATTAAATACACAAAATATGAATTCACTGAGACACTCCATTAGTTTTATCCTCATCCCTCCCCATACGGAATAAAAAACATACTATAGATATTTTTTTAAATAATGTTTCTAAAATATTTAATTAATGGTGGATATATGGTTCATTTCAGTGTTTAATGGGGGGTGGGAGATTAAAAATATAGGTGTTTTTGTCATCTCTAACATTTGATAAATGTAGTAGGATATATTGTTCGTGTTGAAAAAACCACAAATATGGTTCCATATATTCCATCACATTCTTAACTAAAGAATTAATAACATGATTTAATTACTGATATATAAGTGAAAAATTTACATAATTTTTTTCATCAAGTCCAAATATTATATCCATTTGGGGAAACTATACCATGGGAAATTCTAAATTCAATGATTAATGAAGTCAAATATGATGATTAAATCACTTTCAACCCAAAAATTTCAATGGTGATAGCTAAAATAATTCATTATTTCATGAATAAAACTATATAAATTTAATTTTGGAGTGATTTGATTCCTAATAAAATAAATATACATCTTTTAAAACATTATTTATGGTTTTTGATTAACTGACTACGAATTTTATTCGATGGTGGAATAATAGAAACCCTATTGTAGTTAACTTTAATAATGGATCTATGTTTGGAATCCACTATACATATTTTTATATTGTTTTATTCCCCAGGATTCCATTAATAACTAAAGATTGCCAAATAATAAACTCAAATAAAATATTATACAGGTCATCATCATTAATGTTTACAAAAACATTAATATACCTATACATATAAAAAATAATTTTAAAAAAACTGATGACATTTCCATTATTCTTCAAGAAATATTTCACAGACTAAATTTGTTAGAAACATGATGAAATTACAACCCTTATAAGATTATGAATCTATAAATTTATGTGTAAACCATTAGGTCACGCCTTGAATTCATTTCCATTTCCAGTTTTAAAATATCAATGGAATTGTATACCAATACAATCTGAAATTTTATATGTTGACATAAATTATAAAAATAGATGATAGATACTGTCTATGGATTATCAACACAAATAACACAAATATGTGTAATTTATACAATTAATTTTCAATTTCTCATATATAAGAAGTATACCTGAAAGATCATTAAGATTAAAAATTCAATGGAGGGTGGAATGTTCCGATTATTGATTAGTTCATCCATTTAGGAACCAAAAAAATGAAATATATAATGTGATTTAGATATTAGGATATCATTCCTCTTAATAATCCAAAAGGTAATATCCTCACTATTGAGGCCACATTTCTAAACCTCAAGGTTAATGACATTGTATTACAATTAGAAAAAAAAATCAAATTTAGAATTTAATTATAAATAGCTAAATTCATTTTCTGTATAAGAACATAAAAATGTGTTTATATGGATTTCAACAAAAAAATAATACTCAAAATATTACATCTGAACCAATTTAAATAATAAAAATTATACTATGAACTATATCAAAATCAATTCATTTAATACCAATCTAAATTGATTTATCAGGTAATAATTATTGTATTTTTTCATATTTTTATAAACTATAATCAAGATAAAATAAAAATATATTTTAATTTTTAATAAAATGTTTCAAATAAATGTATAGATTAAGTGAATATTGAAAAGATAATTTTTTTAAATCCGTATACAACATATATCAAGAGGATTAGTTTATTTTATCCATGAAAATATTACCATATCTATATCCTTAATCCACCGAGATAAAATAAAATAATGTATTTTCATTTCCAGAAACTTATTTTGAATCCATATAAATCATTATTAGAATAAAACATCCAAATATTAGTTGTAATAAATATTTTTATAACAAAATGTATATTTATTAGAGAGAGACACTTTTTATTGAAACTTAAAAGTTGTGATAAAATCACAATTTCTGTAGATTTAAGATAATATGAATTTAAAAAATAATAAAATAAATCTACCCATGTTATTAAAGAGAAAATTAACCTATTTAAAATTCATTTTAGATTTGATAGTATTTTTTGGTAGATTAAAAACACGTAAAATAAAGCTATGATGATATTCTCCAATAAGATATTTGTCAATCCACCAATTCATAATGATGGAATATTTTTATATAGTACTTAGGGAATATTCTTTACCTTTAGAAAATATAAATATACCACCATCATAAAAAACATCTACAATCGACCAAATTCCAAGAATCGTTTATTGGAATGATTAAACCTTTTCCATATATTTACATAAAATCCTACTAAAATAATCCCCATAAGACCAAAGTAGATGGAATAAAATTGATCACCTACACTAAGAATTTTGTAAAACATGAAATATCATAAAATTTTCCCATTTAAAATATTTTATAACCTAAATATTATCTAAAAATGCTAATTATATTAATATTTTTCATTGAAAAACAATAGTAATTCATGACCTAAAAAATAAATTATTATCTCAATGAACCATAGGCTTCAAAAATTAAATTTTAGGGAAATTTTTCTATTTTAATATTTCATTATTATAATATTATCACACTCATATGATGTATTGATGAAATATTTGATTCTATACCCTAAAATGAAGTCTATCTGAATTTATGGGACCCATTTTTTATCCATTACACCATGCTTGGTTATAATGATTTTCCCAATTATTTTGGGAAACATATTCCCAATTGCAATTGTTTTTGTTCCTTAATGTCAATAGAAAGACTATATTTAGATATTTTCAAAATTAATATGGTGTTATAAATATGTTTTTAAAAATATTTTAAGAATGCATCCTTAATATAATTTGAAACATCATTACATATAATGTATCAAAATTAAAAGAAAAACATGTTAAAAATACATCAATTCTGGGGGATTTATCCACATTTTACAATTAGAAAAATAACTTAATTTTATCTTCATTTTTAATTTTCATCCAAATCATCAATATCTCCAATACCAGTTACATTACAATTAATTTATTCTATAATTGGTTTTGGATCATCTTCATTATACTATTGAAAATATTTATAAAATACCTTAATAGATAATTAACTAGGTAATTATCATCTTTAAATATATTCCCATCATTAGATAGGGCTATTATTGGCTTAATTAACATCATATACCTATGGAAAATGTGGAATAGTTTTGAATTCATGTCCTCATCCTATATATTGTTGATCTATATATTTATTTAGTGAATTTATTCTCATAGGTTAATAATCTTTTAAATCTTATATCACATGTGATATTCTTAAAATATATGTGATTACATATAATAAATCTAGTCATATAATTTTATAAGACATGCCTCTACATCTTTGAAATGAGTTTCCAGGTTTTTAAATTCTTTTTAAATAATCTTTACGTGAACTCATTATTATATTATGTTTTAAGGAGATATTTTTAAATGAATTTATATTTTTTATTTAATCCATTTAGAATAATAATTATTCTTCATGCATGTATTTATAAATATAAAGTATACATTATAAGAGGATTAAGAAGAAATTTATTTAATAATTTTATTTTTAGTTGATCAAATATTGTGGATTTATCATAACTAACTTTATAATATTTACTAATAGTTATACGTTTGAAATAATTTTCACTTACCATATAGATAAATTAAATATAAATTCATCTCACATCATTTCCATTTATCATATTGTTTAATAAAGATTACTTGTTACCAGTAAACATGATATATATAATAAAAAATAATCAATTAGTCGTTGAAATTATTTTGTAGAAATTGTTTCATAAACGCTACTATACTTCTTTGAAAAAATCATCATTAATGATAAATCCTACCAGCATGAACCAATATTTATTAACAACACTAAATAAATAATATAATTCATACTTGAGATCCTTTATTTTCGTATAAAGGGTGTTGTCATTGATAATAAATGCATTTCATTTATTCCCATGGAATGATAAATAAATAGTAATTTTCTCCTCCCTAATATAAATAATAATAAAAAAACAAATTTCATTATATATAACGATAATATTTTTATTATGTTAAAATGAGGAATTATTAGATATAAATGTGAATCAAGGATGAACCTATTTTAAAGGGATAATTAGTATATTTATATCATTTGATTATAAATTTCAATAAACTTAGTTTTATTAAACATAAAAGTTTTCATTATTAATCAAGATGTAGTAGAATTATTTATTAAGTAATAGTAATGTAAAAATTAATTTTGATGTTAGTGACCCCTAGATTAGGGATACTCTTTATTAATAGAAAAATAAATGACCTTAATAACCCTACAACTTTCATTTTTTATTTTTAGTGATAAATTTAAAATTAGTATTCACATCAGTATATACATTTGAAAAAAGATATTTCGGTTATATTTAATTTTAACACTCCCCATACACTACCACAACATTATCCAATGACTTATCCTTATAAATTAATCATCTTAAAAATTGAATAATTGGTTTGTATTACCATAAAAACTATAAATAAATTTTTATTATTTTATTGAAATAATTTTTGAACCCTTTATAGAAGTATCATTAGGGAATTTATCATCATTTACTTATATCTCATTATCTATAAATTTTCAATTAGAAATTGTGAACTTATTCTCCACAACATTATCAACTAAATTTGGAAGTCCATTGTTACATAACATTGAATTTTCCCATCCTTAATGATAGATTAAACTATTAGTGGAAGTTGGACTCAGTCAACTACTAATGAATAATTTCCATAATTTCAAGTAGACTTATACCATACTATAGATAAAGATCCACCATTTGTGGTTGCTGTATTGGTTAATGGGTGGATGATCCTTTCCATTCCCATTTTTCAATTACATATGATGAAAATATTACCCTTCAATTTATCTATCTATGACATAACTTATTTTAATGTTCATATTTTGATGATAATAATATTTAGTAAGAGTCAATATGTTACTTCCCCAATAAACACTAAAAATATTTATAGTACAATTTTAATGCAACAAAAAAAACTGGAAGTGTCATATATTATATATTATGGGTAATATTATCCTTCTTTGATGAAAGTAAAACATCATTATTTAGAGTTACACAAATATCAAAAAATACTAATATTTTCAAAAAAAATTAAAACATACCATTTTCTATTTCTTTTTTATGATTTATAGGAATTCACACTAAAGAAGTGACATATAATAGAATTTTCCGATTCCATAGATTTCTGTTAAGAATATAAATATTAATAATAAAAATATGCATGATTATTAAAAATATAAAAGGTGTTGAATATATAATCCTATTATTAAAGACATAAGATTATAGAATTGATCATGATAAATCCTTATCCCCAAACTATCCTCATTATAACAATATTACAAAAAACACTAATAAAATCCACATCCAATAGAAATTGTATGAAAATTAAAAAATTAAAAAAAAATAAAAATAATTTTTTCAAGGCTAACAAATTTAATGGGGTCAACGCTATTTGGTAATATATTATTCAATTATTTAATAGATAAACATATTGAATTACTCATTAGTGTAATCATGTTTTATATTAACCTAGGATTTATTCTTCTTATAAATGATCATTATTAATTATCTATCAAGAACATTAATGAATGAGTTAGAAAACATAATTTTCCATATAATTGAGTAATTTTTCACCATCACTCTTCTCAAGTACTATATAGTCACATGATCATTAGATTTTTTATGGAATTAAAATAGATATTAACAACCAAATTATATTTAGTTAGTGTTTTATATATATTCATGTGTGGTGAAAAAATCATCAATAAAATCACTCACATCCCCCTATCACAACAACTCCCCCATAACCACAATAACAATTAGAAAGGCTCATGATCGAGAGTAACTATTACTAGAAATTTATTATTAAAAATAGGCAAGTGGAGGTGAATTTAAAATGAGGGCGTAAAAATATGGGTGTAAATAACACCCCAAGCATTCGAGTACACCAGTAATGAGTAAGAGAATGGTATTATAAATCAACAAATTGAGATGACCTGAACAGTCAAAATCTTAGAGAGCGCATCCACCACTTTATTTAATTATATATATGTATTTGGAACCATAATATGTAATCCATTATCTACACATAGAAGTTATAACAAATTATGAAGGATCGATAATGGAAAACATCACGTTCTGTGTCTTTTTTCTTGGAACGAAAGGGTTGAGTCGAATTCAACCCAAACGGGATTTCGTCCAATGTGCACCACATATTTAATCACATTTGTCATTTAATAATAATCCACCTAATAAGAAAATAAATTTACAATATATTTTCGGAATATAAGCTTTAAAAATCCATTATATGTACTAAAAATGAGTCTACAATAAGCTATACATGGTTCATCTCACGTTGTACCATGAAAATTACTTTTTCCCTATTTTGGCTAATACACTAAATAATCCTAAAAGAAATTTCTTCTTTTATATTTCATATCAAACCAAGCTTGTTAATAATAGTAAAATAACATATATAATTATTTATTGAACTTATTTGAGGATAGGAGGCCACTTAGAAAAAAAATTTATAACATTGATTCTAATATGTAGGGAGGAAGGTTGATATTTAATGTCCCGTCCATTTCCAATCACATAGATGAAGTAAATTTTCATTGGAAAAGTTTATAATTGTAGTTTTTATACTTGACATTGAGATTAGGTTTCTTTTTGGACACAACAAGGTATGTAAATCAATTATTTAAGAAAATAAAAACAAAAAATTCCTCATGTGTGTATCCTGATAGTTCTACCACAATTTGGTTATTGAAAAGTTGATGTGTTACATTTATATAGACCTTCAAAAAAGGAGAAAACAAAATTCATTACATTTTTATGTATTCTATCATCTAGTGGTCAATAGTTTCTCTATAACATCTATATAATAAGATATTTTAAAGAGAAATTTAGGATTTTATAATTTTCACAAGCCACCAGAGAACATTGGTGACCTATCCATAGTTTATTAAGCAATAATACATAGTGTTTAAAAACCATTAAAATCAAGGCCCATTGAAGAATTTCATTATTAGTTTAAAAATATCACTTTTTACACCATTTTTTCTGATGTTAAAATACCAAATAATTCATTAATATTCATATAATAATTAGACGTTGATAGGTGTTACTTGTTTTCAGGAATCTCCAGGATCTTACCTAAAGACCTATCTAGCCAAGGAGTAACACAACAATTTAGTTTTCCAGCCCATAATTAAACACATTTAGTTCATTCCATAAGTTTATAATATTTTTTAATTTACAACCACATTTTTTTGTGATAAGTAAAATGAATATTTATTCATCGGATTGGGAATTAATCTATTTTGGAGGAAGAAAATGTCATCATCCTTAAACAAAAGAAGGTTTTTTGATAACATAGTGATAAATGAATCATTAAAATTTCTTAAATCCTTAATACCATTAACAACCATTTCCATGGGTGTACTACACCATTTCATGTGACATTAATCAAACTATATTCATTTAGAATATTGTTCCATATCATATTTTTTATCATCCTATTAATATTTTTGAAAAAAAAAATTCATATGTGTGTGGAAAGTATTAAGAGAAACATAGAAGTAACTATTGAATTAAATAAGAATATATCTCCCGTAATAGAAAAGATATTTTCATTAAAAATAATCATTTATTATATTATCTTATAGTATATATTATCTGATAGAATCTTTTGATATTAACTTATAAAAACTGTACATCAATATTGTAAAAGGTTAGGGGCCATCTTTTAACACAAAAAGAAAAATCCATTCGCTTTTTCATAGAGGACTAAATTACATCAAAAAATGAATAAAATATTTATTCAAACATATGGTTTCCATAGAAACATACTCATAGAGGAAAATATCTATTTGATGGATTAAATTACCATTATATAAAAAACCCACAATAGTATAATGTTATTAGTATATATTAGGTTTGGTAGTGAAAAACATTTCCTTCCAAATTTTATTTTATCGTAGTAGGGAGCATGTTATAGATCATTAAGGAATATTCTTAGGCTATCATTGGTTATTGAAAAGGGTATTATGGGGAAAGGGTATTCTTATTGAACACATATAGATCACCCAAATGTTCCCTTTGGGGTTCTTTTTATATGAATCGAAGTCCAATAACACATAATAATAACACTCATAAATTTAACAAAGGAACGATAGAATCCACACCGATTATAGGAATCCATGATGATGATAAATTTTATTGGGTCATAGGCCCTGAATAATTGAATCCTTAATAGAAAGTTTCAATTGTTGACTCTTATCTACAATGAATAGATATGTTGTGATTCAATGAAAATAATATATTTTCAATTTATTCTTGTCAAATATCAAAAAATATTGGGATTAAGTAAATAATTTATAATCCTTCCAAGCCCCATAACCATAATATTATTAAGATACTATAGGAAAAGTGTTACCAATTGAATCGGACATAACATATTTAATGATTTCTAAATTTAATTTCTTAGGGATTAATGAAATGAAATAAAAATTGATTCTATTTATTTTCAAGGAATTTTTAAATAATTACATCAAATCCCTGGTCAGATATGTCAATAATATTTTTGAGTATAAGATGAATAATTTTTTTGAACTGTTTAGATTTGTAAAATGGTAAAAAATTTGTGAAAATAATGGATATTTTATCCAATCATAAATAGGTTCTATGGTTAAAAGGTTAATATAATGATGCCCAACATAAGAGGAGAAAAATGCACTAATGGTGTGGGGGTGGGGGTGGTCATGTCACCTCTATCATCCTCATATAATACATGAATGTTTTTTACATGTAAATTTAAAAAAAATAGTTTCCAATGTATTGATTGTATTGGAAATATTTATAGTAGTTTTACCTCTTATTTAAATATTTTCATCAATTTTTAACTAGAAGAATCTATTTTTCTTACTGTAATATTAGATATAATTTATATTATATTGGTTAATTTTCAACCATCCTAAATATTATAAAGGTTTTCCAATATTTAATGAAATAATTTCTCATCGATGGAATGAGAATATTTTTTATGCTATCTAATAGGTAAATGTAATTGATGCACATTAGTATAATTAATTCCATCATCTACTATTTAAAATTATTAATTAATCCACTCTCTGAGGAAAAAATATATTGATCTTGAGTTTCCAAAAAATTATTTGAATAAGACTGCTAGTTATTTTAGATTTCCATCCACCGTACACAATTTCCATGAAATAAGAAATAGTGAGCTGAGAGTTATTAAATTTAAATGTCAAGGGGCATGACCTCATCCCATTAAAATAGAAATCACAAATGAGTGTATTGCGATCAAATTTTTGTTTTAGGAGTGTGAACCTAAATTTTGTAACTGGATTTATATCTTTATTATTATGATATAGACATATATCAAGCCAACCTGACAAAATGCCATTAATAGTGTACCACCCCTAAGTAAAGAAATCACTATAAATTAAAAAAAAAAATTTGATTTAAAAATGAATGAACATAATTCATTTGATGATATATGAGTGAATTATGAGATACTAATTTATTCTAGTATTATAACATTGTTGATATAACCAACAGTTACCCAATTTTGGTTCTACTACGTAAATGTATGAGTTAGAACCTCCCATGATTCCCCCATCTATATGATTGAGTTTTATGAATATATAATGGTTAATTTAAGACTAATTTACTCACAAATGATGAGATATAGATTGGTTGGAATCTCACAGATTATGAAAGATCCATCACATTGGACTTTTTTATCACCTAAAGTGTTTTAAATACAATAATATTGGACTTTTATGAGAAAATATACAGAAGGGAGTCTCAGATGATGGACTTACTGTTTCAAAATCACATCATGATTTTATAAATATTGACCAACAATGGTTATTTTGGTATCAAAGAAGAGTATGCAGGATATAAAATTAAGAGTATTTACAACACCATTTCAATTGTAAAAAATGATTTTCATTACTTTAATGGTTTCTTATACCTATTACAAAGAGTAGTATTATGTTCTCCATCTATTGGTGGTTCTTCCCTTTCCAATTCACAACTTTCAATTTTTTGTGAGGCTGAAATTATCCACCATTTCATCAATACTCTAAAGAGGTTGTTATTCATTCAACTCATTCATGTAATGAACATAATTTTAATCCACAAATTTTTTTACCAAAAACTATCCACATGGTCGAGTGAATTTTTTTCTAGATGTTTTGATTTCTCCTGTCGTTCTGTTTGGATTAATTTTTTCTACAAGTATTATCCAAAGGAACATGAGTAAATGGTTCCTCTTCATTATAATGAGGGGGTGGTATTTTTAACTACATCTAATTGAGGATTTACTTCAAAATTTAACCTATTCATAAATATATAAATTGGTGATTTCATCATTATACGTCTCATTTTCATTCATGTATTTTTCTGATGATGTTGACTTAGTATTTATAGTTGTTTTTTACCATCAAATTCTTGTGCAGGTACATATTCTACTTATTGGGATCCCTTCAATTGGTTGGATATCACATTTGAATTCACAAAATCCCCATTATAGTTCATTTAAACCTCTCTAGACTCAAATATTTGGTAATTAAATGAGTTCAAGGTATTTTGATGACTCATACAGTTACCTTCAACATTTCGGAAACCAAAATTAAACGAATCATGAAAATCCATAGGATATTATTTCCCAATGTGATTGGGTTCATTATCCAATTTTACACTAGGCCTCATGTTATAGGTTGAGGGGACGTTAATTTTTTATATACCATTATCAAGGCCCCTTCATTATTCTATTGATGTTTGTAGAGAATTCATACATTTTTACACGTATAATTTCAGTAGGAATGCCTATTATTATTAGTACTATGTATATTGGTTTCCATTGTTATAAATGTGACTCAATTTGTTTATAGAAGATTTTACATAGAGATGTTAGATAATATATTTATTTTTATTTTAGAGATACATGTATAAAAATTGATAATGATTTTGATGTTGGAAAAGATTAAATAATCATGATTACTAAAAGGTTATCATGGTTGAATATGAAATAAATCATAGTGTTTCAAGATAGAGATAGTTTGTACATATATGAAGTTATAAAATAATAAATTCTCAGATATTGCAAAGTTTGAGGTTGTGAAAACCTAGATTCGTAGTTGTATGATGGTTGGTCATTGATGTTTGCTTCATTCCCAAGATTATTTGATTGAGAATTGGTAATTATAGTAGCAGGAAATTTATAAAGGATACTGGATGAGAATTTAAAATGTTGTATCTAATATAGAATTATTACAATGAATACCAGAAAAATAATGTTGAATAAGATCAGATGAAGAATTTCCACTGGACAATAATTAATGGAATGAGTATTCTATGATGGTTTATTAGACACATGATTGAATGATAAAATTTTAACAACTCATTGGTAATTTCATAATAAATGAACTTCGGTTAGTCCATCGAGCTATGTAAACATGTGATGTGAAATAAAATTATGAGGCCTGAGTGTACATGATAGAGACGATCGAATGAAGAGAATTAGAAGGAGTTTCCATCATGGTTGTCACGATCCGTCCTCGGGGCCCGTGCCGTGACTACCCCAAGCCTACCTTCCATAGGCCAGGGGCTGGCGACTAGCACCAAGGCGTAAATCCCAACAAAAAGGGAAGGCATTGCCTTTGAAAAGTAAACAAGCACCACAGAGTAAGCAAGCAGAAAAGTAAACACTAAGTAAAACTGTAACAAGCTGTGCTGAAAGTAAAAGGGGCCGGAAATACAAGCCCAACAGTAAAGTGCAACTGAAAGGGAAAAACAGGAACTGAAAAGAAAAGTTGCAGCGTCGAGCCGTCCTCTGGAAGTCCCACCTGAAGGGTGGGTACAGATAGCCTCCACTGCTCCTCGGGTCCACCTGACCGCTCTGAGTACGTCCCGCCCAGTGGTCCACCTCCAGGCATCGTCCTGCTCTGGACGCCTCCACCACGATCAGCGTTGTCCGTCGTCTGCAACCAACACCACGAAGTGCGGGCATAGCCCGTGCAAGGGTGAGTATAAGATACTTAGTAGGGACCCCGAGACCCCCAAAGGTCTCCCGAAATCCACAAAGGATAATCCACAAAGGAAAGATACAATCACGAAGTAACAACCGACACTACTTAGGTATATACCCATTCATATACCTAAGTCATCAATTCCAGTTCGGCTCCAACTTCTGTGCCCAAGCACAACCCAGTCCACACAGGAAAGCAAAACGTATACCCACACAGGATAGCACAACACAATCCACAACGGAGAGTAAATAGTAAATCCACACAGGATAGTTCAACACAATCCACAAGGAGAGTAAACAGTAAATCCACACAGGATAGCTCAACACAATCCACAAAGGAGAGTAACACAAGATTCAGCTCACATAGGTATACTTCTTCGGATGACGATAATGATGATCACTGATCCATCTAAGTCGTCGGACCCACAAAGAACCGACAGGTAACTAACCCCCGCAATGACCCACACAGGATCGGGCCCACATAGGACCTGTAGGCGTTGGCTCACACAGAACCGCTGAGCGCTAACCCACACAGGATCGGACCCACACAGGACCTGTAGCACTGATCCACGTAGAATCGCTGAGTGCAGTAGTCGTCGCAGTCCACTGAGGATCTCTGCACAGTCGTCGTCGCAGTCCACTGAGTATCTCTGCACGGTCGTCGTCGCAGTCCACTGAGGATCTCTACACAGTCGTCGCTGTCGAAGTAGCAGTCGCAGCCAGCACTAGGGTTCCCGCACACAGCAAGCTCGTTCGGGAGGGTCCGCTCCACAAGCCGAGAGGCCGATACATAAACTGTCACAAAGTCCGAAGTTGATGTACACAAAAGTTCCGTATCGTCAACAGGAACTCAACGCCGCAGACGGCGCGTCAATCGGACGCACGGTCTGAGAGTTATTGGCTTTTTCGTTCCAGGGGCCCGGTTGGTTTTTAAAGAAAAACCAACCTGACCATACTCCACCTGCGTCCCAACCTCGGGTGGAGTGAGCCAAAAGATCCATCTCACTTAGAGGAAGTCAACAAAGTCGATGGCACGTCGGTCGGACGTCCGTAGCTCAAGATATGAGTGTTTCCGCTCCGAAGGCCCGGTTGGGTTCGTGTACGAACCAACCCGGCCGAACTCAATGTATTCTGAAACCTTGTGTGTGATATAAAGAAACGACCATCTTGATCCAAGGATCGTGTTGCCGCTGACGGTGAGTCGTTTGGAGGCCCGTAGCTCAAGTTACTGGAATTTGAACGAAAACCGTCCGAAGATGGGGGGTCCGGGCCCGGGCCGAGCCGGCCCGTCCCCCCCCCCCCTTGGGTCGGCCGAACCGGGACGACCCGGACGGACCCGGTCCGGCCCGGCCAGGGCGCGGCCCAGTCAGTCGGACCGGCCTGGCTCGGCGGGCCTGGCTCGGCTCGGCCGCGTGACACGGGGGGAGCCGCCTCCCCCGCGTGACAACCCCGCAACACCCGCAGGGTGTCTCCCTGGGCAGCCGAGCGATGCGGGGGGAGTCGCCGCCCCCACGTGACAACCCTGCAGCACCCGTGGGGTGTCGCTCGGACAACTGGACGCGGCTTCAGCCGCGTCCCGCGCGCGCTGGGCCCGCGCTGTTGCGGGTCCGCGAGTGCCGCCGACGCGGCTTCTGCTGCGGCGGACTTATCCGGCAGCACGCCGGGGTGCCGCCGCTCCCGGCTGCCGGCGCCGCCGGCGGCTTCTGCGGGCCCCTGGAGTCGTTCCGGTGGTCCGTTTTCCTTCCCGTCTGCGCCGTTGTTCCTCCTGGGATCCGTTCTTCTCTTCGGGATCATCAAACATCCGTTGTGGCACGTTCCGTCGTCGCCTGTCAAATTCGCACAACAACGAAGAATTACGGAGGGTTGTTGGGCAGTGTTCGTTTGGCCCGCACCCTCCACGTTAGATATAAACAACAGGAGAATTTTTATTCCACACAGGAAACAACAATTTTAATAAATTTAAAATTTTTCAAAAATCCGGTTCTTTAACTTTTTAAAGAAACATTTACGGGAATATAAAAAGGGGTAATCCCAAAAATAAAATCCCTACCTCGTAGTCATCACGCGTGATCTTTCTTCACGGAAATTGATCGTCGCGGAAGGCGTCGCGTCATCGTAGAAAGGCATCGCGTCGTCGCGGAATCCGGAATTGATTCAGCGAACTCAACGGACCATGAAACAACAGATTTAATTAAAAATAATTAAATCCATGTTTCGGTAAAAACCACAAGAGAGATTAAAAAGAAAATCCGAGACTCTTACCTCAAGCAGCCGATCGAAGATTCGTTGCGGGGGAAGAGACATCGTAGAAGAACATTGCAGGAAGGGAACGTCGGCGTCGCGGAACACGGCGTCACATCACCGACTTCCACGGGTTCGGCATTCTTCGTCGGAGGCTAGCGTTCTTCGCGTTCTTTGCGTTCTTCGCGAAGAAGTATGGAGGCTCAAGAGCTCTGACAAACCTCTAAACGAGTAATCCTTCAACAGACCTTGTTGGTCTTATTTTATTATTACGCCAACAAATGACAAAAAAGTAAGTAACGACCCATCAATTCGTTGAATTAATTCAACGAAAGAAACCACCCATTTAATTCAAAAAATAAACCGCCCAATTAAATGGTGCGTTATGATTTTAAGAAAATGCGTTAGTTGACTTTCATAATGATGGGTTTTCGCAGGTGCGTTACTTAGCAGAAAGAAACAGCGTGGCTCGTGCGGGCCCCACCTCACAAATATCCTACAGAGAGGGTAGGATATTTCTGGATAGTACCCTATCCATTTCAACTCAGTTTAGGCCGCTATTAAGTGGCTTCAAGTGGCTTCAAGTGACTTAAGTGAAATAAAATAAAGTTGTCGTAAAATTATTTTATTTCTTAACCTTAAGCCCGAAAATTAAACCACACCCGAGAAAATGCAATTCCGGAAGAGGCGTTTATAAGCGAATATCGGCACTGAGATTTCATCGGAGCCCTCAGAATTTGATTCCGGTCACCGGTTCAAAAGTTAGAAAAACCCGCTCGTCCGTTCACTGAACGTACACGAGCCAAACTTCGGATAATGATTCCGGGCAGACCGGGCCTCAGAATCAGGTGCCGTCAGAAACTGCGTTCTTTTCAAATTCCAAAGAAAATTAAGAAAAAAATTTTCTTGAAATTTACGGGTCTTTACATTACTCCAACCTCAGGGCTTTACGTCCCCATAAAGATACATCATAAACTAGGGAAACAAATGTTGGTACTGAGCACGCATCTGATCCTCCCGCTCCCATGTGCTCTCCTAGAGGTTCCCATGCTACCATCTGATGCGCACAAGAGGAATCGATCGCCCACGTAGGACCCGCTCCTGTCGATCCTCTATCTCCACTGAGACCTCTGCAAAAGTCGCCCCATCATCCACGTCTAGCTCCCCATAGTCAATGATGTGCGTCGGGTCGTGTATGTATCTTCTCAGCTGAGGTACGTGGAAGACGTCGTGCACCTAGTGCAACTGACGAGGCAGAACCAGGCGATAAGCCACCTCGCCAATCCTACTGAGGACCTAGAATGGCCCGATGAAGCATGGAGACAACTTGTCGCCTCGGCCAAATCTCTGTAAACCACATCGAGGTGAGACCCGCAAGAAGACGTTGTCGACATCCTCGAACTCTAGTGGCCTCCGCCTCCTGTAATCATATGACTTCTGCCGGCTCTGAGCTATCCTCATTCGCTCTTGGATGATCTGGACCTTCTCTGTCATGGCCCGGACCATCTCTGGTCCCACGAGTGCTGACTCCCTAGGGTCTGTCAAGCACAAAGGAGATCTGCAAGGCATGTCGTACAACGCCTCGTATGGTGCCATCCCGATGGTGGAGTGGTAGCTGTTGTTGTAAGCGAACTCCACAAAGGGTAGGTGGTCTTCCCAGCTACGACCAAAGTCGAGGACACATGCGCGGAGCATTTCCTCGAGAGTCTGAATGGTCCTCTCCGTCTGACCATCCGTCAGAGGGTGAAAGGCGGTGCTCAGACGTAGCTGCGTCCCGAACGCCTTCTGCAAACCCTTCCAAAGCCGGGAAGTAAAACGAGCGTCCCGATCGGAGATGATAGTTGATGGCACAACGTGAAATCGTACAATCTCCTGAACGTAGAGACGCCCCAAGCTCTCCACTGAGCCCTGCTCACGGATGGGTAAGAAGTGTTTCGACATGGTGAGTCGGTCAACAATCACCCAAATGGAGTCGTGACCTCTGGAAGTGCGTGGAAGTTCATTCATGAAGTCCATAGATATCCCATCCCACTTCCACTCCGGGACCTCCAAGGGCTGTACCAAGCCTGCTGGTACCTGATGCTCTGCCTTCACCTGCTGGAAGGTGAGGCATCATGAAACGAACTCTGCCACAACCTTCTTCATTCTCGGCCACCAGTGTTGTCGTCTGAGGTCATGGTACATCTTCTCCACTCCAGGATGTACCGCCAAGAGAGAAGTGTGAAACTCTCTCAGCACTTCCTCTCGTAAAGTGACTAGTACCAAGGTACGTCCTCTGAAAAGGACGTCGTGCTCTTCTCCAAGGTAGAAACCATCAGGTGCCTGTCCCGAGGATATCTGTGCACGCCGTGTCTCATAGTCAGCGTCCCCACGCTATGCCTCTCTGACCCGCTGTAGTAGTGGAGGGGTGACTGTGAGAGACTGAAGGAAAGCTACTCCGTCTCTATCCACGAAGGATATCTGGAAAGCGTCTAGATGCTCTGTCGCCTCCTCAAGTAGCTAGATGCCCATCCTCCTGCTGAGGGCATCGGCTACCACGTTCCCCTTCCCAGGGGTATAGACTCTCTCAAAGTCATAGTCTTAGAAGAACTCGAGCCATCGCCGCTGTCTCAGGTTCAGGTCCTTCTGAGAGAAGATGTACCTAAGACTCTGGTGGTCAGAAAGGGACTGTAAAGCGCTTGCCAATCAGATAGTGCCACCATGTCTTCAGAGCTAAAACCACTGCTGCTAACTTCAGGTCATGGGTAGCGTAGTTCTGCTCATGCGGCCTCAACTGACGTGATCCATAGGCAATCACGGCCCACTCCTGCATCAGGACACACCTGAGTCTGGTCCCTGATGCATCGCAGTAGACTAGGTATCCAACTCCCTCCTCAGGAAACCTCAAGATAGGTGTGCTGGTCAATCTCTGCCTCAGCTCCTGGAATCTCTGCTGACATCTGTCTGACCACACAAAGGGTTTCCCCTTCTTCGTCAACGCTGATAGTGGAAGCGCAACTCTAGATAAGTCCAGTACGAATCTCCGATAGTATCCGTCTAGGCCCAAGAAACTCCTCACCTCCATCACGCTCCTGGGTGGCTCCCAAGCTAGCACTGCCTCGATCTTCACGGGATCCACAGCAACTCCCGCATCAGAAATGAAGTTCCCCAAGAAGTGGACCTCACGTAACCAGAACTGGAACTTCGAGAGCTTTCCATAAAGCTGGTGCTCTCGGAGTGTGTCTAGTACAACCCGTAGGTGGTAGGCGTGCTCCTCCTCCGTCGTCGAGTACACCAAAATGTCGTCGATGAAGACCACGAAAAATCGATCGATGTATAGCTGGGAGATCATGTTCATGAGGCTCATGAACACTTCTGGAGCGCTGGTTACACCAAAAGGCATAACCAAGAACTCATAGTGGCCATACCGACACCTGAAGGCCGTCTTTTGCACGTCCTCGTCTCGAACTCTGAGCTGATGATAGCCTGACCTGAGGTCTATCTTCGAGAACCACCATGCTCCCTTGAGCAGATCGAAGAGGTCATCAATCCTCAGTAGCGGATACTTGTTCCTCACTGTCATTTGGCTCATGCGATGATAGTCGACACACAGTCGCAAGCTCTCGTCCGCCTTCTTGGCGAAAAAAATCGGGGAAGCCCAGGGTGAAACACTGGGTCGGATGAACCCCTTGCCCTGCCAGTCCTCCAACTGTACCCGTAGCTCTCAAAGATCAGAGGGGGCCATCTGATACGCTGGAGTGGATATCGGGGATGTCTCGTGGTACAGATCAATATAAAAGTCTACCTCTCTGGGAGGAGGTAGCCCTGGAACGTCGTCGGGGAAGACGTCCGCATACTGATCCACCACTGCAGGAAAACTAGGACTCCGCACGTGAACTGCTCCAAAGATGAGGCTAGCCAACTGATGAGTGATGGGATGCCCTCTCCTCTGCGAGAGTCCCTCTTGTGCTGTGAAGGCTCCCTTCTCACCGGTGAAGGTGAACCTGCTCACGTCGTTGCGCACACATCGCACCTTGCGCCTAATGCAGTCAATCTGTGCATGGACCATAGATAACCAATCCATGCCCAAGATGACGTCGTAAGGCCTCGACGGCGCTACATGAAGATCCCAGCCGAAGCTCTCGCTTCCTGGAGTAAGCTCACACTGCCGGCACCAGTGTGTAATCATCGAGTCTGCCCCCGTAGGGGTCTCTTGCCGTAAGGATCGAGCCAACGGCTCTGTCGGAATCTTCGAGCTCCAAACAAGGGCAGTGGCTATGAAAGAGTGACTCTCTCCTGTGTCTATAAGAACTGAAACAAAGGTGGAATAGACACATATCGTACCTCGAATCATCTCTGCTGCGCCGTGGTCGTAGGCCTCTGCTGCCTGGAGCTGTGCCTGTCTCTGCCCGCCAACTTCCTGTGGTCGGGGCGGGCCCCCTGGTGGTGGTGGTGGCAGAGCCTCAAAGCGTCGCCCACCACCTACTGCTCGGCCAGCTCCTCTTCCTCGTCCGCCTCCTCCATGAGGACCACCATGGTCGACCCTCTTCCTCTGCCTAGGTGGCCCCTCCACCGTCTGCTGCTCCTCAGAACGGCGGGTCGGGCAGTCATGAGCCATGTGGCCCTGCCCGCCGCACGAGTAGCACTGCCTGCCTCTCAGAAGGCTGGCTCTACGCTGTGTACCTCGCACTACTGAGCCAGTGTCCCAAGGTCGTCTGCCGGAAGGCCTGGTCTGCCTGGAACCCTAAGTCATCCATCGGCTACCTACTGCTGAAGAATCCGCTACTTGCTGCCATGCGGTAGGTCTCCCTGTGGACTCAGCCAGAAAGCTCTCGATCAGAAGGGCTCTCTCTAGCACTCCTACCTGGGACGGGATGTTGAGGGAGATCAGCGATGCCCTGATCTCGTGTCTCAATCCCTGCTTGATGGTCCGGGCCCGGAAGAAGGGGTCCCGTACCATGTTGGTCAAGTAGCGGGAAAGATCGGTGAACCTAGCCGCGTACTGGGCGACCGTCAAGCAGCCCTGCCGCAGCTGAAGAAGCTCCTGAATTCCCACCGCACAGAGGGTGGCCGGGACGAACTCTGAGCGGAAGAGGCTCTCGAAGTCCGTCCAGATGAGGGAGGCCTCATCGTGTACCTCGAGAATCAAGCTCCACCATCTCACTGCTGCTGCGTGCAGTAGGCTCGCCGCGAGGATCACTATGAGGTCTGTTGGTGTCCTCACTAGCTTGAAAACTCGGACGACTGCCTCCAGCCAGTCCTCGGCTGCCTGGGGGTCCGTCTCCTCACGGAACCTGAGTGGTCGCTGGAGCTGGAACTCGTGCAGAGCTCCGAGGCGTCGTGCATCGTCAGCGGTCGGCGCTGGAAGCATCGGGGGCTCGGCGGGTAAAGGTACCGTCAGTGCCTCTACTGTCACAGGCCCTGTACCGAGGCCTCGTCGCTCGGTGGGCTGTCGTCGTGCTCCACTCTCGTAACCCTAGATGGCTGCCGTCTTGGAGCCATCCTGAAAAGGAAACAAGTGCGCCACGGTCAGAACAGTATACCTGGTGAGCTGACACAAGTAGTCACAAAGAAAACATGAAACACATATGCAATCAATGTTTTTGTGCATTAAGTCAGAAATCAGAATTCACGGTCCTGGTGTACGGATACGCCGGCCGCCGCACCAACACTGGGCTCCCTGGACTGATAACCACACTCAATACGTTAAAAACTATTACTTCACATAGAAGAAAGATCAGAGTCTGTGGCAGAACCGACCACCTCTGATACCAATTTGTCACGACCCGTCCTCGGGGCCCGTGCCGTGACTACCCCAAGCCTGCCTTCCATAGGCCAAGGGCTGGCGACTGGCACCAAGGCGTAAATCCCAAAAAAGGGAAGGAATTGCCTTTGAAAAGTAAACAAGCACCACAGAGTAAGGAAGCGGAAAATTCAACACTAAGTAAAACTGTAACAAGCTGTGCTGAAAGTAAAAGGGGCCGGAAATACAATTCCAACTGTAAAGTACAACTGAAAGGGAAAAACAACAACTGAAAAGAAAAGCCGCAGCGTCGACCCGTCCTCTGGAAGTCCCACCTGAAGGGTGGGTACAGATAGCCTCCACTGCTCCTCGGGTCCACCTGACCGCTCTGAGTACGTCCCGCCCAGTGGTCCACCTCCAGGCACCGTCGTACTCCGCACGCCTCCACCACGATCAGCGTTGTCCGTCGTCTGCAACCAACACCACAAAGTGCGGGCATAGCCCGTGCATGGGTGAGTATAAGCTACTCAGTAGGGACCCCGAGACCCCCGAAGGTCTCCCAAAATACACAAAGGATAATCCACAAAGGAAATATACAATCACGAAGTAACAACCGACACTGCTTAGGTATATGCCCATACATATACCTAAGTCATCAATTCTCGTTCGGCTCCAACGTCCGAGCCCAAGAACAACCCAGTCCACACAGGAAAGCAAAACGTATACCCATACAAGATAGCACAACACAATCCAGAAAGGAGAGTAAACAGTAAATCAACACAGGATAGTTCAACACAATCCACAAGGAGAGTAAACTGTAAATCCACACAGGATAGCTCAACACAATCCACAAAGGAGAGTAACACAAGATTCAGCTCACACAGGTATACTTCATCAGATGACGATAAAGATGATCACTGATCCATCTAAGTCGTCGGACCCACGAAGGATCGATAGGTAACTAACCCCCGCAATGACCCACACAGGATTAGGCCCACATAGGACCTGTAGGCGCTGGCTCACACAGAACTGCTGAGCGCTGACCCACACAGGATCGGACCCACACAGGACCTCTGGCACTGATCCACGTAGGATCGCTGAGTGCAGTAGTCATTGCAGTCCACTGAGGATCTCTGCACAGTCGTCGCCACAGTCCACTGAGGATCTCTGCAAGGTCGTCGCCGCAGTCCACTGAGGATCTCTGCAAGGTCTTCGCTGTCAAAGTAGCAGTCGCAGCTAGCACAAGGGTTCCCGCACACAGCAAGCACGCTCAGGAGGGTCTGCTCCACGAGCCGATAGTCCGATACATCAACTGTCACAAAGTCCGAAGTTGATGTACCCAAATGTTTCATATCGTCAATAGGAACTCAACGCCGCAGACGGCGCGTCAATCGGACGCCCGGTCTGAGAGTTATTGGCTTTTTCGTTTCAGGGGCCCGGTTGGTTTTTAAAAGAAAAACCAACCCGAACGTACTCCACCTGCATCCAATCCTTGGGCGGAGTGAGCCAAAAGATCCATCTCACATAGAGGAAATCAACAAAGTCGACGGCACGTCGGTCGGACGTCCGTAGCTCAAGATATTAGTGTTTCCGCTCCGAAGGCCCAGTTGGTTTCGTGTACGAACCAACCTATCCGAACTCAAAGTATTCCGAAACCGTGAGTGCAATATACCGAAACGACCGTCTCGATCCAAGGATCGTGTTGCCGCTGACGGCGAGTCGTTTGGAGGACCGTAGCTCATGTTACGGGAATTTGAACGAAAACTGTCCGAAGACGGGGGGTCCGGGCTCGGGCCGAGCCGGCCTGGCCAGGGCGCGGCCCTCCCGGTCGGACCGGCCTGGCTCGGCCATCCCGGCTCGGCTCGGCCGAGCGACACGGTGGGGAGCCACCACCCCCGCGTGACACCCTCGCGACACCCGTAGGGTGTCTCTCTGGGCATCCGAGCGATGCGGGGGGAGCCTCCGCCCCCACGTGACAACCTCGCGGCACCCACGGGGTGTCGCTCGGACAACCGGACGCGGATTCAGCCGCGTCCCGCGCCCGCCGGACCCGCGCGGCCGCGGGTCCGCGAGTGCCGCCGTCACAGAGTCTGTCGCGGCGGCCTTGTCCGGCGGCGCGCTGGGGCGCCACCGCTCCCGGCTGCCGGCGCTGCCGCGCCAGTGACCCGTGCCGTCGGCGGCTTCCGCGTGTCCCCGGAGTCACTCCGGTGGTCCGTTTTCTTTCCCGTCTGCGCCATTGTTCCTCCCGGGATCCGTTCTTCACTGTGGGGTCATCAAACTTCCGTTGCACCGCGTTCCGTCATCGCCCGTCAAATTTGCACAACCACGAAGAACGGCGGAGGGTTGTCGGGCCGTGTTCGTTTGGCCCACACCCTCCGCGTTAGATATAAACAACGGGAGAATTTTTATTCCACGCAGGAAACAAAAATTTTAATAAATTTAAAATTTTTCAAAAATCCGGTTCTTTAACTTTTTAAAGAAACATTTACGGGAATATAAAAAAGGGTAATCCCAAAAATAAAATCCCTACCTCGTAGTCGTCGCGCGTGAGCGTTCTTCGCGGAAATTGATCGTCGCGGAAGGTGTCGCGTCGTCGGGGAAAGGCGTCGCGTCGTCGCGGAATCCGGCATTGAGTCGGCGAACTCAACAGACCAAGAAACAACAGATTTAATTATAAATAATTAAATCTGTGTTTCGGTAAAAACCACAAGGGATATTAATAAGAATAATTGAGACTCTTACCTCAAGCAGCCGATCGAAGATTCGTTGCGGGGGAAGAGATGTCGCAGAAGAATGTTGGAGGAAGGGAACGTCGGCGTCGCGGAATACGGCGTCGCGTCGTCGACTTCCACAGGTTCGGTGTTCTTCGTCGGAGGCTGGCGTTCTTCGCGTTCTTCGCGTTCTTCGTGAAGAAGGATGAAGGCTCAAGAGCTCTGACAAACCTCTCAACGAGTAATCCTTCAAAAGACCTTGTTGGTCTTATTTTATTATTACGCCAACAAATGAAAAAAAAGTAAGTAAAGACCCATCAATTTGTTGAATTAATTCAACGAATGAAACCGCCCATTTAATTCACGAAATAAATCGCCCAATTAAATGGTGCATTAAGATTTTAAGAAAACGCGTCAGTTGACTTTCATAATGACGGGTTTTCGCAGGTGCGTTACTTAGCGGAAATAAACGGCGGGGCTCGTGCGGGCCCCACCTCACAAATATCCTACAGAGAGGGTAGGATATTTCTTGGATAGTCCCCTATCCGTTTCAACTCAGTTTAAGCTGCTATTAAGTGGCTTAAAGTGGCTTCCATGTAACTTAAGTGAAATAAAATAAAGTTGTCGTAAAATTATTTTATTTCTTAACCTTATGCCCGAAAATTAAAAACCACACCCGAGAAAACGCAACTCCGGAAGAGGCGTTTCTAAGAGAATACTGGCACTGTGATTTCATCGGTGCCCTTAGAATTCGATTCCGGGCACTGGTTCAAAAGTAAGAAAACCCACTCGTCCGTTCACTGAACGTACCCGAGCCAATCTTCGGAAAATGATTCCGGACACACCGGGCCTCGGAATCAGGTACCGTCAGAAACTGCGTTCTTGTAAAATTTCAAAGAAAATTAAGAAAAAAATTCCCTTGAAATTTACGGGTCTTTACAATGGTTTGACACTTAGCAAGAACTTTATGTACCATTAATTGTAGATGGTAATGGTAATAATTTTCATGATTAGGGCATGTACTTTTAGTGATCATAAATCTAATTTAGATTTTAGGAAAATGTTTATGATGAATATTGAATATAATGTTTTATATTCATTAACATATTACATATAAATGTTTTTTTGAGTGGGAAATTTAAATTTTGATCCCCTATTTATTCATTTTTTTGTTAAGGAAGTATGACTTTATAAAGAGGAGAACATTCATTGGGAGTTTCTATGGCTACTACTTCTACTACTATAGAGTGGGACATATAATGTTTTCGGAAGTCACAAATTGAGTTTCCAACCAAGATTCTACATGGTTTAAAAAAATATAATCACCTAGAATATATCTAGATAAATATCTACTAGAAAAAAAAGTGTGAACTGAATATAATACTAGATTGATAATGAAAATTATACTGATGTTCAACATAAAAAGAAGCATTCGACAAAGCATCATCAAATAGAGGTTCATCAGACAATGTTTGATAACAAAAAAGAAGTACTAGAAGGAGGTTAATTGGAATGATCACACTATATTGAGGAGAATGGAACACATCATACCATGTATACTATTACATGATAAACATTTTCTAGTGATGTTTTAGGAGATCTATGTCTTTCACGATCATGTATATGTTTTGAGATAATTAGTTTTTTAATATCTATTGAAGTCCTTGAATATGTTTTATATAGGAAAAGGAGATCTAATTTTATTGTGAAAAAATCCCATTTTATGAATACAATCATTCTACACCAGATTAATATAAAGGTAGAGCTTGAATATAAGGGCTATTTCTATTTATGGAAATGAATTATGGATGAGGTAGAACCATTCCTGATGAAAGTGGTAAAAAGAAGGATATTTGGGGGGGGGGTATAACCAACTATGGTAGAAGATTTCACTACTTTGGGTAGAACCAGGGTCAACTGGATGAATGATTACTAGTGTGTAGAACCGGTTACTTCTTTCACCTTCTTAATCAAAATGAATGAAGGACCCCAGAACACCCATAGAGGCGGGGGTGAATTAGGGTGTATTATTTTTATACTAATGTGATGGATGTTGTTCCCTTGTTGGTTGGAACTTGTTTAATCTATCTATTGGTAATTTTTATTAATTTAAATATTCAAACGTAGAAGAACCAAACATAAATTTTATAAGATTCACTAATAAGGGATAGTACATGTAACACACACCAATATTTTTTCAATCGTACCAAATTACAACAATAATCAATAGTTTTGGATTCCAAAAGGTTATCATAGTCTGTAACACCCTTAGATTCCACAGTACACTTCTCTTTGAATAATATAATAACTTGTGTTGTACAGAACATAATGTTCTATAACACCAGGACCAATTAAAATAGCTGTTATGAATAGTAATACCATTTTATGAATTTTTATATATTTTATTTTTTAAAAAGGAAATAATTTTAAGATTCATAATATCAAAATTAGCTATGGTTGAATTTTTAGTATTTTTCTGAAAACATTCAATTTTTAGATTAATAGTGGAAAACACTGCATTATTGTTTTAAACCGACTTTTATTGAAATAATTATTATTTTTATTTAAATATATTTATTTTGTAAAAATAAGTACATTATACCAATATATATTCTATTAAATTCATTGGGGTAATTTATAATAAAATTTGATGTATAAAATTTTATTGAAATTTTTAACGTCATTTACCAACCTTCTAGGCACATTTTAAAATTTACAGAAAATGTAATTTTACTACTTCTGTGAATTGAATTTCGGAAATCCGGGAGACCTGGTTGACATCATCAGGTAAAATGTGGTTCAATAGGATGAAAATATTTTTTTTTGAATTGAAACTTTTGGATTATATTTACCATGGTTAAATGTAAATAAGGTAATTAAAGGTAAAATTGATTTTATAATTGTCCTAAAACATGTCCTAATTCTACTGGATAAGTGTATTTGGATAAAAATCAACCATCAGAATAAAATATGATCCTATGTGTTGCACTTGTACAAGAATATGCCATTTATTAATTTTTTATTTAAATAAGAGTTAAAAGTGTTAAATGAAAATGTGCATAACTATTACATTTTTAGTATAGGGATATACATAAGAAAAATTCCACTATAAATATTAAATAAAAATATAAAAAAAATCCTACATAATGGTATTTTATTTATAAATTTTAGTCCATAAATTAATAAATTTATTTATGACACAATGATGATGTCATAATTAGCTTATTAATGAAAGATTCAAATAATTCATATTATGAATATCTAAATAAATTTAAATTTAGACATTTAATGAATTTAATTAATTTATTTTGTTTAATAAGACATGTTAGGATTGATTAAATTTATTTTCCTCTATGTAATCATTTTTTTACTTTGAATAAAATCTAAATACTAAATAGTGTCAAAATTGATGTAAATGAGATTGGAAAATAAAAACTATATTATTAATTGATTTAATATTCATAAAAATATAAGGATCCAAAAAAGGAGTTAGATAAGGTTAGATATTTCAATAATGAACCACTTGGGGTTCACATTACTTTTTATAGTATGTTTATTAACCATTTATTATAATAATACGAGAATAAATGGTAAAAGTTAAAATATTTAACTAAGAGTTAAATATACATGACAAGGTTAATATATTGACCTAAACCTGTATAAAACCTATTGGTTGAGATATTTTCCACCGAGACCCATATTATCCTCTAGATAAATTCTTTTTGAGCCATTAGAATATGAAAAGGATTTTATAATACAATAATAGTTTAAGCTTTTCTTAAAGTAACCCTCATCTCTTTAAAAATGTTACTTTCCCTTCTCTCAAAATAAAACCTCCTAAATCATTTTTCATGGAAAAACCTACTCAAATATCGTTCCAACTACCCTTAATTAATACTATAGGCCTTTCTTGGATTAGAAACCAAACATAAGGATCCGTTTTGATGAAATAAAACGGAAACACCTGAAGAAGAGGTAATAATTTCATCACTTCTTTCCGAGTTCATTTCTTATTCCCCTTTCTATTTATTATTTGTTTCTATACAAAAATAATAAGTCTAGAGCCTTATACATATTTTGATGTTATTATATATATATTACAACCATATTAATTATTTTATCCATCCAATGATTGAAAAGTCACCATACCATTGTATGTACGGCTTACCGTATTCATGTCATGGTGTACCCTGTTATTCAACACTTCATTGATTGGATGGGTATAGTAATGAGTATAATTGATGAAAATAATAAATATAACATGTTAATGATTCTTTATATGTGATATAACTTCCAATTACAAATGATTTCACTATCAATAGAATGGTATTGTCGCTCGTGTGTACGTACGGATTGTCGTCTCCAAAAACATGATGAGATTCATTCCCCATCATAACCATTCAAGAATTTTTTTCATTTTATGAATAAAAATAATTTATAAGAACTTAATATAATTCTGGATATGAATAAAATACATCTTATCAATAACAAACATGACTTTCTTAACAAAACATACAAAAGAAAAAAAATTAGTTAACACCTGAAACAATGATATTACTGAAATATCACTAAAATGCCATATTAAAAGACCATATATGATATCATATTAATGTATATGGTTCTTTTATAATTCAATAATAGCGAATTTACCATTATACAGGATGTAAACTTATTCTTAACTAAGGAAAAGAACATGTTAAGGGTTAATTTTAAAATATTTTTATTTATCTGTGGTTATTTATATGTAAGAATCTAATGTGACTCCTTTTTCATCCACATATGTGTTTCTTAAAAAACATTCAATATAGTTTTACAATTTTCTATATTTCGGGATAAAGTCATTTAAAACCTTTTTTTACTTATATAAAATTTTTTTAAAGGAATCGTTCCATTGTTTTCCAAACAAGTTACTTTTGGACCATTTTGACGAAATAACGTATGAATATTTTTTGACAAATATGGTGGGTGAGGCTATTTTCTACCATTGTAACACCTTTGAAGCTTCCCTTACAAACTTATATGAATATTTTCAAAATAAATGTTTTATTTAGTAATTATGTTACTTTAAAATGATTTAAAAATAGAAATAGTTATTTCTCTCAAATAGTTTTGATTTCATCTATGTCAACATCCATTGATGGTGTTTACACTTGTATGAAGATAATTTATTGTGATATAATCATCAATATTGTATTTATGGTTTTGTGATGTGTTTGACTATGGATGTGTTATTTTTATACCATTCAAGGTTTTTTTTAAAGTATTAACATATAGTTTTAATGATTCAATATAAATGTTTATGTTATGTTTCAACCTTTTCATATGAGGATTGCCTTGGACATAGTAAGTGATGTGTTGAGCCCACTATATATTTTCGATTAATATGTAGGTCTCATGAGGAAAAAACATCCCTGACACAAGGCCTTGAAAAAATCTTATTTTTAGTCTTGGCATGAGGACTTGACGATGTGGTTATGGTGTCTGATATTGTGTATTCCATCATTATGAAATTAATTATTAATATTACATGTGATTATTTTTCAAGTAGAATAAACATGTGAATAAGTATATGACATTATTTGACTTATCATTTAAATATAATGATGAGTATTATGTTTAAAAGTATTTTATGTATTATACAATTCCTTAAATGATTATTCTTATTTATGATAGTTTCTTCTATATTGTTATCCTTACTGAGAATATGTGATCACCCCTTTCAATAACTTATTTTTCCTAGGATGTGAAAAGTATATTATGACTTAACTACAAAAATATGATATGGGATATGAGTATGATCAATTAGGAAACATTTTTTTTCAATCATGATGTAATGTAAAACTAATTTATGTATCTAGTACTTCCAAGTCTACATAATTGATTGGTCTTTTGAGACATAATCTATTGTGGTCCGGATAATGTTATGTAATATTGCAATGATTCTACGTAACTATTGTCGATGCGTTACAGTTGGTATCATAGGAAGTTGAGTAATAACAATGGAATCTAGATTTAGAAAAACTCTTATTAGACATCATTACCATATGATTGACTATGAGAATTACTATAAAAAACATCCTAGAATTTTGGTAATATAGAGATTTTTTGTATTTTACAAGAAATACATCCATGTCTTGATATGACAGAGTAGAGGAAGCTCTGTAATAGATGTACTTAGGAGTGAAAATACTGACAAGGAGTTTTGAGGTTGACTCTAGTATCCTAGTACACAACAATCGGCTTTATTTCACTCTTGGTTACGACACTCTTGGGGGGATATGCTTAGGATAATACACATTTTCATTACAAACCATTGTGAAGGAATTATGAGTAAATAATTCCTCAAATGATACTTTTTTTATGATTATTGACTATACTCACAAACTATTCAATTTATGTTAGGTATTTTACTATTTGTGGAATAATGTATTGTGACTCATAACCTAATCTTGTGTATGCCATTATTTTGAAATGATGCATAGTGGAATGAATGAAAATTGTATCAAAGCACATAATCCGTGTAGGTATTTCCCTTATACTAAAGAAATTATAGTGGAGATGGTGATGAAACTAGTGCTTAACAACTTATAACCATACCGGGACAACTCACTCAGTTTATGAATAATAAACTTACCCATATGGAGAACCCTGATCTACAATGTGCAAGATCATTGTTAGAGAGATTCACGAGGAAGCAACCACCAACAAAAAATGGGACTAAAAATCCATTTGTAACTGAGCAATGGATATGTTCCTTGGAGAAAATATTTCATGCTTTGGGGTGTAGTAAAAAGGAAAAAGTTGTCATGGCTTTTTATTTCCTCACAGGAGTTGCAAATCAATGGTGTTCATTAATTCCAAACACAAACGAGGATCAATAAGTATCAAATGTTGAATGGAGGGAGTATGAAGATATTTTCATTGAAAAATACATTCCTCATGACCAATGAGTGGATATGGAAAGGGAATTTTAGAGACTAAGGAAAAAGGAGGATTTGAGAGTAACAATGTCTGAGGATAAAATTAAAGTGTTAGCAAGTCATGCAGCAGATTATATACATAACCCACAGAGTAAGGTTGATCGATTAATTGATGGGTTAAAACCGTTTCTTCATTGAGAATTTGTCTCACAATAATTATTAACATAATAAGATATCATCTTATGTGTTATCAAGAAAGAAAAAGAATACTCATTTTCTTATGAATTTAAAGAAAAGAAAGAGAATAAAAGATCTGTTGAACACTCGAGAAATGGAAATAAGGGGAAGAAGGGAAAAGTTGAACTTCCATCCTATAATAAATGTGGGAAGAAACACCTTGGTACTTTCTTGAAAGGAATGAGAGTATATTACAAGTATGGTGAAAAATGCCACCATGCTCGTTATTGTAAGGGAAAGAAAGAGATTATAAATGTTGAATGTATCTATTATATATAAATGAGGCATTATGCAAATGAATGTACTAAGTGCCAATGATACTCAAATCAAAAAAGGCCAATAGGGAAAGGACAAGATTATGTGATCGCTAATTCTAGGGTTGAATCCATGAATGACGAGGTGGTAGGAAATTTAAGGGTTTCCCCACTTATAAAAAATTCTTTATTTGATTCAGGATCATCAAATTGTTTCATATCTCTTGAGTTTACTCAGAAAATTAGATACTTCCCAATTGATTTAACAAATGGGTTGTCTTTAAAAACTTCAAAGGGAAGTATCATTGCAACAAATTTGTGTGAATATGTTCTTATTAGGGCATATAAACATGCATTATATTCTTATTTCAATTTCATACTGTTTATTTAATTTTTTATAATCCTCAGAATAAATTAGATTTCGGACAATGATGTGAAAATTTTATTTTAAGAAGAAGGAGGTTTCAATTTTCAATAATGATAAATAGTCCCTTATATTTATAGAAGAAACGTCACCATCATATTATCATAAAGATCCAACCCTAGTAGCCCAATGAAATTCAATTATTGGGAATGAAGGGAATGAACTAACTATGGATGAGGAAAGTATTGAACAAATAGAGGATGTGTCTATTGTTCAAGAATGTGTTGATGTGTTTCCAGAGGATTTAACTAGACATCCACTAGAAAGGTAAATTTTGGTTTCTATTGATTTAATTCTTAGTTCAAGGATGATATAGAATACCTCTTATTTAATGGATATTATGGAATTTTTGGAACTAAATAATCAACTAATATAATTGAGTAATAAAGGATTTATTCACCCTAGTGTTCCTCCATGGGGAACCCCTGTTCTTTTTTTTAACAATAAAGATGGATATATGATGTTGTGAATTGAATATAGGGAGATCAATGCTATAATAAAAAAGAACAAGTATCTCCTAATTCACATTGTTGATTTATTCGATAAAATCCATTGAGCTCGATATTTTTCAAAGATTGACTTTTGATCTTGATATCATAAGTTTTTTGTGATGATGGAAGACATTCAGAAGACAACATTTCGTACTAGTTATGGGCATTACGAGTTTACAATAATGCCTTTTGGACTGACTAATGCACCTAATGTCTTCATATATATAATGAATAATGTTTTCAAGGAATAACGCGATTACATTGTTGTGGTATTATTATATGATATATTGGTATACTCCAAAGTATATGAAGATCATGAAAATCACTTGCGCACATTTCAAATGACTAATAGAAGAAATGAATTATATGGGATGTTTAGAAATTAGGAATTTAAGCTTCAAGATATTTCTTTTCATGGACATATTGTCTCTTAGGATGGAATCACTATCGATCATTCTAAGGAAAGAGAAATAAAAGAATATCTAGCACTAAGAGTTTAATCGAGTTACACAGTTTTACTAGTTTTAGCAGGTTATTATCCGTATTTCTTCCAGACTTTTTCCTGATTGGCTAACACATTTTCCTGGATCACATGTAAAGAATTTAAATTTGTTTAGATAAAATAGTGTGAAGAGTATTTTGAAGAACTAGGGATAATACTATTCAATGCTCCTATCTTGACATTACCCCCAGGTAATGATGGGTTTTTTATTTTTAGTGATGATTCAAGAAAGGACTTGGTTGTGTTCTAATGCATAATGATAGAGTTATTGATTATGCATCTTGTCTTCAAAAAATTCGTGAACAAAACTATCACACTCATGATCATTTGTTAGTAGTTGTAATCATTATTTTGAAGATATTGAGACTCTATCCCAATCATGAAAACTGTGATATTTATACTAATCACAAGAGTTGAAGTATATTTTCTCATAAAAAGAACTCAACATGATACAAAATATACGGATCAAACAACTCAAGTATTATGATTTCATTATATAATACCACTAGTGGAATACAAATAAGTTTAAGAATTCTTTAAGCAGAAAGGATCATGGATATTTGAAAAATATTAGAGCTGAAAGGGATCCTATGTTCCTGGATCAAGTAAATATGGATATGGGAAAAATCATGGAAGGTGAAACATCAATACATTTACAAATGGTTGTCAAACCATCTTTACTAGAAAGGATGAAAAGATCTGAGACTGATGATGAGAAGTTTCAAATGAAAATTAATGCTTTGAATGATAGAGGTTTGATTGACTTTGAATATGAAGATGGAATTTTAATATTTGGGAAGACACTTTGTGTTCCAAACATACCTGATCTAGAAAGGGAATTGTTTGATGATGATAATAGCTCCAATTTAGATATACACCCTGGTAGCAATAAGTTGTATGGAGATTTGAAGGAACATTTTTGGTGGGACAACATGAAGAGGGAGCGTGCTGTTTATGTGTCAAGATGTATGGTTTTCCAATTGGTGAAGCTAGGAAGAGAACATCCTAGAGGATTCGTGCAACCTCTTCCCACACCTGAGTGGAAATAGAATGATATTACGGAGGACTTTGTTATGGGGCTACCAAAGACACCAATAAGGAATGATTCAATATGGGTAATGTTTTATCATCTTACCATTTCAGCACATTTTATTGCTATAATAAATGAATTACCACTTGTACATTTAGAAATACTATATATTAATTATTTTTTAAGACTTCATTGTGTAACCCAATCTATTTTTTCTGATCGTGATCCTTATTTTACATCAATTAATTGGAATAGTTTTCAGAAAGACCTAGATATTGAACTTCGTTTGATTACTGCCTACCAACCTCAAACTGGTGGACAATCAGAATGGACTATTCAAACAATATATGACATGTTCAGATCTTTTCACTATACTTTCACGGTCTGTGGATCAATATTTACCTCTGGTATAATTTTCCTATAACAATAGCTTCCATTCAAGTATTTAGATGGTAACATATAAAGAATTATATAGAAAGAGATGTAGCACATAAATTTTTTGGGATGATGTTTGTGAATGAAAACTATTAGGATCATAAATTGTTGTGGAAACAGTGGAGAAATTGATTATTATCCAAACCCAAATCAAAGCAGTTCAATGAAGGAAAAAGTGATATGTTAATAACCGAAGGAAGTATTTGTAATTTCAAGTAGGAGATTAGGTTTTCATAAAATATCTCTATAGAATAGTTTTATATGATTTGGTAAGAAGGGAAAATTAAGTCCCAAGTAAATCAGACCATTCAAAATTATATAACTAATAGGATTTGTAGCTTACTATTTTGAAATGCCTCCAAGTATCAACAAAGTTCATGATGTGTTCCATGTACCACTGTTGAAAAAATACATGCCTGACCCAACACATGTACTCACCTATGAAGAAATATAACAATAACATGATCTCTTTTATTGTGAAGATCCTGTCAAGATTCTTAATACCAGAGAAAAAGTTTTGAGAAACTAGATGACTCATCTTGTAAAAGATCTATGTAGAAACCATAAGATGGAAGAGGAAACTTGGGAACAAGAACTTATGAGGAAGAACCACCTTAATCTTTTTTCGTAGTAATAATCTAGAAATATCGAGAATGAAATTATTTTAAGGGAAGAAGAATGTGACACCTCAATTTTCCATGGTACGCTTCTCTTTTAATAAGATAATAGTTTGTGTTGCACGCGACATCAAGTTCTAGCACACAACGACCAATAAAATTAGCCGTAACGAATAGTAATACCCACCTTTGAAATTTTATAAATTTTATTTTTCAAAATGGATGTTAATTATGGATTTTGAATATCAAAATCAGCTTAGGGTGATTTTTCATATTTTTCTGAAAACTATCAATTTTTTATGAATTGTGAGAAACAATGCATTATTATTTAAAAAATACATTTATTTAAGTAATTAATATTATTATATATATTTATTTTGATGTCAAAATAAATACATAATACATATATAATTTCAATTTAATTCATTTTAAAATAAAATTAGATGTATAAAATTTTACTAATCATTTTAACGTTTTTACCCACATAATAGACACAATTTCAAATTTGTAATAAATATAATTTTAACACTTCAGTGAATTGAACTATAATAATTTGAGAGACATCATTGACATTTGTATGTAAAATGTGGTTCAATCGGAAGAAAATAATTTCTGGTGAATATTAACTTTTGTTTTTTATTTACCACTGTTAAATGTAAATTGGGTAATTAAAGGGAAAAATTATATTATAATTATCCTAAAACATAACCAAATTATATTGGATAAGTGTATTTAAATAATAAACCATAGAAATTAAATATTATCCTCCGTGATCTACTTGGATTAGATTAGGATAATTAATATTATTTTATTTAAAGAAGAGTTAAAAGTGTTAAATTCAATTTTTCATAACTAAAACATTTTTAATATAAGTTTACACATATGATAAATTAGAATATATTTATTAATTAGGAAGCTAAAAAAATTTCCTATATAATGTCATTTTATTTCTAATTTATAGACAATTAAATTTATTTATGACACAATGATGATGAAACCATTATATTAGTAATTAATGATTGAAATAATTGATATTATAAATGTCCACATAAATGAAAATTTAGACCTTTTATGCATTACACTAATTATATAGGTTAATATTAAATTTTATGAGAAATTTAATATATTTTTTCGAAGCAATCATATTTTTTTCTACTTTCTAAAAAACAAATACAAAATAGTCTCAAAATTGAAATAAATGAGTTAAAAAAACTATATTAATAATTGAATTAATATTCCTAAAAATATAAGTTTTTCCAAAATGACATAGATAAGGTTAGATATTTCAATAATTAACCACATGGGGTTCTCATATCTTTTTATAATATGTTTATTAACTATTTATTATAATAATACAAGAATACATGGTAAAGGTTAAACTATTTATCCAAGAGTTAAATATAATGGATAAAGTTAATATGGTTCCCTAATCCTGTATCAAACCTATTGGATGAAAGGATTTCGACCCAAACCCACTTTATCCTCGAAATAAATTATTTTGGAGCCATTAGAAACCAAAATTGATTTTATAATAAATAATATTTCATCGTGTTCTTAAAGTGACCCTCAGTCTCTTATAAAAGAGTACATTCCCTTCTCTCAAAATCAAACATCAAAAGCCATTTGGTTTGCCCAAACCCTTCTCAAATATCCTCCCAACTACCTTCACATCAACCTAGAGGCCGTACTTTCATCATAAAGAAAACCTATGGAGTGCTTTTGATTATATCAAAAGGAATCTCCCGAAGAAGAGGTAATAATTTTATCACCTCTTTTAAAGTTCATTTCTTCTTCCACTTCCCCTTTATTTGTTGTTTACACACCAAAATAATAACTCAGTACTGTCAACATACATTTATTTTATTATAAATATTTTTCAATCATATTATTTATTCTATCCATTCTATGAATGAAAAAGTCACTATACGTGCATACATACACCTTACCGTCTCCACGTCGGGGTGTACTTTGTAATTCAACACATCATTATTTGGATGTGTATAATAATGAGTATAATTGACGCAAATAATAAATATAAAATGATAATTATTGCTTATATATGATATACCTTCCAATTACATATGATTTCTCAATCAATAGAATGGTATTGTCACTCGTGTATACGTACGGATTAACATCCCCACAAATGCGATGAAATTCATTCCCCATCATAACCATTCAAGATTAATATTCATTTTATGATTATAAATAATTTTTTATGGACATAATATAATAATTCATATCAATCAAAAACATCATATCGATAACAATCATGACTTATGTAAAAAAAATATAAAGGAAAATGAAAATTTTAACACCTGAAACAGTGATACTACTGAAATATAATTATCAATGAAATATTGGAAGGCCATATATGATATCATATTTATGTATGCAGTTATTTTATTTTTTAATAACAGTGATTTTACCATTATACATGAGGTCCATTTACCATCCAATAAAGAAAAGTACAAGGTAATGGTTCATTTTACAATCTCTTTATTTATCTGAGGATGTTTATTCGTAACTATCAACTGGGAATTCATTATCATCCACGTCCATGTTTCTGAAAAAAGTATTCCAAAATAGTTTTTTGATTTAATTTAATATGGGTTAAATAAAATTATACCCTTATTTTAATTTTATAAAATAACGGTAAAGGAATCTTCCATAATTTTCCAAAGAGCATACTTTATGTCCCTTTCAACGAATTAATGTAAGAATGTTTTTTAACTTATACATGGGGTGCGACTATTTTCAACCATTATAACCCCTTTGAAGCTTCGATTAAAATATTATAAGAATATTTTTTTAATAAATGATTTATTTTATAATTATAAGGCTTTTAAATGATTTAAATATAAAATGATATATTTCCCTCAAATAATTTTGATTTCATCTATGTCAACACCCTTTGATGGATTTTACAGTTGTTTGAAGGTGATTTATTATGATACAATATTCCATGTTATATTTAATGTTTTGTCATACGTTTGACTATGGATGTGTTATTTTTAATCCATTCATTGTTTATGGTTAAATTATTAACATTTCATATGCTAGTTTTAATATTAATGTTTTTGTTAATTTTCAACCTTTTCATATGAGGAATTATTTGGACTTAGTATGTGAAAGGTAGAGCCTTCTATACCTCCTCGATGAATCGTTATATCTCATGATTCAAACTAGTGTCTTAGCACAAGGACATTACAATAACATATTTGTAGTTTGGCATAAGGCCATGACAATTTGGTTATGATGTCTGACATTATGAATTCCATCATTATGAAATTAGTTATTAATATTACATGTGATTATTAGACTGGTAGTATATCCATGTGAATAAGTAAATAGAATTATTTGACTAATCTTTTACATATTATGCTAAAGGTTATGTTTAAAAGGATTTTATTTTAGTCTTAAAATTTTCTTTAATTGTTTATTATTGTTTATTATAGTTTCTTCTATGTTTTTATCCTTACTGAGTATTTTAGCTCACCCCTTTCTATGATTTATTTTTCCCGGGATGCGAAGAAGTACATTATGATTAACCTACACGAATGGACTAAGGGATATGAGTTTGTTAAAATGGGAAAAAAATTTGTTGTTTTTGAATTTTATTATGTAATGTAAAACTTATATATGTATCAAGTACTTTCATGGCTACTAAACTAATCAGTATTACGAGACGTGATGTCTTGTGATCATGTCAGTGTTATGTAATAAGGCACTGATTCTGGGTAACTGGGGTCAAGGAATTACACAGTCACTCTGTGCCAGACGTGTTTCCTTTACATGGGTTTAATGATAGAAAATTTTGTCACTCAGATTACATCCATTTACTCCCCCTTTCTCAATATGTTGAGTAGAATCTAAACTCAATTAAGCATCATGAAGGTCACTTCAATGGGTTCGAATTAAATAATGCATCCACAACTATAGATACATGTTCTGATGAAGTCATGTTTTCCCCTATATATGTAATCCACATTTCCATGTATTTTATGTTCCCGAACTTATCCTCCATGAACTGGATTTCTTCTTCCACGTACCACACTACATTGTACACTATGGGTGCTTCCAAAACCACCTATCCCAGTACTAACTCCACATATAGTGACTGTGCACTACCTTCAAAAACCGCATTTGTGTACTGATTACTCTCTAGGATCCAACTCCTCTGTGAACATTCTCCATAAAACCATCTTTCGTGAACCATATTCCATGAACTATATTCTACTAACCATGTTCCAAAAACCATTCTATATTTAACATCCAGTGCACCCTGATTTCTAATCAACGTCTCCTTTATAGTGTTTTCTTCCCATGAACCACTCTATATTTCAAAAAATTCTTATCAGTTTGTTAATATCATTGGCATGCCCTAATAAATGGATTAGTGATCTTTATATGGGTTAATAGATCCACATAATCAACTAAAAATTGACTTACCAAATCAATGATATAGAACTGAATTCACCAAATATTTTTCATCTCTCACGATTCATTTTCCGTATTTGGTCTGTGTACCACCACTCCACCTTCTCGGTGGCTGAACACTTCTTAAAACTGTTCTCCACATATTTTCACCAAAGAAAAGAAATCTGAATAACCATTTCTTTCTAAACACATTGAACCTTCCAATGAACCATATCTTTCCCATGAACTATTTTTCATTAACAGTCCATATACTTCCCTTCACGACCTCGTAGCATCACTATAGATAAATCTTACCCTTTTTATTTTTCCTCGACGACCCGCCTACCACCTAAGCAGTCCACACAAAAAAACCATATTCTAGTTCGAAAAAATAACTCCCTTGGTTCCAAAAATCTTCCCTACTGGGTTTGTTGACAATCTATAGATAAATTCAATAAGGCACTTGCACAAATTGGAACCAGATATGCCATAAACAACTTGACCAACTCTATAATTATATATGAGTAATGCTCGGTGTATAAAAAAGAGGGTAAGAATGAAATGAGTTTTCATGTATCATAAAGATTAATGATGTCCAATATATTTTTAAAAAACTGGCAACTAGAAAACAAAATTTATTATTCTCATGCATTATTTCTCAACACTCCTACAACTTATCATTTCTTCTCTATTTCTCCTCCAACTTAAACAAATTAAATTTCTCCACTCACGTACCACTATGGTAATAAACCCAAAGAACATTTTATTGAATGAATGGTTCTCAAAACACACTCCCCTGAAATCATATCTCCCCCATAAACCTACGTCACTTCCACAAATAGATTTTAATATTTAGTACAATTGGGGAGAGGAGAACAACATAAACCTCCTCATGCACTGGTAGGTGGTTGAACACTGAGGTTCAATTGACGTTCCTCATACCCATGTGCTAATAAAGGATGCTTTATTATTTTAACCAATTTATCATCATTTCCATCATGATCCATTTAAATAATGCATTGTTTTACTTTTTTCCATGATGATGTGATATATGATTTCAATGTATTATGTACGAGAATGATGATCATGATTCTTCATAAGATCAATATCAATATTTTTATCACAGTGAATCACTATTTTTTATTTCACCTCATCAACAATATCAGTTAGTTTATGCTTCATCCAATGTATTTGAGTAATAACCTTTTTAGTGGATATCTAATGAGCTTTATAATTATTGAGGAATGTGACTTCTTGTTTATTACTCAAAAAACCCACACATTTCATGGTAATGAAGAATGACCAACCACTTTTGGATTTTATATCTACCACCTCTCCATCATCGTTAGAATCATAAAATGTTAATAGTTCATTATCTTTTCCTGATGAAATGTATAATCCGTACATTTGAGTACACTGAATGTACCTCATGATCTGTTTAAATACTACTATGTGTTCTTCCTTCGGATTACATTGAAAGTGGGATGCTAAGCATGTTACAAAGAAAATATGTTGACATGTTGTAGTTATGTATAGTATAATTCTGATTATTCATTTATGTATGGTGGGATCTATATAATTCTATTCTTCATGTTGTCCATGTTTAGTTCCCATCACAATTAGAGATGACATTGGTTTAGATTCATCCATAGTGAACTACTTCTGCAACTCTCTTTCATACCATTCCATAGAAATAAAAGTTCACACCTTCCTCTAAATCACTTGAATACGTAATTAGTATTTGAGTTCACAAATCATAGTCATTGAAAATTTTGATTTTATGTGATTGGAAAATTTATCCACCAATTCATACCAGTTTCAACCTAATATAATATCAGTTATGTACACCAGTTCCATGAACTAGTATTTTTGATAATTTTTCACACAGATATTTTGATCCAATCCTCCTCTTTTAAATTTGGGACTCCTTAGTGTAGAATCAAGTCAGGAATATCATGATCTTGGTGCATGAATCAATCCATAGAGAGCCTTATTTAATCTACAGACCTTGATTTCATCATTACCATGTAGAAAACCACATGGTTGTTCTATGTAGACTTATTCTTCAAGAACACCACTTAAGAAATCTGTATTGACATTCACTTGATACACTTGGTATCCTATATTAATTTTCATGGAATAAAAACATTTGATCAACTCCAATGTAGCCACCGGAGAAAACATTTATTCAATGTCATCCCCTTCAATCTATGAAAATCCCTTACACACGATGCACACATTATTTATCAAACCATTTTCATTCTCATTTAATTTATTTTTAAAAATATAATTCATATCATACACATTTTGGTTATCTGGTCTCTTAACCAAATGCAATGTTATGTTCTTATCGATCTGATCTAACTCTTCATTCATGGCCTTGTCCCGTGATTCATCCTTTTCAGCTTCTTCAAATGAAGATTGATCCAAAACTAATAAGAAAGCAGTTTGTGTATTATTCCTCATTCTCTTTGTCTACAGGGGAGCATTCCAACCACCAATGATGTTGGATTAATCAATTTCAATTCTTTGATTTCTCTAGTGAGGCTATGATGACATTTATTCAGTTTTGGTTTCATCTTATGATTATTTTTCTGAGTCAACATCATGATATGATTACTGATTTTTTTTCACAACATCATCTAATTCTCTTTTTGGATATATTCCATCCCCAAATTCATCTTTATCTTATATGACATCCACAGATGAATTCCTTGAGGCATTTTTTTGTCTTTAATGATCTTCACATCATTGCATTCCACAATTTCTCAAAGATGTTTATTTAAAAAAATTAGCATTTGATATTCATTGAATATTTGAATAATATTCCTTCATCTGTAGCATTACCATACATTCAATAATTTCCCTCATTGTTTCAGATAAACCATCTAATTATGACAACAGTGAAATGCCTCAAGGATGGGTTCCTTCCATTCCATAACTCATAGGGTGTGTTGGTTCCCCCAATAAAAATCCCTTTTCAATTTGGAATATAATTTATACCTTGAAAAGCCTCTTTCCTGTAATGGCATGAGATACAACTCTCAATCAGCATAATTTTGGCCATATTATTCACCTTCTAATTTAATTGATCAACAACTACATTTTCCGATGGATTTCTCCTATCACTCACCTAATGTAGTATTTTATGTATCACTAGGTAATTTTCAAATTCAATGGATGATTATTCCCCCCATTGTCAGACCACAGAACATTGATTGTCCATCCCACCTCATTCTCAGCTATTCAGAGATAAATTTTTATGCAACCAATTCCTTGATGTTTCCTATGTATAACTATCACACAATCCATCCTAATATAATAATAAATTAATAGAATGAAGTACCTTTTCCATATGTTCCAGCAACATTTATTGTACCACATACATATGCATGAATGAGATCAAGAATATTGGATTCTCTTTTCTTCTTTAGATTATATAAATTTCACACTAACGTCCCACGCATGTAATAGTCTCAAGGACTATCATGTTCATGCTTCAGATTTGGGATATCAACAAAAATAATTAGTTTGGATATCTTGTCCATGTAATGGTGATTTATGTTTCCCAACCCATGGTTCCATAAGTTTTTCTCTTCTACATTGGTCATGTAACAAATGTTCTCTTTATTATCAACCAGATATAAGTTTCCATTTGTTCTACATCCCTTCATGATAGAATTCCCAGTTCTTCCATTCATAGTACAGCCCTTTAGACTGAATGTCACTATAACTCTTGAGTCACAGAGTGGAATCACACTTTGGAGATTGTGACATAAATCATCCACATAATGAACTTCTACCTTCTTTATCTTTCCATTGGCCAGATCAGTACTTCCACATACTTTGATCTTCAAAAAACCATCATCACCAAATCTCACTATTACATTGACATTTTTCATGACATTTTTTAATAGTTCTATATTTCCTCTCATATGGGATGAGTATACAATATCAATAATCCATGTCTTTTAGTTCATTTGTAGCTTTGATAACTACTTCTTTACGGTTGGATTTTTCACTTTTATCCTCTCCTTCCATGAAATATTATTTTGTATGAAGGATAAGGATGGATTTCCAAATCTCTTTTCATTATGAATAGTTTCATCATAATCACACTATTCATCAATAAGAGAGAAACTATTTTTAAGAACAACACCATCTAGTTTGTGAGTATTGACATGTTTTGGGAGTTTTGTTGGAATAGATCACGCCATTCCTCTTCCTGCAACCAACATGTTTATTGTGAAAGATAAAACAATGAAAAAAATATCCGTAGATTTTGTTTCTTCTATAAGAATTAAGATATGACATTTTTATTCATTCTGACTCTCTTTTTATTCCTTATTCAAATAGCTCCATTTCTATTCACAGTATGACCCGATATTGCCCAGATAACCATTAAATTGAAATATTATAAGTGGAAATGTTTTTTCACTTCCATTCCACCTCAGGTCAACCTCCTTAGAAGGATAGTTTGACTGAATATCATATTAGAAAAATTGAGGATTGTTTTTATTCCTCTGTTATGTATGATATAATACATTCTTTATATTTCCTTCTAGTGTCATTATGATATATATATCTTTCATAATGCCTTTATTTTCACCCAATTTACATCCATCAGTCTATATTTCACCATCATAACCAATTTATATTTTTTCCATGCATGAGGGTCATTTATCATTCAAAACCTATTAAAATCAATCAGAACCATGCTTATCTCTCTCTACCAGCTCTGCATCTGAGGATTTTCAAAGTTGAATTTTCTTATTTTTTTCTTTTTGAATTGATTCACTTCCATGTTTACTCCTAAGAGTAACAGGTTTTTCTTCGAGTGCCTCTAATTTTTTTAAATATCCTCTAGTATAGGTGAATGATCACTAATTACCATTAGCTTTTCCTGAATTAAAATCTTTCGATAAACTATATCTTCTTATATTTCAAAATGATTTGAATTTTCCTTAACTACATCATCTATTTGATCAATTTAATCTTCTAGTATATCATCATATTGAGTTGAATCTACCAAAATTTCTATCATTATTTTTATGTACTTAATTGATTATAATGTTTACCAAAAGAAACCTTAAATTGAAACATGATATTGAAATCATTAGTCAACTGATTATCTCTAGATTTATCTCCTGATGGTTTTGAATTTTCAAAGATATACATTATAGACGCATGGGTTCTAGATTTATATTTAGGTTCTTCTTCCTAAAAAATTATCTTTCATAGTATTATTATTCATAGAAAAAAATTTCTATGTAACTTATTACTACACTTGAAGTCTGCCTTTCTTGAAAACCTTTTATAAGGCTTATAAATCTATTCATATTCACTTTCATCATCAATGAACATTCTTGTGCACCGAGATGAAATCATCCCAACTCTGCCACAACAGAAACATGTTATAGGAAACTTGACTTCAAATTTACCTTTATCCCTTCTTTAATTTCATGGAAAATAAAGAAAGCTGTTATTTTCCACAATATCATCATCACTTCAATCTCCAAAAATTTGATGTTTGAATAAGGCTTTGATATCCTTTTCCTTGCTTACTCGATTTTTTGTATCATATAGTTGTTCTCAAATCTCATATTCCATGAAGATGTTCATCCAATCATGCATAGTCTATCCATGCTAGGTGCACATCCTTTACACTATTTTATGGATAACACATTGCATCCCTTAGATCAATTCCATCGAATCCCCCTGGTTCACTTTGTTGGGTAAAATCGGAACCTAGTTTTTCAACATGATGGTTACTTCAATGGGTTGATGTAAAATCATGTGACCTCAACTATATATAGATGTTATGTTGAAGTACTACTTCCAAATATATTTAATCTACTTTCACTATAGGAAAATAGGCATTTCTCAACCGTTTTTTAAACCACCGCGAAATAGCTTTCTGGCCAGTATTTCACGGTGGTTTTTAAAACCGCTGTGAAATGTGTAAAAAAACAATTTTTATTTTTTTTATTTTCTTTTTGAGGTTTAGCTGTGGTTTTTTAAAATTCTGTCATAAAATATAGACGGTTTTGGTCAAACCGCCATGAAATGAAAATAAAAAAATAAAAAATCATGAGAAACCCCGAAACCACTAAAACGACCATAACTTTTGATCCGGACGTCCGTTAGAGCGTCACAACCAGTCAAATCAAAACTCATGAAGATATTTAGTGGCACATGTAATAGAAACCATGAGACGGTCTATGATGCGTAAGATATGAGAGTAATAATAATGTTGAAAAAAGATCTCCAACTTCAAACATCCATAACTTTCGCTTCGGGTGTCCGTTTGGGCTCCACCACATATCAAATTGAGGCCAGCGAAGAGAGATATGCACCAGTTCGACACAAGAAATCTTCTGTCTATTTTGTAGACCCCAAAAACCCTTTTGAAAGCCTCCAAAACCATGTTTCTGTCACTAGTGTCCCGTCAAACATGTCTTCAAATGAGCCTAACTTTCGATCCACATGTCAGTTCGGACTCCTCCTCCTTCCAGATCGTAGTTCGTTCCATGAGATTCAGTTTGATTGGTCGCGGCACCCACATCAAATCATGGATCACATGTTAGGGCCTTTTTGGTGGGTATTAGGTTTGTTAGGTTTTTCGATGCCTCGTTTCTAGCACCCGTTCCCTGTCAGTTTTTTTAAATGGTCGTAACATCTGATCTGCCCGTCCATTCAGCCTCTTTCACCTATCAAATCGAAGATCATTTTAGGATATTTGATTTGAATGGTCGTGGATCTGGAACAGACTCTCGGATCATAATTTATCTCTGTTATTGTGAGTCCAATGTTTTTGTCACTTTATGACCGTTTTGACGGGTTTTAACGGTTCCTCCATTTATTACTGTTTATTTGGATTTCCATGACTTTTTATCATTATCAATGGTTTTTTGTGGGTTATTATGATGATTATGTTGAATACTTATGGGATTTTCCAAAGTTTTCATGAGTTTTCATGCATTCTCATGCTTTCTAATGCTTCTGTCTTCATGCGTCTCCATCTGTTTTCACGCGTTTTCAAAAAATTTCATCCCTTATCACGCCTTTTGGTACTTTTTCATGTGCTTCATTTATTAATTGTTATTTGTTATTTATTATTTATAATATACTTTAATTTATTTATTATCTATTATTTGTTACTGGTAATTTATTATATATTATTTGTTATTTATTATTTATTATTTATTATTTATTATTTATTATTTATTATTTATTATATATTATATATTATATATTATTTACTATTATTATTATTATTAATATTTGTTACTCGTTATTTATTATATAATATAGATTATTTATTATTTATTATTATTACTAATAAGATTTTATTTATTATGTATTATATATTATGTATTATTATGTATTATTTAATTATTATTGTTTATTATTTATTATTTATTATTTATTATTTATTGTTTATTATTTATTGTTTATTATTTATTATTTATTATTTATAATTTATTATCTCTTATTTATTATCTGTTATATATTATTTAATATTTATTAATATTTATTTATAATTATTAATTATGTGCTATTTATTATTATTCTTATCTAATATTTATTATTTATTGTTTATTATTATTGTTTATTATTATTATTTATTATTAATATTTTTTATTTTTTATTTTTTAGAAATTAGTTATTATTTCATATTTTTTATTTATTATTTTTTATTTATTATTTATTATTTTTTATATATTTATTATTATCTATTATTAATTTTTTTAGTATTTATTATTTATTATTATTTGTTATTTGTTATTTATTATTATTTATTGTATGTTATTTATTAATTATTATTAATTATTTCTATTTGTTATTTATTTTTTATTTTTTTATTTTTTATTTATTATTTATTATTTATTATTTATTATTTAAAATTTAAAATTTAAAATTTGTTATTTGTTATTTATTTATTATTATATATCATTTATTATTTATTTTTATTTATTATTTAATATATAATATATAATATATAATATTTAATATTTAATATTTAATATTTAATATTTATTATTATTTAATATTTAATATTTATAATTATTTATAATTATTTATTATTATTTATTGTTTCTTATTTATTATTATTTATTATTTATTATTTATTATTTATTATTTATTATTTATTATTTATTAATTATTAATTATTATATATTATATATTATTTATTCTTTATTCTTTATTCTTTTAAACACAAACCATACTCTGGTTCCTCAAAAGAACAACCTTGGATCCAACAAAGATGATAGTATAGAATTGTTGAAGGGGGGTACAACCAATATGGAAAATAGTTGGTATTTAAACAGAACATTTTATATATCATGTATTTATCTCTCTATATATATTTATTATAGTTGATGTTATATTATTGTATTTATTTTAGTGGATGAAGAACTGTAAAAAGTTTTATAGGTTGTTTTTTATGATGGATTGATGAAGAAAATGTATTATCATCCCCCCATATCATTGATCCTACACAAATATGAGAACTATAGTAAGTATCAAAGAAAAGGTGAATCTTAATGATCAAACAATCTATAGAGGATGGATAATATAAATCCACTAAATAGTATGATTTTTTCTATATTCATGGAACTGTTAGTGTTGAGGTTTTGAAATGTTTTGGTATGTTGACTTTTACTATTTTGTAAAATTGAAACCTCTCCTCATTTTATTATTTAATTGATGGAATATTAATTTTTTTTAATTTTTTATTTATTGTTATTTTATATATTAATGTTTTTTTTCAATTAACATTAAATATTTTAAATATTTTAAATTTTTTAATAATTTTTTTTCTGTATCTGATTTTTAATACATTGTTTATTATATGTTTTAATAATTTATTAATTTTTTCACCAAATAAACATTGAATGTTTTATAATTACATGTTATAATAGGTGGTTTCTCACATAACACAGACATATTTATTTTGTTATATACTTGTTTTTATGATTAATTTATTTTTATAAATAACATGTTTTATAATTTATATATGAACGATTCACACTTATTTATATTTAATGGGATCTCATTATTTAGTGAATTATATCCTCAATTTTACCTTATTCACAATGGAAGCAACACCATTTTTATCCTCGAAGTATCTGAATGCATTGATAAGGATAAACTCTTTCATCCTCTATGAATTAATATACTTGTATGCTAGAAATTTATCAACCTCAAAAAATGGAGAACCACACTCATCATCTACACATGGAAGGAATTGTTTTCTCCCTCAAGATAGAGAAAATCATCCACTATCAATGGTAGATGATATTCTTCTACTTGTATTATTTATCCGCAACCCCATTGGAAACTTTCATGTTAACCCTTTGACAGTGAATAATATTTTCTTTTGCATTCTAACTTCACATCCATGATACCATCACCTCAACTGTGATGGTAGCACCTCCTATGCTTCAGTGGAATGATATGATGCTTAATTGTTGATTATCTTGATGAATCATATATCATAACCTCAAAAGATCATTTGTGGTAGCATAGCATGAGGAAGAATACTGACCCAAGATTCATCTTATTTCATAACTGTTTGCATCGATCCCTAATAGTAGAATGTTTCCATCACTTGATAACATAACTCTATTTCAGTGGCACCAGTAGAATATACCTACTACAGTAGTAGATTACAAATCCCTATATCATATGCATTATAACATCAACCAAGAATTTATATGAATAACAATTATTCTCTATTGGTAGTGTAAGCATCTCCATCTCCTCAATGATACCTCTATCTATTATAATAGATGTGAACTATTTGAATGGTACCATGACATAACGGTAGAATATTCTTTTAAAAATAGTTGTTTTCTCTACAATTGTTTTTAAATATCTACTTATATTAGTTAGAAAATTTAATAATTTTAGTTATTATATTTTCAATAATCATCTTCTACCATGGATTTCTGATGGATGTAGGTTATCTCATTTCCATGACCACATTAAAAGATTATATATATATATATATATAAATTAACATGCTCTGTTTTTAATTTTGATAAACTATTTAGATTCTAATTTAATTTACGTGTTTTTATGACATTATTACATCATAAATTTATATATATCTTATAAAAAATACTTTTTAATGAAGAAATAAGTTGATATTTATTCACATAATCTATTATTAAATTCGTAATGTGTTCTATTTATATGTATTTTTATATTTATAATAAATTTGAGTTTTTTTATAATTATTCTACACTTTAAAAATTTTATTTAATGCATTACATTATATTATTAGTTTTTTCATTGTTTTTATTTAGTTTAAATAGAGCATGATAATTTTTTTATATGGTTTGTCTAATATTCAATAAATTTGTAAATTGTATATTTCTATATTTTTTTTCCAAACTATTAAACATAATTTCTTTCTTACTAAATTCAGAATAATATATATAGATATTATCAGTGATGATGAATAATTTCATAAAAATCTCATAGATAGGATTCTCGAGATTTCATTTCATGAATAGTTGTAATTATAGGATTTTCTATAAATAATGGACACAAAATGTATAATTAGATAAAAAAATAAAGAGAAATTTATAAAACATTTAATCATTGATATGGAAGGTTATATAGTTTCAGTCTACTAAATTGATGAGGCATTTCTGGTTTACCGAGATATAATTCTACTGCATCAATTCATGAAGGGTTGAAAATCACTACTCCTAACCATCATTTTTCATCTAATTATTATGATTGACTATTCTATTTTTTATGTATAAGTTTTTTTAATTCTGATTTCATACATGGTTATACCTCCATTTAAAATAGAGTATTTTGGTTATTCTCACATGACCAAATATTCGATAACTTCGGTAATGATTTCCCATTGTTAAAGGAATTGATCACTTTGGTCTATCCATAGAATAGATTTGGTACATCCTTATCCTGAAAAACGTAATAAATGAATGGTATCTATTATAATTAAATATGTAGAGTTTCACTTATAGAATGATTCTTCATTGTTTTTTTAGTGAGTACTCATCCTTCCCTTGAGTTAGAGGGTTTTGAAGTGTGGATTAGGTTCATTGTGAAGTGAAGTACCATAAAAATAATTATATTATTATTCATTTTCTAATCCACCAGATATATATTTGTACAATAAACTCACATTCATATATATTTCTTTTTTTCTTATTAAATAATTATTTGATAATTCGGTGTTTAATTATATTTTAAAAAAAAGACTATAAATCCCCCCTCTAATAAATATTTCATTCAATAAAATTGTTCAACAATGAATATCAAAAAGAAGTTCTTTAATGGATTGTTTCAACTCTACTTTTTATCCTTACACCATAATAATAGGAATACAATAAAGGATTATTAAAATTTGGATAAGTTATGTTCTTATTTTTTATTTTTTGTAACACTGACCTTGAGATAATAGTCTAAGGAAAGACCTTTATGGTTTTTATTATAATGTTAGGAATATAATTTAATATATCCTTCTTGTCCACCTCACTAAAATACAAATTATTTTTAATATTGGAATGATCAAATAGGGTAATTGTTTTAAAAATTTTCACATTTAATATTGTACTTTTATAGTTAAATATCATAAATTTCTTGATGAAAATTTAGAAACACTGATTTTAAATGATGCTACCACATAGGTTAACATTTAAAATGTTATTCAGTGACATTATATTTATTTAATTTGAAAATTCCATAGTCATATATCATCATGTAAAAAATATTACAAAAATTAGAGGTATTTATGAATGACTTATCATTATTTTGAAAAGTTAAAATACCCATATTAAGAATTCATCCTGAAAATTTTCAAGAAGAAAATATTGAATGATAATGAGATCATTGGTGTGGTGTAATAATATTTACAAATATCATACATTACATGATTGATCTTGGTGATTTTATGATAAATGACATAATTATTGAGAGAATACATACAGTATTAACTAATAAATGGAAATAAATTTATTCTTTATTATAATAAATCATGTATTTCCCCCAATATACTATGGACTAACTTTTTAGACATTGTATTCAAAGATATTTGGAGTTAAATAAAAATTATATTGAAGCTGTTAACAAAATGAAGGGAGAATCATTTTAATATTCTTTGTATATTTCTTCTCTCTATTTTAATTAAACTGAAGGATACTCAACTAGGTAAAAATGAAATGATTAAAATAAATATACTAAATATTTAAAAGACCTTGTGATGAAGGAACAATGATAAAAGGTTGGCGGATTAATAAATTAAATTAGGGGCCTCCAAAGAAAACATATGAAAAGTAAATATGAATATGCATCAAAATTAACAAGTTATAAATGTAGAAAGATAAGAAGAATAAAATTTAACTATACAAAATTAAACAAGGAAGGTAAATAAAAAAAATACAAGAAGGAGTTGATGTAATATTATTATACTACATCGAGTTATACATAGGAGTCAAATTCAATGTGTAAGCAATATAAATATTATATAAAAATACATAATATTGATTCAATTGATTTAGTGGATTGTGTAACATAATAATTCAAAGACTTAATAAATAATTAGTTTTTTACTAAAAAATAATATTATGTAAGAAATTTTGAGTCATATTCAAATCATATAATGAAACAGAATCTCATTGTCTTTGTTTAATGAAATAAAAAAATATTGAATTATTATAAGATGGTTACATGAAATATATAGAGTTTTTAATTATGTTATGTGAAATATATTATGTCAAAAATTGATTAAAAATATCTCTTTAAACGGGAAATTAATTATAAATAATTTTCCCCATGTTATAATAATAAAGTGATGGAAATTATGAAAAAATAAAATGGAAGGTTATTAATAAAAATAACTGAAATAATTTATTTTATGTATAATAATGATGATGATCTAGAATATAGATTCAAATTAGTTTTATGTTACATGCCTAATATTATGAATGAGTGCAATATGCTAATGGAAATAAATAATAAACTAATGAATTCATCTTATTCTTAAATATTTATATTTGGAAAAATATATAAATAACTCAAAAAAATGAACAAATATAAAGGAAATAGTTTATTTCAATGGAACATTTTCAATATTTTGTAAAGCACAAGAACAATTTGATTATATTATTTCCATGAATAGAAAAAAGGAAAAACTATCTTCAGTTTTCACAAGAAAATTCCTAATATGTATAACACTATATTTATTAATACTACAACTAGAATGGGTTCTTATGTTACTTGTTTTTTGTTTAAAATCTTTGTACACTATGATTCAGATTATCTTACAATAGTGTTAAATAATTTAGACATAAAAGGTATTTCTATCAAGATATATTTACAATGTTAAGGGGACTAAAACTTGTATAACATGGGTTACCAATGTATCTTATTAAAATCTAATAGGTTTCAAGGAGGTCTACATTATCAATTAAGAATTTTTATTTTGGATAGCATGTATTTTCTATTTCTGTTTTAAAATATGGTATTATGGCATGAATTAGTATGTTTGTTTTCTCTATGACTAGCGAGAATGTTCTCATTTTTTATTTCATTGTCTACTAACATATGGATTTTTTTTAATTTTTAACATATTTCAAATTCCATGAAGCTACATTTAATATATGAATTATTTAATGTTGATAACATATTCGTAAAATTAATTTATATAAGTACTCATTGTTTGTGTAGAATTTCATCAATATATTTGATGATTTACAATATTTTTGGAATTGTTTAATGTTTTTATTTTATTAGAATTCCTTTTATAATAAATGCGTAATTTAATTTTAATAGTATCTGTTTTTTGAAATATTTCATTAAATCATTTTGTGTTGAAAGAGTTTTTACTATAGATTATTGATTCTCTATTGTTTACCCTATTGTAAGTAAGTTTGATAATGTCAAGTAATTGGTTTTAACAATTTCTAAATATGTGTATATTTTTTTATATAGTTTTTTTAACAAAATGTGGGTGCAAAATATTTATGTATATTCGTTATTCAATAATTATTTCTCTTTTCTCAATGAGAAAGGGAATATTGTTTGAAGGATTGTTTTGGAATATTTTTATTAGTTTGAAAAATTGTGAGAATTGTTTGGAGTTTTTACTTAAAATTTAAATTTTTTAATTTACAATAAGTGAAATTATTAGTGATTTGGTTTTAGATCCTTACAACAGTGACATTAAATTCAATGTCCTGTAAATTGTTTTCAATTAATAAAAAAAAGTAACTGTAATCACAAATGGAATTAATAGGTTGAAAAAACAAATAAAAAATATATATTTAAAATCCATTATATAACCCCATAATCTCATATTTAAGGAATCCAAATGTTTTTAGATTTATTAATTCATTCTCCAGTGATAATAATTTCCAAAAAGCAAGAGTATTATGAAAAGTTGGAATTTTCACTATTCACCCAAAATCAATAATTTGGAAAAATTCTAAAAAAATTACCCTAATAATAAAATTAATTTTTTATTCAAAATTGATAACCATATTAAAAAAATTGTTATCTTTTATAAACTATTTATAATATATCCTCATCAAATGTGATTATAAAAAATTTATGATAAATAAAATATATTTTTAAAACCACAAATGACATCAATATAATTAAATATATTATAACCATAATATAATGTATATTAATTAATTCAATTGGAAATAAAAACTACTTATTATAATTATTTATCATTATGGATTATTTTAATCTATTCATATAAAAAACATTTCACAAATAAATATATTTTTATGATTAATATTTTTTTTCAATTTAAAAGAATTTGTATTCACTTCTAGAAAATAATTTCAAAATTTATGAACTATTAATAAATTTATCCGTGGAAATAATTTCTATAATTTTTTCATACTATTATTCCAATTCATACCCACCAAACCAATGGTGAATTCATAATGGTGATATATAATTATTTCATGTTCATTAAATCCCGGTGATGATTATATGACACTCAATCATATATACTACATGATAAAATTAAATTAAAATATCATGGATTGTCACCTTATACTATTTTATGGAATCGTATTTTTGAAATTTTAACAAATCCTTTGTCAAAAATTATTTTAAACGTTTCGTAAATAATTTTTAATATATTAAAGTGGACTTTGCTTGAAAAGACTCTAAAAAATTCCCCGAAATAGAATCAATAAATACACATAAATTTAATCTAAGGGATATTGGGAGTGAAAGAGAAAACATATGATCATGAAATGTAAAAAAATTTATTAAGATAAGATATTATTTTATCTAAATAAACCATTATATATCAAAGTCCAAAATAAATATAATAATACCCAATGATCAACATAAATTATTCATAAAGATTTAAGAATAAAATTAAGAAAATATATTTCTATCTAAATTGATACATAATATTAGAAGTATTTTATCTTGTATTATTAAAAAATTAATTTAGTATTTAACTCATAAAAAAAATAATCAATCCAGACGTCACATTCTAAAAATTTATATGTATCAATTAAAAAATAGCAAAAAATATTCAAACCATTCCAATGAATAACCTAAATCAATATAAGTCCAAAATAAAACTACAAATGTTACCAAACTTACACTCAATTATTATTCCAATTATCCATAATACCATAACATCAATTAGGACATATTCCCTAAAGGTTATCATCACCTTACATACTTTATCCCTAATATAATAAAAATATCCGAAAATAACCTTCATTTTAAGGGACACATTTAATCTTAGAAGTAATATTTAGATAAATCATCTATTTAAACTCAATAAACTCCTTTATAAGTACTCATATCAAGTAAAATCCCAAAAGTGGTATTTATTACATTAAATATGTGATCATCCTTTAGTTTATCACCCTAGTATGGTATCCCTAACTCTTAAAATGCCATCATTTTAATAATTATATCCTATATTGTTTTTTAAACCTATAATTAATACATAATATAATTTCTCGGTCTTATAACCATTAAGATATAATAGATGTCATGATCCCCTCCCACCCAAGATACCAAAATGTTGGGAGAGTAATAAGGACCCCAGAGTCCCACCTATTGTAGGGCTATGGCTGGAGACTAGAATTAGGGGTATAAAAATATCGAAATATGGGAAGCATTTTCCTCTATATGAAAATAATATCATGAATTAGAATGAAAAAACCATATTAAAATACATGGCATATATTAAAAGGATACCAACAAATCCATCCCACGGTGAATGTGCATGTAATGTAGACACAAGTAAATGTGTCCAAATGAAATTGAAAAAAATCTAATTCAGAGACACATCAATAACTCATAATTTCTGAGCTATTTATGTGTAGCACGGTCTATGATGTCCACCAAAAAACATTAATTTTTTTATATAGGTATGGTGAGAATACAGGAATACTCAGTATGAAAATCAAGGTCTACCATGATCATGTGAATGGATTATGCTAATGCATTCATGAGGAAATAGTATAACAAACACACCAAAAGTTTTATACTAACCAAAATCCAAACCTAAGAAAATCCGGGTCACCAGATAATGCATCCAAGTACAATAATACAATATGATGCACATTAATGATATGGTACACCACACAACGTTCTCATTGATTTTCCACTCTCACACCCCAGTGTCGTATGTTCTAGTTCTCCCACCTCACCCAAATAACCACACATCACATCCCACCCACACAAACCTGAACCATCACAACACATCACATCCCACCCAAATAAACCACGACCATCAAAACAGATCACATACCATTCACACAGACTATGTCATAAAATATCATAACATTCCAACATGATAGTAAATCTTTTGACTTATGGTAATCGTAGCCCATGCAAGTCCTTCAAATGTCCAAGAAGAGGGAATGGAGAACATATGGTCACCCACTATCCATCCACCCACTATGACTTTAGGAAAGCATCCCCACATGACAATATAGGTGTTAGAACATAGTGCACGATGAGGGTGGGGTTTATATTGAAATAAAAAAACATACTAGGTATATACATTTAGAATCAAAGTACCCAAGCCCATCCTATGAGTACAAAAAAAACTAACCACCTCACAAAATTCATTAAACTGCTACCACCTCTGAATGGATAAAATCACGCAAACAAAACAAAAACCAAAATTCATATATTAATATATAAGAAATTTTATTCAATATATATTTACTAACAAATTACACTTAAATAATACCTTTAATTTATTTATCCCATTTTATTTATCATTCCATTTCATTTATTAAGACACTTTGTTTTATATTTCCCACAAATTAGTTTGTATAAAAACTATATCTCTTTAAAACAAACAAACCATCATCAATTAAATCATTAAACATTACATTTTGAAGTAAATATCTTTAATTTAATTTCATTAATACTTGGGTAAATATAATATAACCAACCACACAACAGAAGAACAACACCAGAACCCAACTTCCACATCAACATAATTACATATCCAAATCCAATTTTTTTGCAGCCCTTCAGATCAACCACCCCATAACCTCCACCATAGAACCATTGCACCACTACACCATAGAAACAATATAATACCCACTACAAAACCACATATCATCAAATAAATTCACCCAAATCACAATATATACCCTTCACATTACATCAGTACTACACACACAAACCACAATCTATATAGAGATCACACCACATATAATAACAAAACATATTTTCATATTTAGAAAATGGGAAATTATTCAATTTCACTACATTATTTAAGGGTGTTATCACCTAAACCATATGATCATAGTGCATCCATTTAATTAACCGAATATAAGTGGTTTATAATTTTTTTGTGGTGGTTTCATAGAAAATCACACAAATAGGGAAATCACAACATTTTTAAAAACAAAAAAATAAGGGATTGTAAAATATAAGGATTTAATATTTTTAAAAGACATAAATGACCTCAATATAATAATATCATAAAAACATATAGAAAAATAATTTGATAAATTCCCATTCCTCCTACAATTTTGTTTATACAAGATAAATATCATTATTTATCTGGCACCTACCATTTTATAAAAGATGAAAAAAAACATATCACCATCCACATGATGCAGCTGAATGAGAAAAGAAAGACCATAAGTCATTTTTTAGGCCCACTAATTCTAGGAAATAATTTGTTCATGTGATGATGAAAACCCAAAACCACTTAATTCTTCATCTTCTACTCATCATGATGAATCTAACAAAACTGATTGCGCATCAATCTAATTAGTATTGAGGGATATATGATATAAAGATTTTGATATTGATACATCCCAGGTAATTATGTAATAAGAAAGGTTATATTTATTAATACGTTTGAATTTGATATTATTGTTACCTTAGTGGAGACAGTGTGTCCTATAAAATACTGGACACATAACAATGGGTTTCTCAGAAATCTTATGTCATACGCAATACTGAGTTATAAAGAAAGATAATATGTAATAAATATGGTAGTTATCATCTTTCTGTTAGAATAAAGGGATGGAAAAATGATAGAGAAATTATAAAAATATCGTTAACACTTATTTATATTGATTCTTTTGTAAGAAAATTTATTAGAAATTAAAATATAAATCAATTTAAGAAAATGGTTTGGTTTTTATTAAACATTTTTTAAATACGAATAATTTTTTTGATAAAATATTAAAATAACCCTTTTTAGATTATATTAATGGTATATTAATTCAATCTAATTCCTAAAATTCATATTATTTTACATTATTTTAGAATAATACAATTTTACAAATAAAATGAGTATTTTTCAAAAGTGCATTTTTATCACCTTTCGATGGGGAACCCATTTTAAATCTGGATCTTTAAAATTTTATAAGTTCTATTTGAATAAATAAATTTCTTTTTAGGAATAAGGACATCAAAATTTACATTGGATGATTTTTGGTATTTTTTTAATTAATTTCATAGTTTAATGAATATTGAAAAATTATGAATTTTAATTCAAAACTAATTTTTATCTAATTAAATTATAAGGTTATAATATCCATTTAATTTGTTCAATGTATAATTAGATTAATTTTTTATAATTTAATAAAGTTTTGTCATTTTATGTAATTTAATAATGATATTTTACATAAACACCTGTTAATATTTTGATGGTTTTTTACTTTTAAAAAACCTAGTTTTCTCATTTTGTCTGTGGAGATTCATTTTAAAATAATTATTGAAACATATGTATTTTAATTTTTTTAAAATGGATTCCAAATTTTTAATTACGGGTTCCAAATTGTGTTAATTGGTTAGATTTATTTATTGGGATATTATGAATAGTAACTATGGTAATTTTTATTTAACTCGGTTCAAGGTAAATCAGGTAAATTAGATAACAAAATATTATGATAATGACATTAAAATTATCGTAACACCTACTAAAGACATATTTAATGTGTAACCATATACCCTTGACACCTAAATATTGTAATTGACTAATTTAATGGAATTTTACCATGAATGTGATAAAAATATTATATCAATAATAGAATGTGACAACATGTCACCCTCTTATTTTTTTTAAGTATAATAAATTTAATATTCTCATAACTATTTTATAACTTCAATAATAAGTACTCTATAGAAGTCTAATAAAAATATTTTAATAATTGTAATTTAAATATAATTTTTAGATATTAAATATTTACTATAAACACTGACATGTAGTAATATTTGTTTAATAGATATATCAAATAAATGATATAAAAAATAAAATATAATTATAATTATAGTTAATTGGGAATCTCCATGAATTTTCTAGGTGAGTATGACATTTTTTATGTCCATTAAATTATTTTTAGAAGTTATAGATCTGTTTATATTTTTTGTAAATTCAATTAAATGAATAGTATCAAAATTATTACTATTGATATTTTTATAAAACTAATATTTTATATTATTATTTAAATAATCATTAAAATATATAAAACATAAAAGTGGTGATAATAAGGACTAAAACTTTATAAAGTGTCTATTTATCGGAAATTAACCCATATAAAGTAAAATTAAAGCCTCTTAATAATTAAAATATTGTAATAACAATAAAAATTAAAATTGAGTAATTAAGGGAAAACAAAAAAGATAACATTAAAATAAAATCAATACATGTCTAAAAATTACTGGATGAGAGGATTTAGGACAATACTCACCTTATATTCAGCATAAATATTGTTCAAGTAATATGGATATATAAATTAATTTTAATTAATTTAATATTTTGAGAGTTTGCAAGGGTGCCCCTCCCATCTCCTAAAAAACATACTCACTCATATCTAATATACACACATAAAAATTAATTTTGTTCAAAAATGATCAACCCGACAACATTCCTATAATCCCTCAACATATTCTTGAGGCCTTATTTTAGGCAGAATACCCCCAAGAAGTGTTAAGGTGTTCTACAAAGTGATCAACCGAAGAAGATGTATCATTTTCTTTATATATTTCTATTTTATTTATTCTTACAAATACGTTATATATCCTTCAAAAATTTTGAAAAAATAACACAATTATCCTCAATATACTGAGATGTTATTCTATTAATATCATCACATACATACATCTCCAATTTCATCAAATGGGATATGAACATTTCGATCTCGTGTAGGGATTATTACCGCCTCACGCGCCGATATAGTTAATTTTTCACTAACGTCTCTCAATAATGGTAATAATAATGTAATTAATGTTTACATATAATTTTCATGACATATTTATTATTTTAACGTAATAATATATCCATTATATTCTTACTTCTAAGCTCATAAAAATCATAAAATTATTCATGTCTACGCTGGAATTATCACCTCTATGAAGCGATGTGAATCATTTTTATTCATGACATCACTTTTATGACATATATATATATAAATTATTACTAATATGTTAATGATATTTTGATAATTATATAAATACTAAATAATATTTACCTTATTTCCATAATGATCAATGAAAAATGGGAATGTTACTCATGCATACGTACAACCTACCGTTTCCACAATTGTAACATTGTTAATTTTTCATTATCATAATTAGTGGTTTGAATTAAAAGTATGAAGGATGTATAAATGGCTTCCTTATATCATAAATATTATTATAGAGATGATTTAATCATGACCACATGCACTATTGACAACAAACCAAGTTCATTTTTGGACTCTATTTCCAAATATCGACAAAATATCTGATAGGAACATAAATAATTATGTAATTATTATGACATGGTAAATGTGAAATGAATAATAAACATTGAAAAGTATAATAATAATGTTGAAAATATCCTAGTTTTATTTTTCAGGAAGATAAGGATCAGGATTAGAAACCCAGAATCAACTTAATAGATTTCGTCTCAATCTCAATTTGTTGAGGAATTTCTTCATAATATAATCTTTTATTATTTTATAAGGTGTGCATAAAACCTATATGAAATTTAATATCCTTATTTACCTAAAATAACATTATTTAATGTTTGCGTAAATGTATGAATTCATGAAGATTAGGATTAAAATGTTCACATTAGTATGGGACACGATAAACATATAAATATTTAATTGTCAAATATTTTTCCTCATGATATTAATTTATATGGATATAAAAAGATTATATAGAAAATTCTATTCCAATATTGAATTTCATTCAATGTTTTCAAAAGTAATATTTTTATACGAAGTGTTTTACTTTCTTTTCAAAATGAAAAAAGGAGTGTTTTTCTTGAATATAGTGACGATGACTTCTCTACAGCCATAACTCTTATATGACATTTATATTTTTCTATAAGTCTTATGTGTTTTAAACGAAAAAACATTCTTTACTATTTTTTTGGGTATCTTTTAATTGAAAATTCGTTCTTAAATTAAAATATAATTTTTTTAAAAAAATATTATTTCATATATGGAGTAAATGAGTATTTTAAACAGTTTTTGTGATGAACGTTTTTATTCATGAAATAGTAATTTAGCATTTTATGAAATGGGTGATCCTGATATGGATTATATGATGGGTTAAGCCCCATTATACCTCATGGGTGATCCATTTATTGTATATATGAAGGGTTGATCCCATTATAGCTCATAGGTGATCCTGTTATTGCCTATATGATGTGATGAGCCTCATTATAGCACACAAGTGTGCCCCATATAGCTTATACAAAGGGTGATCTCCATTATTGACCTCCAATTAAATATGTAATAATAATATTGGATGTCAGACATATGGTAAATCTAATTAAGAGGGGTTTGAAACGGTTTTATTTATAGGATGTTCTATGTAACCTAAATGAGTTTTAATTTCTTACTATTGGTATTATTGTTTTTCTTTGAGAAAAAGGTATGAGTGTTATTCATGTGAGAATGTTTTGTTTCATTCTCCTAAAAGATAATTTAATATATTACCCTGTTTTCACTAGACTTATGGTTTTATTTCTTTTATTCCCATTTCTAATATTTTTGTTCTCATCCCTTGTTTTTAAATGGTTTTCATGAAATTTTAGTGAAAATAGAGTCAAGTTTGGAATAATGGAAAAGTTATGATGATTAAACACTAAAAGAACCCATTTCATACTTTAAAATTTTTGTTTTATAGATGAAATGGAAGCTATTGGATACTCTCTTGTTGAATTTATATGGGTTTGTATGTAATTGTTATAGAATACTTCTAAAAATCTATAAAAATAAAAAGAAACGCTATGTGAAATAAAGTCAAATTATTTACATAAAAAAAGAGTATGTAATGTTTTAGGATTGGTCCTTAAAGATAGAATAATAGGATGGTTTTGATAAATTTAGTGGTTAGGATAGTGTTAATTTCTTTACCATAGAGGACTTTACTTTATGGTTATGTTGAAATGATGTCAGATTTTAAGATTACCTTGTTTCTCTATCTAATATACATCTATCTAGAATGGGTTTTCAATATATGAAATAAGAAACCTATAATGTGAATGAATCAAGATGAAACAAACTTTAAAATCAACATCATGAGTTGGTTGGAATCAAAATTAAACAATTTTTTACAACAATGTATTCACTGAAAATGGATATAAATGGTTGTGAATCCACATATTAGATTATAAAGATAAACTATAAAGGTATATTTTAGTAATGTAACATTTTATGAGGAATATACCACATCATTCCATGGATCATCTAATCCAGTCGTAGCTAATGTAGGATCGAAATGATGATGATTGTAGTATTGAAATAATGACTTTGATACTCAATATACAAGAGGGGGTAAATTGTATACTTTAAAAAATTCCTTTGTAAATTTTAAACACAGTAATGTTTAACAATGTTAAAAAAGGTAATTCACAAGACCTCAATGTTCAACAAACTTTCTTGATTCCAGAAATGTGATTCTGAGAATGTAATTGTGGAAATATGGTTCTAGATATGAAACAGAAGAAAAGTTTACAATTAAAAAGATTCTACCATAAAGAGAATAGAATATCACTAATCAATGTACAAGTATAAGAAACATTAACATAGTTATAAATTCCATAGAAACAAAAATATAGCGGAAAACTTGAAACAATGCAAGTAACAAGTAGTAAATATCTTAACCCAAAGAGTAGGGTATCCAAAAACCTTGGATAAAGGTACCCTAAATTATAATTTCAAGTGGTTCTGTCTTTCGCACATCAGGTTAAGCCCTCAATACAAATATATGAATCTGTATTACTATCCCTACAATCGCACAAACATCAAGTTAGTCAGCACCTCTTTCTTTGTAACGCCCCGACCCCAGCTGCCCAGAGTCGGTGCATTACTTCGTAACATTGGCATGATCACAAGAAAGATCAAATCCCGAAAGACCGATTGGTTTAGTAGCCTTGGAAACACTAGATATAATCATAAAGTTTTACATTACATTTCAAAATGAAAAACTACTACAATAACATAATGTCTCCATAATCCACACTCATATCCCCACATAATATCCCTGCAGGTCATTCATAACCTACTTCTTCACTTCCTGGGAAAAATAAAACATTGAAAAGGGGTGAGCTCAAATGCCCAGTAAGGATAACAATAAAGTGGAAACTTTCATAAATAAGAATAAACATTTAAGGCAATGTATAACTAAAAAAAAGCCTTTTAAATACGAACTTTCAACATGGTATGGCATAAATAAAATGAAATAATGCCATTTACTTATTCACATGGATATTCTACTAAATGAATAATCACATGAAAAAATCAATAACCACTTTCATAATGTTGGAATGCATAATGCCAGACTATCATAACCACATAGCCAAGGCCTCGTGCCAAGAATACAAATAAGATTTTTTCAAGGCCTTGTGCCAAGACACTAGTTTGTCTCATGAGACCTACCGATGCATCGAGGAGCTATAGCGGGCTCCACCCGTCACTTATTAAGTCCAATGCATTCCCATATGAAAAGGTTTAAACATAACATAAACATTCGTATTAAAACTAGCATACGAAATGTCAATACTTTCACAATAAACTATGAATGGTATAAAAATAGCACATCCACAGTCAAATATATCACAAAACCTTCAATACAATATAGAAGTTTTGTATCATAATAAATCAACTTCAAATAATCTTAAAATCCATCAAAGGATGTTGACATAGATGAAATCAAAATTCTTTTTAAAGAAATATCTCCTTTTATTTTGAAATCATTTAAGATCCATATAAAATAAAACATTTTCTTTGAAAATATTCTAATAAGCTTGTAAGGAAAGCTTTGAAGATTTTATAACGGCGTAAAATAACCGCACCCGCCGTATAAGTTAAAAAAAACATTCTTACCTCAATTCTGTCGAAAAGGTTAAAAAGGACCTTATTTTGAAAACGACGGAAAGATTCCTTTATAAACTTCTTATAAAAATTCAAAAAAGGGTACAAATGACTTTAACCCATATTCTTGTAAATAGTAAAAATGTTTTGAAATACATTTTTAAGAAACATGGATGTGGATGATAAAGAGATCCCAGTAGATTATTACATATAAACAACCTCGAATAATGAAGAGATTGTGAAATAACCCTTACCTTGTACTTTTCCTTGGTTGGGGTAGGTTAACCTCCTATATAATGGTGAAATAATTGTTATTAAATTATACAATAATCATATATATTAATATGATATCATATATGATCTTTTAACATTGATTTATTAATAATATCTTAGAATTATCATCGTTTCGGGTGTTAACTTACTCATTTTCTTTTATATGTTTTGTTACATAAGCCATGTTTGTTGTATCTTATTCATATCCAGAATGATATCATGTCCTTAAACATAATTTTTAAATCATGAAATGATAATTATACTTGAATGGTTATGATGGAGAATGAATCTCATCGTCGTTCGTGGAGACGGTAGTCCGTACGTACGCACGAGCGACAATATCATTCTTTTGATATTAAAATAATATATAAATGGATAGTATATCATATATAAAGAATCATTAACATGTTATATTTATTATTTACATGAGTTACACATCATTATTATACCCATCCAAAGAATATTATATTGAATAACAATTACACCACGACGTGGAGACGGTAAGCCGTACGTACGCACGTATGGTGACATGTTATTCAAAGGGTGGATAGAATACTGAATATGATTGTACCATATTTATAATAACATCACAGTATATGTGAGATACTGGAGTTATTATTTTAGAATGGTAAGAACAAAGGAAGAAGAAGTGGAAGAAGAAATGAACTTGGAGAAGGGTGGTGAAATCATTACCTCTTCTTCGGGTTCTTCCTTTTGATTTGATCAAAAGGGCTCCTTAGGATGGCTTTCTGATCAAACTAAGGCCTCTAGGTTGTAGTGAGGGATGTTGGGAGAGTATTTGGGCAGAGTTTGGCCGAACCAAAAGGCTTTAGAGTTGTGAAGAAATGAGAAGGAGGAGTTCCCTTTTATAAGAGGGGTGAGGGGCACCTTTGGAAAAGCTAGAAATATTAATTTATAATAAATTCATATTCGGTTTATAATGGCTACAAAGTTGACTATTCAAAGTTTAAGGTGGGGATAGGTCGAGAACCACTCAACCAATAGAATTTAGACAGGTTTGGGTACTTATATTAACCTTATCATTAAGTATTAACTCTAAGTTAATTAGTTTCACTTTTAAAATGTCTCTTTGTATTTTTATATAATATGGTTAATAAACTTACTATATACATCCAAGCGACCCCCAAGTGGTCCATTAATGATTAAACTATCATAATATAAGTCTCTTGGCCGAACCTTAGATTTTTAGGAATTTAATATCAATTAATAATATAATATGTTTTTTAAGAACTCTTTTATGTCAATTTTGACACTATTCAATAGTTGATTTTTGTGAAACTCATAACAGATTGATTACTTCGAACAAAGTCCATTAAATCAATACTAATATATCATATTAGCCTAGAAAAGTAGTTTAATTCATTAAAAGTTTCATATTATATTTATTTGGGTATTTATAAGATCAATTATTTTAATTTTTCACTATTTTAGTAATTACTGCATCATCATTGTGTCATAAATAAAATATATTATATAATGTCTAAAAATTATAAATAAAATATCATTATGTAGGAAATCGTTTTATATTTCTAATGAATATTTATAATCTAATATCCAACATGTATAACCCTATGTAAAAATTGTTCTTCTAAAAGATGTAAGCTTATGCCATTTTTATTTTTATTTTAACTTTATTAATATAATGTGTCATTATCACTTACAAGTGGCTCCAAGGGGTCCCCAAATTGACCCAAGGATGCCCATGGTCGGGTATGTGTACACCAATAAGGTTAGGACACGTTTTAGGTTAATTGTTTATTATTATAATATTATTTTTTAACCCTTATTTACCGGATTTACCCTTAACCATGGTAAATAAAATATTTACCACAGTAATTATTCAAAATGTCTAAAAATAAAAGTTACCTATTTACACAATTTGGAAATCCTGATTCCAAATATGGAATCCATTTTTCTAAATTCAAAACACAGAAGTGGCAGAAATTAATTTAAAATTAATTCCCGCTGTCAAAACAAAAAGCGTGTTTTTAAGAGATAATAACTATCAAAAGATTGGCACTTGTTTATGTTCGGTTTAATTGTAAAATTATGTCCAATGACCAACATTATATTAAATGGTAAAAATATATTCTAAATATACTTTCAAACCAATCAAAATCATAATTTATCACTATTAATTATTTTTATTAAAAAAGTTGTTTTTAATTAAAATTTAGTAATTTTCACTATTCATCAAAATATGAAAGTTATCTGAAATGTACCAAAATTTCACCTTAGGCTAAATTCGATATTCCGAATCCAAAAATGAAGTCCATTTTCAAATATAAAATATATATAATTTCAAAAAGTATGTATTACTATTCATAACGGTTAGTTTGATTAGTTATGGTGTGTTAGAACTCGGTGTTGCGTACAACACACGCTATCACATTATTCAAAGAGAAGCGTACCGTAGAAGCTTGGGGTGTTTCATTTTAAATTTTTGATGTCCCCATTTAGTCAAAAAGTTTAAAATATAGTATTTAAAAAGGGTTCACTATTAAAGTTGATAAAAGTGCAATACTGAAAATGAATTTGTTCTTGCATTATATCTAAGAAACTCATAATATGGATTCTAAAATTATAAGGATTATAAAAACATTAAAATTTATCTAATACTATTCATAACCTCTTTTGAACGGCTTGTTTGGTAAGTCATGGTGTGCTTGAACTTGGTGTTGCATGTAGTGAAAGTTATTGAATTATTTTGAAGAACTAACACACTATGAAATCTTGGGGTGTTACATTCTCCCCTCCTTCAATAAATTGCGTCCTCGCAATTTGAAATTGTTCTTCGAAAATAAAAGGTTGAAAATAGATAATATATTTGTGGGAAACCCCACATCGGAAATTGGGTTACTAAAATTTATTCTTAATATGAGGAAAAGAGAAATGAAAGGGTCACCACCAAATTATGATCTTGATTAGGAGAACATTGGTGGCAATTATAGACATATAATCGGAGGAAAAACGTAAATATTTATAGGTAGTGATTGAGGTCATCAATCACAAACAAGTGTATAAAATTGAGGTCCTTAAACTCATCAATCTATGATGATTTGAAGTACCATCGGTTCAACAAAATATAGGGTATTGGGATAACACATTTTTGACGTTTCAAAATATCTTAGTTGAAATCCCACATCGAAAAATGAATTAACGAGGCCTCTATTTAAAATAAAGAGTCGAAAGTATGAAGATTACCGAAAATAACACATACTAGGGTTCCATGTAGGAAAATATGGATATGGAAGAAAAATCTAACCATCAATTATCTCATGGAGAGTGGTAGAGAACATGGCTATGAAAAGGCCAACAGTCCCAAAGCCATAAATTAGTGATGATTTAAGGTACCATCTAGGAAAACATTTTTGTTCTAAGTTTCTTTTCTTAATATTGAGGAATTTATTTATGAGATTGGCTAAGATCATAAAGAGATATACTTACTTTATAATTAGAGTTTTACCACAAACTCATCTTTCACTCTAAAAGATAATATAATGTAAAAAAATTCTATTTACACTATTCGTATAGGGTTCCAAAATAAACGAATTTATAATTCATCTACATGATCATTTAATAAAAACTACATTATTTAATCCAGGACATCTCATGGGCCAGTGGTAGGTGATACACCATTGTCGCCCTTCGGTTGCGGGTTCAAGTCTCGTAGCCTTGCCGGACACGACGGGTTGCCGCCCGACCTCCGGGTTGTCCTTTTATGGTAATCCAAAATAATCCAAACTAGAACTATCCAAAATACTTCTGTCCAAACTCACAGTCCAACATTTATAAGGAAGGTAAACATAATATAGATCCTTTTTACCGCGTAATAGCATATGAATACCTTCATCTTGTATTCTTTTAATACACTGAAACATCCTGAATTACCATATTCCTTATTGATTACGTTCATGCTCCCCTATTCCATATAGAATGCTGGATATACTTCATCAATCCAAAAATGTTTTAAACCCCAAAAAAATGATGGAATATACAAATCATTAATCATTCCCAAGGTAGTCAAGAATATCCAATATAATTTATCCAAAACAATCACATATTATTCCAAAATTACTACCTCAGTATCAGAACTATATTATAATTTATCATTCTCTCAACCATATATTTTCCAAAAATTTATCCTGCTATTGAGTCACTTTTCTTTGTTCCACACAATCTCAAGTCCTTAATGAAATAGTACTGCAGTACAATCCTTATATACTCCATAATTATTATAACAAGTACATTGTTGATACAACACTCAATTGACATAATCAACATAAGAACTCTAATCATTCCTCTTTATCTGTGGTAGTATCATAACTTGATTATTATCCAATAGCATCATTTGCGGCATAGTCTGATGACTGGGACATAGGTTCGCGTAGTGTCCAAACTCCTTGCAAATGAAGCATTGTACATTTAAAACCATTTTCTTACCCTTGCAGTCACGTACTTTGTGCCCTTTTCCTCCACACTTATAACAAACTCCCATTCCTTTCAAGCAAGTTCCAGGGTGTTTCTTTCCACAGTTACCACATATGGGAAAATTCTTCTTTTCCCTCTTCCCTTTATCCATCTTTCTCTCTTCCATCCTTTTCTTCTCTTGCTTCCCTTCAAAGCCATAGGACTCAGTAAACTCTTTACTTATCTTATCAACACATGATGTTATTTCTTCATATGATGATAATACATGGGAGACTATTTCTCTTATAAATTCTAGCTTAAGACCATGAAAGATATGATCCTTCCTTCTCTTTGGATCATGTGCATTTCTGGAGTTCTCATTCCTTCTACTGGGCGCCATTTCTAAACAATGGAATACACTAGATCAGTTTATGAATCAAAATACATAATCCCATACATATAAAATACTTAACTTAATTGAACTATTTATGGATATAATCCATAATCATAAAAATGTTTTTCTTTGAGGAAGTATATACTCATAAACCCTTCATAATGATTTGTAAAGAAAGTGAGAGTTATCCTAAGCATATCCCCCGGGAGTGTCGTAACCAAGAGTGCAGCAAGGCCCGTTGTCGTGCACCAGTTCTCGTTCGAGTCTAGCTCAAAGCAGTGTTTTCGGGTTTTACCCCTAGGTACATCTGTGCCAGAGCCACCTCTACCTGCTCGTATCCAGACAGGGATGTATTGCTCGGAAAACTCACAAAGTCTCTACAATACCAAAATTCTAGGAAGTTCTTCTATACTAATCCTCAAAGTTCATCTTAGGTCTACGTGCTCTAATCAGAGTTTATCTAAATCTAGCTTCCAAGGTTTGTACTAAACTTCCTCTGATACCAACTGTAACGCCCCGACCCCAGCTGCCCAGAGTCGGTGCATTACTTCGTAACATTGGCATGATCACAAGAAAGATCAAATCCCGAAAGACCGATTGGTTTAGTAGCCTTGGAAACACTAGATATAATCATAAAGTTTTACATTACATTTCAAAATGAAAAACTACTACAATAACATAATGTCTCCATAATCCACACTCATATCCCCACATAATATCCCTGCAGGTCATTCATAACCTACTTCTTCACTTCCTGGGAAAAATAAAACATTGAAAAGGGGTGAGCTCAAATGCCCAGTAAGGATAACAATAAAGTGGAAACTTTCATAAATAAGAATAAACATTTAAGGCAATGTATAACTAAAAAAAGCCTTTTAAATACGAACTTTCAACATGGTATGGCATAAATAAAATGAAATAATGCCATTTACTTATTCACATGGATATTCTACTAAATGAATAATCACATGCAAAAATCAATAACCACTTTCATAATGTTGGAATGCATAATTCCAGACTATCATAACCACATAGCCAAGGCCTCGTGCCAAGACTACAAATAAGATTTTGTCAAGGCCTTGTGCCAAGACACTAGTTTGTCTCATGAGACCTACCGATGCATCGAGGAGCTATAGCGGGCTCCACCCGTCACTTATTAAGTCCAATGCATTCCCATATGAAAAGGTTTAAACATAACATAAACATTCGTATTAAAACTAGCATACGAAATGTCAATACTTTCACAATAAACTATGAATGGTATAAAAATAGCACATCCACAGTCAAACATATCACAAAACCTTCAATACAATATAGAAGTTTTGTATCATAATAAATCAACTTCAAATAATCTTAAAATCCATCAAAGGATGTTGACATAGATGAAATCAAAATTCTTTTTAAAGAAATATCTCCTTTTATTTTGAAATCATTTAAGATCCATATAAAATAAAACATTTTCTTTGAAAATATTCTTATAAGCTTGTAAGGAAAGCTTTGAAGATTTTATAACGGCGTAAAATAACCGCACCCGCCGTATAAGTTAAAAAAAACATTCTTACCTCAATTCTGTCGAAAAGGTTAAAAAGGACCTTGTTTTGAAAACGACGGAATGATTCCTTTATAAACTTCTTATAAAAAGTCAAAAAAGGGTACAAATGACTTTAACCCATATTCTTGTAAATATTAAAAATGTTTTGAAATACATTTTTAAGAAACATGGATGTGGATGATAAAGAGATCCCAGTAGATTATTACATATAAACAACCTCGGATAATGAAGAGATTGTGAAATAACCCTTACCTTGTACTTTTCCTTGGTTGGGGTAGGTTAACCTCCTATATAATGGTGAAATAATTGTTATTAAATTATACAAGAATCATATATATTAATATGATATCATATATGATCTTTTAACATTGATTTATTAATAATATCTTAGAATTATCATCGTTTCGGGTGTTAACTTACTCATTTTCTTTTATATGTTTTGTTACATAAGCCATGTTTGTTGTATCTTATTCATATCCAGAATGATATCAAGTCCTTAAACATAATTTTTAAATCATCAAATGATAATTATACTTGAATGGTTACGATGGAGAATGAATCTCATCGTCGTTCGTGGAGACGGTAGTCCGTACGTACGCACGAGCGACAATATCATTCTTTTGATATTAAAATAATATATAAATGGATAGTATATCATATATACAGAATCATTAACATGTTATATTTATTATTTACATGAGTTACACGTCATTATTATACCCATCCAAATAATATTATATTGAATAACAATTACACCACGACGTGGAGACGGTAAGCCGTACGTACGCACGTATGGTGACATGTTATTCAAAGGGTGGATAGAATACTGAATATGATTGTACCATATTTATAATAACATCACAGTATATGTGAGATACTGGAGTTATTATTTTAGAATGGTAAAAACAAAGGAAGAAGAAGTGGAAGAAGAAATGAACTTGGAGAAGGGTGGTGAAATCATTACCTCTTCTTCGGGTTCTTCCTTTTGATTTGATCAAAAGGGCTCCTTAGGTTGGCTTTCTGATCAAACTAAGGCCTCTAGGTTGTAGTGAGGGATGTTGGGAGAGTATTTGGGCAGAGTTTGGCCGAACCAAAAGGCTTTAGAGGTGTGAATAAATGAGAAGGAGGAGTTCCCTTTTATAAGAGGGGTGAGGGGAACCTTTGGAAAAGCTAGAAATATTAATTTATAATAAATTCATATTCGGTTTCTAATGGCTCCAAAGTTGACTATTCAAAGTTTAAGGTGGGGATAGGTCGAGAACCACTCAACCAATAGAATTTAGACAGATTGGGTACTTATATTAACCTTATCTTTAAGTATTAACTCTAAGTTAATTAGTTTCACTTTTACAATGTCTCTTTGTATTTTTATATAATATGGTTAATAAACTTACTATATACATCCAAGCGACCCCCAAGTGGTCCATTAATGATTAACCTATCATAATATAAGTCTCTTGGCCGAACCTTAGATTTTTAGGAATTTAATATCAATTAATAATATAATATTTGTTTTAAGAACTCTTTTATGTCAATTTTGACACTATTCAATAGTTGATTTTTGTGAAACTCATAACAGATTGATTACTTCGAACAAAGTCCATTAAATCAATCCTAATATATCATATTAGCCTAGAAAATTAGTTTAATTCAATAAAAGTTTCATATTATATTTATTTGGGTATTTATAAGATCAATTATTTTAATTTTTCACTATTTTAGTAATTACTGCATCATCATTGTGTCATAAATAAAATATATTATATAATGTCTAAAAATTATAAATAAAATATCATTATGTAGGAAATCGTTTTATATTTCTAATGAATATTTATAATCTAAAATCCAACATGTATAACCCTATGTAAAAATTGTTCTTCTAAAAGATGTAAGCTTATGCCATTTTTATTTTTATTTTCACTTTATTAATATAATGTGTCATTATCACTTACAAGTGGCTCCAAGGGGTCCCCAAATTGACCCAAGGATGCCCATGGTCGGGTATGTGTACACCAATAAGGTTAGGACACGTTTTAGGTTAATTGTTTATTATTATAATATTATTTTTTAACCCTTATTTACCGGATTTACCCTTAACCATGGTAAATAAAATATTTACCACAGTAATTATTCAAAATGTCTAAAAATAAAAGTTACCTATTTACACAATTTGGACATCCTGATTCCAAATATGGAATCCATTTTTCTAAATTCAAAACACAGAAGTGGCAGAAATTAATTTAAAATTAATTCCCGCTATCAAAACAAAAAGCGTGTTTTTAAGAGATAATAACTATCAAAAGATTGGAACTTGTTTATGTTCGGTTTAATTGTAAAATTATGTCCAATGACCAACATTATATTAAATGGTAAAAATATATTCTAAATATACTTTCAAACCAATCAAATTCATAATTTATCACTATTAATTATTTTTATTAAAAAAGTTGTTTTTAATTAAAATTTAGTAATTTTCACTATTCATCAAAATATGAAAGTTATCCGAAATGTACCTAAATTTCACCTTAGGCTGAATTCGATATTCCGAATCCAAAAATGAAGTCCATTTTCAAATATAAAATATATATAATTTCAAAAAGTAGGTATTACTATTCATAACGGCTAGTTTGATTAGTTATGGTGTGTTAGAACTCGGTGTTGCGTACAACACACGCTATCACATTATTCAAAGAGAAGCGTACCGTAGAAGCTTGGGGTGTTTCATTTTAAATTTTTGATGTCCCCATTTAGTCAAAAAGTTTAAAATATAGTATTTAAAAAGGGTTCACTATTAAAGTTGATAAAAGTGCAATACTGAAAATGAATTTGTTCTTGCATTATATCTAAGAAACTCATAATATGGATTCTAAAATTATAAGGATTATATAAACATTAAAATTTATCTAATACTATTCATAACCTCTTTTGAACGGCATGTTTGGTAAGTCATGGTGTGCTTGAACTTGGTGTTGCATGTAGTGAAAGTTATTGAATTATTTTGAAGAACTAACACACTATGAAATCTTGGGGTGTTACATTCTTCCTATCCCTGGAAGCCCTATAATGCACTTAGCAACATTCAGAGTCGGATGATGAAATTATGAACAAGATGTACAGTATGCACGAAGAATAAAGGTTTCTCTCTAGAAATCACTTCAACAGCATGTAATCTCTAGAGTCTTAGAATAATGTTGAGGTCATTCAAATGAGATCCTATATATAGGAACATCTTCATTGGTCAACTCCCTCCCCCAATAGTCATACTTTTCCTTGAATTTCGGAGGGACCAATACACATGTCACACAAACAATGGTTAGTAAATAACTGAATGCACAACATTTTTTTGACTAAAACAAGTGTAAGAAAAATATGGTTTCTCTACCAAAATCAATTATTATAATGTAAGGAAAGAATAAAAGTTCATAGTCTAACAAAAAAACCATTCGTTGTCTATAATACATAAATATTCATTTTCTATTTCCAAACAAATTCAGAACAAAATATCTATAGAATTATGGAGTATCAATTTCAAGGAAATTTGGAGTATGTATTCATAAGAATTTGAATTCAGAATTCAGAGAACTCAGAGTCTGAATTCAAAATAATTCAGAGTCTGAACTCAAAAAGTTCTGAGTCTGAATTCATAAAATTTGGAGATTGAACTCAGAATGCTCGGAGCTTGAATTCAGAGAACTCGGAGTCTAAACTTAGAATGTTCAAAGTCTAAATTCAGAGAACTCAGAGTCTAAACACAGAATGTTCGGAGTCTCAGTTTATAGAATTCGAAGTTTGAACTTAGAAAGTTTGGAGTCTGAATTCAGTGAACTCAGTGTCTGAACTCAGAATGTTCGGAGTCTGAATTCAGAGAACTCGGAACATGAATTCAGATCATGAAAAAAAATTCTCTATATTTAAGTATTTATAATATTTGGAGGTTTTGGATATGAAACAAGAATTTTAAACATAGAAATATTGTTAGCCAGGTTTAGAGAAAATATGATTTCAACAATGAAAACAAGTTAAGGAAAAAATTTCTTTGGGGAAGGAAAATAAATTTTTTCCCTTGAGATAATGTGTTTGGGATTTTCATAACATGAAGGAATGTAAAAGTCATAAGGAAACATTATTGACTCAATAGTCTCCCCCTTTTTAGAAAGCACAAACATTCTTATCGAAAAGAATATAAGGACATTGAAAATATTTTCCTAGACTTTCAAAATAAAACTTATCTCCCTTAACACATAGGCAATGATGAATACGACTAACTCCCCCTTAGGCTTTGGAAACACTAAGGATCATATTCTTGATTTCCTGATTTAGAAGTAGCATTTTATAGAATGCAGAAATCATCTTGGATCAGAACTCCCCCTTAGATGAACTCCCCCACACTTAGGTAAATTTTTACTAAGTATTCTTTTTAACATTCCTCTCCCCCCATTTTGGATTTTAAAAAAGGAATATAGAGAATGAAATAAAAATTTGGTACCTGATAGATTAGTACTAAACATCCAAAAGATGAGAAACCAAAAACTTTCCTTAGGATTGGAAAAATTTAGATAGGGAAGAAATACAAAAAATATCAGAATTGAACAATATTATCCATCCTTTTCCTTTGGCATCAACTTATTCACTACGGTTTTGAGCTTCTTGAGCTCCTTTTGATCTTACTTAGTACATTTGAGAAGCTGATCCTGATCCACTGTTTTCTCCACTAAGGCTTTGATTTTTTCTTTCTAGGCCATATGAATATTAGCCTGAGCCTCCAATTATTCTTTCTGCTTATCCAACATCTCTTCTATCTCAATTCCGAGATCTCTTTATCTCTTACAACATTGAAAAAAATAATATAAAATCCCATTCAAATCCTTCACTTATTACTTCCGAGTATTTTCTTCAAGTGATAGCTTCTCTTAGAAAGACTTTGTAATATTTTTTAACTTACTATCTTCAGTTTCAAAAGCATATTTGACATTGTCATGAAACACATCATGAATTATCATGTATTTCACTGTTTTCATTATCTAGCTGGTCAACTTCTTGCAGGATCTATTGTGGGATTCATAATTAATGAAATAGGTTTTTAAATCAGCCTCACGCTTGATAAACTTATCCTCTGGCTGAATAAAATCATGGTTGGACCATTATTCATCTAACAATTTATTTATTTCTTCTTCACCGTTCTCTATATATTTCCCTCATGTAGAAAGTTTTGTCAATTTGGCTTGGGAGGTTTTGGATGATAATTTTTCAGAAGTGATTTCCTTATCATGAAAAACCTCTACTTGATTTATTATGGATTTGGTATCACCACTGTCTTCTTATTCTACTTCTACATATTTTTCTTATACTTTTTTTTCATGTACTTTTTCTGAAGTCCCAAACATCTTTCTTGGAATCTCTGGTAAAGGTTCTATTAGGAAGGATTCTGGCACCAAAATATTCTCTGAAGGTTTCTCAGCATCATACCAAAGTGATTGAACTATTTTAGCCTCAGATAACATCTTCTTCTATTTCTTCTCTTTCACTTTCTTTTCAAGTTCTTTAGCATCCTTTTCCCTCAATAATTTTACTTCAGCAGGGTATAATAAGAACATAGGCTCCCCTTCTTTCTGATTGTTCATGTATTCTCTCAATTTATCCAAAACCTCATCAGGATCAGATTTTTGTTTCTTTGGCTTCACCGACGCTGATTGGGTTTCCTTAGACATTGGGGTTTTTTCCTTCTCTTCCACATCCTTCAAATTTCTCTTCCTTCCACTCTTTTTAGAAGTCTCAACAACTTCCTGTTTCTTTGATAAGGCTTCTGCCTCTCCCTGAGGAAAATCATAACATTCATAGGATTCTTTAGAAAAACCAATTTTCATCCTTTTCAATGTCTCATCACTCAAAAACATAATATTGAAATTTCATGACATGGATTTGAATGTAATTTTGAAGTATTCTTAACACTAAACAATCATATTTGACAAAATATTTGGATTCATAATAATATGAGCCTTCATATTTACATTTTTTATGTTGTCAATCATAACCAAAATATGCCTAACCAAGTTTATCTTCCTTATATTTTCAAAGATATAAAGAATGTACATATCACTTTTCATCAAATTATCCTTGTATCCTTTTCTCGGTATGATGAATCCTTGAATCCACAATTCAAGAATCCAATAATTTGTAGAAAACTGAAGAATATTTGGAGTCTTTACCTTTGAAAGACCAAGATAAGAAATTTCTTTTTTTTAATAAAACTTCCTTGAACATTGGGCAGTTTATGTGAGCAAACCTCAACTTCTCGTTCATAAGGGATTACAATTAAGATAGCACCCTTGGTGTAAGAAAGAGAATATAACATCCCATAATACATGAAATAAAATTTTCTCCTACATTCTTCATTTAATTAAATTACTATCTCAGAGAATTCAATCCGTAACTCTGGATACACCAGATTCTATGAATTTTGTTTCAAAATCCAAACACTCTCACACCAATTCAGCTTTATATTCATGGAGATAATGGAATCATTCTTGGTGAAGAAATTTGGATAAACCAACCTTTCTCTATAAACCCCCCAATAAGAGATTTCCTTTATAGATGACATCTCTTTTTATGCTTCAACAGGCATTCAGAAGTAAGAATGATCAGAGACGTTCAGAATAGGGGTTTGTAGGAGGGCAGAGGTTCAAAACACACAATCATGAGTTTTGATGTGGGAAAACCATCAGCGGTCCGTAATATATGCAATTGAGGTGATAGTTCAACTTCCATACTCAATAGAGTGGCAGAAAATCCTTCTGATCAGATTTGATGGTTCAAAAGATAGTCAGTAGGAAATTTTGATAGAATCATAACTTTTGAGGTTTTTTAAGAAATACATTCAGATTTAAGAAAACGTGAATACGAAACATTAAAAATAGATGAAAATATAAACAAGTAAAAGATGATTACACAAATTTTAGAATGGAAACATACCTTTCGGATTGCTAGGAAGATTATTCGTAATGAGGAAAATTCTACTCGAAGAAGTTTAGATTCCTAAAATTTTGATTACGAAAATTTTAAGTACAAAAATATTCATTATGAATATTTTACGTATGAAATTCTTCATTATGAAAATCTTGAGTACAAAAATCTTCATAATGAAAATTTTATGTACAAAAAATCTTCATTATGAAAATTTTAAATATAGAAGGGAAAAAGAAAAAAAATATGACTACAAAAACAATTTTTAGAAAATGAAAAAATTTTAGATGATGAAAAAAATTTAGACTATGATAAATTTAGACTAAGAAAAAGTATATACTATGAAAAAAAATTAGACAGCGAAAAAAATTTAGACATCGAAAAATTTAGACTAAGAAAAATTTTCACTAAAAAAATTTATACTACAAAAAATTTAGAGTATGAAAAACTTTCGGCTACAAAAAAATTTAGATATCTAACAAAGAAATATACTCCACCAATGAAAATGAGTTTCTTACTATAAGGTGATAGGTTTCAATAGGAAGTTAACATGGAAGATTACCTTATGGTTATCATTATTAACTTCAATTTAATGTATTCTAATCTATTGGAGGGTAATGATTTTTTGAAAATATCATCATGTTGATCTTATGTTATGATAAATTAAAGAATGATATCCCCTATTTGTGTGTGATCCCTAATAATGTGATGCCTAATATCAATGTGTTTTTCATGTGAGTTATGTGCAGGGTTTTTACTTAAGGAAATTGCAATAGTATTATCAAACAAAATTTGTGTTTTGGTAAAACTCATACCATAGTCTGTGCGTGTGTGCTGCATCCACACAACCTGAGCACAACAACTTCCAACTACAACATATTCAACTCTATTAGTGGAAAGTTCTACTGAGTATTGCTTTTTTCATGACCACAAAAATAAGGAATCTCTTAAGAAATGTCAAGTTCTGGATGTACATTTCCTATCCATTCTACATACATCAATGTCACCATCCAAAAAACTTTTTAAAACAAAATCATTTCCTGAAGTGTAAAAGATTCCATGATCCATGGTTACTTTTAAGTAGCAAAAAATCATTTTCACTACCTTTAAATGAGATTCCTTAGGATTAGATTTATATCTTTCACATAAGCATACTGAAAACATTAATTCTGGAAAACTAGCTGTCATGTATAGTAAACTTCCTGTCATACCTCTAAAATATGTTTGATCTTCTGGTTTCCATGCTTCATCTAGATCAAGTGAATCTGAGGTACCAATGGGAGTACTTATACTCTAATTTTTGACATATACATACTTTTTATGAAGATATTTAATATAATAATGTTGGGATATATAGATTCCTTCTGGTTTTTGATAAATTTGAAAACCAAGGAAAAATGTTACCTCACCCATCATACTCATTTCAAACATAGATTTCATTTTATCCCCAAAGGAATCAGTTAAAGATTTGTGAGAGGAACGAAATATAATGTCATCAACATAAATTGGAACAATAAAAACATTTTTCTTATCTTTTTTTATAAAAAGTGTTGGATCAACATTTCTATTAACATAATTATATTGATAAAAAAATTATGTAAGTCTATCATACAAAGATCGAGAGGATTTCATATGTCCATAAAATGCTTTGGTAAAATTGTATTCATGATCAGGATGTTTTGAATATTCAAAACCAAGAGGATGTTCAAAAAAAATTTCCTCTTGTACAAAACCATTAAGCAAAGCACATTTAACATCCATTTGAAAAATTTTGAAATGGAACAATGCTATAAAGGAATGTAAAATACGAATAGATTCAATTTTGGGTACTGGAGCATAGGTTTCTTCATATTCTATTCATCCTTGTTGATTATGTCCTTTAGAAACCAATCTAGCTTTATTTCATATAATGATTCCATTTTTATCACATTTATTTCTGAAGACCCATTTTACTCCAATAACAGATGTTTCTTTAGGTCTTTCAACCATAGTGAAGACATTATTCATTTTGAATTTATTTAGCTCATCCTGCATAGAATTTATCCAACCATTATCACATAAAGCTTCATTAGTGCTTTTTGGTTCTACTTGGGAATGGAATGCTAGATATTCAAATTCATTTCTAAAGGAACTTCTATTCCTTACAGGTTGATTTACATCACCAATGATACTATCACTGGGATGATTCATAAGAAACAACAAATTTGGGTTTTGTAAAACATGTTCCTCAACATAGGGTAGTATGTTTTCTCGGGAAAATGCTTCAGAAATATTTTCTTTTAGATTTTCCTTATAAAAAAGTTCTTCTAACAAATGTTGATAATCAGTTTTTGAAAACACATCTGAAGATGTAGTTTGAGGATGTTTAAAAACAAATTGATCAGTTATATCAAATTTGACATGTACTTCCTCTTCAATAGTACAAGTGTTTCTATTGAAAACTCTCTAAGCCTTATAAGTTTTGGAGTATCCTAAGAAGATTCCTTCATCAAATTTTGTTGAGAATTTGTGCAGATTAACATTATTATTCAGAATGAATACATTGCAACCAAAAACCGTGAATTAGGAAAGTCTAGGTTTTCTACCATTCCATATCTCATAAGGTTTTTTCTGAAGAAAATGTATAATCAAAACATGATTTATTTTATAGAAAGCAGTACATAAAGCATTAGACCAAAAATGATTAGCTATCAAATATTTACTCAACATGGTTATTGTTATCTCTTGAAAAATTCTATTTCTTCATTCAACAACCCCATTCTGTTCAAGTGTTCCGGGTGCTGAGAAGTTATGAGTAATTCCTTTTCTTCTACAAAAAGTTTCAAAATCAGAATTTTGAAATTCACTGTAATGATCACTATGAATAGTTCTAAAAAAAAGGTTTTTCCTATTTCTAACATGGCCTCTAAAACTGTTGAAATAAAAAAAGATTCATATTTCTTTTCTAAAAAATATACCCATATAAATCTAGTGTAATCATCAACTAAGACAAATACCTAATATTTGCCTCCAATGATTCTAGTTTGTATTGGACCAAAAAGATCCTTGTGCACCAACTGTAATGCATTAGTGGTTGAGAGTTCACTAATTGATTTAAATCTTAATTTATTTTCCCTACCATATTGACTAGGATCACAATCTTTCTAAGAATAAAATCAATGCTCTAGTAGATACTTAACTAGACTTTTATTTGAGAGTTTTCATAGGTTCCTAAGTTTACAATGTCCTAACCTTCTATGCCATAACACGGAATGATCTTCCATTGCACTGAGGCAAGGTAGGTCTTGGCTCCTAAGGCATTCAATTTTTAGTGTGTATACATTATCTTGCCTATTAGAAGAAATAATATTCTCTTCTTTGGAATTATTTACTAAACACTTGTCATTCCTAAAATTCACAAGGTAAAATTCATCACATAATTGACTTATACTAATGTGGTTGTGCTTAGTACCGTTTATAAATAAAACATTTGAATTCACAGTTTTTTCAAGAAGAACAATGTTACCTATACCAATAATGTCTCCCTTAGCATTATCTATGAATGTTACTTTACCTACATTCATATTGAAATTCTTTTCAAATAAGTTTTTGTTACCAGTCATATGCTGTGAACATCCACTATCCATGTATAAAGTATTGTTGTTGGTACTTTGTTTATTTTCCTGAAAATAAGAGAGTTAGTCTTTTGGAACTCAAACTTTGTTGGATCCAAGAACTTCAGAATATAAAAATTTTAGGAATCCACATTTCATTGAAAAAATCAGCTTTATGAAAAACTAAATATTGATTAATGTTTAAGGAGCAATTTTTTTCCCAATGCCCACAACACTGACACTTAGTGTAAAATGGATCACTTGGAGGAGCAAAATAATTTTTACTAAAAATCAGTTTTCGAACTAGTATAACCAAAAATAGGATTATTCCCTAGTGGTTGAATTTGGGAACACATCTTATCAATGTTTTCCTTCCCTAAGGTAATGTTTGAAAAACACTCCCTCTTGGAAAATATCCTAGACATTATTCTAATAACCAAGTTCTTATCCTGAAAACATTAGTTTTAGCACTAGAGTATGGCTCGAAAACATTTTTCTTAGAAATTACTTTTTCTAGATCCTTATAAAGTGTATCCTTCTCAGAATTTACTTTCTCAAGGTTTTTTTAAATACGTTTCAAAATAAAGGGTTTTTTTCGATGTCTTTAGAAAGATCTGATATTCCCATAGTAAGAATATAAATCCTAGAAATTTAGTTATCCTGGTTTTTCTTGACTTGATAATTTTTCTCTCAAGAATCATCGCAAACCTAGACACTTCTTCATAGGTAGGTAAAGTATTATCTTCATCAGAATAAGATTATTTATCTAAATATTCATAATAATTACTATCACAATACTTAGTAATCAAGGATTTATTGGTCATGGAATCAACATGTGTACCTTAGACATTAAACAATGATTTTCCAAAGGTAATCTAGCTATTAGACCAAGATTCTTCTATCCAGAAGATTTGTAATCTGATTATTCTTCAGAAGAGTCTCTACTAATGGCACTCTAGGTCTCATTAGCTTTCAAAACATTCTAAGATATATATTTATAATATATCTTTCCATTCCTACCCAAATTCTTTTCCTATCTATCATTTCCCTTAATCATAGGAATGTCTGGCTTTATATGTCAAGTTCGTTTGCATGCATAAGAAGTGACTTCAAGTTCTTTATTATCCTTTCTTTATTCCTTCATGGATCTATGATGAAATTATTTCATTCCCAACTATCTTGTTCATCCTTCGGGCACGATTATCTTGTCATTATTAGAATGGTCAAATTCATATGATTCCGATAAGACAGTAACATTCATTGATTTAGATCTCTTAACTCTCTCATGAGTCCAGGATTTCATATAAATAGAAGTAGATGTAAAAGAAACACTTCTATTTCTATTATTCTTTTTAACATTTTCAGGATTTCTCTTCATTCTAGTCTAGTTTTGTAGAAGTCTTCCAAAAAGCTCATCAAGAGTAATTTTTGAGACTTTCCTATTCTCATCTATAGCTGTCCTCCTGGATTCCCACTTATTAGGCATGATGTCTATGATATTGTCCACAATAGAATCATCATCTAATCCTTTCTCACCCATGGATTGTAAACTGTTAACAATAGTCATAAATCGTTATTGTACCTTACATATAGTTTCTCGATAAGCAATGAAAAAACTATTGTACTATCCTCTAAGCATATCTCTTCTAGTTTCAATAAAAACAAGGTAAGGAAAATATTTCCTTGGGGAAGGAAAATAAAAGTTTTCTTTGAGATAAAATTTTTGTGATTTCCAAAACATTTAGGAATGGAAATGTCATAAGGAAGCCTTATTGACTCAACAGCTAAAGGACTGATCAATACTCTAGAGGAGATATTTATTGTCATAGGATGTTTATAATGTCAAAAGGAAACTCTTTCCTTATATAATTTTGAAGGTGAATATGACAAATTTTGGTCATTGCTTAATAATACTATATAGAAAAATTATCTTCATTCCATGGAAAGAAAATCATTTAAGGATATTTCCTTGAGAAATATTTGCCTAATTTTGTTTGGATTAGGTTGGGGATATAATTCATGCAATCTATGCCAATGGATGATGATTCAGTTACCATATATGATGCGAACATAACAATATTGACTATGTATGTTTCATATTGTAGGTTTCGGGCGTAGCAGAAGGACATCCGTGTGAGTGCCCAACATTAATTTTAGTGTCAAAAATGATCAATCCGATATCCTTCACGATGTAAAATGCCAGATCTTCATATTAGAACGAAGAACAAAAAACAAAATAGGGAGTCCTGGAACCATGGTGATAGGATCATCATATAATGGTTATAATTAATTTAATTAATTGAAAATAATTGTCGTGATGGAATTCTTTCATCATTGATTTCTACAATCACGATTTGTTGTGATCAGTCATTTCATTATTGAATACAAGTGTAGGATTACTCTAGTGGTAATCCACACGTGCTCCACGCATCTATGGACATCGCTGAAGGGATCTCCGCGTGCTAGCATGGAAGAACCTCCGCTTGCGATGTCCGCCTTAGATTGCCTTGATCCGGTGGTGATGGATCTATATCTATCTTTAGAGAATTCTTGTAGGAAGGATTTTTTTGGCCTTGAGAGAACTCTCCATAATTTGTGTGCATAATGATTGGGAAACGTGTTGGGGTTGTGAGGATATTTATAATCAGTTTTAAGGTTATAGAGTTATGACAATAAATAAATGTGTTACAAATTTTATTTATTTCATTTACTCTCATTGAAAACCCCCATGTAGAATGACAAATTCCTCAACATGATTCCACACTGATTATATTAAATATCATTTCATAAAATGATATTATTTCCTAAAAATCCCGTCTAAAAAAACTACACGTAGTGTAATCATTAATACACGATGTGTACTCGTTTTATATAAAACTACATAACGTGTATAATCAATATACATGGTGTGTACTTTTATTTTCCATTTTCCATTATTTCCTCCACCACATTTATTATTACTTGAGTAATGGATATTTATTTCTAAAATAAATGTAACTACATTACTCACTAATAAATATATATTCTTTCATCCACAATATATTCTCTCGAATAAAAAGTGTCGAAATAAATATGATCAGGCATCCTTAAATTTTTATTAAACCACAGTTGTGAATAATCTATATTTAACTTGTTAAATTAATATTTAACTATGATACATGGACACACTTAGTGTCTGACCCTCTTGGCCTCATTCTCTGTGTCATTAGGCGGAACCTGCTTAAAGTCCAAGTTTAGCATCTAGAAACACGCCAAGGCACCCATAGAGAAAGAAGTTAAAGATGCAATGAAGTGTCACCTTTTACGAATGTTTACCATGTAATATAATCCCTTTTTCTCGATATCACCAATAATGTGGGTTTCATTCTATTGCAATCATCCCATGTGCTCAATTTTTGTTTCATTGACTTCCTAGAATTGAACTCTCCCATAACATACCATGGCCATCGATTTATTTAGGATATATCAATTCCATCAAAGGGCATGAGATATCTACTTCTATTATGGAATAGAAGGGAAAAATCCTTTATCGTATTATATATTAATGCAGCATTACTCATGACGCACCCAACATATCCTACCTTGCTGCGAACAGTGTTTAGTCACATTTGTTTTCAATACATCAAAGTGCGCGAGTTGTAATACCGATTAATAATAATCTTACAGTCTAAATACCAATATACACATCCACAGATAGGAACATCCAATGACACTATGAAATGTGGATTTCCTACTGGCAGGTATCGTTCCCATAATATTCTCCTGGATATTACCAAGGGTGCACACCATGAGAAGGTGGCTCAAAGTTTTATGAGTCCTCACACCTAATGGTCGGTATTATTTGTATCCCTCAAATAACATCATCCGGCCATAGAACATATATTCAAGAATAGTGTTCTGGCACTTCCGAGTTCTCATTATAGCAGAGATTCTCTATGAACTTTTAATGAAACAGTTGTCCTTAGGACATTATCACATTCATTGTCACGTAGAAGAACAATCAAGATGTGATAATGTATTTATTAATGAATAAAGTTCAAATTAGTAGGTTCTAAGCCACCATCTCCCACAAACTCCCACATGGACTGGAGCCAAATACAAACAACCTTCATCCCACTAGATCTCACATGATATTCATGCTTCTACTAAGACTGGCCTTTTGTTATGGGTTCTTCCATGCTCTCTTCCATGGAAACTCTTCTCACTGCAACATCACCCCTTTGATATAAATCTCTCAAGAGGTGATACTTTCGGAGTGTGTAATTTCTCCGTTGATGTGACCTTGGTTCCTTAGAAAGATCCACGACTGTAATCTTATAACAATACTTTCTAATAGGATATTTACTTCTAGGCACCATATCAAGCTCCTCGACAATTTTCCAAATCCAGACGGCTTACATGGCATCATCAGAAGCCGCTATATATTCAGACTCCACTATAGAATCAGAAAAAACTATTTTCTTTGAACTCTTCCAGCTCAAAACTCCTCCATTGAGACAGAAAACATATCCAGATTGCGACATCAGATTGTTCTGATCTGTCTGAAAACCAACATCATCATAACCTCTAGTGACAAGCTTCTCCTCTCCTCCACACACTAATAACATATCCTTACATCATCTCAGATACTTAAGGATTGTCTTAATAGTAGTCCAATGTTATTATCCTTGATCTTCTTGATATATGCCTACCATGCTCAGTGCATAGGCAACATCAAGCATGGTACATAACATGGCATACATGATGGATCCTATAGCTGATGCATAAGGGATCATACTCATCATATCTTTCTCTTGTTGTGTCTAAGGAAATTTTTCATAGAATGATATAGGCCATGTGACACTGGAACCAATCCCCTCTTTGACTGTTCCATACTAAATCAATTTAGTATCTGGTCAATGGATGTCCCCTAACATAGTCCAAGTATCCTATTTGATCAATCACAAATGATCTTGATCCCTAGAATGTAGGTTTTTCACGCAAGTCTTTCATGGAGAAACACTTGTTCAACTAGTCCTTAACTGACTGTAAGACTGGTAAATCGTTTCCAATAAGAAATATGGCATCAACATATAATACTAGGATAAAGATCACATTCCCATTAAACCACTTATAAACACATGTCTCACATTAATTCTTAATGAACCCAAATTACTTAATGGCTTCATCAAATTGAATTTTCCATGACCTAGATGCTTTCTTTAATCCCTAAATGGATTTCTGCAACTTACTAACCCATTTGACTTCACATGGTGTCACTAACCCTTCTAGTTGGGTCATATAGACATCTTCCTGAAGGTTCCCGTTAAGGAATGTTGTTTTGACATCCATTTTACAAATCACATAGCCATGGTAAGATGCTATGGAAAGTATGATTCTTATGGATTTAAACATGTAAACTGGTGATAAGGTTTCATCATAGTCAATTCCATGATGTTTCCTGAATCCTTTAGCCACTAGCCTTGCATTATAGGTGCTAAATTGACCTTTCATGTCCATTTTTTTCTTGAATACCCATTTGCATCCAATAGTATTTACATCAACTGGCTCATCGACCAGATCCTAGACTTGGTTCTGATTCATGGAATCCATCTCAGAATTAATATCTTATCGCCATCTTGTTGCTTCAAAAATTTCTACTGCATCCTTGTAAGAGATAGGTTCATCATTGTCCAACAATAATGATTCACCATCCTCAATGACTTAGAAACCAAATCTCTATGGTTCCCTTACCTCTCTTGAGATCCTACGCAGTACTTGTGTTTCTAAAAGCTGTTCCATGGGGACTTGTGGAACTTGTTCCTGTACTAACTCTTATGTATCTTGAGAATCACCTTCGTTGAAGCCAATCTTGATCCCACTATACTTTTTGAGGATGTGTTGCCTCTCAAGAATGACGGCTTGTCTGGAGATAATCACTTTCTTGTCTTAAGTGTTATATAGGTAATATTCTTTCGTTTCCTTGGGATATCCTATAAAGATACACTTCATGCTCCAGGGGGCTAATTTATTGCCTAAGAAGGCCTTAATAAATGCCTCACATCCCCATACACATGTGTGTGGCAAAATGGGATTCTTTCCATTCCATAACTTAGATGGAATTCCATTTTCAGCCGTAGTTGCTACTCAGTTTAAATTGTATGCTGCAGTTTATAATGCATATCCCCAAAAGGATAATGGAAGATCTGCATGACTCATCATCAACCTCACCATATCCAACAAGGAACAATTCCTACTTTCACTAACACCATTCAGCTGTGGTGTATAAGGATGAGTGAGCTGAGATATAATCTCAGAAACTCGTAGAACATCAATGTACTCTTGGTTCAGATATTATCCACCTCGATCCGATCGAAGATTCTTTATCCTCTTACCAAGCTGATTCTCCACTTCATTCTTGAATTCCATAAATTTCTCTAAGGCTTCTGACTTATACCTCATTAATTAAACATTACCATATCTACTCAAATCATCAGTAAAAGTAATGAAGTAAGATATCCACCTCTAGCTTCTACTGGAAATGGTCCACATAAATCTATGTGCACCAATCCTAGAAGCTATGTGGCCCTTTCACCCTATCCACCAAAAGGCAGATTGGCCATTTTACATTGTAAATATGCATGACATCTATCAAGTGGTTTTATCTCGGTAGAGTCTAAATAGCCATCTTGGAAGAGCTTTGTCAAGCGCTTCACATTTACATTGCTGATACAGTGATGCCACAACTGGGTGATGTATTAGTCATGTGAGTTTGTTTCGTTATCAATTTCCAACCCTTGGTTTTCGTAAGTTAATACATACAAACCATTATTTAATTGTGCCATACCATAGCTTATGTTGTTCTTATAAAAGAGACAACCCTTATTTAGAAACATGAAAATAAATCCATCCATATCCAAACAAGATACATAAATTAAGTTCTTGGTAACACTAGGCACATAATAGAAGTTAGGTAAAACCCAGATCATCCCAGCCGGAAATGGGAGGTGGTAGTCACTAATAGCCAACGTAGCCAGCCTTGTGCCCTTGGCAGCTCGAAGATCCACCTATCCTCCAAAAATCATTACAAATCTACTTGGTTCCTACATTTGATTATATATATGAGCCCCACAAGTTGTATCTAATACACAATGTGTAGAAATAAAAAGATTACACTCGATAACGAACACACCATTAGCATCCCAATGCTTCTAAGTGTAGTTCCTCTTCCAGTGTCCTTACTTTCCACATGAAAAACATAGTACCTCCCATTCCTTGTCCTACCTCTAGATATTACCCTTCTTGTAGGGATGGTGCTCAGGGGCTTCAAACCATTTATAAGTCGTTAGACCCTTTTCCTTGTCCTTCCTTTTCTTATTCACCATAAGTATTGAGGGTTTTTCAGGCCCCATGTCCTCATCTACCTAGTTAGTTAAGGGAAGAAGTTCTGATCTAGGATCAATTAGAATAGGCTCTTCAATCAAATACAATTTCATCTCGTGGCGATGGATAAAAAGTAAACACCTATGCCACTCATGGAAATTTGTGCCGGTGAGAAGGTTTTCCTTCTCGAGTATGGTTCGCAATGATATATTTGAATTAACTTTTCATGCCATTTCTACAAATAAAAAACACAAAAGGTTATGTAATTTATTATAAAAACTGAGAAAAATAATTAAAATAATACTTGTTAGTCTCCCATTGTTTTATCGAAATCCAATAGCACTCTCTATTGACTTCAGAATATTCTGTTTCCTGAATATTCTAGTGGGAAAGATCCATATTGCCCTTCCCCTTACCCCAACTAGGGATGGTCAAGAAACTTGAATTGTTTTAGGTAGGCAATCCAAATTCCAATTGCATTAACTCGCAGTTCCTTGATCCACTGATTGGACTCCCCAATCCTGAAAACCTTTTATTTTTGATGTCCTCAACCTTTGACTCTTGGTCACACCATGTACTACTGTGGAAGTAAACCCTTGATGCGAACCAAGTCAAGTCAAACCAAAACCATTAATTATAATTCCTCAATAATTGAATGCACCCCCCTTGGGTTGGTCAAGCACTTTGAACTATGGTTCAATTATAACTAAGATTATGGATCGTTATACTAACGTAATATTTCATTGAGGGATTTTATTCTTATATGTAAATTTCCATTTTATTATCTTTGATTACATTCTTGTTAATATTATGTGGGATATAATTAAGTGATTAACTATGCCTAATATAATATTTACATACTAGATTGTTCTATTTTAGTTCCATCTCGCATGCTCATTTAATTCATTAATTGTGTGATCATGACAACACAACCATAATAAATAAACCATGCAACTGACAGAAATATAATAAATGGTATGATCATCAGCTTTTTCTATTGGTCACTTTATCTAGAAGTTGATAAACTAACCCATGACCTAGGGGAGAAACACATTGAACCTTTCATTTTCATGTTTACAGCATTCCAACTGTCCACCTTTGTATCTCCTTGGATTGGTTTCGCCTTGGCTCCTGGCATGAGTCATCGCCACTAGCTTGGGAGCTCCATCCATTACATATGCATTTATCTCATAGACTGGTTTGGGGTAAAAATGAATTTTTACATAAAATAATCCTTGGGCATACAGGACCTACTTATTAATGAGGAGAAGGCTTGCAGGACAATAAATTTAATTTAAATAAATAAAATAAAGAAACTATTCACATACAAAGGTCTTGGTCTAGCTCATGATCATCCATACATGCAACGATATTTACGCATAACTAAAACTAGCATTAAATTCTTTAAATGTTATTGTTTAAGATAAATCACGCTTGAAACAATTAATTATATTTAATTAATCAATCCATTAATCTTAAACCCTTTTCAGAATTACCTTGAGATTCTTATTCATTATAATATTAAGAAAATTAAAATTATACTTGTACGTAACTTGTACCATGGAGGAAACCCAGTGAATTACTTTTCAATACACAAATGTTAAATTAAACACACATATATAAAACAATTATCACTTGTTGAGCCCCAGCATTATGCCAGCACTATGGTACACATATCAAGGGATTGTATAATATAATAATAAATTTTAAAAAATATGCGTAATTTGGGTGAGTAAACGGTGTGTAGTTCTGACAACACGACATGTAATTTTCATCACTGTCCATCCAAAGTACACACTCGTGGACATGGAGTGTATATATACTTCGGAATTTTTTGGAGTACACGGCGTGTTCTATTGGACACATGCCATGTAGTTTTTGTGTTACACGGTTTTCAGCCATGCAAGCCGTGTACGGGGTATACAGTCCAATCGTAACCCAATGGGACTACACTCCATGTTGTGATGGATCACACGGCGTGTAATCTAGAAACTATGTACCACCTATTACTGGTCAACACACAGTGCCATAAATGACTTAGTTCGGATCAATACACTGCCTGATTTGGTGGACCAGTCCGATGCATGAACGTAGACTAAATGGCGTGTACTTCTGAATACACGATGTGTATTATTGTGTTGTACGATCAGAAATTTTTGGATCCTCCGGATGAGTCCTCTATTTTATTTTAATCAAAAAATTAAAAGAAAACGTCATTTCGTTATAGTGAACGAGAAATGATAGAGGAGGAACAAGTCTCGATATTCAGATTTAAGAACGATTAACTTGAATGAAACAACTAAATTATTAAATTCATAAATCATAAATGAAAAAAATTAATCATTATAATCAATGATATGACCCCTCTGATACAACTTGTAGGTTCTTGAAGTAGCGGAAGTGTTTCCGTGGGAGTGCCCAACATTAATTTTAGCGTTAACAATGATCATTGAGAGATCCATAACAATGTAAAACACTCGATATTAGGAATAAAATGAAGAATGAAAAACAAAAGAGGGAGTCCTGAAACAGTGGAGATAAGATCATCATATGTTGGTTATAATTAATTTAATTAATTGACACGAATTACATTGATGGAATAAATTCATTGATGATGTCTCTGGTCACAATCTGGTGTGATCCATCACTGTGTTGTAGAATCCAAGTGTAGGATTCCTCTAGTGGTGATCCACAAGTGCTCCATGTATCTCTGAATGTCGCTGATGGGATCTCAGGGTGCTTGCGCAGAAGAAACTTCTCTTCCAATGTCCGCCTTCGATCACCTTGTTCCGGTGGTGATGAATCTCTCTCGGTCTTGAGAGAGTTATTGTAGGAAGGAGTTCTTTCGTCCTTGAGAGAACTATCCATAATTGTTTTGTACAATGATTTGGAAAAGTATTGGGGTTGTGAGGGTATTTATAATCGGGTTTGAGGTTATAGAGTTATGAAAATAAATAAACGTGTTATGCATTTTATTTATTTCATTAAATCTAAATGAAAAGCACCATGTCGAATGATTAATTCCTTGACATGCGCCCATGATAATTATAATAAATATCATTCAATGAAATGATATTATTTCCTCAAAATCCCATCTGAAAAAACTACCTGTTGTGTGATCATTAATACACGGCATGTACTCATTTTCCATAAAACTACACGGCATGTATATTCAATATACACGGAGTGTACTTTAATTTTCCATTTTCCATAATTTCATCCAGCAAATTTATTAGTCCTCGAGTAATGGTTATTTATTTCTTAAATAAATGTAACTACATTACTCACTAATAAATATATATTATTTCATCCATAATATATTCCCTCGAATTACTAGTTTCGAAATAAATGTGATTAGGCATCCTTAAATAATTATAAAACCACAGTCGGGAATAATATTAATTTAACCTATTAAAATCATATTTAACTGATATACAAGGACACACTTTGTGTGTGGCCCTCTAGGCCTCTTTTTCAGTGGATTTAGGCGGAGCCTGCCTAATGTCCAAGGATAGAATCTAGAAAAATGCCAAGTCACCCATATAAGAAGAAGTTAACGCCGCAATGACGTTTCACCTCCTACGAATGTTTACTGTGTAATATAATCCCTTTGTCATGATATCTCCAATCAAGAGGTTTACATGCTAGTTCCATCAACCCATGTCCTCAATTATTCTTTCTTTGAAATCCTAGAATTGAACTCACCCTTACCGTACCTTGATCAAGGATTTATTTAGGCTACATCAATTCCATCAAAGGGCCTGAGATACCTACTTCCATTATGGAACATATGGGAAAAATCTTTTCTCGCATTATCTATTAATGCAGTATTACTCGTGACGCACCCAACATATCCTAACTCTCTGTGAATAGTGTGGCATCATAGTTTTCGTCAATAAATCTAAGTTCTCATGTTGTAATACCCATTAATAATAATCTTAAAGTCTATGGACCAATACACATGTCTGCAAATTGGAACATCCAATGACACTCTGAAATGTGGAGTTCCTACTGGCAGGTCTCGTTCTCATAATATCCTCCTGGATATTACCAAGGCACCACACCATGAGAGGGTGCCTCAAAGTTTTATGAGTCCTCGCCCTTAATGGGTTGTATTATTTGTGTCCCTCAAATAACATCATCTGGCTATAGAACATATATTCAAGAATGGTGTTATGGCACTTTCAGTTTCTCATCATAGAAGGGATCCGCTATGACCCTTTATTACAACAGTTGTCCTTAGGAAATTATCACATGCATTTTCATGAAGAAGAAAAATCAAGATGTTATAGTGTATTTATTAATGAATAAAGCACAAAGTATTTGGTTCTAGGCCACCAACTCCAACATATATTTTATTCAAGACATTGATAGTAAAATTATTTATTTTACTTAGGTTTAAAATATAACAACCCTGCACTTTATTTCATATTATACATGATAAATAATATAAACACACATATAATAAACCCTAAAAGATTGAAATTTCAACATTATTTGATGATTAGGAAAATTACATGAAAACCTTATACATAAAATACAATATCTTTATTGAAAACCTATTTTACATGACAACAACAGTCCTTTTTTACTTATCATTTCATGGGATAACCCTAAGACATATATAAGCAAAGGGTGAGCTATAAAACCTAGTAAGTTAGTAAAAAATGAATAACATAAAGAATAAAATACATGTTAGGAAATCGATATATCAATGTATCATAAGAGAAACGTGAAAATAATGGCATGATATAACATGATTATCATAACATGGAAATGTGGAATCATCTTAAAACACTACATCATTAACATAAAGTAATCGGTTAAAACTCTATCCCAACATAATGGAAAAAATTTAAATAATTGAATCTGGTAACCCCTATCAATAAATTATGAATCATGATACTACACATTACCCATTGTATTGGAGCGCTACTAGGCATAAACCTTTATGAAAATTTTGATATCATGCTTATTTGTGCCACATAGATCATATAATAGGGATTCATTAAACTTAATCAATTATTCTTGGATAAATGATTGTGTAATACATATATGAAAGTATATAATCAATTATTATATGTTTATAATGGTGAATACACTTGATAGAGAAACAATCATGGTTTTCACTACATGATGATTTTGGCATTGAAAATTGCTGTGAAATTTCAACAGCATAACGACAACACAAAAGGAATCATAATATGGGTTTATGAGAGTGAATAGGGAATCTCATCATTAATAACATAAATAGTTAGTTAGGGGATCAGATAAATCTTGTTACAACCTGAGTAATTTGTAAATAGAATGTGTAACATAATAGATAAATATGAAGAAGGTAGAGGAATGAAATAACACATTTGAAATTTCAGCATGGTAATGGGTGTACATGGGATGGATTAATGAGGGATAAAGGGGTATCTCATCATTAAAAAAAACAAGATAAGTATGGAACATTTTCGAAAACATTCCCATAATTATTAATTTTTAATCAAAATGTGTAACAATGTAAGGAAACCTTTATAAAAATGAGAAATGAAGCGAAATGAGGATCCCTTACATGGACATGTGATCCAAAAGGGTTGTCTGAGGCTATTTAGGAGCTTGGGGTATCTATGTGAGGACTCTAGGGAGTGGATAGAATAGTGAGTATGAGTTTCAAGGAGTTTGAGTGAAGAGGAATGGGTTTATCGGAGGGTTTATATAGGAAAGGATGGGTTATTATTTATTATTTAGGTTTTGACAGTACACACTAAAATATTCAAAACCAAAAACCATCCCATTGTTTTCTTCAAATGGATTTTTCCAAAGAAGAGTGGAAAAATTATTTTTTAATTCCATGAGATGATGGTTTTAAAATATTTCCCTTTATTATGTGGAGGTGAGTCACACTCTCAATGAAATGAATTTAAAATCATAAATTATATTATACATTTTGAAGGATTAACTAAGAAATTATAAAATATGTCTAATATATCCAAAATAATATTATCATAATGTTAGATAAATTTTTTGGTCGAAATTTTATGGTATTTATTACATCTATTTTGGGTCATTATGATGTCACAGAGAACACACTATATTTATATATAATTTATTTTTTACCAAAATATTCTATTCTCTTAGAAAATTATTCCAAATTTACTATTTGATAATTTCAACATCTTGACTCTTTTTTTTTAAATTTTGTCTAAATAATATTATAAATATGTGAACATAAAATTTTAAAATATCAAAAAACATTTATTGAAAATTTAAGGGTTTTTGGAAAAACAATTTTCAATCCTTAATAAAATGTACATTTGACTTCATGAAAATTATATGATCACTTATATTTCATATAATTATATTAATAAAAAAACTTATTCAAATATTATTTATTTGAAAAATATATTAATTAAAAAATAGAATCCTTAATTGAATTAATAATATTTTCCAAAAATAATATAACTGTTTTTAAAATCATTTACAAAGTAATGTTAATATAATTAATATATATTCATTATTATATACAAAAATAATATACATAATCATAATGAATGGATCTTGGTATGTATCTACTTATTAATCCTGCATATTCCCAATGTGTAAGGTCCAGTATGGAGGAACTTTCATGGGGTTGATCGGTGAACAAGTTTTGGTCCGTGATCTCAATGATCTTGTGCTTCTCTCAAAGTCAATTTTGTTCAGACTCTACATGTTAAAGCACAGCTATGTCTTAGTCCATAGTGAATCCTAGTGATACAACCTCTTTCCCAAGCTCTAGAATATGGGATTCATATGGAACAATAGTACTATTAGAGGCTATAGACTCTTCTTTGGGAATTTATTTTTCCATTGTCATTTCAATTTACAAATAGAAATTATATTGTTAAAATTATTATTTTCTCCAATAGTAAAATTTATCTTCGATAATAATTGACCAATGGTAATATAGCATTATGAAACTGATAGTTACATTTAAATTTATAATTATATAGTTTTAATTAATTGGACATAGTAAAACATTAAATTTTAGGAAACAAAATATTATTCAAAATTTTGGGTCGTTACATTCTTACCCCTTAATAATTTTCTCCCCCAAATTTAATTTTACCTAGAATGTTGAAAATAAGTATGGGTCTTTCTCCATTATCTCTTCGATGAGGTCTTCAATATTTCCAATTTGTAGTTCCTTTAAGTAGAAAGGGTTCTTGGATAATAATGAAACATCATGATACTTTGAAAACAATATACATCCTTTTTCAAAAAATTCCATATCCATCTAGAATCATATTGATGGAAGTATCAATAATCCATAAAAATGTATTTATTATATATATTTTTGAGACATCATCTTGAACATGTTTTTTTAAAATCATACTGATTTTCTTTCAAATATTTCAAAATATGATTTTGATAAATTAGTTTTTATATTTTCCAAAGGACTAAAAACTATAATCTTATATATACTGGCTTCTCGGAGGTCACCCACTTTAGAAACCACTAAAAAATCATTTAGGGCATTATAGTTTTGAAATAAAGAGATGAATATGAAAAGACCCTAATGGTTCTTACCACACATAGCATGATAAGAATGTTGAGAGTGCATGATTATTAAATATATGGTACATTATCCTTGAAATAATAATGAAATTATAGAGGTATTGGATTCCTCCAAAAGATCATTTCATGTAACCTTGATTTTGAAGATCATTCAAAGTCAACTGATCATGGCTTTAGGATAATATCTCCATGCAGTTATTTGGGAAGTGAGCGAATCATTTTTCGTGATCTTGCTCCTTCCATGTTTTAACTATGAAAAAGAAAATACAATTAGTGGTTTTAATTAATATATAATATGAATGTAAAAAAAGGACATAGAAGGATTATCTTGTATATTATATCCTAACTTTTGACACCAAAAGATTAAATATAGGTTATCTGTGATCTATTTTATAACCTTTATTCTTATGGGATTTTTTTGTTCCCATAATAATGGTTTGTACTAAGATTATGAATTTAAAAATTATATCCCCCTGGAGTGTCAAACTAAGAGTGCATCATGTCCTGTTGTCGTGCATTAGTTACCATTCGAGTCTAGCTCAAAGCGGTGTTTTCGGGTTTTAGGACTAGATATATTTGCACCATAGCAACCAATACTTATTTGTATCTAGCTATGGATTTATTTTATTTATAAAATTCTTACCCAATATTCACTAATATTTAGGGATGTTTTTCATATACTTATTGTTATCCCTAAGGCTTTCATTAGTGTTTTCAAATCCTATTCTAAAAAATAACTGAACTTGTCCTTCGATACTAACTATAAGAACCCTGGTCATTATTACACATTTACACATTATTTATTATATAAATTTTCACTTAATAAATTCTATAATATTTGTGATGACTAGTGTATTTGATTCTTATAAACATTACATGAAAACTTAAGACGTAAAATACAATATATTTATTGAAGAATTCTTTTATATGACAACAATATTCATTCGTACTTAGCATTTCACGGGATAACCTGAGGACATACATAAGAAAAATGTGATATATAAAGCCCAGTAATGGAGTAAACCAAGAGAAACATGAATAATTAAATACAGGTTAGTAAATAGACATTTCAATGGAGCATAATAGAAACATGAACATAAAAGAATGATATATCAAGATTATCAAAACATAGAAATGTGAAAACATCTTAAAACATTGTAACATTATCATAACGGAATCAGGTAAACCCCTATTCCAAAATGATGAAAAAATGTAATATAAATGAATCAAGTAAACACCTATACCATCATGATGTACCATGATACTAAACATTAACCAATGCATTGGATCACGATCTTGGCACACCCTTCAGAAACATTTTAATCTCATGCATAAGCTTTCCACATAAAATCATAAAACATGGATTCAATTAACATTATAATTTATTAAAATATAAATGTATGTGGAATACATATATTAATGTATAAAATAAATAATTATATGTTCATAAAGGATAATATTCTTGATATAGAAATGGGCATGGTAATCACCACACAATAATTTTGGAATGGAAAATAGAGATGTCATTTTAGTAGCATAACGACATCACAAGGGGATTCAAAAAAATTATTGATGATTGAGAAAGGGGTATCTCATCATATAGACATGAAAAAGGCAGTTATGTGATCATATAAATACATGTTCCAATATTAATCATTTGAATATAGTAGACGTAACATGATAAAAAACATAATGGAGGAAGAATGAAATAAATGTTTTGAAATTTCGGCATGGTAATAGGTGTACATGGGTGGGATTATTGAGCGCCAAAGGGGTATATAATCATTTAAATATAATAAGGGAAGTATGGTGGAGTTTTCATAACATAACCCATTATTTAGAATTGAAAATAAGAGGGTGTAACTATATAAGGAAGCATTGATAAAAATTAGAAAAGAAGGAATGTGAGGATATCATACTTGGATGTTTGATCCCAATGGACTGGAATAGGCTTCTTGGGATAATTTGGGAACCTTTTTAAGACTCTAGGGTAAATAGAACAGAGTTTGGACGAGTTTCAAGAAGTTTGAGTGATAGTTAATGGGTGCTTGTCTGGGTTTATATAAGAAAGGAAGTGGAATTATTTCTTATTTTGTTTTTGGATAGTACACACTAAAATACTCAAAACCGAAAACATTACCATTGGTTTATCCCATGTATCTTTCCGAATAGGAGTTTAAATAATAATTTTTATGGCCAAATACTGATATTTTTAAAATGTTTCCCTTGTTTAGGTGGAGGTGAGTCACACTCTAAAGGAAAATAATTAAAAATCATAAAATATAATATACATTTTGGAGGATTCAATAAGGAATTTTAAAATAAGTAAATGAAATCAAAAATAAAATTTTATTAAATATAAAATATATATATATGGTTGAATATACCTTTCATGGTATTTATTAAATCACAATTAGGTCATTATTATGTCATAAATCACTATATATATTTATATATTATTTAATGTTTACCCAAAAAATATATTGTCCTAGAAAATTCTGAAAAATTCACCATTGGATAACATTGAAATCATGATTCAAAAAATAATACCCATTTTATCTAAATAATTTTATAAATATTTGAATTTTATCTTTTCAAATAGAAACTGGTATTTACTGAAAATTGACAGGTTTTAGAGAAAACAGATTTCAAGCTTTTATAAAAAGAACATTTGACTTCATAAAATTTATATGATCATTTATATTTTATAAAATTATGTTAATAATAATATATTATTAAAATATTATTTATTTCAAAATACATAAATTCATCAAAATATATTTATTTATTAAATTTTTATGTCAACCAAAAATACTATTTATGGTTTAAAAACTAATTACAAAGTATTGATAATAGAATGAATGTATATTCATTATTCTATTAAGAATTATTGTGCATAATCATAATTCTATGGTTTTGATAAATATATATTTATTACACAAGAATAATCCCTAAGTTTATGGTGTGTGATGGTGGGGAATTTATGTGGTTGTTTAGTGAAGATGTTTTGGGTGGTGATCTCAATGAACTTGAACTTCTCACATAAGAAATTTTGTTATAGCTTTACATGTAGAAGCTCAGATTGGGAACTGTGCAGAGAAAATATAAGGCCCTAGGCCTTAAACCTTACTTAATATTGAATTAAAGGAATAATTCACATTGAGGATCTTTTCAGGTTTAGAGTTTTTCAGAATTAGGACATAACTGCTACATCTCAAAAGATTACAAAGTAGACTAAGTTTCCATAAAATAAAAACTCTTAAAAATAAACATGTCTAGTTCCCTGTTTTAGATAGCATGAATTTACCTTGCTCCCATCCCTGACCCTATTACACATTAAGTCCTGTGAAAAACATTTCAAAAAAACTTGGGGTGAGCATAAAAAGCTCAGTAAGGGATACACAATGAAGGAAAACTATTTGTTTTTCAAAACAACAAGTAAACCATGCATACTTTATCAAAGTAATACTTTTCACCTTTATGAAGTAGTAAAAACTCTTCACTGGATAAAATATCATTACATACCCTTTTGTAACCAAAATATTACCATAAAACCCATATAAAGAACACATAACATATAAAGGTAACTTGGGACATAAACATACATAAGTGGAATAACCATACGGTCGACTTCCACACATATCACTTAAAGGAATAGCCATTCGGACAACTTCCATACATACTTAACAGAATTTCCATACGGTAGACTTCCATACCCAATGCATTGGAGGTAATAACATAACCACCCATCCTGGTATTCACGACACCACCCGTCACATGGTTAATCACTTAACCACCCGTCAAATGTCCAAGTACCATTATAAAATCATAAGATAAATATAATGGAAAGAAAACATTTCCACACTTTGATCACAATATATCACTCAAATATATTGACATAACAAATCCATTATAAAAACCATTTTCAATACCAAAATACATAAAAGATTATATGGTATTTATTTCATTTTAAAAACATCACGGCTTGTTGAGGAAGCCAAAGACCAAATAATACTCACGGCGGCGGAAAAGGTCGTTGTCACCGCGTACGTTAAAAGAAACATTTCTTTTTGTCATTTAGTAAAACTCTTCATAGAAAAAGATTCCTTTTGTATAAAAGTCAGTGTCAAAGGGGTTTATACACTGTATAAAAGAATGTTGTGTATAAAACAAAATATGTCTCAATGAAAGAAGATTGAGACGAAGTCCCTTACATCGGGTCCGACTTGACTCGATCGTTCTTTAACGTCCTAAATAATAAACTTGAGTTAATTTCTACTTGATTAAGAACCTTTTTGAAGATTATTATTCCTCTTATATCAGTTATTTTCCTGTTATAAACATTATGTAATCATTAAGTTGATAATGTTTGTTTTGTCGATATTTGGTTTTTAGTCGAAAGTGGACGTCTTACAATTACATGATGTTCGTGTGGTCAAAGGTTATTTATATACAGAATGAAATTCCTAATTTGGATATCATATATATCATATATATCTAGCATATACATGTATTTATTATATCACATAATCATTTAGAGGTAAGAAATGAAATGCCCATTCATGGAGACGGTAAGCCGTACATACGCATGAACACTACTTTCATTTCTATATCATATTAATGGAATTAAAACTAAATGAGTGGTATGTATATTTTAATTCCAGACTAATATTAATCATTTAGATGAAACATACATCATATATATCCATTATATATATGTACTTATAATAGTACATTAAATTTGGGGATAAGAAATGAAATGCACCGTTCATGGAGTCGGTAAGCCGTACGTACGCATGAACGCTACTTTCATTTATATCTCATACTTTAATGGAAATAAATAATAATGATATAGAGGTATATTATAATTCCAGTATAACATCATATATAATAACTTTAAATCCATCCTTTATACATCCCACATATGGCATTAACGAATCAAATCACTTTGAGGGGGCGGTAGTCCGCACTTCCTAAAATTAAATTATCGTGTTTACCCACAATGGAAACCATAAAGGTATACCACAAATGAAAAATACATAAAAATAAAGAAAACATAAACATAATATATATCATATATAAGTAGAGTGACATCTTAATGGCCATCATTAACGGTGTTTAAAAGAAGATTGAACAATCATCGTTTCGTGAGGCAGAAATTCGCCAACCACAGAAACAGTATGTTCTTTAACCATTAGATGTAGATGTGTGTAAGTGTAGCTCGAATGCTTCTTATAAAAAAATCCTAGTATATTTAAGATATTGTAGTTGTTACAAAAGTAATGAATAAAAAGAGTTTAGGGGGTTATAGAAGCAAAATAAAACAAAAGAACACAAGTGAAGACATTACCATAAAATCGGGTAACTCCTTTAGATTTGAGCTCAAAGGCTCCCTTGGGAAGACTTCTACCCAATGTGTGGCTTCAAGGAGTAATAGAGTGATGTGGAGAGACAAAATGGGCAGGGGCTGGCCGAGCCAAAGGATTTGGAAGTGTGGGTAAGGTGGTAGAGGTGGGGGCCTTTTATAAGAGGAGAGGAGGGGCACTCTTGGAATGTAAGGAAATGATACTTTATTTTAGAATGAGTTTCGGATTTTAATGGTCCCACATTGATGTGTTTCGAGGTTAAGGTGATAAGGGTTTGAAATCCACCCATCAAATGGGTTTTGGACATGTGTAGGGCTTAGATTTTGCATTATCATTCCATTTTATTTAAATCGTTAAATAATGAGGTAATCAATGCATCACCATGGTGTCATAAATAATTTATTTATTTAATGTCTAAAAATTATAAAAAATTATCATGATGTATAAATTCATTGTATCTTTCCAATGAATATTTATAGTCAAAAATCTGACTTGTATAACCCCATGTAAAAATTGTTTTAGTAAAACAACTCATGTTTGTGACATTTTTATTTTAACATTAAATAAAAAGATATTAATGTCATTTTCCAACTAAAGTGGCGCCATGGGGTCCCCAAGTTGACCCATGGATTTTCTTGGTCAGACATGACACATCCAATAAGGGTAGGACATGTGTAAAGTTCATTTCATATTATTAAAACATTATTTTTACCTTAAACTACACTAATAATCTCTAATCGCGATTAAAAACATAAAAGTTACTATTCACAGAAAAATTATTTTAATCCCATTGAACCACATTTTACATCTTAATGACAACCATGTATGTCGAATTTTTTAAATTCAAAACACAGAAGTGGTAAAATTTCATTTAAACAAAAAATCAGTTTTTATAAGTACCACTTAGTAGTTTCACTATTCATCAAAAATTGATGTTTTTTAGAAAAATACCAAAAATTCACCCTAAGATATATTTGATATTAAGAATTCAAAAATGAAGTCTATTTTACAAAATTAAAAACATATAAGTTGCATTAATTAATTTAATAATTAATTCCCGCTGTCAGAGCAAATAGCGTGTTTTCATGAAATAATAAGTATCAAAAGATTGACACTAGTTTAAGTCCGATTTCAAAGTGAAATTAATTCCAATGACCAATATTGGATTTAATGGTAATAATATATTCTAATTTCACTTTAAAACAAATTCAAATGATAATCTAATCATATAAATAAATTAGATTAAAAAGATGTTTTGAATTAAAATACAACATTTTTCACTGTTCATTAAAAAAATGAACTTTATCAGAAAAATACCACAAAGTAAATTTTGATGTCCTGATTCTAAAAAAGAGTTTTATTTGGTCCAATATAATTTATAAAAGTGACCAAAACTATATTTAATGACGGTTCGCAATCAAAAGGTGAAAAGTGAACCTTTAGTGAAAATTAGGGTATAAAAGCCTAAAATTTAATTCTTTTCGTATTTTAATCATTTATCTTTTATTGGATAAATGTAAAAATATTTAAAAACATATGTATTAATATTTTAGTTATTTCTATCCATTCCTTCCAATATAATGGCTATGTGTTAACTGCCATTTAAAATAATATTATTTTATTACTAGTGTGCAACGTAAGATTTCAAAGAAACTCATTGTTGTGTATCGGGTACGCTATCGAACATAGCAACCCCTTTTAAAGTAAAATTAATATTTAATCCGTAAATATTAATAAATATGAAAATGTATTATTCTTTATTTACCTGGGATGTTACATCCTTCCCCCCTTTTAGGAATTTCATCCTCGCAATTTTATTTACTTATCAAAATAAGTGGGGGTAGTTATCCCTCACAGCATTTTCAGATTCTCATGATGCCTCTTCAACCATATGGTTTTTCCACAAAACCTTTACCTAGTGAATTACCTTATTTCACAACACATTCTCTCTTCGGTCATGAATTTGGATTGGTTGTTCTTCATAAGAGAGATTCTCTTCCAACTGAACTACAACCGGACTCAAAACATGAGATGAATCTGGAATATACATTCTCAACATAGAAACATGAAAAACATTGTGTACCTGAGATAAACTCGGAGGTAAATCCACTCGGTATGCAACTGATCCAACTCTCTCCAGAATTTCATATGGTCCAATGAACATTGGACTCAACTTTCCTTTCTTACCAAATCGCATCACACTTTTTCCATGGAGAAAGCTTGAGAAGAACATGATCACCTACCTAGAAAGATAGATCTTTCCTTCAGTTATCCACATAACACTTCTACCTGCTCTGAGCTGTTTTCACGTGTTTTTGAATAAACTGAACTTTTTCTGCCAACTCTTCAATCAATTAGGGTCCCATCAACTTCCTTTCACCGACTTCATCCCAAAAAGCTGGAGTTCGACACCGTTTCCCATATAATGCCTCAAACGGTGCCATCTGTATACTAGAATGAAAACTGTTGTTATATGAAAACTCATCCAAAGAAATATGTTGGTCCCAACTTCCCTGATAATCCATCGAACAAGCTCGTAGAATATCCTCCAAGGTTTGAATTGTTCGTTCTGACTGCCCATTGGATTGCGGATGAAAATCTGTACTAAAATTTAATTCAGTACCCAACGACTTCTGAAGGCCCTTCCAAAAGTTATAAGTAAACCTGGGATCATGATCAGACACAATGGAGAGAGGAACTCCATGTAACCTAACTATCTCTTTAAGATAAAAACGGGAAAGATGATCTAGGGAAAAATTATCTCGTATAGCAAGGAAATGAGCAGATTTAGTCAAGCGATCGACAATAACCCAGATTGCATTATTACCTCGAGATGTCCTCGGTAATCCCACAACAAAGTCCATGGATATGTTTTCCCATTTCTAATCTGGCACTGGTAAAGGTTGAAGCATCCCTTTCGGTAACTACCACTCTGCTTTAACCTGTTGACATGTCAAACACTTCACAGTAAAATCATCAATATCCATTTTCATTCCATCCCACCAGTAATAATCTCGCAGATCTCTGTACATCTTAGTACTTCCAGGATGAACTGAAAACGGGGAACTATGAGCCTCACATAACAGCTCATTCTTCAACTGTGAATCACAAGGCACACATAATCTCTTCCCAAACCTCAAAACACAATCGTTATCAATGTTTAATTCAGGCAACTTACCCTTCTGAACCAGCTCTACCTTTTTCTGTGACTCACTGTCTTCCCTCTTTGGTTGCTTCATTATGTCTGATAGGGATGATCTCACTGATACCTGAAACAAAAGAGAAGAACTTCCTGCACTATCCACTTCCAGGCCAAAGCTCATCAAATCCTTAACCAAAGGATCATGTTCCAAACACAACATTGTTAATGAAGCATTACTTTTTCGACTCAAAGAATCAGCCACTTTATTTGCTTTTCCCAGATGGTAATGAATTGTACACTCATAATCCTTGATTAATTCCATCCATATCCTCTATCTTATGTTCAATTATTTCTGAGTGAATATATACTTTAGTCTTTTGTGACCAGTATACATTTCACACTTTACTCCATACAAATGATGCCTCCAAATTTTTAAAGCAAAAACAACAGAAGCTAATCCCAAATCATGTGTAGTATAATTTACCTCATGAGTTTTCAACTGACGTGAAGCATAAGCAATTACCTGATCATTCTGCATTAGGACACAACCAAGTACTTTCAATGAAGCATCACTGTAGATAACAATCTCACCATTCCTTGATGGAAGTGCCAAGACTGGTGCATTCACCAATCTTCTTTTCAACTCCTGAAAACAATAATCACATTCTTTTGTCCAGATAAACTTAACACCCTTCTGAGTTAGCTTAGTCATCGGACTAGATAACCGTGAAAAACTTTAATCAAACCTTCGGTAGTAACCTTCTAATCCAAGAAAACTACGGATCTCGGTTGCATTTGTGGGTCTTGGCCATTCTTCAAGAACATTTGTTTTAGCAGGATCAACAGTTATTCCATCTTTTGAAACAATGTGACCAAGGAAAGAAATTTGTTGTAACCAAAACTCAAACATTCTTAATTTTACATATAGTTTCTTTTCTTTTAAGGTTTGAAAGATAAACCTTAAATGACTTTCATGCTCCTCTTTACTTTTAGAAAACACCAAAATATCATCAATAAAAACAACCAACATTTTTCACCTAAGTCAACTGAGCCTTCACTGTAACAGACTGTTTAGTTCTGATCTTGACCATCTCAGGATACTGATTTAAAAGGTCATTTCCCTCTATATGCCTTCCCAGAAAAGCTGTTCTGTTTCCTCTATGAAAAACCATTCATAACAAACATGTCGTAGATGGAGAAACATGGTAATCTTCAAATGCTATATCATTTCAATCATACCATAAATTAACTTATAATTTAACACTTTTCTAACTCCTAATGTTGTCTAAACCGACCTCTGATACCAACTATAAGGCCTCGGACCTTAAACCTTACTTAATATTGAATTAAATGAATAATTCACATTTATGATCTTTTCAAGTTTAGAGTTTTAGAGAATTAGGACATAACTGTTACATATCAAAAGATTACAAAGTTGACTAAGTTTCCATAAAATAAAAACTCTTAAAAAGAAACATGTCTACTTCCATGTTTTAGATAGCATGACTTTCCATTCTCCCATCTCTGACCCTATTCCACATTAATTCCTCTGAAAAACATTTCAAAAAAACTTGGGGTGAGCATAAAAAGCTCAGTAAGGGATACACAATGAAGGAAAACTGTTAGTTTTTCAAAACAACAAGTAAACCATGTATACTTTATCAATGTAATATTTTTCACCTTTATGAAGTAGTAAAAACTCTTCACTAGATAAAATATCATTACTTACCCTTTTATAACCAAAATATTACCATAAAACCCATATAAAGAACACATAAAATATAAAGGTAACTTGGGACATAAAGATACATAAGTGGAATAACCATACAGTCGACTTCCACACATATCACTTAATGAAATAGCCATTCGGCCAACATCTATACATACTTAATGGAATAGCCATACGACCGACTTCTATACCCAATGCATTGGATGTTATAACGTAACCACCCGTCCTGGTATTCACGACATCACCCGTCATATGGTTAATCATGTAACCACCTGTCAAATGTCCAAGTACCATTATAAAATCAGAAGACAAATATAATGGAAAGAAAACATTTCCACACTTTGATCACAATATATCACTCAAATATATTGACATAAAAATCCATTATAAAAACCATTTTCAATACCAAAATACATAAAAGAGTATATGGTATTTATTTCATTTTAAAAACATCACGGCTTGTTGAGGAAGCCAAAGACCAAATAATACTCGCGGCGGCGGAAAAGGTCGTTGTCACCGCGTACGTTAAAAGAAACATTCCTTTTTGTCGTTTAGTAAAACACTTCGTAGAAAATGATTCCTTTTGTATAAAAGTAAAATTCAATGGGTTTTATACACCGTATAAAAGAAATTTCTGTATGAAACAAAATATTCCTCAATGAAAGGAGATTGAGACAAAGTCCCTTACCTCGGGTCCGACTTGACTCGATCGTTCTTTAACATCCTGAATACTAAACTTGAGTTAATTTATACCTGATTAAGAACCTTTTTCAAGATTATTATTCCCTTTATATCACTTATTTACATGTTATAAACATTATGTAATCATTAAGTTAATAATGTTTGTTTTGTCGATATTTGGTTCTTAAGTCGAAAGTGGACTTCTTACAATTACATGTTGTTCGTGTGGTCAAAGGTTCTTTATATCCAGAATGAAATTCCAGATTTGGATATCATATATATCATATATATATATAGCATATACATGTATTTAAAATATCACATAATCATTTAGAGGTAAGAAATAAAATGCACCATTCATGGAGACGGTAAGACGTACGTACGCATGAACGATACTTTCATTTCAATGTCATATTAATGGAATTAAAACTAAATGAGAGGTATGTATATTTTAATTCCAGAATTATTTTAATCATTTATATGTAACATACATCATATATATCCATTATATATATGTACTTATAATAGTACATTACATTTGGGGATAAGAAATGAAATGCACCGTTCCTGGAGATAGTAAGACGTACGTACGCATGAACACTACTTTCATTTATATCTCATAGTTTAAGGGAAATAAATAATAATTATATAGAAGTATATTATAATTCCAGTATAATATCATATATAATAACTTCAAATCCATCCTTTATACATCCCACATATGGAATTAACGAATCAAATCACTTTGAGGGGGCGGTAGTCCGCACTTCCTAAAATGATATTATCGTGTTTACCCACATTAGAAAACATAAAGGTATACCACAAATGAAAAATAAAGAAGCATAAGGAAAACATAAACATAATATATATCATATATAAATATAGTGACATCTTAATGTCCACCATTAAAGGTGTTTAAAAGAATATTGAACAATCATCGTTTCGTGAGGCAGAAATTCACCAACCACAGAAACAGTCTGTTCATTAACCATTAGATGTAGATGTGTGTAATTGTAGCTAGAATTATTATTATAACAAAATCCTAGTATATTTAAGATACGGTATTTGTTACAAAAGAAATTAATAAAAAGAGTTTAGGGTGTTGGAGAAGCAAAATAAAACAAAAGAACACAAGTGAAGACATTACCTTAAAATCGGATAACTCTCTTAGATTTGAGCTCAATGGCTTTCATGGGAAGACTTCTACCCAAAGTGAGGCTTCAAGGAGTAAGAGAGTGATTTGGAGAGACAAAATGGGAAGGGGTTGGCCGAGCCAAAGGCTTTGGTAGTGTGGGTAATGTGGTAGAGGTGGGGGCCTTTTATAAGAGGAGAGGAGGGGAACTCTTGGAAAGTAAGGAAATTTTACTTTATTTTAGAATGAGTTTCGGATTGTTGTGGTCCCACATTGATGTGTTTCGAGGATAAAGTGATAAGGGTTTTAAATCCACCCATTCAATAGGTTTTGGACATGATTATGGATTAGATTTTACATTACGTTTCCGTTTTAGTTAAATCATTAAATAATGAGGTAATCAATGCATCATCATGGTGTCATAAATAATTTATTTATTTAATGTCTAAAAATTATGAAAAAAATATCATGATGTATTAAATCTTTGTATATTTCCAATGAATATTTATAGTCAAAAATTAGACTTCTATAACCCCATGTAAAAATGGTTTTAGTAAAACAACTCATGTTTGTGACATTTTTATTTTAACGTTAAATAAAAAGATATTAATGTCATTTTCCAAATAATGTGGCTCCATGGGGTCCCCAAGTTGACCCATGGATTTTCTTGGTCGGCCATGACACATCAAATAAGGGTAGGACATGTGTCAAATTCATTTCATATTATTAAAACATTATTTTTATCTTAAACTACACTAATTACCTCTAATCGCGATTAAAAACTTAAAAGTTACTATTCACCAAAAAATTATTTTAATCCCATTGAACTGCATTTTACTTCTTAATTACAACCATTTATGTCAGATTTTTGAAATTCAAAACATAGAAGTGGTAAAATTTCATTTAAACGAAAAATCAGTTTTTATAAGTACCACTTAGTGGTTTCACTATTCATCAAAAATTGAAGTTTTTCAGAAAAATACCAAAAATTCACCCTAAGATATATTTGATATTCTAAATTAATTAATGAAGTCTATTTTACAAAATTCAAAACATATAAGTTGAATTAATTAATTTAATAATTAATTCCTGTTTTCAGAGCAAATAGCGTGTTTTCATGAAACAATAAGTATCAAAAGATTGACACTAGTTAAAGTCTGATTTCAAAGTGAAATTAATTACAACGACCACTATTGGATTTAATGGTAAAAATATATTCTTATTTCACTTTAAACCCATTTTAAATGATAGTCTAATCATATAAATAAATTAGATTCAAAAGAGGGTTTGAATTATAATAAAACATTTTCACTGTTCATTAATAAAATGAACTTTACGGAAAAATACCACAAAGTAAATTTTGATGTCCCGATTCTAAAAAAGAGTTTTATTAGGTCCAATAGAATTTATAAATGTGAACAAAAAAATATTTGATGACGGTTCGCCATCAAAAGGCGATAAGTGAACCTTTAGTGAAAATTAGGGTATAAAAGCCTAAAATCGAATTCTTTTCGTATTTTAAGCCTCTATCTTTTATTCGATAAATGTAAAAAACAATTAAAAACATATTTAATCATATTTTATTTATTTCTATCCATTCCCGCCAATACAACGACTATGTGTTAACTACCATTTAAAATAATATTATTTTATTACTATTGTGCAATGTACGATTTCAAAGAAACTCTTTGTTGCGTATCGGGTACGCTATCAAACATAGCAGCCCCTTTTAAAGTAAAATTAATATTTAATTCGTAAATATTAATAAATATGAAAATGTATTATTCTTTATTTACCTGGGATGTTACAAAAAATCCTAGTGATACTACCTCTTTCCCATGCTCTAATAAATGGGCTTTGTATATCACAATTATACTACTAGAGGCTATCTACTCTTGTTTCTAAATTAATTTTTCCACTTCCATTTATATTTATAATGAATATTTATAATGATAAAATTATTATTTTTTCCTATTACCATATTTATCTTCATTTTTAATTAAATAATTTTCATATAACGATCAAAAACTGATAATAACATTTCAATTTATACTTATATAGTTTTAATTTATGGGACACAGTGAAACATGAATTTTTAGAAAACAAAATATTATTCAAAAGTTCGGGATACTAAATTCTTCCTCCCCTAAAAAACTTTTCCCCTAAAATTTGGGTTTATATACAATGGTTAAAATAGGTGTGGGTACATATCCCTCATATGATCAATAAGGATTTTAGTCTTTCCCATTTGTAGATCGTTTATGTATAAAGGGTTCATGAATCACAATGGTACCTCAAGATATTTTCAACATCAAATACTTAAATTTTCTAAGAACTCCTCATCCATCTTGGATCATCTTTATGGAAGCATAAATTAGTCAAAAATTATATTTATTATATATAATTTTGATACATCATATCAAACATGTATTTTTTAAAAGAATATTACTGATTCATCTCATAAGATTTCAAATATGGGGTTTGGTAAACTAGTTTTTTCATTTTCCCAATGATAGAAATTATAATTTGATACATGTTTGCTGATTAGAGGTCCCACTATTTTATAGAATCTATTAAATCATTTAGTGCATCAAAACATTGAAATAAAGTGAAGAATTTGAAGAGACTATGTTGGTACTTTCCCCACTTTGCATTGTAACAATCATGATAGAGAAAAATTATCCAATAGACGATACTTGATCATTAAAAAAAGTCATCCAATTCTAGTGGTATTGGATGAATCCTAATGTTTTTTTCATTTAATATTGATATTTGAAAATATTTCAATGTCATATGAGCCTAATTTCAGGATAATCTCTCCAAGTTTTTATTCAGGAAGAGAGACATCAGTAGTTCATGATCATCGTTTTTCCATGTTTTAACTATGAAAATGAAAATAGAATTATAGGGTCTGAATACATAGATAATAAAAATTGTAAAGAAGAAAAGATTGTATAGATAAGGATAAAAATGAATAATATATCCAAACATGTCATATCCAATGATTCAGTCTATGTTATCCAGGATCCATTTCATAAAATATATTATTTTGGGATTTTTCCTATTATTAATGGTTTTTACAAGGATTATGAATTTACCAAATCGATCCACTGGGAGTGTCGAATGAAGAGTTCATCAAGGACCGTTTTTTTGCACATGTTTCCATTCCAGTCTAGATCAATGTGGGTTTTCAATTTTTACTCTATATATATCAATTCTAGAGCCACATTAATTTTATGTATCTTGATAGGGATATACTTTCTTGATAATCCACATAATCTCTACTCACCAAAATTTAGGGATTTTTTCTTATAATTACTCTTATTTTTAAATCTTTCACTCGTTTTTTGTAATCGTAGTCCTACAAATAACTAATCCATCCCATTGATACAAACTACAACAACTGAGGTATTTATTACACATTTAAATATGATTTATAACATAAAATTGAACAAAATAAAACCTACAAGATTAGAAGGTCAAGTGTCTTTGTGGATTTAAAACATTACATGAAATCGCAATATGTAAAATAAAACATTATAATTGAAATATTATTTTACATGTCCACAAAACTCAACAATACGTAGAATTTCATGGGTGATCCTTGGGACATACATAAGAAAAGGGTGATCAAAAAAGACTAGTAAGGAAGTAAACATGGAATAACAAGAAAATTAAAATACATGTTATGAAGCAAATATATCAATGGAGCATAAGATAAACATTAACATATAGGTATGATATAACAAGATTATCAAAACATGGAAATGTGGAAACATATTAAAACACTACATCATTAACATAAGGAATTAGGTGAACCCCTATCTCCACGTGATGGGAAAAAGTACTATAAAGGAATCAGGTATACCCATGTCCCAACGTGATGTATCATTATATTAAACATTACATAATGCATTGGAGCACTATCAGGGCACACCATTCATTAACATTTCTATCTCAAGTTTAAATGTGCTATATAGATCACATATCATGGATCCATTCTACATCATAATTTATTCAAAGATAAAGGAATGTGGAATACATATATGAAAGTCGATAATCCATAATTATATTTTCATAAATGTGAATAAAATTGATTGAGAAATGGGCATGGTAATCCCTACATAATGATTTTGGCATGGAAAATCACGGTGCAATTTTAGCGTCATAACGAAATCACAGGGGGATTCATGAAATCTGTTGATAAGAGAGAAATGGGACTATCATCATTTAGACATGAAATAAGGGAGTTAAGGGATCATATATAAACCTATTCTAGAAAGGGAAATTTTTAAAATGCAAGGTGTAACCTAATAAATAAATTTAAAGAATGATGAAGAATGAAATAACTCTTATTTAATTTCAGCATGGTAATAGGTGTACATACGGGGGATTATTGAGAGAGAAAGTGGTATGTCATCAATAAAACATAATAAGGGATGTATGGGGGAGGTTATAACACATACCCCATCATTTTTAATTGAATATAAAAGGTGTAATGATATAAGGAAACATGGATAAAAATGAGGAATGAGGGAATGTGAGGATCCCTTACATGGATGTGTGATACCAAATGATTGGGAGAGGCTTATTTGGATCTTTGGGGCACCTTTGGAGAACTATAGAGAGTAGAGATCGGGGTGTGGACCTTTATCACAGAGTTTTAGTGAATATTAATGGGTTCATGGGTGGGATTATACCGAAAATGAGGGGGAATTCATTATTATTTATGTTTTGGTCACTAAACACTAAAATATTAAAAATAAAAAACCATCCCATGGTTTTTCCGAATGATTTTTCCAAAGAGGAGTGGAAAATATCATTTTATAAGGCCATGGGACGAAGATATTAAACTATTTTCCTTTCTTATGTGCAGGGGAGTCACACTTTCAATAAATAGAATTTAAAATCATAAAAATATATTATAAATTTTGGATGATTCACTAGGGAATTAAACAATAAGTCAAATAAATCAAAAATAATATTATCTAAAATTTGAAACCTATATCTGGATGAAACATAAGTGTATTTTTTACATCACTATTGGGTAATTTTGATTTCATAAAGCACTCTATATATTTAAATATTATTTAATTTTTAACCAAAATTTTTATTATGTCAGATAATAATGAAAACTTCACCATTGAATAATTTTGATGTTCTAATTCCCAAAATAATATTAATTTTATCAAAATAATTTTATAAATATGTGACTTTTTTCTTTTAAAATATAATAAATCATTTATTGAAAATCAATAGCTTTATTAATAAAAATTTAACAAGCCTTAATAAAAAGTACATTTGACTTTATAAGAATTATAATATCATATATATTTAGTAAAAGTAACTAAATAATAAAAGTTTACTCAATTAATTTTTATTTCAAAAATATATTAATTTATCAAAATATATTTCTTAATTGAATTGGAATATTAACCAAATATAATATTTATTCTTTAAAAATAATTTACAGAGTAATTTTAATAGAATGAATGTATATTCAAAATTCTATAAAAAAATAATGTACACAATCATAATACATGGTTCTTAATACATATACCATTATAATACCAGCCTATTCCCTTTGTGTAAGGTGCACAATGGTGGGGAATTCATGGGGTTGTTTGGTGAACATGTTTTCAGATGTCATCTCGATAATATATAACATCTACTGTAGGTGATTTATTTCAATCTTGGAATTGTTATGATTAGGTTAGGATTGTTATAGAGTGAATCTTAGTGATCCTTCCTTCTTCCTGAGCTCTGAAAAATGGGCTTCATATATTACAATTTTACTAGTAAAGTTCATTGACTCTTCTTTCTTAATTTATTTTCCTATTTTCATTCATATTTATAAGTAATATTTATATTTTTGAATTTATTATTGTTTACTATTTTCGTATTGATATTTTTCCATAATTATCCAATGGACATATAACAGTAAAAAACTGATAGTTACATTTTAGTTTATACATATATTAATTTAATTAATCGGTCAAAAAACTACATTTTCAGGAAACAACATATTATTCAAAAGTTTGGGTCGTTACATTCTACCCCTTAATTAATTTCTCCCCTAAAATTTCATTTTACTTAATAAGGTGAAAGCACGGGTGAGTACTTCTACTTCATCCTTTGAATGAGGTCTTCCGTCTTTCCAATTAGAAACTCCTTTATGTATAAAGTGTCATTGTGTCACAATGGTACCTCATGATATTTTAAAAATCATCTACATACTTTTTCCAAAAAAAGCTCATCCATTTGGATCATATCAAATGAATAATCAATAATTCATGAAAAAGTTATTTCAGATATATATTTTTGATACATCTTGTTGACCTATTTTTTTTAATATTAATAATTCATCTTCATATATTTCAAAATATTATTCTATAAAATTAGTTTTTGTATTTTCCCATTGATGGGAAATATATAATTTTTTACATATAGGCTTCTCATAGGTCTCCCTCATCTAGAACATCTATAAAATAATTTTGAACATCATAATTTTGAAATAAAGTGATGAATTTGAAAAGACCTTGACAGTACATCCAATGCTTAGCATGATAAGAATGCTGGGAGTGAAATATTCTCCCATAGATTGTACTCGATCCTTGAAAGAATAGTGCCATTGTTGAGGTGTTGGATTCCTCATAAAGTTGTTTAAATTTATCTTTTATATTTTAAAATTTTTCAAAGTCATCTTAGCATGCCTTAAAGATAATCTCTCTGTTTAGTTCTTTAGGTAGAGAGAGAAGAGTTGTTCACAATCTTCCTCCTTCGATGTTTTAACTATGAAAACGAAAATAAAATTAAGGTGTTTGAATACATAGATAATTTTAATGTAAAAAACATTTTATATATAAGGATATACTTGTTTATTATAACCTACCATATGATACCCTATGATTCAATCTTTGTTATCCATCATCTATTTCATAACATATATTATTATGGGATTTTTTGTTCCCTTAATAATGGTTTTTACTAAGATTATAAATTCACCAAAGAATATCCCCTAGAAGTGTTGGACCAATAGTGTAGATAGGCCAGTTGTCATTCACCAGTTTTCATTTGAGTCTAGCTCAAAGTAGTGTTTTCAGGTTTTACCCCAAGATACATCGTGCCATAGCCACCTCTATTTGTTCGAATCTAGACAGGTGTGCATTTTTCATTATATACCACATACTCTATAATCAAAAAATGGTATGTTTTTCAAATACATATTATTATCCCCAAAGGCTTTCAGTTGGGTCTACTAATTATACTCCTAAAATAACTAAGCATATACTTTGATACCATGTATAACAACCCCAGTATTTTATACACATTTAGACTTGATTCATTACATAAACATGCACTTAATATTACCTAATAGAATGAGATTTAACGTTTATTTGGGGATTAGTAACATTACATGAAAACATAATATTTAAAACACATCAATATTATTGAAAGATAATTTACATGACTATAACATTACTTCATACATAGCATTGCATGGGATAACCTAAGGACATACTAATGAAATGGGTGAGCTATAAATCCCATTAAAGGAGAAAATAAGGAATAGCATGAAAAATAAAATAAATGTTAGTAAATATACATATAAATTAATCATAAGTTAAAAAATAACACAAAGGTATGATATAGCATGATTATCATAAAATGAAAATGTGGCAACATCATAGACAACTGCATTATTAACATCAAGGAATGAGGTAAAGTAATGACCCAACATGATGGGGAAAAATAACTCTAAGGGAATTAGGTAAACCCTTATACAAACATAAAATATCTTGATTCTAATCATTTACCAATGCATTGGAATGCTATTTGGGGGAACCATTTCTAAACATTTTAATCTCATGATTGCGTGTGCCACATTGATCATATAACATGAATTTTTTCAGAATCATCATTTATTCTTTGATAATTTAATTTGGAATACTTATAAGAACGTCTGAAATAAATATGTATATGTTCATAAAGGTGAAAACTCTTGATAGAGAAATGGTTATCGTATTCACAACATGATGATATAGGCATGGAAAATCAAGGATCAATTTCGGCCACCTAATGACCTCACATGGGGATTCATAAAATGGGTTGATGAGAGAAAAATGGATCTATCATCATTTAGACATTAAATAGGTAGTTACGAGTCCCTATAAATATGTTTTCAAACAAGAGAAATTTTTAAATAGAAGTCGCAACATAATAAATAATCATGAAGAAGGGGTGGAAAGAAATAACTCTAATGAAATTTCAGCATGGTAACAGGAATACATGGGAGGGGTTAATGACCAATAAATGGGTCTCTCGTCATTAAATGTTAATAAGGGTAGTATGGAGTAAGAGATAAAACATAAATCATAATTTATTATTTAAAATAAAGGTTGTATCAATTTATGGAAACTTGGATAAAAATGACAATGAAAGGAAATTGAGGCCCCCTTACGTCGAGGTGTAGTCTTAAAGGCATGAGAGTGGATTTATGGTAGCATGGGGTGTGTTTGGGGGACTCTAGGGAGTTATATCATGGTGAAGACGAGTTTCATGTAGTTTGAGTGAAGATTAATGGGTTTTTTGATGAGTTTATATAGGAAAGGAAGGGGAATTATTTATTATTTTGCTTTTGAAAATTCCACCCTAAAAAATTCAGAACCAAAAACCTTACCATGGTTTTTTCAAATGGATTTTTACAAATTGAAGTGGAATTTTTTTTAATAAAACCATGTTATGAAGATACTAAAATATTTCATATTCATATGTGGAGGTGATTCACACTCTAATGGAACTGAATTTAAAATCATAAAATATATTATACATTTTAGATGATTAACTAAGGCACAATAAAATAATTATTATAAATCCATAATTACATTATTTTAATGGTAAAAAATATATTTTATCTATGATCCCTTCTATCATATTTATTATATCACTATTGGGACATCATGATGTCATCAAACAGGCGATATATTTATATAATATTAAATTATTACTCAAAAATTAAACTCCATCAGAAAATTATGAAAAATTTACTATTCGATAATTTCAAAAGACTAATGCCAAAAATAACATTCATTAAATAAAAATAAATTTATAAATATTTTAATGTTATATTTTAAAATAAAAACTAACATTTATTGATAATTGATGGGTTTTTATTAAAGCTGTTGTTAATCATTAATGAAAAGTAATTTTGACTACATAAAAATTTTATTATCATCTATATTTAATAAATTTAACATAATAATAATATTTTATTCAACAATTATTTATTTTAAAAATTCATTAATTAATTAAAATGTATTTCTTAATTGAATTTAAATATTAACTAAAAATATTTTTTATTCTTTAAAAATAATTTACAATGTAATGTTACCAGAATGAAATTATATTTTGTGTTATATAAAAAAATAATGTACATAATCATAATGATAGAGTATTGATACATATACCTCAATTACACTATCATACACCCTAATTGTAATCTGCAGGATGGCGTGGATTTCCTGTGGTCATTTGATGAACATGTTTTGGGTCATGATCTGGATGAGCTCGATCTTCTTCTCTAGGAAACATCATTCAAGCGTTACATGTTTTAATATGGATTAGGATTGGAACATAGGGTTTTTTAGTGACACTAAATCCTTCTATAGCTCCTAAAAATTTCTTTCATATGGAATATTTCTAATTATAGAGACCATAAACTCTTCTTTATGAATTAATTTTCCCTTTTTAATTTCTATTTATACGTAATAATTATAGAATTTAAATTATTATTGGAAGCAACCATCATATTGATCATCAGTCATAATTGACCAATGGTCATACAAAAGTTGAATATTGATAGTTATAGTTAATTTTTTTCTTATATAGTTTTAGTTAATGGGAGACATTAAATCATACTTTTTTTTGGAAATAAAATATTATTCAAAAGATTGGGTCATTACATAAAACCATGGATATGAGAGATTTGGCCTCCAGAAAATTTAAATGAAATAAAATAGTGGTTCGTTGTGCTAATAATGTTGAAATGGTTTTTTCGACCCCAACATTCCATTAGATGGTTTGATTAAAAAATGGTCCATGTTCCAGGAAATAGAAAATAACTCAACATTGAATTATGGAGGTATGTTTAAAACATGTTCCAAGTGTTGTAATATAAATTTTGGGGAATTAAATTCAGAATTTGGAAAGTTTTACTGGTGTGGTAAGTTTGGTCACATGGTTTGTGACAGTATTGAGAAGGGTCCTGAACAGTCCAACAATAGGAAAACAGATTTCTAGTATATAGTAATATTCATTATATGTTATGACTTGGAATATTATGAAAATAAGTGTAAAAAGATAGTTACATAGAAAGGAAATCATTATGTTTGGAAACAAAATAGTTTGGGTAAATATTTTGGGAATACTATAGTTGATGTTCAGAAATCTAGTGATGTGATGGATGCTCTTGAGTTCCTAGTACTTATAAATGAATAACCAAATGTCCAAGGTTTTAGACACACCTTTTGTGGACATAAGGGACGTGATAATAAGTTATTAAGGACCTTTCTTGGAGTTGTTTTATGTGGTTATGTTTATTTAATGATTTTATTTAATATAGATTATACATGATCTTTTGGGCCTCATTTTTAATATATTGATAAACATTATAGTTATTGGGATATTTAATGATTATAGTTTTTCTAGGAGAGGTACGTCATAATTCTAGTAATATTATGTGGAATAAATTATAATTATAAAATAGAAATATATCAAGTAACAGTGTCTCCTTATGTTCTTAGTTAGAAAATTAATTTATTTACTCTAAGAAGAGTATTTGGAATGAAGGATATTGAAACAAAAAATTATCTCTTAGTACATGATTTTTTTTGATGAATCAAATGGTACCGATGACACCCCAAATATAATTTCAGTAGTAATAATTTTTTTAATTATTACATTTGGCTCTAATTTTCTTTTTATATAAGAAATGCCTGAAAAAATCAAAACAAGACTTTATTTATTTAAAACACTTGAAATGGATACATGAAAACAAGGCCTATGTACCATAAATAACAAAAAATTCCGACAAGTTGGCCAATCACGATCACCGGTAGACCCCACTTCACCAAAAACATACCAAGAAAGTAGTATATTTCTTTCGGATCTTCCACGGCTAAGAACATTATTACTAGAACCGTATAAATAATACTAAGAGTTAGAGGGACGAAGAGCACCATATTCGGTGTCTTAGTGTATGAAGTTGGAATACCCTAATCGCTCATTTATAAGACCTAAAATTCAACCGTTTTTATTTAGGTGGCCATTGAATTTACAACGGCTATAATTATTGCCATTGGGTATTGTAGTTTAATTAATTATGAATAATGAAAAATTTTAATTATTTCAAATATACGTTTATGTCTTTAACTATTATCTATAATTTATGATTTCAAAACTTATTTCAAGAAATTTCCATTAATGTTCAAATATTTTAAACAATTATGGTTTTATAAATTGAACTCATGTGTGACAATTATAAATATATTTTTTAACATAATATTTATTGATTTGTCTATGTATAAAGTCACCTTGAAATGTTTTAAGTGATTGAGTGCTTTAGAGTCATGTCATTGAACACATTTAATTGATTTTTTATTTGGAAACATAACATTTGAAACCGTAATGTTTTGGTACATAATTCCATGTTAATTAAAAGAAAAATATCTGTTTTGTTTTTGAATTTGTAATCAATTTTTTGAATACATTTATTAATAAAAAGTTTTATAGTTTGATTTGTGTATTTTAAACTTCCAAAGTTATGAATAAATCAAATTTTATGAAAGTAAAGATATTCTGTATTTTTTCATATATTGTTATTTTGAAAATTGGGTTAATAAAAAAATATTAACCCAATTGTATAGGTCATTATAGTTGGGTCGAGGGAGGTGGCTCAGACTAGGTGGCTGAGCCTATCCCTCAGCCCAAGCCAAGGCTGGCCGAGCATTGGTTCCCCAAAGGGCACACGAGAGAGAAGGAGTGCTTCAGCGCGCCACAGTGATGTGAGGCCCCATCAGAGCATAGGTAGGTCGAGGGCTGCAGGGGGGAGCCCATGTGTAATGATCCCTTATGTGTGTGATGTGATTTTTGAGGTGAGTTTCAGATCCTCAGGATTATAAGGAAGCCACCCGTGCCTCCCCAATTCGATGTGGAATGTGTTTTTTTGGTGAAACAAAGTCTGGGCCATTGGATCACATCGTGCACGATCTGGGTCATTGATCCCGATCTCTCTTTCTACCCTTAGTGACCGCGGAGAACTAAAATGTTTTTTGTGTGTCGTTCGATCAACATGAGATCTAATCATAGCCGTTCACTCACTTTTAATTCCCTCTCCTTTCCACATCTATCTGATCTTATTCAACATCTAATATTCAACGTTATTTTTTTTAAACACGGACTCCTCCCAGCCGTCCGATAAAAACTCAAGAGATCTGAACCATCCATTTCTACCCCGGTTTCCTCTTCTGTGTCTTCTTCCCTGTCGTGCTCAAACCAGTGGGCACCCACTGGTTATTCCTCCTCCTTCTTCTTTATCTTCTACTCTTTCATGTATATACCACTATTTTATGGTCTCATGACCTTGAATTCAATACCCAAGATCCTCCCTGATCACCTTTTTTTTATTTCATTTTATATTTATTTGTTTCGGACTTAGTTTTCCATAAGATTTATATATGTGGATGTATTATAATCACCATTTGTTTCTGAGCTCTCTCTTTATGATACATGTTGGGTTGTTTTAAATAATTCATGTTTTATGTCTTATTTTATATTTTATTTATGATACATTATATATATTAAATATATGTATACCACCTATATAAACCCAGTATCGTTGCATGGAAAATTATTGGTATTCTTCCTATTGACGTGCAAACATTTCCTGCCCATCCTTTTTGCACACCTGAAGTCAGGTAAGGGATCAACATGTTACGTTTTCATCATTATAAAACTCTTATATCCTTATAAATCTGTGGGTCCATATGTATATATACACACAATTTTATATCACTTCTAAATCCTAACTCAGATTGGGTTTTCTAAATGTGTACTTGAATATTCAACACATGCAAGAGGTTTCATGCTCCAATTTCCATATGCGAACCCTAATTATCTATTTTCTTTTCCTCAAAGATATATGTTTATATAATTTTATATTAACCTATTTTAGAATTTCAAAACAAAAAGTATGTATATTCATATATATATATATATACAAAAAAACCATTTCAGGTTTATGATCTTTGAAGGGTGGTCTATTGTTTTTAAGTGTTGTTCTAGAAACATAAAACACATTCAAGGGGTTTACTTCCTCATGTTTTATTTTTATGTATACCCTTATTTAAAATTCATGTATGTATAGTTATAATTAAAAGTATATATAAATATATTACATCTGAGATTTCACAAAACCTACCCTTATTGATTTAAATCATGGTTATGAAGAGCACAATAGTTGCAATAATGTATTAAATCTTGTTTTGGTTTATACAGATCCCAAAACAACAATCTATGTATATGAAAACCCTTTTCTCCATAATTTTCAAGGATACATGAATCCATTTCAAACATGATTTCTCAAGTAGATGGTATAATGGTTTTCATGTTCAAACATATATATACATTCATGCATGAGATCAAATGATGAAATATTTCTTTTAGGCACTAACACTTCACAGGAAATAATCGATACTTTGTATTCCAATTGTTTCACTAGAAATGCATGTTTTCCTCTATGTTTATGTTTTAATATTTTAATATAACAATTTACATTTCGTAGATTAAATGAGTCAAACATATAAACATGGTTTGAAAAAGGTCACATTATTAATGGTTTAAATGAAAAAGTTGTTATTTCACGTAACAACCCATTATTTTATATGTACTAGATCTTATTACATGTGCATGAGTATGTTGTTTTAGCTCATGCACATCATTGTTAAATATGAAGCCAAAAAGTCTAGTTATTTTTACATTTTGGCATGATCCATTATATTTAGGAACATGTATGTAAAAAGGATTATGGAAAAAGAATGTAAGTATAAGACCCTAGGAATATGAGACCATGCTAAGATTTATGAGGAATGAATTAGACTTGAAATGATGTGACGGGTGTGATCAGAATTATACAGCGCTACAATGCATTAGGTAATGTCATGAAGTCACTTCAGTTAATTGAAATGATGCTTGAACATGATGATATAATTGTTCACAACTTTTTCTGGTAGTTAACCATGATTATGTTGGGTTTTTACTCGTATGGTCTTTGCACAAGGCCATGAGAATGGTATGCGTTATACATTTCCTCATTATGGGATAGTAGATGATCAACAAAGGGATTGTGGATCTTTGACTAAGAATATTTTAGGATGATGGATGTGATATAATATGGCATAAGAAAGTGTGAAAATGGAAAGATACTCAAGGTAAAATAATATAATGTTAAAGTCATGTGAATCTCTTTTTATACTCTAAAGAATCATGATATGAATTCTTATACTCTCAATAATACTTTCGGTGTTGGATTGATCAAGCTATGAATTATGCACATCTCATTTATTACATACACATGCACACTTTGATTCATGTTTTTGTAGAAAGCACAGTTATCTTCTATGAAAATGATCTTTGGAAAAAAATGTCTTCAAGTATCCTCAGAAAATATGGATGGTGTTCCTTGAAATGCAATATCTTATTCTTAAGAATATGTTTCATATTTATTTTCAAGGTGGTTGTTTTTAAAATAAGTAATTTTCTTCAAATGTTTTAAAACCCTTACTGGGTATTTTTATGCTCACCTTACATTTTAATTTTTTTCTTTACAGGTTTTAGTAGTTTTTCCCAAGACTTAAGATCACATTATGAAGACATCAATATGAATCTTATCCCTATTATGTTTTTAGAAGAAGTGCTTCAGAGCATCTGATTTTCCAAGAAACTAAATTAAGACGATCCTCTGTATTGGGACATGATGTTCAATTTTTTGTAAGCCTGTTTTTATGAAGAAAATTGCACACCATGTTTCAGGCACCGATTTCAGACATCTAGGTTCAGGGTTGTGACAGTTCATATCAGGCGATTGGTTTAGGAAAACTATGAAAATTTAATGAAACCATAAATTTCATAATTTCATCACACTATGAGAAATCCCTCTCAATAATTAAGTTGGATGATGAATTGTTCCTTGTGTCTCTTTCAACAAGAGTATTTGAGACTATTGTGGGAATGTCATGTGGGGAAAACTATGAGACATTTGAAAATATCAATCTATCATCGAAAACCCTCTACCATATATCCAATTATCCTCATGTACTCCAACATCACCGAGGATTGGGCCTCAGCTGTATTTATATGCTGCATGCCCAATTTCTGTTCTATCCATCGTAAGGAAAATAATTTGAGGGTTTATTTAATTTTTTTAACCTAACGAATAATGCTTTGTCATGAGGGGACTTCCAGGAGGCTGCACAAGGGGTGACCTTTGAGAATCATATCTATGTCAAATATTGACCTACATTCTCCATGGTCATGTTATGGACATTGATGATCTCAAGGATGAGCCTACTCATTTGGATTATCAACATAAAGTTCATGCCGATAATGCCCAACTTCATACCCGTCATGCCTTCCTCAACCTGAACCATAGATGTCCACATGGGTTTGATCCTAGTTTCCCGTGTTGCATCTGGAACCAATTGATCAAAACAGTCGGAACCGCCTTAGGGATTCATTTGACTGGGATCCCGAGAAATTACCAACACCAGTAGTACATTTGAAAAGCTATCATGTTGATAATGTAACACCTCGAGTTCACGAACCTTGTTAAATGAATCATGTTTTTTATGTGTTGGTACCTTATTATGTTTCTACATAATTAATGTATCTATTGTAATCTGGTTATGTTATAATACGTAAAACATCTTCCTTGTTTTTAGGTAAAATATTTGAGTTCATCAATCAACCATTTATCACTCCCTATTGAATTTCTAGAATCCATAACCACCAAGACATGTTCAGAATACTACTACCCTTTTTCCAACCTCTAATTTTTTTGAAAACGTCTTTGTAATGTATCCCTTTTCCTGAACATCCGTTGGACCTGCCAGTGAAATCTTCATGTTTATCGACGCCTATTAACTTCACAACTAGCAGAGTAAAGGCGGATAAGGGAGTACCATAAAGGTCTCTACATTTAAATCACTTTGTCAGAGAACTGCATAGTCCTGGAGAAGTTTCATGATGCTTCCTAGGAGGTCGAAAGATGAGAAACCTGTCTGTTCCAAGTCCTAGGTTTCATTATGTATGGGATTCATTATGAATTTTAAGTGTTCAAACATGAGGGGGTCTTAAAAATTTATAGATAGGTAGCTCACTCCCAAATCTCTAACATCCATACCACCCATGACACTCTTTTGAAAATTGAATTCTTTATGCACAAGTTTGACCCTAACTGCTCATGGTGTATATGGGCCCAAGAGATCTAGGATATTGGAGTTAATATGGGGTTCCACCTGGAAACATTAGCGGATTATCCACAATGGTGGTCATAGAGGAGGGGACCTCGAGCATAATGTCTCTCTAGTTTTGCTGGCACTTGCTTACATGTGTAATAGAATTGTGAGAGTGCAATTCTTTGAAGGATGGGATAATTTGGCACCCCAAATTTAATTTTTGTATTAATAATTGTTTTAATTATTCCATTTGGATTAATTTCCTTTTTTTATAAGAAATTCCTGCAAAAATAAAAACATGACTTTATTCATTCAAAACAATTGAAATGGAAACATAAAAACAAGGCCTAAGGACCATAACTAACCGAAAATCCCAACAATTAGGCCACTCAAAATCACCGGTAGACCCCACATCACCACGAACATACAAAGGTAGTAGAGGATTTCCTTTGGATCTGCCATGACTAAGAACAATATAACCAGAACCACATCAATCATACAAAGAGTTAGAGGGATGAAGAGCACCATCTTCTGTGTCTCGGTGTTTGAAGATGGAATACCCTAATCGCGCTTTTATAAGTCCTAAAATTCAACCATTTCAATTTATGTGACCATTGAATTTACAACATCTATAATTATAGCAATTGGTTATTGTAGTTTAATTAATTATGAAGATTGAAAAGATTTATGTATTTCAAATATACAATAAAATGATTAACTCTTATCTATATTTTATGATTTAAAAACTTATTTCAAGAACATTCCTTTAGTGTTCAAATATTTTAAACAATTATGGTTTGATAAATTGATCCCTTATATTATAATTATAAATATTTCTTTTTAAACATAATATGTAATGAATTATCTACGTATAAAATTACCTTGAAATGTTTTATGTGATATAGTGCTTTAGAGTCCTATCATTGAACACATTTAATTGAGTTTATCTTTGGAAACACGATATATAAAACCGTAAAAATTTGGTAGATATGTACACTTTAAATCAAAGAAAAATATGCATTTTGTTTTTGAATTTGTAATCATTTTTTATGAATAATTTTTTTAATAAAATATTTTATTGTTTGATTTGTTTATTTTAATCTTCCAATGTTATGAATAAATAAAATTTTAGATATTCTGTTTTTTTCCTAGATGGTTATTTTGAAAATTGGGTTAATAAAAAAATATTAACCCAATTGTCTAGCCGTTTATAGATGGGCCGAGGGTGGTGACTCACACTTGGTGGCTAAGCATAGCCCTTAGCCCAAGCCAAGGCTATAGCGACCCATACATTACGAACATGGTTAATAATTCAAAATTGAAGCATACATATTACAACATATAACAAAACCATGAAAGGACTGTATAGGTATAGTGTCTTTAGAAACTGGGAAACATAAACAACTGGTCCATAAAGCATCTACACTATCTCCCATTTATTTCATCATATCTATAGTCAATTTTTGGAATATATTACTTAATAACCTTCTTCCTGAACTGTGGAATGAAAACATACAAAAGGGTGAGCTCAAATGCTCAGTAAGGGTAAACAAAATAAATATCAATCACATCAAATTTATGAGAACATAACATTTTGGAAATCTTACCCTGCAAAAGAGATCATAATTTCATAACATGGGATAAATCATGGTAGTGAAATGTAATCCCAATAATCATAACATAAAACAAGAAACATTGTGTCATACACACATAATCATAGAGAATCATTTCTTATTAGTCAAGACTCATAGCCAAGACTATCTTAGTGGACAAAGTCCATTTCTGAACCGAGTTCACTCCTCTTTTCAGTCTTGTTTCACTAAACTGGTTTAACCTACTGTTCCATCCATGTCTATCTCATGAGATATAAAATCATTACCCAATTCATTGGAGGGAGATATAGGTCCCACCCATCTTATAATGATACCATTCTTATGTGTGCCACAAAATCATAAACCATACATCATAGCATAACCCATGTAATAAAAATGGGAATCTTAAACATCATGACATCATAAAACAATTCATATAAGATAAAGGAATTCCTAAAAATATTTCCATCACAACATAATCAAATCAATGTAATAATAGGGATAGAAACAGAACCCTATATTATCTTAGATGGAAAATAATTTTGATAAAACACTTGAACTCCATTCTTGAAAAAACTATCCTTTCTACTTCAAAAACATTCTTTCCTTTCTTAACATGTCATAAAATATTAAACTACAAGAAGTTGATTAAAAATAAACTTGAAAACTTGTAATGGAATATTCTTGGAAATCATTTTTTATGAATCCATTCATGCCGTATAAGTTAAAAAAACATTCTTCTCGTACTTTTTTCAGAAAAGTCAAAAAGTACCTCGTACGAAAAACGACAAAAGATTCATTTCATATAATTTACTAAAAACTCACCGAAGGGTAAAATTGGATTTAAAAAATTGTACGTGGATGATAATAATATTACATATTGAGGAAACATGGATGTGTATGATAAAATACACCCAAGTAAATACCAAAGTCTAAACAATCTCAGATAAAAATGAGATTGTGATATTTTCCCTTACCATAGGTCCGATATGCTTTGTACGAGTCTGAAACTCCTGTATAATGATTTAAATAATGTTATTGACTTATTCCAGAATCATACGTATTGTTATGATATCATATATGGTCATATTCTTAGCTTCTTATGAGTAATATTTCATTACTACTTGTTATTCGGGTGTTTATTACTTTTTGTTCTTATGCGTGTTTTTTCAAATAAATTCCTATTCCTCTTTATAGGATATAAATACATAATTTAAATAATGGTATTAGTGTAATATATATCATATTAATTCATTCAGTTCATTTATATAATCATTATTCAATTATGATCATATAGAACGAGTCACATCACATCGTGGAGACAGTAGGCCGTACGTACGCACAAATGATGATATCGTTCCGATGATCATGGAATTGTATTAAAGTGTATGTATACTATTTCAGAATCAATATCAATTTACAAATATCATATATAGTCATTTATTTGCACCATTATACCCATCCATGTTAGGTGGTGGTGGAAAATAGACTACACCACGGCGTGGAGATGGTATTTCGTACGTACGCACGCGCGGTGATTTCGTTTTCCATAGGATGGATAAGAGGTGAAATAGGGTTGTTTCATATTTATATTAACATATTGGTATATGAGGGATACTGATGTTATTACCTCATAATGAAACAACTAATGAAGAGGGAGTAGAAGAAGAATGGAACATGAAGAAAACGGTAGAAGGTATTACCTCTTTCTCGAAGTGCCTCATTTAATCTTTCTCTTGAGGAACTAGAGTTGGTATTTTGAAGTGACCAGAACCTCTAGTAGGTTTCTAAGGAAAAGGGGAAGTGAAATGGTCAGGGTTTGGCAGATCATGAAGGCTCAAATTGGTGTGAGGAAGAGAGGGAGGATGTGCCCTTTTATTAGGTAGGAGAGGGGAACCTTTGGAAAGTGTGGAAATATTATTTTATTATAAACTTATCTTCAGTTTCAAAAGGTCCAAAAATCATTAAAGATGAAGATAATATGACTCATGGTCGAAATAAAATCATCCAATCAGAATTGGACATGTTTTGGAAAATATTGTAATCATTATAATCTTATTTATTTAAATCATTTATTAATGAGGTAAATACATCATCATTATTGTGTCATAAATAATTTAATTTATATGGGGTCTAAAAATTATATAAAAAATATCTTTATGTAGGAAATATTTTTAGATTTCTAATGAATATTTATAGTCTAAAATATAATTTATATCACCCCTTATAAAAATTAATTACTATAATATTTTTGTTAATGTCAATTTTGTCTTTACATTAAATTAATTAATCCAAATTGTCATTGTCACTTCCAAGTGGCTCAACGGGGTCCCAAAATCGTCCCAAGGATGCCCATGGTCGGCCAATACTCATCCAATAAGGTTAGGACAAGTTTCAAGGTAATTTTGAATTATTATAATATTCTTTTAACCGTGAATTACCCTATTTACCTTTAACCGTAGTATATAAAAAAAATTACCGTAGTTACTATTCATAATATCAAAAAAAATAAAAGTAACCTATTGACATAATTTGGAACCACTGATTACAAATATGGAATCCATTTTTCAAAATTCAAAACACAGAAGTTGCAGTAATTAATTTAAAATTAATCCTGTTGTTAAGAAAACGGGTTTTAAAAGTTAAAACATTGCCAATGATTGAAATGTTTTTACCTATGAATTCAATGTAAAATTATTTCTAATGACATACATTATATTAAATGGTAAAAATATATTCTATTTATACTTTAAAAACATTCAATATTATAATTTATCCATATAAAGTATTGCGATGAAAAAAGTTGTTTTTAATTAAAATATTGCGTGTTTTTACTATTCATTAAAATATGAAAGTTATCAGAATAATATGAAAAATTTATCCAAAGTAAATTTTTATATCCTGATTATAAAAGAAGAATTTTATTTTTTTCGAATTGAACATATAAACTTGTCAAAAACTAGATTTAATGTGGATGTGCCATCGAAAGAAGATAAAACTACATTTTTTGAAAAATACTTCTTTTATCCAAAAAACTGATTTTGTTTTCATACCTCATTCTAGAAAATGTATAAGATGAAGTAAAATGTTATAAAATTCAAAATTCAGTTAAAACTATTCATAACAGATAATATTATAATATATCATTGTTTAGTGAAACTCGGTATTGCGTACGACACAAGCTATCGAGGAAGTCTGTGGTTGCGTGTAAAGTAAGCCAAGCTAGTGTTGTGTGTAGTGAAATATTTCTTTGATGATTTATATAACATAAAAACAAAATATTTCTCATAAAATTCTAGGGTGTTACATTCTACCCCCCTAAATATGAATTTCTCCCTCGAAATTCTTCACTGCGTAACAAACAGATGAGAATACCTCTCCCTCATCATATCCTCAAGTTCTCATGTAGCTTTTTCTAATTGGTGGTTCTTCCATAAAACCTTCACCAAGTGAGTGGTCTTGTTCTCTAGTAATTTTTCGCTCCGATCCAGAATCTCTATCGGCTGTTCTTCATAAGAAAGATCTTGTTCCAGTTGTACAACTTCTGAGCTGAGTACATGTGAAGGATCAGGTTTGTAATTTCTCAGGAGAGATACATGGAACACATTGTGAACTTGAGAGAGATTCGGTGGAAGCGCCAATCGGTAATCTTCCTTCCCAACACGATCCAGAATTTCAAAAGGACTGATATATCTAGGGCTCAACTTTCCCCTCTTTCCAAATCTCATTACTCTTTTCCATGGAGATATTCGTACGAACACTTTATCACCCACTTCAAACTCTAGGTCTTTTCTTCGGTTAACGACATAACTTTTTTGCCGACTCTGAGCTACTCTTATGTGTTGTGGAATAGATCTGACCTTTTCAGCCATCTCATCAACAATATCAGGTCCTAATAGCATTCTTTCCCCAACTTCATCCACGCAAGTTGGAGTACTTCATTTCTTTCCATAGAGAGCTTCATAAGGATCCATCTGAATACTGGAGTGAAAGATATTATTATAAGAAAATTCCACCAAAGGTAGGTGTTTATCCCAACCACCTTTGAAATCTATAGAGCAAGCTCTCAACATATCTTCTAGAGTTTTAATTTTCCTCTCAGATTGACCGTATGTCTGTGGATGATAAGCAGTGCGGAAACTCAATTATGTATCCAGAGTATGCTGAAGACTTCGCTAGAACATTGAGTTAATCCTCGGATCCCGATCAGATGTAATGGAAAGTGTTACTCCATGCAATATTACCACATCCTTTACATATATCCTGGCAAGCTGATCAATAGAAAAATCTTCTCTAATAGCAATGAAGTGTTCCGACTTCGTATGACGATCAACTATAACCCAGATAGCATTATTGCATTTGGATGTTTTAGGAAGTACAGTGACAAAGTCCATAGTGATGTTTTCCCATTTCCATTCAGGTATGGGTAATGTTTGTAACATCCCCTTAGACTTATGTCTCTCATCTTTAACTTGCTGACAAACCAAGCATCGAGAGACATATTCAACAACATATCTTTTCATTCCATACCACCTGAAATAATCTTTCAGGTCTCTATACATCTTCGTGCTTCCAGGATGAATAGAGAATGAAGAACTATGAGCCTCATCAAGAAGCTCCTTCTTTAATTCTCGGATGGGATGAACACAAACCCGATACCTGAACATTATTATCCCATCACAATCAAGGTTGAATTCAGGAACATTTCTCACCTTCTTTTTTAACTCGACATCTTCTTTCTGTTCCTCTTTAATCGTTGCATGTATAGATGGTTGAACATTCATTTGAGAAAGATACGATTTTACCCTTCCATTATAATTCCATGATCCATCCTTTGTAAATCCATAAATATTGGATCTTTTTTGATCCTCATCATGGATAAGCTAGCATGGTCTTGTCGACTTAATGCATCTACCACCTTGTTTTCATTCCCAGGGTGGTAATGAATTGAGCAGTCGTAATCTTTAATCATCTCCAACCATCTTCTTTGGCGCATATTCAGCTCCTTTTGTGTGAAAATATACTTTAAGCATTTATGATCAGTATAAATGTCACACCTTTCTCCATAAATATAATGCCTCCAAATATTTAATGCAAATATTACTGCAGCTAACTCCAAATCATGAGTTGGGTAATTTTGCTCATGGATTTTCAACTATTGTGAGGCATAATCTATCACCATATCGTTTTGCATAAGAACACACCCCAATATCTTATTGGATGCATCACTATAGATCACAAACCTTTATCCACTACAAGGTAGTGTGAGAACAGGTGCACTGGATAAACCTCTTTTCAGCTCCTTGAAATTCTCTTCACATTCCTATGTCCAACCAAACATAAATCCTTTCCGAGTCAACTTGGTGAGTGGAATAGATAATCGTGAAAAATATTTCACAAAACGTCGATAATCTCCAGCCAAACCAAGAAAACATCGGATCTCGGTTACTGTTGTTGGTTTCAACCATCTTTCGATAACCTCTGTTTTTGCTGGATCCACAGATATCCCCTATTTTGAAATTATGTGACCCAAAAATGAAACTTTTTGAATGCAAAATTCACACTTGGTAAATTTGGCATAAATCTTCTCCTTTCTTAGGGTCTTTAATATAATTCCCAAGTGATCTTCATGTTCTTCCTTTCTCGTTGAATAGACAAGAATATCATCTATAAAGACTACCACAAAATGATCAAGACAGTACCTAAAGACTCTATTCATCAGATCCATGAAGATAGCAGGGGAATTAGTAAGACCAAATGGCATCAGTATAAAATTATAGTGTCCATACCATGTACCGAAAGCTGTCTTTGGTATATCCTCCCTTTTCACCCTTAATTGATGATACCCAGAATGGAGATCAATCTTGGAAAAAAATTGAGCTCTGCGTAGTTGGTCAAATATGTCATCAATGCGTGGGAGATGATATTTGTTCTTGATAGTGATCTTGTTATGTTCTCAATAATCAATGCAGAGTATCATTGATCCATCTTTCTTCATAACAAACAGAACATGTGCTCCCCAAGGTGATACAATAGGGTGTATGAATCCTTTATCAAGATTCTCTTGGAGTTGCTTCTTCAATTCATGCAACTCAATTGGGTCCATTCTATAAGGAGTCTTTGAAATAAGCAAAGCACCCGGTATGAGTTCTATTGAAAACTCAACTTCACGATTTGGTGGAAGACCTTTTAATTCCTCTGTAAAGACATCATCAAATTCCCGTATAATGGGCAAATTATTAATCGTGAGTTTCTCTCCTACCATTTGAGATAAATAACCTTCATTTAGTGGAATCAAGACCCATAAGATAGAATAAATTTCCACTGGATGGTTATGTTCGTCCTTGCATCGATAGAAGTTCATAGATTGATCTGGAATATAAAATGTGACTTCCCTTCATTGGAAATTGATATGAGCTCCATATAAAGAAAGCCAATTCATGCCAAGAAACACAGCAAATTCCACTATAGGAAGGATCACAAGATGTGCATGAATCACTTTCCCACAAACATAAATCTGAGAAGAATTGTAAACTTTTGATGCGACTGTTGTTCCATTAGGAGTTGTCACAGCCAACTCAAAATCTAATTATTGAGGTAATATGGTGATACCCTTAGAAAATTCTTCAGAAATAAAAAGAGTGGGTGGATCCAGAATCAAATAAAACATTTTCTACTTTAGAGTGGATGGTAAGTGTACCTCTCACCACTTCGTTATCGTACTCCACATCGCCGATAGTAATTTCATGTGACTTTCATTTGTATTTGGCCTTAAGAGTTTGTTGATGTCGATCTTCATCATCAACCCTTGGATTTGGGAATTGATTGGCATAATGCCCCATCTCCTTTCACATGAAACATTGAAGTGTAGTAGGTTCATTCTGTGTATCCCTTCCTTTGTTTCCATCATTAGACATCTTCTTCCCATTATTTCGATATTCAATTGCCCGATGACCTTCTTTTCCACACTTATAAAATTTGCTTGTCCCCTTAAGACAATTTCCTCCATGTTTCATTCCACACTTTGATCATAAGGGAAAACTCATCTTCTTTTCAGTGTGGTCTTTAGATTTTCCATTGAATTCCATTTTCCTCTTCTTATCAAACCCATTTGATTTATTGGTTACACCAATCTCCATCTCAACCTTTAGGGAACATCGAATAATTTCCTCATAGCTATTGAAGTCCCTTATGGCTAACTCCTTTAGAAGACTTGGTTTTAAGCCACTAAAGAGTCGATCTATCTTACTCTCAGGTTGGATAATAATTCTGGAAGCGTACGTATCAAGTCTTGTAAAATGTGCTTCGTAGGTGCCAATGGATTCATCATCCTTTTGCTTTAGTTCAAGAAACTCCTTCTCCATCTTTCTTTGATGAATACGAGGGAAATACTTATTGAAAAATAAGTTCTTGAACTCGTCCCATTATATGGACTCAATTTCATCCCTTTGACTCATATTCTTAATAAGATTCCACCATTGATCAGCATCACCTTACAAACGATACACTACTAAGATGAATTTATCATGTTCAGAACATTGAAGAACTAAAAATATCTTTTCAGTGGTACTGGTCCATTGTTAAGCCACTAATGGATCAGAAGACCCGCCGAATGAAGGTGGACGCTGCCTCATGAAGGATTCAACAGAATGTTGCTCCTTCCTTTGCTCATTTGGAAGTCCTACATGATTCATAGATTGAGAAAGTTGTGTGAGCCTGGCTATAAGATTTTTCATTCTAGCTCCCATATCGTTTGGTTTCTCAGGGGGACAATAATTTCATTGCCCATCATATTCCGCATTAAAACGGTTCCTTCGGGTTCCATCCATTGACAAAAACCAAGAAGAATAGTGTGAGCAACACTAATTATAAAAAGAAAACCACATAATCAAGAACAAAATTTTACACTTAAGGTATTATCATAGGTTGTTCATGGCAATTTCTAAAACACTAAGATTATGTTCTATGCTTAGACATATCCTTAGGTTTCTTACTAAGACTTTCACATCCTAGTTTCTAAAGGTTGACTATACCTTCCCTCTGATACCAATTATAGTGACCCATACATTACATACATGGTTAATACTTCAAAATTGAAGCATACTTATTACAACATATAACAAAACCATGAAAGGACCATATAGGTATAGTGTCTTTAAAAACTGGGAAACATAAACAACTGGTTCATAAACCATCAATACTGTCTCCCATTTATTTCATCATATCTATAGTCCCTTTTTGGCATATCATACTTAATAACCTTCTTCCTGGCCTGGGGAATGAAAACATATAATAGGGTGAGCTCAAATTCTCAGTAAGGGTAATCAAAATAAATATCAATCACATCAAATTTATAAGAACATAACATTTTGGAAATATTACCCTACAAAAGAGATCATAATTTCATATAATGGGATAAATCATTGTAGTGAAATGTAATCCCAATAATCATAACATAAAACATGAAACTTTGTGGAATACACACATAATCATAGAGAATCATTTCTTATTAATCATGACTCATAGCCAAGACTATCTGAGAGGACAATGTCCATTTCTGAACCGCGTTCACTCCTCGTTTCAGTCCTGTTTCGTAGAACCAGTTTAACCTTCCATTCCAGCCATGTCTATCTCATGAGATATAATATCATTACCCAATGAATTTGAGGGACATATAGGTCCCACCCATCTTTTAATGATACCATTCTTATGTGTGCCACAAAATCATAAACCATAAATCATAGCATAACCCATGTAATAAAAATGGGAATCTTAAACATCTTGACATCATAAAACAATTCATCTAAGATAAAAGAATTCATAAAAATACTTCCATCACAAAATAATAAAATCAATGTAAAAATAGGGATAGAATGAAAACCCTATATTATCTTAGATGGAAAATAATTTTGATAAAACACTTGAACTCCATTCTTGAGGAAACTATCCTTTCTACTTCAAAAACATTTTTCCTTTCAAAACATGTCATACAATTTTAAACTAGAAGAAGTTGATTAAAAATAAATGTTAAAACTTGTAAGGAAGATTCTTGGAAATAATGTTTTAAAAATCCATTCATGCCGTATAAGTTAAAAAAACATTCTTCTCGTACTTTTTTCGGAAAAATAAAAAAGTACCTCGTACGAAAAACGACAAAATATTCCTTTCATATCATTTACTAAAAACTCACCGAAGGGTAAAATTGGATTTAAAAAATTGTATGTGGATGGAAATAATATTACATATTGAGTAAACATGGATGTGGATGATAAAATACACCCCAGTAAATACCAAAGTATACACAATCTCGGATAAAAATGAGATTGTGATATTTTCCATTACCTTCGGTCCGATATGCTTTGTACGTGTCCGAACCTCCATTATAATGAATTAAATAATGTTATTGACTTATTACAGAATCATTCTTATTGTTATGATATCATATATGGTCATTTTCTTAGCTTCTTATTAGTAATATTTCATTACTACTTGTTATTCGGGTGTTTATTATTTTTTTGTTCTTTTGCGTGTTTTGTCGAATAAATTCTTATTACGCTTTATAGAATATAGATACATCATTTAAATAATTGTATTAGTGTAATATATATCATATAAATTCATTCAATTCATTTATATAGTCATTATTCAATGAAGATCTTATAGAACGAGTCACATCACATCGTGGAGATGGTAGGCCGTACGTATGCACAAGCGATGATATCATTCCCATGATCATGGAATTGTATTGAAGTGTATGTATACTATTTCAGAATCAATATAAATTTACAATAATCATATATAGATATTTATTTTCACCATTATACACATCCAAGTAAGGTGGTGGTGGAAAACAGATTACACCAGGGTGTGGAGACGGTATTCCGTACGTACGCACGTACGGTGATTTCGTTTTTCGTAGGATGGATAAGAGGTGAAATAGGGTTGTTTCATATTTATAATAAAATATCATTATATGAGGGATACTGATGTTATTACCTCATAATTAAACATCTAAATAAGAGGGAGTATAAGAAGAATGTAACTTGAAGAAAATGGTAGAAGGTATTACCTCTTTCTCGAAGTGCCTCCTTTAAACTTTTTCTTAAGGCACTATAGTTGGTCTTTTGAGAAGCCCAGTACCTCTAGTAGGTTTCTAAGGAAGTGGTGAAGTGAAATGGGCAGGGGTTGGCTGAGCGTGAAGGCTCAAATTGGTGTGAGGAAGAGAGGGGGGAGGTGCCCTTTTATAAGGGAGGAGAGGGGAACCTTTGGAAAGTGTGGAAATATTATTTTATTATAAACTTATCTTCAGTTTCAAAAGGTCCAAAAATAATTAAATATGAAGATAAGATGACTAATGGTCGAAATAAAATCATGCAATCATAATTGGACATGTTTTGGAAAATATTTTAATCATTATAATCTTATTTATTTAAATCATTTATTAATGAGGTAAATACTTCATAATTATTGTGTCATAAATAATTTAATTTATTTAGTGTCTAAAAATTATAAAAAATATAATTATGTAGGAAATATTTTTATATTTATAATGAATATTTATAGTCGAAAATATAATTTATAAAGCCCCTTATAAAAATTAATTACTAAAAGATTTTTGTTAATGTCAATTTTGTCTTTACATTAAATTAATTAATCCAAATTGTCATTGTCACTACCAAGTGGCTCAATGGGGTCCAAAATCGACCCAAGGATGCCCATAGTTGGCCAATACTCATCCAATACGGTTAGGACAAGTGTCAAGGTAATTTTGAATTATTAAAATATTCTTTTAACTTTGAATTACTCTATTTACCTTTAACCGTAGTAAATAAAAAAATTACCGTAGTTACTATTCATAATATCAAAAAAAGTAACCTATTAACATAATTTAGACCCACTGATTCCAAATATGGAATCCATTTTTCAAAATTCAAAACACAGAAGTTGCAGTAATTAATTTAAAATTAATCCCGTTGTTAAGCAAACGGGTTTTAAAAGTTAAAACAATGCCAAAGATTGAAATGTTTTTACCTATGAATTCAATGTAAAATTAAATCTAATGACATAAATTATATTAAATGGTAAAAATATATTCTATTTATACATTAAAAACATTCAATATTATAATTTAACCATATAAAGTATTGCGATGAAAAAAGTTGTTTTTAATTAAAATATAGCGTGTTTTTACTATTCATTAAAATATGAAAGTTATCAGAATAATATGAAAAATTTATCCAAAGTAAATTTTTATATTCTGATTCTAAAGAAGAATTTGAATTTGTCCAATAGAACTTATAAACATTTCAAAACTAGATTTAACGTGGGTGCGCCATCAAAAGGCGGTAAAACTGCATTATTTGAAAAATACTTCTTTTATCCAAAAAAATGATTTTGTTTTCATACCTCATTCTAGAAAAAGTATAAGATGAATAAAAATGTTATAAAATTAGAAATTCAGTTAATACTATTCATAATGGCTGTTATTATAATATATCGTTGTTTAGTGAAACTCGGTATTGCATTCGACGCAAGCTATCGAGGAAGGCTGTGGTTACGTGTAAAGCAAGCCAAGCTAGTGTTGTGTATTGTGAAAGATTCCTTTGATGACTTATATAACATAAAAACAAAATATTTCTCATAAAAGTCTCTGGTGTTACAAAGGCTGACCGAGCATGCGTATCCCGAAGGGCGCACGGGAGAGTAGGAGTGCTTCAACGCACCGTAGTGGCGTGTGGCGGAGGCGGAGCATTGGTAGGCCGAGGCCTGCTGGGGGGAGCCTATGTGTAAGGCTCCCATATTTCTATGCTGTGATATATGGGGTTAGTATCGGAGCCTCAATCTTATAAGGAATCCATGCACGCCTCCCCAATTCGATGTGGGAAGTTTTTTTTAGGGGGAAATGCAATCTGATCCATTGGATCGCGTTGTGTGTGATTTGGACCATCGATCCTGATATCGCTTTCAACCATCAGCGACCTTGGATTTCTACAGTGTTTTTTATGAGCCGTTCGATCAACATGAGATCTAATCATGACCATTGACTCAGTTTTAAATCGCACACCTTGCCTCATCTATCAGATCTTATTCAAGATCTAATCTCGACCGATATTTTTGTTTAATACCACAGACTCCTCCCAGCCGTCCGATCAAATCTCAAGTGATCTGAACCATCAATTTCTTCCTTGGTTTTCTCTTCTGCATCGTCTTCCCCGTCGCGCTCAAACCAGTGGACACCAACTAGTTATTACTCTTTATTCTTCTTTATCTTATCCTCCTTCATGTATCCCCCATTATTTTATGGTCTCACGACCTTGACTTCTACCTGCAAGATCCTTCCTGATCCACTTTATCTTTTATTTTATTTTTTTTAGTTTTCTTTCATTTGTTTCGGTCTTAGTTTTCCACAAGCATTATATATGTTTATGTATTATAATCACCGTTTGTTTTTGAGCTATCTCGTTAAGAAACATGTTGGGTTGTTTTATATTGGTCAAGTCTTAAGTCTTTGTTTATATTTTATTTATGAAACGTTAGATATATGAAATATATGTATACTTCCTATATAAACCCGGTATCTTTGCACTCAAAATTACAATTTTTCTTCCTCTCGACGTGTAAGCATTTTTTGGCCATCCTTTTTGCACACCCGAAGTCAGGTAAGGGATCCACATGTTATGTTTTCATCATTTTAAAACTCTTATATTATTATGAATATGCGGGTCCATATGTATATAAAAAATAAATTTTTTATCACTTCAAAATCACAACTCAGGTCGGGTTATCAAAATGTGTTTTTGAGTATTCAGCACATGCAAGAGGTTTCATGCTCCAATTTCCATATGTCAATCCTTGTTATCTATTTTCTTTTCCTCACAGATATATGTATATATAATTTATTCTTAACCAATTTTAGAATTTCAAAACAAAAATTATATATAATCACATATATATATATACACCAAACCATTTCGGGATTATGATATTTGAAGGGTGATCTTTTGTTTTTAAGTGTTGTTCTCAAAACATAAATCACATGCTAGGGGTCTAGTTCCTCATGTTTTCTTTTTTTATGTATACCATTAATTACAATTCATGTATGTATAGTTATGTGTAAAAGTATATATAAATATATTAGAACTGAGATTTCACAAAACATATCCTTATTGATTTAAATAATGGTTATGAAGAGCGCAACAGTTTCAAGAATTTTTTAATTCTTGTTTTGAGTAATGGAGATCCCAAAAATACACTCTATGTATATGAAAACCCCTTTCTCTTTAATTTTTAAAACCACATGAATACATTTTCAACCTGATTTCTCAAGTAGGTTGTATAATGATATTCATGTCCAATCATAAATGTACATTCATGTGTGAGATCACATGTTTAAATATTTCTTTTATGCATGAACACTTCACAGGAAATAATCCATACTTTGTATTCCAATTAATTCACAATAAATTCTTGTAGTCTTTTAAGTTTATGTTTTAATATTTTAATATAACAATTAACATTTCATGGATTAAATGAGTCAAAACATATAAACATGGTTTGAGAAAGGTCACATTGTTATGGTTTTAAATGAAAGTGTTGTTATTTAATGTAACAACTAATTATTTTATGTGTACTAGTTCTTATTAAATGTGCATGAGTATGTTGTTTCATCTCACACACGTCACAATTAAATATGAAGCCAACAAGTCTAGTTCTTTTTACATTTTTGGCATGATGCATTCCAGTTATGAACATGTCTGTAAAATGGATTCTGTAATTTGAATGTAAGTATAATACCCTATGAATATGAGACAATTCTAAGACATATGAGGAATGGATGGGACTTAAAAATATGTGACAGGTGAGCCCGGAATTATACAATGCTCTAATGCATTGGGTAAAGTAATGAAGTGTCATGAGTTAAGTGAAATAATGTGTGAACATGATGTTATCATTTTTCAGAACTATGTGTGGTAGTTAACCATGATTATGTTGGGTTTTTACACGTATGGTCTTGGAACATGGCCATGACAAAGTCTAGCATTATACATTTCCTTATTATGGAATAGTAAATGATCAAACAAGGGATTGTGGATCATTAACTAAGAATATTTTATGATGATGGAAGTGAAATCATGAGGCATAACCATGTGTTCAAATGGAATGTTACAGAAGGGAAAAATATCTAATGTTAATGTCATGTGAATCACTTTCAATACTATAATGAATCCAGATATGAATTCATATACTCTAAAAAATACTTTTGAAGTTGGATTGACCAAGCTATGAATTATGCACATCTCATTTCATATATACACATGATAATATTGATTCATGTATTTGTATAAAGAACAATTATCTTCTATAAAAATGATCTTTTGACAAAATTGTCTGCAAGTATCCTAAAAAAATATAGATGGTGTGCCTTGAAATGAAATATCTTCTTCTTAAGAAAATTTTTTATATTTATTTTCAAGGTTGTTGTTTTTAAAATAATGAATTTATTTCAAATGCTTTAAAACCCCTTACTAGGAATTTTTATGATCACCCTACATTTTAATTTATGATTTATAGGTTTTAGTAGATTTGACCAAGCCTTAAGTTCTCTATTTGACTACATCAATTTGAAGATTAACCCTGTTTTTTATTCAAATGATGTAATTTAGCAGCGTTTGATTTTCCAGGAACCTAAAAAAAGATGATCCTTTGTATTGGGACAAGATGTGAAATTTTTTTGTTAGCCTATTTTTATGAAGAAAACAACACACCATGTTTCAGGCATAGATTTCAGACATCTAGGGTCGGGGTCATGGCAGTACCCCAGTTTATGACTTATTTATTTCTTTAGGATTTTCATCTTTTCTCAAATAATGTTTTCTAAGAGTCTCCATCAGAACTTTTTGGTTAGTTTTCTGTTCTATATCCATGTTCCCCTACATGGAATCCTAGTATGTGGGGGGCCTCTTTACATCCCTTTATTTAATTTAATTTGGATGTTTTCTGGATTCTTTTTCCTATGTGGGGTTTCAATGATGTAATTTTGAAAAGAGAAACCTATGTTACCAAGATGAAATATAAATTTGTGAGGAATAAATTTCCAAAATGGGGAATGATGTAACATCCCTTGTAATTACAGAATCATAAATTTTAATATTTATTAATATTTATGAATTATATAGTAATTTTATCATATTAAGGATTTTGAGTCCAATATCATACTTGACACACAATAATGGTTCTCTCCAAAATCATATATCGCATGCCGGACTGGGTTATAACAAAAAAAAAATTTAGTAAATATGGTAGTTATCACCAAGCCATTAAAATTAAGGGAATAAAATGTATTAGATGAATTATGAAAATATATTTTAAACTTAGTTATATTATAATTCATTTTTTATCAAATTAATTTGAAATTAAAATATAATTTAATTTAATAAAAAAGCTATGTTTTTATAAAAATATATTTAAATATGAATAACTAAGTTTAGATAATAATAAAATCACTCTATTTGGATTATATTAAACAAATAAAAATTAAATTTAATGGTTAAAACTCATATTATTTGACTATATATAAGAACAGTACAATTTTAAGGATAAAATGAGTATTTTTCATGAAGGAAGCATTAGAACATTTAGATGGAGAGCCAATTTTAAATAATTTTTTGACACATTAATAAGTTTTATATGAAAATGTAAAATTATTTTTTGGAAGTATGAAATAAAAAAAATCATTGGTTGAAATTTTGGTATTTTTCAGATTACTTTCATATTTTTAATAATAGTGAAAAATACTGCATTATGATTCAAAATTACTTTTTCAGCAAATTTATTTATATTATTAGATTATACATTTTATTTGTTTCAATGTATTATTAGATTATTATTATGTAATTTAATCAAATTATTATCATTTTATGTAATATAACATTGAAATTTGATATAAACACATGTCAATATTTTGATTGATTTTTTACTTTAAAAAACCCTATTTTATTATTTTTTCCAGTATGGATTAATATAAAATGAATTAATACAACATCTACTTTTTAAATTTTGAAAATAGATTCCATATTTTGAATAAGTGGGTCAAAATTATGTTAATAGGTTACTTTAATTTTTTGGGTTATTGTGAATAGTATATACGTTAATCTTTATTCAATGCAATTAAAGGAAAGTTAGGTAATTTAGGTAATAAAATAATATGGTAACGAAAGTAAAATTACCATAACACCTAAAAAGATACTGTTGGATGAGTAACAATCTTTCCATAACACATGAGGACCATAATTAACTAATTTAGTTTAATTTTTCATTAAAAGCGATATAAAATTATTTAAACAAAAGAAAGAGAGAACATGTCAACCTCTTATTTCATATAAATATAATAATTTTAATATAGTGATAAATAAGTTATAACATCATTAATAAATATTATCAGAAAAAAATAATGAAATTATTTAAATCATGGGAATTTATTTATAATTTTTAGATATTAAAAAACTACCATAAATACTGACACAACAGTGATATAATAATTTTCATATTAATAGAATTGTCAAATAAATTATAAGAAATATATTAAAATAAATCTAGATTGATTAAATTAATGAACAAAAAGAATTTTATTGGTCACTATGACATATTATATGTCAATTAATTCTCTTCTTTTATGTCATCTCTATGTTTGGATTTTATTTCAATTCAATGAATTGAATAGTGCCAAAAATGACACTATTGATATTTAAAAAAATAATTTTATAGCAAATTATTTTAAAAATCAAAAAAAAAATTGAAAATTAAACTTATATATTATAAAGTCTAAATTTTAATTAAGTATACATTTATGGTAAATTTCATCAATATATGTTAAATTTTTAGCCTCGTAATATTTTAAATGATGTTACCATAATTAATATGAAAATATATTTATTAAGTGTAAATCAAAAATATTACCATTAAAATAAAATCAATATATGTATAAATATTATTGGATTAGAGGATTTATCATAATAAACATCATAAATTCTTCCTAAAAAATGTTTGAGTACTTTCTAATTAAAAATTAATTTATATTAACTTAATGTTTTTAGAGTTTTCATGGGTGCCCCTCCCCTCTCCAATTAAAAGGTACTCACTCTTATCTAATACATATAATTAGAAAACAATTTTTATCTGAAAATATCAGCTGAAAAACCTTCATAGAATCCCAACCCACATTATTTTGGCCTTATTTTCGGATTAAAATACTATTTAGAGTTATTACGGTGTTCTTCAATGGAGATCAAATGAAGTAGAAAAATCATTTTCTTTTAGTATTTATTTATTATTTCTTCTTCCACATCCTTTAAATTTATTTTAAATATTATGAACTAATAAAAATAGCATCGTAAATATAATGAGACATTATTATGTTAATATAATCACCTAAATCTATATCCAATTTCTTCAAATGGGAAATGAAGATTTCGTTCATGTGAATGGGGGATTGTCGCCTTTAGAACCGATATAGTTCATTTTTCATTACCATCCCTCATGACAAGTCAAAATGATGGAATTATTGTTTATATATGATATTAATTACTTATTTATGGTTTTAATAGATTAATATATCAGTTAAAATATTAATTTCCATGCACATAAAAATGATTATATCATTCGTACATAAATGTGAATTATCACTGCCATGAAGTGATGTAAATCATTTTTTAACCACATCACCAGTATGATATATATATATATATATGTTATTATTATCATGTTAATAATATTGTTATAATTATTTAAATATAAAATAATAATTAACTTATTTCCATAATGATCAATGAAAAATTGAAGCGTCCCTCATGTGTACGTGCGTCCTACAGTATCCATGATTTTAACATTGTTTATTTTTCATTACCATAATTAACGGATTGATTTAAATGTGTGATGGATGTATAAATTATATCCTTATTTCATGAATATTTTTTCTACAGATATTGGACTAATGACCCCTTGGACTATTGATATAATAACAAATTCATTTCTAGACTCAAGTATCGAATATCGACAAAATATCGGATAAGAAGAGAAATAATTATGTAATTGGTATACCATGTTAAGAAGTGATATAATATTAATAATAAACGTGAATAAGGTTATGAATCTTGTATAAATTAACCTATGAATATTATTAAAGAATATAAATAATGTACGAGACAATTCAGACCCCTGGTAAGGGATTTCATCTCAATCTCCTTTAATTTAATCCTTTCACGACAATATGAACCATTATTCTTTTATAAGTTGTATATAAATACTGTATGAAATTTAATATCCATATTTTATCTATAATAATGTTCTATAATGTTTTGTTAAATTTATTAATTCTTCTAGATTATGATTTAAATGATCAAATTGTTATTGGGTGCCTTGAACTTTTAAATATTTAATTATCTGATCTTTCCTCTTTATGATATTAATTTCCATATTTATTTATATATATACAAAAGGATTGTATGCGAAAATTTATACTTATATTGAATTTAATTAAATTTTTTCTAAATGAATAATTTTGCACAAATAATTTTAGTTTATTTACAAAATGACTATATAATTTTTTTCTTGCATACATCGATAATGATTTCTCTACCACCCGAAACGTTATTTTATATGTGGATTATACTATAAAACATAATGTATTTTAAAATTACAATAATCCTGTATTCACTTTTTTTTGGGTATTATTGTATTAAAAATGCGTTCTTAAATGAAAAATATATTTTTATATGAAAATGTTATTCATATGGGATTAGAAGAGATTTTTGAAATGGTTTTATGGTGAATGTGTTTTATTAATGAAATTGTTCATGTGAATTATATGAAATGAGTGAGAACAATATAGCTAATATTATGCGTTTATCTTCATTATACCACACGAGTGAGCCTTCAATAACTTATACGGATTTTTTGGCCCAATTATAGCACACAGGTGAGCCTGTTGTAGAATATATGAAGGGATAACCCCCATTATAGTACACATGTGAGATCAATATAGCATATACAATTTGTTATCCCCATTATAGTCCTCCAACTCATTTGTTAATAATAATATTTGAATTCATCCATATGGTTATTCATATTGAAGGTGGTTGGAAAATGTAATATATATGATTATCTACGTCACCAAAATGAGTTTTAATTTTTTGCTATTGGTTGTAATGGTTTACCTTGAGAAAAAGGTATTAGTGTCATTAATATAAAAATGTAATGTTTTACTCATTTAAAAGAAAATTAAATCTATTACCATGTTTTCCATTCTGTTATGCCCCTTACTGAGGTTTTTGTGCTAATCCCAAATTTTTATATGATTTTCACTTGATTTAAGGGAGAATAAATTCACGGATGGAGTTATGGAAATAATATGATGAGTAAACATAAAAATAAATCATGTTTATTTTTTAAAAAAATTGTGTTATGAAGGAAATCGATATCGTTGGAAGTGTCCAATTTGTATTTCTATGTTTTTTTATGTAGTAATTATTTCCTAATTTGACAAAGCTATAAACATGGGAAGATCCCCCATGTGAAATAATATATAATTCTTACCTTAAATCAACATTATTTATTATTTAAGGGTGTGTCCTTATAGAATATATATAGGGTATTTATTTACCAAATTCTTATTTATCAATGATTGTTTTTGATTTAAATATCACTATTAATTCTATCATTTAATTCATATATTTAAATAAAAATGTATTACACAATTTATAATTTAATTTCTATATTACATTGTTCAACTTTTATTATTATTATTATTATTGTATTAAACCCACTATGTATCTGTAATTTTTTGACTCCTTGTGCATCACACCCCCCCACAAACACACTCTTCCACAACTATTTATTATTCAAGGCCACCCATTCCAATTATTTAATTTACATTTATTATTATTATCTTTAAAAACTTCTATAGTTTATATTCAATCATCCAATCTATCATTTCTCACACGTTTTAGCCAATTTTTTCTCATCCTTATTATTTTCAATAAAAAATATCTCCATCCAATCACATATTATTTCTTTTTTTATGCTTTTAATTTAAAATGATTTTTTAACATTTTATCATTAACTTTTTTTAAGTCATTATTCATATTTTTTTAAAAATGTGACCTCATATATATATATATATAACAATTTCCTTTTCTTATTTTTAAAAAAATACGATTATATATATTAAAATATATACAAATTTATAAAAATGTGATATATAAATAATTTTATACATATATTAATATATATATATAAATAAAACATTCCACAATCCAAACAATTTTTTGCAGCACTTCATATTTACCATAATCATATAAATATAAATATTTACACAAAGAAATAACATGTCACATGATTTGTGGAAATTTTATTAACATGTGCATTTTCATGATTTGTCAAAACCCTATACAAAAGTTTCTTATTTAATTTATAAAATATTATTACATTTTCATTAACATTAATTATTTAAATTGAAAATAAACATTTTTTTCATTGAAGAAGTAATAATTATTATAATATAATTTATATGGAAGATCTATTTTGTTTCCTTTTATTTATTTTCTATCCAACCAATTTATTCAAAAAAAATCTCTCATTAAAATCATAATTCCATCACACACCAATGATTTGTGATTATAAAATTTAATCCCACATTTTTCTCTCTTATATTTATTTCAAATCAAAAAATTTATCATTATTAAACAACACATTTTAAAAATTATTATTATTATTAAAACCATTTGATATCTAAAATTTTTAAACCCCATATATATATATATATAATAATACCCACATATATATATCTTTCTAATATATATACATTCCCACACACATATATTTATTTTTTTACACATATAATAACACTTATTATCCATATAGTATCACTATATATATATATGGAAATGTAATACACATTATTATATGCATCTAGATATACATATACATATGTGTATATTTATATGTGCATCACATTTGGTTATACAAATAATTTTTAAAATAATTAATTACTACATGTTACATGTAAATATTTAGATTTTCATGATTATATAAATGGTTGAATAATATTTAATAAACAACATGTAATTATAATTTTTTGAGGCATATTTAATTTCAATAATATTTGAATTTCATAAAATTAAATAAATCATCATAAATCAAATCATTTTTCTAAAACTCAAAAATAAATTTCCAATTCAATCAATAATATTAAAAAATTATCACACCCATTTTAAATCGTGTTTAGAATTTCCAAAATGTGATATCCTCAGGATAATAAAGAAACACCCTAGAATGAAAAAATAAGGCTTGAAAATTTTCTAGACCATTATACCTGATACTTCTCAAACAATTGTAACCCTGATGAATAAAAAACTAGAAAGTAAAAAAAGAATAGTGGTTCGAACAAAAAACCCATGAGAGAGCTATAATGTCTCTTTATATATTTGTATCACAACAATCACTATGGAAAATAATTGTAAATATATACAATACCTTAATTAAAATCACCTAGTTTTGATACCTCTCAAATATGAATAGGTCCAAATAGATTGTCATTAAATTGACATTGGAAAATAAATATCAAATAATCATAAAAAATCATTTTAAATCAATTAATCATTCATTGTTTTATAAAATTACAATACCTTTCAAAATCAACATTTATTTAAAATAAAATAACTTTTTATCTTAAACCATTTTCCCCCCAATATTTTTAAATCCTTTAATTGAAAAATGTTCTATTTAATAATTAAACTCATTTTATTTGAAAGAAACATTAATGTTTATAAATCATACATCTTATTTCAAACCATTTTCATAGTCCTAGTTTTTAAATATGGCATGAAACATACAAAAACATATCATTTTAACAATAAATTACTAATTTTTTCTCAAGTTTGGTAACAAAAAAATATTTTTTCGGAGAAAAGTCATGATAAAATTCATATATTATTTTTTATCCATCACAAAAACTTATATAATAATTATCATGAATTATCATAGAGGGGCCTGTGTAATTACAACCCCAATCACACCTATGTTTGGTCTGGGGCTAGCTACTAGCACTAGGTAGGAATATCCCAAAAATTGGATGCATTATCATAAGTACCTGTACACACACACACATCTCCATGACCAAAATTATGAATAATAAAAACACTATGTAAAATATGCTTGAATAAAATAAGATACCAACCATAGAGTGAAAACGTAGGAAAACTGTAATGTAAATAGGGCCAGAATACAATCCCACCAAAAGAACGATTCTTCCAAATGAATGCACAAGTTCCTAAAGATCATTCATTAAAAACCCTACCTGAAGGGTATGTATAGAAATAGCTATCAAAAGTCTATTAAGAACAAATTTTCTATCATGAATCTATATATGAACCAACTGGCCCCGATCCACTATGTACTTCATCAATAAACTGATTTTCTACAAGAGACATGTCACGTGCAGGCCAAGATTGTGCAGGGGTGAGTAAGAAAATACTCACTAGGACACCTGGAAACCACAATGAAAATACCAATAAGAAAATCATGAATAATTCGAAAAAGGGGACACACAAAGTGAACCATAGAGTAAATACATTAAGTATAGTCAATATGGTCAATTCACACATGTATTGGTCTAAAACATGAAGATAATGATTTCTAGTTGTAGTCAATATATCTTCCAATATGAAGGACATTAGATCTGCCTATAGTATAAATAGTTCTGGTGACACAAGGAGTGGTGGAAGTGCATGGAGTGTCAGTGGCATAGGTAGTGTAACTGGCGGTTGGAGCACCGCTAGAACATGAAGAGTCGAGGGTGCCTTGAGCGGCGATGGTTCACAGGTCATTGATGACACTTGAAGTGTCGATGGAACACAGAGATTTGATGGCGCACACAAAGTAAATGGAGCTTAGATCATTTATGGAGTTCATAGAATCAATAAGTGATGAATACCCAAAGTCACAAAGTCACCAAGATCATATAGTCCCATCCAGCCCCAGGATGTTTCTCATCATATGCTTGTTCTGGGAGAATCTATTCCTAAAACCATTAAGACACAATGAAAATTCTAGGAAAACTAACTTTTATTATCTGAAAAGTTGCCTCTTATCTCTAGGGTCCCAAATCTACAAACGGATCCTCAAACAAACACACAGTTTGAACGATATGGTCAATTTTGTAAAAGTGGTATGGTCTGGGTCTGACCGTACCCGGGTCACATGACTTGACCCAGTCAGTTTGGGTTGACCCAAACATTCCCGACCTGATGGGCCACTAGACTTTTAGAGAATTTTGATTCTCCACCCCGATCTACATCGCACATGCTGACTTCACTCTACCAGAAGTGGCCTACATTGGCCATGCCCGAGTGTTCCATGTGGTCTCATGAACACGTGGCTAGCTGGATGTCCCTTGTCAACATGGCGTCAGATGGCATTTCGTGCGACTGACCCTTCTACCACATCCACCATCATTGGCATGGCCTATTGTCATGGTCCTCTCTCATGCAATGTAGCTTTTCCACATCCATTCTACCGCCTCCGACCGCTGCCCTTAGTCTCCACTGGAAGCTCCCACCACTGTGGGCTCTACATGGTATGACCACAACAACCCCAAAAACCGGTTGTTGATGCCTGCTCCCGTGGTAACCACTTAGGGGACCGCCGCACCCAAATGTGACCGATGCAATGTGCCATTGTATTCAACCTCCAATGGACCTGGTTTAACATGTCATCCTATTACTCAGGTGCATTATTTTTTAAAGCAGATCCATATTCATGATCCTTGGGATGTGATCATGAGTAATTTGGGCTTGATAGGGCTTCTCATTACTCTGGGTGTCTGATGGTGTTGGGAACTAGATGGAAACAACGATCAAGGAACTGTATGGTTCTAATGGTGAAGAATGCGTAAAATGGTGGGAAAATGCACATAGAAAAGTTATAACATCATTATCCACGCTTTATTGGACAATGATCTATATCCAAGGAATTTGGATTATAAACAAATTATATCAAATCCTACTAACCCATAACATATTCCCTCCTGCATCATATAGTCGATCTACGAGATAATCTGTTTGAGGATTACTCCTTATTAGTCATAGAAATAATGAACAATAAAAGAGGAAATTAAAAAGATATCAACATCCTACCTCATGTTTGGATTAGTCATTGACGAAGAATGAGGTTCAATTTCATCGCTGATCCTCGATCCCCCAATATTCTTCGATCCACTGTTCTCTGATTAGACATTTTATAATGATTCATAAAAAAATTTGGAGAGCCTTCATACGTTAACCTCAAGGAAACTCCATAATTATGGAGATAAACCGATATTTCCAAAAAGGGTAAAATTAAATGAAACAAATATAGTGTCAAATAAAATACTTTCATTAAATATATTTTAATTATAGTTATGTCCCATTTCTTACATTAATAGTTGACCTGCGTTGATCGATGTTAGGCCTCACCTAAGGAAACACTCCCTTAAGAACACAAAAATTGTGTTATATTTACAATCTATGTTACCATTTAATAGTTATTATGATTTTAAAAATAAAATAATTTTCTTTTATTATTTTATTTACTATTACACTTATTTCTGGGTTTTCCATTGAAGACCTTTTCTAACTAAAGTTAAGTCATGGAAAAGGCAAATACACTAAACTATGTTCAACAAAGTTATCATATTTCTGATCAAAGAACCCATTCATAAGTTATTAATTATTTCATGAAAAAATACCTCTACGATATGTTAAAACCATGAAATATTCCTCAATATTATTCCAGGAACACAAGGCCATAGATTATCATGCTATCTCAACATGCAGTCTTGGAATTTTTCTAATTAATTTATAAAACAAAACTGGATAAATTAGAGTCATTAAACATTCCCCACTAGAAGGATTTACTTCCCCAAAATCCAAAACAAGGGCTTCTAAAGAAAAAATTATGGTAGTGAGAAAGAATATGAGCTACCTACTACCATGTTCTCTTCTAGAGATTCACTTTCTACCACCGAATGTGCACCAGAGGAATCAACCACCGATGAATGATCCACTCCTATCGATTTTTGATCTCTACTGGGTACTCTAGAAAAGAATCCCCATTGTCATTTTCCATCATTACCTAGTCGGTGATGTGCAATGAATCATTCATGTTACTCCTCAGCTAAATAACATGGAAGATATTAGGCACCCTATGCAACTATAGGGGAAGACAATGTTGGCACAACTCCTCACCAAATCTAGTCAGAATCTGAAAAGGTTTGATGTATCTCAATGATAACATTCCACCCCATCCAAATATCTACAATCCCTATCGAGGTGAGACCCGAATGAACAACTAGTCTCCATACTCTAACTAAAAGGCCTCTTTTGACCAATAGTATAAGACTTCTACCATCTATGTGCATTCCTCATCCAATCATGGATAATTTGAACCTTCTTTAGGGAAGAACATACCCACTCTGGACCAATGAGTGCTAATTGTCCTAGGTCAATCCAGAATTGTGGTGACCTAAATTGTCTCCGGTACAAGGCGTCAAAGTGTTTCATACTAATGATGGAGTGATAGATATTGTTGAAAACAAACTCTAGTAGTTGTATGTGATCCTACCAACTACATCCAAAGTCCAGGACGCAAACCCATAGCTTGTCCTCAAGAACCTGGATGGTCCACTTTATATGGACTTCCATCTAGGGATGAAACGTTGTGCTCAAACATAACTGAGTCTCAATCACCTCATGAAATCCATTCCATAACCTGGATGTAAAATGAGCATCACGATATGAGATTAATTATGATGGCACTTGGTGAAGCCAAACTATCTCCAGCATGTAGAGGCTTCCTAAGCACACTACTGAACTCTGATCACAAATCAGTATGACTCGGTCCATCTTGGTGTGTCGGTCAACAATCACCCATACTGTATCGTTTTCCCAAGACATTCTTGGTAGAACCATATTTAATTCCATTGATATCCCAACCCACTTTACTATGGATCCTGAAGTGGGTGGGTCATGCCCACTGGATCCTGGTTCTCAACATTCACATGTTGATAAGTGAGGCATCTAGAAACAAACTCTCCCACCTCCTTTTTCATCCCCTATCACTAGAAATGATGTTGGAGATCCTAATACTTATCTTCCACTCCAAGATGTACCTCTAAAAGGAATGTGTATAACTCCCACAAGACATCCTTCTACAACATCAGTAGCACTAATTTTTACCCTCTGGAGAGAACGACATGCTCCCCAAAATACGAATATCGTTTGGTGTAATGAACTGTTGAAATATGAGCACATAATGTCTCACAGTTGGTGTCTCTGAACTATGCCTCCCAAAACCACGGTAAAAGTGGAGGAGTGACAACCATAGATTAATGGTAAGCTGATCCATCTCTATCTACAAAGGACAAATGTAACATCACCATCTACTCTAACACCTCACTCAGTAACAACATGGTGGATCGCCTACTAAGAGTGTCTACCACCACGTTCCCATTTCATAGGATTATAAAAAATTTCAATGTCATAGTCATTGAGAAACCCCAGGCATTATATAGATCTCATGTTGAGATCCTTATAGGATAAGATTTACAGGAGACTCTTGTTGTCATAGTATATAATAACTTGCTCACCCGTCAGGTAGTGTAACCAAATCTTCAATGAAAATATTTCCCCAGTAAGCTGAATATCAGGGGTTGTGTAGCTCTTCTAATGATGCCTCAACTGGCATGAACCATAGGCAATCATCGCTTTCCCCTACATCATGAAATAATCCTGTCTAGTCCCAGATGCATCCTAGAAAACCACATAGTCAACAACCTCCTCCAATAATAACAAGATGGGAGAACTTTTCAATATCTACCTAATCTCCTAAAAGAAATATTGGAACATCTCTATCCACACAATAGGATTCCCCTTCCATGTTAAGGTCATCAGGGGTGTTGTAACACTGGAAAAGTCAGCTAAAATCCTCTTATAGTACCCGACAAGACCCAATATACTACAGAGCTCAGTAAAACTCTTGTGTGGCTCCCAAGAATGAACCCCTTAAATAATATATAGATCTACTAAAATTGTAGCCTCTAGAATGATGTGTCCTAGAAAGTGGTCCCCATGAATCCAAAACAGACAATTTAATTCCTTTCCATAAATTTGGTTCTCTCGAAGTGTGTCCAGTACAATCCTCATGTGTATCTCACGATCCTAATAGAATCCTTGTACATTAGGATGCCATTAATGAAGACTATAATGATTCAGTCTACGTACGGTATGATGATAATCTTCATGAGTCCCAAGAAAAAAGTTGGGGGTGTTATTCACATCAAAACACATCACCAACTATTCATACTGGGCATATCAAAACCAGATGCCTGTATTTGGGATTTCATCATCACATAAACAAAACTGGTGATAGCTAGATCTATGGTCTAACGCTGATAACCAAATCACTCCTTTTAGCTGATCTAAGAGGTAATCAATCCTTGGTAGTGGATACTTATTTTCTTGGTCACCTAGTTCAGGGGCCAGAAGTCCACACACGGACACAAACATCTCCAATCCCAAAATTACGAAATATAAAACCCCTATTTAAACATTGAAGACATACCCTAATATACCAGCAACAATGTATGAAAATAAGAAAATTGGAAAATAAATAGGGACAGATTAAAATCCCACCAAAAGAAAGTGTCTTTCATATGAATTCACAACTTCTGAAAACTCGTTCGCCAAAACCCTAACTAAATTTTCAGTATAGAAGAAACTCTATAATGTTGCTGAAGATCGCCTCGTATGTTGGGACTCTCTCTAAGAACAACCTTGAACCAGTCTAACAAGGACTCCGTCAAAGCATTGAGCATCTACAAAACACATGACACATGTAGGAAAATCCTGTGTATGGGGTGAATAAAACAATTTTCTTTTGGAATCCCTGAAAGCACAAAATAAATTCCACTAAGAAAGACAAAAATTATAAAACATTGTAAACACACGATGTACACCACACTGAAAAAACATGACATACATTCAATATGATCATCTCACACAAGTATAAGTCTAAAGCATGAAGAGAAGGATTTCCAGTTGTAGTCCACATATCTCCCAATCTCAATGACACTAGATGTTTCGATGGAAAATGGAGTGTAGTTGGAGCATGGATCATAAATGGAACATGGAGCATAGGTGGTGCATGGAGCATATATGGAACATGGAAAATCAATAGTGCAAAAAGTGTCGATAGAACCCAGAGCAGATATAACTCCCGGGACATTAGTGGCACATTGAGAATTGATAGAACTTAGAGTGTCGATGGTTCACAAAGTGTCAATTTTCCATGGAGCATCGATGGATCTTGGATCATCAATAGGTCATTCATCCCCCTAGACACATAGTCACCAAGATCATACAGTCACAACCAGCTGCATGATTCTGCTCGTAGTAGGCTTATTCGAGGAGAACATACTCTTTAAGACAATAGGTTATAAACCAACATCCACAAAAACTCACTTATTGTTTCTCAAAAGGACATTATCATTTCAAGGTTCCCAACTCAATAAACAGCTTTTTCAAACTAACACTCAGTTTGAATGATATGGAAAATTTAGTTATAAGGGTATGGTCTAGGTCTATCCCGATTGTGTCTGGTCTGACCTGACCTGGTCGGGATGATCGGACCAGACTTGGATGGTAGGGGCTGGCCCGAACCGGGTTGTCCTGGTGTGTCATGTGGTCTAGCCTGCTATTCTACAAGAGAAGCCCAGTTCTCCACCCATCCCGTGTCGTGTTGGCCATATTCAATCCGCCTGATGTGGCCCGACCTAGATGGATTCACTCAACCAGATGGGGCCCGCCCTCACGGCCACCCTCTGGTCCATTTGGCCGCCCGAATGGGTCGCTAGATTTCAACACTATTGAACATAGTGTTGGACCACGTTTCTGGCAGTCAGCCTTCATATCGTGTCCCTTATCAACACCATAACTAACTATCGCGACGACCACCCCAGTGGGCCCTACACAGTCCATTTGTGCCACATTTTTGAGTTGGCATATTTTGGCTTCTCCCACATCCATTTTCAAGGCAACTACCGTCCTCCGCCACACATACATACGGTCGCTGCTAAATTCCACCAGGTGTTTCCACCAATAGCCATGGTTCCGCATGAAACCCCATTTCTATGGTTCTTGGTTTTTTTGAAATGGATCCATATTCAAGATCATTGGGTCATGATCATGACTGATTTGGGCTAGATCTATCTTTCCCCCACTCAGGGGGTATGATCATACTTAGAACCATCTGACAACATTGAGCTGGGAACCGTACTGTTCCAAGGACAATAACATGTACAACAGATGAGGAAATACATATAAAAAAGGTCAACGTCATTGTCCAAGAGTTCTTGGACAATGATATAAATTCTTGGAATTTGTGCTCAAAATAGATAAGATCTAATCCCACATACCCGAAACAAAATCCCTCTTATAACATACGTTTGATCAGTGGGATAATCTTTTCATGGATTAGCCCTCATTCATTGTACAAATCAAGAATGGTAAAAGAGGAAATCAAAAAGTGATCAATATCCTTCCATGAGGTTGGATTAGTTATTGGTGAAGAATGGGGTTCCATGTCATCATCGATCCTTGATCATGTAGTGTTCATTGATCCTCCATGAACTGATCAGACATCTGATCTCGATTCACCAAAACATTGGGAGAGCCTTCCTATCTCTTCCTCAGGGAAAATCCTACGTTAAGGAAATAACCATGGATTTCGGAAAATTATTTAATTAAAAGAAACCAAAAAAAAATTCAATAAAATATTTTTACAAAAAATATTTTAATTATTACTAACTTCAATTTATAACATTCACCATCGACCCATGCTGAATGATGGTAGGCCTCAGTTAAAGAAAAAAACCATTACAAACTCAAATGTGGTGTCATATTTCCAATCTGAATTAATATTTTTGTGTTATTAGTAATTTAAAAATAAAATAATTTTATATAATAAATTTATTGATGGTTTTTCCCTTTTCAGGTTTTCCCATGAAGACCCACACAAACTAATGTTATGTCACACCTGTGGTAAATCCACTACTCAGAGCTCAAAGGTTCTGTCAGATTTTTTATCTGGGAACCCATTCAAATGTTTTTCCTTACTTAATGAAAAAACCCACATGATTTATTAAAAACACAATATTTTTCACCGTATCATTATGGGCACATTAGGCCTCATAATCTCACATTGTATCAGCTCCTAGTCGTGGAATTTTATGAATTAATTTACAAAAATAAAACTAGAGAAAATTAGAGTCATTAAAAATCATAGGTAGAGTTATCAGAAGAACCCAAACCCAGGGAAATTATCTAACAAACCTTAATATTGTCCACTTCAGATGACACTGAATCACATCCAAAAATTTAAGTCATGTTTTATTGTATTGAGTCCTGATGCGGGAAATTGTTTCAATATATTAATATTATTATGATCATAACACATGCTATCAACATAAGATCAATCCCAATATATATATATAATAGTCAATCATTCCATCAGTTTTTTTATTAAAAAATATTTAGGCATGGGAAGCAGTCACTTTATCATTAATTCAATGATTATCAAAATGACCATGTAATTTTATTACCTAATTTAATTGATTATCCATTTTATAGGAGCTGAGGTATTCCATCAACCAAATAACACCAAAACATGACACAATCCATCTCACCACAATAACCACATGTCAAATCCACCACACATCTCCACTATTGAATAACACAACCCATAGCCCAAAGTCAACAACCAATGAAAAAAACTACTAGATATTGAACACAACCACATCACTACAACATATTAATATTCCGAAGAGACCACCATTTTAAAAATACCACTTTCTCCATATAATCCTCCACACATTCCTAGCCAATGATCACAATTATCATCCGTCAAAAAAACCCAAGAGTAAAAATCACATATGCCCATCCACCATGTCATGATATTATCCACCTTGGGGGAAGAGACTCATCTATATAGTTTTAATCGCATCAACATATAATTAATCACAACTATGGATCACATGTTACCCCTATTTATATAGTTGATTTTTTAATTCCACATCACCAAAGTCAACATAAAAACAGCAACAACCACACATAACAGAAACACATTCCATATTCCATATTTATTTTTGGGCTTACATTAAATTACATTATTATTTATCATGGGTATTGTAAAACAATTTAAAATTTTCCCTATAATCATAAATCATTAAACATATATAACTGATTTTCCATTTCATATATAGTGATTTTGATCATGAAGCCATGTCTAGTTTCCTATTATCCACATTTATCATTGAGAAAATAGTGTTTATAAAAGCCATTACTTTTAGCAAGACATGTCAACACTACAATTCAATAATTGAAATTCAACATAAAAAAACATCATATTTTAAACATAATTTAGAAATTTTTACATTTTAGGTTATTATTTTAAATTCATATATTACGTTACATAAATAACATGCTAGAATAATCAAAAAAGAATATTATTTCTGACAAAAAAATAAAATCTACACATGTCATATTAAAATGATCCATGATATATCATTCTCAAGATAAACATTATTTAATCATTTCATGGTTCAAGATAAGATTATTATATTAACCAATATGGATAATATATTCCTAAAAACTTATTTAAATACAACATATGAACCATGCTATATGCTCAAGTCTCTCATACTATAATTTTCTTAGTTACCAAAAAATGATTCCAACACGAGTCATGCTTCCCATAAAAAACCACTGAATTGAGGAATGTTTATTTAGAAATTATTTTTATTCATATAAAAATGAATTTAGTCATTTAAATAGTTTTAAGTCTCAATAAGATACTAAAAATCATGCTAATAAATTTCCAAAATTTTGAAATATATGTCACCTGAATTTCCACCCTAAAAAATATTTAAAATATATATATATATCAATATTGCAGAACTATAATAAAAAAAATAAAGATAAAGATATTCTTGTTATTTTTTCCAAATTCAATGTAATAATTAATAATTAATATGATTATTTTTATTAATTTCAAAATTGAAATATCAAAACAATTTTTTAAAAGAGTTTTATAACGGAAGATCATGAATAATTACAAATGGAATGAAACACAAGACATATTAACTCGCATAGAGAGTCGAATACTTTTATGCATGGTTTAAAAATAATTTTTTATCATGATAGTGTGAAAATTAATTTGAGGGTACATAATTCATAAGGGTTTTCAAAATAAAACAATTGATCATAATAAAGATCAATAAGAACACTTCTATAACAATTTTAAATGCTTGGAAAACTATATGGCATGATATAAATTTCAAAAAATGGAAAACAATTAGAATTAATTAAGAATCATGTTATAATATGGAAGGAAATAATAGATTCAAAATCAAAAAGGATTCACACAAACAGACTGGTCCATTTAATTATAATTTTAGTCATTCCTTTAGTTTATATTAATAATTCAACAAACTATACTATTTAATTAAAATAAAAAAGTGGTAAATAGTGTAACATACATTAAATTTCATGATTTATTCAATTAATTTCAACTTCCAAAGATAACAAAAAATAAAAAATATCCAAATAAATCCTGAAGCATGTACCTCTCTTAGGATTCTACCTTGCAAGTGACAAGACCTCAGATGTTAATTATGTAGGCTCATATTCTGTTCACTGGATCATGGGTGCCCTAAAATCCCTTACCCACGCTAGTCTTCCCAGACCTATGTCATGTACCATGGTCGAATGACAACATTTCTCGACTAACCCATGAAATCCTCATAGTTCGTAACCCCATTATCAAAAATTTATCATATCTCTCATCCATCACCTCTGATACCACTTTTTCATTCCCACCCCCACCAAAGATACAACAATATATGTAGAGAGGTAATGTTCCCCATTCCCTACCTAAAATAGGCCCTGGGATTGGGAATGGAATTAAGGGAATAAAAATATCCAAATACAGGAGGAATTTCCCTCTATATGAAATCAAGATTGATAGTTAGAGTAAACTAATCACAATCAACTCCAAAACATATATTGAAATTAAATCCAAAATTCATCCCGTAATTCAGGTGTAAGTTGGTTATAGGCGCAGTAGAAGTGTGGTTGGGATGGTACATGAATTTAATTTTTACCATGATTTTCCATTATTCAAGGATCTATATGACGATGAACGCCAGTATCCATGGAATAGAATCAATGATTCTAATAAAGAAGGAAGATTCCATAAACCATTATAGAGGATCTTCTACATCATGATTATAATTAATTTAATTATCTTCACACTGAAAATAATACCTAGATCTTCATTATTTTCTTCATTGATGATTTCTATCATCTATAACGACCCATCCCAATTATATCATTGTGCATACAAGGATCCAAAGTATAATCTCTCTAGTGGTGATACACACTTTCTCTTATGGACTCTCATCAACACAATTCATTCTCCTAGTGCTCGGGCAGTGAAGAGAGTGTCTTTTGTCGGTCATTCTTGATTGTGTGTTCTTCAGCCTTGAAGAACATGTCTCTTTCTTGAGAGAGGAACACATTTTATTAGGGATAGAAATAGTTTAGCTCAACAATTCTCAATTCACTGGGTCTGTTGTCTTGTGTCGTGTGGTGTCTGGCACAATAGGCGTAGTTTTCTATTTATATGCATGAAACTTCAGTTATAATATTTAATTGCATAATTACAGTTAAATACATTCATAAATTATAGAAAACCGATGATCATAATAATAATATTGCGTCATAATTTGTTGTGCGCAAACTTATGCAGAACAAAATTATAAATAAAATTCAGTCTCACAAAATAATAGAAGTGTCATTATTAATTTAACTTATTCCAAATATCACATAATTATTTTACCACCGAACCAATCAAGGCCTGATCGAACTCCAATACTATTTATTGAACACCTGAATAAATAAATAATTCATTCATTCTCTGCAATAAATATTTTATTTATAAACTAGTAAATTAATATTAATTAAAGTTTCAACAAACAAATATATTTAATATAATATATTTGATCATTTTAAATTTATTAAAATTATTCAATGATCTTGAGAATAATATTTATTTAAGTAATTACATTCAAATAGAATTTAATCATGAAAACCAAAAACTCTTAGTGTGTGACCATATAGGATTCGTTCACATTGGCATTAGGCGGGCCTGCCTAAAGTCCAAGAGTACTATCTAGCAATGGGTAAAATCACCCAGGAGAAAGAAAGCAATGTCACAATAATGACATCCACATAAAAAATCTCACTGTGTAACATAATCCCTTTGTCACAAGATCTCATAAAGAATGTTTGATGATAGTGTCGGCATCTTTTATGCTTAATATGTCGTTCTTTAACTACCTGAAATAAACTCATTGTTACATAAAGTCCATGTTAATTCACACGATAGTTCAATTTCAAGAAATGGGATGAGATTTCAACTTCCATAACAAGAAGTGAAAAATCATTCCTCGACTTATCCATTAATAACATGCCACTCGTGACACACCCAATGTACCCTAATTCTAACCAAATGTCTGCAAGATAGTTTTTGTCATTAAATAAAAGTGTGCAAGTCATGACATGTATTAATGAAAATATTCATGTCTAAGGAACATTACACACACTCGAAGATATAAATATCTAATAACACCAAAACATGCAGAATTCCATCTGGAATGTCTCTTCATATAATCTCTTGTCTTGGAGATTACCATGGGAGAACATTATGAGAGGAAGTCTCATCTACTTACGAGTACTCACACCTAACAGTCTTCGTTATATGTGTCCCATCATGGTATGTTATCCAACCGTAGAACTATATTTTGAGAATATTGTTATAGAATATCCATGTTCTCATCATAGAAGGGAACTTTCATAACCTTATCAATGCAATGAATACTCCTGGAGATTATTACATCATTGTCATGAAGAACAATGAAAAATTTGTAATAACATGTTTAATATTTAAATACATTAAATTTAACCATAATCAATGTAAAAAATGTTGGTTCTAGGACACCAAATATTACAAACTCCCATTTGGACTAGAGCCAACTACATTTGAATTTTATTCTGCTAGACCTCACTTGGTTTTCATGTTTCTACTGAGTCAAGGATTTAGTCAAGGGGTCTGCCATGTTTTCTTAGGTAGAAATACTGCTCACTGTTTATTCATCTCTCTGAGAGAAATCTCTCAAGTGATGATACTTCCAAATTATGTGCTTCGTCTTCTGATTTTACCATGGCACTATTGCGAGATCCATTGTTGTAGTTTTATCACAGTACAATGTGATGGGATATTTATTACTATGTATCACATCCATCTCCTGGGTAAATCTTCACATCTAAACATCTTCTTGAGATACCTCAGAAGCTACGACATACTTGTACTCTGCTGTTGAATCTGCGAACACACTCTACTTTGAGCTCTTCCATCTCATTGAACCTCCATTCAATGTTAAGATGTTTCCTTTTTGCGATATAATGTCATCCTGATAAGTCTTTAAACATGCTTCTGTATATCCTCTAATGAATACTTCCTCATATCCTCCATAAACCAAGAAAAAATCCCTAGTAAACCTCAAATACTTTAGGAGAGTCTTGACTTCCATCCAATGGCGGTCACTTGGGTCATTTTTATATCATCCTACTGCACTCAATGCATTGGCAACATCGAGCCTAGTACATAGCATGTCATATAATACTGACCCAATTGTTAAAGTGTATAGAGTTTTTTTCATTAACTTTCTTACCTCAGGCGTATGAGGATGTATTTTTTTGGAACGATAAATGTATTTTGATGCTCATAACAATCCACTCTTATATTTTTCCATACTAAATCTATTTAGTATCTTATTAGTGTATGTACTTTGACATAGTCACAACAATATCTTGGATCTACAATGATGGATCTTGATCCCAAGAATATATGATGCCTCACCCATGTCCTTTATGGGGAATCAATGATTCAACCATGCCTTAACAGCTTGTATGATTGGTATCTCATTTCAAATAAGTAATATTTCATCAACATACACAATAAGGATATCGATTTCACTCCCACAAACCAATTTTTAGATACAAGGATGAAATTCATTCTTGATAAAACCAAGTTTCATTATGGATTTATCAAAACGAATGTTCCAGGACCTGGATGCTTGATTTAATCCATAAATGGATTTTTCCACTTGCATTCCTTATTGGAATCCATTGGAGTGATTAACCCTCCAGGTTGTGTCCTGTATACATATTAATGAAGGATCCCATGGAAGGCTGTTTTGACATCAATTTGGCAAATCTCATTGTCATTTTATGCCAAAAATGGACAATAGAATTCTGATGGATTTGGGCATTGCAACTGGTGAAAAGGATTCATTGTATTCAATGCCTTGACTCTGTTTGAACCCTTTTGGAAACAGTCGTGCCATATAGGTTCTGACATGTCCTTCCATGTATAGTTTTATCTTAAATACCCATTTTCAACCAATAGGCTTTACATCAACATGAAAATATACTAATATCAAGACTTGGTATTGTTAAATGGAATACATTTCATAATTCATTTATTATTTCCTCATGGAATCATTTGTGCCACTTACTTCTTCCTTTTAGGTTAGAGAATCATTATTATTAACTAATAATGAGTCCCCATCCTTGGTAACGAGAAAATCATACTGTTCTAGTTCTCTAACCTCTCTTGTAATCCTACATAGCTCTTGTGTCTCTAGAATAGTTCTTTATTGCCTATGGCATGGTTGAATCTGTTCCAGTACCTACTCTAGTGTACCTTGAGCCTCAGCTTCATCAAATTCTATCACACTCCCACTATCTCTTTTGGGGATGTGCTCCCTCTCATGGAATATGGCGTGTCTTGACACTATAACCCTTTTGTATGATGGGCTATATAAGTAATATCCCCTTAAATCCTTGGGGTATCCTACAAATTTTCACTTTGTTCCTCGAGGTGAAAGCATGTTACCTAAAGAGGACTTAACAAACACATATATTCCCCACACTCTTAAATTCAATAATATGGCATTCTTTCCACTCCAAAAACTCTTATAGAATTATATTTATTGATTTAGTCGGTACATGGCTTAGTATGTGAGCTACGTTTTTGTAAAGCATATCCCAAAAAGGATAATGGAAGACTCGCATGATTCATCATTGATCAAACCATGTCTAACATGGTGTGGTTCCACCTTACTCTCACATCATTCCACTAGGGTGAGTATGGAGGAGTCAGTTGGGATTGGATCCCACACTCTAATAACTAATCATTGAAGACATGATTATGATATTCTCCACCTTGGTATGAGCATATTTTTTTACTCTTCTTACCAAGCTGATTCTCAACATCATTCTTGTATTCTTTTAACTTTTCAAAGGAATCCAACTTATACTTCATTATGTAGATATATCCATATCTACGAAAATCATCAGTAAAGTTATTAAGTATTTATAACCTCCCCTTTAATCAATTGGAAATGGTCCACAGACATTGGTATGAACCAATTCATGAATTTGTTTAGCCCTTTAACCTTTCCCACAAAATAGGGATTTGGTCACATTGCCTTGTAATCATACATGACATACACAAAGTGGTTTTAATTTGAAAGAATCTAAATATCCATCTTGATGTATCTTTGTCAAGTAATTCCTTTTTACATGTCCTAGTCATGGATTCCAATGTTTGATGCAATACGAGTCATGTGAAGTATATTTGTAATCGATTTCCATTACTTAGTTTATGTAATCCATCATGTAAAGACCATTTTGTAAATGTGCCCTACCAAGAAAAATTTTCTATGTAAAAGACCCAACATTTATTTCCAAACTTGATAAAAATCCATTTGTATCTAATATGGATTTAGAAAAAATGATTATATTACAGACGACACATAGTAACAACCCATTAACACCAAGATCATCTCAGTTGGAAACATTAGGTGGTAGTTCCTGATAGCTACAACAACATGTTTGGCTCTGTTGGATGATCATAGATCTACATATACTTAGTTAATCTTCCGGAATCTATTTGGTTACTGTATTTGGATACATATGTGATTACCAAAAACTATATCTCATTCCCAATTTGTAAGGAAATATAGATTTCATTCAATAACAAATCCACTTAAAGACTCCCCTAGATTCTTAGGTGGGGTCCAGTTCTTCTTCCACTGTCCCTTCTTTCCACATGTGAAACAAATATCATGTTGTTCCCTTTCCTACCCTTTGATCTTCCTTTTCATGGATGGTCGTGAAGAAGCTTTGGGCTTAAAGCTCTTCTCCTTCCCTTTCCTCTTATTCATCATAATGACAGAAGGTTTTTTCTGCCTTATAACTTTGTTCACAAAGATATTGTGGATATGAAGATCAAATAGTTATTTCTTAATGTTGTTCGTATTGAAATTAACAACATTTTTAGAGAAGCTCTGAGAGAGTGATGAAATAATGAGATCAGTGCCTAGTTCATTGGGGAGTTTAAACCCCTGAAATTCATGGAGTTCAATGTAGACAATGAGATTGACTAATTGAGGACCAGCTGGGAAACCATCTCCATTATTTCAATAAAAAGTGACTTAGATATATCAAACATTTCATGTCTTGATATCTCCTAGTAAAGACCATGTAGGTTCTCAAGCAAGCTATAAACATCCTTGTTTTCATGGTAATTCGTGTGCCAACTATACATTGTTGATAGTATCAAACAATGAATGTCAACCACATACTTCAAATGTTTATAATAGTCCAATAAATCCACATCACTCACCTCATTGGTAGGTGGATCAGGTAATGTTGACTCCATCACATAAGACTTCTGTTCATGGAAAAGGATATCCTGAAGGCGTCTAAACCATTCCAGGAAGTTACTATCAGTGAGGATGTTGTATTTATAGATAATTGATCATAAGGATAGTTTGGTTGATGAGTTTTTCATTTTTTATTCTTGAATTAAAATATCATATCATTAGTTATTTATTGATTACATTTTATAAGAAATAATAAATTTTATTAAGTCTCCCACTATTTTATCATGTCCCAATTGCCTTTACTATTGAACTCAGATGGTCTAGTTACAATGACATTATTGTGGCCAGGATCTATATTACACTTCATATTACCAAAAAAACAGTTGAACAAGATATTAGAAGGGATATAGGTAGGTTGTTCATTGCCAACCGTGGGCTTGCAGCTCCGTGATTTGTTGAGTGGACTCCCAAATCCTAAAATCATGACTTTGTATTTCCTCAACTCTTTCCACAAATATTACACCATGTATCGAAAGATATACACCTCTAGATGTAATATAGTTATGTCAAAAGAAACCTTTCATATGGGTTTCCTGTATAAAAGTATGTGTCCCAACAAGGGTTGGTCAAACACATAGGATTATTGATATTTCCTTTAATCAAGTAACAGAAGGCATGGTCTGACATAATATTTAATTTGAGGTGTGGATTTATTATTTTCATTGTTACATGCCTGTTAATATTAAGTGGGACTTTATTATGTTATTAACCAAGTCTTGATAATATTTACGCATAATTCTGTTGTATATTAGTTATATCTTACATTCTTGTTTAATTCATTAATTAAGTAAATATGACAATACATCCAAAATGATAAACCATGCAACTAACAAAAATAAAATAAAGTGAATGATCATGAGATTTTATAATGGTTATATTATCTAGAAGTTTATAAACTAACCCTGACCTAGGGGAGAAACTTGTTGGACCATTTGGGTTCATGTTTACATCTTTCCACTTATCCACCTCTGTATCTCTTGGGATTGGTTTCATCTCATCTCGAGTATGAACCACATACACTCTATTAGGGGTTCCACCCATTACATATTTCTTTTTCTAACTCACATGCTGGTGAGGGGTAAAAAGGTTTTACATAAAATAAACATTGGTCAGGCATTCCCAACATATTAATGAGGAGAGATGGCTCGGAGGCCAACAAATTTATTTTAAATAAACAAATTAAAAAAAACCAACCATATACAAATATATTGGTCTAACTCATGAACATTCATACATGAAACGAAGTTTATGCATAAATAAAACACACATTCAATTCTTTAATCATTCTTTTTTATGATAAAACATTCTCCAATCAATGAATTATCATCATAAATTAATCAATCATTTTATCTTAATCCCCTTTTTTAAATTTCATTGAGATTATCATCTTTCATAATTTTAAACAAACAAAACCATTTCAAATTCATTTTGTATGTAACTTTTACCTTGGAGGAATCCCAATGAATTTTTATTCATAACTACCCAATGAGTAGAAATGAACATTACGCATATTTTAAATTAATCACGCATATATATAACACCTATCGGATGTTGTGCCCGTGCTTTAAGGAAGCACAGTGGCACATGTCTCAAGGGTTTTTAAAATATAATAATAAATTTTACTAAATAAGTGTAATTTGGATGAGTAAATGGCATGTAGTTCAACTATATGGTGTGTACTATTTTAAATGTCCTTCTTATATACCCGCCCGAGGAAACGGTGTGTGACTGTACTTCAGAAATCTTTGGACTACACGACATGTTCAGTGGGACACATGCCATGTAGAATCCGTGTTACACGGTTTCTAGCTAGGCAAGCTATGCACAAGGTAAATAGTCCAACCCTAACCCGAATGTACTACACATTGTGTCCAATGGGCTACATATCATGTAATCCAGAAACTGTGGGCCTCCTGTTCTTGGTCAACACATCGAATCGTTATGGCTTAGAAAGTATCCAAAACATGGCTTGGTTTGGCAGACCAGTCCAATACATAGAATCTTGACTACATGCTATGTACTGTCGAATACACATTTTGTGTTCTGGTGTTGTATGAAAAGGAACCTTTGACACCTCTGGATGAGATCCTATGTTTTATTTTAATCAAAATTAATAGAAAATATCATTTCTGAAAGGTGAATGTGAAATAAAAGAGATGGAAAACATATAGAGATTCTGATTTTCCGAATGATTAACTTGAATTGAAACAACTAAATTAGTAAATTAGTAAATCGTCATCTAAAAATTTAAATAATTATAAACTATGATGTAACAAGTCTCTGATACAACTTCATGGTTCCGGGTGTAGCTAAATTTCAGTTGGGACTGTACATGACTTCATTTTTAACATGATAAATGATTATTCTAGGATAAATATGACGATGAATGCCAGTCTCCATGGAATAGAATTAACGATTTTGATAAAGAAGGATGAGGCCTGAATCCTTTAGAGAGGATCCTGCACATCATGTTTATAATTAATTTAATTAATTTCATAAAGGAAAAAATACATGAATCTTCTATATTTTCTTCGTAGATGATGTTGATCATATGGAATGACCCTTCAAAATTATATCATTACACTTGCATGGATCCAAAATAGAATCCATCTATTAGTGATCTACATGTACTCCAATGGCCATCGATCAACACCGCTCATTCTCCCAGTGCTTGTGCGGTGAAGTGAGTGTCTTCTGTCAGTCGTTATTGATCCCTTGTTCTTTGGCCTTAAAGAATGAATCTCGTTCTAGAGAGAGGAAGGAAAATTATTCAAGAGAGAAATTGTTTAGCTCAATAATTCTCAATTCACTAGGTGTACGGTTCGATGACGTGTGGTGTCTGGAATAATTGGCGTACTTGTCTATTTATATGTAAGGAACTTCAATTACAATATTTTTTTATAACAAAAATTAAATACATTCATGAACTAAAGAAAACTCAATCTCATAATAATAATACTGCATAATTATTTATGTTCCACAAACATGTGAAAAACAAAATTAATAAAAAAATTCCACCTCATAGAATAATAGGAGTGTCGTTATTATTTTACGTTGTGCCAACTAGTAAAATAATATTTTACCATCTTTCAAATAATTATTCTACCACCAGACTGGCCTTGGTCCACTCAAATTCCACTTCATTTTATTGATCACCATAATTAATAAATAACTAATTGATTATTTTAAATTATTATTTTATTTACAAACTAGTAAAAAAAATTATTAAATGTTTATAAAACAAATGTATTTTATTTAATTTTGGATATCATTTTTACATGAATAAAACTATTCCACGGTCTTGATAATAATACATATTTTATTAATTAAGCTGAAATGGAATTTAACCAAGACCACCAAAAACACATAGTTTCACACCCTCTAGGATTATGTTTCATTGGCATTAGGTAGTCTTGCCTAATGTCCAAGTGTACTATCTAGAAACGGTTCAAGGCATCAAAGAGAAATAATGTAACATCATAACAATGACATCCACATTTGAGTGCTCATTGTGTAATATAATCCGTTTGATGCAATATCTCATCTAGTAGGTTTCATGATAGCGTCATCAACTTTTATTCTTGATACGTCATTCTATGACTACATGAAATAAATTCATCATTACACCATGAAAAAAAATGGTGTGACAAATCAATTTCAATCGAAGGTCCGACATATCACCTATCATAAATGGAAGGGACAAATACTTCCTCGAGTTAGACATTAATAAATTCCACTCGTGATGCACCAAACGAAACCTACTTTCCTCCAACTATCTACATGACAGTTTTCATTTGTAAATAAATGTGTGCGAGTCCTGATAGTTATTAATGATAATCTTAATGTCTAAAGATCATTACACATTGACTCAAATAGAAATATCCGATAAAACCATAACCTTCTAAATTTTTACCACTGGGTCTATTCTCATAATATCTTGTATTGATGATTACCATGTGTGAACTTCATGAGGGGAAGTCTCATCTGCTTATGATTACTCACACCAGATTGTCTTCATGATATGTGTCCCATAATTGTATATCATCTAACTATAGAACTATATTTAAGAATATTGTTATAGCATTTCATGGTTCTCATCATAGTGGGGAACAAACATGACCTTATCAATGCAACAAATACTATAGGACATTATTACACCATAGTAATGATGAACAATGAACAATATGTAATAAGATTTTTAATATTTAAATACATTAAATTTCTATGTAATCAATGTATAATTAGTTTGTTATTGGACACAAACTATTACAGTGTAAATAATGAAGATAAATTTAAAAGTCACCAAATAAAAGTTAAAAAAGTATAAGATAGTGAAACACCAACATCTCTAAAGGTCCAAGATAATAATGTGTAGTATTATATATGAAGTCATCTTGGAAAACTTGAAAAAAATTCTATATACATTGGCTAAAAATACAATAACACTTAGTTGGAAAACCATGTTCTATTTTCCACATGTGAAACGGGAATTATAATGAATCCATGAGGAAACAACAGAACTAGTACACCTAAATATGTATACTAACTAGAACCCAAACTCAGAAACGATATATCTCCAGATAACACTTCCATGTATAATAATATAATATAACGTACATTGATGATAGGTTACCCACACCTATTTCCCACTTATTTTCCATTCTCACACCAAAAAATTGAATGAAATGGTCCTCCAAAACCTTCCAAATACCCTAACATTCCATCCCATACACACAAACCCTAGCCATCAAAACACATCACATCTCGTACGCACACACCTAGGAAATCACAACACGTCACATCCCACCCCCACATAATAGTGCCATCACATATCATCACATGACAACATGACAGTGAAAATTTTGATTTCCGGTCATCATAGCCCATGCATGTATGTGCCCTCTCCTAGAAAGGGAACAAGGAAGAGTTGTAGCAATCCATCCATTCTCTCATAGAGATGTTGGGAAAACACACACCCCACATGACTATGTATGTGTCAGAATATAGTTCTAAATGAGGGTGTGGTGCATATAAAAATCACAAGAACATATAGGATATATTAAATTACAGTTAGACCACACATTCCCATTCTAGGGGTTTATAAAAAGAACTAGACACCTCACAAAATCCAAAAAATATTCACTACCAAATCTATATGAAGAAAAGAACATAAACCAAAAAATCCATTGTTCATATTTTATTTTTAATACATTTTAAGGAGTCTATATTTATCAATAAATTCTTCTCTAACAACACCTTTATTTTTTGTATTCAATATAATTTATCACCCAATTTCATTTTTTAAGACACCTTTTTTTAATATTTCTAGTAAATTAGTTTTTGTACAAACGTTTTCCCTTTCGACCACATATCCCATCATCGATTAAATCTTTTAACATGCCTATTTGAAGTCATAATCATGTGTTTAATTCCATTAATAAATTTTTAAATATAAAAAAATAAACCCCACAACATAAGTATAACACTATAGGTAAACTTCCAAATCAACAAAATTTTAGAGCCAAATCAACTTTCGCAGCCCAACTGCACAACCACACCACCACCACCATCACATCTCCACTACAACACTACACTGTAACAACCATTAAAGCCTTATTACACAACCAAATATCATCAACTACCCCCAAAAACATCAAAACATATCCACTCCACATTACATTATAACCACATGAAAAAACCATAACCATTCCACACATCACATCCCATACAACAACATAAACACATTTTCATATTGAGAAAAGGGGGTTCTAGTTAAATATCACCTCAATATTTAAGGGTGTTTTCAAATAAACCATATGATCTTGAGGAATCCATTTAATTAACTAAATATAAGTTTTTATCCGTTTTTGGATGTCGTTAAAGAAATCACACAATTAGGGGAATCATAGAATGTTTAGAAGAGAAAATTAAGGGGCTTCTAAAATCTATGACATTCATTGCAATAACAATCACATATCTCCCTAATATCTCAACATAAAAAATGAAAGACATAAAATAATGAGATATACTCTCATAACCCATTCCATTTGGGTTGAACCGGTTAATTATATTTATTTATCAAATGTATAACATTTTAAAATAAGAAAAACAATATCCCCACCTCACTGAAAATTAAACTTTTTATTAATTTCCAAACCACACAATATACTTAAAAGAAAAAAAACATCATGGTGGTATAATGTAGTAAAATCACATAACATCATTGACAAAAAAATTTATCCCCTCTTAAGGAAAAAAACCCAAGTTAAAGAAGGAAAACATACATCTATTTGAGGGTTCCATTAATTCTAGAATTTCAGCCACCATATTTACCTCCCTCCACTTCTGAAAGATCTCTCTATGTCTCTACTTGGGAAACATACATCTCCCAATTATTTAAACAATATTCCAAGGAAATATTCCATGTATGAGCATCAATTTGTACAATATCATGTAGTCTTTATCCACCATCTTCAAATGATCCGCCTTTGGTTGCATATCTCCAGTCCCATAACCACTGCTAGAGCCTCTACCTGCAGCACATCTCCCCTTCCATACGAGGTCACAAAAGCATCATAGAAAGACCCCTCCAGGTCTGTAATGACACTGGCCCCGTGCATCTCCCCCGTGAGTAGAGTCCCATTTGAATTGAGCTTAAGCCCCCGGTGGGGAGGTCCCCAGCAAACCCATTATCCCAGCCCCATGTTGCGAACCTGATTATCACAATATAGGATCGGCACAATAACCCCACATGCATGATGCATCTAAAAGAGAAATGAAGTATCCAATAACTTGACTTATAAACCCAATAAATATGAGAAATAATGTTCAAAAGAGATTGTGAGAACCCCTAATCGTTTGATTCTCCATATTCTACATGTTATGATGAGTCAAAAGAAACTGACAGCATGTTAATCGGATTATTATTGTGAGAGATATGATATAGAAAATATGAATATATATTGGGTAATTATTTACCAGGGTTTTAATTATCAAAACCTATTTTTAATTTAATTATAGTATTTAATTCCCTCATTTAATTCACTTATTTAAGTCAAAATGTGTTACACACATTATTATTTTATTATGTTTCTATACTCCCCTTTGGTTATTATTATAAATATCATTATAATTATTTTAAACCAACATTGTATCTCTAATTTTTTTAATGGTTGTGCTTCACCCCCCGCCCCCTCTATAGGTACAACCCCACATTAATTTATTCTTTAGTTACACCCTATCCTATTATTCAATTTCCATTTATTGGTATTATTTTTACAACTATTCATATTTATATAATATCTCTCTAATCTATCATATCTCACACATTTTCTATTTTTTTCATCATAATTATTATTTTTAGTCCTTATAATCAATCCCTATCTAATAACATATTTTTTCAATTATTTTTTTCAAGGTTTTTAAATTTATTTTATTTTTAAGGATCCTATCATTCATTTTTTATCTCTTCACACTTTTCTTTAAAACACGACCTAATATATAAATATAACGATTTACACTTCTTACCTCTAAATAAAATGTGACTATATTATATATATATATATATCAATATATATATATATATATTATGTGATATATAAATACTTTTATACATACAAAAATCCATATGTATATAAATATATATGTATATGTGTACACATAAAACTGTTCAAAACACAAACAGTTTTTTCCATGGTTACTATTAACAAAAATCATGCATATATATATTTACATAAATATATAAAATGTTACATGATCTGTTCCAATTATAATAACTGGAATTGTTCCCAGATTTGACAAAACCAAATATTCAAGTTTCTTATTTAATTTGAAATATATTTTTACAATTTCATTAAGAAAAACTTTTTAAATATTTAATAAAAATTGAGTGTGTAACAAAAGTAATAATTATTATATGATAACTTTATATGATCCTCTATTTTTTTCCTTTTAACAAGTCTCTTGAAAATAAATTTATGTACACATTTTTCTCGCATTAAAATCATTTCTCACACACAAACCCTCTATTTATGATTATCACATTAAATCTCTCATTCATCTCTATTCTATTTAATTTACATAATCATTTTTATCATTATTACACCATCCATATTACACATTATTATTATTAAAATAATTTAATATTCAACATTTTTAACCCCATTAATATATAAATATACAACAACACAGATATATATATATATATTCCCACACACATATATGTATTCATATATATATATATATAAAATAATGCTTATTATTCTTATAAAATCATAATATATATATATATGACAATTTAATATACAAGTATACCTTCTTGCATATATACATATACATATGTTAATATATATATAAGCATCACATTTTTAAACAAAAATAATTTTTAAAAATGTTAATTAATTCATGATGCATGAAAATATAAATATTTACACATGTGTGTAATATTACTCAAAATATTTTATATATCACATGTAATTAAATTTTTTTAAAAAATATATATAAATTCAGTAATAATTAACTTCTTACAAATAAAAAAATCGTCCTAAATTAAATATTTTTTTAAATCCAAAATAAATTTAAAATTTCAAAATTAATATTTATAAATTATCCAATGAATTTTAAACTACATTAAATTTTTTCAACATCTCTTGAACCATGTTATCAGTATGAAATCCCCTAGAAAGATAATGTATGGCCTGATAATTTTCCAAACCTTTACAACAGATATCTTTTAGAGAAATCCATGGGTTTCTACACCTCATGGAATAAAATATTACCACTCCCTACTAGAAACCCTATAATTATGGATCCCATTGGTGTAGATTTACTATTTACCCAATATTCATATTTTAGATATCCCCATGATTATAGTCACTAATTTTCTCTAATATCACCCCTAATTTTATATATCATAAATAATCCATAATTACTTCATCGATGATATGGTTTTACCATTCATAAATTTCTAAGATGATTTATTTTTTTTGATTATGAAAATTCCTAAAAATAATTTCATTACATAGGAATGGATGACACATAATGTTTGTTTCATTATAAAAAAAATCATATTCTTATGTTGACATTAATGTTTCATTCAGGAAACACTGTATTTATTCAATGAAAATTTCATATATTTGGAGGTGGACATCATAATTGTTTCTACTCATATACAGGACAAGTGAAAAATGTTAAAGAAATAATATTAACACAAAAATATTATTAATGGATGTATAAATAATGTAATCCCATTAGGCTGTTTATGAAAACAAGAAAACCCATTAAAATGAATCAACTTTTCACTAAAACATGTCCCCCATATATAAAAAAATATTAATTTTTTAATTTTTGATCAAAAAACATTTTAAAACCATTGAAATTAATTATAAAAAATATTAAGTCATTATAAAGAATATGAGAAGTCATGAAACCATTATATTAATAAATAAACCATTTACATTTATATGTTTATAAATATTCCTTAACTTATGAAATGAAATTATTTCCATAAAACCCGATTTCTATAATAATACATGAATCTTGGGATATTATATTCATAAGAATTTTTAATATTTTTTATCTTATATGATAATAAATAATGCTCAGTTCATTCCAAATTAGTTTCATACCCAGTTATCTCCTTTAATTGTCTTTTTCAAGAACTATTTGTTAATAAATGATATGGAGAGCTAAATGGGAATAACTACTCATGATGAGCTCTATAATTCCCATTGATCATCATATATAATTATCAAAAAACAATATGTTGATGAAAAAATTATATGATTTCATTTTTTATCATGAAACCCTCACAAAAATCATTTTTTCATATTAAATCCACATTCCAATTTTTCTATAAAAATAATTAAAAATATGTCATTATTTTGAAAATGTATTAAAATAATGAATTACCTAGAATAAATCAAATTAAATATTAATTTTAAAACTATTATTACATTTATATAATTATTTATTAAATATTATGTACATTATAGAGGTAAAATAGTCTAATGATATATGTTTTATAATTTTCATAGATCATGGGTTATAATAGTCAAAATTGACCCCTACAGAAAATGATAGAAGCCTTCCTTGTTTATCTATTCCAAACAAATTAAAAAATATATTAAAATAAAATTTCATGTCTTATAAGGTATAAATTTTAACATTCTTGAATCATTTTATTGATCATGAATATGCAGTGAAAATATTTTTAATGGAATTATTTAAAATAAGAATTTAATGAAATATTCCTCACATCTTTCCTAATTTTTTTTAGAAAATAGAGTTTGAGAAGAGATAATTAAATGCATCCATAAAAAATATGATTATTTTTAAATCAATTATGAAATTAATCCATATAGGTTTTAAAAAATCTCACAAAAGCCAAAATGTTTTATTAATGGAATAAGTCCCAATAAGTTGAAATTTAGAAGAGAAATCCCATTACTTTTTTTGCAAGAATTTTACATTATTTATCTCCTAAATAATAAAATAATATTATTTATTCCATATCATATAAAAGGTACTCTTGTTCGATACATTATCATTATTCATTTAATTACCTTTTCTACCATAATTTATTTAGTAACTAAAATGACTCATTTGATGGTGGAAATTTTACAGTCATTCAGTTTATAACCTCGAAACAACATCATTTCATTGACCATAGTTAAAGGGGTTATGGTTAAATTACCTAAAATCATAATTACGTTATAATAATCATATATATTCATTAAATAAACATTAAAAACTAAACATGTAAAGTGTGAATAAAAAATAAATCATGATGTTTCATTGAGAAGGTAGTTAGTTTGTACCCAAGAATAAAATTTTAATTATTATACTTAAGGAAAATTAAATAGAATAAATAAAATTTTATATATTTAGATTTTTAAATAATAAATATATTATTTATTTATTAATTTTATATATCCATATGACAAACCATGATTGGTTGTACTTAAAAATTAATCACATCTCTTTGTGGATATCAAATTCTGCATGCTCTCTTGAGGGACATTATCAATTTAAAATAGATGGAATGTTTAGAAGGGAAGTAATGTATTATATTTAATGAATCAGATCAATTTCATTAAAATATTATATATTTGTCAATTATACCTTTATAACCATCAAGGTATTTTGGGGAGAGAAAATGAAACATATCACTTCATAGAGGTGGTTTTCCACATGTACGCATTATATGATGTTTTCATTTCCCATAGGAAGAATAAAGAGATAAAAAAGAATTTTTACCTCTTAATGAATAAAATTATTATGTTTGTATGTTTTTTATTTTATTATATCCTCATTTATGTAGATTATTTGATACATGTGTATGTGGAAATATAATAAAAAATATGGTTAAACGTTTTTCATATTCTTCATATATAACCTATTTCATACACATAAGGCCTCAAAGGATGGTTTTTTTATGATAACATAGACTCTATGTCATAGGATGGGATTTCAGGAATGGATTTGGTATAGGATTTTAATTGTATATTTTTGTTTTTTGTAAATAATAAGGGATAACTGGTTCCTTTTTTATTTTAGTGGAGTAGAAGACATGAAATTATTCAACTATTTTAAATATATAAAGGATTATTTATTAGAAAATGATAAAAGGAAATCCATATTCTGATTTATGAAGGGATAGTTTATGAAACCCATTTATCATCCAATTAACAAATTTCGGGTACTCCTCGACTCTAATTTTTTATAATGCATTGGTTGGGGTTTGTCTTCCATTGATTCGGGTGGAATGTAGAGATTTTTTATAGTTTATGTGTCATGCATGCTTGGTACATTCTTTGAAAAACCATATTCACACCTAGAAGAAAATGTGCACCCCAATATAGGGGCACATAGTTAGGGAACAAAATTTTCTATCCATGTATCCCTACCTCGCTAAAAGTGAATTTGTAAATATTAAATCCATAAAATTATTTTAAAATTCAATGAAACTCCAATTTAAACCCCCACTTGACCATAACTGATGGTGTCTCATATAACTCGGTTTTTAATCTTGGAATAACTCTTGTAGGATCCCACAAAATAATTTCTGGGTGCATTAAAGAGTGTTACATCTCATTAAATCCTTCCCTATTATGTGATTATCCTCTTATTCCATCTCTCCCGCTCTCTCTATCTTCCATCCAGAGGGTTTTATAGGTCATCACCTATTTGAGGGTTTAAAAATTGATTTATTTTGATCATGAATCTATATATCTAACACCCCAAGATTTTATAGTACGTTATTTCTTCAAAGTAATCAAATAACTTGCACTACACACAACACCGAGTTCTAGGGCACCATGACTTACCAAAAAAGTCGTTCAAAAGAATTTATGAATATTATTAACTGAATTTTTAACTTTATATAATCCTTATAATTTTAGAATCCATATTATGAGTTTATTAGTCACAATTTAAGAACAAATACTTTTTGCATATAAAGGAAGAATTTTTCAAAAAATGCAATTTTACCGCCTTTTAATGGCGAAGCCTTTTTAAATCCAATATTTGAATCATTTGTATATTAAATTTGGCAAAATAAACCTATTCTTTAGAATCGGGACATAAGAATTTAGTTTCCATAAATTTTGGGTGTTTTTCTGATAACTTTTATATTTTGGTGAATAGTAAAAAATACTATATTTTAACTGAAAACAACTTTTTAAATTAAAATAATGTATATTGATAAATTATACATTTTACTGGTTTTGAAGTATATGTATATTATATTTTCACCATTTAATCCAATTGTGGTCATTATAAGTAATTTTACTTTGAAATTGGACATAAACAAGTGTCAAACTTTTTGTAGTTATTATTTCTTAAAAATAAGCCTTTTGGTTTTGACAATGGGAATTAATTTCAAATTAATAAATTAAACTTCTATGTTTTGAATTTGGTAAAATAGACTACATTATTTAATTCTGAATATGAAAATTAGATTAGGTTAATGTTTTGGTATTTTTCTGAAAACTATTAATTTTTAATAAATTGTGAAAAACACTCAGATATAGTTTAAAACTGAATTTTTATTTAAATAATTATTAATTTTATTTAAATTTATTTTATGTCAAAAAGATACATAATACATATATAATTTCAATTTAATTCATTAGAGTTAGTGTATAATAATTTTTGATATATAAAAAAAATTATTGAACTTTTCACCGTATTTTACCCACCTCATAGGAGAATTTGCAAATTCACATAAAACATAATTTTACCGCTTTTGTGAGTGGAATTTCGAAAATCCAAGAGACACGGTTAATATAAAGGAATAAAATGTGGTTAAATAAGATAAAAATATTTTTTTGGTGAATAGTAACTTTTTACTTTTATTTACCACGGTAAAAAGTAAATAGTGTAATTAACGGTAAAAATGATATTATTATTTCCCTTAAACCCATCCAAATTCTATTGGATAAGTATAATTCGACCAAAAAAACCTTAGGAATAAATTATGATCCTCTTTGGACCACATGAATTAGATTAGGGCATTTATTATTATTTAATTCAATGAAGAGTTGAAAGAGTTAAAATCAATGTTTAATAACTAAAACGTTTTTAATATAGGGTTATACATAAGATAAATTAAATTATAAATACTCATTATAAATATAAAAATATTTTCTACAGAATGGTATTTTATTTATAATTTTTAGATATTAAATAATTTAATTTATTTATGACACAATGATGATGCAGTAATTACCTTATTAGTGAAATATTAAACTAATTGATATTATAAATTTCCAATTAAATATAATTTGAAACTTTTAATGAATTATAAGAATTTAATGGGTTAATATGACATGTTAGTATTGATTAAATGATTTTTTTAGAATTAATAATGTTATTAAGACTTTAAAAAAATAAATTATTAAATAATGTCAAAATTGACATAAATGAGTTTTTAAAACAAATATTATATTATTAATTGATATAATATTCCTAAAAATATATGTTTCCGCCAAAGGACTTATATGATGATATTTATGTCATTAATGAACCACTTGGGGCTCTCTTGGTATTTTATCATATGTTTATTAACCATATAATATAAAAATTCAAAGAGACATGGTAAATGTCAAACTATTTGACTAAGAGATAAATCTAAAAGATAAGGGTACAATAGTGATCCAAACTTGTATAAAACCTATTGTTTGAGTTGTGTTCGACCTATACCCACCTAAAAATTTGAATAATTCACTTTGGATCCAATAGAAACCAAATATGATTTTATTATAAAATAATACTATAATTTTTTCCTAAAGAGCCCCTCCTCCCCCTTATAAAAGAACACCACTTATATCCAATTCCACACACCTCTAAAGCCTTTTGTCCCATCCAAACTCTACCCAATTAAGCTCCATACATCCCTATCCTCCTCCTATATGCCTTAACATAGGCATAAGGCACTTCAAGTGTCCGTTTTGGTTCAAACAAAAGGGAGTTACCCAAATTAAAGGTAACAATTTCTCTTAGCTTCTTTTCTTTAATTTTACTTCTCCAACCCCTAAAAAATTCATATTATTTTCTTTTATAACAAAAATAGTATCCTAAATATACAGGGATATTGTTATGATAAGTATTTTAACTAAAATTACACACACCTCCATATAATGGGTCAAAAACATAATGTTTCTGTGGATAGCAACCAAACGCCTCTTGAAACAATGATTGTTCAATTATCTCTTACCGCCTCTCATGGTGGCCATTATGATGGAAATATAACTAAATATGATATTAATGATATTTAATTTATATATAATATTATGTAATTCCATTTTATATCATACTATTCTTCGTTTCATGTTGTATATATATACGATAATTTCATTTGAGAAAGTGCGTACTACCGCCCCTCAAAGTTATATGACTCCTTCATACCATACATGTAACGTATAAAGGATGGTGTTAATGAACATGAGTAACAAATATAAGATATTATATTATACTGGAATAATAATATACTTATGTATCATTTGGTTTTTATTCCTTTTTAAATGAAAAATGAAATGGAAGTAGAGTTTGTGCGTACGTACGGACTACCGTCTCCATGAACGCGATAAGATTCATTCCCCATCGTATACATTCAAGTCTAATTCTTATTTTATGATTAAAAATAATGTTTATAGACATGATATTGTTCGGTATATGAATAATATTCAACCTATCCATAATAAACACGATGTATGTAACAAAACATATAAAATAAAATGGTTAAGTTAACACCCGAAACGACGATAATAGTATGATATTATTAACAAAGAAATGTTAAAAGAACATATATGATATCATATTAATGTATATGATTCTTGAATAATTTAATAACTATTATTTCGCCATTATATAGGAGGTTAATCTAACCTAAACCAAGAAAAAGAACAAGGTAGGGGTTTATTTCACAATCTCTTCATTATCCGAGGATGTTTATACGTAATTATCTTCTGCAACTTCATTCTCATCCACATACATGTTTCTTAAAAATTCATTTCAAAACATTATTACCATTTTATACACGATGGGTTAAATTCATTTAGACCCTTGTTTTAATTTTTATAAGATGTTTATAAAAAAATCATTCTATCATTTTCCAAACAAGGTCCTTTTTAAACATTTCGACAAAATTAAGGTAAGAATATCTTTTTTTAACATATACAGGAGGTATGACTATTTTCTTCCATTGTAAAATAATTTATGCTTACCTTACAAGATTATAAAATAATTTTCAAATTAAATGTTATATTTTATAATTATGTGACTTCTAAATGATTTCAAAAAAAAGATATTTCTCTCAAATAGTTTTGATTTCATCTATGTCAACATCCTTTGATGGATTTTAAGGTTATTGGACGTTGATTTACTATGATACAAAACATCAATATTTTATCGATGGTTTTGTGATATGTTTGAATGAAGATGTGTTAATTTTATAATATTCATGCTTTATGGAGAAAGTATTGACATTTCGTATTCTAGTTTTAATAACAACGTTTATGTTATGTTTAAAACTATTCATATTAAAAATGCATTGGACCTAGTAAGTGATGGGTGGAGCCCTCTATAGCTCCTCTATGCTTCAGTAGGTCTCATGAGACAAACTAGTGTCTTGGCACAAGACCTTGACAAAAACTTATTTTTAGTCTTGGTATAAGGTATTGACTATGTGTTTATGATAGTCTGGCATTATGAATTCCATCATTATAAAAGTGGTTATTGATATTGCATGTGATTATTCAACTAGTAGAATATCCATGTAAATAAGTAAATGGAATTATTTCATTTTATTTTTTCCATATTATGCTTAAGTTCAAGTTTAAAAGGCTTTTTTTAGTTATAAACTGCCTTAAATGTTTATACTTATTTATGAATGTTTCCGCTATATTGTTGTCCTTACTGAGCATCTGAGCTCACCCCTTTCTAGGTTTTATTTTGACCAGGATGTGAAGAATTATTTTATGACTGACCTGCAGGGATAGTCTGAAGCGGAAATGTGTGTGGAACATGGATACTATATTATTGTTGTTTTTTCACTTTATTATGTAATGTATCATTTATGAATGTATCTAGTGATTCCAAGGATACTAAACTAATCGGTCTTTCGAGACATGATCTTTTTTATCATGATAATAATACGTAATAATTCACAAACTCTGTGTAACTGGGGTCAGAGCGTTACATTCAGTATCAGAGGAAATTTAGTAAAAAAACTTGGAAGCTAGATTTAGATAAACTCTGATTAGAGAACATAGACATAAGATGAACTTTGAGGATTAGTGTAGAAGAACTTCCTATAATTTTGGTAATGTAGATATTTTGTAAGTTTTCCGAGCAATACATCCCTGTATGGATATGAGCAGGTAGAGGTGGCTCTGGCACAAATATAAGAAGGGGTAAAACCCAAAAACACTGCTTTGCGCTAGACTCGAATGGGAATTGGTGCACGACAATGGGCCTTGCTTCACTCTTGGTTACAACACTCCAGGGGGATATGCTGAGGATAATTCTAATTTTCTATACAAATAATTATGAATGGTTTATGAGTATATAATTCCTCAATGAAAACATCTTTATGATTATGGATTAAATACATTAACCATTCAATTTACATTAGGTATTTTACAAGTTTGGAATTCTTCATTGCAATTAATAAACTGACCTAGTTTATGCTACTGTATATAAATGGAACCCAGTAGAAGGAATGTGAACTCTAGAAAAACGTATGATCCAAAGAGTAAGAAGGATCCTATATTTCACAATATTCAGTCAACATTTAGAAGGGAAATAGTCACCCATTTATTCTCATCATATGAATAAATAGTATCATGTGTTAATAAGATAAGTAAATTATTCTACGAGTCCTATGGCTTTGAAGGGAAGCAAGAGAAGAAAAGGATTTAAGAGAGAAATATGGATATTGGGAAGAGGGAAAAGAAGAATTTTCCCATATGTGATAACTGTTGGAAGAAACACCCAGGAAATTGCCTGAAGGGAATGGGAGTTTGTTATAAGTGTGGATAAAAAGGACCCCAAGTACGTGTCAGAAAGGGTAAGAAAAAGGTTTCAAATGAACAATGGATCATCTACAAGGAGTTGGGACACTACGCGAACCGATGTCCAAATCAGCAGAGTATTACCAAAATGATACTATTGGATAATAATCAAGTTATGATACTACCACAGATGGGGAGGAATGATTAGAGTTCTTATGTTGTTATTAGAGAATTATGTCATTTGAGTGTCGAACCAACAATGTACTGGTTATAATAATTATACAGTATATAAGGATTGTACTACAGTACTTTTTCATTAATGACTTGAGATTGTGTGGAACTGAGAAATGTGACACAATAGCAGGTTAAATTTTTGGAAAATATATGGTTGAGAGAAAGATAAACCATAATATGGTTCTGATACCGAGGGAGTGATTTTGGAATAATACATGATTGATTTGGATAAATTATATTGGATATTCTTGATTACCATGAAAAAGATTAATGAATTGTATATTCCATCATTGTTGGAGTTTACAAAATTTTTTATAGAAGGAGTATATCAAGTATTATATAAGGAATAAGGGATACTGAATGTAATCAATAAGGTTTTAGGGTAATTTAGGAAGTTGCAATGTTTTAAAAGTATACATGATGAAGGTGTTCACATGTTATTATGTGGAAAAAAGGATCTTTATTGGGTTTACCATCCATATAGATTGTTGACTGTGAGTTTCAATAGAAGTATTTTGGATAATTTTAGTTTGAGATTATTTTTTGGATTCCCATAAAAGGACAACCCGGAGGTCGGGTTGCAACTTGTCGCGTCTGTCAAGGCTACGAGACCTGTACCCGCAACCGAAGGGCGACAAGGGTGTATCACCTACCACTAGATCACGTGATGTCCTGGATTGAATAATGTAGTATTTTTTAAAAAATTATGGTAACAAATTAAAAATTCATTTTTGAAAACCCTATACAAATAGGATAAATAGAATATTATTTTTATGTTCTATTATCTTTTAGAGTGAAAGATGAGTTTCTGGTAGAAATTAGTTAAAGGATGGGAATCTACCTGTCAAGTGTATATTTTTATTCTTCTCATATTCTATGAAGAAATAAATTCTTATAATTTTGTGAAGGGATCTTAAAACAAAAAATGTTTTATCATAATACCATATGTTTTATTGAACCAATGATATTTTAAATCATCATAGATTGATGAATTTAAGGTCCTCAATTTTACACTTGTTTATGATTGATGAACTCAATCACTATCTATATATATTTATGTTTTTCCTACAATTATATTTCTCTAATTACCACCAATGTTCTCCTAATCGAGATCATCATTTGGTGGTGACCCTTTCATTTCCCTTTTCCTCTTATTAAGACTAAATTTTATTAACCTAATTTTCGATGTGGGTTTTCCCAAATGTATTTTCTATTTTCAACATTTTATTTTCTCAAAATAATTTCAAATTGAGAGGACGCAATTTATTTAAGGATGAAATAATATAACACCCCATGATTTCAAAGTACGTTATTTCTACAAATTAATTCAATAACTTATACTACACGCAACACTGAGTTTTAGCGCACCATGACTTACCAAACAAGCCGTTCAAAAGTGGTTATGAATAGTATTATATGAATTTGGAATTTTATATAATCCTTCTAATTTTAGAATCCATATTATTAGTGTTTTATACATAATATAACAACAAATAAATTTTTTCAGATAAAAGAAGAATTTTTCAAAAATGAAATTTTACCGCCTTTTAATGGAGAAGCCTTTTTAAATCAAATATTTGAAACTTTTATATATTAAATTTGTCAAAATAAAATTCTTCTTTAAAATCGAGACTTAAAAATTTAGTTTTGATCATGTTTTGGTGTCTTTCTGATAACTTTCATATTTGGGTGAATAGTGAAAAGTACTATATTTTAACTGAAAACAACTTTTTAAATAAAAATAATTTATAACGGTAAATTATACATTTTAATGGTTTATACGTATAAATAGATTATATTTTTACCATTTATTCTAATTATGGTCATTATAAGTAATTTCACTTTGAAATTCGACATAAACAAGTGTCAAACTTTTGGTAGTTATTATTTCTTAAAATAGGACTTTTGGTTTTGACAGCCAGAATTAATTTTAAATTAATAAATGCTACTTCTATGTTTTGAATATGGTAAAATATACTTCATTATTTATTTTTGAATATCAAAAGTAGTTTAAGGTACATTTTTTTTATTTTTTCTGAAATCTTTTAAATTTTTATGAATAGTGAAAAACACTCAGTTTTAGTGTAAGACCGAATTTTTATTTAAATAATTATTTATTTAATTTAAATTTATTTTATGTCAAAATAGATACATTATACCTATATATGTTCAATTTAATTCATTGGAGTCTGTTTATAATAATTTTATATATATAAAAATTTTATTGAACTCTTCACCGTCTTTTACTCACCTCCTATGAGAATTTACAATTCACATAAAACATAATTTTATCGCTTCTGTTAGTGGAATTTCAAAAATCTGAGAGACATGGTTAATATCAAGGAGTAAAATGTGGTTTAATAAGATAAAAATAATTTTTGGTGAATAGTATCTTTATAATTTTATTTAACACAGTGAAAAATAAATAGGGAAATTAAGGGTAAAATGATATTATTATTACCTTAAGACATGTCCTATTTATATTTTCTAAGTATAATTTGACCAAAAACAACATTAGGAATAAAATATGAATTTCATTGGCCAACTGGGATTAGATTAAAACATTTATTATTATTTAATTCAAAGAAGAGTTAAAAGAGTTAAAATCCAAGTTTAATAACTAAAACGTTTTTAATATAGGGTTATAAATAAGATAAATTCTAATATAAATATTAATTATAAATCTGAAAAGATATCCTAGAGAATGGTATTTTATTTATTATTTTTAGACATTAAATAATTTAATTTATTTATGTCAAAATGATGATGGAGTAATTAACTTATTAGTGATATATTAAAATAATTGATATTATAAATAACCAAATAAATATTATGTGTGACTTTTAATGAATTCCACGAATTTTATTGGTTAATATGACATGTTAAGATTTATTAAATGGTTTTTTTCGAATTAATAATGTTATTAAGACTTTAATAAATATCGATTATTAAATAGTGTAAAATTGACATAAAGGAGTTTTTAAAACAAATATTTTATTATTAATTGATATAATATTCTTAAAAATATATGTTTCGGCCAAAGGAATTATATGATGATAGGTATGTCATTAATGAACCACATGGGTCTCTCTTGGCTATTTATAGTAAGTTTCTTAACCATATAATATAAAAATACAAAGAGACATGGTAAATGCCAAACTATTTAACTAAGAGTTAAATCTAACAGATAAGGGTAAAATACTGACCCGAACTTGTCTAAAACCTATTCGTTGATTTTTTTTCGACCTTTAGATACCTTATACTTTGAATAATATACTATGTATCAATTAGAAACTGAATATGATTTTATTATAAAATAATAATTTAACTTTTTCCTAAAGAGCCCCTCTTCCCCATTATAAAAGGACACAAATTCTAACCAATTCCTCACACCTCTCAAGCCTTTTGGCTCATCCAAACTCTACCCAATTAAGCTCCCTACATCCCTATCCTCATCCTAGAGGCCTTACCATATGCATAAGGGACTTTAAGATTTCTTTTTGGTTCAAACCAAAGGGAGTTACCCAAATTAAAGGTAACGAATTCTCATAGCTTCTTTTCTTTTATTTTACTTCTCCAACCCCTAAACTCTTATTATTATTTACTTCTGTAAAAAAACAAGTATCCTAAATATACAAGGATGTTTTTATGATAATTATTCAAACTATACTTACACACACCTCTGTCTAATGGGTGAAGAACGTAATGTTTCTGTGGATAGCAACCAAACACCTCACGAAACGATGATTATTCAATTATCTCCCACCACCACTCATGGTGTCCATTTTGATGGAACTATAATTAAATATGATATTAATGATATTTATCTTATATATAAGAATCTGTAATTCCATTTTATATAATACCATTATTCGTTTCATATTGAATATATATACACGATAATTTCATTTCAGGAAGTGCGGACTACCGCCCCTCAAAGTGATATGAATCATTCATACCAGACATGGAAGGTATAAAGGATGGTTGTAATGAACTTAAGTAACACACATAAGATATTATAATATTCTGGAATAATAATATACACATGTGTCATTTGGTTTTGGTTCCTTTTAAAATGAAAAATGAAATGGAAGTAGCGTCCGTGCGTACGTACGGACTACCGTCTCCACAAACGCGATGAGATTCATTCCCCATCATATCCATTCAAGTTTAATTCTCATTTTATGATAAAAAATAATGTTTAAGGACTTGATATAATTCTGTATATGAATAAGATACAACCTATCCATAACAAAGATAGCTTATGTAACAAAGCATATAAAATAAAACGACTAAGTTAACACCCTAAATGACGATAATAATAATATATTATTAACAAAAAAATGTTAAAATATCATATATGATATCATATTCATTTATATGATTCTGGTATAATTTAATAAAAATGATTTAACCATTATACATGAGGTTAAACTACCCCCGGCCAAGGAAAAGTACAAGGTAGGAGTAACATCCCAGGTAAATAAATAATATTACATTCTAATGATTATCAATATTTGTGAATAAAATGTTAATACTAAGTTAATGGGAATGATATGCTCGATGGCGTACTCAATACACAACATTGAGTTTCTTTGAAATCTTAAGTTGCACACTAATAATATAATAATATTAAAATAGTTAACGCCTAACTGTTGTAATGGAGGGAATGAACATAAATAACAAAAAATGATTAAATATGTTTTTTAAATATTTTTACATTTATCCAATAAATGTTAGAGGCTTAAAATCCAAATGAATCCAATTTTAAGAATAAATACTATAATATTTTTAAAAGATTGATTTACCACTGATTGATGGTGATACTTTTTTAAATATTGCTTTTGGAAATTTTATATTATATATTTGTCAAAATAAACTTATTCTTTATGATTGGGATATTTAAATTTACTTTGGTTAAATTTTTGGTATGTTTCTGACAATTTTCATTCTTTTTAATGAATAGTGAAAAATATTGCATTTTAAATACAAAATAATTTTTCATCTATTTTAAATATATGGATAGATTATCTTTTTAATTGGTTTTAAAGTTTTATTAGAATATATTTTTACAATTTAATTCAATGGTGGTCATTATAATTAATTTCACTTTGAAAATGGACATAAACAACTGCCAAACTTTTCATGGATATTGCTTCCAAAAAACCCGCTATTTGTTTTGAAAGTTGGAATTAACTATATGATTTATTAATGAAACTTATATGTTTTGAATTTGGTAAAATGGAAATCATTTATGAATTTTAAAAATCAAATATATCCTAGGGTTAAGTTTTTGTATTTTTCTGATAATGATTTTTTAATGAATAGTGAAAAATATAGTTTTTAAATCAAAACTGCCTTTTCATCCAATTAATTTATATATTTAGATTGTCATTTTAATTGTTTTAAAGTATAATTGAATTATTTTTTTATCACATAATACAATTATGTTCATTGGAAGTAATTTCACTTTTCAATTGGATGTAAAAAAAATTCAATATTTTGATAATTTTTACTTCTTAAAAACCCATATTTTGTTTTGAAAACGAGATTTACTTTTAAATTAATTACTAAAATTTATGTGATTTGAATTTGATGAAATGGATTCCATATTTTTAATCAGAAGGTCCAAATTATTTAATTAAGACTCTTGTTTTTGGACATTATGAATAGTAACGATGATAATTATCTTTGATTATCGTGTTCAATTTGTAATCGAGTAATTAAGGGTAAGAAAATAATATCATAAAAATATTAAATGACCCCAAAATGTTCCCTAATGCAATTTTTGGTGTCATGGACGACCATGGGATGCCTTTTTCCAACCTTGGGACCCCATGGAATCACTTTAGGGTGATAATGACCTTTTATCATTTTTTTAAAGAAAGGAAAATGTAACCAAAGTATGTAATACCGAAGTAAAATAATTTTAATTTTGTATACATAAACTATCTCTTAGACTATAAACAGTAATTGGAAATCTAAAAATATTTCCTACATCAATATATATTTTTTATATAATTTTTAGACATCAAATAAATTATTTTATTTATGACACAGTGATGATGTGTTGATTACCTAATAAATGAACGATTTAAATAAAATGAGAAGATAGGGTGAAATATAAGTCTTCACAGGTCAAAAACCTATTGGATGGGTGGATTTCGAAACCTTATCACCTTATCTTCAAAATATATCCTTTTAGTACCCTTAAAATCCGAAAATCATTTTATAATAATGTAATATTTTATAACTTTCCAAGAGTTCCCCTCCTCTTCTCTTATAAAATGCCCCCACCTATACCACCTTACCCACACCTCTCAAGCCTTTTTCTCGGCCAACCACTAACCATTTCATCTCTCCATGTCCCTCTATTCATAATATAAGAATAACCTTTGGCATAATTCTCTTCAAGAAACCCTTTTGGTTCAAACCAAGAGAAGTTACCTGATTTAAAGGTAATGTCTTCACTTGTGTTCTTTTGTTTTATTTTTCTTCTCCAAACCCCTAAACTCTTTATATTCCTTTATTTTGGAACAAAAAAGTATCTTAAATATACTAGGATTTTGTTATGTGAATTCTTTGAGCTACACTTACACGCACCTCCGTCTAATGGTTAAAGAACATAGTGTTTCTATTGATGGCGAATTACTGCCTCACGAAACAATGATTATTCAATCTTCTCTGAACACCCTTCATGGTGTCCATTATGATGTCACTGTATTTTTTATATGATATATATGGTATTTATGTTTTCTATATGCTTCTGTATTTTATATTTAAAACATACCTTTATGCTTTTCATGTTGTGCAAATGCGATATTTTCATACGACGAACTGTGGACTACCGCCCCCTCAAGTGATGTGACTCATTCATGCAATACATTGAATGTATAAAGAATGAAACTAATGAACTTATGTGACCTATAAAACCTATATATTATACTGTAATTATAATATATATATATCTCAATTATTTTTAATTCCATTAATATGTCAATGAAATGAAAGTAGCGTTCATGCGTACGTACGGCCTACCGTCTCCATGAACGGTGCATTTCATTTATTTTTATCTTCAAATGTTATCGATTAGTAAAAAATGAATATTTACTAGATATATATGATATTTAAATCATTCATACAATTCTGTAGATTATTTACTTATAACTACATGGACAATCATTTTCAAACAAGTTCATTTTTTGACTCATGTACCAAACATCAACAAAAACGTCTGATATGAACTCACATTATTAACCAATTATTATAACATTATAATATGTTATATGAACTGAATAATAATATTTGAAGGAGGACCCCAATCCATTATAAATTGACCAAAGTTTATAATTAAGGAATATAATGAAACAGACAGGACAAGTCGGACTTGAGGTAAGGGATCCTACCTCTCTCTTTCTTTTTAAGTACTCTCTTTTGTGTCATTTCTTTTAAGCTCGTCTTTATTATGTTTGGGGATGTTCTTTTATATTCCTCATTCTGTAATTTTTATTTTCATATTATGAGAGAACATATTTGATCTCATAAATCCATTTTTGGAAGTTTTAAGTGGCGCCGTTAGGCTATCAAATTTTCATAAGGGGATTTTCATCACACTTTTTATTCATGTGAGATTAATGCTACATTGTCCACTATTTCCTTTTTTGTGGTGTATGTAATTCCCATTATTTTAATATTTGTACAATATAGTCTCATTTATGGGTCGTTACATCTTCATTGTATGACCCTTCTTTAATGGGGTGTACGTTTCGAAAGTTTCCCAAATCGATAAGGGAACCTTTCAGACTCCTCTTTTAAAAAGACTTATTTTGTTATGTCTTTTAATTTACATCTTTTTATGTTGGGATATGTTCTTATATATCCTTATTGATTTGAATTTTATTTCCATGTGATGATATACCATTTTCTCTCTCATCAACTAATTTTATGAATTTTAATGTGACGTCGTTAGTCTGTCAAATTTTACCAAGGGAACTTCATAACCCAATTTCAATTTCTTTGGGTTCAACATGTAGTTATTGAATATGTCATCCATTGAATATTTGTGAATGACCTTTTATTGTTTTACACTTAATATCCACTTATATTGGGTGTATTTATATTTTTCACACATAATTATGAGATTGATTTATCCTTAATTTAAGGATACCTTCTTTATAATTGATTTCAACTCATTTTACAATTCTATTGAGACTTCATTGTTGTTATGAACAAATTCAATCTTATATGGTGTATATACTGTCCTTTGTAATAATATATCATGAATCCCTTTATTCTTATGATATTATAAAGTTCTGATTAAATGTTATTCCTCAATTATTGTATTCAAGTGTCTCTCATTTTGTTAAAAACCCTTTAACTAAAATATAGTTTTAAATGATTTAATGATTTATTCTTACAAATATATAACATTAAAATCCATGTTTTCAAAATGGTTTAAAGGATTTTTTTATATAGATACTAATGGTTTTAATTGTTAAAAGCTTCAATGTGGTATGGGACAATTTGATTCAAAAATCACTTTATTAAATGTTTTAAATGGTTTTGAAAATGGTTTTTAGAATGGATTCATTATTTCAATATATTAAAATGTTATATTGTTATTGAAATGTGGGAATCTTATCTTTCCTTTATGATTAAGTTATGTTCTATTACTATGTTATGGTTCTTGGGAATTATCTATGAAGACGGGTGGTTCCGTGATAAACTAAGGGCGGGTGAGCCCGATATAGTTCTCTAATGCATTGGGTAACGTGAAGGAATTAAACGATAAGGTTTCTCCAAAGAGATTTAAATAATATACTATGATGGGTATTCCAAATTTAACCATGAGGGTTACTCGCTACATAAGAATTTTATGAATGCCTCAAGTTACCATAATGCCTTATGATTTCTAGTGAGTTATGCATAAATCGTATGATTTCATGAGGTATGTTAAATTGCTTATGTTTTATGAGTGAAGTATGATTTCATTGATTCTTATGTATACATGGACTGATGTTTTCTTTTCATACTATTATAACCCCTACAGAGCTTTTTATGCTCATCCCAAGTTTTTGAAATGTTTTCATAGGTCAATAAGTTAAATAGGGTCAAGGATGGGATCATGGAAATGTCAGACTGTCTAATACAAGGAACTATACATTACTCTTTTGTTCAAGAGTTTTTATTTTTGTGAATAAAATGGAAGCTGAGTCGATGCGTCTACTTTGTAATCTTTGAGATGTAATAGTCATGTCCTAATTCTCTAAAACTCTAAACCTGAAAAGATCCTCAATGTGAATTATTCATTTAATTCAATAATATGTAAAGTTTAAGGCTGGGTCATTATAGTTGGTATCAGAGGATGGTTTAGATAACCTTAGAGGTTAGAGTGTTAAGTGAAAAGTTGTGTATAACCACAATGGTTATTATATTAGATAGAGTCATTGTTATTTTTGAAGGTTGGAATGAGGTTGCGATAACTTGGATAAGTATATCTTAGTGGTTATCTTCCTATTTTGTACATAATGATTTTGTTGATATAATCACATTGACATTTCTGGTTTTAGTTAATGGATGGATATCGCAGGCACCAAAGTGAAAATGGGTTTGAAGGAAAATGTGGTGCTTCTCTAATTAAGAGACTGGATGAAATGGGGGAATCAATGAGAAATCTCGTGGTTATTCTAAACCAACTATCAGGTGTCATGATCAACCACTTGAACCTTGGTGAGTTCTCTAATACATCATGTATGATCGATCCAACTCGACATGGAAGTTCATGTAATAATTATAAAGGTAATCAATAGGGTTTATATGCTCCTTACTTTTGAGGTAATTATGGGTTACTATACGTTATGATGGAATATGAACGACATGAGATAAACATGAGGTTAAATTATGTTATGGTTATTTTTGAAGATTTTATCTCATTTTCGGGAATGTTTTAAGAATTATATAGTTTTGGAAAAAGGACAACACGCAGACCGTATGACAACCTATCGCGTCGGAAAAAGCTGCGGGATCGAACCCACAACCAAAGTGAGACAGATATTTATCACCTACCACTAGACTACGTGAAGTCCCTGATTAGTTTGACTAATTATTATTTTTTAGGTGGATGATTTTATGAATCAAGAGTAAGTTGATTTTGGGTTATCTATGGAAATCATTAACCTATCATGGAGGATATGTGATTAGGTTAATTACTTTTCTGTACGAGACTTTAAGAGAAACTGATGTTATTTGGAGATAAATGTTAATTTGTACATTGGGAGACTATGTGAGTAAATCTTTTAAATATTTGGGTTTCAATCCTAGTTCTGTTTACATTGAAGAATGTTATGGATAGATGTTTATTGAATGGTCTTTGTTGAAATTTGGGTTTTGTTTGACAAATTTTGGAGATTAGGAGTAGTTTTTCTTTTTGTAAAAAATATCATTTTTGGGTATTATCTAATCTCATACTAAAATTTTTGGTTTGGTTTTTGTTGAGATATAAATACATGGGAAATATATAGTTCTCTTTTTTGGATTATGTGATTCTCAAGAAGTTGATTATAGTACTCTTAATGCGAACAAGTCTTTCTAAATACTCATATTTTGGAGAAAATATGAGTTTGATTATGGAATCTAGTAAAAGTTGAAAGTCTATATGAAAAGTAAGTATGTTTCATTATGATTTAGTTAAGCTCAAAAATAAATTCCTCAATGAAGAGTAACGTAAAACAAAAATGTTGTCTGTTAACTTTTCCTTCTGGGGAATCGAATACCGTTTAAGCCATCACACGTTTTTGATTTTGTTGTGGCTAACTTTATCCTAGAAATGTTTCCTATCACTCTCAATCAGAACATGACCCTTAGTTTTCTCCTCCATATCCATATTTTCATACTTGGAATCCTACTATGGGTTAACTCTGGTGACCATTGTACTTCTCTCCCTTTCTTTTAAAGTGATATTTTTACTGACTCTTGTTCCGATGTGGGACATTCAATTAAGTTTCCAAGCCCAGTTTTGAAATTACGAGGACGCAATTCCCAAAAGGGGGGAAAGATGAAACATCCCAGGTAAATAAATAATATTACTTTCTAATGATTATCAATATTTTTGAATAAAATTTTAATACTACTTTAAAGGGAATGCTATGCTCGATGGCGTACCCAATACGCAACAACGAGTTTCTTTGAAATCTTACGTTGCACACTAATAATATAATAATATTATAACAGTTAATGCCTAGACGTTTTAATGGAGGGAATTAATAGAAACAACAACAAAATAATTACATATTTTTTTCAAATATTTTTACATTTATCCAATAAATTTTATAGGCTTAAAATCCAAATGAATCCAACTTTAAGAATAAATACTCTCAAATTTTTAAAAGATTGTTTTTCCACCTTTTGATGGCGATCCTTTTTTAAATCTAACTTTTGACAATTTTATAAGCTCTATTTGTCAAAATAAACTTATTATTTATGATTAGGATATTGAAATTTACTTTGGTTAAATTTTTGGTATGTTTGTGACAATGTTCATTCTTTTTAATGAATAGTGAAAAATATTGCATTTTACATCAAAATTGCTTTTTCATATAATTTAAATATATGGTTAGATTATATTTTTAATTCGTTTTAAAGCTTAATTAGAGTATGTTTTTACAATTTAATTAAATGGTAGTCATTAGAATTAATTTCACTTTGAAAATGGACATAAACAAGTTGCAAACTTTTCATAGATATTGCTTCCAAAAAACCCACTATTTGTTTTCACAGCGGGAATTAACTATATGAATTATTAATGAAACTTCTATGTTTTGAATTTGTTAAAATGGAAATCATTTTTGAATTTGAAATATTAAATATATCTTAGGGTTACTTTTTTGTATTTTTGTGATAATGATTTTTTTAATGGATAGTGAATAATATAGTTTTTAATTCAAAACTTCTTTTTCATTCAATTTATTTATATATTTAGACTGTAATTTTATTTGTTTTAAAAAATAATTGAATTATGTTTTTATCACTTAATACAATGTTGTTCATTTTATGTAATTACACTTTTCAATTGGATGTAAAAACAAGTCAATCTTTTGATATATTTTACTTCTTAAAAACTTGTCTTTTGTTTTGCAAACGAGATTTACTTTTAAATTAATTACTAAAATTTATGTGTTTTGAATTTGATGAAATGTATTCCATATATGGAATCAGAAGTTCCAAATTATGTAATTAAGATTATTTTGTTTTTGGACATTATGAATAGTAACGACAGTAATTATCTTTGATTATCGTGTTCAATAAGTAATCGGGTAATTAAGGGGGTAGAAAATAATATCATAAAAATATAAAATGACACCAACATGTTTCCTAATTCTATTTGTGGTGTCATGGGATACCATGGTATTCCTTGTGCCAAACTTGGGAACCGATGGAATCACTTTAGTGTGATAGTGACCTTTTATCATATTTTGTTTAAAGAAAGGAAAATGTAAGCAAAGTATGTAACACCTAAGTAAAATAATTTTAATTTTTTCTACAAAAACTATCTCTTAGAATATAAATATTCATTGTAAATATAAAAATATTTCATACATCATTATATTTTTTTATAATTTTTAGACATTAAATAAATTATTTTATTTATGACATCGTGATGATGCGGTGATTACCTCGTAAATGAACAATTTAAATAAAATTTTACGATAGGGTGAAATATAAGTCTTACACATGTCAATAACCTATTGTATGGGTGGATTTCAAAAACTTATCACCTTAGCCTCGAAATATATCCTTTTGGGACCTTTAAAATCTGAAAATCATTTTATAATAAAGTAATATTTTATAACTTTCCAAGAGTGCCCCTCCTCTTCTCTTATAAAAGGCTCCCACCTCTACCACCATACCCACACCTCTCAAGCCTTTGTATCGGCCAACCCCTTCACATTTAATCTCTCCACATCCCTATATTAATCATTTAACCCTAACCTTTGGCAAAATTCTCTTCAAGAAACCCTTTTGGTTCAAAACAAGAGGAGTTCCCCGATTTAAAGGTAATGTATTCACTTGTGTTCTTTTGTTTTATTTTGCTTCTCCAAACCCATAAACTCTTTTTATTACATTATTTTGTAATAACACCACTATATTAAATATACTTAAATGTTGTTATGTGATGTATTTGAGCTACACTTACACACACCTTCGTCTAATGGTTAAAGAACATAGTGTTTCTGTGGATGGCGAATTACTGCCTCACGAAACGATGATTGTTAAATCTTCTCTTAACACATTTGATGGTGGCCATTATGATGTCAATATAAATTATATATGATATATATGGTATTTATGTTTTCCATATTCATCTTTATTTTATATTTAAAACATACCTTTATGCTTTTCATGTTGTGAAAATGTGATAATTTCATACAAGGAAGTGTGGACTACCGCCCCCTCAAGTGATGTGACTCATTCATGCAATACATGAAATGTATAAAGAATGAAATTAATGAACTAATGTGACCTAGAAAACTTATATATTATACTGTAATTATAATATATATATTTCTCAATTATTTTTAATTCCATTAATATGTCAATGAAATGAAAGTAGCGTTCATGCGTACGTACGGCCTACCGTCTCCATGAACGGTGCATTTCATTTATTTTTATCTCAAAATGTTATGGAATAGTATAAAATGAATATTTACTGGATATATATGATATTTAAATCATTAATAACATTCTGGAGATGATTTACTTATAACTACATGGACAATCATTTTCCAACAAGTTCATTTTTTGACTCATGTACCAAACATCGACAAAAACATCTAATATGAACTCAAATTATTAACCAATTATTATAACATTATATTATGTGATATTAACTGAATAATAATCATTTAAGGAGGACCTTAAGAAATTATAAATTTACCAAAGTTTATTATTCAGGAATATAATGAAACGAACAAGACAAGTTGGACTTGAGGTAAGAGACCATACCTCTCTCTTTCTTTTTAAGTACTCTCTTTTGTGTCATTTCTTTTGAGCTCATATTTATTATGTCTGGGGATGATATTTTATATTACTAATTCTATAATTTTTATGTTCATATTATGAGAGACCCTATTTGATCTCATAAATCCATTTTTGGAAGTTTTAAGTGGCGTTATTAGGTTGCCGAATTTTCATAATGGTATTTTCATCTCACTTTTTATTCCTCTATGATTAATGCTACATTGGACACTATTTCCTTTTTTGTAGTGTATGTAATGAACATTATTTTAATATTTTTATAATATAATCTCATTTATGGGTATTTACATCTTCATTGTATGACCCTTCTTTTATGGGGTGTACGTTTCGAAAGTTTCCAAAATCGGTAAGGGAACCTTTCATACTCCTCTTTTAAAAAGACTTATTTTGTTATGTCTTTTAATTTACATCTTTTTATGATGGGATATGTTCTTATATATTCTTATTGATGTAAATTTTATGTACAAGTGATGATATACCATTTTTTCTCTCATAAACTAATTTTATGAATTTTATAGTGATGTCGTTAGGATGTCTAATTTTACCAAGGGAACTTCTTAACCCAATTTTGATTTATTTGGGTTCAACATGTAGTTATTGAATATGTAATCATTTGAATATGTGGGAATGAACTTTGATTACTTTACACTTAATATCCACTTATATTGGTTGTATTTATATTTGTCACACCTAATTATGAGATTGATTTATCCTTAATTTAAGGATACCTTCTTTATAAAAGATTTCATCTCATTTTACAATTCTATAGAGACTTCATTGTTGTTATGCACCAATTCACTCTTATATGGTGTATATAATGTCCTTTGGAATAATATATCATGAATTCCTTTATTATCATGATATTATAAAGTTCTTATAAAATGTTATTCCTCAATAATTTTATTCAAGTGTCTCTCATTTTGTGAAAAACCCTTTCACTAAAATATCATTTTAAATGTTTTAATGATTTATTCTTATAAATATTTCTCATTAATATCCATGTTTTCAAAATGGTTTTCAGGATTTATTTATATGGATACTAATGGTTTAAAATGTTAAAATCTTCAAAGTGGTATGGGACACATTGAATCAAAAATCTCTTTGTTAAATGTTTTAAATGGTTTTGAAAATGGTTTTTAGAATAGATTCATTATTTCAGTATCTTAAAATGTTATATTGTTATTTCAATGTGGTAATGTTATCTATCCTTTATGATTAAGTTATGTGATATGATTATTTTATGGTTCTTGGGCATTGTTTAAGAAGACGGGTAGTTTCGTGATAAACTAAGGGCGGGTGAGCCCGATATAGCTCTCCAATGCATTGGGTAACGTGTAAGAGTTAAACGCTAAGGTTTCTCCGAAGAGATTTAGGGAATATACTGTGATGGGTAGTCCAAACGTAACCATGGGGGTTACTCCCTATGTATGAATATTATGAATTCCTCAAGTTAAATTTATGCCTTATGATTTCTATTGAGTTATGCATAAATCTTATGATTTCATAAGGTATGTTAAATTTCTTATGTTTTATGAGTAAAGTATGATTTAATCGATTCTTATGTATACATGGACTGATGTTTTTTTCGTACTTTTATAACCCTTACTGAGCTTTTTATGCTCATCCCAAGTTTTTTAAATGTTTTCACAGGACATAAAGTTGAATAGGGTCAAGGATGGGATCAAGTAAATGTTAGGCTGTCTAAAACAAGGAACTAGACATGACACTTTTGTTCAAGAGTTTTTATTTTTGTGAAAAAAATGGAAGCTGAGTAGATGCGTCTACTTTGTAATCTTTGAGATGTAATAGTTATGTCCTAATTCTCAAAAACTCTAAACCTGAAAAGATCCTCGATATGAATTATTCATTTAAATAAATAGTAAGTAATGTTTAAGGCTGGGTCCTTGTAGTTTGTATCAGAGGATGGTTTAGATAACATTAGAGGGTAGAGTGTTAAGTGACAAGTTGTGTATAACCACAATGGTTATTATATTATATGGATTCATTGTTATTTTTGAAGGTTGGAATGAGTTTGAGATGTCTTGGATAAGTATATATTAGTGGTTATCCTATTATTTAGTACATAATGATTTTCATGATATACTCACACTAACATTTCTGGTTTTAGTAAATGGATGGATCTAGCAGGCACCAAAGTGACAATGGGTTTGAAGGAAACTGTGGTGGTTCTCTGATTAAGAGACTGGATGAAATGGGGGAATCAATGCGAAATCTCGTGGTTATTCTAAAATAACTATCAGGTGTCATGATCAACCACTTCAACCTTGGTGAGTTCTCTAGTAAATCATGTACAAGAGAACCAACTCGACATGGAAGTATAGGTAATAATTATAAAGGTAACCATTAGGGTTTATATGGCCCTTACATTTGATGTAATTATGGGTTACTATACGTTATGATGGAATATGAACGACATGAGATAATCTTGAGGTTAAATTATGTTATGGTTATTTTTGAATATTTTATCTCGTTTTGGGGAATGTTTTATGAATTATATAGTTTTGGAAAAAGGACAACACGCAGACCATGTGACAACCCGTCGTGTCAGACAAAGCTGTGGGATCGAACCCACAACCAAAGTGCGACTGGAATTTATCACCTCCCACTTGACTACGTGAAGTCCCTGTTTAGTTTGACTAATTATTATTTTTTAGTTGGATGATTTTATGAATCAATAGTAAGCTGATTTTGGGTTATCTATGGAAATTATTAACTTATCATGGAGCATATGTGATTAGGTTAATTACTTTTCAGTATGAGACTTTAAGAGCAACTGATGTTATTTGGAGATAAATGTTAATTTGTACCTTAGGAGACTATGTGATTAAATCATTCAAATATTTGGGATTCAATATTAGTTTGTTTTACATTGAATAATTTTATGGAAAGATATTTATTGAATTTTCTTTGATGAACTTTGGGTTTTGTTTGACAAATTTTGGAGATTACGAGTAGTTTTCTTTTTGTAAAAATAATATCCTTTTTGGATTTTATCTGATCTCATTCTAAACTTTTTGGTTTTTTTTGAGATCTAAAGACATCGGAAATATATAGTTCTCTTTTGTGTATTAGGTGATTCTCAAGAAGTTTATTATAGTACTCTTAATGCGAAGAAGTCTTCCTAAATACTCGTCTTTTGGAGAAGATATGAGTTTGATTAAGGAATCTAGTAAAAGTTGAAAGTCTATGTGACAAGTAAGTATGTTTCATTATGATTTAGTTAAGCTCAAAAATAAATTCCCCAATGAAGAGTAACTTAAATCCAAAATGTTGTCTTTTAACCTTTCCTACTAGGGAATCGAATACCGTTTAACCCATCACAAGATTGTGATTTTGTTGTGGTTAAATTTTTCCTAGACATGTTTACTATCACTCTCTATAAGAACATGACCCTTTGTTTTATCCTCCGTATCCATATTTTCATATATGTAATCCTACTATGGGTTAACTCTGTGGACCTTTGTACTTCTCTCCCTTTCTTTTAAAGTGATAGATTTACTGACTCTTGTTTCGATGTGGGACTTTCAATGAAGTTTCCAATCCCAATTTTGAAATTGCACGGACGCAATTCCCAAAAGGGGGGAAAGATGTAACCTCCCAGGTAAATAAATAATATTAAATTCTAATGTTTATAAATATTTGTGAATAAAATGTTGATACAACTTTAATGGAAATGATATGCTCGATGGTGTACCAAATACACAACAACAAGTTTCTTTGAAATCTTAAGTTGCACACTAATAATATAACAATATAATAATAGTTAACGCCCAGCTGTTGTAATGGAGGGAATTAACAGAAATAACTAGAAAATTATTACATATGTTTGTCAAATATTTTTACATTTATCCAATAAATGTTAGAGGCTTAAAATCCTAATTAATCCATCTTTAAGAATAAATACTCTAATATTTTTATAAGATTGTTTTACCGCCTTTTGATGGAGATCCTATTTTAAATCTAGATTTTGACAATTTTATAAGCTTTAATTTTCAAAATAGACATATTTTTTATGATTGGGATATTGAAATTTACTTTGGTTAAATTTTTGGTATGTTTGTGAAAATGTTCATTCTTTTTATTGAATAGTGAAAAATATTGTATTTTACCTCAAAAATTATTTTTCATCTAATTTAAATATAAGTTTAGATTATATTTTTAATTGGTTTTAATTTTTAATTAGAATATGTTTTTACAATTTAATTCAATGGTGGTCATTAGAATTAATTTCACTTTGAAAATGGACATAAACATGTATCAAACTTTTCATAGATATTGCTTCCAAAAAACCCGCTATTTGTTTTGACAGCGGGGATTAACTATATGATTTATTAATGAAACTTCTATGTTTTTAATTTGGCAAAATGGACATCATTTCTAAATTTGAAATATTAAATATATCTTAGGGTTAATTTTTTATACTTTTCTGATAATGATTTTTTTAATAAATAGTGAAAAATACAGTTTTTAATTCAAAACTGCCATTTCATCCAATTTATTTATATATTTATATTGTAACATTAAATGTTTTTAATTATAATTGAATTGATTTTTATCACTTAATACAATTTTATTCATTGGAAGTAATTTCACTTTTCAATTTGATGTAAAAACAAGTCAATATTTTGATAAATTTTACATCTTAAAAACCCATCTTTTGTTTTGACAAAGAGATTTACTTTTAAATTAATTACTACAATTAATTTGTTTTTAATTTGATGAAATGGATTCCATATTTGGAATCAGAAGTTCCAAATTATGTAATTAAGATTCTTTTGTTTTTGGAGATTATGAATATTAACAACGATAATTATCTTTGATTATCGTGTTCAATTAGTAATCAGGTAATTAAGGGTGAGAAAATAATATCATAAAAATATTAAATGACCCCAAAATGTGTCCTAATGATATTGGTGGTGTCATGGAAGACCATGGTATGCCTTTTTCTAATCTTGGGACCCCATGGAACCACTTTAGTGTGATAGTGACATTTTATCATTTTTTTGAAGAAAGGAAAATGTAACCAAAGTATGTAACACCTAAGTAAAATAATTTTAATTTTTTCTAAATAAACTATCTCTTAGACAATAAATAGAAAATGGAAATATAAAAAGATTTCATACATAATTATATTTTTTTATAATTTTTAGACATTAAATAAATTATTTTATTTATGACACCGTGATGATGTGGTGATTACCTCATAAATGAACGATTTAAATAAAATGAGAAGATAGGGTGAAATATAAGTCTTAAACACGTCACAAAACTATTGGATGGGTGGATTTAGAAACCTTATCACCTTATCCTCGAAATATATCCTTTTAGTACCTTTAAAATCCGAAAATCATTTTATAATAATGTAATATTTTATACTTATCCGAGAGTGCCCCTCCTCTTCTCTTATAAAAGGCCCCCACCTCTACCACCTTACCCACACCTCTCAAGCATTTGGGTCGGGAAAACCCTGCCCATTTCATCTCTCCACATCCTTATCTTCGTTATTTAAGCCTCACGTTTGGATGAATTCTCTTCAAGAAACCCTTTTGGTTCAAACCATGAGAAGTTACCCGATTTAAAGGTAATGTCTTTACTTGTGTCCTTTTGTTTTATTTTGCTTCTCGAAACCCCTAAACTATTTTTTTTCTTTTATTTTTTATCAAACCCAGTATATTCAATATACTATGATATTTTTATGTGATTTGTTTTAGCTAAACTTACACACACCTCCGTCTAATGGTTAAAAATCATAGTATTTCTCTGGATGGCGAATTACTGCCTCACGAAACGATGATTGTTCAATCTTCTATTAACACCTTTCATGGTGGCCATTATGATGTCACTGTATTTTATATATGATATATATGGTATTTATGTTTTCAATATGGTTCTTTATTTAATATTTAAAACTTACCTTTATGCTTTTCATTTTTGCAAATGCGATAATTTCATATGAGGAAGTGTGCATTACCGCCCCCTCAAGTGATGTGACTCGTTCATGCAATACATGGAATGTATAAAGAATTAAATTATTGAACTTATGTGACCTATAAAACATATATATTTTACTGTAATTATAATATATATATCTCTCAATTATTTTTAATTCAATTAATATGTCAATGAATTGAAAGTAGCGTTCATGCGTACGTACGACCAACCGTCTCCATAAACGGTGCATTTCATTTATTTTTAACTCCAAATGTTATGGAATAGTATAAAATTAATATTTACTTTATATATATGATATTTAAATCATTAATACTATTCTGGAGATGATTTACTTATAACTACATGGACAATCATTTTCAAAAAGGTTCATTTTTTGACTCATGTACCAAACATCGACAAAAACGTCTGATATGAACTCACATTGTTAACCAATTAATATAACATTATAATATGTGATATGAACTGAATAATAATATTTTAATTAGGACCTTAATCAATTATAAATTGACCAAAGTTTATTATTCAGGAATATAAAGAAACGAACAAGACTAATCGGACTTGAGGTAAGGGATCCTACCTCTGTCTTTCTTTTTAAGTACTCTCTTTTGTGTCATTTCTTTTAAATCATCTTTATCATGTTTGGGGATATTCTTTTATATTCCTCATTCTGTAATTTTTATGTCCATATAATGAGATACCCAATTTGATCTCATAAGTCCTTTTTTGGATGTTTTAAGTGGCGTCGTTAGGCTACCGAATTTTCATAAGGGAATTTTCATCTCACTTTTTATTCCTGTGAGATTAATGCTAAATTGGACACTATTTCCTTTTGTGTGGTGTATGTAATGACCATTATTTTAATATTTTTATAATATACTCTCATTTATTGGTGGTTACATATTCATTGTATGACCCTTCTTTCATGGGGTGTACGTTTTGAAAGTTTCCCAAATCGGTAAGGGAACCTTTCACACTCCTCTTTTAAAAAGACTTATTTTGGTATGCATTTTAATATACATATTTTTATGTTGGGATATGTTATTATATATCCTTATTTATGTAAATTTTTTTCCCATGTGATGAGATACCATTTTTTGGATTATCAACTAATTTGATGAATGTTAAAGTGACGTTGTTAGGCTGTCGAATTTTACCAAGGGAACTTCATAACCCAATTTTGATTTCTTTGGGTTCAACATGTAGTTATTTAATATGTAATCATTTTAATATGTGTGAATGAACTTTGATTTTTTACAATTAATATCCACTTATATTGGTTGTATTTATATTTTTTCACACATAATTATGAGATTGATTTATCCTTAATTTAAGGATACCTTCTTTATAATTGATTTCATCTCATTTTACAATTCTATTGAGACTTCATTGTTGTTATGCAACAATTCACTCTTATATGTTGTATATACTGTCCTTTGGAATAATATATCTTGAATCCCTTTATTCTCATGATATTATAAAGTTCTAATAAAATGTAATTCCATAATTATTGTATTCAAGTGTCTCTCATTCAGTTAAATACCCTTTAACTAAAATATCGTTTTAAATGTTTTAATGATTTATTCTTATAAATATTTCTCATTAATATCCATGTTTTCAAAATGGTTTTATGGATTTATTTATATGGATACTAATGGTTTAAAATGTTAAAAGCTTCAAATTGGTATTGGACACTTTGATTAAAAAATATCTTTATTAAATGTTTTAAATGGTTTTTGAAAATTGTTTTTAGAATGGATTCATTATTTTAATATCATAAAATGTTATATTGTTATTGAAATGTGGAAATGTTATTTTTCCTTTATGCTTATGTTATGTGCTATGATTATGTTATGGTTCTTGGGCATTTGTTATGAAGATGGGTGGTTCTGTGATAAACTAAGGGCGGCTGTGCCCGATATAGCTCTCCAATGCATTGGGTAAGGGAAGGAGTTAAATGCTAAGGTTTCTCCAAAGAGATTTAGGGAATATACTGTGATGGGTATTCCGAAAGTAACCATGAGGGTTAATACCTATGTAAGAATGTTATGAATGAGTCATCTTACCTTTATGCCTTATGATTTCTATTGAGTTATGAATAAATCTTATGATTTAATGAGGTATGTTAAATTGATTATGTTTTATGAGTAAAGTATGATTTCATTGATTCTTATGTATACATGGACTGATGTTTTCTTTCCGTACTGTTATAACCCTTACTGAGCTTTTTATTCTCATCCCAAGTTTTTGAAATGTTTTCAGAGGAAATAAAGATGAATAGGGTCATGGATGGGATCATGGAAATGTCAGGCTATCTAAAACAATGAACTAGACATGTCTCTTTAGTTCAAGAATTTTTATTTTTGTGAAAAAAATGGAATCTGAGTAGATGCGCCTGCTTTTTAATCTTTGAGATGTAATAGTTATGTCCTAATTCTCTAAAACACTAAACCTCAAAAGATCCTCAATGTGAATTATTCATTTAATTCAATTGTAAGTAATGTTTAAGGCTGGGTCCTTAGAGTAGGGGTTATTTCACAATCTCTTAATTATTCGAGGTTGTTTATATGTAATTATCTACTCGGACTTCTTTATCAACCATATCCATGTTTCTTAAAAATTCATTTCAAAATATTCTTACTATTTTATAGAATATGGGACAAATTCATTTATACCTTTGATTGAACTTTTATAAGATGTTTATAAATGAATCTTTCCATCATTTTCCATACAAGTCTCTTTTTAACCTTTTCGATAAATTTAAGGTAAAAATGTCTTTTTTTAACTTATACGACGGGTGTGGCTATTTTACTCCGTTATAAAATCATTGAATCTTCTCTTATAGAATTATAAGAATATTTTCAAAGTAAATGTTTTCTTTTATAATTATGTTACTTCTAAATGATTTAAAATAATGATATTTCTCTCAAATAGTTTTGATTTTATCTATGTCAACATCCTTCGATGGATTTTAAACTTATTTGAAGTTGATTTTTTATGATACAAAACATCTATATTGTATTGAAGGTTTTGTTATATGTTGGAATGTGGATGTGTTATTTTTCTACCATTTAGGGTTTATGGAGAAAGTATTGATAGTTTGAACGCTTGTTTTAATAAGAATGTTTATGTTATGTTTAAACCTATTCATATGAGGAATGCATTGAACTTAGTAAGTGACAGATAGAGCCCGCTATAGATCCTCGATGTGTCAGATGGTCTCATGAGACAAACTACTGTGTTGGCACAAGGCCATGAAAAAAACATATTTGTATTTTTGGGATAAGTCCTTGACTATGTGGTTTTGATAGTCTGGAATTATGCATTCCATCAATATAAAAGTGGTTATTGATATTGAATGTGATTATTCAACTAGTAGAATATCCATGCTAATATGTAAATAGAATTATTTCATTTTATTTTTGTCATATTATTCTGAAGATCATGTTTAAAAGGCTTTTGTTTTAGTTATACATTTCATTAAATATTTATGCTTGTTTATGAATGTTTCCTCTATATTGTTATCCTCACTGAGCATCTGAGCTCACCTCGTTCTATGTTTTATTTTTCCCAGGATGTGACGAAATATTTTATGACTAACCTGTAGGGATTGTCTGAAGGGGATATGAGTGTGGACCATGGAGACTATATTATTGTAGTTTTTCACTTTATGATGTAATGTAACATTCATGAATGTATCTAGTGATTCCAAGGATATTAAACTAATCTATCATTCGAGACATGTTATTTTGTGATCATACCAATAAAAAGTAATAATGCACTGACTCTTGGTAAATGGGGTCGGGGCGTTACAATATAAGATTTCCATATCTATTTTCTCATCATTATTCTTTATAAAATCCTGTTACATGTATTGTTTATATGTGATCTCCGTGATAAAGGTGGGTGTTTCCTTTTAAGATTTTCACAACAATTAATACATGAATTACAATTTTTTTATTTCAATTAATTTGGGGAAAAAAATTTCATATGAATTTGGATTTAAAATCTGATGGGCATGAAATTATGGAGAAAAAATGGCGTTAAATTGAATTTGGAATTAGGGGTGTTTCTTGGAAAGTTATTCTTTTTTTAAATTGTTTTGAAAAAATGCCATAAATACAATTTATAAAAAACTATGATTGGTTTTCTTTTTAAAATAATGAATTCATGAAAAATACAGGATTTGTTTTTGAAGGAGAATTTTCATTTAAAAATGGAAAAATGATCAATGGGTTTGTAAACTATGGATGTGAATTTGAAATTAAATTGTTTTCCATTTTTTAAAATTAATTTATTGATTGGGAATGTTTGAGTCTATATAGTTGTATAGTTATTAGGGATAAGAACCATATGATGGTAATTCCCTAAAAACAGATCGAATATGTGAACACTAACAAAAATATAGTTATAATGATCATATTTTCAATGGAATGTTGAGGAGTCATATTTTTCTTGAGCCTATGGGATTTGTGTATGCATATTTAATTATCACTAATTAGGGAGTGTGAGGATCCTATATCTTGAAGATGTCATATAATAGGGAAGATGACCATGGTTCTTACTATAATTGTTTTGATTATAAATTTCTATTATTATTAAACTACATTTCTCTTTCCTAGTGATTTTTGAAAACTATGTTAGATGAAGTGTTTATTTAATCAATGTTTAGAAAAGCATACATCATTTTGTAATGAAAAACATGTTTTTAACATGAAATTGTATCACCATTACTTATTTTATTATAAATTGAAATAGGTATTTAGTATATTATTATATTATATTAATATGGAACATCTCTTGAGATCCTACTTATATTATTACATTACAACTTACCATTTCCTTCAGGTTTTTGTAGATTTTCTTATACTAGGCCCTATAAAAGGGTATTTGCCTCCAAGAGATGGTGGATATTATTAATCCTTAGTCTTTAAGAACTAGTTTTCTTGGTATGTTTTTCATTTATATATTTTTATTACTTTGATAATGTTATGTCTTCCGTTATTTATATATAGGTTCGGTTTCTGGTATTGTATCTTCTTATGGAGTTTTTTAGCATAGTAATATGCATAATTTTACTGAATTTTTTTATGTAAAATTCATTCAAACTTTTATCATTTATGATTCCAATTGATGCTAACCAACCCAAATGGATTTGGAGAAGCCTTCAGGACATGTGAGTGTTGTCTTGGGTATCCTGGTACCAGGGTATCCATTCTGGTTCTTGATAAATTGGTTTGAATACAGTAGGATAAACAACATTACATGATGTCAGTATGTTTTATAAAATATCTTATAAAGGCATACAAGGTAGTTTTGTAATACTTAATATCTTTTTATCATCATAATTAGACTTAATTTACAATGGGTGGTTTGGTAAAAGTCTCATGAGTATTAATTCTAGTATTTGTACTCATTTTTAAATTGATAAATGAGACCCAATTTTTTTCTTACATGATGGGATTAGAATTCCCCATTTATATTTCTTGATTTAGGGATCTGAGTAATTTTATAATTTCATCTATTCTGTTTTATGATTTTTTATAACATAAATAATTTAATAATAGATGTTAAGATGAACTATGAGGATGTTCATGATGAACCCGAACAATAAATTATTCATGTGTACAAGAATATCATAGAGATTATTATGTGTGTTGTACAAGATTAGGGACAAGAGTCTACACCCATTCCCATTTATGAGTAATTTTTTATCTTATTAGGATAAATCATAGAAACATTATCATGATTTTTATATCAAAATTCACATTTATTAGAAGGTTCTAAAGATCCTCATGATGTAGAGGACTAGATGAGACATATAGTTATTATTCTTTATTTCAGGAACACTTTCGAAGAAAATAATGTATATTCTTGTACCTTAAAGATGGAGGGAGCTAGGTAGAGATGGAGGGATTATATAGTTATAGAAATGAATTAAGTGGGTTTATAGTTGATGAATATCAATGTTCTCTTGACTATGATATTTAATCCATAGTATATAGTGCTGAAAAAGGCTATTGTGTTTTTAGAAAATGAGGATGATGTCAGGATCATAATAGAATATTCCTACCCCATTGCTGAGATTTTCTAGTTTTCACATGATATTGGATATAATGTTATTATGGAGACATTATTGGTAGATATGATGATTTTATATTATATTTTTATTAGGTTTTATTTCTTAATATATATTATTTGGATCAATTTTTGTATAGGGAGTTTATGCGAAAATATGATTTGGATGGTAAGTTATAGTTGATAAGAGTACCTTTTTCTCTTGGTGCCAGTTCTATGAATTTCCCTAAAGTGAAGATAATGTTTGATGAGTCTCATGGAGGATCCCAATAGTAGGGTTCTTCTAGGACTCATGTAGTACAGGGAGGATACCCTATTACTTTCGTTCAGTGTGGAAATCCTAGGCATTCGAAATAAGTTTTCATTTAGGTAACAATGATCTAAAAATCCTATGGATATTTTGTACACTTATAGAATATATTCTATATCATTTCTTACCCACATTGTAGAAAACTCAAATCAACAAAAAAATTAAAATGGTGTAATCAAACGACTCACAATCTATGTGGTTCTAGCTATAGCAATCCAGAGCAATGCCTTTCATATTGTGGGGGAGTCTCCATTGGAAGAAGGAATAGGTCCAGTGATTGTGATAGGTACAATCACTATATATTGATCTTTTGTGAATTTTTTAACTAATATGTGTCCATATCATTAATTTTAATCAATATGTATTGTGAACATGTTAAATGTTCCTATGTATATTGTATCCTATGTGATGGATATTACTACACCCCTCAGAATGAAGGGAGAGATGGTTCATCATTATCTTGATTTCATTTTCCATTTATCAAAGACTGGTCTTGTTTGTATTTTTTTCTTCATAACATGAAACTACTTGATGTAATTTGAGGTATGGATTTTATCATTTCTAATAAATATTATATTGATTGTTATCTTCGAATCCTCTCAATTAATTCACCTAATTGGGTGTGATGTATCATTCTGATAGAATGTGCTAGAAATTAATATAGAGTCCGCACTTCTTATTCATAGTTGGGGAATGTAATACATTTTTTATCTTTTCATATGGGGTTGGTATCGTTGATTTAATGACTACATTTTATTAATTGATTTTCCTAATGTTTTTCATTCTGGTTTCTATAGTTTTCTTCTTGCAAGAGTTGTAAATTTCTGTATTGATTTAGTTCCTAGTACTATGCCAGTATATTTTCTTTCTAATCACATGAAACCATCTAATAAGAAAGTGGTGAAGAATAAATTGGATTTTCTCATAGTGAAATTATTTTTATGAATCAATGTTTCACCAAAGCTGGCATGTGCTCTCTCATCCATGAAAGCCTATGGGTGTACTTTTTCAATGTGTTGATTTCAAAAAATAGAACTAATCTATAAAGAAGAAAAAGTATCAATGGATACTAATTTATTATATATTTAAATATTTAAAAAGGTTTATGTGGTTCTCAATGATTTAAATTTGATTAGTTTGTATCCATTTGATAATAAAATAATATATCATATAAAAAACTTCCTTCTAGAGTAGGTATGGACATTGTGAGTACATTTTTATTCCATTTGGTCTAACAAATGATCCTACAGTATTTATAGATTTTATAGAAAGGATTTTCAAAAATTATCATGATATGTTCATGAGGGTATTTATGGATGACATCCTATTTTATTATATTAATTATGTGGCTCATATTAATAATAATTTATTAGTTTAGGAATTGTTTTGAAATCACCAAATTAATTCCAAGATATTGAAATTGTATTTTTTTTATTTGGGAATTGATGTTCATGGTATACATTGTCCTTGAACATGGTATCTCATTTTATCTTGAGATAATTAACATATTTATGAAATTACAGCAACTATCAAATGTTTTAATTATTTAGAGTTTCTGGGGTTTATGAACTTATTATCACTGGTTCAAAAAATACTTCTCAATGTTGGCTTATATTATAAAAACTCTCACTCATAATAGAGGGATTCTGACATGGAATCAGAAATGGAAAAGTGATTTTTTATGAGATATAATCTCAATTTAATTTATTTCTAATGTTGACACTTCTATAGGATGGGTGGGGATATGTGGTCTTCTATAACGCATCAGGTTTGGGTTTGAGTTGCATGGTTATGAAGGGAAATCACGTCATTGACAATGGATCTCAAATTCTAATTACACTTAAGAATAATTATCCAAAACATGAACTTGGACTTATATTTTTTATGCACATGAATCATATTTAAAGGTATTACCTTTTTGGAGAATGGTTGACCATGTATTCCAACCATTAGAGCCTATGTTATATCTTCTTTAAAAAATAATTTAATCTCTATCAGAGGAATTGGATTAAGTATATGAAATATTATTATTTAGATATTTCATATAACATGGGGAATGGTAATGTCATTACAGATTTTTTGAGAAGGAAACATCCAACCAAGGCCATAAAGGAACCATTCGAAGAGTTGAACTTGATTTCTCTTTCTATAATGATTCATATTGGAGTTAGCAAACAGGGGATGATGATTCCTTCTCTAGTGTATATTAGTCCTCAACACATCTTGAGATTATTGCTTAGAAATAATATCTATAAGAATAATTTCATAGAATTATAGTCTCTCTGTATGTTCGGGAGACCGTTTTTGATTGATCTCTCTCCATGAAGGGTATTATATTGGTTTAGAATCAATCTGTAGTTCCATTACCATTTATAAAATATTTGATGTTGGATTCCAATAATTCCAATTGAAATGTTAACACAATAACAACAATGATGTTATGTGAAATGTGGAATAAATTTTAATAGATAGGTTTGAAAAAGGGTAGTACTAATTTTATCTCTCATTATTATACTTTTTACAGGTCAAGGATGAGGACTATAGACCTTCGCGATTATTGTAGTCGCTTCGAGAAATGACATGTAAGTGGGATGATATTTCTATGGATTTTATTGTTGGTGTTTCATATACCCAGAGTTAGAAGAATGTGATATGGGTTTTGATTTATAATTGGAAAATCATTTCACTTTATACCCATTGGCGACACATCTAATGTTGAGGTGTTGGGAAATCTATATGAGAAATAGATTTTTTGTTTTCAAGGAGTTACTGGTTTTCTAATCTTTGATATGAATCCTCATTTTACTTATCAATTATAGAGAGGAATAAAGGGGGAACATATTTCTAATGATTTTTAGAATACGAAATATCATTCATCGATGGACGGACAAAAAGAGAGGGATATATATGTTATCATGGATATTCCTCATACATCCGTTCATAAATTTTGTGGAGTTTTAGATGACCATTTCATAATGGTTGAGTTCTTTTGTATATTTTGTTACTAATTCACTATCATAATTAATCCTTTTGTGGCCTTGTATGGATGAAATTTTAAATCTCCATTGTGTTTGTAATTGATCAATGAAAATTGATTGGTTGGACTAAATTTGGTTCCCGAGATGACTGCAATGGTACAATTGTTTAATCAAGGAACCTTGATAGAATAGTATTGATATAAATCTAATGATGATCATCATTATAGTCCATTTAGGTTCTCAATCAGTGAAAAAGTGTTATTTAAATACACACCCCAATTTTTTCATCAATGACATGGGGTAAAGGGATGATTTCCCCTCATTTTATAAGACCTTTTGACAGTTGGAGAAGTTGGGTAATGTAGATGACCATTTATTAATTACACCATGGTTGGTGATGATTTATAAGTGGGTTAGTGAATCTCAAATACAAAAAATATATTTCCCATTCGTCTCGTATTTTACGCTGTAATGATCTTGATGTTGAGCATAATTTATTCATGACTGATCATTAATTCTGGATTTTTGATTCTGACGCCAATTTTATTGATTAGCGGATAATACCATTGGTCCATATTAAATGAAGGCATTGTTTTGATTCATATGAGTTTTGGGATAGGGAAACACTAATGAGGGAGTATTGGAATAGTATTTTTTAATTGAAACTTCTAGATTGGATTCCTTTGGAAAGAAGTATTCTATGGTGGGGAGGATAAAACATAATGTTACTTGTTTTTTGTTCTCATTGACCATCCATTATTAAAAATATTTTGTGGGGGATTATCCTGGGTTGTTTCTGGTGGAATGTTGTTTTTTTTGGACTATACATGGTTTGATGATATTATTCCCAATCTCTGAACCAACACTATGAAAACAATGCTATCTTGGGCAGTGTGGATTTACACCACTAGATTATGGTATTAAAAATAGTGTACCCCTAGTGAAAATAGTGCACTAGATTAGAAGAGAATATAGTTAAGGAACAAATTATTTCTAATAGTGCATCCCTTTCTTGATAACTATGCACGTGGTGATTTTAATTCTTAAAAATTATTTTAAAATTCCCTGAAACAACATTTTAACCCCCACTCAACCTTGACTTGAGGTGTCTTAAATTACTTTAGATTAGAGGGTCCAAAAAACATTTTTATTCGCTCTGAGTCCATTCTGTAGTGGATCAAATAACGATAGATCTCATTTGATCTCTCTATATTATGTGATTCTCTTGTATTTAATTCTCTACAACTCTCTTTTCATTTCAACCAAAGGGTTTTTTATATCCTCATCTATTTGATGGATCTAAACACCATATATTTGGATATATAATCATGGTTTCATTTCTATGTCTCTATTGTAATTTTACTACATTGGAAAATATAATTGTGGGTTTACTTGATACATGATCTACATGAAAAGATAGGTGGTTCCATTTATGATTCTACAATTTATGAGACAATGAAATGAATGGTGTTTGAAATTTAATTAAATTAATTTTGGAAAAAAAAATTCATTGCAAATTTTATTTGAATTTTATTTGGTGTGATATTTTGGAAAACCAACAAAATTACTATATAATATGAATTCGGGATGTTTTTTGTAGATTGATTGACTTTTAAAATTGATTTGATAATTTATATTATAAATTGGGATAAATGTAATTGATAAAAACATGTGATTGGATTTGTAATAAAAAATAATTAATTAATGAAAGAATGGTGATTTGTTTTTAATGTGAATTAGAATTTGAAAATGGAAAATAAGAATTAATTTGCGGATGATGAATGTGAAATTTAATTGAAATGATTTTACCTTTTTATTAAATTTAATAAATTACTTGGAATTTGTGATCCTGTGAATTTAGTGGGTTATTTGGGAAAAAAAATTTAGGATGGTAAATCTCTATTGACAAATTGATGATGAAAACTCAAAATATATAGTTAAGAAGTTAATATTCTTGATAGAATGTTGTTGTGTCCTATTCAACCCGAGTGTGAGGGATGATTGTACACATATTCCATTATCACTATTTTAAGATTGTGAGAATCCTATAACTATAAAATATGATTCCACATGGAATATTATCATGTTTATTATTGTGAAAATTTTTATTTTAAATTCATTTGATTATGAAACATGTTTACTCATTCTAAGTGATTTATAGAAAATATTATATTTAATGTGTTTATCTACACCATGATTTCAAATGGTTTCCATCATTTTATAATGAAAATCATGTTTTTTTGAAATACACAATTTTATTATCATGCCTTGTTTTATTTTAAATTGAATCATGATTTGGATTAATACTATGGAATATTGTCATGGAACACTTGGTGTGACCCTATTGAGGTTTTTTATCTCAGACCGTATCTTTGACTTCAGGCATATGAATACATTCTATAGCTAGGTCTCAGCAATGGAATATTTAATCCAGGAGGAGGTGGAGGTTCTTGATTATTTGTCTTGGATCATTGGTTCTCTTGAGATTTTTTTCTTGTAAGGATTATTATTAATTTAATGATTTTCTATTTTCATTTTTTGATAAACTAGTTTGTTTTCTAATATTGCCTCCCATTTTGGATTTTTTGAGGATACTGACATGTATATTTTTCATCCAATAATTTTATGGGAAATTAAGTCCCTGATTTATATTATTTGATGTCAGGTGATAGTCTCCATCCTTTGGGGATCTGGAACAATATATATGATATGTTGTTGTTATATTGGGTATACGGACAACATGGTATAAAGGCTAGTTCATAACACTCTTGAAAAATAATATAGACAAGTTTTTATTAATTTTATATATAATTTCATCATTAATCCAATTTAATCAAATATTTAACAATAACTACCAAAAGTTACCTTTTTTACAATGATAAGATTCTGATATAGAAAAATATAAGGGGAATTATGACCATTTTTTGTATATAATGATTATTACTTTATAATCCATTGTATGTGATTATGAATTAATAAGTGGTAGAAATTAAATATAATATAAGAACAGAAAACACATGAAAAATAATTTTTAGGAGAATTCATGATTTTTTAACAAATCAATTTACAGTGAAATAAATAAAGAAATGTTATTTCCATGGATTTTTGTTATTTAATAAAAATAAATAATGTTTTAAAACATTAATAACCTAATAAACTGAATGGAAAATTCCGCTAATACAATTAGATAAAATAACAAAAATTTTGTTTATAATTTGATTAAAATATAATATAACTTTAAAAAGTTAGTGATATGGATCCAAATTTAAAATAATATTTCTAAATACATTATTTAATACCCTAAAAAAACCCTTATTGAAAAAGGGTTTTTAATTTTTATAAAATCTTTATCAATTCATTATATTGTCATAAAAGGGATAACACATTGAAAAAATTGGGGCATTCACTATTCACTAAAAAATCATCCAATTTTGAAAATATCATTAAACTATACTAATAATATTTTTACATTATTATTTAAAAAATGATACCTATTTATGAAAGAAAATTCTAAAAATATAAATAAATTTATTATATTGTCCATATAATAAAGAATTAAAACCCATTTTGTAATGAAAATGAATACTTGAATTAGAAAATGACATTGTTGTCATTATTTCTCTAAAAACCAAAATTTATTTACTGTTAATTCATTAAAATTTAAATAAAATATACTTATTAGAATCATTTATCAATAATGAATAAATCATCTATTATGATCAAAATAATTTTAAAATATAAAAATAGATGTTAAAATAACTCTTTAGCATTTTAAATAAAATTATATTCATTTACCCAAAATTAACACTCAATGTTTTATTCATTATTAATTTTATTATGGGAACCATATCTATATATACATTATTATATCATAATTTATATTCATATCCCTAAACCAATGACTAGGATTTCAATGTTATATAAGATTACATCATGGACTATTTAATAGTGTTTTTGTGTGCACCACATGCTATAAAACACATCACTTAACAAAAATAAATTAAAACAATTTGGGTGATTATAGTAGGCAAACAATTAATAAGACATATTTTTTATTTAAAATGTTAACTTTTAGAAAAATAGATTTATATGTTTTTAATGAATGTAAAATTATCATGGACAATATATTTTTTATAACAATAATACAATAATAATTATTTTATTAGTAATTGATTGTAAATAAGAATAATAATTTGTAAGATTTTAAAAATTATATTTTCCATGAATATTGTTTTAATTTCTTTCAAATAGTGAATTCTAATAATTTATAAATTCAATTTCCAAAAAGAATAATCATTTTTAGATTTATCATGTTAATACTTTCGTATGGGAAATATGTGTTTATTTATGAATACATTAATTTTTTATAAAATAGTGAAAAAATATAGATTATATAATTCTACAACATTTATAAAATAATATTAATACAAGAAGGGAATGGATAATTAACTTTTATAAATACAAAATATATACATAATTATTAAAAAAATTCATTTAAAATTAAATTTTTATATTTTTAAATACCATGTATATAATTTTTTAAACATATGCAGTATTTTATGCTAAAAACATATTTATTGTCTTATATTAAAATAATGTTATAAGAACACATAAAAATTATTAAAAAAATATATATTATTTTAATTATCCATAGTCATATTATGGAATAAAAAATTTCATTCTTGGTAATAAATGTGTGATATCTATGATTAAAGACGATGATGAAGATAATTGTAGTGCTGTTATGTTCAAGGAATTTTTTATTTTTATTGTTTGATTTTTATCTAATACAATAAATTAAGAACATTTTAAATTTTAAATTAATATATTTTTTAGGACTACATTGATATAAATTACAACTCTTTATATTGTTATTTAGTACTAAATAATAGTACCCACACATGATGGTAATATAATTTTTTCCCATAAATTTTTTTATATATTAAATGCTTTAGTTGAAATGTTAATTTTCACTTTTTTTGTTAGGTTATTTTCATTATATTGCGTTAAAATTTATAATCATCACACACATATTTTTTAATAGTGGTCACTTGATATTTTAATAAAATCATATATTAATAAGTTAAAAATCAATTACTAAGTTAAAAACCAAAAATTGTTAAAATAAAAAAAATATTTTAAAAGGTTAAAAAAATGTTTAAAACATATAATACAAACTTTTTGGAGGAATTATAGACCATATATCACACTAAAATCAAATATTTATATTTTTTTAACCTTTTACTCATGAGTAGCTTCATTACATTATTAAATGATAATGTGTGTTCAAAATTGTGTCGTTTTATTCAGCTACAAAAGGGGAAACTTACACAACCTCATGCGACATCACTTCATAAAATTTATTCCTTAAACAATTATATTTTTTTTCTCACAGAATACTATCAATCATTAATAATCCTCTATTCTCAATTATTTAGTCTAATCCCTTCATTTCAATGGATTCTTCCAAGATAAAGTGCACATTCTATAAGTGAGTGTCATATAATCCATATAATTTCATTATTATTAGATTCTAGAAATACTCTAATATCCATATTTTTATAGTTTCCCTAGTTTCATTAATTTTCTTATGTTTCATTATATTATTTCATAAACGCTTATTTATTTTAATCGACTCACTTCGAAAAAAAAATGTCAGTGATCAACTGATTTGGGGAATACCTTATCCATGAAGAAACATCTTTTGTCATACCCCAACCTGTTTATTAATTCTGTTTTATAATTTTCTTTGGTTTTAATTTATTTTATCTTTTCTTTCTTCTTCCTTCTTTTCTCTTTCCTTTCTTCTTTGTTTTCTTTTTTTTTGTGTTGCCTCTTCCACGCGGTTGTCCCCCCACATGGCGCACCTTTCCCATCCCCAACAGGTCACCGCCTTCCCTCTTTCTCACATGCTACGCACGATCCTCCTTCTTCACCTATTTTCTCCCAGCAGTTTCCCCTACTTTCGGTGCCTCAGTTTTCCCCGCACGGACTCCACCCAGCTGCCCTGCGGTAGCACCTATCCTCCACCTTCCTCGTGACCTGCTTCAGCACACATCACCAGCTATCCCCAACCCCGTCTCCTATTCCCACCTCCCACCAGCACCTCTGACCTGTTACAGCGCCCCGCTTCAGCATGCCCACCCTGTTAGGGTGCACCCACTCAGCAGTGCCATCGCACGACCCGAACCCTCCAGCGCCGCAACAGCCTCCCACGCACCCCAGGTCCAGCCGCCCCTCCTACACTCCTTGCTACTCTATCTCCCTATTGCATTCCAACAGCACTGCTTATTCCCCTCTGCGCGTAGAAGCACCTCCACCTCCCGACAGCACCCTCTACTGCATTTTTAGCAGCACCTGCACCCGCTCACCTCACCTTCCCAGCCGGATCCCCCCACCGGGGACGCGCCTCTCCTAGCATTCCTTCGTCATGCGCCCCAGCGACCCTGTGCGTGTAGGGGGCGGCTGGTTATATAATAATCGGCCAATCACAGGGTGTCTAAGGTGAGGCTCATCCCATTTCTGGCTTAAAAGAGCATGACTCCTCCCTCTGTTAGCGGTGCATGGAGGCGAATGTTTCCCTTCTCATGGGGCGAAATGTCATCGAGGATATGTGAAACTGGCTATAAATAGCACCCTTATAGTCTCCCCTTGATGCTCCGCCTCACGCCTAGCCCCCACGCTCCAGATTTGTAGTGGTACCCCTTCCTGCTCTTCCTTTCCTTCTCCTCGTGATGCACCCTTTGTTCGCCGCTCTGCCTCTCTTGTAGTCCAGCAGCATTGCGCCTCCCTGGAGCCCCTCCCTCTTTGCAGTGCCCCTCGACCTCCCTACACCAGCACACATCTCGTGCCTCTTCCCTGATGTCTGTTCATGCCCCCATCTTCCGATCTCCCACCGTCGCGCACCCCTGCGCACCACATCCCTATTTAGCGCACCCGACCAGTGCACCATTGTTCTGTCCGACCGAGAACCCTCTTTAGATTTGATGGCTGGCGTGACACCCATCCATGTAGCTCCCCTACACCCGCGACCTCCTACTTCTCCCTTGTTGCAGCGTAAGTAGGACCGCCGCAAGCGCCCCTGTCTGGTTTCTTCCTTCCGAGGCAACCTCTCTGGCACGCTGTCGTGCGCCCGACCACACTCCTTATTCTCTGTTATGTTCCGCGAAGAATTCCCACTATTGAAGGCGGGCAATTTGGGATTCTTTTCATTTCACCTGCACCGATGTTGAGGTGGGTTTTACAATGTTTATTCGTTTGGATTATTTTAAGTTATCTTTACTGTGTTTTGATGCTTTTCGTTGTTACAGCGCATTATCGAGGTTTTTCCGTGGTGCTGCAGGTGATGGCTTACGTGTGCTTATATGCCTGAGCGAGGCATGACGCGCCAATGTGCTGGAGCAGTGAGTTGAGGTAGGTTCCCCACTGCACTCACCTTTAAATTTAGAATTTATTAATTGCTTTTCATTTTATTAATTTTAATGAATGAGAAATAATATAAGATAATTAATTTTTTAAAAAAAAATTGGTGTGAAAAGAGTAGTTGTTTTATACTGAACACTTGAAACATTTTCTTGATGAGAGGACACCCAGTATTAAAAGAATGTTCGTTTTTCCTTTAAACATAATTCACATAATTTCAAATGAGGTTTTGGTTTTAAGGATAAATGGTTTTTCTGAACAAGTGTTTCAGGTTTTCCTGGGAAATGATGTTTTTCTTTAAAGTTGGTGAAGGCCTGATTGGCACATTAATGAAATAAATTATTTCTGAAAAATGTACTTTGGGGTTACTAAGGGGTGATCTTTGGTGTCCCTTTATTGTGTGGGTTTTGTGTGATATTTGTGCATCGTGACTGATTGATTTACATTGTGGACGCACCCCTTTTTATTGCTTGTGTTGATATGGGAACCTGGCATAGTGAGTGAATCTTCTGAGAACGATTGCTACACTAGTTTTGATTACACACTGGCTAGTGGCCCCATAGCAGGGGAATACTGAGTTATTGCTGCTACAGGGATTGGGCCCCTCGGTTAGGCCATGAAGGGCTATGCCGAGCATTAGGGAATTATGACGTCATCGAGTTAGGGCTTGCCTTCCGGATGAGTCAGATGTATAGTACATTCTGGATTGTTCACAATCTCCTAGGTTTGAACTATGTTTCTATTAGTGTTTATTTGTATGTGGTGGACGATTGAGAGGACTAGTTCAGTTGCTGGCCCATGTTTTCCACCTTTTCAATTTCCCTTGGCGTGTGTTGTGTGATATGTGTTGTTTTTCCTTTTTGGCTAATAACTGATGTTTGGATTTCTAAATTGTTCGAAGAAAATGTTTTAAAACGAAATAAAACTATTCCTTTCAGACATTAAACTTGTTTTAAAATTAAAAAGGGTAACAGACTGATACTTGTTTTAGAAATGAAAGTGTGTGTGTGTGAAAACCAATAGTTTTTATATTTAGTTCAAACCTATAATTGGTAAATTTATTAATTTAAAGGTAGTGCTTTGGGAATAGTTTTTTGGCACGCCTAATAAGTTTTAATACTCACGCCTATAGTGTTTTCATGTTTTTAGTTTTGCTGCAGGTTTGGCTCGAGCTCACACACCATTAGTGAAAGTTGGTTGTGGACTGGTAAGCAACTCTCAGAGTCGCAAGAGTTTTTGGTCGAGATGAGGTTAGTGTGTTTTTGTTGGTCATTCTTCCTTTTTCGTGTCATTTATTTTCCTTCCGTTGCTTTATTTATTTATTTATTTTTACTGTCGAAATCGTTCCCACTTGTCCTCTATTGATGCCCTGGCACTTGTCGCCAGTCGAGGAGGATCGGGAACGCCTCTCAGGTCATGTCACAGACCGGATCCGGTGATCTGTTCAGGGTTGACCCGGGTTGGTTCGTGACAAAATGGTATCAGAGCAGGTCGGCTCCTAAGAGGACCTTGTTTTTTAGAGCGCCCATTATTATTTGGAGTTTTCAGGGTAGAAGGAGTATGATTGTCGGGACTCGAGGTATATGGACGAGAAGGACGTCATAAACCCTTGCTCGTTCCGAACCTCAGGTTACCATGTGATGTTTGGGTTATCGATTTCTTTTGATTCTTATGGTTTGTTTGGTATTGGGAAATGAAATGAGAGTTGGGAAAGTGACCTCCGTGAGCTCGAATGGCCTGGCAAACCATGCAGAGCCAGAGACTTTACCCTAGAATTCTCTCAATGACGGTGGTGTGACTGGCGTATGACCACCAATTTTATGGTCGAGTCACCCATTATCACTAGTTTCCCTCTATTGAAATGTCTGGATTTTCCTTATTTCTGAAAAAAAATCATTGTGAAAAGTGTTATCTTGGTATTTGAAATAACAATGACCATGTTTGACCCATCTTTTTGTTTTCTTTTTCCTTAGTGTTTGCCCCCACGAAGGTTCTATGGATGCCCAAGGTGTAGCTTCAGGTAGTGAATCCTTAGAAAATCTTCCTGTTGATCATCCTAATGACTACGTCCTCGAGTTTCGGAAGTCGAACCCTCCCCTCTATTATGGGAAGACAGATCCTCTTGTGGTAGAGGAGTGGTTATGGAAGATTGAGAGGAAGTTCAGTTTCATTGGGTTCCCTGAGTCGTTAAAGGTGAAGTTGGCTACCTTTATGCTTGAAGGTCCAACCTGGAAATGGTGGAAGTTCGTGTCTCAAAATAATCCTTGGAAAGATCAAACATGGGAGTTCATCAAGTCGCCTTTCATCCAACAGTACTTCTCTGATGTGGAAAGGGTGAGGAAGAGGATGGAGTTGTGCGGTCTCCAGCAAGGTGTCCGATCTGTGTGGGAATTATTTAGTCATTTCCTAGACCTGGCTCCGTATGAACCGGGGTATGCTGGAAATGATCCTGTTAAATCTCGGAATTTTGAACTTGGATTACGTCCTAAGATGTAGTCGATGGTGGGAGAGTTCAATGTGATCTCTTTTTATTTGATTTGGTGAGACAATCTTTCCTCGTCGAAGCTGGGTTAGTAGGAGGACTTGAGGTGGATAATCATCCTCCGTCCTTGGGATGTTGTGTAGAAGATAGTGAAAAGAAAAATTATAAGTGAGCTGATGGTGGTGGAACTGGTAGAGGAATTAAGAGGCCTTCAGACATTCAGTCAACTTCCTCATAGCACAATGCCTTGATCTTTCACTAGTGTGGAAAGCAGGAGCACAAGAGGTCGATGTGCCTGAATGCTCTAAAACCCTGTCGCACATGTGGATGTCTGGGTCACTTACAGCGATTCTGTGGGGGTTTCCAAGAAGTGTGATGAAGCTAGAACTGACTCGTCGAAGGTCACCATAGTTCATCACTCGGTGTAGGGAGATGCTTGTGGATCAGTTTGATGTTTTCTATTTGTCGTGTTCTTTGGATGTAGTACTCATCACCTGTACCGTTTGGGGGTGTTTCTTTTCTTTCAGTTGTAAGAATGGTTGTGGCTGAACCTCTTTGTAACCATTATTTTAATTTAAGTGTGTTGGTAAAAACTTTAATTCATGTGTCATGTTTGGGAAATCTTAAAGCCTGACTGCGAGGCAGGAGATTCTTCAATCAGTAGAGCTCCAGCCAAAGGTCCCGGAGTGAAGCTGGCACGTAGTCAGTTGAACCCTAGTGGTGAAGAAGGGCCTTAGTTTATTTTTCATCCTTAGCGTGGTATAGTTTTTGTTCTTCCAAGGGTGTGTCATCGTTGGAGTGACGGTGACGGTAGTTTCGAGGCTCTACCCATAGGGCCCTTTCCTTCTCTCCCTCGTGGTGGGGGTTTTTTGGACTGTGTGGAAAATCTTCATGCTCGGTTAGCCTCATCATTCCTTATGGTGGGGAGACCCATCACGGGCCTCGTTGAATTCAATTGGCTTGTCTATTATGGTGGGGAGTCTGTTCGGGCCTCCCCGTGTCAGTATTAGAGTTTCATTTCGGGTTTCGTTTTGGTGGAGTTTAAATTGTTCTTGTTTTCAGGATAAGTTTCATGTTATGGGAGTTTGGTGTTGGTTTTGATCGATCAACTGGAGGCGCTTAAACTTTTGGGGGTGAGTGAAACATAAGGAGTTTCTTCTTGGGTCCAAGTCATATTGTGGATTCCCGGGGATGGGAAGTGTTATGGTGGGGAGAATTTTCACACCCCAACCTGTTTATTAATTTTGTTTTATTATTTTCTTCGGTTTTAATTTATTTTATCTTTTCTATCTTCTTCCTTCTTTTCTTTTTTTCCTTTCTTCATTCTTTTATTTTTTTTGTTTGTGTTTCCTCTTCTACGTGGTTTTCCCCCCACATGGAACACCTTTCCCGTCGCCAGCAAGTCACTACCTTCCCTCCTTCTCACATGCTGCACACGATCCTCCTTCTTCGCCTACTTACTCCCTGCGGTTTCCCCTAATTTCGGTGCCCCGGTTTTCCCCACACGGCCTCTGCCCAGCTACCCTACAGTAGCACCTCTCTCCCACCTTCCTTATGACCTACTTCAGCGCACAGCACCAGCTCGCCCCAACACCGTCTCCTCTGCCCGCCTCCCACCAGCACCTCTGACATGCGGCAGCGCCCCACTTCAGCATTCCCTCCCTACTAGGCCACACCTACTCAGCAGTGCCATCGCACGCCCCTAACCCTCCAGCGCCGCGGCAACCTCCCGCACTCCCCAGGTTCCAGTCGCCCCTCCTACCCTCCTTGCTACTCTATCTCCCTATTGCATTCCAGCAGCACTACTTCTTCCCCTCCACTCGTAGAAGCACCTCTGCCTCCTGACATCACCCTTTGTTGCGTTTCTAGTAGCACCTGCACCCGCTGACCACGCCTTCCTAGCCGGATCCCCCTGCCTTGGATGCGCCTCACCCATCTTTCCTCCGTCATGCGCCCCAGCGACCCTGTGCATGTAGGGGGCGGGTGGTTATATAAAAATCGTCCCATCATGGGGCGTCGAAGGTGAGGCTCATCCCGTTTCTAGCTTAAAAGAGCAGGACTCCTCCCTCAGTTAACGGTGCATAGAGGCGAACGTTTCCCTTCTCACGGGGAGAAATGTCATCGAGGATATGTGCAACCAGCTATAAATCGTACCCTTCCCGTCTCCCCTTGCTGCTCCGCCTCACGCCCAGCCTCCGCGCTCCATATTTGCAGCAGTGCCCATTCTTGCTCTTCTATTCTTTCTCCTCGCGCTGCACCCTCCGTTCACCGCTCTGCTTCTCTTGCAGTCCAGCAGCATTGCGCCTACCTATCTGGAATCCCTCCCTCTTTGCAGTTCCCATCAACCTCCCTACACCAGCGCACATCTCGCGCCTCTACCCTGATGTCCATTCGTGCCCCCCTGCTGCCGATCACCCGCAGTCGCGCACCCCACCCCTTTTTAGCACACCCGACCAGCGCACCCTTGTTATGTCTGACATAGAACCCTCTTTCCCTTTGATGGTCGGCGCGACACCTGTCCGTGTAGCTCCCCTGCACCCACGACCTCCTACTTCTCCCTTGTTTCATCGTAAGCAGGACCGCCGCAAGCCCCCCCTGTCTGGTCCCTTTTTTCGAGGCAACCTCTCTAGCATGCTATGGCACTAGCATGACCCTCCTGCAGCCGTGACATCTTACTGCCCTGGCAAGACACATCACTGGTGTGATGAGTGCACCCCCGCGCCGTCCCCTGCATGTTTTGTTCGCGCCCCCGACCACACTCATTATTCTCAATTAGGTTTCGCGAAGAATGCCAACTACTGAAGGCGAGCAATTTGGGATTCTTTTCGTTTCACCTGCACTGATTTCGAGGTGGGTTTTACAATGTTTATTCGTTTGGATTATTTTAAGTTATCTTTTCTGTGTTTTGATGCTTTTCGTTGTTACATCGCATTAGCGAGGTTTTTCCGTGGTAATGTAGGTGATGGCTTGCGTGTGCTTATGAGACTGAGCGAGGAAAAATGCGCCAATGTGCTTGAGCTATGAGTTGTGGTAGGTTACCCACTGCACTCACCTTTAAATTTATAATTTATTAATTGCTTGTTGTTTTATTAATTTTAATGAATGAGAAATAATATAAGATAATTATTTTTAAATGATTATTTGGTGTGAAAAGAGCCATTTATTTTATACCAAAAACTTGAAACATTTTCTTGATGAGAGGACACCCAGTATTAAAAGAATGTACATTTTTACTTTAATCATAATTCAAGTAATTTCAAATGAGGTTTTGGTTTTAAGGATAAATGGTTTTTCCGAAAAAGAGTTTTGGGTTTTCTTGAGAAACAAGGTTTTTCTTTAAAGTTGGTGAAGGCCCGTTTGGCACTTTAATGAAATAAATTGTTTTGGAAAAACTTACTTTGGGGATACTAAGGGGTGATCTTTGGTGTGCGTTGATTGCATGAGTTGTGTGTGATAGTTTTGCATCATGACTGATTGATTTACATTTTAGACGCACCCCTTTTTATTGCTTGTGTTGTCATGGGAACCTGGCATAGTGAGTGAATCTTCTGAGAACAATTGTTGCACTCATTTAGATTACGCACTGGCTAGTGGCCCCATAGCCGGGGAATACTGAGTTATTGTTGCTATGGGGATTGGGCCCCTCGGTTAGGCCATGTAGGGCAATGCCGAGCGTTAGGGCGTTATGACGTCATCAAGTTAGGGCATGCCTTCAGGATGAGTCAGATGTATAGTACATTCTGGATTGTTCACGATCTCTTAGGTTTGACCCATGTTTCTATTAGTATTTATTTGCATGTGGTGGACGGTTGAGAGGACTAGTTCGGTTTCTATCCCCTGTTTGCCACTTTTTCCATTTCCCTTGGCGTGTGTTGTGTGATATGTGTGGTTTTTCTTTTTTTCCTTAAAACTGAAGTTTGGATTTCTAAATGGTTCGCAGAAAATGTTTTAAAAAGAAATAAAACTAGTCCTTTCAGACATTAAACTTGTTTTAAAATTAAAAATGGCAATGGACTGATACTTGTTTTAGAAATGAATGTGTGTGTGTGTGAAAAACAATATTTTGTATATTTAGTTCAAACCTGTAATTGGTAAATTTCTTTATTTAAAGATAGTGAATTGGGAATAGTTGTTGGGCACGCCTTCTAAGTTTTAATACTCACGCCTATAGTGTATTCCGGTTTTTAGTTTTTCTGCAGGTTTGGCCTGAGCTCGCTCACCATTAGTGAGAGTTGGTTGTGGACTGGTGAGAAACTCTCGGAGTCGCAAGAGTTTTTGGTCGAGATGAGGTTAGTGTGTTTTTGTTGGTCGTTCTTCCTTTTTCATGTCATTTATTTTCCTTCTGTTGCATTATTAATATATTTATTTTTACTGGGAGAAATCATTCCCACTTGTCTTCTATTGATTCCCTGTCGCTTGTCGCCAGCCCGGGAGGATCAGGAATGCCTCTCGGGTCATGTCACAGACCGGCTCGGGTGATCGGTTCAGGGTCGACCCGGGTTGGTTCATGACATCTTTGGATTTTTAGTACCACCTCTATTGGATATATGTATGAATTTAACAACAAATATATAAAATTTTAATTTAATTTATAATTTTATGAAAAATTGTTGATGTAACTTCATTTTCTCCCATTCGTATGGAAATTAAAACGTTAACCGTGTATTTTTCAAACTACCACCACCAGGTAATAATTTTAATTATTTTGATTTAAATTTTCCATCCAAAAAACATTAAATTTGATTAGTAAATATACAAACATGTATGGAATAAAATTAAACATATTTTATAATATTTTTCTTTCGAAATACAATATTTTTTTAACCATACTCACCCATCAGATTATGGTTAGTTCATATTTTTTATTTCAACCAACAACATAACTTTTCATATCAAACTATACGAATGGTGAATATGGGAAAATAAATATAATTTTTAATAAAAACTAATAAAAAAATTATTATTTTGTTATTTTTATTTAATTATTATTAAAATATCATCTTTATGGCTTAAATTACTGAAATAAGAATACTCAAATTAAATTATGATGAAAATAACAAAATTTAAAAATAACTAAATTATAATAAAAAATATTCTATATCAAATGCAATATAAAGGATAATTTTTTTAATAATTTATCTGATAAATATAATTATATAAATTAAGATGTTAAGCTCATGAAAAGAATGAATCACGATGGAGGTAAGGCTGTCTGTCCCCAATTTTAAACCCTTCAGAAATATTTCTTATTATACACCATGTATTCATTTTAATAGTGTATATACTTTTCTATTATAATATTAAATCATTATTAAATCATTATTTGAGGTATTTAAGTATTTATTTTAAATTAAATCATTGAATTGGTTTGGATTCAAATTTTTTATTTAGTCGTAAATGTTATTTACCTCTATTTTTAATTTCATGAGTCATGTATGACATTTTTATAATATATTCTTATTTAATGTGTGATAACTATCGAATTTAAATAATTTATAAAAAATATATTCCATCTTTGTTAATTATAATTTCGGTTTATCTCATTCACGTTGTTTTTATTCTTATGATACCATTACCATAATGAATTTTTTATCTCAATATTTCTTCATTGATTTTAGATTCATATACTCATCCAGTTCCAATTTATTGTTTTATGTATAGGTCTTGTAATACATTATATCTCGATTTATACAATTACATTTTTTTTAAATAATTGAAATCCACCAATGCATTTATCTTCCCAAATTACCCTATATTATAGGAATTATTTTTCGTCCAATTCATTTACTTTATGAATACTATATACTTGCTTGCATTTATTGAAATTTGTTTTTAAATATTCCAAATATAAATTGATTATGTATGTTATTAAATTAACATTATAACTTAGTTTTTATATGGTGTAAGTTTAATATATGATTTTATAGATTTTTATTTAATTTATGGATTTGAAAATTATTTAAACCTCATTTTTTTCAATATTGATATTTACTGATTACCAAAAAAGTTTATTATGTAGGGTCTAATGATCCGAATTTTTACATTAGATATGATATTAATTTTTATCCCTTTTATTAACATGGGGATTGTTATTGATGTTATATATGTTTATATGCTACTTTATATTTTTATAATTCCCAAATAAATTTAATTATTCATTATATTGATATAAATATCATTCACATGATGAAGGATTTAAACAAAAGGAAGTTGTGTGTGTTTTTAAATATCATATAGTACCTTGATGCATTATTTTGTCTTAGGACATAACTGTTTTGGGAGTTTGGTGTATACCTATAAATTGTAACAATTATATTCTGGTTTTAACAACGAGAACATGATTTATGTTTTAGCTATAGCCTTGATGAAAAGTAAAATTTTATTTCCATGTAATTGATGGTAAAGAACAATATATATGTCATTATGCATTCCATTACAACGAATTTAGTCATTATTTACATCATTTTTTTATATTGTCAAACATATATATGTTTCAAGATCTTCTGATAAATTATATGGTTTAAAATTTTTATCATTTATTTTAACCCATATTATTATAGATATTTTATTCAAATACAAATTTATAATATAAATTCTCTGATACTGTGTATTTGGCCCAATAAATATTTTTCTTCTATTTTCATAGGCGGTGATGATATTTTTTAAACAAGATATGTCTATATAATTAGAATTTGTTTATAGTTTTATAGGAGATGTTAATGATGAAAAACATATTATTTATTTTCTTATATGTAGAAAAAATGTCCATTTAATGGAAAACACATGGTATTTTCTACTAATATGTATTTCCAAACACTTAAATATTTTAATCATCAATGGTTATTCTGATGTAAGTGAAAAACTATTTTTTAGTTTCATTTTAATTATTGATGTTTAAAATTGGGCTACTACATTTCATTTCAATTCCCAAATGTAAGGAATGTTCTTATTCGCACTAGAGTTCATTATCATGGGTTTGGGGAACCACATTGGGATTCAAGGGAGGGTTTAGATAGATTTAAATATTATTATGTTAGTTGAGAATAATTTATGGATTAACATGTAAAGTATTATTATAATTTCAATTGTATATATAACACGTTTATTGAATATTGAATTTTTAAATGATTAGTATATGAGAACATTAGTGAAACACCATAGAGATATTCCTTAGTTAATAAAATTAACATTACAGGTTATTACAGAGGATTAATTTTTTATGGAATTATAAAAAAAAGTATATGTGGACTCAATATAAGGAAACTGATATTCAAATATGATTAATTTACGTTAAAGAAGAAAATGTATGAATTTAAAAGAATAAGATATTTGGATATTGAGTTTATCAAGTCGTTACAGTTCAAGATCTCTCTTACGGTGTTTATCATTGAACATTTACTCCATTATATTTCAGTATTGGCTGGGGACCAACGGGTCCATGATAAAAATGGGTTTCATAGACAATGTGATGTGGGTCTAAATGAGATTCCTCGAAAAATAATTTTTGGAGAGGGAAATGAAAATTTTATAAAAACCCATATCGGATGAAATATGTTTAATAATTTTAACATGCATTAATACTAAAATACACAAATTAAGTGATAGGTCGAGTCTCATAAAGTCTCAGGTAACAGATATAATGATGGAATGCTGATTCAATTTTCTATATGTTCTGAAATCATTATGAAACACCTCAGTGGTTATATTAAGGGAAATATAATTATATATATCTATAAAAATAAACAACCTTATTCTCATGGGTAGATAAGAAAACTAGAAGACATAAAAATTCATTGCGCTAATTACAATGAAATTAGGATCTTTTAAATTCAGCATACTAATACAATTGATAATGGATAAAATATTCACCAAGATCCACCTAGACCATATTAAAAATGAAAATCCCACACACAAACTACTATTGGAGTTCATATTGATTTAATAAATTGTATTTTCCAATGACTTATTTCATTTATATTTTCCGAAAAATATTTGATAGTGATATATAAGTAAGAAAATTGCGGTATGATTATTATTAAATGTTATTAAATCATTGTGGGAAGATACTTATTACATATTTAGATTTTTCATTAAATTTTAGTTGTATACCAAATGGATTTGTTCTATTTCCAAAGTTCTCATAACAATTTCCCTATTGGGAAATCTCCCTATATGTACTTAACCAACCCATAATCATCTATTTATAATGAGTATAAACATACCATAGAGAGTAAAGTTATTATATTTGTCTTTATACCATATGAAAAGATTATTCTATATTTCATATTTAATTAGAAACTAAATATTTTCTCGTTTATATAAATTTTCTACACTAAACAAATATCATCTAAACAACTATTTTAAAAAATTTAAGATGTAATTTATTTATAAGGTGATAATTATAAAACCCCTAAATATTAAATAATTTTTTCTATTTAAAAAAAATTAGTAGCATTATTTTACCAAAACACCATATCAAAACAAATCACTGATCATTATATATCAAATAAAATATAATAATAGAAATGGATGATAAAGATACATTTATCAATAGAATGCTATATATGTAGAAATAAAAATAAATAAATATGATGAAACATAATTATCATACATTATTGTTACAAATTAATTGATGAATATTCAATACATAATATAAAAATTCATACCAGAATCAAATAGGTTCATTATTATGAAAAAAATTAAATAAAAACAAATTCATAATAATTCTATGACATCTACCACTATTTTATTTGTAAATATCATCATTCTATAAATATGATACCATAAACCATTCAACATAACAAGGGAAAAGTAATAATAAGATAGTGAGATCATAAATTTATAATAAATATTAACAATGGAGATATAAATGATGACATAAACAAAATATTAGAATAATTTTAAGATAACATTAATGTAGCATTTGAAAAACATAACCCACATATCATAGATAATATTCATGAGTCTTGGAATAAATCATTGAAATTCATATGGCAGTGGTCATAATGAAATAAAATAGATTGATCCATGGTTTAAGATCATTTCAATTTGAAATAAGGTTCTGTCATACACAAATGTATAAAAATTATTTCATTAATTACGCATCACTTCCCACATTATCAGAATGGACTAGGATCACTCCCGATTACAACATATAATATGTCAAGATTCACTCCCATGATTATTATACCAGAAAAAATATATTTCTGTAATGGGTTCCCAACCCATTCCTATCCACATTATCTATGAAGATATCGATATATACACAATTCATTGGAAGGATATATAATTATAGTCCCACATATCACATTGTGAAAATTATATATATATATATATATTATAATATACTAATATATTATTCAATTCATAACCCCTAGAAGGGAAATGGGTTTCATAAATATTTCATCATAGCATCATAGAATAGCCCAGGGAAAAGAAATAATTCTCATTATAATTTCATCCTACCTTTATTATCCAATGGAAAATAAACAAGTTTCATATAATCAATCAAATGAAATCATAATATATCTAATGAATGAGATTTAATGATATCCTTATATTAAGTCCATATTGAATCACAAGCACCATCAAATAATGTTATTGAAGATGAATAATACCTTTAATAGATTACCAGATCAACTCATGAGTAAAATATCATTTCCCCTTTAAAATGGTTTATTATAAATCTATAAATTTACTAAATTTTAAATAAACAATTTTGATTAAAAATAACCATATAAACATTTAATGGATTCCTAAAAAATCTATTGTTATGATAAAAATAATTACATTCTTGTTTTATATGTTAATTTTTATTTTCTTGCACAATTTCGGTAAAAAGTCGATTGTACCACATTATAAAAAAATAAGATTCATTCTAAACTGTTTTTATTTAAAAAATATTGTGTGAAAATAAATTTAAAAATTCATTGGCGAATAGTAGAACCATTTTTGAGAAAACTTTTACACAACATTATTATGGATGGAAAACTATTTTCATTTGAATAGAGAAATATGTTCATATTTCCATAGAAAAGGATTTTTATCACATTAGTAGATAAATAGAAAAAAATAAAAATAAAAAATATAATATCATAAAATAAAAAAACTAGAACAATATTAATGAGATTGATTATTGGTAGATAAATGAAATTTATAATCTGAAATTTATAAATATTGAATCCCTGAAAAAATGACATTGTAAAATAAAATACGTACTAAATTAGTTTTAATTTCAATCATAAGACTCATGAAATATTAAAATCAAATGAAAAATTTAATATAAAAAAATATTTCACTAATGATATAACATATCTATTTATATGTATATAAACCACATTAGTGATCACAGTTTCCAAACATAAAAAATGTCCCAAATAAGTGGATTTGAGATGAATTCCCCTTACACAATGGTAATACTTTAATCAAAACCACATGAATATGACAATAATTTATTAATTTTTTAAAAAATAATACATACTAAAATAATAATTAAATACCTATGTGTGATGTATATGCTCCTCAAATAAAAATTAATTATAGAATATGAGATTTTTCACCCAAACATAATTGTCCCCCAAAATTAAATTTGACCTAAGAATCCCTTACACCAAGTTCTCCTGGAAACATAGGATCTATAAAGCCCATTATTCTTATGTGAAATTTATTAAAATATGTAAAATAATCATTAAAATATTAATAATTACATATATAATCTATTTATACCATTTAAACACCCATTTATTAATAAATCCTTATTAATATCATTGTTTTAGGGTCTCAACGGTTTAATATTTTCATGTGAATTTTGGTTTTATATAACTTGTACTTTTATATTTTTTAATATCACATCATCTCCATAGTATAAATGATTATATTAATATCATATATATTAATTATATTTATATTTATCATTATCCTCAAAGGGTAGAGATAGAAAAATAAATTTTCATGCTTTTGGAGAATATATCTCATACATATGCATGATCACTATTTTTTTTATTTCAGTGAATGGAAATAAATAGAATAAGATAATAATTTAAATTTAATGAATTATTAAAATATCATCATATATATATATATTATCCATCAATATAAAGTCCATGTAATGTACTAATGAAAAACAATTCTGTACATCATAAAAAAACCTGATTGGTTATTTCACATGTTGTTTGATGGAATGCCAATAGATAATGGGTGTTAAATAATCATAACATTATTTAATTATATTTTTTATTCTGAATTCAACATATTATAATTTATACTTATGATTTAGAAGAGGTAAAATGATAATAAAATAGAAAACAATAGGATAAGAGTTATACCACTTCAGTTAGAAAATTGTATTGCCTTACTCATTAAGGAATGATGGAATGGTATTTTTCAAGGAATAGAAGATCTATGATGTGTTAATGGAAACAAGGATGATATTATAGATCTTTAAGGACCAAAATTTGTAAGTAATAGGGTAAGAGAGCTTCCCATTTAAAAATTGATATATTTTGAATATTTAATAAAGATAAATCTATATAATCTCATCTAATAATGTTTGACTTGTTTATAATATATTATGATAGTTATTTCAGTGTTTTAACCCGCCACCCTTTGATCCTTTTTACAATAGTAGTGATATCAGGTTTTTTGAAAATACAGTGGTATAGGAAGATACAAAAAAAAGGAAATGTGACCCAAACATTGACTATATTGGACATTTTTAACCATATCATATTAACTTCTCATAATATTGGGATATAATTAGTTTTTAAGTTATTTAGTAAATATAAATTGATTATGTTATAAACTTTTTAAATTTTTAATTTCAAAAAATAGTATAATATAATATATTTATTTTCATTTGTTTTGTTGAGTGAATTAGTCCCCACAACATGGGTGAACCTGGGATGGAGCAGTGAAATGTTTCATTATAGGTGAAAAGAAATGATTTGGGACCCCGGTGAAGATGGATCTATTCCTAGCATATTTTTTTGCATTCAGTTGAAGCTGATTGGAAGAGATGGGGGCATGTTTCCATCAGTATTGTATTATACCAGTGATGGTCAGAAAATTATTGGGATAAATCTAACTGACGAATACAATATAGTTAGATCTTGATGTAAGAGTCAAATCTGGTAATAACTTGAATTTTGGTGACGACCTTGGGGGATGCGATGACATCAGGGGTGCAATAGACCTTGAGGAAAAGGATGAGGTAACTTTTTGGCTGGCGAATAATGTGTACAGGTTAGGGCCATATCCTTGATGGATCATAAAGGAGGCTGTCATTAGTTTCCATGGGTTAAATGATGGATATTGTTCTATGAGGCATTACTTTGGGCTTTCATAAGTGTTTTTTTGTTGGCTTCGGCGGGTGGAGATGGGTCAGAACCTTCAAGGATTTATTATGTTGGTTTATAGGGATACTGAATAAGAAGGTCTTCATCTAGGGTGTATGGTATTGTGTTTTTATGCCCCTTAGTGGCATTGTCTTCCACATTAATGGCTTATTTGGTACACTATGTGTGGTACTTTTTTAGGTTGTTGTTTTCACTTTACAATTTTAATAAATTTTTAGGGTCGAGCACAGATAGTGTAAGATCCAGATTATCCCTTTGAGGTAATGATCTTTTCTTTTTCAACTGTACTTATGGAATCGGGGGAAATGTGGTTGAGGTGCCGGTTGTATGCCTGTTACCTAATGTGAATGGGACCCACATGAAAAGTTCAATGTGTTACACGTAGTGTATGTAAGGCTACAAACCATGTAATCCCTTTACACGACCACATAAAGGTCAGGATAGAAAACAGTATGGAAATAGTGTGTAATATCAAGTAGACACTATGTACATTTTTTTAAATTTATTATAAAGTTAAAAATTATGTTATTTCTCAGGGATGATATCAATGGATCTCCCCTTCGACGTGCAGCATGCCCAGGAGATCTGAATGGGACTTTGGTTCCCAATTTGTCATCCAATCTACGATTCGAACACCATAAGATCTGTTGGATTCCCCTCAATGAGATCTTGATTTATCTTGTATCTTTATTTCTAATTTATTAACTCAAATAAGTTTATTATGGTTGAAAATTTATACCATTTTGGTATATCTACTACATTCTTGGGAAAATCAAATCCCAACACTAGATGAGGAGATTTGTATTACAAAGAGGTATGTGGTCTTGTGAAATTAAAAAATTATCATCATGTTTATATATGTTTTAGTTCTACAAGACCAATTTTATGGTGTCGTCTGATTGAATAATGAACCTTGTTATGGTTTACTTAGGATTAGGTAATTGATTAGATTATTTGATATCATATTTAGGGTTTTAAACCTTGATATAGGGCCCCCTATGGGTGTGTTTCCCTTGGATGGACAATTAGCAGAGAAATCCAATGAGGCTTGAATAGAATTCCTATTCTGTGGATGTTAAATATATAATTAATATCGAATGAATTTCCCATGCGAGATACTTGTTGTGTTAATCCTCAATTTTTTTAAATGGAATAACTTACTTGTTATTAGTTTTCCCATCTGATTTATCCTTTTTTGAACATGTAATGGTTTAATTTACATGTGTCAATTGTTATGTACAATGATACCATGTGATTTGATTATGTTAAGATATTATGATAGTTTGATTCACATGTTCTTCATTTAAGATGGAATGTGTAATTGAATTAAATGATAAAAGAGGTAATTAGCAATGAGTGAGACACAATCTTAGTTAAAATACATGGTAGGGATCATGTTACTAATATCACCATATATACCAAGGGTGAACCATTGTCTTAGTTAAAAGAAAATGGATGGGATCAATATGTAATCTATGTAAAGGCACTGATTGAGCCACATATTTGGTGTTCAGGCTCATTGAATCTTATTTTCTTTAAAATCTTGAGTGAACCTATCATCTTTTGCGGGATACCGAGGTTGGACCCTATTAGAAAGTTTTTTGAATGATTAAATGATTATTATGTCATGGGTTGATGGTAACACTTATACATTTGTGGACAAGCCTTAGCCCGACCTTGAGACTTTATATAATTCACATAACTTGAATAATGAAATTGTTGATTTATAACATGTCTTCCAAGACAAAGAACAGTCATGGAATTGTTTTTCACTTATAAATATTTACTAGTGCCTTCTGAGACATATGTTGGGCTTACATTTGAGTACCCATTATATACTTATTTTTTTTATTGTAGATGGCATGTTATATATATTCACTAATAGATTGGAAAATTCCATTGGTGGTGTATTACAAGGATTTAGTCTCACGCCGTTTTGGGTTAGGCTTTGGGGAAAAATAGATTATTTGATTGTAGGTATTGATCAGGGAAAACATCCTGCTACATGTACTTGATTTTCTACTTAAGAGTCATAGAGAATCATACCGAGTTGATCCTTGAGATGATTCGTAGTATCTTTTGTTTCTCTTGTGATTTTGACACATGTATTCTGTGTTACCAAAGTGTACCTGTTTGGTTGCTTTCCTAGAACATGGGACATGTTTCATCACCTTTTATTTTGAATAATGCAAGGATATTAATCTTATCAGTATTCCTCAGTTTATTTAAGTTGTATGATGTTTACTGCTTCTTCAATTATATATTATTATTCCGATGTGTCAGACTCTTCAATTAAGGGAATATTTTCCCCACTATCAAACCATAGACTCTCACTTCTTGTCGAAGGCCTCTAGTGTTTAAGTAAATGTGCTAGTGTCTTTGTGTCAAACTAGGTTTGGGGTACCAGTTGAGTCGCACCCGGATCTAGGATGTTACCAAGTGGTATAAATGGGGTTTTCTTTTCTATTTTTTCTTTAATGTTTTGCGACAATAGAAATGGATAAGTAGGAAATGGAGTTTGGAAATTCGAGGTTTCTGGGTGGAGCTACACTGTGTACATGGAAAATCTAAATAACCTCGAATTGAATTGTGTTTTTTGGATTTTTATTCTATTACTATTGATTTTATATCACCATTGGGTGACACACATGATTTTTATTTTTATTATAGATATCATTGTGGTTATTTTTTGTTGTTTCCCGATGAGATGAGGGTATGCCATCTCATGCATCATATAGGAACTTGTTATAAATCACATTCCATACATTCATTCTAATTAAATTAGAGAGAATTACTAATATATGTTGTTTTGATATATGTAATTCTCGATATGAATATTGTTTTGATAGGTAACAGAATAAATACACATGTTATTATGATCGGTGTATTGGTGAGTGTTATGGTTGAATTGGATGGATGCAAAACTATGATCTCCGAGGAGTATGTGCCCTCTTGGATTGGAATTTGGTTGATCATATTTCATATTTAGGATATAAATTTTGTTATTATATGCTATTAGAGGAGTCCAATCTTTTTTTCATGGGGAGTATGGGGCCCAAAGGATCAAAATTTGGCACACCGTAACTTAATTTTGCATTAACAAGGGTTCTGAGGATGTTTTTGTGGCTTACTATAATGAATCCGAGACAACACGGCATGTGGTCCTATGAACACACACATTGTGTTCTTCTATTCGGGAAGAATAGTTCTTTTCCTTGATCATGCTTGGTTCTCTAAGTACAATTCAATTGACAGAAGACTGTGTCACTAACCATGTGAGAGTAAATACAGGTTGTTGAGTTTTTATCAGAACATGTCATTCAACTTATATACACCTCGTTTAGTTTTACAAAGGATGACATGTGTGGTTATGGACAAGTAAAAGTATATGGACAAGAGTAATGGACATGAGTACACTCCATCTTTTAGAAATACAAACAGTGTACATAGGATGTTTACATGACCAATGCAGGTGGACTTATACACCCATGTGAGAGTTAAATGTGGCATTCCGTGTGTTGGGATTACACACCGTGTACCTAGGTTGTTTACACACCTAGGATGGTAGGAGTAAACAACCATGTAGGGGATTAAAGATACACACCATGTTTCGTTCCTACATGTTGTCTACTCATCTATTGTTGACATTTTATGACTAACTTCTCCTGATTATTTCTTGCTCCCATGATCTGTGTAATAGGATGAACAAGCTTATACTGAGGTGTTTGTGCATGACATTATAGACTAAGGCCCCCAATAAGAACTCTAGAACTATTCCAGGAAGGTGGTAATGATCATAATCCAGATGTGGTGGGCCATTGGATACCAATGGACCCTCCAGACGTGCCAGTTGTGGAACCAGTTGTTATCCCAAACGCAGGTGCTAATGCACATTTCTATGATGACTTTATGAGGTTTTGCAAAACAATTCATGGAGCCCCACTAACTACACATCAATGTGAGAACAAACACGACTGCTCCAAAAATAGCATCTGACCATGTTTTTTGGGGATGGTGGGCTAGAAGCTTTAGATTCCTTAATAGATTCCATGTTATCGATCTTTGATCATCTTGAGATGCCTCCAAAGAGGAGAGTCAAGCTCCCAACTTATATGTTGTGTGATACCAAAATTTGGTGGTGGTATGTTACCACATATATAGAGAACTAGTGGGACATCTTATGTGGATATTTTTAGACAACCTTCAATGAATACTCCTATCCCAAGATGCTGAGGGTTGACAAATCCTTTGAGATTCTCCATCTAGAGAAGGGATCTCTATCATTTATGGATTACCCTATTCACTTAACAGATCTCCAATGCTATGTAGCTACTCTAATCGGTTGCAATCTATTAATGGATGGGGGATTCAAGGATGTTATTAGGTAAGACATCAACTATTAGGTGAATATCTTCCACCTCAGAAATGTATCTTCTATAGTGAACCAGGTTCTAAATTCAAAGTAGAAGAAGCAGAGAATATGGAGGTTCGTGGTAGGGTGGTTTGGCACATAAATATGTATTGTGTTAATTTTTATAAGAAATCTTAATATGGAACATAAACTCAATGAATCTATTACAATGAACATTTCTTATTTTAGCCAGGTTAGGTACATCTAGTGTAGAAGAATTGGTCATACTAGAACTCAGTACCTAATGGACCTAGTCGAGTGCCAAGCTTGTGGAATCATGGTCCACATATTGTGTTTCAGAATGATGTTTCCACCATCATATAGTGAGAGTGTGTCTGCACAAACTCCATGTTTAGGTGCAGGGTCATCAGCTTTTCACTAGTCTGGGTACTAGAATTTGTCAACCTATTTAGGTCGAGGTTGTGGTTGTGGCCTTGGTAGCCAGACCCCAGGATCTCAGTGATAGTAGGAAGGGTGAGCTCAGGATAGCTAGGCAGTGTCTCAAGGCCACAGTACAAGCTGGTATTATGTAGTACAATAGACCTATTAGGAGTAGGATCTATAGCCTTCCATTTTCTGAGAAGTTTTCCGAGTTGAATTTTCAGGGTTACCTAGAAATAGAGAGGTGTAGTTCATGATCAAACTTGTTACTGGTGCTTCACCATTATCCATTAATTCTTATAGTAATGCTACAACTGAGCTACAAGAGCACAAGATGAAGCTAGAGGATTTAGATGCAAATGGGTTTATTCGAACTTGTACTTATCCTTGGGGTTTTCTTATCCTTTTTGAGTAAAAGGTAGACAGTACCTTCAGGATATTGTTGAATTATAAAAAATTGAACCGGATGATGGTTAGGAACTAGTATCCTCTTCCATGAATAAATTATCGATTCAAAAATATATAAGAAGATCGGGTATTCTATAAGATTTATTTGAGATCTAGTTAGCATCATGTTCTTGATAGATAACAAAACATACATTACATAGTTATTCCTAGAAGGTATGGTCTATACTACTATGTTGTTATTTCATTTGATCTCATGAACGCACCATCAGTTTTCATGGAATTGATGAACTAGGTTTTCCATATTTAATTTGATTCTATTGTGGTGGTTTTTGTGGATGATATCTTGGTATATTCTCATAATTAAAACGAATATTACACACCTCTTGGAGATGTTTTGAGTACACTTTGAGAGAATCAGTTATAGGATAAGCTCTCAAAGAAACATTTCATGAGGGATTACATCACTTCCTAGGCCACATCATCTATGATAAATGAGTATTAGTGGATCAAATATGGTGAGAGCACTAGTTACCTAGGAGCATCCTAGAAATGTCTTTGAGGGGTGATTTCTCTAGGGACGTTTGGTAACTACAAGAATTTCATACCGGACTTCTCACACATAGAAGTCCCGATGAAGGGCTTGAAAATGAAGTTTGTGAAGTATGTATGGTCCGATTCTTGTGATATAGCATTTCACGAGCTGAAAGGTAGGGTAACGTCATCACCAATATTAATTTTTCTATATCCGAGTAGGAGTTATAGTATGTACTAAGACACATCAGGTATCAAGATGGTCATAGTTCATATATAGGGGGATTGAGTCATTGAATACGAGTCTTGGAATTTGATGCCACATGAGAAGAACTATCTGATGAACTATCTCAAGTTAGAAGTTGGTGTTCATGTCTTATGATATTGGAGACACTACTAGTTGTGGGATCATTTTTTGGTGTATACAGACAAAAAATGTCTCCAGTATATCTTCACTCTGTGTAATATAAATCCATGGCAATGAAGGTGGGTGTAATATCTTTAGTCCTTGTAATTTGACATTTCCTACATTCATGGAAAAGAAAAATATAGATGATGATTCAATGAGGAGAAGGACTCAGATGTAGGTAGTGAGGGAGGCCAGCAGTGAGTGGAAGCTGCTGGAATTGTTATCTGAGATGCACTTTGAGGTTCATGATAGTTAGAAATTAAATTTCCTTTAATCTTTAGTTTTAATTTATAACCTCTTAGATAGATTTAGGATGAGGAAACTATCATATTCAAGGGGACTAGTTCCACAAGAGATTGTAGCAGCTAAGGATCCAACTCCTAGTTGGATGGTATAATATGATGAGATATTGTGGATCCATGGACATGATTGGGTTCTAGTTTACATACGTGAGGAGTTTATGTGGGAATTCCATGCATCATCATGGGAAATGAATCCTGATCTTTCCACGATGCTCCGTGATTTGCGCCATCAATACTGCAGTCCAGGAATGATGAGAGAGGTGGATGGTTTTGTTGTATGATGTTCCATCTATCAATAGGTGAAGATAGAAGATCGCTGGCCAACTGAGATTTTAATGTAGATACCTATTCAATAAATAAAATGGGATGATTTTACAATGGATTTCCTGACCGTTTTATGGAGGTCACCCTGAGGTAATGATTTTGTGAGGGTGGTGGTTGATAGACTTACAATGTTTTGTCACTTCATTACGATAAAGGAGACATTCGGTGTTGATGAGATTGGGAATATGAATATTTTTTAGGTGGTTCGACATCATGGGGTCCCTTTCAATATCATTTTATATAGGTACTCACTATTTAAATCTCGTTTTTGCTATATTCTTTTGGGGGAATTGGGTACGCTAGTTCTACTAAGCACAACATACCCCCCTCAGACCGATGGGAAGTCAGAGAATACGATACATGTGCTAGAGGATATATTGTGAGAATGTATCCTAGACCTTGGGGGATCTTGGGAGAAATATATTCCCCTTGTTTAATTCACATACAATAAGAGTACTTAAGAGACTATATGAATCTAACCTTATGAGGATTTGTACGGTTGTCCATGCAGATCACCCATGTGTTGGATGGAGGTGGATGGGGCAGCTTTACTATGACCACGTCTCATGTAGGAGACTTCTAAGAATGTCTAGTTGATATTTAATTGGATGGATATTGTGATGTCTATTCAGAAATATTATTCTGATCTCCATAGACGACCTCTAGAATTTGAGTTTGGCAATTGATTTTTCTTGAGTGTTGCACTGAGTTTGGGATGCAACAGATTCAGGATACATAAGAAGATTTCACCGAGGCACATTGGTCTATTAGAGAATCTAGAGAGGGTTGGGTTGGTTCCCTATTGATTGCTGTTACCTCAGAGGTAACTGAAGATGCATGATTTCTTACACATTTATCAGTTGCGATGATACTTTTCAGGCCCATGTCACACCTTTAAGTCCAAGGAAGTGGAGTTACATTATTATTCATTTTTTTGAAGAATTTCATTCATATTTTTGTTCGTAGCATGACTGTTCTCTATGGAAGATATTTTCCTTTTGTAGGGGTGATATATAATTAATACAGAGTGTAGGAATAGACATGGGAGAAGGAGGCTGATGTACAATCCCAATAGATGTATTTGTTATTAGATATTTCTTGACCACCCTTAGAAGTAAAATTTGGGGATGAATTTATATTAGGGGTTGTTTTGTAATAAATCTATTATTCCATTGAGGTATGGATATATTATTTTTTATTTCAATTATGAAAATGTGGAAAAAGGGGGATATGGGCTGGTTACTGGACTATTACATGAAATGACTGGGAACTACATTACAATGTACATAGAGGTACATGTTGTGTTTGTAAGGCTTCATGCCATGTAATCCTAATACATGGCCAAATAACGGTGTGTCTAGAAAACTGTATGGAGATTGCATGAAATCCCAAGTATAAAACATGTAATTTTTTAATTGATTAATAAGTCAGAGAGTACAATTTTTCTCCAGGAGGATAGAGAGATACATCCCCTTCTACAAGAAGCACACCCAAGAGATGAAAATGAGATTCGGTCTCCCGATTCATCATTCGATCTCTATTCGAACACCGTAAGATATATTGGATTCCCCTCGATGAGTTCTTGATTCTTCTAGAGCCATAATTCATGATTTATTCTCTCATCTATGTTATTTAAGGTCAAATTTTTATAACTATTTTGTTGATCAGCTATATTCTACGGTGAATTAAGGCCTCATATTGGAGGAAAAGCGTTTTACTACAATGAGGAAGGTGGTATTTTGTCCTTTGTGGATTTTCATGAAGTTTATATATGTCGATGTTCCAAATGAACACTTTTATGACGTAATTTAATTGAATAATGAACCTTGTTATTTCCTATTGATGATTATGTAATTAATTAGTAGATTTGAAAGAATATTTATGGATTTAAACCCTGATTTAGGACCACCCCATGGGTGTGTTTCCCTTGGATGGTCGTTTGCCCGAGAATGCCAATGAGGCTAGAATGGAATTCCCATTATGGAATTTTCAAAAATTTATTTTTAATCATATGAATTTCCCACATGATATACTTTTTATGTTAAGCCTTAATAGTCTAAAAGGAATAACATGCTTGTTAATGTTTTTCCAATGCGAGTTATCATTGTTTAAACGGGTAATGGTTTAATTTAGAAGAGTTGGTTGTTATGTATATTGATCCCCCATGAGTGGATTAAATTAAGACCGTGTGATTGTTTAATTCGCATGTGCAACTTTTGATATCAAATGTGTAATTGAATTAAATGATAAAAGAGGTAATGATAAATTGGCAAGACACTGCCTCGATTAAAAGACAAGGTCTAGCTTATGTGACTAATTGTAACTTATATACATTGGGTGAACCATTGTATTATTTAAAAGGAAATAGATAGGCTCAAGTGGACAACTATGTAAAGGCTATGAGTGAGCTACATAAATGGTGGTCAGGCTCATTGAGTCTTATTTTCATTAAAATTCTTTGGGAACCTAGGATCCATTGAGGGATACCTAGACCAGAGTCTATAAGAAAATGTTTCAAATGATTGAATGATTATTATGTCATGAGTTAATGGTTACACTTATATGGGGGGTCTCTAGGCCTAAGAAGGACTTCGAGACATTATATAATTCATGTAACATAAACAATGAACCCTATGGATTCTGATTCGTCTACCAAGACCAAGAAAAATAATGGATTTAGTTTTCAATTATACATGTTTACCATTGTCTTATGTGACTTCTGTTGTTCATACTTTTGAATGATTACTATTTACAAAATTCACTATTGTGTGTGGCCTGATATATATATTCAGTGACATATTGGCACCAAACATTAGTGGTGGCCAATTGAGATTTACCATCACACCCTATTTGGTTCATGATTTGGGTCCAAACATATTTTATGATTGTTGGTATTTTTTTGGTAAATCACCCTAATATAGGTATGTGATGTGCCACTTAAGATTCGAAGAGCACGTGGCTGAGGTGAGGCTTGAGATGATTCTCTATATCTTTGTCTTCTCTTGTTCTTTTGAGACTTATGTTTTGTATTACTTTAGTTTACTTTTTTAGTTACTTCCCTATATCATGTGACATGATGCAAAATCTTTTGTATTGAATGATGCTAGGATGTTTATCATATCAGTATTCTATAGTTTATTTCAGTTATAAATTGTTTACTACATTATATATTGTGTATTATTATTCTTCTATGTTACACTCTTCCCATGTGGACACATATTCCCCACCATCACACCCTAGGCCATCACTGCTAATCGAAATCCTCTGGAAATTTGGGAAATGTGCTTGAGGCCATGTAACCAACTACGTTTGGGGCTGTAGTTGAGTGGCATCTAGATCCGGGACATTACACTCTGCACCCAATCCTTTCTGAATATTAATATAATAAATAATTAAATATATATTAGATTTCAAAATATTTAAATCCTTTTGTTTTTTAACATATAATGAAGAAAACATAAACAATACATAAAATAGTAAATTATTTTAGAATTCACATTCTTAAATTCCCAAAGTTCTTTTTATTTTTTAGTTTTAGAAAAGAATGATATAATTTATACATTTAAACCCACAAGAAAAAAAGTGGGTAGTACTAAAACATTATCCATTTCATCCATAATACAATAGTTTTCAATAAAACATGATATCTTTTCATGAATTTTTTTTGTAACACTCATATTGGCTTCTTCTCTTTTATTACCAATATTTAAACACTATAAAATATTTAAATACATGGGATGAAGAAATAAATCTTCATAATGGATATAATAAAAGGGAAAAAATTTCTCTATGAATACTTATAAGCATATGAAATAATTTTCACAATGACATACTTCAAACCCATAAAGTAACTTACACATAACTTGTGAAAACAAGAGATTTACATATATCATATAAAACATAAATAAAACCACATAGAAATCATCATGAATTACATGATTTTGACTTTAACCCTCACATATACCATAATATTTATAACCATCATGAAAAACTTATAAAGTAACCCTCTAGAATACTTTTTGAAGTAACACTCATCAATACCTCATAGTGTAACCTTCACAGTTGCACTTTGAATAACAATTACAATCAATTTCAAACATATACATACCCAATTAATTGGAAAGAGATATATATCAAACCCTTCATCATCAAAAATTCGAATGAACCAAAAAAAAATTCATAAAACTAGAGTACATCAATCACAAATAAAATATTTTGAATATTGTAAACATATAAATTTAAAAGAGGATTCTTATAGAAAAGTCCCTTACCCCGGGATTTTCTTACATATAAAATGTTCAAACATACTATATAATGGTTTATAGAGTGTTATTAACATATTAAATAACTATGTGAATATTTATAATTCCTTGTATTATTTTTTTGAAAAATCTTTCTACTAATGTTTTATAATGTTTTTTATATTCTTTGTTTTATGTGAGTTTTTAACATGGTTTACATGGTTGGTCCAATATGGATTAATTTTCAAAGGGAATAAAACTAAATAAGTTTTAAAAAATTTATTTATATGTTTCCATATTTATAAATGATACCATAAATTATTGTTTTAGGATATGATGATGATTTATTAGATAAAACATTAATGTAAAATATTTAGTTTATTTTGGCGATTTTTTCGACCATCACAAACTAATATAATTTTATTTAATTTCATGTTTCAATATTAGTTATGAAAGATTATATTACATATAAAATGAATAATAAAACTGTATTTAACCATAATAATGATTTTATGACTGGACTTGATGTAATTAATGGAAAATGGAAACAAATTATCCACAATGATGGTAAATCGATACATCATGGATGATGTTTTTATTTTTTAGAATAAGAGGAGAAAAGTAGTGGATTGATGATGTATATTTCATTAAAATAAAAAAACTAAAATATATTTATTATATTGGTGTTATCATGTCACTTTTTTTTGGGTAGGTAAGGAGAGAGTAAAAAAATAAATGAATCTAAAAACAAAACAACAGAAAATGAAAGAGGATTTTACCTCTTTAAATTTATATCCCTGAGAACCTCCTTACAAAACTTGATTTTGGTATTTTGTGAGAGAAAACGGTCCTGGACATGAGGAATAGGCTTAGTAAGGGAACTGGGCAACAATTAAACAAGTTAAAAGCAACGTGGTGTGGTGTTAAGAGCTGGTGAGGGGAGGTATTTATAGTGGAGGAGAGGGGTGTTTTTGATTATTTTATTCATTAGTTTATTATATTCTCTCAATACTATGAGTATATTAAGGATTATCACATAATATATTAAAATAATTAAGGAGTGTTCTATATAATGTTTTTAAATAGGAAATTCATAATCTGTGGCTAAATAATTATTTTACATAGCTTATAACATAAATTACCATATTCCATGATTAAAAAAAATCAGCTATTTTTTAAAAATCACAGAAAATATCCCTAACAATTTTTGGATGTATAGAATTATAAATGAACAAAATTTTATGAAAATAATTTTCTAAATATGAACAATCATATGTTTAATTAAATCATCATTTATTCAAAAAATACAAATTTAAAAATTGTAATAGTTTTATTACAAATTCAAAAATTAATTAAGGTCGCATAAAATTATATTATAATAATAATACACAAATGTTTAATTTATGAATAAATTTTATGATGTTATGTTTTCATTTCATCCATTATATAAATTATATAATTGTAAATAAAATTTTTTCGGCCACAAAAATAAAAACAATTAACTTATTATTTCAAAATATTATGTACATATTACATAATAAAAATATATAATATTTTTAGTTCTATGATAAATTATTTTAATTTTTTTATTTTATAGGTGAGGTTACTATTCTATTTGTGTACATTTCTTAAATTATGATTATACAACTTATTTAATTATATATTTATAATGAATTTAGTAATTTGATTCCAAAATGAAAATAAAAAATTTCATGAGTACCTTGGTTGTTACATTTTCCCATCCATATATAAATTGTATCCTCCCAATATTTATTAAATTATTATATATGTGATGATACCAGTCATTCATAACAGTTTCGGTTTCCCATGATTCAACATCAATAATTTTTTTTCTCTGAAAAGCTTAACCGGGTGAATTGCCTTATTCCACATTACATACAATTTATGTTCAAGAATATGAAACTATTTTTCATCATACAAAATGTTATGTAAAGACCCATAAATTTCAAGGAAATTTTTTTTCTTAATTTTCTTTGGAATTTTACAAGAGCGCAGTTTCTGACGACACCTGATTCTGAGGCCCGGTGTGCCCGGAATCATTTTCCGAAGTTTGGCTCGGGTACGTTCTGTGAACGGATGAGCGGGTTTTTCTAACTTTTGAACCGGTGCTCGGAGTCGAATTCTGAGGGCACCGATGGAATCGCAACGCCGGTATTTTCTTATAAATTCCTCTTCCGGAGTTGCGCTTGCTCGGGTGTGGTTTTTAATTTTGGGGCTTAAAGTTAAGAAATAAAATAAATTATTCGACAAACTTGATTTTATTTCACTTAAGCCACTTGGAAGCCACTCGAAGCCACTTAAAGCGGCTTAAGCTGAGTTATTGCGGATAGGGTGCTATCCAAAAATATCCTACCCTCTTGGTAGGATATTTGTGAGGCGGGGCCCACACAAGCCCCACTGTTTCTTTTCCACTAAGTAACGCACCCGCGAAAACCCGTCATTATGAAGTCAAATGACGTGTTTTCTTATTTTCTTAATGCACCATTTAATTGAGCGGTTTTATTCATGAATTAAATGGGCAGTTTCTTTTGTTGAATTAATTCTATGAATTAATGGGTCGTTACTTACCTATTTTTCATTTGTTGGCATAATAATAAAATAAGACCAACGCCGACATTTGGAGGATTACACGTTGAAGGGCTTTTGACAGAAGTTCTTGTGCCTTCACCCTTCTACACGAAGAACGCGAAGAACGAGAAGAACACGAAGAATGTGAAGAATGCGAAGAACGCCGGCCTCCGGCGAAGTATTCCGAAACCACGGAAATCGATGACGCAACGCCGTGTGCCGCGACGCCGACGATTCCTCTGCCACGACATTCTTCTGCGACGTTCCTTCGTCCGCAATGAAATCTTCGATCATCTGTTTGAGGTATGAGATTTTGGGTTTCTTTTAAAACTCCTTTGTGGTTTTTAACAACGCATGGATTTAATTATTATTAATTAAATCTTTTTGTTCTTGAACCTCGGAGTTCGTCGATTCGACATCCTTCCGCGACGACGCGACGCCTTCCGTGACGCGACGATCGCCTCCTTCCGCGGCGATCATGTTCCGTGAAGAACGCGCGTGCGATGACTTGACAATGTAGGGATTTTATTTTGGAAATACACTTTTTATTCCCGTGATCGTCCCACTTAAAATAAAGAAACTGGATTCTTATGAACAGTTTTATTTTTATTAAAAATGTTTTTGGATATGTTGTTTTATCCTCCTGATTGATGTCGTCTAACAGGGAGGGTGCAGGCCAAACAAACACGGCCCGACAACCCTATGCAGTTCTTCGTTGTTTTGTGGATTTTGAGGGCGATGACAAAATGTGACACAAGGGAGATTTGATGATTCCGTAGTGAAGAACGGGTCCTAGGAGGAACAGCGGCACAGATGGGAAGGAAAACGGACCACCGGAGAAACTCCGGTGGCCCGCGGAAGTCTCTTGTGGCGCGGGACGCCGGCGCCGGTGGCTGGAGGCGGTGACCAGCGGACCCGCGGCCGCGCGATTCTGGCTCGCCCGCACGGGACGCGGCCGAAGACGCGTCCGCCGATCCAGCGCGGCCCCTCGACGGTCGCGGCTTCCTCAACCCGCGGGGGCGGCGCCCCGCAGCTGCCGCGCTCGGCCACTCGGCCGAGCCGAGCCAGGCCGGTCCGACCGGCCGAGCCGTGCCCTGGTCGGACCGGACTAGGTCCAGCCGGGTCGGACCGGGTCGGGTCGACCCGTTTCGGCCTACCCAGAGGGGGTCGGGCCGGGACGGCCCTGGCCCGAACCCCCCGTCTTCGGAACATTTTCGGTCTTTTGCCCGTAACATGAGCTACGGACCTCCGAACGACGCACCGTTAGCGGAAACACGATCCTTGGATCAAGACGGTCGTTTCGGTATATCACATTCAAGGTTTCGGAATACTTTGGGGTCGACCGGGTTGGTTCGTACACGAAACCAACCGGGCCCTCTGAGCAGAAACACTCATATCTTGAGCTTCAGACGTCCGATTGACGTTCCGTCAACTTTTTTGAATTCATCTAAGTGAGAAGGATCTTTTGGCTCACTCCGCCCGAGGTTTGGACGCAGGTGGAGTACGGTCGGGTTGGTTTTTCATTAAAAACCAACCGGGCCCCTGGGAAGAAAAAGCCAATAACTCTCAGACCGGGCGTCCGATTGACGCGCCGTCTACGACGTTGAGTTCCTATTGATGATACGGAACTTTTGGATACATCAAATTCGGACTATTTGTCAGTTGATGTATCAGCCTCTTAGCTTGTGGAGCGGACCCTCCCGAACGAGCTTGCTGTGTGCCGGAACCCTAGTGATGCCGCGACTTCGACGACGACTGTGCAAAGATCCTCAATGGACTCCAACGACGGCTGTGCAGAGATCCTTAGTGGACTCTGACGACGACTGTGCAGAGATCCTCAGTGGAATACGACGACGACTGTGCAGAGATCCTCAGTGGACTGCGACGGCTACTGCACTCAGCGATCCTACGTGGATCAGTGCTACAGATCCTGTGTGGATCCTATCCTGTGTGGGTCAGTGCTCAGCGGTTCTGTGTGAGCCAGCGCCTACAGGTCCTGTGTGGGCCCGATCCTATGTGGGTCTTTGCGGGGGTTAGTTACCTATTGATCCTGCATGGGTCCGATCCTGTGTGGTTCATTGCGGGGGTTAGTAACTATCGATCGTTTGTGGGTCCAACGACTAAGATGGATCTGTGATCATCTTTATCGTCATCCGAAAAAGAATACCTGTGTCAGCTGAATCCTGTGTTACTCTCCTTTGTGGATTATGTTGAACTATCCTGTGTGGATTTACTCTTTACTCTCCTTTGTGGATTGTGTTGAACTATCCTGTGTGGATTTACTGTATACTCTCCTTTGTGGATTGCGTTGTGCTATCCTGTGTGGATTTACGTTTTGCTTTCCTATGTGGACTGGGTTGTGCTTGGGCTCGGACGTTGGAGCCGAACGGGAATTGATGACTTAGGTATATGTATGGGCATATACCTAAGCAGGGTCAGTTGTTACTTCGTGATTGCATCTTTCCTTTGTGGTTTATCCTTTGTGGATTTCGGGAGACCTTCGGGGGTCTCAGGGTCCCTACTGAGTAGCTTATACTCACCCATGCACGGGCTTTGCCCGCACTACGTTGTGTTGGTTGCAGACGACGGACAGCGCTGATCGTTGTGGAGGCTTGCGGAGCAGGACAGTACCTGGAGGTGGACCACTAGGCGAGACGTACTCGGAGCAGTCAGGTGGACCCGAGGAGCAGTAGAGGCTATTTGTACCCACACTTCAGGTGGGACTTCCAGAGGACGGCTCGGCGTTGCGGCTTTTCTTTTCAGTTGCTATTTTCCCCTTTCAGTTGTACTTTACAGTTGGGCTTGTATTTCCGGACCCTTTTACTTTCAGCACAGCTTGTTACAATTTTACTTAGTGTTTATTTTTTACACTTGTTTACTCTGTGGTGCTTTTTTACTTTATAAAGGCAATGCCTTTCCTGTTTATCGAGATTTACGCATTGGTGCTAGTCTCCAGCCCCTGGCCTATGGAAGGCGGTCTTGGGGTAGTCACGGCACGGGCCCCGAGGGCGGGTCGTGACAAATTGGTATCAGAGGTGGTCGGTTCTACCGCAGACTCTGATCTTTCTTCTATGTGAAGCAATAGTGTTTAGCGTAGTGAGTGTGGTTATCAGTCCAGGTGGTCCAGTGTTGGTGCGGCGACCAACATATCCGTACAGTAGGACCCTGACTTCTGATTTCCGACTTAATGCACGAAAACATTGATTGCATGTGTGTTTCATGTTTTCTTTGTGATTACTTGTGTCAGCTCACCATGTATACTGTTCTGACCGTGGCACACTTGTTTCCTTTTCAGGATGGCCCCACGATGGCAGCCAGCTAGGGTTCCGAGAGTAGAGCGCGATGACAGCCCGTCGAGCGATGAGGCCTTGGTGCAGGGCCCTTTGACGGCGGAGGCACCGGCGGTACCTCTACCCGCCGAGCTACTGATGCTCCCTGTCACGACCGCTGACGATGCACATCACCTCGGAGCTCTGCACGAGTTCCAGCGCCAGCGACCACCCAGGTTTCGTGGGGAGACGGACCCCCAGACAGCCGAGGACTGGCTGGCAGCGGACGTTCGAGTTTTCAGGCCAGTGAGGACACCAGCAGACCTCATGGTGATCCTCGTGGCGAGCCTACTGAACGCAGCAGAGGGCGGATGGTGGAGTTTCATGCTCCAGGTGCACGATGAGGCCTCTCTCATCTGGATAGACTTTGAGGGCCTCTTCCGCTCGTAGTTCGTCCTGACCACCCTCCGTGCGGTGCACATCTAGGAGCTTCTTCAACTGCGGCAGGGCAGCTTGACGGTCACCCAGTACGCGGCGAGGTTTACCGATATTTCTCTCTACTCAACAGATATGGTATGGGACCCATTCTTCCGGGACCAGACCTTCGAGCAGGGTTTGAGACATGAGATCAGGGCATCGCCGTTCTCCCTCAGCATCCCGACTCAGGCAGGAGTACTGGAGTGATCCCTTCTGATCGACAGCTTTCTTGCTGAGTCTACTTCAGCAGCGAGACCTACCGCATGGGCGGCAGGTAGCGGAGTCTTCGGAAGCAGGTAGCCGACAGATGACTCATGTTTCCGGGCAGACCAGACCTTCCATTAGACAACCTCGGGAAACTGGCTCAGTAGTGCGAGGCACACAGCACGGAGCCAGTCTTTCGAGAGGTAGGCAGTGCTACGCATGCGGCGGGCAGGGCCAAATGGCTCGTGACTACCCGAACCGCCATTCCGAGGAGCAGCAGACGGTGGAGGGGCCACCCAGGCAGAGGCAGAGGGTCGACTGTGGCGGTCCGCAGGGAGGAGGAGGACAAGGCAAAGGAGCTGGCCGAGCAGCAGGTGGTGGGATGCGCATTGAGGCTCTGCCACCACCACCACCAGGAGGTCCGCCCCGACCACAGGGAGCTGGAGGGTAGTGACAGGCACAGCTCCAGGCAGTGGAGGCCTACGACCACGGTGCGCCAGAGATGATTCGAGGTACGATCTGTGTCTATTCCACCCTTGCTGTAGTTCATATAGACACAGGAGAGAGTCACTCTTTCATAGCCACTGTCCTTGTTCGGAGCTTGGAGATTCCGACAGAGTCGTTGGATCAATCCTTACGGCTAGAGACCCCTACGGGAGAAGACTCGACGATTACGCACTGGTTCCGGTAGTGTGAGCGTACTCTAGGAGGCGAGACCTTTGGCTGGGATCTTCTTGTCGTGGCGTCGAGGCCTTACGACGTCATCTTGGGCATGGATTGGTTATCTACAGTCCATGCTCAGATTGAATGTTTTAGGCGCAAGGTGCGATGTGTACGCACCGACGGGAGCAGGTTCACATTCACCAGTGAGAAGGGAGCCTTTGCAGCACAGGATGGACTCACACAGAGGAGAGGACAGCCCATCACTCATCAGTTGGATAGCCTCATCCTTGGAGCAGTTGACGTGCAGAGTCCTAGTTTTCCTGCAGTGGTGGATCAGTACGCAGACGTCTTTCCCGATGACGTTCCAGGGATACCTCCTCGTAGAGAGGTAGACTTTTATATTGATTTGAATCCCAAGACAACCCCGATATCCACTCCAGCGTATCGTATGGCCCCCGCTGAGCTTCAAGAGCTACGGGTACAGTTGGAGGACTTGCAGGGCAAGGGGTTCATCCGACCTAGTGTTTTACCCTGGGCTTCCCCGATATTGTTCGCCAAGAAGGCGGACGAGAGCTTATGACTGTGTGTCGACTATCTTCGCCTGAACCAGGTGACAGTGAGGAACATGTATCTGTTACCGAGGATTGATGACCTCTTCGATCAGCTCAAGAGAGCACGGTGGTTCTCGAAGATTGACCTCTGGTCAAGCTATCATTAGCTCAGAGTTCGAGACGAGGACGTGCAGAAGACGGCCTTCAGGTGTCAGTATGGCCACTATGAGTTCTTGGTTATGCCTTTCGTCATAAACAACGCTCCAGCTGTGTTCATGAGCCTCATGAATAGGATCTTCCAGCCATACCTCGATCGATTTGTCGTGGTCTTCATCGACGACATTTTGGTGTACTCGACCACCGAGGAGGAGCATGCCTACCACTTGACTGTTGTGCAAGACACACTCCGAGAGCACCATCTTTATGGGAAGCTCTTGAAGTTCCAGTTCTGGTTAAGTGAGGTCCACTTCTTGGGGCATGTCATTTCTGAGGTGGGAGTTGCAGTGGATCCCGCGAAGTTCGAGGCAGTGCCAGCTTGGGAGCCACCCAGGAGCATGACGGAGGTGCGTAGTTTCTTGGGACCATCTGGATACTATCGGAGGTTTGTGCTGGACTTCACTAGAGTTGCAGCGCCACTATCAGCTTTGACGAAGAAGGGGAAACCTATTGTGTGGTCAGAAAGATGTCAGAAGAGCTTTCCGGAGCTGAGATAGAGATTGACCAGTGCACCTATGTTGAGGTTTCCTAAGGAGAGAGTTGGATACGTAGTCTACTGCGATGCATCAGGGACCAGACACAAATGTGTCCTGATGCAGGAGGGGGCCGTGATTGCCTATGGATCACGTCAGTTGAGGCCGCATGAGCATAACTACGCTACCCATGACCTGGAGTTAGCAGTAGTGGTCTTCGCTATGAAGACATGACAACACTATCTGATGGCCGAGTGGTTTACAGTCTTTTTTGACCACCAGAGTCTCAGGTACATCTTCTCTCATAAGGACCTGAACCTGAGACAGTGGAGATGGCTCGAGTTCCTCCAGGACTATGACTTTGAGATAGTCTATACTCCTGGAAGGGGGAATGTAGTAGCCGATGCCCTCAGCAGGAGGACATGAATTAAGCTACTTGAGGAGGTGACAGAGAAGCTAGCCACCTTGCAGATATCCTTCGTTGATAGGGATGGACCAGCCTTCCTTCAGTCTCTCACAGTCTCTCCTCCACTTCTACAGCGGGTCAGAGAGGCACAACGTGGGGACGCTGACTGTGAGACATGGCGTACACAGATATCCTCGGGACAAGCACCTGATGGTTTCTCCCTTAGAGCAGAGCACGACGTCCTTTTCAGAGGACGTACCTTGGTACTAGTTGCTTTACGAGAGGAGGTGCTGAGAGAGTTTCACACTTCTCCTTTGGCGGTACATCCTGGAGTGGAAGAGATGTACCAGGACCTCAGATGATAGCACTGGTCGCCGGGCATGAAGAAGGCTGTGGCAGAGTTCGTTTCTCGATGCCTCACCTTCCAGCAGGTGAAGGCAGAGCATCAGGTACCAGCGGGCTTGGTACAGCCCTTGGAGGTCCCGGAGTGGAAGTGGGACGGGATATCTATGGACTTCGTGACTGGACTTCCACGCACTTCCAGAGGTCACGACTCCATTTGGGTGATTATTGACCGACTCACCAAGTCGGCACACTTCTTTCCAATTAAAGAGCAGGGCTCAGTGGAGAGCTTGGGACGTCTCTACGTTCAAGAGATTGTACGGCTTCACAGTGTGAAATCGTCTATCGTCTCCGATCGGGACGCTCGTTTTACTTCCCGGCTTTGGAAGGGGTTGTAGGAGGCGTTCGGGACGCGGCTACGTCTGAGCACCTCCATTCACCCTTAGACGGATGGTCAGACGGAGAGGACCATTCAGACTCTTGAGGACATGCTCCGTGCATGTTTCCTCGACATTGGTCATAGCTGGGAGGATCATCTTCCCTTGGTGGAGTTCGCGTACAACAACAATTACCACTCCACCATCGGGATGGCACCATACGAGGCGTTGTACAACAGACCTTGCAGATATCCTTTGTGCTGGACAGACCTTGGGGAGTCAGCACTTGTGGGACCAGAGATGGTCTAGGCCACGGCAGAGAAGGTCCAGGTCATCCAGGAGCGGATGAGGACAGCTCAGAGCTGGCAGAAGTCATATACTGATAGGAGGCGGAGGCCACTAGAGTTCGAGGATGGCGACCACGTCTTCTTGTGGGTCTCACCTCGACGTGGGTTACGGAGATTTTTCCAAGGCTGCAAGTTGTCTCCACGCTTCATCGGACCCTTCTAGGTCCTCAGCAGGATTGGCGAGAAGGCTTATCGCCTGGCTCTACCACCTCAGTTGCACTGGGTGCACAACGTCTTCCACGTATCTCAGCTGAGGAGATACGTGGACGACTCGACACATATAATTGACTATGGGTAGCTAGACGTGGATGATGGGGCGACTTTTACGGAGGTCCCGGTGGAGATAGAGGATCGACAGGAGCGGGTCCTACGTGGGTGATCTATTACTCTAGTGCGCGTCAGATGGCAGCACGGGAACCTCCAGGAGAGCACTTGGGAGCGGGAGGCTCAGATGGGTCCTCAGTACCCACATTTGTTTCCCTAGTTTGTGATGTATCTTTACGGGGACGTAAATTCCTGAGGTGGGAGTAATGTAAAGACCCCTAAATTTCAAGGAATTTTTTTTTATTAATTTTCTTTGAAATTTTAAAAGAGCGCAGTTTCGGACGGCACCAGATTCCGAGGCCCGGTGAGCCCGGAATCATTTTCTGAAGTTTGGCTCGGGTACGTTCAGTGAACGGACGAGCGGGTTTTTCTAACTTTTGAACCGGTGCTCGGAATCGAATTCTGAGGGCACCGATGGAATCGCAGTGCCGGTATTTTCTTAGAAACGCCTCTTCCGGAGTTGCGTTTTCTCGGGTGTGGTTTTTAATTTTGGGGCTTAAAGTTAGGAAATAAAATAAATTGTTCGACAAACTTTATATTATTTCACTTCAGCCACTTGGATGCCACTTGAAGCCACTTAAAGCAGCTTAAGCCGAGTTTTTGCAGATAGGGTTCTATCCAAAAATATCCTACCCTCTTGGTAGGATATTTGTGAGGTGGGGCCCGCATGAGCCCCACCGTTTCTTTTCCGCTAAGTAATGCACCCGCGAAAACCCGTCATTATGAAGTCAACTGACGCGCTTTCTTATTTTCTTAACACACCATTTAATTGGGAGGTTTTATTCGTGAATTAAATGGGCAGTTTCTTCCGTTGAATTAATTCTACGAATTAATGGGTCGTTACTTACCTCTTTTTCATTTGTTGGTGTAATAATAAAATAAGACCAATGCCGACATTTGGAGGATTACACGTTGAGAGGCTTTTGACAGAAGTTCTTGTTCCTTCACCCTTCTACGCGAAGAACGCGAAGAACGCGAAGAACGCGAAGAACGTGAAGAATGCCGGCCTCCGACGAAGAACGCCGAAACCGCGGAAATTGACGACGCAACACCGTGTGTTGCGATGCCGATGTTTCCTCTTCTGCGACATTCTTCTGCGACGTTCCATCATCCACAACGAAATTTTCGATCATTTGTTTGAGGTAAGAGATTTCGGGTTTCTTTTAAAACACTTTTGTGGTTTTTAATAATGCACATATTTAATTATTATTAATTAAATCTTTTTGTTCTTGAACCTCGAAGTTCGTCGACGCGACATCCTTCCTCGACGACGCGACTCCTTCCGCGACGCGACGATCACCTCCTTCCGCGGTGATCAAGTTCCGCGAAAACGTTTGTGCGACGACTTGACAAGGTAGGGATTTTATTTTGGAAATACCCTTTTTATTCCCTTGATCGTCCCTTTTAAAATAAAGAAACTTGATTCTTATGAACAATTTTATTTTTATTAAAATTGTTTTTGGATATGTTGTTTTATCCTTCTGATTGATACCGTCTAACGCGGAGGGTGCGGGCCAAACGAACACGGCCCGAAAACCCTCCACCTTTTTTCGTTGTTTTGCGGATTTGGCGGGCGACGACAAAACGTGACACAAGGGAGATTTGATGATTCCATAGTGAAGAAAGGGTCTCGGGAGGAGCTGCGGCACAGACGGGAAGGAAAACGGACCACTAGGGAAACTCCGGTGGCCCGCGGAAGACTCCGACGGCGCCGGCGGCCGGAGGCGGCGGCGCCCCAGCGCGCCGCCGGACAGGGCCGCCGTGGCTGAAGTCGCGGGTCCGGCTCGCCCGCACAGGACGCGCCCGAAGCCGCGTCCGCCGATCCAGCGCGTCCCCTCGAGGGCCGAGGCTTTCTCAACCCGCGGGGGCGGCGCCCCGCGGCTGCCGCGCTCGGCCACTCGACAAAGACAAGCCTGGCCGGACCGGGTCGGGTCGACCCAGTTCGGCCTACCCAGGGGGGGTCGGGCCGGGTTGGCCTGGGCCCGGACCCCCCGTCTTCGGACCATTTTCGGTCTTTTGCCAGTAACATGAGCTACGGACCTCCGAACGACGCGCCGTCAGCAGAAACACGATTCTTGGATCGAGACGGTCGTTTTGGTATATCGCACTCAAGGTTTTGGAATACTTTGGGTTCGGCCGGGTTGGTTTGTACACGAAACCAACCGGGCCCTCTGATCGGAAACACTCATATCTTGAGCTTCGGACGTCCGATTGACGTGCCGTCGACTTTGTTGAATTTCTCTAAGTGAGACGGATCTTTTGGCTCACTCTTCCCAAGGATTGGACGCAGGTGGAGTACGGTCGGGTTGGTTTTTCCTTAAAAACCAACCGGCCCCCTAGGATGAAAAAGCCAATAACTCTCAGACCGTGCATCTGATTGACGCGCTGTCTGCGACGTTGAGTTCCTGTTGACGATACGAAACTTTTGGATACATCAACTTCAGACTGTGTGTCAGTTGATGTATCAGCCTCTCGGCTCATGGAGCGGACCCTCCCGAACGAGCTTGCTGTGTGCGGGAACCCTAGTGCTGGCTGCAACTCCGACGACGACTGTGGAGAGATCCTCAGTGGACTCCGACGACGACTGTGCAGAGATCCTCAGTGGACTGCGATGACTACTGCACTTAGAAATCCTACGTGGATCAGTGCTACAGATCCTGTGTGGGTCAGCGCTCAACGGTTCTGTGTGAGCTAGCGCCTACAGTTCCTGTGTGGACCCGATCCTGTGTGGGTATTTGCGGGGGTTAGTTACCTATTGATCCTGTGTGGGTCTGATCCTGTGTGGGTCATTGCGGGGGGCAGTACCTATCGATCCTTTGTGGGTCCGACGACATAGATGGATCAGTGATCATCTTTATCATCATCCGATGAAGCATACCTGTGTGAGCTGAATCCTATGTTACTCTTCTTTGTGGATTGTGTTGAACTATCCTGTGTGGATTTACTGTTTACTCTCCTTTGTGGATTGTGTTGAACTATCCTATGTGGATTTACTGTTTACTCTCCTTTGTGGATTGCGTTGTGCTATCCTGTGTGGATTTACGTTTTTCTTTCCTGTGTGGACTGGGTTGTGCTTGGGGTCGGACGTTGGAGCCGAACGGGAATTGATGACTTAGGTATATGTATGGGAATATACCTAAGCAGGGTCGGTTGTTACTTCGAGATTGCATCTTTCATTTGTGGTTTATCCTTTGTGGATTTCGGGAGACCTTCGGGGGTCTTGGGGTCCCGACTGAGTAGCTTTTACTCACCCCTGCACGGGGTTTTCCCACACTACGTTCTGTTGGTTGCAGACGACGGACATCGCTGATCGTGGAGGAGGCTTGCGGAGTAGAACGGTACCTGGAGGTGGACCACTAGGTGGGACGTACTCGGAGCAGTCAGGTGGACCCGAGGAGTAGTAGAGGCTATCTGTACCCACCCTTCAGGTGGGACTTCCAGAGGACGGGTCGGCGCTGCGGCTTATCTTTTCAGTTGCTGTTTTCCCCTTCCAGTTGTGCTTTACAGTTGGGCTTGTATTTCTGGCCCCTTTTACTTTCAGCACAACTTGTTACAGTTTTTACATAGTGTTTAATTTTCCGCTTTTTTACTCTGTGGTGCTTATTTACATTATAAAGGCAATGCATTCCCTGTTTATCGGGATTTACGCCTTGGTGCTAGTCGCCAGCCCCTGGCCTATGGAAGGCGGGCTTGGGGTAGTAACGGAACGGGCCCCGAGGGCGGGTCGTGACATGTTATGTTATTGATAAGATACTTATGGGATCAAAACCTTGGATGAATCTTGAAATTAATGTTTTAACATTGAAACATGATAAACTTTTTATATCATAGATAAACATGGATAAAATATACTTGGTATCCCACTTGACCATCATTATCTGGTATTTTATAATGTCCAATGAATTGTGAACGTAAATTCACTTTCATACCAAAAAGCATAATAGATTTACAAGGATATATTTTAATGAAATCATAATTTCCTATCTGGAATGAAAAGTATTTCTTCCTATTATCTATATAACATTTCTACCAGCTATGATATGTCATTACGTGTTACTGGATCATTTTCACTTTTTAAGATAATTACTCTACTAATTTTGATCCCATAAAGTTAATTTCCCTAACATCATCTTAAAATTTTGGGCTTCGATGCTACTTTCCATTTAATGCATCAAATGGTCCATATTTATACTGGAATGAAAACTATTATTATAAGAAAAATAAACTACATATAGATGATGATACAAAACTCCCTGGCAATCCATTGAACAAGAAACTAAAATATCTTATAATGTTTGAATTGTTCGCTCAATATTTCCATCACATTGATGATGGAAGGTCAATTTGAAAGTTATTTCTATTGCCAATGATTTCTAATGGACTTTCCAAAATATATAATTGATCCTTAGATCATAGAAAAATATAATTGGGTGTGTAACTTCTTATAACCTAAAAATATTTTTTCAATACATTTGAGAAATCTAATATAGATAAATAATTTCTCAAATAGGAAAGAAATGTAAAAATTTAGTCTTTTGGTAAATAATAACCCAAATCATATTGTTAACCCATTAATTCATCTGTAGTCCCACCATGATGGCTATGGTTATATTTTACCATTTCTACATTGGTTCTGGAAAAGGTTGATGTATACCATTTTTTTTGTAACAATACTTAAAACAACTAACAAGTCAATGGTTTTATTGTAAAATCAACCATATATCTTTTCATTACGTTCCACTAGTAAAACTCTTGAATATCATTGTACATATGAGTGCTACCAAGATGAAATGAAAAAGAAGAACTACGAAATTCCCTTAAAAATTATCTCTTCAGTTAGGAATCACAAGGCACACATAATCTATTTATTAATGAAAAGACATAATCTTTATCCAAATTAAATTCAATAAATATAAAATTTTCGAATATTATATATATATATTAATCATTTAACATTATATATATAATAACTTATTATTTAATAAAAAAAATTACACAGTTAACCATTTTTGATCGCAAACACCCCCAACCGCAATAATTTTTTTATATATGATAAAACTAGCATATTATATAAATATATATACATATAAACATGTCTATTAATAATATATATCAATGTTGTGATACAATATATATATATATATAAACAAATCCATTAATAATATATATATAAATCTAATTATAATATATATCAATTAAGTGTGGATTTTAAAAATCCATTGATATATATATATATATGATTTAATATAATATATATACAAACAAAAAAATTAATAATATATATATATATAAATGATTTAATATTGTATATATAATAACTTATTGTATATTAATAAAAAAATAACACACTCAACTAATGTTGTTGGTGCATTCCCCCAACCCCATTAAATTTTTATTTATGGTGAAATTTGTATATATTATATATAAATCAATTTAGAAAAAAAATAATGAACCAACAACAACCTATCTCCCAACCACTATTTTGTTTTTACAATTTTCTAGTATATATATATAATAACTTCTTATATATTAACAAAAAATAACTACTCACCTAATGATGTTCGAACACCCCATACCACATTAAGTTTTTTTAAATATGATGAAACTTGGATATATTATATTATATATATATATATATATATATTTATATTTATTAATCTATTTAAAAAAACTAACTCCCCCAGTGTTTCCCACCCCCAACCTCTCATTATTTATTTGCACATAATATATATAGATTCAAATATAAAAATATTTTTAGAAAAAAATACCATATCCTCTCACTGTAAAATATAAATTAAATATAAAATAAACATCCCTACAAAAACAATTAACATTTAATAAAAATACATTTTCAAAACATGCTTTAAATTTTTTTAAATCTTTTTAAAAACCGTTTTAAATTAAAAAAATGCTTAAAAATAATTTTCATGATCATGTTAAAAGAAATAAATTTAAAAATATGTTTTAAATAAATGAAAAAAAAATATTAAATAACAATGCTTTAAACTGACCGACTCATGCACACCCCCCCCCCCAATTCCTCATTATTTTTTTTCTATATGCATATAATATATATGAATTCACACACATATACAAATCTATTTTGAAAAAATATCAAATCCCCCATTTTCAAATATTAATAAACAAATATTTTTAAATAAAACATATAATGATTAAACAAAATATATGTAAAAATGTGTGATCAAGAAAATATTTTAAATTAAATGTATAATAATAAATGTAAAAATTGTTTTAAAAAAATGTTAAAAATGGTTTAAATAAAAATGTTTAAAATATTTTCTTCAAAAAAACATTTAAATAATTATCTTTTAAAAAAATACTTAAAAAAATCTTACATCGAATTTTTAAAAATTAGTTAAATGTTTATAAAACATGTAAAAAAAGCATTTACAAAAATTAAAAAACATTTTAAATTAAAAATTTACAGTTAAATATAAAAAATTTAAATAGATGTAAAAAATTTTTTAAATTAAAATTTATAAATAAAAAAATTAACAAATGCTTAAAAAATTATAAATAAGTTAAAAAAATGTAAATTAAAATTCAAATAAATTTTTAAAAAATGTTTAAATAATAATGTTTTAAACTCACCCATTGCGAATCTACCAACCCCTAATTAATGTTTTTTAACAAATTTCACATAATATATATAGATTCACATATATAAATCTATTTAGAAAAAATAAATAACATATCCACCCACAGTAAAATGTTAATAAAAAAGAAAATAAACGTTTTTACAAAAAAACATGTTAAACATTTTATAAAAATACATGTAAAAATCACGTGTTAAAAAATAAATTTAAAATAACTTTTTAAGTAAATTTTAAAATATGTTTCAAAACAAATAATTATTTTAAAAATAATAAAATCCCACCATGGCCTGACTTGAAAAAACCCGGCCCTGCGCAGTCTGGGTCAGGCTAGGCTAGGACAAGCTAAAATTATAACCTTACTAATAGGGTTGTTTTAATCTCAATTTCTCTTATTGGGAAAAAATTTATATTTACTACATGGTTTTGTCTTATAATGTATTTTTTACATGCATTAATATATATGACCTATATTATTTAATTCTAGGGGATTGCATTTTTGGAAATCATTTACTACCTTTTTTTCAAATTAATCCTCTATTATGGGAATGATTATTATTCTAATGGTTATCACAATTTTAGACAAAATATTTAATTTCATTTATTGAATTCCCATCACCAAGATCCCATTCATTGATTGATTAGAGATATTATTGACCTCCATGTATACCCTTATCATTATGATTTTTTTTAAGGGACTACTACATTGAATCATCTTCTATATATTAATTGTGGAATATAATGAATATCTATATCTGTTATTATGATACATATTTTTAATTATTACAAAGTGAACAAGATTGTATATTTTTAAACCATGGACCTTATTTTTTTATATGTTTTATGATTAATTTATCCATTCTATTAGTATGGTTATGATTATTGATGTTCCATATGATTATATATTAACACTAATTTTTATTGATTCCATATTCACGTTAATTAGAAAAGGTATTTATATTCATATGATTTAGATAATGAACTCATTAAAATTAATGTAGTGATATAGGGAATGATATTATATATCCCCAAGATTTTTCTGTTAATCTCATGGGACAAATTATTTTTTCAACTGATGCATTCCTTCTAAATGTATGCATGATTTAATGGTTTTGACTTTGACCCTAAGAATTATTTATTTGATATATTCTTTATTTTAATAATAATTTTTTTCTAATGCCTTCGAGGTAAAACCAACATGTATAGTATTGTTCCTTCCTTACCCATGAATTTTGAAACAATATAAAATTCCTTTTTTATATTGTTACCCATGGATTTAAATCATGGAAATGATATTAGTTATATAGAAGTAGTTTATTATAGTTTGATTCAATCAAATTTATTCAAACCATTTTAATTACTTGATTACTTTTGACATTTGTTTTCCCTTACTGATCATTATATTACAAACTTATTTTATTTCCTTTTCTGCAATATTCTAGATAAATGTATTATATTTATCATTTATAGAATATTTTCATGGGGGGAGGTCTTATATTGGTTTTTGATGTCTTATTACCATAAATGAAGTTTATTCTATAATGTAAAAATAGTTATTTTAGGAGATAAATTTGGTATTTATTAGTTAATTGTTTTTTAAAACTCCCAAATACACTAATCATAAGAGGTCCTTCAAACATTATTGACTTGATATTTAGTAGTGATATTGTAATAATTGATTGTTAAAATTTTGTTTCTTCAATTATATTGAAATTAATTTTTTAATGAATTTGTATATTGACACCATATTTCAAGAGCATGGGTTAAGACTGTCACACATGAATCTACGACCACTCTTCTAATATGATGAAAAAACTCATACATAGAGAGATTGACAGATTTATATATATAAAAATAAACACAAATCCCCATATATATGGTCTTCATTTTCAAAGGAAGGTAAATTATAGTATTTTGTTGGGCAAAAATCCCTCAAGGTATCATTGAAGCCTTTTTGAGGTGTTTGTGTTTGTTGACAAAGTGGACATCTGAGTTGTGATTGTTGACAAAGAGGATTTCATGATGGAATGTCGAGTTCAAGAGCTGAGGTCAACGACCCATGTTTGATTCAAGAACGTTGATAAAAGGAATGGAAGATCTGGAGGCGGTACAAAAGAACAGATACAAGGTGACGCCGTTTTCCAGTGTTTGCCAATTTTTTGGGCCTGAAAATCGGCAAATGAAGAAAAGTGTTTTTGGCAAAGGGACTTGCGCGCCGCGAACATGGTGTACATGAAACTTGTGCGCCACATGTTTTTCAAGATCAGAAGATCAAAATATGGCTAAGGAAATAAGATCGCGCAAGTTTGGGAGTTGGTCGCGCAAGTGTCTAAAGGAGAGGAGACCTGCGCGCCGAGACTGTGTCGCGCAGGTGACTTGCGCGCCGTCGCGCAGGGTGGTCAGATTGCCTATAAATACCGGACCACCCCTCCTCATTTCTCACCGGAGTTCAAGACGAGAGCTCCCGTCGCGCAGGTGTGGTGGTCGCGCAAGTGGTGTGTGTGGTCGTGCAGGTGGGACTTGCGCGCCAGTGGTTGAAGTTGTGCGCCGGTGTTAGAAGTTGCGCGCCGGTTTGCAGTTGCGTGCCAATAGTGGTTTGGGCTTAAAGGGAAGAGAGTCGCGCAAGTTTGGAGTTGAGGAAGCTTGTGTCGCGCAAGTGTCAGAGGAGGACTTGCGCGCCCGTTGTGACTTGCGCGCCGATACTTGCGCGCCGAGGTTGACTTGCGCGCCAAGTAAGGTTTTGTTCCCGCAGTGATTTTCAGACTGTGTGAAAGCTGGAAGTTTGCCCGATACCTTAGGTGCAAAGAGATATTCATCAACGGGTGAAAGTTAAACTTCAACAGAGCATCTACATACAAGAGAGGATGCATTCTTTCAGGAAAATGAAGAGACCTACAGGTCTATAAACTGTGAGTGGATTCCATCCAAGAGCAGTGAGCTCAGGAAGAGGAAGAAGGTGATCCTCTCCACCGGCAGTGTGCCAGAGAGAGAGAAACAGGGAGTGACCCTTGGGAAAGCAGTGAGATGACCCTAAAAATTGTAAAGGCAGTGAGCCTGGGCATAGAAGTGATCTAGCCCGAACCTTGTAATCCACAGCTAGTGAAGATTAGTGGAATTTGGTACGACCGGCAACCTGTCGGCGTATGCTCCTTGGACGTAGCCCTTAGCGGTGAACCAAGTAAAATTGCTGTGTCCTGTGCTTGCTTTACATTCTGTTTATATCGTGCAACAGGGAAAAGAGAGAAGAGTGTTTTGCTTAACAGCGAAACAAGATCAGAACGGGCATTAATTTTTAATAAGTCATACCCTGATTCACCCCCCCCCCCTCTCAGGGTATCCAGCCTAGTGGACCTAACAAGTGGTATCAGATGGAAAGGTTGAAAGTTGTTCTTCTCTCAATGGAGGTAACCAATCATAAAGTGATTCCGATCTTCGACGGATATAATTTTCAGATATGGAAGAATCGGATGCAACACTATTTCCGATCCTTGGGAATGGATGTGTTTTCAGCAGCTATGCATGGTATCATAGCTGATATTAATAGTGGTGCCTTATCAGAAGCTGAGCATAGAGAGTTGGATGCTGATTCCAAAGCAATCAATGCCTTAGGGGGAGCCCTTTCCAATCCCATCTACACAAAGGTGATGTCATGCAAAACGTCACATTCCATGTGGGAAAAGCTTTTGAATATATATGAAGGGGACACAAAAGTCAGAGAGGCAAAGCTGCAGGTGTTGTGGAACAAATATGAAGATCTGAAAATGAACCCGAATGAGTCTTTTGACGCATTCTTTGATAGGGTAAAAATTGTTGTGGAAGATATGAGAGGTCTTGGAGAAGTCATTGAAGACATAAAGATTGTAAAGCGCATCTTGAGGAAACTTCCACCTCGGTTCAATCCTAAAGTTTCAGTACTAGAAGATAAAGATCCAAAAGAGCTGACATTGGACAATTTGCACAGTACATTGGTTGCATATGAAATGAGGAACGATGATAATGAGGCTGTGGAAAAGGGGAAGTCTAAAGAGGTGGCATTTAAGGCCATGAAGAAGCTCACCATTGAAGATTCTAATGAAGAAGAAGAGACAGATGAGGTGATGTCATTCCTTTCTTCGAATCTTCATAGAGGAAGAGGAAAGTTTAAAGGTAAACTTCCACTAGCATGCTTTAGATGTGGAAAGGTTGGTCATCTTGCGGCAAGATGCCCCAAGAAGTTTCAAGATGATGATGATGATGACGTTGAAATTCCCAAAAAGAAGCCTTCAGCTTTTGTGAAAGGGAAGAAACAATTCAAGAGAAATTTCTTCAAGAAAAAGAATCTTCTCTCACAAGAATTTGAAAGTTCAGATGAGTCTGAGGATGAAGAAGTTGAGGAAATAGAAAATTGCAGAGATCATGGGGTAAATGCCTTGGTGGCAATTGTTGGTAGTTCTCAAAAGGGAGAAGAAGCTGATGCTAAAGAAGAAGAAGAAATTGAAGGGAGAATTGATATGGAAGCCGAATTGGATGCAGCTCTTGAGGAGATAGATGTTTGGAGAGCCAAAATGAAAAAAGACAATAAAGTGGTTCGTGATGCCAAACTCTACATGCAACAACAGGATGAAGAAAAGTCTGAGCTGTTAGAAGAAATTGAAAGACTAAAATCCTCAACACCAGAGAGCTCAGAAAATATTGTTGAGTATAAGCTTAAAATTGAGGATCAAAAGAAGGAAATTGATTGTCTGACAAACACAAGAAAGGAGCAGGTTAGATGTATCAAAGAGCTTGAAGAAGAAGTGGTCAGTCTGCGACAAAAACTCAAGGATCAAGATAAACTCTTGACCCCCAATGTGATATCTGAAAAGAAGGCTATTCAGAAGACAGAGAAGATGAAAGCGGAGCCTAGCAGTTCAGTAGGAAAGAAACAGCAATTGAGCTCAGATGTTAAGGTCGTTTCTGGGCTTAGTCAAGAACAAAAATTGGTGACAATTGCAGTCAGACCGCAAGCACTCATCCCGAAAGTGAAGGTTGATTTGGGAACAAAACAGAATCAGAATATTCAGAGATCCCAAAGGGGAAATCACATTGCTGAAATATCACGAGGGAATGCATCATATATCAGGTGTTATTGTTGTGGGAAAGTGGGACATTCACAGTATGTGTGTTCCATAGCCAAGAGATACAGAAGGGAACATGAGCAGAGACGGCAGCCAAACAGAGAACGGTTTTCCAGAACACATTTTGAAGGACACTGTTTTTGGTGCGGAGGATTTGGACACATGGCTAGGTATTGCACATCAATCATTCAGAGAAATGTGTCAAATAATAATCAAAATGTTCGCAAGCAGCAGATCAATAAACCAACAAGTGAGTTAAAAGTTCAGAACAGATTTGCAGCTCTGCAAGATGAGGGTGGTCCGTCATACTCTGAGAAAGAACAGAAGCCTCAATCCATGCCGAGTGTGAAAGAAAAAGTATGGACCAAGAAGAAGAAAAATGAGAAGGCTGTGGTGGCGCAGATTGCCCTTAAAGCATCAGATCGATCTGGTGTTTGGATCCTTGATAGTGGTTGCACATCCCACATGACGGGTAACAAGGATCTTGTTACAGGCATCAAATATGACAAAGAAGGAGTTGTCAAATTTGGAAATGATGAAGGCCTGAAAATTGTTGGCTCAGGGAAAGCCAAGTTTGGGGGCAAAGAGATGAGACATGCTGATGTCTTGGTAGTAGAGGGTCTCAGTCATAACCTACTCAGTGTCAGTCAACTATGTGACTCTGGGCACTCTATCCAATTTACCAAGAAGATGTGTGTTGTGAAAGGAAAAGATGGAGCAGCTGTTCTGCAGGGAAAAAGGTCAAAGGGAAATCTCTATCTTGTAGGTGGGGAAGAAGACACTTGTCTTTTATCCAGAGAGGAAGAAAACCAGCTGTGGCATAAGCGACTTAGTCATCTATGCCAACCATCTATGGAGGATCTCGTTAAATGTGATGCTGCTAGAGACCTTCCCAAACTATCACGTGATCGCACTCATACATGTGATGCTTGTCAGCAAGGGAAAATCATCAGAAAGACATACAGGCCAAAGGAACAGAAATCAACTAGAGTGCTCGAATTGGTGCGTGCTGATGTATGTGGTCCTATCTCACCACGAGCTATAAATGGGAAAAGGTACTATATTCTTTTCATTGATGACTATAGCAGAATGGCCTGAGTATTCATCATAACCCACAAGACAGAGGTGGTCAGTTTCATAAAGCAGTACAGGAGGGAATCAGAGAAGATGCTTGGGCAGAAAATTCTGAAGTTTCGTACTGATAACGGTATGGAATTTACAAACAGTCAGGATGAAAACTATCTCGAGAAACATGTGATAAGGCATCAAGTTTCATCAGTGAGAACTCCCCAACAGAATGGAGTATTAGAAAGGAGGAATCGGATCATTAACAACATGGCCAGAACAATGCTTATTGATAAGGACCTACCAGAGAAATTTTGGAAGGAAGCAGTTTTGACATCGGTCTATGTTTCAAACAGGTCCCTGTTATGTCCGAAGCAAGGGAAGACTCTGTATGAACTGTGGTACGGAAAGAAGCCAACGTTGAAATACTTTCAAATCTTTGGAAGTAAGTGTTTCATTCTCAATAAAGAACATCATAGGAAGTTTGAGGCACGAGGAGATGAAGGGATATTCCTCGGCTATTCAGGGAAAAGCAAAGCATATAAATGCTTCAACAAGAGGCTGGGAAAAATTGTTGAGAGTAATGATGTCACTATAGTCGAAAATGAACAGACTGCTCAACGACCCAGTGAACAGTTCCTGGATGAAAGTGATGATGAGATAAGCAACCCAGGGGGAGCAGAAGTGGTAGAAGCTGACTCAGAAGAAGATACTGATGATGAAGAGGAAAGTGTCAAGTCGGTGTCTGCGAGGAAGCCAAAGAGTCGAGCTGAGATTGATAGGCAGAATATCATTGGTGATCAAACAGCTCCAGTTCAGACTCGAAGAATGAAATCATCACAGCAAGCATCGTTTTTGTCTCAAGTGGAGCCGAAATGTTTTTCTGATGCAGCTAAAGATGAAAACTGGGTTCAGGCCATGAACGAAGAGCTTGATCAGATTGAGAAGAACCAGACATGGGAGATTGTTTCGAGGCCAACAGACAAGAATGTCATCGGGACTAAATGGGTCTATCGCAACAAGATGAATGAAGATGGAACAGTGATTCGGAACAAAGCACGACTAGTGTGCAAGGGATACTCCCAGATAGAGGGAATAGATGTTGATGAGACATTTGCACCGGTTGCAAGGCTGGAGACAATCAGATTATTTATGGCCATAGCAGTGCAAAGAAAGTTCAAAGTGTTCCAGATGGATGTCAAATCCGCCTTCTTGAATGGGGTTCTGGAAGAAGAGGTGTATATTGAGCAGCCAAATGGTTTTCTCATTCATGAGGATGAGAACAAAGTTTGCAGGCTGAAGAAGGCGTTGTATGGGCTGAAACAAGCACCAAGGGCATGGTACTCAAGTCTTGATCAGTACTTGAAGAAGCTTGGTTTCCAGCGTGGAGGAGTTGATTACAATCTCTATTTCAGCAATGACAGTAATCAAAGGATGATGGTGCTAGTGTATGTCGATGACATAATTTTTGGCGGATCAGATGAAGCTCAGTGCAGACAGTTTTCCGAATTCATGAAAAATGAGTTTGAAATGTCAATGACTGGAGAGCTAACTTTTTTCCTTGGTCTACAGGTGACACAAGGAAGGAATGGAACTTTCATTTCTCAGTCCAAATATGCCAAGGAAGTTATAAGAAGGTTTGGAATGGATAATTCCAAGGAAATGAAGACTCCGGTTGCTACCCGTATGAAATTATCAAAAGATGAGGATGGAAAGGCAGTTAATATCACAGAATACAGGCAAATCATTGGAAGTCTGTTGTACTTAACCGCAACAAGGCCTAATATTGTTTTCGCCACAAGCCAAGCAGCGAGATATCAGAGTAATCCCAAGGAAAGTCACATGCTTGCAGTGAAAAGAATACTTCGGTACATCAAGGGCACGGTGGACTTTGGTTTGACATACAACGACAAATCTCAGACAGAGTTATTGGGATATACTGATGCAGACTGGGCCGGTTCAACAGATGATAGAAAATCAACGTCAGGTGGTGCATTCTATCTTGGTGGATTGTGTATTTCTTGGCTAAGCAAGAAACAAGATTTCATTTCATTGAGCACCGCAGAATCTGAGTTTATAGCGGCCACTCAATCATGCACACAATTATTGTGGATGAAGCAGCAGCTTGAAGATATGAGAGTTGAAGTGAAGTCTCCGATCGGAATCCAGTGTGACAACTCAAGTGCTATAAATCTTAGCAAAAATCCTGTCCATCATTCCAGGACAAAGCACATTGAGATCAAGTATCATTTCATCAAGGAGAAGGTTGAGCAGGGCATCGTGAAGTTGGAGTATGTGCCTACAGAGCTACAGGTTGCAGACATTCTGACAAAGGCCTTACCCAAGGAAGATTTTGAGAGGCATCGACTAGCTCTGGGAGTTCAGTCGATTCCCCGCACTTGAAATAGTGTAGACACGGGACCACCCCCTCTCCCCGAGGTATGCTGTGTTTTCCCTACTGTGCTAATGTGTTCTCTACTATGTTACAGACTACAAAGGCGTGACCTTTGGGTTCGTTGAAAAAGGGGGAGAAAATAGTGGTTGTTCAAGGGGGAGACAGTGCGGAGATAAATCATGAATGATATGGGGAGACGTTGACAGGTGGAGCAGCCAGATAGGGGGAGTTGAAGCTAGTTGAACGTGCTTAGCCAGAGCTTAGCTTGGACAACACAGGAAATATGGCTAAAGAGGTGTTGAAGCTGTGAGCAGAAAGGGGGAGCGTGTTAAATCTGACGATGCTAGAAGTGATCGATCAAAGAATAGATATCACGACAGCTGAGGATCGTGATAAAAGCAGAAGAGTGGTGTTGGACAGTGTTTGGTGTCAACAGTGGATGTCAGAGACAAAGTGATTCATTGATGATCTTTTCATTTACTCTTGTTTCTCACGCCGAGCATTGCTCATGTGGGCTTAGAGTATGTGTTGAGTAAATCCTTGGTCGCTATCAGAATCGCAATGAGGCGAATGGAGGCTGAAGTATCAATGACGTATCTTTGTTTGGTAGAGTTGTCAACAAACCCAAAGGGGGAGATTGTTGGGCAAAAATCCCTCAAGGAATCATTGAAGCCTTTTTGAGGTGTTTGTGTTTGTTGACAAAGTGGACATCTGAGTTGTGATTGTTGACAAAGAGGATTTCATGATGGAATGTCGAGTTCAAGAGCTGAGGTCAACGATCCATGTTTGATTCAAGAACGTCGATAAAAGGAATGGAAGATCTGGAGGCGGTACAAAAGAACAGATACAAGGTGACGCCGTTTTCCAGTGTTTGCCAATTTTTTGGGCCTGAAAATCGGCAAATGAAGAAAAGTGTTTTTGGCAAAGGGACTTGCGCGCCGCGAACATGGTGTACATGAAACTTGTGCGCCACATGTTTTTCAAGATCAGAAGATCAAAATATGGCTAAGGAAATAAGATCGCGCAAGTTTGGGAGTTGGTCGCGCAAGTGTCTAAAGGAGAGGAGACCTGCGCGCCGAGACTGTGTCGCGCAGGTGACTTGCGCGCCGTCGCGCAGGGTGGTCAGATTGCCTATAAATACCGGACCACCCCTCCTCATTTCTCACCGGAGTTCAAGACGAGAGCTCCCGTCGCGCAGGTGTGGTGGTCGCGCAAGTGGTGTGTGTGGTCGTGCAGGTGGGACTTGCGCGCCAGTGGTTGAAGTTGTGCGCCGGTGTTAGAAGTTGCGCGCCGGTTTGCAGTTGCGTGCCAATAGTGGTTTGGGCTTAAAGGGAAGAGAGTCGCGCAAGTTTGGAGTTGAGGAAGCTTGTGTCGCGCAAGTGTCAGAGGAGGACTTGCGCGCCCGTTGTGACTTGCGCGCCGATACTTGCGCGCCGAGGTTGACTTGCGCGCCAAGTAAGGTTTTGTTCCCGCAGTGATTTTCAGACTGTGTGAAAGCTGGAAGTTTGCCCGATACCTTAGGTGCAAAGAGATATTCATCAACGGGTGAAAGTTAAACTTCAACAGAGCATCTACATACAAGAGAGGATGCATTCTTTCAGGAAAATGAAGAGACCTACAGGTCTATAAACTGTGAGTGGATTCCATCCAAGAGCAGTGAGCTCAGGAAGAGGAAGAAGGTGATCCTCTCCACCGGCAGTGTGCCAGAGAGAGAGAAACAGGGAGTGACCCTTGGGAAAGCAGTGAGCTGACCCTAAAAATTGTAAAGGCAGTGAGCCTGGGCATAGAAGTGATCTAGCCCGAACCTTGTAATCCACAGCTAGTGAAGATTAGTGGAATTTGGTACGACCGGCAACCTGTCGGCGTATGCTCCTTGGACGTAGCCCTTAGCGGTGAACCAAGTAAAATTGCTGTGTCCTGTGCTTGCTTTACATTCTGTTTATATCGTGCAACAGGGAAAAGAGAGAAGAGTGTTTTTCTTAACAGCGAAACAAGATCAGAACGGGCATTAATTTTTAATAAGTCATACCCTGATTCACCCCCCCCCCCTCTCAGGGTATCCAGCCTAGTGGACCTAACAAGTGGTATCAGATGGAAAGGTTGAAAGTTGTTCTTCTCTCAATGGAGGTAACCAATCATAAAGTGATTCCGATCTTCGACGGATATAATTTTCAGATATGGAAGAATCGGATGCAACACTATTTACGATCCTTGGGAATGGATGTGTTTTCAGCAGCTATGCATGGTATCATAGCTGATATTAATAGTGGTGCCTTATCAGAAGCTGAGCATAGAGAGTTGGATGCTGATTCCAAAGCAATCAATGCCTTAGGGGGAGCCCTTTCCAATCCCATCTACACAAAGGTGATGTCATGCAAAACGTCACATTCCATGTGGGAAAAGCTTTTGAATATATATGAAGGGGACACAAAAGTCAGAGAGGCAAAGCTGCAGGTGTTGTGGAACAAATATGAAGATCTGAAAATGAACCCGAATGAGTCTGTTGACGCATTCTTTGATAGGGTAAAAATTGTTGTGGAAGATATGAGAGGTCTTGGAGAAGTCATTGAAGACATAAAGATTGTAAAGCGCATCTTGAGGAAGCTTCCACCTCGGTTCAATCCTAAAGTTTCAGTACTAGAAGATAAAGATCCAAAAGAGCTGACATTGGACAATTTGCACAGTACATTGGTTGCATATGAAATGAGGAACGATGATAATGAGGCTGTGGAAAAGGGGAAGTCTAAAGAGGTGGCATTTAAGGCCATGAAGAAGCTCACCATTGAAGATTCTAATGAAGAAGAAGAGACAGATGAGGTGATGTCATTCCTTTCTTCGAATCTTCATAGAGGAAGAGGAAAGTTTAAAGGTAAACTTCCACTAGCATGCTTTAGATGTGGAAAGGTTGGTCATCTTGCGGCAAGATGCCCCAAGAAGTTTCAAGATGATGATGATGATGATGACGTTGAAATTCCCAAAAAGAAGTCTTCAGCTTTTGTGAAAGGGAAGAAACAATTCAAGAGAAATTTCTTCAAGAAAAAGAATCTTCTCTCACAAGAATTTGAAAGTTCAGATGAGTCTGAGGATGAAGAAGTTGAGGAAATAGAAAATTGCAGAGATCGTGGGGTAAATGCCTTGGTGGCAATTGTTGGTAGTTCTCAAAAGGGAGAAGAAGCTGATGCTAAAGAAGAAGAAGAAATTGAAGGGAGAATTGATATGGAAGCCGAATTGGATGCAGCTCTTGAGGAGATAGATGTTTGGAGAGCCAAAACGAAAAAAGACAATAAAGTGGTTCGTGATGCCAAACTCTACATGCAACAACAGGATGAAGAAAAGTCTAAGCTGTTAGAAGAAATTGAAAGACTAAAATCCTCAACACCAGAGAGCTCAGAAAATATTGTTGAGTATAAGCTTAAAATTGAGGATCAAAAGAAGGAAATTGATTGTCTGACAAACACAAGAAAGGAGCAGGTTAGATGTATCAAAGAGCTTGAAGAAGAAGTGGTCAGTCTGCGACAAAAACTCAAGGATCAAGATAAACTCTTGACCCCCAATGTGATATCTGAAAAGAAGGCTATTTAGAAGACAGAGAAGATGAAAGCGGAGCCTAGCAGTTCAGTAGGAAAGAAACAGCAATTGAGCTCAGATGTTAAGGTCGTTTCTGGGCTTAGTCAAGAACAAAAATTGGTGACAATTGCAGTCAGACCGCAAGCACTCATCCCGAAAGTGAAGGTTGATTTGGGAACAAAACAGAATCAGAATATTCAGAGATCCCAAAGGGGAAATCACATTGCTGAAATATCACGAGGGAATGCATCATATATCAGGTGTTATTGTTGTGGGAAAGTGGGACATTCACAGTATGTGTGTTCCATAGCCAAGAGATACAGAAGGGAACATGAGCAGAGACGGCAGCCAAACAGAGAACGGTTTTCCAGAACACATTTTGAAGGACACTGTTTTTGGTGCGGAGGATTTGGACACATGGCTAGGTATTGCACATCAATCATTCAGAGAAATGTGTCAAAGAATAATCAAAATGTTCGCAAGCAGCAGATCAATAAACCAACAAGTGAGTTAAAAGTTCAGAACAGATTTGCAGCTCTGCAAGATGAGGGTGGTCCGTCATACTCTGAGAAAGAACAGAAGCCTCAATCCATGCCGAGTGTGAAAGAAAAAGTATGGACCAAGAAGAAGAAAAATGAGAAGGCTGTGGTGGCGCAGATTGCCCTTAAAGCATCAGATCGATCTGGTGTTTGGATCCTTGATAGTGGTTGCACATCCCACATGACGGGTAACAAGGATCTTGTTACAGGCATCAAATATGACAAAGAAGGAGTTGTCAAATTTGGAAATGATGAAGGCCTGAAAATTGTTGGCTCAGGGAAAGCCAAGTTTGGGGGCAAAGAGATGAGACATGCTGATGTCTTGGTAGTAGAGGGTCTCAGTCATAACCTACTCAGTGTCAGTCAACTATGTGACTCTGGGCACTCTATCCAATTTACCAAGAAGATGTGTGTTGTGAAAGGAAAAGATGGAGCAGCTGTTCTGCAGGGAAAAAGGTCAAAGGGAAATCTCTATCTTGTAGGTGGGGAAGAAGACACTTGTCTTTTATCCAGAGAGGAAGAAAACCAGCTGTGGCATAAGCGACTTGGTCATCTATGCCAACCATCTATGGAGGATCTCGTTAAATGTGATGCTGCTAGAGACCTTCCCAAACTATCACGTGATCGCACTCATACATGTGATGCTTGTCAGCAAGGGAAAATCATCAGAAAGACATACAGGCCAAAGGAACAGAAATCAACTAGAGTGCTCGAATTGGTGCGTGCTGATGTATGTGGTCCTATCTCACCACGAGCTATAAATGGGAAAAGGTACTATATTCTTTTCATTGATGACTATAGCAGAATGGCCTGAGTATTCATCATAACCCACAAGACAGAGGTGGTCAGTTTCATAAAGCAGTACAGGAGGGAATCAGAGAAGATGCTTGGGCAGAAAATTCTGAAGTTTCGTACTGATAACGGTATGGAATTTACAAACAGTCAGGATGAAAACTATCTCGAGAAACATGGGATAAGGCATCAAGTTTCATCAGTGAGAACTCCCCAACAGAATGGAGTATTAGAAAGGAGGAATCAGATCATTAACAACATGGCCAGAACAATGCTTATTGATAAGGACCTACCAGAGAAATTTTGGAAGGAAGCAGTTTTGACATCGGTCTATGTTTCAAACAGGTCCCTGTTATGTCCGAAGCAAGGGAAGACTCTGTATGAACTGTGGTACGGAAAGAAGCCAACGTTGAAATACTTTCGAATCTTTGGAAGTAAGTGTTTCATTCTCAACAAAGAACATCATAGGAAGTTTGAGGCATGAGGAGATGAAGGGATATTCCTCGGCTATTCAGGGAAAAGAAAAGCATATAAATGCTTCAACAAGAGGCTGGGAAAAATTGTTGAGAGTAATGATGTCACTATAGTCGAAAATGAACAGACTGCTCAACGACCCAGTGAACAGTTCCTGGATGAAAGTGATGATGAGATAAGCAACCCAGGGGGAGCAGAAGTGGTAGAAGCTGACTCAGAAGAAGATACTGATGATGAAGAGGAAAGTGTCAAGTCGGTGTCTGCGAGGAAGCCAAAGAGTCGAGCTGAGATTGATAGGCAGAATATCATTGGTGATCAAACAGCTCCAGTTCAGACTCGAAGAATGAAATCATCACAACAAGCATCGTTTTTGTCTCAAGTGGAGCCGAAATGTTTTTCTGATGCAGCTAAAGATGAAAACTGGGTTCAGGCCATGAACGAAGAGCTTGATCAGATTGAGAAGAACCAGACATGGGAGATTGTTTCGAGGCCAACAGACAAGAATGTCATCGGGACTAAATGGGTCTATCGCAACAAGATGAATGAAGATGGAACAGTGATTCGGAACAAAGCACGACTAGTGTGCAAGGGATACTCCCAGATAGAGGGAATAGATGTTGATGAGACATTTGCACCGGTTGCAAGGCTGGAGACAATCAGATTATTTATGGCCATAGCAGTGCAAAGAAAGTTCAAAGTGTTCCAGATGGATGTCAAATCCGCCTTCTTGAATGGGGTTCTGGAAGAAGAGGTGTATATTGAGCAGCCAAATGGTTTTCTCATTCATGAGGATGAGAACAAAGTTTGTAGGCTGAAGAAGGCGTTGTATGGGCTGAAACAAGCACCAAGGGCATGGTACTCAAGTCTTGATCAGTACTTGAAGAAGCTTGGTTTCCAGCGTGGAGGAGTTGATTACAATCTCTATTTCAGCAATGACAGTAATCAAAGGATGATGGTGCTAGTGTATGTCGATGACATAATTTTTGGCGGATCAGATGAAGCTCAGTGCAGACAGTTTTCCGAATTCATGAAAAATGAGTTTGAAATGTCAATGATTGGAGAGCTAACTTTTTTCCTTGGTCTACAGGTGACACAAGGAAGGAATGGAACTTTCATTTCTCAGTCCAAATATGCCAAGGAAGTTATAAGAAGGTTTGGAATGGATAATTCCAAGGAAATGAAGACTCCGGTTGCTACCCGTATGAAATTATCAAAAGATGAGGATGGAAAGGCAGTTAATATCACAGAATACAGGCAAATCATTGGAAGTCTGTTGTACTTAACCGCAACAAGGCCTAATATTGTTTTCGCCACAAGCCAAGCAGCGAGATATCAGAGTAATCCCAAGGAAAGTCACATGCTTGCAGTGAAAAGAATACTTCGGTACATCAAGGGCACGGTGGACTTTGGTTTGACATACAACGACAAATCTCAGACAGAGTTATTGGGATATACTGATGCAGACTGGGCCGGTTCAGCAGATGATAGAAAATCAACGTCAGGTGGTGCATTCTATCTTGGTGGATTGTGTATTTCTTGGCTAAGCAAGAAACAAGATTTCATTTCATTGAGCACCGTAGAATCTGAGTTTATAGCGGCCACTCAATCATGCACACAATTATTGTGGATGAAGCAGCAGCTTGAAGATATGAGAGTTGAAGTGAAGTCTCCGATCGGAATCCAGTGTGACAACTCAAGTGCTATAAATCTTAGCAAAAATCCTGTCCATCATTCCAGGACAAAGCACATTGAGATCAAGTATCATTTCATCAAGGAGAAGGTTGAGCAGGGCATCGTGAAGTTGGAGTATGTGCCTACAGAGCTACAGGTTGCAGACATTCTGACAAAGGCCTTACCCAAGGAAGATTTTGAGAGGCATCGACTAGCTCTGGGAGTTCAGTCGATTCCCCGCACTTGAAATAGTGTGGACACGGGACCACCCCCTCTCCCCGAGGTATGCTGTGTTTTCCCTACTGTGCTAATGTGTTCTCTACTATGTTACAAACTACAAAGGCGTGACCTTTGGGTTCGTTGAAAAAGGGGGAGAAAATAGTGGTTGTTCAAGGGGGAGACAGTGCGGAGATAAATCATGAATGATATGGGGAGACGTTGACAGGTGGAGCAGCCAGATAGGGGGAGTTGAAGCTAGTTGAACGTGCTTAGCCAGAGCTTAGCTTGGACAACACAGGAAATATGGCTAAAGAGGTGTTGAAGCTGTGAGCAGAAAGGGGGAGCGTGTTAAATCTGACGATGCTAGAAGTGATCGATCAAAGAATAGATATCACGACAGCTGAGGATCGTGATAAAAGCAGAAGAGTGGTGTTGGACAGTGTTTGGTGTCAACAGTGGATGTCAGAGACAAAGTGATTCATTGATGATCTTTTCATTTACTCTTGTTTCTCACGCCGAGCATTGCTCATGTGGGCTTAGAGTATGTGTTGAGTAAATCCTTGGTCGCTATCAGAATCGCAATGAGGCGAATGGAGGCTGAAGTATCAATGACGTATCTTTGTTTGGTAGAGTTGTCAACAAACCCAAAGGGGGAGATTGTTGGGCAAAAATCCCTCAAGGTATCATTGAAGCCTTTTTGAGGTGTTTGTGTTTGTTGACAAAGTGGACATCTGAGTTGTGATTGTTGACAAAGAGGATTTCATGATGGAATGTCGAGTTCAAGAGCTGAGGTCAACGATCCATGTTTGATTCAAGAACGTCGATAAAAGGAATGGAAGATCTGGAGGAGGTACAAAAGAACAGATACAAGGTGACGCCGTTTTCCAGTGTTTGCCAATTTTTTGGGCCTGAAAATCGGCAAATGAAGAAAAGTGTTTTTGGCAAAGGGACTTGCGCGCCGCGAACATGGTGTACATGAAACTTGTGCGCCACATGTTTTTCAAGATCAGAAGATCAAAATATGGCTAAGGAAATAAGATCGCGCAAGTTTGGGAGTTGGTCGCGCAAGTGTCTAAAGGAGAGGAGACCTGCGCGCCGAGACTGTGTCGCGCAGGTGACTTGCGCGCCGTCGCGCAGGGTGGTCAGATTGCCTATAAATACCGGACCACCCCTCCTCATTTCTCACCGGAGTTCAAGACGAGAGCTCCCGTCGCGCAGGTGTGGTGGTCGCGCAAGTGGTGTGTGTGGTCGTGCAGGTGGGACTTGCGCGCCAGTGGTTGAAGTTGTGCGCCGGTGTTAGAAGTTGCGCGCCGGTTTGCAGTTGCGTGCCAATAGTGGTTTGGGCTTAAAGGGAAGAGAGTCGCGCAAGTTTGGAGTTGAGGAAGCTTGTGTCGCGCAAGTGTCAGAGGAGGACTTGCGCGCCCGTTGTGACTTGCGCGCCGATACTTGCGCGCCGAGGTTGACTTGCGCGCCAAGTAAGGTTTTGTTCCCGCAGTGATTTTCAGACTGTGTGAAAGCTGGAAGTTTGCCCGATACCTTAGGTGCAAAGAGATATTCATCAACGGGTGAAAGTTAAACTTCAACAGAGCATCTACATACAAGAGAGGATGCATTCTTTCAGGAAAATGAAGAGACCTACAGGTCTATAAACTGTGAGTGGATTCCATCCAAGAGCAGTGAGCTCAGGAAGAGGAAGAAGGTGATCCTCTCCACCGGCAGTGTGCCAGAGAGAGAGAAACAGGGAGTGACCCTTGGGAAAGCAGTGAGCTGACCCTAAAAATTGTAAAGGCAGTGAGCCTGGGCATAGAAGTGATCTAGCCCGAACCTTGTAATCCACAGCTAGTGAAGATTAGTGGAATTTGGTACGACCGGCAACCTGTCGGCGTATGCTCCTTCGACGTAGCCCTTAGCGGTGAACCAAGTAAAATTGCTGTGTCCTGTGCTTGCTTTACATTCTGTTTATATCGTGCAACAGGGAAAAGAGAGAAGAGTGTTTTGCTTAACAACGAAACAAGATCAGAACGGGCATTAATTTTTAATAAGTCATACCCTGATTCACCCCCCCCTCTCAGGGTATCCAGCCTAGTGGACCTAACATATTTAAATATATATTAATGTATTTAGTTTAAATATGTAAATAAAAATATATATATATATTATTTTCAATACCTATTTATATAATATAAAGTAAATTCATGTATCCAAATTTCTATATCATATTAATTAGTAACAACCCATAATGTAAATAATGATAGACACACATGGTATAATCAAGGTGTGTTAGACATGTTAATAAACTTTAATTTTAGCGGAATGACATTGAAATGTTTTCACTACGTTATTTAGTAATTTTAAACATAGTACAATAACAATTAATATACATTGAATCCTCTAATAATGGAATATGAAGAACAATTACAAATTTGAACATTGAAACCAATCCAATGTAGTGTGAAATATATATAGAAACCCATATCAATCTAGTAATAAAGATAATATTTATATAACAGTGGATAATAGACATTAGATATTTCTAATAGGAATAAATGTATCCAAATAATCATAATAATAAAACATTAATCATGAATTTTTTTTATCCAACTATCATATTTTTGAAAATAGAATATATTTTTTATAAATTTATTTTGAGGAATAAAAATTATGTTTACTTATCCCTCAATCCACCTCATTTGGTGGTCATTAAAACACATTGATAATAAATATTAATAAAATGAGTAAACATCCTGATGTATAATAATGCTAAAACCACGTTCGTTATGGATGGAATATTACATAGTTTATCAATTAATGTATCCATGTTATTTATATACATAATTTAAAAAAATAATATTCCATCCATACACTTATAAATTGAAAGAAAGAGTTATAGTTATACAATGAGATTGTCCTATACAAGAACCTCCAATATAGTGGAAGAAAAATGGTCAATAGAGAATCCATATTTTTTCCAATTCTAAATATGAAGATTATTGATATTTATTTATATTATCTAAAAATAAAAATATGAAAAAACGGATAATATACTTACCTTATGTCAGTATCGATGAAGTATTAGAGCCACATAGGTACGGGGATCAATATGGGAATATAAGATACGGAGGAGAGAAAAGATGGGGGACACAAAATGGTTGTTGAGATTAAAATATAATTTTTTGTTTAAAATATTATTAACATATCTACAAATATGACAAGTTTTTTCATTTATGAATGTTGCCCAAAAACCTACCCAAATATAAAAAGGTTAATGCAAGACTATCATATTCTAGGAATAATCCACCAGTGATAAACACTATTAGTATAGTGTCATATAATGATCCTTAATCCCCATTTCATTTTCTGTAATCCTCTTATGACTCATCTAATACCCTATTTATTCCATTTCAACTAGTAATTTAAATAATTTACCATGAAAAAATATAAAATATAATTGAATCTAATAACGAATTAGTCCCGGGAAAAAATTTCATATATATAATATGTATTAGCCATATTAGTGGCATTTTAAAAAAATAAAATAATTTATATAATATATAAAATTAATGAGTTTCTGTTTTTTGAAACATCTTAAATTTGATTTTTGTACAATGGTTACTTCTCCATAAATATGTTAATATATCATATTGTGATATGAATTTATATTTCCCTCATAGATATAGATAAATAATTTGATATATATGTAATTAATTAGTTTATTAACAAAACATAATAAAAATACAAAACACTTCCAATGATAACTAGGTTGAAAAAAATATTTGTTTTCATTGGAATAAATTATTGGGTTGATTTATTAAACAAACCCATATCCTATAATGTATTAAAGAAGGGGTTTTTTGAATATGGTAAAATGAAATTGTGTATGTGCACTGTGTTTTGTAAATAGAATACTGTAAAAACTCCTAAAAACATATTTTTGAATATGGATAAAAAAATAATATCCATACATAGACTTTTGAACACACACACAGAGACATATATATATCCAATAATTTTCATGTTATGTGTTAGTTATATAGTTAAACACAATAATCTCCATGTATATAATATTAGCCATGGGTAACTACAATCATGTAGTTGAAAAACATTATGAACACAGAAAAAAATATCACATCCAGGAATAGTGGTATGAACATAGTTAAGTGCAATAATTAACATGAAAATGTTTTGAAAATATCTTATCACAATTATTTACATAGACTAAATTATGAATTTTTTTAACTAAATTTATATTGATGAATAATTATGTGGACAATTATTCATAAATCATGTCTATAAAACCAAAGTATTTGAAAATAAATTTAATATTTAATGAAAGAATAATTGAGTCTCTATAAAATAACACATTGTTATAACCTAGCCAATGAACTTAGTTCTTCTACTTCTGTTTTTGGAATTTCAAAATTCTGATATACACCACAGTGTTCAGAGTGATCTTGGGAGTCTGATGGAATCACCATAATTTTTGGTGAATATTTACCGACCCTTATGAATAGTAATGTACCCTTATGAATATTAATATACCATTATGAATATTAACCACACCCATGTATATACATATAATATTTAGGTGCATTATAAATGAAATAGAACATTTTATAAATTATTGATTAAGTAATTGTATTTTTGTGATTGATAAATATATACATACAGTTTTAAGTTAATAATTGGATTTAAAATACATTTTTGTAAAATATATTCCTAAATAAATATTTTTTTAAATTATTTTGGGATAATTTTATGACTTTTTTAATTTTCTAAAGTATTACAAAATCATTTTTAAATTTAAAATATGTATTTTTCAATTAAAAAAATTATTTAAAAAATAAATTTTTCATATAAAGAAAATTATTTAGATAAAATGGACATCATTTTTGGATTCTAGACATCTTAAAATGGTTATTTTTAATTTTTGGGATTTTTCTAAAATACATCAATTTTATGTGAATAGTAAAATATGATAATTTAAGATAAAAACTAAATACATGATTTATTGAGCCATAGGTGATTTAAAGATAATGTATGACCACTTGGTTCAAAATCACATGCTCATATTACTATTCATGGAAACGATAATAAATACTATTGCTGGACTTGAGCAAAATAATAAAATAATGAATAAGATATTCAAAAAAATTCCCTCCCCTCTACACTGCCCCCTCCACTAATTCCCTCTTATATTCACTCCTCCCAAACCTTGTTCCTTGGTAAAAATATACTCAAATATCCTCCCCAACACCTCACCCACGTTAATCAGCCATTGGTATCATAAAAAGACCAAATCCTCTCCCCAAAAGCGGCTCTCAAGGAATATTAATTCAAGTGCTAAAGTCCCATTTTCAATTAATTTACTTCATTTTCAAGTATCATTGTTTTCTTTTCTATCCTCACCTCTCCTCATACAAATTTCATGGAAACAACAATAAATTAAATGTAATATAATTTTTTTATGATTATAAAATACTTTATTATCATCTCACCTTTACCCTCCTTTCATTCTTGTTGTAAAACACAACATCTGATATATTCTAATTCACCACATTCAAGGATGATGTGTTTTCAATTTCTATTACCGAAATAATTCTGTAAATTAAACCATTTTTAATGTTAAAACATACTATAGTATATATATTATTTCTCGTCTATTGTTATCAAATTTTTTTAAATGGTTTTTATTTATAATGAAAAATGAGTTCGTTGTGGACAAAAACAGCGAATTATTAAAAAATGTTATCATTAAATAATTTATATATTGATTCATCCTCAATCCAATTAATAAATTGAAATTTTTTTATCTTCACTAATAATATATAACTTCAATTTTGGACAATCATCCTCATTTTACAAGATTCTCCATTCATTTATATAAGTATACCGATCTTGAAATAAACCAACCCGAACAATGAAATTGAATGTCTTAACCCATCAAAAAGGAAATGACTAAACTTAACAAGGTTATAATAAATCATTTACATGGAGAGTAGGTTCTGTAATTATTGATTAATGAACCTAAATTTTATTAATCATGTCATTAAGAGAAAGTAGAGAGTACCTTCAAACATAAGGTAAGGGTTTCTTCATATCACACTATGGGAAATACTCCCTCTACCCACTATTTGGAACCATGGGTATATCCCCTAGAACCGTGGGTATAGGCTATTCCCATGGTTCTATTAACTATGGGATACCAATGTGTCGGGATAGAGTTATACACATAGTTCTATAGAACAGTGGGTATAGGCCTGGAAAATTCCATAATACCCACAGTTTTAGTTGAACCGTGGGCATATATATACATATGGTTTTTAAAAATACGTTTATATATTATCACATCACAAAAAATTTACCCACGGTTCAATAAACCGTGTGTATATATCGTGACATACAAAAAAAATACAAAACAGATTTGAATACTGATGAAGACAGATGAAGATAAAAGATAAGATACTAGACAAAACAAATTATAAGGTATAAATGAAAACTAAATAGAATAACATGGTTCATATGATACTTTATGTGGCAAAAATATATGAGATACATTCCATCAATTGTGGATTCTAGACATTCCAACAAGACTTTTGTTGAGGTTGGTGTTTTAAGGGAACTCATGGCTGGCACATTCCATCATGATTCTTATTGTTCCATCGAGTTCTCATCCTCCATCACCAAATCATTATTTCCATGCTAGATTAAAGTATATCTATTTATTTCCCATATTTCACTACTGTCGCATCTTTCATAGCCTATTTTCCATGTCAAATCAACAAATTCCCACTTCACAAAAAATGCAAATTTCAAAAGAAAAATTGCATATATGCGGTCAGAATTATACAAGAATCCAACTTGATAAATAACCAGTAAAATGGAATTGCCTTTGAGAATCCCCTACACACATTCCTGCAAAAAAAAATGGACATTATCATAAATTATATATAATATTATTACAATTACAACGTGGGTATCTAAAACAATAAAGACATCATTAATAAGGTAAATATCAAGATCTTAATAACTAGCTCTGGAAAGCTGTATGTCCTGTTTTTGGCAACGAATAAGGTTGATTCCCCACTCCACATGTTCAGTTTAGTCCTTGTATTTCATCATTTCCAGGTCTTTCACCAATCAATAGGCCTGAATGACATTCCATTATCTTTACTGGTTCATTGTCAAGACAAACCAGATGTTTTATATTATGGTACTACTTTGAATCCATGATTTTTGGGCAACAGATGATGTTGTGTAGAATATCAAGACCTAATAAATGGAAATAAATATTACAAATATATGGAATAATTAATAAATTCATCTGATGAACTAATAAAACCATTTTGAAGATAAATCTAATATATGGATTCAAATACTAATGAATACCAATGGATACAAGTCATAGTATTATTGGAATAAAACAACACCCCATATGATAACACAACATAGAAATATAGTAATAAATTTGTAAGGACTCTTTAAAAGAATTAAAAATCACATCATACCACTACCATGAGATTGTAGATATCCTATTATGCAGAATCTAAATGACAAAGAAAGATTATGAATATACAAAATACATTCCCTAGAAGAAAAATGGGATCCTTTAGTCATACGAATTTATATATTTCGATGAATTTATAATTAAACAAATCATTTTTGACTTGATGATTGTTTCAAACACTGGTAGCCAAATAGAATCAAAACACATATCATTGAAATTCTAGTTGATGATTATTTCAAACACTCAAAATTCATGTCATTGAATAATAGAATAAATTCACACCAAATCATTAATGTTTAGTGTAGGAGAACTTACTAAAAAACTCCCTCATATCACCCCAGATGAAAACATAATCAAAATTAATGACATTGAAGGAAGAAATTGACATCATATCATAAAATATATCATTTTAGAATAATTATTTTTACCAAAATATTATTTACATAAAATATTTAAAATTTCCAAAATATTCTCCTTCATGATGAAAAAATGATGTACAAGGTCATTACCTTGATTCTCAGGAAAATGTTACAAATATGAATACCAATAATAAAATTATTCAGATCTATGGAATACCGTACAATTGAAGAATGAAAAAAACATAAATGGGCATAGGAGAAAACATTAAATGAGAAATCAATATGGATGGTAACTATATATTTTTTTACCCAAACTATTATTCTACACTACAAAAAATTAAAGGAAAAAACCATCACCCAAACAATATAATAATGTTTCAAACATTCAATATCTAGAACTACATTATATTTTTTTAAAAGATTATATCCAAACTAATTTTATTTAATATAATGTGATATTAAAAATTAGTAGTTATATTTAATTCAAGAGTAAGGGAATAAATTGGTTTTCTTAAAACTAACAATCGAGTTTGTGATGAAAAATTGGAATCAAAAGAGTCACGTGTTATAGATTCTACCACATTATATGCTCAAATTCTAGTCTCAATAGTCATTTTACGTGAACCTAAAATATAAAACAATTAAATCTAAAAAAATATATTTACATGTGGATATTATAATAAAATTAAATAATAATAAAATTATATCTAATCCTGCCCACACAATTAAAAAATAAAAAATTAAATACATAGATGGGCCTATAGTGGAATCGTGGTGATACCTAGATCATAGTCCAGGAAACAGGGTGAAGTAGGGCTACATCTATGAAATTCGACATCATTCGGTACTCATCTTCATTCAATATGATCTACAATTTCCAACACCATACATCATCAATAAACATTTAAAAGATTTGGTTTCCTAGTCTTGAAAACACATCAATCTTGTTGGATCATAAAATTTCATTATAAAAGTAAAAATAATTTATTTTATAGTGATACTTCAGATAATGTAATATCATTTGAAAATATATTAAATTTTAAAAATTCAATCACAACCACAGTAGTCATGAGATAATGTAGGATTCAATAAAAATTACAACTATGCTTCATTGCATTCAAATTTAATAACAACACATAATCCTCCATGAAATTGTGTAATTTCAAAATGATGTCATAAAAAGATCCAATAATTTCATTCTAATAACTTCACATTTAGTTTATACATCATTAGAAAAAAAATCCTAACTAAATGTATCACTATGATAAATTCAGTGAAACATATCTAAGACATATTTATACGCACATTTGAAGTAGTTATTGCTTTTTTTGAAATAAATTTTTTTCTATTTCATGATTATCTATAAAATATATGTATCATATATTTCAAAAGAACATGGAATATCATGTTATAGCCTTTACATAAATAATTTCAAAACAAACACATGTTAATAAAAATAAAATCAAAGTGCTCCGTGGTTTTGAAAATAGTGGATATAAAAGGATTAGGAATGCACTATCAAACATGACCAGAATCACAAAAACATCCAATCATAGGAAAATTCTAGATGAATAAGAGATGCCCATTGACAATTAGAAACACACATTGACCTAGAGGGTTGTGCCTTGACGAACAAGAGATTCTTGATGTGATGCGCATAAAAAAAAGTCCAGGGAAAATTCTATAGGAGGAGAATATTAGACATTGATCAGGTGTGAAAATCAATCAACCTATTGGAGAGAGGTAAATGGACATGGTGGGGGGGGGGGGGTTAGAAAAACTACTGAAGGGGGGGTGGCCAGGAGTCGGAGGTTGGGAGATTGAGGGGAAGGGAGGAATGGGTGTTGTGGGGAGGACATGGAGGTAGAGACGTGGGGGATAGAATGTAGAGGCCGGGAGGATGTGGCAGAGGCCAGGAGGTCAAGGCAGAGTTAGATGCAGGGACGTCGATGTCAAGTTCGAGGTTGATCTCAAGATCGATGTTATGGTAGAGGTGCAGGTTGAGGTCAAGGTCGAGGTTGATTTAGATGTAGAGGTTGAGGTTGAGTTCAAGGTCAAGGTTTATATTGATGTCATGGTCGAGGTCGAGGTTGAGGTCGAGGTTGAGGTCGAGGCGAGTTCGAAGAAATGGTTGAGGTCGTGGTCGAGGCTGAGGCATCCACATAGAACTATAATAAAAAACACCCAACACTAAAATGACTCATACGATTCTACAAAATACTAGTCTTTGAAAACACACACACAACTAACATACCAATACAAACCCAAGACCACACCCTGCTCCATTGTATTACTTCCAATCTAATAAAATTCACCAACTACCATGATATCCTACAACAAAAAGGATTCACTAACATATCATTCATGATCCTGGAATTATATATAAACTAAATATAAAACCCAAAATAATGACTATATCTAAAATACCTATATTAAAATTCCCAAATGATACACCAAATCACCTCTGGTGCACCTCTGGGTTGCTAGAGGTTGGAATAAATTAGAAGCGTTGGAAAAAAAAAATAGTGGGTGGTGGTTTAACTTGTAGGAGTTTAAAATCAATAACAGAATCCGTGATGGGAATTCAATAGGACCTCCAGACAAGTAGATCACTACCATGATAATCGTTCTACTTAATTTCTAGACTATAATAAACATATAATCTATATGCGCATGAATAGGCCATAAACCTTGTTTCCGATATTTTAAAAATATATAAAATATGAGAGTCTAAACAGACTTCACATGTATAATAAATTAATAAACAAAACCAGACATAGAAATCAAATTTTTTTTCCAAACTGTGGAGAATCCTCTGGATCAACCTAGGATAGCCTCATTGCACTTGATCAATGTGAATTTCATGTAATAAAAAAACCCCAACTCGAGTCCATAATATATGCACCTAACAATTACGCAGATCAATTAAAAAACATATATATAATTCGTAACAATATAACTATCTAAACCTGTAATGCTTCGGGTAATGATGTACGTTTACTAGAGGTTCTATGAAGGGTGTGAGTATATAAATAGTCTATAGGGATCCACCTACGATGTCTTAACACAATGATGAATAAACAAGTGTATGCTTGAGCATGTCTAATCAGTTAAATAAATATAATAAAACTACGTTACCAGATGATATCAATGATAGAATTAAAATGGTAACCAATAAAGAAATTTATATATCAAAAACAAGCTATAAATAATAACACATAATACTGAGAGGGCCCACACCAATATTATCTGATTTAAACTAACTCAAGGAATCTAAGATGAGTGGGGTAGGGATAATCAATGACCCATCCCCACAAACAATGTGTATATATTTTTTACCTACGGTGGTTACGATAAGAACTTCATCACATGGAAAGGTGAAAGTGTATACTAGATTTACTGCTCTAGGGTCTCATCCAATTGGTGGAAAGTGGATATAGGTATATGTAGACATTGTGTAAAAAATATCCTATTCAACCATATACATCATTGTCTAACACACAATTTTATATTTTATATTACAATAATATATGCACCCCTTTTAGTGTAGTCGCAAATCTATTTCAATGCTATCCATTCTTAGAGAGTCATTAGTAACCATATCAACTATAATTCTTAATAAAATATGGTTAAATCTTTCCATTCATATATAAAAATAATCTATTATAGAATACATCTCAATTATAACATTTTTATGTTAAATATTAGAAATGATGGCATTTCTTTTATATCCAACATTAACTATTATACCAATATAATGTGATTTAAATAAGCTATTAATAAGACCTTTAAGACCAAATTTAGTAAAAAAATTGTATAATAACATCCAATCAACCATTTCACTAGTTAAAACAGGGAATTTATTTAAATGATTCATTCACATTTTTATTTGGTTTTAGTATATCCATTTTGGATTAGGATACGCTGATTCGATTTGATTCAATTCTATAATGATTGGTTCTAATCAGTTCTTCTCAGGTTAGCATGGGCTTATGCAAGTTAGTTCTGTTTGGAGAGGTTCAAGTTTGGTTTCATTTTTTCATTCTACAGGGAATAATTTTCATGTAATGGCCAATCGGAAACTGTATCCCTAAACAACAAGAATCAACCAAAAGAAAAACCCACAAAATGTGATCTATATAAAACAATAAAAATATTCCACATTATAACAATATATGTGATCTATGTCAAAGATATAAACATATCCTATGGAAAAGTATTAGATTGGGTTTGTGAAACAGTAAATAAACATGAAATAAAAGTAAATTATACCTCACATGCTCACTATTCACTATTATAACACCATGATAGTATGATAATAACAACCATGATGTTTAACTATTAAAAATATATTAAACTATCCATAAATAAATTATAATAATACTACAATCAAACATGATAATCCCAATCCAGATAATGAATGTGTATTCCATTTTATATCCTTAAGACATACTAAAGAGATGTTAAATGAATCTATAATCAGGTCACATCCAACAAAATGACACATGGTATATACAAATGAATTATGGAATAAACTAGAGACGGGATATCCTATTAGAAAATGTATCAAAACATTTTCAGTAATCAAAGGTAAAATGTTGTAAGGTATTATTTATTAGCAATGGGTTGGTCAAAATGTTAATCTAGACTAATATATTTTAAATAACCATTTAATTAATTTAAGACTACATATTTAAGGAAAAACACATCTCCTCTTGAACACATATTTAAATTAATTTTTTTGTTATAAGTTCCAATGACCAAAAAGAACATTTCGAAACCAACTTCCTCAATCACTATTTTAATAAGGTGTTATAACTCATTTTTTAGAATAAATTGATTTAGATGAAAAGAAATAAAAGATAAAATGGGAAAATAAGTGAGTTCATTTACAAAAATATATTAATAAAACACCTAACAGAAGGAAGGAGCTCATTTTTCTATTCCAAATTACAATTTTTATAAAATAATTCATTATGAATCATATAATGTCCAAAAATATTTGTAAACTAAAAATCCCATTAAAAATATGGTAATTATGGAACACACAATACTCTATTTCAAATAACATCTAATACATTATTAATTACTGAAAATGAATATAATTCACTATAGAGGTTTTTTAAAAATCAAGATCACACTTTGACATATATATATATATATAATATCATATTCATTCCATTATCAAGATACATGATCAATATGAAACAATCAACTAACTAATCCCAATGAATCATAATGTGTTCTATTCATTTCTCATCAAAATTTTCAAGATTATTGACCAAGATCATAGGTGAGATTTCATACTCTAAACCACCATCATGAATCACCTAATAATTATCAAACCAAAATCTATCACTAAATAAACAAAATTATATAATAACTTCAATCTATGATTATTTAATACATAAGGAAAAAAATTATAACAACATCTAAAAAATAATCCCATTGTTCCACAAGCCTAAAGTACCAAATAATTTCAATAGAGTATCCCATGATTTCACCCTCAAATCTATAAAACCCAATGACACAACATACACATGACACCTTCCATCAAAATATAGAAAAATGGTTTGCATGACTCCCACAATACCCCTTAATACAATATTATAGATATCTCCTTGAACCAATATGAATTCCACCATGATCATGTGGGATTAAAATAAAAATGTTTAATTAATTTACATAGATTAAATGAAATGACGAAAATGAAGAGCTGGGGAGAATATTATGAATTCTTTTTGAGGCCGGGAGACAGAGGCTTGGAGGAGGTTGAGTCCGGAAAGTAGTGAAGGGGGAGGCAGACGTGGAGGTAGATTCAAATGCCAAGAGGTGGAGGTGGGGGATAAGAGGTATAAGAAGAGGTGTATTTGTACATAGAGAAAAAGGAAATAGGGGAGAAGGAGAGAGGCAGGACCGGGAGGTGGATTCCAGGGAAGGATGTTGAGGTCGGGGAGGGGATGAGAGGACAGATAGGTCAAGGATCAGGGGAGACGTGGGGGGGGGGGGGTGGGGGTGGAGGAAAATCGAGGCTCCATCATAATAAAAACATCAAATTGAGGTTATTATACACACAGTTTTAATAAAATTGTGGTAATAGCTAAAAATATACCACCTATAACCTTGGTTTTTTAAACTGTTGGTATAGATGTGTTCATATAGACCCATTTTCTAGTACTGTTACTTCCATTTTTGTAAGATATTCTGTATTCACTACTATTATTTGTGTATGGTGTATGTATACTTCCCATTTATGTTTCATATCATGAATATATTTATTTTCAAGATATTCAAAGTATTATTTTCTAATTATTATGTTTGGGGAATACAATTCAATTGATTACTATGTTTTATGTATTTTCAACATGAACCTCCATTTTCATTCTGGTTTCTCTCATTCTCCAGTCTCCTAAATGATATTCTTATATATTTGTATGTACTCATAATATATTCTGGTTTAATATATTATATATTTTTACATATCCCAATCCTTCTTTATTTTATGAGTAGTTACATGTTTTAGAAGGATCTTTCAATAATTTATCAAAAAAGAAATCCTCATTTAAGGATCTTCTCGAATTCATACCTATTATGAAGTTCACTCTATAGTTTTCTTAATCCATATTTATCATTCTACTGTAACAAATTTTAACATGAAAAAGCTATTTTGGTTCATTTCAGGTTTTATTGAAGAAAACTATCTTTCATGCTATAAATTTTTTTAATAAATTCCTTAAACCGCACTAAAATTTTTTAATTCTAAATCGTCCCTAAAAACACTTTTTACAAGATTTCCCTTCAGCGAGACATTATTTATTCCTAAAATTTAATCAAAACGTCCTTAAATTTTTTTTTGGGATATTCAATTTTAAAATATGATTTATTAAAAGTATAAATGATTTTCTAAAAGAACTCTTCTTTCCAAAGTAAAATATATTTATATAACCCGACATTTAACTTTTATGAGATATATTCCTTGCTCACCACTAATTCTTTGAAAGTGTTGAATTTACCAACCCTTGGAAAATCCTATCAATAGTATCCTTATTATCAATATATTATAAGGGATTATTATTTGAATGTTTCAAGGTGGTATGGGTTACATTGAAATGATTAAAGATTATTTCCTCATGAATTTCTCAAAAGTCACATATAAATTTATATTTATTTATTTCATCATCCTTTGATGAATCATATATTTCCTAAAGGATTATAACTTATGATATCATCTATTATATGTTGTTTAAGGGTTTCGGATTAGTTTCAATATTGATGATATATCATGACACCATTCTCTAATTTACTTAAAATGGTTAGTGTTTATGTTTAATATACGGCGAATGTTATTTACATTTCATATATTAGTTTTAATATGAATGTATAAGTTATTTATGATTGTCCCTATTCATAAGAGGAATGCATTATATGTCGTAAGTGTCGGGCGGGGCCCTATAAAGACTAGAATTTTCCAAGATTTTTTTTTAATTATATAGATTATTTATGAGTCTACAAAAATTGATGGCACATGATTCTGAGGCCTGGTGTTCCGGGAATAAATTTCTAATTTTTTGTAAGGTATTTTCAGAAAATGCACGAGAAGCGTTGTCTATCTTTTTAAGTGGTGCTCGAATTAAAAATCTGAAGGCACCGTTGAACATGATGCGTCGTGATTCGCATATGGGAGTTTTAACCTCAAAGATAGTGGGTCGAGAGAAAAAGTTATTTTTTTTCATTTTTCTTGGAGGAATAAATTAAATAAATAGATTTTATTTTAAATATCCTCCCACATCTCCTTTTAATTTTTTTGTGGTGGGGACTATAAGTGGGTGGTCAGAAATTTAAATGATGGGAACTAAATTCATGGTTACAAAAAATGTATAAATACCAATCCCATTAAATAATAGGATTATTTAATTATAAATAAATGAATCACCTATTAAATTAAGATTTATATTAACTATTCCTTGGGTTTGGATGTTTTTTTCTATTGGCGAAAGGATGAAAAAGATCTTGAGGCTCTTGAAAAAGAACGAATATCACAATTGAGAACATATGATCCTTGTTCGAGCAACATCATAGGAAGCATGTTGCGGGAATGAAGAACACCGAACCAACTTCAATTGAGACCATTCTCCAACATATTTTTGATGTAGGGTGTTTATTTGGAATTATGATAAATATATATCTGTTAGTTACTGTTATTCATGATTCTCAACGATGATAGCCAAACAAACATGTCCATCAATCCGCACATAGACCATGATCCTTTATTTTACATTGATGATGTTTTCTTCATCAACAAATAATTATGCGTGATAAAAAACTAAATGTTTCATTGAATACGACATACAGATGTGGAGATCTCGACCCAAGTATCACAAATCATTGGTCGTCACAATTTTGGGGCTTAGAACAATGATGCAACGGCCTGTGGAATGGGTGATGTGGCGTCCCTATTCTAACATGTCACTGTGGCGTGTATCCGGGTGCTATAGGTGGTGTGATGTACTACGGTGGTTTGCGCGGGTCCATGTGAGATAGGTAGTGTTGTGAAGGGATTCTGGCAGTGTGTGACCCTCATCCAAAGTTTGACACTGACTTTGAGACCGAAATTTTGATTCCAATATAGGATATCTTTTTTTTATTTTGGATTGGGTACTCAAAACTGTCAAATTAAAATAATATATTATTATTATTAATTCATTGACCCTCCAAAACTCATGTGTGCGATGTCCGATTGAATTACCGTTAGGGGTGATGTGATCCTATCATTAAAATGGTCGATTTATGTCTAATGTTGAATATTAAATTCGAGTTCATGGATTGGGACCATGAAACCCCCCAATAATATTATTAATATTATTAATGCGGGATCTTGTATCTGTCATACCTCCATCACATGGTTTCTAAATGAGAACCATCTACGGTGCTGAAATCCTTTAGGTGAGGCAGTCCTTTTGAGATACACCATGTTACTTTTGGAGAAATTTGGAGTTTGGCCGGGTTAGATCATACTCAAATCCAACCGGGCCCTTGGAACTAAAATGCATATATCTTACAGACCAGGTGTCTGATTGACATTCCATCTGTTAAATTGTAACCATTAGGACAAGAAGGATCACTGAGATTCTTCTTCATGGAACGTCATGGTTGTTGAGTTATGATCAATGGATTGAGGATCAATTCCCTAAATGTTCTAATGAGCAGGAATCGAGTGGCTAGCTGCGATGAGAATGTTGGAGACAGATCATACATAGGTCAGTACTAAGCGATCCTGTGTGGGTTAGTTCTGAGAGATCCTTTGTGGGTCAGTACTGATCTTGTCTATGTCAGATCCTATGCGGTTCAGCGCTCAATGAACCTTTATGGGTCAGTGCATAACAATCTTGTGTGGGTCAGATCTGATGTGGGTCATCACGAGGGTTAATACTGATCGATCCTATGTGGTTTAGTCTCCGTATAATCAGCAGTAGTGCCTCTTGACATAATAAGATGATCTAGCTTCATGACTTATCATCTATACATCTATAATTCACTTATACCTGGTGTGATCTGAGTATTTTACCTTCATGGTGTCACCATTGGGTTGTTTCCTTTGTGATAATCTTCCCTCATGTATGAGATGAGTATATCATGAAAACATTGGTATTTTTATGGTTATATACCTAAGTATGGTTTATGACTGCTTCTTGTTTTGTGATTGAGGTCTTGAATTTTGGTTATTCCATTGTGGAACACTAGGAGTCCTTCGGAGGTCTCATGGTCCCTGTTGAGTATTTTTATACTCACCCCTGCATGGGCTATGCCCGCACCTTGTTTTTTCTTGTGCAGACAGAAGATAGCGTTGATCGAGGATGAGGAAGCCAGGACTGGATGGTGCTTTGAGGTGGACCATTTGGCCTAAAATGATATAGGGACTACTGATCATGAGTTGTACCAACTATTTAGGTAGGATCCCAGCTGGATGATCTAGGAGAGGTTTTTCTATTTTTAGTTGTACTTGTACTTTTAAGATGGGATTGTATTCTGGCCCTTTACTTTCAGCACACATTTTTACAATAGTAGTTTACTCATTGATGCATCTCATTATACTCATGGTTTTGTGTGTTTGTATAGGTTTAAAGGAAATGCCATCCCATTATAGGGATATGACTTTCCGGTGCTAATCACCAACCCTTTTCCTATAAAAGACAGGCTTGGGGAAGTCATGGAATAGGCCCCAGGATATGTTTCACTTATAGGAGGGCAACATGACTGTTCCCCTTTACTCTGCAAGGTTCAATGATATCTCCTGCTACTCCACCTATATGGTACGAGACCAATTTTTTAGGGCCTGAATCATTGAGAAGGGTCTTCCATGGGAGATTATAGCATCTATGGTATCAATCAGAATTTCGACGTAGGCTACAGTGATAAAGGGAGTGCTTCTGGTCGAGAGCTTCTGAGCTGAGATGGCACTGACAATGAGAGCCACCACTAGATGTTGGGTAGCAGAGACATCCACAGGAGGTAGTAGATGGATAAAACATGGGCCTAAGTGGTCCAGACATTTTGGTTGATGACCTCATGATACAGGGTCTGTGGTGTGGGGCTCACGGGATAGAGGAGGATAATTGAGGAGTATGTAGTGTTACTTATGTGGTGGGCAGGGTCACTTGGCTCATGACTACCTGACCCCCCATACAGATGACAAGTTGATGTTAGAGGGACCCCAAAAAAGGAAGAGGTTCAATTGAGGTGTTTTGTAGGGTGGTGGATGTGGTAGTGGTGTTGGTCATGCAACAGGTAGTGGGAGGCGATTCTAGGATCTACTGCCACCACCTCTATGTTGTCCACCCCGACCATAAGAAGCAGGATGATAGGGAAGAGCTCAGTTACATGGAGCTAAGGCCTAAAACTACGATTCCCCTGATATGATTGGTGGTACTATCTATGTCTACTCCACCATAGATAAAGTAATTGAAGAAACATGTTCAAGTCACTCATTAATTTGCACAGCTCTCATTCAATGCTTGGAGATTCCGGTGGAGCTGTTGGCTCTATCCTTAAGGCTAGAGATTCTTACGGGAGAGGATTCAACTATTATATACTGGTGATGGTAGCATGAGCATACTCTAGGAGGAAAGAGCTTCGGCTGGGATCTTCTAGTATCAGCGTCGAGGCCTTATGACGTCATCTAGGGTATGGAATGGTTCTCCGCAGTCCAATATCAGGTTGAAAATATTAGGTGCAAATTGTGGTGTGTCCGTGAGGATGATACTTGGATTTCCTTCACTGGGGAGAACAGAACCTTTGCATCACATGATGGACCTACCTGGAGGAGGGTGTAGCTTATCACATATCAGATGGCTAGCCTTACACTTAGAGAAGTTTATGTTGAGAGTTTGAGTAATCATGTAGTGTTAGACCGGTATGCAGATGTCTTCCTTGATGATGTTCTAGGACTACCTCCTTGCAGGGAGGTGTTCTTCTACATCGAACTGTACCCCAGGATGACAACAATATCTACACCATCATATCGGATGGCTCTCATGGATCTTCGTGTATTACGGGTATAGCTAGAGTACTTATTGAAAAATGGGTTCATAAGGCACATGGTTTCTATATGGGCATACCCAATTTTGTTCTCCAAGAAGGCAGATGGGAGTTTGAGGCTCTGTGTGGATTATCGGCACCTCAACCAGGTTTCCATGATTAACAAGTATCCACTACCGATGATTGATGATCTTTTAGATTAGCTAAAGTGATCTCATTGGTTTTTGAAGATAGTCCATATATCAGGCTATCATCAGCTCAGGGTACGAAATTAAGATGTGCAAAAGATGACCCTTAGATGTCGATATGGCCTCTATGAGTTCTTGTTTATTCCATTTGGAATCACCAACACAACTATAGTATTTATGGGACTCATTTATAAGATGTTCCATCTATACCTCAATAGTTTAGTGGTGGTATTCATTGACGACATATTAATATACTCGGTATTAGAGGAGGAGCACTCCACACACCTACAAATAGTCCTCGAGACACTCTGAGAGCACTAGATTTATGGGATATTCACTTCTAGGGGAACATTATCTCAGAGGCCAGAGTTGTAGTGGATCCGACGAAGATAGAGGTTTTGCATACTTGGGAGCCACCCCAGAGTGTGATTGGGGTGCAGAGTTTCTTGGGGTGGGATATATAATATTGTAGATTCATACCTGACTTTAAAAGAGTTTTGGCACCCTTATCTTCATTGAAGTAGAAGGGAATCCCTTCATATGGAAGGACAGATTCTAGCATAGTTTTTAGGAGCTGAGGCAGATAATGATGAATTCTCCCATCATGAGGCTACCAGAAGAGGTTGTTGGGTATGTAGTCTTCTAAGACACATCAGGGACCGGACATGGGTGTGTCCTGAGGCAAGAGAGAGCCGTCATCGCCTACAGCTGACAAAAGCTACATAATCATGAGCAGAACTATGCTTCCCATGACATGGTGTTATTAGTATTGGTCTTAACCATAAATATGTGTTGAGATTACATGAGTGGGGAACATCTTATAGTCTACTGTGATCACAAAAGTCTCAAGTATATCTTCTCTCAGAAGGATTGGAACATGAGACAGTGACGATGAATGGAGTTCCACTAGGACTATGACTTTGAAATAGTCTATACTCTTGGGAAGGGGATCATAGTGGAAGACACACTCAGCAGGAGGTTTGGTTTATAGCTCCTGAGTGAGGTGAGAGACTTGCTACCCGCGTTAAAGATATCACTTGTGGATAGATATGGATCATCTTACCTCCAGTATATTACTACATTCCCCCACATCTTCAACAATTTCAGGAGGCACAACTTGAGGACTTCGATTGCGAGGCTCAACATGCTCACATATCCACAAGATAGGAACCTAAGGGATTTTAATAAGGTGGTTATAACATCATCATCTTCAGAGGACACACCATTGTACCAGTGGTGATATGGGAGGAGGTGTTGAGGGAGTTCCATATGTCCCCTCTGGAAGTACATCCTGGTGTGGAAAAGATGTAACAGGACCTCTAGCGTCAGTACTAGTGGCCATAAATGATGAAAATAATGGCATAGTTTTTTCATGTTTCCTCACTTGTCAGCATGTAAATGCGGAGAATTATGTTACAACAGGCATACTGCACCCACTAGTGGTGCTGGAGTGGAGGTGGGATGGTATCTCAATGGAATTTGGGATAGGGATTCCACATATGTCTAGGAACATGATTCCATCTGGGTGATCGTTGACCAACTCACCATGTTGTCCCACTTCCTACCCATCTGAGAGAAGGGATTAGTACAGGGTTTGGGGTGCCTCTACATGCAAGAGAACATTCGACTTCACGGGGTGTCATCGATGATCATCTCCGAACATGACACATGTTGTACATCCCGGTTGTGGGAGTGATTTCAGGAGGCATTCGGGACACAACTACATTTGAGCACCACCTTTTATCCATAGAAAGATGGTTAGACATAGAGAACCATACAGACGCTGGAGGACATGCTACATGCTTGCATCCTAGATATTGCCCGTAGTTGGGAGGATCACTTGCCCATGGTGGAGTTCGTATACAAAAACAGCTATCACTCCACAATTGGTATGGAAAAATTTGAGGCCTTATATGATCGAACTTGTAGATATTCTCAATTTGAGACAGACTCAGGGGAGTCAGCTCTTATTGGTCCATAGTTAGTACAAGCTACTACTCAAAAGGTGCAAATAATCCAGTAGCAGATGAAGACTGCACAGACTGCACAGAAGTCCTATGCTGATAGGAGACAAAGACCTTTCGATCTCGTGGAGGGAGACTATGTATTCCTTCAGGACTCACCTCAATGAGGTTTACAACAATTTGATTGAGGTGAAAAGTTATCACCGAGTTTTATCAGATCATTTCTGATACTTCAAATGATTGATGAGGTGGAAAACCACTTGTCAATACCATCACAGTTGGAGAGGTTACACGTTGTATTCCACGTATCTCAGATAAGGAGATACATGTATGACCCATCTCACATCATCGTCCATGGAGATCAGAACATTGATGATTGGGTGAAATTTACTACGTTTCCAATGGATATTAAGAGTTCATTGGAGCAGGTCCTTCATTGGTAATAGATACCTCTGGGGTGCATTCCCTGGTAGCATGAGAATCTCTATAAGAGCACATGGGAGTGGGAGGCTAAGATTTGTGCTCATTACCCCCCATTTGTTGTTTAGTCTATGTTATGTCTTTTAGGGATGAAAATAGAGAAGTTTGGGAGAATGTATAGACATGGATTTCCCATGTGTTTTTTTAATTATATGGACTTATTACGAGTCAGAAAAAATTGACGGCGCGTGATTCTGAGGCCTGTTGTGCCCGGAATAAATTTCTGAACTTTTTTATGGTACGTTCAATAAATGAAAAACAGTCATTCTCTAACTTTGGAACTAGTGCTCAGATTAAAAATATGAAGGCACCATAGAACTCACAATGTCAGGATTAACTTATAGGATATTTAACCTCTACCATAGTGGGTCAAGAGAAGAATTTTTTTTCCAAATTCCGTGGAGGATTAAATAGAATAAATATGTTTTATTCTAAATATCCTCACAGAAAACCTTTTAATTTTTTATGGTAGGGACTACAAGTGGGTGGTTAGGAATTTAAATTATGGGAACTAAATGCCTAGTTACACAAAATGTGTAACCACCAATCCCCTTAACTAATAGGCTTAATTAATTCTATATAAATGAATCAAATCTTAAATTAAGAGTTATATTAACTGTTCCTTGGGTTGGGAGTTTTTTTCCGTTGGCAAATGGAGGATCATTTTCTTGAGTCTCTTGACGAAGAACAGATCTCATAATTGAGAACCAAAGATCATCATTCGAGCAACGTCATTGGAATATTGTTACAGGAATGACGAACACCTCCCCTCTTTTAATCGTGAACATTCTCCAAAAGATATAAGAGGGTGGGGATTTATTTTGAAGTATGATAAATATATATTTTTTAATTCCTCTCATTCATGATTCTCAATAAAGATGGCCAAACCAACATGGATATTGATTTGCACATAGACAATAATCTTTTCTATTTCGTTCTTTATCTGTTATTTATCGCTAAAAAATTAAGCAAGCAAAAAATCAATGAACTTTAAGAGAATCTTATGGATGGAGAGATCTCGACCCGAGGATCGCGATTCTGCAGTCATCATATTTTTTAGGTTTAGAACAATGATGTTTCTTCCCATAGAAGGGATGATGTGGCAGACCTATTTTGGAATGTCTTTGAGGCGCAGCTTCTGGAAAGATGGGTGGTGGGACGTGCTATGGTGGTGGGCGCGGCTCTGAGCGGGAAAGCCAGTGTGGAGAAGGTGGTCTTACAGTGTGCAGCATCTCCGAGGTGGCTTTGGTCAGTGGTCAGTGTGCACAAATGATGACCAGGACATAGGGTATGAGACAAGAAAGGTGATGTGGTGGCCAATACGAGGCATCAAGGTGGTTCCAGGGCAAGCATGGATGGAGGAGGCGGATCTGACAGAAGAGGGCCACATGAAGGGATGGTCGTATGGGTAGAAGGGAGAGGCTGTGGAAGTGAGCATGAGAATTTTGGGGAAGATGATTGATGATTGGAGACATAAAGAATAAAGAAAATAAATATTAAAAGAGAAATAAATGATAAATGGGTAGGCTCTACCTTCATGATAAAGAGGGTCCTTGTGAGTGGATATCAATTGAAATTGGTTAAGGAAGAATATAAATATAAAATAATAATAATATAAATAATGTTGTTATTATTTTTGGTTGTAAAACAATTTTCCATGTGTGACTTATCAGTGAGACCTTGGTTTGATGAACCGTCCGTGGAAATACAACCTTGACATCAAGATAGAAAGTATAAGTCCCGTATTGGATATCATTTTTGGGTTTTTGGATCGTGTACATGAAATGATCTTATAAAAATAAGATATTATTATTATTAAATCTTCAACCCTTCATAACTCTTGAGTATTAAATCCGATTGACTTACCATCTGTGGTGACATGATCCTATCATTAAAACGTCCAATTTAAGTCTAATATTGAATATTAAATTTTGGTTCGTGTATCGGGTCCATGAAGCAACCGATAATATTATTACTATTAGTATTGTAGGATGTTCTATCCGACATACCTCCCTCATACAGAGTAAAAATGATGAATCGTCTGCTGAATTGAAATCCTTGATTTGGGGAAATTCTTTTGAGATACTCCATGTGACATTTAGAGAAAGTTGTTGTTTGGCTAGGTTGGATTGTACACAAATCCAACTGGGCCCTCAGCATAAAAATTCCTATAGCATACACACCAGGTGTCTGATTGACGTTCCATCTATTACATTGGAAACCTTATGATGTGATAGATTAGCAGGTTACTACTTCATGGAACATTGTGTCAGTTGAGGTATGATCGATGGCTTGATGAGTGGTTCTCTGAAATAGTCTAAGGAGCCGTAGTCTAGTGGCTGAAAGTGAGGCAGAGGATGGAGACAGATCATATGCAGGTTAGTACAGAGTGATCCTATGTGGGTCAATACCGATCCAGTGCGGATCAGATTCTATGCGGGTCAGAGCTCAGCAATCTAGTGTAGGTCAGTGAATACCGATCCAGTGTGGGTCAAATCATGTGGGGGAGATTTCATGGGTTAGTACCTATTGATCTTGTGTGGGACAGACTCTGTATAATCATCAGTGGTGCCTCTTGACAAAATAAGATGATATAGCTTCATGACTGATCATCTAAACTTCTATACTTCTCATATACCTAGTGTGGGATGAATCTTTTACCATCATGGTGTTACCATTGTGGTGTTACCTTCGTGGTTGTATTCCCTCATGTATGAGACAAGTATATCAAAATAACATAGGTATATGTATGGGCATATACCTAAGCAGAGTTGGTGACTGCTTTGTGTTTTGTGATTGAGGTCTTGCTTTGTGGTTATTCCATTGTGGAACTTTTGGAGACCTTCGAGGGTCATGAGGTCCTTACTGAAAATTTTTATACTCAACCATGCACGGGTTATTCCTGCACCTTGTCCTGTCTTGTAGAAATGACAAACAATGTTGATCGTGGCTGAGGGAGCCAGGATTGGATGGTGCTTAGAGGTGTACCATTTTGCGGGATGTGATACATGGACTACTGATTGTGAGTTCTACCTAACGTTCATGTTGGATCCTTAGTGGATGATCTTGGAGCTATTTTTCTATTTTCAAATGTATTTGTACTTTTTTTTGGGATGGTATTTTGACCCCTTTTCATTCAATACACCTTTTTTACTATAGCAGTTTACTCATGTTATCCACTTGTGGTACTCTTGGTTTTGTATGTTTGTATAGGTTTAATGGAATTTCCTTTTCGTTATAGGGATATTCCTTTTTTGTGTTACATTCCATCCACTTGCTTATGGAAGGCGGGCTTGGGGTAGTAACGGAACAAGCCCCTAGGGACGGGTCGTGGCAGGACCCATATAGACCATCGACGCATAAGTAAGTCTCCTGATACAAACTATATTCCTGGAACGAGTCCTTTACCAAATGGATATTCATGGTCATGGAACATGGCCTTGACAGTATGGTTATGATGTCCCGCACTATGAATTCCATCTTTATGAAACTAGTTATTTAATGGTCATGTGGTTATCATACTAGTATAATTCCCATGATTATTTTTTATCAATGCAATATTTAATCATCTCGTATTCCTACCATAATGTGTTTATGTTTATTTTTAAAGGAATGTGTTTTTAGATATTCACCATGACTAATATTTATCATTATGATATCTTCCACTATGTTTTACCCTTACTAAGTATCTAAGATCACCCGTTTCATATAACTCATTTTTCTAGGATATGGAGAAGTTTTTTATGAATGAACTATGGGAAAAAATCATAGAGTTGTGGATGATCCCAATAAAACATATATGTTGTATTTAGTTTCATGACGTAGTGTTGAACCAATGTATGTATATTATTTTCCAAAAATACTAAACTATTCTATCCTTCGAGATATAAATTTCATGCAATAATTCCAACGAAATAAAATAATGCACCAACTTTGGGAAACTGTGTTTGGGTCTTTACAGATGGTATCGAAGGAAGTTCAGTACAAAAGATGGAAACTAGATTTATAAAATGTAGATTAGAGAACATAACCCAAAGCTAGTCATTGAGGATAAGTGTTAATCATCACCATATAATTTTGGTAAGAAATGATTATTTGGATATTTCTTGAAAATAAGTCTTTGTATTCATACTAGATGTGGATGTGGTTTGAGCATAGATTTACCTAAGTGTAACAACTCCGATATGGAGTTTCGAGCCTGAGCCAAGGTATCCTTGTACAGACGAATGGGACTTACTATTCACCTAGTTTGGAACCCCAAGAGGATGTTCTTAGGATAATTAAAATTTTCATTACCCACCATTATAAAGGATTTATGCCCCCAATGTAGCAAAAGTATATGGTTCTAGGATTTATGAATCATTAATTTATTCTATGATTAGAGTTATAAAGAGTTTATAATTTTATAAGATAATATAATAATGGAATTGATTATATATGTCACCAAGAATAAGGAATGAGAACATCACCAAATAAAATTATGTAATAAGGAAGACAGATCATTTCTTTAATGGTATTTATCCATCATTTCAATGGAAGATAGTCTCCCATGTATCCACGTCAATTGAAGGAATAATATCTAATGTTCCAAATTTATCTAATGAATTCTTTGATTCATATGACTTTGACGGTATGAAAAATAAGAACGGGATGGTAGGGAGATACATGGATAAAGGTAAGAAGGGAAAAGAAGGTTTTCCCACAATTGATAACTGTGGAAAGAATCATCGTAGTAAATTATTTAAGGGATTGGGATTTTATGATATTTTTAGAGTAAAAGGGAACCTATTTTGTGATTTCATGTGAAATAAAATGGTTTTTAAGGTACACAAATTAAACTACAATGAGATGGGACACTATGAAAATTAATGTCCCAGTGTCAAAGGAATATTCCCCAAAAGATGTGGCTGGGTAATGATCATATTAAGATACTGCTACAGATGACATAGAATGATTAATATGACTTATCAAGAATCATGTAATTTGAATATTTTATTAGAAATTTACTAGTCATAATAATTATGTAATATATGAGGATTGTACAATATTACTATTTAATTAAGAATTTGAGGTTGTATAATGAATTTTAGCAAGGATAAGTTACTCATTAGAAATTTAATATACTGGGAAAGTAAATGGTTGATGGAAAGTCAACCCAAAATATATTCATAATGATTAAGTTAATAGTGAAGAAATTACTGATTTAGATAAGTACTAACTACCTCAAAACATATTATTGACTTGTAAAAAAGTGTTATATTATATCATTGATGGATATTACAACATTTTTAGATATAAGGAATATATCTAATAGTTTGTTTAAGGTACACTACTTATTTTCCAAAATGGTTTTATTTTAATTTCTGTTATTACCATACTTCAAGCGGACACATGATGAAGATATTCACATGTTTGAAGTGTGAAAATTTGGGGTTTCGTCATGTTTATTAAATGTAAAATAAATTATAAAATTTATTGGGAAGGACAGATCATGGCTTTATAAAGGGAATAAGGATTCCCAAGGTCCCCTTGTATAGGGATATAAAAACGATGGTTGTGAGAATGATTCTAATAGACATGATCATGATATTTTGGAAAGTTAGACCATTTATGAAATGGTTTATGTTGATCATTGTATTTTGTTTTAGAGTTTAATTTCACCACATGATGCAACATGTTCTATGACATGAAGTATAGATAGTTCAAGGCACCAACAAAGGATATGGTTATGTTTTTGAAATAGAAATTTATACTTGTACTAAATTAAGAGTGGAAGAATTCCTCAACTCTAGGAAAATAGTTTTAAATAAAATATTATTCCTATTATCATATTTTTTCATGATATCAATCAATTTTGATCATAATTATTGTTTATTGTATTATGTTAATGATCAATCATCTAAAAATGTTCTCTATCACTTTTCATCAGAACCTGATGGATTGACTCCTACTTAATGACCATGTTGTCAAATTAGAATGCATAGTTTTTTAGTAACCATGAAATTTCCCTTTCCCTATTATTAAGAGGATATATTAACCATATTTATGATATGGGATCCCCATAAGGTAATTTTAAAGTATCAACCATTAACATTCAATGATCACTATCAAATTTCTAAGAAGAAGTTTTTATAAGTAGAAAAGAACGTAACACCCCAAAGATTTAAAAAACAAATTAATATTGATTGCATGAAACATTGAGTCTTTAAAAAACACTAATTTTTATAACCTGCCAAATGAACATAATTTTTCAAATTCACAGTTTTTAATTTCATAAATTTGACAAACACGGTAGCATTCAGGGAGGTGTTTGGAGTCTAATAGAATCAACACAATTTTTGGTGAATAATAACATACCTTTATGAATAGTAATGTGCCATTATGAAGAGTAATGTGCCATTATTATTATTAACTACAACCATAGATGCATAAATAAAATTTAATCATAGTACAATCAAAATAGAATATTTTATAAATTATTGATTACGTATGGGTATTTTTATCAGTGATAAATATATATTTAATGTATTAAATTAATAAATGGATTTAAATATAATTTTCAGAAAATATGTTCCTAAGTAAATATTTTGTTGTCCATTGATTATGGGATAATTTTACGAGGCCTTAGTAAATATTTGGAAGTATTACAAAATATGTTTTAATTTTAGAATCTGTATTTTTGAATTAAATAATTATTTTATTTGAAAAATATTTTTCACAAATATAGAAAATAATTTGGATAAAATGGACATTATTATTTAATTCTACACATTGAAAAATATTTTCTGTGATATTTTGGGATTTTTCTAAATTACATCAATTTTAGGTGAATCATAAGATTATATAATTTATGATAAATACTAAATAAATGACTTATTGAGTCATAGGTGAGGTTATGCTGATATAATACCAATTGTTTATAACTCACATGTATATTTTTATATTCTTGGTCATAAGAATTATTACTATTGTTGGTCTTGAGAAAATTAATAAATTAATGATTATTATATTCATAAATTAGTCCTCTCCTCAACAACAAAACCCCACTCCACCCATCTTCACATCACTCATCTCATTACTTATTCCATTACTAATTTCTGATAAAATATCCTCTCAAGATGATTCCCCACATCCAACAGCCTATATTCTTTGAGTAAGATCAAATCATTTCCACAAAAGAGGCTCAAAAATAACATTAATTCAAGAGGTAAATTCATCTTTAATTCTTTTACTTTCTTTTCATGTTCATTTGTTTTCTTTTTTATCATCACCTCTCCCCATACCAACATTATCAACACACCACTAACATACATGTAATACTTTTTTTTAATATTCTGGAATAATTTATTTTCATCTCTCCATTACCCATATTTTATTCTAGTATTAAAAAACACCATACGAGATGTGCTAATTTACCACAATCAAGGAAGATGGATTTTAAAATTCTATTACCGTCTTAAATTCTGGTCATGAAACCTTTATTTTTTCTTAAACAAACCATAATATATGTATTATGATTCATATATTGTTCTAGAATCTTTTTCTATGCATGGTTTTGATTTATAAATCTATATTAGTTCATTGTGTTAGAAAATCTCCAATTAACCGTAATAATTATCATTAAATAATTTATATCGTGATTCATATTTAATCCAAGTAATGAAATGTACATGACAACCATGTAACCATCTCAAAGTTAAATAATAACAAATAACATAAATTATGGGAAACCATCATCATTTTACATGATTCTCTATTTATGTATATAAGTATACCTAACATGAAACAAACAGATTTGAACAATTAGATTGAAAATCTTAACCGGTCAAAAAGGAAATAAATGAAGTTAATAAGGTTACAATATTTTGATTAAATGGATAGGAGGTTCTTTAATTATTAATTAATGAACCTAAATTGGACTTTTTAGGTCATTAACATCATGTGGATAACACCTTCAGACTTATGGTAAGGTTTCATCATTTCTCTTCAATTTTTGTGAGATATTCCATATTCACTATTATTATTTGTGTATAGTGTATATATACATACCATTTATGGTACAAATAGTGAATATATATATTCTAATTAAATTCATTGTATAATTTTATGATTATTGATTTTCTGGTATAAGATTCAGTTGATTACAAAGTTGTAAGTATTGTATACTCGAACCTCCTTTTTCAATCATGTTTCTCTTGTTGTCTACTCACCTCAATTAAAATATTATTTATTAGTATCTACTCTTAAAATATATAATTTAATGTTATATATATGTTTAAAAATCATAATAATTATTTATTTTATGGGGATTACATTTTTAAAAAGAATTATTCAAAAACTAATCATAAATGAAAGCCTGATTAACAAAACATCTAGAATTATTACATATTTTGATGTTCACACTATAATATGTTATTTACTAGATTTATCTTTTTATAATAAATTTTTTAATAATAAATGGATACTTTAGTTAATTTTATGATTTATGAAAGCATACATGAATTTTCTATTTATTATATCTTTAATGAATTCCTTAAACCACACTAAAATGTTTTTTCAACTCTGATTCCTACCATAATGTGTTCATGTTTGTGAAGTCCCGCATTATCCATTCCATCATTATGAAACTTGTGATTTAATTTTCTTGTGGTTATTTCAGTAGTAGAATACCCAGTATTATGTTTTATTATGGAATTATTGATTCATATCTTATTCCTACCATAATGTGTTCATTTTTATTTTTAAGGGAATGAGTTTTAAGTTATTCACCATTCCTAATGTTTATGATCACTATATATTTCACTATTTTTTTATAATTATTGAGCATCTGAACTCACCCCTTTCTTATATTTCATTTTCTCAAGACATGATGAAATTTATTGTGAATGACATGCTAGGATACACTTAAAGTATGTGATAGTCCAAATAAAACTTATATGTTGTATTTATTTTCAAGTTGTAATACTGAACCTTTGTATGTATGTAGTTTTCCAAAACTACTAAAATAATTTTTCATTTATGATACAACTTTATTGTAGACATGAAAAGGTAAATAAGTAATTCACTGGCTATAGGAAACTAGTGTCCGATCATTACAATGCCAATGAATTGAGGTATAAATAATTATAATAGAACTCATCTCTGTAATACCCTCGTCTTGTGTGGCTATATTTATGAAATAATCATCAGAACTTATGTGATTTTTTGAAAATTATGGTGGTTGAATAGTTTTTCTAGAATTATTGGGTTAGGATTTCGAATCTTTGGGAAGATTATTTTGGGTTTTGGGGAATGTATAGTCTGAAATAATAAACAAAATTTCTTATTGAATGTTTTCATCCCTTTATTTTTATCAATGTAAACTATGAATTGTAGAAAATACATTTCCCTGTTGTGGCCATGCTTGGTTGCATAAGAGAGGATATTTTCCACTACATCATGGGGGAAAACATCACTCCAATTTTTGAAGGACTTTTATGGGGTTACAGTATGGGATAGAGTATCATGCAATATGGGAAGCTATTTCAGGAAGTAAGTTCTAGTACACCAAAGAATAAAATAGAAAAGCTGGAAGTTTCTATTAAAGGAATAAGTCCCTTATAATACCAGAAACACTCACCTTTTCCATTTAATATCCATCAATGATCCCTGATTGGTCATTAAAACATGTTCCATCATTATGGGGGAGATATGATATCCATTTTAATCATTTTCCATTTAAAAAATAACTATATAATTCTCATCTCAAGATTAATGGTGATTTTTGGGATTATTTTAAATTTTGGTCTAGTAGAGATTTTAAATTTTCATGATCCCATGTTTTTTACATTTTTTATCATTCATGTAATCCCTTCAACAAATCTACGACATGAAATCACCCTCATTTGATTGTGATTCAAGATCTAGGACATGTCTCTAGAAGTGGTAGTACACCATGCATGGATACCAATTATCAATTGTCTGCAGGAAAAAAATGTCATTTTTAGGGGTGATGTGATTATAAAATTACACTAAACATGATAGGAGGATTTACCATAATCCAAGGAAAACAAAAATCATCTATGGAGAGCAATCAGTGTTCTAGATAAAGACTACCAATTGGGTGGGGAATGTAGAATTCATTATCTATAGTAAATACTTTAAAAGTTATTCCACATTTCAACTACATAGAATCACTCTCATATATTTCTCCCACTTTGTGAAATCCACTCACCTACCCCAAATTTCCTCTTGAATTCCTCCCCCACTCCTAGAAAACTCCTCCCCCTCCCTTCCTGATTCTCTATCACTCGCCTAGACTCACATCTCCTTCTCCTCCTCCTCCCCAAATCATATTCTCCACACCTAAACTCATTCATTATCATACTCATTGAAGACCCACAATCCCTCCCCAACATTTTCAAAATTCACATTCCAATACCATTCATACATAGAACTGCATTAGCATAAATAAAAATTCTCACCCTTACAAAATCAGAATCCATCAATGTTCGTCTCCCATCAGGATCTAGAAATGTTGAAAATATATCACCACCCCTCTGCCGCTCCCTCTAAAATTTTCTCATAGTCCCATAATAATACAACATCTCTCCTATACCCCCTCCTCCACATTTTTCTCTTTCATTATAGTTTTTATCTCTAGTTTTATTCCCTGTCTTTCTATATTTGATAGATCAATTTACAATTAGATTAAGTGAGAGGTTGATTTTACTATGGATTATCTTTTAAAGAATACTATAATGATATTTCATCATTGATTACATGTATTTTATGATTCATATATGGAATATTTTGATATTAATCTCGATCACATTCCTAGTGAATCGGTACCATCATATATAATGATTTAGTTTTTTCTTATCTGATGTATCTAGATATGGTGATTCTCATCTAGTGTTTAGCATTTGGTTATTCATTACTGGTGATTCGTATTTTTTCACATATGGTGGATCACATATTGTGACTAGCATCTATGAATCGAGATTGTATTCTTAATCATTAATTATTTTTATTTTATGATTAACAGTATGTTGGATTTTATCATCATCTATGTTGATCATTTTGTTAAATCAAGTTCATATTATTTATGGATCATTTTCTCTACACATTAAGATGTTTGAAATCAAATTAAGCTATTTTTCAACTTCTATTACATTTCTTGGATCAAAATTTGGCAAATCAGTATCAATCATCTTAGGGATTTGCAACCGTTTATTCAAGTTCAATGATATTTTATAATAGCTCACTTTTACTGATTTGTTTTATCTTTTTATGATTCTTTTTATTTTATTTCTTCATTGACTATAAGAATTTCATGGATCCTATCTGGTACATTTGGTGATGAATTGGGATCATCTTCTCAGTGAATTGGGATCATCTTTCCAAATGATTTAGGATTTTACTCATTTATGTTTCTAGACTAGGTACTTCTTATGTTATATTTTCGACCATTTTCTTTGAAAAAACTTATCAATCGAATTTTTTCATATATGTTATAAATACAATTTATTGGGGTTATTTAACCAAATTTATTTATGTTCATATTGTATTTTCATTTATCAGTCATCCACATCCTTCTTAGAAAAATGTTTCTTATCAATTGGGTTTCTGATTAGGGTTCTTAAACCCATTATATTCATACTTTTTCAAAATTACATTTTTCATGTTTATATTATAAGAGGTTGGTCACATAGGTACTTTTTTATGTTTACTTAAGTAATTTTTTATATTATTTTGAATTGATTCCACTATACTATAGGTTCTTTCATTTTTTATTTTTTCACATTTGATTATCCATCTTTTATACATGGATATAAGAATAGTTATATTATGAATTTTAATGGTTTTTATTTACTAAATTCCATTTTGACATTTTATTATTATGTTTTTTTGAATGTGAATATTTTTCATCTGGTACTTCTACTATGAACCTTTCAGCCATTTTATTCCCATCTTAAATTCAAACCCAATTTGTTCATATATGTTATCATAATAATTCATTCCATATCTATTTAATTCGTAGATCAACATCGAGTAAATTAGAATCAATAATTTGGGGTATATGCATGTGTTTCATTTAGTGAAATGATATTTCATGAGAGGTATCTTTTATGGATTAGGTTCATATTTTAAAAAAAATTCTTATTTTATTTCCAAATTGATTAAAAGGATTTGGTAGTTTTTGTCTGGTACATTTGGTTATGAATCATAATAATCTTTTCTATGAATCGAGATCATCTTCTCGATGAATCAGGATCTCTTCACTAAGGATTTAAGATTTTCTTCTATGATGTATTTCAATATGGTAAATATGCTATGATTTTTTAATCATATTATTCTTACCTAAATGTTAAATCCATCTTTTTATATATGTTAACTAAATAATTTATTCCACTTATTTATAATGGTGTATATTTTGTATGGATACATATTAAATTTGTATTTAACATTAATCCACTTACTTATAAAACCAATGATTATCATTAATTGGTGTTATGATTGGGTTTGTTAAACCCATTAAATTATTTTTTCCAAATATGATTTTCATGATTATATTTTGAGGTATTGTTCTCATAGATACACTTTTAATGCTTAGAAGAATAATTTTTTATATATATTTTTAAATTCATTCAAATTATGTGGACGTTTATTCAATTTATTATTTTTCATAATTCGTTATCCATTTTTAATTTTATTTAATCTAATAATATTTAGTATGTGAATTTTCCTATTTTTTTATTTACTAAATTACATTTTGAATTTTTATTTTTATTTTGTTTAAATATGATTATTTTTAACCTGTTACTTCAACAATTATATTGTCAACTATTTTCTTCCCATTTAAATGTTAAATCACATTTTTTCATATATTGAAACAATATAATTGATTCCAATTCAATATAATTGTGAATATTATTTACATGTAAATATTTATGTTGTATTTACCAGTCACCCACTACATTCTTGGAAAAATGATTATCAATAATTGCGGTTATAATTGGGGTTATTGAACCCATTGAACAATATTCCATGAGAAGGATATTTTAGTATGTTATTTTATCTTTTGAAGAATTCTCATATTTTGTTAATTAATTTATTACATGAATTTAGTGGTTTAGATATTGATCATTTGGAAATGAAATGGGATAATCTTCTAGGTAAATCGAGATCATCTTCACTAATGATTTTAAGATTATCTTCTATTGTGTATCTTGATTTAATAATTATACTATGATATTTTCAAATATTTTCATCCAAACTAAATGTTAAAAATGTTGGGTTCATATATTTTTAAAAAATAATTGATTACACTTATATATAATGGTGCATATTTTGATCTGGTACATGTTAAAGATGTATTTACCAGTCATTCAACGCATTCTTTAATCAATTATACTCCTAAATTGGGGATCTGACTTGTGTTATTAAATGCATTCAATTATTTTTCTAAAAACATTTACTTTCCTAATTCTGGTATTAGATATTGTTCACATAGGTATATATTTTTAGGTTTAGTATTATAATGGTTTATATATATTTTTTTAAAATTGATTCCACTTCATTATAGGTTCATTCATTTTAAAATTATTTCAAAATTTATTATTCATATTTCAATATCATTAATCTAATAATATTATGTTTTTTATTTTAAATATTTTAATATTTACCAAATTTTATTATCACATTTTATTGTAATGTTTTTCTGAATATGATTATTTTTTAAAGTAGTACTTCTACGGTGACCTTTTCAACCATTTCCACCATTGAAACTGTGAAATCAAATCTGTTCATATATTTTTATAAAATAAATGATTCCACTTCTATATATTTTTGAAAATTCTGTACAGGTACATATTTATGTTTTATTTATCAGTTTTCCACTACATTATTTAAACAATGCTAATAAACAATTGTGGTTCAGATTTGGGTAGTTGAACCCATTCATATTTGTTTTCACTCTTTCATTCAGTTGTTTTTTCTATAAAAAATTGATAAAAAATGTATGTTTTATTATGTTTAGTTGAATAGTTTTTTATATATAATATAAACTAATTCCTCTTCAGATGAGGTTAATTAATTTAATAATTTATTTATAATTTATTATCCACTTTTCATTATGTTCATTCCATGAACAATTAGTTTGTGTGTTTTTCTAATTTTTTATTTACAAAATTCAATTATGGATTTTTAATGTTGTGTTTTCTAAAGATGAATCATTTTTATTAGGTACTTGTAATATATTATTTTTTACAATTTTATTCACACCAAAATGTTAAATCTAATTTGTTTATATATGTTACCAAAATAATTCATTCCAGTTCTATATAATGGTATATATTATGAACAAGAGTATATTTAAGTTGTATTTACTAGTCATTCACTTCATTCATTAGACAATGTTTCTCAACAAATGGGGTTATGATTTGGGTTGTTAAACCCATTCAATTAATTTTTTTCGAAAAAATTAATTTTCATGATTCTACAAAGAGGTATTTTTTACAAATTCTTTTTACATCACATCAATTCCAAAGAAGCATAAACTAAACTTCATCTCAAATTGGGGTACCTTTCCTATGTTAAAAAAATATTCTTTACAATTTCCTATAAATTAAAATTGATTAACACAAATATAAGTAATAAAAATATCAATTTTAATATTAAACTAGATATAATCTGTATAATCATTGTAAAATTGTTGAAAACCATGGTGCAACAGATATTCATAAATCATGGTTTACCATGATGGTGGTGTATTTATAAACCCATAAATTCATTTTTACCTTTTGTACATAATTTCATTCATTTATCTGACATAAAAAAAGATATGTCATGTAATTTTTTCAATTATTTTTGGTTTTATATGATTTATGGACAACAAGGGAAAATTTTAGTAAAATAAAAACAATACATCTCCATTTACAGATGACATTGGTCGATTACGGGTCTGAGGATTTGGTTTTGATGTAGTTTTTTTCGCATCTTGATTGTTTCATCCAATAGATTATCCATCATATCTTATAATACAAATAAATTTATAGTAATTTATATGTGTCCTTTATTGTATTCACAAGTTTATATTTGTTTAAAACATTATTGATTCTATATAATTGAAAAGGTTATTTTTTTTAATATTTTATCATATTATTTGTTCATATTTTAAAATACATTTTCGTATTTTTGTACAAAATAATTTATTTCACTTAAATTTATAGGTTCTTGTTTTTTGGTATTTTTCCTAATTTTTTACAATTTCCTCATATATGATAACAATATAATTGATTCAACTTATATAGAATGAGATTTATTTTTTATAGGTACATATTTACATTGTATTTACGAGTAATCCATTATCTTCTTTATAAAATGTTTCTCAGCAATTGGGGTTCGGATTTGAGTTTTTTATCCCAGTCAATTATATTTATTTAAATTTATATTTTATGATTCTATTTTGGGATATTGTTTACATAGGTATGTTTTTATGTTTTGCTGAAATTTTTTTTAATTATTTTTCTTGAATTAATTCAACATTAGAATATTTTCATTGATTTTCGAGTTGGTTTATAATTGATTATACATTTTCATTATATTAAATAAAAATATAGTTAGTTTGGTAATTTTTCTATATATTTATTTATAAAATTTCGTTATGAATTTATTGTTATATAAAATTTTATTGAATTTGAATATTTTTGTTTTGGTACTTATACTATAATATTTTTCAAACATTTTTAGACCAAAAAAATGTTTAATACAGTTTTTTGATATATATATATGAAATAATTTATTCAATATTTATATAATGGTGCATATGTTTTTCAAGAACATATTTAATATTTTTTTAGGATCCTTACAATACATTCTTTCATTTACATATGTTTCTTCTATAAACATACTCAGGTGAAAATTATAATTTTCTATATGATTTAATTAATGTTGTTTGATGAGTGTTTAAATTATATATGATTGGAGAGGATACTAGGATGGGAGCGGGATCGGAATCCAGGGCTTTGGATGGTGCGAGCGTCGAGGATGCAAACCCTAGAGAAGGGATTCGAGATGCTCGATCATTCGCTGAAGTTGTAGTGGGTGATTCACCCACGGATCTGAAGAATGATGAATCGTTTTCTCCAAAAGCATTCAGGCATCAGGGATTAGATTCCATATATTTCTCGAAGGATGAGGTAACTGCGCTGGCCTCAGATTTAAATTTTTCCTTGATTGGAAAATTCCATAAACATCGACCTTCGCTCCTGTTCCTTAGAAACACTCTTGAAAAGATAGGTTTCACCGATTTCAAAATCGGCTTCTTGAACTCTTCCAATGTTCTGTTCCATTTTTCTTCGGATTTGGATTATTATCGGTTTTGGATGCGTGGTTCTTGGAATTTTGGGAAATCCACCATGAAAGTGCTAAAATGGACTCGGGATTTCATTGCTGGTGTTGAATCTCCCATTGCTCCTATTTGGGTTTCCTTTCCAGAATTCCCAATTCATCTTTTTAAAAAATGCTTTATTTTCTATTGCCAACATTTTTGGTACTCCCATAAAGTTGTACTATGCTACTTCAAAATTGACAAGACCTTCGGTTGCAAGAGTATGCACTGAAATTGACCTTTCAAAAGATCTTCCAAACTGCATTTGGATTTAGAATGGGGATAAGGGTTTTTCTCAGAATGTGTTCTTTGAAAATCGTCCAGTTTTTTGTATCAAATGTCTCAAAACTGGTCATGATATCAATAGTTGTGGGAAGCTAGACGTTCCATCTCCAAAGCAGATAAAACCATAATGGGTGGAAAAAGTCTCCAAGATTTCTCCTAAATCACAGGATCCTCCTTCCAATGTTCCAAGAACCTCTAAGGAGTCTTGTCAGATTACTGTGGAATGTAGAGCCACTTGTTATGTGATTAAGGATTTCACAAATGATACATGCATTTCAGAGAATCACGTTGGAGATTTTGTCAGGGCGGTGCAAGATGTTGTAGTACCTCTGAATAGGGGTACTCAGCAAATTGCTGTCTCAGATTCTGCTCTCCATGTATTTCCTTCCCTTAAAATTAATGCAGAACATGCGGAAGGAGAAAAGGAATAGAATGATGAATCTGATAAGGACTCTTTAATGGAGGAAGAAGACAAATCTGGGAAACTAGAGGAAGTGTACCTAAATTCCATGTCTAAGAAGGGAAAAAAAACCATTGGTAGACGCTGATGGTTTTATTACCCCGATATCAAAGAAATCTATAAGGCATAAGGATTACTCACAATTGGAAAGGAAAATTTCTACTAGATTGATGGAGGACAAAAAAAAGGCTACCTATGAAAAGGAGCAAGAAAAGTCAGAAATTAACGAATCCGAGCAACAAGCTGAAAAGGAAGTTCAACATTTTATAACAGCTTGTGAAACTCCTGTTCCTTTGGTGGGACTCAGTGATGAAAACCTCTACAATTATTTTAGGAAAGGAGAGATCACTAAGAGCGCCTACTTGGCTGAAAAGCAAGAATTATTCAATGAAAGAATCAGGAAAGAATTCTTGAATTGATCTTGTCTTGGATGTCCCATTTCCAGATTTCTAGAGTTTTCTCTGAAGCTTTTTGGATTCTGTCTGGAGTTCCTCTTTTGGCCAGAATGCCCACTCTCTTTTTTGGTTTTCTGTTGCTGTTCTTTATTCGCCTTCTTGGTATACCGTTTTCTTCCTAGAATAATGGATGAAAACTGATAGATTGGTTCTCGATTTGTACTGATATAAATGATGTTGTCCAGCTCTGCTCTGATGATGTGGTGGCATCATTTTTTTTCTTTGATGCCTTTATCCACCTGCCTTGAGAATGCTTGGTTCTGTTTTTTTTTTCAGGAATGGAGAGTGTGCTGCTTATGTTGGTTTGTAATTGTCTCTTCCAAGCTGTTATAATTCATAACCTCTGCTTTTATTCTGTTCTGTTTTTTTCACTGGTGGATTTCTGTTTGGATACTCTGGATATGCATGAATATGGAAGTTTGAATACTTGATGACTGGTCTTTTCGGTTATGGAATCATCTACCAGTTGAAGCTTGGGACGATATAGGCCAGAAATAATCTTTTTTTAAGTCTGTTTGATCTAAATGAGCAGAATGGGGTTCTATGACTTTTGGGTCTTCTGTTATCTGTTTTTTATGGGATAAAAGATCATGGCTTCTGTTTAGATGAACCTGCATTTGGCCTGCTTCTTATTTGATCTACTCTGATCTTATTGTTTCTTACCTCTGTTGAAGGATACATCTGCTTATGACTGTTATCTCATTGGCTGTCCCTGATGCTGGACTCTCGGTTCACTACATGCAATTAGAGTTTACAGTTGAAGATTGGGATGATCTTCTTCAATGTTGAACCTTCTTGATTTCTGTCTGCTCGATGCTACAAAGTACCATTGTACCTTGCTGTTTTTCATGTTTTCGGATGGTGTAAATTCATTACACCTCGAGATTACTCTGTAAACCTTTTTTGTTTTAATAAATTCCTTCGACATGAATTGGGAAACCAATTCATGTCATCTTTTTGAAAAAAAAATTATATATGATTCAATTTTATATAGTCTTTTTGTGTGTTAGAAACAAATTTTTTTTGTGTGTTTTAATTATATATGTTTAAATTTGCACCTATTTTAGTTGATAGATGACAATAGGCTCTATAAATATTAGTTAAAAATTTGATATTGTATATTACATGATGCTTCATTAACATCATTAATTTTCATTTCATTCATGAAATTTCTTAGAAAATCACTATCCGAGTACATCTCATGAAATAAAAAACAAAATAATTCTATAATATCTTGAAATATAACAATATTCTATTTTTTCTAGGAGATTAGAAATGGTGAAACATAAAAGTATAATATTGAGAAAATATAATTAGGGGGAAAATATTCCATAGATAGAATACTTGATGGTACAGAACCCTTAACTCTATAATATTATTGTTTTTTTATATCACACTATAATGAATCATTTCAAATTCCCCATATCTGCTTCTTTTATTATCCTTGGATTGAATTAATAATTTCTATAGCTATAAATTTATCTATTATGTTTTAGATTATAATTAAATTTAAAAGGAATATTTTATTTCCATTTACAATGATGTTTTATTACATTATGTTCAATTGAAATTTTGATTCCATTATTATTTGAATTAGTGATTCTATAAAAAACTATATTTGTGTGTCCTTTCTAGCTGATGATTGAGTGGTTTGGTTTTTATTTTTTGTGTTTTTATGTAAATTTATGTTTTAGGTTATATTGTTTTATCTGAGATTATGATTTTCATATTCGATTTCATCATTGACTTTTACATGAATGTGATTGAGGTTATTAAATTATAGAACACCCATTATGGGTGATATTTTACAATTTATAATATCCCATTATATTTTTCGTTTGAATATTGAATTGAGCATTATTTTGAATTAACAACCCTTGTTTGATGCTTGAATTTCCAATATTTGTTTTTTAAGATTGGTTGTTAAATGATTTCTCTTTATGGGATAAATGTGTAGTTTAGGTGACGGTTTTTCGTCTTCCTATATTATTGATATTAAAAGGCCTCAAATTAAAGAAACTATGATTCCTTTAACTGTATACAGAGACAATTAGAAATTAAATTTAATTAATCATTTAATTAAATATTTTAATGATAAAAAGAATAGATTTTTCATTATTACAAGATCTATTTCACTGGATTTTGCAGAATATGACTATAATCAATTTTAATGTAACCTTTCCATGTAAAATAATTTTTAAAATAGCCCATGGAATTAGAAACAGAACAATTTTATTCTAATATCCCTCTTATTAACCTTAATTATATGTTTATAAACCATCATATTGTTAAAAGATAAATTTATTCTACATTTTTATTAAATTATTTATATTTCCGTCAAAATTATCCATTAATTTTCACTTATACATGTTTTCTGGGTATCAAGACATAATTGTTTGAAAATAAAACATAGGATTCTTGGTTTCTGATGGCCTTGGTTGATTACAGGTCAATTTATAATTGAATTATTTTTCATTTATCTTCAGAAATTGATTCATAATGAATAAAAAAATAGATCACAATGGTTTATCTTGGTAAAAATCTATGATGAGAATGAAATGTGTTTTTTGTCTATTATCTATAGGGATAGGTTAAAACATATGTACATTTTAATTATTGATCACTCTATTTTATTTCAATGTATCTTCATTTTATGGCCTCAAATTCATTCAAGTCTTATTCATGGGTTTATCAATTAATAGATTCAACTGGATTTTTGTGCTACAAATGCTTTTAATTTCATTAAACACAAGATGACTCAAAAAAATCATAATGATAATGTTGTTTGTGACAACACATATGGCCTCACATTTTTTTTGTGATGATAATTAAATCATCATCTTTGATGGTAGTTTTTATATAATTTTATTTATAATAGTGAATATATTAACATTTTCATCTATTTATTATATAAAGTCCTAAAGAATGATTGTAATAGGTGATTCTTAAATACATTCCTGATCCTTACCCTTGAGGACCTGAATTTTCTCAATTTTTATTCCAACTCTAGGATTTACCCATCCAATCTACGAAGTAAACCATCCATATATGTATATATTATTTTCCGAAAATTTTAAATGCATGACACATAATGAATTTTAATTTTTATACAGGACAATTTTGTTATGAATTTATGTTATTTCATGTGAAATATTAATTTTATTTATGAAAATGATTTATCAATATGACATAAGAATTTTATGAATTATTTAATTTAAATTTTTTTACAATTCAAAATGATGAATTTTTAAATTATTGAAATTATATACATCGGTATTGTGTGTGTTTGAACGAAATATGTTTAAGATAGTTACCAGCTACATGTTAGATATCGTCAATGAACAAGAAGAACACATAAACCCCATCTATTTTCTCTTATCAATAAAATATGAATATATAGATGAGTGGTGGCACCAGTATCAAACAATGCAATATGTACTGAAGCTAAAATAAGGTGTGTACCTCTCACTGGTACCAAACCTGTATCAACACACATTGGACACTCATCTAATGCATGTAAATGATTTACTCTTAAGGCATGTGGCTAAATCCCTATAGTATTTGAATCTTGTAACTACACTACAATAACCATTTATATTGACGAACCCTGACCATAATGAGGCGTATTCATAGCCTAAAAAACGTTTTTTTACCAACACTTTGATAGTTATTGCATGACTTAACAGAAATAGGGTAATAAAATCTAGTGTGACCCCCCATTCTAACCTAGTAGTAAGTCAATGGAATACTTCCAGCTACAAAAGACGTTGTGGATGAGGCTCAATACAGAGACCCACCTCCCCACACTCATGCGATGGTCCCACCACATCAACTTCTTTCACATTCATGCCACTAATTCTATAACCAGTTGGTAGAGAATATGGTGTAAATCTAACCTTGATCATTTCACTTCCATAATTTCACTATCCACAGTCTACACAAAGGTAGTAAGCTACAACATGAACTCATGTGATCTAATTTCTGGTCACAAACCCTACATATAGTTTTGTGCCTTTTGCTAGTTATTTTTAACCACGCCCAAAGAAAAACATACTTCTTTAGAAAACTGGATGGTGTATGCAGAGACCGAACGCTCTCCCTTTAGCAATGACAAGAACGATAGATATTTTTCCAACATCATAGACACAACAATAAAATTGGCAATGAAAATGATTTTGAAATCATTGCAATCTTATCCCACATGTCTCTATGCCTGGACCATAGAGTCCCTCCAATGTTTATTAGAATCCTTGAGTCTTAATGCTATGCACTTCAGCCTATTATTATACGATGTCTCCAGGAATTTCAAATTTTTATTAACCATACACAACAAATCCTACACATAATTCGGTTCATTCATCCATTTTATATTTGGTGAATCCTCACACAAGAACTCTCACAATTGATCTCTTTACCCTCTAGCTCATGGCTGTACCTCATCCACTATGTTCTGAACGTGTGTAACATCTTAATCAATAGTTCAAAAATCCCATACGATCATCTTGATGGGATTCAGATCCATAGAGGGATTCCCCTGAGGATCATCAACTACACATTCTAGAAGAACCTGTGGATGACATCTCACAGAGATACTACAACACACCAAAACATAAGGATGATTAGAAACTGAAAAAAATCATAGTTCAAACTAGAAAAACCAAAAGAAAAAAACTAGGAATTTAAAATAAAATCCTACACTATAGAAACATATCCCTACATCCGATGATAACATGAGTCTCATTACGATAAGATATTTCTAGTCAATTATCACAACGTACCTCCCTAGTATGGGCAATAACATCTCCAATATGATTGAAGTACCAAGAAAATGATTTTTGAGGACATACCTCCCAATGATACCAAACTATAATGAACAAATATGGGTTTCTTGGAAACTCGACCCCTACCCGATCGGTCACAAACCTGAAGAGTGTTCTTGATCCCCATGGGCAGGCGACAAGCACGTGATCATCAAACAACAAAAATAGAGGGAAATATTTTTCCCAACGTAAATAACAACACATAATATATATAGGAAACAAGAAACAACCAAAGGGTAAAAAATATAGATTCCATAAATGTATGGAAAGTTGCCGAAATAGAATAACTGAAAACTCGCTAACATCTCCAAATGACAAGTCCAAGTAAAAGGTTATTGAAACCAAATAGCTAAACCACTGATATCATGGATGAACTCCAACCATCTCACCACCAGCTACCCATACCAGTTGACATGAACCTCACCACCACAATGGTTTTTATTAACCTTCCCTACAGTAATTGTCAAACAATGGTCTACGCAAAACCGAAGAAGTGCACAGGATGTGACCTAATAGGCTCAATAGGATCCCACCCTTGTTTTATATAGAATGTCTCTTTATAATAATTCCTCTATGCTTATTTAAAAATTAAAACATGTCATGATATGTAGTAAAGTAGATTTATAGAAATCATGCCAAACATTCCCTTTTCCACAGTTCAAAACAAATTAAAGAATATCAATTTCAATGAATAATTTTAGAGCATTGTTCTAAAAGCATCAACATGCATATCAAGGATAACTCAGAATGCCGAGAAAAAAAAAGAAACAAAATTATCAGAGCAGCAAAGAATACAACAGGTCTAGGCAGCATACTACTCATACCAAAATTATAATGTGCACAATAATGATCCTAGAACAATGGACATAGTATGCAATGGAAAACCCGAAGAGTAATCCCAATAGAATTTCAATACCGGTCCCCTAGAAAAACTAGCCTTGGAAATATAGGAAAGAACCAACACAAAATTCCTTTATAACAATAATAATGGATGATGGCCTAATGCTAATACTTCCACCTAAATAACAAAGGTAACCCATGTTCTATTTTTAGAAAACCCTTTTTAATTCCATGAAAACCCATTTTAAACCATTTCACTAATCATTTTATCAAAAGCAAGGGACACCCTTTTTTCAAATCCCTTTTCAACCACACATGAAAAGTCATGCTAATTTCATAAATAAATTTATAAAGTAATAGAAATATTTATTTTTATCTTAGGCTATATAAGGAGCAACTTAACTCAAATTTTTGGTCTCACATGCCTATAATGAAATCCAAAAGCAACGAAACCCAACAACGACTTTAATAAAGGACCATAAGAACAAACGATCGCTGCACCACAACTAGAAAATGAATGGCCTTAGAGAAAAGATATCACCATGGATCTAGATGAAGACTATAGGGAACATTCATGTTGGATCAGTATATCTGATAACACATGTCTAGGGTGCTACCGTGTTCAATCACAAAGAAGAATCGGAGAGAAAACTTACCCGTAGATATGAACCATAGAAGCAATGATGAATTTCAGCTGATCGTGTTGATCTAGAAGGTGAGATTCCATTGAAAAATTCATTAGAGAAGTTTAGGGAGGAGAGAAAATATGTTTGGAAGGAAATAGGTGGATAAAAATAGAGAAACATGTGACATAAACTTAGGTGTTGACCAGGTCAATATGTGTACCCCTTGGTAACGACGTGCAGTCCTTGCATGATAAGTTACATTGAAAACCCGCTTCCTCTAGATAAAAATCCTCTATTTAACCTATACATGATGTTTTCCTCAGGTAAATGATTTGTACCAGCACAGTAATTTCTCACAATGTGATCACCCATTCACAATAAGAATTCTGAAACTACTACACGATGTGTACTACTGGTACACAAAGTGTTCCTATTCTACAACCAACAATAAACCTAAAATGTTACATAAAAGGATTTTTAAAACTAAAAGGGAACATAGAAAATTGGAAAATATTCCATATTAATTTAATGGGATGTTACAATCTTCCCACCATAAAGATATTATATACCTAGGAAGTTATGTGCAAGATGTACTCCGAGGAAAAAGATGGGTCCATTGCTCCCTTATCAAATTATCATGTTCCCACATCTCGTGAGAACCAGATCCTTATTTCCATAGATCTATAACCAATGGAATTTACTTCCCATGAAATAGTTTCTCTTGATATTCAACTATATCAATTGGTTTTTCCAAATAGAATCTTATGGTTATAACACAATTTCATCCAAAATTAGAACATGAGTGGGGTCAGGATTGTACATATTGAGCTGTGATATGTGGAAAAGAACATGAATTATTATCAAATGAATCAGAAATACTAACTTGTTAGAAACCTACCAAAGAATTTCAGTGACCTCAAATGATCCAACTATCATGGAGACAATATTCCCTATTTTCCCTATTGACAATGAGAGGAAATTTTTAGGAAAACCCAGTCACCGTTGGAAAACTCCAAAGGACGATGCCACTAAACTGCATATGATTTATATCTACTCAACTCTGAAAAAAGACACCGTCGTACATCCAAAATATCTGTCGATTTCTCTTGAACTAGACTTGATCCAACAAAAGATACTTTACCCACCTCTTTCCAACAATGAGGTGATCTGCATGGGTGACCACACAATGCATCGAAGGAGGACATTATGATTAATGACTAATAATTTTTTTTAAACAAACTCAACTAATCCCAGATAGTTATCCCAAGATCCACTTAAATCCCTAACATAGTCATAAAGAAAATCCTCTAGAATATGAATTACATGATCTATCTGGACATCTATTTTTGGATGGTTTGTTTTTCTCAACTTGAACAGAGTCCACATTCCCTCTTGAATACTCATTCAGAACCTTCAGGTAAACCTATGATCCTTATTTAATAAAATAATAATTAGGAATCCCATTTAACCTTATGATCTCTAGCAGATAAAACTTACCCAGATCATCATCTTTAGTGGTGAATTTTATTATAATGAAATTATTTGACTTCATCAACATATTAACAACCACCATGATAGCATTTTCCCACGTTTCATCCATGGAAACCCAAAAAAAAAAAAAAATTGACACCACATCACACTTCCAAACTATCTCTATGAAATGATGATGAAAACCAGAGGGCTTCATGTACTCCGCCTTTATCCATTGATAGGTGTAATAATGGGAAATATAATCTGCAATGTCATGATTCATACCCAACCACCAGAATCTTCCTCTCTTGTCATAATGAATCATTGTAGCTCCTGGATTAATGAACCATGAAGATATATGATAATAAGAAAACATAACTTCTCACATATGTTGGGACAACAACTCACTTTAAAAAGTAATATTTTCCATATGAAGAAAGATTCTAACAAGGAGGTGTATCCCAACCATAATGGTTTTCTTGTATCATTTGAAACTTATCATCATGCCAATAACATTAATAGATAGACTTTAGGAGATATGATGATAACTGAACAGCAGTTAGAACAATATTTAAAACATCCTCATGAGTATCTAAGTGAGACTTAGTGAAAATACACATAATATTCCACTCTTCCATTGATTCCAGAATATTATGTGATAGAACCTTCTTTCTTAGAGCATCTGCAACAAAATACCCTTTTACCTGGGTGTATATGATTTCAATTTAAAAAAAATGATGGTATTCAATCTATCTCCTTTTATTGAGATTCAAGTTGTTCTGGGAAAAGATGTAGCTTTGACTCGTCTGATAAGGGAACACTGTGAACTTCTCCGCAAAAATATAGTACCCCCAAAACATAAGTGCATGCATCACCGCAGAATGCTCTAAATCATTATTAGGTTAGTTCTCTTCATGCAGTCAAATTTTATGAGATCCATAAGCTACCACATGATCATCCTAAATAAGCACACACACAAAAGTAGCACCAAATTCATCATATAACACACAGTACCCTTTACTGGGCTCAAGTAAGATCAGAATATGGGCTTATGTTAGAAGAAATTTTAGTTCACCGAATGATGATTGAAAAGTTTCATCCCATGATAATTTTACCAATTTATTGGTTATAACCTTCAATGGTTGTTCCAGCGTAGATAAATCCATTAATAAATGTTGGTATTATCTATAATGACCAATGGAGATTCATGTCTCAATGACATTATATGGTTCCTTCGATGATAAAACCACTTTAAACTTCACTGTATCAACAAAAAATCCATGATCAAGAATTTTTTTAGCCAAGAATATCTCTTCTCACTCCATAAACTTCATTTTGACTGATTTCCATTCATAGAGTGATTTCATATAATCTGAAGATCCAAAGTTAGATGGTTCTCATGATCACTCTCATACATTGAATAAACCATAATATCATCCATGAACACTACTACAAAATATGAAATATATTTATAGAATATCCAATTCATCTAGGCCATAGAATAATAGGTGTGTTATTTATACCGAAAGGAATCACAAGATAGTCATAATGGACATACCTGCTCCTAAAGGCCGTCTGTACTATATCAGACTCTAAAACTCTAAGATGATGATAACCCTATATAAGATATATCTTTGAAAACCACTTTTATCCCTTCAAAGGATAAAATAAATATTCCATAGAATGGAATATGATATTTTTTCATAACTGTTACTTGGTTTGACTTCCAATAGTCCACACATAACTAACATGAACCATCACATTTCTTTTAAAAGAAAATAGATGTTTCCCAAGGAGAAATACTTGGGAGAATGAAACCTTTCTCTAACAGTTCCTCCAACTAAATAATGAGGTCTTTCAACCCCATTGGTGCATAAGATAAGAAGTAATCAATATCGGCTACATACCATGGACAAGGTCAATTGTAAACTATACCTTCCTCTCTCGAGGAAGACCTGTATTGTCATATGTGAAAATGTCTAGAATGTCCCCGACCATAATATAAAGATAATCAAATGATGAAACACCATCGGGATTAAACATAATAGCCTACAAAAAACTCCCAAGCTCCATGTGGGAAGGCCCTCCATGACCTGATCTTGTATTCCACTCACCATAAAACTCACACGATCTCCCATAAACAGCAAGAAAAAAACATTCTGATTAGAAAAATAAACCATAGCTTGATATGTGAGAAGACAATTTGTACTAATGATGAAGTCAGAGAGATCCAGTTCAAGAATGAGGAAATCACAGACCAACTATGTCTCTAATATCTTTAACAAAAAGGGACTCCAGAACCCCTTCTACTTCCTCTCGCAAAGAGGTGTTGCTAAACCCATTTTAAAGGGAATATGATTGATTGAAATTTTAATCATATCATCAAAATATGGAGATATAAACGAGTGGGATGAACTAGTATTAAACAAATCAGTTGCTACTACATCAATAATAAGGAGCGTACCTTTTAATATTACTGGACTTATAGCATCATCCATTGGAAACTCATATATTGTGTGTAAATGATTCACTCCTATGGATTGTAGCGGGAGCCCTATAGTCATGGAAGATTCTGACTACACTGTAATAGCCTTTGATTCCAATAAAACCTAAGCATAACATGATGTATTCATATCCCGACAGATACACTGTAGATGACCTATACATCCACAGCTATTGCACATCTTCGAGGGAATAGTACAAGAACATCTTCTGTGGCCCTACTTTCCACACGGGTAGAAAATCAGAGGCACACTACCTGCTATAATGAATGTTATCGAGGAGGCTCACTACTGAGATCCACCTCCACCAATCCTATGATGGTCCGACCTATTACACTTCACTCCATGCATGCCACAAATCCTATCACCAGTTGGAAGAGAAGAGGGGGTAAAGATGACCTTGCATTCCATTTCCATCTCTTCCATCATTACATTGTCCACTTTAACTGCATACTTAGTAAATATAAACCTGAAAACCTAGGTTATAATGTCTTTTAAAAAACCCTATAGGTACTTCTTCACCTTTAGTTGGTCATTCCTTACCATGTTTGGAGAAAAACAGACAAGCTGACCAAACTAGTTGATGTATGCTAACACCAAATTTTATCCTTGATGAAACCATAGGAACTACATAAATATTTCCAAAATCAGAGATTTAGGAAAAAACATCTCAATGAATAGGGTTTTGAAACCCTTTAAATCCAATCCCACATGTATTTTTCACTAGACCATATAGTCCCACCAATGCAAGTCAGAACCGTTGAGTCTGAACTATGTTCACATAAACCTAATATTCTCATGTGTCTCAAGTAATTCATATATTGGGTGATATTATCTAGACAATCCACCTCCTCTTGAGGTTCATTATCTACTTCAATGGATGGTGGATTCTCACGCAAGAACTCCCATGATCGATCTCTTTCTCCTACAACTTTAGGATGTACCTCAACCACTTAATTCTAAACTCATGGAACATCTTGATCAATAGTGTAGACTGCTCATATGATTACCTCAATGAGATTCTCATCTAGAGGGGGATTCCTTTGAGGATCATCAGCTACACCTTCCTAAGGAACCTGTGGATGACGTCTCATAGGAATACTACTACACACAAAAATGTAAGAACGATTATACACCGGACAAATATATGTTCAAACTAGAAAACCCATAAACAAAAACCATGATTTTAAAATAAGATCCAAAAAAGAGACACATATCCTAATATCCCATGGTAAAATGAGTCTAGTTATGATAAGAACTCGATATGAACATATCACAACATAACACCCATGTCTTGACTGTCCTGTCTTCAGTCTAACAGAAGTCCCACGAAAAAGATTTTTGAGGGCATACCTCTATCAGATACCAAACAATAACAAACTGACCCAGGTTTCCCTGATTCCAGGTAACTAACCTGATCTATGAAAATCCTGAAAGAAATTCCTGATCCCCACAAGCCAGCGACAAGCACCTGGGTATCAAATTTAAAAAACTGGGTGAATGATTTCTCCCAACCAGAATGACCACACATCCTTTATATTCAAAAAATAAGAAACAAATAAATAATAACACATATATAAGTCATAACATTAAGGAAAATATGTGAAATGGAATAATTGAAGTAGTAGCTAAAAACTCTAAATGAAAAGTCTAACTATACGAGACTCACAAAAAACAGCTAATCCAGTGATGGGATGAATTAACTCATACCAACAAACCACTTGCTACCCATCCCAGCTAATATGAACCCTGTTGCCTCACTGCATCTCCTTTACTTTCCCTTCATTGGTAGACAAACAAATATCTACACACCACCAAAGTAGTGTATAGGGTGTGAGCTAACAGGATTAGTAGGATCCCACACATGTGTTCCATAGAACGTCTCCAAATAACAATTCATGTATTCTTATTTAAAATTTTAATAATTGGATGATAATAAATAAAGTAGTTTTCTAGAATTCATTATAAACATTCCCTTTTCCATAGTTCTAAAAAAGTAGGTATATCATATTTCAAAGAATATTTTCAATATCATGATTCCACAAACATAAACATAAATATCAAGGGTAACTCATAATTCCTCGAAATTAAAACAAAGGAAGCATAGGAAACACAACACCAAGGAATAATACAGGACTATGTAGTATATATCTCATACCAAAATAATCATGTTCAAAAAACCAATCTTTGAAAAATGGTCCTAGAAATCAAAGGAAACCTCAATGAGTAATCCCGAAAAAATTCAATATCATTCCTTGAGAAAAACATGCCTAACAAACAGAGGAAATCACTAAGACAAACCTCCTAGATGAAGACAGTAATGGACGAACACCTGAAGCTATACCTTCACCCAATGTACCCAAGGAAACATCAATTATTTTATTGAAAACCCCATTTCAATACCTTCAAAAACCATTCAAAACAATTTCATAGAAACCATCTATCAAATTCCAGAAAAAATCCATTTTTCATTAAATTCACGTTTCCATCACACACAAACAATCATGCAAATTCCAGAAATTGATTTATAATGAAAAAAATAAGATTGATTCTCAAAGGCTAGAGACAGAACCACGTACCTTAGTGTTTGGGCTGCACATTGCCATAACAGAATCAAAAAGCAATGAAACCCAACAACACCATCAACGAAGGCCCTCAAGAACGAACGTCCACTGCACCAAAACTCTCCGAGGAATGGCCTCTAAGACAATATCTTAAAAAAATCTAGACGTGGTCAAAAATAAATATTCAACATGGATCAGCAGATCTGATAATGCAATGCTATGGTGTTATCACGATCAATCATAAGGAATAATTGGAGAGAACACTTACCGGGTGAGATGCACCATAGATAAAATGATGAACCAGATCTTATCAAATCAATATGGATGGTGAGACGCATTTGTAAAATGCCTAGAAGTAGTTTAGGGATTAGAGCCAAGAGGTTTGAGGGAAAAAAGGCCAATAAAAATAGAAAAACATGTGACTTAATACTGGGTGCAGGCTAGGTCACGACATGTACCCCTTGGCAATGACATGTTTTCGATGAAAGATAAGTTTCACTGAAATCCCCATTGCATTGGGTTCAAAATCTGGTATTTAACCACAACACGATGTGTAAATCATGTACACGGTATGTACATGCTTTGTACCTACTCATAGTGTGATCCCCCATCTATGACATGAATCCTACAACCAGTACATGATGCGTACATCAAGTGCACGAAATGTACCTATTCTGCAACCAATTGTAAACTCAAAAAATCACATCTAATTATTTTTCAAACCATAAGGGAACATATAAAAAGTAAAAAGATACCCAATCAAGGTAACCTAATGTTACTCTACTTTTAATATTCTATTTATATTATTCATTCCTTCAATAAAATCCAAAACATTATTGTATGATTAATGTTTAAGTGACATCGTTTACACTTTTTAAAATATTTATACAATTAAAATTATAAAGGTAAACGATTAAATTCAATGTAATAATTCTACATCTATATGGATAATTTTATAGTTACATGAATACAATATAGTTACTGTGACTACACCTCCATGAAAATTTTACAATATCTATTTACACATACCAAAAAAGAACAATAGATTTCTATATAGTTCATCTATATGGAGTCATTGATATTAATTAATTTTGGAATAAGGCACCTTAGTGAAAATTTTATTGTATGCATTTACAATTAACATGATAGAATGAGATATTTATATATAGTTTTTCTCTAAGGAGTATTTGATATGAATTACTTTATGTATAAGTCTTACATTTGATGAATTTTAGTATGCATTATGCAACTGTTTAACTTTTCTTTAATAAATATTAAACTATGATCACCAATATATTTTTTTAAATGAATTTATTATTTTGGAATCTTATCAGTATATTTATCTAAGCTAATATACGAGTAAAATTTTAACTTTTATTCTTTATTATTATATTTTAATTCAATTAAATTTTCATGTTTTTCAATTTCATAAATTAAAGAAATGTATTATGAAATCTATGTTCCACTGATTATAATAGCTTTACGTTCTAAAATCCTTCAAATTCCTAATATTATAATGATACTGATGATTTAAGGTTTAATAAATCCATTATGAATCATGGATTTCATTCAATATATATTTTTTATCCTAAAAAAACTCATACCATCACTTTTTTATTCCATGATTAATATGAATTCTGTGAATCCTTATAATCTCATTCTATACGAATTTTATGAAATTATTTTTCTGGGTTCTCAATTCTCTATCCCATAAAAATCATTACTATATTTTTTGTCATGTTTATTACCTGAAAAGTAAAAAAATTATTTGTGTGGACATAAATTTCCTAGGATTCTAACTCCAAAAATATTCACAAATGATCATCGGGTTTTACTCATTGTTTAATCATCTGGTATAGATTATATTAGACCTATTTCTATTTGTGAACATTTTCTTTTTTCTATATTATAGTACTCAGTATTTAAATTATATAATTTTTAAAATTAAAACATCAGAAAACATTTAGATGACTTGATAAAAATCATTGGTAAATATTAACCTGAATAGGTGATCATATGGTAAAGGCAGATAAGTGGTGTGGTGTGATAATGATCAACACATGACAAAAGGTCCTCAGGTGATCATCATGGCTTAGAGTTGATGGGGTAGTTTTGTCGAGCATATGGAATCATGACCTGAATGAGATTAGGGTGGTGATAAACGGTGGCAGTGACTATTTAATATGTGGTAGTATTATCCAAGAATGGTTGGTAGAGCGGTGGGAAACCAAAATGGAAAAAATAGTGAAGGTGATGGGTCAAATTAATGATAGTTAAAAGTTAAGATCTATAATTTCATAATAAAAGGAATGAAAACACATAAACATGTAGCCTATGTATTTTTTTCACTGAGAATTTCTTGTCTTATAAATATCACACATTATGTAACCATATCATTCATTTAGTGTATCTCTTATTTTAAATGGTAAGGTTTTAAATATGGATATCACATAGGGTGTGACACAAAGATACATGACATGTTTTTTTGAACCACAAAACCCATTGAGTGTATGAATAGAGTCCCAAACACCCTTTTAGACATTTGATATGGTACACATCATATTACATGGGTAGCATTAAATTCCCACGACATTCTATGTCTGGTAGAGCACATCTCATGTATGATGTTTTCATCGGTGGTTTTCTTATCTTATTACATGGGTGTCATAATAGAACATGAAAATAGTAAATTATAATTGAATATTCATATATATATAAATATATATATTGATTTTATAATCCTTAACGTCATTAAATAACATTTACCAATCAAATGGTGATTTTCTAGAATCTTAGTTTTGCAAAAGAGATTATAGAGTTTGGTCGAGAAATTTGATGAAGACATTTGGTTCGATACTCCCATTTTGAAATTATGTTGTGATGTTATACATTAATGATAGACTCCAAAATAAACTATTTTGGAACATTATTCATAAGTATTGAAATGTTCGTGCATTGGTTCAGCACTCCCTTGATCTAAATAAGATGTGTGTCCCCTGAACAACAGTCGAAGTCAGTAGCCCCCACATGATAGGGGTGGGTTCATCACCTATAGAAGTCGATAATCCACCATGACTAAGGGTGTTAGTCCTCTATACATTGAGCATTTATTAATTTAATTTATATAAACATATACACATAAGTTCAAATCAATAGTTTTTTAAAATACATCCAGCTACAAGTGTTACATATAGCCTTCAAGCCAATTCCATGTGTCAAAAGAATTACTATTACTCCATTTCTTTGTTCAATTTCCTCTCTCTCTCCCAACGAGAGACACATGTTCTGTAGATAAACGAACAATTTTTTAATCTGAATGAATATTATTAATTAAATGATCATGTCATGATAATTCTTGGGTTGGTAACAAGTTTCCTTAATAAGGGAACATGGAATGGTAGTGGAAATATTACAATTAATATTGGTACATGTGGAACATCTTGTTAAATTGATTGATATGAAATAAAATCTATAATGAAAGTATGTTATAGAATGTGGGATTGGGGTTTGTAGTTTCTTGGTTAACTCATGATTTCTCAATGAACGTCTTTTAGTATGAGAACTTCTGTTAATCATTTAATTTATAAATACATACACTATTAAATATTTATTTTCATTGTGTTAAGGACGTATTGGTGTTGTCCTCGAAGATTTTTAACAACACCTTATATGGGTATCTCGATTCATATTCATGCTTAATAGTCCTGGAAATAGTATAGGAAATGGCTATAGACTTATGAATATTTGAAATGTTGAAGGATCATCCCTGGTGTTATTAGAAAAAAAATCAAGAAGGTTATAGTACTATATTATTTAATTTTTTTTCTTGCTCATACTTTTTCAACCATCCAATTTGGACGGCTCTAGTTATTTCTCATTATTGACGTGATATATTTCATTATAAGTTGTCATAGAATGGTATAATTCTTCCATTGAGAACATTTCTGTTTTTTCAATTATTCCTAATTGAAATTTAGTCTATTGTATCCAAACTAATATAATTTTCATTATCAATTCTAATTGGAAACCTATTATTTATGATGAGGCAGACATAAATCCATGTGGAAATTTTTTATAGAACTGTTGGTTCCGGGAAAATAATTAAAATTTGGCATCTAATGAATTCTTCCCCAATTAATTTTTTAATATGATTTGGGTTATTCTAGAAATGAGTTTGGATGATTTGAACTTAATTTTTGTGAGTTTCATCTATTCATACCCAGTAAACATGTAATATAACTCTTAACTATAGATATTGTGGTTGCTGTTATTGTTCTAGTTTAATGTTTTCATGATAACCATAAGTATATTTCATTTTTACTGTTTAGATTGTTTGGATGTTTATATGTATCTAGTTTAAACAAATAATTTACCATGTTATATATATATATTACAATTTTGTTATGTATAGTAGATCCTTAATAAAATGCCTTCTGTTGTCTGATCTGTTGGAGATTGACCTTTTTCACTATTTTTGGGAATATTAGTTTTTCTTGTATTTAATAATACATCAAAAAACTATTATGATATATTTATATATATATATAAAGTTTTAACTAACATGGATGTACATTTCAGTTGTCCTTATCTATGGTTACTGTTTTGAGGGATATACCTTGGTTATAGGAATACTCATAGGATAAAGTTTGTGTGATCTCATAGAATTATTATGATATATCATGAATTAATAGCTTTAGAAATCATAAATGTTATTTTGGAAGTTAATAAATTCTTCAAAAAATATTTGGCTTTGGTCCACCATTAGTGGAATCCTTTGATGATCATGATTTATAGGGGGTAGAAGTTACACATACAAAGGTGTGATGGGACGTACCGCAACACATTCCTATAATCGGTTCAGTTTTTATTATTACAAATCTATTTTGAAAGGTAATTTTTCATATTATACCAATTAAAGAAGAATTATATGGGAGACAATGACCAATTAGGATTCATATATCCATCTCTATCATCTACTATCTTTTTAGTTTATTGGTGGACAAATGGATGTAATGGAATTGAAAGGCATCATTGAGATTGTTCAAAATCATGTCTAGACTATTTTGGATGGGTGAGTGGTGCTAGATATGTTGATTTTCCATGGTATGTCTAGGATATTGTAGACTACAATAGAATATTCTAGAAGACAATAGGGTTTCACATGGATGACCTTCAAGGAGATTTTTCTTATGATGTATTTTCCTTATGTAATTAAGATAGAGTGTACCATGATATTCATAGAGTTATGACAAGTGTATGACTTTTATTTGTCTATTCATTGTGTTTCATGGATATTCTACATTTCACTCGTCTTATGTCTTGAAAAAAATCCAAAAAGGACTCGAAGTTTGTGATAAGCCTATGTCCTGAGTAAAATCAGATCGATATGATCAATGATATTATATAATATTAACAGGTTTTGCATAATTTTCAAACCATAGACAATGGTCAAGAGAAGGAAATGGTTTTATAATTAAATACAATAAATAATAGACTAGTGACTTATATTTAGCTCATATTTATGGGACCTTATTTATATAGTTGGTAGAGAAAATCTAATCAATAAAATCATGGATGTAGGTATATTGGATTGAGTAAGACATCACTAGTGTCCTCTTTTGTAGGTGATTATACAGAGTTCTTCAATTATAGGAAAAAATTTCATTTTATATATTAATATAGGTATCCTCTTTTAGAGTGTCACTTATGTGTCATGGAGGGCCATCATTAACATTTTACTTTGATGGATTCATGAAATGTTTTTTGGAGTTATTGAAAACATGGTGTAGATAACCTATGTTGAGAATGTTGACTAAAATTCCATCAATCACTTAAGGGGATGGACATGGAGTTGAGGAAAGTTATTTTCAGGAAGTTTATCAGCATCTAGTACACTATCATATGTTATAGTCTATTGTTTGAGGTTTGATTAGGATAACGTCAATATTATATATCACTTTTGTTAATGTTTTTTCTTCCCATTACATCATCTTTTTCTCATGTTGTATTTAACAAACACATTCTGATTAGAATATAATCCATGATACATTATATCCTCCAACCATTGGATACTAAAGTTGATCAACATCATTGGTTTCATTTATGTATTTTTTTAATGGGAATCTTTTCTAATTTGGGGGATTACGTGATCCAACAGATGTATAAATAGAATTTGAATTTTTTATTTGACTTTATTATGAGATATCACGAAAAAATTGATTAGTACTGGAGACACGTATCCTTTAAATCAGCTAATATGGAATATTTTGTAATGAATGGTGAGTGGTCAGTGAGAGCTGGTAGAGTGGGATAAAATTTTTCTATGATTACATCTATTATAGTGTAATCGATAGGATTATATATTTATATAGGATCATTTTTATACCCTTCATAAATACGTTCAATTATAATCTATATCAAGATGTATTTGTAGATGAATTTTTAATTCTACCATATTATAGGGGAATTTAGTTTTAAATAAAAAACATTCCAATTTCATATACATTACATTTACCATACTATCATATTTATCCAGATAATTTTATGAAATGCAATCTTAAACTTAATGAACTAAAATAGAAGTTATTTATTAGGTAGAACACATATTTCTAGAGTAATAGATCTGTCTAGGAGAAATAATAGGTGTAGAAATCTATGATTTTGATGAAATGTACTAATTAATTCCAGTTCAACCCAAGAGATACATATCCGGAATACAGTTTCTTTGAGGGGGATAATTGACAACCCCCATATTGGGTGGTTTTTTGGGTAAACTAAAATAAAATAACTGATTATTTACACTTTTTAGTAGTTAAATCTCAAGACCATAATGATTGGATTAGTCTTGTGAGCCATTACAAAGAATATATTGGTTCTCTTTTATCAAACTATCCAAAATGTGCAAAAAAGTCACAGGTATGAATAATAGTCCATGGGGTTTCTCTTTATAAAATATTTAATGAGTAAAATGGAATATCTTATACATGGAAGTGTTATTACTCTTGAGAGAGTATATTTTCATCAACAAATTGGAGACACTAGAATCAAGATTATTAAGGGTGTGATAATAGAATGTGGTATTTAGATGGGTACTACACTATAGATATGGTTATTCCAACCTATGAAATCAACGACTCAAAGACTAAGACCATGTCATGGTGTAGGGTGTGACGATGGTCCTGATTCTGTGTAAAAGGTGATCCATTTTACAAATCACCCACATCTCAATCATTATATCATGTTTTTTCATTCAACCATGTTCGAGCATTATGTGGTAGTGATCAAAGTCCATTTCACTCATTTTCCCCTGATTAAATCTCTAGATTAATTTACTATATCAATGATTTCATATTTTTTTTTATCATTTTGGTATAACAATTACTGGTGGTGTAGCCTCCACCAAACAATAGTGTTATTCCCTGTTTCAATCCAAAATTCTTTCCATTTTACCTATCTAAGGGTATGGTTCATCCTATATTTTCCTTTTATTTTGGGTGTTTCGATTGTGGTGTATCAGGGATTCATTCTTGGTCTAACTATGTTATATATTCCTTCTTGACTGATCTTATAATGGGGATTTTATTGTTTTTTACTTCATAAGTGATGTAATATAATAATGGGATTATATATGATACTAGGAAAATAAATTTTCTCAACGATCATTAGTGTAACTTAGTACTATGGTGGTAAACCTATTGTATAATTATTTTTAGTTGAATCACATACAATATTATTTTAGAGTTATTAATTTTTAATCCTAATTTTTCAAATATCATTTTATTTGGTAAATAGATCATTGAGTCTTGGGTTTAATATATTCTCATGTTATTACCTTATTTAAAATCATTGATATTGAAATTTAAAATCAAATGATGATATTTACATTACTATATATATCCTCGAAACTATCGGTGTCTTGATAATTTAGATTATTATTTATGCCATATACTTGACATGTGCATTTATATGGGTGAGTGGGGGAAACATGAGATCCATGATTGATAATTCATCATGGGTTTTTTATTCCTCTTGATTAATTTAATTTATACTCCATATTTTTTGTCTATATGATACATATTTTCTATCATGTGGCATATCCTGTAAAAAAATTCATCATATATCGAGATGATCCGGTTTCTTTTTTTTCAATTAGATAACCCATTTGAGGGGGAACATGATAAAAAGATGATGAATATCATCTATGGTTCATTTTCTATATTGTGCAGATTGTGGAAATGTATGCTAATTTCAGGAACACAATACATGTGAACTATGTGTCCATTAGATACTAGTTGGAGTGGGAGAATTTTATTCCTTGATGATGTTATTATCATATTAAATCAGGAATTTTAGGTTCAACGTACCATCACTGGTGGAGAAAAATCTCTATTATGATGGGGAATTTAGTGTTTTGGATGAAGACTATAATCAGGTTGAGTTGTATGGTGTTTCCTAAAATATATATTATAGAGACCCAGGATTAAGATACACATATATTACTTAAATTTAGATGAATATTGAATACATTAAAAATAGATACATTCATGTGGACTATAATTGTGCTTTGACATTAGAATCATTTAATAAAAATATTTTTTCATGGTGAAAGACCTTCAAAATATCCCATAAAGATCTCGACCATTAGCACTTCTACCTAAAACCTTTCATGATAACCTTTATAAAGGAAACATAAGAAAGGGGTGAGCTCAAATACTCAGTATGGGTAAACAAGAGATACATATAAACATAATCATGAATATAGGGGGTATGATAATGTGATTATAACATTATGAGATCATAACATGCATATCAAAAAACATAAACATGAGTTATGGGATAAATATTGGATGTTCATAAGACATGAATCATAAGTAAATATTCATAATCAACTGTGAAATCATAACTAAGGAATAAGAAATGGGATTTATGTGATACAAATAAAAATAGAAACATTTATTTCAAGGCTACTAATATGATCTTTATAACATGTTAAGCATGGGAAATGACCCATGTTCCTACTTTGAGTATGGGCATGCAACCAGTGTACCCACATTCATTTTGGAATTGGATAAACCCGATGTACATTTTTATTTTGCAAGCTTATGATACAACCTGTATACACTATTTCTCTTAGGCTTGGCCTATAAACAATGAAACCTATTTCATTTATGAATGCGATACAACCCACAAACCTTCCTTCTTTTTGGCTTTAGATATAACCCAAGACTCTTCTTTCTTTTAGGATTGGTCTACAACCCATGAACCTTTTTTCGTTAAGGATTGGGCTATAAACCATGAGATATATTTCTTTTTTTCTTGGGATACAACCCATATACCCTTTGAGATCAAATAAAATTTATCATTACCTAATTCATTGGAGGCAGATATAAGTCTCACCCATATCATAGTAAAATAATTTACAATTCTCCATAACATAATAAAACATTCCACATATCATGTACCATAAAAATAAATAGGTTTTGTTAACGTTAAATCATATCCCATTTGTATCATTAAAATTTCATCACATCATAGCCTATTGAAAATAGATAGGCTTCATAACCATTTCATCAAATCATGGCCCATAAAAAGAATTGAGTTTTATAAACATGTAACCCGTGGAAAAGAAAGGGATTCCATAAAGAACATGAAATTAAAAAACCCATTTATATAAAGGATATGAATGTAATATTTAGGTCATTAATATAATATAATTATTGAACTCATTAAAATTCATCATAGATGTATTTTTTTTAAATATCATTAAATAACGTTTCTTAAGGAAAATATACTTTATTCTTTGAAAAAAATATAACATAAAACATTTTGAAACCCATTTTTAAATAGATTTGAAAACAAATAAAGGAATATTTGAAAACTATTTATCATTTTTTAAATCCTTTCATCATCAATATTATCTTCATAAATCTTTTAAAATCATTTTCTAAAATAAGGTTTTTGATTACAAATAATTTTCAACTAAAGATAGAGATAATAATATTTTTCTTAGAAACATTATCATCATTCCAAAATGGTAGAAAAGGGTACTAACACATTTTGTTATATTGAAAAAATATAGGATATGGATACTCATGAGTGTTCTTGAGATATGGATCATAATATTTCATCATGGTAAGTATAAACCTAAAAAATCATGAAAAGTGACGATATTGCCTCAATAGACTCTTATAACTCGGAAACATGGGATAATAACCTCCATGTAGAAAAATTACATATATGATTCTTAATATATCATGAAAAGAATTATAATCATGATATGAAATGAAAAATGGATGTATATACACCTTGAAAATGTGTTTTGGTGCATAACAATACATGATTCTCAAAGAAGGAAAAATAATAGAAATTGTTTTTTATCAATTTCGTAACATTTGGAACATAATACACAAGAATTCAGGATCATAAAATAGAAATGGGAATACCCATAAATATAATTATAATATAAATATAACACATTAATTGTTATTAAATACACCACACAAAAATAATGAGTTCTGAACATAATAAGTATCTCATGGAAAATAAAAGTGGGATGAAATCCCCTTACCTTACGTTTTGAGTCTCTTCGTACTCGTTCAAACCACCTATATAATAAATATAAATTTATTAAAAATTCTTTAATAAACCATATTATTATATCTAATACCGTAAATTATTTGATTATGAACTTATATTATATACTTGTTAATGATCCTAGGTTAAGGTCTAACATCGGGTAATATTTTCTTTGTCCTACGCTTGTGTCATGATTTCTTATATCGTTGGTCCTTATACATATATCATGATTAAGTAATTTAAATAATTTTACTAATATAATCTATATCAATTATATTTTTATTATAATAATTTATATTATAAATAAGTACAAAATGAAATACATCATTTATGGAGATAGTAAGGCGTATGTATGCTTGACCAATGTTATTGTTTCAATTATTGTATTGAATGAAAGAATTTAAATGACACGTGTATGTATATATGTATATATCTATAATTATAATATTAGAATTATTATATCATAAATACCATATATATTCATAAAGCACATCCTTAATACATTCCATGTGGTGTGTGAACAAATCACATCACTTTGCGGTGGCGGTAGACCACACTTCCTCAAACGAGATTATCGTATTAACACCGACTAGAATGTAATGAGTTTTATGTTGAAAAAGGAATAAATAAAATTAAATATATAATAAATATTATATAAAATATATATAAATAGTGTTTATATCATAATATCCTCCCTGATACGTGGTATTGTAGAAATGAAAAATCACTGTTTCATGATGCTGTAGTTCACCGTACGCAGAAACAATATGTTTGATATACATAAATGGAGGTCTGCATAATTCAAGGTTAAAATATTTTAATGAAAAAATCCCAGTATATGTAGAATACTAGTTTTTCACACAATAATGGAATAATGTGAGTGGAGGGGTTGAAGAAGGAAAATAAAGGGAACGATCTTTTGAGAAGATGTTATCTCTAAATCGTTAACTCTTTATGGTTTGAGCACAAAGGGTTCCATAAGAGGATTTCATCCCAAAAAATATACATAAATTTATAAGGGATTATTTTTAGGATGTTAATTGGGCTTTTATTGTCTAAAATTAATAGGTTTTAGTGGTGTGGGGAATAGATAGAGGTGGCGGCCTTTTATATTGTATGAGGAGTGACACTCATGTAAATATTTGAATAGATAATTCCACCCACGTTTTCATGTTTAAAGTGGATCCAATAATGGACCAATGTTGATAAAATGTATAATAGGGTCGAAATATGGATAGCCAATTCGATTTGGAAAAGGTTAAAGGTTATTTTCTGTCTTAATGTTTTGGTTATGTACTTTATTATCAAAAATTTTCTCTAAACCGATATAAATAATTTTAATTACATTCATTATTATTTTTATAAAAAAACAAATATTACCTTATTATAAATTATAAATTATTATTATTCCAGATATGGAATACATTTTTTCAAATTGTAATCATAGGAGTGGTAGAAATTAATTTTTCATTCATCTTATTGTCGGGATGACACTATAGGTTTATAAAGTAAAAAAAATCATAAGATCGATATGTTTTTTTATCCAATATCAATGTAGAGTTGGTTCTACTGACCTAAATTTGATTAATTGATAATAATATTTTTATATAAAATATTAAACCATTTAAAAATATAATTTAACTTTATAAATAAATTATATGAAAAAGATGTTTTGATATAAAATATAGTACTTTTACCATTCATTAATCGATGAAAATTTTTATAAAAATACAAAAAATGTATCCTATACTAATTTTTATAATTCTATTTCACATATAGAGTCTTTTAGTATATATGTAATATATAAATGTTCATAAAAATTGAATTCAAAATGGGTTCTCCATTAAAAGGCAGCAAATCTACCTTTATAAAAAAATAGAATTTTATGCATAAAATTGGTTTTGTTCTTATTTTATGTATATAGAATATATTGGATGAATATAAGGAATATTTTATTAATTATATAAAATATTTTTTAAATTAATATAACTTACCAATAATTATTAATTTAATTTACTATTATAAAATATCTTTGTCACTATAATAATATATTTCTTTTATATTCAATAAGTTTTCATATATATTAATTAGTAACCTATGAATTCATATTATATTTTTTTTAAAAACATATTTTAATAAATTAGTTAACAAAATTTCATATATATCAAATTAACGGCTTGGTTCTAATCCATTATAATAATAATTTTTATAATATATTTCATTTAGGCAACACTCAGTCATGGGTGTTATGCAAGCTATCGAGGAAGGTCAATATTGTGTGTACAATAAACTATATTTATTGTTCCAAATAATGTATGCCACGTTTGTATTTCATCTAAAATTATCTAGATAGTTCTATGAGAAAGGATTGTTTGTCTTAGTTAAAAGTTATTTTCAATGTTGCATGAAATGAATAATATCATAAGAATAAATTTACTCGAAAAAAATCACCAAAATATCAATGTGTTATATTATAACACCCTTAAGATGAATTTATCTCTAAAAATTCATCTGTGTTTTCAAATATTTAGTACAAAAAAGTTTAATTCATAAAAACCAACATCATAAATATGGATACTAAAACATTCCTTAAAAAGAAAATTTGGAAGCATAATTGTTACCTAGACTAAAATCTAACCGGGTTTCCACATAGGAGAACATTGGTTTGGAGAGACGATTCGACATGGAGGAAAACATTAAATATTTATATGTAGTGATTAAGGTCATAAATCACAAACAAGTGAAAGATAAAAGGAAATTCAAGGTCCTCAAAGTCATAAATCTGTGATGATTCTATAATTCATTGGTTCAATAGAATTTAAGGTATTATGAAATATTTTTTTGATCACCATCATAACATTAATTAATCCATGATATATTTATATAAACCAAACATCATAACTTGTTAGTCCTATGATAAATTAATAATACAACCATTTATTCAGGGAATGAATGTCCGAAGATACACTTTTAATGAATGATAAGATTGAAAAAAATAATGAAATATATAACTATCAAGATGAATTAATATACAAACATTAAAATTAATGCTATTAGCTTAACATTAATATTTATTCTGAAAAAATACATTAACTAGGTCATCATGTAGGCCAGTGGTTTCTGTGAAACCCTTCTCATCATTCGTCCATAGTGTTGAAGACACATGGCCTTTTCAGACTTCATTGGTTGTCACCAAACATATATGATGTCATTTTTTAAAACAACACTAATATTAAATATATGATTGGAATCCATGAAATAATGATAGTGATTGATTATCCTTTTAACAATGGTTTGCAACACAAACTCGATGCACAAATACTTCCTCTGAAGTTTAACATAAAATTTTCATGGATAGTTAACCATATTACCCTGTTCAAAGGTGAACATCCAAAACATTTGAAAAAGAGTCATGAAATCATCATAACATTGATTCAAATGTATATAAAAAAGTATCTCTTGGTTTTCACATTTCATAAATGTAAATACCCTAATCATATATTCTCCTTAATCATGGTAACAACCGGAATCTCCATAAATTATTTTTGAAGACATGCATTGTTCCTTATTCGAAAGTGTATTTGATATATTCCTTAAATAATTAAATTCCATAAACATCATTAGTGATAGTATAAACCACCTGTCTAAAAACCCTTTCTTATTTACAAGGTAATTAATATTGTCAAATTTACTTATTTAGATCAAAAATATCTTTATTGGAATATAATTATCTCAATGTCAAGTATTAATTAAGGGTTACCTTCCATTAATCAAAATAACACATTTCTATGAATTAAATTTTCCTTTTTGAAACTCAATTCAACATGTCCATTTATATCCTTAATGAAATAATTAAATATTTCTTGATTCATATAACATAACCTATGAATTCCAAAAAATAATTACATCATTCATCCAACAATATTAATAATACATTACTCATGTTTCGAAAACTTATTCCTTAATAAATCATTACTGTAATAGGATATATAACTCATTTTTTAAGGTTATTCATCCACTATATAATCATTCTTATATTTTTAATGTAAAAAATATTAGAAGAACATCACATAACTTTCATATGTTGTTTGTGGTCTTTTTATCTTCAAAAGTATAACCAATACACATAACACCATCTGAATTATAATTATAAAATTTCCACATGGGAAATAAATTCTCATAATAACCATACATTATACATATGAAATATCAAATGTTAACCATGTTCCATTAAGTTTTCCCAATTAATAATAACCACAAAGCACAAGTTCTGAAACCCATGTCATATAAGAAAGCCACATAATCATGAAAAATTACATATATGATGTCTAAATCCTAACACCTTCCATAATATATGACACATTAGGATTTTCATAGGATTTTAATTATCAATATTTGTATAAATATTTCATGATTATTCCTGGAGAGTTTGTGAACTCCCAAAGGATATCCCCACGGAGAGTCACCCTAGGTGTGCAGCAAGGTCCCTTGTCATGTACCATATTACCATGAGTCAAGCCCAGAATATCTTGTTGGAGTTGTTTCGCATAGGTACATATGTTAAAGAGTCATATCCACCATTAGTATCCATGAATTGATGTATTTCTAGTAAACCACTCACTCTATATTTTACCAAAATTTCACAACATTTTCCTAAACGTCAACTCATACTTATACTTATCCTTAGAGACATCCCTAGAAATATACATAAAAATATTCCAAGGGATCTCAAAAAGGTATTCTCATCCTATTTTATAATGGTTGACTAAAAATTTTCTTTGATACTAATTATTGCGACCCAGGCATAATATAAATTCATATTATATCACTTGAGATTAATATTCATTATATTACAAAAATACATGCCAGAGGATCATAATAGTTCAGTGTCCTTTAACCCTTGGAAACAAAATATTACATCACACTAAATGATATTTAGAATCTCCTCTAAATATATCCACCTTTATTACTTCTTCATAATTCATTTGTTCATAACCTTTAGAATGGAAAGAAAAAAATGGGTGAGATCATATGCTTAGTAAGGGTAAAAAAGAGTGATATGTAAGAATATACAAGAACATAGGGGTATAATAATGCCATAGTAAAATTAAGAGATCATACCATGCATATCAAAAATCATAAAAATGTGTTATCAGATAATGATTGTAAATTCATAATACATGAACCATAAGGAAATAAACATCATAATCCATGAAATCATTACAATGGATTAAGACATAGGATTTGAGTCCTAAATATTGATATTTAAACTTTTCTATCAATGATACCTATGAAGACCACTATAAGATGTTGGGATTGAGCTCTATCCCATGTACCTACTTCAGAATTGGGCTAGCCACCTATTTCCCAACATTAATTTTGGAATGGGTTACAACCCATGTACCTTATTTTTTTCAGGCTTAGGCTATAACCTGTATACCGTCATTTTTTTAGGCTTGGGTTACATCCAAGAAACCTTCATACTTTTAGGATTGTGCTAAAACCCATGAACCTTAATTCTTTTAGGATGAGTCTAAAACCAATGAATATTATTTCTTTTAAGATTGGGATATAACCCATGAACCTTATTTTGTTTAGGATTGGTCTAAAAACCGTGATTCTACTTTCTTTTAATATTGGGGTAAAACCCATATACCCTTTTAGCTCATATAAAAATTATCATTACCCATGAAATTAATGGTGGTTATAGGTCCCACTAGTCTCATAGTAAAATCATTGACACATGTATGATACAATAAGAAAAAATCATGATATCATGACCTATAAATATAAATAGGCTTTGTAAACATTAAATCATATCCAATAAAATGAAATGGGTATCATTATAATTTCATCACATCATAAACTATGAAAAATATATAGTTTTACAATCATTTCATCAAAATATATCCCATAAAATGATGTGGATTTTATAAACATGTAACTCATGAAAAACAACAGATTCCAAAAAGACCTTGACATTAAACATTACCCATTCATAGATATTATATGAATGGAAGCTTGAGATAATTATTTATAAGGGAATTAGTAACACCAAAAAATTTCATATTTGATGTGATCTAATTTCTGAAATATCTTTAAGAAACATTTCTAGAAGAAAATATCATTTTTTCATCGAAATATTATTTTTAAAATGTAAAACCTTTTGATAACATTTTTTTAGAAAATATATTTTAAAACATATAAAGGAAGCTTTGAAAACAATAAAACAATGTTAAATCAATTATCCTTGAAAACTATCTTCAATGTTCTTCGGAATTTTTTTTTTCAATAAATGGTTTTTCAATTTAATAAATGTCCAACCGAATAGAGAGACCGTGATATTTTACATATAAACATTATCATAAGTACCAATGAGTGGAAATGGTTACTTAAACATGAGGATATATTGAAAAAATTGGACATAAGGAATCTCATCTGTTTACATCAGATATGGATCATAATATTTTATGAAAGGAAGAATACCCAAAAATAATCTCGAAAAGTGATGGAATTACCTCAATAGACTGTTATAATTTTGTTACATGGGATCATTATAAAAATGAATGAAATTTAAATTACATTAAGCGTAATATATCTTGAAAATTAGTATATTCATTATATAACTAATAAATATAAGTATATAACCTTCTAAAAATTGTTTAGGTGCATAAAAACAAGAGTCTCAAATAAGACAAATTGAGACAATAATTTTTTACCGATTTGGTAACTTGTGAAGCATAAACCCCATGAAAGAAGGATCGTAAGATAGACATGTGAATACACATAAATAAAATTATAAGATACATATTACAGAATAATGGGTTTTATATACAACATAGAAAAGGAAATAATGCTGAACATAACATGTATCTCAAGGAAATTAAAAGTCAGATGAAATCCCATTACCCTATTGCTTGACTCTTGTAGTACTCATTCAATCAACTTGTATAATAAAAATAAATTTATTATTTGTATTTTACAGAACAATATTATTATATCTCATACCATATATAGTTTTATTAATAAAATATATTACCCTCATTTGAATGATCCTAGGATAAGGTTTCACATCAGATATTATCTTCCTTGTTTTCATATGTGTCTTAATTTGTTATATAATTGGAACTTATAGTAATATAATGATTAAATAATTCAAATAATGGTATAATTATCATTTATATACAGTATATGTATATTATATTAATTTATTACATAAATATGTAAATAATGAAATACACTATTCATAGAGACGGTAAACCATATGTATACATGAAAACTATTTCTATTATTATTGTCATATTGAATAAATGAATGTACCTAAAATTTGAATATATATATATATCATTTCTACATTAGAATTATTATATCATATATATTAATTAATTTTATTAAACCCATATTTAATTCATTCCATGTTGTTTGTGAGCGAATCACATTTCTTTGAGTGGTGGTAGTCCAAATTTCCTCAAACGTTATTATCATATTATAACCAAATGGAAATTAAAGAGATGTGTGTTTAAAAAGGAATAAAAAATATTAAATAAATAATAAATATAACATATAACATTTTTAAATAGAGTTTCAATCATTATGGCCACTAAGATAAGTGGTAATGTTGAAATAAACAATCACTGTTTTGTGAGGTAGTACTTCACCGTTCACGGAAATAGTATATTTGATATCCATTATATAGAGGTCTCTATAAGTTTAGGTCCCCTTATTTTTATTGAAAAATACTACTATAGTTTGAATAATTTTTTTTACACACAATAATTTAATAAATAGAGTGGAGTGGGTGATGAATGAAAATAAACAAAAGGATCTTGTGAGAAGACATTACCTCTAAATAGGGCAACTATTTTCCATTTGTGCCCAAAGGCTTCCATGGGGGGATTTATTCCAAAACATAGGCTTAGAGACTTAATGGAGGATTTTTTGGAAGTGTAGTTGTAATGTATTTGATGAACATAATAAGTTTTATAGGTGTGAGTATTGGGTATAGGTGGTGGCCTTTTATAGTGTAGGAGGAGTGGCACTCTAGTAAATATTTGAAGAGTGAGTTCCACCCTCATTTTTCATATTGGAAGTTGATGAGAAAATACTAAATGGTCAATAAAATTTTATTTTGTGTGGATATAAGGATATCTAACGGGTTTTGGAAAAGTTTCAAGATCGTTTGGGGGATTAAATTTATGTGTTTGTGCTTTATTATCCTAATATTTATCTTAACTGATGATATTATTTTTGATTAAATTAACTAATATTTTTGGTAAAAAAACAAAGTGAAATATATTAGAAGTTATAAATTATTAATATTATAAATATGAAAACCATTTCCCCAATTTCAAATCACCTAATTGGTATAAATTAATTTAAATTTAATACCTCAATCTGGACGACGCTGTGGGTTTTTAAAGTAAAACTACTCCAACGTTTTCTATGTTTTTGTATCCAATTTCAATGTGAAATTGGTACCAATGAACTAAATTTTATTAATTGAAAAAAATATTATATAAATAAAATATTAAACCATTTATAAATATTATTTAACCATTTCAATAAATTACATGAAAATTCAGTTTTGAAATAAAATCCAGTATTTTTAAGTATTCATTAAAAGATGAAACGTTTTATAAAAATACCAAAAAATTATCCATAAAAAATAATTAATTTTTAATTCCAAAGATAATTTTTATTTTGAAATATTAAATCTATAAAATTTTCAAAAACTGGATTTAAAATATTTTTTCCATTATAAGGTGGTAAAAATATCTTTAAAATATATGGGTTTATGCATAAAATTAGGTATGTTCTTATCTAATTTCCATAGAATCTATTAGATGAAAATAAAAAATATTTTATTGATTATATATCATATTAATAACATTAATATAACATAAAATTTTTAATTAATTTAATTTATGAAGTTAAAATAGCTTTGTGTCAATATTAATATTTTACATTATATTCAACTAGTTTTCATATTCATTAATTGGTAAACTATGAATTAATATTATATTTTTGTAAACAAAATATTTTCATAATTTAGTTAAAAAAATTTCTCTATTAAATTTATATCTACATTATAGTCCATTATAATAATTTTTTAACATATACTTTACAGTTAGGCAACACTCTGTCTTGCGCATTATGCAAGCCATCAAGGTAGGTTAATCTTGCATGTAATGTAGGCAATCCTTGTTGTTCGGTGTAACATATAAAATTTGGGATTGTGTGTAAAATATGCCAAGATGGATCCATGTTAAAGGAATGCTTCAATTGGGTAGAATAAATTTTAGTGATGTGTTAAATTAATAATATCAAAAGATTAAATTAATTAGAAAAAAAATCCCCAAAATATCTGGGTATTACCTATATCATGGAATAACATGCATATGGTTCTGAATAATATTGTCAATTATAGAATTAATTATGAGGTATTTTTATATACATATACATCCTTACTTGTATTGTTCCATTGATAGTGGGGATGCCGTTTTCAGTGGCTTGGTTAACGCAAGATGTCTCAGAGCATGTATGGGTATATTTTTAATTTCCTTAGGAATTAAAATTATATTAATATATTTAATCTTATAATGATGTTAAATTTTATTATAGAAACAATAGAGAGGTCCTAATTGGATTATGTTCACACCTAATATAGAAATAACGATTCTTGTAAAGGCTTTACTATCAAGGAAATATGAAATACAAAGGCCCAAACAATGGGAATCATAGAGGTGGAAAATGGTGTTATGAGGTGCTTTCAATAGAGGCTACGGATGGATGTCATAATAGGTTATTTACATTCCTAAAATCTCATACATCTATTTAACATTGCACTATAGGTCCTCCATTTATTTTCTAACATTGAATTGAGATAGATCCATGTCGTTTTTTGTTGAAATCATTAAGTATTCCCCTAACTGTTATTGTTTTTAAATATTTTATCAATAAATAAAGAAAGGAATAGTTTCCCACTAAATGCATTTAGGCCCCAACTAATAGTGAAAAAACAAGTAATTTTAACTCATTTTTGTTGTAATGGTCTACAGAACATTGGATAAGAAATTTAGAGTGGTAATTTCTTAGCTACTAATGGGAAACTAAAAGAATACAAGTGGTTTTGAGTATCTTTCAGTGAGATAAATATAAATGTTAAAATGTGTTACATTTTCTTGAAACCATCAGTTAGGTGATAGAAAAAGATTTAATCACATGAGCATTAGGTGATTTTGGTAAGGAAATATTTGGTGAGAACTATATTATTAAATGTGAACTCATTCAACGGTCATATTGAGTCAGTTTTAATCATATTAATTATAAAAAATAATTTATATTTTACATTTCCACATTATATATACTTTTAACTCATTATAGTTTTTTAATAATTTACATCTATAATAATTGTATCACCCTAATATAATAAAAGATTAATATTAGGTTATATAGAAAATACTACATTAAACACAAAACATAAATGTCCAAATAAATATATTATTTAAATATGAACATTATATCCAAGCCATTAGAATGTTTTTTATGAATAGTTGAAACTAAATTATGAACACTATATAGTTTACACATGTATATATAAACTTATTGTTTATTATATGATTAAAAAATTAGATGATAAATATTAATTTTTCTTTATAAATGTATTCATATTTTTTGGAGTAATTATGTTTAAATAAATCATAAACACTTTTAAAAAATTTATATCACAAAAGGACCATAATTTTTGATTCAGCGTGTCAAAAATATCTTAGATGGAATTATATGAGAATTTTCTGAATATATTATTTAGGTGATTTGTAGAGACTGATATATTATTTTATTGAGAAATGCCTTTTCATTTAAAGAATTTATGTTTTACATTTAATTATAATTTTTTTAAATATTAAATTAGTAATATTATAAAATGTTTAATACTATTCATGTCATTTTAAGTAATTTTATATAGTTTTTTTATATAGAATAATTTTTTATTATAGAAAACTTCTCCCATTGAGATACTTTTTTCATTGCCTCTATGGCGGAGATTTAAAAATAATTTCTACAAATAATTTCAATATAATTTTTCTAAAATCTATTCCATATTTGGAAACATTAAAATAAATATTAGATAAAATGTTCATATTAATTTTTAGTCATAACCAAGAGTAACAATTGTAAAAATTGATTACATCACATAAGTATAAAATGGGTTTCCTATTGATTAAATAAACAATATAAGGTTTAAAATAACCTATAAACGTTTATAGTTCGAGTTGTATCACAATATTTAATGAATAATCAGGAATTGGTAAATGATTATACATTTAAGTGCCTTTTTTCCTGAGAAAAATGAGGGTATAATTTTTTTTCAAAAAATTATAGTTTTACTTTTCTGCCACTTTTAAATGGGAACCCACTCTCATATACAGATCAAACATATAAAGACATTACTTTCATCATGAATTTTATATTTCAATTACATAATACTCTAAAAATGACCTAGAGACCCTTTATTTATCATTAAAATATTTCAGGAAGGCTCTAGGTATAAACCTAAAGAGGTATTCCAATGTTGATGTATTTTTGTTAACTATGGAAGGTCATTCTATGGAATAATATATCAACTTCAAATGATCTCCAAAAATGAATAAAGAATTACTATACTATCTTTCATCTACTTATATTTTATTATTTTAATATAATAACCAACATCCACCTCCTATTCCATCAAATATGAAATTAAAATATCGATTGTGTGTATGGAGGACTACCTCTTCATGAGTTGGTGTTTTTTGTTTTCTCACACAACCTCTCATAATTGAATAAATTGATTAATATAATTTTTATAAATTATATTTATGACATAATTTAAATTATATATATATAATATGAAATATAACTTGTTAATTTCCAATCCTATGGAAATGATTACATAGATTATGTGTACTTGTCTACTACCGCCTCTATGTAACGACATGATTCAAATATCATATTGTTTTGACATGGATAGTAATATAAATAAACTAAATTAATATATATTATATATATTATAAATTAATTTTTATTTATGTTTGAATTATTTATTAATTTACTTTCTTTACATCTTTAAAAAAATGATTGTAGCATTCATGTGTTCGTATGGAATCCTACCTCCATGAATGATATTACAAATTTTTTGTCTACTACTTTCAATGACTAATATATGTAATTATATAATGAATAAATATATGAAATTTATATCATGGTTAAAATTATGTAGAATATTGAACCATGATAAAAATAAAATTGCAAAAAATTATTTAAAAACATACTAGAAAATGAAGCATTTATCATCGAGAATAATTATTAAAATAAATAATTATTACTAAATAGGAGATAAAAAGTTATATTAAAATAATATATGATATTTTAAAAATTAATATGGATTTTTAACATATATTAAATATATATATATATATATTTATACATGTTTTTGAAGATGTAAGAATGAAATTAGACACGAGCTTTGATTTTCTCATCTCACTTTTACATCAATGAGACATATTTCATATCCCCCAAACATTTCTTCAATGTTGTGTTCTTAAAAACCAATATTATTTTATGTAATGTACACCATTATATTAATTGTATTAAATGATTCTTTATAATTTATTTTTTTCATTCTGTTTACAATTGAAGAGTTACCAATATGGTAACAGTTTATTTTCCAATAAAATCATTATTTTGGATTAATTATGTTTATAACTATGAAGGAGTAATTGTTTGATATTTATATCTAAAAAATACATATTATTATACTATATTTATATAGGACCTATTCATATTCTAGTAGAATTTTTAACATTTTATTTCTTAATATTATTCTGATATCTTTTTAAAGAAAAGTTGCGATTATTTATATCATCAGTTGGATATCATTTTTCGTTTACATCATATTTTTTAGAAAATATTTTCCATAATATTTTTTGTATTCTCTTATTTGTTATCAAAGACATTTTTACCAATTTTTTAATTTGAAAAAATTACTCCAAAGGTATCCTAATATCTTTTTCTGAATAAGGCCCATTATAACTTTCCTACAAAAATGTGAAAGGAATATTCTCTTTAACATACATAGAAAAATAATAATTTCCCACCATCATGAACATTCATTAACATGAATATTATATTACAATATCCCTAGTTACTATTTATTGAAAATATTTTTCCTAATACAATTGAATATTTATTTCCTTAAAATTGATTTTGAACATGAAAATTTCTTTTTCTAGATGCATATTTTAATTTTATTTGGATGTTATTTATATTTATTTAAAATACAAACCATTATTTTACTTATTAAAAATATGGTATTTGATTTAATGAGATCATCCACCTTCTTTATCTTTATGTTTAATGATATGTTTAACTGAGGATGCTCTATTTTGATATTATTCACCATGTTACACTATATAGTCTATCAATTTGTTTATTTATTGGTGAAATTTTTATGATTTCATATGATTGTTTCTCAATATAAAATTTTTATCATGATTATGTTTCTCACAATTTATATGAGGAATCTATCCCAATTAGTACATGATGGGTAGGGCCCACTATTGACCCTTGATACATCGGCAGGTCTCATGAGGCAAAGTAGTTTTGTTTTTTTACTCAGTCATTGCCCATTTCTGTAAGATTCCTTAGAATGATGCATTAATGGTTTCTTTATTCTGAAAAAATTATTAATTCAATCATTGTGAGATTACATATTAAAATGAATGGTATTATTCAATTAGTTTCAATATCCAAGGATAAGTTTCAAGCTCCTGTGAATATTTACATTTATTTATTTTAGCATTTATTACTATCATAGTTTTCTTAGTGATCATTTTGATGAATACATTTAATTTATTTTTAGTTAATTACTATTCAATATTTATTATGTATAATTTACTCATGATAAATTCCACTATACTTAACTCTTACTGAATATTCTAGCTCACCCATTTTATATTTTTCCTTTACTTTGGATGTCATAAAGTGTATTATTATTGATATAAAGGGATGTGATAAATGCAATATCAGTGTTCATAAGGGATATTCAATATGGTGTTTGAATCTTTTATTATAAGGTGAGATTCAAGTTTGTATCTAGATTTCCAAGAATACTACACTACTTAGTCGTTCAGATGTGACTCCTTTTATCATGTTCCAATGAAATAATGTATCTAACAAATCTAATATACTAGGATTGTGTTTCATATATTTTGTATTAGAGAAAGAATAATTGAATATTTCTGAATGATATTTAAGAAAACATAGATTGGGGAATACTTCCCAATAATTGACATTGAGGATAATAGAAATAGGGAATCGTCAAAAATATTGGGTGAGGTTGAGAATATACAGTTTTAATAGAACAACATCCCTACATAGATACTAAATGTGTATGTAGATATGGAATAGTTTGACCAAGTGGTAACAACTATAAGAATTTCATATCTGGATTTGGAATAATCATCCCATGGTGCATAATAGCATGCCTTGATTAACACCAATCTCACAGTCCATGGAGATTTTTTTTGTAATTCACATTTTTTTATAAACCCTCATGAATAATTTAAATCTATGATGACCATGAATATATATGCTTAATCCTATGGTTTCATAGATTGAAATGAAGGTTTTATGATTTATAAGACCAATAAATGATATTATGGTTTTCAAATATGATTTTTTTTTCTGAAAATATACTTTTTGGTTTTAGTCAATGCATTGATCTAAATTGAATTGTGTTAAAATTTATTATGATAGACTATTTAGTGATTATTTGAAACCAAATTGGATTATAATTATTTTAAATTATATAATGATTTAACATAATTACCAATTCTTATATAAGATTTACAACCTATAATTTAACCAAATCGTGGAAATGATAATGAAGATATGAATTGGGTTCATTGAGAGGATGGGTTATGGAGGCCAAATAATGAAATTGGACTTATAAAATTATATGAAAACAAATAAATATAGTTTAATTTTTTCTATATCATGATAAAAATATAATCCCTCATCCTTAAGAATAGTATACTGAAAAAATATTTCATACACTTACCTTAAATTCTGATAAATCAATGGTCTTCATTATTGTAAGAACCCAAATCTTCTTTTCAGGTATGAATCTTGATTTTTGGTGTTTTTGATAAAAATCTGAGTTTCTCAAAATTTAAGGACTACACACTGTGTACTTATGAGTACATGATGTGTTCCTAGTTTCCACAGTGATTTGTGTACTGGCCGTGTATTGGCTGTGTACATGGCCTTATGTGGTGACCAGGAGACTGTCTAAAGTAGGTCCTAGAAATGGTATATACATGTTGTGTATTTTTAATGAAAACACCATGTATTTTTATTTTTATTTGATAAGTCGTATCATGGTCGCATCTCATTCAATGAAAACACTTCTTTTGGATTCTTCTTGTCTTGGAGTGACTGATGCTAATGATTCTTCTAGGAGCCCCCGACCTACCATATGTTCTCCAAATCAACCACTAGTGATTCTGTTGTAATCGATATGTTGAGTTCTTCATTATTCTAGAGCCTCTTCTCTGGATTTCTCCACTTTCGTGAGAAATTTTTTGTTGATCATTTTAGAAGTTTTCATATATCTCTGATTTTATTGGTTGGCTAAAAAGTCTAGGATTCAACTAGATCAATCGCATAATTTCGAGGTCGGTGGTTTTTTCCATTCCATAGTTTTTCATTTAATTCTATGTTCAAAAGTTCCCTATACCATATTTTGGGGTATTGCTTGTTTAGGGAATCTAACAATTTATATCTATATATTCCTTGATTTATTTAGTTCGGGATCTTGATTGAGAATAGTGTTTAATTACCTTCCTATGGATGTTCGTTCCTATGTATGAACTAATATTGCCCATCGGGTCCAGGTTTTCCTGTTAGGATGCTCTGTTTTCCATTCCTAGTGCTCTTAGGATGGAGTGATATTATTGGACTTGCATGTACCCTGCTTTGTAGATGTTTTTTCAAGTAGTATATTGTTATATACTTTGGTTGTTGGATATCATTTGAGCACGATTTACTTACACAGTGATGTGGGAACCTGGTATATTTAGACCATAAGGGAAATGGACACTGAGGGCTTTCCCAAAGTATCTATTATAAATTCAAATTGTGACACCATATGGGTTATGGACTTCAGTTCTCCCTCAAATAGTCTGTAGTTCCATGTTGCGAGACCACAGGGGGAATTAGACATTGATTGATTCCCCAGAGTGTATGTAGTTTACCATTATGAGACCACATGGGTAATTGACGATGAGAACTTATATAGATGTAAATGAATGTAGTTGAAATTGTATGATTGTTTACTTTTTAATACATCCTTGTTTATTACACCACATGGCATATTTTCTTTCATATTTATATTCACTTATAGTTAAGCATTGATATTTGGGTGGTCTCTTACTAGGATTTGTCTCATGCACTATTTGAGTCATGCTTTGGGCCCAAATAGATTAATATCTTGTAGGTTTATACAATGGAAATCACCCTTATACTGTAGGTACATGATTGATGTGGAGTTGGAGAGCATAGGACCAAGATGAGGCTTTCATTTCTGATGGGGTTATTTACTTGTTTTCCTTTGTAATTTGGTTTAGTATTGTATTCCAACATTTGTTCTTGTTTGGATGCTCTACAAGACATATGTGACTTTCATCATTTATATATGATCTCCAGTAGTTTATCTACTTGCAGTATTCTATTATTTACTATTTCATGTTGTTATTACTTCTTGTACAACTGTTATTCATTTTTTTCTGCTGTGTTATTATGTCAATGAGGGCATATTTTCCACCTATGACACCCAAGGTCATCGCTGCTAATTGGCCTCATATGGTATTCAAGGAAATTCACTAGAGGCCATGAGATCAACAGGGTACTGGGATCCTTTGGGAGGCACCCGGATCAGGGATGTTACAAAGTGGTATCATAGGAATTCATTTCATCTTGACTTATTATTTGGATCCTATAGACATGGATATGAAGGAATAGGTAGTGTGTAATAAGTTGTGCACAAGATTAGAAAACCCATGTATAGGGAAAAGCCTATTTACCTCTTATATTGAGATTTTTATAGTTTTTCAATTATTACAATTGATTTGATTTCACCGTTGGGAGATTCACATGTTTTTTGCGGTTATTGTGGATATTATTGAGTTTCTATTTCTGTTGTTACCCTTTGATATGAGGGTATTCCAAATCATGCATCATATAGGGAATTTCTAGAGATCACATGTCATGCATTCTTGTCAGGCCATTTGTTATGCATTACTGATTACATGTTGTTGTGGTAGATATTGTGAAAGATATGCATGCTGTTGTGATAGATGTCTATATAGAATCACTACTATTTTATAGGGTATTGATAATATGTAATGTTTCTATTCGATGAACACCAAACTGTGTTCTTTAAGGTGTTATGGACCCTTATAGATAATAAATTGGTAGATCATTGCACTGCTATTCTTGTATATGACATGAATAAGAAGTCAATCATTGTTGCATAGGCAGTATGGGCCCTCACGGATCAGAATTTGGAACTTTAATTATTGATTCAATTTTTTCATGGGTCTGGAGTAGTTTTTTATGTTTATTTTCTGGAAAAACATAGAATATGTGGTGTGTAATGAAGAATACATTCCATGTAACATTCTATTCAAGAAGAAAATGTTTTTAGTAAGTACACATTGTGAACAGTATGTACATGAAATGTAGTACTTAATTGTGTGACTGACTCTGTGGGAAGCGATATGGGGTTGGTAATTATTCGGTGGAACACGCCATGTACCGAACATACACACCATTTTTATAGACCATGTATCCACGTGTTTGACTAATGACATGGATCGATGAAGCTCTAGTAGTAAACACTGTGTCCATTTAGAACACACTATGTAGTGTCAGTCATGTATCTGGTCGTGTGACCAACGAAATGGGTCAGTAATGTCCTTCTAGTATATTCTGTGTATGTCATAAAAATTCCATGTATAGTAAATCGTGTCTCTAACAATGTGAAGAACAACACATGCAGTTAAAACATAAGTGGTGCACGCCGTGTATACCACTAACATGTCGTGTAGTATTTTTCTGAGAGAACTGTGTGGTTTTTCCATGTAGAGGAACCTGGGAACCATAAAATGATTCAAGTACACACCATGTACATGGAATACACACTATGTGTATGGGGTGTCAGATGACCTGTGTTGGCAGGAGTACCCACCCATTTAAAGAATTATGGGAACAATTCAAATAGTGTTCATACACACCATGTATCCATGTTTTGTAAAACATAATTGTTTTCTTCTCTTTTTGATTTCATTCACTTCTATGTTTTAGTTCCGGATTATAGTGCACTGAGTTTTTTCCTAGACCTTGTAGAGTCATTCCACCAACACGACCTCAGGTTGTATGCCAGATTCAGGTCAACGATCCAACACCGGACGTGGTATATCAGGGACTACCGGCTGATCCTCTTGTTGTGTCTTTCGTAGAACCAGCAATAATTTCAGATGCAGATGTTGATGCATATTTCCAAGAAGGATTTATGAGGTTTATGAAAACCTTCAGGGGAGTACCACATATTTCCCCATCTATGGTAGTGTTGACATGGGTTTTTTAGCAGCAGCAACCTCCCACCATCTCAAGGGATGGAGGACCCCACACTAAAGATTCGTGTTTCGAAGCCATGTATTCGATCTTCAAGCATCTCGAGAAACCACATGAATGGAGGGTGAATCTCCCTATATATAGGCTTCAGGATTCCTCCTAGAGATGGTGGGATGTGATTTCACAAGAAGGACACTAGTAATATATGACATGGGATGAGTTCTAGTGTACCTTCTATGACTACTTCTACCTAGAGAAACTGAGGGATGACCAAGCCTGAGAGTTCATGAGTTTGGAGTAGGGTATTGTCACAATCATGGAGTATTCTTCTTACTTCACAGAGCTACAGTGCTTCACATCCATTCTAGGGGGTGATTAGATATTTATGGAGAGGATGTTTTTGGATGGTCACAGGCATGACATCTACTATCAGGTGAACATATTCAGGTTGAATTCCATAATATACCTCTTACAACATTTCAGAGTAGGTATGGTCAATAAAAGTATGTGGTTATGTCGTTCGGTCTCAAGAACTCACCTGAAATTTTCTTGGCACTGATGAACTGACTGTTCCATCCATATGTCAATTTCTTTATGGCGGTATTCATGGATGATATCTTTGTGTACTCTCACACTCTACAAGACCATGATACCCATCTTGAGTTCATTTTGAGTACATCGAGAGAGAATAAATTGTATGATAAGCTATCAAAATTCTAGTTTTGGATGGACCAGATTCACTGCACATGTCATTATATCTTAGAGACAGGGGTATCATTATACCCAGAGAAAGTGAGTTCAGAAGTTTCCTAGGAGCAGTTGAACAATTTCTTAGTGGTACAGAGTTTTCTATGGCGGGCTGGTTACTAGAGAAATTTTATAAAGTTCTTTTCATGCATAGTAGTGCCACTTATAGGCCTGACTAAGAAGTTTGTGAAATACCTGTGGTCATATTCTTGTTATTCAACCTTTCATTGGTATAAAGGGAGGTTGACTTCAGCACGAAAACTAGTTTTTCAGATCCATGCACAAGCTATACTATTTATTATGATGTTTCAGGTATCTGGGTGGGAGTAGTGCTAATGTATGGGGAATGACTCGTTGTGTACGGGTCTCTGTAGTTACGGCCACATGAGAGAAATTACATGAAGCACGATCACAACCTAGCTCTTGTCATTCATGCTTTATTCTATTAGAGATATTGTCTATTGGGAGAGAATTTTGGGGTTTTAACTGACAAAAAAAGTCTCAAGTCCATCTTTAATCAGCGTGATCTGAATTTGAGATAGTGAAGATGGGGTGAATACCATCAGAAAATTGATTTTGGGCTTGAATATATGCTTGGGTAAGGAAACACAGTGGCTGATACATTGATCATAAGGAATCAAATACAGGAATTTCAAGAGACTAGTTTTGAGTGGCAGCTTATGGCTATGTTATCTGAGATTCATTTGGATGTACAAAACAGACTAGGAAGGATGTTTCTTTCATTTGTTATTGTTACCTTCACTCTTCTTGAGAGAGTGTGAATGATGAAGTTATCAGATGCTAAAGTCATATTCCTTCAGGAGACTATGTCAAGAGAGTACCGTATTCTAGGATGGACCATGGGAGAGAATGATATCTTGCGCTTCTATGGACACCTATGTGTGTCAGGTGAGTTACACAAGGATCTAATGGTGGATTTTCATTCTTCAATGTGGAAAGTTCATTATGGTGTCACCAAGATTTATCTAGATCTATACCGTCAGTATTGGAGACCAGGTATGAAGTTGGTTTTTTCTAGCTTTGTGATGAGGTGTTCCACCTGTTAGTATTTGATTGAGGAGCATCAATGACTAGTATGGGTTTTCCATCAGTTACCCATTCCCGAGTATATGTGGAATGAATTCACGATGGATTTCATGATATGTTTTCCTAGGTCGCCACAAGGGAATGATGTAGTTTGGGTTGTCATTGAAAGAATCGCGAAGGATGCACATTTATTACCTATCAAGGATACCTTTAGTGACGGTGATCTAGGATGTACATCTGGGATATTATATGTTTGCATTGGGTTCCAAACTTGTTCATTTTAGACAGGGATGCCTGTTTTAATTCTCAGGTCTGGCACAGACTATAGAGGGATTTGGTTACACAGGTAATTCTGAGTACATCTTACCATCCCCAGACAAATGCATAGTCCAATCATACGATATCGGTGGTGGAGGGATTTCATTGAGAATGTGTCCTATATTTTGGATGTTCTTTTAAAATCACATACCTCTAGTGGAGTTTTCCTACAATAATAATTTCCAATAAACTATTCAGATTGTACCTTATGATGCTTTGTATGGTAGGCCATGCTGATCACCCCTGTCATGGTTGGAGGAGGAGAGGTAGATATCTTGGGACCTCATTATGTCAAGGTGACCATTGAGAAGATAGAGATTTGGTAGAGTATTGGTACTGCACAGTCACGACATTGGCCTTATGCTGATCGTCAGAGACGACCTATAGTTTTTGACATTGGAGATCAGGTTATCCAAAAGGTCTCACCAAGGATGGGGTGCAGAATGATTAGAAGGTAGAGTAATATGTCACTAAGATATGGCTGGAAATTTTCTATTTGGGAGAGGTTCGGGCTGGTTTTCTATTAGTTGTATTTACCAAAGAGGTATTGGGCTATCCACAATTTCATCAATGTTTCTTGGTTGCGGTCATACTTCTCATACCCATATCATTTTTTTAAACACAATGTGGTTGAGTTGGAGGTGGAGACATCATACGATGTGCTTACTATCTAGAATGTTGGACATCGTGGAAATTTTCAATATTGCCGCTATGTTCCACTAGTACAGATGTTATGGAAGCACAAGCAAGTAGAGGATGGGACTTGTGATAGGGAGACCGATGTGCGATCATAGTGGCCAGAGCTGTTTGAGGATTCTTCTTTTCCACCTTCATAGAGAACTTTTCCAATGAATTTCATTAAGGGTGTGTTTGTATGAACCCAGATCATCATTTCAGGTATGGATCTTTATTTTGGGTGTTTTTGAGAAAAATACGAGTTTCTAAAAATTTAACGAGTACGCGCCGTGTAAATGGTTTTCGTGGGTAGTTGCGTACTAGCCATGTAACGGCTGAGTACATGGACATGTTGGGTGACATGGAGATAGACTAAAGTGGGGCTCCATAATGGAATATACACATCATGTAATTTTAAAGATCATTCTGTGTATTTTTATTTTTATTTGATAAATCAGACGGGTGTTGAATCTCGTTCACATAAAAAACTTCTTTTGGATTCGTCTCATCCAGGAGTGACTAATGGTGATGATTCTTCTTCAAACCCCCGACCTACCATCTATTCTCTGAATCAACCTTCGTAGACTGCGTTGCAATTTCTATGGTGTGTTCTTCCTTCATCTAGAGCCTCTTATCTTTATTTCTCCTCTTTCGTGAGATATATGTGGCAGATCTTTTTTGATGTTTTTGTCGATCAATGACAAACTAGGTTAAATAAATTGCCGGGATTCATCTATATCGATCACACAACGTCCTGGTAGGTGGTTTGTGCATATCCGTAGTTTTTCAATTAAATATATTTAACAAATTTCCTAATACCCTAGTTTGGGGTATTTGATGTTTAGGGAATATGAACCTTTAAAGACTGTTATGCCTTGACTGACTGACTTAGGGGTCTTGTTTGAGAATAGGTTATAATTACCTTGCTATGGATTTTTTCCAATGTTGAATATATATTGGTCGTTGGGTCTAATTTTTTCAGTTAGGATGCTCTATTTTCCATGTCTAGTTCTATTAGGATGGACTGATATTATATGACATACCTGTGCCATAATTTTTAGATCTTTATCCAATTAGTATAATGTGATTTACTTTGGCTACTAGATATCATTTGTGAACCATTGACTTACATAGGGTTGTGGGAACCTGGTGTGGTCATAACCTAGGTGAAATGGATGCGGAGGGCTTTCCGAGAGTGTCTATTATGCATTCACATTGGGAGACCATAGGGGGATGGACGCGAGTGCTCTCTCACATTGTCTGTAGTTCCAGGATGTGATACTATAGGTGGAATTGGATGTTGAGTGATTCCCTAGAGTCTTTTAATTTTACCATTATGAGACCACAAGATAATTGACGGTGGGTGTTTCCTCATAGATTCTTTGTCAAGTTGAACAAGAGCGATTAGACTATGGGATTATCCCCGAGTGTTTCTTGAGATTGTTTGGTTGTTTAAATAATAAATTTTAAAAAATAGTTGATACTGTAGGATATTTTACATTTGAGTACATCCTTGTTTATTACATCATTTTTCATATTCCATTCCTTATGTATATCACTGATAGTTAGGCATAGATCATTGAGTAGTTGCCTACTGGGATTCATCTCACACCCTATTTGGGTCTTGATTTAGGACAAAATAGATTATATTATTTTAGGTCTGGGCAAGGGATAGAATCCATCTACTCTAGGTACTTTATTATTGTGGAACTTGAGAGCGTGGTACCATGATGAGGCCTACAATGCTGCAGGAGTTATTTACTTTTTTCCTTTGAACTTTGGTTTTGTATTATATTCCAGCATTTTGACTTGTTTGGATTATTGCCTAGAAATATGTGAAATGAGTCATTTATATATGTGCTCCTAATGTTTATCTATATGCAGTCTGCTGCAATTTACTATTGTATGTTATAATTACTTCTTCCAACACTGTTACTCGTTTTTTTCCGTTGTGTTACTATGCCAATGAAGGCATAGGTTCCCCACTATCACACCCATGTTCCTCGGTGCTAGTCAAATCACTCCAGTGTTCAGGGAAATTCCCATAAGGCCATGTTACTAACTAGGTACATAGCACCTTTGGGTGACACCCCGAACTGGGATGTTTCAATAACAATAAAACATTTATTGATTGTGAGCATTAACATTCCCTTTATCATTCAATTTTATGTGACCAATTTTCTCTATCGCTCTCAATAATAATATATTTTTTTTCTTCTTTGTCCATATTTTTTATCCCCACTAATGTATCACTTCTACTGAGCCTAGTTATGTGATATTCAACTTTACAGTAATTATCCATTTCGTTCATTTTAAGAGTATCATTTATTAACTATTTTTAAAATATGGGATTTCAAGAATGTTCTTTAAAGATTTCTAACTACTTTTTTGTTCAATTTATAATTATGATAAAAATATTTATTGATTGTTTGGAGAATTTAACAATCCATAATTTTAAAACAATTATATTTAGGTTGATATCATATATGACATGAAATACTACACATAAATAACCCCATAAATAGTATAATTAAATTTTAATATCATATTAAGCCTTTAAATTAGTAGGAATTAATTGGAATATATAATTTTTTTAAATTATAAAGTTAAAAAATGTATAAATATATTTATTGTTTATCATTTTAATTGAAATGAAATAAACTTCACATGGAAAACAAGTTGAGAAACAATAATATTCATCAAGATTAATACTCTTATAATAAAATTAATTTTTTTCTTTTTATTGAAAATTTATTTGAAAAAAAGAACATCATTTTTTAGTCATCATTTTAAAATAATCCTAATGTAAATTTTTTGAAATTTTTTTGAAAATAATATTTTTTAGTCGAATATAAAAATAATGATTTTTATTGAAAATTACCTTTTCATTTAATGAGTTCAAATGTTATATAGTGTATTAAATATGTTTTAAAAGTAAAATTACTTCATATATATTTTATTAAATCTAAATAAAGATATTTTAATCAATAATATGATATAAATTTGATATGACAATAGTTTATACTATTGATAATCATTCAATTGGAATCCAATATTATTGTATAATCTCCATATTTAATTATAAAATAAGTTCATCCCAATATCTGAATTTAATTTTGTAAAATAAATAGCATAAATTTAACAAAAATAATTAAAAATTGGTAATATTTTCATCTTAATTCTTTTTCATAATGAATAATATTCAAAAGTAAATATGAATTTCTATAGTTATGTATAAAATTTGATTAAGAGGGAGTTAATCATAAATGATGAGTGTTAAAATAACTAATATGGTTGTATAATTAAAATATTTTGGACATTTATAGACTATATAACATATAGGGATTCAATATTATCTAATTTTCACCCTTATAGAATCTGATAACCATGGGTATAATTCAATCTATTTAAAATTTCGGTTGTGTCCTCTTCCCAAAAGATAAATGGTGACCCCCTCTCTTATAATGGTATTATATAAAAATACCATTGGCTTGGATGAAAACTTCCCTGTATACTTCCTTACATCCATACCAATGAAAATATTTGAGGGTTTTATTAGAAATCTAATCCTGGAAGGCTCTAGGTATAATCTAAAAGATGTTCTATGAAGATGTTTTATAGTTCTCAACCATGCGCCATCAATGTATTTATTACTATATACCCAAAAAAATCATATCCAAATATGATTAAATATTAACACAAACATATCTAATTTTCATATTTTTTTTATTTTTGTGAAAAAGCTTTTATTCTTCTCCACTTTTCATCTAATGTGGAATGAACATGTCAATCATCACTACGGTGGACTGCCAATTTGTAAACCTATGTAATTTATTCTACATCAATATATCTAAAGGATTAGTGTAATGTATGTTTCATTGAATATATTTTATATTTATGACATATTTATTATTATATTCCATTTGTCATCCTAATGATTAATAAAATGGAGAATGATAAAGTAACCCATGCATACATGTGGACTACTACCTCTATGAAGTGATGGGATTTTATTTCATATTATTATTTCATGGATGGTAGTAAGGTAAGATATAATTAACATATATTATATAATAATTAATCTTTTAATGATATGTTATTACATACCTTTCATTCCTTCCATATTTTAAAAAATGAAAAAAATGTTAAAGTGTACATACCAGCTATAGTCTCAATAGAAGGTGTATCCCATTTTTCAATCAATATATTTATAAAATAATATAAATATTTATTTAATTAATATATAAATAATTTTAATCATTTTTAAAATTATGGACAAGACAAAACCAATAGTTTTTTACACTTTTAAATACTACCAATCGAAAAAATACATAAAAAATATAGAAGTTGTCAAATCGATTAGTAATATTAACAATAAATTCTTAATAAATGATTAATAAAATTTTATAACAGAATAATAAATGTTATGATATATATGATTATGATTATTTAATATATAATTAATTAATTTATATTTTTTATATGGGATGATCGAATTCATATGAATTAAATTAGGCATGAGGTAAGGGTTTCCCTTCTCACTTTTCCTTCCGCAAGATATACAATATTCATTTTATTATTTCTTTTGTGTGGTGTAAATATCACCTCTTTGATAGGTTACATGGTTAACCACTCTAACTTAATAGAATTAAATTTGTTATAGGATTTCAATTCTATCCTAGGGATTTTGATTCTAATTATAACAATGTGGTAAGGGATTATTTCACAATCTAATCACTATTCAAGATTATTTATATTTGTGCCTCCCTTGGTGAAATTTTTTGATATTAATATTGTATACCCAAAATTGATTCATCCGCAATATTTATTATTAATATTTTCATGCGATAGAACCACTTTCCTCTCTTTGGTACTAAAAATTATTGTTAAAATGTTTCCATGGAAATCATGCATTACTTCTCTCTTTAGTCTAAAATCTTTTTCATTCCATATTCAACATGTCTAAAAACAATTTCCAATTTTTTTATGATTATATTATTATTTAATAATTTATTTTTCTTGCATGCATTATTTTTATAATTTTTTTAATTGTAATCATCATATAATTTTTTTAATGGAAAATATTTTGACATTACTTAAAAAATATGAATCATATGTTTTCATTAACATATAGGTCATGAATGAAATTCCCTACCATCATAACCACCCTTTACATTGAATATTCAGTAACATATATTTTGATAGTTTTTAATTTATTTTTCCTAATATAACATAATATTTTTTTATATTTTTTAAATGTAATTTCATGATTTAAAATTATATTTTCCTGAAGAATGTTAGAATGGTATTTATATTGTATTTATATTAATCATTGAAATGCCCAATATTTTATATATTCTCCATCGGTGATATGTAGTAATTATATCATCCACCTAATTTCACTATATGGGCTATTATTTATTTTAATTATGATTCATTATTTTGATACCATTAACCATATTACCACCTATAGTTTTTTATTATGATTATTAATTGAAGAAATTAAAATCATTTTATATGTTAGTTTATCAAAATGAATATATATGTTGATTAAGTTACTCCCCAATAATATGAAGAATTAATTAGACTTAATATGTGATGGGTAGGTCCTTGTATATCCTCTTGATGCACTCATATGTTTGATGTGTCAATCTAGTATTGGTATTTGGCTAAGGCCTTAAACATTAATATATTATTTATTAGAATAATGAATCAATGGTAGTTTTATGATTTCTAGAATTTCGAATTACCTCATTAAGAGATTATTTATTGATATACATGTGATTATATTATTAGTTATGAAATCTAACGATAAGTTTCATACTCATGTGATTTTTTATATATAATTATTTTATATTTTCTTCATGATATATTATTCTTCATTCCCATGTTAAAGATTAAATCTTTTGTTTTTATAGATACTTCCCATTCCAAATTTATTATTACTTATATAATAATTATATCATTCACTATTTGTAACCCATAATAATCATTTATTATTACCCCTTTTTTATGTTTACTATTCCCTAGACATTAGAAAGTGTAGTATGATTGATATTCAAGGATACAAAAAAGGGAATAATGGTGTTAATGAAAACTATGTCATATTTTATGAATCATTTTTAATGTGAGATTCATTTTTCTATCTACTTCCCTAAGTCTGATAAAATATTCCATCATTTAGGATAAAGTTCATTGTATCTAGTTCTAATTTAATTATGTAGTATCGATAAGAATCCACTTGGGTCAAGGTATTTACGTCTATTTTGTTGATCAAAATCATTGAACCCTACAATTAGTTATGACCAACATGATGACTCAAAATATGGAGTTTATTTAATTAAATTTAATTTATATATTTGAGAAACACAATATAAAAAATGAAATATATGTTATATAAAATTTTTTAACAAATAAAAATTCATTCCCTACATATCATTTTAATTATTCATAATCATCGCATGAGTTTTTAATTATTTTTTAAATTTTTAAGAAAATTAAAAAATAATAATATATTCATTATTTATGATATAATTAGTTTGTTAAAATTAAATTAAAAAAACAATTTTTAAATATATATCATTTAAAATATTAAATTATTTTAATCATATACTTTCATTAATATTCTAGCCATTGAATATTTTCAATATAATTCTATAATAATATTACACAAAATTTTAAAATCACATAAAATATTTAGTAGATATTGGAAATAAAAAAACATTTAATGAACACATATTTTTGAATACATCATTAAAATTTATTACCATCATTTAATGTATTTATAATTATATATTATATATTAATAATATTATTCATCATTATTTATAAAATAATGAAATGATTTAATTTACCCATTAGACAAAGGAATTTTAACACCCCATGGTTTTAAAATTATTTTCTTTTGAATTATATTTGAAGAACTCCACCACTATAATGGTCCGGACCACTCTTGTCAATTTATTTGTGGAAATATAGTGTTTGAGGTATTCTCGGATGTCAAGATGAATTATTCCCAACACTATTCCAATTATCTAGTTCTTTGAATAGTGTTTTAAGTTCATTGAATAGTACCATCGATTAATAATCTATTATTGAGTCATCTGTTGGTGATTCATCTTTCGGTGATTCATCTATTGGTGAGTCAATAGTTTGTGAGTCATCTATTGGTGAGTCATAATTTGGTGATTCATCAGTCATTGAGTCATCTATAGAAGATTCATATTATGGTTTTTCATCTGTCGGTGAGTAACCATTTAGTGAGTCATTTATCCGCATGTCATCTATTGGGGAGTCTTCTATAGTGAGTCATCTTTCCCTGATTCATATGTTAGCGGGTCATCTCTCAGCGGGTCATTTGTTATCTATCCTTATTTCAATAATTCATTTGCAGTATGTCATCTATCAGTGAGTTATTTTTTTGCAATTTATATTTGAGCAAGTCATTTTTGTTGAGTATCATTCAGAGAGTCATATGTTAGTGTAGCATTTGTTGGTGAGTCATCTTTCAGCGAGTCATCTTCCAATGAGCCCTATGTCAGTGTGTCTTATATCAGTAGGTCATCTATTGTTAGGTCATCTGTCATTAGGTCATGTGTTGGTGGGTCATCTATCGGTAGGTGCTACAGTGTTTCCAGATCAACCAGTGAACATTGTTCCAATATTTCTATAGTTTCCCCAATTTGATATTTTCCTTGACAATAAAATCATTCAATTCCAAGGGTTAATTGATGGAATTCATATTCAAATCCCATAACTCTTATCTTTATAACCCTAATGTTCCTGTGGTTTTTCCTTCATCAAACTACATGTTTTATCGAGATCTAGCATTAATGGGAATTCAACCATTTCATGTTCTTTGAGTCTCAGATGTGATCCTACTAATACAACATACATTCATTCATTAATTTATTCTACTTCTTATGGGTACGTGGTGCCAAGAAACTTTTGTATCCGGAAGGGATATTCAATATTGGTGTAGACAATAGATCATGTTTTCCCAATAGTTCATCTTGCTGCAATGTACACCCATTGTCTTCCTGCAACCAGGATCTGACAATCAATCTTAAATATAAGGTATGTTATACCTCCATTCTTATAGTTTCCTTGATATTATTCCTCCAATTATACATTAAATGTTATGAAAAGTGATATCCATGTATTTAACATACCTCTCTTGGGTTTTGGTTGATGCAGTTGGGCTGCGACATCCCAATGTGGATGCAATCATTGTGGGAGAGGTGATCGTCATCCATTATATTGGATTGTTCCCATGAAAAGAACGTCATAGCACTTTTGTGGTAGGGGATTCATGGATTCAATATTATTTTTACGTGCATTCATATATTTAGTATGATTTAGACACAATACCATAATGAAATTGAAATAATGAATATTGAACTAGACTAAAGAATTAGTATCGATCATTTGTTGTTCCTTTATACCATGATATCATTTTGTCTCATGATTTTGTAGATAGTGTGAAATATACGCCTTAATTTCATAGCATGTCTTTTTTGATAGATATAGGTAAATCACATAAATCCATGATTAATTGTAAATTTATTTTTCCAAGGAAAAAGAGGCATGTCAGTGAATCTAGATATTTTTGTTGTGCATGGTGATAATGGATGTTGTTATGAATAATTAAATGAATAGGTTAATTCAATATGGAATAAAGGAACTGTTATGGAATAAAGAAAATTCATTGAAGTGTTCTGAGCTACCCACTTTCTTTTAAAGGCCTAATGCCTTATTCTATGGAGCTGCGAGTTTTGGTTGTGTGTAAAGGTGGAATGCCTTATGTAGGTCCAAGAGCCCAGTTGAAATTATTTTTTCAGCATCTAGTGTTGTGGTGTGATCAAGGGATGACTGATCCTAGAGGGGTAATGTGATATGTGGGTGTAGTGAGGCCCAATAAATTCGGTGGTATTAGTTGACAACTTGATCAGTGTGATGCATCAGTTTATGCATGTGGGTGCCTCTGAGGACACTAGAGATGATGAAATAGATTGGATGTGAATATTGGATGCTTATTAAATATTTTTCTATCTACTCTACTTTCCCCCACTTTATGAGGTATATGGTCTTATTACTCTCAATCAAAAATATACAAAGACATGTGGGGTATTCCAGATGATTTCAGTGGTTAACTTCTCGATGTTTGATTAGCATATGCTCCAGTTATTGGTGTAAAAGACTCGATCAGTAGTTCACCTACACTCCATGTTGATGCCAAGTGTTTGAATTCATAGAATATATTTTCTAGAATACCTAGAATTATAGAAAAGTGATAATACTGTTACTAAATGATTGGATAAATGATGTTAAAACATGGGTGTGGATACTGTAGGGATGCAATGAAAAGGAAAAATTTAAAAGGAATTGTGGACTTGGTTTGGTTATGCCTAGATGTCATGGAAATTTGGTGTAATGATAATGAAATGTAATGTGGAAATGATAACAATTAATTAATGGCTAAATAATTAATTAACGTAATGGGAAACTGATAAAAAGGGATTATGTAATCTACTTTATCTCTTTAAATGGTTGTCTGCTTATAGGATACCTATAATTAAGAGAGGCAGTTTGGAGTCCAGGAGACATTATATGTAGTTGTGTCTAAGACTAGGTTATGCATATAGTGTGCATGCGAATTATAATATATTCTGTAATTTTTTTGTATCTATATGTTACTACAACCTATCAGTTAGGGAAACTAACACCCAAAATATTCTAAGCCCTGGGGGTTTCTTCCTCAACATCTAGATGGATGTACAGAGAGCATACTACACTCTTTGGTACCAATCACTTCTACTAGTAGTTACTTTTGCTGGTAGGCATGGCGTTTATTTTTTCTAATATATTTTTGTCGATGGATGTATTGGTTGGTAGTTATTCACAAACATATATTCTGAATATAATTTCATATGGAATACAATAGTTATAATGAGTATGATCTATAATTTCTTGAGTACACTTAATTAGTGTATGGAATGTAAATTCATGAGGTACAATACAATATGTATGATACATATTATTTGAGTTATAAAAGGACCTAGAAACTACCTGGTTACCTCAATTACCTAGATGTGGTAGTTTTGTTTCATGATGTTCATGTTGTGTTCCTTCTCCCAGGTGCATGTGGGGAATCCTTTATTGAGAGATATTCTTAGGACATGCGGCATTGTGGTAAATTGTAAACCCAGTGGGGATGTGGTAGTGGGGTACCATTGATTTTAATTTTTAATTATATACTCTTTAATGTGATACATGGTGAGAGTAGTCATGGTGATTCTAGGACCATATTATACCTATTTAGGTGATGATTTATTATCAATTATCCTCCACTTTTCTTTATCTTGATTTCATTACATTTGAATGAGAGGCTCTGTGGAGGATCCAAATGAGTATAATGGTAAAATCACACTACGTATAAAAAAAATTAGGTCACTAGGTGCAGTTTTTTGATTAGGCTGGTTAACAATAACTTGGGGTTTTAAGAGAAGTTCGGGCTTCGTGGTCACTACCATTTTAATTTATTTTTAAACATTTAGTTTTTCAATTCAATTTTAATAGTTTTTTTCATGACATTTCATATGTGTACTTGTAATTCCTTTTAAATTTAGTGTGAGCCGGATTTTTTTGGTTTCTTTCTTATATATCTGTTTTTCATGTCTTCTATTATAGGGTAATGCATCTTTTTTTGTTTACTATACCCTCGGTGCTAATCTCCAACCTAGGGCCTACTAGAGGTGGGACTCGATGGGTAATTTTCACTCTTCTCACTGTGCCGTCCTAGGAGGGGTACACTTTGTGGGGAGGGGTCTATGACAGAGTGGTATAGGAGGCCTGCTTGAGGGATATCACAGAGTTTAGAGTTAGGAACAGGTGAGATTGCATAGGTTTATAATGCAACAGTGTCATCCATGTTTATATAGAACTAAAAATATGGGAGATTGTATGAGACAAAGGTATTTAGGGTCCACTATGATCTGTTTCAAAAACCATTATGTTTAAAGTGGATACTAAATGAGGTGATACTTGTTTTAGTGTAGTGACCTAGGAAAAGTTCATGCATCATTATTATTCTCAGATGGGATTTCATGTGTAGACATTGGGATAGGTTAGCCTATAATGAATAAAATAAAAAATAATTATTAATATTGAGTCTTTCATATTCCATGTTTAGGAGAACTAACTGTTTTTTATCTTGCAGGTATATATCAAGTTAGATGTCTTCTTCAGGTACACAGGGAAGATGTTTAGTAGGTTCTTCCAACTGATTACCTCAGTGTAGAGGTTAATAAAAACCACACATAAAGGAGTAACTTTTGAGATTTTCGATGCTAGATTCTACAAAAGTATGTGTGATCAATTTTTGATGCATCATGGAAGCCTAGTTAGAGATGGTTAAGATATATTTCTGTTCGATCCATGCTCAGAAGGAGAACTGGGCATCATTGATTTTTATGATGCTGCATGGGGTAGTGAGGCAGTGGTGGCTCATATTCCTTTAAGAATTGTAAGGATTCAGAAATATCAAAGGGGGAGTTCCCAGACCAGATCACATACATGTTTCACTCCTCAACTAAAAGAGTGGCTAGTGACTAGTCCCTACATACCCTTCTAACGGGTATTTTAGTGTGAGAAATTTTTTAATCGATTTCAAGAACCTTTTACGACATGCTTCAGATCTATTTCCAGATAATGTGTAATTCCCCGACCCTAGTTACCCAGATTCGGTGCATTATTTTAATACATTGGCATGAATACAAGGAATCATGTCCTGAAGGACCGATCAGTTTAGTCGTCTTGGAAAATTGATTACATACATTAACTTTACATTATAATTTGAAGCATAAAACACAACATAGATATTTATTTAAGAATTCCATTTTTTCATTTAGCATAACCCTGCATATCAATCATAATACACTTCTTAGAATCCTGGGAAAATAAAACATAAGAAAGGGGCGAGCTCAGATGCTCAGTAAGGGTAAATAATTTAGCAGAAGCTATAAACTTTTAAGGAAAGATGTGTAATAAAAAAATCACCCTTTTAAACATAAACTTGAACATAATATGTTAAAAATAAACGAAACATTTCCATATAAACATGCACATGTATGTTCTACTACTCGAATAATCACATGAAATAACTAATTTCACAATGAGGGAATGCCTAATACCAGACATCATTACCACATATTCAAGGCCTCATACCAAGACTATACATAAATATTTGTCAGGGCCTTGTGCCAAGGAAATAGTTTGTCTCATGAGACCTACCGATGCATCGATGATCTATAGTGGTCTTCACCCGTCACTCACTAAGTCCACTACATTTCTTATATGAAAAAGATGAAACATAACATAAACATTCATATTAAAACCAGAATATGAAATGTCATTACATTAACAACAAAACGTGAATTCTATAAAAATAGAACAACCATAGTCAAACATATCATAACTCATTAAATACAACATGTAAGATTGTATTATAATAAATCAATCTCAATAAATAAAATATCTAGTAAAGGATGCTGACATAGTTGAAAATGATGAGTAAATCTTTTTGAGAGAAATAACCTTTTTTGTAAAATCATTTAAAAGTCACACATTTATAAAGGAAGTAATTTGAAAGATATTTTTGAATAATATTGTCTCATACCACTTTTAAACTTTTGAAAATAATTATCATTTCAAAACATTCATGTCCATATAAATAAATCCTTAAAATCATTTTGAAAACATGGACATTAATTGAAACGATTTAGAAAGATAAATCTTTAAAACATATAAAAATTTGATCATGATAAAGAGAAGCTTTCAAAAATCCTTAAAATATTCATTTTGAAATAATTTTTATGAAAATTTGACATGGATGATAAAAATGTCCCAGTAAATACTTACACATAATCAATCTTGGGTAATAATGAGTTTGAGGAATTAACCCTTACCAATTTGGTAACATACGAAACATACACCCCATGAAAGAAGTATCATACATTGAATATGTAAAAACACAGAAATTAAAGTTTAATACACAATAAATACAATTACGGGCAGTACATAAACCACACAAAAGGTAATTGTGGAAATATGGCATGAATCTCACGGGAATAAGGAGTGTGATGAAAACCCCTTACCTTGCACTTTCCTTTAGTCGAGGGCACGTTTAACCTCCTCTATGAAGACTATAGTATGTTAATAAATTTTACTATAACCATATTAATATTTATGATATCATACATTATTCATTTATGACATTACACTACCCATTTACCAATAATTTTTCGTTTTATTTTAATATTTCGGGTAATAATTGCTTTCTTTATCGTACGTGTTTTGACTTGTTACTCATGATTGTATCACTTAGATCATGATTTAAATAACTCCAGAAAATAAAACATGATTTATATATCATATATATTAAGAATATAAATATGTATAATAGACATATATATGAAATGGAAAACACTGTTTATGGAGACGGTAGTCCGTACGTACGCATAAACGTTGTTTCTGTTTTCATATAGTATTGAACAGAAGTAAGTGAATAAGATATATGTAAGTATATAAATACTTATATATATAAATATATATATATATCTCCAGTAGAATTATTATTCCATATATTACATAATTATTAGTAATATATATTTTTATAATGGTCGATGAATGGTGAACTTGGAAATGAATCTCATCGCGTCGTGGAGACGGTAATCCGTACGTACGCACGAGCGAAAATATCATTCTTTTGTTATTAAAATAATATATAATTGGATTTTATATACTATATAAAGATTCCTTATCATGTTATAATTATTATTTACATCAAATACACATCATTATTATATTCATCCAAATAATAATGTATTGAATAACAATTACACCACGACGTTGAGACGGTAATCCGTACGTACGCACGTATGGTGACATGTCAATCAAAAGGTGGATAGATTAATGAATTTGGTTGTACCATAATTATAATAAAATCACAGTATATAGAATAATATGTTGTTTTTATTTTATAATGTAATCAACAAAGAAAAGGGAAGTGGAAGAAGAAAGGAACTTGAAATAGGGTGGTGAAATCATTACCCCTTCTTCGGGTTCTTCCTTTTCAGTTGATCAAAATGGCTCTGTATGTTAGCTTTATGATCAAACTAAGGACTATAGGTTTAATTTAGGGAATTTTATAGGATTTTGGGCAGCGGTTGGCTGAACCAAAAGGCTTTGAAGGTATGAATAATTGGTTAGAAGTCGTTTCCTTTTATAAGGGGGGGTGGGCTTGTTATAAAAAACCTAAAGTACTATTTTATAATAAATTTATATTCTGTTTATAATGGCTCAAAAATGAATTTATATCGATACTTAGGTGGTTATGGGTCTAAATAATTTCAACCAATTTTTTTTAGACAAGTTTAGGTTTCCATTTTAACCTTATCTTTTAGATTTAACTCTTAGTTAAATAGTTTAACATTTATCTTTTCTTCTTGTATTCTTACACTATATGGTAAATAAACATACTCTAAACTTCCAAGAGAACCTCAAGTGGATCATTATTGACATATATAATAATATTTAAGATCTTTGGCAAAACCTTACATTTTTAAGAATATTATATCAACCAATAATATAGTATTTGTTTTCAATATTAATTTATGTCAATTTTGACACTATTTGTTATTTTGTTTTTTTGAAATTCATCACAACTTCATTACATTGAAAAAGATACATTGAATAATCCCTAAGAAGTTATATTATCCCATAATATTCATGGATGTCATAAACACTTTGAAATTATATTTATTTTAATATTTATAATACCATTTATTTGATTCATTCATTAATAAGTTAGTTACTACAACATCATTGTGTAATTAATAAATTTAATTATCTAGGCTCTAAAAATTATAAATAAAATACCATTATGTATGAAATATTTTTAGATTTATAATGAATATTTACAGTCGAATTTATATTATTTATAACCCTATATTAAAAATGGTTTAGTTATTAAACTGTGATTTTAACTCTTTTAACTCTTCTTTAAATAAAATAATAATAAATGTATTATTCTAATCAAACTGAACCTAAAGGGTCATATTTTATTCCTAAGGATGTTTTTCATCAAATTAAACTTATCCAATAGAATTAGGACATGTGTTAGGGTAATAATAATATCTTTTTTACCCTTAATTACCCTATTTACTTTTAACTGTGTTAAATAAAAGTAAAAAGTTACTATTCACAAAAATAATTTTTATCTCATTGAACCACATTTTAATCCATGATATTAACCATATCTCTCGGATTTTTAAAATTCAACTCACAGAAGTGGTAAAATTATGTTTTATGTGAAATTAAAATTTCTCCTAGGAGGTGGGTGAAAGACGGTGAAAAGTTCAATAAAATTTTTACATATCTAAAATTTTTATAAACTAAATCTAATAAATTACATTGAACTTATATAGGTATTATGTATCTATTTTTAGCTAAAATAAATTTAAATAAAATAAATAATTATTTAAAAAAAATGGTTTTAAATGATAACTCGGTGTTTTTTAACTATTCATCAAAAAATGAATGTTTTCTGAAAAATACCAAAAATTCACCATAGGATAATTTTGATATTCTGAATACAAAAATAAATTCTATTTTACCATATTCAAAACATCGAAGTTAGATTTATTAATATAAAATTAATTCTCATTGTCAAAACAAATAGCGTGTTTTTAAGAAATAATAACTATTAAAAGATTGACACTTGGTTATGTATAATTTCAATGAGATATTAATTCCAATGACCAAAATTGGATTAAAGGGTAAAAATATAATCTAATTATAGTTCCAAAACATTAAAATATATAATTCAAAGATTTAAATTATTTTGATTAAAAAAGTTTCTTTCAGTTAAAATATAATATTTTCCACTATTCACCCAAATATGATTTTTATCAGAAAAACAACAGAAAATTATTGAAAAAAAATTCTTATTTCCCAATTTTAAATAAGAATTTTATTTTTTAAAAGTGAATATTTGAAAGTTTCAAATATTGGATTTAGAAAAGTGTTCGCCATTAAAAAGCTGAAAAATTGCTTTTTTAAAATAATTCTTTTATATAAAAAAATTAATTTGTTCTTACATTATGTCTAAGAAACTCATAATATGGATTCTAAAATTATAAGGATTATATAATGTTCATAATTAAGTTAATACTATTTATAACCGCTTTTGAATGGCTACTTTGGTAAGTCGTGATGTGCTTGAACTCAGTGTTGCGTGTAGTGCAAGTTATTACATTCATTTGAAAAATAACATACTATGAAAACATGGGGTGTTACATTCTTCCCGCCTTCAATATATTGTATCCTCACAATTTGAAATTGTTCTTCGAAAATAATACGTTTAAAATAGAAGATACCTTTTTGGAAAAACCCACATCGGGAATTTTGTTAATAAGAGGAAAAGGGGAATGAAAAAGTCTCCACCAAATTATGATCTTGATTAGGAGAACATTGGTGGAAATTAGAGACAAAAAATTGGAGGAAAAGCGTAAATATTTATAGGGAGTGATTGAGGACAACAATCACAAATTTTTTTTAGAATTTTGGGCCTCAAATCCACCAATCTATGATGATTTAATATACCATCAGTTCAAGAAAATGTAAGGTATTAGGTTAACACATTTTTGGTTTTAAGATCTCTTCCCTAAAGTTTAATAATTAATTTATCAATAAAGTAAGAGGGGAAATATATATATATATTTATACTTGACAAGTATAGTTTCATCCTTCAACTAATTCCTACCACATACTCATCTTTCACTCTAAAAGATTTCAAAATAAAATATTCTATTTATCCTAATCGTTTTGGGTTCCAAAAATAATGAATTTATAATTCACATATCAGAACCTTTAAAAAAACTACATTATTTAATCTAGAACATCACGTGGGTCAGTGATAAGTGATACACCCTTGCCTCCCTTCGGTTGAGGGTTCAAGTCTCGTGGCCTTGTCAGACGTGACAGGTTCCCGCCCGACCTCCAGGTTTTCCTTTTAATGGAAATCCAAAAATAACCTTAAAAATAGTATCCAATTTCAAACATAATCCATTCCAACCATTATAATTATCCAATGTAATTATATAAAAACTCTCAGTCTAATGTTTATAAGTAAGTTAAACATATTGATGATCCTTTTTTCTAGGTAATAACATGTGAACGCCTTCATCGTGTATTTTTTTTCAACATTGCAACATCGTGAATTACCAAAATCATCCATCTCTTATTCCAAAATCCCAACCTCATTATCAGGACCATATTAAGGATTACCTTTCCTTCAACTATTTATTTTCCAAAAAATGTAGCTTACTATTAAGTCACTTTTTTTTAGAACCATATAATCTCAAATCTAAAATAAAATTGTACTGCAGTACAATCCTTATTTATCTGAAAAATTCATGTAACCAGTATATTGTTGATACAAAACACAAATGAAATAATTCTATAATAACAACATATGAACACTAGTCATTATTCTTCATCTGAGGTAGTATCATAACTTGATTATTATCTAACAACATCATTTTTGGTATACTCTTATGAATGGGACATTGATTCACGTAGTGTATCAATACCTTGCAGATGAAACATTTTACATTTGAATCTTTTTTCTTACCCTTGAAATCACGTACTTCGTGTCCTTTTTCCCCACACTTATAACAAACTTCCATTCCCTTCAAAAATTTACCAAGGTGATTCGTTACACATTTATCACATATTGAAAATTCCTTATTTCCCTTATTCCCATCATCCATATTTATTTCTACAATAATTTTCTTCTCCGACTTCCCTTCAAAGGCATAGGATTGAGAGAATTATTTACAGATCTTATTAACAGATGAAACTTTTTATTCATATTATGATAATAAGTGGGAGACTATTTCTTTTCCAAATTCTGTATTAATACCATGAATGATATGACCCTTCTTACTCTTGTGATCATACGTATTGATGGAGTTATCATTCCTTCAACTGGGTGCCATTTCTAAACAATGGAATACACAAGGTCAGTTTATGAATCGCAATTCATAATTACAAACATGTAAAATACCTAACGTAAATTGATCAGTTTATGGATATAATCCATAATCACAAAAATGTTTTATTGAGGAGTTATATACTCATAAACCCTTCATAGTGTTTTGTAATGAAAATGGGAATTATCCTAAGAATATCCCCTGGGAGTGTCGTATCCAAGAGTGAAGCAAGGCCCATTTTCGTGCATCAATTCCTATTCGAGTCTAGCTTAAAGTAGTGTTTTCGGGTTTTACCCCTAGGTACATCTGTGCCAGAGCTGCCTCTACCTGCTCGTATCCAGACAGGGATGTATTTTCTTGGAAACCCCACAAAATCTCTACATTATCAAAATTCTAGGAAGTCATTCTATACTAATCCTCAAAGTCTATCTTAGGTCTATGTGCTCTAATAAAAGTTTATCTAAATCTAGATTCCAAGGTTATTTCTAATCATCCTCTGATACAAACTATAATGCCCCAACCCCAGTTAACCAGAGACGGTGAATTATTTTAATGCATTGGCATGATTACAAGGAATCAAGTCCCGAAGGACTGATCAATTTAACATTTTTGGAAAAAATATTACATACATTAACTTTACATTACAATTTGAAGCATTAAACACAACATAGATTGTTCTTTGATATTTCCACTTTTCCATTTAGCATAACTCTACATATCAATAATAATACACTTCTTGGAATTCTAGGAAAATAAAAAATAAGAAAGGGGTGAGCTCAGATGCTTAGTAAGGGTAAATAATTAAGCAGAAGCTATAAACATTTAATTCAAGATGTGTAATAAAAACAACATCCTTTTAAACATAAATGTTAACATAATATGGAAAATATAAATGAAACATTACCATATAAACATGCACGTGGATATTCTACTAGTCAAATAATCACATGCAATAACTAATTTCACAATGAGTGAATTCCTAATACCTTATATCATTACCACAAAGTCAAGGCCTCGTGCCAAGACTACAAATAAATATTTTTCAAGACCTTTTTACAAGACACTAGTTTGTCTCATGAGACCAACCAATTCATCGAAGAGCTATAGTAGGATCCACCCATCACTTACTAAGTTCACTGCATTCCTTATATGAAAAAGTTGATCCATAACATAAACATTCGTATTAAAACTAGCATACAAAATTTCAATACATTAAAAATAATCCATGAATGGTATAAAAATAGAACATCCACAGTCAAACATATCATAACTCATTCAATACAACATGAAATATTGTATTATAATAAATCAACCTCAATCAAAAAAATATCTAGAAAAGGATACTGACATAGTTGAAAATGATGAGTAAATATTTTTGAGAGAAATAATTTAGTACCCCAAACATTTTATGTTATGTTTCTCTATTCATCACTGAGTGAAATTATATTCATCATTGTGTACCTTTGAAATAGCACTAGTTTATTTTGGATATAGTCAAAACCAAGCCATTAAATATAAATTTCTGACTTCTTTATTTTGAATTTTGAAAAATGGTCATCTAGGGTTGTGTTCAGTAAGTCATTTGGAGTCTGATAGAACAAACATGATTATTGATGGATGGTAACATACCCATATGAATAGTAATATGAATATTAACATACCCTTATTCATAGTAAATAATAATATTATTTTATTTTCTTAGGGAAATTCGATAATGAGATCTTAATTAATTTTTCAATGTCACATAAAACAAACTACACTTCAAGATTATTTTTTTCAAATTAACTATGGCCTTATTTAAAAATTAAATTAATAATAATTAGAAAATTATTTTTGAACAATTGATTTCACCTTTTAATTCTACATGTCTATAAATGTTAGGGGTGAATTTTTTGCATTTTTCTGAAAATCTGGAATTTTTGATGAATAGTGAAATACGATAAAATACCATATATTCAATTTATCAGTTAAATACAGTATTCATGACAAGAAAAGTGATTCAATGCCACATGGTTCGAACTCACATGCACTTATTACTATTATGGGTCACATGAAACCACACTATTTGGTTTTCTTGAGAGAAATAATAAAATAATGAATTTAATATTCAAATTATACACCACTCCTCCACTATAAAACCCCCCACCAATACCTCTCATCTTCACTCCTCTAATCCTTGAGGCTCCTCAATGTTCTACCCAATTAACCTTCCCAAGTCTCTTCCCCACGTCCCAGTGTTTCTGGTCTCACCAAAAGACCAAAACCAAAGCCCTTATGAAGGATCTCAAGGAGAAGAGATCAAGGGTAAACAACCTCTTTTATTTTCATTCTTTTGTTTCATTTTATGTTATTATCTTACATTCCCTTTGGCTTGTGTTGGGATATTTCATTAAATATTCCCCCTTAATATCCATATTATTTAGGAATTATGAGATATTCCATTCTTCTCGTCAAACTATTTTTATGAAATTTTAGGAGACGCTGTTAGGCAGTAGAATTTTCATGAGAAATTTATTATGTTTCAATTCATTTTAAGATTCCCTTATTTTTTTCATCTTTCCTCAACTCATCTTAACCAATAGGAATGTATGCTCTAGAATATTTTATTTTCTATATTTTCTAACGTTTATCGAAAATTTTTCATCAATATTCTTCTCCTCTCCCACTTGTTTAAGAAATAAAAACATTGTCTGTGATGTGTCAAATTACCGACATCGTGGACGATGTAATTTCAATTTCCATTAATTCATTCAAGTATGTTCATGAAACCAAATATATGGTTCAACCAGGTCATAATAAATGTGTTTTATCTTTATTAATTTTGAATCATTAAACGTTCATAACATGGAATAAAAATACAAAACAAGTTTATTTAGGACAAAATTGCCAAGCCAAATTCAAGCGTTTATCTTTAACTCATCGAATGAGTCAACATCATGGTATATAACCAGAAACATTATAAGATAATTTATGTTTATATTATTTCACTAACAATGTATATTAGCAATTTTGGATGTTTAACCATGTTTCAAACCAACTTCCTTTCAAGAATACAAGTAAACAAAGCATGAAACCAAGTAAGAAAATGCTTCCAAAACAATACAATCGAATATATTAAATCCATAAAAAATGACATTAATGAACAAAATAAGGTTATACCATATCAAAGAGGTTCTGGAATTATGAATTAATAATCCTAATTTGTTTATTCAGTTCTTAAAAAACAATACAATAACACCTTCAAACATATGGTAAGGGTTCCTCTCTCTCACTTTTGTTCATGAATATCCCCTTTGTTGTGACTAACTTTGTATTGTGAACCTAATAATCCTTAGTGGGGTACCTACTTCCCATTTGAGATAACATCCCATTTTAAATTATATTTCTATTAAATATCCATAATCTCATGTCATGGATATATTTATTGTCTAAACAGTATACCATTTCTCATACGGTGTATATTTGGGATGTTATTGATGAATCTGTATTATATACTCTATAAAAATATTGAAAAGGAATATTTCTCTTATATTGAATCATTTTATAAATAATTATTTTGATGTTGAGGTGTTTGGGGCCCAATACATCCCCTCGATGCATCGGTATGTCTCATGAGACAAAACAGTTTGGCTACAGACCCTTTGAGTTTGTTTCCAAAAAATGAGACGAGCTTCTAACCACAACAGTAAACCATTTTTATGATATTATGGTTTCATGTGCCAGATACATGACGTCCAATTAATAAGAATTTTCTTTATTCATTTTCAGTTATTATTATTATCCATGAGGTTTTCACAATGATAAAATCTATGGATGTAGTTTCATTCTCAGTTTATTAATGGCATTAGTTATTCATTAATTCACTATGCAATATTGATTATGTCAGATCGATTGTGATTCACTTATTATTGTACTCATGCATCCGATATTTGTAACCCTTATTGAGCATTTTAGCTCACCCCTTTAATTGTCTACCTTCAACTGGTTTTGAAGAGAAGGTCTTCTTTTGAGCTCTTGTGGATGCAGTTTTGAGTTTTTTGTTTTGTATTGTATTTTGTAACCTTTTCCAATGTAATTTGAGTTATATATATGTATCTAGTTTCTTCAAGACTAATAAAGGGATCATTCGTTCAGGATTTTCATTCCTTATAACCATGCCAATATCACAAGTAATGCACCGGCTCCTGTCTAGAGGGGTTGGGGTGTTACAGTTGGTATTAGAGGAAGTTTAGTGGGAAACATGGAAACTAGAGTAGGAAATATATAGTAGGGATCAAATCCCTATGGTAGTATTTTAGGATAAACATACAAGAATATATTAGTATTATGCTAAGGAATAGATTATGTGGATCTTTCGAGCAATACATCCCTATTTGGATATGAGCAGGTCGAGGCGGCTCTGCCACATATGTATCTAGGGGTAAAACCCAAAAACACCGCTTTGAGATATACTCGAACGGGAACTGGTGTACGAAAACATGCCTTGATGCACTCTTGGTTACAAAAATACCTAGGAATATGTTTAAGATAATTAATTTTTTCTTTAGAAGCCATTATGAAGGTGTTAATGTAATGTTTTCCTTAGAAGAACCATGTTTATAAGATTATCTATTCCTAGAATTTCAATCTATGTAGAGTGTTTTTTTATTTTAGATTCATAAAATAATCTAGTTTATCCAATTATTTAGAAATGGCATATAATGGAAGAAGGGGAATCAATACTCATGGTCAAGTTAGGGATCTCTCTAATGAGAAAGTCAAAAAGTCAACATTAGAGAAGATCAGATCATGAACATATTGGGACAACTTACTCAAGTAATAACGAATAACCATTAAACACATGTGTTAGATCGTTTCATGCGGCAGAAGCCCCCATCTTTCAATGGGTCTACTAATCCAGTGGTAGCTAAGCAATGGAACAAGTCACATAAAAAATATATTCATGGAATTAAGATGTAATGAAAACAAGAAGGTGGTGCTTGCAGTATATTGTCTCAAGGGTGATGATGACCAATGGTAGTCCCTAATTCAGAACACCATGGAGGAAGAGGAAATAGAAGATATGGAGTGAAGGACTTTTAAGGAAATATTATTTCAGAAATATTTCCCTCGTGAGCAATGAACTGAAATGATGTGGAAATTCCTTAGCTTGAAACAAAGGGAAGAAGACCGTGTTTCAGAGTATGATGCTTCTTTTACAAGGCTGGCCAAGTATGTCGTAGATTATGTACATGAATCAGTAGACAAGATTGATCATTTCTTTGAAGGTCTGAAGACAAATCTATAGAGGTCACTGACTTCTCAAACATTTTCATCATATGATGGAATTGTATCGGGTGCCATCAAAATAGAGAGGGAATTTTCTAGATCAAATCCTTTAAAAGGAAACCAAGATAATAAGCAGTAATCTGATAAAAAAGGAAAAGGAGAAGCACCGAAGAAGAGAAAGGGAAAGAATAGATTTCCATTCTGCAAGAACTGTGGAAAGAATCATCTCAGGAAATGCTTGAAAGGAATGGGAGTCTGCTATAACTATAGATAAAAGGGTCATCGAACCGATGAATGAAAGGGGAAGAAACAATTCAATATTATTCAATGCTATAATTACAGATAGGTGGGACATTATGAAAATTATTTTCCTAAATTCCAAGTAAACCTGACTCAGAAAATGCCAAGAGATCAAGGGAGAGCTTATGCAATTACAACTACGGAGGTCGAAGTTTCTAATGATGTGGTGGAAGGTACTTTAATTGTATCGTCAAACTTATCCAATACTTTATTTTATTTTGGATCATCGCATTCATTTATATACAATCAGTTTTCCATGAAAATTAGATATGTACAACTTGATTTAAGAAAGGAGTTTTCAGTCAAAACTCCCATGGGATGTATCATTGCAACAAAGGCATGTCGACTAGTACCCCTCCAAACACCAAAACTTGTTGTAGTTTCTTGACTTATCATCATACCCATGACTGAATTTGATATAATTCTTGGTATGGATTGGATAACAAATTATGATTCAAGGATTTATTGCAAGAAAAAGGAAGTTACAATTTTTGGAAATGGTGTGGAATCCCTTGTCTTTAGGGAATAAACTTTTCCACCTGATTCTTATCTAGAACCACCCCCAGTAGCTCTATTAAATGCAATACATAGAGAGGAAGATAAACCAATATCTATGGGAGAGGAAAGAAATATTCAAATTGAATATGTGCACAAAGTGAAAGAGTACATTGATGTGTTTCTAGAGGATTAACCTGGACATCCTCCAGAGTGGGAAATTGAGTTCTCCATTCACTGAATTCCTTGTTCAAGACCTATATCAAAGACCCCATATTGAATGGCCACTGTGGAGATAGTAGAGCTGAAGAAACAACTAGAAGTGTTTAGTGACAAATTATTTATTTGACCTAGTGTTTCTCCATGGGGAGTCCTTGATCTGTTTGTAAAGAAGAAAGATGGATCCAGGAGGCTATGCATTTATTACAGGGAAATAAATGCTGTTACAATAAAGAATAATATCCCCTACCCTAGATTGATGATTTATTTGACCAACTTCATAGAGCTCAATACTTTTCAAAGATTGACCTTCGATGCAGATACCATCAATTGAGTGTGAGGAAGGAAGATATTCTGAAGACAACTTTTTGAACTAGGTATGGGCATTACGAGTTTACAGTGATGCCATTGGGAATAACAAATGCACCATCTGTATTCATGGATTTAATGAATATAGTTTACAAGGAATATCTTGATAACTTTGTTGTGAAATTCATCAATGATATCCTCATATACTCAGAAATCTATGAATACCATGAGAGTAACTTGGGATTTATTCTGGGAACTCTTAGAAAAAAATAAATTATATGGGAAGTTTATCAAGTGTGAATTCTGGATTTATTCAGTTTCTTTTCTTGGCCATATTGTCTAAAAGGATAGAATCCTAGTTGATCCTGAAAATACAAAGGCATCCAAGATTGTCCCATTCCAACAAACATAACTTAGTTACGTAGTTTTATTAGCTTAGCAATTTATTATCGGCCATTCGTGTATAATTTTTCCCGACTCGATAACCCGCTAATGAAGATCACATGAAAAGGGGTTAAATTTGTTTGGAAAAAAGATTGTGAAGAATGTTTCGAAGAACTGAAGAGGATATTAGTCAATGCTCCTATTTTGACTCTACCATCGGGGAATGACAGGTTTGTTATTTATAGTGATTCTTCAAATAAAGGACTTGGTTGTGTCCTTATGAAAAATGATAGGGTTATTGCTTATGCATCACAACAGCTAAAAGATCATGAGAAAAACAATCCTACTCGTGATCTTGAGTTAGCTGGTGTAATCTTTTCTTTGAATATATGGAGACATTATCTCCATAGTGAAAAATGTTAGATTTATTCTGATCACAAGAGTTTGATGTATATTTTTTCACAGAAGGAACTCAACATGAGGCAAAGGAGATGTCTTGAACTACTCAAGGATTATGATTGAATGATAAACTAGAACCAGGGGAAGGCAAATAAGGTTGAAAATTCTTTGAGCAGAAAGGATCATGGAGTATTGAACAAGATGAGAGTTGAAAGGGGTTCTATTTTCATGGATCTAATAAAGATGGATATCGGAATAACCATGGAATGTGAAATATCAATTCTTTTTAAAATGGATTCCAATCCATCTTTACTAGAAAAAATAAAAAGTTCTCAAGTGGATGATGATGATTTTCAAAAGAAGATTAAAGCTGTGAATGACGGGAGATTGAGTGAATTTTTATATGAAGATGGAATTTTGAGATTTGGGAAGAGAAATTGTGTTACCAATATACCTGATCTAAAAAGGGAATTGTTGGATGATGCACATAGTTCCAATTTCTCTATACAACATGGTATCACTATGATGTATAGAGATATGAAGGAAAATTTTTGGTGGGACAACATGAAGAGAGAGATTGCGTATTTTGTGTCAAGATGTATGGTTTTTCCACAAGTGAAAGTTGGAAGACAACATCCTGGTAGAGTATTGCAACCTCTTCCCATACCCGAACGGAAATGGGATAATATAATGATGGACTTTGTCTTAGGACTACCAAAGACTCCTAGAAAGAACTATGCAATATGGTTCATTGTTGATCGTCTAACCAAGTCAGCACATTTTATTGGTATAAGAGAAGATCTATCACTTGAATGTCTAGCAAGCCCATATAATAATGAAGTGGTGAGACTTCATGGAGTACCCCTATCTATTATCTCTGATCATGATGCACATTTTACATCAAGATTCTGGAAAAGTCATCAGATGGACCTGGATACTGATCTTTGATTGAGCACTGCCTACCACCAACAAACTGATGGACAATCAGAACGGACTATTCAAACATTGGAAGACATGTTGAGGTCTTGTTCACTTGATTTTTAATGCATGTGGGATCAATATTTACCTCTCGTAGATTTTTCCTACAATAATAGCTTCCATTCAAGTATATAGATGGCACCCTAAGAAGCATTATATGGGAGGAGATTTCGTTCACCAACTTGATAGGAAGATGTCTGTAAAAGAAAGCTTGTGGGCCCAGAACTTGTTGAAGAAACAATGGAAAAGGTGAGGATTTTCCAGAACCATATCAAAATACCTCAAAGTAGGAAAAAGAGGTATGCAGATAACCGAAGGAAGGATCTGGAGTTTCAGGAAGGGGATCACGTTTTCTTAAAGGTATCTCTATGGAAGGGTATTATACGATTCGGTAAGAAGGGATAGTTAAGTCCCAGGTACATCGGACCTTTAGAAATTATGGACCGAATTGGAGTCGTAGCTTACCATTTGGTAATGCCGCCAAGTCTCTTGAAAGAACACAATGTGTTCCACGTGTCAATGTTATGAACGTACATGCCAGACCCAACACATGTACTCACATATGTAGAAGTATAACTTGAGCCAGATCTATCTTATTGTGAAGAGCCTATCAAGATTCTTGATGCTAGAAAACAAGTATTGAGAAATCGGATGACTCGTTTGGTAATGGTTCTATGGATAAACCATAATATGGAGAAAGCAACATGGGAGCCTGGGGAGCTTATGTTAAAGACATACCTGAATCTTTTTAGGTAATATTTTGTAAATATCGAGGAAAATGTTTTCTGAAGGAGTGAATAATGTAGTACCCCAAACATTTTATGTCTTGTTTCTCTATTCATCACTGAGTGACATTATATTCATCATTGTGTTCCTTTGAATCAACACTATGTTATTTAGGATATAGTCCAAACCTATCCACTAAATATAAATTTCTCACTTCTATATTTTGAATTTCGAAATATGTCCATTTAGAGTTGTGTTCAGCAAGTCATTTGGAGTCTGATAGAAAAAACTTGATTTCTTTTGAATAGTAACATACCAATATGAATAGTAATATGAATAGTAAAATACCCTTATGAATAGTAAATAATATTATTATTTTATTTTCTTATGAAATAAGATAATGAGATCATAATTAATTTTTCTATGTCACATAAAACTAATTGCACTTCAAGATTGTTATTTTTCGAATTAACTACAGCCTTATTTAAAAATTAAATTAATAATATTTATAAAATTATTTTTGAATAATGGATTTCAGTTTTGAATTCTACATGTTGAAAAATGGTAGGGGTGAATTTTTGGGATTTTTCTGAAAATATGGAATTTTCTATGAATAGTGAAATATCGTAAAATACCGTATATTCAATTTATCAGTTAAATACACTATTCATGACATCACAAGTGATTCAAGGCCACTTGGTTCTAACTCACATGCACTTATTACTAATAGGGGTCACATGAAACCACACTATTTGGTTGTCGTGAGAGAAATAATAAAATAATGAATTTAATATTCAAATTATACCTCTCTTCTCCACTATAAAAACCACCCACCACTACCTCTTCTATTCAATCCTCTAAGCCTTGAATCTCCTCAATGTTCTGCCCAATTACCCTTCCAATGTCTCTTTCACACCTCCTAGACCTTCTAGTCCCACCACAAGACCAAAATCAAATCCCTTAAGAAGGATCTCAAGGAGAAGAGATCAAGAGGTAAACAACCTCTTTTATTTTCATTCTTTTCGTTCATTTTATGTTATTCTCATCCTTTCCCTTTGGCTTGTGTTGGGATATTTCATAAAATATTCCCCCTTACGGTCTATATTATGTATTAATGATGAGAAATTCCATTCATCTCATCAAACTATTTTTATGAAATTTTAAGAGACGTCGTTAGGCTGCCGAATTTTCGTGATAAATTTATCATGTTTTCATTCATTTTAAGATTCCTTACTTTTCTTCTTCATTACTCACCAAATCTTAACTAAGCGGCATTTATTCTCCATAATATTGTATTTTCTGGTTTTTAAAATGTTTATGGAAAATTATTCGTCATTATTCTTCTCCTCTCTTACTTATTTAAGGAATATAAACATTGTCCGTGATGTGTCGAATTACCGACATCGTGGACGATGGAATTTCAATTTCCATTAATTATTTATAGTATGGCCATGAAACCAAATATATGGTTAAACCAGGTCATAATAAATGTTTTTTATCTGTATTAATGTTCTGGAATCTTTAAACATTTATAATATGGAATAAAAATAAAAAACAAGTTTATTTAGCACAAAACTGCCCAACCAAATTCAAGCGTTTATCTTTAAATCATTGAATGAGTCATCATCATTGTATATAACCAGAATCATTATAATATAATTTCTGTCTCTTTAATTTCACTAATAATTTATATTAAAAATTATGGATGTTTAACCATATTTCAAACCAACTTCCATTCATGAATACAAGTAAACAAAGCATGATACCAAGTAAGAAAATTCTTCCAAAACAATAAAATCGAATATCTTAAATCCATCAAAAAATCCAATAATGAACTAAATAAAGTTATACCATATCAAAGAGGTTATGGAATTATGAATTAATAATCATAATTTATTTATTCAGGTCTTCAAAAATAAGAAAATAACACCTTCAAGCATAAGGTAAGGGATCCTCTCTCTCACTATTGTTCAAGAATATCCCCTTTGTTGTGACTAACTTTGTATTGTGCACCTAATAATCCTTATGTGTTGTACCTACTTCCCATTTGAGATCACTTACCATTTGAAATTATATTTCTATTTAATATCCATAATCTCATGTCATGGATATGTTTATTGTCTAAACCGTATACTATTTCACATACGGTGTATATTTGGGATGTTATTGAGGAATCTGTATTTTATAGTCTGTACGGATATTGAAAAGGCCTATTTCTATTGTATTGAATCATTTAATGAAGAATTATTTGGATATAGAGGTGGGTGGGGCCCACTAAATCCCCTCGATGCATCGCTAGGTCTCATTAGACAAAACTGTTTTGCGACATACCCTTCGAGTTTGTTTCCAAAAAATCTAAAGGGTTCTACCCACAACAGTAAACCATTTTTATAGTATTATTCTTTCGTGTTCCAAATACATGCTATCCAATTAATATGAATTCTCTTTATTCATTATCAGTTATTATTATTATCCATGAGGTTTTCACTATGACAGTATCTATGGATGCAGTTTCATTCTTAGTTTATTATTGTAATTAGTTATTTATTTATTCACTATGCCATATCGATTATGTCAGATCGATTGTGATTCACTTATTATTGTACTCATGCTTCCACTATTTTTAACCCTTACTGATCATTTGAGATCAAAACTTTCATTGTCTACCTTCAACAGGTGATAAAGAGAAGGTCTTCTTTTGAGTTCCTGTGGATTCAGTTTTGAGTTTTTTGTTATGTATTGTATTTTGTAACCTCTTACAATGTAATTTGAGTTACATATATGTATATAGTTTATTCAAGACTACTAAAAAGATTGTTCCTTTGGGATTTTCATTCCTTCTAATGAGGCCAATATCACAAGTAATGCACCGGCTCCTCTCTAGAGGGGTCGGGGTGTCAAAAATAACCATTTTGTAAAATCATTTTAAAGTCACACATTTATAAAGGAAGTAATTTGAAAGTTATTTTTGAATCAAATCTTCCCATACAAATTTGAAACTTTTGAAAATAATTATCATTTCAAAACATTCATGTCTATATAAATAAATCCTTAAAATCACTTTGGAAACATGGACATTAATTAAAAATATTTAGAAAGATAAATCTTTAAAACATTTAAAATTCTGATCTTGATAAAGTGAACCTTTCAAAAATCCTTATAATATTCATTTTCAAATAATTTTTATGATAAATGGACATGGATGATAAAAATGTCCCAGTAAATACTTACATATAAACAATCTCAGGTAATAATGAGTTTGAGGAATTAACCCTTACTAATTTGGTAACAAACGAAACATACACCCCATGAAAGAAGTATCATAAATTTAATATGTAAATACACATAAATTAAAGTGTATTACACAATTAATACAGTTATGGGCAGTACATACACCGCACAAAAGGTAATAGTGGAAATATGGCATGAATCTCACGGGAATAAAGAGTGAGATGAAAACCCCTTACCTTGCACTTTCCTTTAGTCAAGGGTACGTTTAACTTCCTGTATGAAGACTATAGTATGTTATTAAATTATAAAAGTACCATATTAATATTTATGATATCATACATTATTCATTTACATCTTTACACTACCTATTTAACAATAATTTTCCATGTTATATTAATATTTCAGGTAATAATCGCTTTCTTTATCGTACATGTTTTAACTTGTTACTCTTGATTGTATCACATAGATCACGATTTAAATACTTCGGGAATATAAAAAATGATTTATATATCATATATAATTTGAATATAAATATGTATAATAGACATATATATGAAATGGAAAACACCATTTATGGAGAAAGTAGTCCGTACGTACGCATAAACGTTGTTTTCATTTTAATATAGTATTGAATAGAAGTAAGTGAATAAGATATATGTAAGTACATAAATACTTATATATATAAATATATATATCTCCAGTAGAATTATTATGTCATATATTACATACTTATTAGTAATATATATTTTTATAATCATCAATGAGTGGTGAACTTGGAAATGAATCTCATTGCATCGTGGAGACGGTAATCCATACGTACGCACGGGAAAAAATACCATTCTTTTGATATTTAAAAAATATTTAATTGGATGGTGTATCATATATACAGAATACTTATCATGTTATATTTATTATTAAAATCAAATACACATCATTATTATACCCATAAAAATAATAATTTATTGAATAACAATTACACGATGACGTGGAGACGGTAAGCCGTACGTACGCACGTATGGTGACATGTCATTCAAAGGGTGGATATAATAATGAATTTGGTTGTAAGATAATTATAATAACATTAAATTATATAGAATATACTAGATTTATTATTTTATATTGTAAACAACAAATAAATGGGAAATGGATGAAGAAAGGAACATGAAAGAGGGTGGTGAAATCATTACCTCTTCTTCGGGTTCTTCCTTTTGATTTGATCAAAAGGGATTTTTATGCTAGCTTTCTGATCAAACTAAAGAGTATAGGTTGAAGTGAGGGAAGTTTAGAGGATATTTTGGTAGGGGTAGGCCGAACCAAAAGGCTTTGAAGGTATGAATAACTGGTTATAATTGTTGTCCTTTTATATGGGGGAGGAGGGACTCTTTTGAAAAAAATTAATGAAATAATTTTTAATAAATTCATATTCGGTGTATAATGGATACAAATGAATTTTTTTCGAGGATTAGGTGGTTAAGGGTCGAAATTATTTCAAAATAATAGGTTTTATACAAGTTTAGGTTGCCATTTTAACCTTATCTTTTAGATTTAACTCTTAATTAGATAGTTTAACTTTTACCATGTATTCTTGTATTCTTAATCTATATGGTTAATAAACATACTATAATCTACCAAGATAACCTAAAGTGGATCCGTACTGACATATATAATATTATTTAAGCTATTGGGCTGAACCTTACATTTTTAGGAATATTATATCAACCAATAATATAGTATTTGTTTTAAATATTAATTTATGTCAATTTTGACAATATTTGGTATTTTGTTTTTGTGAAAGTCATCACAACTCGATTACTTCGAAAAAAATACATTGAATCATCCCTAACATTTCATATTCACCTATAAAATTATTTGATGTCCTAAAAACTTTGAAATTTTATATATTTTAATATTTATAATACCATTTATTTGATTATTTCATTTATAAGGTAATTACTGCATCATCATTGCGTAATTAATAAATTTAATTATTTAATCGTTAAAAATTCTAAATAAAATACCATTATGTAAGAAATATTTTTATGTTTATAACTAATATTTATAGTCCAATTTATCTTAATTAATAACCCTATATTAAAAATGATTTAGTTATTAAACATTGATTTTAACTCTTTTAACTCTTCTTTAAATAAAATAATTTTAAATGTCTTAATCTTATCCAAGTGGACCTAAAGGGTCATATTTTATTCTTAAAGCTATTTTTTGTCGAATTACACTTATACAATAGAGTAAGGAATGTGTTAGGGTAATAATAATATCAATTTTACCCTTAATTACCCTATTTACTTTTAGCCGTCGTAAATAAAAGTAAAAAGTCACTATTCACCAAAAAATATTTTTATCATATTGAACCACATTTTACTCCTTGATACTAACCGTGTCTCTTGGATTTTTGAAATTCCACTCACAAAAGCAGTAAAATTATGTTTTATATGAATTTACAAATTCTCCTGGGAGGTGGGTAAAAGACGATGAAAAGTTCAATACAATTTTTATATATCTAAAATTGTTATAAACTAAGTCTAATGAATTACATTGAACTTATATAGTTATTATGTATCTATTTGAATATAAAATAAATTTAAATAAAATAAATTAATATTTAAATTAAAATTCGGTTTTAAATGATAACTCAGTGTTTTTTCACTATTCATAAAAAATTGAACGTTTTCTGAAAAATACCAAAAATTCACCTTAGGATAATTTAGATATTACAAATCCAAAAATGAAGTCTATTTTAACAAATTTAAAACATAGAAGTTTCATTTATTAATTTAAAATTAATTCTCGTTGTCAAAACAAATAGTGTGTTTTTAAGAAACAATAACTAGTAAAAGTATGACACTTGTTTATGTATAATTTAAATGAGAAATTAATTCCAATGACCAAAATTTGATTAAAGGGAAAAAATATAATCTAATTATACTTCCAAAAAATGAAAATATATAATTCAACACTATAAATTATTTTGATTCAAAAAGTTGTTTTCAATTAAAATATAATATTTTTCACTATTCATCCAAATATGAAAGTTATCAGAAAAACACCAAAAAATTATTGAAACTAAATTATTATGTCCCAATTATAAATAAGAAGTTTATTTTGTCAATATGAATATATAAAAGTTTCAAATATTGGATTTAAAAAAAGGGTTCGCCATTAAAAGGATATAAAATTGCTTTTTTTAAATAAATCTTTTATGTGAAAAAAATGAATTTGTTATTACCTTATCTCTAATAAACTCATAATATGGATTCTAAAATTATAATTATTATATAATGTTCAAAATTCAGTTAATTCTATTGATAACCGCTTTCTAACGGCTAGTTTGGTAAGTCGTGATGTGCTTGAACTCAGTGTTGCGTGTAGTTCAAGTTATCGCATTAATTTGAAGAAATAACGTACTATGAAATCTTGTGGTGTTACATGATGAGGCTAGGGTTAAGAATTTCATGGAGTATTTTTGTCAATAGATTCAAGGCCGGTTCACCCCTTTTATGCTGAAGACATATCTTGAGGTATTTGTGTGGGAGGAGTTCCTCAAAATGATGTTATCCAAAATTGGATCATCACGAGAGGTGATCCTTCATGTTTCCTCAAAAAGAAAATATGTGGTTTGAGGTTCCAGATTATCATGGACGATAAGTTTCCATTCAGTCGGGGGTAGGTCCAAGCACTCATTATCTATTTTCTCTTGGGGCAATGGATCTCAGACCTATACCAAGGGATTAGGGGGATTGTTTTTCTTATAGAGTTTGAGGCCATTAGATTTGATATTTCCCAACCATTTTAAGTAGTCATCAAGTATCTGGTGTCCCACTTCGCGTTCCTCTATTGAGGCAGATCTATCCAAGGCAGCATCAATAGGTTGTACAATCATTGGATCAATAGAGAGTAAATGGGGTTGACATAAGACAACACCATGTTTATCCTCATCCTCAAAGATCAGAGCACGACTGTGGTGGTGGTCATCCGTAGGTTCAAGGAGGATGTGGAGAAGGTCGTAATCAACTTCACACTTTTGCATTTCTAACGCCTAGTGAGCCAGACATTGTTTGAGGTAACAATTTCATGTTTTTTTACATCATTTTATGCCTTGTTTGATTGAGGAGAGATTAACTCCTTTATATCACCTACCCATTTCCGTGCATTGGGTGTTGAGGCAGAGAGGCTTCTAGTGCCCTTGGTGTGGAAAATACCAGTTGGAGGATTAGATGACTTGTTTGAAGTACGTAGAGACTTTGAGTTATTATTAGGAAACACTGCTCTTAGGGAGATTTCCTATGTTTATCGATAAACCCATATGATGTAAACCTCAGTATAGATTGGTTGAATTTGGTGTAGGATATTGTTTATTTCATTAAGATGGAAGTGGTGTTTTTCATCGTTGATGCAGAGATAACGGTATATTTTGGAATGGGAGACCCTCATATCGGTGGGAGTCATATTCCTTACTTTTCATCCATTATTTCTATGTTGATGCTTATTTCTTCGAAGCTTTCGCAGTTCGAATTTCCCAAGGCCATATAAGTGTACCTTGATGTCTTTATAAAAGTGGTTTCAGCATTACCCCCTCGATGAGAGATCTAAATAAGGATCAAATTGTATGTAGTCATGTATCCTATTTCGATGTCTTCATATAGGATGGAACATTACGAGTTATGAGAGATATGAATATAGCTAGATGGTCTATTACAGTGTGGTTTTGTTCAACCGAGTGTGTCAACATGGGGCACAAGAAGTTTTGTTCGTGAAGATGGATGAAAATAGTTTAAGGTTTTGTATAAATTATCTTATCCTGAACAAAGTTACATAGAATAATCAGAATTTACTTCCATTGATTGATTATTTATTTGATCAACTAAAGAGTTCATGTTAGTTCTAAAGGATTGAATTGTGTTCAGGATATCATTATATGCTTTAGACAGATGAGGAGATTCCGAAGACTACATTCTGTTGTCATCATGGGAAGTATGAGTTTGTTGTCTTGCCATTCAATGTGACGAATGTTATATCTCTTTTCATGGGGATGATGAAAACTTTGTTCCGTGAGTACCTAGATAATTTCATGGTCATCTTCAATGAAAACATCATTTTTTAAACAACATCTAAGGAGGATCATGCGATGAATCTACTTTCATTTTTTGGTGTTCTTTACCCACAATATCTTTTTGGGAAATTTTTTATGTGAGTATTGGGCTCAAGTAGTCTATTTTATAGGGCATGTTGTATCCTCACAGGGAGTAACTATAGATTCATAGATGATAGAAGTAGATTTGTCTTGGGAAGCCCCTAAAATAGTGGCAAAGGTGTGATATTTCCTTGGTCTTCCAGGGTATTACAGGAGGTTCATAACTGATTTATTTTGGGTTTGACTCCTCTCATAGTATTGAATATAAATATTTGAACATTAATATAGGCTAATCAATGTTAGTAAGCTTGTTACTATCTTATGTAAAAGTTGGTCCGTGTTCTAGGATGTTTTCTTCCAGAAAAAGGAGTTCTGTTTGACATTTTCTGTGATGCTTCACATCTAGGGTTAGGATGTGTTCTGATGTATTTGATATCGACCGATTGTTATAGTTCTTGGTAGTTAGATCCCAAAGGGAATAAATATTCCACCCATGATCTAGAGTCAAAAAAATTAGTGTTTTCCATAAATAAGTGGAGAAGTTACCTTATTTAAAAGAACGTTGTTGTCTTCATCAATCATATAATCCTGAGGTTTTTTTTCTCCAATCGTGACTTGACCGTTCGACATAATCGGTGGATGGAGTTATTACCATATTACAACATTGAAATATCATATAAACCTAGTAATGAGAATTTCGTCGATGATGTGCTGAGCAGGAAGTTTTATATTGATGCAGTAAGTGAATAATGTGATTCATATAGAGTAATTGAAGAACATTCAGTATTACATATCGATATGGGAGAAGTTGGGTGAATAGATTGTATTTTTCAAATTATGTTGTAGTCAGCATTAGTGATATAGGTGTATAATTCCCTATTGGGGGATCTTGAGGTGAAGTTCTAGAGAGACCAAGATGGTTGTGGTGAGGCCCCTGATGGACAGTATGGGGATGAACAACAATGGGTGTTGTTTGAGGGAAGTATTTTCAGTCGTTTGGTAATGCATGAGATGGTTCTCATAGAGTTCTATAGTTCCCCCTTATTGGTACATCCTGGCATAAAAATGTCGTACCCAGCTTGGAGGAGTCAGTTTGGTGTCCTAGGTTGATGTGTGTAGGTGGAGATTTTGTGTCTCAAAGTTTGGTCTACCATAAGGTGACGACCGAGCACCGTGTTTCGGCTAGTTTGTTGTTTCCATTAGATATCCCTCGGTGAAAATGGGAGGAGATCATGATAGAAATTGTTACTAGTTTACCTCGATCATAGGGTGGATATTATTCAATATGGGTAGTTGTGGATCATTTCACAAGATCATCCCACTTGATATGAATCATGGAGTCTTCTTCATTTGATGTGTTGACGAGGAAATATCTAGAGGTGGTGGTGATACTCCATAGGATCCCTAGGAAAATTATTTTGGATCGATATCCTCATTTTACCATTAGGGTGTAGAGAGGTCTACATCATTGTTTTGGTTCTCAACTATGCCTTATCACTTCAATTCATCTAATGATGGATGGTCAAACAGAGTGGACTATCCAGAATCTTAAAGACATGTAGTTCTCTTATGTCCTAGGTTTTGGAGGATTGTGGATGTGGCACATAACATTTTTTTAGATCACATACAATAGTATTTTGGACACCACCATCAGCATGGATCCATTTTATTTTGTGTAAATATAGCCTTTATGTTCTCCATTATTTTGAACTGGGGTCCAAGAGTCAGTAATTATCAGGTGATAACTAGTATAGAACACCATAGAAATGGTTTAGGTGATTCATGAGAGGATGCTGGTAGTGAAGTGTCATCATATAGGCCATACGGATCATAAGAGGAAACATTTGTAGTTTTATGATGGGGATCACATTTATTTGAATGTGACTCCCCATCATGGGTAATGAAGGTTTGGTCATAAGAGAAATCTTTATCCCTGGTTTGTTGATCCCTTCAAGGTGTTGGACCATGTTAGATATTGGAATATCAAATAGCACCTCCCCCCACAAATTCAGAGGATACGTGAGGTTTTTGTGTGTGTCACAACTCCGAAATTATCATCATCAAGACTCTCATTTCATCGATTGGGGAGAGATCGATGTTGATAATGATTCATCCATTGAGGAGTGTCCTGTAGAGATCACATACCTCAAGGGGAATGTATTGTGTGGGTGTGTTATCCCCATGGTTCGTGCCTTGTGGAAACATAGTGTAATGGAGGAGAGTACTTGGGAATGTGAGTCACAAATAAATTTTTATTACCCTGAGTTGTTTAATGTTTATACCTTTTCTTTTAACGATGTTCATCTTGTGGTTGTAGACCTTTCCTTCAGAAGAGATGAATTCCCTTGTTTCTTGTCGTAGGTAGCTCTATTTAAAGAGGTATCTACCACATCAGAGTAGTTAAGAGATGGTTTTAGTTTTATCATGGTTTCAGGTTGTTCCTTTTATGATGTGGTTGAGCTCCCTGGGCAGAGAGATCCATAAGAAGTATCTTGAAGGGTGGTTTTTTGGACCGTTTTCCTATTTCCTCTCCCGGTTGGTTTTGAATTCTCAAGGAATATAATGTTTTGAGAGGTATCTGATATAATGGTATAGAAACATCTGGTATATTCCTTTATTGAAATCTACTGTTTGAGGTGTTCATGGAGGTCAAGGTGACTTATTTAAACATTTTTCCAAATTTCCAATTCTGCGAATTGTGTTTCCAATTATGTGAACTGTTCCATCACTAAATCATCTATCAATAAGTAATCTATTTTTGAGTAATATAATGACGAGTCATCTGTTAGTGACTAATATGATAGAGAGTCATCTATCAGTGAGTAATCTATCAGTGATTCATCTGTTCGGGAGTCATCTGTTGGTGAATCATCTGTTGGTGAGTTATCTGTGAGTGAGTTATTTGTCGATGAGTCATCTGTCACCGAGTGATCAGTCAGGGAGTCATTCGTCAGTGATTTATATGTTGGTGAGTCATATGTAAGGAATTCCGCTATTGTTGAGTCATCTATATGGGATTCATCTATCCACGAGTCATTGTTCAGTGAGTCATCTTTCGGCGAGTCATATATTGGCAAGTCATATGTCGAAGAGTCATCTATCTGCATGTCATCTATCGATGAGTCATATGTTGGTTATTCATCATTCAGTGAGTCATATATATGTCAGCCTTTTATCAGTGAGTCTTCATCTAGTCAGTCATCTATCACTAAGTCATCTATCTCTAGGATATCTGTCGGTAGGTCATCTGTCATTAGGTGCTATAATGTTTCTAGATCAACCCATGAACAATGTTTCTAACTTCCTACAGTTTCACCCATTTGACGTTTTCTTTTATATTAAATGAATTAAAACCCACATTTTTTGGATATAAGGATAATTCAAAGCCTCTAACTCTTATAATTGAATACCTAATAGTTACAAGGTTTTTACATGGACAAAATGTGTGGGTTATTGAGATATATATTTAATGGAAAGGCAACAATTTCACGTTCCTTGATTCTGATATCTTATCAATCTAATCCAGGGGACATCATTTTTTTCATTTATTTCCTTCCTGCTGGTATGAAGTACCCCAACCATTTATTTCTTTATAATATTTGTGATTATGTTGTGGACCTTGTATCATATTTTCTCGGGAGTTCTTCCTACTAATTGTTCACCCCCTGTTTTGGTGAAACTAGGAAGTGTCGATGTATCTTTGATATAAGTTATGTTACACCTCCGTTCTTCGGGGATCCTCAATAAGTTTCTTCTCATTATCCTTTCCGTGTATTTGAATGGGATCTATATTTTTTAATGGACCTTTCCTGGATGACGGTTGATACGGTTGTGCCATGGTCCCCTTAGGTGGATGATTTCATTGTAGTATAGGTGATCATGGTCCATTTTGTTGGCCTGTTCTCATGCAAAAAAATGCCATAATGATTTTTAGATAGAGTATGTGTGTTTTATATATTCTTTTTACATGAAATTGAATAATTAGTATTCTTTTTCTACTAGACACAATAAAATTGGAATAATTAATATTGTTCCTAAGTAAATAAATAGTGTCGATGGTAGGTTGTTGTTTTATACCATGAAAATGGTTTTCCTCTTGATTTTCTTGATAATTTCATATCTATGCCATGATTTTTTCTTTTAATTCATGATATAATTTGGTAAAAAATTTATAGAACAGATTAATTGTATATTTTTTTCTCTGATGATGAAGAGGCTTGTTAATGAATCCGATTGTTGTTGTTATGAATATAAATAATGGATGATGTTATGTATGGTTAATTGAATCTGTTAATTAAATATAGAATAAACGACCATTTTTATAATAAAGAAAACTCATTGAAGGGTTCTTCAGTCACCCACAAGTTTTTATTAAACAATAACTTTATTATTCGTAGTTATGGGGGCTTGTTTTGTGTGAAGGTTTAATTCATTCTTTAGGGCCAATATCCATGTTTCTATTTAGGTTGTTTCATGCTTCTTGTGTTGTGGAGTGAATCTTGTTTGGCTGACCTGGGAGGGTTGTTTTGGTATTTTGGGAAGGGAGGCCTAGAGATTTTGGTGGTAGTAGTTGACCCCTAGAACAATGAGATTCATAATTTTATAGATTTGGGTGTTGGGTAGGAAATCAGAGATGATGAAACGGTTTATATGTGAATGTTGGATTCTTGTGGAATGTTGTTGATTACTTATCTACTTTACCTTCTATGCTACTTGGGGAAGATGGTCTTTATAACCCTCCATAAAAAAGAGGAGAAGATGCAAGTGGTATTCAATGTGATTCTCATGTTTAACTTCTCGAGGGTGGATGTGCCTATGCTTCAGCTATTGGTGGAAATAAATCGACATGGAGATCGCCTACTCACTGCATTGAGCCCCTTCTGTTTGGATGTTTTTTATTAATATTCTAGAATACCATGATTTATGGAAAAGTGATAATGCGATTAATAAATGATTGAATAAATAATGTTAAACCATGATGTTGGATTTTGCTGGGATGTAATGTTGAGGTTTTATTTTAAGGGAACTGTGGTCTTTGTTAGTTTATTCCTGGAAGGGATAGAACATTTGTGTGATGCTATTGAAATATAATGTGAAAATTATAATGGTTAATTAATTGTTAAATAATTAATTAACATAATTTGATACAGATAAAAAAATATTAATTAATATAATGTATCTCTTTAAATGGTTGTGTGCTTATATGATACACAGTACTAACAGTTGTATTCGGGAGTCCATTATCTATCTTCATATATTGTCGACCAATGAGGGGTCCCTTTTTGGAATGGGAATCATGACGAAAAATTTATTTACCAAAAATTCCAATTTTCATCAAACCCTGATATAATTTTGAAATATTGTAAATTAATATTAAGGTTATGACATAGCCAATAGAATAGTGGAAATGAATAAGATTACCAAAATTATGTAACATTATTGATTATTTATGTACAAATTCAGTTCATTGATATTAATTTTTTTAGGAATGACAGTGAAATTAGTTGAAAGAAAAAAATTATTATAACTCTAAATATAAGATTCCATGGGTGAGTTTTGTTTACATTAACAAAAATTAATTTTAATACTATATATCAATGGTTTTTTTAATATATATATATATACACATTATGTTGACTTAAATATTTAGAATATAATATTATACTTTTTCTAATTTATGGAATGAAGTTAAAATCATTTTTATCATTAAATTTAATTATTTATAAATATGTTTTTATGTACTTATCTTAAAATGAATTCCTTGCACATATAAAAATTAAATATTTTAATTTTTATTCCATATTTATAATAACAATAATTAATTTTATCTAATACATTCAATACATTTTTTTTCAAAATTAATTATAACAATAATTAAAACTTATTACAATGATAATGGTTGAAATGAGTTTACCATGCATTAAATAAATATATATGGATTAAAATATTGAATATGAACAATATATAATTTTATTGGGTGATGTAATTTTGAACGTAGAGTTTATATATTTATTTTTCATTTTAATTATTTAGAAAAAATGAATTTTTTAATTCATTAATATATTTTATTTTATTTTTTGAAAAATTATAAGTCTGTCGTTTACCTATCTTATAAAACGATACCACTCCCCTCTCTTCCTAATTCATTATGAGCATTCTATCATATCCCAGACCTACCCTAATAACATTAAACATCCCTCTCATGTCCTTCATGTATTAGGTTGGTCATGGAATCTACATATCAAGGTATATAGTGTAATAAAAAGGAGGTTTCTCAAGGAATATGATATATGAAAGTGTACAAATAAAGTACTGACATGAAGTATGAGATATATATCATAATCAAATGGCTTTTCTGGATTTTCTATTCATTGTTTCCATTAATGGATATTAGATATCCCATGTCCTTTGAATACCATCTATTTTCTCATACTCTACTTTTTCATGAAACATTCATATAAGAATACTAATTTATATTTTTTTGTAATTAATATGATAAATAATTTGGTTTCAATTAAAAATAAAACATATTTCCACACAGTTCACTGATATCTTTACTCCTTGTTTATTAACCTAAAAAATTTAGTATAGATCTATTTACAAATACATAATTTTTTCTTCAAATATTCATTTTCATTTTCACTTATATTATCTAAAATGGTATAAAAATAATCATTATAAGTAATCAATTCATGAAAAAGTAGTTTTTGACATATTATATGAGAGTGAAAATAATTATATCTATTTATATATAGGGAATTAATGAAAATTAATGTCTTTATGATTGATATTTTCATCGATTCTTCCTTTACAAGTTTCCATTTTTTATTCAAATAAAATATTTATCATAATATTTTGGATAATTTTAAATTTTAAATATATGAATTCAAAAGGGGAAGCTTATTTTTATCATTAATATTTCCCGATATCTTATAAAGATGTTTCAATCTATATAATTAACCTTTATGAATTTTTATACTTCACTAGGGATATTATGAAATGATATTATACACATTCTACAACAATATGGATTATGATGTTGATGATCTAAGGTAGATTCTATGAAACACAATTATTTCACAATGGTTAATTAACATACAACAAAACCCATTTCTGTAAAATAAGTTTTGATATAATGAAATATGGAAGGGTCTGTGAAACCCTTTTCATTTACATGGGTAATGATAAGATTAATTGGTTAATATTTTGTGGCCTTTTGGCACAGATTTGAAAGAATTCCATTAATTGATTAGTTTATTTGTTATAGCCATTTAATCCATTGGGTAAATATGTTTTGGTCATGAGATAATTACATTATGTGAAAAATTTATTTTTTATTCACAATATTCTCTATATTCCGCGTTTCATGTCCATATTTTGATGCATGATCCTGGATTCATATACATATGTAAATTCTTGGGCGTGATTTAACATTCATTGATTTTGAGAGGACCAGATTTCTTATAAATAACATAATAAGAGAACATGTTAATATTAATGCTTGTTCATAATGTTATAATAATATGTTTTTTAAAAAAATTCATGGCTTAATATATTCTATCATGGATCTTTATTGATTTCTAATGATTCAAGACCACTATATCATTTTTATTATGTTATAAAAAACAGTTATTACATGAATAAATATTAATATTATTTAATTAATTGTGTTTGAATTTATTATATTTTGATTTTTCTATGATACCCTCATGATAGGATGTTCTAATTTTTTGATATATCATATTTTTACCCTTATAGATTTATTGATATCTAAATTTCATTTTTTTTCCATACTTAGGTTTTGAATAGAGGTTCTAATTAGATATGTATATATTTATTCATACAATCTCCATGGAAATTTATATATTTATTAATGAAATTTTTATGTATTTTATCCATGGGTTAATTTAGTTGGTATTTGGTAAGGGTTTAGTTTTTTTGTCTCTTTGGAATTTAAATAATTAGTTAAAACAACGATTATTTTAGTTTTTTTATAATGTTCTATTGTTTTTGTAATGTGGAGAGTGAGTGTTTTTTGAGAAAAAAGTGTCCATGTTTGGATATTGTCATGTACATGCAGTTCGGAAATGTATACACAAGTGTTAGGGTTATTTTTATAATCATAATCTCTTAAATTACCCAAATTTCACTTTAACATTGTAATAAAAATTAACAATGTTACTATTCATATTGGAAAATATGGGGCTTATTTAATAAATTTTCAAACATGAAAAAAATTATATTTAAAAAAATAGTTTATTGTAAAATTTATTTAAAATTAATACAATTAATGGAATGAGAAAACATGTTAATAATGTGATGAATCCCATAAGATTAACCTATTTATATATCCAAATTAATTGTGAAATTGATTCCAATTAACTACATTGGAATAACTGATAAATTTTTTTCTAATTATAAATTAAAATCATTGATTTATATAATTAAACACTATAAATTATTTCAAAAATAATATTTTTTCTATTGAAATTTGAGATTTTTTCACTATTCATCAAATCATCAAAATTTTACATAAATTACCCAAATAATTCAGCCTAAGAAAATTCTGATATCCCACATTCAAATATGATTTTTTTCATATAAAAATTGTTTTTATTGAAAAATATATTTTAAATAAGTTCTCTATTAGAAGGTGGAAAACCATCATTTTTATAAAAATAATTCTTTTATGCATAATATTCGATTTGTTCATGAATTTTTTCAAGAAAATACATAAGATGGATTGTAAATAAAAAATTTTATATTATATGTATTTCATAAATATATTTTAACAATAGTGATTTTTTTTATTTATTGGTATAAAAAAATCTTGTGGATTTTTAAATTATTTTTCAAAAAATGCATTACTTTTTTTTAAGAGATTTTTTACATTTATTTACAATTAATTGTTCAAAGAATTATGTTTACAACAGAATTTCATAATTCAGTTAATCAAATTCATACATTCTATTCTAATGACTAGGTTATAATTATCTTATTTAATTAATTTTAAAAATAAAATGATTTTTCATATATACTTAATGTTGTGTATAACGCAATCTATGATAGTATTGAATGTAACACAATAAAACAAGGAAATCAAATTTTAAGAAAATATATCGCATAAAAATATTATGGTGTTACATTCTACCCCCCATAAAAATGAATTTTCCCCTTTATTTTCTTCTGGTTCATCAATGTTTAAATACTTAATAGTATCATTCATAGAAACTAACATCACAAAAATGAATATAAAAACATATTTTCAAAAATTGAATGTTGGTAACATAATGGTTACCGAAAGAAAATCATAACTTGGATTCCATATAGTGGAACATTGGTGGGAAGTGGAAACATGGTCATGGAAGAGAAATATAAATATCATGTTCTGATGAAGAGAAATTGAGAGCATGGTCAAGAAAAATTTAGTAGTCACAATGCCATAAATCTGAGTTTATCTAAGGGACTATTTTATTTATTAGAAATAAATGGTCTTTGATAACTTTTTTGGTTTCACAATCCTTTTCCATGATTTGACTGATTTTTATGTGTATAAATATGTACATTATTTCATCCAATTTTATAAGCATAATGGAATCATTTCATTGATCCTAGATAAATTTACACGTCATCTCTTATTCAATGAAATGAAAGTTAAATTTCAATTATTGAAGAATTAGCATGTCATTAAATCCATTTAATGAATCATTATTCTGTCTTTCTTAATATCGTAAAAAAAATTAACAATGGTTATCCAATATTCATAAATCCTAATATGGAGATATAATACATTATTTGATAAAACCTCATCCAAGTTTTAATGTATAAAATTTCATAAATTTTAACCATTTTGATCCTTCCAAATGATTAAAATACAAAACCCTCTAAAGAAGGTAGCTATCATTCCAAAACCAACTCATCATTAATCCCCCAAACAACTTAATGTATCTCTTATTTTTCAGACACCAAAAATGTGAAGACCATTTCATGTAATATCTCAAAACATGGTAATATCATTAATTACCATAAAAACATAGGAAAATCATGCACAAATTCCAAAACCATCTATTTCCTCAAACTGTAAATCTCTAAACTCATTCCATACAAACCCTTTTCATCATATTAATAATCATTTATAAGGTCATTAATAATATCCCATTTCTCTAATCACATAATCTTACATCTTTTCATACTTCTATTATCCCAACATCGTCCACATATTATGGGTTATCCTTCCTTTAATCTTGTGTTCTCCAAAAATATCACTATACCACTTCATTTACATTTCATGGTTACTATTTCTATTCAACATATGCTTTAAAATACTTTAAGTAAAACTACAATGTACAAATACTTAGATATTTCTTTATTCCATAATTCCATAATTTTATTTCTATAATATGATCCATGAGTTAAAATACAAAACCTTTAAATCATTCCACCAAATCATTATCATACACCACATCTCTAATAGATAATGCATTATACTTCCATCTATCTTTGGCATAAATGGGATACTGATGTTGATAAACATAGTTAACCATTATATTTTGGAAATGATTAGAATAACTCTATTTCTCCTTACACATGATGAATTGTTGTGTGGGGTGTGTATTATGTGTATCATTATCTCTATTAACATCATTATATAATTTTTCCCATTCCTTTAGTCATAAAATTATTTATAACATTGTTTCCCCCACTTAAAACATCAAACATCCCCCTTAATAAAATTTCTTCCATGTTTGTTTTCAAACATTGATCATAAGGGAAAGATCATAATAATTTCTCAATGATTTTATTATTTTTATTTGATCTCAACCTTCTATTTATTGTCAAAACAAAGAGATTTCAATGTAACTCCAACATCCATTTCCACCATGACAGCACAATTAACTGTTTCCTCATAACTACTGATGTATCTTATGGATATCACACTTATAAGACTTGGTTTTAAGACACTACATAATATATAAAGCTTACTTTCATGTGGTATGATAATACCATAAGCGGACCACAAAAGTTTAGTTAAACTAGCATCCTAGGAACAAAGAGTCTATTAACCCATTTTCATTAGCTCAATAAATTATTTCTCAACCTTATAAAAAAGAACATGTGGAATGTACTTGTTAAATAATATGTTCATGAATTCGTCCCTATATATGGGTTAAGTTTCATTTGGATACCTTATATTATTTATTTTCATACACCAGCCGTTTTCTTCAACTTCTAAATCATAAAAAACTATAATGGTTTTTCATGTTCCACAAAAGGAAGGAAAATATATTTTCAATGGTAGGTATCCATTTATCAGAAACATGTGAAACAGAATACCTACTAAAATAATGTGGATATAACCTCATGAAGAAATCAATGGAAATTTATTTTCTCTTCTATTAATTTCATTATATAAAATGGTACGTAACTTGTGCAAGTATATTGATAATATTTTTCATTCCAAATCTAATAACATGTGGTTTCATATGAGGATAATCATTTAATTGATAATTTCATTCATATTATACATGGTTCCTTTGGGTTCAATCAATGAAACTAAAAAAATAGTATAATTATATTAACACTATTATGAGTCGGGAAACCACATAATCATGGGACTGTTATTTCAATCTGTATACTATTAGATTTAATCCAAGAATTTTTAGGATTTTTACCAAAATTATAGTGTTGTAAGATATATAGAGTCTTATACTTAGATGCAACACTATAAAAATCCACAGAAATATATCTAGGGATCCCACTAATGTTTTCTCATCCCAGTTTCTGAAGGATGGACTAACCATCACTTTGATATTAACTATAATTACCCAATATTAATATACATTTAAAATGAATCATTTTTAATAACTTTTCATACATTACACAAACACACGACCAAAGACATTATCAGTTTAGTTCCTTTTGAATCATAGAATTGGATGAAATTTATTTATAAAAAATATACTTATTATTCCACATATATATACATAACAATATACCTTTTTTACATATCATACTTAATACCTTTCTTTGTATCCTATTAAAAAGTAACATTAGAAAGTGTGATCTCAGATTATTAGTAAGTCTAAACAAAGGATAGATAAATCTTAACATTACCTTAATTAATGTATACATAATTTTTTTTAAATAATATCCTATATATCAACTATCCTGTTATCACGTCGTTGAATAAATCAATGAATTTCATTATGATTTCGAGAACATATTATACGAGAGAATAATATAAGATATAGAATTGTGGAATTTACCTGAAAATATAAAATAGAACCCATAGTAGTAAATGAATAATTTAAAATTATATCTTAGTGGTTTTAAATTAGTCCCTATACAATCTTGGTAGTTATGGTTCTCTCCCATGACTATCTTAATAGTCAAGGTTCACTACCAATACCATCTTAGCGAACAAAATCCATTACTGATTCATGTTCACTCCCAGTTTCATCCATAAATATCTCATGAGATAAAAATATTTACACCATACATTATAGTTCTCACCCATCACATAGTTATATATATATTTAAGTGTGTTTTTGTGTGTGTGTGTTCTACAGGACCATAAATCAATCATCACAACATAACCCTTGTAATGGAATGAGTGTCAAAAAATCATTCAATCATACATAACCCATAAAAATTAAATGAGTTTCTTAAATATCATATCATAATTAAAATAAAACAATTACTAGAAGAGTATGGATATTATTAGTAAAAAATATCCATATTAAATACTAATTATCATGAAATATTGTTATCGATGATGAAGAATTATTTCGATTGTCACTTAAAAATAATTCCTGGGGAAAATATATTTTCTGTTTTGAAAATGTTTTCTTTTCTTAAAATGACTCCAAAATTTACAAGTAAATTGTTTTCATTGAAAATTACCATTTAATATTTTAAGGGTATATTGTAATAGAAAAGGATTTATTATGGTGGAAAATTCTGTTAATGACATATATGTAAATAAAATTCACTCATACATTGGTCGGAAAGGTGAGAATGTTACTTCTTTGGAAAATAATAAAAATATTCCTTTCAAACACTGTATTAAAAATGAAAAAAAGGAAAACATGACTTTTAAAATCCATAGAATAATATTATAAACATTTTTGATAATTTTATAATAAAAATTGAAGATAAATAACCCCCAGCATATACATTTAATGAAACAATCCTAAATATTGATGAGATTGTGAAAAAATACTCATCACTTTAAAATCAGTGGAATCATATTACCAATTAATGGATGAAAATTACATGTATATAAAAATACCATAACATCATAGATAATAATCAAATAATAAATTAATGTAAGAATACACAACACAAAGAAGAATCAAGTAATGTATAAGAATGTGTCCCTTAAAAATAAAAGTGAGCCATAAATCTCTATCCTTATATCTTGAATCTCATCATACACCTGAAAACATCTTGCATAATAAATGTAAATTTATTATTAATATACTTTTTAATATTATTCAATTATATAATATCATATATTTTTTAATTATGACCTTCTATTATCATTTTTTCAATACTTCCATGTTAGTTTCATGTTTTATAGAATAACTACTTTTTTTCTTCACATGTGTTTTGATTTCGTATATATTTTTTCATCATAATTATATCATGATTTAATAATATACATAATTATTAAAATGATATAAATATCATATATTTTCATTGTATATTTATTTCAAAAAATCTGTAAAAGATAAAAATAGAATAGAGATATAATGTTTAACGAGACGGTAGATCGTACGTATACAGGAAATGTTGTTTAAATATTCATGTTGTATTTAAAGAAGTAAGGTAAATGATAAATAAATAAATATATATATATATATAATATAATTACAGTAGAATTATTATTTCATATATATCATATACTTTCACCAAACTCATCCTTAATACATTCCTTTTAATGTGTGAACGAATCACATAACATTGAGGAGGCGCTAGTCCAAAAATCAACAAATGAAGCTACTGTATTCCATATAATTAAAATCATGAAGTTATTTTTTATGTAATAATAATATAAGTATAAATTACTATTAAATAAATTCTATATCTAATTAAAATAGTCATTCCATCATAATTCCCAATCATGACATGTGTTAGAGGAAAAATGAACATCATCATTTCGTGAGGGGGTAGTTCACTATACGTAAAGACATTACGTTCATTAACCATTAGATGTAATTGTGTTTAATTTTAGGTATTACCCTTTTGATAAAAACATATATGAATACTTAGGATAATTATATTTTTATATAATCATCGAATAAGAATAATATATGGTGTTCATGGAATAAATAAAACGATAATGTTAGTTGATGTATATTACCTCTTCTTTAGGTATCATCAATTTTTTTAATAAAAGAACTTATTTGGTTGGTTTTTTATAAAATTAATTCTTATATAAATAATTTGGGGATATTGGGAGATGATTTGGATATATTTTTTCTGATCCAAAATGTTATTAAATGTTTGTAAAATATATGAAGTGGATCCCTTTTGTGAGAGAGAGGAGGGACTCTTTTTGAATTTCTCAAAATATTAATTTACAAGAGAAACAATCAACCAAAATTACTCAAAATATACATTTATTCAAATATTAGATATTATAATAATTAATATCATAAACCAATATATTTTCATCACATTTTAGCATCATTTAGTCATTATCATTTTAATTAACCCTTTATTAACACATTTAATTTTAAAAAATGTTACAAATTTTCCTATAAATTAAAGATGTATTTTTTTAATTTAGTGTTTAATTGAACAATAAATATCAAAGTTATGATATTTTATACCATATATCAACCCATTTTACCTTATTAAATTTTTTTGATTTATAAATAATTTAATAACATATTGATTTCATAAAATATCATAAGTCTCAATTTTGACAAAATTCATTACTTTCACTTTAAGAAAATCAATTCAGCAAGATAAAAATAAAATATAACATTACACACTACCAATATGTCATATTAAACATTAAAATTCGTGGATAACCATAATTAAGTAAAATTTTATTTCTTTTATTATTTCTGATATCATTTAACTGATTGTTTCATTAATTGAATAATTACTACACCATCATTTTCTAATTATTTATGGAAACTATTTCTTCACTAAAAACTAAAAAATAAATTTATATTATTTTGATAAACATTTCATATTCTATAATAATAATATAAATAGTTGATCATATAATCTATTTAAACCCATATTAAAAATATTATACTTATTTAATGGAAGAGTGTGACATTTTTCCAGTCTATGATTTTAATAATAGACCTAAAAGATTCCTTGAAAAGTGTCCATTAAATTATAATATTCATATAATTATGTGTTAAGGTTTTGATTGTATTCTTCCAATAATGATTGATAAAGTTTAAGTGTCATTTTATTGTTCGTCTCACTTAAATTACACAATTCTCCATCTTATATTATAATAAAAAATTCCGATGTTACTATTAATATTTTCTAAAAAATAAAAGGGTTATATTTTCTAAATTTGAAACATATGTTTCTACATATGATTCAAATATATTATAATTCAATTATCATATTTTGTAAAAATTTATTCATAATTATTCATTTTTACGAAATGATAAAATGAGTTTATAATGTTAAATTGTCCAAAATATTGATATGTTTGTTTAAAAACATTAAATTTGAAATTGATTATAATGAACTAAATTGTATAAAATTATAATAATATAATAATATTATAAATTAAAAATATTAATTTAAATAACTAAATTGTATAATATATTTCTTTGAAAATACTGATTTCAATAAACTTTTTAGTATATTTCACTATTTATCAAAACATGAATCTAATTAAAAAATTAAAAACATTCAACCAATGTAATTTTTTATTTCTATATTTCAAATAATAATTTTATTTTTTTCATTAAAATTAGAAAAGTTTCCAAAAATATATTTAAAATTTTTTCACTATTAGAAGGATGAAAAACAACCTTTTTAGAAAAAATAATTCTTTTATGCATAAAATTTGAATTGTTTTTATGTCATATATAAAAAAAACATAAGATGAATGTAAAACATTAAATTAAATAATATATATATATCATTAATGTAATTAAACTAAGTTGATTTTATTATTTATTTGTAGAAAACACCTCTTTTTATATTTAATTAATTTTCTAGTTAAACATTTCATTGTATTTTAAAAATGTTTTACAAATAATTTATTATTAACAGGAAAATTAATTATGTATACAACATAATTTCATAATTCAGTTAATCATTTTCATAACATCCATTATAATATCTAGGTTATAATTTTCTTATTTAAATAAGTATATTAATGAAATTAAGTTTCATTGAAAGTCAGTGCTACATATAATGCCATATAAACATTTGTTATGTGTAATGAAAGAGAAAAAATAAATAAAATTTTAAAAAATCCCAAAATATATCACGGTGTTAAAAATAATTTACTTTAATTTTCACAAAGAATTAATCTCCTTGAATTCTTGAGTTTACTTTTTCTTATTCAAAGTATCAACAATGACGGTTTCCCTTCTTAGGTATATATTGTATTTAAAATCAAAGAACTACATATACTCAACCTATTTTTATTTTATTTGATTCAAATATCATTGTGAAATGATATACATTAATGTTTTAGTGAATGGGATTATTAGAACCAAAAAATGTATCAGGGAATATACCTAACATTTGGGATCCTGATTCAAAGGCATATCTATTTCACATGATTTGATTTGACTAGTTATAGAGAAAAAATGGAGTTATGGATTAGATGCTAATTCTATTTGATGTTATTATACTGATGTCAATGCTTAGGAGTTTCGTTCTTCATGAACCAATTCATCAGATTATATTTACAAAACTACCATTTCAGAAGGTATGTTTAAGGAGGTATGGAATGAAACGGGTCAATTCATTGAGCTCACTTTTTTAAAACGTAAATCCTTGACTGTAACCTTCACACAACATATGTTCTATTTCGTAGAGCTCCCTACATGAACACATGTTTCTTTAAATGTTATATCAACTAAAGTGACATTCCTACACACAAATCCCATCCTATTCCTAAAGATCATATATCCATGCCTAGGGCACCAATACTCATGAATCATGCACCCTATAAATTCCCCATAATTCCTTCAATACATAAGATGAGAAATAATTAGGCCATAAAAATTCTCCCTCAAGTACCAAAGAACCAGTTCTATTCAAGAAACTCCTCCCCAAATCCCCAATGATTCATGAAACCTCCACCCTTTGTGTCCCTAAATGCATTGAACGCATTTGGGGATTACTTTAATGATATACCTTTTCCATGATGAAAGAATATGGGCCTCTGTGGGACATGGGGCTTTGAGAAGAATTCATCCATAATAAAGCACTCCCACTATGAGTCAAGGTCTCATTAATGTGACATGAGCTCTACAAATCCCTATGACTTTTGATATGTTGAGCTACACAAATCCAAATCCTTTACAAGACCATGATATCTATGAAGCCCTATCCATTTCGATAACCTAATCTCCAAAATTCCCCAGTCATCCTAATTTTTGGTTGATCCCTTATATAACCCCAATGACCTCATATAGAATACCATGGCACATGATATTACTCTACAATCCCCTAAATATATTAATTCAAACTACTCATCTTGGTCACTTTACCATGTTATGATTTGAGATTATACTCTTCTATTACCTATGTAACATATGTTGATACACTCCTCATGAAACACTTGAATCCCCATAAGATGAATCATATTCAAGGTTGAACCAAAAAGGGATGTTCTTTCATAAGTCCCACATAAACCATTTCAATGAATCATCTTACCATCAGTCCTCACTCTGTGATGTTAAATAGGCGTATACCCTATCATTCATGAATATGATGACTTATTCTTCATGAAGAGGTTTCCTTATTCCCTGATCATGATAATACATTCTACATCGCATTCAATATGACATCAAACTATTGTATACACTCACACTCATGAATATGATTCATTATGTATCAAACAAGATATTCCTAATTCAATGATTATGAGTTGTCAAAAAAACAGCCACCATGGGGCCCCTCCAAATGAGTATTCCCCAATCATATAAACTTACCCACTGTAGTGTTTAGATTAAATCAAGAAATAACATGATGAAAAACAATGAGAAGGTTCCATAATTCAGACCCACCCACCTCATCCTTTCACATTACATTAAACTATAATTTTACCTCATGAAATATACATGGGATTCCATCATGAACTGATATGAGGAAGAAAGAAAGGGTAGACTCTATGTATAATTTCCACCCACCTAATACATTAAAACTATGTTAAAATGTTATTTTACGTCATGAAATGTACATGAGATACCTAGATTTCCGGACACGAGGAGGAGGAGATTGAATTTCTCCATGTATAAGCCTGATCAACAACATTGTTACTCCATAGTGAATCCAAGAAACCTCCCGTACATAAGACCCACACCATTAAAACAAATTAAATACTATTAAGAAGTTTGTATTTAATGTGTATTCCCCCCAACATCCCTCATCGATACTCATTTCACAACAAAAGCATCCTTACTAGATGATGTTAAACTTCACGGATCAGTCCATTCACATAACAATTAAATACTATATCGAACTATGTGGGTTTTTATTTCTCTATTCTATAGAATTTCTAACCCCCATGAAAAATGGATAGATTCACCACAAACATTTAATGCCAGGTTTCTGACATTTTTGGGATGAACCCTTGTACGACCCCAATGTCCAACTTTGGATTATTGTGATTCAAGATACTCTTCTATACTCCCTAAAATACATTCATATAACAAATTACTATTTTTCACATTCATATGTTAAACTTCAACAGTTCTCCATGAATTCCCCATGTACCATTAGCTGATACAATCCCCATGAAACACCTAAATACCCATAACCTAACTCCTATGCCCGTTTTAACCAAAAAGGGAAACTATTTTGTATGTACCATACTAGACAGTTCTAGGCATATTCATTTATTAAGTCCTCACATCATTGTGTAAAAATGTAGTATAACCTATCTTTAATGAATATGATGCCTTATTCATCAATGAAAATATGCCACATGTTATGACCACGATAATAAATTGCAAATTCCTCACTACATGATGTTAAATGTTAGTATTACCTATAATTCGAGAATACGATGCCTTATGTGTCAAGCATAAGATACCTCATGACATGATGGTGAGATGAACACTAGACAACCACAATATAAATCCTCTTAAGGTATAATATAAAATCATATACCTCAACCCACCCTAGATTTAATGTTGCATGATGACCTGACATGAGGATAAAACAATGGTAATATTCCATGCATAAGCCCCACCCAACTCATCCTCTAACATGATGTCAAACTGTAATTTATCTCAAAAAAATGTACATGGGATACCATCATGAATTTACATGAGGAAGAAACAATGCGAATATTCCATTCATAATCACCACCCACATCATCATTAGAAATGATGTTAAATAATACTTTTACCTCTTGAAATGTACATGTGATTCACTAAGGTCCTAACATGGGAAGAAAATATTGGAAGCGTCAACCTATAAGCACTATCTATATCAATTATACCCCATAGTGTCACCTTGGAAGCTCCAAATCATAATAATATCACTATTATAACCAATAGAAATCATCTTAATAAGGGATGATTTTATTTGTAATCCTCACACGATCCCTCATTGAATCCCCTTTTGTGACATGATCATCCTTACTACATGATGTTAAAATACAAGGATTAGTCATGTCAGATGACCATAAACTATGTCATTGAACTACATGGGGTTTTATCCCAGGCACCTAAATTGGTTACATAGGATGATTCCTTGAGGATGAATCCTAACCAATGGTAAAACTATGTGCTTATTCCAAGAGATGTACCTCTATTATTTGTCTCAAGGGGTGTTTTTACCCATGAATCCTCCAGAAAAACCTCCATAATGTGTTCTGAATCACCCATATGGGTTTCATCTAAAGGGTAGTTCCCACTCATCAAATATACAAATCCACCACTATGAGGTATTTTAATCCATCGAAATAGGTTTCCTCTAATGGTGGGTTATTACCCTTCAAACATCAAGATCTTTCTCCATGTGGTGTTTTAATCGATCAATCTGGGTTTTTTCTCATAGAGAATTCTCACCCAAAAAATATAAAGATCCACTTCCATGAGGAGTTATGTTCCATCCATATAGGGTTCATATCATGGAGAGATCTCAATGATAAAACATATACATCATCCTCCAAAAAAGGTTATTTTGTATCTATCAAAGATTCATCGCAAGGGTCCAATCATCCATCAAAATTCTGGATCTACCTCCATCAGTTGTTCTGATCCACACAACTACAGTTCATTTGAAGTGGTGTTCTCCCAAATCAAACATCTATATCATCCTTCATAAGGATTTATGATTTATTCATCATTGGTTTTCCTTATAGAGCATTCTCAAAAAATGTCTAGGTGTGACATCTTCCATCTTATACACACACCTTATTGATCCACCTCTATAATGTGTTCTATTCAAACAAATATGTCAACATAATATTTTAAACACATTCCCAGGGTCCATATTCATGAGTTTTTATAACCCTTTGTTAAACCATCCATGTGTGACATCTTCCCTCATAGGGACACTCCACCATGATCCACCCCTTGGGGTGTTATGACGAATCAAAAATATCTCAATAATAAATAGAAATTATACCCTCAATCAACCTCCATGTGGTTTTTTGATCCGTTGGTAAACAATATAGGTGTGACATCTTCCTGCCTATAGACACACCTCCTTGATTATTCCCTATGTATTGCTTTGTTCAACCAAACGTGTCTCTCTATAACATTAAAATTGATCCCTAGGTCAACCTCCAAGGTGTTTCCTGACCCATTGGTATAGTATTCTAGTGTGATATCTTCCCTCATTGGGACACACCACCTTTATCCAACTCCAAATGTTCTTCCAATATATTATGGATTCATAATGCATTATGATCTTCCATTGGGATGAATCCAGTACTTGTTCTACTCCATTGGTAAAACATAGAGGTGTGACATCTTCCCTACCAGGTATACACCTCCTTGATCCACCTTCATGAGTTTTTCTAATGAATTCCATCCCAAAAAGACATTATACTAATGTTTCAGTTTTGCTATATATGTTTTTTTGATCCATTGGTAAACCATCCGGTGTGAAATCATCCCTCATAGATACACACCTCGTTGATCCACCTATAATAGGTTTTATAATAAATCTCATATTCTTAAAATTTTAAACTGATACCCTGGGTCCACCTCCAAAATATGTTATGGTCCATTAGTAAATCAGTATATGTGACATATTCCCTTATAGGGAAACACCTCCATGATCCACCTCTTCGAGGGGTTTCAATCAACTTCACCTCTAAAAGATGTAAACATGTTCCATGAGTCCACATCCATTAGGTGTTTTGGTTCAATGATAAACCATTTAGGATTGTCATATTCCCACACAGGGACACACCTCCTTGATGAACCCCCATGGGCTGTTCTGGTAAAACCAAATCATCTCCACAAGATGTCAAAATCATACACCAGATCATTCAAAAAAGGTGTTTTGATCCATTTGTAAACCATCAAGGTGTGGAATCCTTTCTCATAAGGAGGCACCTCATAGATCCACCACCATGAGGTGTTTCAATTAATTCCTTATACACAAGATGTTAATCATATGACCTAAATTTTTCTCCACAAATAATTATAATCAATTGGTAAACCATCTAGGTGTTACATTATCCCATTCAGGGACACACCACCTTAATCCACCCTTAAAGGGTGTTCTATTTAACCATGTCCATCTCCACATGAAATTAAAAACATTCTCTTATATGTCTCTATGGAACATTCTGATCTATCTCCATAGGATGTAGAACATGTGACATAACCCAAAAAAACATACTCTATAGATATGTGTGGATGGCTTGAGGTATTAATACATTGAAGGCTACTACCCTTGGAATTGTTTTGTCATGATCGAATTGGGATTCCTTTGGTTCCACAACATAATATTTTTCAAAAGAGATACCCACCCAAGGGAATAAAATATAGGTTTCCAATACGACATATTCCTATAGATTCTCAGACAAACCCAATGTTACCGTATACACCGAGGAAGGGTTACTTCCCTATTATGATAGAATATGTGTAATTAAAAATAGTCTACAAAGAGAGGGAACCAAGAATGATATTAATGACCACATCTCAAAAAATTGAGGGATACCCAGACTAAGAAATGAGATCCAAGAAGTAATCCAGGTAAGGAGTAACCCACAACTCATCATCCTATATTTTTCATGGAACCGACCTCACAATCCGAGAGGGAAGTGACCTCCTGACATTGGAATGCAGGAAAAAAGGAATGAAATTCATTTCACAATGATGATGTGTTCCCTTTTCTAATTTTTTTTTAAAAAATAAGTATATAGAGTAAAATGATCTCCAAACAGATAATGAAACCCACTTATTAAGATACGACTAATAGTTTCTAGCTTAAGTACCTATATTGAATAATTAAATTAATGTGAAGCTAGCTATAATAACTAATATTCCACAACATGATCTTCTTGCATAATAACTGCAACAATTCCACTCCCAAATACATGAAATTAATAGTATAATCCTAAACCAGATCATGAAAGATAAAAATATTTTATAAAATTAAACACTTCATCATCTTATGGAAGGAATTATCACATTATATGAACCATTCATCTGTAATTCCATTCTAGGAAAATCATGGTAGTTGTACTGGAAATAGGAAAAATTCATTGATGAACCTCTGATAATAACTCTCTAAACCTTGAAGGGTATGGATATCAAAAATTTTATTAGGATTCCCCCATGAATCCATTTTCTACTCCTTCTCTTGGTCCCAAGACCCACCTTCCCTTGAAATTATGTGACCCATGAAATGTACTTTCTCCTTCAAAAAGTCACTTTTTGAGCTTGGTGTATAGGTATTCTCTCTTAGTGTACATAAAATGATGTCAAGATGATATTCCTGATCATCACGAATGTTTGAATACACCAATATTTCATCCACAAAACAAAACCAAATTTATCAAGATATGGGGGGAATATTTGGTTCATCAAAGACAAGACATAGATGGTGTGTTCATTTTCCCAAATGGAATCATGATAGAATCATATTGTCTATACTTGCATCTCAATGATTTATATGGTATTTCAAAAGGGCTAAGTTGCAATTGATGATATCTTGATCTCATTTCAATCATGATGAAAATAAATGATCCTCTCAACTTTTCAAACCAACCATCGACATGTGGTAGATGATACAAGATATAAACTATTATCTTGTTCAGCTTCCAATAATCCACACATAAGCACAACATCCCCTTTTCCTTAATAGAATAAAAATCCTAAAAACCACATGGTGAAAAACAAGGAAGGATAAATTGATTGTCCACCAACTCATTTGGTTAAGCCTCCTTCCCTTGAATCTAAGTTGGTTACATTCTATAACGTTTAATGGACACTGGCTTAGGTAGAGGCATTAGTTAAATTGTAATCTCAACGTCCCTATCTAGAGGAATCCCTGAGAAGTATTTATAAAACCTATAAAAAACATTTACACTAAGTGAATAAAGGTATAATTCTTCACACCCCATTCATCCATGAGAATACTTGAAACCATAGTGGTGAGTTCCATGTGTTTTCTACATTCTATACCTACATGGCCTAACTAGATATCACACTCTCCCTGATACTTATTCTTCAACCTTGGGAGAAAGAAAGGTCACTCTCTTGTGGTCGAAATAAATGATGGATTGGCCTTCTACCAAGAAATCCATACCCAAAATAAAATAAAAAAATGATATGTCAAGTATGTAAAGATACCAAAGGGAAAAAATACTGCCCAAAATTATGTGAAGACCCCTTTAATAAATATAATTCTCTCAAACTTAGTCCCAATGACATGTATATCATTATAACCCTGTTCCAAAACACCTATATTTGTCTCAAACCATCCCAATGTTTTGAAGATATAAATTAATTTGATAATATTGTATGAAATAAAATAATATTATGTGTAAAAGCTTCAAGAATTTTAACTATTATAATCAATGGGCTATTCCCGCTATCCAGTAGTGTGTGATGAACATCCAAAAACAATCATAACCCGTCGTACTTGTGATATAGTCTTAGTCACCTAGGATTCAAAACTTCTCAAATATGAGTGATCTTTCCTATAAGTACCACATCTACCACTTAAACTACCATGATCATAATTACTCCCACTATAGGAACGGTATATGGTATAAGACCCCTTCTCAGTGTTTTGGCTCTAGATGATTACTCCATCATCTCCCATTAGTCGATGGATCCTAAAAAACCACTAAAAGCATCCCATTCTTCCATAACCTCTAAATTAAAATAGTTTTCCGGATCAATAGCTACAAATATGTCCTTACCTACCACATTAGGGGAAATATATACATTTACATATATGAGTAAATAATCTGTATCCCTGACCACTATGTTAGCTATTTTCTTCAATGAGATTCTGTAACATCCCAGGTAAATAAAGAATAAAACATTTTCATATTTATTAATATTTACGAATTAAATATTAATTTTACTTTAAAGGGGTTGTTATGTTCGATAGCGTACCCGATACGAAACAAAGATTTTTTTTGAAATCTTGCGTTGCACATTAGTAATAAATGAATATTATTTTAAATGGTAGTTAACACGTAGTCGTTGTATTTGCGGGATTGAATATAAATAACTAAAATATGATTATATATGTTTTTTAAATGTTTCTAAATTTATCCAATAAAGGATAAAGGCTTAAAATATGAAAAGAATTCAATTTTAGGCTTATATACTCTAATTTTCACTGAAGGTCAACTTATCTCCTTTTCCTGCGGAACCTTATTTAAATATAGTTTTGGTCACTCTTATACATTCTATTTGAAGAAATAAAAGTCTCCTTTATAATCGGGGCATCAAAATTTACTTTCTGTATATTTTTTTTATTTTTCCGATAAACATCATTTTTTAATGAATAGTGAAAAATGTTGTATTTTAATTCAAAACCTCTTTTTAATCTAATTTATTTATATGATTATATTATCTTTTGATTTGTTTTTAAAGTGAAATTAGAATATATTTTTACCATTTAATCCAATAGTGTTCGTTGAAATTAATTTCACTTTGAAATCGGACTTAAACTAGTGTGAATCTTTTGATACTTATTGTTTCATAAAACCACGCTATTTACTCTGAAAGTGGGAATTAATTATTAAATTAATTAATGGAACTTATATGATTTGAATTTTGTAAAATAGGCTTCATTTTTGAATTTGGAATATCAAAAATAGCTTAGGGTAAAGTTTTGGTATTTTTCTAAAAAACATCAATTTTTGATGAATATTGAAACCGCTAAGTGGTATTAAAAAACTGATTTTTCGTTTAAATGAAGTTTTACCACCACTGTGTTTTGAATTTCAAAAATCTGACATACATGGTTATCATTTAGAAGTAAAATGTGGTACAATGGGATTAAAATAATTTTTTGGTGAATAGTATCTTTTATGTTTATTAATCGTGATTAGAGGTAATTTTTGTAGTTTAAGGTAAAAATAATGTTTTAATAATATGAAATAAACATGACACATGTCCTACCCTTATTGGATATGTCATGGCCGACCATGAAAATCAAGGGGTCAACTTGGGGACCCCATGGAGACACTTTGGTAGGAAAATGACATTAAAAACATTTTATTTAATGTTAAAATTAAAATGTCACAAACATGAGTTGTTTTACTAAAACAATTCTTAAACGGGGTTATACAAGTCAGATTTTTGACTATAAATATTAATTAGTAATATAAAAAGATTTCCTACGTCGTGATATTTTTTTATAATTTTAAGACATCAAATAAATTAAATTATTTATGACACCATGATGATGCAGCGATTACCTCATTATTTAACGATTTAAACAAAATGAAAGGATAATGTAAAATCTAAGACCTAAAAATGTCAAAAACCTATAGGATGGGTGTATTTATAACTCTTATCACCTTATCCTCTAAATATATAATTTTGGGCCTCTTTTTATCCAAAAAGGATTTTACAGTAAAGTATATTTTATTAACATTCCAAGAGTGCCCCTCCTCTCCTCTTATAAAAGGCCCCCACCTCTACCACCTTACCCACACCTCTCAAGTCTTTGGTTCGGACAAGATCTACCCGTTTTTTCTCTCAACATCCCTATATAACACCTATAAGCCTCCCTTTGTGCAGAAGGCTTCCCAAGGAAGCCTTTGATCTCAAATCAAAAAGAGTTACCCGTTTTAAAGGTAGTGTTTTCTCTTGTGTTCTTCTGTTTTATTTTGCTTCTATAACCCTCTAAACACTTTTTATTCCATTATTTTGTAACGACAAAAGTATATTAAATATACTAGGATGTTTTTATAATAATTATTCTAGATACAACTACACACACCTCCGTCTAATGGTTAAAGAACATACTGTTTCTGTGGTTGGCGAATTTCTGCCCCACGAAACGATGATTGTTCAATCTTCATTTAACACATTTAACGGTGGCCATTAAGATGTCACTATATTTATATATGATATATGATTATGTTTTACTTATTCTTATGTATTTTTCATTTTTTTTATACCTTTATGGCTTCCATTATGGGTATACGTGATATCTTCATTTTAGGAAGTCCGGACTACCACCCCCTCAAAGTGATTTGATTCGTTAATGCCATATGTGGGACGTATAAAGGTGGTATTTAAATTTATTACATATGATGTATGTTACATATAAATTATGAATATAATTATGGAATTAAAATATACATATCTCTCATTTAGTTTTAATTCAATTAATATGACATAGAAATGAAAGTAGCGTTCACGCGTACGTACGGCTTACCGTCTCCATGAATGGTGCATTTCAATTATTACCTCTAAATGATTATGTAATATTATAAATACATGTACATTATGGATATATATGATATATATGATATCCAAATCATGAATATCATTCTGGATATAAAGAACCTTTGACCACATGAACAACATGTAATTGTAAGAAGTCCACTTTCGACTTAAGAACCAAATATCGAAAAACAGACATTATTAACTTAAATGATTACATGATGTTTATAACATGGTAATAAGTGATATAAAAGTAATAATGAACTTGAAAAAGTTTCTTATGCAAGTAGAAATTAATTGAAGTTTATTATTCCGGATGTTAAAGAACGATCGAGTCTAGTCGGAACCGAGGTAAGGGACTACGTCTCAATCTCCTTTCATTGAGGAATATTTTGTTTTATAAAAAACATTCTTTTATATGGTGTATAAACCCCTTTGAATTTTAATTTTATACAAAAGGAGTCATGTTCTACGAAGCGTTTTACTAAACGACAAAAAGGAACGTTTCTTTTAACGTACGCGGTGACAATGACCTTTTTCACCGCTGCGAGTATTATTTGGTCTTTGGCTTCCTCAACAAGCCATAATGTTTTTAAAATGAAATAAATACCATATACTCTTTATGTATTTTGGTATTGAAAATGGTTTTTATAATGGATTTGTTATATCAACATATTTATGTGATATATTGTGATCAAATTGTGGAAATGTTTTCATTCTATTATATTTGTTTTATGTGTTATGATTTTATAATGGTACTTGGACATTTGATGGGTGGTTACGTGATAAACCATATGACGGGTGGTTCCATGAATTCCAGGATGGGTGGTTACGTTATAACCTCCAATGCATTGGGTATGGAAGTCGGTCGTATGGCTATTCTATTAAGTGATATGTGTGGAAGTCGACTGTATGGTTATTCCATTTAAGTATGTTTATGTCCCAAGTTACCTTTATATGTTATGTGATATTTATATGGGGTTTATGGTAATCTTTTTGTTACAAAAGGGTATGTGATAATCTTTTATTCAGTGAAGAGTTTTAACTTCTTCATAAAGGTGAAAAGTAATACTTTTATAAATTATACATGGTTTACTTGGTGTTTTGATAAACTAACAGTTTTCATTCTTTGTGTATCCCTTACTGAGCTTTTTATGCACACCCCATGTTTTTATTGAAATGTTTTTCACAGGACTTAATGTGGAATAGTGTCAAGGATGGGATCAAGGGAAAGTCATGCTATCTAAAACATGGAACTAGACATGTTTCCTTTTAAGAGTTTTTAATTTATGGAAACTTAGTAGATGTTTCTACTTTGTAATCTTTTGAGATGTAATAGTTATGTCCTAATTCTCTAAAACTCTAAACCGTGAAAAGATCCTCAGTGTGAGTTATTCATTTAATTGAATATTAAGAAAGGTTTAAGGTCGGAGCCTTCTAGTTGGTATGAGAGTTCGGTTTAGAAAACATTAGGAGTTAGAAAATTGTTAAATTATAAATTAATTTATTGTATGACTGAAATGATATAGCATTTAAAGATTACCATGTTGCTTCGCCTAAGCTATTTCTGTGTTCAGAATGTTTTTCCGTAGAGGAAACAAGGCAGCTATATTGGGACGACATCAGGAGGAAGACAACCTTCCAAAGCAGTAACCAGAGATGGTCAAAATTGGAACTGAACAGTTTGTTGCAGTGATGGCATAGTTGACTCAGGCTCTAAATGGTGGTGGTATCCATTCATGAGATCAGCCTGATCAACCGCAGAGGAACATGTCAGTGGTGCAATATTTCATGAGGAAACATCCCCCATCATTCAGAGGATCATTTGAACCCGTGCAAGATGAAGGGTGGATTAAAGCACTAGAGAAGATTTTTGATGTTATGGGGTGTTCAGAACATCAAAAGGTTAGTCTTGCTATTTACCATTTTGAAGGTGAAGCTGATTAGTGGTGGTCTATGGTGAAAAATATCAGGGATAGTGATGAGATTGATGATCTTCACTGGGAAGAATTCAAAGGTATGTTTCTTGAGAAATATTTTACTAAGGTGGTTCATCTTAGGATGGAAAAAAATGTTCCTAGAATTAAGGCAGGAGGATGACTCAGTGGCTGCTTATGAAGAAAATTTCACTCGATGGGCTAGGTATGCTCCAAACTTCATACGAGATCTGGATAGAAAAATCAACCATTTTTACTCTGGGATAAAGCCAATTTATCTAAGGGCTTTAGCATCTCTTGAGTTCAAAAGTTATGAAAAACTTGTTCAGTGTGCGGAGAAGGTGGAAATAAAGTTTGTTGATGATCAGGTGTTCTTTGACAAACAACAGAATAAGAGGTCCAGTTGGCAGGAAAAGGGGAAGAATTCATCAATGAAACAATGAGGTAAGAAAACCAAATATGCATCATGTGTGAAGTGTGGTAAAATGAATCTTGGAGAATGTTTATCTATGTCTGAAAAGTGCTTTCGGTGTGGTAAGTCAGGTCATATTTCTCGTAATTATAAGGATGATGATCAATAAGGCAATGAAAAGCCATCAATAAGATGTTTTAAGTGTAATGAAATGTGTCATTATGCAAATGAGTGTCTAACGAAGAACTCAACTGGGGAAAAGCATCCAGACTACAAGCAGAAATTGGTGGTGAAATCCTTTGCAACTACTTCATCAGATGTTGGGCCATCGAATGAAGTAGTATCAGGTACACTGTTTGTTTATTCAGATTATGCCAATGTGTTGTTTGATTCAGGGTCTACACATTCTTTCATCTCTGAGAAGTTTTCTAGTAAATTGGAAATTCCATCTCAAGATTTGAATCCTAAAATTGTGGTAAAAACACCCAGAGGAAACATTGAGACAAAAAGGAATTATAAGAACCTTCATATCCTTGTGTACAGAATGAATCTACCTACAAACCTTATTGTTTTCCCTCTAGTAGAGTTTGATGTTATTTTTGGCATGGATTGGCTTTATGTTTATCATGCTAAGATTAAATGATGATCTAAAATGGTTTCTTTTCAGAAAGATTTTCAGTTTGTGTACAAGAATGAACCCTTGCTTTTGATAACATATCAGGAAGTTGAGAAACTAGTAAAAGATGGAAATGATTGTTACCTTGCACATATTGTAGAAAATAAAATAACTATTCAGATTAATGATGTTCCAGTGGTAAATGAGTATCTTGATGTTTTCCCTGATGAGTTTCCTAGTATTATTCATGATCGGGAAGTTGAATTTACTGTTGAATTAGTTCCGGATTCTAAGCCAATTTCAAAACCCCCTTATCGAATGGCTCAAGTTGAACTTTTATAGTTAAAGAAAGAATTGCAGGAGTTATTAGATAAAGGTTTCATTCGACCTAGCACATCACCATGGGGTGCTCCTGTCTTGTTTGTTAAAAAAGAAAGATGTCTCAATGAGACTTTTCATTGATTATAGAGCCTTGAATAATATTACTGTTAAGAACAAGTATCCTTTTCCTCATATCAATGATTTGTTTGATCAGCTCCAGGGAGCTCAGTATTTTTTGAAGATTGACTTGAGGTCGGGGTACCATCAGTTGAAAGTAAAAGAAGCAGACATTCCAAAGACTGTGTTCCGTACTAGATATGGCCATTATGAATTTTTAGTTATGCCTTTTGGGTTTACCAATGAACCTGCTGTATTCATGGGCCTTATGAATAGAATTTTCCATGAGTTCTTGGATAAGTTTGTGGTAGTTTTCATTGATGATATTTTGGTGTCTTCTAAATCTAAAGAGGAGCAAGAAAGTCATTTAAGGGTTATCTTGCAGACATTAAAAGAAAAAAAACTATATGGAAAATTCAGTATGTGTGAGTTTTGGTTACAAAAAATTTCTTTCCTTCGTCACATTGTTTCAAAAGATGGCATAAATGTTGATCTTGCAAAAAAAGTTGTTGAAGAATGGCCAAGACCCACAAATGTAACCGAGATCCATAGTTTTCTTGGTATGGCAGGTTACTACCAAAGGTTTTTTGAAATTTTTTCACGATTATCTAGTCCAATGACTAAGCTAACTCGGAAGGGTGTTATGTTTATCTGGAAAAAATAATGTGATGGTTGTTTTCAGGTCTTGAAAAGAAGATTAGTGAATGCTCCAGTTTTGGCACTTCCTTCCAGGAATGGTGAGTTTGTTATCAACAGTGATGCTTCATTGAATGGACATGGTTATGTCCTTATGCAGAATGATTAGGTAATTGATTATGCTTCACGCCAGTTGAAAATTCATGAGGTAAATTATCCTACACATGACTTGGAATTATCTTCTGTTGTTTTTGCCAAAAAAATTTGGAGGCATCATTTGTATGGAGTAAAGTGTGAAATATATACCGATCACAAATGATTAAATTATATATTCACTCAGAAATAATTGAACATGAGATAGAGGAGATGGATATAATTAATCAAGGATTATGATTGTACAATTCATTACCATCCAGGAAAAGAAAATAAAGTGGCTGATGCTTTGAGTCGAAAAAGTAATGCTTCAATAACAATGTTGTGTTTGGAACGTGATCCTTTGGTTAAGGATTTGATGAACATTGGCATGGAAGTTGTTTGTGCAGGATGTACTTCTGTTTTGTTTCAGGTATTAGTGAAATCTTCTCTATTATATAGAATTAAGCAAGCACAGAAGCAAGACAGCGAGTTGCAGAAAAAGGTAGAGCTGGTATATAAAGGTAAGTTGCCTGAATTTAACATTGATAATGATTGTGTTTTGAGGTTTGGGAAGAGATTATGTGTGCCGAGTGATTCACAATTGAAGTATGAGTTGTTATGTAAGGATTATATTTCCCTGTTTTCAGTTCAACCTGATAGTATTAAGATGTACAAAGATATGTGGGAGTATTACTGGTGGGATGGAATGAAGAGAGATATTGCTGATTTTACTGTGAAGTGTTTGAATTTTCAGCAGGTTAAAGTAGAGCGGTAGTTACCGAAAGGGATGCTTCAGCCTCTACCAGTGCCGGAGTGGAAATGGGAAAATATATCCATGGACTTTGTTGTGGGATTACAGAAGACATCTAGAGGTAATAATTCAATCTGGGTTATTGTTGATCGATTGACTAAATCTGCTCATTTCCTTTATATAGAAGATACTATTTCCCCAGATCAACTTTCCCATTTGTATCTTAAAGAGATAGTCAGGTTACATGGAGTTCCCCTCTCCATTGTATCTGATCGTGATCCCTAGTTCACTTCTAACTTTTGGAAAGGCCATCAGAAGTCATTGGGTACTGAATTAAATTTTAGTACAGCTTTTCATCATCAATCAGATGGGTAGTCAGAACGAGAAATTCAGAATTTAGCGGATATGATACGTGCTTGTTCAATGGATTATCAGGGAAGTTGGGACCAACATCTTTCTTTGGTAGAATTTTCATATAATAATAGTTTTTATTCCAGTATACAGATGGCTCCGTTTTTAGCATTATATGGTAAACGGTGTCTAACTCCAGCTTTTTAGGATGATGTAGGTGAAAGGAAGCTGATCGGACCAGAATTGGTAGAAGAGATGGCAGAAAAAGTTCAGTTGATTCAGAAACACATGAGAACAGCTCAGAGCATACAGAATGGTTATGCGGATAACTAGAAGAAGGATCTATCATTCGATGTAGGTGATCATGTTTTAATCAAGGTTTCTCCATGGAAAAGTGTGATGCGATTTGGTAAGGAGGAAATATGAGTCCAAGGTTCATTGCACCATATGAAATTTTGGAGAATGTTGGACCAGTTTCTTACTGAGTGGCTTTACCTCTGAGTTTATCTCAGGTACACAATGTTTTTCAGGTTTTGATGTTGAGAAAGTATATTCCAGATTCATCTCATGTTTTCAGCCCAGAGGTAGTTCAATTGGAAGAGAATCTCTCTTATAAAGAACAACCAGTACAGATTCTTGACCGAAGAGAGCAAGTGTTTCGAAATAAGGTAATTCACCAGGTAAAGGTTTTTTGGAAAAACCACATGAGTGAAGAGGCAACATGGGAATCTGAAAATGCTATGAGGGATAAATACCACCACTTATTTTGATAAGTGAATAAAATTGTGAGGACAAAATTCCCAAAAGGGGGGAAGGATGTAACATCCCAGGTAAATAAAGAAAAAAATATTTTCATATTTATTATTATTTATGAATTATATATTAATTTTACTTTAATGGGGTTTCTATGTTCGATAGCGTACCCGATACGCAACAAAGAGTTTTTTTTTGAAATCTTACGTTGCACACTAGTAATAAAATAATATTGTTTTAAATGTTAGTTTACACGTAGTCGTTGTATTGGCAGAAATTAATAGAAATAACTAAATTACGATTATATATGATTTTTTAAATTTTTCAACATTTATCCAATAAATTATAAAGTCTTAAAATATGAAGAGAATTCAATTTTTGGCATATATACCCTAATTTTCACTAAAGGTCGACTTATTGCCTTTTTAGAGCGAACCTCATTTAAATATAGTTTTGGTCACTCTTATATTTTCTATTCGACCAAATAAAACTCTACTTTAGAATCGGGACATCAAAATTTACTTTTTGTAGATTTTTGGTATTTTCCGATAAAGATCATTTTTAATGAATAGTGAAAAATGTAGTATTTTAATTCAAAACCTCCTTTTAATCTAATCTATTTATATTATTAGATTATCTTTTTAATTGGTTTTAAATTGAAATTAGAATATATTTTTCCCATTTTATCCAATATTGGTCGTTGGAATTAATTTCACTTTGAAATCGAACTTAAACTAGTGTCAATCTTTTGATACTTACTGTTTCATAAAAACACGCTATTTGATCTACATCGGGAATTAATTATTAAATTAATTAATTCAAACATATATTTTTTTTAATTTTTTAAAATAGACTTCATATTTGAATTCGGAATATCAAATATAGCTTAGGGTGATGTTTTGGTATTTTTCTGAAAAACTTCAATTTTTGATGAATAGTGAAACCACTAAGTGGTACTTAAAAAACTGATTTTTTGTTTAAATGAAATTTTACCTCCTCTGTGTTTTGAATTTCAAAAATCCTACATACATGGTTATCATTAAGAAGAAAAATTTGGTTCAATGGGATTAAAATAAGTTTTTTGTGAATAGTAACTTTTAAGTTTATTAATAGTGATTAGAGGTAATTAGTGTAGTTTAAGGTAAAAATAATGTTTTAATAATATGAAATGAACTTGAAACATGTCCTACCCTTATTGGATGTGTCATGGCCGACCACGAAAATCCATGGTTCATCTTGTGGACCCCATAGAGCCACTTTGGTAGGAAAATGACATTAAAAACTTTTAATTTAATATTGAAATTAAAACATCACAAACATGAGTTGTTTTACTACAACAATTATTAAATGGGGTTATACAAGTCAGATTTTTGACTATAAATATTCATTAGAAATATAAACATATTTACTACATCATGATATATATTTTTAATTTTTATACATTAAATAAATTAAATTATTTTTGACACCATGATGATGCAGCGATTACCTCATTATATAACGATTTAAATAAAATGAAATGAGAATGTAAAATATAAGACCTACACATGTCAAAAACCTATTGGATGGGTGTATTTAGAACTAGTATCACCTTATCCTCCATATATATAATTTTGTGACCCTTTTTATCCGAAAATCATTTTATAGTAAAGTATCTTTTCTTAACTTTCCAAGAGTACCCCTCCTCTCCTCTTGTAAAAGGCCCCCACCTCTACCACCTTACCCACACCTCTCAAGCCTTGGGTTAGGCCAATCCTTGCCCATTTAGTCTCTCCAAATACCACTCTTAATCCTAGAATCCTCACTTGGGGCAGAAGTCTTCCCAAGGAAGACTTTGAGCTCAAATCAAATAGAGTTACCCCTTTTAAAGGTAGTGTTTTCTCTTGTGTTCTTTTGTTTTATTTTGCTTCTCCAACCCTCTAAACTCTTTTAATTCCTTTATTTTGTAACAAAACCAGTATCTTAAATATACTAGGATGTTTTAATAAGAATTATTAGATCTACACCTACATAGACCTCCGTCTAATGGTTAAATAACATACTGTTTTTGTGGTTGCCGAATTTCTGCCTCACGAAACGATGATTATTCAGTCTTATTTTAACAACTTTAATGGTGGACATTAAGATTTCAATCTATTTATATATGATATATGTTTATTTTTTCCTTATTATTATGTATTTTTCATTTGTGTTATACCTTTATGGATTCCATTATGGGTATACACGATATCTTCATTTTAGGAAGTGCGGATTACCGCCCCCTCAAAGTGATTTGATTCGTTAATGCCATAAGTGGGACGTATAAAGGATGGATTTAAAGTTATTATATATGATGTATGTTACATATAAATGATGAATATAATTATGTAATTAAAATATACATACCTATCATTTAGTTTTAATTCTATTAATATGACATATAAATGAAAGTAGTGATCATTCGTACGTACGGTTTACCGTCTCCATGAACGGTGCATTTCATTTCTTACCTCTAAATGATTATGTAATATTATAAATACATGTATATTATGTATATATATGATATATATGATTTCCAAATCATGAATATCATTCTGGATATAAAGAACCTTTGACCACACGAACAACATGTACTTGTAAGAAGTCCACTTTCGACTTAAGAACCAAATATCGACAAAACAAACATTATTAACTTCAATGATTAAATAATGTTTATAAAATGGTAATAAGTGATATAAAAGTAATAATTATCTTGAAAAAGGTTCTTAAGAAATTATAAATTAACTGAAGTTTATTATTCAGGATGTTAGAGAACGATAGAGTCAAGTCGGACGTGAGGTAGGGGACTTTATCTCAATCTCCTTTCATTGAGGCATATTTCGTTTTATACACAACTTTATTTTATATGGTGTATAAACCCCTATTAAATTTACTTTTATACAAATGGAATATTTTTCTACGAAGTGTTTTACTAAATGAAAAAAAGTAATGTTTCTTTTAACGTACGCGGTTACAACAACCTTTTTCACCACCACGAGTATTATTTGGTCGTTGGCTTCTTCAACAAGACGTAATGTTTTTAAAATGAAATAAATACAATATACTATTTATCTATTTTTGTATTGAAATTTTTTTTTATAATGGATTTTTTATGTCAACATATTTATGTGATATATTGTGATCAATGTGTGGAAATGATTTCTTTCCATTGTATTTGTTTTATGTTTAATGATTTTATAATGGTACTTGGACATTTGACGGGTGGTTACGTGATAAAAAATATGAAGGGTGGTTCCATGAATACCAGGACGGGAGGTTACGTTATAACCTCCAATGCATTGGGTATGGAAGTCGGCCCTATGGCTATTCCATTAAGTGATATGTGTGGAAGTCGACCGTATGGTTATTCCATTTAAGTATGTTTATGTCCCAAGTTACCTTTATATGTTATGTGATATTTATAAGGGTTTTAGGGTAATTGTTTGGTTACAAAAGGGTAAGTAATGATCTTTTATTCAGTGAAGAGTTTTTACTTCTTCATAAAGGTGAAAAGTATTACTTTGATAATGTATACATGGTTTACTTGTTGTTTTGATAAACTAACAGTTTTCATTCTTTCTGTATCCCTTACAGGGATTTTTATGCTCACCACAAGTTTTTTTTGAAATGTTTTTCACAGGACTTATTGTGGAATATGGTCAAGGATGTGATCAAGGGAAAGTCATGCTATCTAAAACATGGAACTAGGCATGTTTCCTTTTAAGAGTTTTTATTTTATGGAACTTAGTAGAAATTTCTACTTCATTATCTTTTGAGATGTAATAGTTGTGTACTAATTATCTAAAACTCTAAACCGTGAAAATATCCTCAATGTGAATTATTCATTTAATTCAATATTAAGTAATGTTTAAGGTCGGGGCCTTATATATTCTCATAGGGACAATTTCTTCTTATGAAATTTATACCCCTGGTAGTCAAAAAGAAGGAACCTAAACTCCATTAGAATCCTCTCCTAGGGTCCCCTAAGATATGTGATCTCGATACAACACATTATAAAAACTTTTTAGCTAAAAGATATTAACCTGGTACATAATGTCACCTTTTGTACCAACTTGAAAATGATTTGCTGCAATAACAACATCCCTTATAAATTTTGGAACAAAGAACTACAAATAAGTAGGGTGAATGATATTTTTCATAAAAAATATACCTCCTACATAAACCTTATAAATTCTACTACCCTCTATTTCCTTAGTGTCTTAAGGTTAAATATCTCATAGAAATTCTCTTGATAGTAATTAATCTCTATATTCTTTATCTATCCATCCCGGGTCTAGATGTCCCACTAGTTCATGACTTCAACACGTAACACTTATGTTACCAATATGGACCTTTTATATAGTTTTATTTAAATGGTGAATGTTTGTCTAGATGGAATCAATCTAAAACTCATCTACCATCGATCCAACCTCTCCTGTGAAAGTTGAAGGGTTCTACAATTAGTAATCGGATGTAACATTAAACATATTTTGAATAATCCACCCTGGGTATCATTCAATAAATTGTACAAAATGAGAATTTTTATCACTAAACTTCTTTATAGATTCATAAAATTTTACTAAAAGAGTGTCAGGTTTAATTGCTAGAGGATCATTTCTATCCATGTCCTCCTGTATTCCTATCATCAAGTTTCTTCATTGTAGAATATATATATATATTTCTAAACACACATCTTGTGAAACAGAACATATATTTATAACATTAATGAAAGATGGATTAACATAAATCCATAACAATTTATCCCCCTAACCTAACCTTTTGGTCAAAACTAAGGCTCTATCACTACCCCACTACCAGAAAAACAGTTTTTCGCAGCCCCCCTTTATCAGCGCTTGTTTAGTTGCGCTGATAGGGGGGGCTTTATCAGTGCTTTTTTTAAAATCACTGATAAATGGTCGACTTCAAAAAAAAAAAATTATTAACTTATTAATATATAAATATAGTTATATTGATATAATTATAATATATAATTTTTTAATATATTTTAGATTAGTATAAATGTAAATTTACACTTAATATACTTAATATATATGATTTTTAGTGAAAATGGCTTCTTAAAAAATTAAAAAAAAAATTTAATCAATAAATTACTTATTATTATGGAGTAATAGTCATTTAATAACAATTTGAAGACTAAAAAAATTAAAAAAAATTAAAAAAAGATCCATAATATGTTGAAGACATAACTCAAACATCAAACGACCATAACTTTTGATTCGGGTGTCCGTTTGAGCTCTACCACATATCCAATCAAAGCCTGTGATGAGCTCTACAACGTTGTTGTAAGGGAGGAACCCAAAAAAGGGTTTTTAGAGGCCAAATGTGGCTTATAAGGCCTCAAAAACTGAGTTTTTAGTCGCGGTACCCCGATTTTTTAACATTTTGTGCATTTTCATCCTTGTTAAAGGGGGTATTATTGACTTTTTTGTGGGGACTGAATTTATTCGAAGGTGTTACATTCATATTGATATTATTTCTTTTATGTTTCAACATTTTTTTATAATGCACTGCTATTTATAATCAAATATATAACTATATGTACATATTTTTTATATATTCACACCTAAAAACTTAATTATATATATTAATACTAAAATATATTTTCATATAAAATATATTACATTTATCTAAATATTAACTAACATCCATTTTATTTAAAATATAAATATATGAATATTTATATACCTATATATTAATCTAACTATATATATATATTTTAATCTAACTATATATATATTAATCTAATAACTATATATATATATATTAATATAACTAAATATATATTTGTATTACTATATATATATATATTAATATCACTATAAATATATATATTAATATCACTATAAATATATATATTAATATCACTATATATGTATATTAATATCACTATATATATATATTAACATAACTATATAGATATATATTGATATAACTATATATATGTTAATATAACTATATATATTTTATTATAACTATATATATATATTAATATATATATATATTACTATAAAAATAAATATAACTATATATATATATTAATATAACTATATATATAAATATAAATATATATATATATATATATATATTAATATAACTCTATATATATATATTAATATAACTATATATTAATATACGAATAAATATAACTAAACATATAAATATATATATAGAGAGATATATATATATCATGAATTGGAAGAAAAATCATAATAGAGTAGTGGTAAAGGCTCAGGTGCGCAGGGGGAGGTCTCGAGTTCAAATCCTGGTAAAGGCAGGGGAGCGTGCGCATGGGGGAATATGGGGACAAGCGCTGTTAAAGGGGGGAATGAGGTGCATGGGGCGCTGTACATAGGCAGAAAATAGCTGTAAAAAGGGGGGCTCAAGCACTATAAAAGCCCCCCCCCCCGATTGGCAGTATTTTTAAAAAAATATAAAAAACAATTAATATTTTTTAAATTTTTTTTAATTTTTTTGCAATTTTTTTAATTTTTTTACCTTTTATCAGTGCTTTTTTGAGCACTCAAAAAGGGGACCCCCCTTTATCTTTTCTTGCTTTATCAGTTATTTTTCTAGTGCTGATAAAGGCCATTTTTAGAACTGATAAAAGTCGTATTTGTAATTTTTCCCTTAGACATCCCTCACATGATACATTTCTGACATAAAGAAAGAATTCCCACTAATAAAGGTATCACATTAGAACCTCATTTTACTATTCTATTTACTAAATCCATCATCATTTAAAAAATTTAATATCATTATAGTAATAATTTAAATTTATTATTTCTAAGTAAATAAAAGAATTTTTTTTAAACAGCTCACCCAAAACATACTTTTATGTGTTTTTCTAAAATGATTCATGTCATGATTATACCTAAGTTCTTAGAAGTATTCATATATACATAGATCCCATGCCATATTGGTCCATAGAAAAATAACAGTTATCTATAAAAAAAATTCATTACAAGTGCATCAATAGCGATGAAATAACATTTAAATGTACAAAAACTTCATGAACATCAATCCCACTGTGGGTTCTTAGATTTTACATTAATATTGGTTATCTAATCCCTTACAATATCTCATGAAGAAGGAGAAAATCATCCATGTCTCCTATCTATCTTTTTAAAATATTATTAAAAAATAAAATAAATGGATACCAAAATCCTTTCATATCAATTTGTATCATCATTACCAGGGTTCCACATGATTGTTCCCTGAGATGGTTTGTCACATGAACTTATGAACACCTCCACATATACTGAAGGATATTTTAATTTTAGAGAGTGTCTAATGGATATAAAATGGGGATACTATACCCTCATTATCAATGAATTATAATAGTGGAAATAATTTAACAAAAACCAAAATATAATAACAAATTACCATAATAATATCATAACCAATACGTACGTGTATCAAAAGATAAACAAAAACCCAAAAGAATTATCTAGACCGATGTTATGGTTATGGCATTCCATATATGTGAAACTAATGAAAACAAAAACCAACAGTAAGAAATAAAAATACCTATATTGGTCTCTACATCATGTATAGTTCCTTAGTCAATCCTCCAACCCAACCTCATCCATCTATCAAAGTTCTATTTCTCTATCCTTTCTAAAAAATACGAAGTCTATTCGGGTACCGATCAGCCATCCCAGGTAGCATGTGGGTACAACTAAATAGGCCACCAGAAACAAAATCTAAAATAATATCCATTCTTTAATATTTTTCCAATTTCTATAAATAATAAATTAAAATAATAAAGTAAATATTTCTTCACAGAAATTATTAATTATTTATCTACAAAAATCTGTGTTTATAATGAAACCCAAATCATCAATACCTGCTTCAACCCATTCTGGAGATTAACAATACTAAAATGGATATCACATTACCCTCCATAATGTGGATACATTTATAAATTTATTTCATTTATATCATTTATACAATGTGGTCCTAGATGATCATTCTAGAACTCCAATGTAATTTGGAGTTGTAGTCCCTAACACTCAACTCACTGATCACATATATATACATAAATATATTGGGGGCTTATAGAAATATACTACTACCCAATGGGTATTTTGGGAATATTCCCCTATCATAAAACTAAGTCATAGATATCACATAGAATGGTTCCATATATCCAACCATATATCATAAATTATAATAATTCATTATTCACGTATTTCACAAATTCATTTTAAAAGAATAAATAAAATTCAATTCATCTTTTTTTCTTATTGTCATAACCCAAGGGTGGATACCAGGATCACAATACTGTTGTTCAACTAAATTTTTTCAACACAATATTCATTAATTTCATAATCAATATTCTAAACAATTTCATTGTCCCAAAATTTACCAATTTCATAATCACATGTAAAATCAATATATCTATTCAATTTATGATGAAATTTATAAATATGGAATCTGAAATTTCACAATTACATAAACTCAATTAAAATCAAGACAATGTTAATAGATATTTAGAACAACTATCTTGGGATCATTGATGGATGTTACCAAAAACAAATTCGGAAATTGATATAGAATGATGAATATCACAGTGACATAGAAGATCTAGGATTAATGAAAATGATCAAGATCCAAAGGGTTTAGATCCGTAAATATTTATATGCAAATCATCTCCATGGGTGTAAAAAATCAAAACTCTTCATTTGAATGAGATATGAGAGACATAAAAAACCTATAGAGGTAGAATACATAGACAATAAAGGATATTATCCTTCATTTAGGTCATCGATTCATCAAGATCAATGTCTGAGGAGCCTTAGGAAAATCCTTGGAGATTCTAAATTTGGATAAAATAGGGTATGGATGATATGGGGTAAATATTGGTAAATACTGAGGGGGCTTGATATTTTTTAAAAAATTTGGTTGAATCAAATCCTACATACACTTTTTTCTGGAAGGGGCCCACTGTTTACCAAACTGTGCACCTTAACATTTGGACTCCTATTATGGGTGCACAGTTTCTCCTAAGTTAGTGAATAGTTTGATAAACTATGCAACATCCCAAAAAAACATCTATTTTTTGGCACACTATTTTTTATGGCGGGAGCATGGTTTGATCAAATTGTGCGCCAATGATGCATTGCCCAAAATTCCCCCAAAAACATCCAAAATTCACCTGAATACTGACAATAAACAATTCTACCAATGTATGATAAAAAATAAGAAAAAATAATACATTAAAATGATTACAAGGAATATCTATAAAGGGTGGGATCTTAAAATTTCATGTATTATAAAAAATATAATTTTAAAATAACCTGGAAGGTGTGGCGACACAACATGTTTTTATGAATATTATTTTTTAGAGTTTTTTATATAAAATATTTGTCTCGTAATAATAATAATATGAAAATAAAATATTATATAATTTTATATATTCTATACATTTCATTAAAAAAATTCCATATTTTTTATTATTTTAATAAATCAAAAAAGAGAAACAATAGGAATTTTAAAACTATTTTTAGAAAACATAGTTTTAAACCCAAAAAATGAATACGAAAAACCTAGATATAGAATAATGAAAAGTAATTAAGAGGATTAAATACAACTTAATAATATTAATGTTACATTAAATCAAATTAAATAGATATCAAGAATAACAAATTACTTAATTTATTAATAAGAAAATGCTTTTTACAAATTCTCAAATTTGTTTACACATCAATAAAAAATTAATATTTTCCAAAAAATCCTAAAATGTCAAAACAAAAATTAATTTTTTTATAGTGATTGTAAAAAATTATTACTTTTTCAAATTAAAATTATAAAATTTAGAAAATTAATTGTAAAATTAAAACCATGAAAGAAAAGTGTTTAGTTAAAACGATAAACATTTTTGATTAAAATTTTTATAATATTTTTTTAACTAATATAAAATTTTTAATAAAAATGGTAGTTATTTATTTTTTATCACCTAGGTTGTTACATTTTTTCAAATTTAGAAATTTCATCAAAGAATTTTTTTTCATTTATTTAAAAAATCATGACATCATTTCTTCAAATAATTTTCATATTCCCTTGTTTCCTCTTAATATGTAGGGTTTATCGGTTAAACCTTATCTAATAGAATCACCTAATTTATCATCAATTTCTATCTATGGTGATGAATTTGAACTAGATGTTTGTCCTAATATATATTATCTTCCAACTAAACTACTTATAGTCTTAAAGCATGAGAAGAATGATGCACATATTTCCTTAACATTAAAAATGAAATTCATTGTTTACAAGTGATAGAAAAAGGGAAAAGGAAACAAGATAAGAAACTAACTTTATATTATTTAGGAATTTATAAGGTCCATTTATAGATATAATATGATTTATATTTTTGTCAAAACACAGAACACTTTTCCATGGAGATACATTGGGAAATAAATGACCACCAACCATGATTGAAGGATCTTTCCCTCAATTATCCACAATAAGTTTTAGGATACCCTAATATATCCTCACATGTAGAAAAATATATAGTTTTGTTTTGCTCAAATTCACCCATGTTTTATGGGTTAAGCGGTTGCTTTCAGTGTAGTTTGGGTTGTCGAAGACTTAGAGACCTAAGAAGATCCTTAGACACACAATAAAAAGAGATGTAATTTTTGGATATGAAGTGGCCAACTTTGGGTTGATTTTAGATTGTTTTAAAAGATAACTAAGAGATCTATGTTAATTCAAATTAAGATAATGTGATGTTATCATAGGATATAGCTCGGGGTCGATTGGATGACTTCTTTTTTTAACAATTTTATTTTCATTAACTCAAGAAGGATTCATGAAATGATTTCAAACTAACAGCACCACCTACTGGATAAAAAACATCACAAACACATTCTAATCACCTATACACTTGTAGGGTAATTTTCATGAAAAATCCAAGGTAAAGAATCTTATTAGCACATAAAATTGGGGAGAATAAATTCAATATGGAAGAGGAAGAGAGAAAATCAATGAACGAAAAAAATTCAAATAAAAGAAATTAATAACATTTATAGATCAAGAAATAACATCCAATCCAGCCCCTTTCTACCCCCTTGGATCAACCCATAAAAGAGTTATCCCTCCATTTATGACATGTTCCCAATAGAAGCGGAATGTAGACTCATAAGGGCAGAATGGAAGAAGTAAAAAGAATAACAATCACTCCACCGTTGTGTGATGAATATCACAAGGTTTGGTGTGAAAAAGATCACAAATTAATGAAATGGTATCAACGTGATATGAATAATAGAATAAAAGATTAATAAGAACTTATATTAAGAACTTATGTGATTCAAAAGACTTACATGAGAATGAAGAACTATTAAAACACCAAATTGACAACATCACAATACAATGAAACAAAAAAAAAGATAAGAAAAATATGATATGCTTATTCCATTCACAACCATCACCTTATATAGTCATATTAGGGGCCATAGGTCCACCACCAGCAATCAATTAACCCCCCAAAAATTAAGAGAGTCAATAGGATGGTGAAGAATCAAAAGGAAATTGACATTACAAAGTTGACCACAAAACCAGCCAGATTCATCCACCGTTTTAACGTTTGAATTTTTCATTGAAGAGAGCCGAATACGAAGGGGTTATAGAAGAGAAATATTCTATTCCATCTGTCCTACTTGATATTTAAAAAATTTAGGAAATTTGCTGCAGCTGTTTGGATTTTATGATCGAAATGGTGGGATGACTTTATGTGCATTCATGTCGGGCCCACCATTTAAATATCAAACTTTGATCCCTTTATCATCATAAAAGCTTCAGAATTAGCTCCAGCCACAGTAGAATAAAATTATCCTCATATTTTTATCTTTATACATTAAAAATTATAGCTTCATTGGGCTCGGTTTTTGGGCCCCACATTTGTTTGATGGGCCTTATGCCCATTATGCTTTTTCCAACAAATGTCTGCATTCAAGCGCAAAAATCTCCATCTTTCCTTGGGATTAATCCAATGGACATAAAATATAAAATGTTCCAAATAAAGTGATGAATCATATAAAAAATATCATATTAAAATGATAAACAATTTATTTTTTGAAATAAATTTATTGAGTGGGCCAAAAATGAAATTTTAAGCTTGAATTGCCAAATGATGGGAAATGAAGTTCAATTTCTGAATTGGACTAAAATTTATGTTTATGAACTTTGAAACACATTAATATTAAGATATTAACAATGAATATTAGACACTTTCAGTGACCAATCACACCCCCAACTAGAGTTTTCTAGTCCCGAGAAAAATATATTTCAAATATGAAATTCGAATCCCCTATTCCAAAAACATTTTAATGCACATTGCTCACCCTAAGACCTCATACCAATAAAAATTATGAAACCCATCAAAATAATTTAAAACAAGCTAGTCCAATAAGCATATCCCAAGCCCAAGACCATTCTTTTGTTCAAATTCATCGCCACATTTCATCCAATTTCAATTAATCATGATAATGTGTTGTGCATCACAAAATATATGTGGCCCATTTTATGGTTCAAGGGGAAAAATGGAAGTGCTAGGTAGGAATCACATTATACCATAAGATGAGTATCCAATTTTTTTTATGAATTTCAGTTTGTTTGGTTTTTTTAACCACAATAGATATGAAAGTACTAACTCTAGGCAAGACAACTATGAAGTCATGATCCCCAAGTGCCGGACGCCACACATATTGTCAATTCCATGCACTAAAATATAGATATAAAGCCTAAATCTGGTCAAGAAAACTATAGAATCACGATCCCCAAGTGTCGGATGCCGTATATTTGGACAAAACATTGCTCTATGTGGTCATTATATTTTTCAACTTTTTTTTCATACTCAAATTAAACTAAAAGTTACACCAGAACCATATGCTATAATGAAAGGGACCCAAGAACTAAAATTTACACCCAAGATTCAGTAGATGTGAATTGTGGCATTTTTATTAAGAAGATAAAAATGTAAACTTTGAAAAATCACATCAGACAACTGCACTTTCCAAAAACTATTCACATGGACATAAAAATGCATTAAAATCAGAATAAATACATGAAAATTATTTGATATCCAATTTTAGAGTTTGCAATGTGTGTTTTCAAGTTCAAGGTTAATGGAATTTTTCTTTCCATGAATGTTCTTATTAAAACAAATCATTTTTTATTTTATCTCCCCCCAACATAGAATAACATTTTCCCTAGTGTTTAAATAAAAGGAAATTTATAAGGGGTGTAGGAGAGGAGTTCAACGAGAAAATTGAAAATGATAAATATTGAAAAAATTCACCTCTTTTTTGAAGTTGAAGTTCATGATTTTCCAGATTTATCCTTTAATCTCTAAGGGGATGTAAGAACCTCCTTTATTGAACATGTATCACCAAAAATAGTTCCTGGACCATACAAAGAAGAAAAAATAAGACAAAGCAAACAAAAAAATGATTTATTTAATTACAAGTATCATCATTTTTATGGTTTTCCCTGTTTTTTTATTTTTTTTATTTTTAGAAATCAAACTGATGATAAATTTTCTTCTTTATATTTTCTGGGTAAGGTATTACTAAGGGATCACACTGTGTGACATGGATGAATACGGTGCTCCCCTTTCATACCCATCTGTACTTATAAAAGAAGAACATGTCAACAATCCCTTTTTTTAAATACCTACAAAATACTAAAATAAAATAAAATAAATGGATGAAGCATTGTCTTATTTTAAAATTCTGGGTATGGTTATACTTAGTGATCACATCGCATGACACAGATGAATAAGGTTCTCCCCTTTCATAACCATCCATAGTCATAAAATAAGAGCAGGTAAACAGTCTATAAAAAAATATCAAAATGAAGAAGAAGGAAACAAAAGATGATTCACAGTGATTGGAATCATGAAAACCAGGGGTCGCCTCCCATGCACAGCTTTTGTTTAACATCGTTAGCCTGACATAGACCCTAAATCTATCAATTTTTTTCTGGTTCATATGTTGGCTCCGTTAACTCCTCCATGGTTTGTTGTTTATTGAATGATTCGATGAATGGTTTTAACCTATGACAATTGACATTTAAGGAATGACCACTTCTGGGATCCTGAATCTCTATTGCCCCATGAGGGTACACATGATGCACTAGGTATGGACCAGACTAACTAGAACTTATATTTCCCAGGTGTAGATGAAGTTTTGAATTATACAAGAGCACGAATTTTTTTGAGTTCAAAGTGTTTGAGTTTGAGATTTCTAGATTGGTAGGCTTGAACATTATATTTATTGATCCTTGAATTTTCATGAGCCTCCATCCTAACTTCCTCGAGTTCATTAAGATCTAATTTCCTTTTTTTTCGTCTAATATAATGTCAAATTTCATTTTCATATTTCCCAAAAGGCTTTATTCTCAATTTAAATAGGTAAATGACATGCTTTTCCATAAACCAAGATATACAGTGAAATTCCTATGATAGTTTTGAAAGTAGTTTGATATGACCAAAGGGCATCTAAGAGTTTCTCGGACCAATATTTCCTAGAGGGATTGACAGTTTTTTCAAGAATTTTCCTAATTTCTCTATTTTCCATATCATCTTGACATTAGGCTTTAGGATGGTATGCATGGGAAATTTTATGAGTAATACCATACTTAGAAATGAGTGATGAGAATGGGAAGTTGTAGAAATGGGTTCCACGATCACTGATTATAGCTCTCAAAATTCCAAATCTAGAAAAGATATGCTCTTTTAGGAATCAGATCACAACTTGATGATCATTAGTCTTGGTGGGAATAGACTGAACAAATTTTGAGATGTAATAAACAAATATGAGGATGTATAGATATCCCCTAGAGTTTGGTAAGGGTCCCATGAAATCAATTTCCCAAAAATCAAATATTTCAATCACTAAAATGGGCATGAGTGGAATTTAATTCTTTTTTGTGATGGACCCTACTTGTTGAAACCAAGTATAGATTTGAAAAAATGTGTAGGAGTACCTTGACAGGGTGGGCCAGAAGAGACCACACTAAAGAACCTTAGCATATGTTTTCATAGAAGAAAAGTGACCTCCACATGATTCACTATGACAGAATTTAAGGGTAGACTCTTTTTCAGATTCTGGGACACACCTCCTAATTACTTAGTCAGGGTAGAACTTATAGAGTTATGGATCATCAAACACATAGTGTCTAACATCGGAAAGAAATTTCCTTCAATCTTGATTCCCTAAGAATATTTTAATGACTCATGTAACTAAAAAGTTGGCTATGTTGGCATACCAAGGGCAGTCACCCACAGAGTATAAGTTTTAATCAGGGAATGAATCAGACAAATCAAGGTGGGTTGTATTTTCATTAAATTATATCCTAGATATTTGTTCAGATAAAAAATTATCAACAACCTTTTTTTCCTTGATTGTGAGGTCAAGTTCTTGTAAGAGAAGGACCCACCTAATCAGTCTAGCCTTAGCATCTTGTTTTTGTAATTGGTATTTCAACGGAGAATGGTCAGTGAACATAGTGATGGGGGATCCTAAGAGGTAGGAACTAAACATTTGTAAGTCAAACACAACCTCATGTAACTCTTTCTTAGTGGTGGTGTAGTTGATTTTGGCATCATTTAAGGATTTTCTTTCATAAGCAATGGCATAAGGAGTTTTCACACATCATTTTCCTAAGACTGCACCTAGAGCGAAGTTACTCACATCACACATGAGTTCAAATGGAAGGTTCCAATCTGGAGACTTCATAATGGGAGGAGAGGTGAGAAAGAATTTGAGGGTTTTGAATGAACCCTCGTAGCTTTCTGTCAAAACAAATGGAGCATCATTTACTAGGAGAGGACAAAGGGGACGGGAGATTGAACTAATGTACTTGATGAATCTTCTATAGAAACCATCATATCCTAAGAAAGACCCCACTTCCTAAACAGTTTTAGGTTATGGAAGGTGATGAATGATGTAAACCTTTGCATTATCAAATTCAATCCCCCTACCCGAGACTGGATGGCCTAGAACAAGTCCTTTATTTACCATGAAATGGAATTTTTTCCTAGTTTATGATAATATTTTTATCCTCACATCTAGACAAAACTCTATCAACATTCCAATGACATCCCTCAAATGTATCCCCAAATACCGAGAATTCATCCATGATGACCTCAATAAAATCCCCTACCATATCTGAAAAGATTCCCATCATACACCGCTGAAAGGTTCCAGGGGCATTGCATATCCCTAATGACATGCGTTTGAAGGAAAAGGTGTTGAATGGACATGTGAATGTAGTCTTCCTTTGATCCTCTACGGAGACCTCAATATGATTGTACCCTAAGTACCCATCTATGAAACAATAGAACTCATGACATCCCACTCTCTCAAGGGCTTGGTCAATGTATGGTAAGGGGAAATAGTCCTTCTTGGTGAATGAGTTTAGCTTCCTATAGTCAGTGCAGACCCTCCATCCACTTCTCACCCTTGTTGGACAAATCTCTCCATCATTATTGGTTATCATTGTGATTCCTACATTCTTAGAAACCACTTGGATTGGCCTCACGCAATCAGTCTCATCTATATGATAGATTATACTAGCTTTTAACAATTTTAGATTTTCCTTCCTTACTACCTCCAGGAGATTAGGATTGAGTCTCCATTGAGGTTGACGACATGGCTTTGAATTAGATTCTAGAAAAATCATATGAGTCCATATTAGTGGGATAATCCCAGGAATATTAGATAGGGTCTAACCAATGGCTTTCTTATGTTTCTTAAGGTCATCTAAAGAAACCTCCCATGATTGGCTTCCAGAGAAGAAGAAATGAAAATAGGTTTTGTTTGATCGTCCCCTAGGAAGGCATACTTTAGTGCAGCGGGAAGTTCCTTCAATTCAAGATCAGGTTGGTTCAGAATTTCAGTAGAAGATTGGGACATTAGATCAAGATCGATTTTTTCCTAGAGATTAAGATTTAATCGAATTTCCATGTGTAAAAATTTCATCTACAAGATTGGGTTGATCATATTTAGGGAAGGATGTTTGATTAGTCTCTATGAAAGTGGTTTCCTGAACGGTTTCACTAATTGTTGGACCTAATACTTCATCATAAGATAAATTTGAAAATGATTCAAGCCAAGGAGATAAACTTATTTCATGTGAAAAAAGGAAATCAATCTCATCCTAACTTAAACATCCATCAAATATTCCTTGATGTTCTATGGATTCATTATCAATTATTACTATCATGTTTACTTCATGAATGTCATCATCATCCCCTATTTGTGAGATTTCATTATAGATGTTTAATTCTAGACTCATGTTTCCATAGGTGATGGTTATGTTCCCATGTCTAACTCAGATAATAGAGTTGATTGTTGCAAGGAAAGGATGACCAAGGATGATTGGGGTTTGTTCCTTATATCCTAAGTTTTGATGGTTGTCAAGGTCAATGAAGTCAGTAGGATAGATGAAGATTTAAACCATTACCAAAACGTCCTTTAAAATCCCCTTTCGACCCTAATGCTACGATCAGCAAGTTGAAGTGTGACTGATGTGGGTTGGAGCTCTTCTAGGCCTAATTGGAAGTACACAGCATAAGAGATGAGATTGACACTAGAACCTAGGTTACATAATACCTTCAAAACTTTTCTCTCTCCTAGTTCAACATTGATGTAAGGGAAACCCAGGTCTTTCAACATTGGAGGAATGGTCCCTTGAATAGTGGTACTCACATTAGAAACCAAAAGGACTTGGTTTTTATGTGAAAATTTTCTTCCAAATGTGGACAAGTCCTTAAGGATCTTTGAGTATGTAGGAATGGTTTCAATTGCATCGAGGAGTGGAATGTTAAACTTGGCTAGTGAGAATATTTCCCTTAATGTTTCACTCAATTCAGGCTTGGTTTCCCCCCTCATGTTTTCAGAAAATGGTTCATGCTGTGGGGATTTTTGTTGAAGAGTTGTTTCTTTCATATTGTTATTAGCTTCCTCAGTTTTATCATTTGGTTCATTTGAATTTTTATTATATTTTTAAGCTTCACATGGTTTATGACTTATTTTTTTTGTTTTTTCAATTGATTTACCACTTCTTAGAACAATCACAACCATTATTTGTTCAGGAGTTGTTTGAGTACAGCTTGACTCCCCCCTTAAATTTGAGGATGGTACCGCTTGCATAGGAATGGGTGCCTTTCAAGTTTTCATGGTTTACGTTATTGTTTAATGGATGATAATTATATGTTCATTTTGTCAATTTGATTGCACAGTTGTTCTAGTAGGCTTTGTGGAACAATTTGGGTTGGTGCTTGAACTTGTTGGTTTATCCCAGGAGGATACGTTGGTTGTTGGATTGGCTGTTTAATGGGTTGTTGGATAGGTTGTTGATATTGGACATGAGGATGTTGGAATTGGACCGGTTGTGGTTGTAATTGATTATGATGTTGAAAGTTTTGTTGAGGGTATGGGTAGATACATTGTTGTTGTGTAGGTTGTTGATTTTCCTTCAAACGAAATCCTGGATGGTCATTCTACCATGGATTGATGGTGTTTGGGAACTGTGGCTTTTGAAAGTTCATTGCATTAACTTATTCTAGTGGTCCTCGTAAAAGAACATATTTGATAGAAGGAACAGTTGGGAAATTATCAGTATTGTGGTCATGTTTGTCACACATTGTAAAAACATGCTCAACAGTTTTGGTTTTGTAGACCTTCTTAAGATCAATCTCCTCAAATTTCCTCATGAGTGCAGCAAGTTTTTCTCTAATGTTTTATTCTTTTCCATGATTGTGCATTCCACCATATTTGGGTGGCTTATCATTGTATGGTGATATTCCCCTTGTTTGGTTCTATTTAAAAATATTTTCTAGATACTCGTAAGCATCACTTGGGGATTTGTTTTTTAAGATTCCATTACACATCATATCAATGAATTGTTTGTTTCCAGGACCCAACCCTTCATATAAAATTCTCACTTGTATTGTTATTAAGAAACCATGGTGCGGTACCATGTTTAATATGTACTTGAATCATTCCTATGTTTCAATGAATGTTTCTCCCTCTCTTTTAAAATAGTTTTGTTTTCCCTTTTTAAGTGAAATTTTTCTTGTGTTGGGGGATGTATTTTTTTATATAATTCTCATTGAAGTTTGTCCCAAGAGTAAATGGATGCCAGTCTCAAATTTTTTAACCAATTATTTTATTGTCCCTTCAGAAAAAAGGTCAAATTCTCATTTTAGCAGATTCAATTTGATTTGGAGGGAACATGGATTCCATAATGTCATTAAAATCTTTAACATGATGGTAAGGCATTTCAGACTCCATCCCATGAATGGTTTGAAGGTGGTTCAGGACATGGGGTTTGAAAACATATTGGGCATATCCTATGTTATCATGCCTAATGCATCAGGGTGCGTTGGTCCAGGTTGGCCTGAGGTAGTCATTTATGGTCTGGTCTGCATCAATTCCCATGTTAGGGTCTTTCCCCTTATTTCGGTTCCCTCCCTGGTTTATGATTTGGTTTTGTGGGAGATCATACATTGTATTTTACTCATCATCTGAATATAGAGTATTGGGAATATTATGATCTAATGGAAAAATACATCTATGATTGATTGACTCCCCAGTCCTAGGACTATCTACCCTAACTAATCTCTGAGTTATTGTGGGTGTAGGCGGACATGCGCCAAAAGAAAAAAAAAGAGAGAAAGGGAAAAGATAGGATAATTGGGATGAGAAAAGAGAAATGGAGAAGAAAAGAAAGATGTTCTAAGGTAACTTATTTGGTCCCTGGAAATGGGGCCAAAATTTGGTTTCACCCAAATTTTCCAAATTTCTAAGGGTTAAGAAGTCACTTGCAGTGTATTTTGGGTTTTCGAATCCTCACAGACCTAAGAAGATCTTTAGACACACAATAAAAAGATATGGAAATTTTGGCTATGAAGTGGCCAACTTTGGGTTGATTTTAGATTGTTTTAAAAGAGAACTAATAGATATATCTGAATTCAAATTATGAGAAAATGAGTTGATCCTAGGTTTTAGCGCAGGGTCGATTGGATGACTTATTTTTGTAACAATTTTATTTTCATTAACTCGAGAAGGATTAATGCAACGAATTCAAACTAACCTCATCATCTAACAGATAAACACTTTCACAAACACATTCTAATCACTTATACACTTGTTGGATCATCTTCATGAGAACTCCAAGGTAAATAATTTTATTAGCATATAAAAGTGGGGTGAATAAATTAAATATAGAAGAGGAAGAGAGAAAATCATTGAACGAAAAAAAATCGAATAAAAGAAATTAATATCATTTATAGATAAAGAAATAATATCAAATCCATCCACTTGTTTCCCCCTTGGATCAACCCATAAATGAGTTATCCCACCATTGATGACATGTTCCCAACAGAATCGGGATGTAGACTCATAAGGGCGAAATGAAAGAAGTAAAAAAACAAAAGAACGATCACTCCACCGTTGTGTGAAGAATATCTCAAGGTTTGGTGTGAAGAAGATCACAACTTAATGAAATGGTATAAACATGATATGAATATCAGATTAAATGATGATAAAGAAGTTATATTAAGAACTAATGTGATTCAAAAGACTTACATGAGAATGAATAATGATTACAACACCAAATTGACATCATAACAATACAATGAAACAAAGAACCAAAGATTATAATAAAAATATGAGATGCTTATTACCTTCACCACAAGCTCCTTATATAGGAATATTAGGAGCCTTAAGTCCACCCCCCAAAAATCAATTCACCCCCAACAATTAGGAGATTTGAAAGGAGGGTGAAGAATCAATAGGAAATTGACGTTACAAAGTTGACCACAAAACCAGCCAGATTCATCCACCATTTTGACGTGTGAGTTTGTGATTGAATAGAGCCAAATCGTGAGGGGTCGTAGAAGAGAAATATTCACTTCCATCTATCCCACACGATCTGAAAAAATATTAGGAAATTTGGCACAGCCGTTTGGATTTTATAATCGTAATGGTGGGATGATATTATGTGCATTCATGTCAGGCCCACCATATAAATCTCAACATCAGATCCCTTAATCATCATGAAAATTTCAGAATTAGCTCCAGCCACAGTATAATAAAATGATCTTAATATTGTTTTCTTTCTACAGTAATCATTTCTGCTACATTTGGCTTGGTTTGTGGGAACACATTTGTTTGATGGGCCTTAGGCCCATTATGCTTTTTCCAGCAAATTTCTGCATTCAGGCGCAAAAATCTCCATCATCCCTTAAAATTCATCCATCAGAAATAAAAGATAAAATTCTCCAAATAAAGTGATGAATCATATAACTAAATATCAAATTAAAACGATGAAAAATGTATTTTTCACAAGAAATTTATTGAGTGGGCCTAAAATAACATTTTAAGCATGAATTTCCCAATGATGGGAAATGATGTTCAATTTCTGAATTGGACTAAAATTGATGATTATGAACTTTGAAAAACATTAATATTATGATATTAACAGTGAATATTAGCAACCTTAAGTGACTAGTCATAGTTCCTTATAATTCATTTCCTCAACTAAATATGGTCACATCGACCTTATTTCTCTAAAATCACCCCAAAATGATGATGACTAACACCCCTTCCCATATTATTATAGAAATGGTTCCACATGTATAAGTTAATGAAAAATATTATTATGAGAGAAATATCACAAAGAAATACTTCATTTCCAAATTTCATGGTAATAAATTAAAGAATAACATCACATATATTCCGTATTCTAAATTGATCAATCATATTCTAATTTAGATTAAGGATGAAAAGAAGCATTGAAATTTAATTCTGATCAAAATGATTTCTGAGGTTCATTTAAAATATTTGAGGTTAACATTTGATAATGTATGATACAATAAACATAGGAACCCCATGTAGCCTAAATATATCATTTAAAGAGAGTGGAAGAAGTTAATCTAAATGTATTTTATATCAAATGTGAAAATTTGTAGATTTTCTTAATCGATCAACAATATCCAAATAATATTATTACCGAGAGTAATAAATGGAAATCATATCATGAAATCAATTTATATATATACCCATTTTCACTCTTACACTATAAAAGGATATAAAATCCCCTTCGGTAACTGTCATTATTCTTTATCCTTCTAAAAATTCAAACACTTACTGGGGGTGTTCAACAACATATCTTTTTGTTCCATCCCACCAGTGATACACATGAAGATATATGTACATATTAATTCCTCATGGATTAATAGAAAATGGGTGACTATGAACTTCAATAAACCACTCTTTCCTCAAATAGGAGGGACAAGGAACACATAATATTTTTCTAAATCATAAAACACTTTCTTCTTTAATATTAAAATCGTGAAACCTACTCTTCTTAGCACTTTCTACCTTTTCCTAAAAAGTGTAATCTTATTTTTGAGATTTATTAATTCTTTCAGACAATGTCGACTGTAATAAAATCTGAATAATAATATAAGATATCCCAACATCCATAAATTCTATAAAATATCCATCAAAAAATTATCCAAAAAGATAAATTTATAACGTAATTTTGTTAATGATGTATAATTTTTTTCAAATAAATGAATCAAACACATTGTTTTCCTATTCAAGATGTTAGTGAATCATTCGATTCCATTTATTGATCGATTCTAGCCATATTATATGTCTCACGTTCAATTCATCTTTATTGAATACATACATTTATATTTTCACATCATTATATATTTCACTATTTGATCTATAAAAATTCTTCCAACAATTTTGTAAATAAAAAACCTCAATAGATAATTCCGTACCTTGTGTTGGGTAATTTCACTCATGACATTTTATATGATGTAAATAATAATCAAATACCTGATCATTCGTAAATTTGTAATAACAAGTCATTTCAAAGAAGTATCACTATTGATAAATTATTTTCCATTTTTGGAAGGAAATTACAAAATAGAGTCAATCAACAATATTAATTTAGTGCCTGAAAACAAGCATCAAAATATTTTTTCTAGTTGAATTTAACTCATTTTATGGTTAACAATGATTCTGGACTAGGAATAAGGGCAATATTTTCAACAAACAATTACTAGAAACCCATTAATGTAATAAAACTACTAATCTATATGATATTTTTGTTCCACTGCCATTATTCAACATAATTTATTTTATTGTGGTTAATATTGATATCAAAATCAAAATAATATATCACATGAAAGAAAAATTTAAGAACCAAAATTTATAGAAGAAATGTTTTTGATATAGTTTCTTTGCATATATGGTATGAAAAAATGTTTTGGTGTCTTTCATATTCATGATATGTTGTATAATATACCTACATTTCATAAATAAAAAACCACAAAATTGTGCCACGACTCATGAAGAAACATAGTCAAAAAATCTACACATACAACAAGTTCATTAGAAACCCCATTTTATATAAATACAAACTCATAGTGCCCACATCTATTATGAATCTTAATTTCAAAAGTGCCTCCATCCTTTAATTTCTACTTATGGTACACTAATTAAAGGTGAAACATAAAAAAAATACTAATATCCTCCATCTTATAAACAAATAATATATATGTGGCTCAAGATACTAATATTCCAAGAGGATGTTATTAAGGGATCTCTAATCAATGAAAAGACTCACTGAACAATATTTCATTTTACTAAACATGACACAAGAACCCCATGGTGAAGTGATATTTTGGATGAAACATTTATCCAATAAATCATGAAATATCTTTTTAAATTCTATAATTTCAACTTCATTCATTCAATAATGGGGATTAGAATTATACTTCACATTAGGTACTAATTCAATTGTAAATTCATCCTCCCGGTTAAGAATAACAATATGAAAAACATTAAAAAATACATCCATGTATTCATTCATTATTGTAACACCAATAATTTGAATCATTTCATTATTGTAAATGATGTGAGCTATGTAACATTTATATCCATATATAATAAATTTTTTACCTTCTTGGTTTTCCATAAAAGGCACGAAATCATTGAATAACACTTTCTTAGATATCCAATAGATATTATAATGATAAAATCAAATCCAATCCATACAAAAAATTATATCAAACTATAATATGTGTATTTTAACATTATTTTTTGGAAATAACCCACTTTTAATAATAGTAAGATTATTCCTATAAATATATGATTCTTTAATAATTCGACCAAGAGTTTTCACAAAATGGTCTATCATACTTTAGTTAGGATATATTCTCAATTTACATTATAATTTATCTAAAATGAAGGATTGTATTGATCTAGTGTCTAACATGGTATTTTTTTATTTTGAATACATATATAACATACTTTCACCACATTATTTTATTGACCAACATCTACTTTAGTAGTATAAAATTAATTTTTTAAACCTTTTTGATTTAATCATAATGATTTTTATCCAATGAAAATCACATTGGACATGTAATAACAAAATTAACCATCATAGTTGAACTAAAACAACATACCATGGGATGGGTATTGGATACCCGATTCATTTTCTCCTCCAGATCATCATTCATATAATCACGTGCCATATAGAAAAACATTTCACTTTGGTACCACTTCTATCGACTACATAAGAAAATATCCATGATTGTTTTTACCAAACATAAAACAAGATTGGATCCTGACATTCTTGACCCCATATTTTTTTTACGAGTCACCTTCTCAATATATCTTGAATGGTTATTAATTTCATCATCCTAAGGAATATGAGATCATGAAACCCACATATGAACTTTTTTTGAAAAATAAAAAAAAATTCTCTTTGGGTTTAAAATCTCATGTGGAAAAATCTATTCATTGAATTGGTTTAAATCCTTATTAAAATATATTAATATTCCCTTGGTTTATTGAATAGAATTGAGAACATAACTAGAATGTAATGTGAAGTTATTGCCATATTATTATACATATTTATCATTTGTTTTCCTTCATTCTAAGAAATGTTTTTCTATCCAGAGTTAAAAATCCATTGGGGAAATTTTTTCAAGGAAATGATCAATAAATTATTCATATTCTAGGGAATTTAGATCATCATTCCCTCTTATATTCTTACTTAATGACAACCATTGATCATCTTGACCTTAAAAATGATAAATGCGAGGAGTTTCCATTTTAACATTTTCAATATACCATGGAACAAAATATTTTATCAAGAGAATTGATCCATCATATAGGTACAACTAAGTCAAATGATCCACTGAATGGTGATGTATTTTTACTCATGAAATGATCCATAATAGACATTTTTCTTCATGGAACATTTAATTCCACTCCAATAAGGATTCCACCCCTATAAATTGAATTTTTTTTAATTGAGAAATCACTATAGAAAACTATTATGTTCTAATTATTACACCCTAAAAATTATAATTTCGTATGATATTTTCTTCTTGATGGATTCCCACAATAACTTCCTTGTTTTCTCGATGAAAAACTATTTTGACATATATTGTTTAAATGAAAAAAATTTAATAATAAAATTCTATATCATATTAGAAAGACAGAAAGTTAAAATATTTCATGGGAATACAATTAACAATATATTATACTCCAAATTTATCTAAACCGACCCCTAATTCCAATTATATGGAAAAAACCTTGAACATTGCATAATTTTGAGTATAGAACAATAATTTTACATTCTTTTGCTCTGAAGTTGTTTTGAGGTTTTTAATTTTTGATAATTAGATAATAAATAATTAAAAACCGTATAATACAATGTAGACACTTCTTATCAATTTCCCCTTTTCCCACCATAAGAAACATTTAAAACTTGACATGATTTTTTTTCATTAAAAAATTCATGACTTTGAACAGGACCACTTAATTTCCCTTATGCATACTTAAATATAATTAAAACAATTTAAAAATGTTGGATGAGAAGAAAAATCTCAAAAGGGCTAAAAATAATAAATCCATTAGTCTATTCCAAAAATAAAAACCACGTAAATAAATTTTTAAAAAAAATATATTTTTTAACAATAAAGGGAATTATTATTTCATTCAAAATATCATTTATTTTATGTTTTGGAATAATTATCTTAATGAAAACACACTAGGAATCATAGAAAATCCAAATGGATACCATGGTAAGTAATCCTCTAGAGCCCTTAAGAACACTTACAAAACCATTAAAAATAAGAATAAACATTTTGGATAATATCCAATGTAATTATCAAGAGAAAATAATAATAACCCCACTAATTGGTGGGCTATTTTGGTTCTCCCATCATTTAGGTAATGATTGGATAACCCGAAGTTACCTAGGAACAACAATAATATAAATATTTCATGAAACACAACATTAATATAACATTTTATCTTATAAAAAACACCTTCAAACTCTTATGAGAATAAATTTCGAATATTACAATACCATAATATATCAAAATACAATTTTCAATACAAAATAAACATTTTTAAGAAAAAAAAAATTCAATAAAAAAAAGGAAAAAGATTTCGTCATTTATGAAAACATGTAATTTTTCAAAGGATACATCAAATGAAATAAATGTAATGGTGCTAGGAAAAGTATTTTTCACCATATTCATTAAAAATTAAATATCAGATTTTTCATTTCATAAAAAATATATTTTAAAAAAGTAAAGAACTTTTACTTTTTAAAAACCATTGAAATAAATAATGTTAAATTTATAAATCTTTTATGTCAATATAATTATATATCAAAATTAATTTTAAAATAAATGACATAGAATAGAAATATATTTTTAAGGAAAAAATAAAAATATTATTCATTTTGAATAAAAGTGGCTTATTACAATGAAACTATTTGAATCATACACCCCCATGAAATAATTACTTTAAAAAATTCTAAATTTTATAAAAATGGATAATTACATGATATAATATGTTAATTGTGATGCACATACACCTCATTAAACAATATAGGTGCGTAAAATCAAAATGTTCCCCAAAGAAAGGAAAATGAGACAAATTCCCTTACCATGAGTCTGACCTGTCACTTGTGTCATTGTCATCTTTTTAAATAGACATATTTTAATTATTTATTTTCTTAATGAAATTTTTATATATTTTATGTTTCATTTTTCTTAATTTCAAAACATATAAAATTACATAATCACACTAGTTTACAACATTTGCTTTAAGGATATTTCGATTATGTGTCATAAATAATTTTTGTAGGTTAAATATATTCAAAGAGGTCATTATTCAAATTTATAAAAATAAAAATCATGAAATAAAATTCACAATCAGACACAAAAACAAATAAATATATATCAATATATATATCAAAAATAATTTTCAAATTAGAAACCAATTATGGTTTTTGGAAATAAGTGTTATAAATATGGAGATGGTATGACATATATATGCAAGAGTATCATTTCCATTTTTCAATGATCATTACTAAAATTTATCATTAGAAAATGGTCATAAAATAATAAATAACATATTATTTAATTATATATACTTTTATATATCAATTTTTGTGCATATGAATATAGGAACCATATCGCTTCGAGGAGGCTTTAGACTATATGTTCAGGAATGAAATTATCATTTTTAAGGGAGTAAGTATATTAAAATGAAAAAATATATACTATAATTATTTAATGTTAAAAATAATATCATAATTATTTCATTTATATAACATATATTAATTATCATTACAAATAGTTATTTCCATATAATGAGTTATTGAATATCGAATTACATTACTTCGTGAGGTGGTTGTCCAGAAAACATATGATCAGTGCTAGCATATCCCTTATAGTACGATATTTAAAAAGTTACATCGAATATAATGACTAAAAAGGTGTAATTATGGTATAAATATCATATATATACATTAGAACCATCTTCATGCCCATTAGTAAGTGGTGGAAATGGAAAAACTAATGACATCATTTTGTGAGGTTATAGTCATATGTACACATGAATGATGACTTCTTAGCTCATTTAAAAGAATATAGAAATGATTTGGTTATTACATTCAAATAACCCAATATCACTGTATATAAGATATTTATTTTATTATATATTAATTTTTTAATAATAATATAAGGGTTTGGAGAAAGAAATAAAATAACAACTCATGTTGAAGAATTTTAACTCTTCTTCAGGTATCCTCGATATATTTACATAGATATTCTTCCAAGGTTTTATTTATGAGAAAATATTGGTTATAAAAATATATAAAGGATTTTTTCTAGTTATTTTGGATGATATTTCTATATACAAATTGTTATTTTACTATGAATATAAATGATAGGTGGTGGAATTTATAAGTTGAGGTGGTACATGGAATATTGGAAAAGAATTGAGTACTCCCACATTATTATTATTTCAACAGGGAAAAAAGGATAATTATTGAAACTTATATGTGTAATGATATAAAAGTTTCTAGAAATATTTTTAGAAAATTTCATAGGTCAATTTTTTTCTTATATTTTTTGTTTAACACCTGAGAAACCCATTTTTAAATTAACAATGAGAAATATATTTTACAATTTATTCATTCATTTTTATTTAAATATTATTTTAATTATTTATATATTATATATTATTATGATTCTAACTAGAGAATATATTTTTCAAATTCAATTAATAGTAGTGAAAATTTTAATTTATAATTTACAGTACATATGAGTGAGACAACATGTTTTTACGAAGAGTATTTTTTGAGAAAAAGATGCTTCTATATTAACTCATTGACTAATAGTAATAAATGTATGAAAATTAATAAATATATAATGATATATAGTATAGAAATTTTATTTAAAACTTTACCCATATATTATTGTTGTTATCAATTAAAATGGAGAAACAATTTTCATTTTATATCATTTTTTAGCTTAGCCGATATTTATTCCCCAAAACAAACTCATATTACCAAACCAATGTAAATTTAATTTAAAAATAATTATTTAGATTAGAAATAACTAGAAAAAACATTGGTTACCAGAAATAAAATTAAAGTCATTTTTATAATTTTAATTTACACAGTTTTTTAATAAGGAAATATATTATACCAATATTGTTATTTTTTAAAATTCACAGAAAAAGAAATACTTTATGAAAAATAAAAAATATTCACCAAAAATAAATGTTGTTACTCTATTTTAAAAATTTTTATTAGTTTTTAATTAAAATTATAAATTATATAAATTATTCTTTAATATTAATCGTTAAAATAAATGAGTTTATGTAAAACTAATAACTTTTTATACAAAATGACGTAATATGTATTATAACTATTATAACATTCCTAATAAACATAAATTTTATTTATTATATATTTTCCTGTGTTTCAACATATATTATATATCTATTTACAATAAATATTTGGAGGCAATTGAGCAATAATTAATATATAAGTACGAATACTATGAAAATATTTCGTACATGAAAAATTATGTAACTATTACATTATATCATGATTTTAACAATAGTTAGTTTATTACTGGATGATAACATAATTTTATCAACTCATATAAGCTATGATAAATATAATTATGTTTCTGTTATATATTTATATTAAGTATTTTTTTTATATTTGAGTTTATCACACATATGAAGGATGTCTACATTGAAGTAATGGTTTCTTGTATCACTTTTACTTCCCTAAGAAATATTCCATATTAATAAATTATTATTTTAATTGATATATTTCCCCTATTATGTTTTACATCATTAATATATTTATATTAAATTTATATAATGTAATATTAGTATTGATTTATTTTTATGGGATTATTATTTCAATGTAACAAAATTGGAAAGGGTTTCAATGATAGAATATTCATGAATTTTGATTTTTTATGTTCAATCCTCCCATGGTGAAATTGTTTGATATTTCCATATTATTACCAATATAATTTATTATACTATATTTTTTTGAACTAATTGTGTAAGAGTAAAATTTTATCCTCTATATATCCTAACATTATTGAGAATAATTTTTCCATAAAAGATTACATTGTTTCTCTCTTCGTTCAAAAATCAATTTTCTTCTATATCTATGATTTAAAAAAATATTTTCTAAAATATTTTTAAAATTATTAAAATTTGTTATAAATTTTATTTTTATTCGCATATGATTTTAAATAAAATATTTTGAATGTATTTTTATAATAATTTCTTTAATTATGTATTTTTTATCCTTTTTGACAACAGTGTCAAAAGAATGTTTTCTAAACATATGCGACATGTACTAAATTACTATACACCATGAAAATCCTTTTTTCTGACAATAATTTTTTAATAATTTTATTTTTAAATTAAAATTATTTTCACAATAATATGGAAACATCTATTTTTAAAATGTTTTTTTCAATCTAAATAGTGTATTTTCCTCAATAATTTTTTATGAAATTTTTATTTTATTTCCATTCATTAATGAAATAAAAAATTATTTTTCTTATTATCCATTGGGTATATGATTTAATGATACCATCCACATTATTTTTATAGATTTTTAATGATATGTTTGACAGGGGATGTACCAATCTCACCGTATTACTATTGATCATTTATGATTATGCTTATTGATTAGACAAATTATCATTACATTGAAAGATAATTTTTCAAACTGGACGTTTATATTGATTATCTGTCTCAACTTTTATATATGGATTGCTTTGGAATCTGTATCTGACATTTGGGGCCCAAAATTTCCCCACAATGCCTCAATAGGTCTGATGAGTCAAGCTAGATTGGGTATTTTTGAAGGGAATACATATTTATATATGATTTCTTGGTATAAGGCCTTGATGGTATATTGGTGATGTAAACAATTATGAATTACCTCTTTATTTGATAATATATTGATTTCCATGTTATTATTTGATTAGTTATAACATAAATGGATATGTTTCTAGCTCACATCACTAGTTATATGTAATTATTTCATCATCATTTATTCCTTCCATATCATTCTTCATTATCTATTTATTGTATAAATGGCCTGAATTTTAAGTTAATTGTTATTCAATATTTATTATCCCATATGTATTCAAAATATATTCCATAATATTCATATCCTTTATGAAAATTTAATCATAAATTTTTTCTTATGTTTTCATTCCCTTGGATTCTCAGATATATTTTATGATAGACATATATGTATAAAATAATATCAAAATTATTATTCTAAATGAAAATATTATGTTTTTATTTTTAAAATATTAATATTGGATTCAATTATGCATCAATTTTTCCAATACTAAAAAACTATTAAATATATAGGGTTTTAATTTATTATATCTTACAATAATGTGATAAAGTATCCACAAAATCTATGCTCTAAGGGCTATTTCCATTACACTTTATGTTTTCATGATTAGAGTAAATTAAATTAATGTAATTTAAGCTATAATAATGATTCCTTTCACCTTTTCATATTAAAGGAAAAAGTACGTCATTCAAAAAAAATTTTGAACTACCATTTTTTAATCATTATATGTACAGTAAATCATATATAGAAAAATAAAAAAATAATATATATTAAAAACATTCATGAAAAAAATTTATGTAGAACATTGACACGAAAAAAATTATTCTTTAATAATGTGGGAATAATGTTTATTTTTCATGAAAACAATTTATCTATCATTTTTAATACCAAAGAGAAGAAAATGATTATATTGAATATTAATTAATGAAGTGACCACAATGAAAGAAAATCAATGATATTGTTAAGATGTGGAAAAAAAATTTCTTTAACATAGACATAATCAAAGACCAATCATGTAAATTGTGATATTATAAAATAAAAAACTTATCAAGTTAATAATATCCTAATAAAGTCCATATAAAATTGATACTCATAGATAGAAATTTATTTAACGATATATTTTATTTGTAAAATCATAAAATATATTCCTATTTGGTCTCTAAACTATATAATAAAAAATTGATGAATATGGAATTTATCTCATAGAAATAAAAGTGAGGGAAAAATCACACAACATAAATTCTAATTGAATCTATAGAGCTCTAACCTCCTATATAATATATTAAAAATTATTAAAATTCTAAAACATTATAATATAAATACTTATATTATAAAATATAATCAACTTATAATGTTTTTAAATGATTTACATATAGATCATTTTTAAAATAATCATTTTTGGGTGTTGACTATTTCATTATTCAAGGTTGTTTCGTATCAAGAATTCTAGTCATTTTATGTTGATCATGGTTATATAATCTAAAAAATATATACATGATATGATTATATTATATATTAGTCATATAAAAATTTATAATCATACATTAAATTTAATGATAGAAAAATAATTTACATTGTTTATGGTGATTGTAAGATGTACGTAATCAGTAACACGATATCATTTTTCAATATAAATAAAATAATATATATATATATTACAATTATATATCCATTAGAATATTATAAATAAAATACATACACTAATTAAAACCTTATAATAAATAATTTAAAACACTAATGAAAATTAAATCACATGGTTTCACGGAGGTGGTAGTTCACACGTACACACGAGCAATGTCATCATTTTCAAAAAGTGTTGAACATAAAAAGTTTGATATTTTATTATTATTATAGAATCATATTTATGATATAAATATAATATGATCATATTAAACAAATAGTAATAATTATCCATAAATAAAATTTTGGGGGTAAGTAAAAATTATCAGTACGCGGAGTTGGTAGTCCACATGTACACAAAAGATATACATTCACTTAAAATATCATGAAAAAGATGGTGAATTAAAGGTGTTTACCTAATCATATTAATATTTAAGTATAATTATGATACAAATGTTATTATGTTATTATAAATTCCATATATTTATTGTTAGGAAATGTAAAAAATAATTGAATTAAGTTATGTAGAATGACTAACTCATATACTGGGTTGCTTCATATGATCCCTTCTTAAGGACCATTAGACTACTTTGATATGGATAATATCTTGGATAAATAGTGGATTTTGATTTTTAAAAATGAATATTTCAGATTTTTGGTTAACTTATAAGGGTATAAGTAGTGTAAAGAAGAGAAAGGATGGTTCCCTTTTCGATGTAATAGAGAGGACGTACATGGAATTTCTTAATAAGTTAAAATACATTTATTATATAATGATGGAAAAAGAACTAAAATCAATAAAGAATATAAATATAGAGAACTATTGGTAGATAAATTTCTTTATAATAGAATTCTGAAATTTTTTATGGCATATTCTTCCTTATCTCTTGGTTTTCCTCTAGTAATCCCATTTTGATCTTAATCATTGTAACAACTTTTTATTATTTTTAATATTCAATATAACCAAAAAAATACGTTTAACCAATGAAATACATTAAATTATTATAATTCCAAATATATAATATATTTTATAAAATTAAATTGAAATATTTATTATAATTTAATAAAAAATCAGTCCCCAATAATGTCATGAAGAGCTGTCTTCACGAGTTATGTTTTCCAAAGTATAAAAACAATTATAGAAAAATCCCAAATAAAATTATTTCAAATGATATTAATTTAATAATTATTAATATAAATGAAGTTTTTATACATTTAAATCAATTTGAAACGAATTTATTCTTTTCAAATTTATGAAAATGAAGTTTTTGTTTTTAATAAGAATTTTTATTTTTCACTATTCACTGAGAAATAAATTATTTCATATATTTAGAAAACATTTAACTATGATATTGTGTTTATATTATTATTTCAATAATACAAATAAATTAATTAAATATATTATAGAATAAATAACTAATTTTATTATATTATCACATATAGAATATTAAATTATCGTTGAGAAAAAAATGAATTTTTAATGAATATAAAGTTAGTATTAAATTTTCATTACATATTTATAGCAATATTTTATTTAATTAACACCCATATATATAATTTTCAAAAAAAATTATATATATATTTTCTATGAATATTTAACATCTAGTTTACATCTTTATAATATATTATGGTTCATTTAGACTCTCGGTTGTGTGTATCGTAAGCTACTGGAAAAAGAAAATTTATTTGTAGATAACTATATCATAAAATAATTTTTTGTCGTATTATAACTCATTTACAATTAATTTCACCCAAGTAATTTAATTAATCCCATATTTAACAATGAGGATATATCAATTTCATTAAATCCTCGGTTTACTATGCTGCTTATTCATATTCCATATTACACTATAAGACAAGATCTAGGGGAGAAGTAATGTACCATAAGGCATCATCTATATTTTAAAACACTAATATATGTTTTTCATAATAAGAGTTATGATGATTTATTTGTAGAAATTCTATGTTTAGTTTATGTGACTGGTTAGGTATGTAGTTCCCCAGAAGTGTAAATGGACAACATTATGGTATTGATAGAAGTTTAGTGGAAGCGTCGCATAACAATAATCTATCCCTACTAAATCGATAATTTCAAAAGGGTGAATATATGTAAAATACAACATTACCTTTTTTAGTAATGTCATAAAATAAATAAACATTTATATTAAAATATATACCATCTCAAAAACATAATATTCCATATTTTTTTGATGATTTTTAATTTCAAATTTTAATCAACTCCATGTTATAATAATGTGTTACTTGAAGTATTTTAATTTCTCAACCATTTACTCAGCTTTCTCAGTTCCTAATGGTTTCTATTCTCTATCTCCATATCTTCACATTGGGGTTCTACCCTTGTTCCTGTAGATGGATTCATATTGATACATTTTATTGTTGGGGTGGAAAAAAATATTTTAAGAAACCTCTAATAGTGGAAAATGCTGACCCTAAACACCTTTGAATCCTAAAGAACAGGATTACAGAATGTCCAATTTGGTTTTAATGGTTCTAAAACCCATACCATATGACAAATGAGGACATGTTGAACTAAAAATGAACATTTAATCTCAAGAATAATTAATAATTTTACATAACAATGATATATAATGTCGATCCTAATTAAATACAATAAAATATGGTACTATATACAACCATACTTATTACATTTTTTGTATTATATAATTTTGATCAATATTGAACTATTTAATGAAATAAATGATTGGTTTTAAATTTTTATGGTGTTTTACATCAACATAAATAAAATTAAACACTTCACACGTTTTGGTGAGTTTGAGAAAAATCCAAGGTGTTGTTCCCCAATTTCTCATCAGATATGGGTAATGGTTGCAGTATCCCCTTAGACTTATATATACATTAATATTCTAGGAATGGAATTTGAAATATACAAACTCTAAAATATATATATTCATGCTTTTCCACTAGAAATACTAGTTGAAATGTCTTCATATCTTCACACATCTAGGATAAAGAGATAATGTTACACTATGAGCTTCATCCAATAATATTAGAAATATATTATAGTTGATACTCTTTACATGTTGAGATTTTATTATATAGTTTATTTTAATTAAATTTAATTTCAGTTATAGTATGTGATATATGAAACCACAAATCCAAACAAACCAAAATATATTATACACATATAATGGAGCATTAAATTTGATGTATATGTAGGAATAAAAACATTTGAAAATTATGTAAAATGTTTGAATAAATTGTAACATTATTTTTGAATTATTAAAAAAAATTACTAATCAAATTATAAGCTTTATAAATTAATATTTCCTCAAAAACTATTTTCATTACATTTTATAAGAAAAAACAAAATTTTATTTTTACACTTTCTGAAAAAGTACATTAAAATTTTAACTTCAATTTTGATTTCAACATATTAAAAATAACATGATTTTAATTTTAGTGAATTCTCAAAATAGATTTAATTTTCAATGGGTTGAGAAACATGATGATTTTTATTTAATATTTTTAATTGGATTATAAATTTAATAATTTTATATTTTTAAATAATTGTTCTAAATGAAACTAATTTTCCAATAAAATTATTAATTACTAAATTATTAAAATTTAAATTAAAGTTATCATTATTTAGGAGTAATTTTTTAACTTAATAATATATTTCTTTTTAATAACCAATCTCACCACATTATGGGATTTTGTTGCAAAATTTACTTCTAATAGTAATAGTGATTTATATTGATAAAAATCATTCATTTTTTGGAATACTCATATAAATATTTTTTAATGATTCCCCATTATTTTTTTGTCATAAATAGTTGTAAAAACTATAAAAATATTTCTATACAACTAACATTAAAACTACTTTACCAAAGGGATTAATATAAATTGGAATGGTTAAATTTTCCTATTAATTATTCAGAATGTATTTTAATAAAAACACATTGACCTCATCATATCCCTAATTCAAATATCTATCTAATATTATGACATTTATATGATATTTAATTTAATATATTTTAATTTTCTAATAAATTTATAGTGATTCTCTTCCCTCTCATATAAAAAAAAACCCATACCTTTTCTTCATTACACAAAATGGTGATTTTTAGATGCACCAAACCATACAAAAATATCTCATAAACATAAATATCTAGTAATTAAAGGTTCTAGACTTCTTAAAATATTATTCCAATTGTCTTTATGTATTTAATATGTTTGTATTTTTTCAAATATGTTAAGATAAAATTCATTTTCCATCCCCATCATCCACTGATAGTTGTTATTATGTGTTTAATTTTTATTAATTATAGTTAGTAAATATTGTTTATTAAGAAATTATAATATCATAAATTATTTACCATCCAATTTATTCAAAAATTAAAATGTCACTAATGTGTATGTGTGAACTACAACCACCATGAAGCGATGTGATTAAATTTTCATTTTTTTTCATTACATATATGGTAATAACTATATATTAAATAATTAAACATTATTTTCATGACATAATAATGATTTTATAAATGTGAATTATCATTTTACTTTCATTTAGTCTGTCATTTAAAAATTTAAAATAACATCCATGAATACGTACTACCTAATGTCTCTTAGAACGATGTAAAACAAATTCTATATATATAATTCATTGATAAGTAAAAATATAAATATAATGACAATATATGATATTTATATATTTTATATTTTATATATATTATGTAATTATAATCAAATTATATATATTAGAACCATAGAGCTGATATACATTGGAATGTAAATATTTATCACTAAGAAATTATTACTTTAATAATTAATTATTAATAAATATGATTAAATATGTTATAAGGGGGTACCTTATTATGTTATAATAATTTAAATTATCTATTTATATATTTATATAGAATTAGTTTTTTTATAAATGAGTATAAAACATATCAGTAGAAAGGATAACTCAATGTCTGTAATTTGTATTATAATCATATTGTTTATTTTTGTTGTTTTTTCTAAGATGGATTAATGAAATTACTATATTAACCTTTTTTGAAAGACATTAAAATTAATCTCATTCATTATTTATAGAAATTAAATTCTATTCTTTTCATTTTCCACTCATTATGAATTGAAGTTCATCAAAAAATCATTTAATTAAAATTCAATTACTTTAAATCTTATTTCAAAAATAATTTTCCTTCTATTTTATTTTTTAAAAATAATGTTATCATGATTCATTATTATAATATTAAATAAATATTTAAACATATTTTTACAGAAATTTTACATATGAAAAAATGATTTTAATTTATTCTTCCTGTCATTTTTGAAATAATTTAATTATAACTTTCTGTTGATAATGTCGAATGATTATTATTTTTAAAATAAACTGAATGAATAGAATTTACCCAATCATAAACACTCAATTCATTGAATATTAATTTATGGGTTTCTATGATTATTTTCATATATAACATATTCTTTAATATTTGGAATAAATTTATAATCTAAAGAAGTGATTTAAAATTTAAATGTTATATTACTTAAGAAATGTTCTAGTGATATTTTTTAGTTATATTGTATCTATGATTACATACCTTGATTTTAAATTTTAATTAATAGGTATATGATCCCATGAATCCATTTAATTTCATTATTTCTTTATCGTATGGTGATGATGATTTAATTATGATTCCAGGGAACCTATTTCTGTTAAACACGCTAATTAAGTTATAGAAAATCCATTATGAAAAACATTTATTTTTAATAGTTTATCTTATGATTATATGATGAAATTATTATGTAACTAATTTAAATTAAAATTGTTATGAAATTTTGAATGTTTTATGATATTCTGTCACACATATATATGATTTTTCATTATGTGAAAAATTGGCATAGAATTATATTTCCCTCATAAAAATTATTTAAAGATGGTTATATCATTGGGTGCTGGAGAGAAAACCCTTGGGCATGTGACTAATGGTTATGCAGTAGGTGTTCATACCGAGGAAGTCATAGGGACGACATAGTTGCATTAGGTCCTGATATCATCTACAAAGGAAAACACCCTAGTATTCCAATGGTGGGAAACAATATTTGGGAAGTGGGGCACTAGGGGTGGCTTGTCATTGATATCCCCCTACGTTAAGGTATGAGTTCAAGTTAGTTAAATTGAACCTTATCAAACCTATCATAGAACTTTGAATCAATGTGGTGGTTTTGTCCTCATTGAGATCCTCATATAAATCTCACAAAAACAATGGATGGAGTTCATGTCCTAGCATCCACAGTATATTCTAGAATCAAGTGGTCTCCCATGGTGGAACTCCTTGTTGATGAAATGGGACTTAATCTAAAAATACTCAACAACAGATAGTCTTTTTCTATCATAAAATCTAAATAAATCATTAGATAAAAAAATTTAGGTATTCCTATTCGATTTATTGAATGAAATGTAGCATTCTTAGAAATAAGCTGATACTGGAGCATTAGGGGAGGCCACATTGATCGACTTTCAAGTCACATATGTTGAATGGACATTGGACATAAAGCAATTGTTTTCCACGTTATAGGTGATGCAACTAGTAGGGAGTATCTTGAATATTGAGGAGGTGATGTTGCTGAGTAAGGGTCCAAAGAGGATAACCAACCACTTCATACAGATCCCAGAATATAAAATAGGATCTCATAAGAGTAACATACTTCTTCCATTCGTGCCAATTTCCGTATGTATGAGCATGCACACCCAAAAGATTTAGAAGAATCTCAGAACAATGTGGCTGAGGAGAATCATATAATCATTTATATGGCATGGAGAAACATACAAATTTTCATCACCATGATACCATAACCATATTTGGTCTAATAGAAATGGTCCCACTACCATAGTATGTGGAACCATGGAACCAGAGGGGAGGATTCTCAAGGACTCAGTGAATTAGTTCACAACTTCGTTATAGAGTAGGTGAGTAATCAATCTAAACATATTGGAACTTTCAAGAATAATATGAAATATAAAAACCCATAAAATAATCATGAAGTCTTATATGAAATCCATCATTTATAGGAGAAAGAAAATGATCATGCATCTTTCATCACCACTCAATTAGAGGTCATCATCCAATAGAATGATCAACTAGAAGAGCCTTAGAATCATGAGAAGAAGAAATTTCCCAGATATTCAAGCTCTAAACAGAGAAGCACCAGGAAAATATTAGTTTTTATGAGCATCAATTGGTATCTAACAAGGAGGATGATGAATATGGGATGTGGTTTCATGTCATTTAATCCATATGGTAGAGGATGGTGGTGCTAAATCGCTCTATTTTCAGGGTAGATATGTAAGGGAAAATTTTCTAGACATAATTGTGTCTCCAATATGTGGATGGCCCTCTATAATTTTTGAATAATTATTGTATTTTACACCTTATACATCAATGGACACATATTACTCTATCTCCTTTACTTAAATCACTTCATTCATAATTATGATACAACTAAAATCAATCACTAAGATCTTCTGAGTCCTACTCCATTGGAGAAATAATATATGGTCGTATTATTTCTAATTCACATGAGAGTTTCTAGGATGAGAGAGGTTATGGATAGAAAATACATATTTAAAAATAAACTACATGATTTTTACAATTTACTCTAGGGAACAAATAGGGTAACTCCCGAGGTGTTGAATTCTACATGAACATAGTGGAATGGAGAGTTTGATAAAAAAATTCCCATAATCCTCCACACAAGGAGAGTGGAGTAACGGTACTATTCAAATCTTCGCCAAGATTGACATACATTATCCTTACCGTTGTCCTGGAATATTATAACAATCCAATGGTAACATACATAGAGGTTGAATCATATTAAGGGAATGCATAAAACATTACAAAAAATTGAAATCCAAAGACTATACTATTTCAGCTCTTTGCAAACATGGAAACCTAAAAGATGATACATGATTGTGATACATTATCTACCCCTAGGTCTTCTAAATATATAACCCTACTTATATATATCATTCAAGAAATATACCTTTATTACTTAAGGAGGGAACAATAAAATTGGAGATCTAAATTTCACAATAACATTAAATAAGGGAGATAAGTATGAAAAATGATTATAATAAGGGTATTAGAACATGATTGTATCATTATAATATCATACCCTACATATAAAATATAATAAGCATTAATCGTGGAATATAGATTAATAGTAAAAAGACATTAAGCATAATGGAAACAAGACCATATGCCATAAAATTATAACATTTTCACTTTAACATGGAATTGTGGCTGTAAAGACCTGAAAAATTCAATAAAATTTTTTACTTAATTTTCTTGGAATTTTTACATGAACGCAGTTTCTAACGACACCTGATTCCAAAGCCCGGTTTGCCCAGAATCATTTTCTGAAGTTTAGCTCGGGTACGTTCAGTGAACGAATGAGTGGGTTTTTTTAACTTTTGAACCAGCGCTCGGAATAGAATTCCGGGGGTACCAATAGAATCGCAGCACCGATATTTACTTAGAAAAATATTTTCCGGAGTTGTGTTTGCTCAGGTGCAGTTTTTAATTTTTGGGGTTATGTTAAGAAATAAAATAAAAGTGTTGCGACAATTTAGTTTATTTCACTTAAAGCGACTTAACATAAGTTAAGTAGATAAGATGGGACCCACAATATCCAACCCACTAGGTAAGATATTTGTGAGGTGGGGCCCGCACGAGCCCCACTATTTCTTTCCTTCTAAGTAATGCACCCGCACCCCGCTTTTTAATGAAGTCAAACCGTACGTTTATTCGGGTTATGAAACGTCTCATTAATTTTGGCGGTTAAATCGTTACAAGTAATTCATTGAATTAATTGTTCGTTTCATTTATTTTGAATTTCAAATTCTTATGATATGATAATAAAATAAGGGAAGGACTTATTTTATTATGGTTGGGTTTTTTTGTGTTAAGGCTTTGGGAAAAAAAGAGAGGTCTTGAGGATTCTTCGTTCTTCAACGAAGAATGTGAAGAATGCACCGCCGCCGATGAAGAACGCGAAGAACGCACTGCTGCCGGCAAAGAATTCCGACCTCCGATGGTGGACGACGGCGAGAGAAGCCTCCCTCGGAGATCAACTAATGCCAACGACGTTCCTTCCGTGACACTTTCTTCCGCGATGATCCACTTCTTCCGCGATGGTTAATTCCGCGACGAACTCTCGTTCGACGACAACATTGAGGTAGAGATTTATTTTATCTGTTAGTTCGTGAATACTTCTGTCGCTTTCTTCTTTCATTGGAGCCGCCTAATATCGCAATAACAGGAGGAGGTCGGACAGTACGAACACGGCCGACCCTCCTCCCCCTTTTTTTGGTTTGATTTTGATTGCGGCACGAGCAAGGTAACGCGGTGCCGAAGAACCGCGCAGAAAATATTAAAGAAGGGGAAGAAGCACAGTGCCGTCGCACCGCGCCGTTGAAAACGAACCAATGATGAGGCACCATCGCGCCACACCGGAGAACTACGAAGGAACCGCGGCCAGAGTGGGGCCGCGGCGGAGGGGTGTGGCACCGTCGCGCTGCGCCGGACGGACGAAGTCCGTGGCTGGTTCCGGGCCGCGGCAGAGCAGGGGAATCGGTGGCCGGGTCCGGCACGCTGGCATTAGAGTAGGGGGACCAGCATTGCCGGTCCCGTGGCGGAAAAAGCCAGTCGGCCAGAGCGGGCCGTCTGGACCGTGGATGAACCGGGGGCTCGAAACCCCCGGTTTGCCGGACGTGAGCAGCCCCATTAAGGGGCCGTAGTTACTACACGCGGGGGCAGTTCCACCCACCTCCGAACGGCTCGACCATTCGACCGAGCCACCTGGCCAGCGCACCGGACCGCCAGCATGCCAGGCTACTGAGCCGGGCCATGCCATCTAGGCCAGGCCGCACCCAAATAGGCCGGACCCGGACCCAGTTCGGATCGACCCTGGGGGTATTGTGCCGGGCCGGACCGGGCCCGAACCTCCTAATACCGAACCTCTTTCGGTATGTTTCCTATAACTTGAGATACGGGCCTCCAATCGATGCACCGTCAGTTGCGATGTGATCCTTGGATCGAGACGGCCGTTTAGGTATATCTCACTCAAGGTTTTGGAAAACTTTGGGTTTGGCCGGGTTTGTTCGTACACGAAACCAACCGGGCCCTCGGAGCAGAAACACTTATAACTTGAGTTCCGGACTTCCGATTGACGTGTCATCGACTTTTTTGGATTCCTCTAAGTGAGAAGGACCTTTTGTATTACTCCGCACATGGTTTGGATGTAGTTGGATTATGGTCGTGTTGATTTTGACTTAAAAACCAACCGGGCCCCTGGGACGAAAAAGCCAATAACCTTCAGACCGGGTGTTTGATCGACGTGCCGTCTGTTGGGTTGAGTTCCGGATGACGATATGGAACTTATAGATACATCAACTCCGGACTACGTGTCAGTTGATGCATCAGACCTTCGGCTCGTGGAGAAAACCCTCCGAAATGAGCTTGCTGTGTGCGGGAACCCTAGAGCTGGATGCGACTGCGACGACGATGACGACTGTGCAGAAATCCTCCGTGGATTCGACGACGACGACTACAGCACTCAGCGATCCTATGTGGATTAGTGCTACTAATCCTGGGTGGGTCAGATTATGTGTGGGTCAGCGCTCAGTGGTCCTGTGTGGGCCAGCGCCTACAGATCCTGTGTGGGTCATTGCGGGGGTTAGTTACCTATCGATCCTGTGTGGGTCAGATCCTTTGTGGGTCATTGCGGGGGTTAGTTAACTATCGATCCTTTGTGGTTCAGATCCTTTGTGGATCATTGTAAGGGTTAGTACCTTTCGATCCTTTGTGGGTCCGATAGCTTAGATGAATCAGTGGCTATATCTGATCATCTCTATCATCATACAAAGAAGTATACCTGTGTGAGAAAAATCCTTCTTTGTCTTCCTTTGTGGATTGTGTTGTGTTATGCTGTATGGATTACGTTTTGTTTCCTTTGTGGATGTGATCGAACTTGAGCTCAGAGGTTGGAGCGAACTAGAATTGATGACTTCTGTATATGTATGGGCATATACCTAAGTATAGTCGGATGTTGCTTTGTGATTTTATCTTCCTTTGTGGATTATCCATTGTGGATTCTGGGAGACCTTTGGGGGTATCGGGACCCTACTGAGTAGCTTATACTTACCCCTGCACGGGCTATGCTCGCACTAAATTGTGTTGGTTGCAGACGATGGATAGTGCTGATCGCGGTAGAGGCTTGCAGAGAAGGTCGGTACCCAGAGGTGGAAAACTGGGCGAGACGTACGCGGAGCGGACGGCAGGACCCAAGAAGCTGTGGAGGATATTTGTACCCACCCTTCAGGTGGGAGTTCTGGTGGACTGCTCAAGGATGGGGCTTTACATTCAGTTGCTGTTTTTCCTTTCCAGTTGTACATTACTTTCAGTTTGGGTTTGTATTCAGGCCCACTTGATTTTCCGCACATACTGTTGTACTTAGTTTTTACTTAGTGTTTACTTCTACTTTCTTGCTCTGTGGTGTTTGTTGTTTACTTTACAATGGAAATGCCTTCCCTTTTTACCAGGAATTATTCCATGGTGCTAGTCCCCAGCCCCTGGCCTATGGAAGGTGGGATTGGGGTAGTCACGGTACGGGCCCTGAGTCCGAGTCGTGACAAATTGGTATCAGTGGGGTTCAGTTCTACTGAAGAAATTTGGACTCTGTCCTTTTTCTATTTGAACAAATAGTGTTAAGTGTATTGGGTGTGGTTATCAGTCCAGGGAGTCCAGGGTTGGTGCGGCGGCTGATGCATCCGTACACCAGGACCCTGACTTCTGATTTCTGACTTAATGCATGAAAACATTGATTGAATGTGTGTTTCAAGTTTTCTTTGTGTTTACTTTATGTCATCTCACCAGGTATACTGTTTGACCGTGGGACACCTGTCTCTTTTCAGGATGGCCCCATGACGACAGCCAGCTAGGGGTCTGAGATTTGTGCGTGACGACATCCCACCGAGCGACGAGGACTCGGTACAGGGCCATTTGAGAGCAGAGGCACCGACAATACCTCTCCCCGCCGATCCACCGATGCTTCCATCCCCAACCGCTGATGATGCACGTCGCCTGAGTGCACTGCACGAGTTTCAACGCCAGTGACCACCCAGGTTCCGCGGGGAGATAGACCCTCAGGTAGCCGAGGATTGGCTTGAGGCAATGGTATGAGTTTACAGGTAAGAGAGGACACCAGCAGACCTCATGGTGATCCTTTCAGCGAGCCTCCTTCGCGCGGCAGCAGGAAGATGGTGGAGCTTGATGCTTCAGCTGCATGATGAGGCATCTCTCCTCTGACCGGACATTGAGAGCCTCTTCCGCTCAGAGTTAGTCCCAACCACCCTTCGTATGGTGCGCACCCAGGAGCGTGACGGAGGTGCAGAGTTCCTTTGGACTAGATGGATACTATCAGAGATTTGTGCTAGACTTTTCCAGAGATGCAGCATCACTCTTAGCTTTGACGAAGAAGGGGAAACCCTTTGTGTGGTCAGAAATAAGTCAGCAGAGCATCCAGGAGATGAGACAGAGATTGACCAGCGCACCTATCTGGAGGATTCCGGAGTAGGGAGTAGGGTACGTAGTTTACTGCGATGCATATGGCATCCCTCCTTTTTTCACATAAACTTTCATTACATTTTACAAAATCGAGGATCTTTAAGGTTTAGTGTCTTGGAAACCAGGAACTTAAAACATGCAAAAATAAAACATTCTTCTTAATCACTTGAAAGGATTCTCCTCGTGTTCATCCTAGGTTCATTACTTCAACTCATAACCTAGGGACACACATCAAAAGAAAGGGTGAGCAGAAGGCCCAGTAAGGGAAACAATAGAATCATTTTACATGTGAACTTGAGATACTTCAATAAGGTCATGGAAAGAACTTTAAGGCATGAGAAAGAAATCATGAGATATATCATAAAAAAAATAACATTTTTCATAACTCGGAGATGTGGCTACATCATTTAACATAGACAGTCATGAACAAATCACCAAGGTCCATCCCCAAGGTGTCATTTTAAAATTACCAAGGATATTCACAAAGATATCGTGAAAATTGTAATCTATAGTGGTTACATAATTACCCAATGCATTGGAGCGCTATCAGGGAGAACCCTTAAATTTTCCTTTATTATCATGTGAGCCACATTTATAATCATCAAACATTTCATAAATAACCCATATAGCATAAAAGAAATGGGTTTTATTTCATAATCATAACGTTTTAAAACATGCTTTAAAGACATGATCTTTACGTCACTTTAAACCCACGGAAGGGGAGAGCAGGCTTCATGTATGTAAATCCCATAATTTAAAATTGAACATTTTGGTATATATGTGAATGCCAATTTAGAAAGAAGAGGTTTGAGTATTCACTTTATAACATAAAATAATTTTTGAGAAAAGATAGAGACATTTTGAGATGAAAATTCATCAGCATAACAGCTATGTTTCGGGGTTTTTAGAGAACATTGAAAAGAGAGGGGACATGGGTCAATAAATCATAAATGACCCATAAAACAGTAGAGGGACAGAATAAGAAGGATATATGAACATGTTAATGAAATTTCAAGGACATACCATTTGAAATGAAAAACATGGAAGGAATTCAAAAATTAGATTTCTCTTATGAAAATTCGGCAGCCTAACGACGTCACTTAAACTTCAACAAAAATGAATTGAAAAGATCAAATAGGGTATCTCATAATATGATAATAAAAGATCAGTATGATAGGTATAGAGATCATACCCCAACATAATAAAAAGTAACTTTAAAGACTTGACATGAAAATAGAACTTGAAAATGAGAAGGGTGAAAGAACAACTTAAAAATTCGGCAGCCTAACGGCGTCACTTAAAACTTCAAAATACTGAATTGAAGAGATCAAATGGGGTCTCATAATATGATCATAATAGATCCGTATGATAGATATAGATATTATACCCCATTATAATAAAAAGGAACTTTGAAAGCCTTGACCTGAAAGTAGTAATTGAAAACGAGAAGGGTGAAAGAACCACTTAACAATTTGGCAGCCTAACAGCGCCACTTAAAACATCAAAATACTTAATTAAAGAGATAAAATAGGGTCTATAATAATATTAACATAAGACTTCAGTATGATAGATATATATATAATATCCCCAAAAAAATAAAAAGGAACTTGAAATACTTGACATGAAAATAGAACTTGAGAAAGGTGAATGAATCCCTTAAAAATTCAGCAGCCTAACGACGCCACTTAAACATTATTAAAACGAATTGATGAGAGAAATAAGGGTTCTCTCATCGTATGAACATGAAAAGGGAAGTAACATGAATATAAATGAACATCATACAACATAAGAACATGGATCATAAAAGAAATGTCATGAAAGAGATTACTTGAAAATAAAGAGAGAGGTCGGATCCCTTACCTTAAAACGTAACTCTTAATACTCAAAAGTTGGGACCTTGAGGGATTGGGGGCACCTTGGGAGGACTCTTTGGGAGGTATTGAGACCCAAACATCGTTGGGGAGAGTAGGGAGTCGAAATGGATGAGAGTATGGCTTGGTATTTATAGGGAAGGTGAGGGGACAAGGCATTAATGGCCAAGGGACACCTCAAAAGTGGTTTTTTCAAAAGCATGGGCTCTCCCATGGTATTTCCCATGGAGTTAGGCAACATGGCCCCCCAAACTATAATTCATCACCTTTGGTCGGCCAACCCATAAAATATCTCATGACATCATCATGACATAGTTATGATGTCATTAAACATACTGAAACCCTAAGACTGCTTTTTTTAACTATTCACTGAAAATTCAAATTTCTCAGAAAAATCCACAAATTTCACATTAACCAAATATCAATGCACTGATTTAAAAAATGAACTCCATTTTATAAAAATAATTTTCTAAATATTTCGAATTTAATTTTTAAATAAATACACTATTCACTGAAAATTCATTTTTTCAGAAAAAACCCCAAAAATTACCTTAACATAATATCGATGCTCTGAGTTCAAAAATGAAATCCATTTTATAAAAATTATTTTCTAAATATTTTTAATTAAATTTTTAATTTAAAAACACCATTCACCCAAAAAAACTAATACTTGAATAATAATTTTTGAAACCGTTATCTAACCATTTTATTGAATCACATTACATAATCAAGGTGTCTAAATTATATTAAAAAACATTTATGTGAGATTACTACTCTATTTGGTCACATTACTAATCCTAAGCGTAAAATCACTATTCATAATTTACTATTAATCAAAAATTAAGTTGATCTTATTAGACACTAAATTTTGTACTGAACAAAATTTTAGAAGACTAATTTTTTAAAATCATTACACATTTTAAATTATTTAAGGTTTATATAAACATTTTTAAAATATCATTTTTCTAAAATTCATCAAAAATATGCATACTATATTTATCCGGTCATTTGAAAATTCATAAACTTCATAATAAGAAGAAATCCCAATTTTTATTTAAAACAAAGGATTACACAAGCCAGTAACGGTCTCCTTATATAGCCCCTTATCACACTAGCATATGACCTAAGTGTAAGGTGTGATAAGGTGAGAGAATCCGAGGGAGGCTCGACCAACATCGCACGAGTAGTAATTTCTATCAGTTTGAACTTCTTGAGAAGACGATTCCATTCTAGCTTCACACGATGAAGTTCGGCTTGGGTTTGGTCCAGAGCAAATCCCAGTGGTGCTACCTCCTTCCCAAGTTCTGTTAGATGGGCTTCGATCGGTCCAAGACTTCTGGATGAGGCCATCAAATCTTCTTTCTATAATAATTAACCAAGATTACTTGTATTTAGAGACAATAATCGAAACGTTTTGTTTACAACAGTCATATTGACCAATGGTCATATAACAGTCAAAATCTAATGGTCTCATTTTAATTATTCTCATGTTATCAAATGAAACATTTTTTTTGAGTGTAGAAATAAAATAACATAACACATAAAATTAGGAAACAAGATTTATTCAAAATTTCATGTCGTTACAATCTTCCCCCCCTTAAGAAATTGCGTCCTCGCAATTTTTAAAATTGGGTTTTGAAATTTCATTGAACGTCCCACATCAGAAAAGGAGTCAGTAAAACTATTACATTAAAAGAAAGAAAGGGAGGTACAAAGGTCACCTGAGTTAACCCACACTAGGATTCCATGTAGGAAAACATGGACATGGAGGAGAAAACAAAGGGTCGAGTTCAGAGGGAGAGTGATAGAAAACATGATTAGGATAAAGTTAACCAAAAGAAAATCCCAAACATATGATGTGTGTAAACGGTCTTTGATTACCTAGTAGGAAACATAAACCAACAACATTTTTTTTTACGTTCCTTTTCATAATTTTGAGGAATTCATTTACAAGATAGAACAAAAACATAATGAAATATACCTACATTCAAGTAGAGTTTCATCCTTTAATAAGTTTCTACCAAAACTAATATGTTCTCCAAACGATGAGCATTCAAAACTACTTGGTCTCATCAAAACACAAGAATCATCTTCTAGAGAATCACATAATCCACAAAAGATTAACTATTCTATATCTTATATCTTTAAACATTATCCCAAAAACAGAAAGTGTAAGGTAAAAAAACTCTTCAAAAATCCAGAATCCCATAAGAATGGGAACTACTTTTAAATCTTCAATGTTACATAGTACTACCAAAAGTTCATCATATACCATTCCATAAATAATGGTCCTTAAGATTACTCAAAATAAACCAAACTAAGATTGAAACCCAAATAAAAGAAGGATTTGATAACATAGTCTTCCAAAATAAACTTCATTTTTCATCTCCAAAAACATCAACCACTCCTAAAACCTTATAACAAAAGTAGCTGACCTAAACATATTTTACCCAAGATAGGTTAATCATTCCCATTAGTAACCTAAATACCAATAAGTCCACCTTAAATTCATTTATTCTTCAAAATATAAGTCAACCTTACTCCTCAATGAAAATACCAATGTAATCTATTTACCTCGATCATATAGGGTCCCCAAAATAGTGAATTTCTTCCAAAATAATAATCATCTTTTAATCCCTAATCATCTCTGTCATATTAATACGAAAATTGTTCCATTTCCTATCACATTGGTTTTTGGGACATGTTCTTCCATTTCCCACCATTATCTAAGAATAGAAAGTATAATTAGGGGCTTAAATACTTAGCTAATAATCATGAAAAAGAACATAAATCATATAAGGATAACTTGTAGAAGATAAGTATACCCTAACTTGTGATCCCCTAGGATACCATCTTGGCTATCCATGATCATATATTCTTATGTTAATCTTTATTTTATTTTATCATTGTTCCTTTAACAATGGTTCATACTAAGCTTATGAATTTACCAAAGCATATCCCCCGGGAGTGTTGTAACCAAGAGTGAAACAAGGTCCATTGTCGTGTACCAGTTCCCGATTGAGTCGAGCTCAAAGCGGTGTTTTCGGGTTTTAACACTATGTACATCTGTGCCAGAGACACCTCTACCTGCTCATATCCAGACATGGATGTATTTTCTTGGCAACCCATTACTCAATACTCACCAAAATACATGGACGATTTTCTATATATAAAAATTTCTATAGGATTCTTCCTAAAGATTTCATATCCTAATTTCCACAAATAGCTAAACCATCCTTTGATACCAACTTTAGCATCTGGCCTTTTTATCACATAAACATTCATTACATTTTACAAAACCGAGGATCTTTAAGGATCAGTGTCTTGGAAACCAGGAACTTAAAACATGAAACCATAAAACATTCTTCTTAAACACTTGAAAGGCTTCTCCTCATGTTCATCCTAGGTTCATTACTGCATCTCATAACCTGGGGACATACATCAAAAGAAAGGGTGAGAAGAAGGCCTAGTAAGGGAAACAAGAGAAACATTTTACATGTGAACTTGAGATACATCAATAAGCTCATGAAAAGTTGGCATGAGATGAAATCATGAGATATATCATAATAAAAATTACATTTTTCATAACATGAAGATCTGGCTACATAATTTAACATATAAAATCATGAACATATGACCATGGTTCATCCCCAAGGTGTCATTTGAAAATTACTAATGTTATTCACCAAGATATCGTGAAAATTGTAATCTCTAGTGGTTACATCATTACCCAATGCATTGGAGCACTATCAGGGCGCACCCTTAAACTTTCCTTTATTATCATTTTTTTCACATAAATCATCAAAAAACATTTCATAAATAATCCATATAGCATAAAATAAATGGGTCTCATTTCATAATCATAACATTTTAAAAACTGCTTTAAAGACATGATCTTTACATCACATTAAACCCACAGAAGGGGAGAGCGGGTTTCATGTATGTAAATCCCAGAATATAAAATAGAAAATTCTGGTATATATGTGAATGACCCTGTAGAAAGAAGATCTTTGAGTATTCACTTTATAAAATAAAATAATTTTGAGAAAAGAGAGAGAAATTTTGAGATGAAAATTCGGCAGCATAACGGCTATGTTTCGGGGTTTTTAGAGAACATTGAAAAGAGAGGGGACATGTTTCAATCAATAATAAATGACCAATAAAATAGTAGAGGTAAAGAATTTGAAGGATATATGAAACTGGTAATGAAATTTCAAGGACATACCATTTGAAATGAAAAACGTGGAAGGAAGACAAAAATTAGATTTCTCTTATGAAAATTCGGCAGCCTAATGGCGTCACTTAAACTTCAACAAAAATGAATTGAAAATATAAAATAGGGTCTCTCATAATATGATCATAAAAGAACAGTATGATAGGTATAGAGATTATACCTCAACATAATAAAAAGGAACTTTAAATACTTGACATGCAAATAGAACTTGAAAATGAGAAGGGTGAAAGAACCACTTAAACATTCGGCAGCCTAACGACGTCACATAAGACGTCAAAATAGTGAATTGAAGAGATAAAATGGGGTATCTCATAATATGATCATAAAATATTAGTATGATTGATATAGAGATCATACACCAACATAATAAAAATTATCTTTGAAATACATGACATGAAAGTAGTACTTGAAAACGAGAAGGGTGAAAGAACCACTTAAAAATTCGGCAGCCAAACGACACCACTTAGAACATCAAAAAACTAAATTGAAGAGATAAAATAGGGTCTCTCGTAATATGAAAATAATAGTTCAGTATGATTGATATAGAGATAATACCCCATCAAAATAAAAAGGAACTTGAAATACTTGACATGAAAATAGAACTTGAGAAAGGTGAAAGAATCCCTTAAAAATTCGGCAGCCTAACGGCGCCACTTGAACATTATTAAAACGAATTGATGAGAGAAAGAAGGGGTCTATCATCATATGAACATGAAAAGGGAAGTAATATGAATATAAAAGATCATCTTCCAACATAAGAACATGGAGAATAAAAGAAATGACATGAAAGAGATTACTTGAAAAGAAAGAGAGAGGTCTGATCCCTTACCTTAAAACGTAACTCTTAAAACTCAAAGGTTGGGACCTTGAGGCATTGGGGGCACCTTGGGAGGACTCATTGGGAGGTAATGAGACCATAACTTCATTGGCAGGAGAGTGGGGAGTCTAAATGGATGAGAGGATGACATGGTATTTATAGGGAAAGTGAGGGGACAAGGCATTAATGGCCAAGGGACATCTCAAAAGTGGTTTTCTCAAAAGCATGGGCTCTCCCATGGTATTTACCATGGAGTTAGGCCACATGGCCCCCCCAAACAATAATTCATCAACTTTGGTCGGCCAACCCATAAAATATCTCATGACATCATCATGACACAGTTATGATGTCATTAAACATACTGAAACCCAAAAACTGCTTATTTTACTCTTCACTGAAAATTCAATTTGCTCAGAAAAATATCAAAATTTCACATTAACCAAATATCAATGCTCTGATTTCAAAAATTAACTCAATTTTATAAAAATAATTTTCTAAATATGTTTAATTTAATTTTTAGAATAAATACGCTATTCACCGATAATTCATCTTCTCAGAAAAAACCCCAAAAATTACTTTAACATAATATCGATGCTCTGAGTTGAAAAATGAAATCCATTTTATAAAAATAATTGTATAAATATTTTTAATTTAATTTTTAATTAAAAAACACTATTCACCTGAAAAAACTAATACTTGAATAATAATTTATGAAACCGTTATTTAACCATTTTATTGAATCGCATTACTTAATCAAGGTGTCTAAATTCTATTAAAACTTTATTTAAGTGAGATTACAAATCCATTTAGTCACATTACTAATCCTAATAGTAAAATAACTATTCATAATTTACTATTCATAAAAAATTAAGTTGATCTTATTAGACTCAAAATTTCATACTGAACATAATTGTAGAAGACCATTTTTTGAAAATCATTACACATTTTTAATTATTTAAGGTTTACATAAACATTTTTAAAATATCATTTTCCTAAAATTCATCAAAAATATGCATACTATATTTATCCGGTCATTTGATGATTCATAAACTTCATCATAAGAAGAAATCCCAATTTTTATTTAAAACAAAGGATTAAAAAAGGCAGTTACAGTCTCCTTACATAGCCCCTTATCACACCAGCATAGTACCTAAGTGTAAGGTGTGCTAATGTGAGAGAATCCGAGGGAGGGTCGACCAACATCACACGAGTAGTAATTTCTATCAGTTTGAACTTCTCCGGAAGACGATTCTGTTCTAGATTCACACGATGAATTTCGGCGTGGTTTTGGTCAAGAGAAAAGCCCAGTGGTTCTACCTCCTTCCCACGTTCTGTTAGATGGGCTTCGATCCGTCCAAGACTACTGGGTGAGGCCATCAAATCATCATTATTTAATAATTAACCAAGATTACTTGTATATAGATACAATAATCGAAACGTTTAGTTTACAGCGGTCATATTGACCAATGGTCATATAACAGTCAAAACCCAACGGTCTAATTTTATTTATTCTCATGTTATCAAATGAATCATTTTTGTTGAGTATAAAAATAAAATAAAAAAACACATAAAATTAGGAAACAAGATTTATTCAAAATTTCGGGTCGTTACAATCTTCCCCCCTTAAGAAATTGCATCCTCTAAATTTTTAAAATTGGGTTTTGAAATTTCATTGAAAGTCCCACATCGGAAAAGGAGTCAGTAAAACTATTACTTTAAAATAAAGAAAGGGAAGTACAAAGGTCACCCGAGTTAACCCACACTAAGATTCCATGTAGGAAAACATGGACATGGAGGAGAAAACAAAGGGTCAAGTTCTGAGGTAGAATGATAGAAAACATGTTTAGGAGAAATTTAACCATAAGAAAATCCCAAACTTATGATGTGTGTAAACGGTCTTTGATTACCTAGTAGGAAACATAAACCAACAACTTTTTTGTTTTACGTTCCTTTTCATAATTTTGTGGAATTCATTTAAAACATAGAACAAAAAGATAAGGAAATATACCTACCTTCAAGTAGAGTTTCATCCTTTAATAAGTTTCTACCAAAACTAATCTTTTCTCCAAATGATGAGCATTAAAACCTACTTGGTCTCATCAAAACACAAGAATCATCTTCTAGAGAATCACATAATACAGAAAAGGATAACTATTCTATTTATTTTATCTTTAAACATTGTCCCAAAAACAGAAAGGGTAAGGTAAAACAACTCTTCAAAAAGAAATAATCCCATTGGAATGGAAACTAATTTTAAATCTTCAAAGTTCCATGGTACTACCCAAAGTTCATCTTAGACAATTCCATAAATAACGGTCCCTAAAATTCCTCAAAATAAACCAAACTAAGATTGAAACCCAAATACAAGAAGGATTTGATAACATAGTCTTCCAAAATAAACATCATTTTTCATCTCCAAACAACATCCACCACTCCTATCATCTTATAAAAAAAGTATCTAACCTAAACATATTTTACCCAAGATAGGTTGATCATTCCCATAAGAAACCTAAATTACTACAATTCCACCTTAAATTCATCAATTCTTCAAAATATAAATCAACCTTACTCCTCAATGAAAATACCAAAGTAATCTATTTACCTCGATCATATAGGGTCCCCAAAATAGTGAATGTCTTCCAAAATAATAATCATCTTTTAATCCCTTAATCATCTCTGTCATATTAATATGTAAGTTATCGAATTTCCTATCACATGGGTTGTTGGGACATGTTCTTCCAATTCCCACCATTAACTAAGAAGAGAAAGTATAATTAGGGGCTTAAATACTTAGCTAATAATCATGAAAAGGAACTTAAAGCATATAAGGATAACTTGTATAAGAAATGTATACCCTAACTTGTGATCCATTATGTTACCATCTAGGTTATCCAAGATCATATATTCTTATGTGAATCTTTATTTTATTTTATCTTTGTTCCTTTAACAAATGGTTCAAACTAAGATTATGAATTTACCAAAGCATATCCCCCGGGAGTGTCGTAACCAAGAGTGAAGCAAGGCCCGTTGTCGTGTACCGGTTCCCGTTTGAGTCTAGATCAATGTGGTGTTTTCCGGTTTTACCCCTATGTACATCTGTGCCATAGCCACATCTACCTGCTAGTATCCAGACATGGATGTATTTGCTTGGAAACCCATTACTCAATACTCACCAAAATACCCGGAATATTTCCTATATATAAACTTTTCTATAGGCTTCTTCCTAATGTTTTCATATCCTAATTTCCACAAAGAACTAAACCATCCTTTGATACCAACTATAGCATCCTGCCTTTTTATCACATAAACTTTCATTCCATTTTACAAAACTGGGTATCTTTAAGGTTTAGTGTCTTGGAAACCAGGAACTTAAAACATGAAAACATAAAACATTCTTCTTAGACACTTGAAAGGATTCTCCTCATGTTCATCCTAGGTTCATTACTGCATCTCATAACCTGGGGACATACATCAAAGGAAAGGGTGAGCAGAAGGCCCAATAATGGAAAAAAGAAACATTTTACATGTGAAATTTAGATACATCAATAAGCTCATAAAAAGAACTTTAAGGCATGAGAAGAAATCATGAGATATATCAGAATAAAAATAAAATTTTCCATAACTTGAAGATGTGGCTACATCATTTAACATAGAAAATCATTAACATATCACCATGGTCTATCCCCAAGGTGTCATTTGAAAATTACCAAGGTTATTCACCAAGATATCGTGAAAATTGTAATCTCAAGTGGTTACGTCATTACCTAATGCATTGGAGTGCTATCCAGGAGAAACCTTAAATTTTCATTTATTATCATGTGACCCACATATATCATCATAAAAAATTTCATAAATAACCCATATAGCAAAAAATAAATGGGTTTCATTTCATAATCATAACGTTTTAAAAACTGCTTTAAAGACATGATCTTTACGTCACTTTAAACCCACAAAAGGGGAGAGCGAGATTCATGTATGTAAATCCCAGAATTTAAAATAGAACATTTTGGTATATATGTTAATTCCCCTGTGGAAATAAGGGATTTGAGTATTCACATTATAAAATAAAATAATTTTGAGAAAAGAGGGAGACATTTTGAGATGAAAATTCTGCAGCATAACAGCTATGTTTCGGGGGTTTTAGAGAACATTGAAAAGAGAGGGGACATGGTTCAATCAATCATAAATGACCCATAAAACAGTAGAGGGACAGAATAAGAAGCATATATGAACATGGTAATGAAATTTCAAGGACATACCATTTTAAATTAAAAACATGGAAGGAAGACAAAATTGGATTTCTCTAATGAAAATTCGGCAGCCTAACGACATCACTTAAACTTCAACAAAAATGAATTGAAAAGATAAAATAGGTTCTCTCATAATATGATAATAAAAGATAAGTATTATAGGTATAGAGATAATACAAAAAAATAATAAAAAGGAACTTTAAAGACTTGACATGAAAATAGAACTTGAAAATGAGAAGGGTGAAAGAACCACTTAAAAATTCGGCAGCCTAACGGCGTCACTTAAAACATCAAAATACTGTATTGAAGAGATCAGATGGGGTATCTCATAATATGATGATAAAATATAAGTATGATATATATAGAGATCATACCCCAACATAATAAAAAGGAACTTTGAAAGACTTGACATTAAAGTAGTACTTGAAAACGAGAAGGGTGAAAGAACCACTTAAAAATTCGGCAGCCTAACGACGCCACTTAAAACATCAAAATACTGAATTGAAGAGATAAAATAGGGTATCTAATAATATTAACATATGATTTAAGTATGATAGATATATAGATCATACCCCAAAAAAATAAAAAGGAACTTGAAATACTTGACATGAAAATAGAACTTGAGAAATGTGAAAGAATCCCTTAAAAATTCGGCAGCCTAACGGCACCACTTAAACATTATTAAAACGAATTGATGAGAGAAAGAAGGGGTATATCATCATATTAAAATGAAAAGGTCAGTAATATGAATATAAAATAACATCCTCCAACATAATAACATGGAGCATAAAAAAATGACATGAAAGAGATTACTTGAAAAGAAACAGAGAGGTCAGATCCCTTACCTTAAAACGTAACTCTTAAAACTCAATGTTTGGGACCTTGAGGGCATGGGGAAACCTTAGGACGACTCCTGGGGAGGTAATGAGACCATAACTTCGTTGAGGGAGAGTGGGGAGTCTAAATGGATGAGATTATGGCTTGGTTTCTATAGGGAAAGTTAGTGGACAAGGTATTAATGGCCAAGGGACACCTCAAAAGTGGTTTTCTCAAAAGCATGGGCTATCCCATGGTATTTACCATGGAGTTAGGCCATATGTGGCCCCAAAACAATAATTCATCAGAATTGGTCGGCCAACCCATAAAATATCTCATGACATCATCATGACACTGTTATGATGTCATTAAACATACCGAAACCCTAAAACTGATTTTTTTTTTACTATTCACTGAAAATTCAACTTTCTCAGAAAAATCTCAAAATTTCACATTAACCAAATATCAATGCTCTGATTTCAAAAATGAACTCCATTTTATAAAAATAATTTTCTAAATATTTTTAATTTTAATTTTAAATAAATACACTATTCAGCGAAAATTCATTTTGTTAGTAAAAACCCCAAAAATTACCTTAACATAATATCGATGCTCTGAGTTCTAAAATGAAATCAATTTTATAAAAATAATTTTCTAAATATTTTAAATTTAATTTTTAATTAAAAAACACTATTCACCCTAAAAAACTAATACATGAATAATAATTTATGAAACCGTCATTTAACCATTTTATTGAATCGCATTACTTAATCAGGGTGTCTAAATTATATTAAAACTTTTTTTAAGTGATATTACTAATCCATTTGGTCATATTACTAACCCTAAGCGTAAAATCACTATTCATAATTTACTATTCATCAAAAATTAGGTTGATCTTATTAGACTCTAAATTTCGTACTGAACATAATTATAGAAGACCATTTTTTGAAAATCATTACACATTTATAATTATTTAAGGTTTACTTAAACATTTTTAAAATATAATTTTTCTAAAATTCATCAAAAATATGCATACTATATTTATCCAGTCATTTGAAAATTCATAAACTTCCTCATAAGAAGAAATCCCAATTTTTATTTAAAACAAAGGATTACACAAGGCAGTTGCGGTCTCCTTACATATCCCCTCATCACACCAGCATAGGACGTAAGTGTAAGGTGTGCTATGGTGAGAGAATCCAAGGGAGGCTTGGCCAACATCGTACGAGTAGTAATTTCTATCAGTTTGAACTTCTCGCGAAGACGATTTCGTTCTAGCTTTACACAATGAGGATCGGCTTGGGTTTGGTCCAGAGCAAATCCTAGTGGTGCTACCTCCTTCCCAAGTGCTGTTATATGGGCTTCGATCGGTCCAAGACTTCTGGGTGAGGCCATCGAATCTTCTTTCTATAATAATTAACCAGGATTACTTGTATTTAGAGACAATAATCGAAACGTTTAGTTTAGAGCGATCATATTGACCAATGGTCATATAACAGTCAAAACCCAATGGTCTCATTTTAATTATTCTCATGTTATCAAATAAAACATTTTTGTTGAGCTTAAAAATAAAATAAAATAACACATAAAATTAGGAAACAAGATTTATTCAAAATTTCGGGTTGTTACAATGCATCAGGTACCGGACTCGGATGTGTCCTGATGCTGAAGCGGGTAGTGATCGCCTATGGATCACATCATTTGAGGCCGCATGAGCAGAACTATGCTACCCATGACCTGGAGTTAGCAGCATTGGTCTTCGCTCTGAAGACATGGTGACACTATCTGATGGGTGAGCGCTTTACAGTCTTTTCTGGCCATCAGAGTCTCAGGTACATCTTATCTCAGAAGGACCAGAACCTAAGAAAGCGGCGATGGGTCGTGTTCCTCCAGGACTATGACATTGAGATAGTCTATACTCATGGTTAGAGGAATGTTGTAGCCGATGCTCTCAGCAGGAGAACGGGCATTCAACTACTTGGGGAGGCGATAGAGCAGCTAGCCGCTTTGCAGATATCCTTTGTGGATAGAGATGGAGAAGCCTTCCTTCAGTCACTCACAATCACTCCTCCACTACTGCAGTGGGTCAGAGAGGCACAACGTGGGGACACCGAATGTGAGATGTGGTGCATACAGATATCCTCCGGACAAGCACCTGATGGTTTCTCCTTAGGAGGAGAGCACAACGTCCTTTTCAGAGGACGCACCTTGGTACCAGTTGCTTTGCAGGAGGAAGTGCTGAGAGCATTTCACACGTCCCCTTTGGCGGTACATCTTGGAGGGGAGAAGATGTACTAGGATCTCAGACGACAGCACTGGTGGCTGGGAATTAAGAAGGTTGTAGCAGAGTTCATGTCTCGATGCCTCACCTACCAGCAGGTGAAGGTAGAGCACCAGGTACCAGCACGATTGGTACAACCCTTGGAGGTTTCGGAGTGGAAGTGGGACGGAATATCTATGGACTTCGTGACTGGACATCCACGCACTTCCAGAGGTCACGACTCCATTTGGGTGATTGTCGACCGACTCACCAAGTTGGCTCATTTCTTACCCATTAGAGAGCAGAGCACAGTGGAGAGCTTGGGACGTCTCTACATTCTGGAGATTGTACGGCTTCACGGTGTGTCATTATCTATCGTCTCCGATCAAGATGCTCGCTTTACTTCCCGGCTTTGGAAGGGGTTATAGGAGGCATTCGTGACGCAACTACGTCTGAGCACCGCCTTTCACCCTTAGACAGATGGTCAGACGGATAGGACCATTCAGACTCTCAAAGACATGCTCCGCGCATGTGTCCTCGACTTTGGTCGCAGTTGGGAGGACCACCTACCCTTGGTGGAGTTCGTGTACAACAACAACTACCACTCCACCATCAGGATGGAACCATACGAGGCGTTGTACGACCGACCTTGTAGATCACCGCTCTAATGGACAGACCCTGGGGAGTCAGCACTTGTGGGACCAGAGATGGTCCAGGCCATGACAGAGAAGGTCCAGGTCATCTAGGAGCGGATGATGACAGCTCAGAGCCGGCTGAAGTCTTATGCTGACAGGAGGTGGAGGCCACTAGATTTCGAAGATGGCAACCACGTCTTCTTGCGGGTCTCACCTCAACGTGGCTTATGGAGATTTGGCCGAGGCGAAAAGTTATCTCCTCTCTTAATCGAACCATTCCAGGTCCTCAGCAGGATTGGAGAGGTGTCTTATTGCCTGGCTCTACCACCTTAGTTACACCGGGTGCACGACGTCTTCCACGTATCTCAGCTGAGTGGATATGTGCACGACCCGACGCATATCATTGACCATGGGGAGCTGGACATTGATGATGGGGTGACTTTTGCAGAGGTCCTAGTGGAGATTGAGGATTGACAAGAGCGGGTCCTACATGGACGGTCGATTCCTCTAGTGCGCATCATGTGGCAGCACAGGAACCTCCAGGAGAGCACTTGGGAGTGGGAGGCTCAGATGCATTCTTAGTACCCACTTTTGTTTCCCTAGTTTATGATGTATCTTTATGGGGATGTAAATACCAGAGGTGGGAGTGATGTAAAGTCCCTAAAAATTCAAGGAAATTTTTTTCTTAATTTTCTTGGAAATTTTACAAGAACGCAGTTTCTGAAGGCACCTGATTCCGAGTCCCGGTGTGCCCGAAATCATTTTCTGATGTTTAGCTCGGGTACGTTCAGTGAACGAACGAGCGGGTTTTTCTAACTTTTGAACTGGTGCTCGAAATCGAATTCCGAGGGAACTAATGGAATCGCAGCGCCAATATTATCTTAGAAACATCTTTTCTAGAGTTGCGTTTTCTCAGGTGCGGTTTTTAATTTTTGGGGTTAAGTTAAGGAATAAAATTAAAGTGGTGCGACAATTTATTTTATTTCACTTAATGCGGCTTAACCTAAGTTAAGTGGATAAGGTAGGACCCACAATATCCTACCCACTAGGTAGGATATTTGTGAGGTAGGGCCCGCACGAGCCCCACCATTTCATTCATTCTATGTAACGCACCCGCACCCCCTTTTTTAATGAAGTCAAACCGTACGTTTATTCTGGTTAAGAAATGTCTCAATAATATGGGCGGTTAAATCGTTACAAATAATTCATTGAATTTATTGTTCGTTTATTTTCTTTTAAATTTCAAATTCTTTTGATATGATAATAAAATAAGGGAAGGACTTATTTTATTATGGTTGGGTTTTTGTTGTGTTAAGACTTTGGGAGAAAAAGAGAGGTCTTGAGGATTCTTCGTTCTTCGAAGAAGAACGCGAAGAACGCATCACCACTGATGAAGAACACGAAGAACGCACCGCCGCCGACGAAGAACGTCGACATCTGACGGTGGACGACGGCGAGGGACGCCTCCCTCGGAGATCACCTAATGCCAACAACGTTCCGTCCGTGACGCTTTCTTCCGCGACGATCCTCCTCTTCCGTGATGGTTAATTCCTCAACGAACTCTCATTCGACGACAACGTTGAGGTAGGGATTTATTATATTTGTTAGTTCGTGAATACTTCCATCGCTTTCTTCCTTTCTTTGGAGCCGCCTAATATCGCAATAACGGAAGGAGGTCGGACCGCATGAACACGGCCGACCCTACTCCCCCCTTTTTTGGTTTGATTTTGATTACGGCACAAGCAAGGTAACACAGTACCAAAGAACCGCACGGAAAATATTAAAGAAGGGGAAGAAGAGTAGTGCCGTCGCGCCGCGCCGTTGAAAGCGAACCAAATATGTGTCGTCGTCGCGCTGAACCGGAGAACTACGAAAGCACCGCGGCGGGAGCGGGGCCGCGGCAGAGGGGCTCGCCGCCAGCGCGCTGCGCCGGACGGATGAAGGCCGCGGCCGGTTCTGGGCCGCGGCGAAGCAGGGGAAACAGCGGCCGGCTCCGGGCCGCCAGCATCAGAGCAGGGGGACCGGCCTTGCCGGTCCCGTGGCGGCAGAAGCCGGCCGGCCGGAGCGGGCCGACCGGACCTTGGAAGAACCGGGGGTTTGAAACCCCTCGGATGGCCGGACGTGAGCGGTCCCCTTAAGGGGCCGCAGTTACTACATGCAGGCGCAGCGCCCCCCACATCCGAACGGCTCGGCCGTTCGACCGAGCCACCCGGCCAGCGCGCCGGACTGCCAGCGCTCCAGGCCGTTGAATCGGGCCATACCCAGGCCGGGATGGGCCGCACCAGCAAGGCCTGGCTGCGGCCAAACGGGCTGGACCCAGACCCGGTTCGGGGCGACCTAGTTCGGGCCGACCCTGGGGGTATCGGGTCGGGGCGGACCGGGCCAAAACCCCCTAATACCGAACCTCTTTCTATCTATTGCCCATAACATGAGCTACACGCCTCTGATCGACGCACCGTCTGTTGCGATGCTATTCCTAGATCGGGATGGTTGTTTCCGTATATCGCACTCAAGGTTTCGGAGAACTTTTGGTTTGGCCGGGTTGGTTCATACACGGAACCAAACGGGCCCTCAGAGCGGAAACACTTATAACGTGAGTTCCAGAAGTCTGATTGACATGTCGTCGACTTTGTTGGATTATGGTAAGTGAGACGGACCTTTTGGATTACTCTGCTCGAGTTTTGGATGCAGTTGGAGTATAGTTGGGTTGATTTTGACTTAAAAACCAACCGGGCCCCTGGGACGAAAAAACAAATAACTTCTAGACTGGGCGTCCGATCGACACGTCGTCTGTCGCGTTGAGTTCCTGTTGACGATACGGAACTTTTGGATACATCAACTCCCGACTATGTGTCAGTTGATTTATCAGCTCTTCACCTCGTGGAGTGGACCCTCTGAAACGAGCTTGTTGTGTGCAGGAACCCTAGAGCTGCCTGCGACCACGACGACGATGACGACTGTGCAGAAATACTCCGTGGATTCGACGACGACGACTACAGCACTCAGTGATCCTACGTGGATCCATGCTACCGATTTTGTGTGGGTCAGATCCTGTGTGGGTCAGCGCTCAGCTGTCCTATGTGGGCCAGCGCCTACATATCATGTGTGGGTCCGATCCTGTGTGGGTCATTGTGGGGGATAGTTACCTATCGATCATGTTTGGGTCAGATCCATTGTGGGTCATTGCGGGGGTTAGTAACCTAGCGATCCTGTGTGGGTCATATCCTTTGTGGGTCATTGTGGGGGTTAGTACCTAATGATCCTTTGTGGGTCCGACGGCTTAGATGAATTAGTGTCTATATCTGATCATCTCTGTCGTCATACGAAGAAGTATACCTGTGTGAGTTGAATCCTTCTTTTCTTTCCTGTGTGGATTGTGTTGTGAAATCCTGTGTGGATTACGTTTTGTTTCCTGTGTATATGTGATCGAACTTGGTCTCGGAGGTTTGAGCGAACTAAAATTGATGACTTAGTTATATGTATTGGCATATACCTAAGTAGAGTCGGATGTTGCTTTGTGATTGTATCTTCCTTTGTGGACTATCCTTTGTGGATTCTGGGAGACCTTCGGGGGCCTCGGGGTCCCTACTGATTAGCTTATACTCACCCCTGCATGGGCTATTCCCGCACTATGTTGTGTTGGTTGCAGACGACGGACAGCGCTGATCGCGGTTGACGCTTGCGAAATAGGTCGGAACCCGGAGGTGGACCACTAGGTGGGACGTACTCGGAGCAGACGGATGGACCCGAGGAGCTGTGGAGGCTATCTGTACCCACCCTCTAGGTGGGAGTTCCGGTGGACGGCTCAAGGCTGCGGCTTTACTTCAAATGTACAAAAATTTATTAATTGATAAAACAATTATCCAACCATACACTAAAACCAATTAATATGACCATCTATCTATATAAATAAATTTTCTAAAAAATTACTTTTGAATTAAAATGTAGTATTTATAATTATTCATCCAAATATGGATTTTAAGAGAAATTAACAAAATTGAAATCAAAATAAATTTTTAGGTCCCAATTTTAAACAGTAATATTAGTTTTTCAAATAATACAAATAATAGTAAAAAAATATATAAAAATTTACACCATCAAATGACAGTAAATCTGTTTTTTTTAATAATACTTCTTTTATCTGAAAAATTCAATTTTTTGTTCTATCATATCTAGAAAACATTTAGGATGAATTTGGAATATTTTATCAAATATATAAAATATAATTTTCATTAAATGAAAATACAGAAAAAGTGATATGTTATTATAAACCCAATTATTCATTTTCAATATAGATTTTCATAAAAACACATCATTTATATTAAATTGGTTTTTATTTCAATTTATAACATATTTAGTAACCAATGTATCATGATTTAAACATGTCTTAACCATATTATAATAATTTTGTAGATACCTTTCTTTCTCACCATTCTAGTGGCTTGGTTATAATGGTAACCTTTAAATGATGAAATTTAGTGGTTCATTTAAGCTCATTGTGGAATTTCATGTATTTTGTTACATATAGTGTTTCTTTCTTAAAACAAAGAGTATTATATACTACCCCCTTTTATAAATTGTTCCCTTATGTTTTTAATTTGGTGTTGGTAACTTGGGTATGAAATTTCAAAATACCTTTATTACAATCCCACAAAAAAGGGTTAATAATACTTCCACATTAAAAGGAAGAGAGTGAAGTACAAAGGTCCCCCCCGAAAACACATTCAAGGATTCCATGTTGGAAAACATGGATATATAATAAAAACTAACCATCCTGTTCTAATAGATATTGATATAAAATATGATCAGAAGAAAGATAATAGCTTGAAAACCACATACTTGGGATTGGTTAATCAGTCTTATATTTCCATGTCAGAAAAGTAAACAGGCAATGTTTATATTTTAAGGTAATTTTCATAAATTTGTTGAATTTATTTACGATTATGACTACGAACATAATTAACATAACTAATATCCATATATTGTTTAATCCTTTAATAAATCTCTACCAAAAACTCTTTTTTTTTCTCTAAACACTGAGTATTCAAGATTACATGGTCACACCCAAAGCAAAAGAATCAAATTATAGCGAATAACATATTCTATGGAATATTAACTATCAATTCAGCCAGTATTGAAATATTATCCAAACTAAAATGGTAGTACAAGATCAATAAATACCCCCAAAAAAGACACTATATGAAAAAAACTACTTTTAATATCCAAAATTCAATAATAATACCCAAAATCCAACATAGAGCATGAAATAAATAATTATATATATAATACCTCAAAAATATTCCGAACTATGTTTGAAACCCCTAATTTATAAGGATTTGATGAAATAATCTTTAAAGAAAATTTCAAATTATATCTTAAAATAAAATTGATCACTCTAAAAGTATCATAGTAAAAAATAATTTCTATAATCCCATATTCTCCATGTTTGGTTAATAATTTCCATAATTAACCTAAGTCACCATTATTCCTTAATTAAATCAAAGAATTCTCCCAAAATAATTTAACAATAATTTATCACAATAAAATTCCATAGTATTATTTTTAACGTAATCATAAACAGATTCCAATATAGTGAATTTCTTCCAAAATAATACTTATCAATTAACCCTGAAATCATTTTCCAATACCTAGGATAACCATTTGATAAACTGTATGTTCCCAAAATCAATTTATTGTTACCCGATAAACTCATTTAACAGAAATAAAAATATATACATACTAGGGACATCACATATGCTAGTTGTATGTGATAAACCCTTATCACACTTTAATTTTCAGTTCAATCCCCATTACCATATCCAACAAGATGGGTTTTCACCCTTCCTAGGGTTAGTCCTTTTTCTAATGCTATTCTATTCTCATATCATTCCAAAAATGAGATATAATATTCAAAAATAACTATAAAATATTTTAACCTCAAAGTTTATCTCATGTCCTTCATTTTGCCTCCTGGAAATTAATATATCATAATTAATTCAAATTCAAAGATCATACAAAGTTTGTCCATTAATTTATAATTGTTTCCACAAAAGAAAAGATAATTAATCCTCAAATAACATTTACACATAACAAACTACTGGGTTACACATACTAGAAAAATTATTCCAAAGTAATCCCATCATCAAAATATCATTAAAATTTTGAAAATTTTCATCATCCCAAATTATAACATAACTCTTGAATTCCAAATACATAGACATCTTAATCATTCAATGTTCTTCATGATAACCTAAAATATATTTTTTATATTATTTTTTAATAATTCTTTCCTTCAAATAGAAGACATGAATCATGTCCTAAGATTCAATAATTTCAAAACATTAGACAAAAAATAATCAATATCGTTCATATGTAATTTTATGTATCCACATCATATTTTGAAATAGAATTAGTCATTTCTAAATATATATTTTTAGTGTCTTGATAATCTCATTATCGAAAATTCTTCAACAAATACCTATTTTAATAATGACCATACTCCATATATTTAAATTATTCAAATGATATATCGAAAATAACTTCTTTACCTTTCTCAGAATCCAATGGATGCTTCCTTTTTCTTTGGCAGAATATTTATTTATGACCACAATTTCAACATTTATAATGTCTTCTCATCCATATAAAATATTTCCCTAGGTGTTTCATCCCACATCCATTACTCATAGGTTGTTGAAAATACTTACCATTATGATTACTGCCTAAACATCCACATGGATTATTTTATCGCATATATGATGCATAAATAAAATCACTAAGGTTCAAGTGGTCAATCGTGAATCCATGAAATTAGTTTAGAATAAAAAAAGTGTTCTCATTGAAGATCACATTTTATTCTGTTTTTTATTCAGAAAACCACCATTGTTTCCATCAAATCCATTGTTAAATTAGTTCCTGCTTAATAATTTCATTTAATAAAACAAAAAATGTTCATGTCATTATATCTGTAAAATCATAATATACAATCATATAAGGAAGACAAACACTAATATATAATCATTACTTTTTTCTCAAAATCATTCAATTTTTCTAAAATAACTATTACCCTTTATAATATTCTAACCATTATGGTTATTTTCATCTTGTCACTTATACTAAAATAACACCATAATCATTAATGCAATCTATACTGACCTCTGATACCAAAAATAAGGCCACATCCATAAACAATACATAAACTTGAGATATGTCAACAATTTTTATTTAATTCACATAATGAATCTTTAAAAGTTTAAATATGTAGATAATTTGGTCAAAACTCATAAATAAAAAAATAAATATTACACGTAGACACTTCTACTCACTATCCATATATTCATCAAAAAACTATTTAAAAAGAAACATCATATCTTTTTATGTTTTAATAGCATAACTATTCCATGATCCCATAAAATGACTCTATTTTTATTTTAGTAATATGGAAAACATTTCAAGACATGGGTTGAGCCTTAAAAGCACATTAATGGATACAAAAAGAATGAAAACAATCAGCCTTGTGAAAACATGAAAACCATGTATACCTTAGCATAATGCAAAATTTTATACCTTTAAGAAGTTGTAAATATACATAACTAGATATAAGTTCATTTCATACCCTTTATGTGACCAAAACATTAACATAAAGTGAAAATAATGATAAATATAACATATAACATTAACTAGAGAAAAGAACATACTTAAATCAAATAACCATACGGTCGACTTCTATAAAAATATCTAAATGGATGGGTCATAAATGTATCTTCCATACTAAATTAATTGGAGCATTTAATGTGTCCACCCATCCTTACATTATCATAGAACCACCCACCTTTGGTTTATCACATTACCACAAATATTTAGATTCCCACATAACCACCCTTCAAATGTCCATGTACCATTATATAATCAGAACATGTAACATACTGAAATTATCAATATTTTAATCATAAAATATTATTTTCTAATAAAAGAAATCATTTCATGAATTTAAAATAGTAAATACACATTCAAACCCATTTTCTTTACTAAAACTATGGAATCCCACCATTGTACGACATAACTTTTCATTACATTTTACAACTAGTGGATCTTTAATGTCTAGTGTCTTATAAATCTAGAACATAATACATGAAATAAACATAAAAAATTATTCTAAACCACTTGTATGGCTTCGTCATAGGTTCATCCTAAGTAATATTTATTTTTCTCATAACCTAGAGGCATACATCAAAGGAAAGGGTTTGTAGAAGGTCCAGTAAGGGTAAGTAAGGGAATCTGTTTACTTGTGATATCAATAACAACTTAATATGAAAAAAATAATGAAATTATCCATATAAGAATGGGAATATCATAATTAGAAGAAAATGAATAATAAATTGAATATGTGGCTACAACATTTCATTTATACATTCATGAAAATATCACGAAGGTTCATTCCCAATGCGTCATAAGAATTTACCACATTTATTCACCAATGAATCGTGAAACTTGTCATCTATATTAATTTAATTAATTACCTAATGCATTGGAGCATTATCAGGGAAAAACCTTAATATGACATTACTATCATGTGAGAAATATATATAATAATCAAATATTTCATTAATAACCCAAATAGAGTAAATGAAATGGGTTTTATTTCAATATCGTGACGTTTTAATAGTGCACGAAAATAAGATCATTATGTCATTTATAACCCATGGAAAGTGAGTAAGGGTTATATGTATGTCAATTCTAGAATAAAAAATATCATTTTTTGTATTTATTAACATCTATATAAATGAAATAGATATAGGTATTCACATAAATAAAACAATAGAATTTCATTTGAGAAAGAGGGGAATTTTGAGAACACATTTCTAAAGCATAATGACTATATAACATGGTTTTTGAAAATATTAAAATGAGAGGTGAAAAGGGTGTCCCCTCAATAAATGAATCATTTTTCAGTATAGGTATATAATAAAAATAAATAAGATCATGGTGTGGATATTTGAATGACATTCCACATGAAATTGAAACATGAAAGGAAAGTTGAAATGAGATTTCTTTTACGAAAATTCAGCAGACTAACGATATCAGTTAAAATTCAGAAAAATAAGTTGATGAGAGCAGAAGGGGTCTATCATAAATTTGAAATGAAATGGATAGTAATAAAGATATATAATAAAATACCCTCACATAATAATATGGAAACTAGAAGACATAATATAAAGGAAATAATGACTAATAGAGATGGGTGAACGGTTCCCTTTCCTAGAAGAGTATCTTTGAATGATTGGAGGTTGGGTCCTCGGGGGCTTGAGGGAACCTTAAGAGGACTCATTGGGAGGTAAAAAAAGATTGTCATTGAGGAGGATTTTGCATTGAATGGAATGATGGAAATGGCTTGATATTCGTAGCCAAAGTGAGGAAATAATTCATTAATTTCCCAGGGACACCTCATCGGTAGTATTTGCAAAGCCATGGGCTTTCCCCTGTAATTTTCCCATGGTATTAGACACTTGGGTCACCTCAAAACATATATTACTATTCACAAGTCGACCAGATTTATTACATAATTATTACCTCATTAATTATGTCATTAATCACACCGAAATTGAAAAATGTGTCATTACTAATTAGTGAAAAACTAATCATTTTATAAAAATCCCATAAATTCACCCGAATTTAACATCGATGCTCTAAAATAAAAAAAGAACTCCATTTTATGAAAATATTTTTGTAAAATATTTTTATTTTAATTTTTAAATGAAATATTTTTTTATAAAATAAAACTCTAAAAATATAACTTGTTTTGTAACACATTGTAAAAGTAATCAAGGTCACATAAAATAATCATATAACAATCAGAAAATAAAGTAAAAATTTATTATTATATTTTATGAAAATAAATTTCCATTTAAATGTTTTAAATTAATTATGAAATTCTGAATAAAATATTTATGACATAAAAAAAACCAAAACTTATACTATGATAATTTTTATCATTTATGATGTCTACATTGTATTTATACTTTCATGGGTAAAGTCTCTATTTTTTTGGATGATTTACTATTAATAAGGGAAATATTACTATTCAAACTTTACCATTCACTAAAAATTATATTGATCTCATTAGACTATAAATTTATTACTGATCACAACTATAGAAGACCATTTTTTGAAAATAATTTCACATTATTAAAAATTTAAGTTTTACATGAATATTAAAAAATGCACTTTTCACAACATTCATCGATAATATTCATCCAATATTTAACCAAATATTTTAAAATAAAAAACATTACCATATTTAGACATAAAAGTTTAATTTGTACCATGGGATTACAAAGAGTATGTAAGGCCCAGTTCCATTTCCCCTTACAACAACTCCATAAGACCTAAGTTTAAGGTGGCCTATAGTGATATAATCTTGTGGAGGCTCAGACAATATTACCTGAGTGGTGATTTCTATCTGCTTGAAATTAACCCCTAGGTGATTCCATTCAAGCTTCACATGTTGAAGCTCAGATTGGTCTTTATTCCAGAGAAAATCCCATATATGATACCTCCATCCCTTGTTTTGAATGATAGGCTTCATATAGATCTAGTATACTAGTTGAGTCCATAAACTCTTATTTCTGTATTAACTAACCATGATCAAGTATATTTATAAACAATAATTGTATCGTTAAGAGTTTAGTTTCTCACGGTCCCATTGACCAACGATCATGTAACAGTCAAAACCCAATAGTATCATTTAATTATACACACTTAATTATTTTAAGGATATAGTTTTGTTGAGTATAAAAAAACACAAAAATTTAAGAAATAAATATTATTAAAAAATTTGGGTCGTTATATTCTTCCTCCTTAAGAAATTTCATACCTGAAATTTTAACTCATACACAAAGAGAAGAAAAGGTATTGGTATGTCTGCCTCATAGAATCTTCTGGTTCCCACGTGGCTTCTTCACATTTGTGGTTCATCCACAACACCTTAACAATGAGGGTATTACTATTCCATAGATCCTTTTCCCTTCAATCCAAGATCTCCATCGGCTGCTCCTCAAAAGAGAGGTCATGTTATAGTTGTACAAGCTCTGGATTTTGTACATGTGAAGTGTTAGGTATGTACTTCCTTAATACGGATACATGGAAAACAACATGAAAATTTACTACATTTAGAGGGAGTGCAAGGTGGAAAGCCACTACTTCTATGCGATCAAGGATTCCATAGGGTCCAATGTACCTAGGTCTGAACTTACCTTTCTTCCCAAAACAAATGAATCTATTAAAAGGTTAAATTAGAAGAAATTCATTTTCACCAACATCAAAATACAGGTCCCTTCGACGGTTGTCGGCATAGCTCTTTTGACGACTCGGAGGAGCCTTAATGTGGGGCTGGATGGTGTGGACTTTTTCTACCATCTCTTGCACAAGATCAGGCCCAAGAAGCATTCTCTCACTAGCTTCATTTAAAAATTAGGAGTTTTACATTGCTTCTCATGTATAGATTTATATGGTTCCATTTTAATGCTCTAGTGGAAGCTATTTTTGTAAGAGAACCCTACTAAAGGGATGTATTGATCTAATCCACCTTTAAATTCCTTTAGGATTGTTATCATCATGTCCTCGTGTGTTTGAATAGTCTTCTTAAATTGGACATTAGTTTATGGATTATAGGCCGTACTTAAATTCAATTTAGTGCTCAGGTCATTTTGGTGACTTCTCCATAATTTTGATGTGAACCTTTGGTCACAGTCAGAGTTGATAGAAAGTGGAACTCCATGCGGCCTTACCACTTTTTTCACATAAATCCTAGAATTTTGATCAAGAGAGAAATCTTCCTGAATAGAGATAAAATGGGAAGTCTTTGTTAGACTATCCAAAATAACCGATATCGCATTGTTTCCTTAGAAGGTTCTCGAAATACCAGTTATTAAGTCGATAGTGATATTATCCCACTTCAATGCGGGTATGGGTAGTGGTTGCAATACCCCTTTTAGAATTTTTCTATCTTCCTTCATTGGCTGGCATACTTGGTACCTTGAAGTGTATTTAGTAATATCCCTTATAATATTATCCCAAAAATTATGATCACGAATGTCCCTATACATTTTTGTGCTTCTTGGTTGTATAAAGAAAGTAGATAAACGAGCTTCATCCATAAGATCCTTCTTTGTTTCTGTAATAGATGGAACACATAGTCTTGATCGAAATTTTTGTACACCTTCTTGATCAATATTGAAAACAAGAAACTTCCCATACTTTATAGCCTCAAACTTCTAATTTAACATAGGATCTTCTTTCTACTCTTTCATGATCATCCCTTGTAATAACAGTTGAGAAATAATTTGGGTTAGGGTTGATAATGCCCCTTCCCTTGTAATTCCCATGTCCATCTTTACTAGGTCATTGGTCAAAGGATCTCTTTGAATCCTCATCGTGGATAGAATAGATGGGTCTTTCCAACTTAATGAGTCAGTGTCATTGTTTTCTCTTCTAGTATGATAATGAATTGAACAATCGAGATCATGCATAGGATATCTCATCTATTCATTCTTCAACTGTCGAGATACATAATCAATGACTTTTACTTTTTTCATGAGAAGGCACCCAATCCCTTTCACAAATGAATCACTAAAAATAATGAATCCATGTCCATATAATGGTAGAGTTAACATGGGTGCAGTAACTATTCTCTTATTCATCTCTAGGAAACATTCCTCACACTCCATTATCCAGATAAACTTGGCCCCTTTTCGAGTTAACATGGTTGGCAGATTAGAAAGTCATGAATATTTTGTCAAAAACCTCCTATAATATCCCACTAAACCAAGGAAACTATGAATATCAGTTATTATTTTTGGTTGACGAAAATCCTCTACAAATCTTGTCTTTTCAATGTCAAATGTGGTACCTTCTCTGGTTACAATGTTCCCCAAGAAAGCTACATGTTGTGACTAGAATTTACATTTTTTAAACATCCAAAAATAATCTCCTTTTGTAAGATTGAAAAATAACCTTTATATGATCCTTATTCCCCTCATGATTTTTGTAATATATCAAAATATCATCAATAAAAACTTGGACAAAGTTAGAATGGTAGTCTTTAAAGAATCTATTCAACAAATCCATTAAAACTGCAGGTTCATTAGTTAGTTTGAATGGCATAACAATGAAATCAAAATGCCCATATCAATATTGGAATGAATTTTTTGTAATATATTTTTTCTTCCCCCTCAATTTATATTGACCATATTGAAGTTCAATCTTAAAGAATAATTGTGCCCCACAATTCTGGTCAAATAATAATCAAATATTGGAAGAGGGTATTTGTTCTTCACTGTGATCTCATTTAGTTATCTATAATCAATACATAGCCACATCGATCCATGCTTCATCATCACAAATAAAACTTGTTCTCCCCAAGGAGAAACACTTGGTAGAATAAACCCATTATCCAAATGATCTTGGAGATGTTTCGTTAATTACTCTAGCTCCCAATTTTCCATCATATATGGTGTCTATGATAACAGATGAGATCTAGGTATGAGTTCAATGGAGAACTCCACCTCTCTTTCTGGGGGAGGTCAGGGTAAATCCTCTACAAATACATCAACATTTTCATGTAATATGGGGACATTTTATATCCTTAAACTCTCATTTAATTATTCTAATTCACCGACCAAAACCATAAAGATGGATATATGAGGTTCTTATAGACAAAGATCAGGTTGATATATCTATCCTTGTAAGATAACTATTGGATTTATATTCAAGACCAGTGAGATTTCCTTGCTTCTGCATTTGATCTGAGCATTTTACTTTGAGAGCCGGTACATCCCTAGTATAATTTCAAATTCCAACATGGGAATGAATACTCTATTTTCGATAATATTTTTCTCAATAAAGTAAACACTAGTGTTTCTAAACACGGACGATGCTTGGATAATCCCATTGGTAGTTTTTACTGAAAACTCAAAATTTAGAAAATAGGAGTTGATTCTAAAATATTTTGAAACACGGATGAAATAAAGGAATACATAGAACAAGAATCAAACAAAGTACTTGATAGCTTTGAGATAATAAAAAGTGTACCTACCACCACATCATTTGGAGCTTCAACTTCAGTCATAATGATTGGAAAAGTACAACCATTTTCCCTTGGCCTTTGCTCAGGATGATGGTGATTCCCATCCACCTCTCTTAGATTTGGATAGAGATTGGAAAAATATCCAAGTTTTCCACACTTATAGCATTTGGCGTCATGTAGGTCTTGAACCATTGTCCCCATTTCGTTAGTTTTGGGAAGTTTAGGATACACATCACTATGAAAATTCCATACAATATGGAAATCCATTCCACACTTATAGCACTTCCCGCTCCCAAGCAGGTTATTGCTTGAATTTTTCTTCCTACATTTATTACACATGGTTAGTTGTACTTTCTTTCCTTCTCTTCACTTATTGAAGATCCTCAACAATATTTTCTCCATTGATCTATTATTGTACTTGGATTTATGATACCACTACATCTCACCAATCTTTAGTTCTAGTTTCATCGCACTTCACACAATCTCTTCAAAGATGTCACAGTCCCAGTTGGCAAGATTCTTTTGTAGATGAGGCCGTAGTCCACAAACGAATCTATCAACCATACTATTAGGATCTACAAAAAATATTTAGGTATAATGGGAAATCCTAGTGATTTTTATCTCATATCATCCCACAAATTCATTTTCCATACGCTTTATCTTGAGAAACTACTTCTCCATTCTAGTTCTCATGGAACGAGGGAAATACATACTGTAGAATATCACTATGAACTATTTCCACTATATAGATTAAGCCTCTACTTTTGGTCTCATGTTTTTAATTAGTTACCTCCACTGATCAACTTTTCCCACTATGTGATAGACTACTAGGGTGACCTTCTCTTGCACTGAACAGTGGAGTGGAGAAAACATCTTCACCATTGAGCTAATCCACTTTTCATCAATCAATAGGTCAGTCGATCCATTGATGGTTAGTGGTCGTTGATGCATAAAGGATTCAATGGATTGTATTTCCCTTCATGGTGAGATTGGTCTCTCAGCATGATTCATGTTATTTTTCATATATTCTGTTTGTTGGTTCATTATTCGCATGAAAGTTTCCATTCCAGCATCCATCGGAGGGCCGTCAGTGCATGGTCCTTTTCGGTCAACATTGGCACACTTCCTCAAATTTCCCACCATTTTATAAAATAATAAAACAATTTTGAGAAACTTATTTCATTCACGAATCTTTTAACAGTCATGTAGTATATGTCTTAAAACATCATGCTTAAACAATTACATTTTTCTATAAATCCTTAAAAATGATTCATAAAATGATTATGGTTAACCAATCATATCCCCCAAGAGTGTCAAACCAAGAGTGCAGTAAGGCCCATTGTCATGTACCATAATACCCCATGTCAAGCCTGAAACTCCTTGTCAGATATGTCAGTCCTAAGTACATCTGTTCCAGATAAACGTCCACTTGTTCGTATATAGATTGGTATTTATTTATTAGAAAAACACATACATAATATTTCCACAAAAATACAAGGATGTTTAAAAATATTTAAACATTAATATAGGGTTATTCCTAATGTTTTGTATAGCCTATGTCCATAGATAACTAATCTATCCTTTGATACCAACTATAGAATCCTTCCTTCTTATTACATAACATTTCATTAAATTTTACAAATAGAGGATCTTTAATGTCTAGTGTCCTTGATATCAGGAAAATAATACATGAAAACAACATATAAAATTATTCTAATCCACTTGAGCGGCTTAATCATAGGTTCATCCTATGTAAAATTACATCATCTCATAACCTAGAGACTTACATCAATGGAAAGGGTTAGCAGAAGGCTAAATAAGGGTAAACAAAGGAATCAGATTACTTGTGATATCAATAAGAACATCATAAATAAACATAAATACATGAGAAATTGAAGAAGAGGCATATCATAAAAAAAATTAAATGGATCCTAACAAGAATTTGTGGCTACAAAATTTTATTTAGAGATTCCTGAACATATCACCAATGTTTACCCCCAAGGTGTCATGAAAAAGTTACCAAGGTATCATGAAACTTGAAATGTCTAGAGATTAAATTCTATACCAAATGAATTAGAGCACTATCAAGTAAAACCCTTAATATGTATTTAAATTCATGTGATACACATAGATAATTATCAAAAAATTCATAAATAAACCAATGAGAATAAAAATAAATGGGTTTCATTTCAAAATGGTGTTGTATTAAATGTGCTAAAAATAGGATCATTATGTCATTTATAACCCATGGAAAGGGAGTTAAGGTTATATGTTTGTCAATTACAGAATCAAATATATCAATTTTTTTATTTATGAACACAATATAAATAGAATAGGTGTGGGTATTCAAATAAATAAAACAATAAAATTTCATGAGAGAATGAGAGAGAACTTTTGAGACGAAATTTATACAGCATAACGACAATATAACATGGTTTTAGAAAATATTAAAAAGATATGGGACAAGGGTTTAACATCAATAAATGAACCATTTTTAAGTAGAGGTATAAAATAATTTTAAATAAGATCCTGGTGTGGAAATTTGGTTGAAATACCACATGAAAATAAAACATGAAAGGAAAGGGAAAATGAGATTTCTTTTACAAAAATTCGGCTCCCTAACGGTGTCGCTTATAATAAAGGAAAATAAGTTGATGAGCACAGAAATGGTATCTCATCAATTGGACATGAAATTTATAGTAATAATGATATATAAAAACATACCCCCACCTAATAATATGGAAACTATAAGACATAACATAATGGCAATCATGACTAAAAAAAGAGGGTTAATGGTTCCCTTACATAGAAGAGTGACTTCGAAACCTTGAACGTTGGAACCCTGGGGCATGAGGGAACCTTGGGAGGACTACATATGAGGTAAATAAATCAGAGAATCATTGAGGAGGATTTTGAAATGAATGAAATGGTGGAAGGTCTTGATATTTATAGAAAAAATGAGGAAATATTTAATTGATTTCCCAAGGACACCTCATCAGGGGTATTTGCAAGACCATGGTCTTCCATATTATATTTTCAAATGGTATTAGACACTTGGGAAACCTTATAACATATCTTGCTATTCAAAATTTTACCAGATTTATTACATAATTATTATATCATTAATGATGTCATTAATCTCACAAAAACTCCTAACTCTATTTTTATTGATCACTGAAAAACAGAAAATTTTAACAAAATATCAAAAATTCACCCTAACCAAATATTAATTCTCTTAATTCCGAAAAAAAATCCATTTTATGAAAATAATTTTCCAATTATATTTTATTTAATTGTTAAATAAAATCAATATTTATTCAAAATACCACTCTAAAACTATTACTTGTTTTGTAAAACCTTGAAAAAGAAAACAAGGGCCCATAAAATTATTGATGACCATAAGACAATGATTTATCACGTTTTTATAACATTTTATGAAAAAAAATTTCCATTTAAAATTATAAAATTAATTACAAAATTTTAAATAAAATATTTATGCTGTAAAAATACTAAAACATATACTTTGATTATTTTTCACTTTTAAGATGTCGACATAGTATTGGCACATTCATGGGTGATGTTTTTATTTTTTTGGATGATTTACTATTAATTAATATTCATAAGGGTAATATTACTATTGATACATTACTATTCACTAAAAATTTTGTTGATATTATGATATTCTAAATTTCTTACTAATCAAAATTGTATAAGACCTTTTTTCGAAAATAATTTCACATTATTAATTATTTAAAGTTTACACGAATATTTTAAAATACTCTTTTTCAAAAACTAATCAATAATATTCATCCTCTATTTATACTGACATTTGAAAATCACAAATTTTAGCATAATAAGAAATAAAAATTTATTTATACCAAGGGATTAAAAAAATATCTAATGCCTCATTACATAGCACCATTTAACACCTACATAAGTTTTAAGTGTAATGTGTGCTATGGTGATAGAATCTTATGGCGGATCAGACAATATTTCCTGAGTGGTGATTTCTATAAGCCTAAACTTCTCCCTTATGTGATTCTGTTCAAAGATTAGATGTTGCGTCTCAACTTGGTCATGGCCCAGAACAAAGCTTAGAGATTCTACCTCATTCCCAAGCTCTGACAGATGGGCTTCGTACGGCCCGAGTCAACAGGATGGGTCCATCGACTCTTCATTCTGTATTAATTAACCAAGGCCACTTGTATTTATAAACCATAATTGTAACGTTAATATTTTAGTTTAAAAAACTTATATTGACCAACGATCATATTGAACAATGGTCAAAACATTAAAAACCAAACAATATCATTTAATTATACTCATTTCACTAATTAAAGGATATAGTTTTGTTGAATATAAAATAAACACAAATTTAGGAAACAAATATTATTAAAAATATTGTGTTGATACAAAAACACATGAAAAGGGAATAAGGGATTTATCTTTCTTTTAAAACATTAAGGCTTATAGTGGATGCAAAATTTCAAATAATGGTTATTGCGGTGGAAAGATCATTGTCCTCACATACATTAAAAATAACTTTTTTATCATTTAGTAAAACACATCATAGAAAAAGATTCATTTTTATCAAAAATAAATTTAAAAGGGGCTTATTATGCAATATATAAATAAGGTCATCAATACATGAAAATATTCCTTAATGGAATGAGATAGTGATGAAATCCCTTACCTTTAGTACAACTCATCACGTACAACCAATATGTTCTTGAATAAAAATATTAGGTTAATTTATACATTTTTCAGAACCTTTTCTATGTTTTTTATTCCTTTTATATCACTTATTACGATTTTATAAAAATTAATTAATTATTTATGTTTATATCAGATGTTTTGTCAGTATTCGGTACTTGAGTCGAAAATGAACTTATTTGGATGTAAATTGTCCATTTTATAAAATGTCAATCATCTTAAGAATATTATTCATGATTTAAATATCCTAGATATCCAGTATTTATGTATTTAGAATATCCATAGCCTTTAGAGAAAATAAATTAAATGCACCCATTAATGGAGACGTTAGGTCATACGTACGAATGAACGCTACTTTCGTTTTTTCATATTAAAATAATAATAATAAAATGATATAAAAGTATATTATAATACCAATATAATATATATGTCATTTATGTCTCATAGGTTTAATAAAACCATCCTTTTTTATGTTTCATATAAAGAGGAAACTACTTACATCACATTTAGAGGGTGGTAGTCGACTCTTCCCCAAATGAAATAATCATATATACACAACATGGAATACCTAAAGGTATTTTATAAATAAAATTTAATGAATTATAGATATAATAAAATTATAATATATTATATATATAAATATACAATTCGAATAATTTCCACCATTAGATATGGTAGGATAAAATTAAACAAAAATCCTTTAATTACACAGTAGTTCACCATACAAAGAAAAAATACATTCTATATATATTACATAGAGGTGTGTGTATGTGTTGGTGAAAAAAAATATCATAAAACATCTTAGTATATTGAGCATAAATTTTTTATATAAAACAATTGAATAAATAAAGGTTAGGGGATTAGAATAAAAATAAAAAAATGTTCTTGAGAGAAGACGTTGCATCTAAATTTGGTGAATCATTGTTATTAGAGGAAAATGGATCCCTTGATTTGACATCATCCCAATTTAAGACTTTTGAAGGAATTTATGGATTTTGGGAGCTTATGTGAGAATAATTTGGGCTAGACAAGGGCCCTGAGAGGTGTGAGTAAGTGGGTAGGTAGGTGGCCTTTTATAAAAGGGAGGTGGGGCACTTTAGGCTGCCTTGAAATATTATTTTACAAAAAATACATTTTTAAATATTAGTAGATCAAAATTAATATATATTGAGTATAATATGATTATTTGACTAAATAATATCCTAAAATAGTTTTAAGGCATGTTTTGGTCAATCAATTTACCTTATATTTGGGATTTAACCCATATTTAAATAAATTAACTATTACCATGCCTTATTGTATTTTTATACTATATGTTTGTTATAGTTACTATAAAATTAAAAGAAAACATTAAGTGGATAATAAATTACATTTGAAACATTATATAAGTTATTTATCTGAATCATATATTTTTAGGAATGTTATATCATTTAATAAAATAATATTTGTTTTAAAAACTCATTTAAATCAATTTTGACCCTATTTCGAAATTGGTTTTTTATAAAGTAATAACAAAATGAATCCTTAAAAAAGCATTAATTCAAAGATAATATGAAATTTTCGTCCATAATATTCATGTATGGAATCAAATAATTTCAACGTACATTTATTTTAATATTTATAATGTCATTTATTTGAATCGTTAATTAATAAAGTAATCACTCCATCTTCATTGGGTAAAAAATAAATTTATTTATTTAATGTCTAAAAATTATAAATAAAATAAAATGATATAGGAAATATTTTCAACATTATAATGAATATTTAAAGTCAAATATAGAAACTATATAACCCCACATTAAAATTGCTTTTGTAAAAAAAGACATGATTATGTTATATTTCTCTTTACATTAAATTAATTAATATAATATGTCATTTTCACACTCAAGTGACTCCAAAATTCCAAAGGTTTGTCTGTAGGATTTGTTTCATTACCCATTACTAATACAAATGGACTAGGATATGTTTTAGTGTAGTTTTAGATTATAATAGTATTATTTTTCCCTTATTAACAAGATTTACCATTTAACCATGGTAAATAAAAATAATTACTGATGTTACTATTCACAATGTCCAAAAATAAAAGGTACCTATTAAAAAATATATAACTCTAGATTATAAATTTAGAATCCATTTTTTCAAATTCAAAACACAGTATAAGTAGAAATTAATTTCAAATTAATACTTGTGGTCAAAAACAGAAAGTGGGTTTTTGAGAAGTAAAAAATAACAGTATATTGACATGTGATTATGCTCAATTTAATTGTGGAATTATATATAATTAACCAAATTTTATTAAATGTTATAAATATATTCCAATTAAAAATTAAAACATTTTAAAAATAAATTTGATCTATATAACTAAATTAGATGAAATTACAATTTTGAATTAAAATGTAGTATTTTTCCCTTTTCATTAAAATGTGGATATTATCAGAAAAATACCAAAATTTCAAAAAAATAAATTTTTATTTCATGATTCCAAATATAACATTTATTTTTTAAAATATAAAATAACAAAGTGAAAATAACTATATTTAAAAGGGTTCTCCATCAAAAGTCAATAAAACTATATTTTATTGAAAATTACATCTTTTATCCAAAAAAATGAATTTTTCTTATATCATATTTATAAAACATATATGATGAATTTAAAACACTAAATTTAATATATAACATATATATTTCATTAAATAAAAATCTATAAAGAGTGGTATCTTATTATAATCAACTTGATAATATTTTAAAATATGTTTTCATAAAAACACCTCAATTATATTCTATTGGTTTTTATTTCCATTACTAAAAAATTTGGTAACCAATTAATAATTATTTATAAATGTGTAAACCATATTTTTATAATACAGTTAGTACTATTCATTCCCTCCATTACAACAGGTATTTTATAATCGTTACATTTAAATAATAAAATTTAGTTTTTCGTTTAAGATTGTTGTTGAGTATCATGTATGCTATTGAACAAAGTGTTTATTTCGTAAAACATGGGATGTTACATAATCTTATACGTAATAAATTTTTCCCTCACAATGTGATTTTTTGGTCTCTAAATATGTTATGAATTTCCAAAATACCATTATTACAAACCGACAACAGAGAAAGAGTTAATAAATATCAAACTTAAAAGATAAAAAGTGAGGTACGATGGTCACTTGAGATAACACATAATAAGATTACATGCACAAAAACATAGATATAGAAGAAAAACTAAACATCTTATTCTAAATGAGTGTGATATAGGAAATGATCTGAAAAATGTTAACATCCATGAAAACCACCAACGTGTGATGGGTTAATCGGTCTATGATTTCCCTGTTGGAAAAGTAAATAGACAACGTTTTTGTTTTAAGGTGGTTTTCATAAATATGAGAAATTTATTTATGAGAATGATTATGAACATAACGAAAAATACATAAATTCCAATTATAGTTTCATCCTTTAATAAACTTATACCAAAAACTCGTCTTTTCTCCAATCAATGAGTATTCAAGATGACTTCATCAAACGTGAAGCACTAGAATCAACGTCTAGAGAATCACATAATCCAAAATAGAATAACTTTATATTTATCCTATCTTGAAGAATGAAAAAAAACCAAAATGGTTAGTACAATATCATATAATATCTCAAAAAAATCCTTCATATGAAAATAAATATTACTTTTAATATCCAAACATCAACAGTAATACCCTAAAAACATCATAGAACATGCAAGAAATAATTATCCATATAATTCATCAAAAATAATCCAAACTAAGTTTAAAACACAAATTACATAGGGATTTTATCACGTGTACTTCAATTTTCATTTCTACAAGAATATCCAAAAAACGATCTCTCTTAATGTCACATAACAAAAAATAATTAGTCTAATAACATATTCTTCCAGCTAGGTAAATCATTTCCATAAATAACCAAAATCTCTGTAATTCCATAATTAAATAATATATTTCTAAAAAAAGAATTCCACCATTATTCCTAAAAATATAATTCCTTACTATTCTCTTTATATTTATCTTAAATGGCTCCCAAAATAGTGAATTTCTTCCAGAATAACATTTATCCCTTAATCCCCAAATCATTTTCCAATAAAAATGATATCCATTTGATAAAACATAAGATACAAAAATAAACTTATTCTAACTACATAACATTTTCTAACTAAAAAGAAAATCCATATTAACCAAGGACATCATATAGGCCTGTGGAAGGCTAAAAAGCCTTGTCTCACTCCAGTATTAGGTTTGGTCCCCATGGCCTTGTCTGAAGTGATGGTTTATCTCCCTTACTATGGGTATCCCTTATTTTAAAGCTATATAATTAATATATTATTTCGAAAATGAGATGAAATCATTAAAAATAACCATAACAAATTCTAATCTCAATGTTTATATCATGTACTGAATTTTTCATCCAAAAATGTAATATATCATAACTACCTCAACATCAATTTTCATAGATAGGTTATCCATTACATTATAATTATTTCCACAAAATTAAAAGATAATTCTTCATAAAATAAAGTTTTCACATAATAAAAAAAAGGGTTATACATACATGAAAATTTCATCCAACGCAATCCCATCACCAAATGAGCATTAATACATTTAACCATTTCATCATCTAAAAATATACCATAACTATTGAATCCCTTATATGTAGACTTCTTGATCATTCAGAATTCATCATGATACCCTAACCAGGATTTTCTATCTAATTACTTTATACTTCATTCTTATAAGTGTAAAACATGAATCATGTCCAAAAATTAAATAATTTCAAAACATGAGAAATGAAATAATCCATAGCTTTAATTATGTCACATTTTATTTCCTCATCATAAATTGTAATATCATTAGGTATTTTTAATCATATATCTTTTGGATCTTCCTAATCCCCTTCCAAATCCATCTTCGTCGGACATCAATTTTCATAATGAACATAATCTCAACATTTAAAACATTCAACTAATAACTCAAAAGGAACATCCTTTCCTTTCATGTAGTCCACTGAACACATCCTTTTTATTTTGAAAATATATGGCTTTATGATCATTATTTCCACATTTATAACATCTTCTTACCCCATTAAAACATTTCCCTAGGTGTTTCTTTCCATTTCCTTAACACATAAGTTGTTCAGTATACTTACCTTTATGATTATTACCAAACATACATAGAGATTCATTTGCCACATATATGATTCCATGTAGAAATTACTAATGTTCATGTGGTCACTCCTGACTTGAGATAGTTGGTTTAGAATAACCACAAGAGTTATCATTAAAGCTCTCATTTCATTCAGTAGATTTTACATAAAACCATCATAGTTTCTTTCACAACCATTATTATTTTGGTGCATATTATATCCAAATATATACAAAAACCAAAAATGTTAGTGTGAGTATATATGTCAAATAATCAAATAAAATTATATATAGAAGATAAACACTGATATATACTCTCCAATGATATCTAAAACACAATAAATTTTCCAAAAATAAATAGTGGTCTTCTAATATGATATCCATTATGGTTATATACATCTTTTAACATACTTTATTAACACCATTTCCTCTAATGTTATCTAAAATGACCTCTAATACGAATTACAAGACCCCATCCTTAAATAGTACTTTATCATGAGATTAGTCAAAAAGTTTAAATTAATTGACATCGAGGATCATTTTAGGTATATAAATTCAGAGAAATAGGTCATAACATATACATAAAAACATAAATATTAAAAGTATACACTTCTACTCACTATCCATTTTTTCATGAAAGAATCATTAAAAATAAACATGGTATCATTTCATGTTTTTACAACATAAATTTTTAATGATCCCATAATTTAGTCAATTATTTTTTATTTCCTTTGAAAAACAATTCAAAATATTGGATTAGAATAAAAGAATCTGTAAGGGAGACACAAATAAAGAAAACAATTAGTCTTGCGAAAACTTGAAAATAGTGAAAACATTTTCATAAATTAATATTTGTTTCCATTTACAAAGTAGTAAATATCAATTACAAAATATATGCTCATTTATAAACAATTTTTTACCCAAAATATTACCATAAATATCAAAGAAAGAAATATATAACAGATAAAGGAAACTTTAGACATAAACATACTTAAATGGATTAACCATATGGTCGACATCCACAAATATCACTAAATGGAATGGTCATTGGACTGACTTCCATAACCAATTAATTGGAGGTCATAACATAACCAACTGTCCTTGTTTATCAGGGAACCACCCATATTTTGTTTATCATATAACCACCCATGTTTGGTTTATCATGTAACCAACTATAAAATATCCAAATACCATTATATAATCATAACACTTATTATATTTCAATTAACTACATTTCACTCATAATATTTCATTTGCAATCATAAGAAATAATTTCTAGATACGGGAATATTTAATCCACCTTTATAACCATTTTTAATATGAAAACACCCAAAAAGGGAATAAGGGATATCTTTTCTTTTAAAAATATAAAGACTTATAGAGGAATCCAAATATCAAATAACGGTTTTGGTAGCAGATTGGTCATTGTTGTTGAATTTGTTAAAATAAATATTACATTTTCAATTAGTAAATATGTTCATAGAAAAATATTCTATTTTAATGAAGTTAAATGTAAAATGGTTTTATTATACATCATATAAATAAGGTCTTTTTTCTTGAAAATATTCCGCAATGAAAGGAAATTGGGATGAAGACTCTTTCCTTTAGTCTGACTCATCATGTCCAATAATTATGTTCCTAAATAATATATTTATATACATTTATATTTTATTGGGAAAATTTTTTATGTTTATTAGTCCTTTTATATCACTTATTACAATTATATAAAAATTACATAATTATTTATGTTCATATCGATGATTTTTTGATATTCTATGCATGAGTCGAACATGAACATGTTTTTATATACATTTTCTGTGTAGTCAAAATTCCATCATGTCTTAAATAGTATGCATATATAAAATATCATATATTTATATTATATATTTATTTATAATATCTCTAATATTTGGACACAGAAATGTAATGCACAGTTTATGGAGATGGTAAGGCATATGTAAGCATGAACACTACATTCATTTCGTTTTCATATTAAAAGAATAATAATAAAATTATATAAAATTAGATTATAATTAAAATATTATATTTATTCCATGTATGTTTTCATTGTTTTAATAAAACCATCCTTTATATTTTCCATGTATAGAGGAAACAAGTCACATCACTTTGAGGAGCGGTAGTCCACACTTCCTCAAACAAATGTATCGCATTTACACAACATGAAAATAATTAAGGTATATTATAAATAAAACATTCAAAAGCATAAGGGAAATATAAAATATGATATATATAAATATAAATATTGTTCCATCATATTGTCCAACATTAGAGGTGGTAGAAGAAAACTGAACAATGATCGTTTCGTGAGGTAGTAGTTCACCAAACACAGAAATAATATGTTTTATATCAATTAAATGGAGGTGTGTGTAAGTTTAGGTAAAAAATACTAAAAAACATCCTAGTATATTTTTTATAAGGGTTTTTTAGAAAATATTGTAATAAATAACTGTTAGGGGGTTGTAGAAAGAGAATAAATGGATAGAGCTTGAGAGAAGACTTGCCTCTAAATCGGGTAACTCCGTTGTATTTAAACAAAAATGATTCATTGAGTTTCCTTATACCCATGGTAAGGATACTAGGATGAATTGATGTAATTTGGGAGCTTTTTTGAGTAGAATTTGGGTGACCCAAGGGGCATAGGTGTGCGATAAAGTGGGTAGAGGTGGTGGGTTTTTATAAGAGGGAGGTGTGGCACTTTGAGAAAGTCTTGACATATTATTTTTTAGAAAATTTATATTATAATTATAATAGATCTAAAGTGATATATTTTGAGGATATGATTAGGATGGTTCAAAATACTATTAACCATTATATTTTAGACATGTTTAGGGCACAAAAATTATCCTTATATTTTATCATTAACACTTAGTTAAATAAAATAACTATTACTATGAATTTTTGTATTTTTACACTATATGAATAATATAGTTATAATAAAATTCCAAGAGAACCTTAATTGGATAATTAATGATATTTTTTCATTATTTTTGTCTGTTGAATGATTCAAAGATTTTAAGGATGATTATTTCATTTAATAAAATAGTTTTTGTTATGTAAAAAAATTTATTCCAATTTTGACACCATGTGGAGGTTGATTATTTTTAAAGACATAACAACTAGATTCCTTCAAACCGAAATAATTAACTCAAAAATAATATCTAATAGTCTTATATAATGATTGTGAATGGAATCAAAAATTTCATATTAATTTTATTTTAATATTTATAATATCAGTTATTTGAATCTCTCATTAATTATGTAATCATTTCATCGTCATTGTGTCATAAATAATTTTTTTTATTTAAAGTCTAAAATTATAAATAAAATACCAAGATGTATGAAAAATTTGAAGACTTATAATTATTTTTTATATTATAATAGATCATTTATATAACCTACCATAAATTTCTTTTAGTAAAAATATATAAGTTTATGTTATATTTCTTTTTTTTACTTTAAATTAATTTTTATAACATGTCATTATCTCACCAAAGTGGATCTAAAATACCCAAAGTTCCACCTATTAATTTTTATGGTCACAAATTACTCATACAATAGGATAAATACACCTGTTAGGTTGGTTTACATTATTATAATTTTAAATTTTACCCTTATTTACCTGATTTTCCCTTTAACCATGGTAAATAAATATTACTGAAGTCACTATTCATAATTTCCAAAAATAAAAACAACATATTTAAACAATTTATAAATTATGATTTCAAATATGGAATCTCTTTGTGAAAATTCAAAACATAGAATTGGATGAAATGTATTTAAAAAAATTCTTGTTGTCATCACCAGAAAGAGAGTTTTTTAGAAGTCCAAACTATCAAAAGATTGTCATGTGTTTATGTCCAATTTAAATTTTAAATTACTTTTAATGACCATAATTGGATTAAATGATAAAAATATAATCCAATTAAAATTTAAATTAAATAAAAGGACAAAATATAAGTATAAATTAATTTTGATGAAAGTGTAGTTTTGAATTAAAATGCTTTATTTTTCAATACTTATTAAAATATGGATTTATTTAGAAAAGTACTAATATTTCGTCCTAAGAAAATTTTGATTTCCAAATTCAATAGAAGAATATTATTTTTTTCATGTAAAAAATATAAAACTAAAAAAACTATATTTAATCATTGTTCTCCATCAAAAGGCGGTAAAACTGATTTTTTTAAATTAATTTTTTTATCCAAAAAATTAAAAAAATTTCCTATCATATACAGAAAACATATAATATAAATTGAAAAATTATATATAATATATAGATTATATTATTAATTAAATAAAACCCAATAATTAATTATATGATTTGATAAACACACTTATTCTCTTTTAAAATTGGATTTCAAAAAAACACATCCTTTAGATTCAATTGATATTTATTTCCATTTATAAAAAAGATAGTAACCAATGAATCATTATATAAATATGTGTAAACCATATTTTTATAATTTAGTTGATTCTATTCATTCCCACCATTCCGAAGACTAGGTTATAACTGTAACATTTAAATAATAATTTTTTTTGTTCTTTTAAGCTTGTTGTAATGTATCATGTGCATTATTGAACATAATGTTTATTTCTTAAAACGCAGTATATTAGATCCTACCATACTATAATAAATTTTTTCATCGCAATTTAAATTTGTGGTTGGTAACTAGGGTTTGACTTTTCCGAATACATTTATTAAAAACCCACATCAGAAAAATGGTTTATAAACCATCCACATTAAAAGATAGAAAGTAAGGAAAAATGGTGACCCAAGATAACACATTCTATGATTAAATTTAAGAAAACATTGACATGGAATAAAAACTAACCATATTGTTCTGATTGATTGTGATAGAGAACATGATTAGTGAGATTTTATCAACCAGAAAACTGTAAACTTTTAATGGTTTAATCAGTCTTTGATTTCCCGGTAAGATATGTAAACAGACAACGTTTTTTTTATGGTCCATTTCATAAATAAGATGAATTTATTTATGTGTGTGACTATGAAAATTATGAATCATATTTAAATTCCAAATATAGTTTCATCCATTAATAAATTTCAACCACAAACTCATATTTTACCTAAATAATTAGTATTCAGGTTGACTTGGTTACATCAGAAGAACAAGAATCCTGTTAATGAGAATTACACAATATAAAAAAATTAAAACTATATTCATCTTATATTGAAACATTAACAAAAAAATGGTTAGTAAAAGATCATATAATCCCACAAACAATAATTTATATAAAAAAAATTTTAACCACCAAAATTAAACATTAATACCCAAAATCCAACATAGACCATGCAACAAATAAAAGTCCATATAATTCATCAAAAATAATCAAAACCAATTGTAAAACCAAGATTCAGAAGGATTTGATCAAATTGTCTATAAAGATAAATTTTAATAGGTATCTCCATAAAAAATCGATCACTCTTAAAGTATCACAATGAAAAATAATTACCCAAATCACATATTTTCTAAGTTAGGTTAATCATTTACTTAAATAACACAAATCTCCATAAGTCCATAATTAATTAAAATATTTCTCAAAAAATAATTCAACATTAATTCCCCAAAATAAAATAAAATTATATTTTATTTAACTTTATCATAATGGGATACCAAAATATTGAATGTCTTCGAAAAGAACATTTATCACATTATCCCAAAATTATATTACAATACCAAGGATATAAATTTCATAAAATGTATGTCCACAAAATCAACATATTCTTACTCAATAAACTTGTGTAACTAAACAGAAATGCTATTCTAACCACGAACGTCACATATACTAGTGGTAGGAAATAAAGCCTTATTGTACTTCAATTTTGGGTTCGATCCACACGGCCTTGTCCAACGTGATGGGTTGTCCCCTTCTAGCTGGTAGTCTTTTTTATAAAGAAATATAATTCATATAAAATTCCCAAAGTGAGATATTATCTTTAAACTAAACATAAAATATTTTAATCTTAATGTTTATCTCATGTCTTTCATTTTTCATCCAAAAAAGTAATATATCATAATTATCTCAAAATTAAATCTCATATAATGGTTATCCATTACATTATATTTTTTTCGAAAAAATAAAAGATAATTATTCCTCGAATAATATTTTCACATAACATGCAACATGGTTATAATTTCTAGAAAAATTCTTCCAATGTAATAACATAATAAAAGGATCATTAATACTTTTAAACATTTTATCATCCAATAATCTACAATAACTCTTGAATTACTTATATGTAGAATTCTTAATCATTCAAAGTTATTCAAGATACCCTAACCATAATTTTCTATATTTTTCATTTATACTTCATTCCTGTAAGTAAAAAAAATGAATCGTGTCCTAATATTCAAATATTTCCAAACATGAGACTTGAAATAATCCACAATATTCCTATATAATTTTCGGTTTCATCATATTCAATTGGAATAGAATTAGGAATTGCTAAACATATATTTTTGGGGGTCCTATTTATCTCATTCCCAATTCATCTTAGATGGATATCTGTTTTCATAATGTCTATACTCACCACATTTAAAAAATTAAAATAATAACTCAGAAAAAACATCATTCCCTTTCATGGTGTCTGATGAACTCTTCTTTTTTCCATAGAAAGATAATAATTCATGTCCATCATTACCACATATATAACATCTTCTCATCTCTTTAAAACATTTCCCTAGGTGTTTATTTCCACATCCTTAACACATAGATTGTTGAATATACATACATTTATAATTATTACATGAACTACCATAGGGATTCATTTATCTCATATAAGATGCCCTAGAAAAATTCTTATGGTTCATGTGGTCAACAATGACCTCAAATTGTTTGTTTATAATATCCACAAGAGTTCTTATTACAACCCCCATGTCATTCAGTTACTTATTCATAAAACCACTGCAGTTCCCTTCACATCCATTATTACATTGGTGCCAACTATATCCAACCATTTACCAAAACAAAAAATGTTAGTGTGAGTATATTAGTATGATCATCATATACAATCATATGGGGAAGATAAACACTAAGATATGCTGATCAATTTTATCTAAAACTCGATGTTTTTTTCAAAAATAACTATGTATAATTATATCATGCTACCCATTATGGTTAAATACATATATTCACTTAGTTAAATAACCCTCAATCCTCAAGTGCTACCTAAACAGACCTCTAATACCAACTTTGAGGCCCCAACCATAAACATTATTTAATCATGCGATAAGTCATCAATTTGACATTAATTCACATCATAGATCTTTTTAGGTTTATAAATTTATAGAATTAGGTCATAACTCATACATAAAAATTGAAATATTATAATTATACACTTATACTCACTATCCATTTCTAGATAAAACAAAATAACACTTAAAAGAAACATGGTATCATTTCATGTTTTAACATCATTACATTTCCTTAATTCCATACTTTACTCTATTATTATTTATGTCTTTTGAAAAACATTTTAAAACATGGGATAAGCATAAAATTATTAGTAATGGATACCAATGTATGAAAACTATTAGTCTTGGGAAAACATTAAAACTATGAATACATTATCAAAATGTAATATTTTTCCCCTTTAAGAAGTAGTAAATATACTTCACTAAATATAAGATCATTTATTACCATTTTTGTATCAAAAATATTATAAAAAATCCCATATAAAGGAACATATAAAATATAATGATAACTTGGCACATAAACATTCTTAAATGGAATAACCATACTTTCGACTTCCACAAATATCACTAAATGAAATAGTCATACAACTGATTTTCAAACCCAATTCTTTAGAGGATATAACATAACCACTTATCCTTGGATTATCATGGAACCACTAATCTTTGGTTTATCAGGTAACCACCCATGTTGGGTCTATCACGTAACCACGAGTGAATTTTCCAATTTCCATTATATAATCATAATACGCAAAAGATTGCAATTATCATCATTTCACTCATAATATTTCATTTTAAATAACAAGAAATAATTTCAAGATATATGAATATAAATTCAACCTTCAAAAACATTTTCAATACCAAAATTCCAAAAAGGGAATTATTTATTTATTTTTCATTTCTAAAAATTAATACTTATAGTGGAATCTAAATATCAAATAACAGTTATGGCGGTAGAAAGGTCATTATTTTTGTGTACATTTAAAAAATTCCATTTTCCATTTGGTAAAACACTTCATATAAAAAGTTTCCATATGAATGAAATTAAATGTCATCGGTTTTTATTATACTTCATATAAATAAGATTGTGTATACATTAAAATATGCCTCAATGAAAGGATATTGATGTGATGTCCCTTACCTTATGTCTGACTCGTCAGGTACAATCGTTATGTTCCTAAATAATAAACATAAATAAATTTGTACATGGTTGGGATAATTTTTAATTTTTATTATTACATTTATATTACTTATTACCATGTTATAAAAATTATATAATCATTTATGTTCATATTGTACATTTTGTCGATATTGGGTATTTGAGTAGAAAAAGAGCGTCTTTTGATATAAATTGTCATGTAGTCGAAACCCCATCATGTATAGAATATCATTAGGGATATAAAAATCATATATATATATATAATATATGTGAATTAATAAAATCCATAATATTTGGAAATAAAAATGAAATGAACAGTTCATAGAGATGGTAGGCCATATTTACGCATGAACACTACTTTCACTTCTTTTATATATAAAATATATAATAATAAAATGATATAAAAGTATATTATAAAATAAAATTATATTTATGACATTTATCTTTAATTTTTTTAATAAAAAAATCCTTTATATGTTCCATGTGTAGCGGAATTGAGTCACATCACTTTGTGGGGGCGGTAGTCCCCACTTCCTCAAACAAAATTATTATATTTACACAACATGAAAATCATTAAGGTAAGTTATAAAGAAAAATTTAAGAAGAATAGTGACAATATATATATATTGTATATATCATATGTAAATATAGTTTTATATTAAAGGACAACATGAGAGGTAATAGGAGAAAATTGAACAATCATTGTTTCATGAGGCAATAATTTGCGGAAACAGAAACACCATGTTCTCTATCTATTAGATGGAGGTGTGTGTGAGTATAGGTTGAAACCATAGTTTTAAAACACCATATTAAATTTTTTATACTAATTTTTTTAAAAAATAATTGAATAAATAGATGTTAGAGGGTTGGAGAAAGAAAATAATAGAATGGAGCTTGAGAGAAGATATTACCTCTAAATCAGGTAACTCCTTTTGATTTTAACCAAAATGGTTCTTTTAATTTCCTTCAACCCATGGAATGTATCGTAGTAGTATCTGATGGAATTTTGGAGTTTGTTTGAGTAGAATTTGGGTGATCTATGAGGCTTCAGTGGTGATAGTAAGTGGGTAGAGTTTTTGGCTTTTTATAAGTGGGAGGAGGGGCACTTTGGGGATGTCTTAACTTAATAACTTATTAAAAATTGATTTTAGAATTATATCAGATACCAAGTGATATATTTCAACGATATGATTCATATGGGTCTAAATAATTTAAAAAATATGTTTTATACTAGCTTAGGTCACAAAATTAACCATATATTTTGTCTTTAACCCTTAGTTAAATAAATTCACTTATAATGTGTCTTTTTAATTTCTATACAATAAGATTATTATTGTTACTATATATTTCCAAGAGAATATTATGTGGATTATGATTTACATTTTTGAAACTATATATGTCAGTTGGCCAAATCATATATTTTTAGAAATATTCTATCATTTAATAAAATTGTATTGGTTATAAAAACTAATTTATGTCAATTTTAACAATATTTAGAAAGTGATTTTTCTTAAAGTCACAACATATAGGTTCCTTCAGACCAAAATCATTAATTGAAATCAAATATGTCATAGTCATCCATAAAATTTTGGATGGCTTCCCAAATTTCAACATACTATTTTTTTAATATTTATGATATCTGTTATTTGAGTTTCTCATTAATAAGGTAATCACTTCATCTATATTGTGTCAAAAATAAATTTATTTATTTAATGAATATAAATTATAAATAAAATACAAAGATATACAAAATAATTCTAGACTTTTATGGATTATTTTATATTACAATTGATCAAAAGGTCATCAAAATAAATTTTTTTCATTACCAATGACTCATCCAATAGGATTAGTACATGTTTTAGGGTAGTTTTATATGATTATAATATTATTTGTTTACCCTTATTTACTATATTTACCCTTTAACCATGGTAAATAAAAATTAATGGAGTTAATATCCATAATTTCCAAAAATAAAAGGTACCTATTTACACAATTTGGAAATTATGATTTCAAATATATAATCCCATTTTCAAATTCAAAACAGATAATTAGCATAAAATAATTTACAACTAATTCTTATTGTTGAAAACAGAATGAGTGTTTTAAGAAGTAAAAACTATCAAAATATTGATATGTGATTATGTCCAATTTAAATGTAAAATTACATATAATGACAAGAATTAGATTAAATGATAAAAATATAATCAATTAAAAATTAAAACCAATTAAAAATTCATTCTATCCATAAAAATAAATTATAAGAAAAGGAAACATTGATTACAATATGCAGTATTTTTTACTATTCATTTAAATATGGATTTTATCAGAAAAATACGAAATATTTCAATCAAAGTAAATTTTTTGTCTCAATTCAAATGATGGAGTTTATTTTATCTAGTATAAATAATGATAGTGAAAAATTTTGTATTTAAAATGTGTTCTCCATCAAAAGGAATTAAACTTGATTTTTTTTAAAAAAAAATACTTAATTTATCTGAAAAATTTAATTTTTTCTTATATGATATATAGAAATCATATAACATGAATTTTAAAAATTAAATTTAGTATATAAAAAATATTTTTCAATAAATTAAAATCCTTAAAGAATGATATGATTTTATAAACCCAATTATTCACTTTTGAAATGGGTTTTCATAAAAACACATCCTTTAGATTCAATTGGTTTTAATTTTAATTTATAAACAAATTTTTCACCAATGAATCATTACATAAACAAGTGTAAACCATATTTTCAATATTCAGTGGATACAATTAATTCCCTTAATTCCAATGGCTAGGTTGTAATGGTAACATTTAATTAATAAAATTTAGTTGTTCGTTTATGATTTTTGTAGCATGTCATGTACCATATTTAATTTAGTGTTAGTTTTTTAAAACTCATGATATTAAATCCTACCCCTGTTAATAAAATTTTCCCTCACAATTTGGATTTTGGGTTGGTAACTAGGGTATGAGTTTCCCAAATACCATGATTAATAACCCGTATCAGAAAAAGGGATAATAAAACTTCCACATTAAAGGACTGTAATTGAAGTACAAATGCCACCCAAGATAACACATACTATTATTCCATGTAGGAAAAATGGTTATAGATGATAAAATAACCATCTTGTTCTGATGGAGATTGATATGAAACATGATCAGGATAATGTTAACAACTAGAAAACCACAAACTTCTGATGTGTTCAGGAGTCTTCTATTTCCCAGAAGGAAAAGTAAATGACCAAATATTTTGTTTTAACGTAATTTTCATAAATATGATGAATTTATTTATGAGAATGACTATGAAAAATTGGAAACATACTTACATTCAATGCAGAGTTACAACCTTAAATAAATTTCTACCACAATCTCATATTTTCACCAAACATTGAGTTTTCAAGCTTACATGGTCACACCAGAAGAAAAAGAATCAAATTCAAGAGAATCAAATAATACACAAATGATTAAATATCTATTAATCCTATCATGAATCATTAACAAACCCTAAAATTGTGATTAAAAGATCATTTAATCCCTTGAAAAATCCTTAATAAGAAAAAAACTACTTTTAACTACCAAAATTTAACAGTAATACCCATTATACAACAAAGACCACGAAAAAAAATAATATTCCACATAATTCATAAAAAATAATCCAATGTATTTATGAAACCCAACATTCATAAGTACATGATCACATAGTCATCAAAGAAAAATATTTACTTTTTTCTCCAAATTAAATCGATCACTCTTAAATTCTCATACCAAATGATAATTACCATAATCACAAATTCTTCATGTTGGGTTAATCATTTCCATAAATAACCCAAATCAACATAAATCCATAATTAAATAATATTTTTCTTGAAATGTTAATTAAAACCTTATTCCTAAAAATAAAATTATGTACTATTTTATTTATTATTATCATAATGGGCTCCTAGAAGAGTCAATGTATTCAAAAGTAACACTTTCACATAATCCCCAAATTATTTTAATACTAAGGATATCCATTTAATAAAATGTATGTTCCAAAAATCAAAATATTATTACTCCATAAACATGTTAAACTAATAGAAAACCCCAAAAAACTAGGAACATTACCTAGGGTAGTGGTAGGAATTAAACCCTTGTCAAACTTTTGTTTTTGGATCATTCCCCTTGGCCTTCTATGACCTGATGGGTTGTCACCCTTATAGTGGGTAGTCATTTTTATAAAGATATATAATTTAAATATCATTATTAAAATGAGATAAAAAAATTAAAAATTACCCTAACATATTTTAATCTCAATATTTATCTCATGTCCTTCATTTTATGTCCCAAAAATTAATATATCATAATTACCTCAAAATAGAAACTCATATAGTGGTTATCCATTACATTATAATTGTTTCCTCAAAAGAAAAGATAATTTATCTGTGGATAAAATTTTCTCAAAATAAACTATATGGTTACACATACTAGAAAATGTATTCCAAAGTAATCCCATCATGAAAATAACACCAATACTTGTAAAAATTTCATCACCCAAAAATCCATCATTACACTTGAATACCTTATATATTGAATCCAGAATCATTAAACATTCATTCTGATATTAAATCCCTGATTTTACATCTTATTCGTTAATAATTCATTCCAAAAAATAGAAAACATGAATCAATTCATAATATTTAATAATTTCAAAACATCAGACAAGAGATAATGCATACCTTTCATATCTCATTTTTTGTTTCCTCGTCTTCAAATGGAATACAATCATGTATTTATGAAAATATATTTTTGGGGTCTTTCTGATCCCATTCATGAACCTTTTTAATTGGATATCTATTTTTATTATGACTATACTCAATCCATTTAAAATATTCAATTGATAACGTGGAAATAACATCTTTCTCGTTCCTGGATTCCATCAAATTCTTCCCTTTCCTTTAGCAGGAAATTTCATTATGACCATAATTTCCATATTTATAACATCTTCTTTTCCCTTTAAAAAATTTACCTAGGTGTTTCTTTCCATATTTAAGACACATAGGTAGTAAAATTTACTTTTCTTTATGATTATTACATCAACTTCCATAGATATTTATTTCTTTGAAATATGATGCCTTATAACAATCACCAAGGTTCAAGTATTCCATTATGACTCTAGATATATGGTTTAAATAACTATAAGAGTTCTCATTGCAATATCCATTTAATTTGGGGGATTATTCCAAAAACCACAACAATTTCCTTCACATCCCATTTTTACTTTGGTTCTTTCTAGATCCGTCCATTTAATAAAACCAAAACTGTTAGTGTGAGTATGTCAGTAAAATGATAACATACAATCATATTGGTAAGATAAACACTAAGATATACTCATCAATGTTATGTTAAACTAATTTATTTTTTCTAAAATAACAATAAATAATTCTAATATGATAACCATTATGGTTATAATCTTCTTTTCACTTATTCATAAATAAAACCCTAAGCTTTAAAGTTATGTAAACTGACCTTAGATACCAACTATAAGGCCATAGATGTAAACATTACTTAACCATGGGATATGTCAATAATTTGAAATAATTTACATTGAGGATATATTTTGGTTTTTCAAATTGTATAATTAGGTCATAAATTATACATAAAAACTACAATATTACAAGTAATCTCTTTTAATCACTATTAATTTTTTTCCATAAAACATAAACTCTTTAAAAAGAAACAATGTATCATTTCCTGTTTTTAAAAGAATATTTTTTACATGATCTCATCCTTGACTCTGTTATTCTATGTCTCATTTGAAAAACATTTCAAAAAATTGGATGATCATAAAATTAACAATAAGGGATACAAAAATAAAGAAAACTATTAGTCTTTTGAAAACGTGAAAACCATGAATACTTTTGCATAATGTAATACTATTCCCCATTATTAATTTGTAAATATACTTCACTTAATATTAGATCATTTCATTCCATTTTTGTAACCAAAATATTATAAAAAAATACCATAGAATGTACCATATAACATATAATTGTAACTAGGGACATAATCATACATAAATTGATTAACCATATGGTCAGCTTTCACACATATCACTAAATAGAATACTCATACGACCGACTTCAATACCCAATGTATTTGGGGTTATAAGGTAACCACCCACTATAGTTTATCAAAGAATCAACCATCTTTAGTTTATCATGGAATGACACATCCTTTGTTTATCACGTAACCACCCTTCAAATGCCCAAGTACCATTATATAATTATAACACATAAAAAATTGTAATTATCAACATTTCAATCATAACATATCTTATGCAATCACCAAAAAAAACATTAAGATATTGATATATTAAATCCACATTTAAAACCATATTCAACACCAAAACTCCTGAAAGGGAATAAGGTATTACTTTTACTTTTGAAAACATTAAGCCTTATAGAGGAATCCAAATATCAAATAATAATTACAGTGGTAGAAAAGTCATTATCGTCATGTACATTAATAAAACATATCATTTATCATTTAGTAAAACACTTCATAGAAAAAAATTCATTCTCAACGATATTAAATGTCAAAGGTTTTGATTATACACCATATAAATAAGGTAGTGTATGCATTAAAATAATCCTCATTGAATAGAGATTGAGTCAATGTCCCATACCATGATTCCAACTCGCCAAGTATAATCGTTATGTTATTGAATAATAAACATGTGTTAATTTATACATTTTTGAAAAACTTCTTTAGGATTATTAATCCGATTATATCACATATATCCATGTTATAAATATTTCATAATTATTTATATTCGTATCAAACATTTTTTCAATATTTCATACTTGGTCGAAAATGAACTTGTTTTGATGTAAATTGTCCATGTAGTCAAAAGAGCATCATATAAAGAATATTAATCATGATTTAAATATTATATATATAAATCATATACATATTTATAATATGTTAAATATTTAGTGATAAAGAATGAAATTCATTATTCGTAATGACGGTAGGTTACACATACGCATAAACGATAATTTCATTTCATTGTCATATTTAAAGAATAATAATCAAAGGATATAATTTATTTTATAATAAAATTATTAAATTTATTTCCTGATTTTATCATAGGTTTAATAAAACCATCATTTACACTTTTCATGTATAGAGGAAATGAGTCACATCACTTTGAGGGTATAGTAGTCCACACTTCCTCAAACGAAATTATCATATCTACACAACATGGAAAGAATAATGCTATGATAGAAAAGAAATTACAGAAGAAAATAGAAAATAGAAAATGAAAATATAATATATATCATATATAAATATAGTTCTATAATAATGGGCACAAAAAGTGGTGGTAGGAGAAAATTGAACAATCGTCGTTTCATGAGGCAGTTGTTCGCCGTACACTGTGACTTTATGTTCTATGTCCATTACATGGAGGTATGTGTATGTTTAGGTATAACCAATAGAATAAAAACATCCTAGTATATTTGAGATACTATAATTATCATAAAATAGTGGAATAAATATAGTTTATGTGGTTGGAAGAAAATAAAATAAAGGAGTTTGAGAGAAGACATAACCTATAAATCGGGTAACTCCTTTTGATTTGAGGAGAAGGGATTCTTTGAGTTATCTTATGCCCAATATAAGTCTTATAGTAGGAAGTGAGGACATTGGGTGATTATTTTAAATGAATTTGGGTAAGCCAAGGGAATTGATCGGTGTGAGTAAGTGGGTATAGGTGGTGGCCTTTTATAAGAGGGAGTAGGGGCACTTTAGGAATGTCTTGAAATATTATTTTATTAAAAATTGCTTTTAGAAATATAATATTAAAAAAGTGATATATTTAAAGGCTAAAATGAGGATGTTTCTAAATCCTCTCAACTAGTAAGTTTTATATAAGTTTACGTCAAAAAATTAAACTTATATTTTGACTTTAACCCTTAGTTAAATAAATTAACTATTACCAAGTCATCATGTATTTTTACACTATATGATTACTATTGAAACTATAAAATGAAATGATAACCACAATTGAATAATTAAAGACATTATTAAAATTATATAATTAATATTGTAAAATTATTTATTTTTAGGACTATTATATTATTTAATAACATGGTATTTGCAAAAAAACTGATATTAGTCAATTTTGACACTATTTAGAAATTGTTTTTTGTTAATGTCAAAACAACTTGATTTAATTGAAACATAAGAATTATCTCAAAGATAATATTTCATATTCAAAAATAAAATATTTGCATGAAATCAATGAGTTCAAATTAAGTTCATTATAATATTTATTATATAATTTATTTTAATCATTCATTAATATGTTAATCTGTACATCATCAATGTGTCATAAATATATTTATTTATTTAGTATATAAAAATTATAAATGAAATAAAATGATATAGGAAATAATTTTATCATTATTATAGTTTTTTATATTCAAGGAGATAAATTATATGAGACCAACATAAAATAGTTTTATTAAAAAGTTACCTTTTTATGTTATATTTCTCCTTACATTAAATTAATTATTATAACATGTCCATTTCACACCCAAGTGGATCTAAAATTCCAAAAGTTTTGCCTAGGGATTATTATGGTTTCCAATGACTCATAAAATATGATTATGACATGTGTTAGGTTATTTTTATTATATTTTTATATTTTTACCCTTAGTAACCTGATTTACCATTTAACTATGGTAAATAAAAGAAATTAATGATGCTATTATTCATAATGTACAAATAGTAAAAGGTATCTATTTAAAGAACTATGACCTTATTATTCCAAATATGGAATCCATTTTTCCACATTACTGACACATAATTTCCAGAATTTACTTTAAAATTAATATTTGTTGTGAAAACCCGAAAGTGTGTTTTAAAGAAGTAAAAACTATCAAAATATTGACATGTGTTTATGTCCAATATAAATGTAAAATTAATTATAATGAAAAACACTTGATTAAATAATAAAAAAATAATCCAAATTAAAATTTACAACAAATTAAATGTAAAATCTATCTATATAAATAAATTATATGAAATGGTCGTTTGGAATTAAAATGCAGTATTTTTCACTATTCAAAAAAATATGGATTTTATTAGAAAAATAACAAAATATAAAGCAAATTAAATATTTATGTCTCACATATAAATTTTATTCTATAATATAGAACATATAAAAGTGACAAATACTAGATTTAAAAAGGTATCCCCATCAAAATGTGGTAAAATTGTTTTCTAATACTTATTTTATTTGAAAAATTGAATTTGGTCTTATGTCAAATCCAAAAACCCTATAAGATGAATCTAAAACTTTACAATAAATATATACCATATATTTTTATTGAATATAAGATCCATAACATGTGATATGATTTTATAAAAAAATTCCTCTCTTTTAAAATAGGTTTTCATAAAAACACATTGTTTATATTCAATTGGGTTTTATTTCAATTTTTTACAAAATTGGTATCCAATGAAACATTATTTAAACAATTGTAAACCGTATCATCATAATTCAGTTTATAATATTCATTTTATCCATTATAATGTCTATGATATAATAGTAACATTTAAATAATAAAATTTAGTTGTTCGTTTAATCTTATTGTAGCATATCATGTACGCTATTTAACAAAGGTGTTCGTTCTGAAGACTCGGTAAGTTACAAGAATGAACCATCGAATTAAAATATATTAGAGAATTTAGTATAATGATTTTATTATATGAAAATTTAATAAGTTTAATTGAGTTGGTGATGAATGAAAATAATAGAAAGTATCTCAATGAAATACGCTACCTCTTTTTTGGGAAATTCATTTTGGTTTAGACCAAAGGTATTCCATGGATGGATTTATTTTTAAGGGATGATTAAAGGTGGAATGGGGGGATTTTATGAAGGGAATTGGCTATATAATTTTAGAAAATATATGTCTTGGCAGGTGAGAATAAGGGAGATATTTAGTTTATTTTTATAATGGAGGGAGGGGACACACTTGGTATTTTTCAAACAAGTAAGGTGTACCCATGTCTTTAGATAAAAAATTCTTAAAAACAAACCAACATAAATAATGGATGTTTTCTGGATTAAATATGACAAAAATTTGGTTTTGAAAAAGTACCTAGGTTATTTTTCCTATTAAGAAAACGGATTAGTCCTATGTTAAGATTAATTTTACCCTAACCACTTTATTTATCGTAATAATTTTCACAAATATTTATGTCTAATAATTATGTTTAACATAATAGAAAATAAATATTATACTGATTAAAACCATGCACATCTATTTTTCATAAATAATTTCATTGAATCAGAAAAATTAATTTTAAAACTAATCCTACAAAAGCTGTGAGAAGAACGATTTTTAAACATATAATGTTCACATGTTTATTTTTATTTCATATAAAAAATAATCATAAAAATGATTACAATGACCTAAATTTGTATTAATAGATTTATAATTAATATATTTTAACCTTAAAAATAAAATAAAATATAATATATCTATATATATATAATTTATGATAATTTTTTTTTTAAATTAACATTTTGTATTTCTCACAACTAATTCAAAAAAAATGATGTTTCGAAGAAAAATACAAAAAAACCCTAGAATAATTTATACATAATGAATTCAATACTATAGATTATTTTATAAAATAATGTTTCTAAAAGTGTGTAAAATTATTTTTTATTATTGATCATACAAGGACAAAAAAGGAGGTTCATTTGAGAAAATATCATTTTCAAACATATTATGGAATTTCTAATATTTCATGTTTAATTGTCAGTATGTTTTGTGTATATAAATCTTTTATAAAAAATTTAAAAATTAGTTATTTATATTCACATTACTATGTATAATTTTTAAGTTATTACTTCCTCATTTAAATAATAATAATAACAAAATGATGTTTCGTTGAAACTCAGTGTTGTGTGTAATGTAAGACAAGTTGGTGTTGTTTATAGTGAAAGATATTATATGTAATATGTATAGTGACCACAAAATAATTAGTGATTTAATATATAAAAAACTATATTCAGTGTAATTTGAAATAAAATATATCAAAAATATAATAATAATTTGGGAAAAAATATTTCCCAAAATCTTGGGGTGTTACATTATACCCCCCTTAAAATGAATTTCACCCAATAAATTCATCTGAGTTATCAATGGTTTAATACAAGAAATTTCCTTTCATAGAAACCCATATTGAAGATAGTAATAATAAAACATCCTTAAAAAAGTTTAAATATGGAAACATGAAAGTTAACCTGTGTAACACATAACAAGGCTTCCATATGGGAGAACAATATTAGAATGTGGAAATATGGACTTTGAATAAAAAATTATATATTTATATGGATTGATTGAGGTAATAAATCATATAAAATTGAATGACAAATGTATATTTTTTGTCCTCAGAGTCATAAAAATGTGATGATTTCAAAGGCAATTATATCAAAAAAACCAAGGTACTTGGGATTTTTATTCTATAATTTTACTATTGATGATTAATTATTTTATTGACCATGAATATGATGAAATATTCAAAATTCAATGGAGATGAATAAGGTTTTGGAGATCCCCTAATAAAGATTTTTATGGTCTTTTCATTGAGGGTTAATCATATAGGAAAATACCACTTTTTTATGGATTTACCATGATGGGAATAAGAGAGTGTGATCAATGACCCAACTGGTAGACGTTGATCTGGTTGGACATCACCGATTTTCATCAAGAAAAATTGGGCCAGTTCAAGTAGGATCATTAATGTTTTTCAATGTTTCTTAGACTGCATGGAATTGAATGAAACAATCTATGGTGGCATTGTTCTATGGGAGTGATCCTTGATTCAGTAATCATCGAGAAGTATTTGGTTCCAGAATTCCTATTTTGATGGAAAATATAAAAAGGGATTGGTGGTTCATAACGTGGGAAAGAAAGGGTTTACTTCTTCATTTGATGGTGATGGTCAATATAATACAATAATCTAAGTTGAGGATTCTTGTGGAGGTCAAACCTGATTCATGCAATGGTTTTAGAGTAGTGGATAATGAGGTGATTAAGGAGTTTATTCCTCTAGTTGAGGCTGATTTGGTAGATTAGGTGGGTAGGTGCCTTCATTCTCATTGTATATTATTATCTTATGAAAAACATGGTTATTCTAAAATAGAACACAGTAGAAGGCATATTTCAATTATGAATGATGTTATTCTTGAATAAGTTGTGACGAAAAAAGACACTACATGGCCGATCACTAACAAAGATGGAATACTTCAGAGATTCAAGATCTTTAGGAACTATAACATTTCTAGAATCATTCAACCTACCAAGGAAATGATTTTTAAAACTAAATATATAGTTCATAAATATACTTCATAATGGATTTATTTAAATTGCCGATGTATTCCACTGGGTCGGGGTTATTGTCACATCATTTTCAATTAGATGATCAGAAACAAATATTTTAGGGTATGGGATCAATTTCTATAAAACTAGGTATGGTTTTAATTCAATAATGGATTTTTTATTTCAATCCATTTGAGATAAAAAATATTATATCCAACTCTGGATATTTTTTTTGGTCTTACCTGGATATTTTAGCATCCAAATAATTTTTTTGATATAGAAATTTCTATGGGAATCCCGATAAAAATGGATAACACCACTGAGATTGAAAATTTGGTAACTATTACATGATTTTAGTAGAGGTAGACTTGAGCTATTTTCTAATTTATAACATATTTCTATCTTCTATGTTATTTTTCATCTCAAGGATATCTGCCACATGAATGTGGTTTTCTATTTTATCATTAAAAGGAAATTATGAGGATTCATGTAGGAAGAAATTTAAAAGGCATGAAATGAATAATAATTTGGTTTCTATTAGCGGAAAACTGCCCCACCTTGATAGGGTTAAATTAATTTCAGTGATGGTTCGATTCAAATGGATGAGAAATCAACACAAATGATGGTGATTGTGGCTCCGGAATAGATTTGTTTCACCGGACATACTGATTTTCTTTTTCTAAAACAAAATTTATATAATTTTTAAAATAAATATGGGGGATATCATTTAAATATAGTTAATAACTAAATATCCTTTTAATTGTTGTTTTCAATATAGCCTCTATATATAAATACTTCATCTAAAGTTTAACATACAATTTTCATAATTGGTTACCCATATAACCGTTTTGAAAGATTAAAATCAAAACCCAAAAAAAATCTAGTCATTAAATCAGAAAAACATTAACCTCCCATATCATAATGTAGCTTTTGGTTGTCACATTCCAAACATTTTAATACCCTCATCATTCATTCCCATTAAATATGGTGATCACTTGAATTTTTTTTAATTCTTCTTCAAAAACATGCATGCTTCCTTCCTCAACATATTACTAGCTATATTCTACAAATATATATTGTTGTATTCTTAATCTAGGATAACATATACCAATTATTCAAAAAATCATTTTTTAGAATAGTTGTTATTAACAAAATTCAATTTACCATTTCAAAATCAATCATCACCTTATAAAATATAAAAACAATTGTATCAACATTATTAACACATTATGGGTTACCTTCTTCTATTTCAATATAGCAAATTTCTAATGAATCAATTTTCCTGGTCATCAGTTTTATTTTAAATATTCATGAATATACTTAAATAACAACGTCTACAAATAAACTTTATATACATCATGATTTATATAACAAAATACTCGAATTCCCAATCACACACAGTTAATTTTTATAAATTTATTTAGGCTTTATCAAATTCTTCGTTAATGCCCATTTCATATAATATGAAATATTTATCACATATTAAGGTTTCTTACCATTAATATAATGAATATCATTATGTTTAATGTAACAAATAATACAAAAACATTACATACCACACACATGTCAGTTTATGTCTCCATCCCATCAGAAGTATATGATATACTCCTGGAACATATTTTTTAACTTCATGATTCTTTCACATAGTAAATCAATTATGATCAATCATATATTTTAAATATCTAAAACAGTCCTTATTAACCCTATTACTTCTAGTTCCCTCTATTGGATAAAACTAGAATGCATTGTAATGAAACAGTTATCCTAGTGAGGAATCACATAATAATAAAAACCCACTTACAAGATGTCTAAATTATGACAACTAACTTAATCTATAACACCTTAAGATTATTGTAATTTATTCATATATATATTATTTTTAAATCCCTTCTAATATTTTATATAAATTGTGTTAATTCCCAATGAATATCACCTAGGAGTGTCAAACCAGGTGCATTGTAAGACCTGTTGTCATCTACCGAGTTATTCTCGAGTCAAGATCTACACACCTTGTTAGAGTTTTTACTCTAATATACATCTATTCCCAAACCACATCCACTTATAGTATCAGGAAATTGATTTATAAATAGGAAACTACTCTTGCTATCATTTACCAAAATTATAGGACATTTTCCTATAAATTTCCACATCCTTAATCTTATCCTTAGATATATCCCTAGGAATATCCTTATAAATATTCCTTGGTATCTCACCAAATACTTCACATCCAAGATTCAAAAGGATGACTAAACCTTCTCTATAACACCAGATATAAAAACATAGTCGAAACATATATAGTAATTACATAATTTTGCGATGAATACATAAAATGAGGCCCAAATACCATATTAGTTTAGTTCCTTTGGAAAAATAGAAACATAAAAGATGATACATGAGTGATTCTAATTACATCCCACTTAGTTTTCAACATGTAGAACCCTCTTAGATATATTATACATGAAATATATCTTCAATCAATAGGGAATAAATAATAAAATGGGTAAGATTAGATGCACATTAATGGAAAATAAGGGATATATGTAAGCACAAAAAATGAGAATTAAGTTATGAGAAAATGATCATAACACTATAAGATATTACCATACATAAGAAAGATCATAAACATGAATCATATAGTAATGATTAGTATTTCATAAGTCATGAATCATTAGAGAAATAGGATAATATGTCATGAAATCATAAATAGGAATAAGACAAGGAATTGTGGAATACACATTAAATTGTAATATCATTCTCAATAAGTCTAGAGTCTTTCAAATAACTTATCAAGACCCTTCTTGGGGTCTAAATCAAATTGTACGGACACACCACTATCCCTGGTCATAGTGAATTCTTTGTTAGGGATCTAGTTTCCCAATCATCAGATATTGAATTTTGTTTCCACATCAACCCATAGTGGTTCAATTTTACCCAGCTCCAATCTTCCTTATGACTACATATGTTGGAAAGGACACACCACCATCCCTAGTCATAGTTCATTCCTAGTAAAGGATCAGGTTTCTTTATTTTACCATGGTAGATCAAGACCATCAACTTGATTCTCATAATTATCCCATGAGATATAAATCCTTACCAAATTCAGTAGACAGAGATATACGTCTGACCCATGACATAATAAAACCATTCCTACATATTCCACAATATATTAAAACATTCATCATACCATTATTGATATAGGGATATGTGTTTCAAAAACATTATATAATAACCATTGAAATGAAATGGGTATCATAAACATTTCAATAAATCATAAAATAATGAAAATAGATAAGTTTTATAATCATTTCATCAAAGCATAACCCATGAAAATAAGAGGGTTCCTAATGAATATAAACTGTGGTAGATAAACAGGTTTCATAAACATCATTATATTAAGGCATAAACTATTAATGAAATAATATGAGTGGTATTATTGGATAATGTCCAATTAAAGATAAAACAATATCAAAAAATGGAAACATAGATGGAGAAGGATATTGAATGATCACTCCAAAATTTTTTGATGGAAAATCTTCTTTCCATGAAAATCTATTTTTAAAACAATTAATAAAATTATATTTTTATAATTAAAGTGTTATAAATACATTTTAAACATTTATAGACGAAAACATATTTTATACTTTGTTAAATCTTTTTTAAAACAAAATTTTTTTTTATATACCTTAATATTTAAAACAATATTTACATATTATAATGAATGCTTGGGAATATTTTGATACTTTTTTCTTTTAAAACCCATTTAAAACTCATTATTAGATCTGGAAAATATTTTTAAATACTCGTTCTTTAGAAATAATTTGAATACATTAAAAAAAAGTCTTGAAATACTTTGGAAAAAAATATTATTCATAACTTATAATATAGTCTTGAATATAATTTAAATAATATTTTCCATGAAAACATAAAATAGAATCATGAAAACAGTTGAATTAAATTTTCTATAAACCTTATAAAATAACATTAGAACCATTTTAAAATATTTTTAATAATAATTTTTTTAAAAACCCTTTTTCTTTGAAAACATTTTTAAAATAAATATATTTTAAGAATAATTGGATGAAGAATTATTTAAAAAAATTACCTTTTAAAATTCTAATTTAAGAATCAAGGAAATTATAGTTATGATAGTGGGTAGGTTCGTGCATACCGAAAATTCATTTTGAAACATAAAAGTGTAGAAAAGTAACTTCATCCAAAAATATAAAAAAGATTCATTTTAAAACTATTTTTTGAAATGGAAAAAATGGGTAAAAACAGTATATAAACATAATAGATTATCTTTAAAATAGTTATTAATCATATTTAGAAAAAAATAATTTTTAAAAGAACATATATTTCTAGTTTAAAGTAAAAATATCATCGGGTTTTCATAAAACAATTCCCAGTTACCTTTAGTATCAAAGATTGAAAATTTTATGTCATTAATTAGATATAAACATAATAACACTAGGGTAACCGAATTCAGGATATTTATTGAGATATGGGTCAGAATATTTCATCAATTAAATCATATTCATAGACAATCTCGATCAATAATGAGGGTGTAAGTATAGACTGTCACCTCTATGGTAACAATGAATCATAATATAATGCAAAAAATTAAATTACCTGAATTTTAATATATTAGGAAAATAAATAGATTCATGATATAAAATTTAAATGTCATTATATACACATCACTGAAAAATATTGGTTCGTAACATGTAATTTGTCTCAAAAAAAATTGAGAAAAACATACTTTACAGATTTGGTAACTTTTGAAACATAAACAACTTGAAATATAGTAAATAAAATGAATATGTAAAAACCAATAAAAATTTGTATAATAATTATATAATATTTCCTTTTTAGTATAGACATCATATAATAAATGGAGTGGTGAATAAGTCTTGTATCTAAAAGAATTAAAAGTGAGATGAAAATTACATTGCTTAAATCTTGAATTTTGTTGTATACGTTTAAAACTACTATATAATAAACATATTTTTATTATATATCTTCCAAAAAACCATATTATTTTATATAATACCATATATGATTCACTTATGACTTCATATTACCCATTTATTGGCAATTTAATGTTTAAATAATGTTTCATGTGATAACTGTTTTGTTTATCATACATGGTTGAACTTATTATTTTTTACCCACTTAATTAGATAATGATTTAATTATTTACATAACAAAAAACATGAATTATATATAATATATATTAATTCTACAAATATTTATTTTAATCTATAGAATATATAAATATTAAATAAAATTCACCATTCATAGAGACGGTAGGTCGTACATATGGATGAATGTTTCTTCCATTTAATTGTCATAATGAAAGAAATAAATTAAAAGAAATATTTTTATAAAAATATATAATATCATCATAGTATAATTATTATATATTATATATCATATAAAATTAAAAAAAACCCAAAAGTAGTATATTCCATTTAATTTTTGAACTAATCACATCACTTTGATGAGGTGGTAGTCCACACTTCCACAAATGAAGTTATTGTATTTACAGAAATAAGTAAATCATGAAGGTAGGATTTATATAATAAATAAATATATATAAATACATTATAATAATAATATATATATATATATCATATAAAAAATATTGTCCATCATAATTCCCATTCATGAGAGGTGGTAAAGGTAAAATGAAAAACATCATTTCGTAATGTAGTAGTTCTCCGTACACAAAAACATAAAGTTTGTTAACCATTAGATGGATGTGTTTATAAGTGATTGTTTAAAACTTATAGTAAAAAATATTTAAATATATTTAAGATAATTTGGTTATTATATTATCATAGAATAAGATGACATTATGTGGTGGAGATCAAAAATAAAGGAAAGGATAAGGTGGATGGATGCTACCTCTTCTTTGGGTAAATCCTTTTGGTGCGCACCAAAGGGATTCCATGGTAATATTTCTTCCCAAATGGAGGATTAAATGAGAAATGGATGTATTTTTGGATGTAAAATGGGCATATGTTTCATTAAATTTTGTGGTTTTAGAGACTTGAATATGTGGGAGAGGTGGTGGCCATTTTTAAAGGAGTGAGGGGACAAATTTTTAAATTTTGAAAACACGTTTGGTTTACCCACATTTTTACCTCAAAGATGTCCTAATAACCCCAAAAAACAAAATAATTGATGGTTTAGGGGAGATATATGGGCACAACTTTTTTTATGAGTGGTTACGTATTTTAGGTCATTGAGGTTAAGGTTTAGTCCCTTGTTAAGCTTAATTTTACCTAAATCAATGTAATTAATCAAAATATTTTTTACTAATATTTTTTCAGAAAAATAATTTTTTATTATTAGAGTATAAATATTATAAATATTATAACTTTTTATATCCATTTTCTAATTTTATTTCTCAAAATTCAAAAAATGTTTAATGTTAATCCCATAGACGTGGTAAAAAAGTTGGTTTTTTAATTCAGAATGTAAAAATTATCATTATGTGTTTATATATAAATCCAATATAAAAATGATTCCAATTAAATAAATTGGATTAAAATATGTTTAATTGGTCTATTACTTCCCTAAAACCAATATAAATTATAATTTAACTAAATAAATAAATTAGATGAAAAAGATGGTTTGAATTAAAATTCAGTATTTTTTACAATTAATCCAAAAATGGCGTTTGACAGAAAAATCCAAAAAAATCAGCCTTAGATAATTTTGACAATACGAAAATAAAATTCTGTATATTTTAGAAAATTAAATTTATAAAAGTGTCTATTTTTTTTATTATTTCTCAAAGAAGAAAATAAAAAGAAGTTCATTCGAGAAAATAGTATTTTCAATCATATAAAGAGTTTACCAATATTACATGTTTTTTATAAATTTTTTATATTTGTATATGAAAAATTATAAATACTATTTCAAAGCAGTAATTTATTTTAATTTTACTATGTTTAACTACTAGGTTATAACTCTATCATATAAATAATTATAAAAATAAAATTAGGTTTCATTGAAACTCAATGTGGCATGTTACATAAGCTAAGTAAGTGTGGCATGTAGAAAATGATAATATATGTCATTTTTGTAGTGAATGCAAGACAAATATAATGATTTAATATTTAAAAATAACTATAGTTAGTGTTTTCTCAATGGAAAAATATAAACATGATTAAACTAATTGGAAAAAAATAACTATTTAACAAAATCACAAGATGTTAAAAATGAGGAAAACTAAATGAGGGATAACTAATAACTAGGGTTTATAACATGGATCCTAACTCATAATTGCATCCAAGGTGCTTCATTATATTATCCCAGAAAGTTATTATGGCCAATGTTTCCAAACACCAAATTTTTAGGTGGTCTGCTTAGACAATGAAAAGGATGAGGATATAAATGAAGGACATGGAATGTATGTAAGTGAAGAGATGGAATATTCAAATGGATTAAGAATCTCCTAGATTTATAAAACCATTCATTGGAGAACATTGGTGTGGGCATTTCAGTGTTATCAAAATTCAACGTTTTCTTCTAGGGGAGCATCATCTCAGAGTCAATCAACGGTCAAATGACCATGAATGATGTGGTAGGTGAACGACACTGAAGGAAAATTATTTTAAAAATATGGCCTATAATGACTCATAGTTTTAAATTTTACAATTAGTATGGTAAATAAATAGTTTTATGTTGTATGGTGATGAAGTTGTACATCCATTTTGGGATCATATTTTGGGGACCTAGTATTATAAAGTTTAACATCATGTGATCAAGACACATCCAATAGATTTTCATCATGAGGCCGATACATGGAACACAATGCTTATGCCCTATGTGAACCATAATTTCATAATCTTGTTAGGCCATGAAGGTATCACATGTTCAATACATATGGTATAACGTATTTTTAGAGTCCTTTAGAAGAGGGTGTAGTGACCCAATGAGAATCAGACCTGCCCTTCCTTGAAGTTTAGGGGTCAATGAGTGTAAAACATTAGAGACCCCACACTTATAGATAGACCCTGGGGTGTGTCACATATAGTTTAAGGTCAGGTTTCATCAACCATGACATTATTTTAGGAAATTATTCATGGAAAAAAAGTCCTAGTTTATGGTCAAGTGTTTTAACCCATTGTAAATAGTTTGTGGTCATAATGCATAGACCAATGGGTTGTATATAAAAAAAATGCATGAGTAACCGAAAGGGTCACCTGACGTGAATGTAGGGGCCAAGTAAAAAATGAAACACCCCACTAAACACTCCTCAGACAACATGAACAAAATTTATGGTCATGGGAATTGGAACACAAGCTCTTTGATTATGGTCATATAGTTTAGTCCATATTTTCTACCTATGGTGGTTTGTGTTGTAGAGAATGGTACTTTCTAGACATGAATAGACGTTAGGAAACTCCATGTTCCCTGTGAAATATAAGGGTATTTTTACAAATAGGCCAAGTCCATGATTGTAGGAATAAGGGGGACATGTTTTTATCGAAAGTGAATTGTGTAGAATAATGACTAATGAACCCATGTTAAGGGAGGGATGAGAAGTACCCTCCCCACCTAGAGATCATGAAAATGCACCTTGGGTTCATACGATGACATTATGGATTGATATTCCCCATGTTGAGTCGATAACAGGGATGGACCCTATAAAAAATATAAGAGAATAACTATGTATCTAATTAGGATGGGAATGAATACATAGGTAGTTATGAATAAAAATGCAATAGAAGACATATTGTTGTGTGGGAATACTCTCTCAAATGAGTGTATTGAATAATCTTATACACGGGTACAAGTAAACATGAATTTCACTGGGAAAGATTACAATTCATTATTGTATAATGAGAATTTTAGTGTAACATCGTCCCATAATTTTCATACATGGTAGCCCGTTTTATTATAGGGTAAAATAAATTCTTGTTAAAGGGTACTATCATACTTGTCTTAGGTTTGGAGACAATTTAACACAATTTTCTAAGGAATTTGGTGAGCATACACATTATGATGATTGTTCTTCCCTTTTTTATAATTGGATATGAGGGAATCCCAATCGACTGATTGGTGAAGATAATCAAATAGGGATTATACATGATGGGATCACAATATACATTGGGGTGATTATGAAATGAGTAATAGATGATTTTGTGGGAAATCTATAGCTGAGACTAAATATATAAATTCTTGGAAGCACTATGTATCCCAATAAGGGTGGGAATCAATCCACATATAGTTTTGGGAGGCGATACATATATGTGAAGTCATATCATATGGATTATATGTTGAAAGTACTTCAAGGATTTCTAGGATGTGTAAGAGTTAGAACCTAGTATGAATGTTCCATAGATGTCATATGGCATGTGAAGTGATCTGGAATCTGATCACATAAAATTTAAGGTCACACAGTCTGGACTATGTGAAATAGTTTACATTGATGATTTATGGACAATGGAGGGAATTTATTCTCTATGTTAATATTTATGGAATAAAAATGTAAAAAAAACATGAATTGAACAGATAATAACATATCATAGAAACACTTGGACAAAACATCACATTTTTTATAGTTATAATTCATAGACTATGGAAAATAGGTTAATGTTTTGTTTCTTCAACTAGGGAATTGTATGTGTCAAGGGTACCTATGCAGTATAGAGGAGGTATTACTTGACATTAATGAAGAAAATCATATTTTGTTCCACAATATCACCATGGAAGAAACTACACATAGTTTAAGTTCATTATTATTGGACCATGAAAAATTATTTGGGATAGGCTTATAGAAGATGTATCCAGGAATTTCTATGTATTCCATGAGGATAGGAATCAAGAAACACAGTTTTCTTGAACGTGTATGGTAGAATACTGATACAAGTATAGGTGATCCTCTCTAGTAAGGGGATATGAATAATCCCATTGTTATCTGGGTTCGTCCCATATTCAGGTCCTTGGTATGGTTTTTTAAACATCTCATACATATTGTTTGAGGAAAACTTATCTCAAACGGGGTAATAATTTCATATATTGTTAAGAGGAATTTTGATTTTTATGATGTATAATTGTAGTTAGTATGATTCATTGAATATATTGGGTTTTTTAATTTAATTTCACAAAAATTAAACTATAAGGTTTCAAATGGGTTATGTTCATAATTCATGGACCCATTACAGATAGTTTAAGGTCATGTTTCATAGACTGTACGGTGGTTGTTATTTTATATTCTCAATGCTACAACTATGTGATATTAGTTTATAGTTATTGATTTTGGAACATTGGTTTGAATCTTGAACATATATATGTAGTATAGTGTAATGACCAACCCGATGAGAATGGATAAAAATACACTGAACACCATACCACATATTCCTAATAAGTCTCTCACAAAGTTTATGGTTGTGATGACTATACATGGGCTCTTAGATAAACGATCTATAGTTGAGACCTATGAGATATGATTCTCAAAGTGAGATATGATGTGTGATGATGTGAAAAAACTGATATGTAGAAAAGAAAATGTGGCCCAGTACCACATGATATATTCCTAAGGAGACATGTATAAATTTTAAATTTCAGATCCTATACTATAATATATTAGTTTAAGGTTTTAGTGTTTGAATCATGGGGTGGGTATTCTATCCAAAAGGCATATCTGAGCCACGAAAGGAACAAAAAATGTGAATAAGGTCCAATGATGCCAATTCCTCCCAAAAAATTCCATTGAATACTGATACATATTTTATATTCTTCATACATGGATGTAGGACTCTACTTTACGGGTTAAGAGATCACACTCTAAATCATGTTCATCTCAATAGCATTGATACACATAATACTACTCTTAATCCTGCATCAGTCATGATTGGTGAGGGAAATAATAGTGGGTGTGGATTTTTCTAGAATATAGTATGTTAATAGTAAGAGTGAAGATATTTATGGTTGAGTACTTTTTTATGACATAGTACTACCTACTTGACCTATGCAGATACATATAGGCGTGACACTTAAGATGTTGTAATTCCACTAAGACATATTCAAGAGGAAAATAGGTAAACTGAGACTTCTAAGATCTGTATAAGGGGTGAATGATAGGTACTGACTATTAATCATGTTCAAAATATATGGACAAAAACCATACTAGTCAAAAATGGGAGGAGAAATTTCATGATTGAATATTGATAAGGTTAAATTCACATGATCTAATGGTTGATTCTTGAGATCCATTAGGGCATTGGACCTAGATAGGAGGTGATCCATTTTTTATAGGCACAATTACTATTAGGTGTCCCCTTTTGATTTTTTGAATGATGGAAATGTGAAACAAAAAATACACGAATTGTGGAAATGTATTGATAAATTATCCATGTTGGATTCAACAAACTAGGTTCCTTGCCACATAAAAATCATGAATGAAAATTGTGCATATCAAAATTTGGGATTGATAGAAATTATTTAGAATGGAATTTTTGTGGTGGGATAAAAATTTGAATGGACCTAGTGTGGATGAGATGGGGTGAGAAAAATACTGTATGATCATATTTCATGGATCATAGAGTATATATTATTTTTATTACCTAAAAGCTCATACCAATCTCATTGTTTATCATCATATAATCTAGATGTTAAAATTCACATCTTTTCCTAGAGATAAGATATAAGAATACCTTTATATCCCATGAGGATGAAAATCAATTGACACATATTTTTGAATAAATTTTTAGTAGAAGAGTACCACTAATATATGTGATCCTCTCTAGTGAGAAAAATAATTCACCCATAGTTTTCACAAGGCATCCCATGTTAATTGAATGATTTAATTATCATATATTATTCTAAGGAATAACAATTCGTTATAGGATAAGAACATTTTTTAACATCCTGGAATAGAAACATTGAGTATCCTAATTGGATATTTATAGTGTGGTGGAGTGAAAAATTTAATTTGAATGAGGGCCAAGCTGGACAAATGTCACACTAAATATTATTGAGTGGAGTTTCATACAGTATGAAATTGCGATCCATTCTTTGATATTCCAATTTATAATCATTGTGTTTGGACCCTAGTATCTTATTTTAAGGTCGTATTGTTCAAACCATTAGAAATATTTATTTCATGTGTTCAGGATGCTGTCATGATTTTTAATAATGTACAGTGCGATTGAGGAATTTTACAATGTAATGTCTGGATATCATAATGTTTTTATCTCCTAGTGTTATGTACATTTTATGAAATGTGTTGTTTTTATGAGGTGTGATATGATATCCATCTATTGTGACCATAATGTATGTACTATTGGAATAGACCATGTAATTGACATAAGGTCCTTACCACTTGGGCTCCAAATTTGGAGGATTCTTTGTAGGTATCATTGACATTCTGAGAGACAATAATGTGTCACCCTAGAAGAAGGAATGGAGGAAAACCATCATGTTGAATGCTCTCACTATCCTATGAACATTACTTTTTGGATTTTTCAAATCCAAGAGCTTGTTCTCTTAGAGGTATTATTGCTTACTTAGACATACTTCAGTTACTCTGTATGATTTATATTGGTCATAGATATCTATTCAGAGTGATGGTAACTAATTATAAATAGGAAGGACTGAATTTTATCTATACCTCATGATATTTGGAGTCTTCTTGGTGGATTTATGATTCATTATACGCTTGTTGTAGGGGGTGTTAAGGAGATTTTCCTACTAATGTTTCTTGTTATAGACCCATGTCTTCTTTAGAACGTAAAAGATGTTCTGTTTGAATACCCTGATCTATCCATTTTCCAACACATTATATCGAGAAGTATGGTTCGATAAGATATTTTTCATTGAATATAATATATTTATCTTAGAAACCCATATGTTAGCATTGTTGTAAGTGATTGTATCTAGACGAGATCCAAATAGGTGGATGATGTTATAGATCATGAACTCGATCACGGATCAGGAGTTGTCTTCTTTGAGGGAAATAAAATCCACCAAAATGGATATAAATATGTTTTGGTCATAATGAACCGACATTGGGGAGATATTTTTTAACTACCCAAAATTTCATTAATGGAAATCTCTATTGATCTAATTAAATGTATCATTAGGTTAAATGCTTATATAAAATGCAATCTTTTTTGGTTTTCTGTTACGAATTTTGATTGTTTCTAATATAGCTGTTGAATAGTGATCACATGATTAGTATAAATATAGGGCTTTAACAAATCCAATTTAATCAGACAAAAGAAGCGATGGCCTCATCCAGTAGGCGTTCCCCATACGAAGCCCATTTGTCCATTCTTGGAATGTAGGTGGCATCATTGGGATTCGATCTTGACCAAGCTCATGCTAAGCTTGAACATGTTTTGTTTCAAGGGAACCTCCTACATTAGAATTGGAATTGATAAAGATTACCACCCAAGCGATGTTATCCGAGCCACCCCAAGAGTCTATCACCATCACACACCTTACCCTTAGGTTTTATGATGGTGTTTTAAGGGGTTATGTAACAAGTTTCTAGAACAATGGTTATGTATATTATTTTTGTATATAATAATGAATATACATTCATTTTATTATCATTACCCTGTAAATTGTTTTTAAATCACAAATAGTATTTTTAGTTAATGTTCAACTAAGAAATCTATTTGATGAATTAATGGATTTTTTAATTAAATAATATTTTAATAAAATCATATTATTATTATTAATAAATTATTTTTTGTTAAATATAAATGATAATATTATTTTATGAAATAAATTGTATTTTCTATTGAGGTTTGAAAGCCATTTTTATCAAAACCCATAGATTTAGGATAAATATCGATTTTTATTTTAAAAGTGAAAATTATAAAATTTAGAAAATGATTTTGATAAAATAACTATTATTTCCAGAATCAGGACGTCAAAATTATGCTATGGTGAATTTTTCATAATTTTCGGAGACAATAAATGTTTTGGGTAAAAATTAAATACCGCTTAAATATATAATGTCTTTTATGAAATTATAATGACCTAATAGTGATGTAATAAAATACTATAAACTTTATGTTCAGACAATATATTTTTTACCATTAAAATAATGAGATTTTGGGTTTGTTTTATTTATTTTACAAAGCTTTAGTGGACCCTTCAAGACTTATTAAACATTTTGACTTTTCAAATTGTTTTCCTTTGGAGTGTGACTCACCTCCACATAAGCAACCCCATTATTTTAAGAATTTCAGAATTCGGCATTACAAAATATTTTTTTCCACTACCCTTTTCCAAAAACCATTGGAAAAAATCATAGTCTGGTTTGAGGATTGAATTAGTTTAATATAAGGTGTCCCAAACCTAAATAATAATGAATTCCCTCCCCTTTCCTATATAAACCCACACAAGCTCCCACTTCTTCCACACACAATGCCTTTTTAGTTCATCCAACCTCAATCCTCCTCTTACTATAATCCTCCCAAGGTTCTCTAGGATCCTATGAAGCCTCTCTCAAGCCTCTCTCAATCCTTTCGAAGAACACTTCCAAGTAAGGATTTTTCTTCCTTTCTCATTTTTGTCCAATATTCATTAAGTTTTTATGCCCTATTACTTTCAATTATAAATGATGGGATATGGTTTCACACCTCCCCCATACTGACCTCTTTATTTCTTTATGATTAGATACCCCTTTCTCTCTCATTAAATGTCTCCCATGTACACCCATTACTATGCCGATATTCTGAACGAAATTTCTCTCTTCTCATTTACATTCAAGTAATTCTTTTGTATCATGAATCTAAATTCCATTAAATTTTTAGGTAAATATATCTGTATCAACCCATTACTATCCAATTCGTGTAAATAGGATTATAAACCCCTCTCTCTCTTTTCAACCTTTTTTACGAGTTCTTATGTCACTCTGTTATGCCGCTAAAATTGCACCGTGCTATTCTAAGCCAATGTCATTGTGTAGTGAACACCATGCCCGTTTCCTTATCAAGGGTATTAACCTTTATACACATTTACTTATTGTTTAAGGAGTTTCAATTATGTATTCTATATTCGTTTATCATGTAATAAATTATTTTTTTGAATGATTCAATGTTTTATGATCCATGTGGCACAATTATGCATGAAGTGAAATGTTTAAGAAGGGTGTGCCCTGATAGCGCTCCAATGCATTGGGTAAAGTATAGTATCATGATATATCATGTTTAATGGGTGTTCAATCATGGAAATTAATGTGAAATTAGGGTTTAATCATGCTTCATGTGCAATGTGGTTTTACTCATGCTCCTTGTGCATGGAGCCTTGGATCATGCTAATTCCATGTTAAGTGTTTTTGCAACATTTACATGTTATGATTATCATGCTTACCAAACATTTATGTTCATGTTACTCTGGTTCTCTATTGATATACCAATTTTCTAACATGTATTTAATCTCCCATGTTTTCCCTTGATTACTCCCTTATATGGATTTATAGCTCACCCATTTCTTATGCAAGTCCTCATGTTTTTCCATGCAATGCTATGTATGAGGGAATGTAGTGGTCTTGTAACAGAAGATTTTAATAAAGATGTTTTATTTCATGTTTTAAGTTGAAATGTAATGATCCTAAGACCCAAATACTCTAGACCTCTCTATTTTCTTTGTTTTATCAAGTGATGTTTATTTAATAAACTATGTTTAATTGTGTAATAAAAAGCAGGATTTTCATAGTTGGTAATAGATGATAGGTTTAGTTATTTTTGGGATTAGGATTAAAAAACACAGTAAAACCTTTGAGACAAGAATAAGTATAATAAAAACATCTCTAGGTTTCGGTGAGTATTCAGTAAGTAGTTTATCATGAAAATACATCACCATCTGGATATGAGTAGGTAGAGGAGGCTCTGGCACTGACGTATCCTAGGGGTAAAACCCAAAAACACCACTTTGAGATAGAATCAAATGGGAACAAGTGCATGACCATGGGCCTTGATATCATCTTGGTTGCGACACTCCTGGGGGATATGCTTTGGTATATTTACAAGCTTAGTATGTACCATTATTATGGTACTAATAAAAATTCCCTAAGAATACATGTTAGAAATTAGATCATGGATAACCTAGACTAAGGCTAATAGATTCATATATTAAGGAAATAAAATTTATTTATAAGTCATCAGTTTTGTCCATGTATTACCCTTTATGTGTTACCCCTAACCTTCCTTTTATTCAAGCCAATGGCTGGTAATATGAGGACTCGGGCTAACAACCGATGTGATGATCAATGTGATTACTGTACTAATGAGATACCCAATCCAATGGGAGCAGGAATCTCGAACCTTATCATGATTCTATCCTTTCTAAATCAAGATTTTAATTGAAACATGGGTCAACAGTAATGTTCAACCCCCCCCCCCCTAAGAAAGAACAAGTCTCTATCGAGAGCTTTATGAGACAAAGGCCTCTTACATTTAATGGATCATCTAATCCATCAATCACTGAACAATGGATCAACTCCATTGAAATGATATTCACCATCCCACAAGGTTCTGAAAAAGAGAAGGTTCTATAAGATACTTATCGTATAGAGGGTTAAGCTGACCTATGGCGGACGTTGATAAAAAATACGAAGACTGAGGAGGAGATCGAGGTGTCAGAATGGAAGAATTTCCAGAAGATGTTTTTCGATAAATATTTTTCATGCACCCTCTAGCTTAAGATGGAAAGGGACTTCCTTGCTCTCATGAAAAAAGATAACAAATCATTCAGAGCGTATAGGGAAAACTTCACAAGGCTTTTATGATACACCTCCATCTTTTTCATTATCCCCAAATTCAAGTTCGAATAGTTCTTTGGTGGGCTGTAACCCATCCTACGGAAAGCGCTGGAAATCTGTGACTTCGAATGCTTTGAGTAAATTGTCCGATGTGCCCTCAAGTTTGAAATTGAGATCAGATAATCTCAGGGTATCATGGGTATAAGATGCGTAAGGTGGACTTCAATGATGGTGATCCGATAGATAAATCCAATGGTGCTAAGAAGATCCAACACCCCACTTACCAATGGTGTAGAAAGAAGCACCCTGGAAATTTCATCAAGGGGACGAGGAAATTCTATAGGAGTAGAAGAGAATGGAACCTGGATATTAAATATTGGGAAGAAAGTCACATGGTTGTGATAGAGGAGAGGAACACTCTGTTTGAACCTCACTGCATGGTTCATTGCTACAACTGCAAAAAACCAGGGCAATTGCAAATCAGTGCCCTAAGCCAACGTTTTTCAGAGGCAACTAATAACCTCCAAGGTAGTGAAGTGAGATTTTTTCCATTACTACTGGTGATGTGAATCCTAAAAACGAAGTGGTGAAAGGTATGCTAGTTATTCATTAATGAATAGTGAACGTACATTTTGATTCATGTTCAATACATTCTTTTATATCTTGATAGATTAGTAGAACAATCCCAGTACGACCAAAAATCATTGAAGTAAAGATGTCGGTGAGTATGAAAAATGGAGAAATCATTGAATCCCATGAATATAACGCCTCCCCTATCATAATTTGTGGATTTAATTTCTCGGTGAACCTCATCATACTCCCTCTAGTGGAATTTGATGAAATTCTTGGCATGGATTGTATTTCCTTATATAGGGCCATCATAAATTTCTGTCAGAGGGAAATCACACTCTATATGGAGAATCAACCCCCGATTCTATAAAATTACAAGGGGGAAGTTGAATCTTTTTAGCTTCATAAACCCAAGAATGGATATTACTACCCTATGAGAATGCATATCAGGCTCGGATGATGGAGTATAAGGAGGCAACCATCCTTGAATACATTCCAATTGTGAAGGAATTTGTTGAAGTGTTTCTTGTGGATTTGTCTGGTCTTCCTCCCAGAAGGAATATTGAATTCTCAATTGATATTATAACTGTGGCGTTTCCAATATCCCAGACTTCAGATAGAATAGATGGTGTGGATCTTCGGGAGCTGAAGAAACAACTACATGAGAATCTGGATAAAGGGTTTATATACCCAAGTGATTCACCATGGGGTGCACTAGTCCTCTTCATCAAGAAGAAGAATGGGTCAATGCGCCTTTGCATCAATTATTGTGAGCTCAAAATTATCACGATAAACAATAAGAATCATCTACCCTGAATTGATAACTTATTCGATCAGATGTGTGGAGCACAATACATCTCCAAGGTGGGTTTTCGGTTGAGATTTTATCAAGTAAGGGTGAATAAGGAAGATATCCCCAGGAATTCTTTCCGAAGAAGATACAGGCACTATGAATTCATTGTAATTCCTTTCATACTCACTAATTCTCCAACAATCATCATGTACTTGATGAATAGAGTCATTAAAGATTACCTCGAAAAAATCTTGGTATTCTTTATAGATGATATTCTGATAAACTAAAAAACCAAGGAGGAACATGAGGAACATCTATGGAATGTACTAGAGACCTTGTGGAAGAAGAATCTATATGAAAAGTACAACAAGTGTGATTTCTTGTAAAATGAGGTCTCATTCCTAGGCCATATCATTATAAGTAATGGGTTATTTGTGGATCACTCTAAAATAGATGCAATTGAAGGATGGACGAGGCCAACATCGGTAACAGATATCAATAGCTTCTTGGGTTTATTTGTATATTATAGATTATTTGTGAGAAATGTCTCACCATTTTCCAGCCCTCTTACCAGATAACTCGTAAGGGAGTAAAGTTTTCATGGAGTTATGAATGCGAACAAAGCACCGAGCAGTTGAAATAAAGGCTTATCACTGAACATGTGCTCACTTTACACACATCTGGAGAACTTTTTGTGGTATTCAGTGATGCTTAAAAGAAGGTCCTGGGATGTGTTTCGATGCAAAATGATTAAGTAATTACCTATTCTTGAAGACAATTGAATGTTCTTGAACAAAAATATCTAACACATGACCTCGAGTTGGCTGTAGTGATCTTCACTTTGAAAATTTGGCGGCATTATCACTTTATGTATAAGTGTGAAATATATATGGACCACAAAATCATCAAGTATATATTCACATCGTAAGAGTGGAACATTCACCAATGAATATGGATAGAGCAGATCAAATACTACGACTTCTCAATCCATTACCACCCAGGGAAAGCGAACAAGGTTGAAGATGCTCTAAGTAGAAAGGACACAAATATTCTTCCATTGATGAGGAGTGAGAAGGACCCAATCATCATAGATTTGTTAAAGATTGACATGGTAATAATAAATAAGAGAACTTCATCAATCCTTTCACAAATGATTTCTCAACCGCATCTTTTGGAATGGATAAAGGATGCTCAAAAGGATGTTGTGGGAATTCAGAAGAGAGTGGAAGCTATCAGAAAGGGGAAATTCACATAGTTCAATGTTAATGAAGAAGGAATTATGAGATTTGGGAAATGTCTATACGTTCCCACATGTTTGGAGCTGAAGAAGAATCTTTTTGATGACGCCCATAGTTAAAATATCATTATTCACCCAGGAAACAGAAAGATGTATCGAGATCTCTGAGAGCATTATTGGTGGGATAGTATTAAGAAGGATATCATTGAATATACATCAAAGTGCCTGGTGTGTCATCACGTGAAGGCAGAGAGGAAGAAGTCTAAAGGGATGATGCAACCATTGCCCCTACAAGAATGTAAATGGGAGAACATCACCATGGAATTTGTCACAGGACATCTGAAGACATCCAAAGGCAACAATGCAATCTATTTTTTTGTGGATCATATTATAAAGGCATCACACATCATTTCTATTCGGGGTGATTTCTCATTGGATCATATGGCACGAATATATATTAGAGAAGTGGTAAGGTTGCATAGAGTACCACCATCTATTGTATCTGATCAAGATACAAGATTCACCTCTATGTTTTGGAAGACTATTCAACATGCTCTAGATAATGAGCTGAACATGTGAAAATATTATCATCCTCAAACCGATGGACAATCCGAACAGACTATCCAAACACTTGAGGACATGTTGAGAGCATGTTCTATGGGCATCAATTGAGGGTGGGCCCAACATCTTCTACTGGTTGAATTCTCCTACAATAATTGATTCCACTTGAGCATCTGAATGGCACCTTATGATACCCTTTATGGGAAGAGGTTCTGAACACCACCATGTTGGGATGTAGTCGGTGAGCGTAAGATGCTAGGACTAAAAATGGTCGATGAAATGGTGGTGAAGGTGAAAACCATTTAGGAGCATATCAAGGTAGCCCAGAGTCGATAGAAGAGTAATGCAGATAACCGTTAATGAGGCTAGAAATAAAATATGGATACATGGTATTTCTATGCATATCTCCATGGAATATGGTAATGAGGTTTCTAAAGAAAGGGATGTTATGTCCAAGTTACATAGTCCCCTACAAGATTCTTGATCGTGTTGGGGCAGTGGCCTATCGACTATCACTTCCACCTACCAAGGCCAAAGTACATGATGTCTTTCATGTATAACTCTTAAGGAAGTACATATCGGACCATTCAAATGTACTCTCTTCAGAGGTGGTACAGTTATAGGATGATCATTCTTATGAGAAGAAACCAGTGAATATAATAGATCATAGAGAAAATGTTCAACGAAGTAAGACAATGTCGCTCGTCAAGGTGTTGTGGAAAAACCACAAGTTTGAAGAAGCGACATGGGAATAAGAGGAAATGATGAAGCGGAGTTAACAAAATTAGTTTTAGTGTGGGAAAAAGAAAATTTTGAGGGAGAAATTTATTAAAGGGCGAAGATTGTAACGACCAAAACATTCATTAATGGAAATCCATCTTGATATAATTAAATGTATCTTTATATAAAATGTTTATATAAAATGTCAATTTATTTGGTTTTATGTTATGAATTGGGACCATTTCTAATATAGTCGTTGAATAGTGATCACATGATCATTATTAATATAGGGCTTCAACAAATCAAATTTACTCAAGAAAATGATGTGATGGCCTCATCTAGTAGACGTGCCCCATACGAATCCCATTTGTCAGTGCTCGGAAGGGAGGTGGCGTCAATAGAGTTCAATCTTGAGCAAGGTCTATCCATGTATGAACACGTTAATCTTGAGTGGAACTGCCTATGGGAGAAGTAGAAGTTGATAGGGATTACCACCCAAGCGATGTTATCCGACCCACCCCAAGAGTCTATCACCATCAGACACCTCACCCTTCAGTCTTATGTTGGTGTTTTAAGGGGTTATTTAACAAGACCCTTGTACTATGGTTACGTAGATTATTTTGTTATATAATAATGAATGTACTTTCATTTTATTATTGTTACCTTGTAAATAGTTTTAAATGCACAAATAATATTTTTAGTTAATGTTCAACCAAGACATCTATTTGGATGAATTAATGGATTTTTTAATTAAATAATATTTAAATCAAATACTATTATTATTATAATTAAATTAATTTTTATTAAATATAAATTATTTTACAATTTTATTAATGAAATTGTAATTTATATTATGGTTTGAAAGATATTTTTTTCAAAACCAATGAATTTTCGATAAATGTCGTTTTTTATTTTGAAGGTGAAAATTAACATATTTATAAAATCATTTAGATAAAATGAATATTATTCATGGAATCACGACATCAAAATTACCCAACCGTTAATTTTTCATAATTTTCTGAGACAGTCAAATTTTTGGGTAAAAATTAAATACCTTTTAAATATACAATGTGATTTATTACAACATAATGACCCAATAGTGATGTAGTAAAATACTATAAAATTTATGTTCGGCCAATATATGTTTCACCATTAAAAAATTTTGATTTTTGGTTTGTTTGATTTATTTTAAAATGCAATAGTGTAAACTTCAAGACTTATTAAACATTTTTTCTTTTTTAATTGTTTTCCTTGGGAGTGTGAATCACCACCACATAATCAACCCCATTATTTTAAATTTTTCAGACATTAGCCTTATAAAATATTTTTTTCCACTAGATTTTTTCCAAAAACCATGGGCAAAAACCATGGGCTGGTTTGTGGTTTGGATTATTTTAATGTGAGGTGTCCCAAACATAAATAATAAATAATTCCCTCACCTTTATTATATAATGCCTCCCAAGATCCTACTTCATCCCCAATAAAATAAATTTTAGTTCATCCAACATCTACCCTAATATCTCTAGAATCCTCCCAAGGCACCCCAAGCTCCCAAGTATCCTCTCTTATGCCTCTCTCATGCCTTTGGAAGCACACTTCCAAGTAATGATTTTTCTTCCTTTCTGATTATTGTCGAATATTCTGTAAGTTGTTATGCTGTTTTTAATATCAACTAAAAATGTTTTGGTATGGTTTAACACCTCCCCCATACATCCCTCTTTATGTCTGAGTCATGGGAGACCCCTTTCTCTCTCAATAAATTCCCCGCATGTACACCCAATTCTATGCTGAAATTCTGAACGGAATTTATCTCTCATCATATACATTCAAGAAATTATTTTGTATCATGAATCTAAATTCCATTACCTTTGTTGGGACATGTTCCAATATGACCCCCTTACTGTACATGTCATTTCAATATGATGAAACACCCATTTCACTCTCATCGTCCATTTTTATGAGTTCTTATGTCACATCTTTTTGCTGACGAAATGGAACTATGTTTTTCCAAGACAAATTCATTGTGTAGTGAATACCATTCCCTTTTTTCTATCAAGGGGATTAAAAATTATACACATTTACTTATTGTTTAAAGAGTTTCATGTACATATTAAAAATTCTTTTATCATGGAAAAAATTATTTTGTCGAATTATTCAATGTTTTATGATCCATGTGGAAAACTTATGCATGAAGTGAAATGTTTAAGATGTGTGCGCCCTGATAGCGATCCAATGCATTTGGTAAAGTATAGTATCATGATGAATCATGAGAAATGGGTTTTTACTCATTCCAATTCAAGTACAGTGAGGGTTTACTCATGCTTCATGTGCAATGAGGGTTTACTTATGCTCTTAGTGCAATAAGCCTTGGCTCATGCTAATTCCTTGTTAAGTGTTGTTGCCAAATTTACATGTTATGATTACCATGCATTACCATACCTTTATGTTCATGTTTATATTGTGATCTATTGATATGCCTTTTGTCTAGAATGTATATTATCACCAATGTTATACCTTGTTTACTCCCTTACTAGGCTTTATAGTTCACCCTTTTCTTATTCATGTCCACAGGTTATCCCATGGAATGGAAATTACGAGGGAATGTAGTGGTCATGTATAGGATGTTTTCAATAAATATGTTGTATTTAATGTTTTAAGTTGTTATGTAATGATCCTAATCCTCAAAGACACAAGAAATCCTAATCTTTTATGTTTTATCAGGTGAAGTTTAAGTAATAAATTATGTTTAATTGTGTAATAAAAAAATGGTTGTCATATATTTCTAGAGGATATTGGGTCAAAACATCAAGTTTGCATACCAAAATGGCATCAGAATACATGGTGGGGTAAATAATCATTGGCAATCAATGCACATAGTAGGAATGAAAATGACTTGTATGAAACCTCATGGAATAAACAATATATTATTAGACCACAGTGGAATAGAAATAGCCGATCCACTAAATATCATGGAAGATAATCAATATTTATTAATGGAAAACATATGACCTAGTAAGAATTTTAACATAACCTCTGGAATATGATAATCATGGATTTAATAGAGGAAAATTCCATCAAAACCATCCCTAAAGATATTTAACTCAATGTTGGGACTGATATGAAGGGTGAAATATGTTTCATGTTGATGTATTCTCTAACATCGAGCTTGATTTGGTGGGAGAATTCCAATATAGGGGTACTCAAGGAAAAGAGTTTTCTAGTAAGGGATTTTCTTATATGTGTTGGAATTTATGGTTCCCGATGTGAACATATCGATAAAAACATAGTTCACGTTCTTCTAGTCTTTATCATCTGAAATGATAGGGGAGACTACACTTTTATGGGTCATGCAAATGAAAAGATCATCCATGTATGGCTCTTTAAGAGATGATTCTAGAATTCCAAAGAATATTTTTGACCAATTTATCATTGAGGGACATGAAATACGTATGTCTATGAACGAAATTGGGCCATCATGTGGAGAGTGAAATCTAATAGGGTAGAGTGATCTAACACTATGAAGATGAAATCACAATTAATCTACTTAATTATTAACTCAGAGTCTCCCATCATATGAAATTGGTTGACATAATTTTTGAGGTCCAGTTGAATACCTGAAATTCGAGCCTGATTCGATTCCTCATTGTTGGTGCAACATTTTCACAATAAGAATGAGAGTTGTTGGAAATCCTATATAGGAGTAATGAAGAAGATCCCTAGGCCTAATCTACTGAACTTGGGATCATTGATCATTCTATAGATCAGGATTTAGGATCAACCATTATATTTTATGAGTCAAAAAGGAATATCATGATCCAAAGAGAGGACACCCTCATCTAGAAAATCAATATCCATGGGAAATTCATCAGGGTCCTGATGAGCGGCATGGAAGTATACTAATTTCGGACCCTTGAATCCATTTTTTGGAATGAATATGATTTTTACCTGATGAAAGTTCACTTCCCATTATTCTTAACATCCAATCAGTATGAGGTGATTCATGATATAATTTAGCAGGCCTACTCTGGACAACAATTATATCTCATGATGTTGTAGATAATGTTGTAACTTATGTGCTACAAAAACATGAAATATGTATATCATCTTGATGGTAGAGTATCTAGACTCCATATTTATGAGAATGCGATAGAAATATTGTAATTGTTCTCTATTCACTCAATGTTCTCATAAAAAACAAGGGGATCAATGTACTATTACGGGATTTTCACATAGTGGACTAGAGGAATCTGTGATATAAGAAACATTTGAATCAAATGACGAAATAGATACATCATGATTTACTCAAAGTAATTTGTGACACCTAAATTAAACCTATTAATAGAAGTGGTCAATATATTACAGGTAGGGATCCCATCCACATGTAATAATGATGTAACATTGAGACATTCATGTTTTAAGGGAGGCTTGTCTATTAAGTTGATATATTTTTTGTTCATTTTTGTTGTGATACTCAAATAATAAAGTACATAAGATAATGTTTTGTAATTAAGAAAGAAAATAAAAATAATTTTTATGTAAAAAAATTAATTAATATGATTCAATCCTAGGTTGTCACAAGGGCTTGATTGGATGTATTTATTTTCATAACAATTTCCTGATCACTAATTCAAGATGTATCCACTTAATTAGGTAACTACCAAATATTTTTCAATAATTAAATACTTAGAAAATTCAATTTATAATAATAAATTCAATTATTGGATAACTTAAATGAGATCTCTAAGGAATTAGATCATACTATCACTAAAAATGTGTTTTCAATAATGTCGATAAAGGAGGAAAGTTAAATAACTTATCGAATGGAAATATTAATATAACAAACCGATTAAAATATTAATGTTAAAATAAAACCCAATATATCCCCGTACCACTCCGTTGGATCAAACCAAAATAATTTTATGCGTCAATTGATTTTTTATTCTGAAATATGTGGGAGGTTGGCACATGAAGGAATAATTGAAGAATAAAAACATTGAAATAATTATCACTCCACCATTGTGGGAGGAATTTCATAATTTTTGGCCCAATTAAATTCACAACATGATTCAATGATATCAATTAATAACGGAAAATTTAATAATACATTAATAATCTTATGAATAATATCATTACTAATGAAATAATGGCGAATGAAAAATATACATGAGAAAACAGTGAACATGCAATTATAAAATGACAATGTAACACTACAATTGAATGAATAAAAAATCTACCCCAATTCCATCACCACCAAACTATAAAGTGAAATTTGGGGTCCTTTTATCGAACACCTATTAATACATTATTTTCTATTTTATTAGGATAATAAAAGGTATGTTGGAAATGAAATAAATCTGAACTTTTCAATATTAACCAGTAAATTAGGACCGGATTCATCCCCCTCTATGGAATGAAAATATGAAAATGAGGATGAAAGAATATGGGATGGTCATATAAGAATGATATATTCTTATAGAAATAATATAAATTCTATAAAAATTTCATTCCAATAAGATCATCCATTCAAATTATATGATCAAAATGATGGGGTGATTTTTGGTTCCCTGATATCTGACCCACAATTAAATCCTAAATTTGGGCTCCATGTATCTCATGAAAACATCAGAATTAGATGTAGATATAGATTAATGAAATGGTACCAATAATTTTCGGTAAATACAATTAATTTTTTTTCTACAATGGGATTAAATATTGGGCTATAATTTTATTTGATGTGCCTTATGCATATTATTTCTTGTTCCTATATTTCCACATTCATGGAAAAAATGTCCATCCTCCCAATGATTCATCCACTGATCCAAAAAGAAAAAAAATTCAAAAAATGTGATCAATAATGTCCAAAAAAATTAAAATAATCATAATAATTAATTATAAATAATTAATATTTATTGGGGCCAAATTGACACTATTGAAATATGAGTTGTATAATGATGTGAAAAAAATTCAATTTTTAAATTGCACGAAAAACGAATTTTATGGAAATTAAATAAAAAATTTAAAAAATATTAAAAATATAAGCTTCTTCTGATGTCGAGTCACATCCCCCAACTTGAATTATTCTATTCCATTGTAAAATTCATAAAAAATAGGAAATTGAATTCTGTTCTTAAATACCATTATAACATATAATGTTCACAAAAATACATAGTTCCATGAAAATCATCACTTCTATAAAAACCATTACACAAAATATCGTTTCATAATAATATCTCATTACCTAGAACATTAAATTTTTTAAAATTATTTTCTATATCTTATCGAATTTATAATAATCATAATTATATGTTGTGCATCACAAAAGCTATGGGGTCTGTTTTCATGTTTGTGGGAAAAAATGGATGATCTTGGTGGGAATAACATTAAACATTACGATGAGTATGAAAATTTATCTTTCTTCTTTTTTTATATTTTTATTTTCTTTTTCCTAAACAAAAAAAAATATGATATAACAAACTCTAGTTAATGCGACTAAAGAGTTACACCACCCAAGTTATGAATACAACAATATTTGATAATTAAATACTATAAAATAGAGTTTTAAAGAATAAATATGGTAAAGAAAACAATGGATTCATGGTATCTATGTTTTAGACACCACACATTAAAAGAAAAATATTTCTCTATGGATTAAGATTTCTTTCATTTTTTTGTACTAAAATTAGACTAAAAGTGGACTCGAACAATATCATATGACGAAAGGGACCCAGTAACTCAAACAGACACCAAAAATTTAATGGATATGCATTTTGGAATTCTGAAAAAAGATGAAAATGTTATCAATGGAAAATAGTATTGGAAAACTACACATTCCAAAATTTATACTCATGAACCAGAACGTGTATAACAAGTTAAATTTAGGCATTCATAATTATTTTACATTTAGTTTTCACATTTCACAATGTATATTAAGGCATTAAAGGATGATGATTTGATATTTTCATAAAATCCTATATATTAAATCTTTTTTTGTCCCACCAATTAAAATGAAGAAAATCTCAGTATTTGAAAGAGTAGAGAATGGAGAGATTAGATTTAAAAGTAAAGAGCGCGATGTATCTTTTAAATGAAATCATAGAGAAAAATCACATGTTCTGAATTTGATGACACCTCAATAAGAAATTGATCAATTTCACTTCTTGACACATGTATCCCCATCGAGGATGATTGTATGTTATGTTTGATATATGGAAGGTACATGGTCTATTTGAAAATAATAAGCATCCCCAACAATTTAATCTCACAAAAATAATACATTGTATCCTATATGAAACCACAAGGGGGTTTCCATTACAAAGTAAAGTCAAGGCTAAAAAAACAAACCTTTTTATTTTGAAATGAAAAACACTGAGAGAATGTACATGTATCATTCGGGATGCCTCCCGTAAAGTGCTATGTTTAATTTTATTTTCTCAACATGGAATCTAAATCATACTTTTTGTTTTACAGTAGATTGGTTGGCTCAAATAAATCCTCATATGTTTCTTTTTTATTAAATGATTCAATGAATTGTTTTAACCCATGACCATTGAATTTGATGATCTATTCATTGGTGGAGTCATGAATATCTAATTCCCAGGAAGATATATATGATGCATTATGTAAGGACCTTAGATCTCAACCTTAAATTTATTTGGTGTAAATGATGTTTAGAACTATAAAAAATCACATCATTTCTATGTTAAAACTATTTGAATTTGAGATTCCTATATCAGAATGAATTAAACCTATATTTATTTATCCTTTAATTTTCATAATCATCCATTCTATTTTCCTCATGTTCATTAATATATAATTTTCTATTTGATTCCACCAATGAAATGTCAAAGTTCTTTTTTTTCTTTCCAAAAATCCATTTGGTTTAATTTCAATAGGAAATATGATTTCATTTTCCAAAACCAACCTATATAGTGACTTGACATTTATTATTATGGACACATTATGATATTACAAAAGGGAATCCGAGATTTTGTTGGTCAAATCAGTCCTTTAGGGATTGATGTTTTTAATGAATTTTCATAATTTAACTATTTCTACAACTCATCTTGACCATTGGTTTGAGTATGTTTAGTGGTGTAAAAATTGTGAGAAATACAATACATAATAATTTGTGGAAATGGTATGGTTTAAAAATTTGGATCCATGATCACTAATGATTTCACTAAGACATAAAAAATCCAAAAATGATATGTTGTTTTAGGAATTTGATCACATATTTATGGTCATTGGACTTTGTGGGAATGGCCTCAACCCATTTAGATACATAATCAACCGATGGGATGATGCATATATATTCTATAGAAATTGGGGAGTGTCCAATGAAATGAATTCCCGAACAATAAAAGAATTAAACAAATAGAATGCATTTAATGGTAATTTAAATTATTTTTGTAATGGGTCATAATTACAAACATCAAGGATAACATGGAAGAATTTATCAAAATCCTTAGTGAGGTTAGGACAAAATAAAACATTTTGTAGGACCATCTCAATTGTTTTATTTTTAGAAAATTGGCCTCTACATTCCTCTTCATGACTAAATTTATGAATGGAATATTTTTGAGATTCAAGAACACATATTATAAGGACTTGATGAGGATATAACATGAAAATTTATGGATCATAACTCACATAGTAATTGATATCAGTGAATAATTTCATACTAACTTGGGTCCCAAGTAATTTTTGAATGACACACACAAACAATTGGTTTTCTATGTCAAAATACCATGACCAATAACTCACACAATAGAGTTTCTCATCACGAAAGGAAGCAAACCCAAAAAGGTCACATGAGTTTTCATTGAATCACATCCAAGAGAGGTGATGTAATACATAATTTGGATCACCCTTTTTATCATTAATGTTTATATATAAATCGTGATGTAGAAGGACCCACCAAATCAATCTGTCTTTGGAAACATGTTTTTGGAAAAGCTATTTCAGAGAAGAATGATCTTTGAAGACAATGATTATGGATATTAAGTAATATGACTTAGTTTTTTATAAATTAAAGACTTAAAAGATGAAATATTTTTATGTGGTGGTATTTTTTAATCATCTAATTATTTAATTGCAAAATAACTGACACATTGTGTTTTATTACAATGTTCAATTATGGAATATCCTATTGAAAATTTAACCACATAAAACATGAGTTTCAATGGAATTTCTAATTGGATGATTTTTTTATTAGTGGGATGAAAAGATATGAGTTGATTATAGGGATTGAATCATTATAAATTTCCATCCTTACAAATGGAGAATCCTTCACTAGTAGAGCATAGAGCATTCTGAAAATAGAGATGAAATTTCTAATGATCCTGCTATAAAAACCATCATATCCTAAGAAGGAATATATTTCATTGACATTATTATGGATATTTAAGGGGTAATAGGATATCGAATTTATCTTTATCAACCTAAATACCTCTAATAGAGAATAGATCTCCCATAAAAATTCCATTATTTACCACAATATTTGAATTTTCCATGTTTAGGATGAGATTATATTCCTCACATCTAGAAAAAAACCCTTTCATTATTTGTTATAAATCCCTTAAATAAATCCCTAGTGATGTAAATGTAATTAGTAAAGTCCAATACCTAATCACACATCATGTTTGAGATGATTCACAACATGCTCCATTAGATGTTACCAAATAAATGACATAACCCTTTGGCATGTGGTTAAAGGAAAAACGTCAAAATAGATAGGTGAATGTTGTTATTAATTAATAATATTTGGAGACCTAAATTTTATTATACAGTGATAATCCATCTAGTAAGCAGTACAACTAATAACCTTTTACTCACTCGAGGATTTGATCAATTAAATGTAAATGGAAATTGTATTTCATGTTATATGAGTTTATAATCCTATTGAAATCTCACACTCTCCATCCACTACTCACCCATTACAGGAAAATATTACTATCATCATTAGTAATGAAAATGATAAAATCCATCTTTGGAAAAACATAAATTGTGTTACGCACTCACTCTCTGAAATAACTCAGAATTCAATGGATATTTTTTTTAAATTAAACGGTATTATTTCAAGACTAGGTGCTAACATGACATGTGATTCTAGGGCCTAGAGTGGCTGGAATGATCCATTTAAAATTTTTTAGTTTTAAAAATTAAAACTGAGCAGCTTTCCTGAAAAATGATGAATAACTATTAAATGAGTGCTCGAATCAGAAATCCAAGGGAACCATTGCATTCAGGTGGGTATGTTTACCCTAGGCATGACTAACGCTTAGTCGGTGCAGTCCACCATTAAGAAAACCAGAAAATTTCATAAATGAAAATAAATATATTTAAATAAAATTATCTTACATTCCAAACCCATATAACTGATAAATGGTAACATGGATTGGAAATCTGAGATTACTATTGAGTTCCTGATGGTATTCATCCCTTAGGCCGAAAATAACATCTTCTGGCTGGGTCGGGTGTGATGTATGTATTTGGGACGTAACTATAAATAAAAGTTATTTAAATAAAAGTTATTTTATTTTCAAATTCTCATAACTCACAAACGGTAACTCGAATTAAAAATTTGAGACCACCGTTGAGTTTTTAATGATATGTTATCTTTATGCCTGAGTTAACCATGACCGGCATATGTCGAGTGAATAAGTTAATTTTTTTACGTTTTAGAATAAAATTAAAATAACATAAAAGGTTATTTTAATTTTTTTCTTCATCTTTATGAAGTAGAGCATCAGTGCTATAGTGCAGTGACAAAGCATCAATAAACCTCATAAATTGACCTCATTAATGAGTCATAGTAACAATTCTATAATAAATAATAATAGAAACACTACTTTATGTTTCATAAATTAGAATCCTAATAAACAGTGAACAATTGTTGGCATAATCCTGGAACTTCTCTAAGGATTAGATGGGTGGTGACGATGAACGATGAAGGAAAACCTCTCCAATGACAAGTGTTGATGAATCTTATAACATCTTTGATACCCCTGGAGAGAAAATTGGGGTTGGAGATTAACAAACACTATCTTCATCAAACAGATCATGAATCCTCATAGACAAATCACTATAACCAATGATCCTTACCTCTTATCAAAGCTTCTCTATGTAGGGGTTTAAATTCATAGTGATTTGTTCCTGTTTCATTCTACCATATAAAAGAATAACATAGACCAACTCTATAACCAAATTATCCATCGATGGATAAAATTTTGACAATGAGGAAAATATTTTTGGGCAGATTCTAGGATTCCATCTCAGTTATTAATAACTCCATACATCGGGATCCTGTTAACTGGAAATATCCCGAGACGACATGATCAAAGGCCAGGTTGTTCAATTTGGCTGTTATTTGTTGTAACATACCAGGTAAATAAATAATATTACATTCTAATATTTATCAATATTTGTGAATAAAATGTTAATATTACTTTAAATGGAATTCTATGCTCTATGGTGTACCCAATACGCAACAATGAGTTTCTTTGAAATCTTACGTTGCACACTAATAATATTATAATATTATAATAGTTAACGCATAGCCGTTGTAATAGAGGGAATGAACAGAAATAACTATAAAATTATTAAATATGTTTGTTATATATTTTTACATTTATCCATTAAATGTTAGAGGCTTAAAATCCAAATGAATCCAATTTTAAGAATAAACTCTAAAATTTTTAAAAGATTGTTTTACCGCCTTTTGATGGTTAACCCTTTTTAAATCTAACTTTTGACAATTTTATAAGATCTTTTTTTCAAAATAAAATTTTTCTTTATTATTGGTACATTTAAATTTACTTTGGATAAATTTTTGGTATGTTTCTGACATTGTTCATTTTTTAATGAATAGTGAAAAATATTGCATTTTACATCAAAACTGATTTTTCATCTAATTTAAATATATGGTTAGATTATCTTTTTGATTGGTTTTAAATTTTAATTAGAATATATTTTTACAATTTAATTCAATGGTGGTAATTAGAATTAATTTCCCTTTAAAAATGGACATAAACAAGTGCCAAACTTTTCATAGATATTGCTTCCAAAAAACCCGCTATTTGTTTTGATAGTGGGAATTTACTATATGATTTATTAATGAAACTTGTCACGACCCGCCCTCGGGGTCCGTGCCGTGACTACCCCAAGCCCGCCTTCCATAGGCCAGGGGCTGGTGACTAGCACCAAGGCGTAAAATCCCGATAACTGGGAAGGCATTGCCTTTATAAAAGAAAACAAGCACCACAGAGCACAAGCGGAAGTAAAACACTAAGTACAAAAAGAAGAGCTGAAAAGTAAAAGGGGCCGGAAATACAAGCCCAACTGTAAAGTACAACTCGAAAGGGAAAACAGCGACTGAAAAGTAAAGCTGCTACGCTGAGATGTCCACTGGAAATCCCACCTGAAGGGTGGGTACAGATAGCTCCTCTGCTCCTCGGGTCCCGCCGTCTGCTCCAAGTATGTCCCGCCCAGTGGTCTGCCTCTGGGTACCGCCTCGTCGTATAGTCCACCTCCAGGTACCGTCCAGTCCTCGAACCTTCGGCTTCTGTCAGCACTGTCCGTCGTCTGCAACCAACACAACGAGGTGCGGGCATAGCCCGTGCAGGGGTGAGTATAACGATACTCAGTAGGGACCCCGAGACCCTCAAGGTCCCACTAAAACCAACAAGGATAAACACAAGAAGATCTCAACAGATAAACTTTACTTAGGTATATGCCCATACATATACCTAAGTTATCAAGTAACCCATCTCAATCATGAGGAAACACAAGGATTGTGAAATCGACGGTTAACCACTACCCGGGTATATGCCCATACATATACCAAAGTTAGCAAGTGACCCATCTCAATCATGAAGTAAACACAAGGTCAAAAGTCTCAGCTCAAACCAGGATTTTCATTATCGAAACCGTAACTGCTGAAGAGCTCCGTCTCTAGAGTGTACAGTGGTCCTGTCACGACTCCGAGGCTGCCGCTCACTAACCTAGGACTGCTGAAGTACTCCTCCTGTCGAGTACTGCGGGTCTGCTGCCAACTACCAGGCGCTCCGTCCGCTGAGGGTCTGCTGCCAAATACCGGGCGCTACCCAGATAGCCTACTGAGGTACTCCTCCTGTCGAGTACCGCGGGTCTGCTGCCAACTACCAGGCGCTCCGTCCGCCGTGGGTCTGCCGCCAAATACCGGGCGCTCCGTCCACTGGGCTAGTCGACTCACTCCAAGTCGAGTCGGTCAAGCAGTCGTCAGGTCTCAGCCGGCTACACGGTCTCCGTACTCTGCACGCTCGTCTCCGGGAGGGTCCGCTCCACGAGCTACTGGTCGATACTCCAAGTATCACAAAGTCCCACGAAGAAGTGTCTCAAAGGTCCGTCTCGTCACAGGGGTCTCAACGCAACAGACGGCGCGTCGATCGGACGCCCGGTCTGTGAGTTATTAGCCTTTTCGTCCCAGGGGCCCGGTTGGTTTCGAGTGCGAACCAATCCCGGCCATATCTCAACTGTACCCCGAACTCTCATAGGGTATACTCATAGGGACCGTTTCTCATCGTGATCATCAACGCCGCTGACGGTTCGTCAGACGGACGTCCTGTCTGAAAGGTATCATCCTTTTCCGTTCCAGGGGCCCGGTTGGATTTCGGGTACAATCCAACCCGGCCATACTCCGACTGCATCCAAAACTCGGGCGGAGTATGTCAAAAGTTCCGTCTCATCAAGAGGAAGTCAAAGCAACAGACGGCGCGTCGATCGGACGCCCGGTCTGAGAGTTATTGGCATTTTCGTCTCCGGGGCCCGGTTGGTTTTTAAGGTAAAACCAACCCGACCGTACTCCACTTGCGTCCAAACCTCGGGCGGAGTATGCCAAAAGATCCGTCTCACTAAGAGGATCACAACGCGACTGACGGTGCGTCAATCGGACGTTCGTGGCTCAAGGTATGAGCGTTTCCGCTCCGAAGGCCCGGTTGGTTTCGTGAACGAACCAACCCGGCCGAACTCAAAGTAGTCCGAAACCTTGAGTGCGATATACCGAAACGACCGTCTCGATCCAAGGATCGCGTTGCCGCAGACGGTTCGTCGTTCGGAGGTCCGAGGCTCAAGATAAGGCCAAGAGACCGAAACTGGTCCGAAACGGGGGGTCCGGGTCCGGACCGACCCGGCCCGACCCCCCCTCAGGTCGGCCCGACCCGGGTCGACCCGACCCGGGTCCGACAGAACCGGGTCGGACCGACCCGGTCCGCTGGACCCGGCCCGGCCGGTGGCGGCGCGGCCGGCCAGCGGCGGCGCGGTCCGGCCAGCGGCGGCGGCGCGGTCAACGCGCCGCGCATGTGTCGCATGCGGGGGGGTGTAACCCCCCCCCTTTTTCCGGATCTCGGCCGGCCCTTTGGCCGGCCGTTTCTTTACACACGCGGGACCCACCCGCGGGTCCCGCCTCCTGTCCAAGCGGCGGCCGGCGCGGCCGGCCGCCTTCTCTTCTCCGCCGCGGCCGTAGCCGCGGCTCCTCCTCGGTCTCCGGCGGCCGGCGAGGCCGGCCGCCCCTGGTTATTCCGCCGCGGCCGTAGGGCCGCGGCCCACCCGATCTCCGGCGCCGGCAAGGCCGGCGCCCATGGCTGCTCCGCCGCGGTCATAGGGCTGCGGCTGTTCTGATCTCCGGCGGCCGGCGTGGCCGGCCGCCTCTTGGTGTCTTGCCGTGGCCGTCCAGCCGCGGTTCTTCTTTTTCCGCCGGTGGCCGGTTTTCTGGCCGCCCTTCTTGTTCGGTCCTTGTAATATTTTCGTAGCGTAACGACGTCGCGCCCCACCGCCATGGCCCGACTCCGGCCGCGGTCTCATCCGTTCTCAAAGGCGTGGCATTATAGCGTCGCGGTTCTTCGCCGTGACCCAAACCGGCCTTTATCCTTTTTGTTCCTGCACGGTGCGACGACACCGCGACGTCTCTGCTAAAACAACACGAAAGCTTAGAAGGGGGAGGAGAATCGGCCGTGTTCGTGCGGTCCGATCTCCTCCCGTTATAACGATATCAGTTGGTCAATCGAGTATACACAACAATGAACGTTTCACAAATTTTAATAAAAATTTGGAACTATGCCCAACGGATTTTCTTTCATGCTCGAGGGAAAGAAAACACATAATTTAAATAAGACAAACCCCTACCTTGATAACGAGATGAAGTTCGAAGAGCGTCGCGGAAAGCGGCGTCGCGGGGTGAAGTTCCGTTGTCATCGGAGGAAGAGTCGTCGTCTATGGCGACGTTCCTTGCGGTGGTGTCTCCTCCCTTGACGCGAAGGAAGAAGAAGAGAAGGCATATCGTCGGTAACTTCGCGTTCTCCGTCGGAGGCGTTCTTCGTCGGAGGCGTTGTTCTTCGTCAAGAACGTTCTTCAAAACTCAAGAGCTCTCTTCTCTTTCACTTAACACATCCATTCCAACCAAAATAAAATAAGGCTCTACCTTATTTTATTTACCCATGCCATGCATTCAAATTTACAAAATTCAAATCCAATTCACTTAATTAATTAAACCATGAGTTGTTTAATTAATTAAGAGGTAGGTTGGCAAATTAAAAAGGAAGTGGAAGAGTTACTTAATTTAAGGGAGTTAACAAGTTTAAAGGGAGAGTTTATGAGAGTTATGGGAATGTGGAAGGTTGGGGCTCGTGTGGGCCCCACCTCACATTTATCCACACATGGGTAGTTAGGAACTAGTGGGTCCCACCCCAACTCCCTCACTTAGGATATAACCACTTAGATAAAAATAAAAATTGTTCCCCAATTTTTATTCACTTCTAATTTAATCCACAAAAAATTAACTTCTCATCCCGCAAAAACGCAACTCCCGAAAAGGTCTCTTTAAGCGAATATCGGCGCTGCGAGTTCATCGGCGCCCTCGGATTTCAATTCCGAGCACCGGATCAAAAGTTAGGAAAACCCGCTCGTTCGTTCACTGAACGTACCCGAGCCAAACTTCGGAAATTAATTCCGGGCACTCTGGGCCTCGGAATCAGGTGCCGTCTGAAACCGCGCTCTTGTAAAATTCTAAAGAAAATTAAGAAAAAATTTCCCTTGAATTTTACGGGTCTTTACAAAACTTCTATGTTTTGAATTTGTCAAAATGGAAATCATTTCTTAATTTTAAATATCAAATATAGCTTAGGGTTATTTTTTGGTATTTTTTTGATAATGCTTTTTTCTAATGAATAGTGACAAATACAATTTTTAATTAAAAACTTCATTTTCATCCAATTTATTTTATATTTATATTGTCATTTTTTTAAAGTATAATTGAAATATTTTTTTATCAATTAATACAATTGTGTTCATTGGATGTAATTTAACTTTTAAATTGGATGTAAAAACAAGTCAATCTTTTGAAAAATTTTACTTCTTAAAAACTCGTCTTTTGTTTTGACAACGGGATTTACTTTTAAATTAATTACTACAATTTATTTGTTTTTAATTTGATAAAATTGATTAAATATTTTAAATAAAAATGTCCAAATTATGTAATTAATACTCTTTTGTTTTGGGACATTATGAATAGTAACGACGGTAATTATCTTTAATTATCGGGTTTAATTAGTGATTAGGTAATTAAGGGTAAGAAAATAATATCATAAAAATAAAAAAATGACCCCAACATGTGTCCTATTGATATTGGTGGTGTCTTTTCTGACCATGGGTTGCCTTTTTCCAACCATGGGACCCCATGGAATCACTTTAGTGTGATAGTGACCTTTTATCATATTTTTTTAAAGAAAGGAAAATGTAACCAAAGTATGTAACACCTAAGTATAATGATTTTAATTTTGTCTACATAAATGATATATTAGACTAAAAATAGTAATTGGAAAGCTAAAAAGACTTCCTACATCATAGTATTTTTTTATAATTTTTAGACATTAAAATAATTAAATTATTTATGACATCATGATGATGCAGCGATTACCTCATTAATGAACGATTTAAATAAAATGAAATGTTAATGTAAAATCTAAGACCTACACTCGGAAAAAACCTATTATATGAGTATATTTTGAACCCTTATCACCTTAACCTATAAACATGTCAATGTGGGACCTTTAAAATTGGAAACGCTTTTTATAATAAAGTAACATTTCTTGACTTTCCATGAGTGCCCCTCCTCTCCTCTTATAAAAGGCCCCCACCTCTACCTCATTACCCACACCTCTAAAGCCTTTGGCTCGGCCAAACCCTACCCATTTCATCTATCCACATCCAAATCTTCATCATTTAAGCCACACCTTATGCAGAAATCTCTTCATGGAACCCTTTTGGTTCAAACCAATGGGAGTCTCCCGATTTAATGGTAATGTCTTCTCTTATGTTCTTTTGATTTATTTTGCTCCTTAAACCCCATAAACTCTGTTTATCCCTTTATTTTGTAACAAAACTGGTATCTTAAATATAATAGGATGTTGTTATAAGAATGATTAGAGCTACACTTACACACACATTCTTCTAATGGTTAAAGAACATACTGTTTCTGTGGATGGAGAATTACTGCCTCACAAAACAATGATTGTTCAATATTTTTTTAACACCATTAAAGGTGGCCATTATGATGTCACTGTATTTTATATATGATATATATGGTATTTATGTTTTATATATGATTCTGTATTTTATATTTAAATCATACCTATATTCTTTTCATGTTGTGCAAATGCGATAATTTCATATGAGGAAGTGCGGACTACCGCCCCCCCAAGTGATGTGACTTGTTCATGCAATACATGGAATGTATAACGAATGAAATTAATGAACTTATGTTACCTATATAAAATATATATTATAATTTAATTATAATATATATATATATCTTAGTTATTTTTAATTCCATTAATATGACAAATAAATGAAAGTAGCGTTCATGCGTACGTACGGCCAACCGTCTCCATGAACGGTGCATTTCATTTATTATTATCTCTAAATGTTATGGAATAGTATAAAATGAATATAAAATGGATATATATGATATATAAATCATTAAAACTATTCTGGAGCTGATTTACTTTTAACTACATGGACGATTCTTTTCAAACAAGTTCATTTTGACTCATGTACCAAACATCAACAAAAAACATTTGATATGAACTCACATAATTAACTAATTATTAAAACATTATAATATGTGATATGAATAGAATAATAAACTTTAAAGGAGTTCCTTATGAAATTATAAATTGAAAAAGTTTATTATTCAGGAATATAAAGAAACGAACAAGACAAGTCGGAATTGAGGTAAGTGATCCTACCTCTCTCTTTATTTTTAAGTACTATTTTTATATAACTTACTTTAAGATCCTCTTTCTTATGTTGGGGATGTTATTTTATATTAATTTTTCTGTAAATTTTATGTTAATATGATTAGAGACCGTATTTTATCTTACCAATCCATTTTTGGAAGTTTTATGTGGCGTTGTTAGGCTTCTGAATTTTCATAAGGGTATTTTCATCTCACTTTTTATTACCGTGAGATTCATGCTACATTCGCCACTATTTCATTTTGTGTGGTTTATATAATGCCCATTATTTTACTATTTGTATAATATACTCTCATTTATGGGTAGTTACATCTTCATTGTATGACCCTTCTTTCATGGGTTGTACGTTTCGAAAGCTGCCCAAATCGGTAAGGGAGCCTTTCAGACTCCCCTTTTAAAAAACATATTTTGTTATGCCTTTTAATTTAAATCTTTTTATGTTAAAATATGTTCTTATATATAGTTATTGATTTAAATTTTATGACCAAGTGAGGAGATACCATTTTCTCTCTCATCAACTAATGTTATGAATTTTAAAGTGATGTTGTTACGCTGTCGAATTTTACCAAGGGATTTTCTTAACCCAATTTCGATTTCTTTGGGTTCAACATGTAGTTATTGAATATGTCATCCTTTGAATATGTGTTAGTGACCTTTTATTATTTTACACTTAATATCCACTTATATTTGGTGTATTTATATTTTTCACACATAATTATGAGATTGATTTATACTTAATTTAAGGATACCTTCTTTAAAATGGATTTCATCTCATTTTCCATATCTATTGAGTCTTCATTGTTATTATGAAGCAGTTCACTATTATATGGTGTATATACTATCCTTTAGAATATTATATCATGAATCCCTTTATTATCATGATATTATAAAGTTCTGATTAAATGTTATTCCTAAATTATTGTATTCAAGTGTCTCTCATTTTGTTAAAAACCCTTTAACTAAAATATCGTTTTAAATGTTTTAATGATTTATTCTTATAAATATTTCTCATTACTTTCCATGTTTTCAAAATGGTTTTACAGATTTATTTATATAGATATTAATGGTTTAAAATTTTAAAAGCTTCAAAGTGGTATGGTACACTTTGATTCAAAAGTCTCTTTATTAAATGTTTTAAATGGTTTTGAAAATGGTTTTTAGAATGGATTCATTATTTCAATATCTTAAAATGTTGTATTGTAATTGCAATGTGGTAATGTTATCTTTCCTTTGTGCTTAAGCTATGTGCTATGATTTTGATATAGTTCTTCGGAATTTCTTATGAAGACGAGTGGTTCTGTGATAAACTAATGGAGGGTGAGCCCGATATAGCTCTCCAATGCATTGGGTAACGTGAAGGAGTTAAACGTTAAGGTTTCTCTAAAGAAATTTAGTTAATATACAGTGATGGGTATTCCAAACGTACCCATGAGGGGTACTCCCTATGTAAGAATGTTATGAATACTTCAAGTTACATTTATGTCTTATGATTTCTATGAGTTATTCATAAATATTATGATTTCATGAGGTATGTTAAATTGGTTATGCTTTATGAGTAAAGTATGATTTCATTGGTTTTTATGTATACATGGAATAATTTTTTCTTTCTGTATTGTTATAACCCTTACTGAGCTTTTTATTCTCATCCCATGTTTTTTGAAATGTTTTTCACATGACATAAAGTTGAATAGGGTCAAGGATGGGGTCAAAGAAATACCTGGCTATCTAAAACAAGGAACTATACATAACTCCTTTTTTCATGAGTTTTTATTTTTGTGAAAAAATGGAAGCTATGTAGATGTTTCTACATTGTAACCTTTGAGATGTAATAGTTATGTCCTAATTCTCTAAAACTCTAAACCTGAAAATATCCTAAATGTGAATTATTAATATAATTCAATAATAAGTAATGATAATGACTTGGTCCTTATAGTTGGTATCAGAGGTCTGTTTAGATAACATTAGAGGTTAGAGTCTTGTTTAAGAAAAAGTGACAAGTTGTGTACAACCACAACGGTTAGTATACTAGATGGAGTCATTGTTTTTTTGAAAGTTAGAATAATATTGAGATAACGTGGATAAGTATATCTTGGAGTTTATCTCCCTATTTATTATATGATGATTTTACTGATATACTAACACTGACCTTTTTGGTTTTAGTAAATGGCTGGATCTTGTAGGCACCAAAGTAAGAGTGGATTTGAAGAAAACTGTGACGGTTTTATGAAAGAAAAACTGAATGATATGGGAGCTGCAATGAGAACTCTTTTGGTTATCCTCAACCAACTATATGGAGTCATTATTGACCACCTGAACGTTAGTGATTTTTATATGGCATCATATATGTGAGAAAAAAATCCCTACGGATGCTCTGGAAATAATCATAAAGGTAAGTATGTTCAAAAAACTATGTGTCATATATGTGGATAGAAACACATAGGAAAATGTTTCAAAGGGACAGAAATATTCTATAGATTTGGAAATGATGTTCATAAAGCAAGAACCTTCCATGGAAAAAGGAAGCATCTAGTTGACTCTAGGAAAGGGAAAGAAGTTCTTTCTGAAGGATCAATTGAATGTTTTAAATGTGGTGTGCATGTTCATTATGCAAACACATGTCCTACAAAGAAGTTTCGGGAATGGGGTCACCAATATCGTACAAATATTCATTTACCAATACCTAATGCCATTCTGATTGAGGATGAAGAAACTAACAATAACCAATGAAAGGTATGGATTATTTCTTAACAGATGTTTTCCTATTATTGGAATCTTAGGATATGATTCATGATTGTTTTTGTAGGAAAGAAGTATTTCAGAATAAGTTGAAAAGGAATGGCTAATGGATCATGAAGAATGTTGAATGAGTTAGAAGTCAACATATATGGGATTCAAGAGTCATGGTAGATTTTAGGATTGTGAAATTCTTAGATGTATTAAGTCTCTTTTTATTATGGGGTTACATTAGAAGACTTTTTTTAGTAACCCTGATGTTTGATATACCAAAATTTTATTCAGGGAATAATTATCCTTTCTGTTGTGGATAAAGTTATAAAGAACCATTTAGGTTTATATGGTCCTTGAATTTGAGGCAATTACTGGTTAATACAATTTGGGTTGCAAAATGGAAGTTATTAGATAAACTTTTTCGTTAAAATATGTTATGGTTATTTTTGAAGATTTTATCTATTTTTGGGAGAATGTTTTCATAATTATATATCATTGGAAAAAGGACAACACGTAGACCATGTGAAAACCCATTTCATCGGACAAAGCTGCGGGAATCGAACCCACAACCAAAGTGCAACTGGTATTTATCTCCTACCACTAGACTACCTGAAGTCCATGGTTAGTTTGAATGATTATTTTTAGTTAGATGATTTTATGAATTACGAGTTAGTTTATTTTGGTTTATCAATGGAAATGATTAGCCTATCATGGATGATATGTTATTAGGTTAATTACTTTTCAGTATGAGACTGTAAGAGTAACTGATGTTATTTTGGAGAAAACATGTTAAGATTTATCTTAGGAGACAATGTGATTAAATCCTTCAGAGATTTGGGTTTCAATCTTAGTTTTGTTAACTTTGAAGAATTTTACAGATAGATGTTTATTGAATGGTCTTTTTTGAACATTGGGTTTTGTTTGACAAATTTTGGAGATTAGGAGTAGTTTTTCTTTTTGTAAAAAAATATCTTTTTGGGTATTATCTGATCACGTACTAAACTTTTTGGTTTGGTTTTGGTTGAGATATAATGGCATGGGAAATATATAGTTCTCTTTTGTGGATTAGGTGATTCTCAAGAAGTTTATTATAGTACTCTTAATTCGAACAAGTCATCCTAAATACTCGTCTTTTGGAGAAAATATGAGTTTGATTAAGGAATCTAGTAAAAGTTAAAAGTCTACCTGACAAGTAAGTATGTTTCATTATGATTTAGTTAAGCTCAAAAATAATTTCCTCAATGAAAAGTAACTTAAACCAAAAATGATGTATGTTAACTTTTCATACTGGGGAATCAAATACCGTTTAACCCCTCACAAGTTTGTTATTTTCTTGTGGTTAACTTTCTCCTAGACATGTTTAATATCACTCTCCATCAGAACGTGGCCCTTTTTTCTCCTCCATATCCATTATTTTCCTACTTTGAATCCTAGTATGGGTTAACTCAGGTGACCTTTGTACTTATCTCCCTTTCTTTTAATGTGATAGTCTTACTGACTCTTGTTCCGATGTGGGACTTTAAATAAAGTTTCCAAGACCAATTTTGAAATTGCGAGGACGCAATTCCCAAATGGGGGGAAGGATGTAACATCCTAGGTAAATATATGATATTAAATTCTAAGGTTTATCAATATTTATGAATAAAATGTTAATATTACTTTAATGAAAATTCTATGCTCGATAGCGTACCCAATATGCAACAACGAGTTTCTTTGAAATCTTATGTTGCATACTAATAATATAATAATATTATAATAGTTAACGCCTACACATTGTAATGGAGGTAATGAACAGAAATAACAACAAAATTATTACATATGTTTGTTAAATATTTTTACATTTATCCAATAAATGTTAGAGGCTTAAAATCCAAATGAATCCAATTTTATGAATAAATACTCTAATATTTTTAAAAGATTGTTTCACTGCCTTTTGACGGTGAACCTTTTTTAAATATTACTTTTGACAATTTTATAAGCACTATTTGTCAAAATAAACTAATTCTTTATGATTGGGACATTGAAATTTACTTTGGATAAATTTTTGGTATGTTTCTGACAAAGTTCATTTTTTTAATTAATAGTGAAAAATATTGCATTTTACATCAAAACTGCTTTTTCATTTAATTTCAATATATGGATAGATTATCTATTTAATTGGTTTTAAAGTTTAATTTTAAATTATTTTTTCAATTTAATTCAATGGTGGTAATTGGAGTAAATTTCACTTTGAAAATGGACATAAACAAGAGCCAAACTTTTCATAGATATTGCTTCCAAAAAACCCACTATTTGTTTTGACAGTGGGAATTAACTATATGATTTATTAATGAAACTTTTATGTTTTGAATTTTGTAAAATTTAATCTGAATTAGAAATATCAAATATAGCTTAGGGTTAATTTTTGGTATGTTTCTGATAATGCATTTTTCTAATGAACATTGAAAAATACACTTTTAAATTCAAAACTTCCTTTTCATCCAATTTATTTTATATTTATATTGTCATTTTAATTGTTTTTAAATTATAATTTAATTATTATTTTTTCACTTAATACAATGTTGTTCATTGGAAGTAATTTCACTTTTCAATTGGATGTAAAAACAAGTCAATCATTTGATAAATTTTACTTCTTAAAAACTGATCTTTTGTTTTGACAACGGGATTTATTTTTAAATTAATTACTAAAATTTATGTATTTTTAATTTTATAAAATGGATTCCATATTTTGAATCAGATGGTCAAAATTATTTAATTAAGACTCTTTTGTTTTTGGTCCTTATGAATAGTAACAACAGTAATTATCTTTACTTATCGTGTTTAATTAGAAATCGGGTAATTAAGGGTAAGAGAATAATATCATAAAAATATAAAATGACCCCAACATGTGTCCTAAGGATATTGGTGGTGTCTTGGCTGACCATGGTATGCCTTTTTCCAACCTTGGGACCCCATGGAATCAAATTAGTGTGATAGTGACCTTTTATCATATTTTTTTAAAGAAATGAAAATGTAACCAAAGTATGTAACACCTAAGTAAAATAATTTTAATTTTTCAACATAAAATATCACTTAGACTATAAATAGTAATTGGGAATATAAAAATATTTCCTATGTCATAGTGATTTTTTTATAATTTTTAGACATTAAATAAATTAAATTATTTATGACATCATAATGATGCAGTGATTACCTCATTAATGAACGATTTAAATAAAATGAAAAGTTAACGTAAATTCTAAGACTTATACTTGGAAAAACCCTATTGGATGAGTATATTTCGAACCCTAATCACCTTAAACTTTAAACATATCAATGTGGGACCTTTAAAATCCGAAACAATTTTTAAAATAAAGTAACATTTCTTGACATTCCATGAGTACCCCTCCGCTTCTCTTATAAAAGGCTCCCACCTCTACCTCATTACCCACACCACTCAATCCTTTGGCTCGGCTAAAACCTGACCATTTAATCTATCCACATCCCTCTCTTCATCATTGAAGCCTCACCTTAGGGAGAAATCTCTTCAAGGAAACCTTTCGGTTCAAACCAAATGGAGTTTCCCGATTTAAATGTAATATATTCTCTTATGTTCTTTTGTTTTATTTTGCTTCTCCAACCCCCTAAACACTTTTTATTCCTTTATTTTGTGACAACACCAGTATCTTAAATATACTAGGCCGTTTTTATAAGAATTATTAGAGCTACACTTACACACACATCTATCTAATGGTTAAAGAACATACTGTTTCTGTGGATGGAGAATAACTGCCTCACGAAACAATGATTGTTAAATATTCTATTAACAACATTAAAGGTGGCCTTTATGATGTCACTGTATTTTATATATGATATATATGGTATATATGTTTTATATATTCTTTTTTATTTTATATTTAAATCATACTTTTATTCTTTGAATGTTGTGCAAATGCGATAATTTCATATGAGGATGTACGGACTACCGCCCCCTTAAGTGATGTGACTCGTTCATGCAATAAATGGAATGTATAAAGAATGAAATTAATCAAATTATGTGACCAATATAAAATATATATTATACTTTAATTATAATATATATATATCTCTCAATTATTTTTAATTCCATTAATATGACAAAGAAATGAAAGTAGCGTTCATGCATACGTACGGCCAACCGTCTCCATGAACCGTGCATTTCATTTCTTTTTATCTCCAAATGTTCTGTAATAGTATAAAATTAATATTTAAATTATATATATTAAATTTAAATCATTAATACTATTATGGAGATGATTTACTTATAACTACATGAACGATTCTTTTCAAACAAGTTCATTTTTTACTCATGTACCAAACATCGACAAAAGACATCTGATATGAACTCAAATAATTAACTAATTATTATAACATTATAATATGTGATATGAATTGAATAATAAACATTAATGGTGTACCTTAAAAAATTATAAATTGACAAAAGTTTATCATTCATGAATATAAAGAAATGAACAAGACAAGTCGGACTTGAGGTAAGTGATCCAACCTCTCTCTTTATTTTTAAGTACTCTTTTTATGTAACTACTTTATACTTCCCTTTCTTTTGTTGGGGGATTTAATTTTATATTCCTCGTTCTATAAATTTTATGTTAATACGATTAGAGACCCTATTTTATCTCATCAATCCATTTCGGGATGATTTATGTGGCGTCGTTAGGCTGCCGAATTTTCATAATGGGATTTTCATCTCACTTGTTATTCCCGTGAGATTCATGCTACATTAGAAACTATTTCCTTTTGTGTGGTGTATGTAATTCCCATTATTTTACTTTTTTTATTATATTCTCTCATTTATGGGTAGTTACATCTTCAATTTATGACCCTTCTTTCATGGGGTGTACATTTCAAAAGTTTCCCAAATCGGTAAGGGAACCTTTCACACACCTCTTTTAAAAAGACTTATTTTGTTATGTCTTTTAATTTACAGATTTTTATGTTGGGATATGTTCTTATACATCCTTATTGATGAAAATTTAATTTTATAGTGATGAGATACCATTTTCTCTCTCATAAACTAATGTTATGATTTTTAAATTTATGTTGTTTGGATGTCGAATTTTACCAAGGGAATTTCTTAACCCAATTTCGATTTATTTGGGTTCACCATGTAGTTATTGAATAAGTCATTCTTTGAATATGTGTGAATTACCTTTGATTATTTTACACTTAATATCAACTTATATTGGGTGTATTTATATTTGTCACACATAATTATGAGATTGATTTATCCTTAATTTAAGGATACCTTCTTTATAATGGATTTCATCTCATTTTACATATCTATTGAGACTTAATTGTTGTTATGAACCAGTTCACTCTTATGTGGTGTATATACTATCATTTTGAATAATATATTATGAATCCCTTTATTCTCATGATATTATAAATTTATGATTAAATTTTATTCCTAAATTATTGTATTCATGTTTCTCTCATTTTGTTAAAAACCCTTTAACTAAAATATCATTTTAAATGTTTTAATGATTTATTCTTATAAATATTTATCATTAATATAAATGTTTTCAAAATATTTTTAAGGATTTATTTATATGTATATTAATGGTTTAATATTTTAAAAGCTTCAAAGTGTTATGGGACACTTTAGTTAAAAAATATCTTTATTAAATGATTTAAATGGTTTTGAAAATGGTTTTTAGAATGGATTCATTATTTCAATATTTTAAAATGTTCTATTGTTATTGCAATGTGGGAATGTTATCTTTCCTTTGTGCTTAATTTATGTGGTATGATTATGTTATGGTTCTTGGACATTGTTTATGAAGACGGGTGGTTCCGTGACAAACTAAGTGCGGGTGAGCCCGATATAGCTCTCCAATGCATTGGGTAATGTGAAGGAGTTAAACGTTAAGGTTTCTCCTAAGAGATTTATGGAATATACTGTGATGGGTATTCCAAACGTAACCATCAGGGTTACTCCCTACGTAAGAATGTTATGAATGCCTCAAGGTACCTTTATGTCTTATGATTTCTATCAGTTATTAGTAAATATTACGATTTCATGAGGTATGTTAAATTTCTTATGCTTTATGAGTAAAGTATGATTTCATTGATTCTTATGTATACATGGAATAATGTTTTCTTTCTGTATTTTTATAACCCTTAATGAGCATTTTATGCTCATCCCATGTTTTTTTGAAATGTTTTTCACATGACATAAAGTTTAATAGGGTCATGGATGGGATCAAGGAAATGTCAGGCTGTCTAAATCAAGGAACTAGACATGACTCTTTTGTTCAAGAGTCATTATTTTTGTGAAAAAATGGAAGATGAGTAGATGTGTCTACTTTGTAACCTTTGAGATGTAATAGTTATGTACTAAATCCCTAAAAGTCTAAACCAGAAAATATCCTCAATGTGAATTATTAATTTAATTCAATTACAAGAAATGTTTAAGGCCGGGTCTTTATATTTGTGATCCCCTATATGTATATATCATCATTCTTAGAGGAGTAACGGAAGGGGGCGTAATGGCCATTGAGGCGCTAGGGGGATGGGATGTGGCCAAGAGGGTTGTGGAAACAACACCAGGGTGAGACCCCCTACTCTGGTGGCGACACTAGGTGGCGACACCCATCCCCAGTGGTGGACCCTGACCACAGAAACCTGGTAGAGGCACCCAACTATGTTGGAAGCACCCATCAACGACACCCTTTCCACAGAGACAAGCGAGATGTGTCACCCTAGTAGTACACTGCGGTAGTAGTAGGAGTAGTTGGTAGGGAGCTTGGTGGCTGGCAGCAAGGGAATAAGCCACTCGGCTGCGTCAGAGGTGCACATGGGGAAGAGCCACAGTCCGTAGACCAGGGTGGCGGGCTGGACCCATAGAAGAGCCTATTCATGAGAGTAGACCAGTGTAGGAGGGTGGTTCTACTCATCCTCTGTGTTGGAGGGGTGACCTACTTGTTGTGGTCTACGACATGTGGCCAGCACGAGGTCTTATTGGGACCCCATGCAGAGGGGACATGTCTTGCCTCATTCAGCCATGTGTGGTGAAAACTGGACTTCCAACATAAGTTCTATAAGTGGGAGGACTGGCTTTCCATACCAGCCGAGCCGGTGGTGCGAGATGGTCCGCCATGTGGCAAGGGATGGGGAAGATCCATCTCACCTTTACGAGCCAGCCCAACGAGACAAATTGGGCCGCTGGGTGGTCTAGGCTGGGAAAGAACCGGGCTTCCAATTGTGGGTCAGGCAAGCTAAAACTGGGTAGTTGCAAGACCCGACGGGATGGACAACAACCAAACTATCCATCTAGTTGCTGGTTGAGATGGATGAAACTATGTTTTTGGGAGACCATGTGGGCTAGACCCTCTACCGAACTGGGATAGGTCCAGGAAGGCCCACAGGCCTGGCCACTATTCCAGCCAGACACAGTCATTCTAGAATGAACTATGATGGGTCGGGTTGTTCAAAATGGGTGATGTGATGCACGACCCCCAGGTTGGGATAGATAGGTCAGTCCAACCCAGTCAGATGGGGTCTATAATCAACCTTCCCCTATTTACTAAAATGCTAATATCCCTCAGGTCAGGCGTTCGATTGATTCGACATATATGGTGTTGGGACACTCATGGAGATGTGGTCTTTTGGTAATACTCAAAGGGATATTCATTGACCATTGATTTATGAACTATGGATTGAGGAGTAGATTCTCCTAGAATCAAGGACGCGAGAGATTAAGAATCCAATGGATGGTTATGACCCAATGGATATGATGAGTTTACATTAATGGTTTATTTGAGGATGGACCACAGTTGTCAGCCATAAGAGCATCCTCAGTGGTCGATGGGAAGAGAGACCTTGGTGGTCTACCATACGAGCGACCTTAGTGGTTGGCAAGATGAGTGACCTCAGTAGTCTACCAGACAAGCAACCATAGTTTTTAGATAGACGAGTGACCTCATTGGTCTACCAGATGATCCACCTTAGTGGTCGTACAGATGAGTGACATTACTGGTCAGCCAAATGAGAGACCATAGTGGTCCTCTAGATGTGCAACCTCAGTGGTCCTTTAGATAAGAAGATATCAGTGGTCCAACAGATGAGCAGACCTCAGTGGTCCTGCAGACAAGCAGACCTTAGTGACTCATCAATCATGTTTCCCTTAGTAGTATAAGATGAATCATATCTACGACCGATAACCATACTTTCTATAACTTACGTTTTACCTAGTTTAAGATGACTTTTCCTTGTGATCTTACTTTTTAGACATAATTTTTTGTCCTTCCTTTATGTTTTAGGGTCCCTACTGAGTATTTTGTTACACACCCTTTCATAGGCTATTCCCGCACCTATCGTGTCTCATGTAGGTTATTAAAACATTGACGGTTACCATGGTGATGGGGGACTATGTGGTGCATTCTGAGACAATACAAATGGACTCATTGACAAAGAACTTGGTGTTCAAGGACAATTTGGAGCTCAGTGTTATGGGGAGGCTGGGAATACTTCTATGGATACACGTAACTACTCTACACCTACCCTACAGGTGGGGTCTTCAGTAGATAGTCCATGTAATTTGTTCATTCTATTGTGGTTTTTGGTTTGTTTTCTATCCCCTTTGTACTTTCAGAGTGTATAGTACTCAAAATAGTTTTCTTAGTGAAATTTTTTGTTTACTTTATGTTTACATTATTTAGTTTGATCTTTGTTCGTGGGAACTAGTTTAATGCAAAATGTCATCCCATTTGAGGATATTCCTATTCAATCCTAGTCTCTAACCCCTGGCCTATAGAGATTTGATTGGGTAGTAAGGGCATGAGTCCTTGGGATAGGTCCTGACAAAGAGGTATTATAGCCAGGTTGGTTATACCAGAAGAATTAAGAGTCTCGAAATTTTAAGGGGGCAACACTGTTAATTGTTTAGAGTTTGGCTTTCATGCCAGGGAGTCTAGTGTTTTTGTGGCAGCTTATGTATGCATATATTAGGACCTTGAATTGGGTTTTCCAACCCGGTACATGAAAACATAGGTTGAATTCATCTTTTAATTCTTTTTCCAATTATCTTTTTGAGTCAGATTTAGCTAGTCAGTTATAATAAATTTCCCTTGATTCATCTTGATTATATTTCAAGATGCCTCTAGGAAGACATCCAGCTAGGATTCAAGTGTGTGGCCATAATTTTGGTCCAAAATGTGGTGAAGATATTGTGTTAGGACAATTTCTTGAGATGGAACCTTCGAGTATTGTCCATGAGATACCACCTACCATTAGTAAGTAGCTACTACTGTCGCTACAGAAAGAGAACAGATGTATGATTTGTTCCTACCATGTGTTCGAGTGGTAGGGACCACACATGTTTAAGGATAGATAGATCCTTATGTATCTGGGTATTGGATGGAGGTGGTGATTCGAGCCTTCTACTTAGTGAGGATGTCACTTGACCAAATGGGGGTTCTAGCCTAGAGCCTTTTGTACGGCGACCGACGTGGAAGATGAGCTGGGATAGCCATAATGGGTGGTATAAAATTCAACATTTTACAACCACCATCCCAATTAATTCCAAACAAAGAACATGGATCTAGAGTACATGTGAAGGAGATATAATCATGAGACCATACATACCCCTGTAGTAGTAGATGTTTTGAGTTTTCAGTTCCATACAGTGGTGGATGAGTAAAAGAACGTCCTTCCAGAGGATGTTTCAGGACTTCCCCTATACAAAGGGTTAGATTTCAACATTAATATTTACCTCGGGATGGAACTGATATCAACAACTACACATTTACATGATCTCATGGAGCTTTGGAAGGTGAGAGGATATTTGGTGGTTTTATAGAGGAAGGGTTTCGTAAGGCCCAATGTTTCACCATGGGCAGCCCCAGTTTTATTTTCCTATATGGTAAACAGAAGCTTGAGGTTATGTAGGGACTTATGATTTCTAAACCAAGTCATCATGAAGAGAAAGTAACCTCTATTGAGTATTGATGACCTTTTCGTTCTACTGAAGGGAGGGAGGTGGTTGTCGAACATAGACTTTAGATCATGCTATCAACAGCTTTGGGTACGAGATGAGGACATCTCGAAGATGACTTGGAGATGTCTCTATGACCAGTATAAGTTCTTAGGGATGATTTTTGGCCTAAAAACACCCCAAAAGTGTTCCTGGGACTCATGAATAGGATATTCTAGATGTATATAGACCAGTATGCATTGTTCTTCATTGATGACATCGTAGTGTATCTAGCATCTGAGTAGGATCATGCGATACACCATAGGATGGATCTAAAAACCATCTGATAGCTTGAGATTTATGGAATTATCTTGAAGTGAGATTTCTAGATATGAAATTTCAATTTCCTAGGACATGTCATCTAAGAGGCTAGAGTTTCGGTGGATCCCACGAAGATCAAGGTTGTTCTTACTTGGGAATCACCCAAGAGTGTTTCTGAGGTGAGGAGTTTCCTTAGGTAGGATGGGTACTATCATAGGTTTGTACCCATATTATATAGAGTGGAATCACCCAAGAAATTGTTCGTGATGAAGGGAATACCCTTTGTATGGATAGAATAATGATATCAGAGCATTCTGTAGATGATGCAGTGCTAGGTGAGGGCTAATATATTGAGGTTTCTAGAGGAGGGCGATGACTTCAAAGTGTACTGTGACAAATCAGGAACTGAGCTAGGATTTTTCCAGATTCATGGGAAACTAGTTATTTCATATGGATGAGGATAATATAGACTGCCTGAGTAGATCAATGATACTAATTTTCTTGAGATGGTAGTGGTAGTCTTCTCACTGAAAATGTGGCAACACTATCTTATGGGTGAATGATTCATCATCTACTATGAACATGAGAGTCTCATGTATCTATTTTTTAGAAGGATATGAATCAAAGGAAATGGAATTTGATAGAGATCCTCTAGGACTATGAAAATGTGATATTATATATCCCTGGTAGTGGAATGTGGTGGCTGATGCTCTTAGTATGATATCAAGTTCATGGCTACTGAATGAGGCCTCAGAGTAGATAGTATAATATTAGATATTCCTTTTGGATAGAGATTAGGAATCTTGTCATTAGTTGACAATAGATTCCCCTCCACTCTTAAATAAATTCAAGGAGGTGTAACTCAGAGATACTAGATGTGAGGCTACATGGTCCTAAATATCCACAGGGCATGCCCTTGATGGATATTCGAAAGGTGGGGAGCATGTCATCCTTTTTAGAGGATGAACCATTGTACGAGTGGTGTTATAGGAGGAGGTGTTGTGGGAGTTACATACGTCCCCTTTGGAGGTACATTAATTTTTGGAGAAAATGTACCACGTCCTCCATCATTAGTACTGGTGGTCGGGGATGAAGAAGGAAATGGAAGAGTCTGTGTTGAGATGCTTCAATTGTTATCAAATTATGGCTAAACTCTATGTTCCAAAAAGTTTGACACAACCACTAGAGGTGGTGAAGAGAAAGTGGGAGGGAATATCAATCGACTTTGTGATAAGTGTACCATGTACATCCGAGGGGAATGATACCATCAGGGTGATCGTTGATCGACTCACTAAGTCGGACCACTTCCTTCTGATTTGAGATTATGGTTTATTAGAGAGTGTGAGACGCCTCTACGTATAGGAGATAGTTCAACTCCATGGAGTCCTATCTATGATAGTATCATATCATGATGTGTCACTTACACCCTGAATGTGTAAGGGATTGGAGGTGGTGTTTGGGATATAGTTGCACTTGAGAAAAACCATTCACCCACCAACATATGGTCAGATAGAGAAAACCATATAGACCTTTGAGGACATGTTTCATTCTTATGTTCTTGATTCTGGTCGTAGTTGGGAGGACCACCTACCATTGGTATAATTTGTGTACACCAAAAGCCACAAATATACCATCGATATGGCACCGTTTGGGAAACTGTACGGATGACCATTCTACTCACTGTTATGTGGGACATATATAGGGGAGTTAGCACTCATTGGTCTGGAGATGGTACAAGTTACCACTGAGAATTTGAAGGTTATCCGAGAGTGGATGAAGACTACACATAGATGAAGGATGTCCCATTTTGATAGGCTATGGAGACCATTGGAGTTCGAAAATGGGGACCATGTATTCCTATGGGTCACTCCACAACAAGGGATACTGATATTTGGTTGGGGCAGTAAGCTATCTACGAGGTTCATCAAACCTCTCCTAATACAACATATAGTGGGAGAGGTTGAATGTTGCTTGGCTCTACCACTGAAGTTTGAGAGAGTGCAAAACGTCTTCCATGTATCCTATATGAGGAGATATGTGCATGACCCATAGAACTTCCTTGACCATAGAAAACTGGAGGTTGAATATGGGGAAACATTTGTGGAGTACGAGGTGGAGATGGAGGATCAACATTGGAGGATCCTTCTGGATATTTGATTCCTTTGGTTCATGTTTGTTGGTAGAAGGAGAATCCCCGGGAGAGAATGTACGAGCGGGAGGCTTAGATTCATGATCAGTACCAACTATTGTTTGATTGTCCCTTGTTTTGGCTTATAAGGATGTAAATCCTAAAAGAGAGATTAATGAAATACCCCAAAATTCAAAGGATTTTTTTTTTGAAAATTAAATGAGTTAATTTTGAGACCATTCACTAAGAAAAAATTTGATTAATATTCTTGTTGTTCCTGGAATGATCCATAGAAAAATGTTAGGTTTTAAATAGGGCATGTGAGAGTATTTCCTGAGAAAGTGGAATAACTATTAAATAGAAGAACGGATCAAAAATATGAGGGAAACACATTGTTTAGGATAGTTTTTTTACACTAGGCATGACATACGTTTAGTCAGCTTGGGCCTCAAATGTGAAAACCTGAAAATTGAAAAACCATAAATAAAATAATTTAAGTTATTTTTTTATTTTTCATATCATTCTAACTCGTAAATGGTTACTTAGATTTCAAATATGAGAGTACCATTGAATTTGTGAGAGTATTTTTTCATTAGAAGGAGCCTAACATCTAACGATGTGGGCTAGATGAGAAAGTAGGTTATTGGGACAGAACCATAACTAAAATAATTTGATTAAATATTATCTATTCGAATCATCATAACTCATAAATGGAAACATAGATTAGAAATCTGAGACCACCATTGTGTTCATAATAATATATTCTTCTTATGAAGGACTTATCCTTGACCGGTGCGGGTCAAGGGAGAATGTTGATTTTCTAAATTTTCAAAAAAACAATAAAATAATATTAAAATTAATTTTTATTGATTACATCATCATTGAGAAATGGTACATTAGGGCTTCGGTACACTAGCGAGGAAAAGGTGAATCTCATTAATGAACCACATTAATGAGTCACTGCAAAAACACTAAAACGAAACATATATAAAATTTTGATTCTTCTTCTATCAATTAATAGACTAACAAGAAATACAAGATTGTTGGCACAATCCTAACATTTCTCAAAGGATTTGGTGGGTGGAAATGATGAATAAATAAGGACAACCACTCAAACGACGAATGTCAACGAATTAGAAAGCAGTGACGATACCCTTGGAGTGTGAATCCTAACCTATGATCGACAAATGAAAATGCATTCAAACAGATCATGAATCCCCACAAACAGGTTTACACGAGCAATGATCCTTCCAACATTTCAATGATTCTCCACGTAGGGGTTTAAATTCATAGTGAATTGTTCTTTTTTCCATTCTCCCCTCCAAATGAAGAATGCAAGTCATATCTCTAAAAAGTTGATCCATGGATGGTTAATATTTGTTATGAGTGGAAAATATTTTTGGATTGATACTTAGATTAAATCATAGTGATTTAGAAATCTATACTTTATGATCCCTCTAACTCGAACGATACCTAGACAACACGAACAAAGGTATGGTTGTTCAATTTGGATGTTCTGTGTGATCCCCTCTATCTCCATCGCCCTCTCTTAGTTCTTCATGGTTTACCAGAGGGAAATTCAATAACTGTTGAGGAACCAGGAAGAAGGGTTGTAGGTAGGTTGGTCATAGTTTTAGTGAGAGACAGTGACACAATGATGCAACACCCCGCCATGGAGGCTGCAACCAAATGTGGCAACAATCAGGAGGTGCCACGCTAGTAGGGTGCCATGGTAGCTGGTAGTAGGGGATGTGGCCACCCACCTGAATTGGAGGTGTATGCGGCATAGAACCACGGTTTGAAGACTGTGGTGGTAGGTCATACCCTTGGCAGAGCCGGTCCACGTGAGTTGACTGACATAGGTAGGTGGCGTGTCTTTGGCACCACATTGGATGTGCGACACGCTTGTTGCGGGCCATGGAATGAAGCTTGTACGCTATCCCCATGGGACCACATGTGGAGGGGACAGGGCGGGCCACAACCATCCATGTGTGGGGAAAACTAGATGCCAAACAAGCATCTTGGGAGAGGGAGGACCATCCCTCCAAAATCACTATGACCAGGAAAAACCCGACCATTTTACTAAAATGCTAATATCTCTCAGACCAGGAGTCCTATTGATGCGTTGTCTGTAGAGTTGGGACCCTCTAAACAAGTATATCTATTTGGAATGATCTAAGTGAGTTTTTTTGATAGTTTAGTTATGACGTATGGCTTGAGGAGAAGATTATCTAGCAATCATGTGTGTTAGAGAGTGGGATTCCTCGGGCTGGTTGTGACCTGATGGAAAGGAAAAGAATACCTTATTGGTTCATAAGAGTAGTGGCCTTAGGGGTCCACTAGATGAGTGACCTCATTGGTCATCTAGATAAGCGACCTATTGTGTCCACTAAATGAGAAACCCTAGTGGTCTACCACATGAGAAACTATAGAGGTTAGCTAGACGAGCGACCTCAATGGTCAACCGGTCGAGAGACCTCAATGGTCCGTGAGATGAGTGACCTTAGTTGTCCCCTAGATGAGCTACCAGTGTGGTTTTCCAGATCAGTGACCTATTTAGTTTATAAGACCATTGATCATTAGTGGTCTAGCAGATAGACTGACTATAGTGGTCCAATAGACGAGAAGACCTGAGTGACTCATCGTGAGTAAGACTATTAGCAATATAAGATAAATTAGATCTATAAGTGACAACCATAAATTATATACCTTGATTTTTACCTATTATGTTTTTATGTTCCTTGTAATATTGCTTTGTGGCCTAGATTTTTGGTCTTTTGATTATAGTTTAGGGGTCCCTACTATGTACTATTTTACTCACCCCTCCACGGGCTTCTCCCAAACATGTTGTGTCTTGTGCTGGTGATTTCCACTTCAATGGAGTCCTTAGTGGTCCGGGACCAGATGGTGGTTAGTTAGACAGGACGGTCGAACGTTTCGAAGGAGACATTGGTGGCCTAGGACCAAGTGGTGCTTTGTGATATGGTATGGGTATGCATAATTCTATGGATACAGGCATCTACCCTTCACATACCCTTCCAATGGGGTCTACAAAAGATGGACCATAGTAGTTATATATACTTTTTTGGTTTTAAGCTTGTATTATGTCCCCTTTTTTACTTTCAGTGTGCATTGAACTCTTAGAATTTGTCTCAGTGACAGTTGTGGTTCACTTATTTTTTACTTTCTACAGTTTTATCTTTTTGTGTATGTAAGGTTTCAAGGAAAATGCCTTATCTTTTTTGTATATTCCAATTCCATGCTAGTCTCCAGCACCTGGCCTACAGAAGGCTAGCTTTGGTTAGTCATAACATGGTCTCTGTGGGATGGTTCATGACACTCTCAGATATGGAGTAGACCATAACTGATGTCAAAAACATTATAATTTCATTCCTTACCACATCAATAAGATTTATATTGAGTCTTAAGTGAGGTTAGGGGCATGTTTTGGAGTCATATTATAGAACAGTCCCATGAGTTCCAACTAGTTGGATAATCCAATAAATATTATACCAGGTCTAATGATTTCATTCATTTTATTTCCCTTGAAGTCTAGAAAAATCTCCTCATGAATTAATATGTGGAAAAAAGAAATGAAAATAGGAATATATTTATTTTCATCTAAGAATTCATACTTGGGTGATAAATGATGGACCATAAATTCTTTATTATTTTTTTAAAACATTCAATATAATGATGGGATTTCACAAGAGACATTGTTTCATTTTCCAAACATACTGATATAATTGGTTCGTTTTGATCAAAATTTCTAGCCACCACATAGGCTAGATCAATGTGAGTAATGAGTATTGTGTTTCTTATTAATCCAATGGTAACATTGATTAGATATCCTTTTAAATCATCAAAGGGGTTGTCTTAAATATATAAAATACACATACAAAATTTTCTCTCGTGTGAAAGATGTAAATAGGTCACATCTTGACTTAAACAACCCCCAAAAAATATAGGATATTCCTCATGTTCCCTATCAAAACAACCTGCCCAATTTATCTATAGGATATAGTCCTCATCCCTAAATTGTTATCTTTAATTTTAAATGTGTGTATCAAGGATCGTGTATAGGAAGGTGATTATGATATTCCCATTATAAAATTGGATGACTGAGTTGTTAGTTTCTACGTTTGTATAACCAATTATGATTGAGTTTTTTACCTATAACCAAATCTATGGTGATTTTCTAGGACAGTTAATTTGGTAGGGTAAAGGAAATTTTTTATATTCACCACAACTTCTTTTAAAATAACATTATTAAATCAAAAACTATTATTTGAATGTTAGAGTGTGGTAGAAGTGGGATGTATATCATCAAGACCTAACTCACAATACATGGAATATATAATGAGGTTTACACTAACTCCTAGATTCAAATGTTCTTTGAAAATATTGTTCTCTCCTAAATAAACAATGATGTATGGACATACCTGGTCTTTCAACATATCAGTAATTGCCCCTTGAATAGTTGTACTAACATTAGCATCCAATATTAATTTGTTTAGATGTGAATGAATTATTTTTAAAATTAAACATGTCCTAATGTTATTTTGAGTAGGAGTTAATGGTTTTTTGGAATAAATTATGGGAATTTTAGTCTTAACAGGATTGAATAATCCCCTAATTATTTCATTCAGTTCATGTTTTTATTTTAATCTCATAACTTAAGGGAATGGATCAGATTTTTTGTGAGATTGTTTTTCTTTCTCATTAATATTTCATTTTTTAGGATCTATTGGTGGTTATTAAAATGTATCATGTGATATTGATGGTTTTAATTTTTATAGAATGATTTGTTCACTGTTTTAATGCATCTCTCACTTCTTAAGATAGTCACTACTTTTATATGTTCGTGATTATCTTGTGTGATCGTGGATCCTCCATATATGGTAGGGGATAGGATAACCTATGTTTGTATGGACTCACTTCTAGTTTGGATGGTTTTTAATTCCTTTTTATGCAATTAATATTATGAGTTAATTTTCTCCAATTATTTACAGAACTGCTCAGGGATTAGGGGAGGGATATATTGGGAAGGGGCTTGTGCTAGTTGGTTTATCCAATGAGGATTTTTTTGGTTATTGGATTGGATGTTGAATGGGTTTTTAGTATTGAACAATGGGATTTTTGTATTGAAATTTCTATTGTTGGAACAGATTATGGGATTGATTTTTGTATTGTGGGTATGGGTTGAGACAATATTGGTGTGTTGGTTATTGATTGTCTTTCCAACAGAAGTGTAGATGTTCATTATACCTTGAAGTTAATGTGTCTTAGTAATGTGGATTCTGAATTTTCAATTTGTTTACCAGTAATGGAGGTCCTTATAAAAGAGAATACAAAATATATGAAATGGTTGGGAAGTTGTTAGTCTTATGGTCATACGTTTCAAGAATTAGGAAGACATGCTCAACAATTGGTGTTTTATGGACCCTCGTAATTTCATTTTCCTTGACCTTCCTAGCAGGTGAAACACGATTTTCTATAATATTTCCTTCTTCTATAAGATTAGGAATTCCATAATATATTTATGTATTTAGGTAGTAAGGTGTTTCCCCCATGCTTTGTTTTTTCGTAAATAATTTACAAATAACCACAAGCATCATCTGGGTATTTTTAATGTTTACATTACACATCAAGTTATAAATCTATTTGTTTCCTATCCATCACCCTTAATATAAAATAATCACATGCATATAGATTAACAAAAAATACTGAGATACAGTTCTTAAAGTGTCAAAAAACCATTCCCATGTTTTATAGAGCGCTTCTCCCACATTTTGAAAAAAATGAAATATATTTTAATGTGAAATAGACTGGCGATGGGGGAAGAATTATTTATATAATTCTCATTGCAGTTTATCCAAAGAAAATATGGATTTTGGTCTAAAATTATTTATCCAATTATTTTCTTGATCCTTAATATAAAAAGGAATGAGTATCTTTTTATCAGATTCAATTTTATATGTAGGGTACATGGTCTCATTAATTAAATTGAATTATCTAACACAAAGATATAGAATCTTAGACTATATCCCATGAATTGTTAGAAGGTGGTTCATGAAAAGGGGTTTGATGCTTTTCTAGGAACATCCTATAGAAAACTCCTTATTCATTAGGGTTTATTTGTCCCTAAAGGTGTCGAATATTCATTCATGGTCTTTCCATGTTTGGGGCTTGTCCAATTTTTATTCTGTTTTTTTTTCCCTTCCATGTTTTTTGATTTGGTTTTGTAGAATATTATCTATTGTATTAAACACGATATTATAATAAAAAATAATAGGAAGAATGGGATATAATTTAAGCATTACCCTATATTAAATTCACCCCTACCCATCATCAATTCCTATATTACAATTCTAATTCATTTTTCATGAGTGCAGGTGGACATGAACTAGAGAATTGAAAAAAATAAAGTGAAAAATATAATTTAAAGGGGACGTGAAAAAAAGAAAAGGGGAATAATAAAATTGGATTATAATATTATATACATGGGTTCCAAGAAATGGTGCCAAAATTTAGGGATTCCCAAATTTACTATACACGTAGAAGTGGTCATTATAGTATATCTAGGGATCAAATCCATTGGGACTGAATAAGATACATTGAAACAATCATATTTGTTGGATGGTTTGGCTATGAAATGAAAAATTATCTTTGATATTTAAATTGTAAAACTCAATTACTAAATTACATAGGATAATATTTTTTATTTAAAAATAATAAGCTTAATGTTATTAATGGATATGACTAATGAAGATGATTTGATCCTCAGTTCTCACTCGGTATAGATTGGATGTATTTTTTTCTTATATTATATTTGATTACTAATTAAAGATGAATCCAAACAATAAGGAATATGCATAAATAACATCCCCAAGTTAATCCTTACAAAATTCCAATGCTAATAACCAATAAACTTGGAGGATCACTTAAATTATAACACTGATGAATTGGATTGTACTAGTACTCAAAACATGTCATTCAAAAATATTTTGAAGTTGTAAAATTAAAAAAATTATCAAATGGAAATATTAAAATAAAGAAATTATTAAAATATTAAAAGGAATGATAAAATCCAATCCAACCCCAATATACTAATTTTAATCAATTCTAAATAGTTTTATCTCTCTATTAATGTTAATCTTTCAATAGAAGCGATATGTCGACTAATGAGCACATAATTTAAGATGAAAAACAAAGAAATAATGAACACTCCACTATTGTGTGAAGAATATCATAATATTGTGTGTAAATAAATTCACACATTGATTCATTAGAATCAACATGATATGTAAATGAAAATATTCATTTAAGATGAATATGATGAAGAAATTTAATTATGAATCTAAGGTGATTGAAAAGATAAAATGAGAAAATTGAACATGTGATTAGAAAATGGTAGTGTAACATTACAATTGAATGAATATAATATATGACACCAATGAATTGACTACCACATATTTAATAGTATTTTTTGAGTATTATGATCATCAACCCATTAATGAATTACATCCAATATATTTATTATTATAGAAGGTTTGTGAGAAATAAATTGAAACTGGACTATTCAATGATGACTTTAAAATTCAGATAAGATTAATCCAAATTTTGGAATAAAAATATGAAATTAAATACGGATGAATCTGTGATGGTCTAAGAAGTGAGATAAATTTTTCTTGGTGTACTCTGATATCATTAAAAATTTCATTATAATTAGATTATCCATTCAAACATAATAAAAGAAATGGTGGGATGATTTTGTAGGACCTGAAATTTTGCCCACTATATAATCCTTAACATGGGTTCCCTCGATGTTATTGAAAACAGAAGAATCTTATTATGAACCATTTGAATTAAATTATACACATAATTATACCTGTTTGTAGATAATATTTTTCTTCATTAAGATTAAATTGTGGTATACACATTTTTTGATGAGACTAAGGCCCCTTTTTCCGTGTCCATAACTTTATATATTCATGGGAAATAGATTTAATCTTTCGTTCTGATTAATCAATTGATACTAAAAGATACATTTTTCCAAAATAAGTTATAAATATTATACTAAAATATAAAATTAAAATAATAAATATAATGTATTCTGAGATTTTATGATTAATTGGGACAAAATTTTAAAACATTAATCAAGAATTTCATAATTATGTCATATGATGATCAATTTGTTAAATAAATTAAAACTACTGTTAATTAAATGGAATATAATAAATATTAAAATATGAAAAATGAATATTAGACTCTTATCAGTAGCTAATCAGATATCTTAGAATTCCCCATCCAACTAGTAGACAATTTCTTTCTTCATGATCCATGAAGAGGGGTTACAGTTGCTTGAGAGATTCATGATGAATCAATGTGTATAGGATAAGTGTAATTGGTGGCATTAGATATCCTAAAGGTTTATATGGGGATGAATTTGGATGTTTCTACTGATATTATATAGGTAAATACAAGCCCTATATAATTGATGGAAAAGTAGAAAAAATTCTCATAGGTAACCCTGAATACACGCATCAAGGGGTTCATCTTCAAATGCCAGGAGCGGAGGAAGACGAATAATTTCTCATAATCTCTCAGATGGCAATTATTTTGAGATGATTTTATATCCATGTTTTCCATTTATCATTCCAAAAACATTTTTTAGAATCATTTTGAAGATGTTGTTCATTTCCTATTGATAGGTGGCTCCTACAATCATCTTTATTAAGGGTATCACCTGATAGAAAAGTTCCATTGTGGTCCCCTGAAGGTAGTTGAATCATCATCCTATGGGGACATGTTTATCCATTTGTACCTAGTGTATCCATGCATAATTGAGAGGTCTTGGAACATAGTTATAGCATCAACCACCGTCTCTATCACTATAAGTGTGGAAGCATTCTTTATACAATGTAGGTTGAGATTCCAAAGGACCATACATACACTGATATAACCATTCTTCTTCCATACTAGTGTGATGTTTGTTATCCAATTTGGGTACTTAACATCCCTAATGATGTTATATTTTATAATATTATCAACTTCATCCTCGACCATGTCACTTTGAGAGGGGTGAATCTCTCTTGGAAGTGTCTTTAACCTGCAACGGGTCACTGGGAGGCCGAGATAATGAATTGTGACCCAGGGGTCAAAGGATGAAATCTCATCATAGCTCCGACAGAGTACAGTGTGATGCTAATTAGGGAAATACAAATATTTCTACTACTCATCTAGACTAATAGCTGAGATGATTAATGATTGTCTCTTATCTTAAATTTCACCGTGGTTCACCTGAATCTAATCCTTGATGGTGGTGAGGACACCATCTTCAAATATAGGAGGATCATATTCCAAATCATGTTCATTTTTGGGGATAGGAGAATCAGTAGAATTAGGTTCAGTTAGGCCAAGAGACTTAGAGGTGGAAATGATGACAACTTAAGAGGGTCTTGGATATCTATATATGGGTTCCAAAACTACTAATACAATGGAGATTGAGTCTGTGGAGACAATTACATGTGAACTATGAAACTGTGGTCTGTAATTGATTAAAAAGAAATGGTGGTGAGTCAGCATCTGTAATCTCAACCCTTCTCTATTGAACTTATAGTAATGTCATAATATGGTGGACATGGAGTGAAAATTTTGGTACCTCATTGGTTTGGGGGATTTAGGTATCACCTGGTCATGCCCTTTGGAAGAGTAAAAATTTATTTTAAGATGTATATTACATTTAGGAATTCCATAAACCTTTTTCTAATAGACAATAGAACAACCTACCATGTCCATTGTTGTGGACACCAATCAATTTTTTGAGAGATTGAAATAATCATTCAATTATAGCCCAGGATTGGATTTGACGGTTGTGTTATAAACATCATTGGTATGAACATTCTTCCCATACCTCTTATAATATATTACATCCAGATAGTGAGATCTACATGATTCAAAGGGTTACATATCACACTTGAGTACCCATACTCAACTATTGAGGTAGAATTTGGGTCACTAATGATATGAGGAGGTAACTAACATTAGAATATAAATACATGGCCCAACTAGAAGCACATTTTAGGAGGTATCCTCTAAGACTACCATGAATTTATCACTTTCTATCAATCATTTGAAATCGGTCTTTAACCAAATCATACCTCACAGTTTCTTCTCGGTCTTGTTATTACCCGGAATCATTGGGTCAAAATGAGTTAGATCTACCTTATTCCCACCTAGAATGTGATTCTTCATGGTTGAGATGCTTTTAATCCAATAAATTATTTCTACAAGGAATCATCGTATTTCCAGGTCATTAAACCTGCATGTGATAAATAGTGGGCATGTTTTCCCTTACACAAGGGAGCATTCATCTTCTCTAAAGAATGAGATGATGACATAGAATTATTATTTCTCATCCTAATATACATCATAGGACACTATTGTAGATACCACATACAAAAATTATATATAGATTAAAAACCATTTATAATGGACTCACACATTTCATTTGATTATCAGTTGTCTTAGAGGATCGATAAACCTGATGGTATGTGGGTGAGGTGCTTTAACGAGTTGTACATCCATGAGAGAAAGTTTTTACTATATGGTAATTCTCTATTAATGGAGTAATGATGGTTTCCCCTTAGTGTACCACTGGTATCCATCTTTTCCTATATATATCTTTCTATTGGCCAGTGGAATCTCCCTGAATAATTGTCGGTTGGTTGATTTTTGGATCTAGATGGATACATCTATCATTATGTTGTCACAGATAGTCTTATAATATATTTAACACATTAGGATATAGAGTTATTTCCAATTGAGTGGGATGGTAGGATTATTATTTATGATATTTTAACAAAACTACCACTTTTCCTCAATAGCATGCACATCTGAGTTTAAAGCATTGTCCTCAGCATTCTAGTGGATCACATGTCCTTGATGAAGCCTATGATGGAATTTTTGAGGTCCACCACTGTGTTTTGTCTAAGATTCATAATCATTAGGAAGATTCAAGTGGTCCACCAATATGCCAAAATTAACAAAATCATAATCCTAATCTTAATAATAGTAAGGTCTTCAGTGATGGGAACACCATGAGGGTGATTTCAAACATATGTGGCATGAAATAACTGAATGTAAAAGATTGCTTTAGCAATGGTGGGGGACTATGTTTTCCCATGTACCATTGGCTTCATTTCCTATGATACATGGAAGGATTTAATGTTGATGCAGTGGGAACTTTTAGGGATTTTGGGAATTGCATGAACAGTTCTGTCCCAAATACGCATGCATGGATGTGGGAATGGGTCGGGGAAATCGATCTACAATCGAACTAATATTCATACATCTGGGTTCCACTACTAGAATCGTACTCCAATTCATCATAACCCTCACTATCACTATCGGTCTCATAAGAGTTTTGTGTGACATGCATCAGGATGTTATTCAGGTTGACCAAACCATTATCCACTGATCACAAAGGCAATACATGAACACATAAAATCCCTTGGTGGTATGAATAAGGTTAATTTGGTATGGGAAATGGTCAGGGTGGTCAATGTTTCCAACTTCATAGGGCCTTCTTCAATTTTGATGCTATATAATTCCATTATCCAGGTTATAGAGGATATAGTCAAGGACCTATTAATACTTGAGATAATAGATTTGCGTCCTTTTATATGTGAAGGGAAATATTAGAAACATTCCCCATATAAAGGATAGATCTTGATGAGGGGATGAAGATACATTGTTTTATATGGATGGTAGTATATAGTGGGGAGGTGCCAAACAGATTTGTGTCGGTCGAGTTTGGACATGGAATGGATACTATGCTCAGTGAGGTTCTTCAGCAAATGGGGACAAAAACTCTCGAGACATGGGGGGCCTCTACCTGTATTTTCACAGAAAAAGCTACCTAGGGAGTCCCTATCATATGATATGGAAGTGGCAGAAATAATGATTGTTTGATCTCCTTCAATTAATCCTCAGGATTCTAGGCTTTAGAAAAAAATCCAAGAAACATCCAAGGATTTTTGGGTTATTAGGTTTGGAATCAGAGTAGTCATGACATTCCCCTTACACATCATTAAAAACATGTCATGATTCAGAAGAATCTAACATGAATACATTAGGACTTTTCACATCCGGACAAAATCTATGATTTTATCATTAGTCCATTACATGAACATGAGGTTGTCAATAATTATTTTAATATAAGTGTTTGAGATTAACTAGTAGAAGAACTATTTGAAAATATATTGGCACCCAGTGATAGACCCTATAGGATGTATGATATATAAAATAAATTTAGGTCTTTATACTGACTATATGAAACACAAAATTGGAATGCCTCATACTTCTATGGGTTTCGAAACAGGGGCCCTCACCAAGTGATTAATTGGGGAAAACACTGGAGGGGGTCAATCATCCCATTGAATGGAGAAAATATGGGGTTACCATTATTTGAGTCTACTCGATGTCATCCACCCATGATGGATACAATATTCTGTCATATAGGATCCCCACATGTCGTGTTTTTAGGGCCTCAAGGTGAGAGGTGATTGTAGCTATCAATCCAGCCATGTGAGGGGCCTTGACATGATGAGGATTATTGAAAAAAATGTTTTTGTAAATATTATATAATAAGAAAGATTGCTCATCAGCTCATGGAGAAGCATGACCTAGATCACTGGGAAGATAATCAAACTCCATGGGAGGTTTCAATGACACATACATTAACCTTTTTTCATAAAATTATGCCACTTATCCATCCAAATATGTTTGATTACCATGATTAGCTGGGGGATTACGGCCATGGAGGTATTATTTCCCTTCTAGAGGATAAATTATATTTCATCATGCTACACCACAACACATGTGAAGATAATTCATTAACAAAATATTGATACATTTATAATAATTAATATACTGAAAAATGGAGATAACTTTGGGATATTCCAATATTTTTGGCACAACCATAGATTGATCAGATGACTCAATATACTATATATCCTTTTTGATGTTCTTATGGGTATGCAATGCCTCATAGGGATCCCTATGGTCATGCGCCTTCCATTAATGGTGGGTGAGGAAACATATATGATAGAATTTTTGTTAATGTGTTTTACCATGGGGAAGATGATCCCTATCAAATTCTATGTCAGTCCCCCTATTCCTTTTAACTTTGTAAAAAACATGTTTACAATAATGGTACCTTGTGGGTAATCCTCAATGTCAATATGTTGGTTATGTTGCCTCAAGATTGGGATTATGAGGAGAGAAACATAATGTCCCCGTAATTTGATCTGTATATTTGGTGATTCCTCATCCATAATCTTGTAGATAAAATTTGAGTCTCTTAATAAATGTTGCCGGTGGTTTTGATAATTATTAGATGAAATAGGGTGTTGTTCTATTAGAAGTTATACCATCTAAACCATTTGGCACCCCTGATCAATGTATGCATGGTCCCCCGACTTAAAATATACCAACATATGATAATGGAAGTGGTGAATCATTACCCAGATGGTCTCATTGTAATAGATGGATTGGACCTTTTTGAGAGACTCTAGGATGTCAAGGTTAGGAGTTTCATTTGGATAGAACACCACGTAAAATTATTTGGAAACTATAACCTCTAAAAGTAAATCATTATTAGAGCCCTGTTATTGGTCGGCGCATACTCCTATCAGCACTGGTTGGGAGTTATGTGGTGTTAATGATATAGATTAGTTCACCTGCCTGACAAGTATAGAAGCTGCTGCACAATGCATCTATTTACCGAAAATTTGGTAGTCTCTTAGGGGTTGTACAAACTTCATCATCACCTCCCTATAGGATTTTGTATTTACCACTACATCAAGAAAAATTTTGGATACAATCAACATTATATTGATTAGGATCTCATGTTATGGATGACTTATCCATGATTATTATAGACCTCCTGTGTATTTTTATAGTTGGAGTGATGGGAAACTTTTGGTGATAGAGGGGTTTTATTGTGATCCCCTTGAAGGGGAAAAACATTTTCTATCTACACGAATCTATGGAGGGATCTGGGATCCTTTAGATTTAAACTTCCATGATGGAGAACCACAAAAATTGGTCTTCATCCCTCGACTCTGGATGTTTGGGTGGAGTTTCCATTACTAAGTTTTCTCTCTCATTTGATTCATATATGTAAACAAGGTTGATGATGAATTTTCATTTACTAGGATTATATCTTTTTAGAGGATTTTATCCCTTATGCACTGAGAATGTCCTTTATGGAAGGGTACATATTCAACATAGGAAGGATCTCTATACAGGGGGATGGTAATGTTGGGAGGACCCCCATATTGATTGGTCAGTGAATAAGGAGAACATTATTATAGTTAAGAGCGGATTATGGAGGTCCTCTATATTGATAAGTAGGTTTGTGGAAAGGTCTTCTATAGTACATGTTGATGGAGCATGTAATTCCTATGCTTTAGTTTTTGTTGGTATGGGGAGGATCTCTACACTACAACTCAACTTCATAGGTTGTCCCATAATGGTTTTTAGTGGTGCTAGAAATTTTCAGAGTCTATCTGGCCTACATATGATGGGTATGGGGTCTAAATCCAAATCAAGATAAATTAGTCCCATTTTCTCCATTTATATGTATCTAGTAGGATTTTCTTGCATATTTCGGGGCCATTGTATCCTAAAAATGAAATTTTCTTTGTTCGGAATACTCTAGAGATTTCCCCCACCATTTTCATCAGGTGATTCAGATCGAGGATAGAAGAACATGGGAAAATCCACTTATTCATTGGACCAGGGACCGATCATTACTAGCATTGATGCAGCATAGTGGGATCCCGCCTTAGTGGATACCATGTAGTAGTAGTGGTATATCTAACTCAAATATCCCCTTCCTCTATGGAATAGGAGTGCGATTCCTATAATCTCTCTAGGGATATACTCTCTATGTGATTTTCAATGTGAATGTGTGTGTGTGGGGGGGGGGTGTTTCCTTGGTGAGCACCTCGAGGAGGTGGTGTCAACAAGGAAATGACAGCTCCTGGTCCCAGCGGGCCATATCCCTTTTGGGAATGAACACCAAATATTCTTATTGACATAAGAGTGTGTTGGTCACAAATTGTTTGATGATATACCTTTGTGAGATGGGGCATGGGTGCCCAATATTTGAATTTGTGAAGTAATTCTTCATGTTGATCGAGTAGTTCAAGGTCACACATATATGATTACCCAAGCCTGGTGCCTATGGGCATGGAGTTGTTTATTTCCTATTATGAAAATATAGAATTTAATATTGAATAAACTATTAGTAATGTTATATGGAAAGATATACCCATTCCACTCGCCATCCAATCCTCAAAAGATGAAGAGGGTCCATCACTTACAGTGACACAAAATAATGATTCCCAATTGAATAATACGACAATTATATGCTATGTTCCATACAGGGAAAACCATTTTCATTGTGGGACTTAGTGACTAATATCACAATCTAATCAGATGTGAATATTCAGAAGCATCAATTGTACTATTACCCATGACTTGGAGAATAGTTCCACATCATGTTACCCATTTCAATTTCTGATTCATTTATTAGGGATCACCGAAACCTTAATGTATGATGTAGTCATTTGAATGATTGTATCCCAGCTTTCCAATAATGAAGGTAGAGCCAGATTTCATCACATTTAATAATGATGTCAACTCCTTAATAAAAATGGTATGATGGTGTCTTAGTTATTCCTTAGATGGATTACTCCATGTATCTCGTCCCCTAGTCCATATCTCCATCAATGATTAATGTCATGTATGTGGAACACATTCCTTACTATTTTCCTAATATTATCCTTTTGTCCAGACAATGCAGCCACTTTCTGTTAGGAGAGTATTCACATTGGGTATCGCTAGGAATGATTGAACACTTAAAGACTTAGACACTTATAGTCTTCATCATAAGAGGGAAATCATGTGAGTCATCATAAGTCACCAAACCCAAGGAATCTCATGTATATAATGATGTACTATTTCCAAAGTCATAAGTATTCGAATGATTTTAAACTAAAGAAACCCATACATTAGTATAGGATAAATGTCTAGGTCTAATAACAAATTCTACATCTTGTGGAGAAGGATTAGGATGTATGGTTGATACACATTGGGTCACAAATTTGAAATCTTGTAGAGAAATTAACAGTTTTATCATCTTGCGGGGACATCAATGAGGGATCATAAAACCCCATGAGGGTGGATTCAAGAGGAGGGCTAGTAAGAAGGAGAATGTAAATTATTTACTGATTTCTAAACACCCCATTGAGTTGGACCCAATGTTTTTGATTAGAAAACCCTTTAAGTGGATTTGAGAGGTGCTGGCCAAGGTGGGATGATGTCACACCATGAGTGGATGGATCAAAACAACCCATAATGTGGATCTTACATGGATTGAAATGTCCCCTTGGGGAAGATATGAGAGGTGTGTCCCTATGGAGGAATATTTCACACTCTAATGGTTTATCAATTTATTTGAATTCCTTGGGGAGGTGGATCCAAAGTCTTTATCTGAACACAATATGACACATATTAGATAGGTTAGTCCCTAAAAGGTAGCACCTATGTTTTTCATTCGTCCGAAAAAAACTTCATGAGGGCTAGAACTTTTTATCAGAACACCCATCGAGGCGATCAAGGAGGTGTGTTCCTTGGAGGAAATATTTCACACTATGAGGGTTAGATTAGAATGCCCCTTGTGGTGGATCAGAGATGGATAGATCAACACTCGCTTTGAGGTAGATCGAGGAGGTGTATCCCTAAGAGGGAATATGAAAAACCTTTACTAGTGGATCAGAATTCACCTTGATGCGAATCTAGAATGGATAAATTATGACCCCTTTGAGCAGAATCCAAGATGTTCATCCGTTGGGGGGAAATAGAATAGGTTAGTAATTTTAGTATTCCCCATTCAGGTGGACCCAGAGTTGTGGATTATAATGAACCTTTCTGATGATATTATATGTAAATCCCTAGTTGGGGATATGTCTTAACATGAGTGGATGGATCAGAACACGCCTTGAGGTGGACACTAAATGGATGAGAAATTCTCCTTATGGAAGATTTGAGAGGTGTTCCCATATGAATGAAGATGTCAACCCCATAAGGGTTACTAACGGATCAGATTTCGCAATGGTGACTGATCTAGACAATTGATCAAAATTTACCATGATGTTGATTTTAGAGGCACGTCCCTAGTAGGGGTCACGTAGGTTTACCATGGTTCTAGACACCCCTTGAGATTTTCCTGGAAAGTTAATACAAATACCCCATGTGGTGGATGGGGTAGGTGAACCCCTATGAAGGATAATGTATGTTTACCATTGGTTGGGACCCCCCTAAGGTGGGCTCAGAAGTTTGATCAAAATACCTCTTGAGGTGGAATAGGGAGGTGATTCCCTAGGGGAGATACATAAGTTTATGATTAGTTGGGATTTATCCTCCAGGAGGCATGATACACAACCTATTTAGAATACATGGATATAATCCTAGTTAGTTCTATGTTATTGTTTCAGGTAATATGAAAGGATTGATTAATGTCGTTCAACATCTTGATATAAGGATTGTAACATTGCTAAAAGGGCATCAATTAAGAATTGTGTGGGGATTACTTGTTAACGCTTCCTCGAGGATCTCATTCCATGTGAGTCTCTCATTTTTTAAACTATTTATATGACGCATGGAGTTATCCAATTCCACTCATACATGGATAATCCTATTTTTACCATACGGGATAAGACAATACTTTCCCATCATATTTTGATGTTTTTTCAAGAAGTTTAACATTATATGACTATGATGTAGAACTAAAATGTTTTAAATCACGCATATCAAACATTTTAAGTCTCAAAATCTATGGAGGCATGTATAGAGTGTTAAATTCATATCCTATGATTCTTCTACCAATAAATGAGCACAATTACCCTCAAATATTCCCCTCCTAGTGATTACATAGCCACTGCTCATGCACCTCTAGTGGGCATGTTTTTGGAACTTCCATGGAGTGGTCAATATTTTTCCTAATATAGAGGGATCTACGTTAATTTCATTCAAATACATTTTCATAGGAGTAATAGGATTTATAATACACATACATATGAGTTACATGTAATGAAATTTATCAACTAGAAACATACAGAATGTTTGGTCGGTTACCTAAAGGTTGTTGTACATTAGTCTGATTTTTTTAATGAATATTTTTTTGGAAAAAAGGGCACGAAATCAAGGTTATTATATAAATTTACTATGGACATGTGATCAAACGATTGAAATTATTCACAATCCTGGGATGCGTGAAAGTGTGGAGAATGTGAAGCTGGAGACACGAGGAATCCCTAGAAACGTTTTTTTAAAGGGAGACATTAATTATGGTAAGAAAATACAGAGACAGGTTTTTTTTTGAATAAAAATATTATGGATGTATATTATTTTATTATAAAAACCCATAATTTAAATCAGGAAACAATGTTTCAATGATGTATACCATCGAAAAATTAGAACCATCCAATGATAAATCTAGAGATAATAAGTTTACCACTTATGTCGATCTCAAGTTGTAACTTAAGGATGATTTTGGAAATCTCAAGAATTAATTTAAGGGATGAAAAAGATGAAGGAAATTGAGCAATAGTTGTCTGAATATATAGATATACTAGAAGAAGAAATTGATCTACTAGAGGAAGTATTAAAGAATCATTCAACTACTTTTGAAAGGTCTAAAGATATAGTTTAACTAAGGATCCAAATTGAATAAGAAGATAGGGTCATTAATTAAAATATCTAAATATTAGAAGAGAACTCAAAAATTATTGTGGGGGCATGAAGAAGATTTCATTACACTATTGAGTAAAATTGAAACTGAATCAATTCCAAAAGATAAAAATAATAAAATTCAGTTTGGAAAATAATTAGATGTTGAGAAACTAGAGAGAGATATGAATGGTTTTGATGGAGTTGAAAATGATTTGAATGATCAAATACCCTCATGCATGGGAAACATAAAAATTGGTTTGGATGAAGAAACATTTAATGCAAGAAGTAAAATGAACATAAATAACAGAATGATTAAGGCAACACAAATCATAATGACACATGATGTCCAAAAAATAAAGTCTCAAATCAGATAGAAAGGAGGATTGAAAAATGTCAAAATGTATTCCAAGATGATAGACAGTCAAAAAAATCCATGTATGGAAAGTGAGATGTTGATTAATATATGTGAAAAGTCATTTCCTCTAATGAAATTAAAATTCTATTGTTAACAGGGCCATACAATTTCATCATATGATGACGTAGGGATCTATTTGTATGACGAAGAACTACGAAGTCAACACAGGAGAAATGATTCATATCAAAATTCTTAAAGAAGATATATTATCACTTGATATTATTTTCATTTCTATAACTTTTTTCATAAAGCTATTAATTTCAGGCAGAGCCATGGAATGAAAATTCTGTATAGGACCCAGAGACATATCAATACATTCCAACTAGAAGGTGTTTATATTACAAATTGGTTTTCTCTTCTAGATGAAGAATATTTGTATTATGAATCTTGTAACATGGAAGAGATAATTGAATGGTCATATTTTCCATCATTCAACCTAATATTTAATGGAAGGAAAAGAAAAAAATTGGAACATCTAACCATAGAAAAGTGTCTCTCAATGTTTCCATGATCATCGACACTTGGATTATTTATAGTGGATCCTCGTACCATATAATGGAAAATGCTTACCTATTTATGAATTTTAAGAAAAAGGTCAATATGACAATGAGATTTGATAATGATGGTGCTTGATGATCTATGTTTGTGGATGTCCTGAACTAGACAACGATGAGTTGAAGAAGACCAAATATCGTTATGTGGATGGGTTATGTAAAAATCTCATGAGTGTGATCCAACTTTATTACATAGGATTTATGTGGAAATTATATCAAAATGGTTTTATTGTAAATGTAAGAACATGGAATTACCTCATGAAGGCTTGTATATAAAAATGGAATATTATATCAGTTTGATGGTAAAGTGAACATATGTTAACTGGTAGTTAATGAAGAGAAAAACATGTGGCATCAGAGTTTGGGTCACCTCAATTAACAACATATCGAAAAATATCCAAATGTAATATTGTCAATGATATCCCAATGTTGAATCATAAATGGGAGACGACTTGTGATGATTTCATGAGAGGAATTCTGGTGTGCGATTTATATCATCCAAATAAGAAAATAACATAGAATATTCTTGATCCCATCCATATAAATTTATGTGGTATGATAAATGTTATAGACAAAGGTGCTTTGTCAGTTTCAATGATCACTATAGTATACTGGATTAGGAGATAGTTATACATAGTAAATGATAACTTATTCATTACATAAAAAATTTCACCAAATCACTAATAATTATACTGGACATACAATTAATGTTTTACGGTTTAAAAATGGATGAGAATATACATCCACTAAGTTAGAAAATTACCTAGAAAAACATGGAACACAACATGAAGTTGATTCTATGAGAACTCTACATCAAAGTATAGTTTTTGAGGGCTTGAATTGATAGGTGAAGAGTATGGCTAGAAGTATACAGATTGATAGTCGTATCCCTAGCCATTGCTGGAAAGATGGTTTTCAAGCTATAATTTATATTCAAAATCGAGCAAGGATTTATATGGGGAAAACAAATACACCCTATCAGTAATATCATGGAAGGAAGTTATATTTGATGTATTTTGGAGTTTTTAGAAGTAAATGAGTTATTCAAATCAAAGAATAAAATCATGGAATGTAGATTGATGATATAAATTAAAAAATATTCTTTAAATATTCATGGAATAAAAAATGTTATAAATGTTTAATAAATGTCTTGTAAAAATTGTGGAATGTAGTGACATGATGATCATTATAGATTAAACCATAAATTCTACATGAAATATGACTTCTGATCTGATAGATGATGTGGAATAATGTGGAAATGGAATATATCCAAATATACAAGAAGATGAAGGAATGAAAAATATCTATGAGTCACATCATGATTTTCGATTAAATTAAGTGTCAAAAGAGGAATCGTTGTATGATGAAAATTATTCTAAATATCCTTGGATAAATTAAATACATATATTTGATCAATCCAACATCATTGAATATTGGAAATCTTCCACATTTCCAAGGTGAATAAGGAATATTGCACAATTTACATTACTATCAGCTTCGGAACCATCCTAATTTGACGAAGATGAAAATGACGAATCACGTGATAAATCCATAAATGAAAAATTGGATCATATTGATACGAACCAAACATGGGATAAATTTAAGATACCTAGAAACAACAATTTTATTTTTACAAAGTGGATTTTCAAAAATAAATTTCATGAGCTTTGAAATGTGATCAGAAAAATGGAACAACTTTGGTGTAAAGGATATTCACATATAAATAGAGTTTATGTTGAAGAAAAATTTTATCTAGTTCCTAGAATGGATTAAATTAATCTTGTTCTAACAATTGAAATTCAAATATAATACAATGAATATAAAATGGATTTCAAATAAACTTTCTTAAATGAAGTTCTTGAAAATAAATTCTATGTAGAACAACTAGTGGTTTTTCAAATTTGTAATGTTGAAATTAAGGTACGTAGATTAAAGGTGAAGATTTATTTATTGAAGTAGGCCCCACAAGCATGGTATTCCAGGATGGATTCATATATATTGAATATTGAATTTAAAAGAGGAATATTGTATCACAACCTCTGTATAGAGAATTATTTGAAATATTAGTTCTTGGTAATGATGTACGTATTTGATATTATATTTGGTGGAATCTGGAAGGGATCAGTGGATGAATTTTCTAATATCATGAAATTGGAATTTTAAATGTCTTTGATTGGTGAACTAACATAATTCTTGGTGACAAAAGTGGTTTAGTTGAAAGAATACACTTTCATCTTTCATGAAATGTATGCAGGATAGTTTCATAAGAAATTCAATATGAATGGATCCAAACTAATATCGAATTTGATTGCGGTGTGAAATGAATTTAGAAATCATGAGGATGGGACTTATATTGATCCATCCATGTACAGGGAAAAAATTATAATCATATTATACATAACTGCATCATATCTTGATATTTTCTTTTCAACATACATGGCATCACACATTGAAAATAATTTTAATGAATAATATATGTAATAAGTTAGACGAATCATGATGAACATTCAAGGTGCACACAAAAATTAACTATACTTTTATGTCATAAATGATCATGAACTATAATAATTTTCTAATTCTAACTGGGATAGAGATGTTGTGGATAAAAAAAATACAAGTGGTAGATCATTATTCATTGGAATGAAATTTGTTGGACGGATGACCAAGAAATAGGAAATTACTTCTCTCAGTGTTGTTAATGCTTAGTATATCTCTACATCAAAGGCCTTCACTCAACTTATATAGATGAAACAATAGGTAACTGATATTGGTGATGAGGTGAAATAGATAATGGTGATTCACTGTAATGTCAAGAGTGAAATTGATCATATGAAAAATCTTATTGAAAATTATCATACAAAACATAATGAAATGAGATATCACCTCATCAAATAAATAGTAGAATATGGTATGAATAAAATGCATGATGTTTGAAGTGATGATCAAGTGGATGAACAATTGACCAAGCCATTTTTAGAAAATGTACTCGAGAAACATCAGTTGAATCTCAGTGTTCATACACCTCTATGTGAATGAAGTGGTTATAAATATCCCCTCTACCCTGGTTTTTTTATCTATTTTAATCTGTTTTCTGAATTATTGTAGGTTTCCCAGGGATTTATAATCTAGGGTGACTATTCCTAAAGATTTTCAAAATAATATTTTATTCTATGTGTTAATTTCTGATGGGGGAGAATAGAGAAATTAAATTATATGGAAAAATGTTTTTTTGGTTGGTTGCTGGAATATGGAGAATATATAAAATCATAACTGTTGAAATGGGGGAAAATGATGAGTTACACAAGATAGAAATTGAGAATGGAGGAAAAAATTATGTTTTATAAGGAAATAGTTATATTTGAACATTTACATTTTTATGAATTCCACGACACGAGAACCCAATGCATGATCCTCTTGTTTTCTATATAGAGATTTCATTCTGTGTGATTAGAGTGTTGAATGTTTTGTTTCTCAAATATCAATTTTTAACTACGTTCGATGCCCCATTGAATTTATCTGATGATATCCAACAAACTGAAAGTGGGAGAATCTTCAAACCAATTCTATTATTTTATAGAAATAGAATACGGTATGTGTTTATTTTCAATCCACATTGGGTTGATCAAGGTGTTTGCATGTAAGGTGATTTTATAGTAAAGGATGCAGATTTTTTTTAAGGTGGTTTAGTTTCCTAGTGTTTTCCAAAATTTTAGGCCTAAAAATTAAGATTTTTCTTTCAAAAGATGTATTTTTGAAAAGGAAGAGAACTATGAACCACATAGCTGGAATAGTTCACGGATCAAAAAATATGGTATGCAGAATGGTGGACCAAGGACAATTTTGCAGGACTGGTTCAAGGAATGAAAAATTGTACACTGTGAAGACTGGTAGTTCGTGGAAGGAAATTGGTTCATGGGATGGTGTTTCATTTTTAAAAATGATTTAAAGAGGTTATCATAAAATAGGTTCATGAAATGGATTGTCATTGGAAAATTGAAGCGATGATCGGTTCATAGAAGGATTTATACACCCTAATGGAAGAGTGGTGGTATGTTGAACATGTAGGGAAAATGATTCTAGGGAGAAGCACTGTACATGTTAAAGGCAGTGTCGTATCAAAGATTTGTTAAATATAGGTTTAGCAGATTATGCCGATTTTTTTCCAATATAAGGAGTGTTAATCTCATCATTAGGGTGGTGCACATCGATTAAAATTTCAGGAGGAATTTGATAAAGTATATCGTGATTTATGGGAAGAAACCCCTATAAAAAAGGCATTGAATTGAAATTTAGATGGAAATCAGTGAAGTCCAAAATTGTTCATGAATGATATTTTGAGGAATATGGTTTGCAGAACACAGTTCACAGAATTAAAATCATGAAAGTCAATTTTTAGAGGAGGAGTTGGTCCATAGAGAAGATATAGGACATGAAATTGTTTGAAAAGGTAGTATAATAACATGACATCCAATGGAATTACACGGTTGCAGTTCATAGAGGAATTATATGGATGTGGTTTGCGATGTACTCGTAGTACATAGTGTAGTGTGATGCATAGAAGAAGATTTCCAGTTTTCTGAGGAAAAGTTCATGAATAAATAGTTCACAGAAAAGTATATTTAATTGGTAGAGAAAATGAGATGTCAATATGAAATATATACATATAAGGGGATGCATTATTTAATGACATCCCATTAGAGAGAACTTCATTTCAATAAAATGAGTTCATATTATTCCCATCATAGTGATTAATGTGGAGTCAATAGAAGTGTTACAAGGGATGCGGTGTTCTATCCCTAAAAGAAATAAAGGTAGTGCTTTTGGCATAGTGTAAATATGCTAAAACAGTTTACTCAAAAACTAGTGAAGGTTAGTGGACATGGATATTACTAAAAATCTTTCAGTATATTCTCCTTGGATGCAGCCCTAAGTGATGAACTATGTAAAATTGTTGTGTCCTTTATTTTCAAGTGATTGTTTGTTTTCTATAGATTCTCATTAGATAGATTTAATTGGTTCCTACCAACATGGGAACACGATCTGTCACATTAAAATAAAAATTTGACACCCTGATTCACCCCTCCCATGTCACGATGTTACGGGGTCCTTAACTCAACTCGTAGATTCGTTCTATTTGAAGCCCATTATTCAAATACTTGGAGGGAGGTAGTGTAACCAGGGTTCACCCATGACCAATCTATAGTTGAGCATTAATAATTTTATCATGAAGTAAAATACATGTGGTAGAAGTTTAGTGTATTGGTGATTACCACTCTATTGATGTTTGTCACGTGACAGGATAAATGTACTACCATCAAACTCCTAACACTTAAGTCATATGTTTGAGTAATAATGCTTTATGGGTAAAGAATTTTTTTCGTAAAATTTAATTTCATTAGTATAAATATAATTTTTATACAATAAATACCATTTTAAGACTATTCTGGATTAATAAAATATATGTTCAATTTATATGAATTTGTTAAATTGATTTTTTGATGCAAATAATACATATTAATATTTTTTAAAATAATATATAAAATTTTATAATAATATCATGCATTCTGTATAATATTTGTATTAATAAAATTTTCTTTAAAAATATTATTATATTAATTTGAATGTTAAAATACTTTTTTAATGACCTTGGAATTTTTTTATAAGTGTTTGAAATTTGATAGTCTTAATAATTCATATTTTAAATAAATACACATTTGATTATTTAAAAGTATAAAATTATCATATTTAGAGAATTATTATGAAAAATGGACATTATTTTTGTTATCAGTTCATTAAAATTAGGTTAATATAAATTTTTTATAATTTTTGATAAATACATTAATATTTTGTGAATAGAAAACATACAGTTTTGGGTTTTCGGTATATTTTATGACATAGTATTTATATCATAATGATTTAATAATTAATTAAAGACAATAGAAAAAATAATTTATTTAATTTCATTAATATATGTTATATTAAAATATTTTTATAAATTTCAAAACCTATATGTTACTTTCTAATTTCTAAAATAGAAATTTTGATTTTAAAATAATTATTTTGTGTAAAAAAACGACATTACATGTCAAAAGTGATATTAAAAAACTATTTTCAGTTTTTTGGAATAAAATATCGTAATGTTTGAATTAAATGTCCAAAACAGTGGGGAAAAACCATGAGTAATAAAACAGGTTTTCACTTTCCTAATCCATGATTTTCATATCCTATATCTATGAATTATAAAACTATTCAGCAACATTTTTTATAAATAAACACCCATATAACAAATTTCCCCTCACTCACAATCCATACTCCAAAATTTTTAGGTTATTTTTTCTTCCTGGGGATACCTTATGTTTTGATAATTCCTACAAATATCCATACTCATTTTTTAGTATCAACTCTCCATAATATGTGAAAACTCCACTTCTCAATCAATTCAAGATCCCGTTTTGGTGGAATTTATTCTATTTCAAAAACTATGTACTTTTTTCCACAATATATTATCAAATTAAAATAATAATAGTCTCTTATCAATGAGAATCGTATTTTATCTTTCATTTTAATCTTTTCTAAAACCATGTTTTAAACCCATAAAGTTGTCGACGGTAATTCTATATTTTTTCATTTCTACGTGAAAAATATCATTTAATTTATCATGTTGAATTCCCAAACAACTTAATTTTCCATGGGTATTAAAATTGTTGTAATAATGATTTACCAATTCATGTATTTACATAAATGAATCCCACATTTCCTTTTCATGTGTTTAAAATGATGTGACACTCATGTCTTTAAGAAATTTTATATGGCATGATTTTTATATTAAACGTGATCATTATTCCACACAGGTTATTAATGAAATGATTTAGTATGATCTATGGGGATCACATTAATTAAGAAATATAATTGGAGCACCCTGATAGCTCTATAATTCATTGGGTAACAAATTTAATCTCTATAGATGACTTGTTTTATGTTACTTTAGTCAAAATCCATTGTAATTTTCCATTATGAAAACATGGTGATAAACGTCGGTGATATTCTTATGAATGAATAATTTATATTTTTTAATAAAATTGACATGTTATGATTAAAGTACTAATTAATATAACATGTCACTTTTTCTTTCCATAATATTATTACTCATGTTCTTTTTTATAAGTCCCATGATCACATGATTCTTTTCTCCCCTACTAATTCCATTAATGGGCTCAAAAATCACCACATTCATTTGAAGTATTTCCCCAATTATGAGATGTAGTAAAATTAAATTCGGGTAAACCCACAAAGTGTTCATTCAATATTTCTTAGAGATATGATTTATGCTTAATTTTGTTTTAATCATATTTCCAAGAATATAAACAATAAAATATCCTCTATTTTTCCCATGTAATGTATCATTATTTAATAAAATGGTAAGATTCCATTCCAAACACTCATTTTCAATATAATTCACATAAAATGACCACATCATATTTAAAAACCACTATGAACTAATATACTATTGTTGTGTTGTCACTTGTTTTCAAATGTGAATCACCCTATCTGAAACACTGAAATAAATAGCCATTATAGGCATCTCACTCATCATGGTATAGTAACCACTACACATAAATATCAAAATTTTCACAATTATAGAAAAAATTGAAATATACTTGATGTAAAGACCTATAATCAAAGACCCTTATGAATATTCCCAAATACACTGTAGATGATCATTACACAAAAACTATGTGACCTCCACATGTTCTAAAAAATGTTGACATGTGGATATATTATTACCATTATACAAACTATATATTATCCTCACATCATTGAAAATTCACTACAAAAATAATTTTGGGTTAGGCGTATTATTTTAAATGCTAAGGGAATCCTGAAACAATATCCCAAATATATAATTCCCAACACCATGACTATAGATGAATCATATCTTCCACCATGGTTATCTCAATACTGTGGTGAATCCATGAAAGAAGAAACATAATTCCCCAAATGATTTCCTTTACCACACATTTTGGATAAAACCTAGACACCCAAAAACATAAAAATATATAAAAAATAACTATTCCATAAAGAAATGGTGGAATATAATTTATATATTATATTACACTCCTTAGATAACTGATTTTTATCTTATTCAAAATATCAATAATCATTTCATTTAAAAAATATTTTATAAGTGGTTCCATTATTTGGACCTTCATATACTATATTATATTTACCAATATATTTATTTATGTTCCAAAATAATAACCACTCTGTCCAACCATTAAAAATTTCCCATTAAAATTACTTAATTTCCTTGGTGTTTCCTACCACATTTGTAGCATGTGTGTGGATGAATGATTTTTCTTCCATGTAATTTATAATTATATTTCACGGGAAAAAATTTCTATATCTGTAACATAATTAATATAATTAATATATGTAATTTCAATTTCCAACTTAAGAGAACATCCAACAATTTTCTAATAGCCACAAAGACCCTAATAGCTTATGACTATTATACCCATTTTGTTAAAAACAAATGAAAATATTTTATTATGTTTCAATTATAGTACTAGAAGAGTCCAATTAGAATCCTGTTTTTTTTACATTATATGTACATATGGATACATCCTCCATTTTTTCACCCCAATGAATTATCTCTCAATTTTATTGTGATGAGTTTGGAGAAGTTATTTATTGAAAAAATGACATTTATAATACTTCAATTTCATGGAGTGGACAACATTCTCATTCTTCATATTATCAATTGGGATCCAAAATTTACCAAAACACTATTCTATATTATAAATTTCAAATTATTTAACATATATGAGAACTAGACAACAAAAATAATATCATATAATGTGTTGATCTATATCCCAATAGTTTATATATCTGATAAACAAATCAAGGAAGATAATCATTAATGAATGAAGTACTCAATGTATGATTTCACATACATTGGAGAATTTAGGATCTCATAATATTTTAATTTATTTTTCGAATCCTAAGTTCAAATTTCCATTGTGTTTTTCTCTCAATATTCATTTCTATTTAGTTTCATATTCGAGAACTAATTAATCTATCCACAAAACTATTTTAAAACAGTGTTCTTATTTCTTATATAAATTTACTAAAACAAATTGGATAAAATGAGTGATAAATAGTTGTATCTTATGTATATCATTTGGATCAACCATATTATTTTTATATTTAACCAAGAAATGTAATACATTATAACACCTTCATTTTAAACTCATAATATTTTGGTACAATCTATGTTTTTTATTATATTTTCTCACACCATTTATGGTGTAAAGAATTTTTATTTTTTTATTACATATATAATCATAAAAATTTTAAATTATTGAACATTACTCTCAATTTTCACTATAATAGACCAACTTCATGAAAAATCATATTTTATACTCTTCTATATAACATGTGGAATTTAATTTTTTAATATTTTTTATCTTATATTCTCCGTAAGGGGTGATAATAATATATATAAATAGAAAATAATTATATAGAAGAATATGAACATATGGGTATGAGAGAATAACCTAAACCCAGGAAAAATTATATCATGATACCCATGAAAATATTGATCTAAAATCAGGATTCCTGGTATAAACATTTTTTCATAATATAATACATGAGTTGTTAGATGGTGAAAACCTAAGTCGATAGCCATGATATATGGAGAATAATATAGTCAGGGAAAAAACCACATGCATATATAAAACCAAACATTACAAACATTGCTCTAATTAGTTTTACCACACACAAGATTATTAACATAGCTGACTAAAATCATGTCCCAACCCTAGGTTTTAGTATATTCAAAGTGAAATAATTTCCACACATATACTTGTTAACATAGCTAACAATAAGGATGTTCATTCTCATATTTTTGAACAAATATAATAGTATTCTTTTCCAAGAATAGAGTTCGTAAAATTGATAAATTAGGTCATGTCCTTTCATTGTGTTGTATGTTCTTAAATAAATAATGAATTCGATAAGAAAATACTTTTCTCACCAGACATAATCATTACCAAACTCATTGATGTCAAATATCATACCCACCTAAAAAAATAATGTTAAACCATTCATATATGTATCACATGATCAAGATAGTATTTATAATTCCTTCCTAGAATGACCACCCCATAAGAAATAAGAGGGAATCATAAGTACTTCAATAAAGAGTAATTATGTGTTGCCTAATGAAATTAGTTTTATGGAATCATTAGATAATCTCTCTTATTATTTATAAAAAAAACAGATTATTATATATTTGAAATATACCTTATTATATAAATAGATTTTTTTAAAATTAAGATATAAAATTATTCTCTTTTTTATAACATAAATATTAAACTTATAGAATTTGTAAATCAATTATTTCAAAAGAAAACATATAATTTTAATAGCATTTAATTTAGTAAATTTAAATAGAATTTTCAATTGAAGATTCATTGAGATTACTAAAGAAATCTATTCAAGATGGTAACATAATGGAAAACAATAAATTATTAACATCACACTTTTCTAATGAAATTATAATAAAATAGAAATGTTTCTAATAAATAAAAAATTTGATAATGAAATTAATTAAATAAAATGAAAAAACAAGGAAAAGAAAGATAAAGATTACAAATAAAAAAGAATAGATAAGGTCAGATTCAATTATTATAATTATTTTTATTATATTGTAAGCCAAATGGTATCGAGATTATAACGAGACATATAAAAACCAAAAATTGAAATTTCATAAGTAGATGTTATATTAGAGAAAAATTATAATCAATTTCTATATAATGAAATTTAGTCATTGATAATATTTATTATAAATATGGACATTAAATAAATCTTTATAACTTTGGGAAATTTTGATTTGTAAAAACATGAAAGACTTAAATTAGAGAAAAATATTAAATACATTGAATAAAATAATTATTATAGAAAATATGACACACTTGTTGTACGTATTCCTCATAAATGGGAAAAGGTTCAAATTACGAATTATAACTAAATGAAGGAAAATTGAGATGAAAACAACATAACATGGGGTCACAATTAGTCAGTTATTCTCTAATGACAAGTATAATAAATTTTCTGTCATTATTATTCTATATCAATACTATGTTTATACTTATTATTCATTATTCATTCATTTATAATTTATTTTTATAGAATGATTAATCATTATTTTTGAAAATTAATATTTTTCCTATAAAATTTATAAATGTTTTAAACGAGCATTGGGTTAGAGGTCAGATTCCATCATCTTTTCTCATAGATTCATAACCTAGAGAACGACCACTATTATTATATAAGATAATTTGATATAATTCGAAGACAATTTTTTTTATGGTTGAAATTCAGATGATATATCAAGATAAGTTAAAATCCTACATCTTTAGTAAATTTCTATTAAATAAAATGATTTTTGTTTAATAATATACTAATATATAATAAAAATTAAAATATTCTTAAAATAATAAAATCTATATTAATACATAATATAACTAATATTTTAGTTTTCTTAATAATTCATCATGGAAAATTCATATAATCAATCATGTTAGTGGTAATACTGAACAAAAAAAGAATAATTCATAAGTAAGAGATAGAAATATATTATAATTATATAATTTTTTGAAAAAAATTATTATTTTAATATAACATTATAAGGGTATCTAATGTGATTTATAATATTTATATATTTTAATTGAAATTATATAAATTATGATTGGCCCGATACATACATTTTTGGAATCAGTGCTTAATAAAATATTTTTCTTTAAAATGAGGATTGTAGACTACATTTATTGAATATGGAAACCACTCTTAGGAAATTCCATTATGAGAGTAAATATGGGCTGTTATACAAGTGGAAAATAAATGAAAGAGATGGTTTTAATTTTGTGTGGGAATGATCCTTTTGTAGTGAAAATTGATATACGTTTCCAAAGATACATAAGTGAAATTAATGGTAATGACAGAATTACATGAGTGTTAGGTCAGCTAACAAATGAAATTTTTGTGAGAAATTTAGGATTTATACTTATTACTATTAAACTTAATTTATAATGGGTTTATATTATTTTAATTTGGACAAATGTTATCTATTTAAATTGACAATTTTTATATTTTTTATATAATCTCACATTGCATTTTTTTTTGTAAATTAACATAAGAAAACAAATATTAGCAATTTTAAATAAAATTATAACATATTTTTCTTCAATTTAATTTTGATAAATTTATAGATATGTTTTATTTATTTTTTAAAAGAAAATTTTTTATATATAAAGAAATAATTTTTGTATTAAAATTACTTTTAATATACTTTTTGTAATTATTATTATTACTAAACAAAAATATATTACTAATATATGGTTTAATTTGATTAAAATATAAATGATAATTAATTAAAATTAATCCATGAATAAGTTACTTTACAAAATTAATAACTACATTGTATCAAATATAATTATTATAAATTTATATTGAAGAATATGACATTATTTTAATTACATTGAATTTTTTTATCATTTAACAATTAAATATTATCGGTCAATTCATATATATATTTTATTTATTTTTCAAAACAATTTTATAATTATTTAAAACTAATAATAATATATATAATATATTTTAATTGTATAAAATCCTTGTTAATTATAACTTGTTTTTTTCATTTATAATTAATTATTATTTTTGAATTATATCTATTTCATTATTAATAAATGTTACAAAATATTAGTTTTACTATTATATACATGTTTATACATTCAAAAAATACCCAATGGAATTATATTAAAATAGTAATATTTATAATAGTTCTATTATATTCAAATTAATGGACTTATATTCATCTATAAAATGACTCATCATATTTTGTACATTTTTTGTAAAAATTATTATTTTAATTATACTTTTTTGAACACTTTTAAGGGGTTCCATTCTTAATATGATCTATATGGGTGATAAATATGATGATAATTTTACAATAATAGTATTTTTCATATAATTATGTTTTAATTCCATTAATAATTATTGTATTTATATATCAGTTACTTTTAACAAAATGATTTCCATTTTTAATATAATTTTCTACATGAATGATACAGTTCATTATCCATTTAAGAACTTTTTTTGTTTCTTATTTTATATAAGTATCATTATGTTGGATGACCCATAATATTGAAACATAAGAAAAGCATAATAAATCAATAAAATAATCTATGTAAGAACATATTTTTCAAATGTTGTAGGAATTTTTTTATAAATAAGTGAGAGTGTTTCATCACTCCATTAAAGTGAGAGTGGGTATAGAAATATATATAAAAATATAAATGAAAATCCTGAAATGAGGATAGAGGATATGGCCTACAGATTCTAAATGAAATTTACTCTCATATATAACACAGTTCTGTTCTGCAACCTAGAAAAGTAATAATACTAGGCCTGAAGAGGACATCAAAAAATTCCAAGATAGAACCTCCACTAATCTATATTTTTACTCATCTGGGTATCAGTCATCATAAGGCCTACCATGAGAAATAAAAAAACAAAACCACTTATAACCAATCAATCTAATTAAAAATTACATCCCAAAATCATGATAATAATTAAAAAAATTAATCTATGTTAAAAATATAATTTTTTAAAAGTCTATTTTACAAACAAATGGTATTCCTAAAAATATATTTTACTAAAAACATAATAGTTAACAAACCCCTAAGGAAAAAAATTAAACATTGTGTTTTAATTTAATATAACTCTTGAAATGTTATTAGAATGTTCAATTACCCAAATAAATATATAAATATCTACTAATTAACATATTCCAATATCTTCATGTGAAAGTATATAATTTGTAATTATATATAAACACACACACAATTTTTTATCATAAAAACGTTAAAAGATTCATCTATAACATTTTTGAAAAATAAATAAAATGGGGATAAATACTTAATCACACTAAATTCTCTCAAATAAGTAAACCCCATTAAATCAATACCTTGAACGAATTCATCTAGAAAAATAAATCACAAATAAACTCAAATAATTATAAAATAAAGAATAACTTTAGGAAACAAAAAAAATATATTTTTATAAATATTTATAATTAATCCATTGAGTAAAGACAAAAAAGTGGGAAATTTAAAGGATCCTAATTTGATAATAATTGAAATACCTTAACAATACTACGAAACAAGAATATTTAAATCAAATTTAAACTAACAATCACATATTATTATATAAAAACAAATTCAATATTCCTAAGTACATGAATTATAATAGAGAATAGATAATTAATTGAAAAAACCAAACACACATGAAATAGATGATGTGATCCCACCAATAACATATAGGGAAAGGTTTGAAAAGACTATCACACTAAATTGAAAAAAGATTCAAAAATGATTTTGATCCTAAAATACCACCTAGTGTTCTGCTCAATAATTTCAAATAATTATGGAGAAAAATATGGATAGTGGAGGAGAGTCATAAAATGGGATAGAGGAAAGAAGATCACTAAGATAGATCCCTTATTCAAATAACAAAAGGAAACAGCCAGAAATCATTGAAGTAAGGGAGAAAGAGGTACATGGGGTAACATATTCAGATGATGTCATGAAAGAGAATGGGGGAGGGGTGAGGTATAATTTTTTTAAAATTATTGGGGAAAAAATTTCTATAGTTTTCCTTTTTTTAATAAATAGACAACACCTAATGATGTAGACATCAAATTCTAGTATGGATCTACATCACAAGGTCCCTTTATTCCATAACCTATGTGCTCCACCGTGTTGTTCTTCCACAAGCTACAATATGGGATGAGTCTTACACATATTTGTGTAATGGATAGACCATGGGAAAACCCAAAATGTTCTTGTAATGGGTCTTAGAAACAAAATCATGTCTATTGGGTAAAACCATATGGCACACTAAATCTCCTCCCCTGGACTCTCTCCACCGAATATCCTAAACGGGTTTAGTGTGGATATTTTCCTAATTCTCCCTCAAAAAATATCACAACACTAAAAAAAATCTATAACAAAAAAAGTCATTACTGAAACATATAATTTTAAAACATAAAAATGACCCATCAGGTAACAAATATTGCTTATATGTACAAAACAAGTGACATGTGTAAACCCATTAAAATTATAAAATATGGGTTTTAGTGTTTAATTACTATCAAAATAGGGAGTAATATATGGTTTTATATTTTTTGGGTCATGGTTTATCCACTACTATATATATAGTAGTATACACAATAGGAAATATTCATATACATGACATGTATCTACATTTATTCACACCAAGTTATCAGATTTTAATTTATAATTCTACATGTCATATACATTTATAGAATACTGTGTGGACCTACAAAATTTTCAAAAAAATTTGACATAACCAATGGAACTAAATTACATGTATATAACCAAATTTAAGTGGGAAAGCTTTCCAGTTATGTATAGAGTACATGATAATGACTATAAATTTTTTGATTCACATGATATGTGGAGTGATAATACAAGCCCTGAAAATATTAAAATATCTAAAATTGGGTAAAAATATTCTTCACAATGTACATGTTGTGTAAAATTCGTAATATATACCATACACATAATGGTTTTAAAAATAAAAATAAAAAATCATATTTTATTTAAAATACTGTAATATGGAATTCATATTCAGTCTTTCGGAATGTGTATATAAAATTTAAAAATAAATAACTGATAAATAATTTCATTTATAAATTTATTTATTCAAGAATTTTTATCCAAATTTTAATGAATTTAATTTATGAAAATAAATAATAAATTCAGTTGCTATTATTATTACAGAATTCTCATGAGCATTGATGAAAAAGGTATGAGTTAGATTTATTATTTTAATATAAAGAATTATTATATTTTTATGAATTGATTATTGGTAAATTATATATTATTATTATTGAATTATCTCTCTTAATTATCTTATGTAAGGTCCAGTATAATAGTGGATTATTTTATGTAACAAATAACCAGAGTAACATCTCACATGTGTGTGATTAAGCACATGAAATGGGCAGTTATCATCGATTGAAGAAGTGATACAAGAACAAAGAATAGGTGAATCCAACCAAGATGAAACATGAAAAAATGGATAAAAACTGCAACTACATACATGGGTACTATGAAAGAGTTTATCTCTAGAGGTTCAATGATGTTTCAACGAAACATTATAAACTCACTACTAGATTCGAAAACATTTTCACATCAATCATTTTTTATTTCATGATAATTTATTTACTTATTTGATTTATTTTTGAATTAGTTATTTAAAATATATCACATGAGATAAATAAATTATCAATTATAAAAAATAGAATTATATTAATTTTATATGAATAAAATAGTTTATTATACATTATTAATTAGTTATATAATATAAAAATAAAATTTAAATTATTTTCTAGAAAAAAATGAGGGTTTTTTCTAGGTATTCAAATTGAAACAAAATCTCATATTATGTCCAATAATTCCTTCAATTTATATTTTTGATATAACCATATTTAATTTTATAGTTTCGTAACAGTTAATAACAATTTTAATTAATAGGATGTTTTAGTAATGTTAATTGGTCTTGTTATCCAAACTGGGATTAAAGGTAGTATGTAAAGACTAATTAATATAATAAGAGAAATTTAATAAGGAAATTCATTTATATTCTTTTAGGATAGGTGAGTGTAATCAGTAGATAAAGGATCTCAATATTAATTATGTGGGAGTGAAAATCATACCAAAATACATTAATGTAATTTTCATTTAAATATCCTAGGATATTAAAAGGGAAATATAGATCATAGTAACTATAATATATTTGAAATTACATATTCTTAATCCAATTGTGAATTATTTTAGTATTTGAAAAAAAGAAAAACTAATTATATCTTTTATTATTAAATTTCTATTTATTAAAAAATTATACTAAAATAGTTTTTTTTGTAATAATTTAAAATAATAAAAATGAATCACATTGTTCCTTCATAGAAAAATAATATTCCATCTATGACACACATTTCAGTGTGTTTGGTAAGATATATAAAATTTAAATATATTTCAAAAAATTTTGTTTTGAAATAATGTAAAATAATAATCCGCCTTAAGGATCAATTGAGTGTGATAATGATAACCTTATTAGGAACATGGAGGGTAAATCATAAGTAAATTCCATCTTGTTGTTAGTAATTTCATGAAATAATAACATGTAAAACAACTACAAGGATGAGTACATTATGATTTCTAAACACAATATATAATAAATGTATAAAGAATGATGAATTATTAAAAATAGTGTTATTGTAATCTACATCTGTAAACTAGATTACGGATATTAGATACTAGTATTGTACAAAAAATGAATAAGCTTATCAATTAGTTACCCAACTAAAGCATCCATATTTATAAAACCTTAAACATTAATCTCATATAATAATCACTTCATGCTTTATTAAAAATAATAAACAATAATGTTAAAGTTTATATTATTTTGAAGATACTCAAGAATATTTTTACTATTATTTATCATGTATATATATAATAGTGATAATGTGTTTACCCTCCCCTTTTTATGAATATGATGATAGAAAAGGTTGTAAAGCCTGTGAACTGATCAGATTTAGTAGTTCTATTAAAAATTCTTTTAATGAATCAAAATACATAGAGGGTGGGAAACTAAATAAGAGTCTACCTAAGTCCTATATTGAAATAATGGGCACTAGAATAGATATTTTAATTAGTTGATGAAGAATAATAATAATGAATGTTCTAAATTAGGTATAATTTTTAATTTATGTCAAATTTATATTACTCCTCAATGGTGTTAACTAAATCATATGACTCACATATTTTTGTCATAATATAGGAACCATGTAATATTAGATATATTACATGATGTTTGGGGATCATCCATGTAATTAATGGAGTTTGTCTCCAAACTCAAAAAATTTATGATCATAATATCATATTTCATAGTGGGAATATTCCATTCAAAATATTTTTTTGTATAAAATAATACCCTAAAATAAGTGTCACTTAATAGTTGTAGAAAAAATAGGATTTTATGAAATTATAAATTAGATTATTTATTGTATAGAATAATCAAATAAAAATTTCCCTATATTAAAATAATAACATTACTATTTCTGAAGTACAATGCATGGGTTGACAAGAATGAACATCTACTGATAAGTGGATTCAATGAAAGAAATATTAAGAAATATGAGTACATGAAATCTTGGGAAAAATTGGCGTATCACATCAAACACCTTACAAAAGATGATCCATAAAAGAAGGTAATCACTCATTCCTAGAAATTATTTAGGTTGAATATGTTTAATATGACTATGTTGTAATTTAATAATTTTTCAGTTTCATTTATTTTTTGATGTAGGTGTGCTATGTAGTTTATCACTTTATCATTAAATGTTTTTTATAATAAATATTTATTTTTCAGTTAGCAAATATATTGAAAAACATTGAAATATATAAGACATATGACTCAAATGTTACAAAGTTATTTTATGATAATTTAATTTTAGGTAAAAATAAAAGTAAAATGAAATTTTATATACTTGTTTTTATTTAGTTTATTTGGGTATAAAACTATTGGGAATTACAAAATTTTAAATATAATATTTTATAAAAAATAATATTTTGGAAATTGCATTATATAATGTATATAATATTATTGAATCTCTTCAAAATGATTCATGTGAGAAATTCTATGGATATTCTTGAGGTCAAATTATTTACACCACATAATTATTTTTTGATATTTAATGAATTTAAAGAAATGAAGATGATATTTTACGCTAGGATGTGATTATCTATATGAGGTTTAGTTGCAGAACAACACATTCAGTAATTCATAGATCATTTATTAGAGGTATTAAAAATTCACACATCATTGTTATATTTATTTTAAAGGGAGGATTGGGAATGCGTATAATATGAATTTCAATCCTAGAATTACAGTGTCAAGAAATGTATTGAAAAATATTTTCCTTAAAAATAGATAATATTCTAATTGTATTGAATAATTTTATTTATATAAGTACTATTATGAAAGGAGTCCATTTTCTTAGAACACATGTGATTGTATATGAACCATTTGATAGTGGGTACATTGAATTACTAACAATCACGATGAAACAAAAGTGCATCGTTGTCAATTATTATAGGTTAATCTTAATATAACTACAAATATGATAAAACTATATTTATCAATTTATTACTTTTTTTATATGTTTGTTCTTCTCTTTTTTGACAGTGTTATAAATATTTTTTTCAATAAATTCAAAGATCCTACAACAAATTAGTTGGAACTGGGCTACTAAAATTGAAATATTTACTTTGAAGAGTTTTTATGAACATAAATTATAGATAAGAATGTTAAATACATTTAAATTTTTTTATAATACTTATTTTATTTGAAATAATATTCATTTGTATATATTAATATTATAATATGAGCAAACAATTAATAGTTAATATATATAATTAGAATGTTGATATGAACAAAAAAAGGGATTAAATGTTCTAAAAATATAGTTCTATAATTTATTGGTTCTTTTAGCTGATATAAATCCACTGGTGGGTGGTGGAAGTGAACCAATAAAAACATGACATAAATAAAAAATTATTATCTTTTTTTAGGAGATTACATATCACAAAACCTAACACTACCCAATGACTGAATGGTCTAGTGTCTTGGCTATTATTTATGTAGTCATAAGAATTTACTACACATGTGAAAATGTATCAATATCCATGTTACTATGGAACCTTTCTACATATAAAACATTATAAATTCATCATCATAACATGGGTAATGGAATCATATGAAAGGGTTGAGATTAGATTATATATATGATAATGAAATATCAAAATGTATCAGGTCATAAACAAGAAGATGAATATGAAAAAGATACAAATATCTTAATAATATAACATAATATTGTAGATTAATATCATATAACATGATAAAGAAATGGATAATTATAAAATAATCCTTAATTAATCACAAAATATATACATGGATCAAAATAAATATAAATAACCAAAATCAAGTGTGCCTGAAAAAAATTGTGTTTTAAATTTATAATATAGAGAACAATAATGAAAATTCGAAAAAACCTAATAAAAAAATAAATTTTGGGAAACATAGGTCCATGGGATTATTATCATTTTGATCTAAGCAACATGAAAAACTATTCACTCCTAAGTGTTTCTGTATAGAAAAATGCTATCACACTCACCCTTTATGAATCAAAATAATTGATAACCTATTTAGAAATAATTTTTATCCATAGAGATATAATCCTTTACCTAATTCATTTTGGTGAGATATTGGTCCCAATGATTTATTTGTATATTCATTTGTGCACATCATTAAAATAATATGGTCATTATCTCATAATGAAACCATAGAAAAGTGGTTTGTCACAACATCAAAAAAATTACATAATACAAACACAATAAATTGTAGATCAAAAAATAATTTTATTAATGAAATCATAAGACAATAATATATATTGGAGTATCATAATATCAATTTAGGAATGATATATCTGTAAGGGTAAAAATATGTGAAAATAAGGATCTTTTCAAAGTCATATTCTAATTTATCAATGAACAAGTCATATTGAAAAATAAATTTTTTGTGTAGGGAAAATGAATAGTTCTGAAAAAATATCATATAATTAGTTCCAAATAAACAATCCTTGAAACATATAGCGGATAAAAAAAATGATAATTAAAAATATATTTTATTATTTTATTTTTAATGTAACATTTTAATAAGGGAGTTTGAAAAAGTCATAATATTTCTAAAAATTTATTGATAATTAATGGAAAATATTAACAATTAATTTTCTTATAATAATGTATCTATTAAAATATACACAATGTTTTCAGAATGGGATATTAATATACATTCAAAATTAGTACTTTTAAAAATAATAAATAATAATAGAAATAGGAAAAGGATATAATGAATCAAAAAAATTAAGTGAATAACATTGAAAACTATTATTTTGAAGTGTACTTAATATATAACCCATGAAAAAAATACATTGAGGTTGTATAAATAATGTGTTTAGTGGATCATATAACATTTGATATTAAAAAAAATTGTAAAATGATTTTAACATTTTGAAAATAAATTTTTTGAAAAACAATATTGCTAAAAATGATAGAGAACCCATATATTTTAAAATAAATAAAATGGATCATTGGAGAAAAAAAATTACATTACATTTGGTATAATAGTAAATTTTGAAGATTTATAAACAATAACATGGATAAAAAAACATTAATAATAATGTGAATTATTTATAAAAAATTAAATTTAATGATACTATATAATCATCAAGGAAGAATTCATTTCTATTGATCACAATTTCACTAGAATATAATTTGTAAATACAACATAAAACAATCAAATATTATAATGTATCAATATTTAAATATTATAGTCCAAGAGGAGTTATCAGAACCATGTAAATGATTCTACCTAGAAATTCCACATAAAACCTTTATAATAATTTAATCAAAGTACAATTATATGTATAACCATGAAAGGATCAGTGAATATTCTAGAAAAAATATAACAATGATATAAAATCAAAATAAAGTAGAATATACCCCATTTAAATGGAAATTTGGTATATTGATTAAAAATATCTAATGGGATTGATACATGAGAAAATGAAGCCCTTATTTTAATGGTATCTTATGAATAAAATGGAAAATTGTGGGATACAACAAGATAGGTCATAAATATAATTTTAGGATTGATATTTGTAAATCTTGAAACCGTTAAGGATCTAATAGTGTCTTGTTTAATATCAACATGTGCATAGTATGAAACCATTCCTCACTGAAGTTAAAATTGATATATAAAACATTATGAATATCAAAATATTTTTATAAATGGTCCATATGGAAGGAAATAAATAGAAAACATTCTAAATCCCTAGAAATGAAATTGGAAATAAAATTTTATACCCCCATTGGATTAAATAATTATATATAAAATGATGTGGTGTAATAATTATAATTATAAATCGGATAATGGAAAATATTTTCTGGAAAACCCTCACCTAGTTTCCTAGAAACCTTTATGACACATTGTCATCCACTGAATGGAAAATATAAAATAATATACCATTTCATAATCTTATTCATAATATTTTCCATTTTAATAGAAATTATGGATTTTTATTATGAGTACCTTTATTAATCATATTATGTTTATTATATCATTTTTTCATAACATTAATTGTTTACCCAAGTTTTATAATGGTAATTTCAAAAAATAATTTATAATGAAAATTTATTTATTAGTTTATCATTTGTGGTACTTTAATATATAATGTATTTTTATTTATAATATAATTCTATAAGTGTTTTAGTTTTTCTACATTAAAATGGAATTAGTGTTGTCTTATTTCTGTTACTTTATAATATTAACATAATACATTAATAATTTTTTTACATAATATCATATTTCTGGAATATTTTGATATACCTAATTGGATTAATAGTTTATATTAATATCATTTTTGAATATCACATTGTCATATACAATATATTTTTATAGCATTGTTCATATAAGTGGTAAAACAATCCTAAAAAACACACATTAACTCAATTACTGATTAATATAATACTATTTTTTGTTTGATATAATATAATTATAGTAGTATAATAATTATAATTTTTTTTATTTTCACAAGATTTTTGTAGGTTTATATAATGTTTTAAAATCATGTCAAAACTGAAAAACATTACCTCATGGATGTGGTACTCTGCATGTACATGTTACTACAATTCCCATTTCTCAGTGCCTAAGAGGGTGCTAATGTGGGAATTAAATTTATTTTTCATAATCAGAACTATATTTTAGATGTCATATTAATTTATCCATTATATACATTTCATTATACATTAATGGCATTGGTAAAAAATGCAAGACCTTGCTCATTGCATGAGATAGTTTTTTATAACTCCCAAATTATCATTCTTACAGGTATGACTTATCTTATATTGCAGTTTTCCATTATCATTTATTGATCATTGTTTGTAATGAAGTGGGGAGATATAAGTAATATAAATGTTTGGTATTTTTAGTGTTTTTTTTGTATAAAACATGTAGTTTATTTTGTCTTCTAGGGATTTATTCACTATGTAATAGTATTACAATATGTTTAATCATCGCCTTAAATATTTTATGAAATGAGTACACAATTTATAATTATCCACACCATGTATATATTACACACCATGTCATAATTTGTTATTGTATTTTCAATAAATGGTAATGGTTTTTTGAAGAGCACATTTCTCAACAATTATAAGTCCTGTAATGGGGTTTAATAAGATATAAAATCTCGATTGTCAATTTTAAGAATATTTTTTTGCTAAAATCAATTATTCCTTCCACCATAGTTCATTTTTATCAAACTAAAGGCTTCTCATTAGAAATTTTATAGAACTCCAATCCCCTAGGATTATCCACTTGGTGGTTGTTATTCATGTTTCTTCTGGATCATCTCTCCATATAAGTGGAATTCTTATATTTTCTATCTCTCTATCTCTTTCCTCCGTATAGATTCATATATCAACTTTGTATTAATGGAACTGAACTCATCTTTGCCTAATATTGACTATATGATCAGTTCTTACATCGTTTTCTCTTAATTTCTTCATTTTTGAATCCCATTGTAGGTTTTGTTTTCCATGAAAAATCTATGCGGTTTTATTTTAGTTTGGACAATGGACTTAATCATTAATTATTTATTGTTTTCAATTTCATTCCTCGGATTAAAAAAATATGATAAGAAATGGGATTGAAATTGATATGGTATGTATTTTAGAGAAAAACCCCAGATTCCAATGGATTTAGAGATTGGGGTGTTTTTAGAAATTGATTTATATTTGAATTTATTTTTAATAAAACTAGTGTAATGTCAATTGATAAAAACATATGATTGGTCTTAGTTTAAAAACCCATGAAATGATGAAAAAAATTATTTTTTTTTCAAAATGAAATTGGAATATTTAAACTAAAAAATTGGGTAATTGTATTTTAAACATATATCAAATAATTTTCCCAATATTGATTAATTGATTTTGTATATGAAATATTGGGTAGATTGTGGGTTCTTTTTTAAAAGAACTCTAGAATGATAATTCTTTAGAAACAGACTCATTATTGAAATTATAATGAAAATTTATTTCATTTTATATTATCCCAGTTGGGATGTTGATGGGTCCTATTTAACATGAGCTAGATGTAAAAGTGTATAGATACATTTTGTGATCATTGATATGAGATAATGGAGGACTATATAAATAGCAACTACCATAACATAGGGATTAATACCATACTGATTTTTTATTTTTTTCATTTATATTCCATGTATATAGAATAATTCCACAATAACCTATTTACTTATACAAACAATTTTAAGGAATTTATTAAATAAATTTTGAACTATTTTTCAATTAAATTTGAATAAAAGTATGTTTTATTTCAATATTAAATATTACTTTGTTGAAAAATTTAATTAAAACATAAGGCATTTTCTAGTTTATTTTTTGTGTAATCATAATATGGAATAGTTAGTGAGACCATACAATTATTTTTAGCTGCCACACTATCTTTTCATTCAATAGTTTTTGATTTTATTATGCTAGGTCAAAGTAAATAAAAATAACTTTTTTGAGGGAGGGGATGTTCGTGATCCCTTTTGGTGTTCTAGTGATGTGTCCTAGGGGAAATTGGGTTATATTTGATATTTTATAGTACTTTTACAATTTACAGTTTTGGTTTCTGATATAGCCATTTTCCATTTTCTACTTTCTCACAATGGATCTTTGAGCATACTTATATTTTTCATTATCATCCATTGTGTCTATGGAAAATTCACTCCCACATTATGATATCATGATTATTGGCTCTATTCACCTATCCATGGGGATAAAGAATTTACCTTGTGATATGTTGGGATGAGATATGTTATTAGGGAACACAGATATTTGGGCTAGTTTGAGACAAGGTGGTATCAAAGGTGCTCATAAAGAATCTTTCCATATTGTCAGTATATATTTGGAAATCATTTTGAGACATAGAAGGTACAAATGAGTGACTTTCTAGCCACCTAACATTTTAAAGATACTGAAGTCACCACTGGTTTTATGGGAAAGGCTCTTTGAGATTTAGTTATTGTATATTTCCTATTTCATATTGGGATATATAGAAATCCAAATCATTATTTCTTATCTAATGAGAATAATTGACATTGTTTCTCTTGTTGAGTGTTGATCAGAGTGAAATTATGACGTCTTAAATGTTGTTTTCCAATGCTGTGTAGCATCATGCATCCAAGAAGTTGTCTGAATATGATCTAGGAGGATGTTGCTAAGGAACCGTAGTTAGGGAATCATCTTGTTGTCAACAAACTAGTTGAGGTTATTTTCTGTGATGTCCATGCTTTGTGATATCCCCCTACAACCGTAACTACCTAGGCTCAAAATGTGGAACCATTGAGGGAAGAATCTAAAAATCATGATCAGTAGTCACTTCATTGTAAATCATATACATCTGAAGGATCTAATTTTAATCAAGATGTTAGGGACTAGATGATAATGATGTATCTTCTCAATGAATTTTTGTAAACTCCAGAAACTATTTACGTATATTGTGAAACCATTATGTTTGAGGAACCTAGAAGAAGATAGTGGGGTTCCATGGTTACGACCAATAATCATAAGTGCTTAGAGTATAAGTATATTAAATAAATTATCCTTTAATAGTTATATGTAGAGTTCATGGTGGTGTATATGGAATAATAGTTTTTCAAACTCCACTAGGATTAACAAATCATGATGTAATATGAAAACAAATTCACAGATCTTGTGCATCTTAAAAATGAAATTTTATTGAATCAGAAGTGGAAGAATCTAAATTTTGAAAAGGGAAATATATATTATTTTATTGGTGGTTTCTTGTTGAATATATATTCTTATAAAGATATGTGGGATATTATATAGTTTTACGAACTTGATCTAGTTGGTATTTCATGTTTGTTAGGAATTGCTTTTCCTCCCATTTGTAGGTTTTTGAGTTCCCATAATGGGAGGATGAATCATGAAGAGTCTCCAGATTGTCTCAATATTAGGGTTCTTCTAGACCTCAGATAGTTCCTATAAGAGGACATATAACTTTCTTACACTTCATTATTAATGGGAATTCGAAATGGGATTTATGTAAACCACCCAAGATATGTCGTTCATGTGGTCATTCAAGACACTTGGAAAAATTCTATTATATATATTTTTCTCCATGTTATGTATGGATCTCATAAGAAATAAAATATAGTATAGAGAAATCATATTATTCAATACCTAAGGGGTTAAAGCCATAATAATTTGTAATTATTCTTATTTATGAAGTGGAAGAGTCTCTAGAGGAAGGAGATACGTGTTGAGTGACTATGAGAGGTACTATCACTATATATTATTCACTAGTGACTCCATTATTTAATACAAGTGAATCTCACTAATTTATTTCAACATATATTATGAATATGATAAATCATATTATGGATAATTAATATTTTATTATGGATATTACTACACCCCTACGAATGAAGAGGGTAGAGGGATTTTATTATCCAGCTTTTCTTATCTCATTATCAAGTATTGAGAATACATGAGATGTTATTGATCATTACATGAATCAACTTTATATCATTTTCTGGATGTATTTTATCATTTTTAATAATTTGTAAAATGATTTTAATGTGTGATGGGTCTCTTTAATGGATATCAATGTTGTTATATATGTGTTTTAGGGAGACTGGGACTAAGGTTGTGTTGACTTGAACATTCTTATCTAGAGATATGGAATGTGATATCAGTGCTTATTTTGTATCGGGAGTGGGAATACCTTAGTGGAAATCTCTCAAAAAAAAATTTGGTTTGCTAAAATTTATTCATGTAACATCTTTGGTTCACCTTATAAATTTTTTGGTTTTCTACTAGTATGGGAGGAATCATTTTAATTGATTTAGTTCCCCATTCTAAACTGGTCATTATTCCATAATACCACGTGGATTCTTCTAAAATGTGTAAGAAACCAGTTTTTCTATCATGTACAGAATCTATAATTTTCTGTCAAAATAGTTACTTTGGACCTAATATATATGCCTAATGTGTTAGCAGAGGTTTTGAAGGTGTTTGAGGCTTTTTCAGAGCTCATAACACCTCTTTTTGGGAAAATAGGCTAGGTCACATGGTTTGTGCATGGTTTGTGCATGGTTTTCCAAACCATGATGTATGTGTTTTTTTAGGAAAGTGGCATCTTACATGGTTTATTCATTTCCATGCAGACTAACCATGCAGACACCCCTTTTTCCCTGGTACAGGAAAAACTATATTGCCCTGTTTGACAAACTGTGCGCAGGCTAAAACCTATGTAAAATGCCTAAAACTCCCTTAATGATATATTAATCCAACCCATTCCTCCCTAATCCACGATTATGCAGTATTGACCAAGTTCTCTACCATTTTGGACCATTTTAAATATCCAAACATGGAATCAAGAGATCTCATTCGTCCGACATCTGATCGAGCTTACAGTCATCATGTCGGATGTGCAATGGTAAGTACTAAAGTCCTCTTTAGTCATTCTTCTTATCTATCACTCTCAAAAAAGGTATCAACATGTGAGCGTTTTTCACCTTTTTATAGGACTTCTCTAATCCTAGGAAAATCAAATGCTGATACCGGTGGATAAGGCTCATGCATCCCTAAGGTGGGTGGTATACAACTCAACCCTAATGATCATTGTTTTTGGAATGTTCATGAGGGGACCACAGGTTTAATTGGAAACTGTTTATTAAATAAATATTTCATGATTATACTCATTAGAATCATATTATAATGATCTTGAAAAATAGGTTATTAGTTGTTAGTGGTTTCACCCACAACTGAATCAACCTCATGTCAAAGGTTTCACCATAATTGGGTTTTAGTTTTTTGAATTTTTTGAGCAACATTTTAGGTGTTACTTAACTTTAACATTCTAACGGTGAAACAACTAATAATAAATGTCCTATTTTAAATGATAATTGCATAATGTATTGTTCCATTTATACTCACCACTTGACCCACCTATGGTAAGTTCATAAAAATGGTTATTAAATGTGAAAAATGAAAAATGAAATAGAAAGTATAATAAGTATATAATTTGGCCTTATCAAAAGAGATTGAATAAAGGTTACATGTCCATAGACCCCTTTCCATGTTTATTAAAGGTGGTAGAGTTGACCTTAATAATTGAATATGCATTAATGGATAATTGAGATTTGATTAAATGGTTGCAATGCTACATTTCCTATCCACACTAATGGAAGACATGCCTTTGACAAATAAATAAATGGACTCAACTCTACATGACATATCCACACTAATGGAAGGAAATACCTGAACCCAATGAATTATCTCATGATTATAATATCAAATATTATTTGGTTGACTCGAATTTGACTTGGATTTTGAGAATAAAATACCTTGGGTCTCGGGAACCCCATTCATATTCAAGTATACGATTTTATTAGGATGATACCCACCTAGACTCTGGTTCTTTTCCTTTCATTATATTCCTAGAATACAACCCTTGGGATCGTTAACTTATTATAGAATACCTCGGATACCCTTCATGGATCCTGCATTGACTAGTCCATTCCATAGTGAAATCCCATAGGTCCCTATCTCTGCTTATCCCCATTTTACCTTGGTCGATCTCAATAGACTCATAAGGAGCCTTATTGTGGAATGCCTTGGATTATTCTCTTTTTATTAAAGTCTTAAACCTTAGCTAGACTAGGATACTACATAATTTGTTTCCCATGACTTTATGTTACCTTGTTTTTACCCAATAACTCCCTCACTAGATATCATTGTATGGTTGCTTTGTTATGTCTTGGGACCTTCAAAACATATACTATCATACGGTGATGTACGTTTTGGATATGCCACACATGAACTAATAAGATTAAATGTAAATTTATTAATTAATGAATATGATACATGTTCAGACACCAGCTGAGGGTTGAGGAAGACACTAGGTAATTTTGATATATTGTACTACTTGATTTACATTATATATAAATGCATGCACACTGCTATATTCTATTACACATGACAGATGTTATAGAAACTATTGGTCGTGGACCATTGAGATTTATATCACACCCTCTCTCGGTGTCATTGTCTACCTAGATTAGATTACATGGTTGTATGTATTGAAAAAGGGATGAACACAACATCTAATACTTGATTGTGTGCTGATAGAATGGAGCTTAATAGTAGATGATCGAGTAGAATCATGGGAATCATGGAGTTGACTTTATTTTATTTTAACATATAGAACATGTTATTATTAATGTCTTGTGTCCATGAAATCTATTAATATAGTGACCTGAAATTACATCATCATTGTTCCAGTTGATATAGTTATTGTTATTCTTGTTTAACTATTTCATCAGTTTGCTTCAGCTATTTATTCTTATTGTTTCTACAATTTATTCTTATTTATTCCTCTATTTAATATTCATTAAATATCTTAAACTATGCTATACTATACTAATGAGGTTATATAATTCCCATAGACAAACATGAGGTCTTCACTACTCATCGGAATCCTCTGGCGTTTGGGAAGATGTAGTTGAGGCAATGTGGCCAACCGGGCTGGGGGCACCTGTTAAGTGGAATCCATGTCTGAGTCATAACAAAGTTGTGTCAGAGGTGGTTTCTTTTCATTCATGACTACTTTGAGACTATAGATTGGAGAATATTAATGATGGGGACTTGGTCATTTTTCGTGATTGGGTATCGCGATCCCATGTTCAGGGTAAAATCAATGTTACTCATAATGTAATTGTTGTTCTATTTTTCTTATTACAGTTGATATTATTTCACCGTTGGGTTCTTACATGTTGTGTGGTTTTGATGATTATTACTCTTTGGAATTTATTTCCTCCTAGGTATGATGATATGAAGGAAAAAATTATTTCTACATGCATCATCATAGGAACCTATAATTCACATGTCATGCATATCGCCCAGCCATATAGGTACATTTCACTAGTTTGTATTTCCTGATATACATCTGATTGTTGATTGATGTTGTGATAGATTCTAGTATATGTATTATATTGTATACAATTGAGTGATTATCTGTCTCAATTCATGAGTTGTATGGGCCCTCATTGGTTTGGATGTGCAATTTACTATGTCAAAACATTATGCAATATGAAATGGGTGTCATTTTTGGTGATAGGTGTATGGGAACAAATTTGTAGGAAGTGACTATCAATTAAAAAGAGAATCCTGAAACATAAAATTAATTGGTTTCACATCATTATCCCACCTTTTCATGTTTATGAAAGGTAACGTAGTGAACCTATAAACTATCTACAAAATGAAATAAAACTTATACGTGAGCACTTACGGATTCATGGCCATCTAAGCGGGGTGTTCGGGTAGTATGCCTCAGATAGTGAGTTTTCCTCTATTCATATTCCCATAGTGATATAATATTAAGCTCATATTCTTGTTTTAAGGTGTGATTGGAATTTATAGAAAAAATCATCTATGACGCCCTCTTGTTGTTCACCTGGAAGGTGGTGACAACCAAGATCGATACAAGGTGGGCCCTGATATGCTAGTCTTACTTCTAGGATTGACACATGAAGAACCACATGCTATACCTGATCCATGCATGGATGCCGATGTGCATGATTGTTTCCAACGTATTATGTAGTCCATGATTGGTGCTCCATGGGTAGCACCTACGATGGATGATCTGACCCACGAGTTCCAACAAAAGCATCCTCCTACGTTTTTAGGGGATGGCAGATCTCAGGATTCCAAATCCTGTCTAGAGACCTTTCTATCTATCATTGAGCATCTAGAAACTCCTATAAATCATAGAGTCAAGAATTATATATAAATGCATTGGGATTTGGTGAATAATGGGTGGGATGTAGTTACCCATGATGAGCATCATCAGGGCATGTAATTGGTTGACTTCCAGACTACCTTTTATGATCAGTTTTTTCCTCAGTCACAGAGAGCTGACAGAGCCATAGAATTCATGAATCTTGAGCAGGGTTTTATTTTAGTTATTGAATATTCATAATATTTCACTGATTTATATCACATTGAACTGCTTCTATTCGGGGATGATCATTCACATGATAGATGTTTTATGGATAGGCTCCAGTACTCTATTTGAACATAAGTGAATGCCTTTCTCCTTCTTAACTTCTCTTAAATAGTTGATAAAAACCTTATCAATTAGCACATCCTGAGGGACTGAGTGAGTACCAGGTTTAATGTACCAGTGCCGCGTCAGGACAATAGTTCTTTCTGGGGAAGGAAATGTTCCATTGTGGTTTATCATCTGGGAAGTGATAGCCTACATATCCAGTTAAATAGCTCTGTAGTTTGTCATCAGTGTGGGAAGCAATGTAATAAAAATCCCTACTGTGATAAAGACCCTATGGAGTATGTTGGAGTAGCACTACCAGGTTTGGCCGAAGAGGAGTTTTTGGCCGTGGAAGATTGATACCTGATCACCAGCAGCGCGAACAAAGTAGTCATGGTAATTATAGTCCATCTATTGTATAGGTTTGTGGATCAGGTCAATTGCATTCAATATAGCCAATACCTGAGGATCAGGATTCTGGACTATCTACATTATGAGGTACAATTATAGTATATTATAGTATTTTTTTCTTATATGTTTCATACAGTTGATTAAAACTCCTTTATTTTTATTTCTATTAAGGAAATTTTAGGGCTAGAGATACAATATAAATATAGTGTAATGTCCCTCGATACACCATTTGGAAGATAGACGGAGGGCATATGCTAGTGCAGGTACTATCCCATTGAGGTTAGTTGTTACCGTTTCTTGTGGAATCTCTTTTTTCTCTAGATAAAGGGATTCGATTTCATTCATCGAATGGACTAGTTGGTCCAATATCAGGCATTTGCATACTCTTATCTCCACATGATTTCCTTTAAATTACTATATGGCAGCAGTTATATTTTCAAGGGTGAGTGGGATGTGCAGTCTGGGAGAACTGGACCAAAACGTCATGGTCTTGGTGGAGTGACCACATAGATTACAAATCTTCTCATGGAGGATTAGTGTTTTCTTCAAAATGATTTCCCTCCAGTAGTTGATCATTTTAGAGAAATCTTCCCTGATGAATTTTCTAGATAACCTCCTATGGGAATGTAAGAGTTTGAGATTGAGCATGTTCCCGGAGCAGCTTTAGTGTCCATTGCTCCGTATATGATGGCACCTACTGAGTTTTAGGAGCTCATGTGGAATATAGTGGACATAGAGGCCAAAACATTATATAGCCCAGTGCATCCTCTTGGGGATCACCCATACATTTTTCTAATAAGTTGGATAGAACTCTCTATTTATGTGTTCAATATAGTAGTTTGAACCACCTAATAGTCAAGAACCAGTATCTACTTCCTCAAATAGATGATATATTTGATCAACATCGAGGAGCAAAGGTGTTCTACAAGATCGACCTAAGATCAAGTTATCATCATATGTGAGTAAAACAATAATACATACCTAATATATCATTTCATAGTAGTTGTGGTCTGTATGAGTATTTTGTTATGATGTTCGGTCCTACGAATGTACTTGTCATTTTCTGGGATTTAATGAATTGGGGTTTCCATCTTTATTTGGAATTTTTTGTTTTGGTCTTTGTGGACGACATCTGGGTGTATTCTCACACTCGTAAAGACCATGCCAAATATCTTGAGATCATTTTTGAGTACACATAGATAGCATCACATTTATTCCATTCTTTCTAAATGCGGCTTCTGGATCTAAAAGTTCCACATTAGGGGACATATTATTTATTAATCATGAGTTTTTATTTACCCTAAAAAAATTTGTTTTGTGTCTATAGGGAGCATCCTAATAATTAGATTGATATCAAGAGTTTCCTAGGGCTCGATGGATATGAAAAGTGTTTCAAATAGTACTTATCACATCTTTCTTTACTTCTTACTGGGCATACAAAGAAGGGTGTTATGTTAGTGTGGTCTGAAGCATATGGGAAAGACATTTAATAGCTGAAACGAAGGATTTTCATGCCAACAATTCCGGTTCTTCCAAAACATGGTAAAGGATATATTATCTTCTGCAATGCATCATGCATTGGTTTAAGAGAAGGGTTAATGTAGGAAAAAAAATCTAGGCATACATATCTCAACAATTGAGGCCTCACGATATAAAATACTCGATGCACGTCCTCAAGAAAGCTACTATTGTCCATGCCTTACGTTGCTGGAGACATTTTCTCTTGGGAGAGAGCTTTTTGGTGTATATAGATCACTAGTGCCTCAAGTATATCTTTTCTCAGGGTGACATGAACATCCAATAGTAAAGATGTGTTGAATATCTACAATCCTTTGAGTTTTATCTTGCCTATATTCATGGAAAAGGAAATGTGGTTAGATATGAAATAAGTAAGAAAGCTCAAACGCAGGCCATTCTGGAAGCTAGTTGTGAAGGGAAGTTAATGGCCCAATTTTTTGAACATCATCTGGAGTTTCACAATAGTCAAGAGTAGTCATATCTCTTTGCCTTAATAGTTTCCTTTTCCCTCATTGTGAAGGGGAAGAGTAGGAAATTTTCAGATCCTTATTGTTTGGTTCTCCATGAGTGTATATCATCAGATAACCCATGTACGGATTGGTCTGTGGACGAATATGATGTCATGTGACTACGTGGACACATTTGGGTTCTAGAAGTGTTCATGGGGGATTTGATGAAAGGCTCCCATTCTTCCCAGTGGGAAATTTATCAAGGAATATCAAAGATGTATCAAGACATGTAATTCCAGTATTGGTGGCCTGGAATGAAATGTCAGATTGTTGGCTTCATCACTAGGTGTTCCACATGTCAGCACATTAAGGAAGAACACCATAGACCTACAGTCTTGTTATAGAAACTTCTTGTCTCTAAAAGGAAATGGAATGATTTTTTATGGATTTTGTATTTGTCTTACCCAGGTAGCTAAGGGCTAGTGGTGCTATCTGGGTAGTCATTGACTGACTATCATAATCAACCCATTTCATTACTATCATGAAGACTTTCTCATTTGATGGTATTGTAAGACTATATGTCCATGAGATTGTATGACAATATGGGGTTCCACATACTATCGTTTCAGATAGGGATTCTTGTTCCACTTCATGCTTCTGGTAGGGTTTGCAGAAAGCTATGGGAACTTTGGGGAATCTAAGCCCAACTTTTCACCCTCAGACTGATGGAAAATATGAACAGACAATACATGTTTTAGAGGATATTCTCTGAACATGTATGCTTGATTTCAATGGTTCATTCGAGAAATGTATTTCTCTCATCAAGTGAGATTATAATAACAGTTTCTAGGAGAACATTCTGATGGTACCTTTCGTGGACTTATATTTAAGGTCATGCCATTCACCCTTGTACTAGATAGAGGTAGGAGAGGTAGCCCTACTAGGTCCTCATCTAGTTCAGGAGAACTGATAACATGTACAGCTGATAAGGAAGTGTATCTACTACTTTGTCTAGGTAAAAATATTATGGCGATCGACATCAACGACCTCTTGAGTTCGAGGTTGGGGATCTTGTTTTTTTCCGGGTATCACCTAGACTTGGGTATATACCATCACAAAAGTAGGGCAAGACGTGTCCTTATTATATTGAGGCATTTGAGATTCTAGAGAAATTCTATCATGTAGCTTATTAGTTGCTACTATCATAGAGGTACCATGCCATACACGACATCTTTCATGTCTCACAGCTTTACCAATATCATGTTGACCCATCTCAAAACGTCGATCCTCAAGATGTTGAGTTAGATATCAATGATACCTTGGATGAATATCTAATATGAATAATTGATCAAAGCATGAAGGATCTCCAAGGAATGCATGTCCCTCTTGTATGGGTGATTTTTCAGCACGACCAAGTACAATATGAGTCTTGGGAGAGGGAAGCCGATGTACATTCCCAGTGGCCCGAGTTGTTCTCAAACATTGTTTCCATACCCTTGGAAAGAGATATTGGGGGGTGTTCTTTTAAGGTGGTATGAAGACTGTAAGAATTTAGTTTTCCACTTAGGAATGGATCGTTTTATTTTTAGTTTAATCGTTAAATTGGACCCATTATAGTTTTCTAATGTGTTAGCAAAGATTATGAAGGTGTTCGGGGCTGTTTGGAGTTCAGAGTGCCTCTTTTTATAAAAAAATACCAAGATTCATGGTTTGTGCATGGTTTTTGAATGGTTTTCATTACCATTCAGTTTCTGTTTTTTTAGACACTGGCATCTCGAATGGTTTTTGCCCGGTCACATGACCTAACTATGCGAATGCCCCTTTTTTCCAGGTTTGGTGAGAACTATATCGCACAGTTTGTACATGGTTTGGAAAACCATGCAGACAAACTGGGCACATTCTTAAAGCCTAATTAAAATGTATAAAACACCCTTAATGATCTATTAATAAAACCACTTCCTTCCTAATCTGATATTATGAGGGATTGACCTAGTGCTCTCTCATTTTAGAGCATTTTGAAGATCCAAACATGGAATCTAGTGATCTCCTTCGTCTGTAATCTGATCAAACATTCTTTCATCATGTTGGATGCATAATAGTATGTAATCTAGTCCTATTTAGCCGTTATTCTTCTCATTCACTCTCAATCTAGATATCACCATGTGAGAATTTTTTACTTTTTCATAGATATACTCTTATCCGATGAAAATCAAAAGATGATACTAGAGGAGAAGGCTTGTAGAACCCAAATGTGGGTGGTCTATAAATCCTCCCTAAAGTTTTTCATTTATGAAATGTTCATGTGGGGCCCACCAATTTTGTTGGAAACAGTTTCATAAATTATCTTTTCATGATTATACTACTTGGAATCATATGACTATTCTCTTCCCAAATGTGTGATTAGTTGTTAGCGGTTTAACCCATAACTCAATTTGCCCCCTGTCGAAGGATATTCCATAATTAGGTTTTAGTATTTTGACATGTTTGAGCCACCAGTTGGGTTTGACTTTTCTTAACCTTTCAAATGATGAGACTCCTTATAATAAATGCAATGTTTTTAATGATAATTGCATAATTGCATGTACCATGACTGCTCACCACAAGCCCCGCCTAAGTTAATTTCATACAAATGTTTATTAAATTTGAAATATAAAAAAAAATTGAAAGTATATTAATTATATAACATGGCCTTGTCAAAATATATTTAATAAAGGATACATGTCTATAGCACCCCTTTCCATGTTGATGGAAGGTAGCATAGTGATCCTCAATAATTGAATAAACCTTAATGGATAATTACAACATGATTAAATGGGTTCAACTATACTTGGCCTATCCACAGTAATGGAAGACAAGGCATTGACCGATAAATAATTGGTTTCAACTCTTCTTGACCTATCAACACTAATGGAAGGTGAGACCTGAACAAAATTAATTATCTCATGATTTCAATATCAAATAAGAATGGACTGACTCGAGTTCACCATGGATTTTGAGAGGAGAATACCATGGCCCTTGGGAATCCCATTTTGATTCAAGGAAATAGTTATCTTAGGTCGATACCAACCTAGACACAAGTTATTTTCTATTCCATAGATTACTGGTATACTACCGTTGGGTACCTTTCATTATTACAGTATTCCTCGGTTACACTCCTGGGATCCAGCATTGAGTAGTAGGTGTCGTGGAAAAAGACCCTAGGGCACTGTCTTTTCCAAGCCCCTTTTTTACTTTGGATGATCAACTTAGACTCTTTAGGTACCTTATTGTGGAATCAATTGAATTGCTCTCCTTGGATTACAATCATACACCATAGATAGACTCTAATAACACAGAGTTAGTTTTTTTGTGATTATATGTTACCTATCATTTTAACCTAGAACTACCTCACTGGACATCATTTTTTTCCTTGTTATGTCTAGGGTCCTTAACTACATATACTAGCTGGAGGTGATGTTATTGTTGGATATTCCTCACATGACCTAATAACATTAAATGGTAATTGACTAATCGATGAACTGGTCACCTGTTCAGACAAAAACTGAGGGTGGAAGCAGTTACATGGTTATTTATTTATGTTTTACTTATTTCTTTATTTTATATATACATGCATGCACATTGCTATATTCCATTACACGGGAATGTTGTTATTGAAACTGTTGGTGTTTTCCCATGGATATTTTTATCACACCCTCTTCGGGTGGATTTTGGTACCAAGAGTAGATTACATGGTTGAAGGTATAGAAAAAGGGCAGAATAAATCTTATAGTACTTGATTAGGTAAATATAGAATGGATATTGATAGTAGATTTTCAAGTAAGATCTTGGGAATCTTGGATTAGACATTTTTTTCTTTTACATTATGAAACATGTTATGGTTATTGTCTTGTATCCATGCATTCCTGTCTTCTATTGAAATGACATTAAATCATCACTGTTCTAGTAGATACAGTTATTGTTATTCTGGTTTATCTATTTCATAAGTTTTCTTCAACTATTTATACTTATTTCTTCTGTTATTTACTATTACGTTTTCTTCTATTTACTATTCATTATGTCTCTTACACTATGCTAAACACCTCTAATGAGGGCATTGGCTTCCCAGGAAAAAACCATAAGCCCTCACAGCTAGTCAGCATCCTCTAGAATTTGGGAAGATGTGCATGGGGCCATATGGCCCACATGGAATGGGGAACACGTTATGTAGTATCAAGGTCTGGGTCTTAACAAAATGAAAGAGTTGATGATTTTGTTGGATGACCTATTAAGTAAAGGATTTTATATAATAGATTGTGTCACGAGGGGTTTCACTTATTATTTTTTTGAGAAATGAAATTAAGAAAATCACAAATTTGTCGATTACAAGAAGATTTACAAATTCATGGGAAATAAGAAGATTCCATGCCTATGAATTGATAATTTTATTACTAGTTGAAAGGGGTGTGGTGGGTTTTAAGGATTATTCTTTAATCAGGTTATCACCAATTGGGAATGAAGAATATTATATTCATGAAACCTTCTTCTACAATATGTAAGACCAATATGAGGTTCTCTTCATTCTATTGGGTATAAAAAATACGCATATAGTATTTAGGGATTCTATGAATATGGTTTTCAAATATTATCTTCATACATTCAAGGTGGTCTTTGTGGATTAAATCATAGATTAATCTATGTGTCAAGAGGATCATGTGAATAATTTTAGTAAAGAACTACAATTGTTGAGAAATCAGGAACATTAATCCAATCTATCAAAAATTTATTTTCTAGATTTAAGATGTGAATATATTACTAAATGATGTAATAGAAAATGGATCTTTAATTGATCAGGATAAAAACAAAGATAATTTAACATGTGATAAACCAAGTAATAATTTCTAGTTTAGAAGACTTTTGGGTTTACATAGATATTATAATTGGTTCATAAAGGATTACTAGAAGATGGATTCTCTGATGTCTGCTCTAAGATGGAATGGGGTATGGTTTTATTGGGATGAGAAATGGAAGAGTTCTTATTTTGAGAAGAATCGTGTTTTTACTTATAAACTATTTTTACATTTTCCTTGTCTATGAATGAGTATTTGGTCTTCTATAATAAATACACTTCAGGTTTGGGATATGTTCTTCTGACTTATTATTATGTTTTTTCATATGTTACACAGGTCCATAGGATACATGAGAAGAATTACTTATCTGTGACCTTGAAAATGTAGTTGTGATACATGTTAATATGATTTGACTACATTAAATTTTTTGATAATGTTTTACCATGTATTGTTATCACATAACCATATGTTTTATCTTATCTCAAAATGATTTGTATATTTTCCCAAGGAATTGGTTGTATTATCTAAAATATTTTGTTTCTTGTGTTTCTTTTTTATTTGGGAAATGTAATGTCATTACTAATGCTTTGAAAAGGAATCATATGTCCCATGATATGAAAGAATCATTAGAAGAGTAAAACAAGGTTGATATTTGTTTTCACAGTTTCATAGTATGGTTTTGGAAACACGAGATGATTTATTTGGCCCAGGCTCTATTGACCTCTAATCCTATAGAGATTTTTTATTTAAGAATAACAACTTTATGAATAATTCAAAGAAATTATGAACTCTATTTATGTTGGGTAGAACATTATTGAGTGCACTATCTCTATAGAAGGTATTATGTGATTATAACACTATTACGTTATAACTTCATCCATGAAGAAATATATGATTAGGTATTTCTTTAATTCACAGTGGTCTCTGTGGCTAGGAACCACGAATTTGTTCTATATCATGCAATAATTAATTTTTTGGCTTGTTATTAGTTGAGACATTGATGTAATTTCTTCATAATGAAATATTTATTAATTGGTCAAGGTCAAAAATCATAATCCTTTATGTTTTATTCTTCCACTTCCACTACCAGATTGTATGTGTGATGCTATTTATATGGAAATTGCGGTTAGGTTTCCATATTCCTAGGAGGAGAATTTTTTTATGGGTTGTGATCAATAGGCCCACCAAATTGGCTCACTTTATACCCACTTATGGTGATACCAATGTTTAGTACAAGTGAAATATATATGTAACCAAGATTTTTAATTTTCACGAAGATAGTTCTTCTATAGTATCATATAGTGATACCCATTTTACTTTGCACTTTTTTATTTTCTGTCTAAAGGTACCATGATCTCATGTTCATTTTTTATGACAAAAATTCCATAGGAATATGGCCATATGAAGAGGGATGCACAAATTCCCCAGGATATGATTTTTGGATTTTTATTTAATATTGGTGGATCTTTAGATAACCAATTATCACTAGTGGAGTTTACTTATAAAAATAGTTTATATTTAAGGATCAGAAATGATTTTTTCATTTTAAAGAAGTTTGTGTAATTATCTGTTTTTTTATCGAAGTTTGGTGAATATTTCTTTGTTGGACCAAGATCGATTGAAGAGATGATGATAAATATTCATTTTATTAATAATAGTATGTTGATGGGACAAACCTGGTATAACTATTATATTGATCATCATTATTGAAAATTGTAATTTTCAGTGAGTGACAAGGTGTTTCTGAATGTTTCACTACATTTGGGCCGTGGAAGGCTTGATCGGAAAGAATATTTTTCTCTTCATTTTGTGTGACATTTTTAGGAAGTTAATCAGGTTAGGATAGTTTCTTACCCTTTAATACATGATCTAATGGTTAAATAAAAAAAATTCCATGTATCTCAGTTATGGAAGTATCTATCTAATCTATTGTATCTTTTGAGAGAGAGTGATCTTGATTTTGAGAGTTATTTGTTAGTGACAATTCATATTTCCAGGTTAGTGGAATTCGAGACCACAATACATCATGGGAGTATCATAGGTTTGGTACTTGTGCTATTCCAAAAATGGTTATATTTAATATGAGACATGGGATTATGAGGAACTCATGAGAGAGTATTTGGTCACCATTTTTATATGGAGATTTATTGGCATGCTTTCTAGGGGAATAAATTTTATGTGGATGAGATCTTTTAATGCCTCACTAACATTCTAACAGATATGTTTTAAACCTTGTTTTGAATTTCATTTTTTTTGGATTGAGTAATGTCTTGATGGAATTGGGAGGATACTAATAATGTCAAAGTTATGAATTTGTTGGAATTTCTAGTATTAAACCAGATTTTTTTCAGATAGCTATATATCTTCAAGTTGTGTAATATTATTAAACATTGTCTAATAACCCCCTTTATGGTTATGTTAAATTTATACACAATGTGAAATGATACATATCATTTATAAATTAAACATTGTGTCATAGTAAAAAACTATATTTTTTAGAAATGGTGATGGTTTTTTCACTATATATGGGAATAAAAAAAATTAAATGATGTGTCATTAGGTAACACACTGTATAAAATCCTAGGTTTTAATTTTAAGTAGGAAGATAGTATGAAATCATTATTCACTTCCTCCATGATTATATTAATTAAACCTAGAGGCATCCCCTATGTGATTTAGGAGATCTCCATTCCCTCTAGATCATATTTTTTGTGGTGACTCGTCATATTGGTAACATTTCATATCTTGGGTTAAGAAGTAACCCAATATCGTTCGTCTCTAATGCTTCCCTCTGGGTGTTTTTATATATCATATTTGGATTTATGGATATAAAAACAATTTTGTTGATTATTGATTCTATGTTTAGTTTCTAGATCTTCTATGCCTTTGTTCTTCATTGGGATGTCCCATTGTGGTTGTTTATCACTTTAACAAAGTTAGGTGGACCTAATTGAAATTAAAAAAATAATTAATCATTTATTTGATTATTTTCTTGAATTAAATTAATTTTATTTCTGAAATCCCAATTTTAGGAATATTAGTATTGAAATTGATATGGTGTGGATTTTACAGAAAACCCCCCAATTCTAATGGAAATGGAAATTGTAGTGTATTTTAAAATTTATCATTATTAGAATTCATTTTTGAGGAAAATGTATTAAAAGGTATTAATAATTACCACTAATTTTTTATATTTTAAAAAGAAAAAAATGATTACAAATAGATGTTTTGGTTTTAAAATTAAATTGGCACATTGCAACTAAAAATGGTGTAATTTTATTTTAATTTCATTTTAAATAATTTTCCAATTATTGAATCATTGATTGAGAACATGAAACCAGTGTATTAATTAGGTTATTTTGGACAAGAACACTATTATCGTAATTACATGAAAACTTACTGAAAATTAAAAAAAAAATAAATGTTTGTTTGATACATGTTTTTCCTCAATGGGATGTTGATGGGTCATATTTGGCATCAGCCTATGGTATGTGTGAAAAAAAAATTTACATGGTAAATAGTATGAGATGTGTGGGGAATATAACTAGAAACAACCATACCCATGGGTTGATGACCATGTTTCTTGTTTTGATTACTTAAATTTATATATTACATTTATATAGAACTGTTATACTCATGCAAACTGATTTATATAAACTGATTTATGTCATATTTTTATTTAATCCATACTGAAATTTTTTCCATCAAATTGAAATGAATTCATGTTTTTTCTTGAATATTAAAATTTACTTCCACTCCAGTGTTTTATACAAATAAATTAATTATTTGTTTCATTTTTTATGGAATATTATTTTGGAACACATGGTGATACCACTATCAATTTTTAGATCACACCCAACCTTAGACAATGGGTATTCAATGATTTTATTCTATGAGGTCCGAGTAAAGGGAAATCACTTCATAGAGGATGTGGATGTTCTTGATCTCTTAGGGATTATACTGCAGTGCTCTGTGATGTTTGGTAAAATTTTAATTTATTTTCTACATTGATGATGTACTATTTGGATTTTTGATATACCCATTTTATTTCTAATAATATAACCTATTGATGTTTTGAATATAAAATTATTTATCAATACATTCTATTGTTTTTAGTCAAATTCATTTCCAGGTTTATTTATCATGATCCCAGGTCCGAGCTCCCAACCCATGGGGATTTTGAAGACCCATTAAACTGTGATGGGATCATCTTATTTATTTGGGTAATATGGCTTCCAGAATGGTTCATGAGTTCTACAAAACACTCCAATGATTATTATTTTTATATAATTAGATAAACAGAATAAATAATATTTATTCAATTAAAATAAATAAACTAATAAATAAATATTATTTTGAATTATTTTGATTTTTATTACAATTATATATTTAGATCTGTAATATTACTAAAAAACATAATAAGGAGACAATTAATGAGTTTCACAATAATTTTTGCATAGAAATTTCTATGGATTTGAATAGATTAGTGTAAATATGAGTGACTAAGGGAGAGAGAAATGGGGTTACAAATATAGAATATTTTGAATAATTCATTTTAATGATATTTATGTTTTTGAATGGTTTATTTGAACCAATTTTAAAAGATATGGATAAAAAATTTATAGAAACTAATTTAATATTTTATTTATTATATGAAACTATAAATAGAAAATTATAATACAAATAAATATTTCAAATAAAATAACAAACAATAAGGATTATGACATTATGTTATATGAAAATTTCCTTGATAGAAAAAGGGTTAATTGAACGAAAATATATCATTTAAATTATCGTAGTAGTTAATTTAAACCTATTAATACTACCCACTTATTCGATATTCATTTTAGATGAGTTTTATTGAAACCTTGTTCTATGAGTTTTTGGTTTTGATTTTTATATTAATTACATAGATTAGTGAACTTTTTTTTATACCTAAATTTTTCACATCTAAAACCTCAATTTTATAGTGGATAATTAGGGAAAAAATTCTTATTATTCATCATGTAAGATAATCTCATCCCTTTTCCTTATAAAAGGTTTAGTCGATATCATCGTTTAATATAAATAAAATTTATTATAGTTACGTTGATACATTCCCCATGGTTTCCCTTTCAAAAAATTTAATATTAGCAATTTTGAATCAATTATACTTCATCAAATTCATCACATGTTCTCCTAGACACCACATCCTTCATCACTTTGGGGGATCAAATATTCAATAGACCTCATGTTGTTAATCACAAAATCTGACAGATGATTCTAATTATACAAAATAAATTCAAACCAACATATATCCCATTATGTTTCCAATTAGAAAAATTAACTCATTTTCTATCATGTTATTTATTATCATAGTTCATCTTTGATCTATCCATTCTTAAAACCACAGAGTTCAATATGAGTTAAGAAACATTAACATCAAAGGTGAGTACTCATAACCAAAAATGGAATTAAAAATTTAATATTTTTTTATCATTTACATTATCATGTTGGCCTATATTTACTCAAGTTAAAACATTATAAACATTAGACTATACAATGTTCTTTTATATTTTCTTATCTTATACATAAAAAAAGTGTCACTCAAAGTGACACAGAATTAGATTATTTATAATGTTGTGTAAGTAAAAAATTAATAACCACTACATATATCACATTTATTTCAATTCATGAGTATAGTTATGACACCTTGCAGTGAACCACGTGATTATTTAGTTAATACCCAATATACCGTCGTTGATTTTAATATCCCCTGTTTCAAAAATTGAAGAGCCTATATAATCATTTAGTATCCATAATGGGATGTATTGATATGTGAAATGATTTAATAAATGAATTAACTATGTTTTCAGTTATTATTTATATTTATACGTAACTGTTGGGTTTTTACTATAGTTTTGTAAATTAATCCCCAATATCATAGAATAAATATCCCAAAATAACAAAATTTATCTAAAAAAATGAACAATTATCTTATACTAAATAATAAATACCAATATAATAATGACCTAAAGAAACATTAATATCATTATTTATGAAAAATACAACATAAAAAAATTGGAAAACAAAAATGAAAAAAGTTTTCATAACATGGTGATATTCTAGAATATCATTCTTTTTTTTTGAAACGTGAGAACATTTTTATATAATAATTACATTATTGAAACATACTACATATATCTGGGTATATATTAATCATCATAACATGGGGATGAAAATCATACTAAAGGTGTGAGATCAGCTTCTCATAAATTTAAAAACTATTATAAAGTGATATATAACAAAAATTAATGAGATCATTATAAATAAATAAGATAATAATAATTGACTGTAAAATAATTGATGATAATTGAAGAAAATCTTATTGAGTCATAGGATAATTAAAATATCATTACTGTATCAGTAACAACATAACAAGAAAAAAATAAATTTCAATAAGCAAAAATATGTTAGCATGAAATAAAAATTCTCAATACACAAAAAAAATTAAAATAATATTTCAAAATAGAATATATTGAATGAAAACGTGAAATTGTGAATACAATAACATTTGATTATTTTTCATTTTGAACCCAGCTACCTACCAACTCATTCACTTATAAAATGTGTGTAGATCTAAACTTCATTACACTCACCTATTGTGATACCAAAAACAGGATAATTCATTCAAAAAAACATTTTTATGTACCAATATATTACCATGTACCCATTAATTGGAGGGATATATAGGTCTCCCTCATGTCATAATGTATAAATTTTTCTGATACATTATAAAATAACCTTCACCATCTAATAAAGTGCACCTAAAATAATAATGGGATCTATTATAAATTAAAAAACATCAAATAATTTTAAATTATGATATAATATATTGTTGAAACACTTATTTTCAATATGAAATCAAATAATAATAATATATATAACAATTCAATAATATCTATTTGTGAATTAAATGAATTATCGGTAAATATACCTGAAAATAAAAATGTTTTCAGGAATACATTTATAAAAAAATGAACTATAAATTTTGTTAGAAAATAAAATTTTAAAGTGATGATAATTCTTATAAAAATAATAATATAAATTAAATTTAAACATCATTTAAAAAATATAGTTTATCACAATGTAAAATTGAATATAATATGAAAACAATAATTCAAAAAGAACATTCAAGTAATGGATTTTTGAAAAAAAATTGAAAACAGAAGAGAATGTACATTGAATAAATTTAATACAAAAAAAATAATATAATGAAATCCTAGATAAAGATATAATGTATTCAAAAAGGTAATTGAAAATAAATTTAAATATATAAATTTTGAATATAATCATCATTAATTGAAACAAGAAACCGATTTAATTTCTATTTAAAAGAAATTATAAATATATTGAAAAAAACCGGGAATATAATTACTAAAATTTGATCATTGAAAATCAATATAAAATTGAAAAAATAATATATGAAGTGGATGATAAACGTTTTTATATTGAAATTGTATAAAAAACTTTTTAAAACATTGGAATAAATATTTTGAAAAACAATATCTAACATACCATCTTTTGTTCCTTTCCCCAAGGCCCTAAGTCAGTCGATAACATGTCCTCAAGGGTATCTCCCCAAATAGAAGTGTTCCGACTGGTATAGGGGGTCTAATATCAATAATGGGGAGACTATAACCATCTTTTATAAGATTAATACAGCAGTATAAAATAAAAAGCAACAAATAAATAACGTTGGAACAGAAACAAAACAATACAATGATCTCATGTTGACCAAAACAATGGATACAATATCAAAACTAAAATTTATGTATTCCATAATAATATAAGTTCCATGTGTTAAAACGTAATACGAAATGTAAGGACACACAAGACTCCAAAATTTTCCCTGAGCGACATCAGGTTCCCTTGTCCAATATCTAACTAAAATCATCCACCAACATATGGCCATTTCCATTATCTCACCCTACAACCACAAAATATATTTGGGTACCGATCAAGAGGACTGAGTAGGGTGTGAGTAAAACTCATTCACTCACAAAAAACAAGGCCTAAAACAATATCCCATTAAATAATATTTCATGTTGGTTTTAAAATAATAAATCATAATGCATAAATAAACATTTATCACATTATCAACTATTCTTTATTTAAACTCCTAACTCACGAGGATCCCATATACTCTCTTATCTCAATACCAACATCATCTCATGTCTAATTATGAAATATTCCTAATAAATATCATGTATCAAAACAGTGATGTTACAATTCATTAATTCACACAATTGAATTACCATGTTACAATTCATTAATTCATTCATTAAATATGATGTTACCATGGATACATCCCATATTTAAATGGCCATGTTCCCATTCATTATCACTCAACTAAATGATCATATGTCAAATCATAACATCGTAATCTAATTACTATGTTACCATTCATCAAAACATAATTCATTAAACAATTAATCATTCCAATAAATTCCATTACTAATTCAATAAATAGTTAAACACCACAATCCATTATGTAATTTTACAGTTTAATACTCAAATCAATAAAAATAATTATCTCCATAATTGAATAATCCATTTAATCCAATTACTAATCCATCAACAACAAAAAATCCATTAGCATACTCAAAATTAAATAGTCACATCAATCACATTAATTAATTCATAAATTAATTATTCACATAAATATTGTTATTAACTCAAAAATTAATTAATCTCATCCAATATTTTAATAAATTAAATAATTTATCAATCACTTTAATTCCATTATTCAATTAAAATTCTACCTAACCACCCCAATTTAATTATTAATTCAACAATTAAATTATCACATAACGAAACTTAATTAAATCCTCAATTAATTAATCACTTTAATCCCATTAATTATTTAATTAATGTATTAATAAATCTATATTCACAAACTCAAAATCCCATAATTAATCCCACAATTAATTATCACAATAAAAATCTCAATAATTCATAAATAATTACACAATTAATTATCACAATACTCAAATATCAATATCTCATAATTAATTCATTAATTAATTATCTCAACTCAAAAACCCAAATATATCATTATTAAGTCCCCAATTAATTATCTCAATCTATAATTGCAAAAATCACCAATTCCAAAACACCTCAATTAATTAATTCACCAAATTAATTTAATTATAAAGATAAAAATTCTTAAACATCTAATTTATATTATTCAATTAAATAAACTAATTTTATGTATCGATTTTTTAAATTATACATTACCTACCTTAATTTTTACGAAGAACATTGACCAATGGAAGTCCACAAAATTTGAGTGGAACAACCTCATTGAACAAGATATGGATCTAACACCAAAATCAATGATCAAATATCTCAAGGTATCACTAATCAAAATCTAAATCCACAATCCTTAATCTATATGTACTAATCAATATCTATATATTAATTAAACAGGAAGGAACACCCCCCACCCACTAATGGGAGAAGAACAAGATATCAATCAGGAAGAAATAATGTACCCTAAGAGATATAGATCTACTATCACTACATCAGATCACTAATAATGAAGGAAAGGAGGCCTTGGAGTACCTTAAAGGGATTTGGAATTGATAAGAATAAATTATGGGATGATCTAGGGTGTTAGGTGGTATCAGAAGTGGGTTAAATTATTTTTTAATGTAATTTTTTGAGATTAAAATCACATATGAACAATTTGGTACTCAGGGAATACAGTTTTCCCTAACCATGCAGCTAATCGTTTTCCGCTTTTAGGGAGTTCATAGTTTCTCATTATATAGGAAAGGGTTTGACAAACTATTTTTAGTCGATGGAAATCCTTTTCTTCCAAGGTTTCATGGTTTACTCAGCTGGAGCGCACGATATGAAAAAATTGTGAGCCAACCATGAATATTCCAATTTCATTCAAAAATTTTCAAATTTCACAAAATTGATCTACATGGAAAATCCCAATTAAAAACTAATCAAAACAAGAAAATCATTTATGTGTTAAAATCCTAATAAATCTTTAAAAATGGGTGTAATATTACAATATACCCACATTATAATATATCATCCTCAAGCAGAACACTCATGTATCATTAGGATTACGAGTAAAAGAATATTGGTTTATTGAGCCCTCGTATCTACTTCCCTTTCCAATGTTTCCTCCTAAACATGACCATTTTTTCAAAATATATGAACTATCAGCATGGGGTTTCATTGCAAAACCCTCTCACTGAGATCTTACACACGTATCAGATAAATCAAAAAGGATTAATGTACCTCATGTTTAAAATCATCTACATTAATCACATGAGAAGGTTTGGGGTGATACAAATGAATTTGTGACATATAGAAAAAATCATTCATTGAAATGTATCTCCTTGGATGCTCAAATTGGTTGTCATTTGGTCCGATCATCTGTTGAACCTCAAAATACGTTTTCACATCATCCCATTTCCATTCTAAAATGGGAAATGACTCTAGTAATCCTACAGTAGTCATTGATGCTATAACATCATGTGATAATAGGTGTAGCATCATTTCATGAACCCTTCTATGTATTTTTTTCATGTCTTGAAACCAAACTTTTCATCGTAGGTCACTGATCATTTTGGTCACACCTTGATTTACCTCCCACTTTAAGGCATGAAACTTATACATATGATCCTCTTGCATGCTTGTAGGAACAACATCCCGAGTTATGACATATATGAGCTCATCCTCATATATTCTTCAATTTGAATTTAATTACATACCTTAAAGGAATTCCCTCATTGTAAAACAGTATGGGTCCTCATACTACCTAACTCAGTTCTATCTCAAAATTATAGTCTCTACTAAAATGGATACGACTGCCATCTGCTCATGAATCTCTTTATCCTCAAAGTTAATCCCTTCCAAAAATGATTACATCTCCCACTCAACACTATAATACTAATCCACCTATGTTTTTTTATTACTATCCAATGAATCAACAACTTTTTGCCCCTTTCTGAAAGTATATTCTAGCTCAAAATTGAACGACTTCATAGACTCAAACCATATCGACTACTAATGATTAAAATATTATTCTGAAAATATATACATCAAGCTATTGGGGCCCGTGTACACATAAAGAATTTATCCCAATAAATAATTCTTCCAACACATTAAATCATAAACCAGTGCTTCCAACTCGAGGGCATACATTTGATATTTTCATTCCTATGGAATCATCTTTCAAGACCCATACGCTACAACTCGGTCCCATTGTATGAACACATATTTAATTCTGACATCAAAAGAATCAATGTAAACCATATACTCCAAACATGGCTCGAGTAGGCCTAAGAATGGTACTGATGTTAACTACTTCATCAACTCTACGAAATAATTATCGCATGATTCATTCTAAACAATATTTATCAAAATTTTCTTCAATATTCAAAGGAGTGATTCAAAATCGGAAAATTCCTAAAGTAATCTCTCATAATATCAATACAACCCCTGAATTCTACAGATATTGAATACATTCTTGGGATGATCCCATGAAACAACTACCTGAACATTCTCTAGGTCTATAGGGACACCTTTAACGATGATTTTGTGACCCACGAAGTGTACCAGATCAATCAAAATCTGGCACTTAGGTACCATATAGTGTATCCTATTATATCTAAATTTATTTTGGATGGTGCCAAGATATTGATCATGTTATTCAGGATACTTGGTGTACACAAATATTTTCCCACCAAACGCAACCAAAAACTGACCAGGTATAAATGGAATATTCAAATCACTAAGAACATCAAGACTTAATGTGAATTATTTAACCCAAAATTTATGACAACGAACTCATATAGGCCATACAGGTTCCTAAAAGTAGTCCTCGGTATATCAAAAGTCCTAACTCTCATATTAGGATACTGTGATATCGAGTCAGTCTTTGAGAATAGTCAAGCTCTTCCCAAGTGGTCAAATATATCATCAACACACATAAGAGGATATCGGTTCATCAAATCCAACAGGTACAAATTATGGTAATACAAAAACAATCATAGAGTCCCATACGAATTACTAGAAAAATGAACTAACGAATCCCAAGGTGACATACTCGAACAGATGAACCCCTTATCTTAAAATTATTATAACTGAGTCTTGATATATTGATGTGATATCAGTTTCATTTTGTATGTTGGAAAATAAATTGTCTCTTCCCCAAACATGATCTCAATTTTCAACTCTATATCAATATCAAGGGGATGCCCTAGGAAGTCTTTAGGAAATATATATTGAAATAAGTCAATTGTAGTTGGAAGTACATCCCACTCAATACCTCCTTCATCCAACAACATACTAGAGACTTGGGTTGTGATCTATCCAATTGTTTGATTAATTGGCCCTAGACAACATTCCTAGATATCCCACTCTCGAGGGAAAATATAGTTTTCACCCTTAGGAGATGAAATGTCACACCCCTTTGGTAACATGAAATGTGGGTTTGATATGGCACTAAACAGTCCATACCCAAAATTAGGATGATTCTTGACATGAATGAATATAGAGATATATTATAAAATGTCACTCTACAACCTCAAGAGAACACCCCATACACAAGAAAATGTTTGTCGCCCATAATCATAGAGGTGTGTCTATCATCAAAACCATTCTGACGAACTCGGCCTCTAAGATCAAATCCATCACAAGTTGTGTAGATATAAAGGAATGAGAGGAACTCGTATCAAATAACGAACTAGATAACATGGAGGCGATAAAAATAGTAACTCTCACTAGCGATGCTTTATCCTCACTATCCACATATGTAGGATGAACCACAAGTAAATATCCCCCCACTTCCATGAGATTATGTTTGAATCACCTAAACTTCACGAAAATTATAAAACTTGTGTTATTTCATAGAAGCATAACATCCACTACCAATACCACATGAGATAATAGAACTCTAGATTAAATTATGATATGTCGCAGAAGGTACCCCTCCCACATTCATGTTCTTTATCAATCTTTTAACACTGCTTGTTAATCACTGATACATATAGAATTTCTATATATGTACCATATTACCTCATGATGGGAACTCTACTAGTGGTCAGTGGAAGTATCTTTAGATGTTTCCTGACCTACCACACTTGGGATAGAATAGTTTATTATTATCCTAAGAAATAGATCCTTTATTCTGTGCACCCCTCTTCCCATTTCCTTTACTAACACAATCGTAGTTCTGCTTACTAATCTCAAGGGTCAACTATCATAATCGTCTAACTGCAACAATCAATCTTAAAATGGAAACCTCCTTCAGTTTCCCATAATCTATGAGAGCCTAATACACCACCTCATCAAACCTCTTTAACCAAAAATGGTTAACAATAGGCTCAATTTCACATTTAACCTATCCTAATGGTTCTTCATTAAATTTCCCTAATGTCCTCTCAATAAATAATTTCCATAACATACCATCAACCTATCTTGTACGAACGTGAATATCCCACTATATATTTGTTGATCTTGAGAGCAAATAATAACCTATCTTCATAATCTGTTTAGTAGGAGTGTCTAAATTGTAAAGTACAGTCTTGATTTAATCATCCTTGAATTCATCTCCATCAAGTACACATTCTCCAATAAGAGTCGAAGGGTGGTGTAGTGGAAATCCCTAATTATATTTGATATACACTTCATAACCTACCATATGTCTCTTTCTCTAAGAGAAATGATGTGGGAAAAGTTCTCTCAGAACTGCTCCCTTACAACCCCACCCGGAAAGATCAACATTTCTTGTTCCACCACTAGAAGATCATCCATTACCTTGTCCCCCAATCGTCCTCTAGAAAAGAATATTCTTGGAACAATAATCTATAAAATTACATACATTCACAATAGGACATAGTTCACAAAATCAACGTGTTTATGTAAGTGTTAAACACAATAAAACTTTTCCCCAACCATCTCCACGCAGTCAAAAATGAGGTGCTATCACTACCCATAACCATAATACACCTATGTCTTGGATAACAAAGGGTAAAATTATTTTCATTATTCAAGCACTAATATAATATAATATTATACTATTTTACTATATTTCTCAATTTCACATTAGGGAGGTTTCTCATTCCAATTTCATAAGAAAGGAAAAATAGTTCATGTTCAACAACATACCAATAACATGTTTCCCCATTCACACCTAAAATGATGCATGTCAGAATAACCACAAGTGCCTTGAATCATGGTTCCAAATTCAATTGTAGTTACATACTGGTCCATGAGTCAGTTTACAAAAATCACAAAAACAATAATCAAATCACAAAACATGTGCATCCATAGGGGTTAAATAATAATAATCTATGACACCAAAAAGCAATAACAACAATCACATCCAAGGTTCTTGGGTTCTCCCCTATACATGGGGTAGCTACTCCCATGAATGAGCTAATAAAAATGGTAAAACTATTATTAGTATCTGGTCTATCATTGCCAAATAATAAGACAAAATAACAAGAAATGAAAATTATCCTATAATACCACTTGGTAATGTCCCAACCCGGGTGTGAAACCTTGGTGCCCCATGTTGGTCACTTACATGACCTCAAGTGCACCTCCCCATGAACCAAAATCTTCCAACTAGTAGTGAGGGTCTAATATCAATCTTGGAGATACTATAAACTCTTTTATCAGATTAATACAGTAGTAGAAAATATGAAATAATAACTAAATAACATATGAACACAAAAATATGAATATGAGGATCAAAATATGACCAGAACATTTGATACAATATCAAAACTAACTTGTAAATATCTCATGTTAATGAATGTGTAGTGTGTAAAAATTTATACTCAATATTAATGACACTGATTACTCCAAAACAGGCCCAAAACCACATATGGTCCCCTTTTCAACAGTCCATCCAAACTCAAACACCTATAATATGTCCTTTTCCTTTATCATATCCTCCATCCATAAAAGTTATTGGGGTGACAATCAAGAAACCCAGGTAGTGTTGTATTACAAATCATTAGGCCACCACCAACAATGTCTAATACAACTGTTTTTCAAATATTACTGTATGGAATTAAATAAATAATAATGTACTATGCATAAATAAATTTCCATGAATTTATCAACCATTATATATTTAACCACATAAACCCACAGGTTCTCATATACACATGTATCTCAGAACCTGGTTTGGCACATACTAGTGTCTAAACTATTCCCATGAAATATAATGTCTTAGATTTCAAATATTTCAAATAATTAATTCACATAATTTAATGAAAATTTTTACTATTCATTATGTCATAATTTAGTGCCCACGTTACAATTCATACTTCACACATTAGAATTACTATGCTCCCATTCCTCATTACTCACCTAAATGACCCTGTTAGTATTCATAACATCATAATCGAATGACCATGTTACCATTCGTTAACACAAAATTAGTTCAACAATTAATTATCCACTTGAATTCCATTACTAATTCAACAATTAGTTAACACTAAAATTCTATTAGTTAATTAAATAATTGACTACTCACATCAACAACATTAATTAATTTAAAAATTAAATACTCAATTCTATTCCACTTCTAATCCATAAACAAAACAAATCCATTATTTAATCAAATAATTATACCATATTATCATTATATGATATATAATACAGTATAAACTGTTATTGTAAATAATAAACTTCAATTTATAAATCCATGTTATAATTTTTCCATATTTATGGTTCATTTTAAATTATAATTATTTATAGATCAACTAAACTGTATTTATATCTAAAAAGGGAGGGAAAATACCCTCAGAAGAATATAAGAAGAATGAGAGATCTGTTGAGAAGAAATCACATACTCGAAGAGATGTAATTCTACCAATAGGTCATTTAATTTTCAAGAATAGAGGTCAGACAACATTGAAATAACATTGTGAGTCTTTTTAACTTAGGGATATAAATTATGGATTGAGAAAACATATTTCTGGGTATTAGATGGTGGTTCATGATTTTTTTAATAATTTTTTGGGATTAAGAACCCATACACATGGTTCATTTCTCAGGCTGAATGGTTTTCCCTTACCGGGTACCTAATAGTGTGCCTCTTATAGGGGTGCATGATTTCTCCAATGATAGTGCACAGGTTGAAAAACTGTGTCCCAAACATGAAAATCCCAACTATCTGGGGTTTCATGGTTTCTTGGTTCTGAGTGAACGGTTTGTGAAAACCATGTGCCAAACATGCCCATTCCCATTTCTTCACATAATTTGCAAATTTCACCCAATCACTTACCATGGTAAAATTGAAAGTAAATGTACAAAAACTAAAGGAAAATATTCCCTATAAAGGAGCCCGAGACATCTCTAGAAAATGGCAAGATTTTAAAAAACCTTTTTTAAAAGATATTGAAACCATTGTATTCAAATGAATAAATAGGATCATAAAATTTCAAGTCAATATTATTATCAATTAGGGAAAGGAAGTAATTATTTGAATTTATGAACATGGACATGGAATACAAATAGATTAATATAATTGGAAATATTATTAAAGAAAACTAATTTTTATGTAATAAAAAATTCATTAAGGATGATAAAATTGGTGTTGAAAATTGTTTACCAAAAAACAATGTATTAATATAACATAGAATCATCATATATTATAATATATCACTCACAAAATATTTTATTGAAATAAGAGTTATTATAACATAAAGAAATTTTTTGATTCATAAAAACTCAATAAAGCCTTCATAACACTTAAATTGAAACAACATGAGAGGTGTAACTATAAAAAGTACACTAAATATTATTATTTTTAATATAATAATTTTTTAAAAAATAAAATATGAAATTATTTCTAGTAATCTAATTTAATCATGGTGTATTGAATAAACATTTCTTGCAGAATTGAAATTTGAGACAAAAAACCAATTATGGTGGTCATAACATGAGAGTCAAACAAAATATATACGGATACTATGATATATAACATAAAAAATAATTTATAGAATACTATTTATCATATATGAAATTAGTAGTGGTGTATAAATATCATGTTGAAGAGTAATAGGTGAGAACCTAAAATATTTCCTTGTCGAAAGTTATCATGAGAAAACAAACCCCTTACAAATGTCATAATATTTGAAGAAATGAAAATTAAAAAGAAAATAATGTATATTAATTGAAAACACATATAAATTAAAGTGTAAATATAATTTTAAGTAATAATATGATAAAATAATTCGTTATAGAATATTGGGTTTCAATAATAACTTCTAAAAAACAAATAAAGTAAAATAGGTTTTGAAAAACACATACCTTATTTCATTATTTCGTAGATCACATTATAATCTCTTTTTTAACAATATAAAAAAACATCAAATATTATTTGAGAATATTATTCATTAATATTACCCTTTAATAATTATTGTTATAAATCATTATCATCATCACCATTACATTTATTTTTCATAGCATATTATGGCCTTAAGGTATCAGTAAATTTGACGGTATATACACATTTTATATGGTTGATGTCATCACCACTTACGAGAAAACAATTACAGTATTAATATATTATTTATGATATTTAAATACGGAATCCATTTTTATTTTTACATCTCTCATATCATTCATTTTTTTGTTATAATGTTTGTAAATGGAATTAGAGTTCTCTAACTTTTGGTGGTTTTAGAGAATTAAAATCTATGAATTTATATTAAATTATATAAGTAATATAATATTTATTTTATGAAATAAAAATATTTGTTTTCTCTTTATATTGTGATAATATTACTTATAAAATTTTCATATTATGCCATTGTAGTGTTTTACAACTTCATTTTTATAAGTTGTTAAACCAACCTAAACAAAAATAGGAATTTACTCAAATGGGTAGCATGGATTTGGGGTTTATATTCATGAAATAATATGAATAAAAAAAATATAACAATGATATTATTTTATTTGTGCTTTTGAAGAATAAAAATATTTATATATATTTATAAATATTTTTAAAATATATATAATAACAAATAAATGTTTCACTATGGGGAAATAGCCCACACGTACGTAGAATTGGAATCCCTATTTATCATTACATGAGAGGGGATGAAGGTTGAAACTAATATTAAAATTCAGAATCATAATTATTTATATATATTATATTTATTAGTAAATTTTTTATTTTTTATTATCCATGAATAAAGGTGATTAAAAATAAGATACATTTTTTTTATAGTGGCGATATTATGAGCACCATAATAATGAAGCTTCTATATTTCATACTAGATTAGACGAAATAAATAATTAATATTAAATTAATATTATGACATATTAGTATATTAATGATACTAATTCCATTATATATTTATGGATATAACATATTTTTAAGCATAATATTATTTATAAAATCATATGAAGGAGATTACAGTCAGTTGGGATTCCTGATCATTCCTTGGAATATTCATTGTAATTAAATAAATAAGTAAAAATAAGAGTGACTGGGGTATTATGTTTTTTTAAGATAATTATATTTATAGTATCATGGAATATTTTAAAAGTGTAAAAATAATTAGAGTTATCCGATATAAAGGGTGTATGTTACCTCATTTTACAAGAGTGGAAAGTGATAATTTGGAAAACCCTTAGTCTTTTAATAACTAAATCACAATATTCCATCATAACTGGATCCAAATATTCCAGATAATGGAATTTTCAGGATCTATTGGTCAATAAATACTCAAATAGGATTTAAAAAAACTTTTTTGACATTTTATTATATTTTACCATTATGTTATTTCATTTTAGTCAAATTATTTTAAACAAGGTGTCTAATTTTTATCTATGTGGTTTTATATTTATTACGTATGTTAAATAACCCAAATAAACAGATTTTAGTTGTAGAGAAATAAATTTATCTTATAATACATATAATTAAATTTAAAATATTATTATATTAAATTTTAAATATAAAAAAAATTATTTTGGAAAAATATTTTAGTTTAAATATTAAATCATTCACAAATATGGATTCATAAATTTATTTAATATTGATTTCAAAATATATTTTTTATAATATCATTATTAGTTTTATTACTTTTCATATAATATTTATTTTATAAATTATTTCAGAATAATTGAATGGATATTAATTCGTTGATATTAATAATAAAATTAAGAAAATTTAATCACTGTTATGGTCATAATAAGTATTAATTTGGAAAATATATATTTATAAATAAAAATAATATGTGACATATTAAATATAATGAAATTTATTTTCCCAAATCAAATAGTTATTTTGTCTTGTTAATTTTTCATGTATATGGATAATTATTTTTACTAAAAATGAATGTGATTCACACAAACACTTTTTTAAGAAGATTATTTTATAGTAAAATGAAGTATTATTAGGATAAAGATAACAATTACTTGGATTAAAAAATTAAAAATATACTATTTGTAACGTTCTCTACCGTCCTGGTCCATTACATTGTTAGAATTGGTTGTTGGAGGTGTCCAGAGGAAGCTCAGAAGGAGTTTGGAGAAGTTAGGTTACTAAAGGCTGGAAGAAGGGGGATTCCACATCACGTTTCTAGATTACATGATGAGAAAAAAAAATTCCTAGTTTTTCAAGGAGATTTTACAACATCAAATATTTTTACACGACATGAATAATGTTTTCAAAAAATCTAATCTTTCATGGTTATAAAAATAAAATAAAATGAAGAGGTGATTCATTTCTCAGTGGAAACCGAACCCCGGGTATTGATAGATGTTAAAAGTTTTTACATGTCATGTAATACGCCAATCATGAAGAGTTTTAAAAAATATTTTCTGGGACAACCCGCATTCTTTTGGTTGTGATTCATTTTTCTTCTCATTTTGGGTGAACTCTAGGATACTCTAGGATTCCTCTAAGACTTTCTTCATCCCTCTTCGATATATTGATCTCCATAGATATTAATTGGAGGTCTATAGTTGATCCATTGTCAGTTCTCATCTCTATCGAATTTTTTTTCATATGTTCTTCACTTCGGTGTCTACTCTTGTATCATTTCATTGGTTTAGGGTATAATTTGGGTTTTATTTTAATGGATCATTTGTGATGTATAGGTTGATCCACATATTTCTTGTACAACTGTGGTTTCTAGACAATTTTATCTTCTCCATGTCATGCACAATGTGTAATAATTCTTCATTGACGTAGGATTTACCTTAATTTATTTTTTTGTGTGCATAATGTTAGTTGGGTTTTATATATTTTTATATGTGAATTATTGTTTACTCATCTTAAATTAATGATAAAGTATTAGTAAATTGAGTTGAAATGGGAAACATGGTTTGCCTATATGTTTTTACAGCTTTGATATTGTTTGTGACATTATTATTATATGGGTTAAACAACCTGTGGAAAATTGATTTTATTGGTGGCTTTGTTTGTGAAAGAAACATCTTTTGTGGTTGTTTTATTGTTTGAGATTTCATGGTATCACCCAAAAAATGAAAACTTGTGTAACCACATATAAATGGATATTGAATTTATTTCCCGAGGATTTGGTTTTGGTGATAATGCGCCAAAGAAGAGTAGTGGAATTTAAATAACATTCTGGTGAACCTATTAAATTTATTATTGTGAAGTGATTTGTTATTTTTTATGGTTTCAAGGTGTGTGGATAATGGATGGAATGTGGTAGTATAGTGGGGCTGTGATGGGGATTATATTATTTTGTAGTAAGGTTGTCATACTAGTTATGCTATGAAGTGTTGTTGGATGTAGTTATCAGTGGGGTTTGATTTGGTTGGAATGGTAAATATCCTAGAGTTTTGGAATTAAAATCAATTAGATTTTTTCTCCCTGTATTTGAAGTGTTTTAAAGTTATGTAAAATGAATGTCTATTGAACATATAGGTAATGTTGAATTGCATTAATTTATCAGATCTCTTCACCTTCTAAATTTATTTTTTCTATGTTATGTGATACGCATTGTTCCATGGTATTTACCTAGTGGGTGTGGTGGTAAATGAATGGGTTGAAATGGTAAAATATGGTGAATGGTGAAGTGATAATTAAATATTAAATATGAATTCAGGCTTGTGTTCTATTTATGTGGAGTCACACATTTAAGGGTGGTAGAAAAAGTGATTGTATTGTGAGATATTTTGTTTTTAAGAGAACCCATAGGTTGTCCAGGAGTGTTCTGTATCATATATGTATATACTTGTATTTTCCTTCTGATTTCCATGTGATTTATATACACAACCCATCATATTTGAGCATTGTCTTTTGAACCCCCCCCCCCATCGTCACATGAGAGGTTGTCTTTCCAAACATGATGGTTGGGCACTCATTATTTTCCACTCACATATCCATTTGAGGTAGTTATGGAACATGTTGTGATAGTTTAAGGTCTGTTAGTTCTTTAGATGTAGGTTTTCAAGTCCTAGGTGTGTTTGGTTGAGATGTGATAGCCTAGGTACTTGCGGGTGAGGTGGTTTGATTCCCATGTTCTTTCGTGATGAGTATTTATGTTCATTAATATGTTTCTTTATGATGTGATGTGGTGTGATGATATGTGTTGTGATAGACCATGTGTGTGTTGGTTGGATATATTGTGAGGCTCAAGTGTGTGCAGGTGGGATATGTTGTGAGGCCTGGGTGTGTGCGACTGGGATGTGTTGTGAGGCCCATGTGTGTGTGGGATGGATGTGATGTGGTCTATAGAAGGGATATGATCTCTATGATGTACGACATTGGGAGAGAGTGGAATAGTAGTGAAAAATTGGTGTTGGGTACCCTATCATCGATGTTCATTACATTAAATTATATTACGTGTCTTGCATTACTTGGTGAGTGTGTGTTTATGACGTTGGGATGGTTAGTATACCTGTTTTGGTGTGGTTTGGTTTTTATTTCTCAAAGGGGAATTATTATACTTCTTTCTCATGGGTATGAGTGATTTTTGTTTTTCTACTATGTATACTAGTATGCTCACCCTATGTATATAAATTTTTTTAGGTTTCCATGAGGATTATGTAGACCATGATGGGTATTACTCTCTTGGGCCTCGGGACAGTTTCAGTGTCACTGCATAGATTTAATAATGGGTATTTTAAAATGGAGACTTTTTTTATTTGTTTCAATTATATTTTTTCAATCATATGGGATTGTTTCGGATTTATCTTTTATAATATCCCTTGTATTTTTGGTGGATGATAAAATCTATGTACGGATAATTTTTTCATATAGAGGTTAATGCCTCCAATATTGTTATATGTGTACACCCTTGGTCCTAGTCACCATCATAGGGCCTACTAGAGGTGGTACTTGAGGGTAATTATCAATCTCTCCTCACTGCGTTATCTTTGGAGGGAGGGGTCATGATAGGGTGGTATTAGAGCTGATGTTTGAGATATAGTGTGGAGTTAAAGTTAGGCACAATGACAATTCCAGGGGATGGTATAAAAATTGTTCCAATTGGCATTGTAGAGTGACATAGTCCAGGTAGGGTAATTAGGATATGGGACATTAGGTCCTCCCGAGATTTAGTCCACGGTCTATGAGTTTATTGAATAACCAAGTGATGTGGACTTGTGTTCAGAGTAGAGACTTAGGAAAGGTATATGCATCATAATGAATTTTCGGCTTGTTTGAATTGGGTTGTTTTGCAAAGGTCGCAATGGATAAAAAATTTAAATTGAATTAAAATGTATCTTATTTAAAGTCCATAGTTCGAGCTTAAGAAACCATTGTTTACATTTCTGCTGTGGATCTTGGCCATCGTCTGCATGTGGATTAGGAAGTGGAGGTTCAGTAAGCCGAACTAGTTAATCGTCATAGGGATGATCTTGTTGAATATGATGGCCCATGGAATATTAGGTTTCATGATTTCTAGTAGAAGGTTTTGGGGAAGTATGAGGAAAATTTTTCCAATGTGGAGACAATGATATGGATGGAGGATCACGAGATTGATTTTAGTTTGATCTGGGCTCCTACAAATTATTGGGTCCCATTGGTAGTTATTCAAATATGGGGAGATTTGTTATAGTGGTGGACACTGTATCTACAAGAGAAGGACTCAAACATTTTTTGGGTTGACATCCCGAAGGAGTCCTAGAAATTGTTCCTTTCACTGATTGTGATCATTGATAAGATGCATGTGTTTATCTCTCTTCAGCAAGTGAGTATGTCACTACGGAAGCTATGAATCAGGTTCAAGGACATTTTATTTTTTTTCCTCAAACCTTTTCCTGGATGAGGATTCTCAAGAAAGACTTGTTTAGTAAGAACTCAATCCTTCTCTCCAGTGTGTAGTGACTTAATTTATGTTTAAAACTTATCAGGAGGATTAGAAGAAGGAAAATATGATTGAGTGGATTGATTCAGAAGGACATCTACCATGATAGGGGATACAACAGAGTTCGTTGATAAGTAGAGTTGTTAGTGGAAGATCTAATGTTCTAAGACTATTGAGGTTTTGACTGGAAGGGTGTTTGCATTGGGATCTTCTTTTTCAGGCTTCGAGTTCTAGTGGTTTCTATTATTTTACTTGGATATTTGTGCTAGTGTGTTTATATAGTGGGGTTTGTGGTCATGTCCATATCCATTTCCCAGTGGTTCCATGAGCTATGTTTGGTGGGGGAGGATAGACTCTGTGCCAGCTTCTGTTACGGTTTCCATTGAGGCGATTTCAGAAGCCGGGGAAGCTAGTTTTTACTATGATATATGGATATGGAGCATATAAAGGATGACCTCTAGATGTTCCTTGGGATCCGGTATGGTGAAAAAGGCATGTCCAAGGAGGTGGTAATCATCAAATATTTATAGGAGTTGGACATGGTCAGCTTCACATTGTGGAGGAAGCAGTTCCATTGGGGCAAGAGATCATAATTGGTACGATCGGTATGTTTAGTATCCTATTTTGTGATTTTTTTAATTCAGTAGCTTCAAAATACCTTATTTCACCCCCACCAATACCATAGTCTGGGAATATATATTGAGAGGCATTCCTTTCCCCTAGTGTTGAGTACACTATTTTGAGTATATTCTATCTTGTTTGATGTGTGCCGGGGTGTAGACTAATGATGGGGACACATCAATCTTGTGGGGATCTCTTCATGATAACAATGATGCCATACACTATCATTCATGACATCAACTAGTTGTATTTCGTACATTTCTCTATCAAATGCTTTTAGAGGATATTCATGTTTTTAGTTATGGACGTTCAATGTGCAGTTTTCATTGGATAGGGGGTTGTCTATGGGTAGTCTATGTATAAAGCATCGTGTTTCCTTATTAGATGATATTTCAGTGTAATTTTTAGACAATGAAATTGTATATCTTCCTAGTGTTGTGGGGGGGGGGTCCTAGATGTTTTCCCAAAGGAGATTATGATGTTACCCCCTCAATGTGATGTTGAATTCAGGATATAATTAAAGAACATTGCTTCTCCAATTTTGATGGATCCTAATTTTATGGCACCATTTAGTTGATGGAGTTTAGGATTCATATCCATCATTTTATGCAATTGGTTTTATTTTTCCATTTGTGTCACCATGGGCTACTGTAGTGCTGTTTGATAATAAGGTGGATGGTGGTCTGAGGTTGTACATAGAATACCATAGGTTGAATTAGGTGACTGTTAAATTTCATTATGCTCTTGTAATAATAGATGATCTTTTCAACTAGTTGATAGTGGAGAGTTTGTGTTTAACGATCGATCTATAACCTGGATATCACCATTTAATGGTTAATGGGGGTGATATCTCAAAGGCAGCATTCAGAAGATGTTTTTCGAACATTGAGTTTGTAGTTATTACATTATTTTTTATGAATGTACCAGCCACGTTCATGCAGATTTTGATCTCTGTGTTCCATGATTTCATGTATACGTTAATCTTTGTATTCATCTATGATATCATGATCTATGAGATGCCAGTGGAGGAGCATGTTGAGTATCTTAGAACTATCATGCAGGTTCTCCGACTCCACCGGATCTATGGAATGTTTTCTAAGTGTTTGTTTTTTTATTAGAGAGGTTAATTTCTATGGGAATGTGGTGCCTTTGTAGGGTGTGTCAGTAGACCTGTTTATGGTTGAAGCAGTGGTTTCATGGATATCACCCACGAACATGGAAGATGATCAATATTTCTTTGGTATATCAGGATATTATCAGAGTATTGTACTCAATTTCTCTCGAGTTTCATCCTTGTTGATATCCTTGACTATAAAAGACAAGGATATTGTCAAGATAGATCATTTCCAGGATGCTTTTTTTCTGAATATGAAGTTGGTCAGTCCCCTAGTGCTCCAATTTAAAAAGAAGGGGTGATGTTTTAGGTGTTTTTTGGTGCATCCTGTTTGGGTTTGGGATGCATTATAATGTAGATGCGTACATGGATTTTTTATGTTTCCACTCTATTATATCCCCAAAAGAGTAGCTATTCCACCCCTGAGCAGAAAATAGTAGTCCTTATGTTTTTATAAAATTGTGTTGGGATTACCTCATTGGGGAGATATTTGTGGTCATCACAGATCACATGATATTGCAATTTTATTTTTCCAGTGTGATCTAAATCAATAAGCGTGGTGGTGGATGAAGTATCATCTTGACTATGAAGTTGAGGTCTCCTAAACCTCAGTAATGGGAAATTTTTTGTCCAATTCTTTGATAAGAATGTAACAGAAGGAGGATATTTTGGAATCTGATGATTATAAGAGATTGATGAAGGAGTTGGAACCCTTTCACTAGGATGTAAGAGATGATGGTGGTAAAGATATGTGTTTCTAATGATAATGCTAACTTCTATGACTCAACAGGTATAAGATTCTCTCTAGGGAGACTCAAAGTTACACATAATTCTTGATTGTGTTTCCACTAGGGATTCAATGTTGGAATTCTCAGGGGATGTTTGGAAACAGAGGATGTTTCAGGGAATTTTGTTTGTTCTAGATGTGATTTATAAAGGATTACTTCATGGATTTATAGATCACCTTTGGGTTTAGAAACAATATTCTCCAAGATGTACCATGGCATGTCCATGTAGTTTTGGTGGTCTAGGATGAAAGGGAAAGTGGTGGAGTTTTGTGAAAGGTGTTTGTTTTTCCATTAGGTGAATGCTATACACCATGTTCTTGGATGTCTTTCGTAGCCCCTAGATGTTCCTGAGTGGAAATAGGATTAAATATTGATAGATTCTATCATAGTGTTACCCATAGAATATTTAATTTTTTACACTATCTGGGTGCCACTGGATCTGTTGAAAAAATTGTCCCACTTCATAGAAATCCTTATGTAATTCATAGTTGATTCACATGCTAGTTTATATATGGATGAGGTGGTCAAGTTTCATGGTGTTATAATGTCCATTGACTCACATTGGAATGCAGAGTTCTCCTCATGAACCTTGTGAATATTACACCATGAATTTTGTACTCAGTTGCACCTCAACACAACATTCCACTCTTAGATAGATGATAAAATGGAATGAACTATCCATACATTAGAGGATAGGTTGTGTGTGTGCGTCTTGGAATTTTTTTTGATCTTTGTTATCAAAAATTCATTTTTTAGAGTTTTATTATAATAACATATATCACTTTTCCATTATGATGTTTCTAATTGAGGCTTTGTACGAGAGATTGTGTTGTTCTCTATTTTGTTTGATAGAGGTTTGGGAGATAACCGTTCATTTTCCTAATGTGGTGTAGAGAATGATAGAGATGGTTCAGCTCATTAATGAGAGGATAATAGTAGTTCCAGAATAGTCGAAGCCTTATATATATAGTAGTAGGAGGCCCTTTGATTCCAAGGTTGGGGAAACCATTTTCTTGAAGTTCTCCCCTCAATCTGGGATGAATTTTTTTTTTTGAGGATTAAGATTTCCTAATGGTTTTTTGGGCTCTTTCAGGTGTCTGGATGAGTTGATAAGGATTCATATTAGTTTTCCTAGCCACAATAGTTATATATAGTCAAAAAAATCTTCAACTTCTTCTATCTTCATTGATATATACACATTGACTTACATGGTTTATTCTAGGAAGAGTTCTATATCAAGGATGATGCAATGTTTGTGGAGATGCCAGTGGATATCTAGGATCATTTAGAGAAGGTACTACATTGAGAGACCATTCCTTTGGTTCATGTGGTGTGGAGGAATGGCGGCCAAGAGAATAAAACTTAGGAGCGAGAAACACAGACGCATGCATAGTACCGTATTTTTATTTTTTTTATTTTTTTTCATTTTTCTTTGAAATGTGATATTTTCACCTTTTATTTTGAGATGAGCTATTGTACTTTTTTTATTACATGTGTGGAGTGATGTTTGAAAATTCCAAACATTTGAAAATGGGATTTCCCAATTCCTAATTGTGATGCATTAGTTGCGATGTAATTGAACCCGTGTGGGTGATTTAGTGCTATCTAGTGTGAATATTATATTGACATGGAATATGAAATTGCCTGATTTCTGTGTTTGGGATGTTTTAGTTTGTTGTTTTTTTGGAGGTACAATTTCTCAGTTTTAGTGGTTGTCGGTTTGGGTTTTGTGGAGGATGATATTGTTCTATGGAAGTGTGGTTTTGTGAGAGGAGATAGATAGTGGTTTCTGTGATGTGTATGAATAGTGTGATTGGGGATATTTAGTTTGGTGTGTTTAGCTAGAGGTTGTGTTTGAGGTATGGTGAGATATTTGAGAGGTATCTCACTAGGTGGTTGTTCAGACCCATTTTTTTCTTATAGTATTGGTTATGGATTATCCAGCGTGTGAATCATTTTAAAGGTATCTGATGTAATGGTATGTGCCATCCCAGTCTGTTACACTGTGTGTTTTGGTTGTTGGAGGTGTTCATAGAAGGATCAAAGGGATTGTGGATAATTTTTGTTGTTAAATAGTGGAGGAAGAGGGATTACATATTGTGTAACTGGATTACAAGATGTGAAATTATGATTCATAGTTTTTGTTGGAGGATTCACGATGTCTAGAAATATTACACAACATGACGGTTGGTTACATGATGTGTAATATATCATGGTTAGAAAAATAAAAAAAAATGAAGTGGAGATATTGGTTTTAGTGAATATAGAACCCCATGTATTACACACCATTAAAGTGTATTACATGTCGTGTAATACCACAGAGATCTGCAGTTTTCAAAATTCCTTTCTTGTTGAACCTTCATTTGTTTGGCCATTCTACATTTTTCCTATACTTTTGGGTAGACCCTAGGAACCTTGAGGTTTCCTTAAATCCCATCTTCATCCCCCTTCTAAGCGTTGAACCTGGTGGATATTCATTAGAAATCTATGGTCGATCTATTGTGAGTTTTCTATTCATTATTATATATTTTATTTTTCTCTTATCACTAGAAACAGATATGGATGTTTTTATTTGGTTTGGTTAATGAATAAGGTTTAGTTTTGATGGATATTTGATGAGTTATAGATTTATCTGCATGTTAATTATGAGATAGTGGTTTCTGGATGGTTTATTGTTTGCCCAACAAAGTGTAATGAGTTAGAATTATTGCTTGAGGTAGGATTTCCCTTCATTACCCTTTATTTGGAATCGGGAAGGAGGGTATTCACTTCTATTAATCTATGAATTATGAATATTTTGGATTAAATTATTTATAATTATTCATATAACTAAAATTAAAATAGAAATGGGGTTTGAACATTATATTTTTAAAGATTTTATATTTTGGTGACATTATGATTATATGGACTAAACACCTTAGAGGAAATTATGGTCAATAGTGGATTTCTTCCATTGGATACAGATAATGTGCATGTTTTATTTCATGATATTGTGTTTCATCACCCAAAAATAAAAAATGGGAATCCTTGTAGACTTCTCTAATGAATTGGTTTCCCCATAATTTGGTTTGTTTAATAATGCCCCAATAAAAATTAGCGTAATGTAATAAATGTTCATGGGAACCTATAAAATGATTTTTTTTGTGATATGATGTGTGTTTTTTGGTTCCTACATGTGGGGGAAATGGACGGATGTTTTTTGAAAATGGGGATGTGTTGAGAATTGTATGATTATATACTAGGTTTTCAAAATAACATGTATTGTAATGTGCTGCAGGATGTGGTTGTGGGTGGGGGTTTGATTTCCTTTGTAGGGGTAATTCTCCTGGAGTTTCAACATGTATAACAATTATAATGATTCACAACATATATTAGCGTTTGTTATGTGATGTGAAATGAAGGGGTGTTGAATGTAGAGGTAATGTGGAACCATGTTAATTTATCAGGGTACTTCACCATCTAAATTGATTGCTTCTTTGTTGTCTGATATGTGTTATTCCATGGATGATTCCCAGTGGTTGTGATGGTAAATGAATAAATACTTGGGTAATGGGTTGAAATGGTAAAATACTGGGAATGGTTAAGTGATAATTAAATATTGAAACTGAATTGTGTCTTCTGTTCTGTTTTTGTGGATTTATTAATTTAGGGGTGGAATAAAATGTGATAGTGTTATGATATGGTTTGTTTTTTGGAGAACCCAATTATTGGTCTTGAGTTTTTGGTATCATATAAGTATATACATGTATTTTCCATGTGATATATATACTCGCCTCTCCCTATATGAGAACTATGTTCCAAACACCCCCATCATTTGGGAGGGTTTCATTCCTAAAATATGGTGAGGAGTACAGATGGATAAGTACCCAGTATTTTCCATGCTCTCTTCTAGGTAAGGAAGGTATAGATCATGTTGGGATGTTCAGAGGATTTTTTTATTCTTTATAAAGTGGTAGGGATGGCCCATCGGTCTTCTTGAAAGATGTGATAACTCATGTTTTGGAAGGCGACATGGTTTGTTTCCGAAGTGTCTTTGGGATGAGTTGTGACATCCATTTCCAAGTGTATTTAAGAAGAGAATTGATTTTATGAGACACGATGTGATGATATGTGTGGTGATATCCCATGTGGGTGTGAGATGAATGTGCTCTAAGGCCCAGGTTTGTGTGGCGAGGCCATGGTTTGTGCAGGTGAGATATGTTGTGTGGCCAGGTTAAGAGTGGGCGGGATGTGATGTGGTATACAACAGGGATGGGAGATGTACAATGCGTGACATTGGGAGAGAGTTGCAGACCAATGGGAAATAGGTCTGGGGTACCCAATCAGATTTTTAATTTACATTATATTATATTACTTGGTCGGTGTCACTTCGTAAATGTTCCTTGGTGTGTTTTGGATGGATAGTATACATTTATTCATGTTGTTTGGTTCTACTATTTTTTCATAGGTGCATTAGTATGCTTCATTCACAGGTGCATGAGATGACTTTTATATATTTAGTATACTTTTTTTCTCACCCAAAGAATATAAATTTTCATTCAGGTTTCCAGGAGGATTACGTGGACCGTGATGGGCATTATGAGCTTGGGCCTGGACACAGTTGATTTGTTGCTTCTTAGATTTAAAGAATATAAATTTATTATAGTTGAAAATCATTTTATTATCAAAAATTGAATTCATTTTTTCTAATAAAATTAGTTTATTTGAAATTTTCTATGAGATTTAGTATATATAAATTTGTTAATTGTTCTCATAGTCATTTTTCCATATTTTACAATTGACAATTCGATGTATTTCTTAAAAATTCCCATATTTTATTACTGTTGGTAATTTGTGTGAATAAAGCCATTATTCATAGTATTTAATTTAGAATATATATATATATATATATTTAAATATCTATTTGTTACCATATACATGAAGAAACCTGGTATGAAAGAAAATGTAGGTACACAAAAAGGATTATTTCTTATTGATGGTCCCATGTGATATTAGGGAACATACCATGGAGAAAGATTTTTAGTGGTAAATTTTATATAACCCATTTTAATTATAATATCTTTAGTAACCTTAAATTTCCATTATATTTCAATAATGGATATGAATACAACATTACATTATGGAAAAGTGATTAATATTTCTATGTGGAACCACTAAATGTATTTATAAAATTAATAGATTCTAATTAGCTTTTAATGATAAAGATATAATCTTATTTTACTAAATATTTATCAAGATCATGCAATATTAATTATTTCTAATGTCAAATGAATGTTTTTTTCCAAATTTAATACAATCCATATTTATGAAATAACATAGTAGAATGATATTTGTTTCCCATGTAAAATTTATCAACAAATAAAATTAAATGATATTTATTCTAGAGTGAATATATTTAAAAACACATGATAAATGAAAAAGAAAACTACTAATAAAGATCTAGTCAATATTATGGATCATTCTATATAACATACCATAAAATATTACTATATAATATCATATTTAATAATTTAGGAGTAAACTTTTACATATCTCATATGGGAAGAAATCACTCTATTTTTATTTCATAAAGAATACAAGATTATTTTTATAAAGATTTTCATTCCATATATTTTTTGTTCATATTTGTATAATATTCTATAAAACTGATAGATATTTCTATTTCTTATACATAAATCATTGTGGAAAATTATAAAATAAAACATGGAGTACCTTAAATGATAGATATTAGAATAGAGCAATTATAATAGTGAAATTATGAAGGATATGTTCCTAAAACATTGAAAGTGACAATTTTAGTTATTAAGGGGTCATAAATAAAATTATTACATTAAATCTAATTTATATTATATAATTGTAAAGAATAAAAATACACAAGACTATCATATTAAATATAGAGCTTTTTAAATCATCATATACTATTTATAATATATCTTATAATATTTTTAATTATTTTCATTAAAAATTAATTAAGTTGTCCAAAAAAAGGGAATTATTCCATGAAATTATTATCATAATTATTATTATGATAATTTGTTTTATATAGTACAAATATGGTTTCCAAGTATATTATTATGGGAAAAATATATTTACCTAGAGATATTGCCTAATTAAAATTTTAATAAAAACATTAATGTCTATGTATGTGAAGCTACAATAAAAGTCCATGTTGGGCATAGGTATTATAGAAATTCCTCTAGAAAAAAAAACTTATCATATTATAGATAATTAATTGAGAAATTATAAAAATTGTCTCTAATTGAGGTGGGAATTTAATGGGTTTTTATCCTAGAACAAATATAATTTTTTCATTAAATTACATTACAATAAATTAAATATCATTTCAAATAATGATATTTATTCAAAAAATAATAATTTGATAATGTTATTAGGGTAACTATATCAATGATTAGTTATATCACTACATTATGATTTTGAGAATCTAGTGATGTATAAAAATATTCTTAAATATATGTCTTCTATTATAGGAAACATTTTTTTGAGGGGAGAAAAACAATGATTAAATTTAATATGATGATGGATCATAATATATTGATTCATATTAAATTTTTTCAAACATAGTGTACATAATGAAGTGAGGTCGTGAGGATATAATATTTAATAAAAATAAAACTTGTATTCTATTTTATTGGATATCCGTGTATGTGTGCTTGTGCATTTTTACCTAGATTAAGCTTATTATTAATTGGTATCATGAATCATGTACATTTATTATTGATTACAAACATGATAATATATTCTCTTAGTTGGTAATCTTTTGTTGGGTGAATCATAAGTGTTAAAAAATTTATTAAATTAGTCGGCATAATATTTTTTCATTCCATGTTTACTAAATAAAATATCACTAAGACTTTGATTCAAAGGAAATCAATAAATTAAATCAACTTCAATGGCGATTTATTAATTAATACACTTATAAAATAAAATTAATGGTAAATTTTTTATATATTTTGATGACACATATATCAATAACAAATCAATATTTATTATAATATATAATCCTTTGGAGGATGCTTTTTGTAATTGGGAAATTAACATACTTCACTATGAGATCATTTAATTGTTGTCAGACACTGATTATGGACATTTTGTATGATCGCAAAATGTCACTATGAAAAAGGATCTATGTAACCAATGTTATAATAACCTTATATTCTATTTATTATATTGTTTTCCATAAATGTTATACATAGTTAGGATATTTCTGGAGATGAAATCTCCCTAAGTAATTTGGTTTCTAATTAGGTTTATAATTATAGATTCCTCTTTTGTGGATGATTTCTGATAGTAACTGATCAAAAAATATATTAGTGAATTTTAGAATGGCATGAGAAATATTACTTACGATTATTGTGGAAAGTACTATAACATTGGTTGGTAAATTGATATTTTTTTTATGAATTATATCTATTATTTATTGAATATCCCTTGATAAATATAATTTACATCTTTTATAATTGGTCTTATGGAATAAATATATAAATTTACACAAGAAAATGCAATAAATAACTTAATACGGGATAACAAACCATTTTTATAATATATACCAATAGTTTTCGAGGGTGTATGGTAGTTGGATATGGGGATAAACATATACTAATTCTTTCAAAGAAATAGATTTTATAAACCCCCTCCCACAATTTCCATTTATCCAAATTTTACATAGATTTTTTTGGAATAAATTATATACCAATGGTTTTTTAATAATTGGGATATGATTCTATTTCTATAGAATGTATTCAAACATCCAATCATATTAAAAATATTTTACACACCTGAGAGAATATTTTCCACATAAAAAATTTAAAGACATTATAGAATTATATATTACTAATTTAATGCATGGAAAGTGTCACAATACACATTTAGAATAGTATATTTTCTATATATTTTACTTTTAATCCGTTGATAATAATAAAAATATAAAATAACACATATATAAAATCTCTTTAATTCACTATACATAATATATCATAAATATCCATTATAACTATATGTTATAAATATATTTATTTCCCATGACCTCAAATATAATTATCATCATCTGAAACATATTTTCACCATCGTTATCACTATCAACATCATCATCATTATATATATTGTCATCCCCATCTCTCTCACCATCCTAATTAGCATAATAATCAATATATATATTACCATCACACTCACCTTCACCAATAATTTCATCATCCTAAACATCACTGGGATGTCACCACCATCAACAACTACATGATATGCTGAAATAATATATAACATGTATATATAAAAAGGGTGATGATATCTCATGGATTTGATTAAAATAATTATGCCATGGGATTCTTATATTCCTAGTTGGAATTTTAACATTATTTGTGATCCATAATACCTATTGTTCTGGCCTCATATACCTCTACATACTCTTTTTATTCATAAGATTCTGTCATCTCCAAATCCGTGATACCAAGAATGTCTAACACACATGATTGTTTCCAATCTATATTGAGGAAAATACTCATTCTAGGTTAATAACATACTATCTTATTACTATCATCACCTAATATCTAGTGGAAATGGTCATTTGGATCAAGTTTATATGTGTCATTCTAATCAAGGGCTTCCAAATCTATCTATTTCAAATAGTGTTTTTATATTCAATCAAAAATAGATATTACAATTTGAAATAATCAAAATAAAACATATGTAATTTTTTTCATTTTTCATTTCAAATATTTCATTCCTTCTACTATGTTCAAATGTAAAACAATTTTTCACAGTGAATAGATCCAAAAAATTTCAAAACCATCCTATTTAATGACATTGAATATAAACAAAATTATCCAAAAATACTATATTTTTTAGAAAATGATACTAATTATAAAAAACATATTATTTATAAATAAAATTGAAATAAATTTCATAAAAATGTATTGTTTTTTTAAAATTGAGTGAAACTATATCCAATCAAACATAACATAATAAATATGGATTATTTTCATGAAGTTATATTCTAAGTGGTTTTTTTAATATTGTAATTGTTCAAGTTTATATTCTATTGTTTCAAATTATTTGGGATGAATTATTTTTGAGTAACAATATTTTAACTAAATTCATCACTTATAAATCCAAGTCATCATTTTTGTTTTAGTTATTTATATATTTTGATAATATGGGTTATTTTAGTTCACTGTGATTTAGTTTAGATTAAAAAAGTTATGTTTGAATTAATTAAAAATATTTAATTTCTATTTTTATTACATCAACATAATTTCTATTGGTTTCATTCAAATCTGGTTTTAGTTATTATATTTTAATTCAATACAAAATATGATATATAGTTCATTCAAACTTTCTATTATAATCTTGTTCAATTAAGGTATGAAAATAATAAAATTGTCTCTATAAAATGTCATTCATTCTAGGGGGTTCAACTTATCTAGGTTAAAATTATTACCTATTTTTTGAATATTATTTTATTATATTTCATTTTAATTTGAAATGTATAGAATGTAATGTCTCTTTAGTTTAAATTTTATTGTATTCCAACTATATTAAATAGGTATATTTTTTAAAAAAAATTAATCATTTTTATTTGGTAATAATATTTTAAACTATGTACATTATAATAATTTATATATTTTACCTATTAATATATTTAAGATTTAAAAATATTTTTATATTAATAATATGAAAATATATTTTTTATTTATATATAAATATGATTTCAGATAGTTTTTATAAAGACTTAGAATTTCCATGTAATTTTTTAAAATTAAATGGAAATTATACGAGTCCGCGAAAATTGAGGGCACGTGATTTCGAGGCCTGGTGTGCCCAGAATCAATTTCTGAAGATTTTTTCGGGCACGTTCAGTAAATTTATGAGTGGTTTTTTATAACTTTTTAACTGGTGATGGGAATGGAAATCTCAGGGCACCGTTGAACCCGTAGCACCGATATTCACTTATGGAGACTTTCACATCGATGAAAGTGGGTCGAGAATAAAAGATAGTTTTTGGGTTTTTCGTGGAAAATAAAAAAATTAAATTAACTACACCTAATTTTATTTTTGAGCAACCATGTGGAAGTTGGAGGTGGGGTCCACCAGAACTAAACATCCCTGTGGGAGTTGAAGTGTTGGAGCTACCCAACCATAACCTCCCATGAAAAGTTATGGTGGTAGGGACCACCCGAATCTATTCTCCCACGATAAGTTACGATGGTGGGGACCACCTGGGACTAAACCCCCATTTTAATTGTGGAAAACCTCTCAACTCTACTCATTAATGAGGGGATCCTCTTGACCTCCTCTACCCAATTAATTATACCAATACACTTGCAATTAATCTGCCAAATCCTCCCCATTAATTAATTGAGCACATCAATTGATTATTTTTAAACTTTTTTAAATTTTGTGCCAATAATTAAATAATAGATAAAAATAATCTATTATTTTTGGCTTTCCATACTCATCTTGCTAGAATGTGGAAGAAGAGGACATTGGTATAAAGCTTTCCAATGAAGGACTTCCTCCACGAAGAACGCCGGGGAGGAGCGTCTTCGACTTCTTCCTTGGCAGAACCTTGCAGAGGCAACTGATGTAGGATATCTTCGATGACCGACATTCGCTCCTCATCGTCATTAAGGAACCGATGCACGATCTTGGATTCGAAGTGCATGGAAGACATGATGATCGGCATAAACTAAGATTTTTTCCCCAGGACTCCGTTGACAAACAACGAACAAATGTAGGAGATTTTTTTATTGATTTTATTCCCTTGTTTCATTCCTTCCAAAACAAAGAACACGAACCAACTTATTATCAAGTAGATCTATGGATGTTTTTCCTTGCGGGTTGGAAATATTTTGTTAAGGAGGGAATATTTGGAATTGTTGTTATTAAGATATCTTCCTTGTTCGATCTATGTTTATGTTCTTGATGAACCGATTGCTACCACCCTAAATGGGGAGGGTTCATTCCAAAACAACATGGCCTAACTCCACTCAGTTGTTCTTCATTGTGATTTTCTTAGGTATGGGGACGAGGCAGTGTGACGACGAAGGCGATGTAGGCAACATGTGCTGCCCACACGATGCTCCGCCACCCCGGGCTGAACCACGTTTCCCATTGGCCATGCCAACCGCTAGCCAAATCAGCCTGAGCCGCGCCGCACCCCGACTGAGCCGCACTCCAGCTGCACTGTTCCTCGGCTCCTGGCCATCGTGCCTCCCACTCCTCCCGCACCCCTCACGTCACCCTCCAAGAGCCCCAGCCAAGCCATCCTTCGTGCATGCCCCACGTCTCCTTCGTCTGGGCACATTGTGAATCCCGTACACCCCGTGTCGTTGCTGGATGAACCATCAGCTGGCCTCTACATGCATCGCGCACCCTGTGACTCCGATGTCCGCGTGCCCCGCATCGCCCTGGCCTCAGTTGCGCCACCATGGCCCCAGGCCGAGCCACCTCGAGCCAGCCCCTCGCGGCGCCCACCGGGCCGAACTGCGCCCTCATGGTGCCCTCTTGGCCGAGCCACCCATGCGTGCCCTCTTGGCCGAACATCCCTCGTGCCGACCCGCGGCCGGTCCGCGCCCTCGCAACCGGTCCACACTATCATGGCCCTCCACGACCACTCGTGGCCGGTTGGGATGGGCCCAATAGGTTGGGCTGAACCTAATAGTTTGGCCCACCTAATGGACCGATACATACCCAACGGGTCAGCCCATTCTTGGTTAGGCTGGGTCGGACCGGACCTTGTCCCTCGATGAACCTTTACTTTCTATGGTAATATCGTTGGCATCAGACATCTGTTTGACGAACCATCAGCGGCCCTCTTAATCATTGTAGCATGAAGGTCCCTTTTTGTATACCCCACTAGAGTTTGTGGTATACTTGAGATACGGTCAGGTTGGATCGTGCACGAATCCAACTGGGCCCCAGGGACTAAAAGACTAATAACTCACAAACTAGGCGTCTGATTAACACACTATCTATATCGTTGAGAACCATATGACTTGGTAGGCCATTGATATACATCTCTGTGGGACTTCCTGATAGTTGGAGTATTGAAAAGTAGATTGTGGTGAAAATCTGTCCAAATATGAGTAGGCAGAGTATGGAGACCATGTAGATGGCTGAGACTTGATGACTACTGACCGATTGACTCGATGTGACTCGACTAGCCAAGTGGAGAGCGTCGTGTTGTGGCGGCAGACCCACGGTGGAGGAGCGCCTGGTTGTGGTGGCAGACCCACAATACTCGACAGGAGGAGTACGTCTATAGGTTATTAGGAGGAGCACCTGGTTATGGCGGCAGTCCCATGGTGGGGAGCTAATTGGTGACATAGCAGACCCACGATACTCAACATGAGGAGTACCTCAGTAGTCCAAGGTTAGTGGGAAGTGCCTTGGTGTAACGACAGACCCACTGTACTCGATAGAGAAGAAGTTCTCTAGTAGTTGAGGTTTCGACAATGTGAACAAAAATCCTGGTTGATATGAGTCAGTAACTTTTTTTTACCTCATGATTGAGATGGATTACATGATAACTTAGTTATATGTATGGGCATATACCAATGTGGGGTTATCTGTTGATTTCAAACATTTCGGTTTATCCTTGTTGAATTTTGTGAGACCTTGAGGGTCTCAGGGTCCCTTCTAAGTATCATTATACTCACCCCAGCACAGGTTATGCCCGCACCTCATTGTGTTAGATGCAGACGATGGATAACGTTGACCGAGGTTGACAGTACCAGGACTGGACGGTACCTGGAGGTGGACCTTACGACGTGTCGGTACACGGAGGAGATGGACAGACGTGGAGTGATGAGGAGGCGATCTGTACCTACCCTTCAGGTAGGAAACTCAGAGGATAACCCAATTTCTTTTTTTCATATTTCCTCAGTTGTACTTGTACTTTAGGATTCCTGTACTTTTCAGTGGGGCTTGTATTCTAGACCTTTTTTACATACTTTACTCACCTGTTGGTCATTCATTTTACTCGTGATCATATTTACTATGTGTGTTTACAGGTTATGAAGGCAATGCCTTCCCAGGTTTAGGGAATTACACCTTTGGTGCTAGTCACCAACCCATGCCCTATCGAAGGCAGGGTTTGGTTATTCATCACACGGGCCCCGAGGGACGGGTCATGACAAATTGGTATCTCCGGAGTTGGCTCTACCACAGAACCTAGGACTCAGATCTTTTTTTCTATAAAGCAATATTGTTATGTGTAGTGACTGTGGTTTTCAGTTCAGGGATTCCAGTGTTGGTGCAGCGGCCAACGTATCTATACACCAGGACCCTGACTTCTGATTTTCGAATTATTGCATGAAAACACTGATTGCGTGTGTTTTTTGAAATGTTTTCATTAAGTCATGTCAACCTAGTCAGATCCCCAAGTATAGTATTTTGATCATGTCACATCTGTTTCTTTTAGGTTACCTCCCTAAGGATTACCGGCTAGAGTCTAGAGAGGTGTACACACAAATATACCACCGAGCGACGAGGCCATAGTGCAGGGCCCTTTTCTAATAGAGGCACCAGTGGTACCACTCCCTGTTAGGCCACCGATTCCACTAGCCCCAGCAAAATATGATGCATGATACTTAAGCGCATTGCATGAGTTATAGTTCCAGAGGACACCCAGGTTCAAGGGATAAATGGACACACAAGAGGTTGAGGATTGGCTGGAGGCTTTGGTGAGAGTTTTCTGAATGGTATAAACACATGCCGACCTCATGGTGATTCTTGCCGCCAGCCTTCTACAGGAAGCAGTGAGAAGATGGTGGACCTGGATGCTCCAAGTTCATGATGTGATGAAGCTACTTTGGGAATAATTCGATAGCCTATTTCAGGTGGAGTTTTTTCAAGTGACTCTAGGCACAGTGTGGATACAGGAGAAACTTCATCTGTATTGGGGAAGCACACTAGTAGCAATGTCCTCAGTGAGATTCATTGACCTCTCATGATACTCCACCGATATGGTGCGGGACACATTTTTCAGAGCCTGGACCTTTGATCAGGGGATCAGGAGGGAGATCAGAGCTTCGGTGTTCCCACTCAGCATCCCAACACAGGAAGGGGTGTTAGGGAGAGCCCTCCTAGGGGAGTGTTTCCTTGCTGAGCAGAATCCAACAACGAGATCGACCACTAGTCAACACGTAGGGGAGTCTTCTATAGCTGCCAGCAGAAAGATGTCGAAGAGGTTCAAGAGGACCAGACCTACAGTTGGATGACCTCATGAATGATGATCGGTTGTGCGGGTCACCCAGAGTAGAGTCATACATGCCATGAGCGGTCAATGTTTCACATGCAGCGGGCAGGGTCACATGGCTCATGACTGTCCAAACCGTTGTTCGGATGATCCGCAGATGGTCGAAGGACCGCCTAGGCAGATACATATATTCAATAGAGGTGGTATTTAGGGATCAAGGAGATGTGGAAGAGGAGTTGGTTGTGAATTTTTCGGTGGATGACGTTTTGAGGTGTTACCACCACCACCATCGGGAGGTCCTCCCCGACCATAGGGAGCCAGTGGAAATGGGAGAGCTCAACTCCAGAAAGTTGAGGCCTATGATCACGGTGCATAGAAGATTATATGAGTTACAATATGTGTCTATTACACCTTATCTAATGTTATTATAGACACAGGGGCCAGTAAGTCTTTCATTGGCACTGTCCTCGTTCAGAGATCGGATATTTCGATGGAGCTGTTGGCTTGATCCTTACGGATAGAGACTCCTATAGGAGCATACATAACAATTAGGCACTGGTTCTGGAAGTGTGTGATTACTCAAGGAGGTGATATCTTCAGCTGGGATCTCATAATAGTGGCTTCAAGGCATTACAATGTCATCCTGGGTGTTGACTGGTTGTCTATAGTCCATGCTCAGATTGACTGTATTAGGAACAATGTGTGGTGTGTCCACACAGATGGGACCAGGATTACCTTCACCAGTGAGAAAGGAGCCTTTTCGACACATTAAAGACTTATCTGGAGGAGGGTGTAGATGATCACCCATCAGCTGGCTACCCTAACCCTCAGGGAAGTTGATGTGGAGAGTCCGAGATATCCTATAGTGGTGGACCAGTACACTGATGTTTTCCCCAATGATGTCCAATGTATACCTCCTCATAGAGAGGTGGACTTTTACATTGAATTGTACCCCGGTACAACACCAATATCTACTCCAGCTTATTAGATGGCTCTCGCAGAGCTTCGAGAGCTGAGGGTAAAAAAGAGGACTTGTAGGGTAAGGGGTTCATTGGGCTAAGTGTTTCTCCCTGGGCAGCCCCGATTTTGTTCACCAAGAAGGTGGATGGGAGCTTGAGGATTTTTGTTGACTATCAATACCTGAACCAGGTGACCATGAAGAACAAGTACCCACTCCCTAGGATTGATGACCTATTTGATTAGTTAATGGATCATGATGGTTCTCGAAGATAGACCTCAGATCATGTTTTCACCAGCCCAGAGTTCGAGAAGGGGATGTGCAGAAGACGACCTTCAGATGCCGGTACGACCGCTATGTGTTCTTAGTTATTCCATTCGGTGTAACCAATGCTCCAGCAATGTTCATGGGACTCATGAACAAGATTTTTTCTTCCATACCTAGATCTCTTTTTCATAGTCTTCATCGAAGACATTTTTATCTACTCGACTACTGAGGAGGAGCGTGCCAACCATTTTCGGGTAGTACTAGACACACACTAAGAGAACCAGCATTCTGGTAAGCTCTCGAAGTTCCAGTTCTGGATCTAAGAGGTTAAATTTCTAATACATGTCATCTCGGAGGCTAGAGTGGCAGTTGATCTAGCAATGATTGAGGTGGTACTTTCTAGGGAGACACCCAGGAGTGTGGCCGAAGTACAATGCTTCCTGTGTTTGGCCGGATACTACCAGATATTTGTGCTAGATTTATCCAAAGTTGCAGCACCTCTAACAGGATTGATGAAGACGGGGCAACCCCTTGTGTGGTCGATGAGATGCTAGTAGAGCTTTCAGGAGCTAAGGGAGAGTATAACTAGTGCCCCCATATTGAGGATTCTAGAGGAAGACATTAGGTATATAGTCTACGGCGACGCATTCGGGACCGGACTCAGATGTGTCTGGATGTTGGAGTGAGCAGTGATCGCTTATGGTTCATGACATCTGAGACAACATGAGAAGAACTATGCTACACATGACCAGGAGTTAGCACCAGTGGTCTTCGCCTTAAAGATGTGGTGACACTATCTGATGGGAGAGCATTTTACCGTGTACTCTGATCATAAGAGTCTCAGGTATACCTTCTCTCAGAAGGCCCTGAACCTAACACAACCACGTTGGATTGATTACCTCCATTACTATGAGTTCCATATAGTCTATAATCCTAAGAAGGGGAATGTTTTTGTGGATGCACTCAGCAGGAGATCTTGTATACAGCTTCTAGGTGAGGTGACAGTGCAACTGGATTCTTTACAAATATCCTTTGTAGATAGAGATGGAGAAACCCTTCTTCAGTCTCTTATAGTCACTCCCCCACTTCATCAGCGAGTCAGGGAGGCGTAGCGTGGTGACACTGACTATGAGACACGACGTGATCAGATATCAACAGGGCAGGCACCTGATGGATTTACTGAAGGTGGGGAGCATGTCATCCTCTTCAGAGGATGGACCATGGTACTACTGTCACTTCAGGAGGAATTATTCATGGAGTTGCACACATCCCCACTAGCAGTACATCCAGGAGTGGCGAAGATGTACCAGGATATTTGACGACATTACTGGTGGCCGGGAATGAAGAAATATGTTGCAGAGTTTTTCTCTTGATGCATCATTTTTTAGAAAGAGAAGGTAGACCACAAGGTACCAATTGGCTTGGTACAACCTTTAGAGGTCCCAGAGTGAAAGATGGATGGGATATCTATGGAATTCATGATAAGACTTCCACATACATCTAGGGGTCACGTCTCGATTTGGTTGATCGTTGACCGACTCACCAAGTCGTCCCACTTCCTTCCGATCAGAGAGCAGGGTTCAGTAGAGAGATTTGTATACCTCTATGTGTAGGAGATTGTGCGGCTACATGGAGTACCCTCGACGTTTGTCTTTGATCGTGACACATTCTTTACTTCCCGGCTATGGAAGGGGTTGTATGTTGATTTTGGGACACAACTTCATTTGAGCACCGTCTTCCATCCTCATATGGATGGTCAGACTGAGAAGACCATCCAAACGCTTGAGAATATTCTACGTTCTTGTTTCCTTGACTTTGGTAGTAGATGGGAGGACCATTTACCATTGGTGGAGGCTTCATACAACAATAGCTATCACTCCACTATAGGGATGACAACTTTTCAGGCGTTGTACAGGGGACCTTGCAGATCACCATTGAGTTGGAATGACCCAAGGGAGTCATCAATGCTGAGACTAGAGATGGTATGGGCTACCACAGAGAAGGTGAAGATCATTCAAAAGTGGATAAAGACTCTACAGAGCAGGAAGATGTCGCATTCCGATAGGAGATGAAGACCTCTAGAGTTAGAGGATGGTGACCACGTCTTTATACGGGTCTCACCACGATGAGGTCTATGAAGATTTGGTCGAGGGGTAAGTTATCTCGGAGATTCATTGGACCTTTTTAGGTCCTCAGTACAGTTGGAGAGGTGGAATACTACTTAGCTCTTCCACCTCAGTTGCACCGGGTGCATGACGTCTTCCATGTATCCCAGCTGAGAAGATACGTGCATGACCCTTCTCATGTCATCAAATATGGCGAGATTGACGTCAACGATGGGGTGACTTTTATGGAGGATCCAGTTGAGATTGAGGATCGACCAGAGCAGGTCATTCATGGATGGTTGATACCTCTGGTATGCGTTCTCTGGCTACACGGGAACTTCCAGGAGAGCACATGGGAGTGGGAGGCTCAGATGCATGCTCAATACCCCCACTTGTTCACATAGTTATGAGTTGTGGCTTATTGGGATGTAGAGACCTGAGGTGGGGAGAATTTAAGGACCCCGAATTATCATGTAACTTTTTTTAAATAAATGGGAATTTTACGATTTTGTGAAAATTGATGTTGCGTGATTCTGAGGCCCGATGTGCCAGGAATCAATTTCTGATGTTTTGTTCGGGTACGTTCAGAAAACGTACGAGCGGGTTTATATAAAATTTGAACTGGTAGTCAAAATTGAATTCTAAGGGCACTGTTGAACTCACATAGCCGGTATTTTCTTAAGGATACTTTCACCTCGACGTTAGTGGGTAGTGAATAAAATATAGTTTTTCGGTTTTTCATGGAAAATAATAAAATAAAATGAACTACACAATATTTTATTTTTGAGCCACCATGTCGATGTTTGAGGTGGGTTCCACCAGAACCGATCCTCCTTGGGAGAGTTTATGTGTGGGGACCACCTAACCATAACCTCCCATGAGAGGTTATGGTTGTGGGGCCCACCCATACCTATCATCCCGTGAGAGGTTACGGTGGTGGAGACCACCCGGGACTAAACCTCCATTTTAATTATCGAAAACCTATAAACTGACCTCATTAATGAGGGGGAGCCGCTTGACTTCCTCTACACAATTAATTCTGCCAACGCACATACCATTAATGTTCTTAATCCTCCACATAAATTAATTGAGAACATCAATTAATTATTTTTAAAACTTTTTGAAATTTGTTACAATAATTAAATAATATATAAACTTAATCTATTATTTTGGCTTGGAATATTCATATTGATGGAACTTGGGAGTGGAGTACACAGGGAGAAAGCTCCCCAATGAATAACTTCCTCCATGAAGAACGCTAGTGAGGAGCATCTTAGACATCTTCCTCTAAAGCTCCTTGCATAGGCAACTGACGTGGGATGTCTTTGACGACCGACCTTCCATACTCGTCGTCGATAGAAAACAGACACACGATCTTGGATTGGAAATGTGTGGCAGACGTGATGATCGAAGAAAACTCCGCCTTCTTCCCCATGACTTCGTTGAAAAACCTCAAACAAAGGTAAGGAATTTTTCCGATTGATTTTATTAATTTTTTTCATTCCTTCCAAAAAAGAACACAGACCAAATTATTATCATGTTTATCATCATCTGTTTTTCCTAGAGGATTTGGAATATTTTTTTAATGAGGGATTATTGGGAATTGTTGTTTTTACGATATATTCCTTGTTCATTCAATGATTATGTTCTTGATGAACCGATTTCTACCACCCTAAATGTGGAGGGTGTGGACCAAGCTAACATGCCCTGACCCGCCTCCGTTATTCTTCTTCGTGATTCTCTTCAGCAAGGAAACGAGGTGACAAGACGACAAAGGCGATAATGGAAACCTGTGCCACCGCCGTGATGCTCTGCCGCCCCAGGCTGAACTGCGCTGCTCGCTAGCCATGACGCTCACCGGCCGAAACTGCCCCAATCGCGCCGCACCCCGGCCAAGCCACAGTTCAGCTACATCATGCCCCAGATCCCGGAAGCCGCTCCTCCCATGCCTAGTGCCCTCCCGAACCCCAGCCGAGCAGCCCTCCAGGCACACACCACCCGCCCCATGGCTCCATCGTCCATGCAACCCGTGGCGCCACGGCTGAGCCGTCCTCCTGGCCTCAGCCACGCCACCCTAGCCCTGGGCCGAGCTTCCCCGATCTGGACCCTCGCGGCACAATTCAAGCCAAGATGCACCCTCATGGTGCCCTCCGTGCTGAGCTGCCCACGCGGCACCCTCCGGGCTGAACCGCGCTTACGCCAACCAATGGTCGGTCCATGCTCTCGTGATAGGTCCACACTCTCACGACTCTCCATGACCCCTCTCAGCCCACTGGGCTGGGCCTAGTGGCCCGGGACAAACCTAATGGGATGGCCCGCCTAACGGGCCGGGCATGAAAAAATGGGTCGACCCATGCTGGGTCGGGACGGAGCAGACCGTTCCCGGGCCCACTAGGACCCTTTACCTTCAGCTCTGGGCATCCTTTTGAAAAACTGTCAGTGGACCTAGTAATCTTGGATCATGAAGGTACCTTTGAGTATACCCCAGTAGAGTTTGGGGTATAGTTGAGATACAGTCAGTTAGGAACGTGCACGAATTCAACAGGGCCCCCAAGAGTAAAAGGCTAATAACACACAGGTCGGGCGTCCGATTGACATGTCGTCTATTGCGTTGAGACCGATATGACATGGCGGACCACTGAGATAATTGTTCATGGGGATTTGTGAAAGTAGGAGTATCGACGAGTAGCACATGGAGCAGATCTTTCTAGAGATGGGCAGGCAGAGTGCGGAGACCATGTAGGTGGCTGAGACTTGACGATTGTTGACCGAATGACATAGAGTGTGTCAACTATCCCAGTGGGGAGCACCTTTTTGTGGTGGCAGACCCACGGTGGGGAGCGCTTGGTTGTGGCTGCAGACCTGTAGTACCCTATAGGGGGAGATCCTTCTCCTTCTATTTGGGAGAATGCCTGATTGTGGCAGTAGACCCATAGTGGCGAGCGCCTTGGTGATGCAATAGATCCATGATAATTGACAGGAAGTGTTTTTTAGCATTCCAAGGTTAGTGGGAAGTTCCTTGGTGTCCCTGTAATCCCACATTACTCGATAGAGGAGGATTTCTCTAGCAGATGAGCTTTCGACATTGTGAATAAAAATCCCGGTTCAGTTGAGTTAGTAAATTTTGTGTTTATCTCATGATTGAGATGGATTACTTGATAAATTAGGTATATGTATTGGAGTATACATAATTGGGGTTATCAATTTATTTCATACTTTTTGGTTTCACCTTGTAGGATTTTGTGAGTCATTGAGGTTCTCGGGGTCCCTACTGAGTATCATTATACTCACCCATGCACGGTCTCTGCCCATATCACGTTGTGTTGGATGCAGACTAAGGACAATGCTGAACGAGGATGAGAGTACTAGGACTGGATAGTACCCGGAGGTTGACCTTATGGAATGTAAGTACACGGAGGAGACAGACGGACGTGGAGTGCTGAGGAGGAGATCTGTACCTACCCTTCAGGTAGGAATCTCAGAGGTTGACCCAGTGGCTGTATTTCCTATTTCCTTAATTGTACTTGTACTTTTAGTTTCTTGTACTTTCTAGTTGGTCTTGTATTATGGCCCCTTTTTACATAATATACTCTCTTGTTGGTTATTCAGTTTACTCGTGATCAAATCTGCTATGTGTGTTTATATGTTATAAAGGAAAGGCCTTCCTAGTTTTAGGGAATTGCGCCTTTGGTGCTAGTCGCCATCCCCTGGCCTTTGGAAGCCGAGCTTGGGGTAGTCACAGCACGGGCCCCGGGGGATGGGTCATGATAGTTTTTACTATACAAAATATAAAATTTCATCATTATATCAAACTGTTGATACAATTTTTTAGTAAATTCGAAAATTAATTTTTATTGTTGTCTGAAACTTGATTTGAATAGTTTTAAAATGTAGTATTAAAACATTTCTAAAAGGATATTTAATATAAGTTTATCATTTTTAAACTATATAAAATTAGTTTTTTGAAATGCATAATATCAATTTGGTAATTACTTTTTACAGTTTTTTAAAATATGTTTCAAAAATTGCGTAATAGAGGTCTTAATAATATTTTAAATTATTTTTAAAAAATATTTTAGGGGGTTTCATAAAAAAATACTATATATAATTGAAAAACTGTAATAAAATTTTTTAATTTATAAATCATATTAAGATGAAAATATGATAATTACATGAAATTTTTTGTTAATATTTTTGAAATAATGTAATGATTTTTTATGAAAATAATATTATAATTATTATGTTTTCTTATTAATATTTTCACTGATTGTTTTTTTTTTGTATTTTTATGTTAAACATTCATTTAATTCTGAGGTATTTTTCATGGGTTGGAATATAATATTTTTTATTGAATAATATTAAATTTTGTAATTAGTAAAATATGACTTAGGAAATTCTGTTGAATTGAAATTCATGTATTTAAATTAATAAACACAAAAAGTAAACATTTATTGATAAATAGATAATATAAATTTTATTAGAGTTGGGGTATTACTTTAATTGTTTGATTAATATTTGATGACTTGTGGTGAATTTTTAGGGTGTTCTTTGTGATGACTTGTCATCTATATGTTATCATGAAATGTACATGAGTTTGTGTGTTATATGGATTCTAGATTCAATAGATAATGGTTATTTTTTTTGGTTTTTTAATAATGCTTCAAGACAAAACACGGTTATGAACCTTTAAATTTTTCAATTTAGGTAACATTTTTATTTCTACTGGTATTAATTTATTAGAAATTTTCCATGAAATAAAATATTTCCTCTTATGATCTATCATAGCCATTCAACCCTACAAGAAAAGAATCATCATATTAGCATGGTGTGTTTAATTCCTATTGAATATAACCTAAATAGAATATCCAATAAAAGTGGTCAAATTATTTATGTGATTCATTATTATATTCAATTAAAAAAATCAAACATTAATAATTACAAAAACGTACCACTCTTCCGGTGAGCTTTTATTTTAAGAAAATGTGATGAAAGACACTCATTCGGGATATCTATAGCCTATTAATGTAATCATAATCTCGGAATGTAGCCATTATATAACAAAATATTAAATTCATTCCATATTTCATATAATTCCATTAGTAGTGAAACCCTTGTATCCTCTCTATTAAAAAAATTGTAATGATGCTTCCACCAAAATTCTAATACATAGACACATATATATATAAAATAATATATTCTGCCCAATGAATTTTTAACACATATGTCCACCAAACTCTATACATTTATTTTCAATGATCCTTCCATGAAAGGATTCATCAAATTTATTCCATAGAATTTGGAAATAAATAAAATTCATATATTCCATCCCATTTTTTTCAAAAATATTCCTATCCTCATTATACATGACCATAACCATTGTTTTGTTGTCCCAAATATCATGCATAAGATTAAAAACATAACACCTAATAGTGGTAGATTTATATTTCAGTCCGGACCCACCCCCCAAGGCCTGTGCTGTGACTACCCTAAGCCCACCATCCATAGGCCAGGGGCTGGCGACTAGCACCGAAGGGCATATTTCATAAAAACTATGAAGGCATTGCCTTTATCACCTATAAACACATGAAACCAATCACAAAAAAAGATACAAACATAAGTTAAATGCATAGTAAAATGAGTGTGTAAGGTAAGTAGAACGGGCTAGAATACAAGCCCAACTAGAAAGTACAAGAAAATTGGAAAGCTTCTGCTAACACCCTCCAAGGATCCTACCTGAAGGGTATGTACAGCTCACAAATGGTCATCTCTATGGTACAACTTGTCTAAGGTCCACCTCTGAGCAACCTCCTCTCCTCGTACCCTCTTCATCAGTCAGTGTTTTCCATCGTCTACACCAAAGACAACAGGGTGTGAGCGTAGCACGTACATGGGTGAGTATAATGATACTCAGTAGGGACCCCAAGACCCTCAATGGTCTCATAAAGTCTACAAAGGATAAACCCAAAAGCGTGAAAACAACTGACAACCCAACTCAGGTATATGCCCATACATATACCTATGTTATCAAGTATACCCATCTCATTCATGAAGAAACTCAAGTCCCAAATCCTTAGCCAAACTACAATTGTTCCGTGAAGGAAAGAATTCCAAGAAGGTAACAACATAATGGTAATTACCAAAAAGGTAACGCTGCACAGAAGAATACCACCAAGGTTTCACCACAATGGGATGTACCACAAAGGTAACACCACAATGTTAAGTACCACAGAGGAAATTCCACACAGAAGAATACAACAAAGGTATCACCACAATGGTATGTACCACAAAGGTATGCTAGAAAGAAGATTGAAAAAAAGGTAATGACTCAACTCAAACAAGGTATAACATAGGTATGGTAGTAAATATGATTAGATGTAACTACTGAATCATCTCTGTTTGTTAAGAGGAAGACCCACGTAGGATCCTAAATCATCAGACCCACATTGGATCCTAGATCATCAGACACACATAGGATCCTAGTACTGCAGATCCACGTAGGATCCTAGAGTTGTCCCACGTGGATTCCTAGAGTGGATCCAAGAGGTTTAATATAACATAGACCCATGTAGGATCCTAAAACACAGACCAATATAGGATCCCTTTATCATGTTATATCCTGCTACTAGGTTCCCGCACTATGCTCACTTGATTCCGAGAGGATCCGCTTCTGAAGCCACAGGTCGATATTAAATATTCCACGAAGTCCCAAGAAGATATATCATAGAGGAAAACCAGGTAATAGGGGTCCCAACATAGTAGATAGTTCATCAATTAGACACCTGTTCTGTATGTTATTTTCCTTTTAGTCCCGAGGGCCCAGTTGGAATGGTGTTCGATGCAGCCTATCTATACACCAACATTTTCAAAAACTCAAGTGATTTATATGAAAAGAACAATCTTGATCCAAGGTTTCTTGCACGACCAACGGTTTTTCAAATGGATCCCCATAGCTTATGATATGGCCGAAAGAGTGGAAGGGGTTGAAATGGGTCTGGGTCCGGTCCGACACGGCCTGGGCCGACCCGACCCGCGGGGTCCGGCATGGGTCGTCATTGCGGCCCGTCCCACTGGGAAGCTCATAGATGTCGGAACGGTTAGCCCTCCCCCATGGGGAGGCCACGCACTGTGCCCCCACCGATGACTGGCAGTGAGCCTCTAGCCCCTCCACCGCCGCATCAGCCTTGCATCACAGCACCTGCACGCTAAGTGGTGCAGACCCGCACTGCCGTCACCATCACGTGCCCGGCCATGTACCGCCCTCCACCCTCACTCCGCCACAACCGATGGGCCATGGCCATTCTCTGGTGGCACATTTGTTCCACCACCATATTCACAGTCGGCCAGAGTACCGTCCGCCACTCCCAAGCCCCATCGGTGCAGGTCACCAGCACGGGTTGTCAGCGATGTTCCTCCGGTCACCGGGTGCGCCCCGGTGCCTTGTTCTTCATTCCACATACTTCTACACTCATCTCTGGATGTCACCATTGATTTAAAAACACCAAAATACACAAAGGATACATAGAGGTTGGGCCATGTTCATTTGGCATGAACCCTCCACTTTCTAATGGTAACAAGCGGCTTATTTCTTCTTAAATCAGGAAGAACGTCAAGAACGTGTTAGGGGTATTCAAAATAACAAACCCTACCATGTCGTTCATTGGAGGAGTCTAGATGTAGAATACTAGGATATTGATGAACGTTAATGTTTGTTACTTCCGCAAAGCACATCTAATCCGGGCTCGGGGTCGGTTCCTTGTTCTTCGTTAGAGAGGAAAAGTTCATCATTGGAGAGAATGTTTCTCCACAATTCTCTATAGCTCCTTTGCCAAAAAAATCATCCTACACAACAAAAAAATTAAGATCCAAATCATTAATAAAAGTATAACAATTAATTAAAGTTGAAACATTTAATTAATTGTAGTTTTCTAAATTTATTAATTGGATAGTAGAGAGGTTTTCCCCCATTAAGAGATGTTGGGGTGGTCCCCACCAACAATAATTTAAATCAGGGGTTTTCTTGCTCGGGTGGTCCCCACCCCAATAGCTCAAAATGAATGGTTATAAAAATAAAATAAAAGTACTTCTTTATTTTATTTTTATTTCCACGAAAAACAAGAAAACTGTCTTTCACCCTCAACCTACTACGATCAAGGTGAAGGTCTCTTTAAGCTAATAAAGGCACTATGAGTTCAAAAGTGCCCTCAGATTTCTATTATGAGAACAGGTTCAAAAGTAAAAAAATCCCACTATCACACTTACTGAATGTACTAAAAAAATCTCACAAATTCAATACGGGCGCACCGGGCCTCGAAATCATGCACCGTCAATTTTCACAGACTCGTAAAATTCTTATATAATTAAAAAAATACATGTAATTTTTGGGTATATACAATTTCAAAGAAAAATAAAAAAATTATATTAATATATATTATAATCTAAATAATGTATTATAAAAAAAATTTGTTAAGATTAATTTCATATACCTGATCTATGATTATCAATGGGAACTACTAGATCCCTAAGCTATAAGGGATCGTTGATATGTGTTGTTTTAGTGGGGTATATTTTCTTCTCATGTTGATCAATATGATTAGGAGTTTTAGATAGTGCCAAAGAAAAATTAAAAGGACAATGAATATAAAATACAATAGAGAACAAAGTTATAGGAAATGGATCATTGATATATATAGATATCATTGTATAATGATATTATGAATGGATACAAGGATCCAACATCAGATACAAAAAATAAATATTCTTGTATAATCTGAAATACAAAGTAGTGAAATTTTAGGTTTTCTGAATAATCGTAGTGACTGTATGTGAATTATATTTTATGAAATTGTGTTACATGGTATATCTGATGAGGATTATGTGTGTAATCATGTTTTATGAGTACTGAGAGTAGCTATAGTACTACACTCACCCCTTGAATCATTAATATAGGAACCACTACCACTAGTATTGTCCAATAATGGTTGTCTCCTGGATGAGTGCTCATGGATTAAATTTAAAAATTTATTAATGAAATGATATTATTGATTATTCCTATCTTTATTTGATATATTATTGTCATAATATGAATCGTGATTGGAATTACCATATGTATCAAGTTAAAATTATTATATAACATTATCTTCCTTCATATATCTTCATTTAATTTCATTTTCATCATTTGAATTGTAACATTTTTTTAATTGAAATTCAAAAATACTATTTTATCCAAACATGATAGATTAGATAAGAATACATAAATAATTGATAATAATTTTCATGTTAATAAATTATAGTAGTTACATATAATAATAAGATCATATATAAAGGAAAAATATAAAAACATATATGTTGTGTCATAGAAAATCAATACAATATAATTATAATGTTAAACATGGGAATAATGAGTGTATCTTATTCTAATTTTAATTTAACACAATTCAATTATGGTGAAGTCATTTGGTTCTTTTTTTGTTATTATATTATATAATTTATCTATTTTTTTGGTTCAGTCATTATTTAATATATTGTATTTTCCAATTTGGACATTTTTTGGGTTATGTCACTTGAAAATTGTTTAAGTTGGGCCTTTTTTCTGTTTGATTTTATCTTTTTTATTATAATTTATTTTATATGATTTTGTTCGATTATCCATGAATTTTTTCAAATTGGATATTATATTTTTTTGGGTTTTGAGGTTCTAATATCATTAAATTGGATATTAGAAAATGAACACAAATGAATAATATATCCAATTGATGTTGAAAGAGAACAAGTAGGTCAGGTGGAATAATATGTGAAGCTAAGCATAAAACCATATAATCTGTACCAACCAAAAAATCTAATGTTGACATAAACCCATGTGAATGAGATCTCCTACGAATGATTATATATAATACCGCAACAATATCATGTTAATAATTAACTATGAAAATAGAAAATATTATGTCACTCAATATAGTTTTTTGATAAATTCTTGTGGGGGAAGAGATTTTAATTTAATTCCCCATAATAATTAAAAATATTCCATATGATTAATTTAATAATAACAAAAAATTCTGGTCATGGATGATCAGTCACATAAAAACATGTTTTTATAATGAAGTCATAATATATAGCTCACCATTTGAATGGATGTGAGTCATGAAAATAAATCTAAATTCACATTCATGTATAAATGTTTATTTTATCATCATTGAATCAAACAACTTTGATTTTATTATACCGACTCATCCACAAGAGTACTCATAAAATGTAATAATTTTACAACAAATCCAAAATAACATGCATTTTAATATCAAGGCCTACTATCGAATAAAATTTCCTGAATTTGTTTCATTTATTTACTATAACTCCATCTTATTTAATACTTATATTCACTTCTTAATCTATGATAATAAATTTATTGTGAATGATCAAATTTATTTTCATTCCCAAACACCAAAATTATGCCCAAATGTAATTTTTTATAATTAGAAAAAGATAGGCTCAACAAGTAATCTCAATATAAGAAATATGAATGAAGTATAAAATTAAATGAATATTTATTTTATAATTCAGTTAAAACAATAACGATTTACATTATCCACGCATGAGACTCTTTAAAATGAAATGGATCTCTCCTTCTAGATGTTAATGAAATGCTAGCTCAATTTATAAAATATTAAATTTTACTAAATAAAAATATCAAAAAACTTAAAAAATATATATGCATATTTACATGTTATGATACGAAATATACATGTTATATTTAGTTATATTAATTAGTTGTGAAATAGATCACAATTAAACCAGATTATGAAATTTTCCATCTCCCGCTCATTAAGTATTCATAAAGCCAATGTATATGACCCATGAATTCCCCTACTTGGGGATGGGATGGGAAATAAGGTTAAATATTCTCAAAATACATTTTCTTAATTATCATTGGATAGTTTCATCACATGGGAACATCATAAATAAATAAATTTAATAGAAATATATAACTTTACTGACCAAGTATCCTTCTATAATTGAACCTCTCAGATGATTCCCAATCTGCATATAATACTTCAATGTGGACATATTTCATTATGTTGTAAACATAAATTGAAATTAAATATTTTTCCAATAATTATTTCAAAAATAATAATGATAGTTATATGCCTCCATAACTTGAAAGTTGATAATGGAAAAATTTTTATAACTCATAGAAAGAAAATGTTTACCCCGCTTAAATTTTTAAATGACAGTCATAAACAATTTTTTAGCATTATTATAAGTATACAAATGTCATAATACAATCAATTTAGAAATTTCTTTATTAAGAAATAAATTGTAGATTTAAATTTGGATCAAATAACAAATTAGGATTTCACAATCATGATATTTTAAATATTTAGCATTAACAATATTTTATTTTTTGAATTTGATATTTTCAATGAATATAAATCAAGAACATTAAATATTTCTAGTAATTCCGAAAATTCATTATTTTATAAATGTTTCTTCACATCATAAAACAAATAATCATTCCATTTATATTCATAGATACACATTTGTTTTAATTCTAGTATAATATGAAAATATGAAAAATAATGATGAGACTGTAAATAATCATTTGTATTACCCTTGAAATTTGAAATAATTAAAAACCACAATTATAATTTTTTCATTGTTCATTATATCTGAAAATTGGATAAATATAATTGTTTCTACAAATGTGAAATCAAATAAGATACTTTTATTATTCCAATTTTTATTAGTTTTGGTGAAAAAATTATTCCCATTCATCAATTTCATTTAAACTTTCACAAATAAAAAATTGACATATTAGAAATCATTAAGAAAGAATGTTATAGATAATGTTAGGTGATTTTATTATCTCATTGGTATTTTCAATCAATTGAGTATTATTCTAAAATGGGTGATTTTTTAAAAAGAATCATTAATGTTACATAAAACAAAAAATATGATTATATATTGTTTTTCTAGATCATTTAACTACATAAAAATATTACATGAATGCCTTTCATTAATGTAATGACTAGAAATCATTTTATAATAAGGAAAATAATTTTCCCTCAATAAAACTGTATCATTCATCTGGAATATGTCTTTTCAACTAGAATAATATGTTCTCAAAAACATATTAAAAAGATTTATAAAATATTTTATTGATGGTTGAAAGTATAAATATTTTTAATTTATATGATTAGAATATCTAGATTTGAAAAAAATTATTGATTGGTTTATTAATACTGATCATTGGTGAAGGATAAAAATTTGAAAAATCCAGTTTGTGTGCCATTTATAAATCTAGATAAATATATTAAAACCTTCACATGATAGATGAAAACTCACATTATTTACTATTTTTTCAAAATCAAGATATCATCAAACAACTGGAATCCATCCAAATTCATCAACATGACTAATAAACTCAACGTTTACCCTATTTATATCAATATCATTCCACTAAATAATTTATAGTATTTCACCTGACTAGAAATCAATTTAAAGTTCTTAATTTAATTTTTTGTATAATATATTGTGTTCAATCATCATCTCGATTCTATCAAGATTTGACAAATTCTATAGAAAACATTTTTTTCCAGTACTTCCATCATAGAATATGATATAATATTTGTGGAGATCATTAAATTTGATTTTAAAAAAATCAATGATGGTTAATTGACATCCATTAAAATTAATTTTTAGTGGTAATATATTAATCATATTGTATTAATTACTTTTAATATTTAAACATATAATTAATTGAAGCATTATAAGTTCCATTATTGTTTATCTAATGAATCAATATTATAAAAAAGTATAGATTTTTTATTTTTTCAAACTGTATATATAGTAGAGTCATTAAAAAATCCTTAATGTTTTTTCCATCTGAACATTTTAATTTCTATTATATTCATCTTATTTTATACTTTCATTATTATATTTTTTTTATAATACATTCATTCTCATGGTTATGAATAAATAAAAATCAGATGTCTAAAAAAATATATAACATAGTCCCATAATTTTGATCATAATCAATTTAATACTTTCTACTCCCCCAATTTTGATTGTAGAAAAAAAAAGTTAGTTCGAGAAAAAAATTATATGGTAGATAACTTATTCATTACATAACCATGATATTCATATATAATTATTACATGGATTGTGTGTAATACCTCTACCTACATCATTTTTAAATACAAATTTAATTAAATATTCATTCTATTTTTCAAAATAATTTAAGATATGATTAGTGTCATAAATCCCACATCTATCTATTGTATTTCATAAAATTGACATTTTTATTTGTAATTTAGTAAAATCATTGAAAGAAATATAAAATACAATAAAATTTAATATTAATGACATGATGTATTTGTAATTCACTTCATTCACAATGAGAATAATTGAATTATAATTTATATAAATTTCATTTTAAATCAATCATTATCTTTCCATATAAATTTAAAATAAAAAATAAATTGATACATAATTATAAAAAAAATTATATTTAATTATTAAAATTGAAATTTATGAAGGGAAATTATATTTGGAAATAAATCAAATTGAAATGTGTCACCCAAAAACTTTATTTCATAACACTATCCCATGACATAAAAAAATTATATATATATATAAATATATAATGATAATAGAAACATCTACCATACGAATTACTAATTAATATATATAATACCATAAAAAGTCCAATACAATTACAATATCTGATTAAATCATGTTACGTGAATAAATAAATTTCATTATATTTATTCAATTTAATTCCTTAGTTTCTAAATTAATAGAATAGATATTTGAAATTTTAGATCTATAAAGTATAATACAAGTTTATTTGGACCTTAAAATGCCAAATATTTTGAAACATAACATGAAATCATGAACACATTAATGTTTTTAATATTAATATGAAACTAAAAAAATCATGAAAAAAAGGTATTTTCATTCGTCAAGGGTGCACGAATTGATAGTCCCAAAACTAGTTATTCTATAAACCATGAAAAACCATAATTATTTATAGCTAAATAGAAACCTATAATAAAAATTAAATTATCTATAAAACATTCCATTCATAAAATATAAAATCACCTTTATAAAACTACATTATACAAAATATTATAGAAAATATTTTTTCTAATCCAAAAACTATTATAATGTATAAAAAGTAAATTATAGGTCATTCACAATTTATGGAATGATGTGAAGTAAAAAATGAATAATATATGAGAAATTGGGAATCAAATCCACATACCATGCATATTTAACATATGAATCATTGTTAGAAGTGTTGTTTAAAATAAAATTGTAGTGAATTTGGTTATCCTAAATGTTTTGATGTTGAGAATAGGGTGAAGGGGGAATGAGAATAATGGGTAAATGATATTATGATTAAATTTTGGATATAGCGGTATTTTATACCAATTGTTTTCAAAAAAATTATTATAGACATAGGATAGAGAAATTGTTTTTGAAAAATTCTTTAATACCTTACTCATAACCCTGAAAAACAAATATTGCCTTTCAAATTGTTTTTATATGGGGAAATAAAAAATTAGTTTTAAAAACAATTTCTATAAGTTTGGGGGGATATATCATATCTCAAAATGTGAAATAAAATAAAAATTCGCATTTGGGACACAAATTTCATTTGGGTTACCTATAGGATCCCTCTCATCTCAAAAATATGACTTATCCAGATATAAAAATAATAATTATATAATTAATGAATATTATACATATATTATAGAATAATCATTATACATGTATTTTTTATGACATAAATCCCTCAGGGGATTTTATAGTATAAAATATGTTAATTGAATTTTATTTTTTTCATATTTATTCATAATGTACCGATGAATTATACATATTTTATCTATTTTAGTGAAAAAATTAATATAATATTTAATGGTTCCATGAATTTTAAAATTAATATTAATTTTTGAGTTTACTGAGAATAAAATATATTCATTTATTGATCATATAATAACTTTTTTTCCTAGGTAAAAACATCAATTGTGGATTAAAGGGTTGAGTTCCTTCTTGATTGTAATGATATTTTATTATTTAATATATTTAAAATAATTAAATATTTATTTTATTGTGGTATTATTTTTACATAAATATATGTCACAAAAATAAAAATATTACTATTTATATTTAAAATTAAGTAAAAATAAATTCAATATTTGGAAAAAAGGTTCTTTCTATGATTACCAAAAATATAAATCTATGTGTAATTCAACATTATATATATTAGGAGAGTGCGAGACATATTGATAACAATAAAATCCTCTATATATTTCACTCATGAATGGATAGAATAATAATATATCCTTGTTTTCATTAATAAGATAAATAAATATATATTTTTTATCAATTAAAAATGGTTTGATGTACTAGATTTCGCTATTTATTCTCAAGGATTATAATGAATTTTATCCAAATATTCAAATATAATGTTTGGATATTTATAGGGGAATATTTTCTTGGAATATCAATGTAACAACCCAAGTAATTACAGAATAATAATTTTTTAGTTCTATTAATATTTATGAATAATAAATTTATTTTTTGTTAAAGTGGATTCTTTTTTATATCATACTCAATACGCAACAACGAGTTTCTCGTAAATCTTACATTGCACACAATAATTTGTTTTAATGAAATATAATACAATAATATTATTATTATTTTAAATGGTAGTTAACACCTAAATATTGGAATATAGGGAATAAATTGTATAAAAATAATTTTAAAATGTGGTTTAATACATTTTAAATAATGATTCATTGGTTACAGTGTTTATTAGAAATATAATTAAAAACCAATTGAATATAAAGGATCTATTTTTTTGGAAAACATATATAAATGAGAATACTTGGGTTTATAAAATCATTTAAATTTTTATGTACTTTTATATAATGAAATATATAGGTTATATATTCAATGAAATGATTTAAAATTCAAATTATATGTTTTCTAGATATCATATAAGAATAAATTCAATTTTTTCAGATAAAAGGAGTATTTTTCTGAAAATGAATATTTACAGCATTTTGAAGGAGAACTTTTTATAAATTTAGTTTTAACACCTTTATATATTATATTTGATAAAATAATCTTATTATTTATAATTGGGGCATTTATATTTAATTTTTATGAATTTATTATATTTCATTGGTAACTATCATGTTTTGATGATTTGTAAAAATATGCTAAATTTTAAGTGAAAAAACTTTTTCCATCGAGATAATTTATAAAGATAAATCATATTATTTAATTGTTTAAATTTATAAAGACAATATATTTTTATCATTTAATTAAAATATTTTCATTATAAATAATTTATCAATGAAATTCGACATAAATACTAGTCAAACTTTTCATAGTTATTACTTCATAAATTCCAAATTTTTGGTTTTGAAAACATGAATTAATTTTAGATTAATTACTAAAAATATAGTGTTTTGAATTTGTCAAAATGAATTCTATATTTTTAAATATAAGTTATAAATTGTGAAAATAGAGAGAATTTATTTTTGGAAATTATGTATAGTAACTTCAAAAATTAATTTATTTACCATGGTTAAAGGGTTAATCTAGTAAATAAGTGTAAAAAGTAATATTATAGTAAAATTAAACTAAAAAAATAGGTCATAATACTATTTTATGAGATACTTACACCCATAGGAATCTATGTGTCTATTTTAGGACCCCAAGGAGCCACATGGGTTTGATAATGACATTTTATATTAATTAATTTAAATTACAGAGTTATATAACATAAACATGTATCTTTTACCAAAATAATTTTTATATAATGTTTTATAATCAATATTTTCCACTATAATTATTAATTAGAAATCTTAAAATATTTTTCAAATTATTATATATTATTTATAAATTTTATACACTAGATTGAAAAATATAGTAAATACATAATGATGATGCATGGATTGTTGGATTAATACAGGATTCAAATAAATGATATTATAAATTTTTAAATAAATGTCATTTAGTTATTTTGATGAAATACATGAATTTTCAGGATTATAGTTGCATATTATATTTGATATAATGACTTCGGTTCTAAAGATTCATGTTTCTATATATTTGTAAAAAAGTCATTTATGAATAGTGTCCAAAAGTGACAAAATTAAAAACATAAAATATAAAACAGTTTATTAAATGATATTAAATTTCTAAAAATCTATTATTTGGCCAAAGGGTTACGATAAGTCCAAATATGTAATAAATGTCATTTTTTGTACTTTTTACATGATATGGTAATTAAATTAACCAACAATGTGTAAAAAACATGATATCACGGTAATATTTAAAAGGGTAAGATATGGGATAAACGAAAATGACAAAGATAAAAAAATTAAAACATTTCTAAAAATTATATTATCGTGGTAATTGAGACAAGAATAATCTTATATTCTAATTAAATTTATATTTAACCATTTGTAAATGAAATTTTATTTATAATAAATTAATATTTCTAGACATTCCTCAAGTCCCTATGTCCTCCCTATTATGAAATGTCACCACCTCTACCCACATAACTCACAACTATAAAGCCCAATAGATCATACAAAATCTGATCAAATAGGATTCTCAAATCCCTACCTTCCACCTATAAGCCTTACCATTGGCCAATGGAAATTCAAGAAATCCTTTTTCTCAAATCAAAAGAAGTTACATTATTTAGAGGTAACATCTTCTCTCAAGTTCCTTTCCTTTATTTTCCTTTTCCACTTCCTATGATATTATTATTCATGGATTAAAAAACAACACCAATATCCTCAATATAATAGGATGCTTTTATGAGAAGGATTTTAACTAAACTTATGTACACCTCTATCTAATTTATACAAATGTACTCTTTCTGAGTACGGCGAACAACTGCCTCATGAAACAATGATTGTTCAATTTTCCCCTCCACCTCTCATGGTGGCCATTATTATGTTACTATATTTATATATGATATATATATTATATTTAAATTGACTAAATAAAACATTAATTTTTATTTACAACATACCATTATACTTTCCATGATGTCTAAATACGATAATTTAATTTGAGGAAGTGTCGACTACCGCCCCATCAAAGTCATTTGACTTGATCATGCTAAACATGGGATGTATAAAGGATGGTTTTATTAAACCTATGGTACAATTATGTAATAAATATCATACTGTTATTATAATATACATTTATATCATTTTAATATTGTTCTTTTAATATGAAAATTAATTGAAAGTAGCGTTGAAGCATATGTAAGGCCTACAGTCTCCAATAACTGTTCAATTCATTTCATATATCAAAATGTGATCGAATATTATAAATACCTATATTTTGGATATATATTAAATTTATATCATTCTTGAGATGATGAAATTTTTACTACATTGAAAATTTATATCAAAACAATATCATTTTCGACGCAAGTATCGAATATTAAAAAAATGACCGACATTGACTTAAATAATCCTGTAATTTTTATAATGTGGTAATTAGTTATATAAATAGAATAATAAAATGAAAAAGGTTCTCAGTATTGTATATATTATCTTATGATTATTATTTAGGATGAACAAGTAACAAATGTGACGATTTGTACTCAAGGTAGAGGGAATTCATCTCAATATTCTTTCATTATGGAATATTATAATAATATACACCTCCTTCTTTCATACAGTGTACAATATAAACCTTTGACTATTAATTTCTCGCAAGAGGATTATTTTTTCTACAATGTTTTTACTAAATAAAAACGTAATTTTTTAATGTATAAGGCAACAATTAACTCTCCACTACATTAATCATTATTTGATATTAGGATTCCTTTATAATATTTAATGGTTTCACAAGGAAAAGAAATACCTAATTCCATTTTATGGTGTTTTCATATTGAAAATAGTTTTTGAAATTTATTTAGTATTTTAGTATAATAAAAATTTTTCTTGTGATTTAAAGTGAAATGTTATTATTGAAATGTTGATATGTTCAATATTTTATGTATTAGGATTATATAATGGTACTAAAAAATTTGATAGGTTACAACGTGATAAACCAATGGCATGTGGTTATGTGATAAACGATATGATGGGTGGTTCTGTGATAATTCAAAAAAGGGTTTTGTCATTATATCCTTTAATGAATTGGGAATGGAAGTTGACTGTATGGATATTCCATTTAGTGATATGTGTGGAAGCCGATCGTATGGTTTTTCAATTTATGCATGTTTATGTCCCAAGTGACTTTTATATGTTATATTTTACATTCTATAGGCATATGGTAATATTTTGGGGAAAAAATGGAATGAAATGATCTTACATTTAGTGAGGTTTTTTTAATTCTTTAATAGTGAAAATTATTACATTACAATAATGTTTTCATGGTTTACGTTTTTTCACAACACTAATAGTTTTAATTCTTTGTGTATCCCTTATTGGGATTTTTTTTATCATCCCATGTTTTGAAATCTTTTTCCTAAGAATTAAAGAATAATAGAGTCATGGATGGGATCACGGAATAGTCATGCTATTTCAAACATCAAATGAAACATGTTTTCATTTTAAATAGTTTTTATTTTATGAAAAATGGATAGTGAGTAGAAGTGTCTACTTGTAATATTCAGGTTGTTATGTATATGTTTTGACGAAATTCTATAATAATCTAAACTGTAAAAACTTCTTGAACTAGATTAATTTCAATTGTTGACTTATCTCACTGCTTACGTTTTGGCCCTTATAGTTGTTTTCAAAGGTCGGTTTAGATTTCTTTTGTGGTTAGGGTGTTATTTAAGCATAAGTGTCATGTTTATATAACCACATTAGCTAGCATATTTGAAAAATTCATTGTTATTTTAGATAAACTAAATGAGTTTAAGATAAAATTACTGACTATATTTTAGTGTTTATCGTCCTCATAAGACAATATATAACTATTTTATTCATAAACTCACATTAGACTTTTTGTGTTAGTAAATCATTGGATCTAGTAGGCATCGAAGTAACAAAATATTTGAATGAGACTATGGTGGTTTTTTAATAAGAAACTGAATGAAATTGGAGATGCAATGGGAACTCTTGTGGTTATTATTAACCAATTATCTAGAGTTGTGATTGACCACTCGAGCCATGGTGAGTTTTATAAGGAATCATATATTTTAGAAAAGAATCCATTTAGATGTTCAGGTAATAATAATAAAGGTAAGTATACTCAAAATACTGGGTGTCAATGATGTGGAAGAAATTCCAAATAAAATGTTTTATTGGGACATGAAGATGTTATATATGTTGTAATTAAGGTTATAATGTAATAACCTCCCATGGAAAAAGGATGCGATCAGTTGGCTCTAGGAAAGGGTATGAATTTATTTTTGAGGGATCAATTTAATGTTTTAAATGTGATGTGTATGGTCATTATGAAAATAAATTTCCTAATAAGAAGATTTTATAATGGGATCACCAAAACCATAGGAATATATGTTTACCAATAACTTAAGCCATTCCAAATAAAGAGGAGGAAGCCCAAAATGACCTATGAAATATATGGATTTTTTCCTTTCTCCTATTTTGACATTATTGAAATATTAGGACATTATAAATTATTTTGTTTTTAGGAAATATGTATAAAATAATAATGTTGAAAAAAATGATAAAGGATGGTGAATAATTATTGATTATTAAGATGTCTACATTTTAGGAACTGAAGAGTTATGTTGGATCGATGGATGATAATATAATTAAATGTTTTAATGATGACATTACATTGGAAAAATTATTGAATTTGTAACAAATAAGTTTATTACATAATAATTTTAATTGCAGAAATATTATCTTTTATTTTTTGGATATAGTTTTAATGAACCATTAGGGTTTATATTATCCATGAATTTGGGGAAATTAAGTGTTATTATATTTTTGGATGCAAAATGCGAGGAATGAGATAATATATGAGGATAAAATTTTTTAGGGTTATTTTTGAATATTTTATTTCATTTTGGTAATGTTTTTATAATTATATAGTTTTATGAAAATGACGTCCCACTGGAAGGGTAACAAACGTTCACATCCGGCAAGGTCATGGGAATCGAACCCACAACCGAAGGGTAACTAGGGAGCATCACCAACCAGTGGCCTACATGAAATCCCAAGTTATAATGGGTTATTACATTTAGTTAAATGATTATGTGGAACAATAATAAGTTGACTTTGGGAACTAATGGTTTTTCAAATGGATATCCTTAGTATAGGAAAATGATTTGGTGATTAAGTGATAAATTAAATTTTAGGAGATGTTCACTGTTTTTGGAACACTATATACCTAAGTAAAATAAAATACCGTGGTATTTCATTTGAGGTGAAATGGTATAATTTTATTTTGGAAGAATATATGTTTTTATTATGTAAAAATGAATATTATCATTATTTGTGGAAATTATTTACCTCATATTGAGAATACATGATTAGGTAAAATAATTTTAAGTATGATACATTAAGAGTAGTCGATGGTTTGTGGAGATAAATACTATAATTTATCATCGAACATAATTAGTTCAAATCCATCAAAATGTTGGGTTTCAATATTAGTTTGGATAAATTGGAATAATTTTATGTACAATTATTTGTTGAATGTTCATTATTGAAATTTGGGGTATTGGGTATAGAATTATTTAGATTAAGTGTAGTATTTATTTTTATAAAGGATTATATTTTATGGGGATTACATGATCTTGTACTAACCATTATTGTTTTAGTTAATGTCTAAAGACATGAGAAATATATAGTTCAACTTTTTTGGATTACATGATTCTCTAGAAGTTGATTCTACCTCTTTAGATGTGACCAAGCCATCTTGAATACTCATAATTTTGAGGGAAGATGGGTTTGTGGTAGATATTTATTTATGTATGTTACTCTACATGAAAAGTAAGTATATTTCTTTATTTTCATAGAATATATCAAAAATAAATTCCTCATATTTTTGAAAAAGGATATTTAAAAAAACATTTCCACCTACATTTCTTATCATGAAATAAAATACCATTTAACACAATACATGTTTGAGGGTTTTAGGTTGTTAATTTTCTCCTATATCATGTTTTCTATCGCTATCCATCAGAAATTGACATGTATTTTTTATTCCATATCTATGATTTACTTCATGGGACCCTTGTATGTGTAATCTCTTGTAACTATTTTAATTCTCTTTCTTAATTTTAAAGTGATTATTTTATTGAATTTTTTATATTGTGGGATTTCCAAAGAAGCTATCGTGCCCAATTTTAAAATTACGAGGACACACTTTCCAAAAAGGAAGAATTATGCGACGACACATGTACTTTTGGAATAATAATATTTAATTTATATTAATATTTATGAATATGATATTAATTTTACATTAAAGGGGATACTGCTTCAAATAATTTACTTGACACGAAAAAACCGGTTTCTCTGAAATCGGACGGTGCACCCAACAATGAGTTATACCGAAATATAATCCAATAAAAATATTATTATTTTAAATAGTAGTTAATTCCTAGTTGTTATAATGGAATGAATGGATAGTATCAAATTAAATTTGAAAGATGGTTTACAAATGTCTAAAAAATGATTCATTAGTTACCAAATTTATTAAAAATAGAAATAAAAACCAATTGAACATAAACGAAGTGTTTTTTTGAAAGCCTATTTAAATGATAATAATTGGGTTTATTAAATTATATAACTATTTATGTATTTTTACTTAAGAAAAAATATATGTTATATATTTAATGTAATGATATAAATTAATTTTATATGTATTCTATATATGATATAAGACCAAATTCAATTTTTTCGGATAAAAGAACTATTTTTCAAAAAATGCAGTTTTCCCACCTTTTGATGGTGAACTCATTTTTAATTTATTTTGACACATTTATGTGTTATATTTGACAAAATAGAAATCTTATTTATAATAAGGACATTAAAATTTACTTTGTATGAATTTTTGATATTTTTATGATAACTATAATTTTTTGATTAACATTAAAAATACACAAATTTTAATTGAAGTCATCTCTTTCAATCGAGATAATTTATATTGTTAAATCATATAATTTAATTTTTTAAATGTATAAAAATAATGTTTTATATAATTTAATCCAATTTTGGTCATTCGATTTAATTTCCCATTTAAAATGGAGATAAACACATGTTAATCTTTTGATAGTGATTACTTCATAAAAAACACCATCGGGTTTTGACAACGAAAATAAATTTTAAATTAAATAGTATAACTTTTGTGTTTTAAATTTGTAAAAATGGATTCCATATTTGGAATCATAAGGTCAAAATTATTTAAATAGATTCTTTTTATTTTTGTGAATTCTGAATAGTAACTACAACAATTATTTTATTTACCATGGTTAAATGGTAAATCTGGTAAGTAACAGTAAAAAATTATATTATAATAATATTAAACTACCCTAAAACATGTCAAATCCTATCAAATGAAATATTTCCGACCATGATCATCCTTGGGTCAGTTTTGGGACAACAATGGTGTGATAATTACATGTTATATTAATTAGTTTAAAGTAAAGAGAAATATAACATAAACATGTAACTTTTAATAAAACAATTTTTATATGGGTTTATATAATCGATATATTCAACTATAAATACTAATTAAAAAGGTTAAAATATTTCCAATATCCTGATATTTTATTTATAATGTTTATAAATTATATTAATAAATTTACTAATTACAAAATCAAGATACATTGATTGCTTCATTAATAAAAGTTTCAAATAAATGATATTATAATTGTTAAAATAAATGTAATTTGGTTATTTTGATGCCATAAATGAATATTCAGGATTATAATGACATATTATCTTAAATATAATTCCTATTTTTCTATAGAATAAATATTCTATTAATTTTAAAAGAAGTCATATAGGAATAGTTTCCAAAATTGACATAATTCATTACTCAAAATATAAAATAGTATATTAAATGATATTAAATTCCTAACATTCTAATATTCGTCCAGATGGTGTATATAATTCCAAAAATGACATATATGAAATTTTTGTGACTTTGGTCATTATATGGAAATTAAAGTAACCCATAATGTGTAAATAACATTATATCACTGTGTGATTAAAAAGGGTAAAATAAGGGTTAATCAAAAAATATAAGGATAAAAAAATTCAAAACATATATGAAAATTATTGTATTATGGGTATTAGAACCAAAATCATATTATATTTAAATTAATTGTTTTATGGATAATTTTTAATCAAAGTTTAATTTATAAAAAATTAATATTTCAAGACATTCTTAATGTGCCCATCCTCTCTTTTATAAATGGACGCCAACTCTATAAACATAAATAACACAACTCAAGCCCCTTGGATTATCCAACAAATGCTAAAATAAGATACCAACTTCCATAGGTTCCACCTAGAATACTTACCTTAGGATGAAGGGAATTCAAGATAGGCTTTTGACTCAAATCATAAGAAGTTGCCCGGTTTAGAGGTAATGTCTTCTCTCAAGATCCATTCCTTTATTTTCCATCGCCACTCCCTGTGATCTTGTTATTCTTTGATTAAATAACATCAAAGGAATACTAAATATACAAGAATGTTGTTATGATAATTATTTTAACTAAAATTACACACACTTTCATCTAATTGACATGATCATACTATTTCTGTGTTCAGCGAACTGCTGCCTCACGAAATGTTGATTGTTCCATTTTATCATACCACCTCTCAGGGTGGCCATTATGATTACAATGTATTTATATATTATATAAATTATATTTATGTTATCTCTATGATTATATAATTTTTATTTACAACATACCTTTATGATTTCCATGATGTGTAAATACGATAATTTTATTTGAGGATGTGTGGACTACCACCCACTCATTGGGATATACATCATTCGTGATATATATAGAATGAATAAAGGTTAGTTTTGTTAAATCTATATGACATAAATGAAATATATAAAATAATGTTATTATAATATACATTTAAGTAAATTTATTATTAATATTTTAATATGACAATGAAATGAAAGTAGTTTTAAGGCGTACATATAGTTTACTGTCTGTATGAATGGTGCATTTAATTTCTTATCTCAACATCTTATAGACTATTATAAATACATCTAGGCTGGATATATATTTTATTTATATCATTATGTAGATGATGTAATTTTGACTACATGGACTAATTATACAAGAATAGGTTTATTTTCGACTTAAATGGCGAATATTGATAAAATTTATGTTATTAACTTAAATCATTGTATAATTTTTTTTATGTGGTAATAAGTGACATAAAAGTAATAAAAACATGAAAATGGTTTTGAATCAAGTAGATATTGACTTATTTTTTTTCTGTAATAATAATGAACATACATAATGAGTCATACTCAAGGTAAGGGACTTCATCTCAATCTCCATTAATTAAGGAATATTTTGATAAGATACATCTTCTTATTTTATATGGTGTACAATAAAACCCTTTGACTGCTAATTTTATTCAAAATAAATATTTTTTTCTATGAAGCGTTTTATTAAACAACCAAAGGGATGTTTTTAACATATGACGAGACAATGAACTCTCTACCGCCGTAGTCATTATTTGATATTTGGATTCCATTATACTCCTAATGTTTTCAAAAGGAAATAAAATACCTTATTCCATTTTTCAGTGTATTCATATTGAAAATTGATTTGGAAATTGAATTAGAATTTCTATATCTTCATGAGATTTCATGGGATTTCAAATGAAATTTTATTAGTGAAATTTTGATATTTGTAAGATATTTTCTATTTTGATTATATAATGGTACTTGAACATTTTATGGGTGGATATGTGACAAACTAAAGACATTTGGCTAAGTGGTAAACCAAATGATGGATGGTACTTTGATAAAACAAGTATGGGTGGATACATTATAACGTCAAATGCATTGGGTATGGAAGTCGTTTTTATGGTTATTCCATCTACTTATATGTGTGGAAGTCGGCCCTATGGTTATTCTATTTAAGTATTTTTGTCTTCCAAGTTACTTTTATATGTTATATGTTAATTTATATGGGATTTATGATAATATTTTGGTTTCAAAATGGTAATCAATGAGAATACATTCAATGAAGTGTTTTTACTACTTCATAAAGGTAAAATGTATTACATTATGATAAAGATTTCATGGTTTAAATGTTTTTTCAAGAATAATAGTTTTTATTAATTGTGTGCACCATACTGAGATTTTTATGATCATTCAATTTTTTAAAATGTTTTTCATAGGACATATAAGAAAATAGTGTCACTGATGGGATCAAGGAAAAGTCATGCTGTCTAAAACATGAAACCTAACATGTTTATTTTTAAATAATGTCTTTTTTAAGAAAAAAATTGATTTTGAGGAGAAGAGACTACTTGTAATATTAAAGTTATTATTTATAATTTATGACCAAATAATCTAATTTTATAAACCAAAAAAATTGAAGTGCAAAAAAGTAAATTGTTGAGTTATTTAAAAATTATGTAATGTTTAAGGATGGGGCCTTATAATCAAAAACATCAAAAAACCCAAAAATAACATAGTAATATATTGATAAGGATGATTATTTTATATAATATATTTTATAATTTAAATAAATTAATTATTAAATGGGAAATATCTTCTATATTATATTTTTAGTTATTATTCCATATATTCATTAGATATTATACATTGATATTAATGAAAAACTAAAATTGGACACACATACAATGATTTTTCAACATCATGATGCCTCAAAATTCGTTCCATTACTGAGATTCTCCTATAAAAATTTAGGGAGGATCATTTCCATTTCCCATAATGGATAGAAATCATATTGTACATCATTTAATAAACTATGCATTATTTTAATAAGATCAAAATTATAGTCAATATGAACTCTATCGAATATGTATAGGGGTGATTATAACATTACTAATTAGTATTTTCCAATTTAAATCCATCAAAAATCAATCTCTTATTAATTCAAAACTATGGAAAATCTTTATTATTCTAAAAAAATATCTTATATACTAATTTAATATATAAATAATATAATGACAATAATATCATCTTTTAGAACTTTTTACCATTAAAAGACATATTCTATAACACAATTCACCAAGATAAATTATAATAATAAATGAAAAAACTAAAACCAACCCAATTATAACTATATTCATCCAGTAGTGATGAGTCATTCACATTGATTAATCCTATAGGAAAATATAACTATTACTTATGGATAATTTCATTCATTCCTCCATAGTTAATTCTAATATAATGTCATTTATATCCATATATTTACAAAATTTTAATTTTTATTATTATCATTGAAAATTAAAATAAATATAAAAAATCCAGAATTTCATTATATATTAAATAAAAAATATAATTTTAGATAATAATATTTACTATGTGAATAAAATCAAATATTTTTAATTCAAAATATTAATTTATTTATTCAATTATTCATATCTAATATTTTTACAATTTTGTATAATACATAATTTCAATCAAATAATTTATACATAATTTTATTTTTAAAAAAAATTAATAAAATCTAATTGAAAATAAAACTAATCATATATTATGAAATAATATTATACTTATGAAATATCATTGGATACATATGTATGATGTTATCCTTTTAAATCTCCACTTGTATACAAGTTTATTAAATGAATGAAATTATTCACTAAGAACTATCATTAAAAATACTATATACTCATATAAATTTATAAAAACTAATTATACAACCCTTTTTAATGATATTCATATAGGCTTTTGAAATTTTTATAAATCCATATTCCATATTATCATATATAATTCCATTATAGAATAGCTATTATATGACACATTGGAATAGATTATGTGGCTTCTATTTAGTGAAATATCCTCCGTTCTATAAGGAAAATCCCTCGGGAATCTATCTTAAATATCAAGGAAAAATAAATTCAAGAGATATAAATTAATATATGATACAAAGGGCCTATGTATGGGTTATTTTATAGATAATTAAATTAATTAAAAATCAATCACCTTTTCAAAATTGAAATTTAAATCACCCATGAATTCATATAACTTAATGTCTCCATTTAATGTAGTAAATCATTTTTCATAAACTCATTAAATCGATTATTAATATGATTTCATAAGTTTTATTCATGATAACAATGAACTAATTATGATTTTGGAATTATTTTACTATATAAAACGTCTTTCATTGTAATCTCTTGAACAGTGATAATGTCAGTCATGCATACTTGTGGACTACCTACATCACAAAGAGATGTTATTTTGTTATCAATTATGATTTAATATGATGTTAATAAAGATAGATTTAATGATTATAGAAGATTTATATTATATAATAATTAATATATAGAAGTGAGTTTTTATTTATCATTCCTTGATTTCATCAATCAAAATTTTAAAAAAGCATTCATGTGTATGCAATACATATAGTCTCTATTTACATTGAAATTAATTTTATATTTCATTATTTTACAGATGAATATATATATATTTAATAAATATATATTATATTTATATAATTCATAGAATTATGGAGATTATGGAACAATGATCAACTTATAAAGATAAGGACCACCAAAAATAAAGCAGTTATCACCATAAATAATGTATTTAAAAATAAATTGTTACTAAAATACTGATTGGATATTATAAGTAAATCATATATTTTATTATTTACAAATATGGTCTTAGAAAATGTATAAAATTTAATATTTATGATACATGAGGTTCTAATGTGTATAAATCAAGATGATATTTGAGGTATGGGATTTTCATCTAACATTAATTCCTATGAGACACTTGCCATATTCCCCGCATGATTATTTTATATTTTCATATACTTCCCATGAATAAATTTTATTATTATATCTTGGTAATTATTTTTATATAAATATTCATTTTTTATTTTCAATTTAATATGGTTTTGATTCGAATATTACCAATGTGGTATGTTTTTTAGGTTAAAATCATATTGTTTACCATGATTGCTTTTATTAAGTTTTTAAATGATTAAAATTCATGATCTACCTATCAGTCATATAATTAATTATTTTATAATATATGTATTTTAATAGATTAATTGTATTAAATTCATCTTCATATATTTATGATCTCATGATACCAATAAAATTATTTCAAGGAAATTTTGATTAATTTCTCTCTTCAGCCAAAAATCATTTCAACCTCATGTGTATGTAATATAATAATTATTTCAAGAATTTCTTTAATATTAGAAAATGAAAAACAATATTAGTTTTCATTCATATTTTAATTTTTATCAAATCTAATATAATTAATATTATTTCCCTTTTTCAAATAAGGAACTGTTTGGTTTTTAATAAAAATGTGATAATAATCATTCTTTTAATGTATATGGCTTGAATGAGATATCTTTACACCATAAACACAAACTTTCATAATAATTATTTTATATATTCCCATTTAAATTTTAATGAAAGTAATTAAATTAATATTTGGTATGTTTTTTATTTCAATTAAGTTATTTCAATGTGAAATTGGTATTTTCCACAAAACGATTATATAGATATTTTAAATGAATTCTCATTTATGATAAAATACATTCATGTATATAATTTTTACTGGAGGTATGTTCAATTGATACCATATTTTTTTAATTTGGATGGTTCATTGTTTAAGTTATTAGATAATTAAGAAACTAGTTTATTTTCAATGGGTAATACAAAGATGAAATATTGAAAAGTTTATAAATAACATTTCCATTACATGATTTATGATATATTATAAATTATTTTTTATAATTTATCAATAATTTTAATAGATTATCAATATGATATGGGTTATATTATAATTATATATCCCTAAATTTTTTTGGAAACTTTTGGATAACATGTTATATAAAAATTTTATGAAAAATCCTGATTTCATATTCACAATTACAATTGTGGTATTTATTTCCATGTCGATAAAATTGTGAAGGGGCATACTTTTCATTTCCATAATATTATGCATTGAAATATTTTTCATTTCAACTATATTAAGCATATAAATAATTTTAATTACAATAATATTATTCCTTTATTAGGTTTCACGTTAATAAATTTTTATGGGTGCCTAAATTCATGTCTTTCTCATTATGATTAATCATTTTATATTTGTTCATGTTCACAATGTTATACGATTTTTATTTTTCCAAATTACTATTCATATGTTTTACTCTCATGGATCATGAATGATTATTTACTATTCTAACCCTTTTTTATTTTATTTTACCATTATTATCATTTATTAAATAAATCATGTTTTCGATAAATTAATAATTCTTTATCAATATTGTAATTTATAATCATGACATCGTACCCTAATACATGTATTATAATCATCAAATATCATTGATTAATATCTCATATTTTTATTGTTACATAGAATATTACCTCACAATTTTCTTATTTCTTTACTTTACCGTGTTTCCAAGAATTTTTTTATGTATTGTATACCTAAGAAGTGTTATATGCGGGAAGCATCGAAAATCATTGTTGAAAAAAGAGGACTATGTATCTAGTATACAAAGACACCAAAACATTGAAATCATGTCTTTTATGATAATTCTAGTTTTTTATGTTAATATAATCAGTTTTAGTGTTTTTATATATAAATAATGGGTCTCTATAGTTGGTTTTTGATTAAGGTTGTGTCAATCATTGATGATTAGGATTAGTTATTTTTTATGAAATCACTAGTAAAAATCCTACGTATACCATAAAAATTTAATGTTATTGTAAGATATTTATTTTTTATTATTCTTATAATTTCAACCCATTCATGAAGCTAGAGGATGATGTTGTTTTATAATAGATTCATGTAAGTATAATAATCCTGAATAGAATTTGTGATTGCATATCTTGGCCATTACTATAGCATATAGTGATTGATCTGCTATAGGTCACGTAATCTGAAAATTTCGAAGGGTATTTTTGGGTTAATTATTGTTTCATTATAAATTTTTTTTATGAATTTAAATAGAGTATAGAAAATTATGGCCTATGATAATCCTATGTTTTCATAGATTGGAAATAATGAGTCGTAATTTAGAAATATTATGGATGATTTTTCATTTTTATATGATTTTCCACTATTACTATTATTTCTCACAATATTTTTTTTTTATTTTTATTGAATGGACGGAACACAGAGGATCAGTTTTAATAATGAATGAAATGGAAAATGGATTTATTGTCATGATGAGAAACCAAATAAAATAGGACTTGGAATTCAAATCCTTTTTATTATTACTAGTCACCTATTTTTTTGACCAATAATCTCAAAAAGTTTGAGTTTCATGACATGTGTAATATAAAAAAGATAATTTATGGAGTAGCATATAGGGAACATGATTTATCATCTTTTATGAAAAGTTTTTTCAATATATTACTTTGGGAAATGTCTCATAATAATGAGAAGATGGTTTAATTTTTGGAATATAATTGTTTAGAAAATGTAATTGAAAAATATAAAAAAAATAAATGGAAGGAAGTAATTTTCTTCCTATGGAAAAATTTATTTTAAAAAATTTAATATTTGCAAAATATTTTTATTACATGAGACAATTCCCTAATCTATGGGCTAACTCCTAGACAAATGAATGACCAATATTATATATGTTGTTAATGTGAATGTATTGAAGTGTTTATGTATTTGGATTCATAACTTATGTTTTATAAGTAATATATTGATTATATTATGAATATATGAATAATGAAACATCTTAGTATTATTCCATGATAGTTAATCCTTATAAAAATTGAAAACAATTATTATGTCATACCATTAACCGTGAAAATTAATTTAATGGTAAGGTGATATTGTTTATTTAGGATAAAGAGGTAATAGAAAGTTGATTATATAAAGGGGTCCATATTAGTGACAATAAAATTAGTTAATGAATTGATGAAAAGATGATTTGGGTCATATTATATGATGTTTATTACATTATTGGATGTATGGAATATATTTAGTAGTCTTTTCTTTATTTGAGGATTTACGCTGAGTTATATAATTAGTATGTTTTATGAAACTATGTGATAATGGTATTCACTTGTTTGGTATACAACATTATGAGATACTTGATCTTATTTGAGATTAAAAACTGACTAAATGTTTGTAATTTTTCATTATGAATTTGGTAGGATTTATTTTGGGGTTGTCTCTTCATTAACAATTTATGGATTGGAATAAGTTGAACATTAGGGGTAATTATTGTGGGTTTAGAGATGTAATGTATTATATTTATCCATATTATAAAAAATTTGATTATAATAATGGGCTTGTAAAATATTTAGAGTAGGTATGATTTGAAATTATTTTATGAATTTTATTATTAGTTAATAGTTAATTTATGTGATTTAGGTATAAAAAATTCTTCATGAAAATTCCCTTCATGTATCAAGCGATAAATTGTAAATTGATCAAAACACCAAATAATTAAAATTTTCTTATGAAAAAGAATGAAAGTAGGTAATTAAATTTTATCATGTTCTTTATCGTTATATTAAAATATTTCCACAACATTATAGGAGGTATCCTGAAATATAAATTTTATAATGTTTCCTTAATTTTTGATGAATTATTGGCATATTCATCCTTTACAAATTTATAGTATTGTGATATTTAACACCCTCTGGGACATGATATATATCATCATATACTAGTCATTAGATGATATTTTTCTCCTATGTGACTATATTTTTACATTTCACATGTGTTATCATTATTTGGGAACATGATTATGTGTTATATTGGGTAAACACCATCTTTCCCACTTATAATTTTTAAAGGAACAATTATTATTCACCTATAAGATGTGGATTATAAATAAATGAATTTTCAAATATTGAAATTTTATCCCAAGGATAAAATTATATGGTTGTATTTTATTTATAGGGGTTTGTAATACCCCTATAAACATTAGTCTAAATAGTTATAATCTCGATAAATGGATTAACATGAAACACTTATATTTAAATAAACTGAGATATATTATAAAAATTCTTTTATTTAAATGTGACCAAGAATTTAATATGAGGTTATGAATATGAGTAATTGCATTATTAAATATATATTCAATAGTCCAAATCAAGTTAAATGAATTTATAAATACATAGTAATTAAGAATAAAATTTTTAGTGAAGTATTTTTATTCCACAAAATTTAATTTTGTTGATGACTACATTTTTTCCATTTTGTGTGTGGGAATTATTAATGTTTTATGAATTTTTCTGAAATTTATATTAAAAAAAGAAAATCAATTTTTTGAACCATAATGATAAAATTATCTTAAAGATTAATTTTCTATGATTTGTTGAAGTGTTATTTTTTCTATGAATAGTTTAAAAATACAGATTTTTTTGAAACCTATTGGTTTACTAATGAATTTAAAAAGATTTATTTTTTAAAAAATAGTTTGAAAAGTAATATTTTTAGATTTATATTAGGAAAAATACAATTATGGTAATTGGAAATAATTTTATTATGGATTCATATTTTCAATACGAAGAATCAAAATTCGAATATAACTCACTTTATGGCCATAAAAATATTAATATTAGTAAATATGTTTCACCATAGTATATGAAGATGTTGTAAAATAGTGTTAGGAATTTTGGATAAGGGTTTAAAATTTCTCCAAAACAATCCAATATCATGTTATATGAATGGGTTTTTACCATTTCCCTCCATGTTTCTCAAATATGGAGTCATGGTTCTATTTAAAATTGATTATGACCATTATATTATACTTGTGAAGGAATAAATTCAAAATTTAACTCTCTTGACTTTAATATCTCTATTTTTAATAAATAAATATAAAAAATTGAAAAATATTGTTATATATATTTATTTTAAATATGAAATAATTTTTTATCATAGTAATTTAAGTTAGATTCTTATGTATAGAATAATTATAATAATTACTTATTGAAACAATGACACCGTATTTATTAAACTAAATGAAAGACAAAATAAATTATTTTAAAAATAAAAAAATTGAAAATATTTTGGAGAAATATTATTTTAAAAATATATATATATATATATATACCATATTAGGGTTCTGTAAATTGTTTTGGTTTTGATATCCACCATTTTCATATTATACACCATTTTAAATTATATGAATAGTTATGTAAAATAAGTTAATAGTATTATATGATTTATAAAAATTATTAAATTATTTTAAAACATATAAATCATGATACTGGTGAACATGGATAATAAAAGGGCTTAAATTTCACACATCGTACATTTATAAGTTAATTTCTACCATATGAAACGAATTCATCACAATGTTTAAGACATTATTATAATGAATCATTTTAATCCTTCTAAACTTGTCAATAACATACATATTTTCATCATCTATTCCCTCACCATATCATAGATACTATTTAATTTCACTTATAAAATGTATTCATTTAATAATGTGTAAACTAATAGAGGGTTCTCAATAAAGACGAATATCTCTTGGATGTGAATTTTCAATTTTATGTTATCTTCAACCTCTAATAAAACCAAAGAAACCATTTCTAATTAATTATACCATAAACATTAATATATTAAAATTTAATTACGATTATAGAGAAACCATCGTCCTCTTTTTTCCCCCATTATAAAGAAAAAAAATCCTTTATTTGTACAAAAGGTTTATGGTCTATTGGTATCTTTGTAATTCATTTTTTCTAACCACTATAAGAGATTTATTATTATATTTGGTTAAATATTTATTCAGGATAAATATGAAATAATTAGACTTCTGGAATTGTAACATTAAATTAATCATCTAAACACTCAATCATTTAGAAAACGATAATGTCCGTCCAATATAAATGTGGACTACCAACACCAAGAAGTACTAAAAGTCATTTTTTAATTTTTTTAACAAGGATGGTTATAAAAGTAGATTTAAAATATTTATGTCAAATATATGTTATATGGATTCTTAATGATGAAATTTCATTTACATTTCAGGCATTCCACCTTTTGAAATGTGAAAAAAGAATTCAGGAGTACATAAGAATAATTGTTTCAATGAGCAGCTGAATTCATTCTTTTTCTATTATTTTTATTGATCATACTATAAATATATACATATTTGAAATTTTTGAAATTTTTATATTTATTAATATTATTTAGATGATCTATATTAGACTAATATATATGGAATGGGTCTACTGAAATGAAATATTTAGGAAATGATAAATAGATATCCACTTGAATAGTGATTTTAATAACTTAAAATTAGTAAATGGGGTTATGATATTTTATCTAAATCATATATGGTATATATATAATTTTGATTATGGAATAGATTTATAACAAATATATAATTATTATTCTATATGTTTGGGTAGGTATTATATAGTGATCATACTTTTCGTACTTGATTATTAAATAATTTTTAACGGAAAACACCATAGAGGGTTACACAAACAACATCCATAGATTTAGTAACTTTGTAAAATTAGTAAAATACGTAGATTTTTACAAAATAAAATAGACAATTTTTTTAATTCCTTCTTCTATAGGTCCTATGTGGTCTTTAGTAATGGCCTAGAAAATCCTAGTCCATTACTCTACCAAATCCCGATGATAGAGGCATCCTTGGGGCCATCAGTAACCCATTAAAGAGTTTTCCAAATTTCAGATTGGATGAATGGTTGCACCAATTGGCATCAGTGGAACCGATTGGAATAAGTGACATCGATTGCCATCAGTGGAACTGATTGGATTTAGTGGCAATGATGGAGTCTGTGGGACTGATGGGCATCAGTGGCACAGATGGGTGTCAATGGCATCGATGGGTGTCAATGGAACCGATCAGCCATTGGTAGCATGGATGGACATCGTTGCTAGGGCGACAGTGCCAGGGAAAGGGTTCTAGGGTGTCGGTGACTCATCTATCAGTGATACATTTCTTGTTTCTCCAGGAAGTTTCTATTTTCTCTCTAGTAACATATCTTTTTGACGTAAAAGTGTTTTAAAGGGCTATTTTAAAGTGATTTATGACCATTTTAAAGCCCATTAATGATATCTACAGTCCCATAAGAGTAGGGTGACCCTCAACTACAAAAACATGTGGCATTTTACCCCCTTTTCCAGATTTTCCATCCTCCTGTGTTTTCCAGTTTCACCCATGTTACATGTTTTTCTCCATTTGAAGGAAATCTATCAACTTAATGTTGTCCTCTTGTCTATCTCCACTGTCTCTAAGGTGAATTATTAAATATAAATTAATTTTCAATATCTAAAACATTGAGCCATGTGATCAGGACATGATCCAACTTTAATTTACATCCAAATGGTCTCCTTAATATTAGAATCTCACCTCTTCTCAAGTCGAGATCCTCTATTCCTTATTCCATTTAGTTTCACTAGGTTCTACTAGAGACTTCTTTTAGAGACAAATCATACGCACATACTTGAGATCTTTCCTCTCATCCTTATAGTTCATCTTGCAAGTCGTGCTTCCCCCATTCTTTAAGTAATCGGAAACCATCGATCTTTTATCATCCACATAGCGGCTTTCCCTTTGTCTCTATTTAATGGGCATCATGAAGTGTGGGTGCGACGATGTTCCATTGGGATGTGGATGAATCCAACATTAACAAAGTTCATAAATTGAGTTTTAATGAATCAAGGGGTGGGAGAGTTGATGATTATTGATATGTTATACCTTCATTTCTATGTTTTGAATTTTATGGGCTTATGTCCACTGAAAATAGTGGTAGTTGATGGTCCTTTTTTGCACACTAATGAATCTATATTTTTTTGTGTAATATTGTGATTAAAATATAGTAACATGGAAACTGATTAATCACGTAATCTTGGATGATTAAATTGATTCCGGATGGAAAAGAACCCTTGTGTGATCACCCCGGTTAATAAAATGGACGAAATCAACTTGATGAATGGTGTTGGATAAATTGGAAATTATAGTTGATCAGTTTTAATGATATGAATGCTTGTTCTATTTAATGTTTATGAGGTGATGTAGAGGGAGGATGGAATCTATAGTTAAGAGGATATTGTTTGTGAATTAGAGGTTGTGAGGATCTTGTAGTAAATATTATGGACCTGGTATGTTGTGCCTTGTTTTGGATTCAATACTTCGTGTTAACTCATAGATCCCTTTTGATGTTGTACGATATAAGAGAACCCTATTTGAATACTACAAGGCATTATTGTCTTTTTTTCTCCTTTTTTGGATTATGGTAATTCCAGTTAGTTTCATAGAAATGAATGAATATTTAAAATTAAATCATTTGAACATGATAATGAGTACTAGTACAATGAGGAACTATTTTCTAGAAATGTTTTGTTCTCTAGTTGTGGTTTTTCTATACTTGTGCATGTAGGGATAACAACAAGAGTGTTTGTGAAGGGGATATTTCTTGGTTTTGGTACGCCTAGCTTGGGAAGAGATATTTATTACCAATATGATGAAAATTCAGTTCTTGTGTTTATTATATGAACCCCACCCATGTTAAGAACTTCATGATGAACACCCCCATTTCAGGGGGTGTTTTTTCCAACATTACTATGAGTGGTTGTTTATTATCTCATTTTCTACTCTGTCTCCTAGGAATCCCATTAATAATTGGTTTGGATATGAATGAATAAGGTTAATTATGGACAAATACTCTTCGGGAAGGGTGTGTTGGGGTGGTTGGACCTGGTTTTTTAGCAATGGTTTGTTTCCCAAGGGTCTTCAGAATGATTCCCAAGTGTCTTCGGGTGTGGTAGTGGTTATTCTGGCCCATGTGTCTTCAGTCCTGATAGTGTATGTTTTGGTCGAGTTGTCTTCGAGCATAGAGATAGTGGTTGTATCCTAGGTGTCTAGTGGTTTGGTTATGTGTGGTTGTGGGGGCCGAGGAGTTTCGGGCGGGATAAATGTATGGTTGGGATGGCCCACAAGGTTATTGTTGGGGCGTTAGTGGGTCTACTGCTAGATTTGTGGTAAAGGTATAACATGTATAATGTTCTAAAAAACCAGTGGGAAAGTAGTACGGGGTACCAAAATATCGATGTGTTATTATTATTATATTACCTCACTTTCATTACAATTACAGTGTGCCTTGGTGGGGCTAGGAGGATATATTTCCTAACAAGGTGTTTTGGTAACCAAATTTTTCTCACGGGGCTTTAGAATGTCTCCCCACTTGTGCACATGAATATTTTATTTTACTTACTTTGTATACCTATATAGTCACCATACTTATATAATACTGAGTTTAGGATTCATGGACTTTAAGGACATTGCCAGACCATACTAGCTCAGGTTTCAGGAGTTGTTGTTGCTGATTTTCCTTTCATTTGGTACATTCCTTCATAGTTTCTTGTAATTTATTTCATTTTATTTTTGAAATGAATATGGTAATGGATTTTGGCCATTACTTTTTCTTTAGTCATTCCTGTTTTTTAGATTTACTATCTATTCTTATAATCTTATTAAATTAAAAAAAATTAATGCCATCAATTTTACATGAGACACTACACCCTTGGTTCTAGTCCCCACATCAAGGCCTATTGAAGGTGGGACTTTGGGTCATTATGTCTCCTTCCCCCTTAGGATGGAAGGTTTTGGATGTTTTATGTCCCATCCCACATATTGGATAAGGAGTGCCATGACAGAATGGTATCAGAGGTGATGTATTTGTGATGGGATGGAAATCAGGGTTAGGAATGGCGTGTATTGAATGGGATGGTAGCACAACAATGACAGGAAATCAGGGTGCGTGAAATATTCCTGGAAATACTTATTAGTACATAGGATTTATCCCCCCTATGATCCGGTAGAATGACTCTGGACCTATGGAATGACGAAGTGAGGCAACACTGATTGCATAGTAGACACCCTAGGAAAGATATTTGCATCATAATGACTTGTTTTCTTGTGTTTCTTGTGTGTTTTTAGACATTTAAAATAAATAAAACGTTTTAAAAAACTAAACATGGATTTTCCGCAATACACTGGCTTAGGAATTATTGATTTATATTTTCAGTTATGGAACACTGACGTTGACCATGAGTAGTACGGGTAGTCGAGACCCTGCAGAAAGATCTAGATGATTAGAAGAGGATTGATTGAGAGGAAGGTGACGAAATTTGGCCAAAGAATATACATGTATTCCAGTGGAATACCATTATGATGTATAAGGGAAGTGTTTTAGACATGGATACAGAAGGTTGAATTGAGGATCAGGCAATCACCTTTACATTGATCCATGCACCGAGGGAGTACTATGTTCTATTAGTAGTTAGTTTGAAGAGGGGAGTGTCATGTATGTGGTAGATGTTCTACCTAGGATTATGGATGGAGATTGAGGTTTCTTGGGATGGCTTAGAGTATGAGTTCCAAGTGGAATTTTTTTTCCACGATTAAGGCCGAAAATAGGCCAGAGCTTCTCTCCCTCCAGCACGAGAGTTTTTTAGTAAGGGATAGGTTGATTAAGTTCAAGGATATCTTTCATTTTTCTCTAGACCTCTTCCCAGATGTGGATTCTTGGGAAGGACTCTTAGAGGAGTCACTCTGACCTTCTGTACAATATTTTGTTTCCCCTTTCATTCTACCGATGTATTTGGAGGTTTAGAAGAAGGATGCAGTAGTAGATATGATGCTAACACTAGGAGGTGTGCCATGAGATTGGAGAAAGTCTGGTTCATCAAAGGGTGAGGTCACCAGAAGTAGGTATCCCGTATCAAGGGCTTCCAGGTTTTTTCTGGTGGGGGGCAGGCCTTAGCAGTTCCAGTTATAATCAACTGGTCCTCAACCTTTTTCTACGATCATGGGACCATGGTCCTTTACCTATGGTAGTCATGGGAACCTTTAGAATTAGTGCCCAGACTGAGTTCATTATAGTGGGGGTGGGCAGGTTTAGTGCCCGCCTCAGCTGCACCAATTTCCGGCTAGAACTTTTTTTAGTAGTTATAGGGACAACTAGCTCCTGTTCCTCTAAGGGTGGATAATGCTGGAGGGGACCAAACATTGGGTGGTCCTTAGGGACCTAGATCAGGGCATGTTTTAGTATTCGGAATACAAATGAGGGGTATAGGGGTTGGGAGTGGGAAGTTTCACACCACAGAGGCAGTAGTTCAAGTAGGTCGATAGGTCGTTCGAGTTAAGATATATTTGTTTATTACTCATTCTTGTGCCATGTTGGATTCTGGAGCATCACACTCCTTTTATTGCACCCAATCTACCCCTTGTCTTGGGTCTTGATCTAGTGATTCTTTCCATTCCCCTAGTGTTGATCATGCAATTCGGTTGTCAGACTAGCCTGTTTGATGTTTCTCAAGGATGCAGACTGATATTGGGTCTGCATTAGACAAGTGGGGATATCATTCTATAGAAAATGCTGTTGTAAGATGACATCCTATGCATCAAATGAAGATTTTCCATGCATATTGTTATCAAATTATTCTAGAGAATTTTTATGTTCTCAAATGTGTTCTTCTAGTGTGCATCATTCTTTGGAGAACAAGGTTTCCATGATGGTAGTTGTTGAGTGGAGCCCCTTCATTAATTGTTAGCTAAGATTTTATTGGAGTCATCAGACTCATAGATCATAGATGTTCCGATGATTGTTAGTGAGTTTCTAGATGTCTTCCCTGAAGAGATTATGTCTCAACCCCCTGAACCAGATGTTCAGTTCGGGATAGACCTACAACCAGGTGCTTATCCAATTTCAATGGATCCCTATCAGATGATTTCTTGTGTTTTGTGGGAGTTGCAAATTCAGGTAGATGAACTTTTGAAGAAGTGTATTATCTGACCAATCACAGTTGTTCTTAGGATGTTCATAAACATCCAAAAATTGAATCAGGTGACATTCAAGAACTGTTATTACCTCCCAAGGATAGATGTCCTTTTTGACGAGTTGAAGGGAGCAGTTTGGTTCTCTAATATCGAAATGCAGTTTGGATATCACCAGTTGAGCATAAAGAAGGGTGAAATCCCTAAAACATTAATCTGATGCAGGTATGGGATCTTTGAGTTAATCTTCATGTCGTTCGACATTACGAACGCACCCGTTGTGTTCATGGGAATCATGAACTGTCATTTCCGTGAATATCTGGATAGGTTTGTAGCCGTGTTCATTGATGACAACTAAATCTACTATATGTCAAAGGAGGATCATGCTGATCATCTATGGACAATTTTTTAAGTCATCTGTCTCTATCATCTCTATGGGAAGTTGTCCAAGTAAATGTTTAAGACATGATAGGTACACATTCTTGGACATGTGGTGTCCCAGTAAGGATTATCGGTGGACCCATCGAAGGTCAAAAAATTGTTTCTTTGGTAGCACCAGAGAACATGGAAGAGGTTCATAGATCCATAGGACTTTTAGGTTACTACCAAAGGTACATACCTAACTTCTCTCGAGTGTAATCACCTTTTAAATCCATGAACAGATAAGTCATTTCTTTCATATGAAGTGAGCAGTTCCAAGAAGCCTTCATTTATCTAATTGGGAAGTTGGTCAGTTCTATAGTGATGACTTTCCCAAGGGAAGGGGTAGCTTTTGAAGTGTTATGTGATGCATCTGGTCTAGGATATGGGTGTTTTCTGATGCTGTAGTGGGGTGTGTTATCTTATAGGTCTACGTAGTTACACCCACACGAACACAACTATGACTCCCATTACATATAGCTTTTAATGGTTTTGTTCGGGCTAATGTTTTTCTAGATTTACATCATCGAGGAACACTTCGGGGTCCTCACATATCCCAATAGTCGGGGTATTTCTTCACTCAGTGAGACCGGAACATGTGGAAGTGGAGGTGGATGGAGGACCTCGAGGACTATGAATTTGATATCACCTACACCTCAAGAAATGGGAACATGGTGGCTAATGACTTGAGAGTAGGAAGACCCAAAAGGGTGTGGTTTGGGAGCTATTAGATTCATTAAATGAAATGGAGGGGTTGGATTCTTTACATAAGGGGATGAGAGTGGGGGATGGTAGAGGATATCTATTTCAGATGATAGTGCAGTCTTCCTTCGTATAGTAGGTGGAAGAGTTTTACTTGGGAGACTCATAGACTGAACTAATGCATGATTATGTTATCCAGGGTAATTCTCCAGAAGGATGGTTGGAGGGTAGTTTGAATTGGATTCTTTTACCTAGTAATTTGTTCAACCTTGAGAAGATGCATGAGGGATTTCCCCATGAGTTCCATAACTTCTCCCTAGTGGTACACCCATGAGTCTCATAGATTTTTTGGGGCCTGAGAGGTCAGTTTCTATTACCCGGAGTGATGTAGGTAGTTGAAATGATTGAAGAAATGTTCCTCGCTTGTATGTAGGCAAAGGATGAACATCGTGTTCTCGACGGTCTCTTGCTTCAATTAGATGTTCCTGAATACAACATTGATGACATCTCGACATATTTAGTCACAAGACTACCCAATAATGAGGGATTCTATGATTTCATCTGTGTCGTGGTGGAACGTTTGATGAAATCATGTCACTAATTAGTGGTTAAGAAGTCGAGAGTAGTAGATTCCTTAGTATATAATTATGTGGGTGAAGTTGTGCGGCTGCATGGAGTTTTCAGAACCATGATTTTGTTTTAGGATACACACATTACTTCATGTGTCAATAAGGAATAACAACATTCTTTTATCACCCATCTATGCATTAACAATTCCTTCGACCCTTAGATGGATGTAAAGAAATAGAGGACCATTCAGATGATAGAGGATATAATGTGAGCATGTGTTTTGGGAATTAGAGGATAGTGGGTACGCCCCATGACTCTTGTAGAATTATCCTACCAAAATAAAAATCACTCTACCATTGGAATGGAACCATTGGAAGCCTTGTATGGGAGACTGTGTCATTCACCCATGTGCTGGACAGATGTTGGGGAGGTAGGTGTTCTTGTCCCATAGGTGCTGCAGAGCATGATACAAAAGGTTGAAGTTGTGTTTGAGAGGATGAAGGTGGCTCAGGACCAGAAGAAGTAATATTCCAATCCTAAGAGGAGACCCTTTTAATTATATTTTGGAGACCACAAGTACTTAATGGTCTCCCCTCGGCATGGACAATGATTCTTTGGCTGGAGGAGTAGGCTTTCCCAAGGTTCACCGGACACTTTGTGGTGTTGGGAAAATTCAAAATGGTAGAATATCATCTAGCGTTACCACCTACACAGGAAATGATCCAAAATTTCTTCCTATGTCTCATCTCTATCAGTATCTTCATGATGATTCCCACATACTCTACTGGTATTGGTGGATATCAAGGATGATGCAATGTTCGTAGACAAACAAGTGAGAATCAAGAACCACAAGGAGAAGGTTCTTCGTAGACAAACCATTCCCATAGATTGTATGGTGTGTATGATTGGTGGTATAGAGGAGAGTACCTGGGAATAGGAGGAACAGATGTGTTCCCATAACCCCATGTTTTTCTGGGTTTTGATCTTGTGATAGCTTGGTGCTTTGATGTGATGTAATTATTGACCTTTTTTGCTATAAGATGGGTTGTTTCCCTTGTTCTCTGAATGTGTGTGAAAAGTCTTATATATGGTGAGGGGAGGAACTGATCCCTAATCAAGACTCAGTATGGTGAAAGTGATTAAACCTGTGTGGGTGAGTCAGTGTCGCCCAATGTGGATAACATCTTGACATGGAAAAATGGACTACCTAATCCATAAGTCTAGACGGTGTGGCCTCTTTATGTTTTTGTGGTTACATGGGTGAGAGGAGCAGTATTGTTTTTACTTTTTTTAAGAGGTATATGATAGAGGTGTTCTTGGATGTTGGGGTTTCATTAAAGCTTTTGAATAACTCTAGGTTGATCTATCCTTGAGAGGTATGTTACGTGGTCGTTTTTCAGAACCCTCTCTTTTCATTGGGTTTAATGTTGAATTCTCGAGGGAGAGAATAGTTTGATAGGTATCTCATGTAATGGGCTTCACCCTCCTAGTCGATTACTTCACAAAACAATGATGTTCGAGGCATCCTAGGTACCATTGGTGACTCATTGAGGAGTTTTCCAAATTTCAAGTCGGACGAAGGGTGGAACCCATGGGCATCAGTGGCACTGATGGGTGTTGGTGTAACTGATGGGCATCAGTTCCAGGGTGATGGTTCAAGGGTGACAGTTCTTGGGAAATGGTGCCAGGGTGAAGATGTCTGGGCAATGATGCTTGGGTGTCTGTGACTCGCCCATAGTGTGTCATTTATAGCTTCACTCGAATATTTCCTATTTCACTCCAGAGACATATCTTTTGACATAAAAGCGTTTTAAATGATTATTTTAAAGTGATTTAAGGTCATATTAAACCCCATAAATGATATCTAAAATACTCTAAGAGTGGGGAGTACCATGAATACAAAAAGTGTGTTCTTTCACACACTTTTCTTCATTTTCCAGCCTCCCAGGTTTTCCAATTTCTCCATGGTTACATTTTTTTTCTATTTAAATGAAATATATCTAATCCCTAATATATTCTGGTCTATATCTACTCTCTCTATAGAGAATTATTAAATCACAATTTTTATCCAATATGTGAAACCATTAATCCATCTGGTAACAACATGATCCAACTTTTATGTAATTCAATGTTGTCTCCTTGATTTCAAGATCTCTCTTCTTCTTAAGCCAAGATCCTCTCTTCCGTATTCATTTTAACTTCCTTAAGTGCACATCGAGATTTCCTCTAGAGATAAATCATGAACCTGTGCTTGAGCTCTTTTCACTCAGTCTTGTAGTTATACCTGTATGTTGTACTTTCCCAGTTCTTGTCACTACGGTAAAACATTGATCATTAATCATCCAAGTATGGGTCTTCCATCATCTATATTTAATGTGCATCATGTCTGGTGGGTATTATGATATTCTCTCTTTACATATATGACAGAAAATTTAACAAAGATAATAAATGGAATTTTATAGAATCATGGGGTGGGATATTTAATGATGATTTCTGTTTTATACACTTATTTTTCTATTTTAAATTGTACAGGATTACTTCCAAAAAACATCTTAGCCATTGGAGGTCCTTTCTTACACCGTAATGAATATCTGTTTTTTGGATAATCCTGTTATTGAATGAATGTAACTTAGAAACTAATTAATCACCTAAATATGGGTGATTAAATGGATTCCTGATGGATAAGAACCCTTCTATGATCAACCCGATTAACCAAATAGGAAGGAATGAACTAAATAAATAGTGATGGGTAAATTTTAAAATATAATTTCTCTATTTTGATTATATACATTGTTGTTCCATTTAACATTTGTCGGGAGATGTAGAAGAGGGATGGAATTTATGGTTGAGAGGTTGTTGGTTGTGAATATAAGGCTATGTGGATTGAGCAGTAAATGTTCTGTACTATGTATTATGGGACATTGTTCAGTTCCATAACTTTGAGGGATCTCACAGATCCCTTTTGATGTTGTTACCTACATGATAATTGGGAGTGAATGATTAAAGGCATGCTGGGTTATTTTTCTCCCAGTGGCTAATCAAATTCCAGTAAGTTTTACACTAGTGAAGGAATATTTTAAATGAAGTCATTTGAACATGATAATGAGAAATTTTACAATGGGAAACTGTTTTCAAAAAATGGACTAATCTCTGGTTGTGGTGGTTGTGTACATGTGAATGTATGGATAACAACAAGAGTGGTTGTGTATGGTCTGATCATTGGTTTCGTGACACCTAGACTGGGATTAATTCTCGATTAAATATATGTATAAATTTTATTTCTTGTGTTTCTTATAAAGACGCCATCCATGTTGAGAACTTCATGCTGAACACCCCCATTTCATGGGGGGGTGTTTTGTCCAACAATCCTATGATTGTATGGTTATTTTCTCATTTTCTACTTCCTCTCTTTGGTATCCGAATACTCCTCGGGTAGGATTTGATGGAGAAAATATCATTATGGACCAAGGCTCTTGAGTTAGGGTGTTTTTTGGTGAATGGACTAAGTTTGTGCATGCATGTTTGTTTCCCAGGTGTTTTTTTGGGATGAGACATAGGTGTCCTTGAGCATGGAAGTGGTTGTTCTGGACCAAGTTTCTTCGGGGGAGGTAGTGGCTGTTTTGGCCGAGGTGTCTTCAGGCATGGAGGTTTTTTTGGGGCCCAGGTGTCTGCTTGTGTGGTTATGTGTGGTTTTGGTGTCCTACGTGTCTATGGGAAGGATCTACATATGTTTGGGATGACCCACATGTTTGATTCCGCGGCGACAGTGGGATATTAGTGAGATTTTATGGGGCATTAGAATGTACCCCCACTTGTGCACTAGAGTTTTTGGTTTTCCCTACTGAGTATCCAAGTATAATAAACATATGTATATATAACTTCTATCACATTTCTAGGAGGTCTTTAAGGAACATGCCGAACCAAATTAGCTCAGGCATCAAGAGTTATCATTACTTCTTTTATTTTCGTTTGGTGCATTCCTTAAAAATTTCTTGTACTTTGTATCACATTATTTTTAAAATGCATATAGAAATAGATTTTGGGATTTACATTTAATGTAGTATTTGGATCTAGGTCGGAATTACCATATTCTCTACTGATCATATTAAATAAAAAAGGGTAATGTCATCCATTTATGTGAGATTATATACCCTTGGTTCTAGTTACCACTATGGGGACTATTGAATGGGGGAATTGAGGGACATTATCTCTCCTTCCACATCAAGAAGGAAGGGTCTAGTAGTTCATTGTCCCATCCATTGTCTTGGACAAGGTGTCCCATGACACATTCAAATTATCAATTGTACATGGATATAGAAATACATAAAAATGAAAAATAATTTATTAGTGTTCAAATGCCACACATAGTTGTGAAAAATATAGAATCGTGTTCACACATATTTCACATTATCTCATGAGATGCATCAAATTAAATAAATTAGTATAGAACTATATAATTTTAGACACACCAATCATATCACAACATTTACCTATAATATATAATTTTGGACACACCCATCACATCATAAAATTTACACTATCATGCATGCAACGTAGAACATAAAAAAATATTTGATATACAATAACCAATGGTTAGGAATGTGATTCATTTTAGAAATAAAAAATTAATGAATAAAATATGGGGTTCCCAAATGAATGAGGGAATATCATACATAGTTTATGAATTTTCAATCTTGTGTCAAGAAGAAACAATCTCAAAATAATTAAAAGATGTATGTTTGGAAAGTTGAGTTTATTTGGGAAAATAGTTTTTTTTTCATAATTCAAAATATAAAAAATATATATTCCTGAAAATAAAAGGTATGTAAAGAAGAAATTATGTTTATTGATCATGAATGGAACATATATGATAGAAATGGGATGAAATTGGGGAAACCAAAAGGAAAAGAGTTGGGTTCTAGAATCCCCTTACCTTATATCCGAATGAATTGTTCAATTTAATATATTAGACAATCAAACACAATTATTTAATTAAAAAATCCAAAAACATTTATAAATTATTTTGATTCATTATAGTTTTATTAAGTATATTTATGTCATTTTCAATGTGTTATAGAGTTTAATTTTATCATTCATAAATGATCATTTCCATGGTTTTTAGTATTAGAGTGCCTATATTTCATAATATAATTTCTTATAAAATCTTAATAGTTAACCAGAAATGAAAATATATGTTATTATTGAAAATGTGGACTATAAAATTATCCTTTATATCATTTGATAATATGGTATGAGGATGATTTTTTTCTCGTAATTTAATTAAAATTATTTAATTAGTTTGGGTGGTTTTACAACCATTATCATCTTATAAAATTTTATTTGACATCATGTTTATATATTTCATCTATAACATTATATAAAATTTAACAACATAGAAAATCTTATTTAAACATAATGATTGTTTTATGACTATCCTTGATGGTGGTAATGAAAAATGAAAATGCATTGTTCATCGTGGTGGACAATACACACCCAACAAGTGATATTTCCATATTTAAAAGGAAAAAAAGTGACATGAAGATGAATTATTCCATTCACATAATAATATTATATTATATAAAATATATTTTCCTTAACATGAATTTTTTATTGGTGGAGGTGAGTAGAGTGTATAAAAATAAGGAAATAGAAATGAAAATAAAAGGAAAATAATATTTATTTTACCTCTTTAATTTATCCACCTAGAAAACCACTATAGGGAAAATTGATTAGTATTTTGATGAAACCAAGGGTTATAAGACGTTGGAAAGGGCCCTAGTGAGGGGATTTTGAAATTTTTTTATAAGGCTCCAATATTATAAGGTGTGATAATAATAGGTGGGGAGGGTGCTTTATAAAAGGGAGAAGAGGGGTGTTTTCTCATTATTTTATTAAATTATTCATTATTTTGGCTCTAGATTATGAATATTTTGATAATTATTAAAAATTATATATTAAAAAAATGAAGTTTAGTTTGATATTATGGTGCTTAAATCTGAAATTACTCATGATATAGTGCATTTAACTTATAATGTATATATATCATAAATTATAGTACATTAATATTGAACAAAAATTCATGTAATTTAGGAATATCTAAAAAACTCACCCTAAAAATTTGACTCTGTATTGAATTTAAAAAATATATATTTTAGGAAAATTATTTTCAAAATTTTATAAATTTAATTTTTAATTAAATAATCATTTTCTTTGAAAATATTGATTGTATAATTATAACTTATTTTATAACTCTTTGAAAAATTATATAAGGTATCATAAAATTTTATTACACTAATATTCCAAAAAAATAAAATTTTGTTAACCAATTTTACAAAAATAATTTTTTAAAATAATTATATTATTTATAAAATTTTAAATAAATATTTATGTTTTATAAAAATACCAACACATAATTAAAAAATATTAATTATTTTATTTATTATATGATATAATTATATCATATTATCATTTATAAGATGAGTAAATTATTTTATATGTTAATTAATGATTTTACTATACAATTGGGTGATTTACTATTCCTAATTGTCACATTACTATTCCAAAGGTCAGTTTATTATTCTATTGGTAAGGTTTCTTAACAATTATAAATACCTCTAAATTAATTCCTTCTTCATTTATAATGATTTTAATGTGGTATAAAATAGATTTTCTGTGGTTTATACTATATGATAAAATTATAAAAAGGGAATTTCGATTGATGAAATTTTGGAATGTTACATTCTTCCCCCTTATGAAATTTCTCCCTTGAAATTTTTATACATTCTATGTTGAAACAGAGGTTGAGATTAATTATCATTCATCACTTCATCTGGCTCCAATGTTGCCTCTTCATACTAATGATTCCACCATAGTACATTGAGTCGGTGAGTAGACTTGTACTGTAGAACATTATATATATTGTCTATGGTATTCCCCAGTTCATCCTCATAAGGGAAATAATTTTACCACTATAATAACTATGTATTAGTACCCATGAGGGATTTGGTGTGTACTTCCTCAAAAAAGAAGCATGGAATACATTGTGTACTTGAGACATGGTAGGTACAAGTGCCAGTCAATATGCCACACCTCCAACATGATCAAGGATCGTGAAAGAGTCCATATACTTGGGACTCAACTATCCTTTCATCCAAATTTCCATGATCCTCATCCGTGGATTAATAAAGATCAATACCATGTCGCTAACTAAAAAATATAGGTCTTATCGATGCCTATTTTCATAGCACATCAATCAAATTTGGGCTACAATGATGTGATGTTGAATGGTATTCACCTTTTCCACCATTTATTGACTATTTCAGGTCCTATCAGCTTATATTCACCGATATCATCCTTGTACACCAATGTTATGCATCTTTCCCTTAAAGGGCATCATCTTGAGTCATTTGGATGCCCAAGTGGAAACTGTTATTATACGGGAAATCATTCGGATAAATATTCCGGTCCCATCTTCCATTAAAGTCCATAAAACATGATAGCAATATTTCATCCAATTTCTAAATAGACCTATTTAATTGTAAATTAGTTTGATGCTGATAATAAATAGTAAAGTTCATCTATGTTTTAGATAATAGTGGATGAATTTTCAAAACTGTGAGGTGAATATTAGATTTTGATCAAATATAATTGATAGTGGTACTCCATAAAGCCTTATCAATTCTTTGATGAATATCCACGCAAGTTGATCCAGTGAGCAGTCCTATTGGATTATGATAATTTGATAAGTCATTGTATGACGTTTCACAACAACCCATATAGAATTGTTTCATATGGATGTCTTTGGAAGTTTATTGACAATGTCTATAGTGATATTTTCCCATTTTCAAATTGGTATGGGAAATGGTTTCATAATAACCTAAAATGATTGTCTTTTAGACATCACATGCTAATATAAAATTCATATTGATTTCTATCCAGTGATCGTCTTCTTAGAATTTTCCCACCAATTGTTCCCTTATAGATCTTGATACCTCTTTGTGCTCCATAGGTGAATAGATAAGTTTGATCTATGTGTATCATTCTGAAGCTCCTTCATTATCTTTAGAATAGATGGTACACATATTCATGACTGAAATATTACATCACCTTCCACTAAAAATTTAACAACTAATAATTTCCCATTTCTCATATCTTCCAGCTTCTTCTAAATTTCCTCATCATTTCTTTCAGTATCCATTATTTTGTCTATTTGGGATAGTTTTCCAATAATTTGATAAAGGATTGGTCAAGATACATTCATAATTATTTCTTAGTCCATCCATTGAAAATATATAAATATATTATCCTTATTAATTATATTAATTGATAATACTGCATGATCCTTTCTATATTGTTAATATATAACATTATTCGTTGTTCTAGGATGGTTGTCTATTGAGTAGTCTTAATCCATGATGAGATCACACCATCTTTGCTATTTCAGATTATCTTTACTCAATGAGAATATATATTTTTGTCTATGATGATAAGTATATATTTCACACATCTCCCAATAGAGAAAGTGAAACCATATTTTTCATTAAAAGATCATAACTTCCAATCCAAGATCATGTGCGGGACAGTTTTTCACATGAATATTTTACTTCCTTGAGGTATAGGATATCATTTATCATTATTTCACCAAATAAAACCTTATTTTAGCATCACTGTATACTTTCAAGAGGCCACCACTTGTATGAAGTGTGAGTAATGGCTCAATGATAAGGACTTGTTTTAACTACATGAAATAATCATCAAATATTTAGGTTTGGAATAACATTTATCCATCCTAATTAATCTTGTTTAGTGGGTTTGAAAATCATGAGATTTTCTGCAAAAATCACTAGTAGAACCCAACTAGGATAGGGAAACTATGATCCTCTTTTATAGATATAGGATTGGGCTATAAAGACCTGATGATTTTGGATAATAATTTCTTATGGAAAACATATATTATATTATTTTGTACACAACAAAAAAATCCCTTTATTAATAAAGTGAGTATATTGGAAATGAGACCACTGGGTTTCTACTGTTATATTGCAATTGGTCAATATGACCATTGGAAAATATAATCATAAATTTTAGATTAGTGAATATAAATAGAAATAATATTTGTAATTATTGTAGAAAAAAGAGTCGATGGCGTCATCTAGTAGACTTTGGCCATTCAAAGCCCATTTTTTCGGAGCTTGGGATAGAGGTGGGGTCACTGGTCTTCACTATGGACCAAAATGATGAAGAGAATCAATACATAAATATTGAATTGAATCTCATATGCGAGAAGTTAATTTTGGTCTAAATCACCAATCAAGAAAGGTTTTTTGAGTTGCCCCAAAATTCTATCACCATTTCACACCTTACTCTTTGGTCCTTTGTGAGAGTTATAATGGGTTATGTAATTAGGCCTTAGTTACATTGAATAAACCCTTTGGGAAAACACAATATTTAATTCATAAATTCTACTTTATGAATATCTTTTCTTAATAAAATATATCTTATATTATGGAATTTTTGATAAATTGATTTTTGTTGATTTTTTTTATTTTTTAGTGATTTCCCAAACATGAAAATTCATTCTGAAAAATTAAACACAATTTTTAATTAAAAATATAAAAATTAATCTAGGATTAATTTTTAGAAGTATTTTATGAAGTTATAATTATTTAGTATATGAATAATGTTGTTTTTTTATGAATACTATTGGATTAATAGTTTTATTTATGAATCGTAAAATATATTTTATTATTATATAGCTTTTTGGGGAAATGATTTCTGAAAGTCAGACATATATGTTTTTAATAAGGGTGAAAAATGTGGTTCAATAAGATCAAAATTATTTTTTAATAGTAACTTTACCATTCAGAATAGTAATTTAAACTATATGACTGGTATTTTGACTATTGGAATAGTAACCTCACCTAAGTAAGTATAAATATGTTTTAGTCACCTCAAGAGGTAATGTGATATATTTATATTATAGTATAAGTAAATAAATGTTTTATAAATTATTAGTTAAGTATTATTATTATATTTATTTATTTTAATTTGAAATGAAATTAATTTTTAAAATATTGAATATCTATTGGGTTTTACACATAAAAATGGTTAGGGTGAATTTTAAGGATTATTTTTGAAATGGTTGATTTTTCGGTGGATAGAAAAACTATATTTCTGAGTTTTCAGTATGTTTAATGACATCATAACTATATAATAATGAGGTAATAATACTAGTAGACTCTTACAGATTAAAAAATGAAATGAGGTTTCCCAAGTTTCCAGTACCATAGAAAAATTCCATGGCAAGCCCCTGGGTTTTCAAATACCAATAATGAGGTTTCATTTTAAATTAATAAAATATTCTCTAATATTTTCTATAAATACCAACCCATTACATTGTTTCTATTAATTCTAAAAACAATTATCCAACGAATTATAACAGTTTTTCCTCAAAAAGTTTCCTCCAAAGGTGCCTCATGTTCCCAAGGTCCATATCTTAGAATTTTAGATGCTACATTACAAGGTAATGGAATTCTAAACTTCTCTATTCATTTCATGTTTTTTATGTGGAATGTCTTTCAAATATCCATACCATGTTCATAATTATATTTTATTATTTCAATATACTATATTATGATCCATTTATGAATGAAAGACCCTAGTCCCTTTTTTTTAATGTTTTCAATACCATGTTGCATAGACATTACGATGCATAATTTTAATATCAAAATCTCTCTCTTTTTATCAAGAAATTATCTTATTTTATTTATTTGAATACCCAAACATATTTCAATTCTACTTTTAATCATAAATATTTAAAAATGATATATATGTTTTCTAGAATTGAAAAATATGAATCCATCATTCCCTTTTCATGGGTTTTGAAAGATATAATAATCATGTTTTTAAACATGTTTTAAAATGTCAGGATTTTGATATGAAACACATTTTATTTATTTTCTTACAGTTATTTATGAAATTTTTTATTATTATATATATTTACCACATGAAAAAAAATAAATATTAAGGGTGTTTCCAGATGTCAATCAAATGCATTTGGTAATGAAATTAATCTCTATAGATGACATGTTTTATGATTCCTTGTTGAATAACATTTTTAAATTTTATGGCACCTTAGAGGTGGAACATGGTGATTTTCATATTAATGTCGGAATTAATTGTTGTAGCCACATTATCATGTTATTAATAAATTTATTTTTATTATGATATTCCTCTTTATCATGCTTTTATGATATTCCTCATGTTCATATAGATATCTCTCATGTTCACATTTAAACTATTTCAGTTGTTTTTCCTTACTGGGACTTCTACTAACCCTTTCATTTAATGTATGTCCCCAGGTTATGAGAAGAAATAAATATACATAGGATGAACCAATGATGTAACCATAAAAGTGGATTTGAATAATTCTTTATTTTTTCAAAGACTATGTACCATAATTACCAGACAATAAACATAAAATATCCTTCGATTGTAAAAGTAATGTATATTTATGTATTAAAAAAAGGGATTCCATATTTGGTATCAAAAAATAGTTTAGTTATTTTTGGAATTTAGGATCCCATATACTTAGGAAGAACCCTATAAAAAGTTATAAGTATTAGAAAACCTCATGGTATTTTGGAAAAATAATAAGTAAGTTGTTTCCGAACAAATAAATTCATGTCGGGATATGGGCAAGTGAATGTGGCTATAGCACATATGTAACTAGGGGTAAAACCTAAAAACACCGCCATATAATATGCATTAATGAGAACTATGGAATGAGAATGGTCCTTGATTAACTTCTAGTTTTAGTCTCCCTGGGGAATTTTGTTGTTAATCACAAGGTTTTTATGAATCATTATGAAGGATTTATAGAGAAAGGTAATTGTATTATAAGCATGATGTTTTAAGACATAAAAATCTTTTATAGATTAAAGATCCAAAAGTGATATATGTTTCTAAAAAATGTTTTATTCTTTTAAAAATTTGTGGTAAATAAGAGGAACTGTGAAAATAGTGGGCCCAACAGACCATGCACTAATGGATATCTGATGGAATCTGAAATGGAAAATTTCATGGGAATGATGACTCAAATGACTCAAGTTATGGGAAATAACATGAATCAAGGAGAGAGACCGATTTCACAATAAAGGGAACAAAAATCCATTCATCCCATTATGCATCAATGACCAGTAATGTTCTTTGGATCTATTGACTCATTTATTGAAGAATAGTGTATAATCTCTTTTGAGATTAACATTTCATTACTTCATATTTTTGAACAACAAAAATTAACCTTGTCTATATACTAGTTAGAGGGATATGTTTATCAGTGGAGGGAACTGATTAAAAACACAAGGCCATGGGGGGATATTGAAGCTATGGAGTGGTATGATCTCAGGGGTATCATCTTCAATAAGAATTTCACTCATTCTATGTGAACAAAAATCGTGACGGATTTTTAATTTTTAATGATGAATAATTGAAATGGATTGGGTGAATTCTCATGAAAAATGACAAGGTGATTACTTATGCATCTCGAGAGTTGATTCTTCATGAGAAGGACTATACTAGGCTTGATCTGGAGATGGATGTTGTTTTCTTCACTGAAGATATAGAGGCACAATCTTTATAAGGAGAAGTGTGATATAAACATAAACTATAACTATTTGAATTATTTTTTCACAAAAAAGGAATTGAACATGAGACAAGAGATATTGATTGAACTTTATAACAAATATGAGTGTTCAATTCAATATAGTCTTTTAAGAAAAAAATTCACAGATGATATAACTGTGAATGAAGCTATATTACTGGAAATGATGGAGATTTTAAGATATCCTTTGATCAATGACCTAGTAAAGCTAAACATGGGAATTTAAAGGGAAGGAAAATACTCAACCCTATACCAAATAATTTCACTACTATTATTACTAGAGAATATCATGAAATCATAGAAAAAATGTCCTTTTTTATAGAATAAGTGTGAGGTTGTGAAGTATTGGATGTTTCTTGATTTCAATAATGATTAAAAAGGTGCACTGATATTTTGTACAATATTATGTGTTGCATATATTCTATAAATAAAGAAGGAGTTGATGGATGAAGCTCCTAGATATATATTCCGAAAAAAACATGAATGTATAAAATCTTATTGGGACCTCCGTGATCATTATTGTTGGCTAACATGAAAAGGGATATTTCTGACTACACTACATGGTTCATGGTATGTCCTCAAGTGAAGGAAGATAGATAACTTACTGAAGGGGTATTACAACCACTACCAATACAATCATGTAAGTGGGATAATATTACTTTGGGCATTGCCACTGGTCTCTTGAGAACATCTAAATGAAACAATGTGATATGGACTATAATGGACCGTCACACCGTGACTTCTCATTTTATCTCTATTTGGGAGGATTTATATCATGATCAACTTTCTAAGATTTATGTGAAAGAATTTGTAAGGTTTCATGTAGTATGCCTTCAATTGTATCTGATCGTGATCCAATTATAACACAAAAAATTCTATTGGTATTTAACATGTTATGTATAATGAACCAAATTTCAGTACGGCATATCACCCCCAAACTGATGGCCAATATGGAAGGACTATTCAGTCACTTGATGACATGATGAGAACATGATCAATGGAATTTAAAGGTTGCTGAGATCATGTTCTTCCATTAGTTGAGTTCTCATTCAACCACAGCTTCCACTCGACCATTCAAATGGCACCCTATGAATCTCAGTATGGAATGAAATGTAGAACTCCAACTTGTTGAGATGAAGATGGAGAGAGAAATCTTCTAGTGCCTTATCTTGTGCATGGTATAACAGAAAAGGTACCCGCAACCCAACAACATATTACGGTTTCTCAGAGTTGATGGAAGAGCTCTGCCAACAACATCTAAAGGGACTTGGAGATTGAAATTTTAAAAAATGTCTTCCTTCGAATTTCTCCATGAAAGGTAGTCATGTGGATTGGAATGAAAGGGAATCTACGGCCAAGGTACATTGGTCTATATGAAATACTTGATTGTATATAAGATGGGGCCTCTTGAATTGAACTTCCTCCAAATCATGATCATGATCATGATGTATTCCACATATTTATCTTGAGGAAGTACATACCTGACCCTTCACATGTAATAAATACAAAGGTGGTGCAATTGGAACATAACCTATCTTGTGTGGAGCATTCGGTGGAGATATTTGATCGTAGAATCAATGCTCTACACAAATAGACTACCCACCTTGTCAAAGTGTTATGGAAGAACTAAATAAAGGATGATGACACATGGGAATTAGAGGATACATTAAGGCAGAAGTACCCAAACTTTTTCTCTAATAGGGGTAATAATTGAAATTTATAAGACAAAATTCATTAAGGGTGGAAGAAAGTAATGAACCCAAATACTTGTATAATAAATGTTTTTCTAAATATATGTTATATTATTTTTTACTCAACAAACATATATCCTTTTATTAATGACGTATGTATACTTGAAATCAAACAATTGTTTCTGACTATTATATGATTGTTGGTCAATATGACCATTGCAAAATATACTCTTAACGTTAATATTAGTGATTATAAATAGAAATTGTAATATTTATTTATAAAGAAAGAAGATTCTCTGGCCTCATCTAGTAGACTTAGGCTATACTAATCCCATTTTTTGGGTATTGGGAAAGAGGTGGCATCACTGGGCTTTGCTCTGGACCAAGCCCAAGTTGAACATCAACATGTTATGTTTGAAAAAAATCTCTTATGGGAGAATTTAAATTTGATTAAAATAAACACATGAGAAATGTTTTCTAAATTTTATTGATTTTCATGAAAATGATGAGTTCACTTTTTAATTCCACATATAGAAAAAAAATTATGTTTACTTTTATTGATTTTCCAGAAACAGATGAGTTTTGTGGAATAGTATAAATATAGTAATGAGTTTTCAGTAAGTTTAATGACATAAGAGATATGTATTAATGATTTAATCATGATGTAATAATTTTGGTAGACACATAAGGATTAAAATATGATATTTTTTGTCCCATGTTTCTATTACAAGGGCAAATTTAATGTGAAGGTCCTTGGATTTTCACAAACAATTAATGAGTTTTCCTTTGAAATTACTAATATATTCCCTCAATTTTTCTATGAATACCCACCCATTCCAACATTTAAATTTCTTCCAAACCCTTTTCCACAATTTTATAATATTTTTACCTCTAAATGACTCCTCCAAAAATGTACTCAAGCCCCCAAGTCCCAGTTATAGTGTTTTAGAGGTCACACATCAAGGTAAAGAAATTCTCAACTTCTCATTTCCTTTAAAGTTCTTTTTTTGTGGTCTGTCTTTCAAATTTACATATCATGTTCTTAGATCCATTTTATTTTGTACCTATACAATATTATAATTTATTTATGAATTATGGAACCTTTACCCTCAATTTTTAACATTTTCTAATACAATGTTGCACAACCATTATGCTCCAGAATCTTCGTCTAAAAATATATCTCCTTTTCACAAGAAATTATCTTATTTTATTTATACGAATACACAAACCAATTTAATTTCTATTATTATTCATCAATACATAGAAATTATATATTTTATTCTATAATAGACATACATAAAACCATAAATCCCTTTTCATGGGTTATAAATGACATTATGATTTTGTTTTAAGCACTTTTTTAAACATCAAAATTGTGATATGAAACCCATTTATTTTATTATATTAGGGTTTTGATGAAATATTTGATTATTATATATTTGGGTCACATGAAAGTAAATACATATTAATGGTTCAGCTGAATATCACTCCAATGCATTCGGTAATGAAATTAATCTCTATAGATGACATGTTTTATGATAACTCTTTTAAATAACCCTGATAATTTTTATGATACCTTAGGGATGGAACTTGGTGATACGATTATGATTATCTAAATTAAATGTTTAGCTACATATTCAAGATATTACTCATGATATTATTATTATGATATGCCTCTTTATCAGTACTTTACAATATTCGACATGTTTTTATTGATATCTCTCATGTTCACGTATAAACAGTTTCACTTGTTTTCTTTACTGGGCCTTCTTCTCACCATTTCCTTTAATGTATTCCCCGTGGTTATGATTTGTAGTAATTTTACTAAATATGAACCAATGATTATGTGTTATATTTTTTTCAAGAATTCCTTATATTTTCATGTTTTATGAAACTTATTTCCAAGACACTAAATATTAAATATCTTATGTTTGTAAAATGTAATGAAAAGTTATGTAAAAACAGAAGGGATGCCTTATGGTCTACTATTAAATTGACATTATCCTTTAAGGGTCCCTAGATATTTCTCTTATAATTATAACATGGCCTAATAAAGATAAACCATCCATATAGATCTCACATATGTACATTGAATAATGCTTCTCCCTTCAAAAAGTATTTAGCGCATTATTCATAAGATCGTGATATTCAACATTTATGATGATGTATATCAGAATAACATTGATAAAGACAACAAAAAAATTTAAAATTTAATCCCTAAATAATATATTCAATATGGAAATGAATATTTCTAGACAATTAGTGAGTCTGAAGGGATCAGTATGAACTCATAGAGTCCTTACTTTTTTCAAAAGGCAGACTTGGTAATATCATCCTTGTTCACCTTTAATTGGTGATATCCATAATGAAGTTTTAACATAGACGAATACGTATCCCTATGTATTTGATCAAACAATTCATGTATCCATGGAAGGGTATTATTATTATTTACTATGATTTTTTGAGCTCATGAGAATCAATGAAGAGGAACATTGATCTATCTGTCTTCTTAATGAAGAGGACATTTTCACCCTGTAGTGATTCACTCAGGAATATAAATCTCTTGTACATATTCTCCTAAAAATACTTCATAAATTCCTTTAACTCAATTTTGTACATTATATAATGTGTATTTTACTTAGGAAGAGTTCCATGAATAAGTTCAATTATGATCTCAACTTATTGGTCAAGAGGAAGACTAAATAATTCATCAAGGAACATATCTTTGTAGTCCCTCACCATGGGCATGTCTTTGAGCATGATTCTATCGTTTGTCTCAATATTTTGAACTATTTATTCTTATAAGGAAACATACATAAAAAATTACATAATATAGAGTTTTATACATCAAAATACATTCTTACACAATGAGGATATTTTTAGGTTTAGAGTTTTAGAGTAATCAGGAGATAAAACATGCATAACATCCTACAAAAATACATGAGGATACAACTAAAATAATATAAATTTTTTACTCAACGAAAATATTAAATAAAAAATTAATTTCATTGAAAAATATTCATAACATTTAAATGGTCTTCCTTAATTATCTTCCATATCATAATATCAATTGAGAAATATATAAAAACAAGGTATGAGAAAAAAAATTAGTAAGGGATATAAGAAAAGAAATTATTAGTCAATTGATAATACAAAAAACTATAAAACCCATTTCATAAGAACTCATTATCATGAATAGAAACATCATGTATTTTCCTTGGGACATTTTTACCATATCACTCTTACAAACACCATTACACAAGTAATAACCATATGATCAAATTCCAACTCTGGATTACCTAACGAATTGGAGAGCTATAACAGGATCATTCGTCATATATTTAGCTATAATCACTACTACAAAAAACAAGCAAGGTAAGAACCACCTTTTATCAGCGCTAATAAAAATGAGCTGATAAAGGAGCCCTTTATTTATGCTAAAATTTTAGTGCTGATAAATGAATTCTTTATCAGTCCTTTTTTCTTAGCACTTATATAGAGTATACTTTATCATATCTAAAAAAGGACTAATAAAAAGTTATTCCCATATTTTATAAAATCTGGTGCATATTATCCTATGTTTATCATTCCCTCAAGCCCTCGCGGTGCTATACCCCTACGACAACTCCTCATGCCCATGATATTCCCTTTTTCGGACCTCCTCCGGTAGCCCAACTCCTAATACTCCCCCTCGAACCCCTTCTGTGGATCCTCCTCCCCACAAACCCTACCTCCTCCTCCCCACTGGACCCTACTCCCCGTGAACCCTACTCCTCCATTTCTCAATATTGGCGTCTCCTCCCATGCACCTCCCCCTAGCGGTCGTGCCATCCCCTCCCGACGTAGCACAGAAGGCTCCCAGACCGCTCGACACTTCTTCTCTCCCTCCATCGTGGGTGTGATAAACTCTTGGTAAGTCTCTAACTTCTCCTTTTAAATTTATTTTTGGTGTATAGGTTTTTTTAGTGTATTTTTCATTAGATTGATGTTTATATTCTTCCCCATGATCACCACACTTGGATTAAATGATAAAAAACATATATTTCTAACGATATATGTCATGAAATAACACACATAGTGGATCCTAATAATTGGTTACGAGATGATTTGAACTAAATTATGACTTTTTTTATAATTCCCCATGTGTTCTTATGATTTTTTGGAACTATAATTTATTTTTCACTAAGTTTCTTATATATGAGGGTTTGATATTCTCATGCAACCTCATGTTACACCTTTTTATATATGAATATTCAATTAATGTATAGTGTTTTTTCCTCATCCTTCTGGTGGAGTGGGATTATCTATAATGGGGAAAGTGATCCTTTTGTAAACCCATTAATGAAAATAATGAGTTTTGATAGTACCCACCTCATTATTAACTTGTTACACTTTATAGGTTTCATGATGTGCTGGTGATTGTGTTAATGTTGGAGGTTCTATTTTTGATAGTGATTAGGACCCCTCAAATATAGAAAGTGTATCTATCCCTATGGTGGTTAAGTTATATTTAGCTTAGTTGGTGAGCATGGTCTTATGTGATGATTTTTAGAAGATTAATTATCATCCTTGTGAATGTCGAGCAATTATGGAATTCTTAATAAGAGAGACTTATGGTTAACTGTTGGTAATGATATGGTGTATGAATCAACCCATATACCAGAGATGATGAGTGTCTTAGTGAAGTTATAGTGTTCTAAATTGAATTTCTCCTTGAGATGGTTCATAGTGGAGCCTATAATAAATTTAGGTTAATTTGTTATTAAACCAAGATTCCTGGAGTGGCGTCCACTCTTCATGCACTAGGGCCACAGAAGATGAGGAGATCAGAGTAACAAATCCATGGAAAGGATAATGGTGTTATTTGGAAAATGAATTTGAGTTTAAATAGTGTTGTTAACATGTTAGAAGTGGTATTTGTGTGGTTAATTTTTTTTTGGATTGTGGGATGTTTCATGACTTTGATTAATGGTAAATTACACACATATTTATTTTATGTCAATGATAATTCATGGGTGGGGTCAACATAGTGAACCTCTATGAGCAGTTGTTCCTAGGTTCTACTCTAGAAGATTTTTTTCATGAAAATGGAGAGACACCATGCACTTCATTGGGTAGATAGTGATTCTTCCCTGATACCTATTATGTGTATCAAGATTTTTATTTTGAATGGAGAATGATATAGTAATGAACTACACATGGTGTGTCAACCCAATTGATTTTGGTTAAGTACACCTACACTATGAAGAAACCAATAACGTGACGGGGGATGAATTTATTCTCACGAGATTGTAAATGTCTTTCACTTGGATGGATTGTATTTCTGGTCTTTTTATAAAATGAATTAATTTATGTTGATAAATTCATAGACCGACCTCTAGTGGTTTGGTGGATTTAAACATTTAATACTATGCTTTGGATGGCTATATTAGTGTTCTATGATTATGCCTATGGTTTGAGTTGATATCATAATCATTTAAGGTAGTGATCTTCTAGGATGTAGGGGTAGCAACACCCACCCATAGTAGGTGTGTGATGCAAGTCTCAACTCAGGAGGCACACCCATTCTTAGGTATCTCAATAATAGCCCATTACACCATGTAATTTAATATGATTGTGATGGGTATAGACATATCACATTGAATTTTTTTTAACATTCATGCTACAGTTAGAGAGGCAGTCGACGAATAGCCTATGCAGGGGAAGGAACTGGGGAAAGGATGTATGTACAGTACTAAAGTGATGGAGGAGATCAGGGAGCAGCATGAGGTGGATGGAACTTTGGCTTGATTGTATTAATACTATCCCTATGTAGACCACTCTTATATTGGGAATTTAGTGGTTAGAATCACCAATATTTGTAGTCACTAGAGTCTATTTACCAGGATACTCCAAGAGTGTTTGGAGGTACGATCTATGTTCGTTATAATTTTCTTGTAGTACTATCAGAAATAGGTACAACAAACTATTTTCACAAATTTTTTCAGTTATTTTCTAGTTATATAGTAGGTGTTTGTAGATCCCCACGTTAGTGAGGGGTAGTTATTGCATATTCTTTAAATGTTCATGATAGAATTTATGTTAACAAACCTTAATTTTCTATTTCTTATGATAATTGGTTAAAAAAACCTACTATATTCCATAGTAATTTTGGATAAACCTGGGTTTTTTGTTTCCCCCACGAACCCCTTTGTGTTTGGAAATGTATCAACTATATTAGTTTTCTCATCGAAATTTTATACTTGTTTTCATTTTATTTGAGTTTGGTAACGTGTTATGGGCTATTTAATTTGATTATTTTATTAATAATAAGGTAGCTATTGGTATGTTTAAAATGAGGTTTGTTGTTTTTCTTCAAGGGTGGTGGGTTCTAGAACTATTGTTAAGTGGGTTGGAAAATGTGTTGATTTTTATGGGTGGTCTATTGTGGTTCTGTTGATTTCTAAATATGTATTGGAAATGGCTAGGCTCTATTAATCTATATTTTTATAAGGATTCGGTTCTATTATATTTTATTTTAATGTCTTGTATTGTGTATTTGAATCATAAATACTAATATTGGAGATTTAAATAGGTTGGAGATGAATAAAGATTGTATGGATCCTAATCGTTAGACAATAGAGTATGAGAACAGAGTAAAAGAGTTCATCTGGTTTGAAAAGGATCATGCAAAGGATTCTTCTTAAATACTTTGTCTATGTTTATGTTGTTGTTATTCTCGACTAATTACTCAAGAGGAGTTGGATGGTCATTTGATATGTCACGGAATAGACCTGAGTTATAAATGATGGAATAAACACGAAGAAAAAGTGAATATAGCTACTGACTTGGATAAATCAGTGTTTTATGGATAATCATATATGAATATAAATATATATAATGAAGAAGACTTTTTAGAGGATGTGAATACAGATGTCAATGATTATGAAGAACGTATTGAGAAAATGACTAGGACATTTGAACTTGAACTCCGTGATTTCCCAAAATTGTTTGAGAATTTAATGAGTTGTGAAAAGACACCATTGTATACTGGTCACACTAAATATACAACATTGTCAGTTGTACTGAAGATGTATAAATAGAAATCAGGAAACGGATGGAGTGATGTTTGTTTTACGGAACTACTTTCTCTATTGAATGACATGCTAGAAGAATATAATGAGCTCCCAAACCGGACATATGATGTTAAACGAATGCTACACTCAATGGGTATGATTTCTGAAAATATACATGCCTGGATGAAAGACTATATACTGTTTCTCATGAGGAAAAAATCACATAAAACATTCCCAACGTGTGGTACTTCCCAATAAAAGAAATATTAATCCAATCCTACAAATGTTGTATGGTACTTTCCAATCATTCCAAGGTTTAGGTGTCTGTATGGAAGTGAAGAAACTGCAAGACAATCATTGTGTCATGCAGAAAAAAGAAATAAAGATGGGAAATTATGTCACCCGACTGAATCTCTTTAAAAAAAGACAATTGATCATGAGTATCCTGAATTTGGAAAAGATCCAAGAGACATTCATCTTACGTTATCTACAGATGGAGTGAATCCTTTTGGTTTTTAAACCAGCACTCATAGTACATTTCATGTTATGTTGGTAAATTATAACATGCCACCCTAGCTATGCATGAAGCGGAAACTCATAATGTTATCTATGCTTATATCAGGACCAAAACAACTAGGTAACTATATTGATGTTTATTTTTCTCCTTTGATCAAGGATTTGAATTTATTGTGCAATTCAGGTGTTATGTTTTATGATTCTTATAAAAGTGAGTAATTTACGTTGAGAGTGATGTTTTATGGGATTCCAAATGATTTCCCTTCTTATGGAAAATTTTTAGGCTATATCATTAAAATAAATAAAGGGTTTCCCATGTGAGAAGAAGAAAAATAATCAAATAGGTTAAAAAATTCATCGAAATATGTGTTTCTAAGACATCGTAGATTTCTACCTCATCGGCAGAAATACCCATCTTGGATGACATCATTCAATGGAATTTAAATACAATGCACAAAACTGTCTCCACTAACAATTGATCATCTATTTGAGAAATTAAATGATGTGAACACTGTTCTTGGTAAAACATTTTCGGAAAAACTTAGGAAAATCAGTTGGACAAAGAGATCATTTTTTTTTGGAATTACCATACAAGAATTGTTTTTATGTTAGGAATTTTCTTGATGTGACACATGTGGAAAAAATATATATATGACATTGTTATCGAAAAGTTTCTAAATTCCCCTAGAAAAACAAAGGATGTAATTAAGTCAAGGTTGGATATGGTTGACATGTGAATATGAGAAGAGTTGGCTCATGTGAAGGTTAAAAATCAAATGTTTCCTCCTCCAGCTTCTTACACACTTTCCAGGGAGGAGATATATGAGTTTTTCAACTTCTCCAATGATGTAATTGTTCTAGAGGAGTATTCATCAAATATCAAGAACATTTCTTCAATGATTGATATGATGTTAAAAGTTTTGAAATCACATGATTTCCATGTTTTGATGAAAAACTTAATTTCTATAGCTTTACATTTCATTTATTCCAATAATGTTCTCCATACGTTAACCAAGGTTTTTTCCGTTTTCAAATATATATGTAGAAATGTTTTATACCTGGTGAAATTTAAAGCTATTGAAAGAGAAATTGTCATCATATTATGTGAATTAGAAATGTTCTTCCTACCAACATTTTATGATATGATTGTTCATTTGATGCTTCCCTTGGTGAGAGTGATTCGACATCATGGTCATGCGCACTATAGATGGATGTACCCCATTGAATATTATATGAAGATTTGGAAAGGGTATGTCAAGTCATATATTGAAGAGATATTTTGTTGAGAAAGCCATTGAATTATGTACTAAATACATTTCTGATGTGGAAAGAATTGGTCTCTTGAAATCTCATCACACTGGACACATTGAGGGTGGGGGAATTTCTGGAAGAGATGTTGTGACAATCAATATTATAGGTCAAGAGCAGACCCACCTTTATATTTTTCATAATAGTTGGGAGGTTTCTCCATATGTTGAAACCCACAAAAAAAATCTTAGGTAGTTTAATCCATCAAGTGATGAAAATGGATATCAAATACACGTAATAACCAAATTATAGGACGGTTTCATGGCCATATTATTATGTTGGTAGATGAAAATACAAATTCAATTTTAGAATGATTTTGATGGCGAGTCGCCAGACCATGAGTGTATGTATTATCTTACAATGGTTATGTAATTATTGGTGATATATTCTATACAGATGAACATGATGAATATAATACAATGCAAAAAAGTGGAGTTACACCTGTGGCTGAAGCGATGCATGTTTTCGGTACTAAAGACGTAAATCCAATTTATGCAAATATGTCATACTTTGGCATTGTCAAAAAAATATGGGAGTTGGATTATACAACATTTAAATAGCCTATTTTGAATGAAAATGGGTTGATAACAATAGTGGTGTTAAAATAGATGAAATGGGATTTGTGAAAGTAGATTTTAATAAAGGGTAAAAAGAACAATAGTATATAATGGCCTCAAAAGTTGTACAATTATTTTATGTTCCAGATCCTGCAAACCGAAAGTGGTCAATTGTTCTATTATCATCCAGGACTACTAAAGGGTCTGATTAAAATTCAGTTAAGGTAGATTATTTTAGTCGTATGTCATAATCATTTCTTAGTGGTCCCAATGTAGATGATTTTTTATCTGTTACCAGAGACCAGAATTAAGGTATTTATATAATCGATAGAGGTGTCAGATCCCTTCAACTTTTGAGAAAATTAAAAAGAGTCCAATAAACAGGTTATATTTTTTTGAAATATAGATCTTTTTATCTTATGGTATTATCCTATCATTAATGAATTTATGTATTGGAAATTAACTGTTCAACCACTTTTGTAGATAATGAATTCTTCATGTTTTGGTGCTCTTAACCTCGAGGCTGAATAAGTCTCTGAAGTTGTTGTTGTTCCTACTACTATAGTGGCTACTCATAGTGCAGAGCGACATAAAGTTTCTGAACCTGTTTCTACTCCTAGTGTTGAGGTCCAACAACCACCAGCACATAGAATTTCTCTCATTTCATATGAACATATATATGATTTTGATATCGATGAAATGGTCTGGGATGAAGGACCGACATCGCAAAAAACACTGTTGCGTCGTAGTTTGACAGTGTCATCCAATGTTGTCAAGGAGAAAAGAAAAGGCATTAAATTTGATGTCAGATGGAATGAACGAGGTCATCATGTAAATCCCAACATGGATATGTTTACTAGTAACATTGGAATTGTCACTCGACAATGTGTGCCGATTGTTATAGATTAATGGCACCATGTTGTGTCCAGGTTGAAGGTTATAATCTGGGAAGAAATTATGGTAACATTATGATATTATATCATTAATTTATTAGAAAATAAAATAATCATAAATTGTTTTACTCTTCTCAATATCATGTAGAGTACATTTATAGTAGATGATTCACACATGAATTATGTACTAAGGCTTGCAGGAAGGTGTCATCGAGGTTTTGGAACTATTTTAACAAAATGTCACCTGAATGATTCCAAAGGTAAAATAAACCCACACCCACCCCTTTTATACACTCACCATATATCCCAAGAATCATGGGATGCATTTATTTTCCACCGTGGGGATGAGAAGTTTCAGGTACGTTGTGGCTGATAATACGTTGTTTGAATATAAGCGAATTAATCATATTGATTGTGAATATTTCATTTATGAAATCACAACTCAGTACTGAAAATATGGAATTTGAATCAAAACTAACATACCCCTATTATAAAGTAAGGATGGGGTACGCTTCACTAGAAAAGAAAATGGTACTTATTTTATATTTATAGTAATATTACTAGGTGCCATGAAACAACATCATAATTATCTTTCTATATTTATATGTCAATTGATGAGTCTAAAACCAAAGACACATCCATAACAAATCATTTTCTATGGAATGAGGAACATGTGAATAAGGAAGGGAAGCTAGTAGATGAAAAAACACAAAAATGGTGGGCAATATGTATATGTATGACACGATAAAATGATTTGTTTTGAATTACTATTACATAATAATTATTAGTTGTTTTACTATATCTGACAGTCATAGGAATCAGCTACTCCGGTAGCGGATGTAGACCTATTATCGACCACATTCAAGAAGCTGGAACAATATAGTTGTGTTAGTGGTGCGGGGTTCGGGGTGACACCCGAAGTATATTATGAAAAAAATCAAATGTATGATAGAGATGAAAAAATGAAACAAATGAGTGAAAGACTAGAAACTCTTGAAGAACAATTTCAATGGAAAGGAGAGTTGCTAGCAACATTTATGGGTGGAAAGTAAGATGAAGACACAACTCAGGAATAACCAGCATGTGAAGATCTCGCCCTACCCCCACCAGCATTGAGGCTAGCCATTCCCCTCAAAGAATTATCATAGCCATCGTAATAAATATTATATTAATTTTTCCCATTAAATCTGAATCAGACAAACACTGATAATTTTCCTATACTGATATTTTACAGGGTGATAATGACTATGATTTATATCGGTCAACACTGACCTATCACCTTGTAGTGAGGGATACGGTGTTCAACATCCCAGAGGACAAGCTGCATAATAGACCACTTCCAAAAGATCATTTGAAAGTGACGATTATTGTAGCTCATTAGAAAAATACATAGATACCTATTCCACATGATGATGATGATATTCATACAGTCGAAAAGCCTATTGTGACCTTCATCTCATGTAGGTCCCAATATTTAAGAGTACATGTGGACAAAGTGGTATTTATTTCCATTTTTTCAAGATATACCTTTAACAAGTAATGAAAAAAGGTTCTTAACCAAAGAATGTTTTTATAGACAGATAAAGAGAAGTGGGTAACAAGAAACATCAGCTCAAAAGCATCCAAAGGATCGACCAATCGATCCCAAAGAGTTATTAAAAGCACAATAACAACACTTTTTCTCTATCCACATTAACTAGAATTGAAGACTCATGTGGATACAAAACTAAGAGGTGGTAGTAGTAATATAGTGGTTTTTGAAAATAATATATATGGAGAGGAAATTTAAGATTTCATTGCTGCTGAAAATGTATTTGAGATCCTTGAACATGGTTGGTTAGGCGTCACAGTTGTAAATTTATATATGAGGTTTGTTTTCATGAATTGGTTTTCTAAAAGATCATATAATTTAAAATTATGACTAAATGCGTTTTATATTATTGATAGATGAATATATGAAAAAAGGTTGATGGAATTTTTCCATGTGCCAAGATTCAGACTCGTTAGTACTCATACCACATCAACACAACTAATGAAATTAGAGCTAACAAAAAAGGATGAAATAGTGAACAGCTTGCTGAAAACATTTTAATGAAAGATTAAGGATGACAGACTCATCCTAATACCAACCAGGCAAGGGTAAAACTCTACTATTAAAGAATATAAATTATATTTTCACTAATTTTATTACTTATTCCTTTTTGTTTTTTTAGGAATCATTGGCAGGTAATTATGGTGAACTTTGGTACTCCAATGATTTATTTTTTGGATTCCATGCAAGGATATCCATCAAATTGACCATGCATGATGGAGTTTGTGAATTTGTAAGACAGTAAATCCTACATTTTAGGTCTAAAAATCATGTAATATTATTTATATTATCTTTTACTAATGATTCTATTATAATAGGGGGTGTATCATTATCATCTAAAAAAGAAATGAGGATAGGGGCTAAGCATAAGGAGGTGAGAAAGTACTATGTCTGGACAAATATCAGGGTATGTACAATAAAATTTCTATATCAAAAACGTTATCAACACGAGTTACATATTCACCAAATGATCATATTTTTTGTAGTTTCCAAAACAAACAAACTATAATTATTTTGTTTATTTTGATTGTAAATTTTCGGAAGAGACTATTTTTCATCAACGAACAAGCATCCATAAAGAGGTATTTTCAAAAACAACCACAATTTCATTTAAATTATTTACTAATTCATTATTTATATATATTTTAGTAATTATATGACTGTTGAAAAGCAACATACTCACAAGTTGATATAGATTTTTTCAGAAAAGAGTGTGCTGAATACCTGATGGAAGATTGTACACAAATAGCATGAAGATCTGACTTGGGGATGTGTACAATTGGCGGTCATTTTTGAGAGGGGTTAAGAAGTTCAAAAGATGAAATATTGTTTTTTGAAAATGTTTGTAGGACAATTGTAATTGTAATTAAATAAAACATCTTTTCTCCAATGAGTCATTCGGACATTTTAATATATGAAATGCACCTGCAACATGAAATAACGATGAACAACTTTTCATTGGGCATTAGATAAGAAAAACCAGTAAAATATCCAAAATTCCTTCATATCTGATAAAAAACATTCTTATTGTGTTCATACATTGTGAGAACGTATCATCGGTCATATTAGATATGTACGAGTCAATCCCACCTCAATCCAAGGCACAGTGTGGTCGGTATCACAATAAGTGTCTCAGTTTTGATTAAAATGGATTGAATTCTAAGTGAAAACAACAACTGATGTATGGAACTATGACCAAACACATTTTTATTGTGTTGATACTCTACGGTAATGATCCATGGGTCATTTGTGATGTGTAAAATTCTACCTCACCTCAATTTGAGGCACAGTGTGTCCAATATCTCTCAAAATGTCCCTCTTTTGTTTAAAATGGACATAATTTTTTGCGAAAACAACCACTGACATACGGAAATCTGATAAAAAGCATTCATATTGTGTTTATACTTTAGGGGAACTATAAATTTTTCATTGGTGATGTGTACGAGCCAACCCCAACTCAATCCGAGGCATGGTGTTGACGGTATCACTCAAAGTGTATCTCTTTTGTTTAAAATGGACCGAATTTTAAGTGAAAACAAAAACTAACGTTTGTAAATTTGACCATACACATTCATATTGTGTGGATAATTTTGGGGAATTACCCATTCATCATTTTTTACACGTACAAGTAAACCGCACCTCAGTAAGATGCATAGTGTGGCTGATATCACTCAAAGCCTCTCTCTTTTGTTTAAAATGGAAAAAATTTAAGTGAAAACAACAACTGACATATGGAACTCCAAACAAATGCTTTCAGTTTTTGTTGATACATTAGGAGAACAATACATGGGTCATTATTGACATGTACGTTTCAACCTTGACTAAATCTGAGTCATGGTGTGGCTGGAATCACTCAAAGTGTCTCTCATTGGTTTAAAATGGACAGAATTTTAAGTGAAAACAACAATTGACGTACGGAACTCTGACCAAACACATTTGGATTGTGTTGATACATTCTGGGAACGATCCATGGGTCATTTTTATCTTTACGAGTCAACCCCACATCAATTCGAGGCACGGTGTGGCCGGTATCACTCTAAGATTTTCACTTTTGTTTAAAATGGACATAATTTTATATGAAAACAACAACTAATGTACGTAAATCCAAACAATCGAATTTGGATTGGGTTGAAACTGTAGGATAATGATCCATGGGTCATTTTTGATGTGTATGAGTCTACCCAACCTCAATAAGAGGTACAATGTGGCCGGTATCACCCAAAGTTTCTCTCTTTGGTTTAAAATGGACAGAATTTTATGTGAAAACAACAACTGACGTACGGAAATCCAACAAAACAAATTGATATGGGATTGATAATTTAGGGGAATGATCCATGGGTCATTTGTGATGTGTATGAGTCACCCCCACCTCAATATGAGGCATGGTGTGGCCGGTATCACTCAAAGTGTCTCTTGAATTTTTAAAATGGACATAATTTTAAGTGAAAACAACAACTGACGTACAGAAATCCCACCAAACACATTCTGATTGTGTTGAAAATTTAGGAGAACGATTAGTGGTTCATTTTTTATGTGTACGATTCTACCCACAAACACCCTGGACACCACCCCTGTAAAGATCTGGAAATTTCAAGGAAATTTTTTTCTTAATTTTCTTTGGAATTTTACAAGAACACAGTTTCTGACAGCGCCTGATTCTGAGGCCCGGTGTGCCCAGAATCAATTTCCGAAGTTTGGCTCGGGTACGTTCAGTGAACGAACGAGCGGGAATTTATAACTTTTGAACCGGTGCCCGGAATCAAATTCCGAGGGCACTGATGGAACCGTAGCGCCAGTTTTTGCTTAGGAATGCCTTTCCTGGAGTTGCGTTTGCTTGGGAGCAGTTGTTTATTAAGGTTGTGGTTTAAGTGTAAAGAAAAATAAAATTTGTGTTACAAATTTTATTTATCTTCTTAAGTGGTTATATCCTAAGTGTGGAAGTTAGGGTGGAATCACAAGTTCCTAACTAACCAAGTGAGGAATAAGGTGAGGTGGGGCCCACACGAGCCCCAACCCTTCACCTTCCCCTTAACTCTCTTCTACCCCCTTTAAACTCCCTTGCACTTAATGTGCCAAAACCCCTCAAATTCCTAACTCCTTAAACTCCTTTACTCCCTTGAACCCCCCCCCCAATTAAATGTGACTCTTCACTTCCACCTTCATTAATTTTGGAGCCTCTCCACCCATTAATGAAGGATGTAACTTAATGAATTTGAATTATTTTGAATTCATTAAGCTAACCCTATAATAAGGTGTGTTGTTTTATTGTTTGGGGTTGGCTAAATCTTTGTGATAGAGTCATGGAAGGATTGAAGAGAATTACACCCTCGGCGAAGAACACGAAGGACATCTCCAAACATGGAACAACGTCTTCTCGACGAAGAATGCCTTTTCCAAAGAAGAACGTGAAGTTTCCAACGTCGATCCCTTCTTGGATGCCTCCTTTTCACTCCATCCGGAATAAAGAAGGGAGCGCCTTTCACGAAGAACGCCGACGTCGTCAACAACTTCTCTTTTCCAATGTCGACGAATCGCCGCCGCCTTTCCGCGACTTCGTCAACACATAACGAAAAGCGAGGTAGGGGTTTGTTGTTGCTTTATTTAATTATTTTCCGTTCTTGGTTCTAGCATGACAAACTTGAGGATGAATGTATAAGTGTTATCGTCTAACGAGAGGGGGACCGGACCGCACAAACACGGCCGAACCCCCCTCCTTTGTTCTTGAATGTTTCTTGTGGATGAAACCAGATAGCGTGGTGCCGTCGCACCACGCGGGAATCACACGGAAATTATTGCGTGGCTCCGTCGCGCCGCGCCGTGGAAAGAATTATCATGAACACGACGCCGTCGCGCCGCGTCGAAGGAAACCGAAGACGCCGCGGCCGGAGCGGGGCCACGGCGGAGGGGCGCGGTGTCGTCGCACCGCGCCGGATGACGAAGGCCGCAGCCGGTTCCGGGCCGCGGCGGATCGTGATGACCGGCGGCCAGCCGGGCCGCCGGTGCCGGAAGACGGAAGAGGACCGGCCCTTGCCGGTCCTGTTGACAAGAAGTCGGCTGGCCAGGTCGGGCCGGCCGGGTTGGTGGAAACCGGGGGAATTTAATTCCCCCGGGCAGTTATTTGGCCCCCCATTATGAGGGGGGCCAGTTTCACAAAGGGGGGGCAGGCGGCCCCCCGTTTCCAGCAAGCTCGGCCTTCGGCCAAGCTGGCAGCGCGCCCAGCGCTGCCTTGCGCCGAACCGGGGTGCCTGGTCGGTTCGCCGCGCCGGGCCACGCCGGGCCGCGCCGCGCCGGGCCGGGCTGGGCCGGGCTGTGCCGGGCCGGGTCGACCCCGTCCGGGGCGGGTCGTCCCGGTTCGGGACATCTGGGGGGTCTCGGGCCGGGACGGCCCGGGCCCGAAACCCCCGTTACCGATCGATTTGGTCAAATGCACGTTTCTTGGGCTACGAGCCTCCAAACTACTCGTCGTCAGCAGCAACGCGATCCTTGGATCGAGACGGTCGTTTCGGTATACTATACTCAAGGTGCACCTTCCTTTTCGGGAGCCTACGTGCTTAAAACACCGTAGTTAAGCGTGCTTGGCCTAGAGTAGTGATCAGGATGGGTGACCTCCTGGGAAGTTTCCCAGGGTGGGTGTGAGACGGAAAGGCCAATAAATAACCGACCAGGCGTCTGATTGACGCACCGTCTGTTTATTTGAATTCCTCTAAGTGAGATGGTTCTTTTGGCTTACTCCGATCGAGGTTTGGATGCCGACGGAGTGCGGTCGGGTTGGATCGCACCGAAATCCAACCGGGCCCCTAGAACGAAAAAGCCAATAACTCTCAGACCGGGTGTCCGATTGACGCATCGTCTGTTGCGTTGAGTTCCTGTTGACGATACGGAACTTTTGGCATCCTCCGCCTGAGTTTTGGATGCAGATGGATAGTGGCCGGGTTGGATCGCACCGAAATCCAACCGGGCCCCTGGAACGGAAAAGCTGATATCTTTCTGACAGAACGTCCGTTTGACGAACCGTCAGCGGCGTTGGTGATCGCGTTGAGAAACGGTCCCTATGAGTTTACCCTATGAGAGTTCTGGGTATAGTTGAGATACGGCCGGGTTTGGTTCGCTCACGAAACCAACCGGGCCCCTGGGACGAAAAGGCTAATAACTCACAGACCGGGCGTCTGATTGACGCGCCGTCTGTTGCGTTGAGACCCCTATGACGAGGCGGTCCTTTGATATACTTCTTTGCGGGACTTTGTGATACTTGGAGTATCGACCAGTAGCTCGTGGAGCGGACCCTCCCGGAGACGAGCGTGCGGAGTACAGAGACCGTGTAGCCGGCTGAGACCTGACGACTGCTTGACCGACTCGACTTGAAGTGAGTCGACTAGCCCAGTGGAAGGAGCGCACGGTATTTGGCGACAGACCCACGGCAGACGGAGCGCCCGGTAGTTGGCTGCAAACCCGTGGTACTCGACAGGAGGAGTACTTCTGTAGGCTATTAGTGGGAGCGCCCGGTATTTGGCGAGAGACCCTCAGCGGGCGGAGCGCCCGGTAGTTGGCCGCAAACCCGCAGTACTCGACAGGAGGAGTACCTCAGCAGTCTTAGGTTAGTGAGCAGTACCTCGGAGTCGTGACAGGACCACTGTACACTCCAGAGACGGAGCTCTTCAGCAGTTACGGTTTCGATAATGAAAATCCTGGTTTGAGCTGAGACTTTTGACCTTGTGTTTACCTCATGATTGAGATGGGTCACTTGCTAACTTAGGTATATGTATGGGCTTATACCCGGGTAGTGGTTATCCGTTGATTTCACAATCCTTGTGTTTCCTCATGATTGAGATGGGTTACTTGATAACTTAGGTATATGTATGGGCATATATCTAAGTAGAGGTTATCTGTTGAGATCTTCTTTGTGGTTATCCTTGTTGGTTTAGTGAGACCTTGAGGGTCTCGGGGTTCCTACTGAGTATCGTTATACTCACCCCTGCACGGGCTATGCCCGCACCTCGTTGTGTTGGTTGTAGACGACGGGCAGTGCTGACAGAAGCCGAGTGTTCGAGGACTGGACAGTACCTGGAGGTGGACTATACGAAGAGATGGTACCCGGAGGAGGACCTCACGACGAGGCTGTACCCAGAGGTGGACGTGACGACGAGGCGGTACCCGGAGGTGGACCACTGGGCGAGACATACTCGGAGCGGACGGTGGGACCTGAGGAGCAGAGGAGCTATCTGTACCCACCCTTCAGGTGAGATTTCCAGTGGACAACTCGGCGTAGCAGCTTTACTTTTCAGTTGTTGTTTTCCCTTTCGAGTTGTACTTTACAGTTGGGCTTGTATTTCTGGCCCCTTTTTACTTTCTGCACTTACTGTTGTACTCAGTTTTTACTTAGTGTTTACTTCTTCCGCTTGTACTCTGTGGTGCTTGTTTTCTTTTATAAAGGCAATGCCTTCCCAGTTATCGGGATTTTACGCCTTTGGTGCTAGTCGCCAGCCCCTGGCCTATGGAAGGCGGCCTTGGGGTAGTCACGGCACGTGCCCCGAGGACGGGTCGTGACAAATTGGTATCAGAGGAGTTCGGTTCTACCGCAGAACTCAGGACTCTGATCTTTTTCTATGTGAAGCAATAGTGTTAAGGGTACCGAGTGTGGTCTTCAGTTCAGGGAGTCCAGTGTTGGTGCGGCGGGCGACGTATCCGTACACCAGGACCCTGACTACTGATTTCCGACATTGTACACAAAAACACTGATTGCGTGTGTGTTTCCAAAGTTTTAAAGTCATCTCAAACCAGGTCAGCTCACCATGTATAAGACGATGACCGTGTCACATCTGTTCAGGATGTCTCCACGCAGACAGTCAGTTGGAGTTCCGAGAGAGTACTCGATGACGGCTCACCGAGCGACGAGGCTCTGGTGCAGGGCCCTTTTTACTATGTTGGCACCCTCGGGTGGTGTACCAGTACATCACCACCTATTGGGAAGCAGATGCCAACGGCTATACTAGCAAACTGTGCACGCTGGAGGAGCGCATTGCACGAGTTCCTGCAGTAGAGGCCTCAGAAGTTACGAGGCGAGGCAGATTTCCAGACAGCAGAGCAGTGGCTGGAGGCGATTTCTAGAGTTTTCCGCCTAGTTGAGACATCAGTAGAGTGGATGGTGGACTTGGCCACTAGTGTTTTCCAGTGAATGACCATGAGGATGGTCCGCATAGTGATGAGGCTTCGGTACGTGAACCGATGCCTGAGATAGTGCCTTTGGGTAGTGTGTCACCTATACATCACTACATGTTGGTCAGCAGTTACAACCGGCGGTACCGGTAGGTGACACATGTAAGTTTACAGCCTTACATGTGTTCTAACTTCAGATACCCTCATGTTCTGAGGTGAACCTGACTCATAGGCGGCTGAGGACTGGCTTGAGGAGGTGGCCTAGAATTTTCTAGAACTTTTACAGTTTCGGCGGGACGACGTGTTGATAGCTGAGAATTCATCGAGGCGTACCGAACATATCGGGTACTCGATGGAAGCGTTTCGATCAGTGCAATAGAGGTCGGAACTCTGAGCATTGTATGTTTAAGGGCTTCCGAGCCAACACCTTTTCTCTATGCATTTCTACTTAAGCTAGAGTGCTAGAAGGAACCTTTGTGGTTGAGAATTCTTTGCTGATCGAATACAGCCAGAGAATGTTAGAAGTTTGGAAAGCAGGAAACTGACACCAGTCTCAGAGACTTGTGCATGTAAAATGTTTCAAGAAGAGGAAATGTTAAGGACAGATGAATCTGCAGAACAGCATACATGGAGGCAGATCTTGGAGAGCAGCTCGTAGTGGTGTACATTTCAACATGTTACCATCACCCGCCTTTGTAGTCCCCGCTAGACTCAGGGAGTTGGAGAGCAGGGAAAGAGGGTAGCTGCTTGCGGTCATGGAGTGCGAACAAAAAGGGGCTCTAAGGATGATTCGAAGTGCGGAATTTATCTTCTACTAGCTGCCGTAGCCACAGGCATCGAAACGAATCATCCCTTCCTTCCATGAATCTAGTCCCAGACCTAGAGATTCTGGTTAAGCCGTTGACTTGACCCTCACGTCTGGAGATACCTTTGGGAGAGGACTCGATAGTCACACTTACGCCGACGGTGTGCTCTGACCCTTGAGGCGAGAGTCTCGGTTAGGACCTCTTGGTGGCAGCGTCGAGGCCTTACGACGTTAGTTTGAGTATGTATTTGGCAATCACTGTTCATACTCAAATTGACGGTATTAGGCAAACGTTGGGATGGGTTTTCCTTGGTCGGAGAAAAGGAAACCCTGGGCAGCACAAGATAAACTCGTGCATGGGAGGGTGTAGCCGATCATTCTTGGGTTGGCCAACCTTACCCTCGTGGCAGCAAGAGTTTTGAGTTTCAGTTCTAACCTAAAAAGGGAGACCTTTAGAGTTCGAGGATGGCGACCACGTTCTTATATAGGTCTCACCTCGACGAGGTTTATGGAGATGTAGCCGAGGCGGCAAGAGATCTCCGAGGTTCAATAGACCTTTCTAGGTCCCCAGCAGGGTAGGTGAGGTGGTTTATCGCTTGACCCATCCACCTCAGTTGCACCAGGTGCACGATGACTTTCACGTAACTCAATTGAGGAGATACGTGCTTGATCCTTCACACATCATCGACCTCAGGGAGTTGGACGTCGATGATAGAGCGACATGCACGGAAGTTCCAATGGGGATCAAGAATAGACAAGAGCAGATCCTACAAGGATGGTCGATTCCTTGGGTGCACTTCCGTTGACAGTACGGGAACCTCCAGGTGAGCACATGGGAGCCGAAGGCTCAGATGCGTGCTCTGTACCGCTTTTCTGACCCTATTTTGAGATGAAGCTTTACGGGGACGTAAAGCCCTGAGGTGGGAGTAATTTAAAGATCCGGAAATTTCAAGGAAATTTTTTTCTTAATTTTCTTTGGAATTTTACAAGAACACAGTTTCTGACAGCGCCTGATTCCGAGGCCCGGTGTGCCCAGAATCAATTTCCGAAGTTTGGCTCGGGTACGTTCAGTGAACGAACGAGCGAGAATTTCTAACTTTTGAACCGGTGCCCGAAATCAAATTCCGAGGGCACCGATGGAACCGTAGCGCCGGTTTTTGCATAGGAATGCCTTTCCTGGAGTTGCGTTTGCTTGGAAGCAGTTGTTTAAAGGTTGTGGTTTAAGTGTAAAGAAAAATTAAATTTGTGTTACAAATTTTATTTATCTTCTTAAGTGGTTATATCCTAAGTGCGGAAGTTGGGGTGGAATCACAAGTTCCTAACTGACCAAGTGAGGAATAAGGTGAGGTGGGGCCCACACGAGCCCCAACCCTTCACCTTCCCCTTAACTCTCTTCTACCCCCTTTAAACTCCCTTGCACTTAATGTGCCAAAACCCCTCAAATTCCTAACTCCTTAAACTCCTTAACTCCCTTGAACCCCCCCCCAATTAAATGTGACTCTTCACTTCCACCTTCATTAATTTTGTAGCCTCTCCACCCATTAATGAAGGATGTAACTTAATGAATTTGAATTATTTTGAATTCATTAAGCTAACCCTATAATAAGGTGTGTTGTTTTATTGTTTGGGGTTGGCTAAATCATTGTGATAGAGTCATGGAAGGATTGAAGAGAATTCCACCCTCGGCGAAGAACACGAAGGACATCTCCAAACATGGAACAACGTCTTCTTGACGAAGAATGCCTTTTCCAAAGAAGAACGTGAAGTTTCCAACGTCGATCCCTTCTTGGATGCCTCCTTTCCACTCCTTCCGGAATAAAGAAGGGAGCGCCTTTCACGAAGAATGCCGACGTGGTCAACAACTTCTCTTTTCCGATGTCGACGAATCGCCGCCGCCTTTCCGCGACTTCGTCAACACATAACGAAAAGCGAGGTAGGGGTTTTTTGTTGCTTTATTTAATTATTTTCCGTTCTTGGTTCTAGGATGACAAACTTGAGGATGAACGTATAAGTGTTATCGTCTAACGAGAGGGGGACCGGACCGCACAAACACGGCCGAACCCCCCTCCTTTGTTCTTGAATGTTTCTTGTGCATGAAACGAGATAGCGTGGTGTCGTCGCACCACGCGGGAATCACACGGAAATTATTGCGTGGCTCCGTCGCGCCGCGCCGTGGAAAGAATTATCATGAACACGACGCCGTCGCGCCGCGTCGAAGGAAACTGAAGACGCCGCGGCCGGAGCGGGGCCGCGGCGGAGGGGCGCGGTGCCGTCGCACCGCGCCGGATGACGAAGGCCGCAGCCGGTTCCGGGCCGCGGAGGATCGTGATGACCGGCGGCCAGCCGGGCCGCCGGTGCCGAAAGACAGAAGAGGACCGGCCCTTGTCGGTCCTGTTGACAAGAAGCCGGCCGGCCAGGTCGGGCCGGCCGGGTTGGTGGAAACCGGGGGAATTTAATTCCCCCGGGCAGTTATTTGGCCACCCATTATGAGGGGGGCCGGTTTCACAAAGGGGGGGCAGGCGGCCCCCCGTTTCCAGCAAGCTCGGCCTTCGGCCAAGCTGGCAGCGCGCCCAGCGCGCTGCCTTGCGCCGAACCGGCGTGCCTGGCCGGTTCGCCGCGCCGGGCCACGCCGGGACGCGCCGCGCCGGGCCGGGCCGCGCCGGGCCGGGCCGGGCTGTGCCGGGCCGGGTCGACCCCGTCCGGGGCGGGTCGACCCGGTTCGGGCCATCCGGGGGGTCTCGGGCCGGGACGGCCCGGGCCCAAAACCCCCTTTACCAATCGGTTTGGTCAAATGCCCGTTTTTTGGGCTACGTGCCTCCAAACGACTCGTCGTCAGCGGCAACGCGATCCTTGGATCGAGATGGTCGTTTCGGTATACTATACTCAAGGTGCACCTTCCTTTTCGGGAGCCTACGTGGTTAAAACACCGTAGTTAAGCGTGCTTGGCCTAGAGTAGTGATCAGGATGGGTGACCACCTGGGAAGTTTCCCAGGGTGGGTGTGAGACGGAAAGGCCAATAAATAACAGACCAGGCGTCTGATTGACGCACCGTCTGTTTCTTTGAATTCCTCTAAGTGAGATGGATCTTTCGGCTTACTCCGCTCGAGGTTTGGATGCCGACGGAGTGCGGTCGGGTTGGATCGCACCGAAATCCAACCGGGCCCCTAGAACGAAAAAGCCAATAACTCTCAGACCGGGCGTCCGATTGACGCGTCGTCTGTTGCGTTGAGTTCCTGTTGACGATACGGAACTTTTGGAATCCTCCGACCGAGTTTTGGATACAGATGGATAGTGGCCGGGTTAGATCGCACCGAAATCCAACCGGGCCCCTAGAACGGAAAAGCTGATATCTTTCTGACAGAACGTCCGTTTGACGAACCGTCAGCAGCGTTGGTGATCGCGTTGAGAAACGGTCCCTATGAGTTTACCCTATGAGAGTTCGGGGTATAGTTGATATACGGCCGGGTTTGGTTCGCTCACGAAACCAACCGGGCCCCTGGGACGAAAAGGCTAATAACTCACAGACCGGGCGTCTGATTGACACGCCGTCTGTTGCGTTGAGACCCCTATGACGAGGCGGTCCTTTGAGATACTTCTTTGCGGGACTTTGTGATACTTGGAGTATCGACCAGTAGCTCATGGAGCGGACCCTCCCGGAGACGAGCGTGCGGAGTACAGAGACCGTGTAGCCGGCTGAGACCTGACGACTGCTTGACCGACTCGACTTGGAGTGAGTCGACTAGCCCAGTGGAAGGAGCGCCCGGTATTTGGCGACACACCAACGGCGGACAGAGCGCCCGGTAGTTGGCTGCAAACCCGCGGTACTCGACAGGAGGAGTACCTCTGTAGGCTATTAGTGGGAGCGCCCGGTATTTGGTGACAGACCCTCAGCGGACGGAGCGCCCGGTAGTTGGCCGCAAACCCGCAGTACTCGACAGGAGGAGTGCCTCAGCAGTCTTAGGTTAGTGAGCAGTACCTCGGAGTCGTGACAGGACCACTGTACACTCCAGAGACGGAGCTCTTCAGCAGTTACGGTTTCGATAATGAAAATCCTGGTTTGAGCTGAGACTTTTGACCTTGTGCTTACCTCATGATTGAGATGGGTCACTTGCTAACTTAGGTATATGTATGGGCATATACCCGGGTAGTGGTTATCCGTTGATTTCACAATCCTTGTGTTTCCTCATGATTGAGATGAGTTACTTGATAACTTAGTTATATGTATGGGCATATATCTAAGTAGAGGTTATCTGTTGAGATCTTCTTTGTGGTTATCCTTGTTGGTTTAGTGAGACCGTGAGGGTCTCGGGGTTCCTACTGAGTATCGTTATACTCACCCCTGCACGGGCTATGCCCGCACCTCGTTGTGTTGGTTGTAGACGACGGGCAGTGCTGACAGAAGCCGAGTGTTCGAGGACTGGACAGTACCTGGAGGTGGACTATACGAAGAGATGGTACCCGGAAGAGGAACTCACGACGAGGCTATACCCAGAGGTGGACGTGACGATGAGGCGGTACCCGGAGGTGGACCACTGGGCGAGACATACTCGGAGCGGACGGTGGGACCTGAGGAGCAGAGGAGCTATCTGTACCCACCCTTCAGGTGGGATTTCCAGTGGACAGCTCGGCGTAGCAGCTTTACTTTTCAGTTGCTGTTTTCCCTTTCGAGTTGTACTTTACAGTTGGGCTTGTATTTCCGGCCCCTTTTTACTTTCCGCACTTACTATTGTACTCAGTTTTTACTTAGTGTTTACTTCTTCCGCTTGTACTCTGTGGTGCTTGTTTTCTTTTATAAAGGCAATGCCTTCCCAGTTATCGGGATTTTACGCCTTTGGTGCTAGTCGCCAGCCCCTGGCCTATGGAAGGTGGGCTTGGGGTAGTCACGGCACGGGCCCCGAGGACGGGTCGTGACAACCCCCACCCCTCCTAGACACCACCCCACCACTTGGACACCCCCACCCCCAAGGACACCCCCACCCCCATGGACAGCCACCCCCACCCCCTAGACACCACCTCACCCTCCTTGGAAAACCCCACCAACACCCTTGACACCACCCCACCCCCTTGGAAAACCCCACCAACCCCCTGGACACCACCCACCCCTTGGACACCCCCACCCGTCTGGACACCCCCACCCCCTGGACACCCCCACCCCTGGAAAGACCCAAACCCTAGGACACCACCCCACCCCCTAATCCCCCATTGACATCCACCCACCTAACACCACCTTGGAAAACCCCCACTCCCTGGAAAAACCCAACCCGTGGATGCCACACCCCTGGATGCCCAACCCTTCATAGAGGCCACCCCACCACCTGGACACCCCCTGTGGACAACCCCACACAAATGAACTGCAACACCACCACCCACCCCCTTGGACAGCCCCCCAACCCCCTGGACCCCCCACCCCCTGGACACCACTCCCTCACCCATTTGGACACCCCACGCCAGGAAAGCCCCCAAACCCTTGGACACCACCCCACCCCCAGGACACCCCCTCCCCTGGACATCAACCACCCCCTAGACATTCACCCACCCTCCTCAACACCACCCCACCACGTGGACAACCCCAACCCCTGGACAACCACCCCACCCCCCTGGACACCACCACATCCCCTTGGATAGCCCCACTAACCCCATGGACCCCCCCCCCCCCCCCCGGGACACCACCCCAACCCCCGGACAACCCCACCCCTTTGGACACCACACGCCCTAGAAAGCCCCCCCCCCCCAACCCCCTGGACACCACCCCACCTCCCTGGACACCCCATGGACTGCCCCCCCCCCACCCTAGATATCCCCCACACCTCCTAGACACCCTGACCCCCTGGAAAACCACCAAACCCCTGGACGACACCCCAACCCCTCCAAGACCCCACCCCACAACCTAGACACCCCCACCCCATAGACACCCCCACCCCTTGGACATCCACCCCCACCCCCTTAGAAAACCACCCCACCCCCTTGGATAGCCCCTCCAACCCCCTGGACGCCCCGCCACTAGACACCTCCCACCCCCTTGACACCCCAACCCCTCTGGACACCCCAACCCTGTAAAGCCCCCCAACCCCCTAGACACCACCCACCCCTAGACACCCCCCACAGGCATCCCCCCAAAACATCTAGAGACCACCCAACCCCCTGGACTCCCCCACCCTGTGGACACCAACCAACCCTCATAGGCACGACCTCACCCCCTGGACTCCCCCACCCCCTTGGACAGCCACCCCACCCCTGTACAAAACTCCACCCCCCTTGGACAACCCCACCAACCCCTGGACCCCCTGGACACCACCCCACCCCTGGACACCCCCACCCCTTTGGACACCCCCACCCTCTAGAATCCCCCCCCAACCCCCGTCGACAGCACCCCACCCCTTAGACACTACCATGGACAACCCCCCCCCCCCCCTCCTAGACACCCCCACCCCAGGGACACCCACCACCCACCCTGTACAGCTCCCCAACCCCTCCTAAACACCACCCCACCACCTGGAAAACCCCACCCCCTAGACTCCCTCACCCCCTTGGAAAACCACCCCCACCCCCTTGACACCACACCACCCCACTTGGACATCCCCAACAATCCCTTGGACCGCACCCTCACCCCATGGACACCTCCCCACCCCCTGGACACCCCCACCCCTCTAGACACCCCCACACCCTGGAAACCCCCCAACCCCCTAGACACCACCCCACCACCCTGGACACCCCCATGGACACCCCCTGGACAGCCCCACCCTCATCCCCTGGACACCCACCAACCCCCGGGACAAACCACCACCCCTCATAGACACCACCCTACCACCTGGACTCCCCCACACCCTAGACACCCCCACCCATTTGGGTAGCCACCCCCACTCCCTGGACACCACCCCCACCCCCCTTGGATATCCCATCAACCCCCTGGACCCCCCCTGGACACCACCCCATCCCCTGGACACCCCCACCCCCTTCAAAGCCCCCCAACACCCTGGACACTACCCCACCTCTCTGGACACCCCCATGGATAGCCCCCCCCCCCACTGTAGGCAACCCCCCCACCTGGACACACCATCACCCCCAATACATCCCCCACCCATCCTAGACACCACCCCACCACCTAGAAACCCCCAACCCTAGACAACACCACCCCCATGGACAGCCCCCACCACCCCCTAGACACCCCCTGGATAGCCCTATCCCCCTAGAATCCCTCACCCCCCCCCCCGGACACCCCCACCCCCTGGACACCCCCTACCCCCGTGGACGACCACCCCAAAACCCTAAACATCCCCCAAACCCCTTGAAATATGAATTTAATCCTTCATGTATTTAGTTATATTATTAATTATGTGTTAATGGTTTATGGGTGTACTTGTTGTATTTGTATACTTGCTCTAATTACTTTATAAATTATGTATTAATTTTATAAGGGTATACTTGTTGAAATGTTGATTTTTTTTGCAGGACTTGTTTGGGTGTACTACTGCAGAATTTAATATTATAGAAGGTAGGTCATTTAACAATTCTTTTTTAGTAATGATAAAGGGACCCTTTATCGGTGCTAAAAAGGCTCTCATAAAGAATCCATTTGTCAGCACCTTTGTAGTTCTAATAAAGGATCACTTTATCAGTTCCCTTTTAACCCTGATAAAGGATACCTTAATCAATACTTTTTCAGTGATGATTAAGTCTACCATTATCAGTGCTAAAAATCACTGATAAAGGGGACCCCCCTTTATCAGTGCTAAGATTTACAACGCTTTTTAGCGTTGTTAATGCGTATTTTTAGCATGGATTAATCCCATTTTTTTCGTAGTGAATGGGCTAAACCAAACATATATGGAGCTTTAATGTACTCAAACTAACATAAAAATTTCCAAGTGACATATCATGGTAATAAAGTACCATGAAATCTAGAGAAACCACTCATCGAACATATATATATATATATATACATAAAAAACATTCTGATTTTTTTTGTAATAGACTATTAAAAAGATTTTAAAATGAATTTCCATTAAAAATATAATTGTTGTGAGAATTAATTGAAAGAAATGGATATTTTTTAGGTATGATAAATAAATATAATACAATATAATATAAATAAATTCCTCCCAAAACAATCTTAAAACCACATAATGAATTATGTAGATGGTTAACCCAAAGATTGAAAATTTCATTAATAAGTCCCTTATGTTTGGTTAGCCTTACTCCAAATGTGTTTAAAAATAATATATAACTGTTAAATGAGTGTTTCTAATATCCTTAAAAAAATATTCATCTTTATATAACCTTATATGATCATTTCATACAAACATTTTTCTTTTTAATTATTAGTATTTTGTTCCTTCCATTGTTACGGGTGAATTCTTTACATGACTTCTATGACAAGTATGTATTTGATTTTATTGTTGTATGGAAATGAAATTTAAAAATTTCAATGAAATGGTTTTCATCTGATTCCAGAATATTAAATATAAGGCCCCAGCCTTAAACCTTACTTAATCTTGAGTTATTACAAGATTACACATTGAGGATCTTTTCGGGTTTAGAGTTTTAGAGAATTAGATCATAAAACTTGCATTACATTCCACATATAAACAAAGTGGTTACATAAAGATAGTATTCTTCATTCCCATCAATGGAAACACATTTAAAATAAAACATGGATTATTTCTTGAAACATCCTTGACTCTATCATCTTATCATGTACCTTTCCCTTGACCTGTGAAAAACATTTCAAAAACTTGGGATGAGCGTAAAAACTCAGTATGGGTTATAAAAACATGGAAAGGAAACATGAGTTCATATATACATAAGAATGAAATCATACTTTACCCATAAAACATAGGCACTTTAACATACCTCATAAAAACATGAATAAATCATATAAATCATAATACGTAAAGGTAACTTGAGGCATTCATAACATTCTTACGTAGGGGGTAACCCTCTTGGTTACGTTTGGAATACCCATCACAGTATATTCCCTAAAATCTCTTCGGAGAAACCTTAACGTTTCACTCCTTCGCGTTACCCAATGCATTGGAGAGCTATAACGGGCTCACCCGCCCTTAGTTTATCACGGAACCACCCGTCTTCATAATAATGCCCAAGAACCATAACATAATCATATCACATAAAACATGCATAAAGGAAACATAACATTTCCACATTTCAATCACGAGATATCAATACAACACATTGATATAATAAAAACATTATGAAAACCATTTTCAATACCAAAGTAAAACATGGTATTTATTTTTCTTTTTAAAAAAAAGGTATGGCTTGTAGAGGAAGCCGAAACTCAAATAACGGTTACGACGGCGGAGAAGTCGTTGTCGCCGCATACGTACGACAAAAACATTCCCTTTTGTCGTTTAGTAAACGCTTCGTATAAAAAAGATTCCTTTTGAGTAAACGTAAAAGTCAAAGGGGTTTATACACCGTATAAAAGAAAGTTGTGTATAAAATAAAATACGCCTCAACGAAAGGAGATTGAGACGAAGTCCCATACAAAGATAAATAGATACATTATGTGTATTCACTATAAGTACACATAAATAAAGTACAAATACAAGATACGACATAATAATATAATGACATAATTTGAAAGTAGGAGATTAACCCAAAGAATGGAAATTGGGTTAAGAAGTTCCCATACCTCGTATCTGACTTGACCCGACCGTTCTTTAAACTCCTGAATAATAAACTTTAGTTAATCTCTACTTGCTTAAGAACCTTTTTCAAGTTCATTATTCCTTTTATACCATGTTATGAACATCATGTAATCATTTAAGTTAATAATGTTCATTTTGTCGGTATTTGGTTCTTAAGTCAAAAATAGACTTCTTACACTTACATGTTGTTAATTTGGTCAATGTTTCATTATATCCAGAATGGTATTCATGATGTAGATATCATATATGTCATATATATCCAGTACATACATGTATTTAAAATATTACATAATCATTTAGAGGTAAGAAATGAAATGCACCGTTCATGGAGACGGTAAGCCGTACGTACGCATGAACGCTACTTTCATTTCTTTGTCATATTAACGGAATTAAAACTAAATGAGACTTATGTATATTTTAATTCCAGAATTATATTCATCATTTAGATATATCATTAATTTTATATATCCATTATATACATGTACTTTTAATAGTACATTACATTTGGGGATAAGAAATGAAATGCACCGTTCATGGAGACGGTAGTCCGTACGTACGCATGAACGCTACTTTCATTTCTATCTCATACTTTAATGGAAATAAATGATAATGATATATATAGGTATATTATAATTCCAGTATAACATCATATATAATAACTTTAAATCCATCCTTTACACGTCCCACATATGGCATTAACGAATCACATCACTTTGAGGGGGCGGTAGTCCGCACTTCCTTAAGTGAAGATATCGCGTATACCCATAATGGAAGCCATAAAGGTAAGACACAAATGAAAAATACAGAAGAATAAGTAAAACATAAACATATTACATATCATATATAAAAATAGTGACATCATAATGGCCACCTTTGAAGGTGTTAAATGAGTATTGAACAATCATCGTTTCGGGAGGCAGAATTTCGCCATCCACGGAAACCGTATGTTCTTTAACCATTTGATGTAGTTGTGTGAGAGTGTAGCTCAAATAAATCTTATAACAACATCCTAGTATATTGAAGATACTGGTGTTGTTACAAAAGAAGTAAATAAAAAGAGTTTAGGGGGTTGGAGAAGAAAAATAAAACAAATGAACATGAGAGAATGAAATACCTTAAAAGTGTAACTTCTTTTGGTTTGAGCCTAAAGGCTTCCTTTGAAAGGATTCTGCCCAAAGGGAATCCTCTAGGATGAGGCGAGGGATGTGGAGAGAGCAAATGGGCAGGGGTTGGCCGAGCCAAAGGCTTGAAGAGTGTGTGAAATAAGGTGGAGGTGGGGGCCTTTTATAAGAGGAGAGGAGGGGCACTTTTGGAAAGTAAAGAAATATAACTTTGTTTGAAAATGTGTTTCGGTTTTAAAAGGTCCCACATTGATAGAATTCGTGGATAAGGTGATAAGGATTCGAAATCCACTCATCCAATTGGTTTTGGCCATGTGTAGGTTTTAGATTTTACATTATCTTTCCATTTTATTTTAATCGTTAAATAATGATGTCATCACTGCATCATTATTATGTCGTAAATAATTTAATTTATTTAATGTCTAAAAATTATAAAAAAAATACTATGATATAGGAAATCTTTTTAGCTTTCCAATGACTATTTATAATCAAAATTTGGGCTTGTATAACCCCACTTAAAAATTGTTTTCGCAAAACATATTATGTTTGTGTCATTTTCACTTTAACATTTAATAAAAAGTAATTTATGTTATTTCCCAACAAAAGTGGATACATGGGGTCCCCAAGTTAGGCCATGGCTTGTCTTGGTCGGCCATGACACAACCAATGAGGTTGGGACATGTGTCTAGGTCATTTTATATTATTAAAGTATCATTTATACCTTAAACTACACTAATTACCACTAATCGCGATTAAGAACTTAATAAGTTACTATTCACCAAAAAATTATTTTAATCTCATTGAACCACATTTTACTTCTTAATGACAACCATGTATGTCGGATTTTCAAAATTCAATACACATTAGTGGTAAACTTTAATTTAACTGAAAAATCAGTTTGCTTGATTACCACTTAGTGGTTTCACTATTCATCAAAAATTGAAGTTTTTCAGAAAATTACCAAAAATTCACCCTAAGCTATATTTGATATTCCGAATTCAAAAATGAAGTCTATTTTACAAAATTAAAATCATATAAGTCACATTAATTAATTTAATAATTAATTCCCGCTGCCAGAGCAAATAGCGTGTTTTTACAAAACAATAAGTATCAAAAGATTGACACCAGTTTAAGTCTAATTTCAAAGTGAAATTGATTCCAATGACCACCATTGGATAAAATTGTAAAAATATATTCTAATTTTACTTCAAAACCAATTCAAAACATAATCTAATCATATAAATAAATTAGATTAAAAAGCAGTTTTGATGTAAAACACAACATTTTACACTATTCATAAAAAAAAAATGAACTTTATAAGAAAGGTACCAAAAATTACACAAAGTAAAATTTGATGTCCCTATTCTTAATAAGAGTTTTATTTGGTCCAAAAGAATGTATAAGAGTGATCAAAACTATATTTAATGACGGTTCACCATTAAAAGGTGATAAGTGAACCTTTAGTGAAAATTAGAGTATAAAAGCCTAAAATTGAACTCTTTCCGTATTTTAAGCCTTTATCTTTTATTGGGTAAATGTAAAAACATCTAAAAACATATCTATTCATATTTTAGTTATTTCTATTCATTCCCGCCAGTACAACGGCTACTTGTTAACTAACATAATATTATTATATTACTAGTGTGCTACGTAAGTTTCAAAGAAACTCATCGTTGCGTATCGGGTACGCTATCGAACATAGCAACCCCTTTTAATTAAAATTCATATTTAATTCTCTAATATTAATAAATATGAAAATTATTTATTCTTTAATTACCTGGGATGTTACATCCTTCCCCCCCTTTTGGGAATTGCGTCCTCGCAATTTTATTCACTTATCAAAATAAGTGGGGGTATTTATCCCTCATAGCATTTTCAGATTCCCATGTTGCCTCTTCAATCATGTGGTTTTTCCACAAAACCTTTACCTGGTGAATCACCTTATTCCGTAACACTTGCTCCCTGTGGTCAAGAATCTGGACCGGTTGTTCCTCATAAGATAGGTTCTCTTCCAGCTGAACTACCTCTGGACTCAAAACATGAGATGGATCTGGCATATTCTTTCTCAACATCGAAACGTGAAAAACATTGTGTACCTCGAAAGATAGATCCTTCCTCTGGTTATCTGCATAACTCTTCTGCCTACTCTGAGCTATTCTCATGTGTTTCTGAATCAACTGAACTTTTTCTGCCATCTCTTCTACCAATTCTGGTCCCATCAACTTTCTTTCACCCACTTCATCCCAGAAAGCTGGAGTTCGACACCGCTTCCCATATAATGCCTGAAATGGTGCCATCTGTATACTCGAATGGAAACTATTATTATATGAAAACTCAACCAAAGAAAGATGTTGGTCCCAACTTCCCTGATAATCCATAGAACAAGCTCGTAGCATATCCTCCAATGTCTGAATTGTTCGTTCTGACTGCCCATCTGATTGAGGATGAAAAGCTGTACTAAAATTTAATTCAGTACCCAACGACTTCTGAAGGCCTTTCCAAAAGTTAGAGGTAAACCTGGGATCACGATCTGATACAATGGAGAGAGGAACTCCATGTAACCTGACTATCTCCTTAAGATACAAACGGGAAAGTTGATCAAGAGAGAAAGTATCTCGTATAGCAAGGAAATGAGCAGATTTGGTCAAGTGATCAACAATAACCCAGATTGCATTATTACCTCGAGATGTCTTCGGTAATCCAACAACAAAGTCCATGGATATATTCTCCCATTTCCACTCTGGAACTGGTAAAGGCTGAAGCATCCCTTTCTGTAACTGCCGCTCTGCTTTAACCTGTTGACAAGTCAAACACTTCATAGTAAAATCAGCAATATCTCTTTTCATTCCATCCCACCAGTAATACTCCCGCAGACCTCTGTACATCTTAGTACTAACAGGATGAAAAAAACAACTCATTCTTCAACTGTGAATCACAAGGCACACATAACCTCTTCACAAACCTCAAAACACAAACACAAACTTATCCAAGAACTCATGGAAAATTTTATTCATATGGTCCATGAATACAAAAGGTGCATTGGTTAACCCCAAAGGCATAACTACAGATTCATAATGGCAATAACTAGTATGGAACACAGTCTTCGGAACGTCTGCTTCTTTTACTTTCAACTGATGGTACCCCGACCTCAAGTCAAACTTCGAAAAATACTGAGCTCCCTGGAGCTGACACCACTTCATTCGATGGCCCAACATCTGCTGAAGTTGTTGCAAAGGATTTCACCACCCCTTTCTGCTTGTAGTCTAACTGTTTCCCATCACTCAAGCTCTTTGTCGGACACTCGTTTGCATAGTGACCCATCTCATTGCACTTATAACATTTCACTAACTGTAAATCAAATTTTTTCTTACCTTCACCTTGATCCTTTTCAGTGCAATCACGAGCCTTATGTCCCATCTTACCACATCGGTAGCACTTTCCAGAATTCAGAAGACATTCCCCAGCATGCCTTTTGCCACATTTATCACAAACTGGAAACTTAGTTCTCTTACCATCAGACTTCTTTGAAGAATTCTTACCTTTCTCCTGCCACCTCGGTCTCTTCTTCTGCTGGTTGTTATAGAACACTTGGTCATCGGCAAACTCCATTTCCACCTTCTCAGCACATCGAACAAGCTTTTCATAACTTTTAAACTCACGAGAAGCTAATGCCCTTCGATACTTTGGCTTTAATCCTGAGTAAAAACGATTGATTTTACTATCAAGGTCTCGGATAAAATTTGGAGCATACCTTGCCAATCGAGTGAACCTTTCTTCATAGGAAGCCACTGAGTCTTCCTCTTGCCTCAATTCCAAGAATTGCTTTTCCATCCTAAGTCGAACAGCCTTAGGAAAATACTTCTCAAGAAACATACCTTTGAATTCATCCCAGTCAAGAGCATCAATCTCATCGGCGTCCCTGATATTTTTAACCATAGACCACCACTGATCTGCTTCACCCTCCAAACGGTAAATAGCAAGACTAACCTTTTGATTGTCTGAACACCCCATGACATCAAAAATCTTCTCCAGTGCTTTAATCCACCCTTCAGCTTGCACAGGGTCAGATGATCCTCTGAATGATGGGGGATGTTGCCTCATGAAATGTTCCACCATTGACATGTTCCTATGCGGTTGATCTGGCTGATCTCGTGCATGGATACCACCACCATTTATAGCCTGAGTCAACTGTGCCATCACTGCAACAAACTGTTCAGTTCCGATTCCAACCATCTCAGGTTGCTGATTTGGAAGGTTGTCTTCCTCCTGATGTCGTCCCAACATAGCTGCTTTGTTTCCCCTACGGAAAACCATTCTGAACATGGAAATATCTTAGGCGAAGCAACATGGTAATCCGTAAATGCTATATCATTTCAATCATATTATAATTTAACACTTTTCTAACTCCTAAAGTTGTCTAAACCGACCTCTGATACCAACTATAAGGCCCCAGCCTTAAACCTTACTTAATCTTGAGTTATTACAAGATTACACATTGAGGATCTTTTCGGGTTTAGAGTTTTAGAGAATTAGATCATAAAACTTGCATTACATTCCACATATAAACAAAGTGGTTACATAAAGATAGTATTCTTCATTCCCATCAATGGAAACACATTTAAAATAAAACATGGATTATTTCTTGAAACATCCTTGACTCTATCATCTTATCATGTACCTTTCCCTTGACCTGTGAAAAACATTTCAAAAACTTGGGATGAGCGTAAAAACTCAGTATGGGTTATAAAAACATGGAAAGGAAACATGAGTTCATATATACATAAGAATGAAATCATACTTTACCCATAAAACATAGGCACTTTAACATACCTCATAAAAACATGAATAAATCATATAAATCATAATACGTAAAGGTAACTTGAGGCATTCATAACATTCTTACGTAGGGGGTAACCCTCTTGGTTACGTTTGGAATACCCATCACAGTATATTCCCTAAAATCTCTTCGGAGAAACCTTAACGTTTCACTCCTTCGCGTTACCCAATGCATTGGAGAGCTATAACGGGCTCACCCGCCCTTAGTTTATCACGGAACCACCCGTCTTCATAATAATGCCCAAGAACCATAACATAATCATATCACATAAAACATGCATAAAGGAAACATAACATTTCCACATTTCAATCACGAGATATCAATACAACACATTGATATAATAAAAACATTATGAAAACCATTTTCAATACCAAAGTAAAACATGGTATTTATTTTTCTTTTTAAAAAAAAGGTATGGCTTGTAGAGGAAGCCGAAACTCAAATAACGGTTACGACGGCGGAGAAGTCGTTGTCGCCGCATACGTACGACAAAAACATTCCCTTTTGTCGTTTAGTAAACGCTTCGTATAAAAAAGATTCCTTTTGAGTAAACGTAAAAGTCAAAGGGGTTTATACACCGTATAAAAGAAAGTTGTGTATAAAATAAAATACGCCTCAACGAAAGGAGATTGAGACGAAGTCCCATACAAAGATAAATAGATACATTATGTGTATTCACTATAAGTACACATAAATAAAGTACAAATACAAGATACGACATAATAATATAATGACATAATTTGAAAGTAGGAGATTAACCCAAAGAATGGAAATTGGGTTAAGAAGTTCCCATACCTCGTATCTGACTTGACCCGACCGTTCTTTAAACTCCTGAATAATAAACTTTAGTTAATCTCTACTTGCTTAAGAACCTTTTTCAAGTTCATTATTCCTTTTATACCATGTTATGAACATCATGTAATCATTTAAGTTAATAATGTTCATTTTGTCGGTATTTGGTTCTTAAGTCAAAAATAGACTTCTTACACTTACATGTTGTTAATTTGGTCAATGTTTCATTATATCCAGAATGGTATTCATGATGTAGATATCATATATGTCATATATATCCAGTACATACATGTATTTAAAATATTACATAATCATTTAGAGGTAAGAAATGAAATGCACCGTTCATGGAGACGGTAAGCCGTACGTACGCATGAACGCTACTTTCATTTCTTTGTCATATTAACGGAATTAAAACTAAATGAGACTTATGTATATTTTAATTCCAGAATTATATTCATCATTTAGATATATCATTAATTTTATATATCCATTATATACATGTACTTTTAATAGTACATTACATTTGGGGATAAGAAATGAAATGCACCGTTCATGGAGACGGTAGTCCGTACGTACGCATGAACGCTACTTTCATTTCTATCTCATACTTTAATGGAAATAAATGATAATGATATATATAGGTATATTATAATTCCAGTATAACATCATATATAATAACTTTAAATCCATCCTTTACAAGTCCCACATATGGCATTAACGAATCACATCACTTTGAGGGGGCGGTAGTCCACACTTCCTTAAGTGAAGATATCGCGTATACCCATAATGGAAGCCATAAAGGTAAGACACAAATGAAAAATACAGAAGAATAAGTAAAACATAAACATATTACATATCATATATAAAAATAGTGACATCATAATGGCCACCTTTGAAGGTGTTAAATGAGTATTGAACAATCATCGTTTCGGGAGGCAGAATTTCGCCATCCACGGAAACCGTATGTTCTTTAACCATTTGATGTAGTTGTGTGAGAGTGTAGCTCAAATAAATCTTATAACAACATCCTAGTATATTGAAGATACTGGTGTTGTTACAAAAGAAGTAAATAAAAAGAGTTTAGGGGGTTGGAGAAGAAAAATAAAACAAATGAACATGAGAGAATGAAATACCTTAAAAAGTGTAACTTCTTTTGGTTTGAGCCTAAAGGCTTCCTTTGAAAGGATTCTGCCCAAAGGGAATCCTCTAGGATGAGGAGAGGGATGTGGAGAGAGCAAATGGGCAGGGGTTGGCCGAGCCAAAGGCTTGAAGAGTGTGTGAAATAAGGTGGAGGTGGGGGCCTTTTATAAGAGGAGAGGAGGGGCACTTTTGGAAAGTAAAGAAATATAACTTTGTTTGAAAATGTGTTTCGGTTTTAAAAGGTCCCACATTGATAGAATTCGTGGATAAGGTGATAAGGATTCGAAATCCACTCATCCAATTGGTTTTGGCCATGTGTAGGTTTTAGATTTTACATTATCTTTCCATTTTATTTTAATCGTTAAATAATGATGTCATCACTGCATCATTATTATGTCGTAAATAATTTAATTTATTTAATGTCTAAAAATTATAAAAAAAATACTATGATATAGGAAATCTTTTTAGCTTTCCAATGACTATTTATAATCAAAATTTGGGCTTGTATAACCCCACTTAAAAATTGTTTTCGCAAAACATATTATGTTTGTGTCATTTTCACTTTAACATTTAATAAAAAGTAATTTATGTTATTTCCCAACAAAAGTGGATACATGGGGTCCCCAAGTTAGGCCATGGCTTGTCTTGGTCGGCCATGACACAACCAATGAGGTTGGGACATGTGTCTAGGTCATTTTATATTATTAAAGTATCATTTATACCTTAAACTACACTAATTACCACTAATCGCGATTAAGAACTTAATAAGTTACTATTCACCAAAAAATTATTTTAATCTCATTGAACCACATTTTACTTCTTAATGACAACCATGTATGTCGGATTTTCAAAATTCAATACACATTAGTGGTAAACTTTAATTTAACTGAAAAATCAGTTTGCTTGATTACCACTTAGTGGTTTCACTATTCATCAAAAATTGAAGTTTTTCAGAAAATTACCAAAAATTCACCCTAAGCTATATTTGATATTCCGAATTCAAAAATGAAGTCTATTTTACAAAATTAAAATCATATAAGTCACATTAATTAATTTAATAATTAATTCCCGCTGCCAGAGCAAATAGCGTGTTTTTACAAAACAATAAGTATCAAAAGATTGACACCAGTTTAAGTCTAATTTCAAAGTGAAATTGATTCCAATGACCACCATTGGATAAAATTGTAAAAATATATTCTAATTTTACTTCAAAACCAATTCAAAACATAATCTAATCATATAAATAAATTAGATTAAAAAGCAGTTTTGATGTAAAACACAACATTTTACACTATTCATAAAAAAAAATGAACTTTATAAGAAAGGTACCAAAAATTACACAAAGTAAAATTTGATGTCCCTATTCTTAATAAGAGTTTTATTTGGTCCAAAAGAATGTATAAGAGTGATCAAAACTATATTTAATGACGGTTCACCATTAAAAGGTGATAAGTGAACCTTTAGTGAAAATTAGAGTATAAAAGCCTAAAATTGAACTCTTTCCGTATTTTAAGCCTTTATCTTTTATTGGGTAAATGTAAAAACATCTAAAAACATATCTATTCATATTTTAGTTATTTCTATTCATTCCCGCCAGTACAACGGCTACTTGTTAACTAACATAATATTATTATATTACTAGTGTGCTACGTAAGTTTCAAAGAAACTCATCGTTGCGTATCGGGTACGCTATCGAACATAGCAACCCCTTTTAATTAAAATTCATATTTAATTCTCTAATATTAATAAATATGAAAATTATTTATTCTTTAATTACCTGGGATGTTACATTAAATTATTCCATAACTCATTCTGGTTATATGTTAGGAGGGAGAATCATTAAATAAATCAAAATTAATATCCATTTAGATCATTTTCATGGTTCATTGATAATCAAGATCTAGTTTCATTATCTAACATAGTATTATGTATATATGTTAAAAATAGAAAAAGAAATAGAATATATAATAAACATTAAATTCCGTTTCAACAAATAAAATGGTTTTATAGCTGGGTTTTAAGGATGCAATGGAAATTTAAACACGTCATCCATGATTTTGGTAAGTCTGCACATCACAGATGGTGTTTTTCTATTTAGAATTTGACAAAGAGAATGTGAATGATGATGATAAATATATCTATAAATATGATAAAAATCCATAATATATATCATACCACATATTCCAATCCCCTTGGATAAAAGGAGGTGAAGAGAGTATAAGAAATGAAAAGAATTGAAAAGTAATACATGAAAATGAAAGAGGATTCCTACCTCTTGACCTCTTCTCATTGAGATATTCCATAAGGCATTTGGTTTTGGAATATTAGTAAGACCAATAGGCCTTGTAAGTGGGGTATATCCTTGGGAAGTATATTAGTTAGATCTTAGATAATGATCAAGTCGTCAGAAGTGTGAGAGGAAGAGGAGAATGAGGGTGGTATTTATAATAGAGGAGAGGACGGGTTTTACAATATTTTAATCATTAGTTTAATATTTTTCTCAAGATTATGAAAATTCGTGATTCATCTCTCCCAAAAAGGTATTAAGTGCATGTTAGTTCGAACCAAGTGTTCTTACATCAGCCTTGTACCCCCTATGATTCAGTAAACCAAGTATTTAACATTTATCTTAATTTATCATATTTTAATATTCATCAAAAATTCAAGAATCTCAAACAAATCCCAAAAATTTACCATAACCATTTCATAACATGTAGAATTAAAAAATTATCCCCATTTTAAAAAAAATTCTAAATAATATTAATTTTATTTTTAAGTTAAATCATAATTTACATAAAACAAAAAAATTTAAAACATTAACTAATTTTTACCAACTTGAAAAATTAATAAATATCTCATTATCTTATAAGCTCATGAAAATACAATTATAATATCATTTACTATTCATTAGGGTCATATTAATATTCATAAGGGTATGTTACTATTCCTTAAAAAAGAACATAGTTCTATCAGACACCAAAGAACTTACTGATCACATCCATAAAGGACCATTTATTGAAATTCAAAACATAGAAGTAGAAAAATTAGGTTTAAAGGATAGTTATAAATATCCACATAAAACAATTTTTCATTCATTTAAAAGTATTTTTAAATACTTGGGGTGTTACATTCTCCCCACTTTCTAGAAATTGCATCCTCAAAATTATATTTACTTATTAAACAAGTTAATGTACTTTTCTCTCATACAATTTACTGATTCCCATGTTACTTATTCTACCATGTTGTTTCTCCCAAAAACCGTTACCCGGTTGATTGACTTATTCCGAAATAATAGCTCTCCATGATCAAGAATCTAAACTAGAATCTCTTCATAAGGAATTTTATCTTCCAGTTGAATTGATTCAAGGCTTAGAACATTAGATGAATATAGCACATACCTTTTCAACATAGAAGCATGAAACACTTTGAGTATCTGGGATAAACATAGAGGAAATGCTACCTGGTTTGAAATTGATGAAAATTTTTATAGGATTTCATATGGTCCAATAAACCTTGGACTAAAATTTACTTTCTTACCAAAATGCATAACACTTTTCCATGGTGATATTCTATGAAAAACCCAATCACTTGCTTCAAATGAAAAGTCATTCCTCATATTATCTACAATGATTTTCTGTCTTCTCTAAGATATCCTCATATGTTTCTTCATAATCTTCAATTTCCCGGCCACTTACAGTACTAAATCTAGTCCCATCAACTTTCTTTCCCTGAATTCAACCCAATACAATGGAGTTCAAAACCTCTTCCCATATAATTCTTAAAATGGTGTCATCACTATACTAGAATGAAAATTTTGATTATAATAAAACTCTACTAATTATAATTTTTTATTTCAAATTCCCTGGTAGTTTACTAAATAAGATGAAATCATATTCTCCAATGTCTGAATCATCCGTTATAATAGACCATATGATTGGGGATGTAAATATGCAATAAAATTTAATTCTATTCCCAATGACTTCTGAATGCCTTTCCAAAAGTTATAAGTTACCATGGGATCATAGAAAGATACAGTGGAAATTAGAAAACCATTAAACCTAATAATCTCTTTGAGGTACAATAAGAATTCTGATCTAATGACATGGTATCTCAAAATTAAAAGATATGAGTAGATTTAGTAAGTTAATCAGTAATAACCCATATTGCATTGTTACCTAGTGAAGTCTTTGGTAGATCCACGATGAAGTTCTTGGATAAATTTTCCCAATTCCACTCTAGAATTGGAAAAGGCTCGAGCATCCCCTTCGGTAACTTCTGCTCTTCATTAACTTGTTGACATGTGAAACATTCCACAAAAAAATATTCAATATCTCATTTCATTAAATCCCACTATAAGTACTGTCGAAGATCAACATACATCTTTAGGCTTCCATGATAAACTAACAACAGAGAACTGTAAGCTTAAAATTACAATCCATCCTTCATATAGGAATCTCCAAGAGCACCTATTATATTCCAACCTCTCAAACACAATATTTATCATGTTTATATTCTGGTAAAATACCCATTTATAGGAAACCTACATTTTTCTGTTACTCACTATCATCTTTCTTTACTATCATAATTCCATCTGACTGAGATGACTCCACTGAAACCTAAAACAAAATAGAGCAATTTCATGCACCAACAACATCTAATCCAAAATGCATAAAACCATTAATCATTGGGTCATGTACCATATGTCACATTGTTAATAATTCATGATGTTTTCCACTCATGGCATGAACCACATTGTATGCTTTTCCAGGTAAGTAATTGATTGTGAAATCAAAATATTTTATCAATTTAATCCATCTTCTCTACATCATGTTTAATTCATTCTAAGTGAATATATACTTCAAACATTTATGGGCAGTATATATTTGACATTTGGATTTGTATTAATTTTTCCTCAAAATCTTCTAAGAAAATACCAAAGATTGAAATTAAAAATCATATGTGGGATATTTTAACTTCTAAGGTTTTAGTTTTCAAAAATCAAAATAAATTACATTACCATTCTATATCAAAACACAACAAAGTCCTTTCAAATAAGCATCACTATAGATGAAAATTTCACCACATATGGAAGGTATGTATTTCACTGGATCAATCACTAATCCCCTTTTCAATTAATGAATATAATAATAAAATTATATTATACTGATGAATTTATCACCTTTTATAGTTAACTTAGTCAGTGGAGCAGATAACTATGTAGTGTTGTCAAAAAACATCCAGTAATAGCCTACTAAACCAATAAAACTACGAATCCTGGTCAAATTTTTTAGTCTTGGCCATTCCTCAACTACCATAATTTTATTAATATCAGCAGTTATGCCATATTTTGAAACAATGTGACCAAGGAATGAAATATGTTGAAAAAAAATTCATAGTTACTGAATTTTTCCTATAGATTGGATTCATTTAATGTTTACCAAAAAACTGTTAGTTGTTTTCATGCACATATTTACATCCAGAATATACCATAATTTCATCTATAAACACAACCAAAAACATATCCATGAACTCTTGAAATATTCTATTAAAAATATACATGAATACAGAAGGTGGATTTGATAACTTAAAAGGAATAATTAAAAATTCATAATGACCATATATGCTATGGAGTGTAGTCTTTAAGGTGTCTTCATCCTTTACATTCAACTAATTGAACCCTGACATCATGTCATCCTTCAAAAAAACCATTCTCCATGGAGCTGATCAATAAATTCATAAATATGAGGCAAAGGATACTTGTCTGTAATATTAATGTAATTCAAGTCTCAATAGTCAATACTAAGTATAATTGAAGCATATTTATTTTTAATAAAAAAGATAGGAGCACCACATGGTAATGTCAAAGGTTAGATGAACCCTTTATCTAATAATTCCATCAAATACCTTTTTAATTCTATAAGTTACATTTGAGCCATTAAATAAGTGGGTTTAGAAATTTTCTTATTACTAGCCACTAAGTCAATAATAAGCTCAACCTCTAGACCAGGAAACTAGGAAAATCATCAGGAAAACCTCCGTGTATTCATTTAACCCAAGTAAATCATTAATAAGGATAGTTCTCCTATCTTATTAAAATTTTCAAGATAAATTTTATTTCAACTTTTTATTAGGGACATAGCTTTCTGATATGTTTTCATGGTATGTGATCATTATTATACACAAATTGGAACTCTTTTGGAAATAAATTATTTTCCCTTCAATCAATATTATCATGATAAAAAATAAAGTCATTCCATACCCAAAATAACATCAAAATCCACTAGAGGTAATACAATGGGGTTTTCAGGAAAAATCCTACAACAGACAAGGATAGTTAAAGTCTTATATCTTCTTCTTGCCACAACATTTCTTATAATTGTTTTTACCATTACTTATAGTTTCATTTCATGAGGTGGGATTCCCAATTTTCCTAAAAATTTCATTGAAATGAAGTAATGTGAATAAACCAAATCAGAAAACATATTTGTGAAATATGTAAAAATAAAAAAATGTACCTGATACCACCACATCTAATGTCTCAATATCTGCTCAAGTGGTTACAATGGATTTTACCACACCCTTCCCCTTCTAATCCGGTTGATTCCCTACATGTGTGACTAGACTGAGACAAACATTTGAAAAATGACCATATTACTTACAGTTAAAGCATCTCACCATCATCTTCACATTAATTTTTGAATTTTTTTCATTCACTGATGATTAATGTGTCAAAACATTCTAAATTGGTAGTATTTCGTAGAATTTACAAGACATTAACCATGATTTATTTACCATAATTTTCACTAGTAGGGAAATTGATTTTCATTCCTCCATATTTCATTGATGAATTCTTCCCAAATGTCTACGAATCTAAATCCTAACTTCTTCTTATTATTGTCAAAGCCAGTCACATACATGTTATTAAAAACAATATCATCATTTTCAAAACAATAAATAAGTTTATCATATCTTTTAAACTCTCTTAAAGATAATGATCTACGTAAAAATGGTTTTAAACTAGATTAAAATCAATTATTTTTTACTATAAAAATATCATGAAAAATCTAGTACCTAACTAGTGAGTCTTATAAAATTGGAATTATATGCTACCTCATAATCATAATAATTTAACTTCAGTTCTAAGGATTGTTTCTCCATTATGAGTTAAATAGTTTTACGATAATATTTTTCTAGAAAGAGTCTTAAAATCAACCATTTCTAGACTGTCAAGATGATCTCATTATGTCGTATTATTAACCAAAGACCCCCATTAATATTCTTTACCATCTTTATTATAAATGGATATAATTTTTTTGATGTTGTAAACATCACATGGCTTTAAATATATTTTCTAGATCATTGATACATCCTTCACCAGTAACTACATCTACAGTTCCATTGATTAATAAATGATTTTCCACATAAAATTCCTCAAACTATATGTTTGTTCATGGTATATCAGGTTCCTTTCTATAATGGATACCACCACTATTTATTTCGTGAGCCAACTAAGCCGTTTCTTTATTCTAATTTCCACCATTCCAAGCTACAGATTCATATAGACATCATCCTATTAGTGCCTTTTTTACTTCAGCTTCCCAAATTCTTCTATGGAAAACCATTCTGAATAGGAATATCATAGATGAAGCAACATGGTAATCATTAATCCTATAACTTTTAAAATTACCATATTGTAAAATTCATTTATGGAATTCTTTCAACATCACCCTAACCCCTAATGTTATCTAAACTATCCTTTGATACCAACTACAATGAACCAACCATAACAAATTACATAATAATGAGTTTTATAAAATAAATTAAATTATTACACATTGAGGATCTTTTTATGTTTATAATTTCACACAATTCTAGACATAAAACATACATAACAACCCATAACCATACATGATAATACTACTAATTTTTTTTCCACATTCTCCAAAATATAAAACATAAATTAAAACATAATCTCATTAAAATATCTTAATAACATTTAAATTGAGTTACTTATTTCTATTACACATCCTTATAACCTGTAAAAACATTTAAAAACATGGGATGCGAATAAAATTTCATTAAGGGATATAAGGAAATAAATCATTAGTTAAATGATAACATTAAAAAACAAACAATAGCATTTTCATAAAAACTCATTAACATTTTCGAAAAGATCAGGTAGTTTCCTTGGGACATAATTACCATTTCACTCTTATAAACACCCTTATACATGGAATAACCAGTTGGTCAAATTCTATCTATGGAGTATCCAATTCCTTGGAGAACTATAATGGGCCTCACCCGTCATATCTTGAGTTATATTGGGCTCTACCCAACATATTTTGAGCTATAATGGTTTCAAACCTATGTAACAATGTACAAGGAATATATAATGATAATAAAGTATCGTGAAATAAATAGAAACCCCTCATGCCATATATATATATAATCATTATGAATTTTATTAAATTGACTTCTAAAAGGATTTTAAATGGAATTTGCCTTAAAAATATAATTGTAGTGATAATTAATGGAATGGAATTTATTTGTGTAAGCACTATAAATACACATAATAAAAAATAATTTAAAAAAACATGATCACAGAGACAATATTTATAAATCATAATGAATATGTAGAAGGTGAACCCAAATATAAGAAATTGGGTTACGAAATCCCTTACCCCTGGTTCGTCTTACGTCAAATATGTTTAATCTTCTAGTATACTGGATAAAATATTTTCATTTATATGTTAAAGAAACATATAAATGTTTATAACAACTTATATGATCATTTCATAAAATCATTTTACTATTTAATTTTTAACATTTTCTTCCGTACAATGTTTCAGTTAAGTTCATTACATTATTTCCATGGCTGGGATGTATATGATTTTCTCATGGTATGGAAATTAAATTACAGAAGTGGAATGAAATGGAATTCATATACTCCATGAATATTAAGTTATTACATAACTCATTTTGGTTATATGGTGAGAGGATTAATCACTTGATAAGTTTTTAGTGATATACATTTCATTAATTTTTGCGGTTCATTGATAATCACATACTAGTTTATTTATATAACATACTATTTTGTATATGTGTTCACTCCAAAACATGAAATAGGCTATATAATACACGTTAATTCTTTTAGACCATTAAAATTGTTTTATAAATATTTTTGAAGGATTTAATAGAAATTTTTAACACATCATCCATAATTTTGGTAAATTGGCACATCATAAATTGTGTTTTTATTTTTATAATAAGAGGAAGAGGAGGGGATTAATGATGATCAATCATTACATAAACATGATAAAAATACATAATATTTATCATACTTGACCATTCATGCCTCTTGGATAATGGGAGGTGAATACTGTATTAGAAAATAAATGAATTGAAAAGAAACACAATAAAATGAAAGAGGATACTAACCTCTTGATTTCTTCCCCTTGAGATCCTCCTTAAGGATATATTTTTAACCTTTTGGTGAGAAAATAATGTATAGAACGTGTGTAAGAGCCTTTGGAAGGATATTTGAAAGAACATAGAAAATTCCCAATGCTTGAGAGGTGTGAGAAGAAGAGGGGAATGAGTGTGTTATTATATAATTGAGGAGAGGAGGGGTTTTACATCATTTTAATCATGAGTTAATCATTTTTTATCAAAACTATGCATATTATTGATTCATGTGACCCCAAATAGTAATATTTGAATGTTATATTTAACAAAGTGTGACTAAATCAGCCTTGCATCTCCAATGATTCATTAAAAAAAGTATTTAACATTTATCATAATATATTGTATTTTAATATTCATAAAAAATTGACGATTTTAGAAAAAATCCCAAAAATTAACCCTAAATTGTTTTTTGAATTTTAGAATTCAAAAATGAACTCCAATTTTTGAAAATAATTTTCAAAATATTAATAATTAAATTTTTAAATAAAATAACAATTTATTCAAAAATACGAATTTGAAAACCAGAACTCATTTTTTAAAACCTTTAAAAATTAATCAAGATCTCATTATTGTATTACAAAAATAAAATAAAATAATATTGTTATTTATTATTCATAATGGTAATATTACTATTTTTATTACAATTCATAATTTTATGTTACTATTCACCATAAAAGAAGTTGGTTCTATCAGAGTCAAAATAACTTACTGATCACAACTATATATTACTGTTTTTTTAAATTCCAATCATAGAAGTATGAAAATTATGTTTAAAGGATAATTATAACTATTTTCTTAAAAATATGTTTCAGTCATTAAAATTTATTAAAACCATGGAGTTTATAGTTATTTATCATTAGGAAATTATTTCCAGAATTGATATTATGATTCTGAAGGAGAATCATCCCCCTCCATACACTTTTATTGAATTTGAGGATTCCTCAGAAAATGAAGATTTACATACCTTATTCGATTGTTTATGAGGGATTTTTATAATGGTATGTATACCATTCCAAAAATAGCAGCATACTACACTAATGTAAGTAAGTCATGATTTTCTTAGTGGTTTAGTCCACAAACCTTATCTAGGGAGGATTTATATAATTTGGATGAAAAAATTTCCCCATTTGGTGTTCTGAAAGGTAACTCAACATACATATTTTGTAGCGGTGTATAAATAATTTAACTAAACATTCAAGATATGAAATAATTCAATGACCAAGAATCTAGTAGCATGTTCACTATTCATTGATGAAGAACCAACATCCCAATTACCAAATCCTTATCAAGCTCCACTTCAATTGTAATGATTCCATTAGCCTTCCCTTGATCCATATTCATTGAGGGTTAAGGATACTAATTTCCCTCAAGGACTCATGGTTTACTACATTGGATATCATAGTACTGTTTCTCCATAGAGATGAAGCATTGAAACATGCGCGGTTCTCTCTTTTCCTCCACCACATTTTTTCCATTTCTTATGTCCCTTCAACATTCATGAGTTTGGTGTCCTTCTCTCATACATTAGAAGTTTTTAGCCATCCCATTGAGTTAGTTCCCATTATTCTTCATCCCAATTTTTTTGAATGTTAGTGGTTGAGTTTTCTTTCCACCATTATCATTAAGTCCCACATCATTCTTTTATTATCACATATATACATGGGACCATTCTCCAAAATCCATCTCCACTTTAAGTGATCATTGAAGAAAACCATCACAACTCTTAAATTCATGAACATCTATATCATTTTTAAGGTGTGGTTTTTAGAAACCACTAAATAATCTATCAATTTTTTGATCATTGATTACAAAACACGCAATTTTTACATTTAAATACTTGGGAAATTTAATTCATACATCGTGATACAATCACCTTCCTTTTTCTTCATTTATATAAATTATATATAGATATTGTTTTAGGGAGTTCTATGGAAAAAGATGAAAATAATCAATATCATATATTCACTACAATCCATATCATCAATTTCATCCATCGGTTTGTTATTTATAACCAAATCCCACCATTAATTATACTATCCATCTAAATTATAGACATATATATTCACCTTTTTATTCTTAGAAAAATTATGTAAAAAAGAGAACTTGTCCCTCGAGTTGACCCATTTTCCCGCTACTAGTGGATGAGAAGATCCTCTAAATTTAGGTAGTATTTGTATAAAAAAGAGATACAATAGGTAGTTTCCTCATCTATGGTGAATGAGGGAGAACCATGTTATTCATGTTATTTTTCATAGCCAAAAAAATTTAGGTAAGAATCTTCATGAAATTTTGAACTCCACCTCCCATGTCATTGGTGATGTCATTCGATAAATCACTACATTGTATCTCAAATGGGTTGTAGGTATCGTTTCTCTTAGTTAACTAAATTTTCATAAATAGACAAGGAGTAAACAAAAAAATAGTCAACAATTCATGATTATATAAAATATTTATTTTTCCAATTAGGTCTTCAGGAATGTCTTATAGGATCCCTATTTGTTGAATTTTTCTAAAAAATTATTCATGGGTTCTTACAGATACTTAGTATCATTTGAAAGGTATTAAAAAAATGTTTGTAATCATAATTCCCAAATAAACTAATCCATGATTTAATGAAAACTAATGTGCTCGTACATTAACTACATGATTATTTCGTAATTTTCAAAGACAAACATCCCAAATGGTTTCACAAATATGATTTGAATGTTTATTATCGTGGGAAAAGTAAGACCATTTATTACATTTTATAAAATAAAAAATAAATACTATTTAAATCATTATTCTGTTACTTTTACTATCTTTAAAATTCTTCATAGTACAAGTAATCACCTAATGATATACACAAATGAAAGGGGTGTGATAAAATACTAGTATGTAAATCAACATGTGAAATTAAACATGGGTGAGAGTAATCATCATTATCATAACCTAATAATTGGATCGTCATGAAAATCATGAGATGGAACATTAGATATAGCCTTAGAATGTTCCAATGCACAAATTGAAACATCATTTATTAGTTGTCAAATACCACATGTTGTTGGGAACAAATATAAAATCACATGCACACATATTTCGTTTTATCTCAAGAGAAAAATCACTTTAACAAATTTATTAGAGTTCATTATAATTATAGGAAAACATTCCACATAATATAATTTACATTTTCATTTATGCCACGTAGAATGTATATCATTATAGGACATAAAATTACAAGTGGAAAAGAATGGTTTTAATTTAATAAAGAATAAATTATTGATTATGATTTGGGGATTCAAAATTAATGGGTAAATATAATACATAATGTTGGAATCATTAATCAATATTTAAGAAGAAACAATCTCTGTAGAAGTAAAAGATGTATTTTTGGAAAGAATATTTATTTTCAAAAAAACATTTTTTTCATAAAACTAGATAAGAAACATGTATATCATATAAAATAAAATGGTCTGAAAAAATAAATTATATTTAATGATCGTTCATGGAAAATATATTTTGAAAAATATATTGAAAGGGGTAAAACCCAAAAAAAGAGAGATGGGTTGAAGACACCCATTACCTTAGGTATGAATGATTTCTTCACTTAAATATCCTTGATAATATAAAAATTAATTACTTAACAATTACATAACCATTTATAAATGAATTTGATTAATTATTGTTTTATTATGTTCATTAATCGTCTTTTATATGAGTAATATATTTTAATTTCATCAATCTCTAGTGTTCATTTTCTAGGTTTTCCTGACCAGTTCTATTGTATATAAGTTTGCATGTTTAGGAATAACTCAAATAGTTACCCAGAATTTATTTTTTATGGTATTAATGAAATTTTTTAAGTTTATATTATTTTATATATTATTTTTTGTTATATTATTATTATTTATAATATTGAACGTTACTGAAAATGATTTAATATGTTTTGACGGTTTTACAACCATTAAAAGATTATATGATTTTATTAAAAATCATTTTAATATATTGATTCAATAACATTATATAACTTATAATATGTATAATAAATTATTATTTATTCATAAATATGGGTTTATTACCATTTTTTAAGGAGTTAGTGAAAAATGAAAATGAATCATCCATAGTGGGGGTAAATCGACACACCATAGATTATAATTTCAATATTATAATAAAAAGGAAAAGGGAGGAGACATGAAGAAAAATAACTAATTTAAAATAATAAAATATTATTATATAAGATAGGTTTATATACTCTTCTTATAAAATGAACCATTTGATCATTATAGATTAATGATGATTCTTCACAGTCGTATCTTAGGATATTTATTATTAAAAATATTGTTATCATAAAACCTGAATAATAATGATCTACCCATTACGCTTGACAATATTATGTTACCGTAATTTACCCATAACATTATTTTTATTAGAAGAACAATTATTATAATTGATTAATATAACATTTTTTAAGCTCTATTGAGCATCAAGTCTCACTCATTCTAATTCTTTTCGTCAATATGTTATGAAGAATGGTTTTTAATGGGGTATCACTAAGAATAATGCAATGTTTTTTTACCATTATTGGGGTTATTGAAGATCATTCATAGAATTAGTCAATTATGAATCTAGTATCCATATAAACTAATCCATTTGCGATAGTATTCATATATTAATATCATATATAATGATTATTTATATAAAATGATGTAATATATATTCATATAGTACATGGTTTTTCTCAGTTAGTATCTGATCAATGTTTCGATTATTTAGATATTAGGATTAAAAAAAATAATGAAAAACATGATCATAAGTATATGTAATAAAATACATGAAGATATTTTTGGTAATGTAGATATTTTATTGTTTCCTAGTAATAAAAAATTTTCTTGTATACAAAAAAGTTGATTTATAATAACCCCAGACACACATCAAATCAATAAATTAGAAAATAATGGTTTAGTATTAATATGATCATCACAATATAGATAGTATATAGCCAAACTGTAAACTGGGGATGACACTCCAATGGGCTATATTTTTGAATTTTCAAATTTAATTTATAAACCATTATGATCAATGAGAGGATATAATCTATGAAAACCATTGATAATAAATAGTGGAATGAGTTGAAACTAATGTGTCATGGATTGATAAAAGTTTTCATAATTTTCAAAATTATAATAATGATATTCATAAACAAATGATTTTTTAAAATGACAATTTATGTTGGATACTCACACTATGATTTTCGGTTTTCGTAAATACCGATAATAAGGAGGTCCCACATTAATAATGCGTTTTAATGATAACGTAGAAGCTATTCGAATAATAGACCAATTTGGATATTTGTTAGATTGAAAAATAAAATGGATATTCCAAAACATATACCACAATTTATAATTAAAAACATCAACCTATGTTATTTTTACAAAAAATTATTATTCATATAATTATATTCATGTTATTGCAGTTTATTAATACCACAGATGAATGAAAATTCATTTTCCTATGTGGATATAATGTGGGATGATTGACTGAGGAAAATATCTCCAACAAATTGGAATAAATTATATTTGTGTAAAGTATAGTTTTAAATAAACCTATTGCTGCAAACAAATTCATGAATTCAATATAAAAAAATAATGTTCTACCTAAGGAATAATAATTATTTCAATTTACATTATATGGGAACATGAGAATTATCATATTTATTAATCAAATCCAATGTTGAACTTCTTGACCAAGGAATTAATTTTTCAATGTTTATTGCTAATGTGGACCATGATAGTTTAGTAATATGTGTCCTCTACTCTAGAATTGGGTATTTCAAGAAACAAATATGTAAAAATATTTCTTATTACATTATTATTTTTCATCCCTTAGTTAAATTTGATGTTATTTTGAGCATTTATTAGTTCTATGTTCATAGATCACCTACCAATTTTAGAATAACAAAATCACATATAACATTTTGAATAAACAGATGATAATTTTTAGGTGTTATATTTAATATGAAATGAAAAAGGATTATATATCCATTTTTTATTTTCCTTATACCTATTATGTTATGATATTTAATTCAAATGGTTATGAATAATCTCCAAATTCATGATATGCCTCTTTTTAAAGAAAATGTTGATTAATTTATAGAATAATTTCCTTATTTTCAATTTAAAAATTTTGTTTACTTTTTAATAGAACTCATACATGGTAATACATCTATTTTAAATGCTCCCTTAAAAAAGCCATGATTGAGTTTTTTTAATTATAGAAACAAAAACATGGGAATCCTTATAAGGGTTCCATATTTCCCCATGCATCCCTCTAGGGTGCACATAATCTTTTTTATAGGATGAACAATCATTCAATGAATATTTACGTTGATTATTTGAAACTTAACAAGATCAATAACAATAAAATGTATCATTTACTATGTAGCAATGGCCTATTTGGCCAATTAAAAAGAAATAAAGATTTTTTCCATGATTTATATTAGATCGGAGTAGAACGTGGTAACGGTCAAAATGGATAATATAAATAAGGCATCCTTCTATAAAATGTATAGAAATTATGAATTTTTTTAAATCATTTGGATATACCAATGAACGTTTATTCTTCATGGAATTAATTAATATTTTTTTTCAATGATTACCTTGATAAAATTTTAGTAGTCTTTAAAGTTGAAATTATTTATTTTCTATGACCAAGGAAATGAATAATGATCATTTCAGTGTTATGATAATGATATTGAGGAATGAAAATCTATATTCTAATTATATATCCTATGAATTATAGTTATATAATGTTACATTAATTAATTATATTATAATATATAAGGGTTTATTAGATGATACATACATAATAAATTTTTTTGACAATGAAATACACTAAAAATGGTGAAAAGGATCTGTAGCATTTGTAGGTTGGATTGATAGTACCTATTCGTTGTGAGAAATTTCAAATTACTATGAAAATATAATAAAAATGTTGACTACAATGTAATGAATGTTATAATGTATTGATGGAGGGTAGGAAAATATCAATGAGATGAAATGATGTATATTGAACATATGATTAAAAAATCCTATAATATAGAAGGGTTTGTGATCTATAGTTGTGAATCAATAAAGGGAAAATGTTGGACCATTATTTTGAATGATATGATGATGTATAATTCCCCACAATAATTTAAAATCGAGAAGAAAAAATTTCCCAACTAATGAATATGATTTGGCAGTAGTAAGTTCTCTCATAGAAAAAATATAAGAACAATAATTATTGTAAATGATGTGATATACATACAGAAAATAAAATTTTATAATATATATTCACCCTAAAATTTATGAATACATTCTAGAGGATATTTTTTTTTTCAAATTTGAGATTACATATTCTCAATAAATTGCATCAATGGGAAGTTAAAATGGGTCTAAAGGACTAATTCATTTCAATCATTCATGTTTTTCTATAATATGGATTGAAATACATCCAATAGATATGGATTTTTAAATGATGTATATGGAGTGAAAAGCTTAAAGTGAAAAATTTTGTCATTCTAAAATTAATATTCAACCATCCTTCCATGTGAGCAGTAAAGAGACATATAATAAATATGTGGAACTATAGAAAAATTTGAGTAATATTCCACAGATTAAGATATATTCTATTGAAATTATAAGGAACACAAACTATGTATATATCGAGTCAATAATAAAAATAAAAACTATGTTTTTAGATTAATCACAGGCTTATAATTTTCATTTAGTAAAGTATGTATGATAATTTCTATATAACTAAATTTGTATTTATTAAAGGATAACATTAAAATAGATATTATATAGTATTCATCTTGTTTTATAACAAGTACCCAACACATACATTTTCATGGAATGATAATTCAAGTTCAAATTTTCATCCTCTCTCAAAAAATTATGGTGATGATCTAAGGAACATATGTCACTCATTAGGACAAGGAGGGTATTGGATGAAGAAATGAAGTGAACAGACTACTAATGAAACACTGAAATGAGGTGAATATTGATGGTGAATCATTAAGGCTTAATCATTCCATATAACTATTGATGTTCATTTATGTGCACATGTGTGTGTAAAATCTATCAATGTGTGAATAATGTGTGCATTAGTAGTGTTATGAATAAAGTATACTTTTAACAATGTTTAATTAGGCTAGGAAATATATCCCTAGTTTTTCAAGGGATTACCTTTTTTGGTTTTAATGAATTAGGATATGCTCAAATCTTTTCCCATCCAAGCATCTACAATGCTCTCTCGAGAAAGAAATTCTTTATTTATAATTACTCAATGAAATTATCAAAAAAGGGATTATTAATCATCCTTGAAATCCATGTATTTAAAACCCCAAGACATGGGAGTAGATTTATCTTTTTCCCAGTCAACATTGTCTCCTGAAAAAATCAACTGAAACAATGAAATATCTATATTGGAATCATAAAAATACAAGGATGTAGAAATGCTCTTATCTTATCCCACATCTTTCCCTTCCACTTCTTCTAAAAAGTCATAAAATGGTTTTTTCTATATAGAACATGACAAGTAATATCCAATTGATGTATTTCAAACCCTCTTTGAAATAAATAAACAACCCATGTGGCCAAATAGATCCCTCTATGAGTGGACCTCCATGCCACAATGCTTCCACTATGAAACAACTAACATTGAACTTTCTGGTGCCCTTGATGTTTTTATGGGACTCCCCTTGATCCTATATAACATTGGATTTCTCTTCTTCCATATTTTTTCCTCCCTAGAAATTAAAAATGAATTCAGCATGGGGATTTCCCTTTGTTTATTCTTAGGGTGAATCTATGTACAACCTGTGGTACCTCAAATGGCCACCCAATGATTTTCTAAAAGGAAAACTCTAGCCGCCTAAATTTCAGGCATGAATGGGCTCCTTTATCTAATATCCCATATCTATGGTCCTGGTTTTTATAAAATATAATTGAACTCAACAACAATATATGGGGGGGATCATGAGCCAAATAAAAAAAATTTCAAACAAAATTATAAATAAATTTAAATAAATATATTAGATCATGACAAATAATTTTATTTTTAATGAATAATGGAGAATTTTTTTCCAAATTATAACACCCAATGATTCTAGGAATGCAAGTATCTCAAAAGATTCATGAAACCATCTAGGAAACCATCTAGATTATCACTGGGCCACACATGGTCTCTTATTTTGAAGAGAATAATTTTCATGGAATCAGTGAGTTTGTATTTGTGAGAAAAAATCATGTCTCCAAATTCTGTACCTGGTCATGGGAATCAGGTAAGTCTGGAAATAGAAGATTTGCATTTCTTTGGACAGACAATTCTTAATTACCAAAATGGGTACTTGTCTATAAAGTGCCACATCTTTTAAAGACTAATTTGAATTAGTTGGTCGTGAATTTCTTCAAGAAAATGAAGATGATTGTGGGTGGATAGACACTAATGGAAAACCTAAATCAATGGATTCAAACTTTTACTAGGAGAAAATGCATCTGATGGATGCCTTAGAAATCATCAAAAATAGTGTCATCCATCTAGTAACATCTTACATTGTAGGTGAGGAGGAAGATAACCATACATTAAAGAGTACACTGTAATAGAGAATCTTGCTTAAACATATCCTGCAACACTACAGTGTATATATCCGGTGTTCCAAGAACTCGATGATGAAAATATAACACTGACTCATACCTATGATGTTACCATTACACATAAAAAATACTATCAAACTCCTCATGTGTGACTAATTGTATATGATGAGTCAAGGATTATACTTCGACCATAGCATGTACTTGATGATGTCAGTTAAGATAATGCATGAAAAATGGTTACTTTAGAAGACCATCCACATCTTCCTGGGAAGCACACATTAGTGCATCCCTACCGATATGGAGATATCATGAAAAAAATCATTTATGTTTTAATGTGATGTGGATTTGAGCCAGATATTGAAAAATACCTCTTTTTATTCCAGAGTTTTGTTGCCTTAGTAATTCAAACACACACATTATAGACATAGATTTTAGATTTCATAACAGATATTATATGTAGTTTACAATTACAAATAATGTTTTTAGATTTCATAATATTGATTATAAAAAAAAATTATAATTTCATTAATATTTTTGTATGATGATTTTAAAGTCGTGATATAAAAAACTTATTTTGAATAATTCACACATATTTTCCATCTCTATCACTGTATTTTATAAAAATAATTATATCATGACATTGATATTCAATATTGCATATTATAATACAAATGTTAAAGATTGTTACACCTTGATGTCATTTAAATAATTTGTTTCATTAGAATTTTGATATATATAGATTGAAATTGAAAATCATATGTATTTTTATTGATTAAAAAAAATTGAAAAAAACTATACTAATAATCATATGGGAGAATAAAATAACCATTAATTAACTAAATATTGTAGATTATATAAGTCATTATGTATTGATTATAGTTTACATAGAGACATCATATTACACACATTATAATTTATGTTCACTAAAATTAACTTCATATTTTTTATCTTTTTTTGAAATTTTCCCATAAAATATAGAAAACATAATAAATAAAATGATAGAACTAGTTGATAGTGGCCAACCCATACATAAAATTCGCAAACCTCACATTGCCTCTTAAATTGTTCTAGAATAAAATTTCCCACCATCTCTTTCCATATATTCTTTAATTTGAGAGGCTTGAAGATAAAAAATAATGAAAATTCCCATTTGGCTATGAGTTTAGGTCAAAAATATCATAAACAATGGGTGGGTCAATGACCCCATAACTGTACATCAAAGATTGTGAGTATTGCAGTAATACTAACACAAGATCTTGAATAGTTTATGATACATATCATCACATATTATACACAATATACACATTTAAAATATGAATGTGCTGGATATGAAATATCCATACATTTTATATGTGGTGTTCATATACATAATATTATACAAGATAGGAATAACCCCAATATAATATAGAGATTATGAATATTTATATAATAATTTTTCAAAAAAATATAAATTTATGAAATGTATAAGGGATGAACAGAAGAAGATGAACCTTTCACCAACATATTATTATGTTTTAGAGATATAGAAGAAGGAATTAGGAAAGTGTCACAGTACGTAGGGTGTCCAACCATGTATCATGCGTAACATGAAACTGAAAAATGGACATTGAAAATAATAAATTTTCTAAAAATTATTTAACCTATCATTTATGAGAATAAAATTAGTTTTTATAAATAAATAAACATCTATGGAATATAGGAGGGAATACAGTGGTTATTGCATGGTCGTTGCATAGTCTCCCATGACCGTCAAGTGTGACCAAGACATGGAAGCATCTATTTTATTTTTTATGTATACCAAAAATTATATGATGGTTGTAAGGATTAATATTTTAAATAGTCATATATGTCAATGCTATAAAAAACTAATAATATCTAAAAACACATATAGTTACTATGTAGAGTGTTTTTGTCATTATGAGAAATCAATAATCTAGATCCATGGGAAAAAATTAATAAATTTAAATTATATTATACAAGTATAATTGTTGAAATAAATTTAAAAAATGTTATAAATTTTAGATTAAGAAACCTTGAAAGGAAAATAATTATATTTTCATACCAGTTATACTAGGTGAGCTCAATTGTTTAATAATAGATGTAATATGGTTCCTATAATGAGAACATATGAATAATTATATTATGAAAAAATCATTGTGAAAAATAACTATAGTATTATATAATTCAAAACCTGATGATTAAGAACAAGTTTTTCACCATTTTAATGTCGAGTTGGAATGATAAGAATCATAATAAATAGGTTTAGGTGTAGGAAATGGTTAATTAATTATAATGGTTGTGTTAAAAAATCAGAAACATCACATTTTCCGTTAATTATTTTATTAATTAATTGTAAACCTATAAGGGGTGAATGTCCTCCAAGATGGTAGTTGGGTACCAATAGGATATCCTTTCATACCTTCACAGGCCCAGTTTGTTAGCATCCTTCCCATAGTCCTCAAAATCCCTTTACCATTGAACCAGAACACAGGGCCCTTCTATAAAATTTTATACATGAGCCTGCACTACCCACCTGGTCATGTGAACATACTACCATAACCCTTTTTTACTCATGTATACCAAAATCAACATCCACCAAATTTCTTTTCCCAGGTTCCCCTTGAATTTCAAGTCCCTATCCATCATGTCATGAAAAAGCACCATCGAAATCATAATTACCAGGAAACACAAACTCTTGCACTAGAACAGTCTTACTATTTCTTATATATGCACTAATCGTATTATATACCTATTCTTCCAGAATGGATATTGGATGCCCAACATCCTCCTTGAATGGCACAAATGACATCATTGTTTATTTATTTTTTAAACTACCAATTAAGGGTTGAAGTGGAACCATAATATTACATTTCCTATTGTCTTGGAGACATCACAGGACCAATAAACCATAATGAAATTAGACAGACAATGACTACTTGAAACATCCACTCCCCATAATCTACATCATGATATACTCTCCACCTTTGCAAGGATGTTCAGCTAGTTATCATGTACATAGATGCACATGCCCAATACTGATGGCAATGTCATACCTTCTCATTCTTACAAATCCATTCTCCATACTCTGGTGAATGCGCCCAGCTCTGGAATCCTCCTCTAGAACTAGTTCCTTATAGAATATGTATGGCCATTTACACATCAGGTATCCCAAAGGCCATATAGTGGCTTAAAGGAATTGGGGTGGCCCGAAGGCCTTAAAGGTATAACGAAAGGATATGAACTTAATATACATTTAACATCTTCAATTACCTTTTACAAAACCTTTCATCATGACATTCAAGGAACAAAACTAAAAAACTTCATTCGTACAATAATCCATTTTAGAATTACCAATAGAAAAATATTCTGAATAGAACTCATACAATCATTCATAAATTACATGGAGTTAAATTTAATTATCTATTATAGGGAAAATAACATTATTAATTTGTGTTGAATTGAGATCATACTTCACAAGAACCTGAGCATAAGGTGAAAAAATTATTTCCATCTTGTTTTAAAAGGCAATATTAAACAAAATTTTAGGGTGCTACAAAATCCACATGACATCAATATTATTAATCTATACATGAACCCTTGTATTTCTATTAGAAGATAGATTTAATCTAAAGTTCTATTCCTCGAAGAAGTACATGCCTATTTTATGATGATTAACCTAATACACTAAGAACATCACATTAATTCATTCAATGGAATAATTATTAAAATATCCCCTTACCATTGAAAAACATTTCCAATCACCAAATCCCCATATAGAATATATTTTGCAAAAATGGTCCTTGATCATTCATATCACGACTCCAACTAGTAAGATGGTCTAAGAAATGATCGAATGATCAAAGATCTTAAATCAGTTGCTGAAATGCACTTATATATGTTTTTATATTCATCTCAAAACACAATCCTATGTAAAATATTGTTTATAACAATTTACATAAAATGAAATGGGAAATAGTAGTTACATTTTAATGGATGTTGTTATAGAAGGAGGCATTAAGAGAATAAATAAGTAAGAGTTCAATGAAAGCAAAACCGAGAGGTCATGTGCATACAAGGCAGAGTAGCAGGCAATTCTTATTAAAATCAGGGAACCTCACCACCACCACACTTGGACATTACCCCACAATCATTCCCTTCAATTCCACCCTCATCATACCACTCCCAACACATCTGAAATTGGGCACGAACCAAGCTCCCCCACAAACCTCACATACGACCCAACCTATGAATCATGGAAAACCCTATAGTTAATCCTCCAACCACCCCTCTTCTTATATCCACACCACCTCCTCACCCCCACCCATATACCATACCATTATAAAAACCTCAGGAAGAACCAAGGTGTCACCACCCTTCTCCATCATCATCCCCCTAAACTCCACTTTGAACATGTGGTCAATGGAGATGTCTCAATTGAAGACCCAAAATCCTAGATCTTCAATCCAAGACCCAATTGTGTAGTTATCCTCAAATATATAGTGGCCAGAGTTCAACTATGTGGTTTAGACCACCACCTTATTCTATTTTCACTTATTATCTATGTAGATTTAAATTTTTATTTATTTTTCAATATACATATTTAGTTATGTACATATTTTTTCATTATGCATTACTGGGTTACATGAATCCTCTATCCAATCTTCTATTCATTGATTTTACCCTATGCCTTACCTCTATAGATAATCAAATGGAAGGGCCATATAAGGGTATTATGGTTCAAATTAAAGGTTATTTTGAGGATTTATGGAAGAATGTTGATAAACATAGGCTTCTAAAGGAAAGAATGGTTGTCCAACAGGAACCTGAATCTCATCCTGGGGGATGTTCACCCCTATACATAATCCAATGAATTTATGAGAATTTGTAATATCAATTAAATTGAGATGAAACAATAAAATAAATAAAGGGTATTACAAAATTGAGAATTCTTGTAATGTGATGGTATATGAAAGGGACAAAAAACAACCTATAGTGGAGGAGTACTCGTTTTTTCAAATCACATGCCAAAATAACAGTTATTATTATCTTTGTATTATTTTACATGATGTGAAAAATAAAATTAACTTTTAAAGAATATGAACTACTTATCTAAACATATCAAATATATACATATATGAAATATAGACCGTTAAAAATTAAAAACCAATATATTAATGTGGAATCAATTATAGAAAAAAAATATGAACTACTCCCCTAAACAACAAAATTTTTGAAGATTATAAAAACATTATGTGCACTATTAAATAAAAATATTCACATGTATTAAAAATTGTGTTCAAATCAGATAAAAATATGATCTTTTAAAATAATATAAACCACATATATATGTACCATGATAAATAAACATGAACTTTTAAGAATTCCCGGGTAAAAATGTGAACCCTATTAAAAAATATATGAACTTATATAAAATATAAACATGAAGAAATATTAATTGTGTTAAAATACATTAATCTGTATGAAAAATGGGTAGAGTAGTGTTAAACTATGAATCTATCTAATAAAAAGATAAAACACTAAAAATATGAACCCTCATAAAAACATGAACTAATTAAAAAATTAATCATGTTCAATTATGAAATAGTAAAAAAAATATCCTATTAAGAAATATGAACATATAAACAAATTTGAACCTGTAAAAATATGAATGATGGTAAAATAAATTGATGGAGAGAAGAAGGGGATTTTAGAATTCAATGTTAAAATAATAGAAGCATTGGGGATGGATGTGGAGAAGAGGATATCAGAGATTAGGGTAAACCTAGACGACATGATGAACTAGATGGAAATCATATATGAACATAATCCTTGATGAATGCCAACTTCCATGTCTGAGCATCTCTCTAGAGAGATGAGAACTTTTTGAGAGATAAAAGTAAAACTGGATAAATATCAATAAATGATGGGTGATAAGAAATGCTGATTTCTCATATTGAATGTTAGACACCCAACCAGAAATCATTTCATGCATGACTGAACCACTCTCATTATCAGCTTGTTGAGATCAAGGTGTTAACTAAAACCTAAATGGGGGAGATGGAGATGGAGTAAACGGGGACTTCAAAGTGAATGAGGAATGGAATCATAGTGGAGTGGTTGTATTGGAATAAAGTCAAACGGTATCTTAGTGGTGGGAGAGTGGAGGCTAAAACAGATATGGGGGAGATGAGATGTCATGGATCTCAAGAAATGTACATGTAGACCCATTTTCAGGAGATTAGTTTATTGATGGAGGGATTTACACTTTTGATAATTAGGCTGAGGAGGAAGGAGGGAGAGATTTGTAGAGGGGGGGTCGGAGGGGAAAAGCTAAAGTATAGATAATGGATATCAAATTGTGTAAAAAAACTTGGTAGTAAAATAATATGAATAACTGGAATTATAAAACAACACATTGTTTAAAAAAAGCACAATCAAATAAAACTATCATTTTGTAAATCGATATGATAAAAAAATCTATAGAAAATATAGTATATAAAATCATTATATGGGATGTTAGAACACATAAAAAATCCACTTATCTTCAAGGTATATGGATATGATAAAAAACACATATCTATAACAATTTAATCTCTATGAAGAACAATGTTAATTTTAATGTAGGGAAAAAGCCTACAAAATTGATAGGTGAAGTGTTTAAATATAAGTGAAAATTCAAAGGACAAAACAGTTCGGTGAGGGGAAATTAAACCACCAAAAAGGGGATTAAATATATTTTCATCAAAATATACTTGAATCTATTCAGTGTACTATATTGAGAATGAAAAAAACGTTTTTATGGAAGAAATGTAATAGCCTAACATATATTCATTGTTGTTTCCCACCTAACAATAATATTCTAGTTGATCTTCAATAAAGATTCTTATGAGGGTTACATGACTAACATCCACAGTTCTATCCTTAATTTCATTATATACATCCTTTATCTTTTTTATATTAGGTAAAACAATAAATTAAGGAATAAACACCTCAAAACCCGTTAAAATGTTCTGTTGAGGATTGGTTTTAATGAGAAATCATTAGGGTATATGGTGTCTGACCCATCTAAGTATGTATGCAGGCCATATGTTTAGAATAGTTGTTAAAATATATATAGATATGTTGAAAAATTTAATTACAAACCATTGTAGTCTCTCACAATTGTAGTCAAAATTGATCTTTCGAAGAGAAAAAAATAATCATCATTTTCTAACCATAATTTTTTTTTGAGTTGGTGTCAAAAAAGTTGCCATTTATGATAATTTTATTTGAAAATATGGGTATGTTGAGCTATAAAAACAATTACCACTTTTAATTATTGATTACATAAGGTAAATTTCTTATCTATTAGAGATTCCACTGAATTATTATATTATAAATAATGTGTAAATTTTGTCTATTTTTAGGAGTTATATTCATAATATATCAAATTTAATGATATATTATACTTTAATATATAATCATGGTCTCTCTTATTAGGAAAATCTAGTAGAAATTTTGGGTCAAAGATAAAAAACGTTGTGCAAGAAGATGACTAACATGGTCTTTTTTGGATAAGTTTTACATGGGAACTGAAAAAACGTGAAAAGGAAAAAAATCCCCAATAAATATTTTAACATTCACTGAATATTGAGGGTAAAATTATTATACAAGGGTAAAATATAATACTATGAGATTTTAGAGAATGTTAATTTTAATAAATTCATTGTGTTTAATAGCTCATCATTTTTGAAACCATAATCATAGATGAATAACAATAATCCATTATGAGAAGAAAAAATTGTATGTCATTTAATTGACATTTAATAGGAAAAAATAATTTCTTATTCATATAAGAAATACTATTAATCTCATTGAACAATTCATAATAGTTTGTATGTCTAACTTGATATTTTTATGAATGATTCGTATAAAAATTAATTTAGAGTATGAAAATTATGAAAACATATTCATTAAACATGTTGATAATGAATACATTTACTATAAATTGGTTATAAATGAAAATAAGACCTATTAAGAGAAAACGAAGAGATTCATTTCAAAAAAATTAGGTTTTAAGAAAATAAGTTTTTTTTATTTATTTTTATTAATCTCTATTTATGGAGACTTAAAATAAATTGTTTGTTATATATTCAATAAAATATTTTATTCTTCATATATTACCTCTTATTATTCATAGAATTGTATTAAATTGAGTTTACTGCAAAAAAAATTATTTCTCTTGCAACAATTCTTAAGAATTATGTGTAGGTATATAAGAATTATTTTCTTTTATTCCTAGGAATATAATCATGTAAAACTGATTCCATAATTTGAATAAAAAATATTAATTTTTTTATAAATTTAAATTAATTTTTTATATCACTTAAAATTATCCATAATAAAATAATTACCACAAAATATTTTTCTATGGTAAATGTGGGTTTAAAACATAGAGATAAGGGTTAAAATAAACCAAAACATATCTAAATATTATTTTATGAAAAACATTCAAACCAATATAATTATATATAATATTTTCATCCCAATTGGTTTCACTTTTTTATTAGAGATACATTATTATTTTCTAATATTCATAAAAATAAATATTATTCCACAACCCTCACTTATAAAAGAAAACAACTTATTGTATCTTCTACATACTATATTAGACTTTATATCAATGATTAACTAAAAAAATCACCCAAATAACTTATTAAAAACCTTAAGGAGTTGTTCATCCTAAGATAACCATCTAAATAGACTAAACATGTCATTCATGGAAGGATTATAGAAGATGATATATTTATTCTTACTGATCATTTCAATTTTTCTTTCTTCTCAAAAATCATCCAAATTATATATAACTATATTAACATAAAATAATAAGTTTATTTAACACAATGATATTTTTTATTTTATTTTTATTATCATTTTATATCTTCTTCTTATCCATTGGAAGACAATAACTATACTTTTTCGATCATCTGGGCTACCACCACCATTATGTGATATGATTTGATTATTTTTTCTTCTTTAAATGGATTTTAATATGAATGTATTTAATAAAAAAATAATCTATTTATGTTTAAAATATTTTTTTCTTGGTTTTTTATTATTTACATTTCTTATGTTCTATCTATCAAAAAGTTATAACATTTCATATGAATATAAATTGATAGTTGTCTCTATGAAATGGAATAAATAATTTTTAATCAAGTATTAATTTGAATTATTTTAAATTTACTTATAATGAACTAATATGATAAATATTATTTTAATAATATTTTATATATCATGAAACAGTAATAAATGTAGAAGGACCCGAACTGCTGAACTAAAGAATATTTGAAAACAAATATGTTTTCACAGGAATAGTGATTTTAATGAATATTTTTTTAATAAACCAGAAATTGGAAATTTTAAGGGAGTGAAATATACAAGGTTGAATATGAATATTTTTCATTAATATAGTTATTACAAATTTATATTTATTAAAGTAATGTTTGAATAAAAATGAAATAATTTGGACATCATGCATGGTTTTATGTTGCAATCTAATTTTAAATGGGGAATAATTAAACATGAATATTTTAAGGGGATTATATTAAACATATGTCCTCATAAAGCTATTTTTTATAATACAGTTATTTATAGATTTTCAGTTTTTCCATTTTATTAAATTATCAATGGTATATAAATCAATTAATGATTTTTTTTATTAATAGATGACATTATTTATCAATTTTGGAAAGACTAATGTTTTCATTTTTCAACGAAAATGAGTGAAACATTGTAATAATTATTTTTATCCTTCTATATTTACTATTATATCATAAATGACATATTTTATTTTTAAATTCAATTTAATATACTAGATATGTTATTAAACAATAACAGAGAATTTTCATTGATTATTGGAAGTGGTACCCCAAACATAAACAAAAATGATGTTACCATATTTCAGTAGATAGAAAATAAAAATAATATATGATATATAATCATTCCATAATGAAAATTATGTTATAAATTTACTCTATATACAAAAATTATTTTCTATATCCATTAGTGAGAGAAGTGATGTAATATTAATTATATCGGTTAATGAGGTGGTAATCAGTTAAAGAGTTGAATGATGATTTTAGCTTCTATTTGATGGATTAAGGAAATGGATATATATAATAATGTTAATATAATATCATATCATTACAGATAATTTAAATATTTTTTAATTTCACTTTGGTTAGAGGATTTTTTGGCATAAGTATAAATAAAACTAAAACTTTTGATTAGATGTTATACCAATTTTCATAAAAAACACTTTTTCGTACATTTTTATAACTTCAAATTTGGTATCATACATTAAAATAATATAAGAAGTGAATTAAGATGTTAGGAAGGGATTTAGTCAGTTCGTGGTTGATCTAGAGTGCTGTAAATATTAGAGGAAAAGATAATATGGGGTTTCTTTATATAAGTGATTAGAGGGATGCTCATTGAATTACATAAATTATTAAACTAATATAAATTTACTTTCATGTAAAATTGTTTTCAAGTTGATATATAAAAATTTAGGGTTGAGGTTTAATTAAAATACTCTCATGAAATATTTTTTTTTCAATTTAACAATATTTTTTCACCATTATCTATTTTTTTATCATATCGTTAAATCTTTTGATGATTACAGTGATAAAATTGGTTTTTAGTAACTATAGATTAAGAAATTTACAATAAAAAAAATAGTTAACCATAAATGTAATAACTATTATATATTAAACCATATATCATTCACATGCCATGAGATAGTGCTATTAGGAATTAAAAATCATTTAAAATATATTTTTCATTCATAAATATTATTAATTTAATTTTTGGAACTTCTCAATTACTTTGAATTTAATTTCATGAATATAACAGTGTAAATAAAACTAAAAATCTTAATACAACCATAATATGTTATTTTTATCTGCAATAAACATGGGACAATATTAATACAAAAATATAGCTTTAAATTTTTTAAAATCATTTATTTTATTTTTCTACCACTTCCTCAAGAACATTGTGTTCATTTATTAATCATTTATATAAATTATGTTACCACTAAAAAAATAAAATATTAAAATCATAAAAAAATTTCATTATTGAAAATAATAACTGTTTATATTAATTTATATTTTTTATTATATTATAGAATGTATAAGTGAAATTTAAAATCTATAGAATGAAATTTTTTAATTCTCATTATATAAAATATTATATAATTCATTTTTAATGAATAATGGAAAACGTTTCTGTAACATAGAATAATGGATCAGTATAGTCAAAAACCACATTTTAATTTGATAAAAATGTTTTGAGGTTATTTTTAGTCATTACCGTTTTATTTTCGACATTAATTCACTAAATTACTCAAGTGAATTAATGCTGGTGTGACCGCCACAAGGGTTTCGCTCTGTCACCACCTCCCTCTACCTCATCCTGTCTCGACTCTCCTCCTTGAATTTCCATCAGTACGACTTTGGTAGTAGGTTATTTTTTGAGGAGGCATCATCGACCTTGTGGTCTCAGCCAACATGAAATTTATCATCGTAGTTATCATGTTCCTGCCTCACTTCATATCATCTATATAGGGCTTCATCTGGTAGCACGAATATTGATTTGCGGCCGATATCTAGGTTTTGCAACTAAGGTTTTGTCAACATTTTCTCTTGTGGGTTCATTGGGTGGTGTGTTGGTGTCTCTGCGGTCATTTTGGATGGTGGTGAAGGGACATCCTTCTCTGGAGATCATTGATGCTTGAGTTGTTAATGATCCGCTGAATGATATTTTATTCTTATTCTTTTCCTTCGTTTTCTTTTAGAATGATTTTGATTTTTTCGGCATTTTTTCTTTTCTAATTCTTGGTTAAGGAGCATAGACTATGTTGTCTGTGATTTGTTTTTTGTGGGGTTCTGTGGTTTGGGATCTAGAGCTGTTGTGCTTATTATCCCGGTGGTTTATAGCACTTGGGTTCCCATTTTTTGGAATGTCTTGAAGACTATAGAGGTATTAATGGTTTGAGAGGTCATTGGATTGGATTTTATACTCGAGAAGCTATGGACTTTGGGTCCATTTTTTATTTAATTTGATTGAATCTTGTAACGAAAGTGAGTCTATTGTGATATGGTGTGTATGGTTATGGTGGGTTATTGTATCTATTGTTAGTAATCTGTTTGTGGATGAATTATGTTAGATTTTGATGTGATGTTTTCATGATATTTCAACTGGAATTCTACGTGTATCTACTTTAGATGAGGTTAAAAGAAAAAAATATTTCACATGCTCATGTAATTTGGATCTGGATGTTTGAGATGGTATGCCTCTTCAATTGGTATCATGCCCGTTCAATGTTGCATGGGACTGCTAGCGGAATGGTTTTGTGATCCTAAAATCCTGCCACCAATTTGTAAATGCTGGGGAGGGGAATATTTTTTTCATTGATATGATTTATCTTTTTTAATGGTTTTTGGGTTGCAATGATGGATTTTTTATTTTCTCACATTTTCCTCAATTGTTTTTTGATAATAAAAAAAGATAGTATGCAATCTTATTTACACAAACCAATGTGAAATTCATTTTATGTCATTTCTATTCATAATGAAAAAGATACATACTTACCTAATTTTCACCCCTAAGTTCAAATATGGAATCCATTTTTCCCTTTCCTCAATTTTTATACATCATAGAAAATATTTCCCAATAAACATGAAGAAAACGAAGATAATCAATTTACATAGGAAAATGTGTTTTTAACCCCAAAATTAACTTTTAAAAAAATATATATGATGATAAACCCTTAAATTTAATTAATATAATAATAATTAATGATATATATTTAAATTATGATTTTTTTTAATTTCTTTATTTACTGAAAACAAATGATAGTTTAAAAAAATAATTATTTTTCACTATGAATAGTGAAATTAATCATTTGAAATAAATTTTATGCTTTTACCCTAATAAATTTTTTAGATAAATAATTCATAAATTTCATTGTTTTTTTAAAACTAAATAAATATATTTATGATCTACATTTTTAATAAAAAACATATAGTGTAGGAAAATAATAAATTAGATTAAAATTATCCCTTTTTCATTTTTTACTAAAAACATATATATTTTTCAGATGAAGAATATAAATCTATAATATATAATTCAAGAATATTAATATATAATTAAAATGAATTTAAATTCTCCATACCTAGGTTTTGAACTTCTTGTCCACCTGTGTATGTTTCATTATCAAATGAATATCTCAATCTCAAAAGAAAATATTTAATGATATTTAAAAGTATATTCCAAGGAGTGGAAGCTAAAACTTATGGAAATGAAATAAAAAGAATTTTAATATTACAAAATAATTTTTTTGAAAAACAACATTATGAAAATGTATAATAATATTTATTTTATAATATAGGGAAATAAAAACATGAATGTATACTATAATAATAAAAAATGTTGTTTCCAAATCATTTATCATTAGTGGGAAGAGATAATACTAGAATGGAGGAATATTTTAATATCCAACTATTAATGGATCATGATAGAGGAAATTTACCAAAATAATGTGAACGATATTAATAATCACAATGACCATAAAACTATAAACTAATTAGGGGTAAAACTTATTATAAAATCATAATAAATAAAGGAAATATGATTTTATTTAATATCCTTTTACAAATGTTTAATAATTACATTACCATATTGACCAATAACATAATGTAATATACATTCAGTATTATATTTAAATCCATATATGTAATTTCGTCTTTTGGATGTATTTTTCATGAATTTTACATCATTATCCCACAATTTACTATAAATTTTGAGTGAGCATATTTAATTCTTGAAGCAAAATAACAAAACTTTTCCATTCCTGTGAGGTGTATTAAAGGAAAAAAATATATTATTCATTCCATTAATTAAAAAATGTTTAAAACATGATATAATAATAAAAAACATTAATTTTAATTTTTATGAATAAATATAACATCAGCCAAAAAATGCAACAATAACACCAAAATATTATATTTAATATTTCTATAAATAAATATCAATATTTTATTATTAACATAAATATCCTTCACATTAATGCACAATTTATTCATAATTATTTTTTGATTATTTTTAGTTCATATCCCCAAAAATGTAATTTCATTATTCAAAAATAATCCTTAACCTTAAACATAAGGGCTACATATCCATCAACCCAATAAAAATCCTCACTAAAAATAAATTTTCACTATAAAATAATTTCACATAGAATCTCAAAAGGGGTGTATATTCCATTTATTACATGATAAAAAATAAATTTATTATCCCATGATGGAATCCTTAACAATTATGGTAACCAAAATTGAGACCATACCAATTTCTAAAGTTAATTACACCCTCTTTTACTACCAATTATAATATCCAAGAACCCCAAAACAAAAATCTTGTGTTAAAACCTAATATGTAAATTGTAGACTTTGATACCAAAAAATGACACAAAATTGGCCACTGAAAGCATAGAATATAAAAAATATTTAGTTGACCACTTTCATACAAAATGAAATTTTAATCTATATTATTATAAAATAATGAATAACTCAAACATAAAAATACCAATATATATTCCATTTATTATATATATATATGGTCACCATCGGGGTTTTAAAATCATTTCGCATAATGTCAAAAAATGGGTTTATATTCCATTTATCATATGATAAACCATAAATTTATAAACCCCTGATGATATCAATAACTTTTATGTGAACCGCAAATAAAAACCTCCCAACCACCAATGTTATCTAAACCCTCCTTTGATACAAATTATAATATCTATTAACTGGAACAATGGGATCTTGTTCCAAATCCTAATCTCTATATTTTGACTTCAATACAGATAAAAATTACAAAAACATAGTCATACAAAACATAACACATAAATAATATATAATTGATCATTACATATGCATAGAAATTATAAGTCAAGATTATTATAGAACTTGGACAAACTCTTACACAACAATACCCATGTATTTATGTGACATTTATTCAAACTATAACTAGATTTTATTTTTCTGTATTTGGTCTTCATAAATGATCCAAATCATCATAAAAAATTGGAAAAACATTTGAAAGCATTTGATGAACAGAAAATTCCACATAAAAGGCATAAAAGTTACAAATATTTTATTCAATTGAAATGGAGGAATTTCCATCAAAAGGTAACATTTTACACATTTTAATTTCATAATATAATAATATATATGTAACTAAAACTAACATTTTCAAAATTAAAATATATATAAATCATAGGATGAAAATAAAAACCAATCAAGTAACCTCGAGGTTTCATATTTATAACTCTTGTTCACTTATGTCAGTAATAATTAGAGAGAAGTTAAATACAGAAGAAAAAATTCCTTAAAAAAGTCACTATATATTTTCATTAATGATTTATAATATTACTTGATACACTGGAGAACTATATTGGGGTCACCTATGATATAATATTATTCATTCTGACCCATTTATACAAGACTACCAGACTCAACTCTCCATATAAGAATTATTTGGATCAACCATCATCATTTATATTTATCTTGTATCATATAAAGAATAAATATAAATACATTCAATAAAAATTCATCCAAAACTCTATAAAACCCTTTTAAAACCATATTCAGAAAAGTTTCAAATTTTATAATGAAATTGTGGGAAATGGCCCTCTTCATGAAAACTGTATAAAATTAAACAATTTCCAAAACAATACAACAATTATTTTATTTTAAATTTCCACAGATATTTGTAAAGGAATAATAAATTAAATAATAACTCATTATGTAATGACATTAAATTCATACTGTATATTTTAAATTAATGTAATATTTTATACAATTTAACAAGGGTCAAAGGTTGCCCATGTAAAATATGTAAAAACGTTACATTTGTATGAAATTTATATGATTGTCCAGTTTTTTCAAAAACATACATTATAAGTCAATAAATAAAAACTAAAAATTCAGTTTAATAATTTAAAAGATCATGGATTTGTAATTAACACAGTTGGAAGGGAATAGTTAAAAGTGTATTTTAAATATGAAATTCCATTACTTACAATAATACATGTCACATATATTCATTACATAAAACAAAATAAACAGTAACTAATTATTCATATTCATAAGAAAATTTTAATATTTTGTTCCCTTATCCTAAAAAACTATTTAATAAAATTTATATACAAATTTAATTTTTATATTTGTTATGTCCAGGTCATGTATTTTGAGGATGTTCAGTTCAAGAACATAAACTGAATCTTGTATATGGAACATGGTCAATGATGAAATTATTAAATCATATCTTTACTAATAATTAAATAATTATAATTTTTATAAATTAATGACTCTTTTAAATCAATCATTGAATAATGGTTTGAAAAAATGAGTTGCATTTCTTCATGTGTATGGTAGTATTTATGTATACATGAGTAATAGTTATATTTATCAATGAGCATGAGGGAAAGATGTTTAGTACCAATTTAAATTTTATTATTATTATTATATATTAAATAAAATATAAAATATCTTAATACACTTATATATAGACTTCATTAGAGGCGATGTAAAAAATTAATGAAATAGATTTGTTGTGCAGGTAATCCCCATGCAAGAATAAATGATTCGATCATTTTTCGATGGACTGAATGGTAAAAAATTTGCGATATGAAAACATTAATTATTGATAATTATTTAATTATTTAGTCTTGTATAAATTAAATAATTCATTACAACATTTCATGGAGGCGTAGATAGAAAAAAGCTACCTCAATTCATGATGAGGTCCTTCTATTTACACATGAATGATTTCCGGGAAGGTTATCAGTTATTAAATTAGAATAATAACATATATGCATACCGAATATAAAAATTTAATTATTTCATAAACGATAAAATCATTTTTAGGGATTCCGAACTGGATATAAATATAAACATCTAGTTAAAGGATATACATTTTCTTTAGACACCCTCCTCTTTCTTACAACATAATCTGTCCATGGTTGGAATTATACCCAATATAAGTCAAATTGGAAATATAGATGGTTTTTAGAATTTTATTCTTTTAAATTATTGTTTAACAACATGAATTTTTTTCATAAAATAATACTTTTTAGGATATACTAATTAACATGATGCACCAAGATTTAAGTGAATTACAGTATCGAATAAAAAATTAATATTTCTTGTTTCCAGTATATTCTAGTCCTTAATTTTGAAATTATGAATATTTGTAAACCATATTATAAAAAAAATTTATATAGTTTCTATGTGATGATATTGTTACTATTACAGAACAAATAAATCATCAATATCAATTAAAGTCATTTTAAGATACACAAAATAGATTTACTTCAAAAACGTTTTTTATTTCTTTTATAAAGTGAATATTATAAATACTTTATGATACTTTTTAAAATTTTTATATATATAATGGATAATTTTTAAAATAATAATTTCAAAATAATAATATGATGATGTTTTAGGTTTTTTTGGAATGTTATACTTTTTCCATAATAGTGAAAAATCACATTTCTATAAAAATACTATTTATATTCCTTAAAAAGTCACATAATTCATTTAATTTGATATTAAAGTACAAGATAAAAGTATTTATTTTGAAATAATATAAATAATTATAAATGAATCACTATTTTATAATCTAATTATAAGATCATTGTTTTAATTAAAAAATGATTTAGAAAAACTATTTTTATGTGTACACTGTGTTTTTTATCAGAGAAAAATATATAAAATTAAATTTATTAATTATATTATTATAATATAATAATTATATGTTCAATAATATTCTTTTACTTTCGAATTTAGGTTTTTACTATGCAAGGAATAAAAATAAATCTGGTTTTATGTTTAAAAAAATGCATTATTTCTAAAAACGATCATCATCACATTTTTCTTTGTTTTAATTGATATTTTTTAAAACCTTATGTAAATTGATTTTTATAAAATCACACATTTCATTTTAATCAAAATAATTAATATTAGGTAATATATTCTTCTATATTTTTAGTATTTTTGAATATTAATCATAGTAAATATTTGTCACATCAGTATATGTAAAATCGGTAAAAATGGGATAACACTATTCAGTAAAGATTTAAAATCACTATAGAACATTACCTTATCCAATTAACTTATTTTTTGTTAATATATATATTTTTTTGAATAATTTTTTCAAAAATTATTTTTAATTAGGAACCTCATTATGAATTTTATAAATATAAGGTATATTATATACAAATAGTGTATTTTTGTCCATTCATTTAATGAAATTGCTGGAATATTAAATACAATTTTACCTTCACTAAATAGTTTAAACAAATTATTTTTTATATTATGAATTCAATATAACCATTATATAACTATATTTAATGTTAATATTAATTTTACACTCAATTTAGATATTTTCCAAAAAAAGTGTTTTCATGCATTTTTTATCATATTTTAAATGACATTTTTTCACCAATAGAAACTGAATGCTATGATATTGATTGAAATTTTTAATTAATTATTTTAAAAAAATTAAAAATTCAAATTTTATTATATTTCATATAAATAGTTTATAATGGTACAAAGTTATGTTATCACTCTTAAAGATAAAATGGATTCAATGTTGATTGTCTACGAGATACAGAATAAAATGTATAAAAAATGTCTAAAGGTTGATTGATGATTTTATTGAATCCCTTCAAAAAAATATTATATTACTTTAGGTAAATTAGTTCAACATTAATTTATAATGATATATATTATTTAATATTTAACGTAATTCGAAGTGTGTCATTTCCCTCCCATGTAAAATTACACTTCATCCCCTATCCCATCCACAAATCAAGATCCATTTGGTTTAATAAATTTGAAACAACGTCTCTGAAAATATCCATCCCAATGGCCCAAGGGAATATATTTATAAGGCCCCAGCCTTAAAACTTACTTAATCATGAGTTATTACAAGATTACACATTGAGGATCTTTTTAGGTTTAGAGTTTTAGAGAATTAAATCAGGAAACTTGAATTACATTCCATATTTAAACAAAATGGTTACATAAAAGATAGTATTCATTCTTCCCATCAGCAGAAACATATTTAAAATAAAACGTGGATTCCTTCTTGACACATCCTTGACACTATCATCACATCATGTACCCTTCCCTTGACCTGTGAAAAACATTTCAAAAACATGGGATGAGAATAAAAAGCTCAGTAAGGGATATAAAAATATGGAAAGGAAACATGAGTACATGTATACATAAGAATGAAATCATACATTACCCATGAAACATAGGCATATCAAATCATGAATAAATCATAGAAATCATAATACATAAAAGGTAACTTGAGGCATTCATAACATTCTTACGAAGGGAGTAACCCTCTTGGTTACGTTTTGGAATACCCATCATAGTATATTCCCTAAATCTCTTCGGAGAAACCTCAATGTTTCACTCCTTCGCGTTACCCAATGCATTGGAGAGCTATATCGGGCTCATCCGCCCTTAGTTTATCACGGAACCACCCGTTTACATAAAAATGCCCAAGAACCATAATAGAAACGTATCACATAAACCATGCGTAAAGGAAACATAACATTTCCACATTTCAATCACAATATAGCATTTTAGTATATTAAAATAATGAATCCATTCAAAAAGAAACCATTTCCAAAACCATTTAAAACATTTAATATAGAGATTTTTGAATCAAATTGTCCCATACCACATTGAAGATTTTAACATTTCAAACCATTAATATCCATATAAATAAATCCTTAAACCCATTTTGAAAACATGGATATTAATGGGAACCTTTTATAAGAATAAATCATTAAAACATTTAAAACGATATTATATTTAAAGTGTTTTTAACAAAATGAGAGACACAATAATTGAGGAACAACATTTAGTCAGAAATTTATAATATCGTGAGAATAAATGGATTCATGATATAATATCCCAAAGGACAGTACATACACCATATAAGAGTGAATTGGTGCATAACAACAATGATTTCTCAATAGAAATGTCAAATGTGATGAATTCCCTTATAAAGAAGGTATCCTTAAATTAAGGATAATTCAATCTAAAAATTATGGCGACAAACATAAATACACCCAATATAAGTGGACATTAAGTGTAAAACAATAGAAGGTCATTCACACATATTCAAAAGCTGACATATTCAATAACTATATGTTGAACCCAAAGAAATCGAAATTGGGTTAAGAAGTTCCCTTGACAGCCTAACGGCGTCACACAAAATGAGTTGATGAGAGATAAAAAGTGTATCTCATCACTTGGACATAAAATTTACATAAATAAGGATATATGAGAACATATCCCAACAGAACAATATTTAAATTAAAAGACCCAACAAAAGAAGTCGTTTAAAAAAAGAGGAGGGTGAAAGGTTCCCTTACCGACTTGGGTATCTTTCAAAACATACACCCCATGAAAGAAGGACAATAAATCATTGATGTAAATACTCATAAAAGAAAGTATATTTCAAAAAGATTAGAATAATGGGCAGTACATACACCACTCAAAAGAAATTGTGGCAAATGTAGCATAAATCTCACGAGAATAAAAGTGAGATGAAAAATCCCTTACGAAAACTCGGCAGCCTAACGGCGCCACATAAAACTTACAAAAATGGATTGATGAGATCAAATAGGGTATCTCAACACATTAAAATAAAATTTACATCAATCGGAATATAAAATAACATCCCCCATCATAACAAAGATGAGATTAAAATAAGTGACACAAAGGAGAGTACTTAAAAAGAAAGAGAGGTGTAGGATCCCTTACCTTGGGTCCGTCTTGACTCGATCATTCTTTAACGTCCTGAATAATAAACATGAGTTAATTTATACTTGCTTAAGAACATTTTACAAGTTCATTACTCCTTTTATATCAATTATTGACATGTTATAAACATTATGTAATCATTTATGTTAATAATGTTTGTTTTGTCGATATTTGGTTCTTAAGTCGAAAGTGGACTTCTTACAATTACATGTTGTTCATGTGGTCAAAGGTTCTTTATATCCAGAATGAAATTCCAGATTTGGATATCATATATATCATATATATCTAGAATATACATGTATTTATAATATCACATAATCATTTAGATGTAAGAAATGAAATGCACCGTTCATGGAGACGGTAAGCCGTACGTATGCATGAACGCTACTTTCATTTCTTTGTCATATTAATGGAATTAAAACTAAATGATAGGTATGTATATTTTAATTTCAGAATTATTTTCATCATTTAGATGTATCATTCATCATATATAACCATTATATACATGTACTTATAATAGTACATTACATTTGGGGATATGAAATGGAATGCACCGTTCATGGAGACGGTAAGCCGTACGTACGCATGAACGCTACTTTCATTTCTATCTCATAAATTAATGGAAAGAAATAATAATGATATATAGGTATATAATAATTCCAGTATAACATCATATATAATAACATTAAATCCATCCTTTATACGTCCCATGTATGGCATTAACGAATCACATCACTTTGAGGGGGCGGTAGTCTGCACTTCCTAAAATGAAGATATCGCTTATACCCATAATGGAAGCCATAAAAGTAAGCCACAAATGAAAAATACAGAAGATTAATTAAAACATAAACATATTATATATCATATATAAAAATAGTGACATCATAATGGACACCTTTGAAGGTGTTAAATGAGTATTGAACAATCATCGTTTCGGGAGGCAGAATTTCGCCATCCACGAAAACCGTATGTTCTTTAACCATTTGATGTAGTTGTGTGAGAGTGTATCTCTAATAAATCTTATAAAAACATCCAAGTATATTAAAGATACTGGTGTTGTTACAAAATAAGTAAATAAAACGAGTTTATGGGGTTGGAGAAGCAAAATAAAACAAATGAACATGAGAGAATGACTTACCTTTAAAAGTGTAACTCCTTTTGATTTGAGCCTAAAGGCTTCCTTTGAAAGGATTATGCCCAAAGTGAATCCTATAAGATTAGGATAGGGATGTGGAGAGAGTAAATGGGAATGGGATGGCCGAGCCAAAGGCTTGAGGAGTGTGTGAAATGAGGTAGAGATGGGGGCCTTTTATAGGAGGAGAGGAGGGGCACTTTTGGAAATCATGAAACTATTATTGTATTTTCAAAAGTGTTTCGAATTAATAAGGTCCCACATTTATATATTTTGAATATAAGTGATAAGGCTTCGAAATATTCCCATCCAATAGTTTTTGGACAAGTGAAGGTCTTAGATTTTATATTATCGTTTCATTTTATTTAAACTGTTCATTAATGAGGTCATCGCTGCATCATCATGATGTCATAAATAATTTAATTTATTTAAAGTCTAAAAATTATAAAAAAAATACTATGATGTAGGAAATCTTTTTATCTTTCCATTTACTATTTAATATCAAAAATCTGATCTTTATAACCCCATGTAAAAAGTTTTTTCGTAAAATAACTCATGTTTGTGTCATTTTTACTTTAACATTAAATAAAAAGTTATTTATGTCATTTCCCAACCAAAGTGGATCCATGGGGTCCCCAAGTTGACCCATGTCTTGTATTGGTCGTCCATGACACAAAAAATGAGGGTAGGACATGTTTCAAGTTCATTTCATATTATTAAAACATTATTTTTACCTTAAACTACACTAATTACCTCTAATCGCGATTAAATACTTAATAAGTTACTATTCACCAAAAAATTATTTGTATCCCATTGAACCACATTTTAGTTCTTAATGAAAACCATGTATGTCGGATTTTTGAAATTCAAAACACAAATATGGAAAAATTTCATTTAAACGGAAAAATCAGTTTTTTTAAGTACCACTTAGTGGTTTCACTATTCATCAAAAATTGAAGTTTTTCAGAAAAATCCCAAAAATTCACCCTAAGATATATTTGATATTCCGAATTCAAAAATGAAGTCTATTTTACAAAATTCAAAACATATAAGTCACATTAATTAATTTAATAATTAATTCCCGCGGTCAGAGCAAATAACATGTTTTTATAAAACAATAAGTATCAAAAGATTGACACTAGTTTAAGTCTGATTTCAAAGTGAAATTAATTCCAACGACCACTATTGGATTTAATGGTAAAAATATATTCTAATTTCACTTTTAAACAAATTAAAAATATAATCTAATCATATAAATAAATTAGATTAAAAAGAGGTTTTGAATTAAAATACAACATTTTACACTATTCATTAAAAAATGAACTTTATCAGAAAGATACCAAAAATTTACACAAAGTAAATTTTGATGTCCCAATTCTTAAAATGAGTTTTATTTGGTCCAAAATGATGTATAAGAGTGAAGAAATCTATATTTAATTACGGTTCTCCATCAAAAGGCGATAAGTGAACCTTTAGTGAAAACTAGGGAATATACGCCATAAATTGAATTCTTTCCGTATTTTATGCCTTTATCTTTTATTGGATAAATGTAAAAACATTTAAAAACATATATAATCATATTTTAGTTATTTCTATCCATTCCTGTCAATACAATGGCTACATGTTAATTAACATTTAAAATAATATTATTTTATTATTAGAGTGCAACGTAAGATTCCCAAGAAACTCGTCGTTGCGTGTTGGGTACGCCATCGAGCATAGCATCCCCTTTAAAGTCATATTAATATTTTATTCAAAAATATGGATAAATATGAAAATGTCATATTCTTTATTTACCTGGGGTGTTACATCCTTCCCCCCTTTTGGGAATTGCGTCCTCGCAATTTTTAAAATTGAGCTTGGAAACATCCTTGAACGTCCCACATCGGAACAAGAGTCGGTAAAACAATCACTTTAAAATAAGGGAAGATATGTACAGAGGTCACCCGAGTTAACCCATACTAGGATTCCATGTAGAAAAACATGGACATGGAAGAAAAAGCAAAGGGTCATGTTCTTGAGGGAGAGTGATATTAAACATGTCTAGGAGAAAGTTAACAATGAGAAAATCACAAACTTGTGATGGGTTAAATGGTATTCGATTCCCCAATAGGAAAAGCTAATAGACAACATTTTCGTGTTAAGTTACTTTTTATTGAGGAATTTATTCATAAGGAAACATAATCACTTATCATGTTGACTTTAAACCTTTACTGGATTCCTTAATCAAACTCAAATTTTTTCCAAAAGATGAGTATTTAGGGAGACTTGTTCGCATTAAGAGTATTATAATAAACTTCTAGAGATTCACCTAATCCAAAAAAGAGAACTATATACTTCCCATGTCTTTAGAAATTAACCAAAACCAAAAATTTTATTACAAGATCAGATAATCCAGAAAAGGATAACCCTTTATAAAAATAAAATCTATTCTTAATCTCTAAAATTTGTCCAACAAAACCCAAAGTTCAACGAGGACCATTCTATAATCAATTTGTCCATAAAATTCATCAAAGTAAACCAAACTAAGATTGAAACCCAAATATTTTAAGGATTTAGTCACATAGTATTCCAAGTTAAATCGTAACATTTATCTCCAAACAACATCAGTTGCTCCTAAAGTCTCATATTGAAAAGTAATTAACCTAATCACATATCCTCCATGATAGGTTAATCATTTTACTAAATAACCCAAAATCAACTTACTCTTAATTGATAAAATCATATAACTAGAAATAATCAGTCAAACTAACCAGGGACTTCACGTAGTCCAGTGGTAGACGATAAATACTAGTCGCACTTTGGTTGTGGGTTCGATTCCCGCAGCTTTGTCAGACGCGATGGGTAGTCACACAGTCTGCGTGTTGTCCTTTTTCCAAAACTATATAATTCTTAAAACATTCCCCAAAATGAGATAAAATCTTCAAAGATAACATATTTTAACCTCAAGTTTATCTCATTCCTTTCATTTTCCATCATAACATATAATAACCCATAATTACCACAAAAGTAAGGATCATATAAACCCAAATAGTTCTTTATAACTCTGTCCACAAAAGAAAAGATAACTATTCCTTGAATAAAAGTTTCCTATATTAATCATCAGGGTTACACATAATATAAAAAGTCTTCTAATGTAACCCCATCATCAAAAGAGACTTAATACTCTTAAGAATTTCACCATAACTCTTGAAGCCCTTATATGTTGACATCTTACTCATTCAACATTCTTCATGATCCATTAACCATTCCTTTCCAACTTATTCCGAAATAACTCTTTCCTACAAAAAATATCATGAATCATATCCTATGATTCCAAAATAGGAAAACAATAGTCATGAAATAATACATACCTTTGATTGGTCATTGTCAGTTTCTTCATCCTCTATCGGAATGGCATTAGGTATTGGTAAACGAACATTTTTATTCTCTTGGTGATCCCATTCACGAAACTTCTTCATAGGACATGTGTTTGCATAATGACCATGCACACCACATTTAAAACATTCAATTGATCCCTCAGAAAGAACTTATTTCCCTTTCCTCGATTCAATTGGATGCTTCCTTTTTCCATTGCAGGTTCGTGCTTTATGACCTTCATTTCCACATCTAGAGCATATTCTTGTCCCATTGATACATTTTCCTAGGTGTTTCTTTCCACATCTTTGACACATAGGTTTTTGAACACACTTACCTTTATGATTATTACCTGTACTTCCGTAGGGATTTGTTTCTCACATATATGATGCCTTGGAGAAATCGCCAAGGTTTAGGTGGTCAATCATAACTATAGATAGTTGGTTGAGAATAATCACAAGAGTTCTCATTGCAGCTCCCATATCATTCAGTTGCTTGCTCAAAAAAACTGTCACAGTTTCCTTCACATCCACTGTTACTCTGGTGCCTGCTAGATCTAGCCATTTACTAAAACCAAAAAGGTCAGTGTGAGTATATCAAAAAAACCATCATGTACTAATGAGGAAGGTAATCACTAAGATATACTTACTCATTCACTTTATCTAAAACATAGGACTCTTTCTGAAATCATAACCATTATGGTAATGTCACTTATGCTTAAAGAATACCCTAACCTCTAAAGTTATCTAAACCGACCTCTGATAGCAACTATAAGGCCCCAGCCTTAAACATTACTTAATCTTGAGTTATTACAAGATTAAACAATGAGGATATTTTTAGGTTTAGAGTTTTAGAGAATTAGATCATGAAACTTGCATTACATTCCACATTTAAACAAAGTGGTTATATGAAAGACAGTATTCATTCTTCCCATCAACGGAAACATATTTAAAATAAAACATGGATTTTTTCTTGACACATCCTTGACACTATCATCACATCATGTACCCTTCCCTTTCCCTATGAAAAACATTTCAAAAACTTGGGATGAGCATAAAAAGCTCAGTAAGGGATATAAAAATATGGAAAGGAAACATGAGTACATTTATACATAATAATGAAATCATACTTTACCCATGAAACATAGGCATATCAAATCATGAATAAATCATAGAAATCATAAGACATAAAAGGTAACTTGAGGCATTCATAACATTATTACGTAGGGAGTAACCCTCTTGGTTACGTTTTGGAATACCCATCACAGTATATTCCCGAAATCTCTTCGGAGAAAGCTCAATTTTTCACTCCTTCACATTACCCAATGCATTGGAGAGCTATATCGGGCTCACCCTCCCTTAGTTTATCACGGAACCACCCGTTTACATAACAATGCCGAAGAACCATAACATAAACGTATCACATAAACCATGCATAAAGGAAACATAACATTTCCACATTTCAATCATAATATAACATTTTAGTATATTGAAATAATGAATCCATTCAAAAAGAAACCATTTCCAAAACCATTTAAAACATTTAATAAAGATATTTTTGAATCAAAGTGTCCCATACCACCTTGAAGCTTTTAACATTTAAAACCATTAATATCCATATAAATAAATCCTTAAAACCATTTTGAAAACATGGATATTAATTGGAACCATTTATAAGAATAAATCATTAAAACATTTAAGATGATATTATATTTAAAGTGTTTTTAACAAAATGAGAGACACAATAATTGAGGAACAACATTTAGTCAGAACATTATAATATCATAAGAATAAATGGATTCATGATATAGTATCCCAAAGGACATTATATACACCATATAAGAGTGAATTGGTGCAAAACAACAATGAAGTCTCAATAGAAATGTCAAATGTGATGAATTCCCTTATAAAGAAGGTATCCTTAAATTAAGGATAATTCAATTTCAAAATTATGGTGAAAAACATAAATACACCCAATATAAGGGGTTATTAAGTGTAATACAATATAAGGTCATTCACACATATTCAAAAGATTACATATTCAATAACTACATGTTGAACCCAAAGAAATCGAAATTGGGTTAAGAAGTTCTCTTGACAGCCTAATGGCGTCACATCAAAATGAGTTGATGAGAGATAAAAAGTGTATCTCATCACTTGGACATAAAATTTACATCAATAAGGATATATGAGAACATATCCCAACATAACAATATGTAAATTAAAATACCGAACAAAATAAGTCTTTAAAAAAAAGAGGAGGGTGAAAGGTTCCCTTACCGACTTAGGTATCTTTCAAAACATACACACCATGAAAGAAAGACAATAAATCATTGATGTAAATACTCATAAACGAAAGTATATTACAAAAAGAGTAGAATAATGGGAAGTAAATACACCACTCAAAGGAAATTGTGGAAAATGTAGCATAAATCTCACGGGAATAAAAGTGAGATGAAAAATCCCTTATGAAAACTCGGTAGCCTAACGACGCCACATAAAACTTACAAAAATGGATTGATGAGATAAAATAAGGTATCTAATCACATTACAATAAAATGTACAGAAAGAGGAATATAAAATAACAACCCCCATCATAACAAAGAGGAGCTTAAAAGAAGTGACATAAAGGAGAGTACTTAAAAAGAAAGAGAGGTGTTGGATCCCTTACCTCGGGTCCGACTTGACTCGATCATTCTTTAACGTCCTGAATAATAAACTTAAGTTAATTTCTACTTGATTAAGAACCTTTTACAAGTTCATTATTCATTTTATATCAATTATTGACATGTTATAAACATTATGTAATCATTTAATTTAATAATGTTTATTTTGTCGATATTTGGTTCTTAAGTCGAAAGTGGACTTCTTACAATTACATGTTGTTCGTGTGGTCAAAGGTTCTTTATATCCAGAATGACATTACTGATTTGGATATCATATATATCATATATATATATAATATAAATGTATTTATAATATCACATAATCATTTAGAGGTAAGAAATGAAATGCACCATTCATGGAGACGGTAAGCCGTACGTACGCATGAACGCTACTTTCATTTCTTTGTCATATTAATGGAATTAAAACTAAATGAGAGGTATGTATATTTTAATTCTAGAATTATATTCATCATTTAGATGTATCATTCATCATATATATCCATTATATACATGTACTTATAATAGTACATTACATTTGGGGATAATAAATGAAATGCACCGTTCATGGAGACGGTAAGCCGTACGTACGCATGAACGCTACTTTCATTTCTATATCATACTTTAATGGAAAGAAATAATAATTATATAGAGGTATATAATAATTCCAGTATAACATAATATATAATTACATTAAATCCATCCTTTATACATCCCACGTATGGAATTAACGAATCACATCACTTTGAGGGGGCGGTAGTCCACACTTCCTAAAATGAAGATATCGCTTATACCCATAATGGAAGCCATAAAAGTAAGCCACAAATGAAAAATACAGAAGATTAAGTAAAACATAAACATATTATATATCATATATAAAAATAGTGACATCATAATGGCCACCATTGAAGGTGTTAAATGAGTATTGAACAATCATCGTTTCGGGAGGCAGAATTTCGCCCTCCATGGAAACCGTATGTTTTTTAACAATTTGATGTAGTTGTGTGAGAGTGTAGCTCGAATAAATCTTATAAAAAAATCCTAGTATATTTAATATACTGTTTTTGTTACAAAATAAGTAAATAAAAAGAATTTAGGGGGTTGTAGAAGCAAAATAAAACAAATGAACATGAGAGAATGAATTACCTTTAAAAGTGTAACTCCTTTTGATTTGAGCCTAAAGGCTTCCTTCAAAAGGATTATGCCCAAAGTGAATCCGATAGGAAGAGTAGAGAGATGTGGATAGAGTAAATGGGCAGGGGATGGCCGAGCAAAAGGCTTGAGGATTGTGTGAAATGAGGTAGAGGTGGTGGCCTTTTATAAGAGGAGAGGAGGGGCACTTTTGGAAATCATGAAACTATTATTTTATTTTCAAAAGTGTTTCGAATTCCTAAGGTCCCACATTGCTATATTTAGAATATAAGATGATAAGGCTTCGAAATATTCCCATCCAATAGTTTTTGGACAAGTTTAGGTATTAGATTTTATATTGTCGTTTCATTTTATTTAAACTGTTCATTAATGAGGTCATCGTTGCATCATCAGGTTGTCATAAATAATTTAATTTATTTAAAGTCTAAAAATTATAAAAAAACTACTATGATGTAGGAAATATTTTTAGATTTCCAATGACTATTTAATATCAAAAATATGATCTTTATATCCCCATGTAAAAATTGTTTTCGTAAAATACCTCAAGTTTGTGTCATTTTTTATTTAACATTAAATAAAAAGTTATTTATGTCATTTCCCAACCAAAGTGGATCCATGGGGTCCCGAAGATGATCCATGGATTTTCTTGGTCGGCCATGACACAACCAATGAGGGTAGGACATGTGTCATGTTCATTTCATATTATTAAAACATTATTTTTACCTTAAACTACACTAATTACCTCTAATCGCGATTAAAAACTTAATAAGTTACTATTCACCAAAAAATTATTTTTATCCCATTGAACCATATTTTACTTCTTAATGACAACCATGTATGTCGGATTTTTGAAATTCAAAACACAAAGATGGAAAAATTTCATTTAAACGGAAAAATCAGTTTTTATAAGTACCACTTAGTGGTTTCACTATTCATCAAAAATTGAAGGTTTTCAGAAAAATCCCAAAAATTTACCCTAAGCTATATTTGATATTCCTAATTCAAAAATTAAGTATATTTTAAAAAATTAAAAACATATAAGTCACATTAATTAATTTAATAATTACTTCCCGCTGTCAGAGCAAATAGCGTGTTTTTATGAAACAATAAGTATCCAAAGACTGACACTAGTTTAAGTCTGATTTCAAAGTGAAATTAATTCCAATGACCACTGTTGGATTTAATGGTAAAAATATATTCTAATTTCACGTTAAAACCAATTCAAAAGATAATATACTCATATAAATAAATTATATTAAAAAGGGGTTTTGAATTAAAATACAACATTTTACACTATTCATTAAAAAATGAACTTTATCAGAAAGATACAAAAAATTTACACAAAGTAAATTTTGATGTCCCAATTCTTAAGAAGAGTTCTATTTGGTCCAAAAGGATGTATAATAGTGAACAAAACTATATTTAATGACGGTTCTCCATCAAAAGGTGATAAGTGAACCTTTAGTAGAAACTAGGGCATATACGCCTAAAATTGAATTCTTTCCGTATTTTATGCCATTATCTTTTATTGGATAAATGTAAAAACATTTAAAAACATATATAATCATATTTTAGTTATTTCTATCCATTCCTGTCAATAAAATGGCTATATGTTAACTACCATTTAAAATAATATTATTTTATTATTAGAGAGCAACATAAGATTCTCAAGAAACTCGTTGTTACGTGTTGGGTACGCCATCGAGCATAGCATCCCCTTTAAAGTCATATTTATATTTTAGTCACAAATATGGATAAATATGAAAATGTCATATTCTTTATTTACTTGGGGTGTTACTATTTTTGGTATAATACTAATGTTTAGTGACTAATGTATAAATAAAAAGATGTTTTCTAGAGAATATATATACCTTATAATTGATAATTTTGGATATATTTATTTATCTCCATCTTTAATAAAAATTATATCCATTTTTGATATTATAATAACAAAGTATATCTTATATTAATTTATTATTATGTTAATGTATAAACTTTATCTCATCTCATTCATCCACAAAAAAATTGTAATGAAATCATAGTTCATGTGTACAAAGGACTACAGATCATACAGTAATGTATTTCCATCTCCATCACCAGCTCTCCTGGATGGATACAATGAATGATTTACATTATATATATATATATATATATTATATTCATTAAATAATTATTATTCTTAAATTATAATATATCATTAATTTCTTTAATATTCAATCCATGAAAATTAGATAATGGCAGTCAAGGATATATTTGGATTAACTCATTTACAAGGTGATGTGATTTATATTTCGTCACTAAAACACATGGAATATGTATATATATTATTTATAGAAAACACATAATTATTTTTATATAATATGAATAATAGGATGATAAAATAATACTTACCTACTTTCATGTAATCTCATTAAAATTTGAATATGTTATTATAGAGAGTGTATTTCTTATTGTTTCCGTGATTGCAATGTAATTAACTTTATATAGCAATCATATAGAGGAAATTTCATAATTATAATAACTATATAAAAATGAAAATTATTTCTTTATAATTATTATGCAGATATGGTAAAATATATCACTTTGAAAATGGTCATCATACCAATAAAATTATTACGGAGTGAATTGAACATTCTTAAAACATCTAACATGGACATAACTAAAAATGATATTAAATATCTAATTAAAATATGTAGAAAATTTGGTTTAAGGATCTTGAATTAATCTTGGAAAATAAATTTATGAATAAAAATAATTTGTATAGGATTTATATTTCATTGTTAACAGATATATATAGTTTACATTGATTTGTGGGAAGGTATTTTTCCTCCATTTCCATTCAATGAGACAAATATTAATGTTATGTTCGTAATATTTATTATATGTTTTATATACATCTAATTACATGTTATATCATAAATTATTCCAAATTAATTTTTTTATGTTACAACACATGTTACTTCATCCATGGGGTTTCAATTCGAACATTACAAATGATGTAAGGAATTTCACAAACCATTTTCCTTCATTGGGTTACATGAAATATTCATTAATTATATAATAGAAATATTGTTTGTGAAATAAACCTTTTCTTTTTAATTTTTTCATTAATATCATTTATTGGTTTTAAAAATATTAAACATCATCTTTTAATTGATTAATTCTCAAATTCAAGGATATGATCTTTGTAAGGGTTATTCATCTCGTATTCACATTATTCGGTATATATGCCTACATAATGAACAAATATTATTATATTAAGATTATATACTACACCATGATAATTTATATCATGTATCTCCATACATCCAAGGTATTTAAAATTTCATTTGATTCTATTTGTTTTATCTATTTAACATTCAATACTTAATTAAATTTTATGGATTTTTATGATATGTTATAATCATATTTAGTGAATTTATATAGTCAATCATTTTTGGGATTTATCATATAATATTTTTTTCTTAAAACCCATTTATTTTATCTTTCTTTTTTTATGATCATATTTCATTTGATTAATTTCCATTTTTCCATTACTGATTAGGGAAACATTAAGAAGCATGTATGTGAGTGACGCTGATCATCCATGATTTTATAATCATTAATTATTCCCTTAGATATCCATGTTTTCTATACCAAATCATGATTTTTATTTTCCCAAAATAAATGGTTCCAATGATTATTTAACATGAACTTTAAAAACCATTATAAATTTTTTAAAATGGAATTTCTTAAAATGTTCTACATGGGTCACATTTGAAACACTGTACAAACATTTGTAATGAATTCTTATGACCATAATTTTTGAAAGTAATGTATTTTCCCACTAAAATGCTCATTTTTTTAATTCAATCTTATATTTTTTTAATGCTTATTGTGAAAGAATTTTTTTTTTATATTTATTTTTTATTTATTTTAATAAATATATTTATTGTGGAATTTTTTTTACTATATATGTTTATAATGATCTTTTAATGATATCTATTCATAAATTAAAAATTAAATTTATGTTTATTATGCTCCACTAGTGATATATTTTAATTATAAAATACTAAATCATTCAATAGATTGATTATGATTGTTTCAAATATATTTTCACGAAATCCATTTATTTTCGACTTTTAAATTTTGTTATTACGGAACTATGGTTATTATTATGTTTAAAAGGGAATTATTTTAGTTAAATTTATCACCAAATTATAAATTGAAATTATTTAACAACATTGTGATGGAAATTAATCCTAAATTATTATGGTATTTTGTCTGATATGTTACAGGTGGTTCTGTTATAACCCTCTAATGAATTGGGTAATAATGATATAATTGAGTAAATATTAGTTATTATTAAGTGATGATAGAGTAAACTAAACAGGGGGTTAATATTAAGAGCTTACAGGTATTAACAAGGTAATTTTATCCCATCAATAAGGGTTATTATAACATTTTTATAAAAGTAATGTTCTGAAGCACAACATTTTATTCAATATGCATGATATGATTTTTTAATAGATCTATTCATTTTGGATTAATTTCATATGGAATATTATTAGTAAAATATGTCTTTTGTCTTATGATAATGTTTTATTGCTTTTTTATTGATTTTGGATAGAATTTTTATGTGAATTTATTACCTTATGTAATGCTCATTAACATTGATTATATACTCATACTCTAATTATAACTGATGGAATTAAATTTTTATTTCTCTCGTTTACATCTACTAAGAATCTGTAGCATTGACCCACGTAGGATCTCTGAGTACTGAAGTCGTCGCCGTCGAATCCACTGAGGATCTCTGCACAGTCGTTGTCGTCACAGTCGCAGTCGCAGCCAGCTCTAGGGTTCCCGCACACAACAGGCTCGTTCGGAAGGGTCCGCTCCAAGAGCCAAGAGTCTGATACATCAACTGACACATATTCCATAGTTGGTGTATCCTGATGTTTCGTATCGTCAATAGGAACTCAACGTCGCAGACAGCGCATCAATCGGACGCCCGGTCTGAGAGTTATTTGCTTTTTCATCCCAGGGGCCCGGTTGGTTTTTAAGGCAAAACCAACCCGACCGTACTCCACCTGCGTCCAAAACTCGGGCATAATAATCCAAAAGTTCCGTCTCACTTAGAGGAATCCAACAAAGTCGACGGAATGTCAATCGGACATTCGTAGCTCAAGATATGAGTGTTTCCGCTCCGAAGGCCCAGTTGGTTTCGTTTACAAACCAACCCGACCAAACCCAAAGTACTCTGAAACCTTGAGTGAAATTTACCAAAACTACCATCTAGATCCAAGGATCACATTGCCCCTGACGGTGCGTCGATCGGAGGCCCGCAGCTCATGTTATGAGCACAAGACCGAAAAGGTCCGAAAACGGGGGGTCTGGGCCCGGACCGACCCGGCCCAACCCCCCTGGTTCGGCCCGAACCGGCCCGGCCGGCGCGGGCACGGCCCGGCTACCAGGCGTGTCGGCTTGACTATTACGGCCGAGACGAGGGCGGGGGGCACGCTGCCCCCGTGTGAAGAAGCTGCGACCCCGCGTGGGGCCGCCCTTGCCAGCAGACGTGGCATCCAGCCGCGTCCGGTCCTTCACCGATCCCGCGCGGTCACGGGACGGTCGGCCCGCCGACGCGGATTCAGCCACGGCGATTCTTCCCGTCGGCGCACCGAAAGGTTGTTCTGCGGACCACCGGATGAGTTCCGGTAGTTGGAATTCCTTGTCGTCTTCGCTAAAATCCCTCCCGAGGTCCGTCCTTCACTGCGAGAACCTTACATCGCCTGTGCGGTTGATTTTGTCGACGTCCGCCGTTTCGCACACCAAGAATGAAAAGGGGCGGTGGGTTCGGACTTGTTCGTTAGTCTGCACCCACCACGTTAGCGGTTTTAAAAGTCTCACAACAATTATTTAATCAATTTCGCGGATATAAATCACAAAGTTTTAAAGAATCAAAACCCCTACCTCGTCGTTGTCGGATGTCAGTTCTTCGCGGGATTGACCGTCACGGAAGAAGAGTATCGTCGCGTCGCGGAAGGGGGTGTCGCGTCGTCGCGGTACACGGCGTCGTGTCGGCGATCTCTGAGGGTTAAATAAAACACACAAATTTAATTGCACATTTAAATCCATGTTGAGGATAAAATCCACAAAGAATTAGAGAACCTAAATCTCCTTCTTCAAGCAGTTGAGGATTGGAGATTGTTGTCGGGAAGAAACGTCGCGGATGAAGCATCGCGGAAGAAGCGTCGCGGAAGGAGAATCGTTGGTGTCGCAGAACACGGCGTCGCGTCGTCAATCTCTAAGGGTTCGGTGTTCTTCGCGTTCTTCGCGTTCTTCGCTATGGAGGATGAAGATCACATGCCTTAGAGTCTTCTCCAAATCCTCTCAACGAGCAATCCTCAAGAAAGACATGCGTTGGTCATATTTTATTAACATGCCAACAATTTGAAAAAAAAGTTAAGAAACAAACCATTAATTCAGTGAATTAATGGTAACGACTTAACTGCCCAGTTAATAGGGGTGTTAAGAGTTTAGAAATTGCACCAGTTGACTTTCATTAAAGAAGAGTTTTCGCGGGTGCGTTACTTAGAGGAAAAGAAACGGTGGGGCTCGTGCGGTCCCCACCTCACAAATATCCTACCAAGTGGGTAGGATATTTCGGGTTCCACTCTATCCGCTTCAACTCAGCTTGAGTGGCATTAAGTTGTTTTAAGTGGCTTTAAGTGAAATAAAAATAAAGTTGTCGCACCACTTTATTATATTTCTTAACTTAACCCCATAAAAAAATTAAAAACCACACCCAAGAAAATGCAACTCCGGAAAAGGCGTTTCTATCAAAATACCGGCGTTGCGATTCCATCGGTGCCCTCAGAATTTGATTCTGAGCACCGGTTCAAAAGTTAGAAAGACCCGCTCATTCATTCACTGAACGTACCCGAGCCAAACTTTGTAAAATGATTCCGGGCACACCGGGCCTCGGAATCACGTGCTTTCAGAAACTGTGTTCTTTTAAAATTCAAAAGAAAATTAAGAAAAAAATTTCCTTGATTTTTTACGGGTCTTTACATCACTTCCACCTTAGGGCTTTACGTCCCCGTAAAGATACATCATAAGCTAGGTAAACAAATGTGGGTACTGAGCACGCATCTGAGCCTCCTGCTCCCAAGTGCTCTCCTGGAGGTTCCCGTGCTGCCATCTTATTTTCACTAGAGGAATCGACCGTCCACGTTGGACCTGCTCCTGTCGATCCTCGATCTCCACCGGGACCTCCGCAAAATTCGCCCCATCATCAACGTCTAGCTCCCCATGGTCAATGATATTCGTCGGGTCATGCACATATCTCCTCAGTTGAGATACGTGGAAGACGTCATGCACCCGGTGCAAATGTGGTGGTAGAGCCTGAAGATAAGCCACTTTGCCAATCCTACTGAGGACCTGGAATGGTCTGATGAAGCGTGGAGACAACTTGCCACCTCGGCCAAATCGCAGTAATCCACGTCGAGGTGAGACCCGCAAGAAGACGTGGTCGCCATCCTCGAACTCTAGTGGCCTCCGCCTCCTATCAGCATAAGACGTTTTCTGGCTCTGAGCTGTCCTCATCCGCTCCTGGATGACCTGGACCTTCTCTGTCGTGGGATGGACCATCTCTGGTCCCATAAGTGCTGACTCCCCAGGGTCTGTCCAGCACAAAGGAGACCTGCAAGGTCGGCCGTACAACACCTCGTATGGTGCCATCCCGATGGTGGAGTGGTTGTTGTTGTTGTACGCAAACTCCAACAAGGGTAGGTGGTCCTCCCCGCTGCGACCAAAGTCGAGAACACAGGCGCGGTGCATGTCCTCGAGAGTCTGAATGGTCCTCTCCGTCTGACCATCTGTCTAAGGGTGAAAGGCGGTGCTCAGATGTAGCTGCGTCCCGAATGACTCCTGCAACCCCTTCCAAAGCCTGGAAGTAAAGCGAGCATCTCGATCGGAGATGATAGATGATGGAACACCATGAAGCCGGACAATCTCCTGGACGTAGAGACGTCCCATGCTCTCCACTGAGCTCTGTTCTCTGATGGGTAAGAAGTGAGCCGACTTGGTGAGTCTGTCGACAATCACCCAAATGGAGTTGTGACCTCTGGAAGTGCGTGGATGTCTAGTCACGAATTCCATAGATATCCCATCCCACATCCACTCTGGAACCTCCAAGGGATGTACCAAGCCTGCTGGTACTGGACGCTCTACCTTCACCTGCTGGCATGTGAGGCATCGAGAAACGAACTCTGCCACAACCTTCTTCATGCCCGGCCACCAGTGCTTTCATCTGAGGTCCTGGTACATCTCCGCCGCTCCAGGATGTACTGCCAAAGGAGAAGTGTGATTCTGTCTAAGCACCTCCTCCCGTAAAGAAACTGGTACCAATGTACGTCCTCTGAAAAGGACGTTGTGCTCTGCTCCAAGGGAGAAAACATCAGTTGCTTGACCTGAGGATATCTGTGCACGCCGCGTCTCACAGTCAGTGTGCCCAAGCTGTGCCTCTCTGACCCACTGCAGTAGTGGAGGGGTGACTGTGAGAGACTGAAGGAAGGCTGCTCCATCCCTATCCACGAAGGATATCTGTAAAGAGGCTAGCTACTTTGTCGCCTCCTCAAGTAGCTGAATGCCCATCCTCCAGCTGAGAGCATCGACTACTACATTCCCCTTCCCAAAAGTATAGACTATCTCAAAGTCATAGTCCTAGAGGAACTCGAGCCATCACCGCTGTCTTAGGTTCAGGTCCTTCTGAAAGAAGATGTACCTGAGACTCTGATGGTCAGAAAAGACTATAAGCGCTCTCCCATCACATAGTGTCACCATGTCTTCAGAGCGAAGACCACTGCTGCTAACTCCAGGTCATGGGTAGCGTAGTTCTTCTCATGTGGCCTCAACTGACGTGATCCATAGGCAATCACCGCCCACTCCTGCATCAGGACACATCTATGTCCGTTCCCTGATGCATCGCAGTAGAGAACGTACCCTACTCCCTCCTCAAGCAACCTCAAGATAGGGGCGCTGGTCAATCACTATCTCAGCTCTAGGAAGCTCTACATACATCTGTCTGACCACAAAAAGGGTTTCCCCTTCAATGGAAAAGCAGAGAGTGGTGCTGCAACTCTGGAGAAGTCTGGCACAAATCTCCAGTAGTATCCATCTAGCCCCAAGAAACTCCGCACCTCCGTCACGCTCTTGGGTGGCTCCTAAGCTAGCACTGCCTCGATCTTCGCAGGATCCACTGCAACTCCCACCTCAGAGATTACGTGTCCTAAGAAGGGGAAATCACGTATCTAGAACTAACACTTCGAGATCTTTCCATAAAGCTGGTTCTCTCGGAGTGTGTCCAGTACAACTCGCAAGTGGTAGGCGTGCTCCTCCTCAGTCATCGAGTATATCAAAATGTCGTCGATGAAGACCACGACAAATCGATCGAGGTATGGCTGAAAGATCATATTCATGAGGCCCATGAACACCGCTGGAGCGTTGGTCACGCTAAATGGCATAACCAAGAACTCAGAATGGCCATACCAACATATGAAGGCCTTTTTCTCCACGTCCTCATCCCGAACTCTGAGCTGATGATAGCCTGACCTGAGGTCTATCTTCGAGAACCACCGTGCTCCCTTGAGCTGATAAAATATTTCATCAATCCTCGGTAGTGGATACTTATTCCTCACTGTCACCTGGTTCAGGAAACGATAGTCGACACAGTGTCGCAAGCTCCCGTCCACCTTCTTGGCGAACAAAATCGGGGAAGCCCTAGGTGAAGCACTGGGCCGGATGAATCCCTTTCCCTGCACGTCCTCCAACTGTACCCGTAGATCTCGATGCTCAGCAGGGCCATTCGATATGCTGGAGTGGATATCGGGGTTGTCCCGGGGTATAGATCAATATAAAAGTCTACCTATCTCCGAGGTGGTAGTCCTAGAACATCGTCGGGAAAGACATCCGCATACTGATCCACCACTGCAGGAAAATTAGGACTCTACACGTCAACTGCTCCTAGGATGAGGCTAGCCAACTGATGAGTGATGGGTTGTCCTCTCCTCTGCGGAAGTCCATCCTATGTTGCGAAGGCTCCCTTCTCACCGATGAAGGTGATCCAGCTCCCGTCGGTGCGTACACATCGCACCTTTCACCAAATACAGTAGATCTGAGCATGGACTGTAGATAACCAGTCCATGCCCAAGATGACGTCGTAAGGCCTCGACACCGCTACAAGAAGATCCCATCCGAAGCTTTCGCCTCCTAGAGTAAGCTCACACTGCCAGCACGAGTGCGTAATCGTCGAGTCTTCTCCCGTAGGAGTCTCTAGCCGTAAGGATCGAGCCAACGGCTCTCTCCGAATCTCCGAGCTCCGAACAAGGGCAGCAGCTATGAAAGAGTGACTCGCTCCTGTGTCTATAGGAACTGCAGAAAGGGTGGAATAGACATAGATAGTACCTTGAATCATATCGGGCGCGCCGTGGTCATAGGCCTCCGCTGCCTAGAGTTGTGCCTGTCTCTACCCGCCAGCTCCCTGTGGCCGGGGTGGACCTCCTCGTGGTTGTGGTGGTAGAGCCTAAAAGCTTCACCCACCACCTGCTACTCGGCCAGCTCCCCTGACTCGTCTTCCTGCTCCCTGCGGACCGCCACGGTCGACCCTCTTCCACTGCCTGGGTGGCCCCTTAACCGTCTGTTGCTCCTCGGCACGGTGGGTCGGGCAGTCACGAGCCATGTGGACCTGCCCGCCGCATGTGTAGCACTGCCTGCCTCTCGAAAGACTGGCTCCGTGTTGTGTTCCCCGCACTGCTGAGCCAGTGTCTTGAGGTCGTCTGCCTGAGGGTCTGGCCTGCCTGGACCCATGAGTCATTCGTCGACTACCTGCTGTAGAAGGCTCTGCTACGTGCCGCCCCGCAGTAGGTCTCGCTGCTGATGAAGGCTCAGCAAGAAAGCTCTCGATCAAAAGGGATCTCTCCAGTACTCCTTCCTAGGTCGGAATGCTGAGGGATATCAGTGATGCCCTGATCTCATGTCTCAATCCATGCTCAAAGGTCCGGGCCCGGAAGAATGGGTCATGTACCATGTCTATCGAGTAGTGCGAGAGATCGGTAAATCTCGTCAAGTACTGGGCGACCGTCAAGCTGCCCTAACGCAGCTGAAGAAGCTCCTAGATGTGCAACGCATGGAGGGTGGATGAGACGAACTCTGAGTGGAAGAGGCTCTCAAAGTCCGGCCAAAGAAGAGATGCCTTATCGTGCACCTAGAGCATCAAGCTCCACCATCTGCATGTTTCCGCGTGCAGTAGGCTCGCTGCGAGGATCACCATGAGGTCTGCTGGTGTCCTCACTAACCGTAAAACTCGTACCATTGCCTCCAGCCAGTCCTCGGCTGCCTGGGGGTCCGTCTCCCCACGGAACCTGGGCGGTCGCTGGCGCTGGAACTCATGCAGTGCACTAAGGCGACGTGCATCGTCAGCGGCTGGGGATGGAAGCATCGGTGGATCGGCGGGTAGAGGTACCGCTGGTGCCTCAGCTGTCAAAGGGCTCTGTACCGAGGCCTCGTCACTCAGTGGGCTATCGTCATGCTCAAATCTTGGAACCCTAGCTGGATGCCATCATGGGGCCATCCGGAAAAGGAAGCATGTGCGCCACGGTCAGAGCAATATACCTGGTGAGCTGACACAATGTATTCACAAAGAAAACATTAAACACACACATGTAATCATTGTTTACGTGTATTAAGCCGGAAATTAGAAGTCATGGTCCTGGTGTACGGATATGTCGGTCGCCGTACCAACACTGGACTCCCTGGACTAATAACTACACCCAATACGCTAAACACTATTGCTTCACATAGAAAAAAGATCAAAGTCCCAAGTTCTGCGGTAGAACCGAACTCCTCTGATACCAATTTGTCACGACCCATCCTCGGGGCTCGTGCCGTGACTACCCCAAGCCCGCCTTCCATAGGCCAGGGGCTGGCGACTAGCTCCAAGGCCAAAATCCAGGTAAAAAGGGAAGGCATTTCCTTTGTAAAGTAAACAAAAACCACAGAGAAAGCAAGAAGTAGAAATAAACACTACGTAAAAACTGAGTACAACAGTAAGTGCGGAAAAGTAAGTGGGCCAGAATACAAACCCAAACTGAAAGTAAAGTACAACTGGAAGGGAAAACAGCTACTGAAAAGTAAATCTGCAACGTCGAGTCGCCCACTATAATTTCCACCTGAAGGGTAGGTACGGATAGACTCCACAGCTCCTCAGGTCCAACCGTCCTCTCCGAATACGTCCCGCCTAGTGGTCCACCTCTAGGTACAGTCCTGCTCCGCAAGCCTCAACCACGATCAGCGCTATCCGTCGTCTTCAACCAACACAACGTAGTGCGGGCATAGCCCGTGCAGGGGTGAGTATAAGCTACTCATTATGGACCCCGAGACCCCCGAATGTCTCTCAGAATCCACAAAGGATAAACCTCAAAGGAAAGCTACAATCACGAAGTAACATCCGACGCTGCTTAGGTATATGCCCATACATATACGTAAGTCACCAATTATCGTTCAGCTCCAACACCCGAGCTTAAGTACAACCCAGTCCACACAGGAAAGCAAAACGTAAATCCACACAGGATAGAACAACACAATCCACAAAGGAAGAAAAATAGGATTCATCTCATACAGGTATACTTCTTCGAATAATGACAGAGATGATCAGATATATCGACTGATTCATCTAAGCCATCGAACCCACAAAGGATCGATAGGTACTAACCCCCGCAATGACCCACAAAGGATCTGACCCACACAGGATCGATAGATAACTAACCCCCACAATGAACCACAAAGGATCTGACCCACAAAGGATCGATAGGTAACTAACCCCCACAAAGACCCACACAGGATCAGACCCACACGAGATCTGTAGGCGCTGGCCCACACAGGACCGCTGAGCGTTGACCCACACAGGATTGGATCCACAAAGGATCTGAAGAACTGACCCACATAGGATCGCTGAGTGCCGAAGTCATCGTCTTCTAATCCACTGAGGATCTCTGCACAGTCGTCGTTGTCACAGTCGTAGTCGCAGCCAGCTCCAAGGTTCCCGCACACAGCAAGCTCGTTCGGGATGGTCCGCTCGACGAGCCAAGAGGCTGATACATCAACTGACACATATTCCAGAGTTGATGTATCCAAAAGTTCCATATCATCAATAAAAACTCAACGTCACAGACGGCGCGTCAATCGGACGCCCGGTCTGAGAGTTATTGGCTTTTTCGACCTAGGGGCCCGGTTGGTTTTTTAAGGAAAAACCAACCCGACCGTACTCCACCTGTGTCCAAACCTCGGGTAGAGTAAGCAAAAAGATCCATCTAACTTAGAGTAATCCAACAATGTCAATGGAACATCAATCGGACGTCCGTAACTCAAGATATGAGTGTTTCCGCTCTGAAGGCCCGGTTGGTTTCATGTACGAACCAACCCGGCCAAACCCAATGTACTCAGAAACCTTGAGTGTGATATACCGAAACGACCGTCTCGATCCAAGGATCGCATCGCCCTTGACGGTACGTCGATCAGAGGCCTGCAGCTCATGTTATGAGAAAAAGACCGAAAAGGTCCGAAAATGGGGGGTCTGGGCCCGGACCGACCCGGCCCAACCCCCCCTGGGTCGACCCGACCCGGGTCCGGGTCCGACCCGGTCGGCGCGGCCCGGCCCGGTCGGCGCGGGCGCGGCCCGGCTGCCAGGCGGGTCGGCTCGGCTGTTACGGTCGAGCCGCGGGCAGGGGGTGCGCTGCCCCCGCGTGAAGAAGTTGCGGCCCCGCGTGGGGCCGCCCTTGCCAGCGGACGCGATAGCCAGCCGCGTCTAGTCCTTCGCCGGTCCCATGCGGTCGAGGGATGGTCGGCCTGCCGCTGCGGCTAAATCCGTGGCGGTTCTTCCTGGCGGCGTGCCCAGCGCCGCCGCCTTCCGCCGTCAATGCTGCCGTGCCGGCGTGGCGCGACGGCTGATTGTTCCGCGGACCACCGGATGAGTTCTGGTGGTCAGAATTCCCTGTCGTCTTTGCCAAAAGCCCTCCCGGGGTCTGTCCTTCACTGCAAGGACCTTACATGGCCCGTGCGGTTTCTTTTGTCGACGTCTGCCGTTTCACACACCAAGAACGAAATGGGGCGGTGGGTTCGGACTTGTTCGTTAGTCCGCACCCACCGCGTTAATGGTTTTAAAAGTCTCACAACAATTATATAATCAACACCATGGATATAAATCACAAAGATTTAAAGAATCCAAACCCCTACCTCGTCGTTGTTGGATGTGAGTTCTTCGCGGGATTGACCATCACGGAAGAAGAGGATCGTCGCGTCCCGGAAGGGTGCGTCGCGTCGTCGCGGTACACGACATCGCGTCGGTGATCTCCGAGGTTTAAATAAAACACACAAATTTAATTGCACGTTTAAATCCATGTTGAGGATAAAATCCACAAAGAATTAGAGAACCAAAATCTCCTACCTCAATCAGTTGATGATTGGAGATTGTTTCGGGGAAGAAACGTCGCGGAAGAAGCGTCGCAGAAGGAGAATCGTCAGCGTCGCGGAACACGGCTTCATGTCATCGATCTCCGAGGGTTCGGCGTTCTGCGCGTTCTTCGCGTTCTTCGCGTTCTTCGCGTTCTTCGCGTTCTTCGTGTTCTTGGCATTCTTCGCAAAGGAGGATGAAGATCCCCTGCCATAGAGTCTTCTCCAAATCCTCTCAACGAGAAATCCTCAAGAAAGACATGCGTTGGTATTATTTTATTAACATGCCAACAATTTGAAAAAAAAGTTAAGAAACGAACCATTAATTCGTTGAATTAATGGTAATGACTTAACTGCCCAATTAATAGGGGCATTAAGAGTTTATAAAACGCACCAGTTCACTTTCATTAAATATGAGTTTTTGCGGGTGTGTTACTTAGAGGAAAAGAAACGGTGGGGCTCATGCGAGCCCCACCACAAAAATATCCTATCAAGTGGGTAGGATATTTCGGGTTCCACCCTATCCGCTTCAACTCAGCTTGAGTGGCTTTAAGTGGTTTTAAGTGGATTTAAGTGAAAGAAAAATAATGTGGTCGCACCACTTTATTTTATTTCTTAACTTAACCCCAAAAAATTGGAAAACCACACCCGAGTAAACACAACTCCAGAAAAGGCATTTCTAAGAAAATATCGGTGCTGCGATTCCATCTGTGCCCCTGGAATTCGATTTCGAGCACCGGTTCAAAATTTAGAAAGACCCGCTCATTCGTTCACTGAACGTACCCGAGCCAAAATTCGGAAAATGATTCTGGGCCTCAGAATCACGTGCCGTCGGAAACTGCATTCTTGTAAAATTCCAAATAAAATTAAGAAAAAAAATTCCTTGAATTTTTTCGGGTCTTTACAATAGAATCCAATTTTACATAAAAGAGATGTTTTTCTGAATACTATTTTTATGAAAGAAATTTGAGTTTATACTAAAAATATAAAATTATTTCTATTGTGGAATCATCTTAACATAATTTATATATTACACATTAAATAAATTATATTAACATTTATTTAATATTTTTTCTTGGAATGGGACAAGAATAAATTCATTAATATTTTTAAAATGGTTTTTATAAATTGTGGTCTCATCGTAATTTATGAATATATTTGTTAACTATATTTTCCAATTTTTGAAAAGTTCAACTATCATATTTAATTAATTTTTGATTTAAATATGTAAAGTTTATCTTACTATGATTTTATGCGATTTTGTTGACTAGTATATTTTTTTTGATGAAATATGCAATAATTAGTTTTGTTAAAAAATGTATTTTATTTAATGATATTATAAAGTAAAGTTTTTAAAAAAATGTTATTAAAATTAAAATCAGTTATATTATATTAGTATGAAAATAATTTATGCCATTTTAATTAATTTTATATTGAATTTTTATTAAATATTATTTCAATACATTATAAAAATATTCCTATGGAAAAATATTTTGTTCTATTTGTAGGTTTATGTTTAAATTAAATTATTCTACATATCTAAACTAATTTTTCATAAATTGATTATATATTTGGAATAATAATTATTAATATTTTGATATAATTTCAATTAATTTTTTTTTCAAAAAATGAATACAGAATAAAATAAATAGTATTTTAAAATGATTAATATTTTAAAAATGTTTAACCTGGGATTAAAAAAAAGCAATATTATGAAATGTCTGAGACACATTTTCAAACCAATTTGATGGTTTTATATCAACACTACATGTATCATGTATGATTGAGATCCATTATGGATATAATTCTCTAATAACATACATAGAGTTATTTTAAAACATTAAAAAATTACAAGGGTTCTACTCTCCTAAACCATTGAAGGAGAAACCCCATCATATCCACTCAAAATATAAAAAACCAATCAATATTCTCAATATCTACTGGAATCCGTTAATAAAATCCATCCATATGAACAATTTTATATGTTTTGATTATAAATCCAATAATTAATGCATAGGTTCAAACTTAAAGAGGTTGTTTGAAGTATTGAAATCTTTCTTAACCTAGATTTTTTTTACTTTTTTTATTCTACCATATTGAAATATTGACAAACTATAGAGAAATTATAATAAAATTATCTTTGATATAAATATATGAAATTATATTTCATTCAGAACCTATTTTAATCTCATCATTCATCTTATGGGAATGGAAACTGTTGATCGTGTCTACAGAGGTCTGCCACCTCGTGAACCGTTTAAATTTATTTTTTATCACCGCTACTCACACCTAGATATAATGATGGATTTAATATATATATTTATATATATATTATAATTATAAATTAATTATATTATCACATATCCCATCTTACCTTCCTATCTAATAGAGAATTATAATGTCACTCATGAATACATGTAGGATATTACCTTTATGAAGAGATATGATTAGTTTATCTTTTCCTATTTTCTATGATAAATTTTTTGATAATTTTAATTATACAAAATATGATATATATGATATAATAATTATTTTTTTTGAAGGTGAATTAATATTTTACACATTTTCATTCCATCTGTCGAAATTCCAAAACAATGTTCATGCATATGTACAGCTCAACAATTCCATCAATGGTGTAATACATTTTTCTATTTATAATCATTATACATTATAAATATTTATATATATACTAAAGGAATGTAATATTTATATAAAATTTTAATTAAATATATGGCGTAACCATGATCAATCTATGTGGTTTTTTATCTATCATATTGAAAGAATAAATAAAAATGAAATAATTTACACACATAAATGTTGATTTTAATAAAAAATTATTAATAAATAGAAGTTTAAATGTTATAGTATGAAAATTTTTGATATTAAAATTATGTAATTTTCTCTATTATATAATTAAAAAAATAAATTTAATTATATATGAGATTAGATTAATTTCCATTACAATGGATCTAGAGGTAATGGATTTTCTTCTAATACTTATTTCCCTAAGACAAATTCTGTATTCACCAATTATTTATTTCATAAGGTTATTTTCTACCCATGAATTTATATCATGATTCCAAAAATTTAAATTATGGTGTTTTACAAATATATATATGCTTGGTTATTTTATGGGGATTATGATTCCGAAGATACTTTTGTAGATACGGTTTTATGTTACAATCTCATTATTTATCGGGATAGATTTTTATTAAGTTTGATGGGTGAATTAATTTGGAATATAACCAAAAAACCCTCATTAATTTCTTTCAAATATATTTTTTTAGAATAAATGGTTTCTATTCATTTTACCCTTTATAATAACTAATTATTTAAATAATTGTTTTAAGGATATCAAGGAACTTTTGGATTTTTTTTTCTGAAAATGAAAAAGGAATGATTTGTTTTAACTAATACTTCATGAATAGAAATTATTATCATCATTACCACTCAATTATTTTATTCATACATTATAATTTTCCATAGTTCTTTAAATTCATAATGTCATTGATAATATATATTTAATTTTTACGCATTAAAGAATTTATTTCAATGTATAATTTTTATGATTCCAATGACTATTATCAATGATCCTTTTTTGATGATTTAATTCATCAATTGAAACAAATTTTATTGGTCTTTATGTTATAGTGGTTATATGATCCATTGGTATCATATTAATTAATTATATATGTTTTTAATGATTATGATGATGAGATGGTAGTGGAAAACAATTATTTTCTATGGGTCACACAATGAAGTATTGAAAAAATGTTTATGAAACCTATTTTCACTCCATGAGTAATGATTTGATAGTATGTTTAATTATATTATGGAACATATATATATTTATATATAATTTTCATAATGTGAATTTTTTTCTAAGAATTATATATACCTCTAATGAATTGGGTGAATCATTATATCTCATGAGATAATTATGGGATTCAAGTCAACGTTCTTTGTCCACTATAGAAAATATTTCAATGTTGTTGATCCACTATATGATGAAAATGGTGATGTTAAATGTATTATGATATTGATTATATGTAGTGATTTTTTATCCCCTTTATTTGATGGGTTTGATAGTTAACCTTAACACGTGAAATGTTTTCTATACATATGATGGTTCCACACATTTAAAACAGGAATTTATAATAGGTGACTGTTTTATGATTATTCTTCACACTTATGAGTCAATTATTTTTAAATGATAAGTATTTATATCGATATTAATGTTTAAGATCATTGATAGTTTAGGTATGAACTTTTGATGTTTTAGACATTATATCATACCATTATAAAGACAAAATGATTTCATATGATCATCGATTGATATCTACCATGGTTACCCTTAATGAACATCTGATCTCCCCATTTTATGTTTTCTTTAACTAAGTCATGATGAATGGGTTTATGTATGTTATTCCTATAATTATTACTAAATGGGGAGATATTAATGTGATATCATTATTAAATTTCATTAAATAAAAATATTTAGTATCTACACTTGAAATAGCATTAAACATAATGCCCTCATGTTTTAATTGTTGATATTAATTTAATAATAAAAAAAAGATAAAATATTTATTTATCAATATAATGGGATATTATAGTTTTTATTCATAGTAGGTTTCCGTTTACCATTAGATAATAGGTATAGAAATTTTTGGTTAAAATAAATGAGATAAGTCTTTATACACGATAAAAGCTTAGAGTTTTCATATGTAATTGAATATTTTCCCCTTGTTATGCATCTATTTTAGGATGAATTAATTGGATGTGGTTATTGAATAGATGAATATTAAGGTTAAAACAATAATAATATGTGGTTGAGTATAAACTATTCATATTTATAGTAGATAATGAGTGTTATTTTACGGCGAATATGGTTTGAAACTCTCAAGGGATATACTCTAGTTAATTGAAATTTTGATTACAAACCAAGATAAAGGATTTTAATAAATAATTATTGGGGATTATCTAGGATAAACATTAGGTGGAATGAAATTAAAAAATGTTTTATTATTTATATAAATTATAAATTTTTTATAAAATGTATTTTAGTGGAAAAAATCATTTTTGAGCCTTTCATATAGAAATATCCACCATCATTTAGTGGGAAATCCAATCCAATAGACTATAAGTGAAGATAATATACCATTGATAACATTTCTTTATTTTTTAGTTCATAGAGAATGAAAAAAATTTCATAAAAATATAATAATTTTAAAGTGATGCTGATAAATAGTGTGATGTTCTTATGAAAAAATTAAAAGAGTAAAACAATTACCTCTATCAAATGGGTTGATTTTAAATGTATATTTTTTTTGGAAATTATTATATATATATATATTACATGAGGATTTATTTGAACTTAATAAAAAGGAAGATAATTTAATTGGTAATTAAGTGGAAAAAAACAAATGACTTGAAACAAAATATTTTTTATTAATAAATAACTTTTGAAAAAATATGGATTAATTAATTATTTTCTAATAATATGTTATCAAAATGTGTTAGATATTAGAGACATTAATAGTTTTAAATAGATAGTATTATATGACCTAGAGGTAAAAATGTGATAGAATATTCTGACCCTTGACATGGTTTTGATGAGAAAAGGAAGATTATCTTTTTGAAAGTATTGAATAAATCACACAAATAGAAATAAATTCCAACAATATACAATAAAAAAATAAGTAAAAAACATAAAGGTAATTTATTTAATTAAACTAGAAGGTTCATTAAATGTAGAACAGTGGGTCATAATGGTCATGAATATAGAATGTAAATGTATTTTATGGTTTATGAAATAAAAGAGAAGAAGACATCATCGAACAAACAACCATACTGTAATGCATAAAATGAAAATTTTATGGGAATTATTCAATCAAGATATTATATGTAAGGTTTTATTTGGACTATCAGATTCCAAAACCTCTTATGATTAAATAAAAAGAAGGAAATCTCTTATGTTAATGACTACTGAACCAGGTTATGAAAATGACATTATGAATGTCCAATTATTTTTCAATCTAAAAATAGGTTTTATATTATTCTAGATTTACCCACTACATTTTATCAAGGGAATTTAAAATGGTGTTTATTTATCACATAAGTGATTATATATAGAGTTATAAGTGAAATTGAGTAATGGTATAATGGTATCTCATAAGGTCTATAGTTCCATTATGATTTATTTTTATGGGAATGTTCATCTTAAAAGTACTTTTATTATCCATTTATTAGAATTTGATGTTATTCTAGGAATGGATTTGTATTATATATATGGATCTCATAATTTTTTTATGGGGATAGAACATATTTTATATTAAAACTTATCCCATGCTCAATTATCTGTGTGAGGATGAATAAAAACTTCCAATTGAAATTTATTATATATTTGGGGTCCGAAATCCTATCCATGAATTATATTTATCTAAGATGTTATAGAGAAACACAATATCTAATATTTATGCATTGTTTAGATTTTTTTCAATTTATTTGTAAAATAATTGTATTTTTTTCTTCTGATTTTTGAAGTTAATTTTTAAACAAAATTTATTCATGGTGGTATGCATATTTGATGGAATCCTTACAGAATTCCCTCAAATGAGTTATAGGAATTGAAGAAGAAAATATAGGATTTTCATGAAAAGGGATTAATTATTCCTATTGAATCAAAATGGCATGAAAATGTTCTTTCTCTTAAGAAGAATGATGGATCAATTCCACATTTCATTAATAGTCCAGAATGTAACAACATCAATATCATGAACATATGCCCTCAACCACGAATCGATGATCTGTTGGATCAATTACAATGATCGCATTACATTTCCAAAAATGATATTCTTTTTGGGTACTAACATTTGAGGTTAAAAACTGTATAAAAATCAGTGAGAACATTTCTTATATTGTATGAACACAATGAGTTTATATAGAATCCATTTGGTCATAAAAATTCTCATGAAATATTCATAGATATATTGAATATATTCTCATATTTTTCCCTTAGTTGAACCTATATTGAGATAGAATAATAAGTTTCATGAACTATGTATGTGCCCCCTATATACCAGATTTAAAGATGGATGATTTGGATGAAGCACGTAGTTTATCATTCTCTATTAATCCTAGAAGTATGATAATGTATAGAGATACAAAAGAATACATATTGTGGGAAAACATTAAATGGGATATTTGTAGAATATATATCATGAGGATTTTTATTTTATCATGTATATTTTGAGATACAAATGAATAAGTGGAAGTTGTAACCATTACGCATAATGGAATGGAAATGGGGAAAGATAACTTTTTTTTCATTTGAATCCCCAAAACAACTAAATGTTATATTTCTATTTATGTTATAGTCCATCACCAAAAAAATCATCACACAAAATTTATATTAGAGAAAATTATAACTTTATTATTTTTCCAAAATATACAGTAATGAAGTTGTGTGGTTTCTTGAAGAGTGATATTATATTGTATTTGATCGAGATATGATGTTTTAAAGAAGTGTTTGATTGTCTCATGACTAATAGTTAAGACTATATACTTATTAACATCATTAGATAGATGCTCAGTATTAAAAACTACATAAAAACTTGAGGATATTATATGATCTTTTAATATAAAATTAATGATGGGTGAGATCAATAATTTACACTTGGATTGTTTTCATAAAAAATTACCATTTACTGAATCATTGATATTCCTCCAAATGAACACGTCTATGTAATAAAGGGTAAAACCTTAACATGCTAAAAATATTTTTTTACAAATATATTTATTGTGGACAAGAATTATATAATAAATTTATTTCAAGGATATAACCTTTCAGCAATATATAATAAAATCCAAAAGTAAAATAAAATGTTTGCTAAGTTTCATTACAATTATTTGGATTTTAAATAATGTGATAATGACTTTTTGAAAAAAAAATTACATGGATTAACGTAATGAGGCTTTGAAAAAATGTAATGAAGATTCCTAATAATAATGGACAATTAAATATTATTGACCATATTAAGACAACAAGATCTCTACGGGAAAATCAAGTAAATATCTCTCATGGTCACAATATGTTCAATGCATTATTCTAGATGAAGTATATTCTTAGTCTTTCAGATGTACATAACTCAAAGTAGATAGTTCAAGAGAATGATAATTCTAATTGTGAAAAACTAGTGGAAATATTTGATAATACAATGAATTTGAAATGAATAAATAAAACTCACCTATAAAAACTAATGTGGTGAGACAACCAATTTGAAAATTCTATGTGGGTTCCTAAGGATGTAACACCACGAAATTATAATATAAGAACACAATGTTAGATAGAATATATGAAACAAAACACTAATAATAGATGGGAATATAACATCCCAAGACATTGAGAATGAGTTAAATATTTTAAATTAAAAAAATATATTCTATATCATGAAATTATCACAATACTATATTAGCTTTCATCGTATGAAATGATGAGTTTATACAATTTCATGAGTTATACACAAGTTTGTGTTTTACCAATCAATAATATATTGTCAAAATATTCTTTCTTATATTAATAATATATAACGTAGATATTAAATTACATGTTATAAATTATATTATCTAACATATGAATATATATTATTGTATTCATTTATTACAAATTAATTAGAAATTAATATAATAATTAATTGAATATAAATGGGATGTTTTTATAAAACTTTTATTTTGTACCAAATGTGTTCTATCATAATAAATGAAATTAATTACCATTAGTGAATGATATTATTGAAATATATATTTTATATATTCATTAAATTATTTTTTATATTCATACAATAGATTTTATCGGCATAATATAATTAAAAATCCATTTTATAAAAAAAATCAATGTTTCAAAAAGGGGAATTTTTCCTCTTTTTAATCGGACTCCTAATTTAAAAACATAGTTATGAAATATTATAAAACTTTTGTGTCCAAATTTTAATTATTTAATATATTTTCCCATTTAAATATTATTAGGGTTTATTTTTAATATTTTTATAAGAAAATTTATTTCCTGGTCAATAAATAAAAATGTTATGTTTTAATTTAAAACGATTTTTTCCTTGATATAATTTATAGTTTTAAATTATTTTTTAAATAGATTTTTAATTTTTAATTCTTCCAATTGTAAATATATTAATAAAATTTGGTTAATTTTTAAAATTGTAATATTAATTTATTAATAAATAATTTAAAATATTTTAGACATTTTCACTATAAACACTGATTTTCCCATCCCATATGTAAGATTAATTTTAAATTAACTTATGAAACCTATATGATTTAAATTTATAAAAATGGATTCCATATTTGTAATAAGATTTTTTCTAGTATTCAAACAAATATTTTTACTGAAATTATTAATGTATGAAATTTAAATTAATTACATCGATTAAGATAAAAACATGATTAATAAGGGATCAAACCTTATTCATAATAGAAAAAATGAACTAGGAAATTTTACAAAAGCTATTATCTTGAAATATTTCCTCCATAGTATCATATTTTACGTATTTGGTTCATTATTGGTGGAACATTACATAATTGAAACCTCTCAATAGTGATTGACATTTTATATTTATAAGAACAGTAGTCCTCCACTAAAAAAGGCACTCACCGCTCTCACTTATTCACACCTCTCAAGACAATTTTCTTGTGAACCATTCCAAAATAAGATTACTTTTTCCAAAAACCACATCCTAGAATCCCCAATTTTGGTGGAAATACAACAAACAAAGACTTTTTGTATAAACTAAAAGGAGTTACCTGAAAAAGAGGTAGCATTTCTCAACGATCACCTTAGTTCTATTTCATTATCAACTATTCCAATTTTAATTTTATTATCTTATATTATAAAAATAATATTATAAATAAATTATAAATTTTTTATTTCAATAGTATAACATACAGTCACACGCATTCATTAATTGTGATACACAATCCTTATTCGTTTGTACTGTAGACTCACACCTCTTGAACTAATGTTATTTATTATTCCATTTCCTCCATTAAATGATAGAAATAATGATGGATATATATTTTCTATATGATATTTATAATTTATATATAATTTTAAATTTATATATGACTCATACCTCCATGTTTTCTATTTTATGGGAATATGATAACATCATTTGTGGACGTGTGGACTACCGCCTCCTCAAGGAGATGTGATTCATTCACACACTATATAGAATGTATTAATAATGGTTTTAGTAAACATATGTGGAATATATTACATAAATATGAAAAATTGAATTATAATATATATATATATTTTAATTTTAATTATTTTATATATGATAATGAAATGAATGTAATGTTCATGAGTTGGTATGTCCTTCCATATCCATAAAAAATGAATTTCATTTATATCCACTAATATAGAGGAACATTATAAATACATATATAATTAATATATATGAAATTTATGTCAATTTTTAAATCTTGTAGATAATGAAGTCATGATCTACTTTTGAAGAAAAAAACCATGTTAAAACATACTAAAATACATGGCAATTAACACAAGAAATGATAAAAATAATAAATGATTATTAAAAAATAGGAAATAAGATATTATAAGAAGGACATATTTTAAAATAATAATATTATTAATGTTCTATTATATGTTAAGAAACATTCATAAAACCATTATACATTACGTTAAAATATGTTCACTTAAAATGAAATGAAATGTAATGGATTTTCATCTCACATCATACATCGTTGAGGTAAATGACATATTCACACCAATGTGTTATTGTCTGGTGTATATACCTATTATTAATGTATCTTATTATTCTTATATGTAAGTTTATTTTTATTTAAATATAAATTCAATGATATCTCTTTCATTGGGTTTACAGTTTCAATGTTACCAAAGATGTAAATGATTTTTGTCCCAATATTCCTTGAGATGTTTTTTACATTACACAATAATAATATTTTATAAGGTTTATATATACTTATAAATTAAAATTATATATCATGAATATCCTTTTTTCTCATGATATTATTCATTTCATTTAATGTAATTACTCTCTAGGGCTTATTATAAAATTTATTCAAAGTGGTATGGGACACGTTAGAAGGTCTAAAGAGTATTTTCCTCAAGAATGATTTTTTGTTAACTTATTTTATTTCATAAATTAAAACTACCCTTATTATTTTAAATTGGATATATGTCTTTTAGATTCCATAATTATTCTTTCTCTGGATGGATTATTTTTATTTGGAATAAGGATAAACATTCCCTTCATTTAATCCTTTTTTTCTTTATAAATATCATTATCAATTATTCACCTTCTGGTGGTCATTGAAGATTGCATTTTACCTTAATATTCTTAATATTTATCATGTATATGATTATTTACTAAATAAAATAGCATTTTTAAAAATGGGTTGTACTTGAATATTATTTAATTAATTGGGAAAATTGTGATAAATCTCTATCTTTATATCAATAAAGATATTTGATAAAGAAAATGGTTCATGAATCAAAATGATAAATTGGGTAACATAAATTATTAGGACAAGTATAACATTATTTGGGTCCAGTTATGTATATAACCTCAATCCATGAGTTTTCTCATCAGATAAATTAGTTGGCTAGCCTTAGTGGGGTTTTCCCTTAGAATGTTTTGAACCATCATTTGAGTGGAATTTTTTGTAATGGTGTCATCTACATTGGAAACATGGAATCCAATAATTCAGAATTTCCATTATTTAGATTCAGTTATTTTTATTTATGAGGTTTTCACAATGAAAAAACATGTGAATGGATTTTATTATAATTTTATTGACTAAGTGGATTGTGTGTTTCATTTTTTACAATTCCTTATTGTTTATTTTTTATCTAGTTATTTGATTGGAATATATATCTAGTTATATAACCTTCCATATTTTTTATGAACTTATTTATAAATTTATTGATTATATGGAATATGTGAGGAGTTATTTCCCTTCTATAAAAAATTATTCTTATTGATTAATGATCACTTATGTTATACCTTACCCTTAAAAATCATTTTTGATCACCCTTATTTTGTTTCCCTTCTACAAAAATCCATGAATTATACTAAGAAATAAAAAAATGGGTAATCTATATGAGTAATGTTATCCTAGAAGGAATAAAACATATGTTGTAATTATTGTAATCATTTTTAATACAAGACTAATGTATATCTAGTTTACCATGACTACTACACAATTATTTCCATTGAGTTTGGATTCCTTATAATCATGCCAATATTTTGGTTGTATACACCTACTCTGAGATTACTGTGGGAGGGGTGATATAGTTCATATCAAAGGATGTTTTCTAGAAACATTGGGAAATAGATTCAGAAAGAATATATATGATTAAATTTACCTATAGATGAATTTTAGGAAAATTATAGAAAAATATATTATTGTTTTGGTTAGGTTTAGATTATGTGGATTTCATAGTAACAAATTCATATATAGATACTACATGTTGTCACTATTCGGCCATAGATATATCTATAGGTAATATCTCCAAAATGGTACACTAGGCTTGTCTCAAGTGTAACCTAGTACACAACAATTGGAATTACTACACAACTTCTTTGAAAATAATTGTGGGAATTCTTAGGTTAATTTAAATACATATTAATAACCACTAAGAAGGATTTATATAGATAATGAAAATGAATGACCTTGGTAAAACCTAAGGTGTTTTAGATAGAGGATAAGGAGATAATATTTAGAAATACTACAAATGATATTATGTATATACTAAAAATGAAGGAATGACATATGTTGAAATGAATGGGTGAAGTATTTATGTATTGGTTATGTGTTGAAATCCTAAGATAAAAGGCTATTTAATGACTAAATTTCAATGAAGTCGGTCATATTTATTTTTGGAAATTATATTAATACGATTTTAGAAAAATGACAACCTATATGATGGGTGAAAACCCATAAAATATGGAAAGGTGGTGGGTCTTGAACCCATGACCGAAGAATTTTAAGTAATTTGTTCCTACCACTAGCCTACGTGACGTCTTGATTAATATGCCATTGCTTTTAGTAATGAATTTTATTGAATAAATATTAATGATAAACCATTATTAGTAATTTTAATGTTTGAGATTAATGTATTAACCTTATTAGATTTAAAAAATAGTTAGAGATAGGGAGAAAAACTTTTCACTATTTGATGAATCTTATAAATGATAGAATGTAAATAGCAGTGCTTTAGACATTAAAACATTAATGATATTTATTTCATGAAGTTATGGATGAATTGGAAATTGGTCAAAGAACAACCAAAGGATGAAATTTATTTTTATTAAAATATAACATTTATTAAATTTTATTATACTATTAGGTTTTAAAATAATTACCCAATATTTTGAAAATGATCTTCAAATAAAAATTTATTATAATATGTTAATTTTTGTTGAAATGATGGTTTTCTAAATCACCATTAATTCATGGTCTTAAGACCCTAAAATATACATTTAACATTAAATTAGTTGTTATCAATGACCTAAACAACTCAATATCATTATTTATTCTTTTCTTATAAGGACCAATTTTAACATTGAAACATTTTTTTGTGTAGTGATATAGTTATATGTTATTCCATGTTAACGTTTTAAAATCTCATTATCTATTATTAAGAAGATAGTTTCTAAAATATTTTAAAATGTAGTATTTCAAAAAATTAATTTTCAAATATAAATTCATATATTACCATGATTATGATTAAATTGTGAGGACAAAAATTAATTAAGGTGGGGAGAATGTAACACCACAAAATTCTAATGTAAGAACATTGTTTTCAATAACTTGTATGACTTAAAAAACAATGTGTAGAAAGGAATATAAATTTCCAATACATTAAAATATAATTAGTATTATAAATGAATTTAATCTATTCTATAACCTGTAATGAACTCTATAGTGAGTTAGCTTACATCACTTGCAACAATTAGTTTCTTAGAAAGCTAGCTTTCCATGATAGAATACGTTTTACGGAAAAAAATATTATTTAAATATTATTATTTTATATAATAATATTTCACCTAACAATTAAATTATATGTTATAAATATTATTAAATTGCATTGGAATATATATGACTGAATCCATTAGTCTCAAATTAATTAGAAATGAATATAAGAACCAATAGAATATAGAGGGGATGTTTCTATAAAGATATTATTATTTTCCCCAAAGGTGTTTTATCATAATTATAAGGACTCGACCTTATACATTACATAATATTGAATTAAATGAATAATTCACATTGAGATTCTATTCAGGTTTATAGTTTTAGAGAAATATGGCATAACTATTACATCTCAAAAGATAACAAAGTAGACACTTTCACCAAGTATCCATTTTATTTTACAAAACATGAACACTTGGAAAAAAAGAGTCATGTCTATTTCCATGTTTAAAAAGCATGAATTTTCCTTGATTACATCCTTGACCATATTCCACATTATGTCCTATGAAAAAACATTTCAAAAACATGGGATGAGCATAAAAAATCTCAGTAAGGGATACACAAAGAAGTAAAACTGTTAATTTTTTAAAACAACAAGTAAACCATGAGTACTTTTAAATAAGTAATACTTTTCACGTTTATGAATTAGTAAATACTCTTCACTGAATAAAAGATCATTACATACCCTTTTGTAACCAAAATATTACCATAAACCCCATATAAAGAATACATAACATATAAAGGTAACATGGGACATAAACATACTTAAATAGAATAACCATGCGGTCAACATCCACACATATCACTAAATGGAATAGCCATTTGGCCGACTTCCATACCCAATGCATTGGAGGTTATGACATAACCACCTGTCCTGGTATTAACGGCATCACCCGTCATTTGGTTTATCATGTAACCACCTGTCAAATTTCCAAATACCATTATAAAATCATAACACATACAACAAATATAAATGAAAGAAAACATTTTCACATTTCAATAAAAATTATCACATAAATATATTGACATAACAAATCCATTTTTAAAACCATATTCAATACCAAAAATACATAAAAGAGTATATGGTACTTATTTTCTGTTAAAAATAGTACAGATTGTTTAGGAAGCCAAAGATCAAATAATACTCATGGCGACAGAAAAGGTCATTGACATCGCATACGTTAAAAGGAACATTCTTATTTTTGTTTAGTAAAATGATTCATATAAAAATATTCCTTTTGAATATAAGTAAAATTCAAAGGGGTTTGTACACCGTATAAAAGAATTTTTTGAATAAATGAAAGTATGCCTCAATGAAAGGCGATTGAGACGAAGTCCCTTACCTCATGTCCAACATAACTCGTTCGTTCTTTAATATCCTGAATAATAAACTTAAGTAAATTTCTAATTGCTTAAAACCCCTTTTCAAGTTTATTATTCCTTTTATATCACTTATTACCATGTTATAAACACTATGTAATCATTTAAGTTAATAACTTTCGTTTTGTCGATATTTGGCACTTGAATAAAAAATGAACACCTTATATTTACAATTTGATCATGTGGTCAATAATCCATTATATCCAGAATTATATTCATGATTTAGATATCATATATATCCAGTATATACATGTATTTATAAAAGTAAATAACAATAAGTGGTAGGAAATGAAATGCACTGTTCATGGAGACGGTAAGTCGTACGTACGCATGAACGCTACTTTCATTTCTATTTCTTATTTTAATGTAATTAAAACATAATTATACATGGGTATTTTATAATTCCAGTATAATATCATATATAATATCATTAAAACTATACTTTATACATCCCACATAAGTCATTAACGTGTAACATCACTTTAAGGGGCGGTAGTCCACACTTCCTCAAATGAGATTATCGTATTTACGAACTATGGAAACCATAAAGGATGGATATAATTCGGAGGTACAGAAGCATAATGAAATCATAAACATAATGTATATCATATATAAACATAGTTTCATCATAATGGCCACCATGAGAGGTAGTTGGAGATACTTGAACAATTATCGTTTCGTGAGGTGTTAGTTTTTCATCCACGGAAACATTATCTTCTTCATCCATTAGATAGAGGTGTGTGTATGTTTATTTCGAATACTTATTATAAAAAAATCCTAGTATATTTAGGATACTGGTTTTATTACAAAATAAATAAATAAAAAGATTTTAGGTGTTGGAGAAGTAAAATAAATGAAAACAATTTAAGAGAAATGGTAACATTTAATTTGGGTAACTACATTGGTTTGAAACAAAAGGACTACATGAAGTTCCTTCTATCTAATGTAAGGCTTCTAGGGGAAGGATAGGGATGTAGGGAGCTTAATTGGGTAGAGGTTGGATGAGACAAATGGCTTGAGAGGTGTGAGGAATTGGTTAGAATTGGTCTCCTTTTAAAAGGGGGAGGAGGGGCTCTTTGGGAAAGTGTGAAAATATTATTTTATAATATAATGATATTCGGTTTCTAACGGTCCAAAAATTGTTATAGTCCAAGATAAGATTATTAATGGTCGAAATAACGTCATCCAATAATAATTGGACAAGTTTTGGATAATATTTTAATCATTATAATATTATTTATTTAAATCATTTATTAATGAGATAAATATTGCATCAATATTGTGTCATAAATAATATAATTTATTTGATGTCTAAAAATTATAAAAAAAATACCATCACGTAGGAAATAATTTTGGGGTTTCAATGAGAACGTATAGTCGAAAATAGGACTTATATATCACCATTAAAAAATTAATTACTAAAAGATTTTTGTTAATGTCAATTTTGTCTTTACTTTAAGTTAATTAATCTAAATGGTCATTATCACTTCCATGTGGATCAAAGGGGTCCCAAAATCGACCCAAAGATTCCCATGCTCATAAATGACTCATCCAATAAGGTTTGGACAAGTGTTAAGTTAATTTTGAATTATTATAATATTTTTTTAACCTTGAATTACCCAATTTACCTTTAATGGTAAATAAAAGTTAAAAATTACTATTCACCAAAAAATATTTTTATCTTATTGAACCAAATTTTACATCTCGATAACAAAAATTTATGTTGTATTTTTGAAATTAAATTCACAAAAGTGGTAAAATTTCATTTAAATGAAAAGTCAGTTTTTTAACTACCATTAAGTGGTTTCACTATTCATCAATAATTGAAGTTTTTCAGAAAATACCAAAAATTCAGCCTAAACTATATTTGATATTCCAAATTCAAAAATGATGTTTATTTTTCCAAATTCAAAAAATATAAGTGGAATTAATTAATTTTAAAATTAATTCCCATTATCAAAACAAATAGCGTGTTTTTAAGAAATAATAAATATCAAAAGATTGACATTTGTTTATGTCCAATTTCAAAGTGAAATTAGTTCCAATTACCATCACTAGATTTAATGGTAAAAATATATTTTAATTTCACATTAAAATCAATTAAAAATAAAATCTAACCATATAAATAAATTAGATTAAAAGGCACTTATGAATTAAAATACAATATTTTTCACTATTCATTAAAAAATGATCTTTATCAGAAAAATACAAAAAATTTACACAAAGTAAATTTTGATGTCCCAATAATATAGAAGTATGTTATTTGGTCATATATAATGTATTAAATTAACCAAAACTAGATTTAAGTAGGGTTATCCATTAAAAGAAAATAAATTGGCCTTTTAATGTAAATTACGCTTAAAATTAGATTCATTCACATTTTAAGACTCAAAATGTATATTGGATAATGTAAATACATTTATCAAACATGTATAATCATATTTTTGTTAGTTTCATTCATTCCCACCAATACAACGACTAGGAGATAACTATCAGTTAAAATAATAATATTATATTATTAGTGTGCAACGTAAGATTTCAAAGAAACCCATTGTTGCGTATCGAGTACACCATCGAACATAGAAACCCTTTTAATGTAAAATTAATATTTAATTAAAAATATTAATAAGTATAAAAATATATTATTCTTCATTTACTTGGGATGTTACATCCTTCCCCCTATTTTGAAATTGCATCCTCGCAATTTTTATTCACTTATCAAAATAAGTGGGGGGTATTTATCCCTCATATCATTTTCAGATTCCCACGTTGCCTCCTAAACCCTGTGGCTTTTCCAAAAAACCATTACCTGGTGAATTACCTTATTCTGCAATACTTGTTCTCTACGGTCAAGAATCTGGACTGGTTGTTCATCATAAGATAGATTCTCTTCCAACTGAACTACCTCTGGGCTCAAAACATGATATGGATTTGGCATATAATTTCTCAACATAGAAACATGAAAAACATTGTTTACCTGGGATAAACATGGAGGTAAAGCCACTCTATATTCTACTGATCCAAATTTCTACAGAATTTCATAAGGTCCAATGAACCTCAGACTCAACTTTCCCTTCTTACCAAAACGAATCACACTTTTCCATGGAGAAACTTTGAAAAAGACATGATCACCTACCTCAAAGGAATGATCCTTCCTCCGGTTATCTGCATAACTTTTCTGTCTGCTCTAAGCTGTTCGCATGTGCTTCTGAATCTACTGAACTTTCTCTGCCATCTCTTCTACCAATTCTGGTCCCATCAGCTTCCTTTCACCTACTTCATCCTAGAATGCTGGAGTTCGACAATGTTTTCCATATAATGCCTCAAATGGAGCCATCTGTATACTAGAATCAATGCTGTTATTATAAGAAAATTCATCCAAAGAAAGATGTTGGTCCCAAATTCACTAGTAATCCATCGAGCAAGCACGTAACATATCCTTTAAGGTCTGAATTGTTTATTCTGATTATCCATCTGATTGAGGATGGAAAGCAGTACTAAAATTTAATTCTGTACCCCGTAACTTTTGAAGGCCTTTCCAAAGGATAGAAGTAATCCTAGGATCACGATCAGATACAATGGAGAGAGGAACTCAATTCAACCTGACTATCTCTTGAACATACAACTGAGCAAGTTGATCTAGAGAAAAAGAGTCTCTAATAAGAAGTAAATGAGCAGATTTAGTCAATCAGTCAACTATAACCCAAATTGCATTATTACCTCGAGATGTCTTTGGTAATCCCAAAACAAAGTCCATGGATATATTTTCCCATTTCTACTCTGGAATCGGTAAATGCTGAAGCATTCCTTTTTGTAACTTTCACTCTTCTTTAACCTACTGACAAGTCAGACACTTCACAGTAAAATCAGCAATATCTCTTTTCATTCCATCCCACCAGTAATACACCCGAAGATCTCTATACATATTATTACATCTAGGATGAACTGAAAATGGAGAACTATGAGTTTCACATAACAATTCATTTTTAAACTGTGAATCCCAAGTCACACATAATATCTTTCTAAATCTCAAAACACAATCATTATCAACGTTAAAATTAGGCAACTTACCCTTTTGAACCAACACCACCTTTTTGTGCAACTCACTATCTTCTTTTTGCACTTTCTTTATTCTATCTGATAGACATGATATCACTGACACATGAAAAAAATAGAAGAATTTCAGGCACCAACAACTTCTATGCCAATGTTCATCAAATTAAAAACCAAAAGATCTCATTCCAAAACGTAACATGGTCAATGAAGTATTATTTTTTCGACTCAAAGAATCAGCCACTTTATTTTATTTTCCCAGATGGTAATGTATCGTGCAATAATAATCCTTGATTAATTCCAACCGTCTCCTCTGTCTCGTGTTCAATTATTTCTGATTAAATATATACTTCAAACTTTTGTAAAAAAATACTGTTGGGCAAAAATCCCTCAAGGTAACATTGCAGCATTTTTGGGTTGATTGTGTTTGTTGACAAAGTAGGTTTCCATGGAGAATTGTCGAGTTCCCGAGAAGTTGTTGACAATCCATGTTGACAAAGAACGATGACAAAGGAAAGGGCGATCTGGAGGCGGTACAAAAAGAGCAGTACAAGGTGGCGCCGTTTCCTAGTGTTTGCCAAATTTTTGGGGTCCAAAATTTGGAGTTTGGTGAGCATCGCGAAAAGAGGATTTCCATGAAGAGCATAATTTAATATGGAAAAGGCATGAATTTCGCGAAGATAGGATGCATGGTTTGGAAATCGCGAAGACCAGAAGAATGGAGGCGGTGATGCTTCGCGATTACGTCAAGCTTCGCGAACGGCAGATGCTGAAGCACATCGCGGCGGAGAAGGGCTTTGCGAGAGAACTTCGCGGTGAAGGCGCGAGCCGCAAAGGTAAGTTGACGGTGATTCATCACGACTACGTCAAGCTCCGCGAACAGAAGATTGTCGTGGAGCTTCGCGATTTGGACAGAATTCCGACAGAAAGTTTGGAGCTTCGCGATGTGAGATGACGTGGCGTTGACTTCGCGCGGAATGTTCGAGGGTCGGTGGAATCGTCTATAAATAGAGGCCGACCCCTTCGGGTGAAGTAGAGAGAATTTTCAGAGAAAATACTTTGCTCTCGATTTGCGAAGGTGGTTCGCGGAGCCAGTGTGCTTCGCGAAAGAGGTGCTTCGTGGCGGCTATTGTAGCTCCGCGAAACCTGCGAGCTCCGCGTTGGCTTACTTAGCTTCGCGAGGGTCATTGCTTTGCGACGGCTTGAGCATCGCGAGAGTGCTTCGCAAAGGAGCTTCGCGAGTGAGCTTCGCGAAAAGGCAGGAGCTTCGCGAAAAGGCAGGAGCTTCGCGAAGGCTTGTTTGAGCTTCGCGAAATTGGGAACCTCGCATTGTAGGGTGCTTTGCGAAGGTCTTTCCAAAGGTTGATTGCCCAGTGGATAGTGGAAAAGGGGTATTCATCTACGGGTGAAAGTTGAACTTCAACAGAGCATCTACATACAGAGAAAGATGCATTCATTCATGCAAATGAAGAGACCTGCAGGTCTATAAACTGTGAGTGAATCCCTTCCAAGAGCAGTGAGCTTAGGAAGAGGAAGAAGGTGATCCTCTCCACCGGCAGTGAGCCAGAGAGAGAGAAACAGGGAGTGACCCTTGGGAATGCAGTGAGCTGACCCTAAACATTGTAAAGGCAGTGAGCCTGGGCATAGAAGTGATCTAGCCCGAACCTTGTAATCCGCAGCTAGTGAAGTTTAGTGGAATTGGTACGACCGGAAACCTGTCGGCGTATGCTCCTTGGACGTAGCCCTTAGCGGTGAACCAAGTAAAATTGTTGTGTCCTGTGCTTGCTTTACTTTCTGTTTATATTGTGCAGCAGGAAAGAGAGAGAAGAGTGTTTTGCTTAACAGCGAAACAAGATCAGAAAGGGCTTTAATTTTTAATTAGTCATACCCTGATTCACCCCCCCCTCTCAGGGTATTCATCCTAGTGGACCTGACAAATACCTATCTGGGGCCATATAAGAACACCTCTTCTATCAGTTCACATATATAACAACCTCTCCCTATTCCCCCATAGAGCCCTATAAAGCATCGAACATCTACACAAGACACAATATGTGAGGTAAAACCTTGTGCTGGGGTGAGTTAAACAATAATAAGTAAGAAACCCCAAAATACAATGTAAAAGACCACAGAAGAAAACCCCACTAAGAAAAAAAATCAATTAAACACAAGTATATATCAAAAAAACATATGAAAAGAACATCCAGGTAAACTCCTAAAGGATTCCAAGACTCAGTGTCTCTTCCACGAACAACTAGATTGTTCTACTCATAGCATGTTATATTTTAAGAGATCTCAAACATTGAGCTTTGTGAATGTAAGCCCATAGAATAGTTATAGAAATTTTATCTGAGGGAACAATTGTTCTCGATATGTAATGAGGTTTTCTAAGTCATTCATCCTCTCAAAGACATGAAGTTTTGATATCATAACCATTAGAGTCATTAAATTCAACACAACCCAATTATAGGTCTGTGGTACGTAAACATGATTTTAGTAATAACATATAGTACCCTCAAGTATTAACACACTGATCATTGGTACACAGAAAGTGTAGATAACACATGGAGTGATGGTAACACATGGATTGTTGGTAAAACATATAGTTTCACTAACACATGGAGTGTCGAGAACACATAGAGTGTAGATAAAACATGAAGTGTCATCAAATACTAGAGGACCTGCACCCTAGTGGGATAGGGGAGTACCAAAATTGTCTTGGTAGGATACAAATCCTAGATAAGAAACATAGTATACGTAAGAATTTAATTCTAGGTCATACACACAATATAGGTAATCACATAGTGTCTAGGTTACATCCAGCCACATAATTCCATCTTTATCATGATTATTCTTGGAGAACCTACTTCTCAAGCTAATAGTCTGTATGAAAACATCAATAGAAACTCACATAGTATATCTCAAAAGGACTTCCTCATCATGAGAGTACCAAAACAATAAATGGATCGTTAAATAGACACACATTTTGAATTTTATTGGAAATTTAGTGAAAAGGGGTCAGTTGGGTCTCGGTCTGGTCCGCCCCAACATGACTCTTCCTACCAGGTCAACACAGCCCAGACTGGATGGGCCATGCCCGATGACAACCCACCTTCCCAGCCCGACCATTTAGATTTGTCTAGTTCGCTCAATCCAAGAAGCTTCATGTTCCATTTTCCAATTCGGTCAATATGTGGTGACCCTCACGTTGGACGTGGTGGTCTGCTGCATGACCACCCCATAGCAGTTGGCCAAGGAATCTATGCTGCTACCATGCAGTGATTTCTACGAGGATCTCTACCACCAGTTTTGGAGCCAGCAGCTGATGCTTCTAGGTGACTACGCTATTGCGATCCACTGAGGATGCCACCCTATGTAGATGTTGGTGACCTTTCTTCCACGGTTCACCACTGTCTCCATGGTGGCCCATTTTACAAACCATGAGCACCCTCACTATCCAATTCTCACTGACTCCACTTCCATGTGGTAAAAATTATATCTCTTTCTATTTGAAGGTCCATCCATGATTGGAAACTCATGGAATGAATCGGTTGCAACCATATGGGTCCTTCAACAATGAAAAAAGAGAGAGAAATAGATAACCATGATCACCCATGGAACAAACATCGACCATGATTGTTATGCCTTTATTCATCATACTAGAAAAAGGAGAACTAAATGATACTGATAAACTCTATGGAATAACCCGCATTAATATCATAAGAATAAAACCCATCCCACATGAATGATTGATCTACGGATCAATCTATTGGTTGGATGACCAGCATTCATCACTGAATGAAATAATGGGAAGAATTATCACATTGAATTAAATCCCCTTGCTGGATTTGAAGCAATCGTTGACAAAGAGTGATTAGGTCATCATAGTTCATCGATCCTCGAATTTCAATCCTTGATACTCAATCCTCTATTCCCTAGATCCTAAGGTGGTTGAACATCCACCATTCACCAACTATTTTCTCTAGAGCTTCTAGGGAAATTCTCTCGGATTCTCAATTTTAGTATGTATCCTATCAAATTTGTTAAATAAGGAAAACATGTTTTAGTGTACCCATTGCATTGTCACTATAGTATTGCATTCATGAAAAAGAATAGGTTGCACCATCTCTACGTTCTCGCATCACCAAACTATGAAATGTAAGAAATAAATTAAATAATGTTATTTATGTTTATTTTATTCTTCTTAAAAAATTCCAAAAAATTACATGCGTAGTCGACCCCTATATGTTTTTTCTAGGCCCTGTATTAGGAAAACACCAAATTACAAACTCAATATTGGTCTTTTATTTATAATAAGATTCATCATTCATGAGTTATTAACATCTAAAAATAATTTAATTTTATATTATTTTATATTTGGTTATATCTTTCTCTGGGGTTTCTTGTTGGAGACCTTCAATGACTAACGTTAATTTATGACTTGGGTAAACCTTCCATCCTTAACGCAATATCGCCCTCAGATTTCTGATCTTGGAACCTGATTAAGAGTAATTCAAGTAATTTCAGTAAAAGACTATGTTTCCATATTAAAAACACAACATTTTTCGTGAAACCATTCCGGGCACACTGGGCCTCAGAATCACACGCCCTCTCATGGCCTTCTCTTGGATGTTTCCCAAAAATATTATAAAAAACTGTGAAAATATGATTCATTAAGAAATGAATGAGAAACATGTCTAAAATTAGTTTTATTATTTCTACCATATTATCCCTTTTATATAATTTTTTGAATTATTGATTAAAAATTACCTAAGATAGTACTTACCTTATTGTTTATTGTTTTATATTATCAAGAATTCCACACATACTCTACTAAAAAATTTAACTTAACACTCCAATTTTTTAACACCCCTCAATCCTTTTCTCTCATTAAAAAGGTGACCAAATATGCTCCCAAAATACCTCCATTAATTATAGTTTCCTCAAATTATTCATAAATAAAACTGAGGATTCTTTGGGTATAATCCAAAAGGATTTACCCAAAAAAATATTACATTTATAAATGATCAATTAAGATTTATTTATTCTCCACTCATTAATTTATTATTAGATCTTTATTATATAATAAAAAATTTTCCAAAATTATATTTCAATTTAAATGTTAATTTTACAGCCTATAATCACAAACATCCCTCAAATGGGATACACAGTCATCATTCGTGTGTATGGAAAATTATTGCCTTGGAAAATGATGTTATTCGTTCTTCCTTTAACACCATTAATAATTTAAAATGAAAATTTTAATTTTGTTGAAAAATGATTTATATGATATTTATAATGTATTTATTCTTTTTTTATTCTTATATAACTCATAAATTCAGGAATTCCATTTTGTGAGAATACGATAACATCGTTTTTGGATGTGTGGACAATAACATCTTTAATGTGATGTGATTATTTATACATTATATAGAATGTATTAAGAATTGCCTAATAAACATATGTGAAATATATGAAAAAATATAATACATTAATGGTAATAATATATATATATATATTTAATTTACTTTTCATTTTTTATAAAATGACATGCCAGTGGAAGTAGAATTTTGGCGTGTATACGATCTATGTCACCATGAGTGGTATATTTCATTTATATATACATATTTTATAGATTATTATAAATACATATATAATGATTATATATTTTATATTTGAATTTTTTTTTACATTATTTAGATTATTAAACCATGATTGATGTAAGAATAAAAAAACAAGAAAAGACTAGTAATTTTGAGGTAATTCTTTTTAAATATATGGGAATTTTACGAGTCCGTGAAAATTGACAGTGGGTGATTCTGAGGCCCGGAGTGCCCGAAATTAATTTCTGAACTTTTTTTTCAGGTACATTCAGTAAAGGTCGGATCTAGTTATTCTAACTTTCGAACCCGTGCTCAGAATTGAAATCTTAGGGCACCGTTAAACTCATAGTGCTAGTATTCGCTTAAGAAGACATTCACCTCGATGGCTATTGGTGGAGAGTGAATGATAATTTTTGGATTTTTTATGGAAATAATAAAATAAAAGAATCACACATTTTATTTTTTATGTTAAAACCTCCATAAGGAAGTTGAGATGTGGGGACCACCATACCTTAACCACCAATGAGAGGTTATGGTGGAGGGGACCACCCGGGCCTAACCTCCCATGATAGTTTATGGTGGTGGGCACCATTCGAGACCTAAACCTATTCAACTCCCTCATTAATGTGGAGGATCCTCTTGATCATCCTCCACATTTATTGTGCCATCTCTCCACCACTTAATTATGTAAACCTATGTGATTAATTAACCCATATTTAGTTGTTCCAACAATTAAATCAGGGGAAACATATCACATTTTGGCTACTTTTCAATTTGGTGGAATAGGGAGAGGTGAAATATTTGGAGATAGATCTTCAAAGAAGATTGTGTTCTTCCCTATAGAATGCTCTCGCAGATGAAGAATGCCTTCAACTATGAAGAACCAATGAATGATCCTGGGATCGGAAGCATGTGGCGGGCGTGAAAAACGCCAATATCATCGAATCCCTTCGATTTGGGACGTCTTCAACTTCGATGAATCGACGTCCGTACTTCCTTCTCACGCCAACTTCAACGAACCACGCGAGGTAGGGGTTTATTTATATTTGTTTTTTACTTACCATGTACTCTCCTTCTATTTTTTTACTTGTCGGGAATAATAATTTCATGATGATATGATTTGATGTTCACGATCATTTTCTTTATGAGCCATATGCTACCACCCTAAAGAGGAGGGTACATGCCAAACCAACATGGCCCGAACCTTCCGAAAATCTTGTGGTGTTCTTCGCGATGGAGGAAGACAGCAATCAACCATGGATGAGGTATGAGAACCGTGGCTGACACCACCATCGTCCGTGACGAGGCGACAATGTAACGGAACTACCCCACAGCCACCAACGCCGCCCCGCTGCCAGACTGCCGCCCCATGGCCAGACCACCGCCCCGCGGCCGGACTACCGCCCGGTGGCCGGACCGCGCCCCGCCGCCGGACCACCACCCGGCAGCCGCCCCGCCCCCCCGCGGCCGCACTATAAGGCCCCAGCCTTAAACCTTACATAATCTTGAGTTATTACAAGATTACACCTTGAGGCTCTTTTCGGGTTTAGAGTTTTAGAGAATTAGATCATAAAACTTGCATTATATTCCACATATATACAAATTGGTTACATAAAGATAGTATTCATTTTTCCCATCAATGGAAACATATTTAAAATAAAACATGGATTCTTTCTTGACACTTCCTTGACACTATCATCATATCATGTACCTTTCCCTTGACCTGTGAAAAACATTTCAAAAAAACATGGGATGAGCATAAAAAGCTTAGTAAGGGATATAAAAATATGGAAAGGAAACATGGGTACATATATACATAAGAATGAAATCATAAATTACCCATAAAACATAAGCACTTTAACATACCTCATCAAATCATGAATAAATCATAGAAATCATAAGAAATAAAGGTAACTTGAGGCATTCATAACATTCTTACGTAAGGAGTAACCCTCTTGGTTACGTTTGGAATACCCATCACAGTATATTCCCTAAAACTCTTCGGAGAAACCTTAACGTTTCACTCCATCGCGTTACCCAATGCATTGGAGAGCTATATCAGGCACACCCACCCTTAGTTTATCACGGAACCACCCGTCTTCATAATAATGCCCAAGAACCTCAACGTAATCGTTATCACATAAAACATGCATAAAGGAAACATAACATTTCCACCTTTCAATCACAAGATATCAATACAACACATTGATATAAAAACATTATGAAAACCATTTTCAGTACCAAAATAAAAGAATAGTAAAACATGGTATTTATTTTTCTTTTAAAAATAAGGTATGGCTTGTAGAGAATGTCGAAACTCAAATAATGGTCATGGCGGCGGAGAAGTCGTTGTCGCCGCATACGTATGACAAAAACATTCTATTTTGTCGTTTAGTAAAATGCTTCGTATAAAAAACATTCCTTTTGGATAAACATAAAAGTCAAAGGGGTTTATACACCGTATAAAAGAAGGTTGTGTATAAAATAAAATATGCCTCAATGAAAGGAGATTGAGACGATGTCCCATACCTCGGGTCCGACTTGACTCGATCATTCATTAATCCCATGAATAATAAACTTGAGTTAATTTCTACTTGTTTAAGAACCTTTTTCAAGTTAATTATTCCTTTTATATCACTTATTTCCATGTCATGAACACTATGTAATTATTTAAGTTAATAACGGTCGTTTTAACGATCATTGGTACTTGAGTAAAAAATAAACCCTATATAATTACAAGTTGTTCATGTATCCATTATATCCAGAATGTTATTCATTATGTAGATATAATATATGTCATATATATCCATTACATGCATGCATTTATAATATTACATAATCAGTTATAGATAAGAAATGAAATGCACCATTCATGGACACGGTAAGCCGTACGTACGCATTAACGCTACATTCTTTTCTATTTCGTATTTTATAGAATGGAACCATAATGATATAAAGGTATATTATAATTCCTGTATAATATCATATATATTATCATAGTTCATTCCTGTAAACGTCCCATATATGGTATTTATCGAATCAAATCACTTTGAGGGGGCGGTAGTCCGCACTTTCTTAAATGAAGATATCGTGTTTACCCATAATGGAAACCATAAAGGTATTCCCAAAATGAAAAATACATAAGCTTAAGGAAAACATAAACATATTATATATCATATATAAATATAGTGACATTTTAATGGCTACCTTTGAAGTTGCTAAAAGAATGTTGAACAATCATCGTTTCGGGAGCCATAAATTCACCATCCACAGAAACAGTATGTTCTTTAACCATTAGATGTAGGTGTGTGTAAGTGTAGATCGAATAATTATTATAAAAACATCCTAGTATATTTAAGATACTGTATTTGTTACAAATTAAATGAATAAAAATAGTTTAGGGGGTTGGAGAAGCAAAATAAAACAAAAGGACTCAAGTGAATACATTACCTTAAAATCGGGTAACTCCCTTTGGTTTGAGCTCAAAGGCTTCCTTGGGAAGATTTATGCCCAAAGTGAGGCTTCAAGGAGTAATAGAGGGAAGTGGATAGACAAAATGGGCAGAGGTTGTCCGAGCCAAGGGCTTTGGGAGTGTGGGTAAGGAGGTAGAGGTGGGGGCCTTTTATAAGAGGAGAGGAGGGGCACTCTTGGAAAGTAAAGAAATATTACTTTATTTGAAAATGAGTTTCGGATTTAGAAGGTCCCACATTGATATAATTCGTGGATAAGGTGATAAGTGTTCGAAATCCACCGATACAATAGGTTTTGGACATGTTTAGGTCTTATATTTTACATTATCTTTCCATTTTATTTAAATCGTTAAATAATGAGGTCATCGTTGGATCATCATGATGTCATAAATAATTTAATTTATTTAATCTCTAAAAATTAAAAAAACATACTATGATGTATGAAATCTTTTTATCTTTCCAATGAATATTTATAGTCAAAACTCTGACTTGTATAACCCCATGTTAAAATTGTTTTAGTAAAACATTTCCTGTGTGTGTCATTTTTACTTTAACATTAAATAAAAAGTTATTTATGTCATTTCCCAACCAAAGTGGATCCATGGGGTCCACAAGTTGGCCCATGGATTGTCTTGGTCGGCCATGACACATCCAATGAGGGTAGGACATGTGTCAAGCTCATCTCATATTATTATAACATTATTTTTACCTTAAACTACACTGAATACCACTAATCGCGATTAAAAACATAAAAGTTACTATTCACCAAAAAATTATTTTAATCCCATTGAACCACATTTTACTTCTTAATGACAACCATGTATGTCAGATTTTTGAAATTCAAAACACAAAGGTGGAAAAATTTCATTTAAATGGAAAATCAGTTTTTATAAGTACCACTTAGTGGTTTCACTATTCATCAAAAATTGAAGATTTTCAGAAAAATACCAAAACTTCACCCAAATCTATATTTGATATTCCGAACTCAAAATTGATATCTATTTTACAAAATTCAAATAATATAAGTTACATTAATTAATTTAATAATTAATTCCCGCTGTCATGACAAATAGCGTGTTTTTATGAAACATTAAGCATCAAAAGATTGACACCAGTTTAAGTCCAATTTCAAAGTGAAATTGATTCCAATGACCACCATTGGATTAAATGGTAAAAATATATTTATATTATACTTTAAGACCAATTAAAAATATTATCTAACCATATAATTAAATTAAATGAAAAAACAGTTTTGATGTAAAATGTAGTATTTTTTACTATTCATTAAAAAAATGAACATTGTCAGAAAAATACAAAAAATTTATCCAATGTAGATTTCAATGTCCCAATCATAATGAATATGTTTATTTTGACAAATAGAGATTATAAAATTGTCAATAGTTTGATTTAAAAAGGGTTTGCCATCAAAAGGGGGTAAAACAATCTTTTAAGAATATTAGTGTATTCCATGCATAAGATTGTATTTATTTTCATTTTAAGCCTCTAAAACACTATATTAATCATTAATAGTCATAGATAAAAATATCTATTATTAATTACTTACATGGGATGTTATATCTTTCCCCCCTTTAGAAAATTGTGTCCCCGCAATTTATTTACTTATCAAATAAATCGGGGTACTTATCCCTCATTGAATTTTCAGATTCCATGTTGCCTCTTCCATCATGTGGTTTTTCCACAAAACCTTTACCTGATTGATCACATTATTCCGTAACACTTGATCCCTGTGTTCAAGAATCTGGACCGGTTGTTCCTCAAAAGATAGGTTCTCTTCTAGCTGAACTACCTCTGGACTCAAAACATGAGATGAATCTGGCATATACTTTCTCAACATCGAAACATGAAAAACATTGTGTACATGAGATAAACTCGGAGGTAAAGCCACTCGGTATGTAACTGATCCAACTGTCTCCAGAATTACATATGGTCCAATGAACCATGGACTCAACATTCCTTTCTTACCAAATCGCATCACACTTTTCCATGGTGATACTTTGAGAAAAACATGATCACCTACCTCAAAAGATAGATCCTTCCTCCTATTGTCTGCATAACTCTTCTGCCTACTCTGAGCTGTTCTCATGTGTTTCTGAATTAGCTGAACTTTTTCTGCCATCTCTTCTACCAACTCTGGTCCCATCAACTTCCTTTCACCCACTTCATCCCAGAATGCTGGAGTTCGACACCGCTTCCCATATAACGCCTCAAATGGTGCCATCTGTATACTAGAATGAAAACTGTTATTATATGAAAATTAAACAAAAGAAAGATGTTGGTCCCAAATTCCCTGATAATCCATCGAACAAGCACGTAGAATATCCTCCAAGGTCTGAATAGTTCGTTCTGACTGCCAATCTGATTGAGGATGAAAAGCTGTACTAAAATTTAATTCAGTACCCAACGACTTCTGAAGGCCCTTCCAAAAGTTAGAAGTAAACCTGGGATCACAATCGGATACAATGGATAGAGGAACTCCATGCAACCTGTCTATCTCATTAAGGTACAAATGGGAAAGATGATCTAGAGAAAAAGTATCTCGTATAGCAAGGAAATGAGAAGATTTAGTCAAGCGATCAACAATAACCCAGATTGCATTATTACCTCGAAATGTCTTCGGTAATCCCACAACAATGTCCATGGATATATTCTCTCATTTCCACTCTAGCACTAGTAGAGGCTAAAGCATCCCTTTTGGTAACTGCCGCTCTGCTTTAACCTATTGACAAGTCAAACACTTCACAGTAAAATCAGCAATATCTCTTTTCATTCCATCCCACCAATAATACTCCTGCAGATCTCTGTACATCTTAGTACTGCCAGGATGAACTGAAAATGGAGAACTATGAGCTTCATATAACAAATATCTCTTCAACTGTGAATCACAAGTCACACACATTCTCTTCCCAATTCTCAAAACACAATCACTATCAATGTTGAATTCAGGCAACTTACCTTTCTGAACCAGATCTACCTTTTTCTGCAACTCACTGTCTTGCTTATGTGCTTGCTTGATTCTGTCTGATAGAGAAGATTTCACTGATACCTGAAACAAAATAGAAGAACATCCCGCACCAAAAACTTTTATGCCAAATTTCATCAAATACTTAACCAAAGGATCACATTCCAAACGTCACATTGCTAATGAATCATTACTTTTTCGACTCAAAGCATCAGCCACTTTATTTTCTTTTCCCGAATGGTAATGAATTGTACAATCATAATCCTTGATTAATTCTAGCCATCTCTTTTGTCTCATGTTCAATTCATTCTGAGTGAATATATACTTTAAAATTTTGTGATCAGTATATATTTCACACTTTACTCCATACAAATGATGCCTCCAAATTTTTAAAGCGAAAACAACAGCAGCTAATTCCAAATCATGTGTAGGGTAATTTAGCTCATGAGTTTTCAACTGTTGTGAAGCATAAGCAATTACCTGATCATTCTGCATTAGGACACAACCAAGTACTTTCAATGAAGCATCATTGTATATAACAAACTCACCATTCCTGGAAGGTAGTTCCAAAACTGGAGCATTCACCAATCTTTTTTTCAATTCCTGAAAACAATCATCACATTCATTTGTCCAGATAAAAATAACACCTTTCCGAGTTAGCTTAGTCATTGGACTAGATAACCATGAAAAATTTCTAACAAACCTTCGGTAATAGCCTACCAAACTAAGGAAACTACGAATATCTGTTACATTTGTGGTCCTTGGCCATTCTTCAACAACCTTTGTTTTTGCAGGATCAACGGTAATCCCATCTTTAGAAACAATATGACCACGGAAAGAAATTTGTTGCAACCAAAACTCACACTTGCTGAATTTTCCATACAGTTTATTTTCTTTTAAGGTTTGCAAGATAACCCTAAAATGTCTTTAATTCTCTTCTTTACTTTTAGAAAAAACCAAAATATCATCAATTAAAACCACCACAAACTTATCCAAGAACTCATGGAAAATTCTATTCATTAAGTCCATGAATATAGCAGGTGCATTGGTTAGCCCAAAAGGCATTACTAAAAATTCATAGTGGCCATATCTTATACGAAACACATTCTTCGGAACATCTTCTTCCTTTACCTTCAGCTGATGGTACCCCGATCTCAGGTCAATCTTTGAAAAATACTGAGCTCCCTGGAGCTGATCAAACAAATCATCGATATGAGGCAAATGATATTTGTTCTTAACAGTGATATTATTCAAGGTCCTATAATCAATGAAAAGTCTCATTGAGCCATCTTTCTTTTTAACAAACAAGACAGGAGCACCCCATGGTGATGTGCTAGGTTGAATGAAACCTTTATCTAATAACTCCTGCAATTTTTTATTTAACTCTAAAAGTTCAACTTGAGCCATTCGATAAGGGGGTTTTGAAATTGTCTTAGCATCAGGAACTAAGTCAACAGTAAACTCAACTTCCCGATCTGGTATTATTCCAGGAAACTCATCAGGAAAAACATCAGGATACTCATTTACCACTGGCACATCATTAATCTGAACAGTTCCTTTATTTTCAACGATGTGTGCAAAGTAACATTCATTTCCATCTTTTAAAAGTATCTTGGCCTCTAGATAAGTTATCAACAGTAAGGGTTCATTCTTGTACACAAACTGAATGTCTTTCTGAAAAGAAACTTCTTTAGATCTACAGTCAATCTTAGCATGGTAAATAGAGAGCCAATCCATACCCAGGATAACATCAAACTCTACTAGAGGTAGAACAATAAGGTTTTTATGTAGGTTATTTCCACAGATAAGGATTGGAATATTCTTATAAATTCTTTTTGCCTCAACATTTCCCCCAGGTGTTTTTACCTAAAGTTCAGGAGTCATTTCTTGAGATGGTATTCCCATTTTACTGGAAAAGGTTTTAGAGATGAAAGAATGTGAAGACCCCGAATCAATCAACACACTGGCATAATCTTAAAAAACAAAAAATGTACCTGATACAACTTCATTTGATGGCCCGACATCTGCTGAAGTAGTTGCAAAGGATTTCACCACCCCTGTTTCCTTGTAGTCTAACTGCTTCCCATCACTCAAGCTCTTTGTTGGACACTCGTTTGAATAGTGACCCATCTCATTGCACTTAAATCATTTCACTAACTGTAAATCAAATTTGGTCTTACCTTCACCTTGATCTTTTTCTGTGCAATCACAAGACTTATGTCCCATATTACCACATCGGTAGCACTTTCTGGAATTCAGAAGACATTCCCCAGTATGCCTTTTGCCACATTTATCACAAACTGGAAACTTAGATTTCTTACCATCAGACTTTTTTGAAGAATTCTTCCCTTTCTCCTACCACCTTGGTCTCTTCTTCTGCTGGTTGTTATAGAACAGTTGATCATATGAAAACTCCATTTCCACTTTCTTAGTACATTGAACAAGATTTTCATAACCTTTAAACTCACAAGAAGCTAATTCCCTTCGATATTTTGGCTTTAATCCTGAATAAAAACGATTGACTTTACTATCAAGGTCTTGGATAAAATTTAGAGCATACCTTGCTAATCGAGTGAACCTCTCTTCATAGGCGGCCAGTGAGTCTTCCTCTTGCCTCAATTCCAAGAATTGATTTTCCATCCTAAGTCAAACAACCTTAGGAAAATACTTCTCAAGACCTTTGAATTCATCCCAGTCGAGAGCATCAATTTCATCGGCGTCCCTGATATTTTTAACCATCGACCACCACTGATCTGCTTAACCCTCCAAACGGTAAATAGCAAGACTAACCTTTTGATTGTCTGAACACCCCATGACATCGAAAATCTTCTCTAGTGCTTTAATCCACCCTTCAGCTAGCACAGAGTCAGAGGATCCTCTAAATGATGGGGGATGTTGCCTCATGAAATGTTCCACCACTGACATGTTCCTCTGCGGTTGATCTGGCTGATCTCGTGTATGGATACCACCGCCATTTATCGCTTGAGTCAACTATACCATTACTGCAACAAACTGTTCAGTTCCAATTCCTACCATCTCAGGATGCTGATTCGGAAGGTTATTTCCTTCTGCCTGCCTTCCTAGCACTGTTTCCCTGTTTCCTCTACGGAAAACCATTCTGAACAAACATGTCATAGATGAAGCAACATGGTAATCTTCAAACGATATATCATTTCAAAAAAATGTTTTTCGATAATAATTTAATAACATTCTAACTCCTAAAGTTATCTAAACTGACCTTTGATACCAACTATAAGGCCCCAGCCTTAAACCTTACTTAATCTTGAGTTATTACAAGATTACACCTTGAGGATCTTTTCGGGTTTAGAGTTTTAGAGAATTAGATCATAAAACTTGCATTACATTCCACATATATACAAAGTGGTTACATAAAGATAGTATTCATTTTTTCCATAAATGGAAACATATTTAAAATATAACATGGATTCTTTCTTGACACTTCCTTGACACTATCATCATATCATGTACCTTTCCCTTGACATGTGAAAAACATTTCAAAAAAACTTGGGATGAGCATAAAAAGCTTAGTAAGGGATATAAAAATATGGAAAGGAAACATGGGTATATATATACACAAGAATGAAATCATACTTTACCCATAAAACAAAAGCACTTTAACATACCTCATCAAATGATGAATAAATCATAGAAATCATAAGACATAAAGGTAACATGAGGCATTCATAACATTCTTACGTAGGGAGTAACCCTCTTGGTTACGGTTGGAATACCCATCACAGTATATTCCCTAAATCTCTTCGGAGAAACCTTAACGTTTCACTCCTTCGCGTTACCCAATGCATTGGAGAGCTATATCGGGCTCACCCTCCCTTAGTTTATCACATAACCACCCGTCTTCGTAATAATTCCCAAGAACCACAACATAATCGTTATCACATAAAACATGAATAAAGGAAACATAACATTTCCACCTTTCAATCACAAGATATCAATACAACACATTGATATAAAAACATTATGAAAACCATTTTCAATACCAAAATAAAATAAAAGTAAAACATGGTATTTATTTTTCTTTTAAAAAGAAGGTATGGCTTGTAGAGGAAGCCGAAACTCAAATAATGGTCATGGCGGCGGAGAAGTCGTTGTCACCACATACGTATGACAAAAACATTCCCTTTTGTCGTTTAGTAAAATGATTCGTATAAAAAACATTCCTTTTGGATAAACATAAAAGTCAAAGGGGTTTATACACTGTATAAAAGAAGGTTGTGTATAAAATAAAATATGCCTCAATGAAAGGAGATTGAGACGAAGTCCCATACCTTTGGTCTGACTTGACTCGATCGTTCTTTAATCTCCTGAATAATAAACTTGAGTTAATTTCTACTTGTTTAAGAACATTTTTCAAGTTCATTATTCCTTTTCTATCACTTATTGCCATGTCATGAACACTATGTAATTATTTAAGTTAATAACGGTCATTTTAACGATCATTGGTACTTGAGTAAAAAATAATCCCTTTATAATTACAAGTTGTTCATGTATCCATTATATCCAGAATGGTGTTCATGATTTATATATCATAAATGTCATATATATCTAGTACATTCATGCATTTATAATATTATATAATCATTTAGAGGTAAGAAATGAAATGCACCGTTCATGGAGACGGTAAGCCGTACGTACACATGAACGCTAGTTTCATTTCTATTTAGTATTTTATAGAATGGAATCATAATGATATAAAGGTATATTATAATTCTAGTATAATATCATATATAATATCATAGTTCCATCTTGTAAACGTCCCACATATGGTATTTATCGAATCAAATCACTTTGAGGGGGCGGTAGTCCGCACTTCCTTAAATGAAGATATCGTGTTTACCCATAATGGAAACCATAAAAGTATGCCCAAAATGAAAAGTACATATACTTCAGGAAAACATAATCATATTATATATCATATATAAATATAGTTACATCTTAACCTTTTAAGGTGTTAAAAGAATGTTGAACAATCATCGTTTCGGGAGGCATAAATTCACCATCCACGGAAACAGTATGTTCTTTAACCATTAGATGTATGTGTGTGTAATTATAGCTATAATACTTCTTATAACAACATCCTATTATATTGAAGATACTGTATTTGTTACAAATGAAATGAATAAAAAGATTTTAGGGGGTTGGAGAAGCAAAATAAAACAAAAGGACTCAAGTGAATACATTACCTTAAAACCGGGCAACTCCCTTTGGTTTGAGCTCAAAGGCTTCCTTGGGAAGAATTCTGCCCCAATTGAGGCTTCAAGGAGTAAGAGAGGGAAGTGGAGAGACAAAATGGGCAGGGGTTGGCTGAGCCAAAGGCTTTGGCAGTCTGGGTAAGGAGGTAGAGGTGGGGGCCTTTTATAAGAGGAGAGGAGGGGCACTCTTGGAAAGAAAAGAAATATTACTTTATTTGAAATTGGGTTTCGGATTTAGTATAACGACCAATACTTTACATACATTGTTAATTCTTCAAAATTGAAGCACACTTATTACAACATATGACAAACCCACAAAGGACCGTATAGGTATAGTGTCTTTAGAAACTGGGAAACATAAACAACTGGTTCATAAATCTTCTACAGTGTCTCCCATTTATTTCATCATATCTAGGGTCCCTTTTAGCATATTATACATAATATCCATCTTCCTGACCTGGGGAAAAGAAAACATAAAAGGGTGAGCTCAAATGCTCAGCAATGGAAAATAAAGGAAATAAAAATCATATCATATCTTTTTGAAAATCATAACCTGCAAAAGAGATCATAATTTCATAACATGGGGAAAATCATGGCAGTGAAATGTAATCACAATAATCATAACATAAAACATGAATCTTTGTGGAATTCACACATAATCATAGAGAATCATTTCTTTTTAGTCAAGACTCATTGCCAAGACAATCTTAGTGGACAAAGTCCCTTTCTGAATCGAGTAACCCTCGTTTCAGTCCTGTTTCACTGAACCGGTATAACCTACCGTTACAGCACTATCTATCTCATGAGATATAAAATCTTTACCCAATGCATTGGAGGGAGATATAGGTCCCACCCATCTCATAATGATACCATTCTTATGTGTGCCACAAAATCATAAACCATACATCATTTCATAACCCATGTAATAAAAATGGGATTCTTAAACAACATGACATCATAAAACAATTCACATAAGATAAAGGAATTCATAAAAATATTTCAATCACAACATAATCAAATCAATGTAATAATAGGGATAAAAACAGAACCCTTTTATTATCTTAGATGGAAAATAATTTTGATAAAATACTTGAACTCTATTCTTGAGGAAAATATCCTTTCTACTTCAAAAACATTTTTCCTTTCATAACATGTCATACGACTTTAAAATAAAAGAAGTTGATTAAAAATAAACTTGATAACTTGTAAAGGAAGCTTCTTGGAAATAATGTTTTAAAAATCCATTCATGTCGTATAAGTTAAAAAAAACATTCTTCTCGTACTTTTGTCGGAAAAGTCAAAAAGTACCTCGTATGAAAAACGACAAAAGATTCCTTTCATATCTTTTACTAAAAACTCACCGAAGGGTAAAATTGGATTTAAACAAATTTAGGTTGATGGAAATAATATGACATATTGAGGAAACATGGATTTGGATGATAAAATACACCCCATTGAATACCAAAGTATAAACAATCTCAGATAAAAATGAGATTGTGATATTTCCCTTACCTTAGGTCCGATTTGCTTTGTACGTGTCCGAAGCTCCTGTATAATGGTTTAAATAATGTTATTGACTTATTCGAGAATCATACATATTGATATGATATCATATATGGTCATATTCTTAGCTTCTTGTTAGTAATATTTCATTGTTACTTGTTACTCGGGTCTTTATTGCCTTTTGTTCTTATGCGTGTTTTTCCGAATAAATTTTTATTCTTATTTTAAGGTTATAGATAACTTATATCCAGAATAGTATTAGTGTAACATATATCATATTTATTCATTCAATTCATTTATATAATTACTATGTAATGATGATCATGTAGAACGAGTCACATCACATCGTGGAGACGGTATTCCGTACGTACGCACGAGTGATGATATCATTCCTATGATCATGGAATTGTATTGGAGTATATATATATTATTTCAGTATCAATATTACTTTATAATAATCATAAATAGTTACTCATTACAGAATTATACCCATCCTTGTAAAGTGATGGTGGAAAATAGATTACACCACGGCGTGGAGATGGTATTCCGTACGTACGCACGCGCGGTGATTTCATTTTTCCGTAGGATGGATAGAAGGTGAATTAGGGTTGTTTCATATTTATAATAACATATCAGTATGTAAGTAATACTGATGTTATTACTTTATCATGAAACAACTATAGGAGAAGATGTTGAAGAAGAAAGAAATTGAAAAGATCGGTAACAGATATTACCTCTTCTTTGGAACACCTCTTTGAATCCTCCACTTAGGGAACTAATATTGGTCTTTGAAGAAGACCAGGACCTCTAGGATTATTCTAGGGAAGTGGAGAGGATAAAATGGCAGGGGTTGGCCTAGCTTGAGTGCTCAATTTGGTGTGAGGAGGAGGGGGAGGAGGTGTCCTTTTATAAGGGATGAGAGGGGCACCTTAGGAATACTTCAAAATATTATTTTATATTAAAGTCAAAATCGGTTTATAATGGTTCCAAAGGGTCTTATTTAAGAGCTAAAGTGGGGATGGGTCGAAATCCTATCAACCAATAGTATTTAGACAAGTTTAGGTTATAATTTTAACCTTATCAATTAGATTTAACTTTAAGTTAAATAATTTAACTTTTACCGTGTCTTTAGTTTTCTTACACTATATGGTTAATACACTTACAATAACATGCCAAACGAACCCCAAATTGTTTATTATTAATATATATATACTTATCTAAGTCATTTTTCCGACCCTTAGATTTTTAGGAATAAAATAACAATTAATAATATAATATTTGATTTAAAAACTATTTTGTGACAATTTTGACACTATTTGATATATCATTTTTGTGAAAGTCATAACAGAATTATATGTTCGAACCAAGTTGATTAAATCAACACTAATATATCATTGTAACCTAAAAAATTAGTGGAATTCATAAAAAGTCTCAAATTACATTTATTTTGGTGTTTATAACATCAATTATGTCAATATTTCATTAATAAGATAATTACTGCATCATCTTTGTGTCATAAATAAATTAAATTATTTAATGTCTAAAAATTACAAATAAAATACCATTATGTAGGAAATCTTTTTAGCATTCTAATTAATATTTAAAATCGAATTTATCTTATGTATAACCCTATATTAAAAATGTTTTAGTAAATAAACTTTGATTTTAACTCTTTTAGCTCTTCTTTGAATTAAATAATAATAAATGTCCTAATCTAACCCAAGTGGGCCTAAATGATAATATTTTACTCCTAAGGTTGTTTTTGGTCGAGATAAACTTGTCTAATAGGATTAGGACATGTGTTAGGGTAATAGTAATATCATATTTACCCTTAGTTACCCTATTTACTTTTAACCGTGGTAAATAAAAGTAAAAAGTTACTATTCACCAAAAATTATTTTCATCTCATTGAACCACATTTTACTTACCGACACCAACCGTGTCTCTCAGATTTTTGAAATTCCATTCACAGAAGCGGTAAAATTATGTTCTATGAAAAATTTAGTTTTTTAACTACCACTTAGTAGTTTCACTATTCATCAAAAATTGATGTTTTTCAGAACAATGACAAAATTTCATCCTAAGCTATATTTCATATTCCGAATTCAAAAATGAAGTCTATTTTTCCAAATTCATAACCTAGAAGTTGCATTAATTAATTTTATAATTAAATCCCGCTATTAAAACAAATTGCATGTTTTTTAAGAAACAATATCTATCAAAAGATTGACACTTGTTTATGTCTGGATTAAATGTGAAATTACATCAAATGACCAACATTGTATTAAATTGTAAAAATATATTCTAAATATACATTAAAACCACTCAAATTAATAATTTATCACTATTAATTATTTCGATTAAAAAATTTGTTTTTAATTAAAATTTAGTAATTTTCACTATTCATCAGAAAATAAAAGTTATCCGAAAATCACCAAAATTTCACCTTAGGCTAAATTGGATACTCCGAATCCAAAAATGAAGTCCATTTTGAGAGCTAAAATTTCTAAAATTTTAAAAGGTGGTTATTTCTATTCATAACGGCTAGTTATAATAATATTTTAATAGCATATCGTTGTTTAGTGAAACTCCGTATTGCGTACTACACACGCTATTGAGGAAGGTCGCGATTGCGTGTAATGCAAGGAAAGTCAAGGATGTGTGTTTTGCAAGCTCCTTTTGGTGTATCGTACAACACAAGACATTAATAAAATTAAAAAGAATATTTTTCATAAAATCTCGGGCTGTTACATTTAGAATGTACCACATTGATATAATTCGTGGATAAGGTGATAAGGGTTCAAAATCCACCCATAAAATAGGTTTTGGACATGTGTAGGTCTTAGATTTTACATTGTATTTTATTTTATTTAAATCGTTAAATAATGAGGTCATCGCTGCATCATCATGATGTCATAAATAATTTAATTTATTTAATGTCTAAAAATTATAAAAAAAATTCTATTATGTAGGAAATATTTTTAGCTTTCCAATTAATATTTATAGTCAAAACTCTGACTTGTATAACCCCATGTTAAAATTGTTTTAGTAAAACATTTTATGTGTGTGTCATTTTTACTTTAACATTAAATAAAAAGTTATTTATGTAATTTCCCTACCAAAGTGGCTCCATGGGGTCCCCAAGTTGACCCATGGATTGTCTTGGTCGGCCATGACACATCCAATGAGGGTAGGACATGTTTCAAGCTCATCTCATATTATTATAACATTATTTTTACCTTAAACAACAGTAATTACCACTAATCGCGATTAAAAACATAAAAGTTACTATTCACCAAAAAATTATTTTAATCCCATTGAACCACATTTTACTTCTTAATGACAACCATGTATGTAGGATTTTTGAAATTCAAAACACAAAGGTGGAAAAATATCATTTAAATGGAAAATCAGTTTTTATAAGTACCACTTAGTGGTTTCACTATTCATCAAAAATTGATGTTTTTCATAAAAATACCAGAACTTCACCCAAAGCTATACTTGATATTCCGAATTCAAAAATGATGTATATTTTACAAAATTCAAATAATATAAGTTAAATTAATTAATTTAATAATTAATTCCCGCTGTCATGACAAATATCGTGTTTTTATTAAACAATAAGTATCAAAATATTGACACCAGTTTAAGTCCAATTTCAAAGTGAAATTGATATAAATGACCACCATTGGATTAAATGGTAAAAATATATTCAGATTATACTTTAAGACCAATTAAAAATATAATCTAACCATATAATTAAATTAAATGAAAAAACAGTTTTGATGTAAAATGCAGTATTTTTCACTATTCATTAAAAAAATGAACATTGTCAGAAAAATACCAAAAATTTATCCAGTGTAGATTTAAATGTCCCAATCATAATGAATATGTTTATTTAGACAAATAAAGATTATAAAATTGTCAAAAGTTTGATTTAAAAAGGGTTTTCCATCAAAAGGCAGTAAGACAATCTTTTAAGAATATTAGTGTATTCCATGCATAAGATTGTATTTATTTTCATTTTAAGCCTTTAAATAACTATCTTAATCATTAATAGACATAGATAAAAATATCTATTATTCATTACTTACTTGTGATGTTTCACGCACCGCCGCCCTGCTGCCGGAAAACCACCTCGCGGCTGGAACGCCACCCCATGGCTAGACCGCCTCCCCATGGCCGGACCTCCACCCCGCGGACTTGCAATGTCCTTTGCTGAGCCGCCCTATGCTGAGTTGAGATACCCTGTTCCCGGGCTGCACCCCTCGGCCGAGCTGCCCCCACGGCTCCCTCGCAGCCCTCGCGGCCTGCCGGGCCGAACGAAGCAGGTCGGGCCAAACACAACGGGTCAAGCCAAAATACGGGCCAGGCCAGAACCTGAGGGTTGAGTTGGGTCATCCAATACCAGGTCGGGTCGGGTCGGTCTGACCATGACGGACCGGACCCATGCCCACTACGACCCAATTACATTCTTTTCGCCATAACTTTGGAACCAGATTTCCATTTTACAAACCGTCAGTGGAACTGGAAATCTCGGAGAGAGAGAGTTCCTTTGAGTGATACCCCACTGAGATTTGGATTATGATAGGGAATTGTTAGGTTGGATCGAGCACGAATCCAACCGGGCCCCCATGACTAAAAGGCTAATAACTCACAGACCGAGCGTCCGATTGATGTGTCGTATATTACATTGAGACCCCTTTGATGTAGCGGATCTTTGAGACACTTCTTCGTGGGAATTCGTGGCAGTCTTATTACAACCAGTAGCTCGTGGATTAGATCCTCTCAGAGATGGGCAAGCACAGTGCCAGAATCCAGTGGCTAGCTATGACTTGACGACTGCTGACCGTTTCGACTTGGTGTGACTCAAATGGCCTAGTGGGGAGTTCCTTGGTGATGCAACAGATCCATAGTGGGGAGCGCCTTGGTGACGGGGCAGACCCATGGTACATGACCGGAGGAGTGCCTCTGCAGACCAGGAGGGGGAGCGCCTTGGTGATGTGGCAGACCCATGGTGGGGAGCGCCTTGATAATGCGGCAGACCCACAGTACTCGATAGGAGGAGTACCTCAGTAGTCCAAGGATAGTGGGATGTGCCTCTGTGTGACGTGACAGGCCCACTGTACTCAATAGAGGATGAGTTCTCCAGCAGCCGAGGTGTTCGACATTGTGACCAGGAATGCTACTTATTACAACCCCTAGAATAAATCCTCTTGTGATATGAGTTAGTACCTCTGTGTTTCCTCATGATTGAGATGGATTTATTGATAACATATGTATATATCAGGGTATATACTTATGTAGTTTTATCTATTTATTTCATACTTCGTGGTTTATCCTTGGTGGACTTTGTGAGACCTAGAGGGTCTCAGTGTCCCTACCGAGTATCGTTATACTCACACCTGCACGGGATTTGTACTCACCATGTTGTGTTGGATACAAACAACGGACAACACTGACTGAGGACATGGGTATTAGGACTGGACGCTCCTCGGAGGGGGACCATATGGAATGTCAGTACGCAGAGGAGACAGGTGGATGTGGAGTGCTTAGGAGGCGATCTGTACCTACCCTTCAGGTAGGAACCATAGAGGACGATCAAGTAGATTTCTTTCCCTTTCTTCAGTTGTTTTACATTTTATTTTTACATGTACATTCTAGTTGGGTTTGAATTCTGGACCCTTTTTACTTATTATACTCACTTGTTTACTATAATGTTGACTTGAGTTCGTATATTGTTGTGTGACTGGTTTCGCGTGTTTACAAGTTATAGAGGAAATTCCTTCCCAGTTTTATGAAAAATGCCTTTCGGTGCTAGTCTCCAATACCTGGCCTTTAAAAGGCGGGTTTGGGGTAGTAACAGCATGTGCCCAAGAGGACGGGTCATGACAAAACAAGTAAAAACATTCTAATGAAACAATAAAACTAACACTAGAAAAAATGAAAATAATAATATATTTTTAAAAAATGCATAATAAGATATAATAAGAAGATCATATATGATATAATAAATATTTTTGTTCTTGTGGTATAACTTAATAACATGACTATAGCCATTATATTTTTAATTAATGGACATTTACCCAGAGGGAAATGTAATGTAAGGTACTTTCATCCCAGGTTTCACAATTGTTAGATAAATTTCATATTCACTACAAATTCGTGTTATGTAGTGTATATTAATCTAATTAATGTAATTATTATTATACATAAATTTATTCATATTTTTATATCAATTAGATTATCTATATTTCTTGGGGTTTACAGTTTCAATGTTATCAAAGTAGTAATGGATTTTTTTCATAATTTTCCTCCTTTGAGATGTTTGTTATGTTATAAACCTATCTTATTTTAGGATTTAATATATATAAATTTCTATAAAACCTAATGAAAATAGAATATTTCAAATTTAGATTATTTTTTAGCATTATGTATACATAAAGTCTCACTTGATGCTACACACAACACTGAATTAGATTGTGGTACATGCCTGACTATGTTTTTTCACCTTTAAATGGGGCACCTATTTTAAAACTAAATTTTGAAACCTCTATAAATTTCATATGTCAAAATTATCACCATTTTTTAATTTTATGGTTGAAATTAGTTTACGGTGAATTTTTGGTATTTTTCTGAGTATCATCATTTTTTTAATGAATTGTAAAAATTGCATCAATTTTGTTTAAAATAGCCTATTCATATTTATAATGATTAAAGTTATATTATATATTACTTTTTTTAGAGTCACATTCGATCAATTATACATATATTTATACAAATAATTTAATTTTAATCAATTTCACATTTAAATTGAATATAGAAACAAAACAAATGTTTGAAAATTTTCCTACATTAAAACCACTTATTTCACCCCGTCTATGAGATTAACATTAATATTAATTCATCCACATATATTAATTGAATTTTGAAAATCATATATACAAAATTTTAAGAAGTATTATATTTTTTCCAATAAGATAAAATTATTTTTTGACCAAAAAGAACAGTGAAAGAGATTAAAATTTATTATGTTGATTAAAGTATCATTAATCATAATAAAGAACTAAACCTTAATCCTATGGACCAAAATCTCTTGGAAACATGTCCAAAATCCATTTTATTATAATAATCCTTCCATATCCCCAATTTTTCCTAATATTTTGGGTTAATGGTGTATTATTACATGGATGTTCCATATATAAAATGTTATGTATGGAAACTGACAAAAAAGTAACTTTCTTTACCATTAAAATTTATAAAACATTTATATATTTACAAAAAAACATATTTTTAGTTATAAATACTATTTTAAAAAAATAAATGGGAAAATTTTATCATATTATTTTATCATTAAATTTTAGTGATTATTTAATTAAATTAAATTCTTATGAACGGCCAACATAATTATTATTTAGTTAATAATTAATTAAAATAAATGATACTATAAATTATAAAATTAATCTGAAATGATTGGATTTTTCTCTTTATATATTTTTTAGAAGAATATGTCATGTTACAAATATGTAAACAAAATATTTTTTAATTCAAATATTACATTGATATTTTAAAATTTTAATTGAATAAATAAAGTCCAAATTGACATTATTGTTATTTTACAATAAATAATATTTTATTAAATGATTTAAAAATAATAAAAAATATATATCCTGCCATATTATTTTTTAAGTGTTAATATATATTATATATTATATATTTAAGGAATAATTTATATTTTGTAAATAATCTATTGATCCATTTGTTGTAAAGATGTTGTTAACACCATCCATGTTTAATTAGTATTTTAGCATGCCACATACGCTTGTTTTAAAACTACATTCCAAAATGAATGGGATTTTAATTTTATACATTACATATCATATTAATAATATATTTGATATATATTATCAAATAAATATTAATTTATTTTAGACTTAATGGTTAAATTAGTTTTTATAGAAAAAAGACTTGAATAAAAATCAAAATGATAATAGTGGGAAATCTTAGATGTTAAGGTATTTTCCAAGGTGCCTGTCCCCCTCCTCTATAAAAAAGACTCATATCATACCACTTCATTACACCTCTCAAAAAACTAAGGATAGTACAAAAAGTGACTAAATAGTCTCCAAAAATCCTTCCCCTCATCATAGATTCCTCCCTTTGGGAAGAAATCATTAGGAAGAATCCCTTTGGTGAAATCCAAATGAAGTTACCCGATTAAGAGGTAACGTCTTCTCTCAATATGTCATGTTCCATTTACACTCTCCATCACCTAAAATATATTTATTATACAATTATGTAATAAATAATATATATTTAATATACTTGGATATTGTTATTTGAAGATGTTTACGTATATATACACACACCTACATTTAATGGGAACAAACATATTCTTTCTGTGTACAACAATGTACTATCTCAAGAAATGATGATTGTTCATATTCCCCTTACCACCTATCATAGTTTCTTTTATTATAAACACTCTATTTATTTCATATATATGATATTTACAATTTCTTTATTAATATATAATTTTTTCTTAGAACATAACTTTATACATTCCATCATGTGTAGATATGATAATTTCATTTGAGGAAGTCTAGAGTACCGCCCCCTAAAAAGTGATATGACTCATTCAGGTCCTATGTGGATCTTATAAAGTTTTTTTTTAATAAACCTATGTATCATAGATAATATTTATATACTAATGGAATTATAATATACATTTTCATCCTTTATCATTCATTATTTTAATTCCACGATGAAATAAAATTACCATTCATGCATACATACAACAAACAATATCTATGAATAGTTCACATAATTTATAATTTAAAAATATTATAGACTATTATAAATACATATAAAAAAGATATATAAATTATTTAAATCATGGTTTATAGTTTTGTGTTGATGAAACCGTGGTATATTTAATAAGAACCACAAATAACATGTTAAAACATACCTGACAAACTAGGCTATTAACACTCGATATAGTTAAAATAATGAATGGTTATTAACAAAGGTGTATTAAGATATTATAAAAATATCATATATTAACTAATAAAAATTTATATTATTATTTAATATGTTAATGAAATGTTGAAAAAAACAATAAAGGAGTATAAAACCACAAAATACAATGATATTTAGGATATGAGATTCTTGTCTCAATTTTCTTTCTATGATGCATACATTAATATTGTGCACCTAATTTTTATTTATGGTGTGAAAAATTCCATATTGATATTTAATATAATGATTTATATTATATTTATGATATTTAAATATTTTATAATGACTATTACTATTGTGTTTTCGGATTCATTTTTTACCATAATGGAAAGACATTCTTGTCGCACTTTTATTTCTATGAGGCATACTTTATTATTGTGCACTTAATTTCTTATATATGGTGTACAAACATAAACATTAACACATTATATCATGAATAATATCATTTTTATGGTATTTAAATGTTTTTAATTATTATTACATTTGGGGTTTCTGATTCATTTGTTTTCACATTGGTAAGGGGTTCTTGTATCGCTTTTCTTTCTATGGGGCATACATTATTTTTGTGTACCTAATCTCATATATATGGTGTAAAATTTTCCACATTTACATATAATATCATTAATTATAATATCTAAATATAATTTAAATGTTATTTAATTACTATTACCTTTATGTTTTTTTAATTTATTTGTTATGAAATTTGTAAGGGATTTCAATCTCACTTTTTTACATCCGTTAGATAGTTGTCAAATTAAACGCATAATTATTTTTTGTTGTGTAATTACAGAATATTTTGATATTTTATATCATAAAATATTTTATATTCATAGTATTTATATGATTCATTTTATCATTAATACTTGTTGGTCTTTCGATTCATATATATGGGATTTTCGTCTCAATTTACATTCCATTGAGACTTATTTTTTATTATGAGAAAATTCACTTTTATTTAGTGTATATACTTCATTTTTAATGTAACATCATGAATCCTTTTATTCTAAGGATATTATATGTTTCAATATATACCATTCTAGATATTATGATTCAAATTCTTGAAAGTTTTATGGGACACTTTAGAATGTTTATAGATTATTTTCTTTCAGAATATTCAAAATGGTTATCTTTGAAATCTCATTTCATTGTATGATTGTCAACATTCCCTTAAATATATCACATTATTGAAATAATTTGTCATTGGAAATTTACTTGTATATCTATATAATATTTCTTGGATATGATTATTTTCTAAACCATATACCATTTTTCATACAGTGTTTAATTTAAAAATATTAGATTCTTGGCACAAACCCTTTACAATATTAGATTCTTAGAATGAAGCCTTGATATTATTATATTATATATATCAATAATTATTCATTTCTTTCATATTATATATAGTTAGTATTCATCCATTAGATTTTGTGTCGACATATCTATGGAAACAGTTCATTTCAATTCGTTAATTAAATGGAAAGTATTTCATTTTATTACTTATCTTTATTAATATTTACTTATCTAGTTAGTTGAATGTAAATTTTCATCATTAAGTTACCTTTAAATATTAATTTATTCTTATTCATTAAATATTTCATCAACATTACTTACCCTTATTGAGCATTTGCGATCACCCTTATTATGCTTCATTTTTTCCTATTATGAAGAAAAAATATATGATTAAACATTCAAGGATGATATTTATTTCATTTTATTATGTATCATGATGTTAATTTTTGTCTCCCAATTCATTATGGGTATCATGTATATAATATCGATTTCCAAGACTGTTTAACTAGAAAATTCTTCTGTATTTTTTTCCTTGTAATAATGTAATGCACCAGCTTCAGGATTTTGGGGTCACGATGTTATAGTTGGTATCAAAAGATGTTTCTCAATAACCATCGAAACTATACTTATAAAACAAATATTATGGATCACAAACCTATGATAAAAATTGGGGATAAGTATTCAAGAACATCATATAATTTAGGTATGGTAGTGATTATGTGATTATTTTTAACAATACATCCTTGTTTGAATAATACATGTGGATGTGGTTCTGGAATAGATATTCCATAGAGTAACAAATATAACAAGGTGCTCAATGCTTAACTCGGGCTAACCTAGTACATGAAAATGGGTCATACTACGCATTTATTTTTACATTCCAAGGGGATATGCTTAGGAAAAATCACATTTTCATTACCTATAATTATGATGGACATGAAAGTAAATATTTCATGAATGTAGCCAAGGATTATGATTAAATAGTTCCAGATGAATAAAATTTATGTTCCATATAATAATCAGAACTATAAATTATGTAATGATTTAATACAGAATGTTCCTTTTTTGAGACATGGCTCCATTTAGAAGGAATGTGAACCTCAATGATGAATGTTTTCCAAAGAGTAAGAAAGATGATATAATTCATTTCCTAATGAAAATATTTCAATGGGAATTAATCGCCCAAAAAATCCCATCACATGATGGAATAATATCTTGTGAAATTTATATGGGTAATGAATTTTCTATGTCCTATGCCTTTGAAGGAAACCAAGACTAGAAAAGGCTAATTATGCACCATGAAAAAGGGAATGAGTCAATGAAGATGAAGGGAAAGAAGGATTTTCTATCATGTGATAATTTTGGAAGGAAACAATCTAGTAATTTCATAAATGGAATTGTAGTTGGTTATATGTTAGGAAAAATAGGACATCATGTGTAAGAAATTTTTTTCCAATGTACAATGATTCAGTTGCAAGGAGCTAAGACACTATACTAATCAATGTCCCATGAATCAAAGCAATATACCTCAAATAATAATATTGGATAATGATCATGTTATGATACTACCATAGATGAAGAGTATTGTCTAATATACCCATTCAATAATTATTTCATTTAAATATTTTATCAGAAATATAATGGTTATATGAATTATGGAATATATTTTGATTGTACTGAATTACATTTTCTTTAAGGATTTGAGATCATATTATTAATGGTACTAATAAGCCTTATTCAATATAAAGATAATTTTTTTGGAAAAACATGATTGAGGTAAATAAAACAATTTCTATGTTATTTATGTTGAGATAATGAGGAAGAAATTCTTGATTTGGATTAGTGCTAACTACATTGGAAATGATTGATGAATTTTCAACATGTGGTCTAATACATCACTGATGGAGTTCACATCACTTTTGGATTTATGTAATATATCCAATAACATGTTTTTTACATATAGGATATTGAAGAATTCATGTTTTAATAAGGTTTTATGGTGATTAGAGTTACTACCACATTTCAAGAAGATTCGTGATGTTGTTATTCACTTATTTGGAATCTGAAAATTTAAAGTTGTTGAATGTTGACTAATGGATAATGATATGTTCATTTTTAAAAATCGGTGACCTTCCTTGCAAAGTGAAGGATAAAATTATTTTGGGAATGTTATAAATTAATGAAATGGTTTATGTTGAACTTTTCATCTGGTTATATATATTGATATATTACATCACTAAACAATGAATCTTGTTCTATGGGATGATGTCGAAATAATTCATGGCACAACCAATGTATAATAATTAATTTATAAAAATATAACAATAAATATATTTAGTTATATTATTAGAGAGTGAAATAATTAATCATCTCTAAGAACAATGATCTTAAAGGAATAATGATTTCATATTATCATCATTTTTGATTATATTGATGGAATTTATTCACTCATATTTAATATAGTCATGTGGTCTACAACTTTCAGGTGAACATTTTCTCTAGAACTCACCATCAAAACATTATTGTATGATTTTTATTCTCTATACTTATTTCCAATCTACAGTTATGTTCCCCAACTAGGGAACCTTGTTTCAAGACTGTAGTACATAAATTTCTCACTCATTAATAAAATTTATTATTAACACTATTAAATATTTGGGGTTTTCAAAAATAATATTTTTAAATATCAAAACCCTGATTACAGAAATCAGGTTTAAATTGTATGGATGCAATTTAATTAAAGTGGGTACAATTTAACTCCCTAAGACAATACAATATTTTTCATTTTATAAAACAATTTTTTATTAGCATTCTTTATACACTAAATTTAATCTTACAATACACACAATACTAAATTAGATTTCATTACATGCATGATTGAGTTTTTTCACCTTTTAATGGTGTACCTATTTTAAAACCAGATTTTTTACACTTTTTTAAATCTTATATGTCAAAATAAAAAACATGTTTTAATTTATAAGGTCAAAATTATCTTTGGGTGATTTTTTGGGATTTTTCTGAGAAATTTTATTTTTTATGAATAGTAAAAGTACTACAATTCAGTTTCAAATAGCCTTTTAATTTAAACAATGATTAATATTAAATTATATTTTAAATTATTTTTAATGCAACATTAGATCAATTATAACAGTATTAATACTAATATTTTAATTATAATCAATTTCTCTTAGAAATTGAATATAAATACTTAACAAATGTTAGAATGTTTTTCTACATTAAAACCAGTTCTTTCACCCCACTGTGATATTAGAATTAATATTAATTTAGCTACTTCTGTGAATTTAATTTTGAAAATATGACATAAATGGTTGCAGTTAGTATAATATTTGTTATCTAATTGTATCAACTTAATTATTTGATCAATAATATTTGTTAAAGTGATCCAAATTAATTACTACGATTAAGGTAAAATTAAGATTAACAAGTAACTAAACTGTTATCATGAAAACCATAATTACTTGGAAACATGATCAAAAGACATTGGATTCAAAATATATTTCCATATCCCCTATAGGATTGTTTTTTGTTTAATGAGATATTATTAAATGGAATGCCATATATAAAATGTTATGTAAGAAAAAAATACAAAAAATGATCTTTCCCAACATTTAATGATTCAAAATAAGTAGAAATATAAAAAATCATTTTTTATGTTATTAATATTTTTTGTGGAAATTTAAAAATATTATTTTCATTATAATAATTTATCATTAATTTTTAGATATTATATAGTTAATTGAAATTATTATGAAATTCCAACGTAATGATAATTTATTTAATAATTATCTAAAATAAATGATACAATAAATAATAAAATTGAAGTGAATTGAATAATTATTTTCATTGTTTATTCATTGAAATAAATATTTCATGTTTCACATATATAATCCTATTAGATTTTAATTCAAATAATATATTGATATTTTAAAATAGAAATTAAATAATCAATGCTAGAAATGACATTATTGTTATTTTAAAATAAATAATATTTTATTAAATGATTTGAAAATAATTAAAATTATATTTTCTACCAGTTTATTTTTAAGTTTTAATATATATTATATATGGTATATTAATGTATCAATTGATCTTTTATAACTAATTTATTTACCCAAATATTATAAAGATGTTACAAACACTGTTAGGGTTTAAGTAGTATTTTAGCATGTCACATACGCTTATCATAAATTTTATTAAAAAAATATAAAGTGATTTTAATTTTTTAAATTGTATATCATATTAAGAATTCAGTGTTTCAATGTTATCCATTATGTCTCACTGAATTTTATTCTTAACTATTATAATAATTTGGTTACAAAACAAGTTGCTTTAATAATATTCCAAATTATAAAATTAGTGAATATTAGATGTTAAAAAAGAAAATTATTAAAATACACATATTTTTCTATGAAATAGTTTTTTCATGAACTTTATTCTCTATTAATACATTATGTTTTGTATTTTTTTGCACTTTATGTTAGGTATACCTCCCATAAAGGAATACCATTTTGTATGTACAAGTGTGCCACTCCCCCTCTAGAATAAAAATCCTCATTTCCTCCCACTTCATTAAACCTCACAAACCTATTAGTTTTAGTGAATAAATAACCAAATAGTCTCCCAAAAACCCTCCCTTACTCTTAGAATCCTCCCTCTTGGGCACAAATCATTCTAAATAATCCAGTAGGTGCAAACCAAAAGGAGTTTTCCGATTAGGAGGTAACATCTTCTCTCAAGATCTCTAGTTTCATTTCCATTCTCCACCCCATGCATTATCATTATTATATTTTAATATGAAAAACAATATAATAAATTTACTAGTATGTTGTTATGTAAAGGATATTACATAAAATTACACAAAACTCCTTCTAATGGGTTACAAACATACTATTTCTATGTATGATGAACTACTGCATCACAAAACAATGATTATTTCTTTTTAACTTACTATATATCATGGTAGACATTATAATTGAAACTCTATTTATATTTAACATATGATATTTTATAATTTCATTGTAATTATTTTTTTTATTTTACCATACCATTATACTTTCCATCATGTTTAAATATCGTAATTTCATTTGAGGAAGTGTGGACTACCGCCCCCTTAAGACAATATGACTAATACATTCCATACAAGGAACATATAAAGTATGGTTTTAAAAAAACATTGTAAAATATATAACATATATAATCTATAGGAATTATAATTTTAATATGTATAATTTATCTTTTATTATTTTAATATGACAATGAAAATAATGCATCATTCATGCGTAAGTACGACCAACTGTCGCCATGAACAGTGCATATAATTTATAATCTGATATAATTATATACTACTAAGAATACATATATAATATATATAAATGATATTAAAATCATTTCTTACATTATATATTAGATGAAACCATTATATATTAAATAAAAAGGACTAACAATATTTTAAAACATACTCGGCCAACTAGGAAATCAACACCCGAAATAGTTAAAATAATGAATGGTAATTAACAAATGGGTAATACGATGTTATAATAGGATCATATATGATATCATAAATATTAACATTTTTATTTTATAATTATTTAAAATGTTTAATCCCACTGTACATGAGGAAAAATACCATAAAACACAAATATGTTTATGGTAAGGGTTTCTTATCTTACATTTCATTCTAAGAGGCATATATTATTGTTGTTCACCTAATTTATTATATATGTGGTACACACTACCAAATTGAAATATTATTTCATGAAATATATCTTATTCATGGAAGTATTATTTTTTATGATTATTACCTTTGGGGATTCCAATTAATTGTTTACCACACTAGTAAGGCATTCTTCCCTCTCTTTTCTTTCAATGAGGCATAATTTATTACTGTTCAACTAATTTATTATATATGGTGTACACACATCAATATTGATATATAATATCATGAACTATAAAATCATCATGGTATTTAATTTTTTTTAAGGATTATTACTTGTGATTTTACCAATTCATTTGTTACTACATTGGTAAGGGATTCTTGTCTAATTTTTTATTTTTTGTGGAATACATTATTGTTGTGAACCTAGTTATTTATATATTGGGAACACACTACCACAATGACATATATTATCATGATGTATATTAACATCATGGTATTTAAATGGGTTTTTAATGAATATTACATTTGGGTTTTACAATTCATTTGTTTCCACATTAGTAAGGGATATCTATCCCACTTTTCACATTTCTGTGATAAATTTCATATTAACCACTTATATATTTTTTTTGGTGTACAGGCTATCCCCTTTTTCTATATTATATCATGAAATATTTTATTTTCATGGAATTTATATGTTTTATTTTATGATTATTACTTTCGGGTCATTAATGTCATATTTAAGGTAATTTCATCTCAATTTACATTCCATTGAGAACTATTTGTTATTATGAGCTCATTTGCATTTATTTGGAGCATATACTACCTTTTTAATGTTATATCATAAATCTTATTATTCTCATGATATTCTATTTTTCATTTCCTACATTTCTAAATAGTATGATTCAATTGTGTCAATAGTGGTATGGAACACTTTGGAATTCTAAATTATTATCCTCATGAAGAATGTTATTAATGGTAATCCTTTCAATCTATCTTAATATTGTGATTGTTAACATTAGCATAAATCTATTACATACATGTAATATATTTTCATTGGAAATTGACTTAAATATCCATTTATTTTTTATGGATATGATTCTTTGATAAACCATGAACAATTTTTCATATGGTGTTCACATTAAAAATTTAGACTATTGGGATAAAGCTTTTATAGTATTAGATACTTGGAATGAAGCCTTTAAAGTATTATATTAATTGTATATAGACTTTAAATTATAAGATCCCTGGAATGAGTCCTATGTGTTATAATATAGATATCCAAAATTAATCATTTCCTTCATATTAATTTCAGTTATTATTAATCCATTAGATTTTTCATTGACATGTATATGGAAACAATTCATTTGATTTCACTAATTAAATGGAAATTATTCTAGTTAAATAAATTTCCATATTGAATTATTCTTATCTAGTCAGTTAAATGATATTTTTTAAAACTCAATCACCTTGACATATTAATTTATTATTATTGATGCATTATTTTTTTCTTAACTACTTACTCTTACTGAGCATTTGAGCTCACCCTTATTGTGATTAATTTCTATGGGTTATGAATAATAAATATTTGTATATTATATTAAGGATGCAGTTTATTTTATATTATTATGTATCATGTTTAAAATTTATATCTCCCAAAGTATTATGGGCATCATGTATGTAACATTGATTTTTAAGACTACTACACTAGATGGTACTTCGGAATTCGATTCCTTGTAATCATGCCAATGTAATAAATTAATGTATGGGCTTCGGGCTTCTAGGGTTGGTGAATTACATTTTCCATTGAAATTTTATATAATGAATCTCTTTATTTTCATGATATGGTAAGAGTCATTTAATTTTTTCATTCATGGGGATTATGATACAAATGATCCAACATGATATGGGATTCTTCTGAATGCTAAAAGACTATTTTCATCCAAAATGGTTTTAAAAAGTTTATTTTATTTCATCAATGAAATTAACACTTATTATTTATCCAATGGGTATATTTTGTATTGATAAAATTATTATTATTTCTATGGTTTATTTTGACTATTTTTACTATTCATTGTATTGAAATTCATTTCCATCAATTATTTTGGTCATGATTATCTTCTAATCGAATTAATCACCTTGAGTTGAAAACTGAACATTAAATTCCACCAAAATAATCATATAATTTTTCATTTCTATGATTATGGACTAAAATTTATATCATGTTTACATATCGTTTATAATTCATAAATGTTTTATTGATTGGGGAAATATTAATAAATTTGTTTCTTTTACTCAAGAAGTATATTTAATAAGGCACATTATTCCTGAATTGATTTTATTAATTGATATATGAGAAATAATTTCGACATGTACGAAATGGGTCGGTCCCTGTTATAGTTATCCCCTAGATGCATCGATAGTGTAAGTGAATGATTTAGATGGATATCCTAAATAGGGGTTCAAATAATTTTTTTAGACTATATTTGGAAATATCAGGGTGGAAAATGTATCATGTACCTATGATAAAGGGAATCTAATAATTAATCATTGATTTAATTCAGATTCATTTATTATTATCCATGAAATTTTAACTAATAAAAAAATACATGGATGTAATTTATTATCATTTTAGTTATTTACGGGAATGCGTGTTTATTTAATATAATTGAAATATTGTTTATTCTTTATCTATATATTTTAATTGCATTTGTTTCTATTTATTTACGTTTCCAAAAACATTGATGATCATCTATCTCATTTTATCGATTATATGGAATGTGTGTTCATTTATTACCTTTTTATGTTAAATATTCTTATTCATTAGGGATTAATTCAATTATACATTAACATTATTTAGAATTTGATATGAGACAAATTTTTTTATCATTCCATAGTAATCCAAGAAGTATTGTATGAAATATATACATATATATTCTAGATTGAATATTATGATACTAGAATTAAAATAATTATGTTGTAATTAGTGTATTTATTCATAATTCTGGACTCTTGTTGGTATCTTCTTTACCAAGAATACTAACCTCTTTAGTCTTATGGGATTTGATTCTATTTAATCATACCATTGTAATGGTTGTATACACTTGGTCTAGGATTAGTGGGGTGGTGCACTATAGAGGATATAATGAGGAAGATGTATCCCCATATTTTTTTATTAGAGTGAAAAAATTCTATGATAAGAATTATTTATAAGCTGGAATAATGAATCCCCAATTTATTTTAGGATATATTTTTTCTCAAATAAATTAAATTTTATGAAAACATTAATTACATGCAACAGTGAGTTTAAACAAACCCTGATATACAATTAAAAATAAGTATTTAATATGAATTTTATCACATATCTTGTTGATTTATGAAGCTGAATATGAATAAATAAAATAAAAGAAATATAGTATTTGAAAAATTATTAAGTGAACTCATTAGTGATCAATTAATTACAAATATATATAAAAACCAACTAAAAATAAAGGAGTTGCATTCCTGAAAAAACGTTCTTATGTGTGAAGCGACTTTTTATCATAATAAATTTAGTTCATAAATGTTGGAGAATTATATAGATGAGTTATATAAATTATATATTAAAAATAATGTTTTAAATTTCATCTAATATTATTATTTGGTGTTAGATAAGAACAAATCCATTGTGGTGCTTAAAATTATATGATTTTACTATGAATAAGTTTCATCTTGTTTTTTCCACATATTTTAAAATATGAATTTACATATTTTATAAAACATTATCTAAAAAAATTATTTATTTTTTATATCAGTATGTAAAAATGAATTTTAGATAATTTATGAGAATATTCTAAAATGATTAATTTTTTTATGAATAGTGAAAATGCTTCTTTTTATTAAAAATTATCTTTTCAATTATTGTATTTACAAAGTTTTGTTCTATTATAAAATTTTTCAAGGTGTAAAATTAGTTCAATTATATTATTATTAAACCAATTTAGGTTATTTCATTTACAAAGTATCATTCTATTATAAAATTTATCAACATGTAAAATAAGTTCAATTATATAATTATTAACCCAATTTTGGTCATTATATGCAATTCTAGGTTGATTACTGATAAATAACATTTTATTTATACAAAACTTTTTAATTGGAAGTCAATTATTCATCACCTTTTTAGGATTAATTTTATATTAAAATTTAATATTGAAATGAATTTAATTTATAAATTAGGCTACATATTTTCAATCATTGTATTTAAAATTAGGTAATTATTTGGAATTACATTTTGTTCACAATTAATAATAAAAACTAAAATATTTTATTACCACAATTAATTTTAAAAAAATTTACTAGGAGATAAATAGAATATTAAACTATTACAATGAAAGATAAATAATAAAACCCCATTTTACAGTTTTATTTTAACCTTATTCAAATAAAATATGAATATAATAAATTTTTTAAACATTCAATAAAAAAAGTGACAAAAAATTATTTTAAAATATTGAAAAATTACAATTGTGACAGTCATCTCAATAATAAAATGACATCACCTCTCCACTCATATATATTACTCGTGATCTTTTTTTCAACTATGACCTCAACAATTTGAATTATTAAATCCCACAACATGATACAGATTCACATTAATTATTGTAATAAATATTCTAAGATGTATTTTTTGAAAACCTAATGAGGTTTTCTTAATTAGTATCATTATTAAAGTAGATTTTTTTATATCCCTTATAACAACAAATAATATTTTCCATATACAATGAAAGAATAAAACATTAATCATATAACTATATAGATTGTATAATTTTAATGTAGCAACCTTTATCCATATCTGATACCATCAAATGGAAAACAAAACCATTGATCATGTGTGCGACACAATACCTCCTCATGAACTAATGCAATTTATTTTCTATCACCTCCAATCATGACTGAATATATATATATATATATGGAATTAGTGTATTTATATTATATTTTTGATATAGTTATAATTGTATAATTAGAATATGAAATATATTTTCTTACCTTCCAATCTTTTATAAAACTATAAAATTACTCATTCGTAGGTGTGGAATCCATCTTCAATGAAGAAATAATATTTATTATATATTTCATACATAAATGGGTGATTAGTAAGATTAAATTGATTAATATATATAATATAATTGATTTAATAACTATCCATTAATAGTTAATTAATATTTTCATTTCTTTCATTCTATCAGTAGAAAATTGAAAATAACATTATTCTTTACGTATGACATAGCATCTCCATAAATCGTGTAATTAAGTTTTTTATATCAATATTTTTTTTAAAATATATATATATATATATATATATTGCAAATTAAAATGGAATATTTATATTATGAATAAAATTGATGATATCATGGAACCAGTATTAATATTCAAGGATTGGAACTACTAAAATTGATACTATTAGAGGGGACATAATAGTAATCCCCTAAAATGGAGATTTTTAAAAAGAATTATTATTAAATTGACATTAAATTATTATAACTCTAATATTTGAGATATTATAATAATTTTAATTATTATGGAATAGAATTTTCCTAAATTTAATTTTGTTATACTAAATTTCAGATTATTTTCAAAGGATGTGGAACTCGAGTTAATGAATTTCTATCTCATATTTCATTCACTAAGACACATTTCATATTCATCAAATATTTATTTTATATGAGGTATATACTAACCATGAAATTATTCTTTTACTACAAGTATGTATTTTTTTAAAAAAATTAAATAAATTTATATTTTTAATTGTTTTATGGGTTTCTGTTTAAAAAATTACTAACATGGTAAGGGAATTGTGTTATAATTTTATTGTTTAGTGGGATTATTTGTGAATATGATACATTCATTAAATCATATAATATAAATCTAAAGAAATAATTTTTTATTCTCGTAGGGTTAATTTATAGATATTACATGTTTCTTATTATTTTACAACTATTCAATGACTAAATATCAAACAAATATCTTTTTAAGGGCATTCAACTAAATTTTTCTCCTTTATCTATTTTTTTAATCATTAATGTCAATTATTTCTTGAAATTTTATTTTTACACATTTATGAATCACTAAAAAACATTTTAAAATTAATCTTCATGTCATTTTATAAATGAGTAACTTTTTATTCTTACAAAAATTTAAAATGAATTTTTTTTCTTTTAGCATTTATGACAAGAAAATAATTTCTTATCATCATGGGACCTCAATTCATTGATTCTTCCATCACTTGCTTATAAAGTACTATTTGAATAATTCTTTTAGATTGTATTTTTGGAATTTATAGATCTTAAATTATTTATATCAATATAATAATGTTATATTCCTATAAAATGTTATTAATAATCTTTTATTTGAATTTATATTCATCAATGACCATAGTATTTATGGTGGATTATGTTTAATTAGAGATATAATCAGATGGTTCTATCCTTATTCATTCATTAAATGGTTTGTGGTTATTATAATGATTTGTTTTTCAACACCATTGCATTCAATGGGTTTTGGTATCAAATATTGATTAAATGTTTATGAACCCCATTACCTTTTCATAGGAAATTATATAATGAATGTATTAATGATAATCAAGAACACATATTTATATATTTAAATATGTGAATGGAGTAAAAGGTATTCAACAATATTATGAATTGGGTAAATAATAATATATCATGAGATAATTTTGATATGTATGTCGATGTGGTTTATCCACTTTAGTAAACAACTCAAAGTGATTAATTCACTAGGGGATTCACATGGAGATGCTGAATACATTATGATTTAATAAATATGATGTGAAACCAAATCCATTATGATTTAAAAGACTTTGTAGTTAACCATGAGATATTAAATGGTTTCAATAATTATTACGGTGAGACACATTTATAAAAATGAATATATTGTTCATGAGTATTTTATGAGTATTTTTCACTCTTTTGGTTCATGTATTTTGAATTAATAAAGTTATTTTCTATTAATAATGTTTATGATTATTGAAAATATTGTGTATGGACATTGTATATTAAGGTCTTGATATCATACCATAGTTCTTGTATTATTCTTTCTTACGATCATCGATTGATGTCTCCCATTTTACCCTATCTGAGAATTTGATCACACCCATTATAAATTTATCATTCCCCTTTTCTGGATGAATGGTATTAAGTAAGACATGTATATGAAGTGTATTATATTTTTTTAGTGATGTTGAATATCATTTAAGAAATAAAAATATTGTGTATCTAGTCTCTAAATACACTAATCATTTACAATCCTAAGGCGTGAATTTTTTAAATGAACTGAATGTTCATAAAAATGAGGTAATATTTATATATGAATTTCTTGAGAAATTTCAGAACAAGTGTTTATTGTTTTAAATGGAATTTAACTTCATTTAGTCAATCCTTTTGTAACAAACTAATTTTATTTTATATAGTAAATATACATCCCACTAAATTATTATGTCATGAATCCTTAATTTTTTATGGTGTGTTATGTTACAATTCATAATAATTAATTGAATTGGATTAGATTTAATTTTACCATATGAATAATGTGTTTCTAATATCAATTTCCCTTTATTAGGTTACACATCATATTTAATGACTATAATATGACCAAGTTATGTGTGAAATATACATATGTTTTGATTATGTTTAATTTATTACTATATTTCATAGTCATTAAATTTATAAATATAATAACCACCATTATTAAATATTAATTTCGGTGATATTATTATTAAGGGTTATTCATCGCAAATTTTATTTCTTTGGTACATACATTAATATTATTCGCCTATATATTTTTATGGGGTGTATAAATTTCCCCGGGAAAATTTATATTCTTTTTTACATATATTAATTTAATTTAATAATTCATATGATGTTATTTCATTTATGGTCATAATATTAAAGTGATACATGAATTGAAACGATTTCTATGATACAATCTCTTCATATTTTATGATATTTTATGTTAATTGTGCATTTAATATTAAACATAAGCTATTATTTTCCTAGATCACATTAATTTTATTCTCTTATAATTATAAATGTGGTTTAAAAAATTAGTTTCCTTTTAATACCTTATTGATTAAATAATCTTTAATAATGTTGTTTAAAGTGGTACGAATATTTTATCTTTAATTACACCAGGAATCATTCCCTTACAAATCAATGTTTTCTAAATTCGATACAATAATTTTATTTTATTAATTTAAATTATTTAATAAATATATTTTACAAGATCAATGAATTATTATAAATTTTTTAAAGGAAATTTCTTAAAAATTTATCCAAGTGTCACTTTTGACACAATATAAAAAATATTGAAGATAATGTTTATTAAAAAATGTTGACATAAATAGATTTTTCTTGTATTCAAAAACATATTTTCATTGATTTGAAATTTAAAAGTATCCATGTTAATTTTTTTTGAAATTGATATTTCAAAAAAATATGTTTATAATAGTGGTTTTAAATGTGTAAATTATACATTCCTAAAAAAATTTGTTGACAATATTTCTATGGTTTATCAATTCATTAATTAAAATTATGCAATATGTTATCTTTTATCTATTAGGATTTTCTTTTAGTGATATGGGAAAAAATTTCTATTTATTCATTTTAAGTGTTTCAAAAATATTATCATGGAACCTATTTTTATTTACATAACTAAATCATGCTATAAATGATAAATAGTTATTTTTAAACTGAAAATATCACTCTTTTAGTTCTTTTGATAATTATATAGTACTTTTAAATTAATGATTATATTGGGATTATGGATTTAAACAAAATAATTAATAGATATGGTTTTATATGATATGTTTGGGTCCCTTATATCACACTTTTACATTGCGTAGTGACGAAGGAGTTTATTCGATATAAGTAACTCATTATAGATGAATGAGTCATCTGATAAAAATATACTTTAATGAGAGTCTTGTAATTAACTAGGATAGGTAATCCCAAATGTAAGGGTACTTGTAAAGGATGTGTTATGATAATTCTCCATGATACCTTCAAATTTTCTATAACATTCCAACTTGGTATACACTAAACAGTGCCCCATGTTATTGGGTCACCAAGCCTAAAGAATGCCTCCCCAAGTTCTAGAGGTTTTTGACTATATGTGATGGTATAAAGTTTTATAGTGGGGATACAATACCCTCATAATTAAATTGTTGCACAAAAATATAAAAAATGAATAAATAAGTGGAAGCATTATACAAGTCAATCATGAATATAACAACCTCAATATTGTAATAACAATAAATTCAGAAAAAATTACATGTAAAATATGATGATCATTTCATGTATCTTTAAGAAATTGGAAGAAATACATGGAAATATGCATCCAATACAATAAATGTATCAAATGTAAAAAAAGAACAAAAAGGGACTATCTCCAGTAAGCATCATGATCAGAGCTCGGTATTGTGATCACATTATTTTAAGAAATAATCAAATAAAAAATCATAAATTGTGGGTTTTTATAGTCCTTACTTGCATTCATGAAGCATATCTTTGAAAAAAATGGTTTCCAAAATAGGTTGTGAGATAACACTCAGTAGGCCACCACCAACAATGGCTATAAAAGGTTGATTCTATGTATAATCAATGATAAAGTGTTATGTATACAATAGGTATAACAATAATAAAAATGAAATTTAAAAAAATGATGTGATCATTTCCTACAACCATGGATCCATATTAATAATAATCAAGAACCTATTATCACATGATAATTGTAAATCACAATAATTCATCCACAATAGCCTATTCTATATAATCAAATTTAAGGAAAAAAATGTCTTGATCCAAGGTATGAATGAAACTAACATGATCTTTGATTCTACTTATCATATTGATGGAAGCATAGTAATAAAATTGGTGGAGCCTAATGTAGATTTCCCCAGATCATGTGCAAGGATAGTCAATGAAAGTCCGAACCAAGAGGTATCAATGTCATTTTAACCAAAAGTAAACTAGATCCATGGACAAGAAATGTACATGGAATAATATTATATCAGGATACTAGGAGTAGAATTTTCCATTTAACCCCATAACATAATATGGCTCTAAGGAGTAGAAGTGTCTGTAGCATCCAATGGTGTCATTGTCCATGGATTATAAATGAAAATTGAATCTACTACCATTATCAATTCATCATCTCATTTCATAACCCATTTCATTTTCATTATAATATTATGTTTTAATCCAAGAAACTAAACATATTCCAAAAAATCCATATAATCATTTTAAAGAATTTTATATAAAATCATCACATGGGAAATAGGTATAAACATTATACTATTCAAACATTTAACTGTAATACAATTAAATAAGGCTCCAACTGATTATGATATATCACACACACGCCCAAAGAGGTAGTATATCAAGGGGAAGATATAATAACACCCTTCACTAGTTTACTAGGTTGAGGATAATTATATCCAACAATATATTGATATAATTGGGAAGCATAAAATAGTTCTAATAAATTTAATCAGTGCGTTCAATTAATTTCACGTGAATGGCCAAAATTCTATCTGTGATGAATAATGAAAATATTGTACATAAAACACGAAACATAAATGGTAAGTTATAGGCCACTTACCATATAACCATGGTAAGAAAATTGTCTAATATAAACATATAAATAATCCCTAATTTTAATAAAATATAGAATCAATAAAATTCCCTATAAAAATCTAAAAATTGCTTCCACCCAAATATGGAAATTGATATCAATGTAAACATTGAAACATGAAATAGGAATGAAGATCATACAAGAATGGATCCAATGAAATTGAAGACTCATGAATAAAATTATATGTAATGAATTAATAACAAAACGTAATTGAAGGATTAAAGATACATGCCAAATTTAAATTTATATTTCTATTGAATATTGTAGGAAAAATAAATAGGTTATAATAATTTTTTTGGTGAAACATGGTAAATTGCCCAAAAATGACTGATTCAGATGGTTTGGACACACATTTGGCTAAAACAGGAACAACATGTGTTCCCTTAACTATCCAAGGGAGGATAAGGCATGGTTTATTAACAATTACTGGAAAACCATGTTGAGTTCCACTATCCAGGACTCCCCTCACACAGTCATGGAGAACTACTAGAAATATTGTGTACTGACCATGTGTTTGGACTCTACTAAGAATTTCATGTGATCATGCATATGATTTCATCCATGTTCACTTGATTACAGTGAACTGTTTTCCCTCATTTTACATATAAAACACCCCAAAGTGTTTATATTAAACATGTTTACTAGGTTAAACTATTTCTACTAACCATGAAGCATAGTTTTTTTATAAAAAAAAAGTCCCTCCATGCATTGAACATGACCCTAACATCCAAAAAATTCTTATTATATAATTGGGAACTCACACTAGGAATGAAACAAGTCATTAAACTAAAATTTCAAAATATACATTCTTCAAAGATGAAACCTAGATCTTACAATGTTACCCTTTTAAATGAAATTTTCCCAGAATTTCTATTACATGGGTAATCAAGATTCATATTAAAATAAATAATGACACTGAGAATTAACAAAATCCTCCCTCTCTGGAGTCTCATAATGTAAAATACCATGATACCATATAACTCATACTAGAGGAACTGACTATCCTCAGATAAATGTCATGATCTGATCAGTGTTGCTAATAGTATGCTCTACAAAGGATGCCTAAACTGATAACTCAACATCATCAATGTAAGGTAAAAAAGACTACTCCTATGGTAGAAATGACTCCTCTAATACCATTCTATCATGACCCATCCCAGTTGTTCCCATGTTGCCACTCCCTTTGCCTGCCTCCAATAATCATTATGCTGGAAACTAACACTTAGTAGGAATATCACTAATAAGTGAGGCCTTGGCCTATGTACTTATAGCCTGAAACACACAAATATAAAATCACATACATATTTAGAAATTTAAAAACAACTGTACAACCATGCATTAATATATCTTAATACCACAATCGAAGTATGATAGGATGCAAATGGAAGTAAATTGGTCTGAATATAATCCCACCCCAAATAGTCTAAAAAACACCAACATGATAGTAAAACGGGGACTGATGTTAGGATACCTTAGGAATAAACCTCAGTGTGTCTTTTCTTAATTAGAACCATGTTATACTATCCAATTTAGGAAAATTTAAAAAGTTGTATCATTATCACAACACATTAAATGTTCAATAAAATCCCATGCATGGGTGAGTATATCAATAGCCATTAGGTAACCCCGAAACCACAAAGCATAATTCAAATGAATATAGTTAGCTCTACATAGGTGTATTTCTGTAGGAAATATATCAATAATAGTTAGATATACTCAATAAGGACACAAAATCAAAAGTTATTTAAAAAACTTAATGAAATCCTTGGATTCTATCTTAATAGATCCATATAGAATTCTTCTGGGATAATAGGCTCCAAAGTCTGAAAATACTGATGATGTCTTTTGAGAGGTAATTCTCATCAAGTCCTTCTGTAGTATGTACACACTAATTGTTTGAAGAGATGCAATACACATATGAGGATTATTCCCAAGGACATGGGGTATACCAACTACTCAATATCGATTAACCCGGTATGAAAAGGATCATCACACACACATTGTTGGTCACGACTATACCCTAAACTACACCTAGGGAACAATGGTGAATAAGAGATCTCACACCAGGCCTCACAATGTTATTATAGAAACTCTATTCATAATGTACTATTGAAGGTATCGATGTCAAATGTGTAGGGGTATATTCCATAAAAAACTATTTGGTAATAGATATGGGGAGCATAACCTATAAAACATGTCCAATACACTGATGGAACGTGATTCAGGCCAAAATTTTAGGATTATACTACATGTAGTAAAGTTACACACCATGTCCCATTGACATTGGTTCCTGCCCATGTAAACAACCCATGTCCCATGTCCATGTTATTGTACATTGTGTTTCGACTAGCCTTGTACTCTACCCATGTACCAATAAATGGGCATACTCATCTACACCTGACCAATCCATCTTCTATGTGGGAGTAGACAACATCCTTGTGCCTTTTTACTCAATCTTTTGTCCATGTATACTCTGAGGTACACACCATTCCACCAGAGATAGGTCACACATCATGTGATAGTGTCACACACCCTATGATCATTAACATTCTCATAAAAACCCTAGCCACGTCGTGGAGGGACCCATAGTCCTTGTAATCATAGATTACAATCCCCGTGGATTGGTTTTTTCCATAAAACCTATTTATTCCACCCGCACACCCCATATCATTGTCACTTGTAAATATGGAAATGTTATTGTCAAAAAATTGGATTCAATCTAGTTAAGCCATTTTGATATCATTTTAAAATTTCAGAACTTAAATTTATTCAGAAATCATACATGTTCAACATTCTTCATTAGGTGATGAAGAATATGAAATCAAGTATCAAAAAATATCATATCCACCACTAAGTCTATATTGAAACTGTAGCTAGGTCGTATTGATCCCTGATCTAATATATTGACTCATTGGTCCATGAAATGAGTGTGAAATGAATGATTATTTCAGTGGATGTCGAACCAAAGGTCAACAAAGAACCATTTTGATGAACAAATAAATATGGGATAAATGCACTACAACAAATAAGAGGAAGGAACTGTGGTCAATGTTCTAGTTTTATGTGGTCCTTATCCATTATAATGATAATATATGAATCAATAATAACAAATAAGTTATGCAAAAATATTCTTTCAAATAAACATATCCTGTAAGAATACTGCCCTATAAATCAATCTATTTTATGATTTATTGGTGTTTGTCAAAGGAATTAATAATTGAGAAAAAATCCAACCAAAAAATTATCAAATCACTATTTGGATAGAACACTAAGGAAGAATGAAGAAAAATTGTTATTTTTTGTGATATCCTTCAATCCGGTTTCACATAAATCATTGATGCATGATTCAGCAAAGGGTCATCTAAGAGAGATCATCCAATTCTCGCTCCATGGATTCTTCAATGGATATAGGGTTATGATGGAAACCATATTATTCCATTAAATGTTTCTATGTAAATACTATCATGTTTCAACATCAAAAAAATAAAAAATTAATTAATTTAATTAATTATTCATCTCATTTCACAACCATGATGACTTTTTTACAAACACCCTACACCAACCATGGTAATGTCATTCCAATAGTTAATACTAAGTTCTATATTCAACAAAACCTTCATATTTATTATTGATATCTTATTTAGATATTATTATATTATTTTATGAAACCTACACACATATTATATTTAATTAATTAAATATATTTCAATGATTTTTTCTGGACACACTAGGCCACTGAATGACACACTGTCTCTATGCCTGGTTTGAAAAACAATCTATACAATATACAAAAATAAAATATTGAAAATATTTTTATTAAATTTGATATTTTTGAGAGGATGTGTGTAGTGGTGTACCAGTTGGATATTCCACAAACATATATTACTATTCTTGATCTTTTTGATATGATAAAGATTTTGTATTTTAAACCCGACCATTCTCATGTGATCATAGTTTATTATGTTGAGTTGGAGTTTAATGATTTCATTAATGAGAATCATATTTATATTATTGATTATGGTGATAAAGTAATATGGGGTAGGTTATGCTAATAGTTTGAGAATTATTTCCACATGTCCATGATTAGAAGCAAACGCTGGATAGGTATGTAGATATGTTGACTCCGGGGTATGAACATTTTTTCTAATGAAATTTTAGTTTATTGGGAGTACATCTCATAGAGGATATATTATAAGGTGAGTAAATTATATGTTCCTAACTTTTATAGATATTTTACATTCCATTTTTTAGGGTCACTTTTACATTATTTTCATACAACTGGTTTTGATATTTATTTTTTATAGTTTCAGGAGAAATTGAAGGTATTTGGAATCATAATGGGATTTGCACAATTGGTGCCTAGTTAGTAAAAACTATTCTACTTTACCATCGGAATTGTACACTATATTTAGTTGATATGGGTGGTGGAAGAGGATTATGTCATGGTTTGGAAAACTGAGTGACCACCACCCCCAAACTGTGATCCCAAAAATAGTGGGGGTTTTCATGGTTGGAATAAGATTTTTCAAAACATCTGACAATCAGGAGAAACCCAGACCCCCTAATAATTAAAGCATGGATAATGTGCATAGTTTGGAAAATATTATTCACCTACCAAGGAAACTATGCATTTTTATATTATTCATTTTAATTTTATTTTAAAAAATTCACAAGCACAATGTTATTTTTCTCTAACATCCTATTTTTGATTTACTAAATTTCATTTGATATTGGAGGATCTATGAAGGATTAAATGGATTATGATACCCCTTTCATGATGATTCAAAAATCTTATTGAAGGATCATCTCCTCTACTATATGATATTTCATCCCTGTTAAATTTCATCTCCCCCCCTCTCCATTTCCCACGTAAGAGGGATGAATTTTCACCTATTGGTGATTCAATATATCTAGGTTTTCACGCATCATAATACACTAGATCTTTAAATTAGTTACTGGTCCTAGACCAATTCCCCCATTGTTATTCCACTACTCCAATAAAAAAAACTGGGTTTTTAGTTTGGTGAATGTTTTCTAAAGATCTTGGGGTATGTTCTATAATTTTAAATTCCCAAAGAATTGATTTAAATTGTGTGTATGTAATTTTGAATGTTAATTTTTTATTTTGGGAAAATTAATCAAAATTACAATTAATTAACTAGTTCACCACATCATTATAAAATTAGTTAATAATTTGATTATGAAATTGGTGAATACTAAGATTATTAAATTGATGAATGATGGGTCAATGAAATTTATACGTTAATTGAATTATTAAATTAATAGTGACCCTTGGGTTCTGCTGATTTGGTTTAAGTAATGTTTTATGGTATTGGATGAAAAATTAATGTGTGAATGGAACTATGTGATGTGATATGTGTGACTGAATTGTGGACGTGGACTAATACACCAAATTAACATGGGGGGAAAGTTTACGACACTAGGGCCACAATATATATATTTATTTCATGTGATAATTTTTTGATTGAGACATGGAAAGCTACTCAAAACACCCAGAGGGTTCTACACTACTGTTCTAGGGCACTATTTCTAGGTTATGAAATTTATATTAATTCAATTATGAAAACCGATAGTGGTATGAATAGTTTTTTGACTTCTGGATATTTCATTCTCTGACAAGGTCCAAAGATGGTACTGATGGTAATGTTATCCTTGAGAATGCATGAATATATGTGTTAAAATAGATTAATTAAATATTGAATTTTTTTACATAATCTTCTATAATATAAGCTTTATAAAATGAAAGCACTATTATAGAATGTATATTGTTTTAGATGCCATTTTTGGTGGAATGCTGATTTCTACTCACACCATACTCAGTATGGATGATTGATACCCTAATTTCCATTATGTTTGTTGGGAAGGATATTGGAATGACCCTATGTAAGATTTATGAGTTAGGATTCTGGATAGAGCGTAGATAATGTAACGAGATATGATTTCAAGACCCACTCTAGAGTTGTTCATATCTTTATTTTGGGTGGAATCTGACACATGACAATTATTACGGCCTGAAAACTTCTCTACTTTGTTATGGATAAATTTTTTCTTATATTAGAATAATCATAAGATGTTGGTATTTTTTGGTAATGGTATTATTAAATTTCTACCTTTATCATTTGGATAGTGTATATTTACATGCTCTATATTTCTTATATGATAAAGTGAGTATAGTCTCCCATTAATATATAATATACCCTCACTACTATTTGGAAAGAACTATAATGTTGAAATGAATTAATGAGGTCATGAAATGAACCATCTCAGTGAACTGACATGTGGAACCTATATTGGGATGTTACAATGTTATTGATTTTGTGTGACACAACATGGAATTCCACCATAAGTGCAAAACATAATAATTATGCATGGAATAAAAAGAGGTTTCATAATCATTACTCATGTCATAATCATAAGAGATTTCATTAAGAAGGAATATAAGAGATGATATTAAGAAACATACTACCCCATTATAAGATGGTATGATGATATTAGTGTATATATAAGATATATATACCAAATTTAGAAGAAATTTGTAAATTCAATAGTTGTTTTTATTTTTGAAAATAACATTAAAATATAAAATGGAAGATACCTTGAGGAACGTACCCTTTTCACATTGACATTACTTATTTAAAATTTTTAAACATTACTAATTATAATTAAATGAATTTTAATTTTAAACAAAAATGGAAAATTATAACAGAATAATAAAAAAATTGAATGGTTATGACTAAGAGTTTTTTTATTCCTATCCAAATATGTTTAAAGTATACCTTAACTTCATACTTTTGTAAAAAATACAAAATATACCATGTTCGGAAAATTAAATAGTGATTGAAATAATTTTTTTTGAGAAAATTAAGAATTGTAAAAAAATATTTCATTAATAAATCAATGTAGAGTTGGAAAATATTCAATAATTAATTTTTTTAAAAAATATAGATATGCATGTAAATATTTCTAGATCGATTAGAAAATTAAAGCTATTTTTCATTAAAACGGTAATAACACAAACTTCCACGATACGTTTCTATTAGAATAATACAATAGCTTGCGCTATATGCAACTTTGAGTGTTAACACACCACGACCAATCAAACAAGCTATTATGAATAGTAATACCCACTTTTAAAAATTTATAAATTTTATTTTTCAAAATGGATTTCAATTTTGGAATCATAATATCAAAATTAGATTAGGGTGAATTTTTGTATTCTTCGAAAAACATTTACTTTTTAATGAATAGTGGAAACTATTACATTATTGTTTAAAACAGACTTTTTATTTTAAAAAATATTTATTTTATCTAAATTTATTTTATGTCAAAATAGATACCTAATACTTATATAAGTTCAATGTAATTCATTAGAGTCATTTTATAATAATATTATAAGTTTAAAATTTTATTGAACCTTTTAGCGTCTTTTTTCCATCTTCTAGGCCCATTGGAAAATTTGCCTAAAACATAATTTTACAGCTTCTGTGAATAGAATTTCAAAAATTTTAGAGACACAGTTGACATAAGTAATTAAAATGTGGTTAAATAGGATGAAAATATTTTTAGGTGAATAATAACATATAAATTCATTTACCATAGTTAAAAGTAAATAGGGTAATTAAAGGTAAAAATGATATTATAATTACTCTAACACATGTACTAATTCTATTTGATAAGTGTATTTAGACCAAAATAAAACTTAGTAATTAAATACGATCCTATTTGGTCCCCTTGGATTAGATTGGGACATTAATTATTATTTTATTTAAAGATGTGTTTAAAGTGTTAAATTCAAATATTCATAACTAAAACAATTTTAATATATGGTTATACATAAGATAAATTAGACTATAAATATTACTTAGGAATATATAGATATTTACTACATAATTTTATTTTATTTATAATATTTAGACATTAAATAATTTAATTCATTTATGACATAATGATGATGTAGTAATTACCTTATTAATGAAGGATTAAAATAATTGATGTTATTAAAATCCAAAGAAATGTAAATTGAGACATTTTATGTATTAAAATAATTTTATAGGTTAATATGACATATTTTTATTGCTTTAATTTACTTATATTGAATTAATCATTTTTTACCTTCAGAAAACAGAAAATACAAAATTGTGTCAAAATTGACATAAATGAGTTTTTAAAACAAATACTATATTGTTAATTGATATAATATTCCTAAAAACAAATTATTGGCCAATAAACTTATATAAGGTTAGATATGTCAATAATTAACCACTTGGGTTTTTCATGGATTTTTATAGTAAGTTTATTAACCATTTATTATAATAATACAAGAATACATGGTAAACATTAAACTATTTAATAAACAGTTAAATCTAAATGATATGATTAATATGGTGACCAAAACCAGTTTAAAACAAATTAGTTGAGATATTTTCTACCCTTCCACTCTATATACTTCAAATAAATACCCTTTGATCAATTAGAAACCAAAAATGATTTTATAATAAAATAATATTTCTTGATTTTCCAAAAGTGACCCTCTCCTCTATTATAAAAAAGTACATCACCTTCTCCAAAAATCACACATACATGGAAATTTTTTTAAAAAAAAAACCTATTCTAATACCCTCCCATCTACCCCCACTTTAATCTAGAGGCCATACATTGATCAGAAATCCAACCTATGGAGCCCTTTTGATCAAATCAAAAGGAAGATCCGGAAGAAGATGTAATAATTTCATCACCTCTTTCAATGATCTTTTCTTCTTCCACTACCTCTTTCATTTTGGTTTCCATACCAGAATAATAACACCAGTACCATTTACAAAATATGATGATATTATAAATATGGTACAACCATATTTATTATTCTATCCATCCTATTAATTACAAAGTCACTATATGTGTGTACGTACGGCTTACGGTATCCATGTCGTGGTGTAGTTTTTTATTCAAAAATTAATAATTTGGATGGGTATAATAATGAATATAATTGATTTAAGTAATAAATAAACCATGTTAATTATTATGTATATATTATATGTCTTCCAATTACATTCTATTTCACCATCAATAAAAAGTTATTATCGCTCGTGCGTACATACAGATTACCGTCTCCATGAACGTGATGAGATTAATTCCCCATCATAAAAAATTAAGAATAATTATTTTTTTATGATTAAATATAATTTTTAAGAACTTAATATCATTCTTTATATGAATAAAATAGATTTTATTCATAACAATCATTACTTACATACCAAAACTTATTAAGTAAAATTAATTAGTTAACAAACGAAACAATTATACTACTGAAATATATTTTAAAAAGTAATATTAGAAGATAATATATGATGTCATATTTATGTATATGGTTATTTTATAAAATAATAATAGTGATTTCTCCATTATATAGGAAGTTGACCTACCCTCGACTGAAGAAAAGTATAAGGTAAGGGTTAATTTTACAATCTCTCCATTATCCGAGGTTGTTTAGATTTGAGTATCTACTAGAACCTCTTTAACATCCACATCTTTGTTCTTAAAAATGTATTTCAAAACATTTTTACTTTTTCATAGAATATGGGTTAATTTCATTTATACCCTTTTATTACATTTTAGAAAATGTTTTGAAAAAAAATCATTCAGTCCATTTCCAAACTAGGTATTTTGTGACATTTTCAAAAAATTAAGGTAATAATATATTTTTTCTTATATAGAGGGTGAAATTATTTGTTCCCATTATGATTCCTTCTAATCTTCACTTAAATTATTATAAGAGTATTTTGAAAATAAATGTTTCATTTTATAATTTCATGAATTTTAAATGATTTAGAAATATAAAGAGATATTTCTCTCAAATAGTTTTGATTTCATCTATGTCAACAAATTTTTATGGATTTTACACTTTTTTGAAGATGATTTTATTTGATATAATCTTCAATATTTTATTGATTTTATTTTGATATGTTTTACTGTGGAAATGTTAATATTAATCCTCTCATGGTTTATGGTTAAATTATTAACATTTTGTATGCTTGTTTTCAAACAAATATTTAGGTAATGTTTCATCCTTTTCATTTGAGGATTGCATTGGACTTATTTAGTGATGGGTAGAGCCCTCTATATATCCTCGATGAATCGGTAGGTCTCATGAGACAAACTAGTATATTAGAAAAAGGCCTTGAGAAAATCTTATTTGCAGTATTAGCACGAGCCCTTTACTATGTTGTTATGATGACCGACATTATGAATTCCGTCAATATAAAATTAGCTATTGATACTACATGCGATTATTTAATTAGTATAATAACCATGTGAACAAGTAAATATAATTATGTGACTTAACATTTCCATATTATGCTGAAGTTTCTGTTTAAAAGGATTTTTATTTAGTCATACACATTTCCTTAAATGTTTTTTCTTATTTATGATAGATTATGCTATATTGTTATCCTTACTGAGAATCTGAGCTCACCCATTTCTAGGTTTTATTTTTCCCTGGATGCAAATATTTATATTATGATTAACCTACCATATTATTCGAAGGTATATGAGTGTGTTAAATGGGGACACAATGTGGTTGTTTTTCAATTTCATGACGTAATGTAAAAATTATGTACATATCTAGTACTTACAAGGTTATTGAACAAATCGGTATTTTGAGACATGATCTCTTATGATCATGCCAATGTTTTGTAGTAATGCACTGACTTGAGGTAACTAGGGTTGAGGCATTACAGTCGGTATCATAGGAATCATAGTACATAACATGGAAGATATATTTAGAAAAACTCTGATTAGAGAACATTACCCAAAGATAGAGATTGAGGATTATTATAGAATAACATCTAGAATTTTGATATTTTAGAGATTTTGTGAATTTTTCAAGAAATAAATACCTATTTCGATATGTGCAGGTAGAGGTAGCTCTGGAATATATGTACATAGGAGTGAAAACTATGACAAGGAGTTTCGGGCTTGACCCAGGGTATCATGGTACACAAAAAAAGGATTTACTTCACTCTTGGTTACGACACTTCTAGGGGATATGATTATGATCATCAATATTTTTCTTACAAACCATTATGAAGGATTTATTAGTAAATACCACCACAAAGAAAACATTTTTTATGATTATGGATTATATGACAAAACTGTTCAATTTATGATAGTTATTTTACTGGTTTGTAATTATGTGTTGCGATTAAGAAACTAATAAATTGTAATTCATTGTTTAGAAATGATTCATAGTGGAAGGAATGGAAATCATATCAACACATGAAATCCATGTAGGGATTTCCCTACTACTCAAGATAATTATATTGGAGTGAGTGATGTAACTGGTGCTCAAAAATCTATAACCATACTAGGAAAATTCACTCAGGTTATGAATAATAACCTTACATGTATGGAGCACCATGATCCACTATGAGGAGGATCAATGTTAGACCGCTTCATGAGGCCACAACCACGAAAATTCAATGGAACTAAAAATCCAATTGTACTTGAGAAATTGGTAAGTTCTTTAGAAAAAATATTTCATGCTTTGGGGAGTAGAGAAAGGGAAAAAGTTTTCATGGCTGTTTATCACCTCACATGAGATTCAAATCAATGGTGGTCATTAATTAAAAATAAAAAGAAGGTTGAAGAATCGTAAAATATGGAATATAGGGAGTTTAAGGATATTTTATTAGAAAAAACATTCCTTTTTTATCATCAAGTAGATATGGAAAGACAATTTTTGAGACTTTTGAAAAAGGAGGATGGGAATGTTGCAAAGTATGAGGCTAACATTCCACAATTATAAAGGCATGATGCAGATTATTTATATAACCCAAGGAGTAATATTGATCCATTATTTGATTTGTTAAACCCAGTTCTCTGTAGGTAATTAGTCTTACAATTTTTCTCATTGTACGATGATATTGTCTCATGTGATATCAAGACAGAAAAGTAATTCACCATGTCTTACCAAATTAATGCAAAGAAAGAGAAGAAGTGATCTACTTAACACTATGGAAACAGAAATATGGGGATGAAGGGAAAAGTAGAATTTTTATCCTATAGTAAATGTGGAATTAAACACCCTGGAACATTTCGGAAGAGAATGGGAGTCTATTACAAGTGTGGAGAAAAAGGCCACCAAGCTCATGACTGAAAAGGGAAGAAATAGGCTGTTAATGATGAATGGAAATTTTTTTGATATATGGGAAATTAGGCAAATGAAGAAACTATGCGCCAAAGAAACATACCTCAGAAAAAGCCAATAGAGCAAGGCCAAGCTTATGCGATCACTAATACTAAGTTTGATTCACAGAATGACGTGGTGGAAGGTAATTTAATGGTTTCCTAAAATTTATAAAATTATTTATTTTAATCTGTATCATCGCATTGTTTCATATCATCCCAGTTTGATAAGAAAATTAGATATTTCCAATTTAATTTAACAAAGGAGTTGTTAGTTGAAACTCCTAAGGGAAATATCCTTGCTATAAAGTTTTGTGAATCAATTACCATTAGGTCATATAAATGTGAATTATATGCTAATCTCAATTTCATACCCATGATTGAATTTTATATAATCCTCTGTATGGATTGAATTTTGAACCATGATGCGAAAATTTATTGTAAGAAAAGGAGGTAATAATTTTCGATGATGATAAAAAGTACCTTTTCTTTAGAGGAGAAATGTCACTATATAATTCTTATCTAGATCAACACATAGTAGCTCTACTAAATTTAATTATTGGGTAGGAAGATAGTGAAATAACTATGGGTGAGGAATTGAATGTTCAAATAGAGTATGTGCCTATTGTGCAAGAATAAGTTGATATGTTTCCATAAGATTTACAAGGGCATCCTCCAGAATGATAAATTGAGTTTTCCATTAATTTAATTCATTTTTCAAGGCCCATATTGAATACCCCTTATAGAATGGCCAATGTGGAATTAGTGGAACTAAAGAAACAATAAGATTTATTAAGTAATAAAGGATTTATTCCCTCAAGTGTTTCTCCATGGGGTTCCCCTGTTATTTTTTTAAGAAGAATGATGGATCTATGAGGTTTCTCATTGACTACAAGGAGATCAAAGCTATAACAATAAAGAATAAGTATACCCAAACATGAATTGATGAATTTGTATTCATATTTATTTATGATATCTTGGTTTACTCCAAAAGCACTGATGATCCTAAAAATCACTTTCACACTATTCAAAAGACTCATAGAGGAAACGAATTATATGGGATATTTAGCATGTGTGAATTCTGGCTTCAGGAGATTTCCTTTCTTGGCCATATTGTATCTAAGGATGGAATCCCTATTGATCCTTATATAATAAGATAATGGCCAACTCTAGCAAGTATAAATGAGTTACATAGTTTTATTAGTTTAACTTGTTATTATTAGCCTTTCGTCTAAATTTTCCCTATTGGAGAACCCATTTACCAAACTCACACGTAAATGGGATAAATTTGTTTGGCCAAAATAGTGTGACTAATTTTTTGAAGAATTGAATTGATTATTTTTCAATGCTACTATCTTGAAACTACCATTGGAGAATGATGGGTTTGTTATTTATAGTTATGCTTCAAAGAAAGGACTTGGTTGTGTACTTATGTATAATGATTGATTTATATCCTATACATCATGACATCTAAAAATTCATGAACAAAAATATCCCACTCATATTCTTGAGTTAGAAATTGTAATCTTTTCGCTGAAGATATGGAGACAGTATCTATAAGGTAAAAATGTGACATATATACTGATCAGAAGAGTTTTAAGTATATTTTCTCACAGAATGAACTTATCATGAGACAAAGTTAATGGCTTGTACTACTCAATGATTATGATTTCACTATACACTAGTACCTAAGGAAGGAAAATAAGGTGGACGATGCTTTTAGTAAAAAGGAAAATGGAGTTTTGAAAAATATGAGAGATGAATGGGATTCTGTGTTTATAGATCTAGTATAGAAAGATATGGGAATAATCATGGAAGGTGAAACATCCACCCTTTTTAAAATGGTTTACAACACATAGTTAATAGAAATGATAAAGATTTCTCAGACTAATGATGTGGTGTTTAAAATGAAAATTAAAGTTGTAAACAATGGGAGACTGATCAAATTTTTATATGAAGATAGAATTTTGAAATTTTGGAAGATACATTTTGTTCCTGTTATACCTGATCTAAAATGGGAATTGTTGGATGATGCATATAGCTCCAGTTTAGGAATACACCCTAGTCGTATTAATATGTATTGAGATTTGAAGGAAAAATTTTGGTGGGACAACATGAATAGGGAGATTACGGATTATGTTTCTAGATGAATTGTTTTTTAATAGGTGAAGGAGGGAAGACAACATCCTAGAGGAGTCATGCAACCTCTTCCCATACCTGAGTGAAAATGGTTTGATTATATGATAGACATTGTCATGGGGCTACCATGGACTCCTAGAAGGAATGCTGCAATATAGGTCATTATTGATCATCTTACCAAGTCAGCACATTTTCTTGATATAAGAGAAAATTTACGACTTGAATTTTTAGCATTAATATATATTAATGAAGTTGTAAGACTTCATGGAGTACCCCTATCAACTGTTTCTAATTGTGATCCATGTTTTACATCAAGATTCTAGAAATCTCGCCATAATGAATTGGATACTAAACATCATTTGAGCACTTCCTACCACCCTTAGACGGATTGATAATTAGAATAGAATATTCAAACCATATAATACATGTTTATATATTTCTTGCATAACATTCAAGGTATGTGGGATCAGTATTTACCTTTAGTAGAGTCTTCCTATAACAATATATTCTATTCAATTATTCAGATGGCACCATATGAAACATTATGTGGAAAGAGATGTCGCACACCAACTTATTGGGATGATGTTCGTGAAAAAAAAAAACATAGGCACAATACTTTTTTGAGGAAACAATGTAAATGGTTAAGATTATCCAAACACACATCAAAGAAGCTCAATGTAGGTAAAAGAGCTATGCCGATAAACAAATAATGGATTTGGAATTTCAATTAGAATATCATGTTTTTAGGGATGTATTTCCATGGAAGGGTGTTATATGATTTAGTAAGAAGGGTAAATTATGTCCCAAGTACATCAGACCATCCAAATTATAGAATGAATTGGAGTTGTATCATACCATTTTGAAATGAATCCAAGTCTATCCAAAGTTAATGATGTATTCCACATATCATTATTGAGAAAATACATGCCTAACCGAACGCATGTACTCACCTATGATGAAATATGAATAGAACTCGACATGTCTTATTGTGAAAATCATATCAAGATTCTTGTTACTAGAGAATAAGTGTTGAGAAACTGGATGACTCGTCTGGTAAAAGTTCTATGGAGAAACCGTAAGATGGAAGAGGCAACGTGGGAACCTAAGGAACATATGACGAAGAACCAACTGAATCTAATTACATAGTAGTATTCTAGAAATTACAAGGATTGGATTATTTCATGTAGGGAAGAATGTAACACCACAAACTTCCATGGCATGTTTCACATTGAATACTGAAATAGCTTGAGTTGTATACAACATCAAGTTCTAACACACTATGACCAATCAAACTAGCTATTATGAATATTAATATCCACTTTTTGAAATTATATTAATTTTATATTTCAAAATGGTCATTATTTTTTGATTCGGAATATAAAAATTATCTTAGGATGAATTTTTGGTTTTTCTCTAAAAACTATCAATTTTTTATGAATAGTGAAGAACACTACATTACTATTTAAAACTGATTATTTATTTAAGTAATTATTTTTGTATTTTATTTTATTTTAATTTATAATAGATACATAATACCTATATATGTTCAATTTAATTCATTTAAGTCATTTTATAATTAAATTATAAGTATAAAATTTTATTGAAATTTTTAACGCCTTTTACCCATCTTCTAGGCACATTTGGAAAATTGCATAAAATTTAATTTTACAGCTTCTGTGAATTGAATTTCAAAAATCCTATATAAATGGTTGACATCAATAATTAAAATATGGTTCAGTAGGATGCGTTTTTTTTGGGTGAATAGTAACTATTGAATTTTATTTACCACGGTTAAAAGTAAATAGGGTAATTATAGTTAAAAAGGATATTATAATTACCCTAACACATGTACTAATTATTTTGGATAAGTTTACTTCAAATTAAATCAACCATAGGAATAAAATATAATTCTCTTTTATCCACTTAGATTAGATTAGGAAATTTATTATTATTTTATTTATAGAAGAGTTAAAATTCTTAAATTCAAATTTTCATTACAAAAACATTTTTAATATGGGGTTATAAATATGATACATTTTACTATAAATATTCATTAGAAAGACATATGTATTTCCTACATAATTTTATTTTATTTATAATTTTTATATATTAAATAATTAAACTTTTTTATGACACAATGATGATGTTGTAATTAACTTATCAATGAATGATTATTATAATAGATATTATAAATATTCAAATAAATATAAATTGAGACATTTTATGCATTAAACTAATTTTTAAGGATAATATGACGTTTTTTTATGGAATTAAATTTATTATTTTCGATTTAATCATGTTTTTTTACTTTCACAAAAAACCAAATACTAAATAATGTCAAAATTGACATAAATGAATTTTTAAAACAAATACTATATTATTAATGGATATAATATTCCTTAAAATCTATGGATAATCCAATAGACTTATATAAGGTATGATATATCAATAATGAACCACTTGGGGTTCTCTTGGATTTTTATTGTATGTATATTATCTATTTATTATAAAAATACAATAATACATGGTAAAAGTTATACTATTTAACTATGAGTTATATCTAAAAGATAACCTTATTATGGAGACCTTAACATGTGTAGAACATATTGGTTGAGATTTTTGTGTCCCTTCTGACTTTCTCCTCGAAATAAATTTTTTTGGAGCCCTTTCAAATCCAAAATGATTTTATAATAAAATAATATTTCAAGCTTTTACTCATGTGACCCTCAGCTCTCTTATAAAAGGGTACGTCCCCTTCTCTCAAAATCACACATGAAAAGCCATTTGGATTGGCCAAAACCTATTCAAATATCCTTCCAACTACAATCAATCCAACCTAGAGGCCTTCCTTTGATCTGATATCCATCGTAAGGTTCCCTTTTGATCAAATTAAAAGGAAGCACCCGAACAGGAGGTAATAATTTCCTCACCTCTTTCAATGTTCTTTTCTTCTTCCATAGCCTATTTATTTTTTGTTCCCATACCAATACAATATCTCTTGTGCCTTATAAAAACATTTATATTATTAAAATTAAGGATTCACCATATTCACTATTCTATCCATCCTATGAATGACAAGGTCACCATACGTGAGTACGTATGGCTTATCGTCTCTACATCGTGGTGTTGTTTGTTATTCAACACATCATTTTTTGGATGGGTATAATAATGGGAATAATTGATGTAAATAATATATATTACATGTTAATTATTATTTATATATGATATACCTTCCAATTACAAAATATTTCTCCATCGATAGAATGGTATTGTCGCCCATTTGTACTTACAGATTTCTGTCTCCACGAACACGATGAGATTCATTCCCCATTATAACCATCCTAGAATAAATATCATTTTTGGATTAAAAATAATGTTTAATAACTTCAAATTATTCTAGATATGAATCAAATACATCATATCCATATAAAACATGACTTAGGTAACAAAACATTTAATGGAAAACAGCTCAATTATCACCCGAAATAATGGTACTACTGAAATATCATTAACAATGAAATATTAGTAGGTAGTATATGATATAATATTTATGTATGTGGTTCTTGTATAATTTAATTATAGAGATTTAACCATTATAAAGGAGGGTAACCTACTCTTGGATAAGTAAAAGCATAAGGTAAGGGTTAAATTTACATTCTCTTTATTATCTGAGGTTATTTATCCATGAGTATCTACAGAAACCTATTTATCATACACAACTATATTTCTAAAAAATGTATTTCAAAACATTTTTAATATTTCATAGAATATGGGTAAAATTCATTTATACCGTTGTTTGAATTTTTATAAAATGTTTTTAATGTAATATTTCTATCCTTTTCCAAATAAGGTAAGTTATGACCTTTTCGATGAATTAAGGTATGAATTTTTTTTATAACTTATACGGTGGTTGAGGCTATTTTACACCATTATAACACCATCAAATATTCACATAAAATATTAAAAGAATATTTTCATAAAACATTTTTTCTTTTATAAATATGTGACTTTTAAATGATTAAAAAATAGAAAAGAGATATTTCTCTCAAATAGTTTTGATTGAATCTATGTAAATATCCATTGAGGGATTTTACACTTATATGAAGTTGATTTATGATGATAGAATATTCCATATTTTATTAAAGGTTTTGTGATATTTTTTACAGTAGATGTGTTAATTTTATAAAATTCATGGATTATAGTTAAAGTATTAACATTACATATTCTATTTTTAATACGAATGTTTATGTAATGTTTCAATATTTTTATATGAGAAAATAATTAGACTTTGTAATTGATTATTGGAGCCTGCTATAGCTTCTCGATGCATCGGTAGGTCTAATGAGACAAACTAGTTTATTGGAACAAGGCCTTGATAAAATATTATTTGTAGTCTTATCATGAGGCCTTGACTATGTGGTTATGATGTCTAGCATTATGAATTCCATCTTTATAAAATTAGCTATTGATATTACATGTGATTATTCAACTCTAAGAATATCCATGTGAATAAATAAATATAATTATTTGACTTATGTTTTCTATATTATGTTGATGTTTACATTTAAAAGGCTTTTGTTTTATTCTTATAAGTTGCATTAAATGTTTATTTTTATTTATGATTGTTTTCACTATATTTTTATCTTTACTGAGCATATGAGCTCATCCCCTTCTATGTTTTTTTCCAGGATGTGAATAAGTATCATAAGACTAACTAGAAGGAATATTAAAAGAGATATAAGTGTGTTCAAAGGTGACACAATGTTATTGTTTTTCAATTTCATGATGTAATGTTAAACTTCCGTATGTTTCTAGTACTTCCATGGAAACTAAAAAATCGGTCTTTTGAGACTTGATCTGTTGTGATCAAGCTAATGTTATGTAATAATTCACTGATTCTAGCAAGCTAGGGTCGAGGCATTACAAAAACATGATTTTAGACTGTTGGGTGTTTAAAATATGACAATAAAATGAAAATTATTTAATTTTTAGAAAAAATATAGGATTATAAAATATATTTGGTTTAATATAGAAATTTCATATAATTCTCCCAACATAGACACAAATAAAACTAATCCTGAATAATTATATCATTTCCACATAAACCCTTTCCACAATGGTAAAATTTTAATCATAACCAAGATTAATTAATTAAAATTAAATGAAGAATTTAACATACCAAATATAGATCAAATCAGGATATAAATTATAAAATGGTCATTATATAATTCTTATTATATGTGATAAGTGTAAAACATTACATTTTTTCCAAAAGAAATAATTTTAGATTAAGATACCTTACAATGGTCATAACATTGATGTCAAAATTATTTGATGTAGTGATTATATTTGAAAAATGTAAATCCATAAAAAAATAATTTCTAAACAAACATAAAATAATAAAAACTCATTACACAAATAATTATATAATGAAAAAGACAATGAAGAGGTAATATAAAAATACACAACAAAACAAAGTTAATAAACTCCATAACACCTAGATAAACTTATTTAAAATCCCCATGTATAAAATAATTTGAATTGAGATAAAAAAACATGACAAACAAAGTATCCATGATATTACATTAAACTAGGATGTATATACACCATAAAAATACAATTTGGGGCATTAAAATAATAAATGCCTTAATGAAGGGAAATTGTGTGAAAATATATTACATCAAGTATGGGTCATCATGTATATAATTATTCATCCAAACAAATAAAATAATTTCAATTATTTATATTCATAGAGTAATTTTTAAATTTTTATAACAGAATTTATTTAATTTATTAACATATTTTAATTTTTTTATTATTAAATTAATATCATGGAAAAAGTTTTAATATTATTCACCAAATTAGCATCAGTAGGTTGACTATGGTAATTAAATTCATTTAACATCATCAAAAAAAAATGAAACTATAATCATTTTAATATATCAATTATATGTTTAAAATAAATTATGATATATCATTTTGATAAATCAACTATATTATAATCCTGTAGATGGTAGGTTGTATGTATGCATGGGTCACATTTCCATTTTTCAAAAATCATGATGTGGAGAAGATATGTGTTATTTTAGTATCCATTAATGATCATTATATCATAAAATACATTTTACTTCATTAAATAACTTTATATATAAAGTCTATGTGTTCGGATAATGAAAACATAATCACATCGCTTCATAGAGGTTGTAATACTCAAATATTAAAAAATAAAACTATTATCATCAAATTTTCTTAAATTTATGAAAATATATGAAATATTTATTTTCAATAATTTTATATATGTCTTGAATATCGTGTATATGTATATATATATATTTCTCTACAATACACATTAATGACAATTTGATGTCTCCTATGATGGAATAAGTAGTGGATATAGGTTATTCCAATAACATAAAAACTCAACAAATAGGTTATATTAGTTTTAATATATTTTCATGGTTGAATAATATTTTAGTGAGGAAAAGGAATATAGAAAAACATTATCTATAAATAATGATAACTATTCTTTAGAAATTCTATTTATTTTGAAACCAACATCATACCACAGAGGGATATAAAAGTAAACCTAGAACACAAGGATGTGGGAAGGGAATTAAAAAATTTAATTAAGTTGGGATTTTAGGTAATTAATTTTTTATTTATATGAATTTGGAAATGTTAGGGAATATTTTTAAAAACCATGTGCAGAGTTTCCATGAGAGTCTGAGCCCCCGAGGGATTGAAAATTGATATAGTATTATTATTTATATATAATAATTCACATCAACTATAACACCAATATGTTTTTATGAAATATTTTATCGAAATATTGTTAATTATTTAATAACTTGTATTACATGAAATCATGATTTTAGAAAAAATATGAGATTCCCTTTATATAAAATGACCATTTTTACAATGTTGTTAGGTTAGTGGGAGTAAACATAACTAACTTTTGAAAATATATGGCGAATCCATTCAAAACAAATTATTATAAAAAATACAAATCTATTATATAATTTTATTTTTTATTAAGAAATTGATTCAATTACTATTAGTAAATTAAATTAATGAAATATATATGTCATATAATTTATAAACTATTTTTTGTATTCATCCAATATATTTTTTATGATAGGGTTTGAATAAACTCAATTTGTTGTATAAAAACCTATATTTTACAAAAGGGTAATTTTCCATCTTTTAATATAGAGTCCCTTATAAATTAATATTATGAAATATTAATAATTATTATATGAAAACTTAAAAAAGTTATTTGGAATCGGGATATAATAATTTAAATTGGATAGATTTTTTATATTTTTCTCATAACATTCATGTTTTGATGAATAGTAAAAATTAACTAAATTAAAATTGAAACCAACTAGTTTCTTCAAAAAAAATTATTAATAAATTATAGTATTTTATGGTTTTATATTTTAATAGAATATTTTTTTATCAAAAATTATAATGTACATCATTATCATTAATTTTTTATTAAATTCAGATGTAAAAACATTTCAATCTTTTGCAATGTTTTAATATTTAAAGCTCGTATTCTCATTCCGAAAGTGAAATTAATTTTAAAATAATTACTAAAACTTAATTTTTCGTATTTTTGATAAATGTATTCATTATTTGGAAGAAAAATATCCAAATAATATAATATTATTTATTTTAATTTTGGGCATTATGAAATTTAAATTTAGTAATTTTTTTAATATAGTAAAAGGTCAAATTGGATAATTAAGGGTAATAATACTATTATAATGTCACCCAAAACAAATTATTAATATCATTTTCGGAGTTTTTTCTACCAAAATAATCCTTGGTTTAAAATTATGTCTTTTTGAATCCACTTGGAAGAAATTTCGACATTTATTTTATTTTTTTAATGAAAAATAAAATATTTTTTACTCAAATTTTACTAACTATATCATTTTTTATGTAATGTTATAGAAAAGATAAATTCAATTATAAATACTCATTTTAAAAATAATTTTTTGTCTTTATTATAGTTATTTAATTTTAAATTTATTGAATTAAATAATTACACTGAATACATATACTTTGATGATGTATAAATTAATTAATTGCAAGAAAATCTATAAAATAATTTTAATTAAAATAATAATAACCAAAAAACATGACCAAATATCATTGGTTGATTATATATCTATCATAACAATCCATGGTTCAAGTTAGTGACAATTTGGAACCTTATATATGTGATGGTGAAAATTATATTAATTTACTTAAAGTGATGTTAATGTCATCACATTGATAATGTAATAATTATAACATTTTAAATGTTGGATATTTGAGAAGAAAAATTTGACCAAAAATATTATTATGAAATATATTAGATTAATCTTAACCATATTATTTTATTTTTAATTTTTTTCAATATATATTTATATTAAATAATTACACAAAATTGATGTATTAATTATTTTACTAATTTAGATAACAAATAAATGTTATTACAAATTTTAAAATAAATATACTTTGGGATAAATAATATTTTTAATGAATGCGATAAGTTACCTTTACCTCTAAATAATATAATAAAATAGTTTTTTCAAATTTAACTTGTTATCTTAATATTTTTAAAATACAATAAACTGAATAGTGACAAAATTGATACTATAGATTGTTTATCAAAATAATTTTTATTAAATTAACTAAAAATAATAAACAGTTATTAAAAGTATATAATAATTATTATACGGTCTAGTATATTATAAGTTAATAACTTCCAATCTTATTTTAATTAAATAAGTAAATATTTCACTCTTTTAATGTTGAAATATTTGTAAATATTTCACTCTTTTGAAGGTTTTTGGATGGTTTCTAATTTTATTTATTATAATTTATTATTTTCTGGAGATTACAAAAGCACCCCTCACCACAATTATAAAAGGGATCCACCTCCCTCAATTATTCACATCACTTTGAGACTTCAAGCTCCAACATTCCCTACCCTTTTACCTTATCAACTTCTCTAGTTACATTCTATAGGTTCTTTTCATATTCAAAGAACAACGCAGGTGGTCTAATAGGGGATTTTGAGGAAGCATTTCGATGAAGAGGTGATCTCCTCTAAAAATTCATTCAAAATTCATTCTTTTTCTATTACCTCTTCATGATTTGTTTCATTATAAAATAATAACTCCAGTATAAATTATATATTGTGATGTTATTATGATTGTGTAAAAACAATATTCCACATTCTATCCATCCTATGAAAAAATGAAATCACAATGCGTGCGTACGTATAACATATAATTTCCAAACAATGGTGTAATAATACATAAATGTTACATGGATCAGTATAATGGTGGAATAATAAATATATCTTATTATTTTGACATTATATTTATTCTTAAATAGTATACCCCCTTCACTTTAATCTCATTCATCAATTATGGGAATGATATCGTCACTCATTTGTACAAACAACCTATTGTCTCCACGATGCGATTTGATCCATTCTAAATAATCTTCATTTAATAATTGTTTTGTAAATGTATATAATGAATACATATGAAATATATAATGCTAAAATCATTTTTTATGATATACGTTTGATCTATAAAGAAGAATAGGGACTTTTTCGACAAAACATGCCTACGAAAATGAAGTTGTAAATACCTGACTAATAAGCATTAAAGAAATGTTATTAAAAATGTTTGATATTATGATAATATATGATATAAAATAATTTCTATGATTCTCAATAAGTCAATGACATTTTTTATATCTTTATACAGGAGTTTCGGATACATAAAAAATAAATTATAACTAAATGGTAAGGTATAATTTCGCAATTTCATTATTATCTAAGAATGATTATATGTATGTATTTACTGGGGGTATATTTATCATCCATATCCATGTTTCATAAAAATTTAATATTATTTTTATTACTCTATAATTATTTAAATTCAATTTCTATCTTTGGTTAATATTTATTAAATGGTATGAAAAAGATATTTTGTCATTAACCGATACGAGGTAGGAGAGGAATGATTTTAAAAAATATACATAATGAATAGATTATTACATCTTAAAAATTCATTATTTTCTTAATGTATCCAATACATGATATCAAGTTTATTTTCAAATAAATTATTTTATTTTTAAATTGTGCGGAATTTTTACCAAAGAAAACATTTTTTCCTCAAGAATTCACTTCAAGTGTTCTATCAATATTAACATCCATCTAAGATGGAATTATTTTATTGGTTTATGATTAAAGTATAATATCCTTATTTTTCTTATGATTTTATTATGTTTATAATGGAATTAAATTTATGAAATCCATTTTTTTTCATGCATTATGTTATGGTGGAATGATGTTTAATGGAACCCATTATTTTCCTTGGGTTATTAAGAATTATTTACATTATTCTGGAACACGTAAGAAAGATTTCATTATGAGATGGTTGATAACTATATCACCCTCTAATTCATTGGGTGAAAATTTATATCTCATTAGATAAGAAATGATGGAATGTTAAATGATCTCAGTGCAGTAATACAATGATGGAACGTGGTGTGAACTTGGGTCTGTAATGAAAATTATCAAGTATGACGGTCACGGAAATGAGCCTCAACTAATGTGAAATGATTTTCTATTATTATTCGTATGAAAAATAAATCCATGTCCAATGTTATGAAATTTTTTATTATGTTCATCGATTCTTATGAACATTTATGATTAATCCCATGAAATGATATCATGATCATTCATAAACAAGATAATTTTTCAAACGTTATGTTCTAATGTATTATTATTATAATATGATAGATATATCAATTTATTACACTTAATAAGAATTTGAGATAACCCACTCATATGTTACCTTTCCCCAGGTCAGGAATAAGGGTTTAAATAAGATATGTCACAATGATTTCTCATTATGAAAAAATAAGTGGGAGATAATGAAGATTCCTTATAAACTAGTTGTTTATGTTTCCATGTTTTTGACGATACAATACCTATGTAGTCCTATTGAATATTTCTTTTGTATTATAATGAATATTATCCGACCATTATGTAATGTCACTATATGTAATTTATGGCTCATTATAGTTGGTATTAGAGGAAATGTATAATTAACCTCTAGAAACTAGGTTTATAAAACCTTAGTAAGAACCCAACTATGATAAGCCATACATTACATATAATAATGTATGGCTCATTAGTGTTCTTTACACTATTATTATAGGTTTTAGTAACACATCGGATGGTATACTTGGTCATATGGCCTCATGCGTGTTTCACATAATGCCAGAGGCTGCTGACTAGCAGTGAGGGCTATGGTTATGATAGTGGGGAAACTATGCTCTCATTAGAATAGGAACACCGTGGAAGTTAAAAAAATGGAAAAAATGGAAGCAATATTATTCCATACAAAATTAAACAATGTAATACTAGAAATAATAAACTAAAGCACATGTATATGTAAATGATTCATGATACATACATCTAGGAAAGAAGCCAAATAAATCACAATGCTGGAATTGAAAACAGTACTAAGACAAAGTAAAAAAGAAAACAGATAAATAGCTCATAAGCATCGCATTCCTCATCTTCATCCCATGCTCTCCATCTCCACATCAAATAAAGTAACTGAAGTAGAATGGAGTTTTCCCTTATCTATACTTGTAGGAATATAATCTGTTTGGGCCCAAATACATAGCCCAAATAGGGTGTGAGACAGAATCCCAGTACACAATCAACACAAGATATATGCCTAACAATCAGTGAATATATGGCATGGGTTAAGATAATAAATGTAGTAAACAAGAAATTACTCAAGGTAAACAACTCATAGATTCAAAGGATTCGGTATCATATATCAAGAAACAGCTAACACATTAGGTAATCACAAACATGTAACCCTCTAGGAAGTACTCACAGGCTATCCCCTCTGGTCCTACCTAGAAACACAAGCAGACCTATGAGAAGTAGAATCAGTCTAACCCCTTTGTTTCAGCTTATGTGTAGACTCTCTAAGGAAGTACTCACCATTAATTCCTCTTATAGTCTCGTATTGGTAACTAATGGATCTCTGGGGAAGCACTCATCAACTATTTCCCCTGTGGCCCACATCGAGGATCTACAGACACTCTGAGGAAGTAGTCAACGCCAATTCCCCTGTAGTCTCGCATCGTAAGTTATAGACACTATGGAGAATCCCTTACGTCCATTCTCCCTATGGTCTATACAGCTGGTTCTCACGGACCTCTGTAAGTCAAGAAAGAATAGCACTGAATATCAACCAATGAAATCCTCAACAACTATTTGTCTAGTAGTCTACATCATATTATCATATCAGAACAATCACACCATCCTACAAATAGGCATGAGAAATTAAACAGCATCCTAATAGGAAAACTAGACCCTACAGTTAGAACAAGAAATCATGCATGGGAATAAAATCCAAATCATATCAATTAACCCTTTTCACATTCAATTATTATCAACTCAAGCAAACAAGAATATCAGACAAAAAATTGGGCTAAAATGGTAAACGAGCAATACCCTTTCAAGTGTATTGACGATTTTGCACATAAATCTCAAAGGAGTTTTATGGAAAGGAACAATCCACCTACCTCAGAGTTCGGAGATTGATATATTTAAACTTCTATCATCGAATCACTATATAACTCCAATTATCTAAAAAATATCTACAGTGTTTAATAGAGGATAACCTGAGAAGGAGGAGTAATGGGGAAACGAAGCTCAAGAAAAATAGAGAGCTTATCAAGGTGATCCCAACGCAATCAACAACGGTCAAATCAGACTTCATATACTCAGTTGGGGCTCGGAGGAATATCGTGGCCGTATGAGAGCTCTCGGATGAAAAAAACCTAGAATAAGATCGTTATGTCGATTATACGTGACCTCAGTATGTTTATTGATAAAAAAGAATGTACATGGTGTGTACTTTTGAAATACACGATGTGTAATATCCTTTTCCGTACTCTGCTTTAGGCGGCCTCCAGGTCACCCCCACATGGCAGTGTACATGTCCGTTAGACGGCCAGCACATGGCTATCTGTGGTACTTGAGTACACAACGTGCACTCAAAATGTATACGGCATGTACTCATAATGTTCACGGAAAAAATTTACAAAAATTCCTCTTTTTCTCAAAAATGACCAGAAAAGGAAAAAATACCTGAAAAAGAAGATCTAGGTTATTACAAACTACCCCTCATAAATAAATTTTACCCTATATTACCCTAGAAAGGCGGCATAGAAGAAGAAACCCCGAATAGGTCCGACAACTCAGTTCGTACTTCGGCCTCCCCCTATAATGTCTCGTCCTGTACTCGCCCGTGCTGCCGTAGCACTCGTACCTAAGGGACATACCGGTCATGGAGAACCTTCGTACCACGATCAAAGATCCGGATAGGATGCTCCTCTAAAGATGCATCCAATTCCAACTCAACCTCATCGGGTTAGAACACATGAGAATTGAATGAGAAGTAACGTTGAAGCTGATAAACATGGAAGACAACGTGCATATCTCAGTACCTCTGAGGTAACTGAAACTGATAGAAAACTAGCCCAACTCCATCCAACGCCTCATAAGGCCTTACGTACCTTAGTGAAAGCTTACCATGTCTCTTAATCCTCCTGTGTCCCAACATTACTGTTACACGTAGGAAAACCTGATCCCCGACCATGAACTCTAGAGGTCATATTCACTAATCAGCATAAGACTTCTGTCGAGACAGTGTAGTATCCATTCTCTTTTGAATCAACACTATCTTCTATGTGGTATCCTAGAAAAGATGAGGTCCCAGCATTGTTGCCTCTCTAGCCTCCAGCCAATATAAGGGTGATCAGAATGTCCTACCGTACAAATCCTTATAAGGTTCCATTTGAATTGTTGCATGAAATCTATTATTGTGGGAAAAATCCACAAGAGGTATATGATTTTCGTAGAAACTCCAAAATCCAAGATGCATGCACCACGCATGTCCTCAGGCACCTAAATTGAATCCTCAGACTGGCCATCAGTTTGGGGGTGGTAAGTTGTACTCAAAAGTACATGTGTACTCAAAGCCTTATGAATCCCCTTACAGACCCGAGAAGTAAAACACACATATCTGTTAGAAAAAATGGAATGTGGAACTCCATGTAAGAACACAATCTCACGGATGTACAAGTGTCCTAGCTCATCAACACGGAAGGTCTCCATGATCTACAAGAAGTGAGAAACCTTCGTGAGTCTGCCAATGACAACCCAAAATTTATCATTTCCTCGAGGAGACCTTGGTTAAACTGTCACGAAATACATCGTGACATCGTTCCACTTCCCCTCAAGAATAGGTAACTACATCAAAAGTCATGCTGGTGGATGATGCGATGCCTTCTCTTGCTGATAGATGGAACACTTCATGATGAATCCATAAACATCTCTCTTCATACCTGGGCACCAATACTTGTCTTGTAGATAAGATAAAACATTGTGACACCAAGATTAACTGCCCAAACTGAGGAATGAATGTCATGCATCAGCTCCTTGTGTATGTCTGTTGGCACCCATACGTGCCCCTATAAATGCTAGATCTCATCATCGCCTATGGTCCATCCTAGAATAGGGTCCACTCCTGACACGCTCTCCCGTAGGACTAGGCCCTATGAATCTAATAGCTTCCTCATTATCAATTGATGTATAATAATAAAGGTATTAAATTCCGACGAACGAAACGTCTTCCTCTTCTTGTCGTGCACCTCCGAATGATTCTCAGAGAATAGAGCTATAAGATGCCCCTCACAGCTGGACTCCTAGAATGCTTGTATTTGAGTCCTCTTGCTCAACACATAATCCACTGTATTGCCTTTCCCATTAATATAGGCATGATCAATGTCAATGGACAGAAGGTCCTCAACCCACCTTCACTGTCTCAAATTTAGATCATGCTGAGTGAAGATATACTTGATACTCTTATTTTTGGTGAAATCCAAAATATTATCTCCCAGAAGATAATGTCACTAATAGCGCAAGGCATGAACAACTGTAGCCCACTCGAGATCGTGCATCTGGTAATTCCTCCCATGTGGCCTCATCTGCCGAGACCCATACACAACAACTCTTTCTACCCAAATAAATATTACTCCCATCCCGATACCTAAAGCAACACTATACACAATATAAATCTTTCCGACTATGGAAAAAATAGTATCGGTTTTGAATTTAACCTCCCATTCATCTCCTTAAAGGTTGACTCACAATAATCTAACCATAAGAACATTGCACCCTTCTAATTTAGGATCGCCAGTGGTGCTTCTATGTTTGAAAAGTATTGTATGAAATGACTATAGTGTCCAGACATACCTAGAGAACTTAATACCTCAAAGACGTTCTCCGGCTGCTCCCAAAAAACTACTGCTATAACTTTCTATGGGTCTGCTGATACTCATGTGTCTGAGATAACATGACACATGAAGTGTATATAGTCTATCCAAAAGTGGAATTTATAGAGCTTAGCATATAACTGAGGCTCTCTCAGTGTAATCAAAATGATCTCAAGATGTGTGGCATGGTCATGTCGAGTGTGCGAGTATCCCAAGATATCATCCATGAAAACCACCGAAAAGGAATCCCAGTTTGGATGGAATACTCGGTTCATCAGTGCCATGAAAAATGGAGGCACGTTCGTGAGACCGAACGGCATAACCACAAACTCGAATAGACCATACCTTCTCTGGAAGGCTATGAGAGGTATATATAATTTTCTAACCCGTAACTAATGGTAACCGGACCTCAAGTCAATCATCAAGAACACCCGGCGTCCATGAAGCAGATCAAAGAGATCATCAATCCTCGGTAATGGATATCGGTTCTTGACCATCAACAGGATCAACTTCTGATAATCCACACAAATCCAGAGGGTATCGTCCACCTTCCTTATTAAAAAGACAGGCGAACTCCAAGGAGAAGTATTGGGTCAGATGAAACCCTTCACCTATAACTCCTCCAAATGCTTCTTGAGCTTCTGTAACTCTTGTGTAGACATCCTGTAAGGAGTAATATACACTGGTTCAACCCCTGGAATAAGCTCAATATAAAATTATACCTCACGCTCTAGAGTAAAACCTGAAAATTCTTCTGGAAAGACATCTCTAAAACTATCCTCCAAAGGAGAAAAGTCCATCTGTGAAAACCCCTGGTCATCTAGATATAGACTCTCAATCTGGGCTGTAACTCCTCCTAAACCATGATTCTTGGGTACCGCTCTGCTCGACTAGACATCCCACCCACCAGTATGAAGAAGATATCCACACTCTGGTGATGTGAAACTCAACCTATGATGATAGAAATCGACGACTTCCTGGAGGGGAACTAGCTAGTCCATTCCAAGAATTACATCATAACATTCCATTTCATGGACATAGAGGTCCCATAAAAAGTGACACCCACTATCCTCTAGAGGTAACTCCTTTCACTAACATACACTCATTATTCTATCCCCCAACTAAGTGTCTACTATCAAGATATCAGTAGAAGAAAAGATGCCGAGCCTAAGGCTCTCAACAATAACAACAGAGATAAAGCTATTGGAATCCCCTATATCAAAAAGAGTAGAATATAAAACTAAGGAAACTAAGATTGTACCTTGAACTGTATAAGGTTCGGGATCCTGCTCTTACTGGGTCTGCTCAACTACAAAAGTTTGGCATGTTCCATGGCCCTATGGCCCTGCATGACCACTCTGAGCTGATCTTCCCTGATGTCACTGAAAACCGGGCGACTGGCTAACATGGCCATGACCTCCACCTCAACCTAAATGGGCAGAAGGACTCCAATGCCCAGACTGGTGAGAAACTGGTGGTGTTGCTCCTGGATGAGGAGTAACAGAAGAACCCAAGTCACCAGCTACTGGTGAGAAGAACTGATAGAAATGCTGAAGATGACCCATCTTGCCGCAAGATCTGCACTTAACTTGTTTAATTGTGCAATGTGGCCTCGTATACCAACGTTTCCTCCACTGGTAGCACACCACCTATCTACCAGGAGAAGTGTCTCGCCTCCTCGGATGGTCTACATGAACATCATAAAACTCTCTTAGAACTGTGCATCTGCACCTGCTTTTGGTAAATTTTCTAGTGCCAAGACTTGCACAACGAGAAGATCTATAGGTAGTCTCTGATCAGCCGAATTCAGTGTCTGGTTGTTTCCTTTAGCTAGAATACACCTTCGGGATGTCTCGGTGGAATGACTCCACAAGGTCAAATTCACACCATAGATCAAGATTACCAAGGGAAAAAACTGAAAGAGTATGAAGGGAACAATTGAAAGAAAACATTTGACTTTAACAGAACATTAATACAGAGCAAGTATAATTACTACCCGGTGTGTTCCCTTAATCGATTCTCATGGGCGTGTACTCCTACCAGAGCTAGTTGTGTATCACCCCAAACACATGGTGTGTTGTCCTTACACAAGGTGTGTAAATGAATTTTATTCCCCTGATAGGTACTTCTATATGTCTATGCCACAAAGTTCTCCTTAAAACGAAAGTACCCGACATGTTTGTGCTAGACACAGCGTGTACTAGACGAGCTTCACTGACTTGTGTTGTCATGACGGGGCTAGATACGCAGCTCATTGTACACAACCTATTCCAGATCGACATGGTGTGTACTACAAAGGTTTCAACTGCCCATGTTTTTAATCACAAAGGTGAACACATGGCTGACTATACACATTGTGTTAGTGGAAGACATAACGTGTATAAGATGTTTCAACTGACCTGTGTTTCTCGTTACATGGTCGGATACTCGCCTTACACTAAACGGTGTGTTCCATATGGACATGGCTTGTACAAGAAAAGATAACACTGACCAATGTTGTTGGTTACATGGCTGGATTGCAATATTATACTACAGGGCTTTATTAGAACTAACAAGGCATGTATAAGCTATGATTTCTCCATTCGTGTTGTTAGTCACACGAGTGAAAACATGGTAAACCCTACAGGGCACGTAAAACCGGTACATGGCATGTTCCCACATGAACTTACCAATCCTGTGTCTCTTCCCACATAGCTTATTACACGGTTAGAGACTACACGGCATGTACATAAGAAAAATAGTTTCTTCCCGAACAGAAGATCACATAGCATGTAGTCAAAACTACACAACGTGTATTCTGGGTTTTTTCATACAGTAAGCCTCAGAAACTACTCTAGAGCCCATAAAAACACTGAAATAGTCCCTTAAGTGCCAAATTCTGATCTGTGAGGGCCCATAATCCCCTTGAATCAATTTCTAGAATCATATACATGTTTGAAAATGGTAAATAAGTCAATGATCCACCTCATTCCGGTCAATGAGGTCCCATAACAACTCAAGAATAATATTTTGGATTTCATTCTAATAAAACCTTACACAAACAATACCCTATAAAAAAAACAAGTATTTGTATCAAGGCATCTATCACAACAACATGAATATCTGGCACAAAACCTATCACAACAACATGAAATCACTAATACACCCTATATGGAATGGAAATAATGAATGACATGTGATCCCTAGCAAGTTCCAATATGATTCATGAGATGTAATACCTTCATCTCATCAGGTTTCAAAAGAAATGGATCCTCAATAATGTCAACAATAACAACAAAATACATGTGAGTCACCCAACGGTGAAAATCAGATCAACTATAAGCTTGAAAAACCAGAATCATTATAACTAAATGAGGTTGATTGGATTTTCCTTGTACATGGGTTAGCTACTCCTGGGAACAAATTATTACCAAGTAACTATTTCTTCTTATCTCTGACTATAGGTTCCAAATAGTAAGTTCAGAAAAAATAACCTCCCTTTGATACCACTTTCTAATGTCTAGGTTCCAAAAGCCACCCCGAGGCCCCCCGTACCCGGTTGGTCACATGGCCTCAGGGGCATTTCCCCAAATGCTAGAGGCTGTCGACTAGCATCGAGGGCCTTGGGTGTGATAGTGGAAAATCTTTAACCTCATTGGTAGAGTAACACAACAGAGTTAACCAAATGTAAAATAACGGAAGTAATAATAATCCATACAAAAGTAAACAGCGGAAGACTGGAAATAATAAACTGGAGAACACGTATATATAAATGATTCCTGATAAATACATTAAGGAATGAATCCATACAAATAAAAATTCTGGAATACAAAATATAACTAAGACAAAGTACAAAAGAAAACAGATAAACAGCTCCTCAACATCGCAAGCCTCATCTTGGTCCCACACTTTCCAGCTCCACAGCAAATCAAGTACTATAAGTATAAGGGTGTTTTCCGTTATCTATACCAGCAAAAATATAATCTGTTTGGGCCCAAATTCATATCCTAAATAGGGTGTGAGACAAAATCCGAGTAGGAAATCACCACAAGATATGTGCCTAACAGTCAGTGAATATATGGCAGACAGTAAGAAAATAAATGCAGTAAACAAGGAAGTACCCAAGGTAAACAATTCATAGTTTCAATGAATTCAGTATCATATTTCAAGAAACAACTAACACATCATGTAATCACAAATAGGTAACCCTCTGAGAAGTATTCACAGCCTATCCCCTCTGGTCCAAAATAGCAACACAAGCAACCCTCTTGGAAGTACACTCAGTCAAACCCCCCTGGTTCAGCATAAGCATAAACTCTCTGAGGAAGAACTGACCATAAATTCCTCATATAGCCTCGTATCAGTAACTAAATGAGCTTTGGGGAAGAACTCAATGTATATTACCCATATGGCCCACATCTCGGATCTACAGACACTCTGAGGAAGCACTTAACGTCAATTCTGTTTGTGGTCTCACATCGTAAGTTATAAAGACACTCTTGAGAAGTCCTTACATCCATTCTTCCTATGGTCTATACACCAAGTTTTCACAGCCATATGTAAGTTGAGAAAGTATAGCATCACATATCTGAAAAAGTAATCCTCATGAACTACTTGGATAGCTGTCTACAACATATCATCTTATTAGTACAATTACACCATCTTACAACTAGGCATGGGAAAGTAAACAACAGCCTAACAAAAAAACTAGACCCTATGGTCAGAACATGCAATCTTGAATGGGAAAAAACATCCACAACATAGAAATTAAACCTATTCAAATTCCATTATCATCAACTAAAGAATATAAGCATTTCAGGAAAACAATATGTCTAAAACGGTAAACACGCAATACCACTTTCATGGGTATTGGTGATTTTGCACATCAAACTCAAAGACATATTACTGAATGGAATAAACAACCTACCTTGGCATTGGGTGATCGATATAAGTGAACCTAGATCCTTGAATCCACATTGAATTATGATGATGTAAAAAAATGTGGAAAATGGTTAATAGAGGAGAGCTTGAGAAAGAGGAGGAATTGGGAAACAATGCTCTAGAAGAAGAGAGATCTTACCAAGGTGAACCCAATGCAATCATCAGCTGTCGAATCAGATTTTGGATGCTCATTCTGGGTCTTAGAGGATGTTCATGGCCATATGGATGCTCTTACCTGAACGAAACCTAGAAGATGGTCGTTCAAGCGATTAGTTGCGACCCCGGTATGTTTAATAAAAAAAGTACATGGCATATACTTTTGAAGTACACGGCGTGTACATGACGTTTCCATACTCTACATTAGGCGGACTCTAGGTCACCCCCACATGGCCCTATGCATGGCCGCTACACGGCCATCACATGGCTACCTTGGGTAACCGAGTACACAGCATGTACTCATAATGTACAAGGTGTGTACTTCAAAAATTTCTAGAAATTCCTATTTTTCTAAAAAATGACCAAAAATGTAAAACTTACCTAAAAAGGAATATCTATGTTCTTACAAAAACATCGAGGAAAAAAACTTAAAGGGACTATTAAATGCTCTGTGTATGGAAAATAAGGCCATCAGGTAGTTTAAAGCTGAATTGAAGGGAAAAATATGTCTAATGATGCGAATAGAGAAAAGGAAACATAGAGTGTAGCTCCTACACCTCCATGTGACAAGTGAAAGGAAATGAGGAAATATTACAATAAATTCTATAATAGAAGGGTTATTAATGATAATCTACATCAGGAAAATATTATGTACATTGATAAAGGAAAGTCACATGCAATCACAATCAGTGATGTGGAGAACTATAATGAAGTTCTGAAAGGTATACATACCATAAACTATAATATTTAATATGTTTTATTTGATTCTGGATGCACAAAGTCTTTTAATTATGAATATTTTTTAAAGTCTATCACCATATTACCTGAACAATTTAATATGGAGTTAGTTGTAACAACTCCTAATGGCACAGCGGTCACATAAAAAGATTATAATTCTTCTCCGGATGAAGTTTGTGGGACTGTAATTCCTATAAATCATGTTATCCAAACTATAATGGAATTTGATGTGATTATTTTAAGGGATTAGAGTTTTCTATATGGGGATCATATAAATTTGCAATGAAGGGAAGTCAAAGTTCATATTCCAGATCAATCTATGATCATCTATCCCTACAAGGATGAGTATGACTTTATAGTAAAAATTTCTTCCATAGAATGGGTATTTATCCCTATTAATGAAGGTTATATATCTCAAATTTTTGGGGAGAAGATCAAAATTATGAATACAACAAATGTAGGGTATTTTGATAATGTCTTTCCATGATAATTTATATGTCTTACACTGAATCATATTTTTTAGTTTTCAATAGAACACATACTGGGTGTTATACTTATTTCAAAGACAAATTATATAATGGACCCAATTGAGTTGTAGTAATTGAATAAAAAACTCCTATAGGATCATGATGAGGGATTAATTCTTCCAATTCAGTCTCCATGGAGTTCACATATTCTATTTGTTAAGAATATAGAAGGATCAATGGGACTATGTATTGATAATCGAGAACATAAAAATTTCCATATAAAAAATATCATCTTCCATGCATTTATGACTTATTCGACCAACTATATAGAGCTTAGTAATTTTCCAAGATTGATCTAATTTCGAATATCATTAATTAGTTGTTAAGAAGGATGTTATACCAATGAAATCATTATGTACAATGTATGGAATCTATGAATTTATAGTGAGGGGTTTTGGTTTTACTAATCCCCATGCTATCTTCATGGATCTAATAAATAGAGTCTTTATAGACCCTCTTGATCTGTTTTTGGTATTCTTTATAGATGATATTATTTTCCATTAATAGATTAAGGAAGAATATAAAGATCATTTTGGAATTGTACTAAAGACACTGAGAAAGGATAATAATTAGAATAAATTTACCAAGTGTGAATGTTGGCATCATAACTTTTCATTTTAGGGTCACATAATTTCATTACAGTGGATATCTGTGGATCTAGAAAAAAATTTAATGAATGTTGGTCAAGTCCAACAACAGTATCTGAGATCCAATGTTTTCTAGGTTTGGCTGGATATTATAGAAGATCATTAATTTTTTTTCACAATTACCTAATACCCTCACAATGTTGACTTGAAAATGAGTTATGTTCGTGTGGACAGAGAAATGAGAAGATAATTTCAGAGAACTGAAAATAAGGATGGAATGTGCACCAGTGCTCACAATGCCCTGTAGTGGTGAATGATTTGTGCTCTAGAGTGATTCATCAAAAAATGGGATGGGATGTGTTCTTATTAAAAATGATATGGTGATAGTTTATTTCATATGAAAATTTAAAATCCATTAGCCAAATTACCGGAAAATGTTTTTGGGTAAGCTATGGTAATCCATGCATTAATGATATGGGGGCACTATCTTTATTGTTGAAGCTTTAATATTTGTACTAATCATAGTTGTTACAATTATATTTTCTCAAAAAAAGAGTTGAATATGTTCCAAAATAGATGGTTGGAGGGGATGAAAGATTACTACTAATCAATACATTTCCACCCTAGGAAAGAGAAAATGGTGTCATATACTTTGATTCAAGATTATATGGTATCTTATTCATTATTAGGATTTTAAGAGATCATATATTTATCAATTTTCAAAGGATGGATCTCAAATTTTAATTGATGGGTTGAAATGTTATCTTTTATAATAAAATGTTCAACCATTTATAAAATTAAATATTAAAGAGGCACGTAAAGAAGATGTAGAGATACCAAAGAAGGTGATAAATGTTCTAGAATTCAATCATTATTGTAGTGTAAAAATGAGGTTCTAGAATTGGGTTTGAATTCATCAATTAATAGAATTAAACAAGGGTCTATGGGATGTGGATCATAGTTCTACATTATTTATTCACCATAGAAGTGAAAAGATGTACATGGACCTAAATTTTTATTTCTGGTTGGATGGCATGAAAAGAGATGTTTCTAAATATGTCTCTCATGGCTTGGTTTTTTAGTATGATAATTCTGAGAGATTGAAGTCTAAGGGGTTGTGGAAACCATTTCCCATACCAGGATGGGGATGGGAAAACATCACTATGGAATTTGTTGTCTGTCATCCCAAGACATATAAAGGCCAAAATTCTACATGGGTTATAGTTGATCACCTTACAATGTCAACACAGTTCATTGTTATTCAAGATTATTTCTATATTAATCAGATTGGCAGGATATATGTAAATTAATTGGTAAGATTTCAAGGAGTACAACATTGCATTACATCTGATATGGATCCAATGAATACCTTGATATTTTGGTGAAGTCTTCAGCATGCTCTGGATATAGTGTTACATTTTATAACTAATTGTCATCCTCATATATAAGGTTAGTGTAAGAGGAAAATTTGAACTCTAGAAGACATGTTATGATCTTTATCTATGGATTTCAATTGATGTTAGGATCAACACCCATCATTAGTGGGATTTTCCTACAATAATATCTTTCAGTAAAGTATTCAGATGGATACTTATGAATCCCTCTATGGAACGAAGATTAATACTCCAACATGGTATAATGATGTTGGGGAATGAAATATATTAGGACCTAATCATGTGGATAAAATTTAAAAAGCTCATATCTATTCAACAATACATTAGATCATCTCGGAGTCAGGAAATAATTTATGTTGAAATATGAAGATTAGACCTAGTGTTTCACATGGGTGACATGGTATTTCTATAAATATCTCTATAGAAGAGAGTAATGATATTTGGAAATAAGGGAAAGCTGATCCCTAGGTATATCAGTCCTTTTGAAATTATGGATCATTTTGGGAAGGTAGGTAACCAATTGGCCCTTCCACCTAATATCTCTCAAGATCATGATGTGTTCTATATACCTCCCTTAAGAAAATACATACCTAATCCTTTACATGTACTAAACTCATAATTTTTACCATTGTATAAAATATATTTCTTATGAAGAACAAATGATATATATTCTAGATCGGAGCAAAAAATGTTCTCCAAAATAATACAGGACACATGGTTAATGTATTTAGGTGGAACCACCTATACGAGGAGGATAGGTTAGAACTTGAGGATATGATGATAGAGAGACATCCTCATATATTTGTATCAAGGTGATGAATTCTATATATTGAATTAACTTTTAGGGGGGTATAATGTAACAACCAGATCTTTTATGATGTATTTTCTCTAAATAATTTTAATTTATCAATAGATTGTGCTACAAAAAATCATGAGATTAAATGAACCAGGAGATGCCCTTGGGATAAAATGACCATTTTAACATATCTATTAGGTTTGTGGGAATAAATAAAACTAAATTATGAAAAGTTTTGGTGAAGTCATATGCATCCAATTATTTACGGAAAAATTTAAATCAATTATATATTTGTATTTTTTATTAATAAGATGGTAGAATTAATATTACTAAATTAAATAAATGAAATATATATTCAATATACTTAATAAAATATTTTTCATAATCATCTAATAGATATTATTGTCATAGGGTATGAATAAACCCTATTTGAACTATAAAAATATATATTTTTCAAAAGGGTGCTTTTCCACCTCTTAATGGAGAACCACTTTTAAATTAATATTTTGACACATTAATAATATTTATATAACAACATAACTATTTTATTTGGAAGAAAGATATAAAAATTTTCTTTGGATTAATTTTTAATATTTTTCTAATAACTTTCACATTTTGACAAATAGAAAAAATACACTATATTTTAATTGAAAACATCATTTTTCATAGAAATAAGTTATATGGTAAAATAAATATTGAATAGTTTTAATTAATAAATATAATTTATTTTTATCATTCTTTTTAATATATGACTTTAGCATTTGTCTGACATTAAATTCTTATGTAAAAGACATTTCAATCTTTTGTAATGTTTTAACTTTTAAAACAAGTTCTCTATTTCTAACAATGACATTAATATTATATTAATTACTATAAAATTTGTATTTGGAATTTTTAAACTGGATTTCATATTTTGAATGAGTAGTTCCATATTAGGTAAATATCTTAATTTTATTTTTTGACTATATAAATAGTAAATTTGATAATTTCTTTTAGTATGACAAAAGGTTAAATCGAGATATAATGGGAACAAATACATTTATAAAGCTACCCTAAAACATTTAATAATTAAATTAGATGGATTTTTTAATTAAATCATCTTTTTGCGGAAATTGTTCATTTTGGAATCCATGTGGATGTGATTAGGACATGTAATTTATTTTATTTTAAAAAAAGTTAAATTTTTCGTACTAAATTTTTAATAAATACATTATTTTTTATATAATGTTATACATATGATAAATATGATTTTAAATACTCATTTTGGTGTTAAAATGTTTTTTACTATGGTAATTTATTTTTATTATTTATGAAATAAATAAATACCCACAATACATATACTTTGATGTTTTAAAAATTAATTAATTGATGAGAAATCAATAAATATTATTTATGTAAAATAATAATAAATAAAAAAAGACCCCAACACAAATCAAAATAATGTTGGTCGACTATATCTTGACCATAATCATCAAAGTGTTGATCTAGTGACCATTTGGAGGCTAATAAAATATGGTGTGACACTTATATTATTCTATTTAAATGGATTTTATAATAGTATCACTCATAATTTAAAAAGTATAACATTTTAAATATTATATTTTTTATAAAATAAATTTGACTAAAAATATTATACTAAAATATAGTAGATTTATAATCATCATAGTATTTTATTATTAATTTTATTTAAATAAATAATTAAATTATATAATTACACAAATTGGACGTATTAATTATTTTATTAATAGAGATAATAAATAAAAGATAAAAAATATTCAAATAAATATAATTTGGTCTCATTAATATGTATAATTAATTTTAAAGACTAACCTGACCTATTAAGAATATAATAATATAGTTATTTCTATGTTACCTTTTTATCTTAATATTTTTCGAAGTAAATGAATTGAACAGTGTCAAAATTGACACTATTGGTTGTTTATCTAAACAATGTTTTATTAATTTTTTAAAAAATAATAAAACATTTTTTAAAAATTTATAATAGTTATGATATGGTATAAAATATTATAAGGTATTTATTTATGGTATCATTGACATAATATAAGTAAATATTTCACACCTTTAAAGTGTAAATATTAGTTTCCGTAGATAAAAATTAAATAGAATAACTAAGTGTTGGTAAAAATAATATGGTTTAAGTTGGTTGATAAACCTATATAAAATCTATTAGTTGATGATATTATGACCATATCTCATATCATCATTGAAATTAATACATTATTTAGGTTTTTGGAATGTGTGTTTTTATAAATTAATATTTTTAGAGATTCCAAAAGTGCCCCTTACCTCAATTATAAAGGGGATCCTCCTCCACAACCTCTTCTGTTTACTTTTAGCCTTTCATATCATCCATAACCTACCCCCATTTCCATTATCAACTTCTCTAGTTATATTATAGATCTTTTTTTCTTCTTCAAATACAAAATATATTACAATAACAAGAGATTTAGGGGAAACAAAATTGAAGAAGAGTTAATCTACTCTACTGATTCTTTCAAACATTATTCTTCATCTACTACCTATTCTTGAGTTGATACATTATATTTTAATATATACTGTATCAATTATATACTATGATTTTATTATAATTATGGTAAAATTATTTTCCACATTCTAGTCATCCTATGAAAAAAGAAATCACCATGTGTGTGTTTGTATGGATTACCGTCTCCACACTGTGGTATAAAAATACTTAGATGTTACTTGGATGGGTATAATGGTAGAAATAATAACTATATATTATTATTATAACATGATAGTGATTAATAAACATTATACACCCTTCACATAAATAACATTGAATAATTATGGGAATGATATTGTCACTCGTGCGTATCTACAACCTAGTGTCTCCATGATGCGATGTGATTCATTCTACATGATAATTATTAATGAATCATTATATAAATTTACAGAATGAATAAATATGATTTATATATTGTTAATATAATTTTTAATGATATATATATGACCTATTAAATAGAAATGGAACTTATTTGACCAAACATACATAAGTAAAAGAAGCCGCTAATACAGGAATAACATGTCATAATGAAATGTTACTAAAAATGTAAGATAATATGATCATATATGATATAGAAAATATTATTATTCCAAAATAACTGAATGAAAATATTTAAATAATTATATAGGTGGTTTAGATAAATACAATAGAAATCGTACTGAAAAGGTAAGGGATAATTTTACAATCTCATTATTATTTGAGATTGTTTATACGTAAGTATTTACTGGGGTATATTTATACTCCATGTACATGTTTCATAAATATGTAATATTATTTCTATTCTTCTACAATTTTATAAAGTCAATTTTATCCATTGGTGAATTTTTTTAAACTGTATGAATGGAATCTTTTGTCATTATTTGATATGAGATACTTTTTGACTGTTTAGAAAAAGTATGAGGAAAATGTTTTCATATATGATATATCATGAATAGATTTTTACAAAATCCAAAAACCTAATTTCAATAAATATTAATCTAAAATATATCATTTTTATTTCAAATAATTTCTTTTCGTTTAAAATTGTGTGGCTTTTTGAGAAAATAAAATATTTTTGATGAAGAAAGGATATTTTTCCAAATAATTAATTTCATGTGTTATTAAAAAATTAATTTATATCTATGAATGAATTATTCTATAGGGTTATGTTTCATGTATAATATCCTTATTTTTCCTATCATTTTATTAGGTTTATTATGGAATGATATTTAGGAAATCCATTTGTTTTCCATGGATTGTGTTATGGTGGAAGGATGTCTAAAGAAACCCAGTTTATTTCATGGGCTGTGATGAATGATTTAGGTTATTGTGGAACACATAATAATGATTCCATTATGATATGGGTGGGACTTATATCTCCAAAAAATACACAGGGTAATGATTTATATCTTGTGAAATAGATGTGTATGGAATAGGAAATGATCTTGATTTGGTAATATAGTGCTGGAATGAGGAGTGAACTTGGTTCAATAATGGATTTTGTTCACTGTGATGGCCTTTGAAATGAGCCTTGAATAATATTAAATGATTTTATATGCTTCTCTATTTTCAACAAAACCAAATATCTTATGTTATGAATTTTTTAGTACATTCATTGATTCATTTGAATTATTATGTTTTATCACATGGAATGATATAATGATCTTTCACATGTTGGATTAGGTTTTCAAATGATATGTTATTATGTCTTATGATTTTGATTTGATTTATGTATACCATTATTACCTTTACTGTGAATTTTAGAAAACCATTTTTATGATTATTTTCCACCAGCGATGAAGATGTTTAATAAAGAAGATATGTTAAAAAGAGACATAGTTATGATGACCTAAGTGGGAGAAAATGAAGATGTCTTATAGACGATTTTTTAATATTTCCCTATTTTTAAATACACTATACAAATACTGTCTAATCATGGATTTGTTATATTTTGTGTTGAATATTTATAAACATTGATGTAAAATTAGTGTTTTAAAATTATGAGTTTTTATATGAAAAAACCATATCAATTTTATTAGTTTGAGAATTATGTGATACCTTGGATTGAAAATCTAAGACCAAGGTTGATTCCAAAACATTGAGATTACCCTATGAGCGACGATGTGATGGTTGGTGTTGGATGTCTGATCGAGAAGGATTTGGGATGTGAGATTAATTAAAATTAATAATTTATTTATTTATTTATTTTTAATAACAATGACCTAAATTTATATATTTATACATTGTTATACAAAATTTTCAATGTTAGGAATATGACCGTGAGAGAAATTGGGAGGAGTTATTAGATAAAATTTGTTAGAAAATTGAGGTTGGAGAATGGCAATCAATAAGATCGAGGATGATCGAGATGAAGTGAACAAAGTGTATCATCTTCAACATTAGTGAACAAATCCTTCACCAGTGATTGAACAAAATCAAGGCTATTGTTATCAATTTTTTTCCATTTTGATTAAATTTCATAATGAATTTTTTTTCTATAATAGTTTTTTGGATTTTATATTATACACCCAACGCATGAGTCTTTTATATAATCATTAATTACTGGTCTCAATTTATTTATTAATAAATTTGATCACCAATCATCCTCTCCATATTGATCATTAGTTGGGATCCCATTGGCTTGTGATGAGCATAACCTTTTTCCTTGTTCTTTCCTCTCACATGTACATGGATTTATTAATTATTGGATAGAAAGAACACTATTTGACATTTACAAGGAATGTTTAATCATAATCAAGAAACAAAACTCCATGTTTCTTCCACCTGATGATTTTATTAATGAATTGTGTGTGGGTAGTGATAAATTTTCATTGATTCTTCTTGGATCCAAAATCTGTAGTGGTAACAAAATATAGCAACATTCGGCGAGAGAATGACCGGAGGAATTATGGCTTCGTACATATTTTCAGATTATTATTTACATCCATTAGATACTGAGAAAATATTGCTGGAGTAATTTTCCAATGACCATGTGTTATCAAATGGTGGAAATCGTGGTGGAGGAAGTGGCTCTAGAGATGTATAAAACTAGGTTGTTCATCCTATAAATAACCCAAGTATAAAATGTGTAGTCTAAAAGAACATATTCTATATAGTATCACATAGATACGGTGCAATAGTTCTGGGTTGTGTGAAGGGTCCCACACTTTGTATATAGGCTAATATGTCATGTGACCCTCCCCAAATATTCATGCCATATTCCAGCTAGAACACACCCAAAATCCCATGAGGGAATTCTTCCCATGTATATTGGGTATAATTGAGAATGATAGTAAATCTAGGCATTGACATGGCACACAACTTGGTATATGGGGAAAACTAATGTACATGAGAATGAATAAAAATATGAATTTAGACCCAATTTGTAATAGGAACACATTGTAACCCCTTTAAAAACATTTAGATAATCATGAACATCCATGTCTTGTGAGAAATACGAAAAATCCAGGTTTCTGCATGAGTTATGACACCATGTAACCTTGGGGATAATTTTTATACCCCTATAAGAAACTTATATCTATTGTATCATCTTCTTTTGTACATGTTTTTTTTATTTTGAAAACCCTTTCTTAATTATTTCTCTATATAGATTGTGTTTTTCTATTTCGATATTTTATAAAAGATACAATTCAACTAGCTCCATGAGATACATTATTTTTAGATATGATATATGATGGAAATGATAAGGGTAGGAACATCAGTATGTCTCCAAGGTTTTCACCCCCCATTACACCATTATGTGGGACCCCCATTTTATTTATAAATATTGGGGAGGTACTCCACTACACCAGAATGTGTCCTCACTATAATTATTGTACTCCATTGTATAAAAGATCTAGTGGCATGTGGGACCTCTATTTTAGTTATGATTCCCTTAAGTTTGGAGCACGTTAGCAATGAGAAATCTGCTAAACCCATATTCTAGTGTGGTTTAATTTGATACTATGAATCTGATATGGAATTTTTCAGTTGTCGGTGGGAACAATTTATTTGCAAGGTTTTTTAGACATAGATCACCTTTTCACTCTTAAAAAGGTTTCTCTATGAGAATAAAAATTTAATTAGTTTATTCTCATACTTATCATGGTCTGAGATGACCTTTTTTAATATCTCTATATTATTCCCTATACGGTTTTCATGGAATTAATGAGGTTTCATTTATACTATCCCCTAAATGGCTTTTTACCACACTTGTCTTTTCGTTGGTAGAATAATGACATATCAATAGTTTATTTGGTTAATGTTATAGAAAATTTAGTTTTTTGATCTCATACATTTGTTTGGACATGATGATTTGGATTTTGGATCTCTCAAATTTCATTCAATCATGTTGTTTTTAGGATGTTATTTCACAAGTAGTTGGGAATGTATTTTTTTCCCTTTTCAACTTTTTATACTATCATACTCTATGGAATTTCCCAAATGGTTTATATTTTCATTTTTATACTATATATTTTAGATAAATTTATATTCCTTTAATGTTTTAATGGATATGGGTGGGCGATTGAGTATTCGTACATTATAAAACAAATATCATTTAATTTATTAATTTTTGGTTCTTGTTTTCATCCACTAAACTACTATAGGTGAGTTTGGGGTTATAATGGATATGCCCTTCACCAGCCAGTTAGACCCCAATAGGGTGGGGTATGATATCGTGATATTAGAGATGTTCATACCTTAATAAATGTTATTCAGTTGTCCCATCAATTGTAATTGGTTGGGATTTTGGGTAATAAGATCAACAAGTATTGATTGAATCTTTTAGATTAGGGGACACAGTATTGGGGTGGATTATTATGTATACACTAATCTATAATATAACTAGTTAATCGTCGAATAAGAATATCATGACTTTTCTTTCAGGGTAAAATTTCATACACATTATTTACAAGTGATTCCTTTTACAATCCTTCTTGAGTAATCTCTCCTTTTATATATGATAAACTAAATACATTATGTATTAATTTCAAATAGGATGAATATATGATGGAATCAAACTAGGTTACTAATTGAAGACCGTGAAGATGATCCGATAAGTGATGAGGTCTCAGTTCAGGGGCCATCTCATGTGGTGTTTTTTGAGAACCCTCTTATTTATCACACAATATTTCATGATTTATTAAAAAATAGTATATATAAAACAACACATATGATCATGAAATTTATTGTATTTCAAAATTACATACATTACATAACAATATAAAATAGGGGTAGATATCCATTATTGAAACCCTCATTTACGTGATCATAATATTCAATGATACTTAAAATTCATTGGTTAACCAGGGGACATATATAATAAATAGTGAGAAATAATGCCCAATAAGGTAATAATCAAGGAATAACATGAAGGAAAAATAACATATTAGATAATAGTAATTTAAATGGTGTATTAAAGGGATTAGATTCATAATCACTAATAATAAAGAATGGTGTTACATGGTAGCGAAAAGGAAACATGTTAAATGTGAAAACAACTTTAAAAATTGTGTCATAAAAATAGGTCAAGTTCAAATAACAGGAAATCTCGAGAGAAATGTACCTTGATATATTAAGATGACTCCAAAATATCATTCATGTTGTCTCATGAGACTAAAATAGTACCCAATTAATAATATTTCTATATAATTCTAGCCACATCTGGCACTTTCATTTCATTATCATGCATATGTGGTTTACATATATCATACTACATGGAATTATTTATCATCACATTTTTTCATGATTATGTTGTGCAGAATACATACATTTATTCCCCTAAAAAATAATTATAATTTCAAAAAGGTGAATTACCATGATAGGAAATTAAATAATTTTAAATTTATAAAGACTAACACCCTTGTTAGAAAATATGTATGTTTATTCACCACAATTTTTTTTGGCATAGAAAATCACAGTCATGTTTTGGAAGAAAAACTACGGTATATAAATTTTCATGGATTGTCTTAATGAGGTTGAAAAGTGTCTCTCAACATATAGATATTAATGGGGAAGTATATGTGATGTGAGAGAACATATCAATTTTTTTGAATGGATATAAAATAGAAAAGGTGTTGAATATTATTGAAAAAATAAGAGAAGGAAATGATCCATTATCAATGTTTTTCATGGTAACTAGTGTACATAGTGATTCATGGGATTACTTAATGAGATTGAAATGGGTATCTAATCATTTATACATAAAATGGAATTAATAGTGATATTGAAGAATATATATGAACATGATAAATTTGAAATTAAAAGGTAAAACATAAAATTATAGGTTGAATAAAAAGAAGAGTGGGATATCCCTTACTAAAATTTGTCATGATAAGAGATGTTCATAGAGGATAATGGGAGGGTTTAATAATAAATAAATATCTTACTAATAATTTATACATAATCATTAATGAAAGGGGTATATGGATGAACATATCCCAACCTTAGAAAATTTAATTTAAGAGGAACAACATAAAAGAGATGATTGAATGGAAATAAAAAGTGATAAATCTCTGACTATATTTCGGTAAGGTAACATGTGAACATAATGGTTCGTGGAAGGTATTAACGAGAGTGAAGGGGGTATATCATATTTTCGAAAAAAAATTGATATTATAGTGGATATGAAAAAATATATATCAATATTAAAAATTGGAAATTAAGATTCATAGCAAAAAATTAGTGATTGAACAAAAATGAGGGTGGGGGATACCTTATTATATTTCAGCATGGAAAAAATGTAAAAATTGGTCCATAGGAGGGATTAATGAGAGTTAAATGCAGATATCATATTTGAGAAATAAAATGGAATGTAAGGGGTATATGGATGAAAATATCTCAATATAATCAATTGAAAAACAGCATGCGTACCATAAAATTTGTTCTTAAATTGAAATGAGATGATATAAATCACATACCTTGTGAGGGACATTCCAAATGAATTGGATGAGATTCTTGAGATACTTCGAGCACCTTGGAAAAACAATATATGGTGTTAGATATAGTACATATGTCTTATATTCATTTTTAGTTATGAGAAATAGGAAACATGAGAGGGTTTATTTAGGAAAATATTAGCAACTTATTTATTATTTAAAAAGCATTGGTTTCAACTATATACAATAATCTCATCGAAAAACCCATCCAAGAGATTTTTCCTTGATTTATGAAAAATAATTGTGTTTTTTAATATTTTATAAGTCCATGTTCTGAATATATTATGGTAAAACTATGATTGATGTGGAATTGAGTCATATTTATAAAGAAATGATATTTAGACATTAAAATACATTAAATGTTCTAGAGGATTCATAATAGATTTATAAAATTATTCATGTAAACATAAAATAACATTATTTTAAATTAGAAACATAAATTTGGTCATGGATACCTTTCTTGTTATTTATTACATCAACTTTTTGTCATTAAGATATCTTATTACAAACAACATATTTATACCATATATAATCTTTTACTAAAAAATTTGATAATCTATAAAAATTTGGAAAAATTGTCTATTAGATCATTATGATGTTATGATGGAACAAAAATATTAATTTCATCAAAAAAATTCTAAATACATGAATTTTTTATTTTAAATTACAATTTACATTATTCATAATTTTTTTTGTTTTTGACTATAAATATTTTCGAACTATTTTATAAATTATTTTTGATATCATGAAAATTATATAATCAATAACTTTTATTAATCATAATTAAATAATAATATTTTATTAAAATAGATTTTATTTCAAAAATACATTAATTAATAAATATTAGTATCTTAATTAACATTTCGAATTACATAAAAAAATAATTTTGGTTTTATCTTACCAAAATATAATTGTTAATAAACTCATTAGTGAAATCATTTATAACATAAATAAATAATGAAAAATATGATAGTAATTTTAGATAAAATCAAATGTAAATATTCATACTATATGGGTTACTTTATTTCTAATATTTTTTAAATAATTTTTACCCTTATGTATCATATTTTCCTTTTACTGAGTAATTAATAGTTCTATAATTACTATTCATATTGTTAGAATGTTATGTTGACCTTATTAACTAATGTTAATTATGATGATTCGAAATATGTAATATGTTATATCAAAATCAATTCACATAGGTGGAATAATTTAATTTTATAAAAGACACTCAAGCATGATAGAAATCATTTTTTTTTTGAAAGTACAATTTTCAAGGAAAATATGATTTTAAAATAACAAAATTACTAATAATTTAAAGTATATTAATTTTAATTTGTAAATATATGTATAATATATATTTTTTATTCTAATCATTTTACATTTGGGGTTATATTAATTAACTAAAATGGGGACGCTTTTTGAATTTTAAAACAGCTTTTAGTGAAATTCATTTTTATTCATAAAAATAAACATATACTAAAATTTGGTATAAATATGATATAATGGTAATTAATTTAATTAAATATAACTAAATAAGACTAATTTCTATAGAACCATGTTCTTTATTACACATTAATTCATGATTTATTACATAAAATAACACATAATATGTCACGACCAGCCTTCACCAAAAGGAGGGAAGGGTCAGCAGATTACCAGGGCCTTCCTTCTTTAAGCTGAAGGAGAGATAATGACCCCCGAAACCCGCCTTCAATAGGTCCCGGAGTGGCGACTAGCACCAACGTATAGAAATTTCTCACAAATGGAAGGCATTACCCTTTTTATTTTATAGGATCGAGAGATGAGGAGAAGAAAACCCAACAAAACCAAGACAGAAGGAAAAGTAATGCCAAAAGTAGCCATTCCCACATGCATGTTTAAAAAGTAAAAGCCACAAAGTGAAAAAGGTGACTACAAGGTAAGTACCAAAGAGGAAAAGAAAACAACAACTACAACTACTCCAAGGGTCCGAGCTAGTAAAGTCCTACACGATCCCCGAAGTCCTCCTGGAAACCTGAAAGTAGTTTTATATACGTAGGGTGAGCATACAAGTACACTCAGTAGGGAAAACCAAAGACTCTCGTGCACAAGTGGGGGGAACGTACTAAAGTCCTGTGAGAAAGAGATTAACCAAACACCTAACAAGGTAAAATATCCACCCCAAGCCTCACCAAGGCACACTCCCCAAATAATGCAAGTCAAGTAATATATATATAATAAGATCACATCGATGTTTGGGTACCCCGTGCCACTTTCCCACTGGTTATTGAGACATCCTACGCATCGGACCAATCCCGCCATTCTCACTGCAGTCCCACTGCCACACCCACCCGCACACACCTGTGCCACACCAACACGCTGTCACATTGCCGAAATCCCACCCGCACACACCTGGGCCACAACTGTCACACATAACCACGCCTGCAAACACCTAGGCCAAAACAACCACCACCATGCCCGAAGACACCTGGGCTAGAAAATACACAGCCACGCCCGAAGACACCAGGGCCTCATCCCAAAGACACTTGGGAAACCACCTGCCGCACACACCTGGCCAACCACAACACTACCCAGCCCGAAGGTTCTTGGGCTAATAATGGGCATCAGGACATCACAACCTGCCCGAAGATACTTGGGCTATCCGGGAAAGGGAGCAGAATAGGAGCTAATAACCAGCCACTAAGAATAGTATTGGGAAAATCACCCTCCCCCATGAAATGGGGGTGTTCGGCACTAAGTGCTCAACTTGGTTGGGGCGCGAATAGAAAACACAAAGCTACAAGTATATATATATATGTAATAAGCACTCACCCAAGCTAGGTTTTTCTTCAGACAGCCTACAGATCACAACAACACTCAAATCCGAGTCACGACTCATGCTAACAACCCATGTGTCCCCTTTCTTATTTTGCATTCAGTACTAATGTTTATGTTTAAGAACTACTAGTAAACTAGTAGGCATAGGCATAAATCCAGGAAAGTAAACGGTCAAACAACAACCAAAACGTCCACACCTAGTTCTCAACAACAGAGGAATCCACCCCAATTCGTGATATAAACAAGTAACCACCCAGATTTAAAACTCACAACCACCGAATCCATAACAACACGAGATCCCATCCCCCCAAATTCACACAACCACCGAGAGTATAAAGAAACAGGGGATCACATCCCCTCCCACATCTCCAGCAATCTTACTGAAAGGAAGACAACCAACTACCACCATCAACACAAGCAGGGCCTTGCAAGTATTTTTAGATTTAAACGACTTAACACACTCCATGATTCAAATTTCCGTGTGTTTTAACCAGGAGCTATCACAGAAGGGTTGATCTTGGTGATTTCAGTTTATTCAACTAGATATACGTGATTAACCAATTCACTTTTCACAGTAGGAATTTACAACCACAAACAACGACCACCAACGGCCTCTATTTTCAGGAAGCATAAGCCAGCACAACTCAACATGATGGTCATAGAAGAAACAACATCAAAATATAAAACACCATCAACGATCACAGTTCCCCCCCCCCTCTTCTTTCTTTATAGAATTTGTTGACTATCTTTAATTAGGTCTGGTTTACCCAATTCTAAAGAAATCAAAAGCACGCCCACCCCGCATGATACACAAAGAGAGAGACGAAGGAGAAAATCCTACTTGTTGATAGATGATCGACGTTTAGGCCGGGGGTGCAGAACTTTACGGATAACGATGTGGCGGTCCCGATGCACTAGAAGCTGTTTGTGAAAGTCAATGATCGAGAAAAGAGAAACCATGGCTAACCCTTAGTTTATAAGAGTCGGGAACGGTTGAGGTGAAAACGCGAAACCGAGTAAGGCGCGGGGGTCGTGGGTTGACCACACAGCTCCACTCGTCACCCAAAGGGGTCGGGTGGTTTAAGTCAAGTCATGAATTGATTAAGTATTTAATTAAATCTCTTATGCGTGTTACGGGTCTTAAAAACATGCTTAAACGAGTCAGAATAGGGTTTAAAACCCTATTTTCGCAAAGGAGCGCTACTGGAAACAACTTGACAAGGCCGGGTGTCACCGATCGGTCTCCCCGATCGGTCTCCCCGATCGGTCTCCCCGATCGGTCTCGCCGATCGGTCTCCCCGATCGGTCTCTCCAACCGGTCTCACCGATCGGTCTCCCCGATCGGTCTCACCGATCGGTCCCACCGATCGGTCTCACCGATCGGTCCCGCCAATCGGTCTCACCGATCGGTCGCGCCGATCGGTCTCCCCGATCGGTCTCACCAATCGGTCCCACCGATCGCTCGCACGGATTGGTCCCACCGATCGGTCGCACCGATCAGTCCCACTGATCGGTCTCACCGAGACGCCACTCCTTTAGAACCTGTATTTTCGAAAAGGGAAGGACCAAGAGAGTCTGGGTCATCACATTAGATACCTCTCAAACTATTCTCATCCCCGAGAATTTAAACAACCCAGAAGGAAATGGGGGGTCCGAACAACCACCCCAAAAGATAGCTCTCAAGAGTGAACCTCATCGTTAACTAAGAACACCTTCCTATCACGAACCAAGAAACATACCATGCCAAGCTGCCCGGGCATGTGGGTTGGGGAGTCTCCTCCCCCATGTCAAGATATTATCCGCTTTGGGTGACACTGACTCGCCCGCATGGGTTTAATCGCATCCACCTTAATGTGTCTTGATTAGGGTTCGGGTTCTCTCTTTCCCCATAACCAGGGCTTTTCACACACAAGCAGAGGAAGAAAAACAACATATTCATAGCCAAAAGACAAAACCTTCTATCACAACAGGTACAACAAGGAACAAAACTTAAATAAACTCTGGGTGCTGGGTACGCATCTGTGCTTCCCTCTCCCACGTACTCTCCTCAATCCCACCATGTCTCCACAACACGCGAACCAAGGGAATGGTTCACCCGTGAAGCACCTTTTCCTTGCGATCCTCGATCGCCACTGGACTCTCCACAAAGGTCACGTCATCCTCGATGTCCAGCTCACCCCAATCAAGGACGTGTGAATCGTCGTGCAGATACCGATGGAGCTGGGACACATGAAAGACATCATGTATCTTTAGTAGCGGCGGTGGCAACGCTAGCTAGTAAGCCACTTCGCCGACCCACCAAAACACTTGGAAGGGTCCGATGAATCTGGGAGAAAGCTTACTCCCTTTGTCGAACCTCTGCTGCCCACGCCGAGGGGAGACCATTAAGAACACGTGGTCCCCAACCTCAAACTCCAAGGGCCTCCTCCTGGTATCAGCATACCACTTCTATCAGTCATGGGCTGCCTTCATCCTTTCCCATATGAGCTGAACCTTCTCTATCGTGTTCTGCACCACCTCCGGACCAAAGATTCCCGCCTCTCCTACTTCGGTCCAATATACAGGCGAACGACATGGCCTCCCGTAAAATGCTTCAAACGGGGCCATGCCAATGGTAGAGTGGTAGATATTGTTGTAGGAAAACTCTACTAGATGAAAGTATTGCACCCATGCTCCTCCTGAGTCCAGAACACATGCTCACAGCATATCCTCCAAGGTCTGGATGGTGCGCTCTATTTGTCCATCCGTCTGGGGATGGAAAGTGGTGCTAAGGCGTAACTGGGTGTCAAACGCGTGCTATAATCCTCTCCACACTCGCGAGGTAAACCGTGCATCCCTATCCGAGACTATAGACCTCAGAACTCCATGAAACCACACCACCTCATCCACGTAATTTCGTGCCAAAGCATCCACAGCACTCGACTCCCTAATCGCCAGAAAGTGAGCCGATTTCGTCAACCTGTCCACTACCACCCAGATGGCGTCGTACCCTCCTTAGGCCTTGGGTAGTCCCGTGACGAAATCCATTGAGATGTCATCCCACTTCCACTTGGGGACATCTAGGGGATGTAGTAGGCCGCCAGGAACTCGGTGTTCAGCCATCACTTGCTGACACACTAGGCACTTGGCCACAACCTCTACCATCGCTCTCTTAACTCTGGGCCACCAAAACTGCCTCTTTAAACCCTGGTACATCATGGAAACTCCTGGGTGTACCTCCAGGGGTGAGTTGTGGAACTCACTGAGAACCTTGCTGTGCATCGCCTCCGGGACAAACAACCTTCCCCGGAAAAGCATCTGGTTCTGTCCATCCTTGGTCCATCCTTCCAAATCATTAACCTGGTCAACTTGGTCACGCACCACTTCACACACTATGTCTCCCCACTGAGACTCCTCCACCTGCTGAAACAGGTAAGACTGTACTATCATCTGATATAGGCAGCCTCTACCTTTATCCATCTGTGCATCCCGGTGTAAGGTAGCCAACTCTTCCATTACCTTACAGGCGTCCGCCGACTCTCGGACCACATCCTTCTGCATCCTCCTGCTCAAGGCATCGACCACCACATTTCCCTTTCCCTTAGTATAAGAGATCTCGAAGTCTTAATCTTGGAGGAACTCCACCCATCTCCACTGTCGCAAGTTTAAGTCCCGCTGGGAGATGATATACCTCAAGATTTTGTGATCCGTGAAGACCACAAAGCGTTCCCCGATGAGGTAGTTCCACCATAAATTTAGTGAAAAAACGACCGCTACAAGCTCTAGGTCATGGGTGGCGTAATTACGCTTATGGGAACGCAGCTACCTGAACCCATAAGAGATCACCCCTTGTCACTGCATCAACACGCATCCCAGGCCCTGTCCCAAAGCATCACATAATACTTCATAGGCCACCCCTTCTTTTGGTAATCTCAGCACTGGGGCACTGACCAACTTCTCCTTCAGATAGCTGAAGGCTGACTGGCACCACTCACTCCATACAAAAGTCTGGTCCTTGGTCAGAGCCGTCAAAGGGGCTAATACTCGGGAGAAGTTGAGTACGAATCTCTGGTAGTAACCCGCCAGCCCGAGGAAACTTCGGACATCTGGCACATTCTTGGGTGCTGCCCATGAAACAACAGCCTCAACCTTTGATGGGTCGACCGCTACCCCCTTATCAAACACTACGTGCCTGAGGAAGTGCACTTCTTGTGTAAAGAACTTGCATTTTGACAACTTCCCATAGATATGGTGTTGTCGAAGGACCTCCAAAACTGTCCTCAGGTGCTCTGCATGGTCCTCCTCCGACCTAGAGTAGACCAGGATGTCGTCGATGAACACAACCACAAACCGATCCAGGTACTCCATGAATATGGAGTTCATAAGCCCCATGAACAAAGTCGGGGCGTTCGTAACACCGAAGGGCATGACTACGAACTCGAAGTGTCCATACCTGCACATGAATGTTGTCTTCGGGATGTCGCTCTCTTTCACCCTCAGCTGGTGGTACCCAGACCGCAGGTCGACCTTCGAGAACCATCGTGCCCCTTTCAGCTGGTCAAAAAGATCATCTATCCTTGGGAGAGGGTAGCGATTCTTGATCGTCACCTGATTCAACCTCCTGTATTCTATGCACAACCTAAGAACACCATTTTCCTTCTTTGCAAACAAGACCGGAGCACCCCACGGTGACACACTCGGGCGAACATAACCCCTCTTCATCAGATCGTCAATCTGTATCTGTAACTCTCGTAGCTCCGAAGGTGCCATCCGGTAAGGAGCCATCAAGATTGGATGAGCGTCAGGCTATAGGTCTATCTCAAACTCGATATCACGTCGAGGGGGTAGAGTCGTCACCTCCTCAGGAAAGATGTCCATAAACTCACGGACGATCTCTGGCACTTCCACCATTTCAGCATCTACTGATTCCACTGTCATCTCGGTCAACAAGGAGAGGAGAAGTTCCTCTCTCGTGTTTCCCTTCGGACTGCTCCGCTCGCCGGTGAAGGTAACACGTCGGCTGTCCAAGTCTGAGAACACCACCCTTCATCGAAAACAATCGATGACGGCGCACACAAAAAATAGTCAGTCAATTCCTAGGATGACATTGTATGGCTGAATCTGTAGCAGAAGAAGATCCTGAACCGACTGATGTGGCCCTATCATCAGTCTACATCCCCGACAAACGAACGACAAGTCGGTCTGACCTCCAACTGGTGTGCTCCACACCAGGGGAACTGGAAGCCTCTCAGCATCTAGACCTAAGGCACGGGTTACACTAGGTGCAACGAAGGAGTGCGAAGCTCCGGTATCGAACAAAGCATAAGCAAGAGTGCTAAACAGACTGATCGTACCTCGAACAACCTCTGGCCCTACTGGAACTACATCCTTTGCAGCATGAAACTGTCCACGCCCAGCTCCCCTGCCCCTCGGCTGTCGGCCACCTCCCCGACCACGCCCAGGTCGAGGTCCCTGTGGATCACCCTGAGGTTGGCCTCCTCCTACGTATGCCCTCGGAGGAGCGGGAGCTCGCTGTCCCTACTGCTACTGCTGGAAAGGTCTGGCTGGAAGCAACTACTGGGGCGGGTGCTGGGGCTGACTGCCACTGCTATACTGCACCCGGTCTGGGCACTGCCTCCAGAGATGCCCAGGGCTCCCACATATGAAGCACCGCGATCCCGAGCCCGTAGAAAAAGGGAGAGGGCCGGGGGATCTAAACTGACACTACTGCGGCCTGCTCCCTGCGGGTCGGAACCTAGAGGGTCCTGACGCTGGAGGCCTGGTGCTGACGGCTTTCCCCTTTGATGGTCCCAGCTGGATCCCCTCCCATGACACTCCTCCTAGATCATGCATCCTCTCCACCACTTCGGCCTTCTTCTGGACCTCCAAGTACGTCGGCAGGGTGAAGGGGGTAACAACATATTAGAGGGAGGGTCGGAGTGCCTCCTCTAAACGTCATGCCCGAGACTCCTCATCGGGAAAGAGGTCCGGAGAAAAACGTAGGAGGTCCTTGAACTTGATCCCTATCTCCCTCACGGACATACTCCCTTGCTGGAGGGAGAGTAGTTCCTACCTCTTTTCTGCCTTCATCGTCGAGGAGAGGAATTCCGCCCGAAACTCCTTCTCGAAATCCACCCAAGCCACCTCAGACTCTCTCCTCTCTCCCAGGTAAAGCATCCACCACTGACGTGCTGCTCCCCACATCTGGCTAACGGCCAGAGGAACCCAGTATTCGGTCGGGGACCGAATCAGGCCGAATGCTATAACTAGCTCCTCTAGCCAGCCTTCCGTCTTCATATCGGAGGTGCTGCCATCATACTTCTCGAGGGCCTGTCGCTGGAAGGCTCGAAGAGTCTTCTGCCACTGGTCTTCCTATTCCTCTCGATCATCTTTCTGCCGATTGGCCAAAGTAGTCTTCGGGGCCTCGATCGCCTGTACCACACGTGGTTGCCTTCCAGGTGCCATATCTGCATGGTAAACAAGGAATGCCTAAGCCCAAGTAGTGCATAATATCGTTCATAAAACTTCTTAAAATTTAATTTATTCATAGTTCCCAAGACATCCCAGAAACACAAGAACAGAAGTCATTATGATGCATGTACCTTTCCTAGGGTCTCTACCCTACAATCAGTGTGGCCTCACTTGGTCGTTCGGTAGGTCCAGAGTCCTTTAATCGGATCACGGGGGCCCTAAAATCATGTGTCCTAGCCGGTCTTCCCTGGCCTAATTCACGCGCCAAGGTCACCAACACTGTTTCCTTACCATACCATGCAATCCTCACTGTGCCTAACTCCAGACTCCATCCTATCTCTCAACCTTTCCTCTGATGCCATTCTGTCACGACCCGCCTTCACCAAAAGGACAGAAGGGTCAGCAGATTACCAGGCCCATCCTTCTTTAAGTTGAAGGAGTGATAATGACCCACGAAACCCGCCTTCAATAGGTCCCGGAGTGGCAACTAGCACCAAGGTATAGAAATTTCTCACAAATGGAAGGCATTACCCTTTTTATTTTATAGGATCGAGAGATGAGGAGAAGAAAACCAAACAACACCAAGACAGAAAGATAAGTAAATCCAAAAGTAAACCATTCCCACATGCATGTTTAAAAAGTAAAATCCATAAAGTACAAAAGGTGACTACAAGGTAAGTACCAAAGAGTAAAAGAAAACAACAACTGCAACTGCTCCAAGGGTCCGAGCTAGTAAGGTCCTGCATGATCCCTGAAGTCCTACTAGAAACCTGAAAGCAGTTTTATATACGTAGGGTGAGCATACAAGTACACTCAGTAGGGAAAACCCAAGACTCTCATGCACAAGTGGGGGGAACGTACTAAAGTCCGTTGAGAAAGAGAGTAACCAAACACCTAACAAGGTAAACTATCCACCCCAAGCCTCACCAAGGCACACTCCCCAAATAACGCAAGTCAAGTAATATATATATAATAAGAGCACATCGATGTTTGGGTACCCCGTGCCACTTTCTCACTGGTTATTGAGACATCCTACACATCGGACAAATCCCGCCATTCTCACCACAGTCCCACTGCCACACCCGCCCGCACACACCTGGGCCACAACTGTCACACGTAACCATGCCTGCAAACACCTAGGCCAAAACAACCACCACCACGCCCGAAGACACCTGGGATAGAAAATACACTGCCACGCCCGAAGACACCTGGGCCTCATCCCGAAGACACTTGGGAAACCACCTTCCGCACACACCTGGCCAACCACTACACTACCCAGCCTGAAGGTTCTTGGGATAATAATGGACTTCAGGCCATCACAGCCTGCCTGAAGATACTTGGGATATCAAGGAAAGGGAGCAGAAAAGGAGTTAATAACCATCCACTAAGAATAGTGTTGGGAAAAACACCCTCCCCCATGAAATGGGGGTGTTCGGCACTAAGTGCTCAACATGGGTGGGGAACGAATAATAAACACAAAGCTAAAAGTATATATATATTTAACAAGCACTCACCCAAGCTAGTTTTTTCTTCAGACAGCCTACAGATCACAACAACACTCAAGTCCGAGTCACGACTCATGCTAACAACCCATGTGTCCCCTTTCTTATTTCGCATTCAGTACTAATGTTTATGTTTAAGCACTACTGGGAAACTAGTAGGAATAGGCATAAATCCAAGAAAGTAAACAGTCAAACAACAACCAAAACGTCCACACCCGGTTCTCAACAACAGAGGATTCCACCCCAATTAATGATATAAACAAGTAACCACCCGGATTTAAAACTCACAACCACCGAATCCATAACAACAGGAGATCCCATCCCCCCAAATTCACACAACCACCGAGAGTATAAAGAAATAGGGGATCACATCCCCTCCCACATCTCCAGCAATCGGCCTGAAAGGAAAACAACCAACTACCACCATCAACACAAGCAGGGCCTTGCAGGTATTTTCAGATTTAAACGACTTAACACACTCCATGATTCAAATTTATGTGTGTTATAACTGGGATCTATCACAGAAGGGTTGATCCTGGTGCTTTCAATTTATTCAGCCAGATATACGTGATTAACCAATTCACTTTTCATAAAAAGAGTTTACAACCACAAACAGCGACCAACAACGGCCTCAATTTTCAGGAAGCATAAGCCAGCACAACTCAACAAGATGGTCATAGAAGAAACCACATCAAAATATAAAACACCATCAATGATCATAGTTCCCCCCCCCATCTTCTTTATTTATAGAATTCGTTCGTTATCTTTAATTAGGTCTAGTTTACCCAATTTGGCAGAAATCAAAAGCACGTCCACCCCGCATGATACACAAAGAGAGAGACGAAGGAGAAAATCCCTACTTGTTGATAGATGATCGACGTTTAGGCCGGGGGCAAGGAACTTTAAGGATAACGATGCGGCGGTCCCGATGCACCAGAAGCTATTTGTGAAAATCCACGATCGAGAAAAGAGAAACCACGGCTAACCCTTAGTTTATAAGAGCCGGGGACGGTTGAGGTGAAACTGCAAAACCGCGTAAGGTGCGGGGTTCGTGGGTTGACCACGCGGCTCCACTCATCACAAAAAGGGGTCGGGTGGTTTAAGCCGACTCATGAATTGATTATGTATTTAATTAAAGATCTTATGCGCATTACGGGTCTTAAAAACACGCTTAAACGAGTCAGAATAGGGTTTAAAACCCTATTTGAGAAAATGAGCGCTACTGGAAACAACTTGACAAGGCCGGGTGTCGCCGATCGGTCTCACCGATCGGTCTCCCCGATCGGTCTCGCCAATCGGTCTCGCTGATCAGTCTCACCGATCGGTCTCACCGACTGGACCGATCGGTCTCACCGATCGGTCGCGCCGATCGGTCTCCCCGATCGGTCCCACCGATTGGTCCCGCCGATCGGTCCCACCGATCGGTCCCGCCGATCGGTCCGATCGATAGGTCACACCGATCGGTCCCACCGATGGGTCTCACCGATCGTTCCTACGGATTGGTCTCACCGAGACGCCAATCCTTTAGAACCCAGATTTTGGAAAAGGGAAGGACAAAGAGAGTCTGGGTCATCACATAATACAACCCTAACATTTGAGAAGTCTAGTCTCATTGGGAATTATGTACATAATATAACATCTTGACCCTGGGAAACCACAAAATTATTTATAACTTCTTTAACATGTTTTGAAAATTATGTGGCTTTGAAAACATTATGAGATAAATTGGGCACAAACATATGAAAGGGGTGAGCTGTAAGAACCCGGTTCTTATTTTAGAGGCACGGGATTCTTCTTTTCCTTTTCCTTAGGTGTTTTTTATAAAATATGGAAAATGGGGGAAAATCCTAAATTTTGGAACTACACGCCGTGTACTTTATCCACACGCCATGTACTTTTGGCCGTGTTGGGATGAGTACACGGGGCGTGTAGCCATGCTGGTGACGAAGGGTGTAGAAACCGACTACACGCCGTGTAGTGGTACCTTACACGCCGTGTAGTTAGTCGGCATCCTTAAACAGTAAGGCGGTGGCGTCGCCACCAGCTGGGCGATAGTATACTCCGTGTACTCGAGAGTACATGTTGTGTACTCATGTCGACTGATGAACAGTGTGGAGGTGCTTCCAAATGAACTGTTAAATGAAATAAGTACACGCCGTGCACTCAGAAGTACACGTTGTGTACTCAGAAGTACACGCCGTGTACTTTGATTTTTCAGCATAAAATAGGCAGTAGCCTCCTAATTTGGCAGAGGAGGCACTTGAGACATTTTGGAGCCAAAGGAGGAGGCCAGGTCTTTGAAGATCCACTGGGCGTTCGTCTGGAATCCGATTCGGCTTCGGACGATTTCGTTGGAACCGCACAGGTAATCCCTATCCCCTCCTGGTACTGTTCTTGCCGATTCTTCTCCTAACGTAAGTTATTTATGTTTGAATGAGTTTTGTTCTTCGTTCGATTTACGTCGTTCTTGGTCGTTTCTGGAGTCGGCGTTCGGGTATAACGTTCGGTGGCGTATAAGGTAGGTGGCTTTGTGTTTAGTTTTCCAACTACTGTGTGTTTTGGGCGTTTTGGTTCCACGAACCCATGTTGGGGTGTCGTGTGGATGAGGTCGTTGCTATATTTCATACCTGGAATTGATTAGGTATTTAATTGTGATAATAAAATGCTGGTTGTGATCGTTTCTTTGATCTAAAACCACCCCCGGGGTGTGATTCTCTGTTTAGCCATTTGGCCAAGATACCCAAGGGTATGCCATAAAATTAGTAATTGTAGAATTGTCTTGAGAGGAATTTCTTGTTACTGCTAGTTTACCTGTTGGGTCTGGCCCGGTTACCTGTTTAGCCTGAGGGCGTTTTTGTATTTAGCCTGAGGGCGTTGTTGTGATTAGCCTGAGAGCGTGACTATTTTAACCCAAGGGATGTCGTTATTCTACCTGGGGGAAACCCTTCATGCCTGAGGGCTTGACTTCTGTTCCTGAGGGCGACACTTACTATGCTTGAGGGAAATTTCTGTTACGCCTGAGGGCTATACCTGCAGGTTGGATTCTGCTTACCTGAGGGTAAGGTTTTGTGTGTCTGACGATGTGGACTCTTTACTAGAAATACACTGTGGTGGTTTATAATATTTAAATGGATTAAATGGATAAGGAAATGGAAATATAACTGGTAATTAGTTACTTTTTAGTACTGCTTACTTTATTTCATTTTACAACTGCACACTTTTGTTGCATGATCACACGCAGTTGGGCACGGGCCTTTGGTTGGTTCCTACTGAGATATATTTTTCACACCCTGTTTAGGTCATGCTTTTCGGCCCAAACAGATTACATTTTTGTAGGTGTAGATAGGGGAAAGAGTCCCTATACAGGTACTTGACTGTTGCTGAGGAGTAGGATGGCATGGGACCGAGCACAGGCTCGCGATGCCACTACCAGCTGTTCTACTTGTATTGTTGCACTCTATTTTCTGCTATACGGTATTGATGTATAACATGTTCTGGTTTTTTTCTTAGAACTTGAAACATGTAGCATCATCACTTATATACTGTTGGTTATATCCCATACTGTAGTTATTTCAGTTGTGTAAGATTACTGCTTCCGCTGTTTGTTGTATGTTTATTTTGGTATTCCGCTGCGCTACACTTTGACAAATGAGTGCATAGTTTCCCCACTATCAGACCTGGGCCCTCGCTACTAGTCGGAAGCCTCTGGCATTTGGGAAAATGCGCTTGAGGTCATGTGGAGAACCAGGCTCAGGGCACCCGTTGTGTGGCACCCGGGTTCGGGACGTTACAAAGTGGTATCAGATGGGGTTCTTTTCTTTGACTTACTATTTGGAGCCGTATTCAGTGATAAGACAGAACGATAGTTAGTAATAAGTTGTGCCCGGGCATAGCTAACCTGGGTATAGGGAAAATCCAGTCTACCTCGTATTTTGGATTATTAGATTTTGCAATTTTATGGTTGATATGTTTTCACAGTTGGGTGACGCACGTGGATTGTGCTATTTATATTTTATCTGTGGGTTCTATTTAGTTGCAACCCGATGAGATGAGGGTATACCATCTCATGCATCATATAGGCACATGCTAGATATCACATTCCATGAATAGTTTCCATGCCATGTGGGTGCATTAGAATTTTCATGTTGTTGTGATAGTTGATGTGCTAAGAAAGCATGCTGTAGTGATAGCTGCTTGATAAATACCTGCCTTGTGATATGGTGTTTTTGTTTGAGCTTGTTTATAAAATGGACACCAAACTTTGGTTTTTGGGGAGTATGGGCCCCCATTGACCGGAATTTGGTGGATCATTGACTATTTTTGGTTATAACACAAATAGGATGTCAAACTTTTGTTCGTGGGGTGTATGATCCCCCACTGGTCGAAATTTGACACATAGGGGTTGTTTTTCATTATTTTCTGTGTTCCGGGAAAGTTTCCAAGGCATACTGTCTGGAATCCCAGTATACACAACTTGTAGTATTTTTATACACGTCGTGTATGTTTTTCTGTTCAGGAAGAAAAATGAACTTTTTCAGTACACGTCGTGTACCCGGAGTACACGCCGTGTAGTCTCTTCCCGTGTCACAAACCGTGTGGGTGGCGACACGGGGTAGGGAAGGGCTTGGGTAAAACACTCCGTGTAGTTTTTTTATGCACGCCGTGTTGTGTGACCCGACGTTCGGCCGTGTAACTAACAACATGGGTTGGTGAACTCCTTGACAGAACACGCCGTGTCAGTTATGGACACGCCGTGTAGTGTGACCAGGGGACTCAGCCGTGTAACTAACAACACGGGCCGGTGTCACCTCTCCCGGAACACGCCGTGTACCTTTGGGACACGCCGTGTAGTCTTGTACGAGGACATACCGTGTGGAGTTAGCCGTGTGGCTGGGAAACGGGATGGTGTACACGCCATGTGCCGGTGTAACACACTATGTAGAGTAAATCCAAGTAGTCGGCCGTGTCACAGATGACACAGGCAGTTCGAAAATAACACAGTACACGCCATATAGATATTATACATGTTGTGTAGTCTTGTTTAATGGAAGCCGTGTTTCTTAGCCGTGTGGAAGGACTCGGGCAGGGGAAGGGAAGTCAAGTACACGCCGTGTAGTCATTGTACACACCGTGTAGTCATGTTTTGCTAATTTTTAATACCTTCTTCCTCTTGTTCCCTTTGTGGTTCCTTAACTTTAAGTCTTAATAATCTTGAATCTGAGGCGTGCTTTTGACCTTGTAGAGTCATGCCTCCTAGACGACCGCGAGTTGTTCTCCAGGAGAGAGGCGATGATTATACTCTGGAGATGGTGGGACATGGGCTACTAGTTGATCCACCAGTAGAGCCAGATGCAACACCAACTGTTATACCGGACATTGGGGCGGAGGCGCAGTTCCGTGAAGGCTTATTGCAGTTCATGCAGACCTTTCAGGAAGCACCATAGGATGCCACATCTATGGCCGAGCTGACACGTATCTTTCAATAATAGCAGCCACCTATGTTTTCAGTGGATGGTGGACCGCAGGCTGCAGGGTCATGGCCAGGATTGATGTAGACTATTTTCGTGCATCTGGAGACGCCTCCAGGGAGGAGGGTCAAGCTCGCGACTTACATGCTGCCTGATTCCGCCAAGAGGTGGTGGGATGTTACCACCCAGTCAGAGAATCACAGGGACATGGCGTGGGAAGATTTTCAGGCAGTATTCTATGACTTCTTCTTTCCCAAGATGTTGAGGGCAGATAGAGATCGAGAGTTCATGAATCTTCAATAAGGCGCAATGTCGTTGATGGACTACTCTGCTCGTTTTACAAAGCTTCAGCATTTTGCACCTGTGCTGGTGGGTGATGAGATGTTGAGAGCAAGACGTTTTGAGGATGGTCTTTGGAATGACATCCGAGCGCTGGTGAATGTTTTCAGGTTACCTACTCTACACACCATAGTTAACCAGGCGCTGATCACAGAGAGGAACATGCGTCAATCTAGTGGTGTGGGCCAGGGCGGTTTGGCACCAGTTATTGGTACTATTTCTGCTGGAAAGAGAAAGAGACAGATGGACTTCTCTCAGGGCGGTAGTTCCAGCTAGGCAGCTTCTTCAAGTGGACCGGTCAGGTGCTACAAGTGTGGCAGAGAGTGGAATAAGAGACCGCAGTGTCCACAAGACCTAGTGGAGTGTCGAGCATGCAGCAATATGGGTCATCTACAGTGCTTTTGTAGGGAATTTCTACCAGTGTCTAATGAGAGGGGTTCTGTGCAGAATCTACATGCGGGAGCATGACTAGTGGATTCTTACCAGTCTGGGAATTGGAATATGTCCGGGCGTGCAGGCAGAGATGGTGGTCGTGGCCATGGTAGCCAGACACCAGGGTCGCAGAGGCAGCAGGGCGGGACAGCTCAGGGTAGCCAGGCTGTGTCGCAGGGCCGCGGCACTAGGCAGGCATATGGAGTGCAACAGACCCAGCAGGAGCAGTATCCCGAACCTTCTATAGTTAGAGGTACTATTCTAGTAGCTTCTGTCTTGTCTTCAGTACTTTTTGATATGGGTGCTACGCGTAGTTTCATATCTTTACCCGTTGTAGAGAGCCTTGGGCTCGGTGCTTCTTCTTCTTCTGATATCATGACGCTAGACACTCCGTTGGGGACTAGAACGGCTGGTGTACGTTAGTGCAAGGAGTTCCCCCTTGACGTTGATGGGTGTCGCTTCCTTTGGGAACTCTATGTCGTAGAGATGACGAGCTATGACGTCATTCTCAGGATGGACTGGTTGGTTCCCTTCCAAGCTTTTGTAGACTGCTATCTTCACAGGGTGTGTTTCACATCACCAGAGGGAGGAGAGTTTCTATACAAGGGTGAATGGGATGTTCAGGCGAGTGGAGCTGGACCAGAGCATCATGGGTGAGGTGGAGTCGCAGCCCAGATTGTGAGCTTATATCTGGATGACCAGGGGACTTGTCAGAAGGATTTCCCTTCAGTTGTCGATCGTTTCTGGGATGTCTTCTCGGACGACTTTTCAGGTCTACCCTCGGTGCGTGAGGTGGATTTCTCTATTGAGCTTGTGCCAGGAGCCGCACTGGTGTCCATTCCTCCTTATAGGATGACCACGCCTGAGTTGCAGGAGCTCAACAGGCAGTTAGAGGAGCTACATGCGAATGGTTTTATCTGACCCAGTACTTATCCTTGGGGTTCTCCGGTCCTTTCTGCAAAGAAGGCGGATGGTACCCTTAGGCTTTGCGTGGATTATCGGAAGCTGAACCAGTTTACGGTTATAAACCAATATCCATTTTTGAGGATAGATGATCTGTTTGATCAGCTTCGTGGAGAACAAGTGTTCTCGAAGATTGAAATGAGATCCGGATACCATCAGCTGCGCATTAGACCATCTGATATACCTCTCATAGCTTTCAAGAGCAGGTATGGTCAATATGAGTATATGTTTATGCCATTCGGACTGACGAACCCACCAGCAGTTTTCATGGCTCTGATGAATCAGGTGTTCCATTCGTATCTTGATTCATTTGTTGTAGTATTCATGGATAACATCTTGGTGTACTCTCACACTCGACGCGACCATGCCACCCATCTTGAGATCGTATTGAGTACACTGAGAGAGCATCGCCTATATACTATGGTCTCGAAGTGCCACTTTTGGATGGACTAGATTCACTTCCTGGGTCATATCATCTCAGCGGAAGGAGTTGCAGTAGACCTAGAGAAGGTGATAACGTTAGTTTCCTGGGAGCAGGCTAAGAACGTGTTTGGGATACAGAGCTTCTTAGGGATGGATGGTTACTACAGACACTTCATACAGGACTTCTCCTGCTTAGCAGCACCGTTGACAGGTCTGACTAAGAAGGGTGTGAAGTTTGTTTGGTTAGAAGCTTGCGAGAAATCTTTTCAGGACCAGAAGGGAAGGCTGACATCAGGACCGATCCTGATACTCCCAGAATAGGGGAAGAGTTATACAGTTTACTGTGATGCATCATGGATTGGGTTGGGATACGTTTTGATGCAGGGTGACCGAGTTATGGCATACGAGTCTCAGAAGTTGAGGCCACATGAGAGTAATTACCCGACGCATGATCTCGAGTTGGCTGCAGTTGTGCATGAGTTTCACTGTTGGATACATTATCTGTTGGGAGAGCATTTTGTTGTTTTCACCAACCACAAAATCCTCAAGTATACAGCATGACCTGAATCTGAGGCAGAGAAAGCGGGTCGAGTACATACAGTCCTTTGATTTCGAGCTCGCCTATACACCTGGTAAAGGTAATGCAGTAGCTAATGAACTGAGCAGGAAGACTCAGATACAGGCAGTGCAGGAAGCCAGTGGTGAGTGGCAGCTTATGGCTTTGTTCTCTGAGATTCATCTGGAGGTGCATGAAAGTCAAGGGCAGACTTATCTTTCCTCTTTAGCTGTGACTTCTACCCTCCTAGAAAGAGTGAGGATGCGTCAGCTATCAGATTCAGAAGGCCTAGTTCTACAGGAGTCTATGGCAAGTGAGGACCCTCCTCCTGGTTGGATGATAGGTGATGATGAGGATTTGCGTTTCCATGGACAGGTATGGGTTCCAAGGGATATACACGAGGAGATGATGCGGGAGTTTCATGCTTCATCTTGGGCAGTTCATCCCAGGGTTTCCAAGATGTACCGTGACATGAGGCGTCATTACTGGTGGTCGGGTATGAAGAGAGTTATAGCTGGTTTTGTAACGAGGTGTTCCACCTGTCATAAGGTGAAGGCAGAGAATCAGAGACCAGTTGGGATGTTATAGCAGTTACCCATTCCAAAGTAGAAATGGGATTATGTCGTGATGGATCTCGTGATGGGTTTTCCGAGGTCACCTCGTGGAACTGACGTCGTGTGGGTTGTTGTGGACAAACTGACAAAGGTTGCTCACTTTTTTTCCGATCAAGGAGACCTTCGGTGTGGACGAGATCAGAAGGCTGTATATACGAGAGATCGTACTTCTTCATGGGGTCCCTCATTCTATAATTTCAGATAGGGACCCCCGCTTCACGTCTCCTTTCTGGCAGAGTTTTCAGAGGGCACTGGGTGCAAAGGTGCTTCTGAGCAGAGCATACCACCCTTAGAAAGATGGCAAGTCGGAGCAGACGATACAGGTGATAGAGGACATGTTGCACGCATGCGTCCTATCCTTTGGGGGCTCTTGGGAGAAGCATATACCCTTAGTCAAGTTTTCATATAACAATAGTTTTCAGGAAACTATTGAGATGTCACCATACGAGGATTTATATGGTAGGCCATGCCAATCACCTTTGTGCTGGTTAGAGGCAGGTGAGGCAGCTTTACTGGGGCCACATCTCGTGCCGGAGACATCTGAGCAGGTCCAGTTGATTCCGAAGCAGATGGATACCGCACAGTCTCATCAGAAGTCTTATGTTGATCATCGCAGATGACCTTCGGAGTTCGTGGTTGGGGATCAGGTTTTCATGCATGTTTCGCCGAGGCTGGGACACAAACGGATCAAAAGACAGGGTAAACTTTCACCGAGCTATGTGGGACAATTTTAGATTCTGGAGAGAGTCGGGATGGTTGCCTATCAGTTACAGTTACCGCAACGGTACCGAGCCATGAACGATGTCTTCCACGTGTCTCAGTTGTGTCGCTACCATTCAGTCCCGTCTACACCTTTCATCCAGAGGAGGTTGAGCTTCAGCATGATGCATCCTTTGAGGAGCATCCGACCCGTATTGATGACAGGAGCACGAAGGTTCTCCGAGGCTAGTCAGTTCCTCTCGTACAGGTGCTATGGCAACATGGCCGAGTGCAGGACAAGACCTGGGAGCGGGAGGTCGACATACGTGCTCAGTGCCCAGAGCTGTTCTTAGCTTTTCTTCTCCACCCGTGGAAGGGAAATTCAGGGACAAATTGATATAAGGGGGGAAGTTTGTAAGAACCCGGTTCTTAATTTAGAGGTATGGTCTTCTTTGTTTCCTTTTCCTTAAGTGTTTTTGAGAAAATATGGAAAATGGGGAAAAATACTAAATTTTTGAACTACACGTCGTGTACTTTATCCACACGCCATGTACTTTTGGCCATGTTGGGATGATTAAATGGGGCATGTAGCCATTCCGGCGATGAAGGGGGTAGAAACCGACTACACGCCATGTAGTGGTACCTTACACGCCGTGTAGTTAGTCGGTAGGCTTAAACAGTAAGGTGGTGGTGTCGCCTCCAACTGGGCGACAGTACACGCCGTGTACTCGAGAGTACATGCCGTGTACTCATGTCGACTGATGAACAGTGTGGCGGTGCCACCAAATTAACAGTTAAATGAAAGTAGTACACACCGTGTACACAGATGTACATGCTGTGTACTTTGTTTTTTCGGCTTAAAAAAGGCAGTAGCCTCCTCATTTGGTAGAGGAGGCACTTGAGCCATTTTGGAGCCAAAGGAGGAGGGAGGATCTTTGAAGATCCACAAGGAGTACGTCTGGAATCCAATTCGGCTTCAGAAGATTTCGTTGGAACCGCATGGGTAAGCCCTCTCCCCTTCTGGTATCGTTCTTTCCCATTATTCTCCTAATGTAAGTTATTTACGTATGAATGAGTTTTGTTCTTCGTCATATTTACGTCGTTCTTGGGCATTTATGGAGTCGGTGTTCGGGTATAAGGTTCGTTGGCGTATAAGGTAGGTGGCTTTGTGTTTATTTTTTCCAACTGCTGTGTGTTTTATGCGTTTTTGTGCCATGAACCCATGTTGGGGTGTCGTGTGGCTGAGGTCGTTGCTATATTTCATACCTAGAATTGATTAGGTAATTAATTGTGATAATAAAATGCTGGTTGGGATCGTTGCTTGGATCTGGAACCACCCCCGGGGTGTGTTTCTCTGTTTAGTTGTTTGGCCAGGATACCCGAGGGTATGCCATCAAAGTAGTAATTGTAGAATTTCCTTGAGAGTAATTGATTATTACTGCTTGTTTACCTATTGGGCATGGCCCAGTTACCTGTTTAGCCTGAGGGAATTTTTGTATTTGTCCTGAGGGTGTTTTTGTGATTAGCCTGAGGGCATGACTGTTTTAGCCCGAGGGATGTCGTTATTCCGCTTGAGGTAATCCTTTCATTCCTGAGGGCTTGACTTCTGTGCCTGAGGGGGACACTTCCTATGCCTGAGGGCAATTTCTATTACGCCTGAGGGCTATACTTGCGGGTTGGATTCTGCTTACTTGAGGGTAAGGTTTTGTGTGTCTGAGGACGTGGACTGTTTACTAGAAATGCACTGTGGTGGTTTCTAATATTTAAATGGATTAAATGGATAAGGAAATGGAAATATAATTGGTAATTAGTTACTTTTGTGTACTGCTTACTTTATTGCATTTTATTACTGCACACTGTTGTTGCATGCTCACACGCAGTTGGGCACAGGCCTTTGGTGGGTACCTACTGAGATATATTTCTCACACCCTGTTTAGGTCACGCTTTTCGGCCCAAATAGATTACGTTGCTCTAGGTGTAGATAGGGGAAAGAGTCCCTATACAGGTACTTGACTGTTGCTGAGGAGTAGGAGGGCATGGGACCGAGCCCAGGCTCGCGATGCCGCTGCCAGCTGTTCTGCTTGTTTTGCTGCACTCTATTTTCTATTGTACTGTATTGATGTATAACATGTTCTATCTATTTTAATAGAACTTGAAACATGTGTCATCATCACTTATATACTATTGGTTATATCCCCTGTTGTAGTTATTTCAGTTTTGTATGTTTACTTATTCCACTATTTGTTGTATGTTTATTTTGGTATTCCGCTACGCTACACTTTGACAAATGAGGGAATAGTTTCCCCACTATCAAACCTGGGCCCTCGCTACTAGTCGACAGCCTCTGGCGTTTGGGGAAATGCGCTTGAGGTCACGTGGCGAACGAGGCTCAGGGCACCCATTGCGTGGCACCCGGGTCCGGGACGATACATGAGCTATAAAGGCCAGTAAGGGAATAAACAATGAATAAGGTTATATATATTATATAATAGACATATCAATGTGGGATTGAAATAGTATATATCATAATCATGAACAATGAGGTGTTATATATCATTATAATCATAACATGGGAAATGTGGGAACAACTAAAAACACTACACCATAAAAATTACTCAGGGATAAAAAGAAAAGATTTAATGGTTGAAAATGACCCATAAAGTAATCTTTTTCAATCCATATCCCTACATGATGTGTCAGGATACAAAAAATTAACCAATTCATTGGAGCACTATATATTTTCCGGTGTTCTCACCACATTCTTTACATTCTTACAACTAAGTGTTCCAAATATATCATAAAAATGGAATAATTCATCAACATAATTTATTAAACAACCATGGAGTGTGGAATACATATATTTATTTTCCCAATAAAAAACTATTCATGCATAAATGTTAACAACATTGATATGAAATGGTTAGGGAATTCACTACACCGTTGATTTGGCATTTAAAATCTTGTTGAAATTTCAGTAGCATCACAATGTCAATTAAAAATTTATAAAAATGAGTTAATGAAAGATACTGGGGTCTGTCATCACATATAAATAAAATGTGAGCTAATAGGGACATTATACAATACATATCAAAATATTAAAAATTGGAAATAGAAGGCATAAATTAATGATGAAACATGATTAAATAATTGAATCATAACTATATTTCACAATGGTAATTAGTGTAAAAAAGGATCATGGAAGTGTTAATAAGGGACAAAGTGGGTTGTTATGCTTTATAAATTCAATGTAAAATAAGTGGATTATGGAAGAACGAATCCCAAGATGAAAAAAAGGAAATTAAAATGCCTAACATAATATATCATCTTGAATAAAGAGGAGAGAAGGAGATCCCTTATTTGAGAGTGTGACTCAAAATGCATGGGACAGGATTAATGAGATATTTTAGGTTCGTTTTTAAGTCTATTGAGAGTTAATGGATAACTAAAAAAGTACTTTATGGAGTTTGAGTTAATAAAAATGGGATATTGGATGGGTATATATACCAAAATAGAGGGATTTCATTAAATTTATTTTTTGGATTATACATATGAAAATTACTAAAACTAGAAACCATCTGATGGGTTTTTCCATTGTTTCTTCCAAAGAGGAGTGGTTTTCATAATTTTATATGTCCAATTGAGTAACATAATAAAATAATTCACTTTATTATGAGGAGTTTATTCATACTCTTTATGAAGTTATTTTAAAACAATGAAATATAAAAATGGGGTTGGAGGACTCATAAAGGCTTTATCAAATAAACCCTCATAACATAAAATTACATTATTTTAATGTAAAACAATATATTTGGTCACTAAATACCCTTTTCGTATTTATTACATAACTTCTAGATCAGTATGATGTCATAATGAATAAACTATATTTTTACATGATTTAATTTCCACTCAAAAAATTGACTCTCTCGAAAAATTAAGAAAAATTCTATATTGGATAATTATTATGGTTTGGATCCAAAAACAATATTTATTTTATGTAAATAATAGTCTTTATATGATAACATTTACTTATAAAATTAAATCTATATTTATTATGAAATGATGAGTTTTTTTATAATATCAGTTTTCGAAACCTTATAAAAAATTACATTTAACATCAGAAAAATTATATGATAATTTATTTGGAATAAAAAAATTAATAAAATTATTTTATTAAAAATATAAATTATTTCAAATTAACAATTATTTCAAAAATAAATTAATTTAATTTGAATATTAACTGAAAATATAATTTTTTTCATTATCGTATCAAAATAAAAATCATTTACAACGTTATAATAATATAATGAAAATACAGGAATTATTCTATAAAAAATAATGTACATTTTATTATTTATTAGGTCTCGAAACATTTCCCTTTAACACACCAACTAACTCTTTATGATTAAGGTGCACAATAGATGGACTTTAATGGGCTTGTTCAGTAAACATGGTTTGGGTATTGATCTCAGTGATCTTGATCTTCTCCTATAAATGGAGTCTCTTATACTTAAGATGCTGGATATCAGCATGGGCAGGGTTTTGGGAAAATCCCAATTATTTTATTTCCCTCATAATCATTGATAAATGGGATATATAGGGTAAGATCCAACTAGTTGAGGCCATCATGTCATTTTTATATGTCAATTAGATTTTTTAAAACCCTATATTTATACTAATCATGTGATCACAATTCAATGGCTATATTATAAAAGATAATGATAAATAAAGGTATTTTAAATCCAATTAGATATAATAAAACAAAATAAGTTCATCTAGTTTCAAAGACCTATTACTCAATGATACAATTATTTAAAACAGAAAGGTGAATTTTCTTAATAACATTTTAGTTCATAACAATCTACCACCTTAAGATATTTCACCATTTAAATTTTTATTTTCCATAGAAAAATATACAAAGTTAAATATTCTTCATCACCTTCTATGGTTCACACACTGCATATTTAAACTTGTTGTTTCTCCACATTACACTGACACGGTGCATTGTAATATTTCTTATTAAATTTTATCTATAATATAAAATCATCCCCAACTACTATTTATTTAAAGGGTCATTATCCTATAGAAATACCAATAGATTGAGTACATGTGGGGGTATCATTTTTACATTCTCAATAGGTATACATAAAATACATTAAGTACTTTAGATAGGTTCAGGGGGAGTGATAGTAAATAAGAAACCACTCTAATGTGATCAAGGGTCTCAATGGGGATTATGTATCTTTGAGTAAACTTACCTTCTTTCGAAATATCATCACCTTATTCAACAGAGATATGTAGAGGAATATCATTTCATCAATATCAAATTCTAGGTATCATCAAAAATTCATATTTAAGCTATTATGTCGACTCTGAGAAGCCTAGATGTGTTATCGAATGGTATAAACCTTCTCCACCATTTCCCCAACCATTTTAGGATGTAAATTTTTTCCCCAGCATCATCCCCTAATGAAGGTGTTCTGGGATATTTTCTATAATGGGAATCATAGGGATTCATTTCGATACTCGATTGGAAGTTGTTTTGGTAAGATAACTCATCCAAAGGTTGATATAGGTCCCGTACTTATTTTAATTCCATAAAACATTCATGTAACATGTTATAATCGTTCTGAATAGCCCACACATATTAGTTATTAGTTTGATGATGATAGGACTTACTAATGATTATATGAATGTTTAAATAATTTTGCAGACTTTTCTAGAACATGGAGGCCAATATTGGATCTTGGTAAAAAAACAATAGATAGTTGTACTCCATGTATCCTTACCACTTATAAGATGTATATCTATACAAGTTGGTCTAGTGAGAATTCCTCTCAAATTTAGATAACTAGAGATGTATTCTTAAGATGATCCACAACAACCAATACATAATTGTTTCCACAAAATGTATTCAAAAGTCAAGTGATAATGTCCTTGGTGATGTTCTCTCATTTCTACATTAGTATAGGATATATTTTCATCTTCCCCTTAGACTTCTACCTTTCATACTTCACTTCCTAAAATACTAGGGGTTTTGATGAATATTCAGTGACCATCTTCTTCATACTATCACAAAAATAGTGATCATCGATATCCTTATAGATCATTGTGCTTCTTGATTGAATGGAGAATGTTTAACTCTATGTAACATCCAATAATTACTACTTTATCAAAAGATTAGATTGAACACTTATTCTAGACCCAAATCTCATAATTCTTTCTTCATCAATTTTAAACTACGAGGAATTCCACTTTCCAATAGATTCCACAATCATCTAAATTTTCACATAATTTATTTCAGTAACTTTTTTTCTACATGAGGAGAATTTGAGAAGTCATTTGGGATAGTATTAATGATTTTCCTTACCTAATTATTTTCATGTAGTTACTTATATGGTCTAAGAATATTGGATACTTATAAATTATCATCATTGATAATTATTAAAGTTATTTTCTACTTTGATTATCATCCACCTTTTTGATTTACATGGATGGTAGTGGATTGAGAAATCATAATACTTGATCAGATTTACCATATTCTCTAGTGAATATTAAGATCGTTTTAAGTGAATATATATTTGAGGCTCTTGTTATCAATATATATATCACATTTATCCCCATAGAGATAACACTACTATATTTTCAATACACATATTATAGCTTCCAACACCAAATAATGTGTGGGATAGTTTTTCTCCTCATGTTTCAACTTCATTGTGGTATAGGCTATCATTATATCACGTTTCATTAGTAAAAAACCTAATAAATTCTATTACATATAGGTTTATAATACATATTGTTCCTCACTTGTCATTAGTGTTAGCATTGGTGTACGGATAAGCCTCTTTTTGATTGGTTTAATCATTTCCTCGAATTATTTCATCCAAACAAACAATAATACCTACCAACATATTATGGTATGTGGTTTTTAAAATAATGATAAATTTCTCCCAAATCACATATAATTCCCAACTAACCCTGGGAAACTATGAATATCATTAACATATGTTTTCCTCATCCATCCTTCAATTACTACCATCTTTGAAGGGACCATATATATTCTATTACCTCTGGTGATATGAACTAAGAAATATTATTACATCAACAAAAAATAATATTTCATGTACTTGAAATAAATATTCCCCATTAATAGGGTCCTTGGAAAAGTTCTCAGATTCCATGTATGCTCCTCTATTCTTTTGGACTATACTATAATATCATCTATAAAGGCAGGGAAAAATTTAAATGTAATCACAATAGACTATATTAAAAAACTGAATGAACATATTTGTATCATTATTGATTCTGAAAGGAATCACTATGAACTCATAGTACCCATACCTTGTGTGAAAATTAGTCTTGTGGATATCTTACTTATTCACCCTTACTTAACAATATCATGATTGAAGATCCACCTTGGAGAATTATGGTTCTCCATGTAGATGATTGAAAAAATAATCAATTTGAGGTAGAGGATACATGTTATTTGTCATGATCTTGTTGAGCTCAAAATAACCAATAAAAAGGCTCATTGACCTATCATTATTCTGGAAAAATTGGACAAGTGCACCCCATGGAGAATAACTAGGGTATAAAAAAATTATCTAGATTGTCCTATTGTTTTTTTAACTCCTCAATTTCCACAATATCCATTATATATGGGGTGTTGGATAATAAAAATACCCAAGATATAATCTCAATTGAATGTTAAAACACTTATCTTGGGGGAAGACAGTGCAATTCCTCAAGAAACACATTAGTATATTTCTTTTTAAAAGTGTTGTCTTGGAGTATTGTTCATTCCATAGACATCGGTATTTGATCCAAATACTCATGATTATAGGGAAATAATATCTATTATTTACATGATGGTGCTTAATAATATCTATCCTCTTTCTTATACTTGTATAGAATATGAGGTAAATTCATAATATGAAGAGTGATTTTCTTCTTTACAAGAATCTATGTTGGATCAATATCGTGAAAGATAATCCACGCATAGAATTTCATCAAATTCCATAAAATATTGTATGAAAATGTTTCATAGGATGTTTATAATGTAAACATTGATAGGGGAGGAGTTATATAATTGGGATGAAATAATATCCCCCTTCCCATTCTCACTGATAACTATACTTCCATGACTTTTGGTGGTTTTTGGATGTTTCTACAAAACATTCATGATTTGAAGGAATTCAAAGAAATACAATCAAAAAGTAGATTATCTATTTTTTAATTAATAACTAACATACCTATCACCACATATTTTTCAGGACCCAATTCAATGGTAGTGATGGAAAAATATTTCCCTTTATACATTGGAGGTTTTTGGTAGTCTCCAGAAAACCTTGGCATGGTATGTTGGTTTTAAATGTTACATACTTCTCTATAGTTAAATAAATGGAAAATGAACTAAGGGTCGACCAGATAATTTTTCCCTCCAAATCATTAGTGGGTTTCTCCTATTGAAAATTTATATCTAGGTGGCATTCCATCTCAACCCTAAAACATTACTTCGTTCCCCTTAAGAAATGTTTAGTTTGATTATTCCCACACATTTGTATGTGGGATAATGAAATTTTATGACATCATTGGATTCCTCCATCAGACCATAATAATTAAATTTAAATTTACCCTTCTTATCCCCATGACACCCTTGATATTCTTCAGTCTCCATTTAATCTTTGAGAGAACATTGGAAAATTTCCTCAGGGAAATCAATGACATAATAACCATGGATTTTCATAGAATATGTTTTATCCAACCAAAGAAGCAGCCAACCTAGAATTAGGGTTTAACAACAAATCTGAATTCATATCATGCAAGTGTTTTCATGTTTTCATTATACATTCCAACATATTCTTTTTCTATCTTCTTGATTAAAATTAAATCCCATTTTATTTAAAAATAATGAATATGATGAAATTATTTATCCTTTTTTCTGAAATTCCTTCCCCTCCATCGCTTCGATCTCTTCCGCAGGCTATGAATTTTTAATCAATTTTCAACACTGAACATGTTACACATATATAAAATGAAAAAGAATTAGAAAAATTTCTTGTTCATAATAATTAAGTATTTATAATATATTTATAGTGGTGTTGATCAATTATTCTACCATTAAGGGATCAGATGATCCATAGAAAGTAGTTGGTCATTGTCACATAGTTCCCTTGATTATAGCATGATACCTTTTAAGGGGTTTTTTACATTCTTCTTGATCTTGGTTTCTATTTATAAAATAAGTCATCTTGGAGAGTATATCAATAAATATAGTGACTCTCACTCCCATCAGGTTAGAAATCTCTTTGGGGAAGTGATCACATTTCTTGTGGCATTAATTTATTACCTGATTCCTACTATTTCCATACATTATCACTAATAAAGGTAAAAGCATTTATAGGGTTTCTTAAAAAATTAATCAAAAAATATTTAATCCAATTCCGTTTAATAGGTTACATAAAAAATATATATATTTCCTTAACATTATAATTAATAGGTTTCAATCATTGTTATCCATGATCTATTTACTAACATATACTCTAATGGGAATTTTTTTATACCCAAATTATTATATGTACAGATATTATGAATATGACACTGAATATCCCCCCTAGTGTTTCAAACAAGGTGGAATGTATTTCCCATTTTCTTGTACTAAGGTACATCGAGTAAGGCCCGACACACCTTTTTGGCGTTGTAACACCTGGGTAAATCTTTCCTCGAGCCACATCCACTGGTATTATGCTTAAATCGATGTGTTTTTATGATTAACCTACTTATATATACTTATAAAAATTTATGGATGTTCTCTTATAATTGCTCTTATCCCTACGGATTTTCTAGAGTTTTTTAATATAATACCAATAATTACTAAAACTTTTCTGTTATAGCATCTATAAAAATGTAGTTCTTTATTTCCAATGAAGAAAACATTTATTAAAAAAGAACACTTAAAGAAACCCGAATGATCAAGAATTCTAGTGTCATTGTTAATTAGTTACATAACATAACATCTTGAACATGGGATATAATAACATAATTGAAAACATCCTCGACATTCTTCCCAAATTCAATGAATTTTAAAACTCCACGTGATAACCTGGGGAAAACATAAGAAAGGGTTGAGTTATAAATTCCACTATAGGAATAAACATATAATAAGTCTATAAATGTTAAAAAATAGATATATAAATGTGGAATGGAAGGAGTAGAAATCATTATCAAGGATAATGATAATTTATATAGTATGATAATCATTACATAGGAAATGTGACTACATCTTAAGAAATTGCATCATAAATATAGGTCAAGGATAAACCACAATGAAATCAAGGTGTAAAAATTATACCAGTGAAATTTGGTTCACTCTATATCCCAACATGATGTATCATGATAATAAATATTACACAATTCATTAGAGTGATATATGATTTTTGGTGCACCCAACAAATTCATTTCATTCCAATTCTTAAGTGTGCCACCTTGATCATTCAACCTGGATTCAGTCATCCATATAAAGTATTCCATGATCATGGATTGTGGAATAAATATATTTAATAATCTAATAAAAAAGAATAGGTTCATAAATGTTAATACCCTTTATAAAAAATGAGTATGATATTAACTACACAATTTATTCATCATGGGCAATCATTATAAAATTTAGTAGCAAAATAGAATCATTTAAATATTCAGAAAAATCAGGTGATGAGAGAGAATGGGCTCTCTCATAACATAGAAATCATATAGTAAATATACATTGAAAAAATATCCCAACTGTATAAATTGGAAATATAAGGAATAAGTTAATGAAGAATCTAGAATAAATAAAAGAATCCCACTTATATAGGAGCATGGTAAAAGGTGTACAAAATAGAAGATTGGAGGCTTAATGAGAGTAAAATTGGGCTCTTTTAATTTATAAAATAATTTATAGTAATTGTAATATGGAATAACACATACAAACATGGAAAAATGGTAATTGAAAGGCATACCATAGTAGAGAATCTTGAATAAAATGGAGAGAGAAATATACTTTACTTGAGTGTGTGACTATTAACGAATTGGGGGGATCCCTAAGAGAATTGGGGCGCCTAGGGAGGACTCTAGTGAGTATAGGGGAGAGTAGGGATGTGATGAAAGGATTTTTAGTGAATAAAAATTCGATCATAGATGGATTTATATAAGAAAATATGGGTATTTATTTATTATTTAGGTTTTTTAATCTAAATAAAAAAAGAACCAAAAACACAAACCATACCATGGTTTCTTTATATAGTTTCTACCAAATGGGAGTGGTAATCATTATTTTACAATTCCAAGAGCTAATATTAATGAAATAATTTTCTTTCCTATGTGCAGGTGAGTCATACTCTTAATGGAATGATTTTAAAACCATAAAATATATAAATGGGTTTGGAGGATTCACAAAGGCATTATATAATTAACCAAATAAACATTAAATAAAATTATTTTAATTGAAAACATACATTCATTAATTTATACCATTTATAGTATTTATTAAATCAATTTTTTTCCATTATGATGTCATAATAAATAATATATATTTATATGATATTAATTTTTTGAAAAAAAATTCAATTGTCTAATAAAATTAATAAAAAATCACCAATGGAAAATTTCAATGTTCTATTTCAAAAAAAAACTATTTATATGAATAATTTTTTAAATATTTGAATACTAACTTGGAAAAAAAAAATTAATTTGTTAAGAAATATTGATTTTTTTTTACAACAATAGTTTTTGATCCCTTATATGTAAATAAAATTGGATTCATAAAAATTATTTGATCATTTATATTTGATAAACCATATTTAATATTAATATTTAAAACAAATACTATTTTATTTATAAATACATTAATTCCTAAATTTACAAAAAGACTTAATATTATCTAAAAATAGAATTTGTACAATGTTTTGAGAAAATTAAAAAAAATTCAAAGTAAAAATAGTAGGATGAAAATATAATCATTATTATAAAAAATAAGGTATATATTCATATTTCTAGGTTATTTATGTATAACCCTTTAATACACCAGAAAACGCCCTATGGGTACGGTGTGTTATGGTGGAACATTCAGGGGTGGTTCACCAAACATGATTTGGGCCATGATCTTGATGAGATTAAACATCAACCATAAGTAGGTTAACTCATACTTATTTTACTGGACATCAACATGGGATTGCAGAAGGAAAAATCACCGTGATGCTATTTCCCTTAAAATATTGCATTAATAGGTTTCATAGGGTACGATCAAACTGGTTGATGGTATCACTTCTTTTTTTTTGTCAATTGGATTTGTTAAAAACATATATTTATAATAATCATGTGATCATTCTCCAATGGATATATTATCAGTAGTAATGATACATAATGGTCTTTTAAATCCAATTTTATATAATAAATCAAAATAAATACATTTTTTCTCTTTGACCATATTACATAACATGAAATTTAATTAAAACATAAAGGGTAATTTTATTTATTATACTTCAGTTCCTTATAAATTTTACTTGAAACAAAATTAAAATAATATTGGGATTTTTATATTACATATTTTTTGAAATTATTTGAAATTTTTTTAAATTGTATTTTTAACTATTCAATGATTTTTTTTTCATAAAATCCATCAAGTTCACCGCATTTTAATCTTGATATGATGAAATAAAAAATCGATCTAATTTTATCAAATATATCATTTAAATGTTCTAGAAATTAATTATAATATTTTTTAAATATATAAATACTCATTTTTAATGAAATGAAATTTTAAATAATGAAAAAAACATTACACAAATTTGATTGATTATATACTAATAATTTATCATTATATTTATGACATATATTTCAGAAATTATTTAATCCTTGTCATATACATAAATTTAATGGGATGGCTAAAATAATCATATTTATATAATAATTTTTTTGTTTGGATTTGTTGTTGCATATCACATATGGTATTGAACATAGTCTTCACATTTATTGTCCAGGGAATTGAATTCTTCCCACTATAACAAATTATGTCACAACATTTTAAATGTGAACATGGTAATAAATGTATGGAATAATGAAAATATCATTTTTTAATCCAAATCAATAAAATAAATAATAAAAAAACCACATGAAAAGAGTGAAAAGGAAAGTACAAGTTTCATCATATAAATAGGTTTATATGATGGAAAAATATTAGTGGGATGTAAAAAAATAAATAGAAGACAAAAGTAACACAAATGAACCTATTATGTCAAATAGAAAAAATAGTCATGAGAATGATAATCAATACAAAATAATAAATTTTTTATGGAAAAAATGTCCATATATTAACTAGAAATGATCATAATATTAATATGTTTTTTATTCTATATTATTTTCCACGATTTAAGGAAGTACTTTATCATTTAGACTAGGAATATAAGGAAATATAATTTCATCAAATGCCTTACTTCACGTATTAATTAATTTGAACTATAATATGTTATTTTCCCCAAATTATGTTATCCCAATATTATTTTAAAGTCATAAAAACTAGAATAAACATCAAACTAGTCACATTATACATAAAAGAATAATAAGATTTTATTATTATCCCAACAATATCAAAAAAAAATTAGCATAATGTAAGATAATACCATAAATAATTAATCACTAAAATTGGAAAAGTAATCTCAAATGTTTAAAAATGATCATTTTATAAATAAATACCCATTTATAACATTAATAACCTCAAAATAAAAGAGTGTTCTGACCGCTATGATTATCTCATACCATTTATCTTTTATATCCATAATCATAAGCGAATTAATATCTGATAATCTAAATGGGTATATATACCTCCACCCAATTAAACCATCTCCCAAAATTTCATTAATCACATAAAAATCAATAATATTTCATCCTATAATTTGTTTCTCAAATATCATACTAATCATTTATCATATAAATATTCATAATTTGTATCAATGATTTATAATATAAAACATAGACATAAAATCGAGAGATTTATTAGGTTTATCCCATAATAAAACAATAATTAAGTGTTATCAATCACTCAATCTTGTATTTTTCTAAAATACCGTCTGATTACTAAATCAATTTTTTGGGAAAAGGTATCATTCAAATAAATGTTTCAAATCCTTAAAGAAAAAATCTTATGGAAAAATCCTTAGATGCATCATGAATATTATACCAAAAATTTCATTGATATACTACTTCATAAACATAACACAAAAATAGTAACACATTATCATTTTAATCCTTTCACATCAATGATATTCAAAACAATAGTCCTTATTATATGATTTAAACCTTACATTAGTTTATCAACTTAGATAATTTCCATATTCTCCATGCAAAAGATATTAAAAAATAAAGGGTTCCATAGTATGTAACATATTAAATTTCATTGAATAATTATTTTTATAGTAAATACATACTTTATTACCTACATTTCCACACTGAAAACACATTGAGTTCCTCTGTTAAATTTACCATAGGTCCTCTATCCACATTTTTTAACATAAGAAATTGAATTTTATTTCTCTTATCATCATTATTTATTGATCTTCCATGAGTCAGACAAATCATATTCATTTACATGTTTATAAATTAATCTATGTGACCATATTTAATTGTTATTTTTTATATATTTATAGGAATAATCAAAATATGTCTAACTGTATCTCATATCATATTAGAAGTCTAATTTTTGTAGTCCTCTTATTTCCAATCACAATGGATGCTGACATGGTTCTTCTTATTTATAATTATTCACTATAATAAGGGGATAAACTAGGATGATTTATTTTAAACTATTAAACACATAACTACAAGGAAAAGAAAATTTATGGTATAACATATAAATATATGTATTACCTTAACATTTTAGTTTTTAGGATTTAATCTACATTATATGTTATCTATTTTGAATCATAGAATCATATGGGAATTATTTCTCCAATAATAAAAGTTGGTAATGATATTGTGAATTTACCAATGCATATCTCCTTGGAGTGTCAAACCTAGTGTTCACCATGGACAATCTCCATGCCCAAGTTCTTGATCTAGTCATTATCAATGTTGTATTTTCAAATGTTACCCCTACGTACTTTTGTGCCAGATCTACACCCACATTTATTATCTAGGAAGGGATCTATTTACATGGAAACCAAAATCATTATAATTTACTAAACATTAGGGATTTTGTCTTATTTATAGTCTTATAGCTAATTAGTTTTCTACAATTTACTAATTCTAATCCAAAAATAACCAAAATATTCTTTTGAAGGCAATTATGAATGCACAAATCTTTAATAAACATTATATCATGATTTACCACTAAATAATATATATAAGATAACCCATAAGATCAATAAGTCCAGTGTAATTGGGAATTTGGAACACTACATAAAATCTAGAAATATGGGGTACATCACCATTATTGAAAACATCCCTAACATGATCATAATATTCATTCATATTTAATAATTCATGTTACATAATTGGGACACACATAAGAAAGGTTTAAACTATAAATCCCAGTATGGGAACAAACAAAGAATAACTTAGATGAATAATTTAATGTAAGATAAAAGGAATATTAGTGGTACATTAAATTTTTTAGATTCATAAACATGAATTACAATTAATGGTATAACATGGTAACATATAAGGTACATGATAAATGTGGAAACAACATTAAACATGTTGCCACATACATAGGTTATAGATAAATTCCACGATATCTTGATAGAAAAGATCTCATGACCAATTATGATAACACCATAATATCTTGAATGGATTATCTTGAGACTAAAACATTACCCAATGCATTAGAGTGGTATATAATTCTAATAACACCTGTTACAATCAATTCATTCACATGAATAAGTGATAAATATAGATCATACAACTTGGAATCATTTATCATCACAATATATTCCACAAAAAATGAGTGTGAATACAAACATTTATATCCCCAATCATATAAGTATATGTACATACTGGTGAACCCATTTATAGGAAATCGGCACGAGTACTAACTATGAAATTTTTTTGGATGGAAAATCCTGGTGAATTTCTAATGGAATAAAGGGGGAATTTGATTATTGATCCAAGTGTTTACTGAGTGTGAAATGGGTATCTCATAATTTATAAATAACATAGGATGTTAGAGAGATATGTTGGAACTTATTCTAGAATTATGAAATGGATATAAAATAGAAAAGGTAATGAGGATTCTTGAGCATAGAAGAGAAGGATAAGATCCCATACTAAATTTGGACATGATAGTGGATGTGAAAAATTGTTCATGGGAGGGATAAATGAGAGTAAAATGGGTCTCATATAATTTCAAAATAAAATTTATTGTATGATTGGTATAGAATATTATATATCAACATGAAAAAATGAAAATTAATCATTATAACATAAAATAAGGACATGAATAAAAGGATAGTGAGATATCCCAAACTAATTTTAATTATGTTAACAGTTTTACATAATGTTTCATAAGGCAGATTAATGAAGGTTAAATTGGTACATAATCATTTAGAAATATGATGGATATTAAGTGAGGTATAGAAATACCTATAGGAACATGAACAATATAAATTAAGAGTCATAACACAAAAAAAGTGCTTCAGTGGAAATGAGGGAAGATAAATCATGTACTGAATTTTGGCATGGTAATTGGTGTAAAAAATTGTACATGAGACGGATAAAATAGAGTTAGAGGGGTGACTAATACTTAATTCATAAAATAAAAGATTGGGGTATAAGTAATAAAATATCCAGACATTAAAAATGGAAATTTATAGAAATAAAATTAAAAAGTCTGAGAATAAAATATAGAGTGGGAGATCCTTTACTACATTTTAACATGAAAACTATTGTAGATAAAAGTTAATGGGAAGGTTTAATGAGAGTGATAGGTGACTATCATAATTTTGAAATAAAATTTAATATAAGGGTGATATTTAATAACATATCCCAGCCTAAAAAATTGAATTAATTGGCATAACATAAAATAGGACCTTGAATTTAAATGAGAATAGAGAAATACCTTACCTTGAGAGGGTGATTACAAAATCCTTGCAGGAGATTTTCGAAACAATGATCAAACAATGGGATGAATATATAGAGGGGAGGAATGATTGGGGAAGTGATACATGGTTTAATTGAGAAGATAAATAGGGATCATGGGTAGATTTATATAGGAAAAGTGAGGGGAGTTGTTTGTTATTTCCAATATATATTTTTTGAATTTTATAAAATAAAAGTTAAAAAACAAATCATTTAAATTGTTTTTTCCAATTTTATTCCATGGATGGTTGTTATTCATTATTTTATATGGCCAAGGTCATAACTTATTAAATATTATCTTTTATGATTATGAAGTGAGGCATGTCCTTAAATAAATGATCATAAAACATTAAAATAAATTATATGTCATAAAGGATTCATAATGAAAATATTAAATTAATAACATTAAAGCTAAATAAAATTATTTTAAGTCGTAAACATATATTTGGTTGTGGATACCATTTATCATACTAATTATATCATTTCATTTTTCATTTAGAATGTATAATATACACAATATATCTATACTGTATTTAATTTTTACGAAAAAATATGATGATCTTAGAAAATTGTGAAGAAAATAACATCAGATAATTATTAAATTATGATTAAAAAATATTTATTTTATCAGAATATTTTTCTAATTCATTAAATTTGAACCATTTAAATATAATTTATTTTTTAAAAAAATTATTATGATTCTAAAAATAACAATTTTCAAACCATTATAAAAATTATATTTGTCATAATTAAAAATATATTATCAAATCAATTTATAAATAATCATTTAATAATGTTATTTCATTAAAATATCACTTAATATTGATATTTTGACATGAAAAATGGATCTCATTATAAAAAATAAATTTGTGAAATTTTATAACAAATAATATTATAAAATTTTTTTAAAAAATAAAATAAATCATACTTTGGAAAGAAAAAATATTTTGAAGAATGAATAGACATTCGCAAAATTTAATTAATTAAATATTAAAAAAAATAATATATTTTCGACATATATTTCATTATTTAGATAATACTACTCATATTTTTAAATTTAATGGAATCTTTCAAAAATATTATTTAAATAATCATTTTTTGTTTGGTTATGATTTAGTGTGTCACATATGTTATTGAAAATAATCTTATCTTTTAAAAGCTTGGTGTGTTAAATGTTTCATCCAGTATGGCAATGAGAAACACCCCCACCTATTATGTTGGAGATTTTACTATAATTTTAGGATGATTATTCATGTTTTGTTAACGCACTCTATGAGTTCAATAATTATATACTGAAGAAGTTCTATTGCTAGTCAAATCCCAATGATGTAGAGAATTTAACTGAGTTTATGGTTCAAGTCATCAAGATGGCTCACACAATGTCTGATCATATTATTTCTCAAGTATCAAATATATTCTATGGTTCATCATGGGTGTTGTAATGTTTGTGTATGTAGGATCATGATGAGATGATTGTCCCATAGACAGATATCCATTAGTTATCTCGTGAAGAGTATTACCCTCTGTGATTTTGATCAATTTTGATCTATTCATTTCTTGAGCTATAGTAGGGTGATATGATAGTAAAAAAGTATTATTTTATTTTAACAATATTCTTTTGATATTCCCTTAACATGTAATGAGATGGTGTCTTTTGGGTATGTATGTCTTAATTGGGCCTCTATAGAGACATTCAACATAGCATTGTTTCGTTTTTTTCTCCCAACCTTTGAAGGAGAGTGAGAATGGGCCATAGTGATTGAGATCATCATATAAGAGTGATAATTGTGTTCCAAGAATGTGAATTGGAAGAATATGGTTGAGTCATTTGTGACATGTATATGGAATCATATATTGAGGTCCTGGAAGATGAGGAATTCGCATTTTGTGATGCAGAGGCATGGATATTTGACCTTAAGACAACATAATGAATCTACTCATCTAGCTGGGGGATGATTCTATGGATGAAATATTGTAGGTCACTTGACTCATGATTTAATTATTATTATTGTTGATGAGGATAATAAAATAGTGGATGGACCCCCCATTATAGTGAAATTTTTGTTATTTTTGATCTCCAAGATATGGTTAGCAAGACCCTCAAAGTGGCAGTTCTGGAAAAATATAACACGCCAAACTAGATAGTGGTGGATTTGGTGGATAATTATGCTATGTTATAAAATCACCACCACTACTAGGAGGACCATTTCAATCCCATGGAACTAGTAGTTGGAGCCATAGGAATTTGTAGTACTAGGGGGGCTATGAATAGAGTATACATGACATAATTTTCAGTATGATCATTGTATAATAAACTATTTCCTAAGAAGAAATTTATATAGGTGAAAGTAATTAAATTATATCATTGTTTATGATTTGAGATTTAGATCTCATCGTTAAGAAATTATCCAGTTGGCTATGGAAAGTTGTACCTAAATAAAATTATATTTCATTATCTCATATCCTCAGAAAGTGTGATCTATCACTTAGTGTAGATAGTTTCACATGGAACCTCTTGTTCATAATAATGAAACATTGTAATTTTATCCTATTTATGGATGGGTTACCTATGATAAATGCTCATATTGACTATGAAAACCAGAAAATCATATTATTATGGACAGATGGGATGATATTTTCCGTTGTGTGTCTGAGAGATCTCTGGGTTTAGATTATGGGTTATGTTAAAAGGATTCTATAACCCATCATCATGTTGCATGAATTTTTTGCCCCTTATTTCTTGTTTTATTTAGTAATCTTGATTAATTCCATTTTATAATATTATATCCATGTCATCAATTAGTTGTTTTGGGAATAACTTTATATTTACAGATAGTATTCATCATTTACCTAAAACACGGGACCTTTCCAATATCATTATACGAATTTCGAATGGATCTTATCAGGATCTAATAGTTAATGGTGTAGATGGGGGACCTTTGGGGAATGGATTTATCATAAAAAATGTATCCCCTATAGTAGATTCAATTTTTTTGTCATAATTTTGGTTGTACGTTGTGGTATTTAATGATTATTGTTTCCAAAAATAGGAAACCATAATGAAAATGTACTTATTTTTTATTGTTGTAATTTTGTTTGACTAGTTTAGAGTCATGATTTAGTTATCAAATGTATACCATATATCTAGATACCACAATTTGAGGGATCATGAAACTCTTTTTACTCCGATGTAATTCTAATATCTCTATGGACGTTTTGAGTTCCTAGCGATTCCTTTGGGTGTGATAAGTTCCATTTTTATTTTTACAGAATCAATATACTAGATCATTACACTTTACATGGATTTATTTTTAAGTATCTCACTGCTGAAAAAACAAATTTACATTTGGTTAGAGTAGGAGTACTCATACAACATGAATTTTCTCTTAAACTTACCCCATTACACCTTAATTATTTTAAGCTGTTGATTTTTTAGTGTTAAATAAGTGAGGTTCACTATTTTTTGCATACCATAGATGATCAATGACAAGTTTTGGAATTGTAGAAAATTGATATAGTGAATTCATGAGATCCACCCATGCGAATTATAGGGGTCGTCCATTTTCATAAATTTATGTGGTGATACCATAGGATTATGCCTTACTCTTCTAATATAAGAACCCCATATAACACCCTAGATTATAATTGGCATTTATTTATCTGGATTTAGTAGTATAAGTTATTAATAAAGAATATTATTTTGTGATTTAAATGTTTTTATGTGATTAAAATTCCAGATGAGTGTGTTGAGTATATGGTGTTTGTTCCTCTCGAGCTTGGATTAGTTTCTTGTTGATGCAGAGGATGGTAATGTTGACTTGTGGGTCATAAAATTTATGAACCAATGTATAGAACTACATGATTTTACCCATGGTGTATTATGTTTTTTCTTTTTCTGCCATGATAAGGAGGAAATATATATTGGTGGATTGTATTGTTTTGTACTCATAACATCAGAATCAAAAATATAACTTCTTGCATAGAGATATAAACATGTATAGAGGATTTTTTTAGTGTTAATTCGAAGATTATTACAATAATATATTATATACTCTATGGAAAAAAAAATTGGCATAACATTACCTTATTATGATGCATCATTATCTTTTGTTAGAGGGGGCATCTGAGCAACTGGATTCTTTGCAACTAACCCTAGTTTAAGAGAGGGGTGAAATGATTCTTCATTAAATGGTGTTGAATTCTCTACTAAATAATTGAGTTAGGGAGTATCAGTTGAGATACATTGACATTGAGGTCCAATGTGTAGAAATATCCATAGGGGAGACACCAAATAAATTTTATAATGGAGGGTATCAATTCATCCTTTTTTGAGGATGAATAGTGGTTCTGTTCATGATGTTAGAGGAGGTGATTGGAAGGATCTATAATTCTCAATTCTATATACTTCTCATAGTTGAAAATATGTACATAGAAAATTAGTCAATATTATGTTGGGATGATATGTGGTGGAGGTTTTTTTAGATACTCTATCAGTGCCTCACATTTTAATATATAAGGGATAACAACCATGTTTGGATAGGCTGGTCAAAACCTCACAAGATCCCAGATTTGTAATGGGATGACATATCAATTCACATTATTATATAAATTTCATGGATAGTGAGATCCCATGATTCAATATGAGTGATATTTTACTAAATTACCAAGTTATCAGATGTCCATTCTATCTTGAAATAGAGTTTAATATTGAATTTCATATAGTTTCATGTGTTGGATATTGTCTGACTCTATGGGGTACACACTATTATTTACACCAACCTTATTGTGTTGTTCATGGAACTTTTGTGGAAATTCATGTATAAGAATTTTGGGTACCATCTATGGATTAGTAAAAAAATCACCCCTAACTGGATTTATAGAGATGGAATATTATCTCGGTGTTATATTATAATTTGAGTTGGTATATGTTATACATTGGATGGAGATGGAGGATCACATTTCCTTTCTAGAGTTTTCATATATTTAAATATATAATTTTATGATCATTATGAAACCATTTAAGTATCTTTATATCACACCAAAAACATCACTATGATACAAGATTGATATTCGTTAATTCTATATTGTTAAGACAGATATGGTGTAGGATATGATGTATAAGGTTCAGATGATGTACGAGCATATGAGGATATTCCTTACCTGAAAGAAAATATACAAAGATCAAATTTATCTGAATTTGGTGTATTATTAGGGATATAGTTTTTTCTAGAGAGTCACATCATTGATGAGGATTCAATGCATTGAAATGGGGAATGAAGATATATATGAGGTGCATCGAACTATTCGATATCCCAAAAAGAGTTGTTGAGGTCACATATTTTTTGGCCATTCCCCCATAGTTGGTCCTGGTGAATGATGCCATACATGAGACATGGTTAGGATATATGTTCATGATCCTATGAAAGTGACTGAATGGAGAGAGTTGAACATTAAGGATGAAAGAACCTTCAAGGAGTACCCATGATTTATTGAGGACTGAAAATAGAGGGACCTTTTAAAATGGACCATTCCCATTTTTCATGTATTTTGGATGTAAGGGAAAATATAATAGATATTCGAGGAGCGAGAGAGCTAGATGTTGTATCATTATCAAAATCATTTTGTTTATATTTTTCTTTTTGGGGTGAGAATTACTAAAGGTGGATAAAATGTAGTGACTCTGTTATTTCCTTGTAATACTTTAGAATATATGAATGATTTTTTATAGTGTTAGGAGTTATGAAAAAATGAAATTTGTATCCCCTGAGTGACTCAGAATTTATATATTTAAAATGTTAATAGATTTTAAATCACATTCATGAATCATTTTATTTTTTTTGGTTTTTCCTTTGTTCAGGACCTCATATGAAAAATATGACACCAACATTGTTTTTAGAACATGGGGTTTAGCCTATATGTGGCCAATGGTTGGTCAAAATCATATATACGGTTCATGCATCCATTTCCAGTGTGTCCAATTAAATTTATTAATTAATTAACTTAATTTATTAAAAATTCAAATGACCAATATTCCCAAATTAACACCTAATTAAAATTATTCACGACCATTTTTCGAATAAACTTAGAAGGAATTGAGAAGTTCTCTCTGATATTATTCATTGGTGGGTCAATATCAGATAATTAAATGCGATCATATCAAGGTGAATCGAAAGGAGGTGACTGTAGTATACCATTCTAATCACTAGAAAACATTTTCATCGCAAATTATTGATCCAAATTAAGGTATGTCACATCAATTTTGGTTTCATCGCTTTTTATTAAATCATTAGATCTTATATTTAATATTTTTTTATTTTTTTTCACTATTTAATTTCCCATTTTATGATTCTTAATTTGTAAATAGAATTGTTGATCAAAATATATTTATTATGAAATTTTATCTCCCCTTAAAATAATCTTATTGATCGTAGGTTGTGATCACATGAACCAAAAATGAATTTCTCCATTGTTATTTGGTTTTCCACATCTTATTTCTTGTTCATCAACGTTCAAGAAATGATCCATAATTAAACATTACCGAGGTGGGTTAAAGAATGATTGAACAATCCTATTTTTATCGGTTTTGAGAAAATTTAATAGATTATTAATATATTTATTGGCTGTGGTGATTTGTTAGTATTTATTCGTGGTTTTGAGATCCAAAGTGACAATTCAATTGAGTACCAGGAAATAGAGGGCATAAAGGATAATGTTCTATCTATACGCAAATTTCAATATTATAATTTCCTACAATAGTAATTTAAAAATCAATAGATTGAGGAATTTCTAATTGATCACAGTATGTCAAATGTTGGAAATTATTTTCACGGAAGAGGATCTTGAGACATATAAAAACCAGGTTGTTTGTAATATGAATAAACTAATGACACAGTGTCTAGTAAAAAACCACACATGATGTGTTATATCCAATAGTATTGATATTAGGATTTCTTGTTGGGTTGATGGTCCAATTTCAGGTCCCTAGGCCCACAAGATGTGTTTCCCTCCCCAGTTATAAAATCAACGAGGTAGACAGATGACCCCTAATACCTTGTATTTACAAGCACACCATGTACTATGGGTGTACACAAGAACACCTCCGTACTCAGGAATAAACATGAACATGGCTAGGTACATGGACACGAGTTGATGTACCTGGGTACAACCAAGATCACATGGGAAGACATTAGATAAGAGTTTCATGGTGTATACCTCCTATGAAAGCTATGTAATTCAAAATTGATTGTAAACCTATGTGATTTCTAGGAATTATATGGGTGTACAAGTGAGGTGACACACCATGTGACCCTTGGGACACGATGTTCTACCCTATGTAAAAAGTATTCCTCTCATTTCTTTTTTTTTTGGAATTAGAATTCGTTCCACGAGTAGTCAATCCTACTTTTTCTTCAATGTAGAACTTCATTGTGTCTTTTTTGGGTAATATAATATATGATGCTATATTTTTTTAGTTTGATGGTCCATTAGGTGATGCTACACTATGGGAGTGATCTTGTTCTGATAATCATCGTGATGTCGAGGTTGGCACTCAAATGTCAAATAGAAGTTGAATTACCCTAAACACATTATATAAATGGAAGAATTACTCCCCTACTGTATAGATATGGAATTTACTTGGATAAAGTTTTTCATAAATACATAGAAATTTTAATATTCTCTGAAAACTAATAACGCATAATTCCAAGGCCTGTTGTGCCCGGAATAAATTTCTAAATTTTTTTCGGTACGTTCAGTAAGCATACGAGAAAGATTTTATAACATTTGAACCGGTGATTGGAATTGAAATCTGAGGGAACGGTTGAACTCGTAACACCAGTATTCTCTTAAGAAGACTTTCACCTCGACTGCAGCTGGTCGAGAATAAAAGTTAGATTTTGGGTTTTCATGGAAAAAATAATAAAATAAAGTGAGTTACACATTATTTTATTTGAGATGCCATTTGATGGTTGTGTCTAAAACCCCCTCATGTAGGTTAAAGGTGGTACCACCACACCATAACCTCCCATGAGAGGTTATGGTGGTGGGGACCACCTGAACTCAATCTCCTAGGAAAGGATAAATGTGGCGGGGACCATCGGGGCTCTTAACCCCTTGAAAATCCCCATTAATATTGAGAAAACTCTCAACCTCCAATTAATATAGGGGATCCTCTTCAACTTCCCTTTATTTAATTTGTGCCAATCTCCCCTAATTAATTTGTCCCAACCTTTAACATTAATTAAGGGGAGCCTACCTAATTAATTATTCAATTTGAATGATTTTCTGGAAAATTTATAGGAGATTAAAATCTATTATTTTTTTGGCATATTCAAGGTGGTGGAGCTTGAAAGAAATGGAAATATACAACAATTAATGACCCTCCCAATGAAGAATGCCCCTCCCAAAGAAGAAGGAAGAACGAAGGAATTCGATCATTCATCGACTTCTTCCTCGTAGCTTCAACCATCGTGAGACGTCTTCGATGACCATCTTCCGTGACTCCGTCAACAAATGACGAACGACGAATCAAAGGTAGGGGGATTAAATTCATTTGAATGCCTTTTTCTTCCCTCCTTTTTGGATAATCAAGGTTGTTGAGCTTTGTTCTTATGAACCATTTTCTATCACCATAAACATAGAGGATACGGGCCAACCTAATAAGGACTGATATGCTCCGTCGATTTTCCTTTTTGAGGCGTTCTACGGCATGGAAATGTAACAACGATGAGGCGATGAAGGTGGTGACGTCAAAGGCTGTGCTACCCACGACCTCTGCGAATCGCACTACCTACAACTCTCCGGTGTTTTGCGCCGTTCTTCGGTGAACAGGCCGCGCAACCGCGTCCCACACCACTGTCGGCCTGCCCGCGGCCTCACGCACACCCCACCGGCCTACCCTCGGCCTCTCGCGCGACCTTTCGGGACTGCCCGGTGCCCTCCCGGCCACCGCACCAGCCTGCCCCGGCCGTGACATGGCCTGCACGGTCGTGCCGCACTTTCCTCCCATGCCATCCTATGGCCTCCCTCATGGCACCGCTATTCGAGCCTCCAAAACTGTGCCCCTCACTGCACTAGCCGAACAGAACCGGTCGCACCCTCAGGGTCGAGCCGCGGTCCTCGCGGTGACCTCCGGTCGAACTGCCCATGCGGCCAGCTGGGATGGGCCTAATGTGTTGGTTCGAACCTAACAGGCTAGCCCGAACAATGGGTCGGGCCAGACCCAACATGTCTGACCGGGTTGGCCCAGACCAAGATGGGCCAAGTCGGTCCGACCGAGTTGGGCTGGACCCGGGTTCACTACCGACCAATACTTTCTTTTGGTCATATTTTTGGCACCGGATGACCATTTGATGAACCATCAGTGGTGATGGAATTCTTGGAGCACAATTGTCTCTTTGATAATACCCCATCGGAGTTTGGGGTACAATTGAGATACGGTCATGTTGGATCGTGAATGAATCCAACTGGGCCCCCGGGACTAATAGCATAATAACTCACAGACTAGGCATCTGATTCATGCGTCGTCTATTGCATTGAGACCCCTAATATGTAGCAGCCCTATGAGATACTTCTTCTTGGGACTTTGTGGTAGTTGACGTATCGAATCTTGGCTTTAGGAGAAGACCCTTCCAAAATCAATCATGCTTTGGGGAAACCCTGTGGCTGGATGCTCTCTGACCAATGTTCCAGGAACCTGTGTGGGCCCGACAGCTCTGACTACTGTTCCTAGATTCTGTGTGGGTCTGACAGTTATGACTTCTTTTCCTGGATCCTGTGTGGTGTTGACAGAATAGCTGGTTCGGGATCCTATGTGGTTCAGATAGCTCCATCTACTGTTCCTGGATCCTGTGTGGGTCTGACAGTTCTAAATGCGAGTCATGGATCCTGTGTGGGTCCAACAGCTCTGACTGTTGTTCCTAGATCCTGTGTGGGTCTGACAGTTCTAACTACTGGTCCTAGATCTTCTGTGGGTCCAATATCTTAGATGATTTAGTGGAAACATATGATCATCTATCCCTATCTACATAATTTGTATACCTTTGTGAGCTGAGCCAGTGACTTCTTTGTTTTCCTCATGACTGAGATCAGTTATTTCATAACGTAGGTATATGTTTGGGCATATCCCTAAGTAATGGATATCCTTTGATTTTATACCATGTGGTATATCCCTGTTTAATTTTCTGAGACCATGAGGGTCTTGGGGTCCCTACTGAGTATTTTTATACTCACCCCTACACGGGTTATTCCCGCACCTTGTTGGATGTTGACGATGGACATCGTTAACCGAGGCTGAGTGTACGAGGACTGGACGGTACCTGGATGTGGACCTCACGGCGAGTCGGTACCCGGAGGAGACTGACGGATGTGGAGTGCTGAGGTGGTTAAATGTACCTACCCATCAGGTAGGGTCCGTGGTGGATGATCCAGGAGCTACTTTCAACATTCATCCATTTTTTCCCTTTTCATTTTAACATTTACTTTTCAGTTGGGCTTGTATTCCGACCTCTTTACTATTTAGTACTTTCTTGTTATACAGTTCTACTTAGTGTTTTATATCCAGCTGTGTACTCTGTTGTGTGTGTTATGAGTTATAAAGTCAATACCTTCCTAGCTAAGAGATTCTTTCCTTTGGTTCAAGTCGCCAGCCCCTAGCCTATGGAAGGCCGGCTTCGGGTAGTCACAGAACGGGCCCCGAGGGACAGGTCAGAACAAATTGGTATCAGAGGAGTCAGTTCTACCACAAAACTTATGACTCTGATCTTTTCTGTGAAGCAATAGTGTTATGTGTAGTGAATGTGGTTTTCAGTTCAGGGAGTCCAGTGTTGGTGCGATAGCCGACATATCAATACACCAAGACCCTGACTTTTGATTTCTAACATGGTGCACAAAAACACTGATTACATGTGTGTTTTCAAAAGTTTTCATTACGTCAGCTCAACCAGGTCAGCTCACCAGGTATAACTTATTGATCATAGAACACCTTTATCTTTTCAGGATGACCCCACGTAGACAGCCAGCCAGGGTTCTGAGGGTTGTTTGAGATAACATCCCACCAAGCGACGAGGCCTCGGTGCAGGGCCCTATCACAGCGGAGGCACCAACGGTACCACTACCTGTTGGGCCACTGATACCACAAGCACCAACAGCTGATAGTGGACGTCATTTAATCATGTTTCACGAGATCCAGCGCTAGAGTCCACCTAGGTTCAGGGGAGAGATGAACCCACATGCAGCTAAGGATTGTCTTGGGGGATGTGGTGAGAGTCTTCAGACTAATAGGGACACTATCCATCCTTATGGTGATCCTTCCTGAGAGTCTTCTTTAGGCAATAGTGGGAGATGGTGGATCCAAATTCTCCCGGTTCCTGATGAGGCTACACTTCTTGGGGCCATCTTCGAGATCCTGTTTTGGGTGGATTTTGTCCTAGCCACCCTACGTGCGGTGAATATACAAGAGATATTACATCTACAATAGGGTAGCCTATCGGTGGCACAGTTCTCGGAGAGGTTCGCGGAACTCTCACTCTACTCCACAGATATGGCGCAGACCCATTATTTATGGCCCGACCCTTCGATCTGGGGCTCAGGCAAGAGATCTGGGCTTCTATGATCTCCCTCAGCATCCCAATGTAGAAGGGGATATTAAAGCAATCCCTCCTAGTGGAGATTTTCCTCACAGATCAGTTTCCAACAGCGAGACCCACCACCACTCGGCATGCAGCGGAGTCTTCTACACTTGGCAGTAGACAAATGCCGCAGAGGTCCAAGCAGACCATACCATCTGGTGGATGACCTCTGGATACAAGTTTAGTTGTGCGGGGCACATCAGATAGAAACTTTAATTCCAGGAGTGGGAAATGTTACTCTTGTAGCGGGCAGGGTCACATGGATCATGATTGTCCGACCCGCTGTTCGGATGATCAGCATATGGTCAAAGGATTACCTAGGAAGAGATAGATATTCGATCGAGATGGACTATAGGCAGCAGGCGGACATGGCAGAGGAGTTGTTCATGCAACTGGTGGTGGACGATGATTCGACGTGTTACTACCACCACCACCAGGAGGTCCACCCCGACCATAGGGAGTAGGTGGATAGGGGAGAGCTCAGCTCCAGGTAGTTGAGGCTTGCGATCATGACTCTTCGAAGATGATTTGAGGTATGGTCTATGTCTCCTCCACCTTGGCTGCAGTTCATATAGACATAGTTTCCAGTCACTCATTCATTTCCACCACCCACATTCGGATTTCATATATTCTGATGGAGTCATTGGCTCGATCCTTATGGATAGGGACTCCTATAAGAGTATACTCGATGATTATGCACTGGTGTAGGCACTCTGAGCATACTCTATGAGGCGAAAGATTCAGTTGGGATCTCCTCATAGCGGCATTGAGGCCTTACGACTTCATCTTGGGTATAGACTAGTTATCTACAGTCCATGCTCAGATCGACTGTATTAGGTGCAATGTGTGGTGTGTCCACACGGATGGGACCAGGTTTACCTTCACTGGTGAGAAGGGTGACTTTGCAGTAGTGGATGGACTTACATAGAGAAGGGTGCATCCGATCACTCATTAGTTGTCTTTCCTTACCCTCGGAGCGATTGATGTGGAATTTTGACTTATCCTGTAGTGGTGGATTAGTACGCAGATGTTTTCCCTGGTGATGATTTAGGTCTACCTCCTCGCATAGAGGTGGACTTCTACATTGAATTGTACCCCAGGACGACACCAATATATACACCTGCATATCGTAGGGATCCCGGTGAGCATCTTGGGATGTTGGTACAACTAGAGGACTTGTAGGGTAAGGAATTCATTTGGCCCATTGTTTCTCCTTGGGAAGCCCTGATTTTGTTCTTCCAGATGGCGGATGGGAGCTTGAGGATTTGTGTCGACTACCATCGCCTGAACAAGGTGACCTTGAAGATGAAGCACCCACTCTCAGGGATTGATTACTTCTTTGATTAGCTGAAGGGAGCACGGTGGTTCTCGAAGATAGACCTCAGATAAAGCTATCACGAGCTCAGTGTTTGAGATGAGGATGTGCAGAAGATGGCCTTTAGATGTCAGTATGGCCACTACGAGTTCTTGGTTATGCTCTTTAGTGTAACCAATGCTCTAGCAGTGTTAATGGGACTCATGAACATGATCTTCTAGCCATACCTCGATCGTCTTGTCATAGTCTTCATCAAAGACATACTGATCTACTCGACTAACGAGTAGGAGCATGCATACCATTTGTGGGTAGTACTAGACACACTCTGAGAGAACCAGCTTTATGGTAAGCTCTCAATTTGCCAGTTATGGATTCGATTGGTTCATTGTATCAGACTTGTTTTCTCGGAGGCTGGAATTGATGTGGATCTAGTGAATATTATGTCGGTACTTTCTTGGTATCCACCCAATAGTGTGAAGGAGGTATGGAGTTTTTTATGTGTGACTGGTTACTACAATTGGATTGTACTATACTTTTTCAGAGTTCTAGAACCAATATAAACGTTGAAAAAGAATGCACAACCATTCGTATGGTCGAAGAGATGCCAACAGAGCTTTCCGAAGTTGAGGTAGAGGCTGACTAGTTCCCCCATCATGAGGCATCCCGAAGAAGGCATAGGGTACATAGTTTACTACGACGCATCTGGGACCGGACTCAGGTGTGCCCTGATGCAGGAGCGAGTAGTGATCACATATGGTTCTCGGTAGCTGAGACAACATGAGCTAACCTACGCTACCCATGAACTGGAGATAGCAGTAGTGGTATTCGCCATGAATATGTGTTGACACTATCTAATGGGTGAGTATTTCACAGTCTAATCTGACCACCAGAGTCTTAGGTATATCTTCTCTCAGAAGGACCAGAACCTAAGATAGTGGTGATGGATTGAGTTCCTTCAGGACAATATCATCGAGATATTCTATACTCCTGGGAATGGGAATGTTGTAGTAGATGCACGTAGTAGTAGATCAGGTATACAACTTCTAGGAGAGGCGATAGAGAAGCTGGCTGATTTACATATATCCTTTGTGGATCGAGACAGATCAGCCTTTCTTCAGTCTCTTAAAATCACTCCTCCACTTGTTCTGTGAGTCAGGGAGTCACAACATGGAAATGCTGAATGCGAGACATGACGTGCTCAGATATCCATAGGGTAGGCACCTGATGGATATTTTGAAGGTGGGGAGCATGTTATTCTCTTCAGAGAACGAACTATGGTTCCAGTGTCACTTTAGGAGGAAGTGTTGAGGGAGTTTTACACATACACTTTAGCAGTACATCCAGTAGTGGTGAAGATGTACCAGGACCTTCAACGCAAGCACTGGTGGCAATGTATAAAGAAGGAAGTTACAGAGTTTGTCTCACGATGCCTCACTTGTCAGTAAGTGAAGGCGGAGCATCAGGTACCAATAGGATTGGTCCATCCATTGGAGGTTCCAGAGTGGAAGTGGGATGGGATATCCATGGACTTCGTGACGGGTCTTCCACGTACATCCAGGGGGCATGAATCTATCTAGGTGATCGTCAACCGACTCACCATGTCATCCCAATTATTACCGATCAGAGAGAATGATTAAGTAGAGAGAATGGGACGCCTCTACGTGCAAGTGATTGTGCAGCTACATGGATTAACTTCTTCTATTGTCTCTGATTGTGACGCATGATTTACTTCCCTACTATGGAAGGGGTTGTAGGAGGCTTTCAGAATGCATCTTCTTCTGAGCACTGCCTTCCATCCTCACACAGATGGTTAGACCGAGAAAACCATTCAGACCCTCGAGGACATGCTACATGCTTGTGTCATCGAATTCGGTTGCAGTTGGGAGGATCACCTACCTTTGGTGGAGTTTACATACAACAATATATATCACTCCACCTTCGGGATGGAACCTTTTGAAGCCTTGTATGGTCGACCTTGTAGATCGCCACTTTGTTGGATAGACTGGGGGAGTCGACACTAGTGGGACCAGAGATGGTACGGGCTACCACAGAGAAGGTGAAGATCATCCAGGAGTAGAGGAAGACTACACAGAGTAGGCATAAGTCATATGCTGATAAGAGATGGAGACCTCTGGAGTTTGAGGATAGCGACCACGTCTTTCTATGGGTCTCACCTCGATGAGGTCTATAGAGATTTGGCCAAGGTGTAAAGTTATCTCCGAGATTCATCGGACCTTTCCAGGTCATCAGCAGAGTCATCGAAGTGGAATACCACTTGACTCTTCCACCTCAGTTGCATCGGGTGCACGACGTCTTCCATGTATCCTAGCTGAGGACATACATGTACGACCCTTCTCACATCATCGCCCATGGGGAGATGGACGTCGACGATGGGGTGACTTTTACGGAGGTTCCAGTATAGATTGAGGTTCGAAAGAAACAGGTCCTTTGTGGATGGTCAATACTTCTAGTCCGCGTACGTTGCCAACACGGGAACCTTCTGGACAACACATGGGAGCGGGAGGCTTAGATGCGTGCTCAATACCCCCATTTGTTCCCTTAGATCGAGTTATAGCTTATGATGACATAAATCCCTGAGGTGGGGAGAATTTAAACATCAAGAATTTCCTTGGAATATTTTTTCCTAAATACATGGGAATTTTACAAGTCCATGAAAACTAACAGAGCGTAATTCCGAAGCCCGGTGTGCCCCGAATCCTTTTCTGGAATTTGTTTTGGGTATGTTTAGTAAACGTACGAGAGAGATTTTATATCTTTTGACCCGGTGCTTGGAATTGAAATACGAGGTCACCGTTTAACTTGCAACACCGATATTCTCTTAAGGAGACTTTCACCTTGACGGCAGTTGGACAAAAATAATTGTCAGATTTTGGGTTTTCTTGGAAAAAAATAATAAAATAAAGTGAGTTACAATTTATTTTATTTGAACCTCCATTTGATGTGTGGTGGTTAAAAAATCCTCATGGAGGTTGAAAGTGGGACCACCGCACCTTATCCTCCAATGATATGTTATGGTGGTGGGGCCCACCAGAACTCAACCTCCCATGAGAGGATAAATGAGGTGGGGACCACCCGGGCTCTTAAGCCCTTGAAACACTCCATTAATTTGGAGAAAACTCTCAAGCTCAAATTAATATAGGGAACCTCTTCAACTCCCCTTTATTTAATTTGTGCCAATCTCCACTAATTAATTCGTGCCAACGATTCACATTAATTAAGGGGAGCCTATCTAGTTAATTTTTCAATTTGAATAATTTTCCAATAAATTAATTGGATATTGAAATTTATTATTTTTTGGAATATTCACTTTGGTGGAGCTTGAGAGAAAAGGACATCTCCAGTGAAGAACACCCCTACCAATGAAGAACGTCCCTCCCAACGAAGAATAAAGGAAGATGACCCTTCTTCGACTTCTTCCTGAATGCTTCAACTGTCGTGAGACGTCTTCGAAGACCAACATCCACGACTCCTCCACCGAATGAAGAACTACGAATCAAAGGTAGGAGGATAAATTTCATTTGAGTGCCTTGTTATTCCCTCATTTTTGGAAAATTAATGTAGTTGATCTTCATTCTTATGAACTGTTTTCTATCACCACAAACGCGGAAGATACTGGCCAACCTAACATGGCCCGACATCCCTCATCGATTTTCCTTCTTTTGGCGTTCTTCTGCATGGAGACATAACAACGATAAGGTGATGAAAGCGGTGATGTCAAAGGCTGCGCTACTCGCGGCCTCCGTAAAGCATGCTACCTACAGTGCTCCGATGCTCCGCACCTTACTCCGGCGATCCGGCTGAGCTACCTCGTCCCGCACTATCGTCGGCCTGCCCGCGGCCTCCCAGGCACCCCACCGGCCAACCCGAAGCCTCCTGCGTGCCCCGTCGGCCTATTCATGGACTCCTGCATGCCCTTCCCGGCCTGCCCGGTGCACTCCCGGCTGCCCGGCTGGCCTACCCAGGCCACCGCCCAGCTTGTCCAGACACCCTGCATAGCTGCGCCGGCCTCCCGAGCCAGCATGCGGCCTCCCTCGCGGTGTCGCTGGCCAACCGGGTCGTCCCCCCGGGCCAAGACGCCCAAACCGCGCCCCTCTTTGTGCTGGACGAACCAAACCGGTTGTGCCCTTTGGGCAGATCCACGCCCCGCGCGGCGACCTCCGGGCCTCACCGCCCACGCCACCCACTGGGTAGGGCCTAGCAGGCCGGGCCGAACCTAACAGGCTGGGCTACCCAATGGGCCGGGCCAGACCCAACTGTTTTGGTCGGGATGATCCAGATCGGGTCGGCCCAGACTATGACGGGCTGAGTCGGTCTGACCAGGTCAGACTCGACCCAGGACCATTACCAACCTTTACTTTCTTCTGGCCATATATTTGGCACCGGAAGACTGTTTGAGGAACCTTCAGCGATGCTGGTATTCTTGGAGCACGATTTTCCCTTTGTAAATACCCCCATCGGAGTTTGGGGTATTGCTTAGATACGGTTAGGTTAGACCGTGCACTAATCCAATCGGTCCCTCGGGACTAACAGGCTAATAACTCGTAGACTAGGCATCCAATTGACGCATCGTCTATTGCTTTGAGACCCCTATGTCATAGCGGACCTATGAGATACTTATTCATGGGACTTTATGGTAGTTGACGTATCGACTCTTGGATTGAAGAGAAGAACCTCTAGTAATCAAGCATGATTTGTGGAAACCTTGCGGTTGGCTGCGCTCTGACGACTGTTCCTAGATCTTGTGTGGGTCCAACATCTCTGACTACTCTTCCGGGATCCTGTGTGGGTGTGATAGTTCTTAATGCTGGTCCTGGATCCTGTGAGGGTCTGGCAGCTCTGACTACTGTTCCTGGATCCTGTGTAGGTCTGACAGTTCTAACTGCTAGTCCTAGATCCTGTGTGTGTCCAACAACTTAGATGATTTTATGGCTACATCTGATCATCTCTCTATATCTACATAAGTTGTATACTTATATGAGCTGAGTCAGTGACTTCTATGTTTTCCTCACGATTGTGGGTTACTAGATAACTTAGGAATGTGTATGGGAATATACTTATGTAATGGTTATCCGTTGATTTCAGACCTTGTGGTATATCCTTGTTGGGTTTTGTGAGACCTTGAGGGTCTCGAGGTCCCAACTGAGTATTATTATACTCACCCATGCACAGGCTATTCTCGCACCTCAATGTGTTGGATGCAGACGACAGACATCGCTGACTGAGGCTGAGTGTATGAGGACTGAACGGTACCCGGAGGTGGACCTCATGACGAGTCATTACTCAGAGGAGACTGAGGGATGTGGAGTTCTGAGGAGGCTATCTGTATCTATCCATCAGGCAGGATCCGTGGTGGACGATCTAGAAGCTGATTTCACCTTTCAGCCATTTTTCCCTTTTTAGTTGTACTTGTACTTTACAGTTGGGCTTGTATTCCGGCCCCTTTACTTTTTAGCACTCTTTTGTTATACAATTTTACTTAGTGTTTTGTACCCAAATGGGTACTATGTTTCATGTGTTATCAATTATAATGAAAATTCCTTCCCAGCATAGGTATTTACACCTTTGGTGCTAGTGACTAGCCCCTGGCCAATGCAAGGCGTGCATGGGGATGTCCCAGCATAAGCCATGGGGGATGGGTCGTGACACCTATGATGTCCTCTATATATAGAGTGGTGACCCTATATTCATCCTCCATTAGTATATGGGTAGTCAATGGTAGTTTCTTCACCCTTAATTTTATAGGGAAATAAGGAGGAGGGTGCCACACCAAAAAATAGGATATGTTTTTTCTAATTCTTGTCATCAGATATAGACAATCAAAGTTAGTAGAAGACTCATAATCTTTGGGAAGGAAATGATATAGAGAAATAATTTCCAATCACTATTGGGTATTATTATTATATTATATCTTGAATTGGGTTTTTTTATGTCATGTTATGTGTTGATCTAATCTTCTACTTTATCTTTCTATTTTTATCTTCATAGTTGTCGGGTTATCCTACTACATTTGTATGCACTCACCATTCAGGGAATTTTCCCTCATGTGTCTCCTATTTTGGAAATGATAAACACGTCAATGTTGATATTGGTGGAACCAAGGGACATAAGGGTACATTTACCAAATAATATGGTCAAGATATAGATATTAGGTGGTCATTTCCCTTAGTTTTCATTCCTTGATTCTTTTTTTCAGGATGGGACTTTATTTGTAGTTGGGAATTTATTTTCTCCCTTCAATTAAGGTTTATAATTTTGTTTTGTGTTGTATTTCCCTAGAGGGTATTTCAAGAATGATAACACTCTATATCATACAATATTTTATTTTTATGTTCATATTTTCATGTAGAGGGTTTGGACATTAGTAAAGGTAATTTAGGAAAGGCCTCTCATTTCAATTATTTATTATTAATGATTTCCTCTATAACTTATCCTATTGGAGGTATGATTTTGGTTGTGATATCTTGACCATCAACAAGTTAGGGTGATTAGTCTTTCGGTAATGTCATTGGATGAACCAAAATGATTTCTATATATTTGAAAGAATGTTTAGTGGTGGTTCTATTTTATAATTTATAATGTGTTTCCTTTTTATATTACTCTGTACATTGTAAGATGTGGCTCAAGATGTGAAAATCCCAAGCCCGACTCCAATAGTCCAGGGGCTAGTGACCAACACCAAGGAAGAATATAACAGACATGGGAGGTACTAGCCTAATGTATCTATAAACACATATGCTCCACCATGTCAATAAATATACTATCCTTGGCTTAACATAAATTGATATTAAATTAATTTAGATGAATATTAACCACATTAAAAAAGTACATATCCATGGACTGTAATAGTTCTCTCTCTTTTGTAATGTAGTTCAAATTCATCTATTTTGGTGAAATATCTACAATGTTTCCCACACAGATCTTCCCCTTTAGTACATATAGTTGAAACCATTTTTCATAACCCACGGAAAGGAAACATATGAATGGGTGAGCACAGATGTTTACTAAGGGTAAATAAATTAGATATGTAAGTATAACATGAGAATAAGTGTACTATAACATGATAATAACATTTTAGGATAATAAAATTCCTATCAAAGATCATATACATGAGTAATGTCATAAATATTGGAATTTCATAATAAAATAATCATAAATGAGTCAAGAGAATAAGTTATGAGAGAATAACACATGCATACAAAATTTAATATTTACCATATACAAATACATATAATACCTTATGTCTAGGATAGCTGCAATGAACCTTATAACTTTTTATGCATTATTAGTCACCCACATTCCGGATTCGGGCTTGGGATAACATCCCATGTACCATATTTTTTTCAAGATTGGGATAAATCCCATACACACTCGGTTTTTTAGGCTTGGTCTACAACCCATGCACCTTATTGTTTTTTTCTTAGGAAATCACTCATGTCCCACTTTTTTTTATCTTATACTACATCTCATGTATGCTTTTTTAGTATAGGACTATAACCGAATTTACCTCGTCTTTTCGGGCATGTGCTACAACCCATATAGCATCTATGTTCTGGTAACCTTTTTTATTACCCAATATGTTGGAATGAGACATGGGTCTTTCCTTTCACATAATTAATTCAAACATATATTTTAGATTATATAATAAAATCATCATCCTATCATGACCCATAAAAATATATGGGTATCATAAACACCATATCATAACTTAGGAAATTAAATGGGAATCATAAACAATTCATCATATAATAACATATAGAAAAGATATAGGTTTCATAGAAATTTAATACTAGAATAGACCATGAAAGGAACTGAGTTTTATAAGAAATTTACAATAGTATAACTAGTGTAAGAGAAATAGGTTTCATAATAAAATGTTCATTAAAAATATAAACCATTCATAGAATTATTAATAATTTTTTTCATGGATAATAACCCCATAATGTCATTAGGAACTCCAGCAGATGATATCATAGAAGAAAAATAATTTTTTTCTTTTATTTGAATAATTTATTAAAGTAAAATATACTTTCTTCTTTTAAAAACTCTTTCTAATTCATAAAATTATTTTAAAACCTTTAAAATTATTAGTAGACTTGAAAAGACACAAAAAAAAAGCTTCGAAAGAAAATTCAACAATTTTTATGTTATAAAAAAAACTTTTTCATTGAAAACTACATTAATGAAACCAATATTTCATATTAGTGGGATAAAATAATTTTAAAAACAACTTTGTAAAATATCAATAGAATATTCAAGTAAATAAGGGTGGATAAATCCATATATTCCAAAATTCCATTACACTGTAAAATGTTTAAAACATTTCCTTGATCAGAAAATGATATGGTGATTCCCTTAAAAACCATTTTTATTAAAAAAAATTAAACATGGGTAAAAATTCATTTTAATAATCATAGAAAAAAAAATTTGAAACCATTTTTAGAAAAAATGGTTTTGCAAACAAAAATACGCCTAAAGAAGGAATTAATGTAGAATATCTTAATAGCACATTCTAAATAATCATAATCACCAAAGAGTGGAAACTGGTACAATTTCATGGAAATATCTTGAATAACCATAGGATAATAAAACTCATTATATTTATTGAGATATGGATAATAAGACATCATTAATGAAAGCGCAATTCTAAAAAAATGTCAGTAAATTATGATAATGAAGAATTAAATTATTACCACATTGGTAACAATGAATCATAATAATATCGAAATAATAACATTAAATGAAGAATTATTTTGTGAAAGAAATGATATTAATTATATAAAATTTCAAAAGGGTTTTACATATACCTCATTAAAAAATTATTGTTTCATAACATTCCATGATTATTAAGAATGAAAATTGATACAAAAATGTATTACTGATTTGGAAACATGAGAACCATAAACCTCATGAGATAAAGATAATAAATTGATATTTCAATACAAAAAATTTTTGTTTATGAATCATAAAAAAAATTATGTGAAGGTATATAAACATTAAAAAATAAATGATTGTAAAATATGATATAAGACTCTCAAAAAAAAGTAATGTGAGAAAATCCCATACCTTATGTCATGAATTTTTTACATATACATTAAAATATATGGTATAATAAACATATATTTACCCTACATATACCAATGAACCATATTATTATATATAATATCATATATGATTTTATTGTGACTTTATGATACATTTTTATAAATAATCACATTTTAAGGTTAAGTTCCGGGAAATATATGCTTATGTTTTTGTATATGTTTAAACATTTTATTCTTTATCCTCTTCATTATATCCTAATTTAATTATTTTTTTAATGTTTAATTTTTTATAAATATCATATATAGTCTTTATATAAAAATTTATAAATATAAGTAAAATATATAAATATGAAATGGGACACATTGTTCATGGAGAATGTAGGTTATATGTACGCATGGATGATGTTTCTATTTTGTTGATATATTGAATGAATGATATTAGAGGAATTATTTGTCTATATATATATTATCATTATATTAACATTATTATATCATATATCATATTAATTTACTTAAACGATATTCAATATATTCTATGAAATGTGTTAATTAATTACATCACTTCGAGACGACGGTATTCCCAACGTCCACAAAATAAGGTTATAATAATTACACAAAATGGTAATCATTATGGTATGTTTAATATAATTATTCTAGAATAATAAATAAACAATAAATATCATATATATCATATATACAAATAGTGTGTATTTCATATTTCCCATCATTGATAGGCGGTAAATGAAAAAAAGAATTACATCATTTTGTGAGGTGGTAGTCCTATATACAACCAAACTATAATTTTGTTACCCATTTGATGGTTGTATGTGTATGTTTTTAAAAAAAATAGAACAAAATAATTATATTTATGATAATTATGTAATTATATAATATTTGAATAAGAATAATTTTGGGTTTTATAATGAAAATAATATAAATGAGTTTTTGGATGGATGTTACCACTTCATGAGGTAACTCATTTTGGTTTGCACCAAAGGGATTACATGGTTGGATTAATGACCAATGTAAGAATAATGGTTAAAATTATGGAATTTTTTTGATTATTTGGAGTGAGTTTTATAAGACATTTGGATTTATAGGTGTGAATAAGTTAGGGAGTGAGTTATTTTTTATACTGGATGAGGAGTGGAATTCTTGTAAACAAAAAAAGTAAATAATAATCAGAGGTATACCTTAAATCACAAGTATTTAATAATTTTCCAATTTCATTCCCATAAATTATATGGTTAAAGTATGAAAAAAATTTCTATTTAGTACTCTTATAGGGTATTTTCCCCTTATGTTATAGTTTAACCACTAAGTAATCTTTTTTTACCGTAATCACTACAAATAATTTTAATTACTTTATATATTAGTTATGGAAATATTTATGTTAAACATATTATAAATTATAAATCATGGTGATTATAATTATTTAGACCATTTTTCTAAATTCTAATCCCTGTAGTTCAAGAAATTAATTTAAAATTAATCTTATATATGGGAAGAGACGGCGGGGTTTTAATGTGAAAATGTATAAAATATTGAAATGTTTTTTTATACAATTAAAATGTGAAATTGGTTCTAATGACCTATATTAGAATATTTTATATATAATTTATATAATTATATATTAAATCCAAATTTATATATAATTTAACTATGAAAATAATTTTGATGAAAAATCATTTTTGAATTAAAATTCAGTATTTTTTACTAATCATCAAAAAATAATACATCTCAGAAAAATAAAAAATATCATCCAAAGTAAATTTTAATATTATAAATTCGAAAATTAAGTTAAATTTTTCGAATAAAAATTATAAATTTTTGAAAATTTACATTTAACATGGGTTCTCCATTAAAATACATTAAAATTATCTTTTAGAAAAGTACTTGTTTTTACTCATTAATTTGGATTTATTCTTATCTTATACCTTTAAAACATGTTGGATTTTTATGAATATGGTTTTTAATTTATAATATATATATTTTATGAAGAAAAAAAATCTTCAATATTTATTGTTTGTTTTATAGAGATAAAATTGTTTTTTACATTGATAAATTGTTTTTTTTAGAAAAGGAATTTCTTATTTTCAAATAGTTCTTATATTCATTTTTATCTAATTGACAACTGAAGGATAAATTTTTTATATATTTTTAAATCATATTTTTACAATTTCATTAATATTATTAGTAAATTCCATTAAAAATGTTATGTTGGAACCAAAATAATATTTAAATTACAATATTAGTAGTATATTATAGTTTTTAAAATTCATCCTTGCGTTTATTGAAAGAAATCCAAGGAATATAGACTTGTGTGTAACACAAGTGATACATAGTTTTTTATATACATAAATCTAATCTAATTGTAACATATAGTAAATGATTAAAATAGTTTTTTGAGTAACATAGGATTAATATAGTTCATTTATATTACATTATCCATATTCTCTGTGGCATGAAATTCTGAATACTGAAAATTTTAATTTATGTCAAAAAAATATTCCACAGAACATTGAGGGGTTAAATTTTATTCCATTTAAAATTAATTTATCCTTTTAAATTCATTTGGGGTAGAAAATATTTAATACATGATTTTTCCTTTCATAGAAACACACATCAATAAAAATTAATACCAGTATGTCCTTTAAAAAATGAAATTTGGAAACATAATGGCTTCCCAAAGTAACTCATTACTATATTTCCAAATAGAAGAACATAGGTGGAAGGTGAAAACACAGACATGGAGTTGAAATATAACTATGTTGTTCTATTGGATATTGATAGAGAAAATAATTATTATAAATATATTGATAACAAATATATAACATAAAAAGATCGTCAAAAGGTCATTGATATCATCACTAATGATGATAATTGGGAAACATTTTATTTCCAGACACTTTTCATAATGATATATAATTTAAAAATAAGATATACATATTTGAATTCATTCCCTTTTATTAGAACAATCTCACTCTTTGGTTGTGCGTTAAACAATTAACACTTTATCTCTTACTCCATGGAATGAAGGGTAATTTTTCTTTATTGAAGCACTAAAAGACCATGATATACATAAATATAATGATATTTCATTTCTTATTTCATTTGATAAGATAAAAAAAAATGGTCAGCACATATTATCCAATATGAATAAATCCTCATGTTGTGAGATAATAATTTTACCCCTAAAACCTCATCCAATGTTTAACTTAAACACTTCCAAAAGGGTTAACCATATAACATTTCCAAAATATGAAAATCCAAAATATTTTAAAGGAGGTCACAAAATTTCTTCATAAACAGACTTTCATTAATCACTAATATTTCATAGAGTATCTGTTTATTGTCCCATAAAAAATATAGGAATATCTTTACCATGTATTATATTGAAAAATTGTAATATTCTGAATTTCATAAAATACATGTTGAAAAAATATATTCATTCAACAGATAATTCACCATTTATTCCATAAATAATTTTATACATAAATAAAATTTATTAGAATCTTGGGTTCATCGATAGACTACAATAATATCTATGCAATTTTTTAAATACAGAATTCATGTAGAGAGAGATAATCAATTAATATAATCATATCATATTACACAGATGGATAAACAAAAGTATTTTAATAGACCATATTTTTATAAAATCCCACATGTAATTCCCCATTATAGGTTACCCCAATTATTCGGATTCACTTCAACCATTATAATTTCTTATGGTTGACATTTTTATTTTTATTTAGAGGTTTTTGGGGTTGATCACTGTTATTAACACTTGGATTTAGTCACTTATTATGAAAATCCCCAAACATCCTAAAATTTGAGTAATGTTTGGGAGGTGTATTTTATAGAGAAATATCATTTATCACAAAATTATATAACTTTTTCCAATCACATTGGCGTTCAGCTACTCAATGTCCATCCATTCGACCTATATAACATTTACTAGTCCCATTAAGAAAATTGAATCCATTTTTCTTCCCACACATTGAGAATAATGAATAGTTAATCATCATATCTCCATGGTAATTATATTATCCTTTTAATAACATTTATCTCTTCTTATCAAAACCATGTGGTCGATACATAACTACAATCCCCATTTCATTCTTAATTTTGAATCACAAGATATCATTGTAGCATCCAAAGTTCCTTAAGGAAAAAAACATCAGAGATTTGGTTCTAATACATTAGTAAGTAGGTAAAAATTGAATTTAGACAAGATGATAATACCATATGAGTATCACAAAATCCTTTTAATATTTTATTTAGAGGTGCCAACAGATTCCTTGTACTTTTATTATGTTCTAGGAATTCCTTCACTATTTTTTATAGAATACGATGGAAGTAATTTCAGAGAAATATCCACTTAAAAACATCCCATTACATAGATTAAATTTATTTTTATTCCATAATGTTCAGAAAATCATTCCACCATTGATATGATTCACCTTCAAAATAGTATATTTACATAATTAAATTTCAATGATCCAAATATATAATGATGGAAAATATTTTTTTGGTCATACTAATCCATTTCCCATAAACATTTACATTGGTGGAACCACTAAAAAGTAGATATTTCTTCATATAGGACTCAATAGAACATTGTTCCTTACTTTTCTTATTTGGATGTTCAACATGAATCATAAAATGGGATTGATGTGTGAGAATATGAAAAATAGTCTCTATTCATACTCCTATAACATTTAGTGTCTTAGGAGGAAAATATTTTAATTATTTTTTACATTGACCATTAACATGGCTCTTACGTGTTCCATCCATTAACTAAATAAGAAAGAATAGCATGAGAAACACCTATTATAGTGAAAAACCACATAATCGTGAAAAATTAATGATATGGTGTCTAAATCATGAAACCGTATTTTATGTTTATTACACATTAAACATAACATAGGTTATTCATAGTCTTATTCTATTTAAATCCTTTATGAAGGACCATAAATAGTTTGTGAATTACCAATAAATATCCCTCGTTAGTGTCACATCTAGTGTTCCGCAACTCCCGTTGTCATGCACTAGATCCCAATCAAGTATAGCCCAATATGATATTTTTGAGTTTGTTACCCCTATGTAAATCTTTTATAGATCCACATCCACTTATATAATCAAGATAGGGATGTATTTCTAGAAAACTTTTCTCTCTGTCACTCGCAAAAAATTTAATACAATATCTCATACATTAACTCATCCTTAGACTTATAAAAAATCCTACCCTTTGAAATATCCCAAGGAATATAACAAATGTTTTTACATCCCATTTTCCAATTATTGTGAAAAAATTTCCATTGATACCCATTATAGTGAACCTGATATAATATACATGCATTTTACACCAATTTAGATGAATATTCATAAGATTAAAATTGTGCATGCTCAAGGATCTTTATAGTTTAGTGTATTTTGAAACATAGTGAAAAATATTTTAACTTGGTGATAGATATTAATTGTTTCCCACAATTATATTCCCCTTTATATCATATAATGAAAACTGTTATTCATAACCATTGAAAATTAATCATAATAATATTCAATATTAGATCCTTATTAAGGGTAAATAAAAAATAATAAGAAAAACATGATCATAAGTGTATGTGAACATGGGAATAACATTTTAAGACCATAACATGCATATCAAAGAACATATACATGAGTCTTGGAATAAGAATTTAATCTCATAAGACATGAATCATAATTTACTCAAGAGAATAATACATGAGATAATAACCTAGGAATATGAAATAGAATATTTGGAAACACATAATCCCAAGAAAACATATTTCAAGGATACCTACCAAGACCCTCATAAAATGTTAGCACTGGGTAATAACCATTGTACATGATTCAGTCTTGGTATAAAAACCCATGTATCCTCTTGTTTTCAGGATTCACAAAAAACCCATATACCCCCTTCTTTTTGGGCTCAGGATCTAACTTGTGTACCCTCTTGTTTTCGAGCATGGGGAAAAACTGATATACCCTCTTATTTTTAGTCTTAGGCTACAACCCATGTACCCTCTTGTATTTGAAATTATTCTATAATCGATGTACCCTCTTGTTTTAGAGCTTTTCCTATAACCCATATATAATTTGATGTCATATACCATTAATAATTTCATTGTTTATTTTAGTGAGAGATAGGAACCACTCATCATAAAATTAACTCATACATACATGTTCTATAAGATAATAAAAAAAATTCATCATACCATGTCCCATAAAAGGTGATGTTTTTCATAAATATCATATCATAACCCAAGAAATTAAATTTTTATCACAATAACATAACCTATGGAATAAATATAGGTTTAATAATAACATATTCCTAGAATAAACTATGAAACGATCGGAATATCATTATAATTTTATCATGGACTAACTCGTGGATGGGGAAATGGTTTCATATGAATTGTAACATCAAAATCCAAAAGACATCAGTGTAAGAATAATAATAGTATCATTGGATAATAAACCCACTAAGACATGAGTAACTTGAACAGATGAAATCAAATATAGAAAATATTTTATTGAGGATAATTTGAAACATTTTTTGATAGAAATTTCTGTTCCTATTTTAAATACTCATTTTAAATCACAAAACACTTTGAAAACATTATTCATTAAATTCAACCATTAAAAAATATAATGGATTAGTTGAAAACTATTTTAAAAACTTATTAAAATATAATGAAATTTTTGGAAAAAATCATTGAATATGACTTTAAAACATAATCTAGTATATTTGGGAAAACTATTCTATGAGAAATTCCCTAATAAAATTTCAAAATAAGTTTCGAGGAAATTATATTCGGTATATCCATTCAATATAAACATTCCTATTCATTTTAAAATGTTTAGAGAAGTTTACTAATCCAAAAAAGTAAATGTGATTTTTATTAATATAGTTTTTATTAAAAGGTAAACCGTGGATAAAATTTTCATTTACATATCATATAAAAAATATTTTAATTTCTTTTATAAATTATAGATTTTGGGGGAAAACGTTTTTGACCACAGATTGAGATGAAGTTAAATTTTTTAAAAAAAACTCTTTCCTAATTGTCTTCTATACAAAATAATGGAATTATTATACCAATACATGGAGATATCATGAATTATAAGATGATGTTTAAATTCATCCGAGTTCTTGAGATACAGATCATAATATTTCATCAATTTAATCATAATCATAAAAAATATTGATAAATGATTATATTTTAACAATAAACCATTACCACTTAGGTAACATTTAATCATAATATTATTGAAAAAATAACAATAAATTATGCTTAAACTATCCTTAAAAAAGATAATTATATATAACATGTAAAAAATTAATTATCTAAAACTCATATAAAAATATTGTTTCATAACATGCCATGTGTTTCAAAGAAGGCAAATTAAGACCAAATTACTTCACCACTTTGGTGGATTTTGAACCATAAACCCCATGTAAAAAATATAAAAAATATATTTGAATTAAAAATAAATTTATGTATATTAATTTTAGAATAAATCCATTGAATTCATTTACACAACACAAAATAAATGAGTGGAAAATAAGGTATATGTATCAATGAATTACAAATGAATGAGAAAACCCCTTACATTATGTCTTAATATTCACCACACAAATTATTAACTATTTTATAAAATATATAGTTTTTTATATATCTAACAAATAAATATATTATTATATCTAATTCCATTAATTTTTTTATGATTTAATATTATCATTTTATTAACAATTCCATTTTATTATTACGCTTCGGCAATATCTGCTATTTTTTGTATACATTTTGACTTTTTATTCAAGATCCTCCAACTATGATCATGATTTAAATATTTAAATAATGTAATACAAGGTATATATGTCATATATATTCATATTATACTAATTTATAACAATCTGAATAATATATAAATTTGAAATTGAATATACCTTTCATGGAGATGGCTTGACATTCATACTGATGAACGATGTTTCAATTTACCCATTGTATTGAAAGAAAGATTGTATATGAAATATGAATGTATAAATATAAACATATAAATACTATTATTCTAATAAAATTATATTTTAATATATTTTATATACAATTACTAAACCCATATTGAATACATCCCATACTAATTGATAACGAATCACATCGCTTTGAAGAGGGGGAAATCCATAAGTCCAGAAACGGTGTTACCATATTTAAAAAATGGATACAATGAAGTTATGATTTATATAATAATTAAATAAAAATAAATTTATCATAAGTATCATATATATCATATAAAAATATTGTTTCTCAAAAAATTCCCAACCATGAGAGGTTATAATGGAAAAAAAGATGATATAATTTCATGAGGCGGTAGTTTGTTGTACACATGAACTATAAATTTGATACCCATTTGAGGAGTGTCTGTAAGATTAGGTAAAAAAATTATACTAAAATCATATTAGTATATTTAGGATACTGAGGTTATTATACAATAATGTAATAATATTATTTTAGGGGTGGAGAATAAAAAATAATACAAAAGGGCTTGTGGAAGGATATAAACTCTTCTCTGGGTAACTCATTTTGGTGTTCAACAAATGGATTCCTTGGATGTATTCCATAAAAATGTTATAATTCTCGGTTTAAATGAGGGAATTTTTATGATTATTTTTGTAGGTTTTTGATGATTAAATGGTATGAGATATTAGAAAAAGAGAGGGTGTTTAGTGCTCCTTTATCATGGAGGAGTAGTGGTATTCTTGTGAATATAATAAGGTAAACACTATTGAGAGGACTCTCATACATCACGTGTCATGAACCACATTATTAAATATGGGGGAAGGGATAGAATGGTGCTAATACCTTCCTTCTTCATTATTAATTAGATATAATGACCCCTCATGTTCGGCCTCCAATAGGCCCTAGGGTGGAGACCGAACCCAAGGGTATATAAATCTAACAATAATGGGAGGCATTAACAATGTTTTTATAGTAATCAAGATTGAGAGAAAATATGTATCCACCTAAAGAAACTCAAATAATCATATATAATCGATCCAACATCCATCCTACATGTATCTTTAATGCTAAAAAACTATAAATACTACTAAAAATCCAATGTACGTACCATGTAAATAAAACTAAGTAGTGACACAACAACCATCCCAACACCCAATATAGTATATTCCATCATGTTCCACATAGTCTCCCTTCAATACTATAAGATATTTTATATGTGTAGGGTGAGAAAACATATATGTTAATTAGGTGAAAAGAAAATTCAATTGTACACAAGTGGAAGATGCATACTTATGCCACTATGAGAATACATCAGAAACTCAAAAGAACCTAAATAGGTATACTATCCACCCCAAACTCACCAAGGCACACTCACTAAATAATATAATTCATGTAAAATAATGTAATAATCAAATCAATATTTGGGTACCCACACTACATAACACTGGTTAACGACTCAAACCTAATGGAAAACTTCCTGACACTTCCACACTCTTATATAATCCCTACAATCATAACCTACCTGCACTCACCTAGACCACATACCACATAAAAACTCTCCCGTAAATAGCTAGGCCACATTCCACAACCCTACCCTGAAAAAAACTGGGAATCACAACACAAATCATCACAAAGACACCTAAGAATCACACATTTCTGGAATACACCTGATCCTCACAACCATACCACAACAAGGCCAAAGATTCAAGAGATACCAATTCCTAAATGTGGGAGAAAAGAAGATCCAATATCCTACCATCCATCCTTCATCCAAAATGTTGGGAAAGGAAACGCTCCCCCCTAATGATGGGAGTGTTAAGAATATACTTCTCAACATGGGTGGGGAACTTATAAAAATTACAAGGAACTACATGTATATATATCGGTACCAAAAAATAATCCTGAAAAATTGTTTTTAAAAACAACAACCAAAAAACACCAAAACTACCCTTTCTACCATCCCTATATGCACATACCCCCATGAAAGACAGTAACTTCTATAATTCAATAAATGGACGCCACTTCACTAAAATCCACTAATTCAATCATACCCCCACCCAATTCAATTAACTAGTTTTCACTTGGAATTATCTATTTTTTATTTACTCCATCTCTACCCATGAAAAAAACCTAACACTGAAAAAATAATAAAGGGAAGAAACCATAACAATTACTACCGATTCCAAATAAATAAAGAAGGGCCATGGTAAAAGATTCCATTCTAACATCCATTCATAAAATAATAGTCTCTACAAGCTCTTCATGAAATCCGCACTTCAGTTAGAACCATCCTTCTTAAAAAATAATCCATTCTAAACCATCCTTGGAAGCCCCTCTGCATGAAAAAACACCACATTCATCAAAATAAATAGAAATCAAATAGCTTGAAGACCCAATGAACACACCCCTTTCTTGGACACTGCTACCATGATTCTTCAATGTCATACCTCCATGTCCATCCTATCAATAATAAATATCCCTAAAAACTCTCATTAAAACCACGCTAAGTAGCCACACTGCACCACAACACCACACCCAACGTACCCATAAACATGCACATGACATAAACATGTCATGTAGCCACGCAGCCAAACCAATTCCTAGATGCAGTCCCCCTACATAAAAAATTCATCCCTTCCACAATAAATCAATATATTAGACTAAGATACCATTACACCGACCATACCACCCCATACTCAAAACAACACACCACAGCTAAAACACCACATGAACTACATAGACACAATCCAAATAGAACCACACACAGTACACAACGACACCAACAAGGCAAGGTATATTCATAGTTGACATCACTCGTTCTTTAATTCCACCTAATACAATAGGGTTGGTCATAGAATACGTTTGATCTTGGGTAATCCATATAATTATCAAAATATACATGATTAACCATATTCCAATTCTTCAAGTTTTGATTCAAAAATCATACAAGTGCGCAAACAGAAAACACCAACGATAATGATCTTCAGAAGATATAAAACTGTTACAAAACATGACAGGAATCATGGATAACATATAAAACAAACTTATCATCATCATCATACTCCCAAACTATTATTTATTACTTCTTTTTACCTTCCTTAAATCTGGGTCCAACAATATTCACAAGTGTACATGAGAACAGCCACAACGCATGGTACACAATTAAAAGAGGGATGAAAGAAATCCCTACATGGAACCAAATACTGCAAAAAATCCCTCCTTGCACCAAAATAGGGGTTCTTCTAAGAATCAAGGAATCATCAATGTGAAATGGAACAAACATGTATTTCATTGGCACTTGACTTCTTGATGAATAAATCTTCTCAGTACACCAACAAAAAACTAAATGGATCGAAGGAAGAGAGGTCTTCAACATTAGATGGGCCAAAGCCTAAATCTAATGGGGAAACTATTTCAATGGCCATTAAGATTAATCATGATCATGACTACATTGTTTGGGGGTCCAAGGAAGCTTATTGTTTTTAGAAGATAAATACCAATTGAAACAATCAATAAACTCATTAAATATGGAATTTAACTCATTCATCGTCATAGGAAATGTTAGAGGGGACAAACTGAAAAACTGGGAAAAGCTGGAAATTACTCACCAATGGCTGAGTCTTTGATGCAAGTCACCGACGCCAAACACAAGGATGGAAGAGACACCAAAACTGAACCACTGATATAACTCGTCCCACCCACTCACAACTGCCACTCAAAGATTCCCAACCTACAGAATCATCAACCTACTGACTCCCTGATTATCAGACGCACTGAGTCGCTGATGATCTGAGTGACTGAATCCCAGAATCACCGATTCTATGAGTCACCAATGATGAGCTACCTAAATGATCTATTTATGTGAATAACCAATGGATGACTCCCCGATGGCTGACTCACCAACACGATCTACCAACATTACTCACTTAAACCTGACTCACTGATGGAAAATGATAAAATTGGAAAACTTCTGAAATGAAACATTGATGCCATCCAGAACACCCCAAAAAATTGATTTTTGAAAAATTAATGGACTGCGTAGGTCTCATCCATTACATCATATACCTCTCAAACATTTCTTTCCCATGATAATTCAAAATGAAACCCTAAATATAGAAGGGTCCAAACAACCACCCCATAATATACATCTAATGGAGAAAACACCATTTGTTATTTGAATGTTGGAGTGAAACCTCAACATACAAGAAAACATCATCCCAAATCTACTAACCCATACATTCCATAGATACCCCAATGAAGAAAAAACTATATCAACTTGTGAATTAGGGAATTCCTTCCTCCATGTCAAAAAACAATCTTCTCTAGCTAGGAGAGACTCTCCCATATAAGATTAATCACATCTCAATAAATTCATCTCGATTAGGAATTAGGTCTCCACCTTTCTCACATGTTAAGAAAATATCATATGTTACAAAACATGAAATAAACCCATATTATAAGAAAATAATTTTCATGTACCACATCAAAAAGAAAAATACACAAGAAAAATCAAAACAACTCTAGTTATTGGGAACACATATGAATCTCCCACTCCCATGTACTATCCTCCAAGCGACTGTGCATCCACAACACATGGACCAACAGATTAGTCAATCCATGAATCACCTTATCTAGAAGATTCTAGATCTCTACTATCCTCTACATGAATTTTATGTTTTCCTTGATATCCAACTCTGCCCATTAAATGACATGGGAGACATTATGAAGATATCGACAAAGTTGGGAGACACGAAACATGTCGTGGATCCTTCTAAACTACAGTGGAAAACCAACTTGTATGATACCTCACCAACTTTTCCCAACAACTTTAAGAGTCCAATGAACCTTATATGGATCATACACCCTCTATCAATCCTCTACTACCCATATTGAGGGGAGACCATTGGGAACATGTGGCCCCCATCCTCGAATTCCAATGGAATTCTCACACATTTGACATATCACTTTTTTAGGTCATGTGCTGCCTACATCCTCTCACGGACAAGATTCACCTTTTCCATCATACATTGAACCACATCAAGACCAGGAATAGCTGCCTCTACAGCCCCTATCCAATATAAGGGCGAACAACATGGCCATTCATATAATGCATCAAATGGAGCCATAGCAATGGAAGAGTGACAACTTTTATTGTAAGAAAACTCTTCAAATGGAAAATGCTGCACCCAAACCCACTAATGTCCAAAACAAATTCTCATAACATGTTTTCCAATGTTGGGATTCTCTTCTCTACCTACCCATCTGTCTTAGGAAGGAATGTAGTGTTGAGGTATAACTGAGTGCCAAAAGCATGCTACAGTCCCCTCGAGAATAAAAAAGTAAAAAAGGCATCCTAATAAGGGATGATTTATCTAGGAACTCCATATAGTCATACCACATAATCCACATTCCTCTACGCTTAGGAATATATTATGCTCGACTCCTTAATCATGAAGATGTGACCCAATTTCATCATCAGAACCCCAACTAAACAGATTAAATCACTGCCTCCCTGGACCTTGGCTAATCCAGTGATGAAATCCAATTATATGTTATCACTCTTCCACTCAAGGATATCTAAGGAATACAAAAACAAACACCAGGGACATGGTGATTTACCTCTATTTTATGGAACACTAATCACTTTACCACAAACCATGCCACTACTCTCTTCATCCCAGGATACCAGGACTATTCCCTCAAGCCATGGTATTTCTTGGAAATTCCGAAGTGTACCACTAGGGTGAATTATGAAACTAATAAAGTATTCCCTCTCACATCACCATAAGAACAAATAGATTCCCCTAAAAAACATCATATTTTGACTTTCCTCCAACCATCCCTCCAGAGCATCACCCTGGCCAATGCAATCACACATTAACTCTTCCTCTGTGTGTCCCCGCTGAGAATCATCCACCTTCCACCTCAAGGATAAAGACACTATCATATGAAATAGACATCCTCATAGTCCATCCACTTTAGCATCTATGTGCATGGAATCCAACTCCTCCATTTCTCTTCAAAATCCACAGATTAATGAACAACATCCTTTTGGGACTTCCATCTCAAATAATTGACCACAAAATTCCCCTTTCCTGAGTTGAAAAGTTATCAAAATTATAATCTGGGAGAAACCACATCCACCACTACTATTTCAGTTTCAGATCTCGATGGGAAATTATTTACCCAAAGCTCTTGTGGTCTGTGAAGACCTAAAATTATTCACCAGTGAGGTAATGTCGCCACATATTTTGTGTGATCATGTCCGTTGAATTCTACAGATCATGGGCATCATAGTTATGTTCATGGGTAGCATAGTTATGTTAATGGTAACAAAACTATCTAGACACATTTGGAGAAAAAATTGGGTTACTACATTAGCAGAATCCCCAATCCCAGATGGGATGCATTGAAAAACACCGCGATTGTCACTGCATCCTCTAGAAACCTGAGCATTGGGTCATTAACCAACTACCCCTTCAGATATCATAATGCTTCTTGGCATAGCACCCTCAACAAAAAATCATGGGATTTTTGAGTCAGATCCATCAATGGACCTGCTAATCTAGAGGAATCATGTACGAATAACCAATAATATCCTACGAGACCAAGAAAACTGTGAAACATTTCCTCATTGATAGGTGCTACCCAAAACAGGACTTCCTCGACCTTCAACGGGTCAACCTCTTCACCCTAATGGGACCCACATGTCAAGGTGGACCTCTAGTGTCCAAAACATGCAATAGGATAACTTTTGTAGAGCTAGAAATGCTAAAATAATCTGGGATAGTCCTAGGATAATTGATATGCTCCTCCTATGACTTATAGTAGATCAAGATGTCATCGATTAATACAAGGACTAACTAATACAATAACTCAAGAAATACCGAGTTCATAGTCACTATGAACACGACTGGTGAAATCAGAACAACAAATGACGTACCCAAAACATGAAGTGCACATACCTATACCTGAAAGTAGCCTTGAGGTTGTAATCCAATTTCCCCATAAAATGGAAATACCCAGTCCTCAAATTGTTCATATAAAACAAAATTTCTCCCCTATGTTGTTTTAATATATCCTTTATCCTTGGGAGAGGTTAACAGTTCATGATTATTACCTTGTTCAACCTCTGGTAGTCTATAAACATCCTCAGATCACCATATTCCTTCTCCCCAAACAAGACAGGGGAACCCCATGAAAACATGATGGACAAGATAAATCCCTTCTTAATTATATCATCATTTTGGATCCTTCAATATTGTAGCTCAGATGGTTCCATCCGATAATTAGCTATCGAAATCCGAGAAACACCAGACTACAAATCTATCCAAATATGAAAGTCACATCGAGGGGGTAGAGTCATAGACTCCTTATAAAAACATCCAAGATCTACCCAACAACTATGGGAACCCCCACCATCTCTACATACATATATTACACTAAAATTTTTGTCAACAAAGAATGGAAATGTACATCATGCTGACTGACAATTTAACAAAAATGTTCACCAATGAAAGCTATACACCAATTACATCTTGTATGTAAAAAACGAGTTGATGCATTGGATGAAATCATATGGTTTCATCAGTAGTACGAATAGATACCCATTGTACTGATGTGTCCCCTACATTTGTCTACATCCCGGGAAAATAACAAACAGGTTGGTCTGACCTCCAACTAGTTTACTCAAGACCATGGGCATAGAAAGTCTCTATATGAACAATCCAAGAGAATGAGATAGACTAGGTGAAACGAATGAGTGAAAATGTCATGAATAAAACAAATCACATACAATAGTACTGATAAAACTGATCATACATAGAACTATCTCCAGTCCCACTGGAATTGATGCCTCAACAGTGTAAAACTGGCCACACACAGCTCTTCTTCCCATTCGATGATGGTAGCCTCCCTGACCATGATGAGGTTGAGTCCCATGTGGAATGACCTAAGGTTGGCCTCTACCTACTCCATCTACCCATGGTTGAGCAGGAGAATTCTATCCCCACTATGAGAATGGCCTAGCTGAAAACAAACACCGAGGCTGACAGTGGACCACACCACTTCCACCATACTGATCATCAAATGGAAACTGACTCTGAAGGTGCTAGTGTGTTCCACAAGAGAAACACCTCACCCCCAAGCCTATGAGAAAAGTCTGAGGTCCTAAATGTCAGAGTTGAAACTACTAGGGTCGTCTCCCCACCAGAACAAAACCAGGAAGGTCTTGACACCAGATACCTGCTACTGATATCCCCCCACCCCCTTCAAAGAACTATGTTATCTCCCCTTTAATGGTAGACCACTACCATAGTGTGTCATTTCCACCACCACATCCTTATGCTGAACAATTATATACATTGGTTTGGTGAAGGTAGTAACTGCGTACATAAGATTAGGTTAAAGAGCTTCCTCTTAGTGTCTCTCCAATGATTCCTCATCTTGAAAAAGATCTAGAGATAACTGAAGAAGATCTTTAAAAATGATCCCCAACTCCCGTATTAATGTAATATATTTTGGGAGGTAGAGTAGCGCATGTCCCTTCTTATCCTTCATCATCGAAAAAAGAAATTCTGCCCAAAACGCTTTCTCTATGTTGACTGACAAAACATTTGCCTCCTTCATCTCCTTGAGGTAATGCGTCCACCACTGATGAACTTATCCCCTCTTCTGAATCAATTCCAGGGGAATCCAGTACTCTATTGAAGCCCAGATCTAGCTGAAAGTGATCACTTTATCCTCGATATAAATCTTTTTCTCTAAGTCTGAGACACATCCCTCTTACATACCCAGAATCTATCGCTAGAAATCAAAATGTGTCTTCTAACACTAATTGCCTTACTTTAAAAGATCAACCTTCTAAAAATAAGATAGATTGGACTACTGAACCTCCACTATCTGAGCCACTCATGATTGATGATTGAGTGCCATAGATGGATGGTAAACATGGAATTCCAATGCTCGCGTAGTGTGGAACTTGTTTTGGATTCATTTTAACTATTTTTTTAATTTCACGAAAACAACCATAATAAAAAAGAACACAAGTCATCCTGATAGATGCACCATTAATTGGGTATCTACCCAATAATTAGTGTAGCCTCAAATTGATGTTTGGTACATTCAGTGTTCTCCCATATGATCATGGGGGCCCTAAAATCTAGTGTCCTAGCCATTCTTCCTTGACATTTGTAATACACTAAGTTCAGATGACACTATATCCCTACAAATTGATGTAGTTTTCATTATTCCTAACTCCAAAAATCATCTTATCTCCCATCCACCAGCTTTTAATACCCTTATATCAAAACCTATCTTCTTTAAGATTATGGAACGGATAGAAATACGTTGAGACCTTCTTTTCCCATGATGAAGGAGAGATAACTACTCCTATGTACCACCTCCATAAAGCCCCTATGTGAAGACCAACACCAAGGGTATATAAATCTCACAAAAATGGGATGAATTTCCCTTTTTTAGTAACCAAGATCGGTATATAAGATGTATCGACCTCAAACAACTCCAGTACACATATATAATGAAAGCAGAATACATTCCAGATGCATGTTTAAATAAAAAATACATGAAAACATAGAAAACACCAATGTACCATAGAAATATAACAAAGAATCAACACATCGACCATCTCCAACGTATGTTCCATTAAGGTCCAGCATGGTCCGTGAAATCTCCCTACAAATGTGAAAACTGTTTTATATACATAATGTGGGAAAACAAGTGTACCCAGTAGGGATAAACTAAAGTCACCCTTGCAAAGGTGGGATAATCATACTAATACCTCTGTGAGAAAACAACAGAAAATAAAAATCACATAATAAGGTATACTCTCCATCCCATCCTCACCAAGGAACACTCACAAAATATCATATGTCAAGTAATATAATTTAGTAACCACATTTAAATTTTGGTACCCCAAACCACTTCCCACTAGTAAACTGCTCATCCCTAACAACAAACATTCTAATGCTACCACACTCTTATATAAGCCTAAATATCACAAAATGCCCACACACACCTGGGCCACATATGACATCACAAATCTACCACATACACTGGGGTCACAAACCGCAACCCCATATCAAATACAGTATGGAATCACCACACAACTCATCCCAAAGACTCCTGGGTAGCACACCTCACTCGCAGACACCTGGGATCACAACCACACCATAACCCTCCTGACGAGTTTAGGGATACCGATGCCTAAGATAAGGAGTAGAGAAGTGACAATAACCAGCCGTCCATACCCCTACTAGGATGTTGGGAATAGACACCCCCCAATAATGATGGGTGTGTTCATCATGTAGTGCTCAACATGGGTGGAGGAATATAGAAATCAAAAATAACTACATGTATATACATAGGTACCAAAAATGTTCCCGATATAAGGGTTTTCAAAACAACAAACATCCCACACCCAAACTACCCTAGAATCCAACCCTATACATAGGTACCACCATGAGCGACGGTCACTTTTGTATGTTGATAAATGAATGCCTCTTCAATAGAAGAATCAACCTGAAACACACCCCTAACAAATTCATTTAACCCGTAGTCACTCTGCATTATCGATTTGATTATTTACTCCATCCCTATCCAAAAAACTAACAAACACTAGAAACATTTTAAAGAGAAGTAACCATAACAACAATTTCCAAATCCAAAAATTGAATGAAGGTCCAGGTTAGATTAATCCATTCTAATGACCATTCAAAAAATAATGGTCTCTAGAAACACAAGGATAAATCCCCACATACGGTAACTCCATCCATTTTAAAATATCATCCCTCTTAAATTATCAATGGTGGCCCCGATGCCTATAAAACAACACATTCATCAAAATAAAAAAAAATAAACTAGCTTGTAGTCCAACTTCACTCACCCCATCACCAGATAACCCTATAATCATTTTTCAATGTCATTCCACCCAACCTTCTTATCAACAAGAAAAAACCATAGCACACCTCATTAATACCACACTCAGCATCCCCACTACACCACAACACCACACTAAGCACACCCGTAAAAATACAAATTATTTTCACATTTTCATTAAACAACTTTCAGGGGAAAATTAGGAACCCTCATAATATCTGATACAAATTCCAGTGGGTAAACTGATCACTAGTCCAACCACTGCACAGATGCAGTCCCACAACATAAAAAGCTCACCCATTCCACAGTCAATGAACATATAATTTTGAGATACCATAACACCACTCGTACCAACCCACAAACCCAATCACACTCCCTGGTGACAACACCACATGAGCATCGTTGATACGAGATGTTCAGAACCACAAACAACACACGGGCACACCAAAAAAGAAATGTCTATTCATATTTAGTAGAACTCATTATTTAATACCACTTGATAAAATATGTGTGATCACAAAAAAAATTTGATCCTGGGGAATCTATAAAATTAAACGAATATATGTGATTAACAAGATTCTATATTTTACAGTAGTGATTCAAAAATAGTAAATGATTAAAAACAAAGACCACAAGCATCCATGATTTTCAGACGGCATAAAACCCTTAAAAAACAAGACAAGCATCAAGGATAACATATAAAACAATCCGATCATCATTATCATACTCTTATCCCAATATTTATTACTTCTCATTATCTTCTATAAATCCGGGTTCAACCACATTCATAAGGGTTCATGAGTACACCCAGGTCGCATGATGCAAAATTGAAACAGTGAATAAGTAAATCCCTAATTTAAACAATGAATGATTGATAATCCCTTCTTACGCCAAAATGGGGGGTCACGAGAGTAGCCGAGGAGACACTAAGGGGAAAAAAATAGAATATTATAGCATAGGTTCACGAATTATCAAGGAAGTAAGATTCTCAGCATTCTATGTGAAAACAACTGGGTTCCACAGAAGTGGGGATTTTATCTATAGAAATACTGAATACAAAATATATAGGGGAAACTATTTTAAAGACCATTTAAGCTGAATTACGATCAAGACCACATTTTTTGTGAGTGAAAGGAATCATCAAGTTTTTAAAAGATAAATATCATTGTAAACGGTACAAAAAGTCATTGAATATCATGTTAAACTTATTTAACATCAATGGAAATTCCATAGTGGTGAAACTAGAAAAACTAGGGAAAACTGGAAATGAATCAATGATGGGTGAGTCATGGAAATGAATTACCGACAACTAAATAACTAAAAAAATACCCACAAAAAATTATCGCCTGACACTACTCAATGATTTGAATCACTGATGCCTGAAATCTGGATGCCTCGACCAACTGATTCCTTGACCTACCGATGCATCGACCTATTAATGCTTTGACAACTAAAATGTAATCCTAATAACACCCTAAATCACCAACTACTTGAGTCAATAGTGCCTTGAGTCACTGAATCCCTTTGTTACAAATGTCTTGAGTCGTTGACTCCTTGAGTCACTGACTCCCTGAGTCACCGACACTAAGCTACCGATGCAACTCACTAACGATGGACTCATAGATGCATGATACTGATGGGACTCACTAATGCATGACTCACTAGAGGAAAAAATATAAACTTGTATAACTCTTGAATGGATCCATTGATGCCTCCCATAACATCCCAAATACATTATTTTGACAAAGAAATCAATTAGGGAGGCTCAGGCCATTACATCACCTGTTATCAATAATTCTCAATTTTTGATCCATGGTATTCTATAGTAAATATATTTATAGACAATGGATTTTGGAATTGTTTCAAGGGTTTTACCATTAATTTAATGTTTACTAACTATGTATAATCAATTTTTACGTAATCTCTACAACTAATTTTAATTAATTTTTGTAATTCTTTTTTTTAAAAATTATGTAAAAAATATTCTAAATTATTAATTATTCCAAATCCTGTTATGGATTCAATTTTTACACATTTTTATATTATAATTGGTATAAATTAGTATCAAAATATCCCACCATATGAGATGAGGTGATGTGTTATTAAAAAGAAAACGTCCAAAAGGTTGAAATTGTTTAATATCAAATTTCATTGTGAAATTGGTTCAAATGAATTAAATTGTATTAATTGATGTATATTTGATCTAGTTAAAAAATAAAACTAAATTAATATATAATTTATCAATATAAATAAATTATATTAATAATCAGTATTGAATAAAAAATCCTTGTTTTCACTATCCAACAAAAAATGAAACTTCCCAGAAATATACTAAAAAATCACTCAAAGTATATTTTGATTATAAAATTTAAAAAATTATGTTTATTTTCTAAAATATGAATTATAAAATTTTCAAATATTATATTTCCAAACGGTTATCCATTAAAAGGTGGTAAAATTTCCTTTAATGAAAATTGTTTTTCCCACTCATAAAACTGGATTGAATATATTTTGATACATTAAAACTATATTTAATGAATGTAAGAAACATTTATTTAAATTATAATATATTAATATTATTAAAATTTCAAATCAAAATTTTTTGTTTAATTTATTTGTAATAATTAGTGTGTGTGCATATGAAAAATGGTTTTCTTAGAAATTGAATTTCTTTATTTTCAAATAGTTTGTAATTTTAAATATAACAAATTGATAGAAAAAGAGTAATTTTATATACATGAATAAATAATATTATAATAATTAATCATATTGATAACCTCCATTCAAATCTAATGCTGGTAAGTATAATAATATTTCGATAACAATATTAATATTAAATATTTTTTTTAAAGATGGCCTTGTGTGTAACACAATCTATCAAAGGAACTCAAAAATTTTGTGTGAAAAATTCCAAACCTAGTGTGGCATTTTGCTAAAAAATCAATATAAGTGTTTCATAATGTGAATGATTAACTTGGTTTTGTATGAAATTTAGTCCTAACATAGTTATTTCATATAACACAAATCATATTTGGTTTTTTGAGAAATATGTAATATTTAAAAAAATGACTAAAAAATTAATTAGAATCATTGCCTATTTCAATCAATGATGAAATTTCAAGAAAAAATTATAACAATGAATATATAAATCTATAATTACTTAATCAGAGTACATAAAATATACTAGAAAGTATAATCGGACCTATTACAAACTCACCCAATAGGAACTAATGGCTTGTAAAATATGATAAGTAAGAGTGGACAGCTTTCAAATACAACCACCAGAAGAAAACAGTGGTCTATCTCACCCAAACTATGATAAAAATTCTCCTGATCCTACCATGACATCCCCAATAGGTCCATCATCTGCATAAGACAAGAAATGTTTGGGTAGATCCTATACAGGGGTGAGTATAACAATTCCTAATATGATACCCCAAAAACACATATCACAAAGCATTAAGAATAGTGACATCATAATAAGAAAATATAAATTAATGAATCCCCAAATATATTAAGATGGTAACCATGCCCCAAATCTATCTTAACATAACTACTAGACACAACATTCTTCTAGAAGAAACTGGGCAGTGCTCATTTTGGGGGAACCCACTATAGGATCCAATCATTCAATCGTGATACTCTTTAATGTGGTCTTGATTTTTGGGACCCAACCATGAATGATACATGGTCTCAAAAGATCACATTACACCATTTTTTGATCACACCCAATATTTATTAGGACACCAAAAACCTAATCTATATCAACTAGCTATATATGGGATTTTATGCAAATGAAACCTTGAATACTAACGAAATGGCATGGCAAATGGAGGATAAAAATTCCGTACATGGAAGAAACACTAATTACAAAAAAACACAACATCAGTAATAAAAATAAATGATATAGTTCCACACACTGATCAAATGGTGGGCCCCTAAAAATATATCTAAAACTCGTCCTATATATGGGATCACAATCCATATATGTCGACATAATTACACATTATACCATTTAATGGATGGACCATAGGAGACTCACCCAATATACAGTAGTCCTATCTTATGAATCAAAGGGCTCCAAACACTCGAAAATTGGGAACTTGACATGTATTGGAGGTATGAAACATTTCGGGAAAACCCCAAGTGTTTATTTTTATTTCTGTATCACATATCTTGTAGATATACATATATATATATTTTCTAATATATATATAGTATGTAGTGGTTTTTGGGCACCCAATCTAGGATTTCTATCTATGCCCAAGTACTCTTGGCATACTCATGTACATTCCAGTGTTCCTAGCAATGTAACATCTTGTGAGCCTCGTGGATACATGTTGAGGCACCTTGGGAGGGTCACAAATAATGTGGTAGGTATGACCTATTGTGTGATTATTATCTTCACCACTGAAACACTACTACCAAATAAAGGGCACTACATAGTGTTTAGTACCAGATTTCATGTTGTGTAATGGGGAAATTAAATAAATCCTTAGGTTCTTCTCCACTTATTTTTAATCTTCTATAACCACTATCAATAATGCTGAAGGATCTCAAATCTATTCAAACAGAGTATCTCACTTACTTTCTCTCTAGATTTGGACCACCAAATAATATTGGGAAACAACACTTTTATCCCATATAGTAATTATGTAGTTATTCTGTAAATGAGGGACCTTTGATCTAGTAATGTTCCTTAATTATTCAACCTACATAATTAATAATACTTAAATAATATCCTCAATTGAAATCTGAACATGTGTAGATAATATTTTTATTTTAATGATTGTTCATGACACATTAGAATACCGAACATTCATTGAACTGTTGGCTATGAAATTATAATAAATTAACAAGTAATGGGGGGAGAAAAACAAAAACCAGAAACACGAGTAATGAACCTAGACCTTTTTTATTTTTCGTCCTCAATCTTTCATCATAGAAAATTATGAATAAAGTCTTATAAATAAAAAAATTATTCAATCATAAAACAAATCAATCATCAATGTGATAATCCATTATTTCTCTTTGAATTTATTTTTATTCATTTGATCATAATGGAATGAATTGATATCACATAAATAAAAATTCCTACCTGGATTTAAGACTATTTTCTAGAGATGAATGTCTTGGGATTCTTTTTTAGTCAGATCCAGAAACTCCATTGGTTCATGATCCTCAATCTCAAATCGAACTAATGACCTCATCCCATGATCCTCATGTATCTTCTCTGCAAATGATCCTATCAATCCCAAGTTTATGAAACTAACCTTAGGGATTATAAATATTTCTTTTTTGTAGAGGATTCTATGTTACTTCCATGAAATAATGAAAATAAATTATTAAAATTTATTTAATTTATTTTTTAATAACTCATAAAAAATCATTGAAATGTCTATCATTGATGTAAATAATATTATGTTTCCTACAAAATTTGGAAGTATGACTCTAAAAACCATCATCTTTATATTCCATGAATACAATTAAAGTTTATTACACTTTTTCATGAATTTTTTCCCATGGGATATTGATTTTTTTATAAATTTTCATATAACAATTCCACGTTCCCCGAGCCTTGTTTTCAGACATCGTCGTAACACCTACCTCCAGAAAAATACAATTAATAATATTATATAATTCATAGAATAATCCATGTTTTTATATCATTCCCACGGTATTTATTTTCATCCAAAAAAAATAAAAACCTCATAAAAATATGAGTTTATTGAGCTCACATTTATGACACTCTCTCAAAGGATTCATCCTGATAATTCTCGTGCTATAATAGGACACACACTTGGGGAATAACTCACCCACAATGGATTCATTCCTCCCTATCCTCAATATATAGTGGGTAATCGACAAAGGTAGACCCATCATCAATTTACATCATTCCACAGTCAATATCATGTGATGGGTTACACACATACATCCATACCTACAACACATGGAAGATAACATGTACCCTCTATAACTACGGAGGATCAGCCAACTGGTACTCCACCTCTCTAACTCTTAATTGTGTATAGAATCATAATATGAATCTTAATAAAAATTTATCTCTAGATAAAATATAGGTAATCCACATTGATGTGAGACCATGAGGAACACATTGTGTCCCCTTTAAACTCAAATAAAATCTATCATGGATCGGCATAGTAAATGAGATGGAATTATGTAGTCCTCATACAACATTAGATGATCTATAACTTTTGTATCATACCTCCCACCAAATATAGTCCCATGAGTTCTGAATGACATGGCTCAATCCAAAAAATGCGGTGACCTACAGGTTCACTTATACCAGGCCCCTAATAGTTCCATATCGATGGTGGAATTTTAGGTTTTTTTGAAAACTCCACCAAGGGTAGGATATCCTCCTAACTATTGACAATGTACAACATGTAATCCTATAGTTTGACCTCCAAGAATTTAATAGCCCAATCATAATGGATGTTTGACAGGGGAAAATTGTCTTTCTCAAACACAAATGAGTCCCAATTTCATCCTATAATCTACACTATAATCATGATGTGAAGTGATCATAAATTTTTGAAATACATTTTACGGGAAATTCAGGGAACCATAATATCATATATAGGTACAATTGTCCCAATATCTATATTACACTATACTCATGAATAGAAAGGATGTGGGACAACTTGGTGATTTGGACAATGAACACCATGATGGAATAGATTTTCTATAAACATATTTGTATTCCAAATATTAAGTCCATAGAAATAATATAACACATAAACTATATCACCATAATATATTGTGTTAAACCATGATGAGTTTTGTTCCTAAACTTCACCTATTGACGAGTGAGGCATCAAGATACAATCTCTAAAACACCAATATCTATGCCTGAAAACCAAAACAGATATTATAGTTCTCAGTATATCCTTTTCCCTCCTAAATATACTATAACTGGGGAATAGATATTAATCCAAACACCCAACAGATGGATTCTCCCCATAATTATGATGAAGACTACTACTTGAGGAAACATTGTACACTAAGTAACAGTAACCATACATCAAAAAATTTCAATATGGTTACACTCATCATCCTATAAGTAAACACATGAAAACACTAATATAAAAATTATGTACCGAAAAAAGGATATCCATTTTAGGTAAAGGATGTCAAAGGTGAATTGAATTTGAATAAATTATGTAAAAAAATTTGATAGTGCACTGCAAGCTCAATGAAAATTCACACCGTAGTAACATTCTTGGGAGGCCCCGATGCTAGAATTACCTCCACCTACAATGGATCCACTACCATTCCTTACTTTTATAATATGTGTCAAATAATGTGGAACTATTGAATAAAAAACATACACTTCATTATCTTCCCATAAAACGAGTTCTCTTGGATTATATGTGGGAACATCTTTAAATAACTCTTGTACTCTTCATTAGATATTAATTATACAAGGTTATCTTTGATGAAGACCACCAAAAATAGGTCTAATAAAGATTGTATGATCCAGTCCTTGATCCCAATAAAAACATTCTAGGATTTTTTTTCTAAAAATGGAATTAGAAATTACTGATAATAATTATAGTGATAAAAAATGGTTTCTTCAATATTTTCACATCCAGTACTCATAGTTGGTGATATCCAAATTTTAGGTAATTCATTAAGAACTATTATGTCCTTATCAATTGTTCTAAGAGTTCCTTGATCCGTAGTAGTGGATACTTATTCTTCATGGTCACATGGTTTATACACTATTAGTTCACTAATAACATCATAATTCGATTATAATTTATGTAAAATAAAATTAGGGTTACCTAGATGAAACATTATGTCTCACAAATCCTATATTTTATAAGTCCTCCAAATATACTCTCATCTCAAAAGCCATTTGGGATCCATATGATATGTTAGTGATGATTTTAAGTATATTTTTGTCTGTAGGTAAATGAAGAAGTCCATATCATAGTGTGAAAGTATGATTGGAACATCCTTAGGATTAAATTAATAGTACTTCAACCCCACCGAAGGAAACTAGTAACCCATTGAATCCACTAGTCTGAGAGTCTCTATAGCCAACTATTATTTAATTAGAAAAACTCTCCTATTCACTTCCTTGGTATCCTTTTCACCAAAAATAAAGAACCTCATCCGATCATAGTACACATATCATATATTCCCCAAAAAATAATCAATCAGGAAGTGAACTGTGGTTATCTAGTCCATACCTTTGATTTCATCATATTGACTCACCACTAATTCAAAGAGATTTCCAAAAATTCACTCACCTCTAAGAATCATGTCAAATTATATATAGATATGTGTAATTATCAATTCAAATTATACTACAATATCCAAGAAATAGGTTTAATCCATTGGTTCAATAAAAATCCCTATTTTCTGAACCTAATAACTAGAAACAGCAAAACAACATTCAGATATTTCTATCAGTACTATATATATCTAATAGAAGACATATATTGCACCTCATATCATTCCTAGAGGTTCTTGTTTGTTTGTCTCCATAGCCTATAGCTTTACTTATCCTTGAAAAAAAGATCCCTAGTCCTATCCTAGACCTTCAAGAGGTCCTGATGACTATTGTTTGAAACTCATACAACCTCATACTACTATTCCTACCGCTCCCCCATGTATTCCACCTTGGGGACCACCTTGATCAAAAATTTATCTCAGATTGATTTTTACATTGACCATCTTATGATTAAATCTAATAATGGTAGGAAATCACATGTAAGGTGTATCCAACCATCCTAGGAGAAACCATGCCTCTCCCTTGGGTGACATGAGCCATCATAATATCCCCAAACTAATGGTACTCTTTCATGGGATCATATCATAATGCTTATAACTTGCATGGGTCCCAATAAAATTCGTTCACCTACAATATTTTAAATTCTTACCACCTTCGGTCCCACTACATACACCCTCTGTCGACAACTAATCTTGTAGGAAGATTTCCATTAATAAAGACATCTACAGAAACCATCATATATTGATATGAAAATAATTATTAGTAAATACCAGAAGTACCAATGTAATCCCTACTCGTAATATTGTTCCATGACAAATGGATCTCTCGCCTCATCCAGTGAGTATCACAGGAGATTCATAAACCATAGTAAATAATCCATCATTTTCATACATACCTTTTGAAGATTCATAATCTCATGGAAACAAGTGAATTAAAATATGATCAGTTAAAACTAATACATAATGATTTTTACAAATTTATTCCTAAAGATAGATGTTTTTTTAAATGAGTGACTAGAATTCCCTATTGCCTAGAAGATCCCTAATAAATTCTATCCAAGACAACATACATATAATCTATAAGCATTCCCAGAAGTAAGAAAACTAAAGGGAATACATCTAAGTAGTCCTTATCCACCTAGTAGTCTGGCTCATAATAAAACCATGGAGGTATTTTCCTCTATATTTCTTTATGTTAACAAAGACGTTGTGACTCCTAATCTGTTGCATTTAGCTTTAATTTCTACTGAATTAGGTGGTAGTATATTTAAAAGAAATACTATGGGTACTATTTATTATAAAGGACTTTGTACTGATACCTCATCACATGGATGATCATCCCTGTGATCCCAATGGGGACTCCTGGATGGCTATGTTCATGAATAAATCCTTAAATAAACAATATGTCCCACGACAAAAGTGTTTAAATTGGGAGATGTCTTTTGATGGAAATTGAATCCACAACCCATTAATATATGATAAATGTCCCATAATTTTTACCTTCCACAACCATATATATGTTTCAAGACAATTAGTAGGCATTCAATGTCCAGCAGAATCGATATGTCAGCTTCGACACCAACATTGGGGTCCCTAGATCAAAATACATAGCATAAGTAAAATTATAATTGTTTACATACTACCCAAAACAATCCTATATTATCTTGTGCAAAGTTTGATAAAACCTTCTATGATATAAATCTTTGACGACCCGGTCTGATAGGTCCTAAGAACTGACTAACCCAAATCCCCCTCCAATAGGCCAAGATCTAAAAACTAGTTATATGTTGTCATATCACAGACATGGAAAAATTATCCCAATAAATCAATGAATCGAAAATTTTATCCAATTAAATCAATTAATAAATACAATATAATTTATTCAAATAAATGTTTTCATTTATAATCCAATAATCAGAGTATGACCAAATTAATTGAAAGAATAAAGTGTCCAAATTCAAGAAAACAAAAAATAATCTGATAATAAATTCAACCTTCTATATAATAGGGGACTATTGTGAAGATTATCCACTAAAAAATCACCAAGGTGTATGTTTCCCAAACTATACACCTCCAACTCGCTATCCTTCTAGGACACCATCTAGAGGTCCATCATCGGAAAAGTACATACCACTTGCAGGAATATACAATGTAGGGGTGATTATAAAAATACCGAGTAATCTATAAAAACACCATAAAAAAGAATCACGAGTAGTTATATCATAACTAAATTATAAAAATCAAAATGAACCCATAGATACTAAGGATGAAGACTATGCCTCCCAAAATTTAGAATAAAAACTATTATCCATAGGATATCACTTCATGCTTCTAAGAGGGGATCATTATAGGATAACCCACTCCATGGTCCATGTTATCTATGGAGACAATCAAAACATTTGTTATGGTCAATGTTCCCTCCCAAAAATACTCTCTGCTCACTATGGATCTAGTTACTCATATGGGGGATCAAACATAATACTATTGGGGGAAACCAGACATCCAAGGTCGATTAACCTGATATATAGTGGATCATATTTTAATGATATTAAAAAACCCTTATGAAATTACCAAGTAGTTGGAGGATCAATACCCACACATGGAGGTCATTCCAATTCCCTGATCCCCGCATATGTTATAATAAGGGGTGATAGTGGATTAGACCATAGTCTCATGGAGGGACACCAAAAACACAATATATGAATCATACACTAGATAGGATCAGAATCAACAATATTGAATGAAATTATACACTATACCCTTGAGGGGATGGACGAAGGTGAATATACTCAACAACACTAATCAAAATTAAAAAATTAATGGAGCCAAACACAATAAAAGTCGGTAGATGGCATGTTCTGGAGGTACATGACATGTCTTTCTAACCCCTGTCCTTAAAGTATTCTTATATATCACATGAAATGTAAATAACCATATATATGGTGTTAAAGGGTATAAAAACATGTAGAGGATTTTATGAACCCTTCATGCATAGTCTGTTTTTTTATGTATTCTTGAAAATCCCATGTAGTATCTCATGAGTCTGGGCAAGTATCTACCCATATACCCCAAGGAAATATTTCAAGCCCCCAGTGGTGGGTCACACAATGTGTGTATAGGGAACACAAACCATGTGGCCCTTATCTTTACCATATAAACCCTTGTTCAACATCTAGTCCCCCATATAGTATGTGGTTCCAGACTAAAATCCATTTAATGAAAAAACATTTATAAACCTCACGTGCTTCTACACATCGCTCATACATTCTAGCTATGTTATCTTTCATATCCACGGATATCAGATCTGGTAAAACTATGTCCTATATTTTCTTATTCTCTGGGTTCTGACCACCAAATTGGATATTTTAACTTCCTCAATCACCCTTATCATCACCATGAGGTACTTAATGATACGAGGGGCCTCTAATATAGTTTCTTTCCACTATAAATCACCCACTATCATCGATGATCCTCAAATAACATCCTCAATTAAAATCCATAACTTTGGTAATAATTTATTTCCTAGTACAATGGATGTGAAGTGGTCAAAAACAAGGAATCAATCCAACCAATGTCCAAGAAAATACCAACATAAAATGATCAAAGAAACAATGGGGAAAATATTAAATCCTGTATTTTGGGAAAAAAAACTCATCCTTTTTTTATTCAATCCATAATTTATTCTAATTAAAAAGGAACAATGAAGTGGTATAAACCAAAAATAAAAAAACAAATAAACCATAAAAAATCAACAATCAATGCGGGAATCAATTAGTTTTCGCACAACTGATCCAAATTCTACTGAGATGGAACAAAAATATTCCATACCTTCTGTTTGGATCATTTATTGATGAAGAATTATCATATATTCTAATCATTAGTTGGATCCATGAATTCCACTAGCACGTGATCCTATTTATGATCATGATATGATGTTTCTTCCAACGATCCTCTAATGGATCCCCTCTAACAGTTCCTCTGAATCCATAGGTTATTCTACTAAACATATTGATTATGTATTGCCATGTTTATATATAGGATTCATGGTCTCCATCTTAAAATATAAAATTAATTAATTTAATTTATTAAATAATTATTTAGACATGTGATAGAACTTTTCTGAAATTCTCAATGCCGATAATGATTAGGTCACACAAATGGTAATATATGAACACTAATCTCAACTATTATATCATATTTATAATCTGAGGCTAATTTATGAGTTATTATACATTTCCAGGGATATTTAATGGAGGTTATATAAATTATTTTGTTTTTCTTCCAAATAAAATATGGTTTCATCCTGATTTGGAACCTTATTCCATCTCATCACATGACTTAAAAAATAATCCATATAATATTCAAATTTAAAACAAGGAAAAATCTAAGTGATTACAATTCAAGTAGGGTATGTCACTCTAAATCCATGTTCCTCCAAAAATTTATAAATAGTTTATTGGGGGGATTATAAGTTAGATCCAAACCACCACCATATAAAAAATTAACAATATATATATATATATATATCCTTTTAACTCTAAGGTTACTCACTTTTATTATTTATGTTTTCACCACTATAATAAGTTTTAACTATTTTTACTATTTATTATAACCAAAAATTACGTTTACCTAGTAAAATAATATTAATTATGTTTATACCAAATATGTGATCAATTTTAAAAAATTCATTTCACATATTTTGTAGAGTTCAATATATAAATAATCCCACAAAAATATATGCAATGTGGTATTTTAGACAAATGTAATTTTTCAAGAAATATGTAGTCTTTCATTAGTATTATAATTACTAATCATCATTATATAAATTTAGATTAATATAAATAGTTAAATAATATATAAATTTCATTTAAATAAATCCTAATTAGTTTTTATTTTTATTAATTAAAATGGGCATACATTATTAACTTAAATGAGTTTCCAAAAAACTATGTTATTAAAAAAAATATTATGTTAAAAATATAGAAATTAATAATTAAAATGAAACTAATTATAATATTATAAATAAATTTTTACATATTTAATTTTAAGAGAATATTTATTATATATCAGGTCTTTTAAAATAGTCGATTAAATGAGAAGAAATGAAAGTATTTGAAAATTCAGAAATTTTCACAATTCATTAAAAAATCAAAAAAATTATATAATTAAAAAATGGAACCATTAGCTAATTGGGATATTATTAAGAAAATATTTGAGTTAATTTTATAAAATATTTTTTTTATAAATTTCAGAAAATATATAATAATTTTTTTTAAAATCATAAATAATCATTTTTCCAAAAAAAATTAATAAGAATAAAATTTCATTATTTAAAATTGAGTAGTTATTTCTTATACATTAATAAATATTTTTATATTGATTATAACTGTTATATATTAAATAAATCATTTAATCTTTATAATACCATCTAATATTATATCTATGTTATATCAGTCATATTCAAATAAAAATATTTCATGCTCATTTATTTTTTGCGTTGTGTTTCTTATATATTGTAGAACATATTTTTGTTTTTTCATAATACACTGGTGTTTAATTTTAACACCCTAAAATAAATGGTTCACTGTATATTTTACCTTGTTCATTAATGGATCAATATTAGAAAATAATTGTTTTCCAACCTCACATCATATAGAGCTACAATAAAAAAAATTTGAAAACAAAATTGAAAATCATAATGGGATACTTGGAATAACACAAAAATGGGTTCCTGGATAAGGATTACATTGGTAGGAAGATAAAATATAGAAATAATGGTGAAAATTAGTTTATTTGGACCAACAATGTGAGATATATAACATATATAGGTGAATGTTAACAACCAAAAAACAAAAAAAAATTTAATGGGCTAAAAGATCAATTATTTTTCATAAATTGAGGTTAATAAATATTTTTTTCAATATTTTTTTACTAAAGGGAACAGATTCTTTTACTATCGAAATATATTTCACTAGAAAATTTATATAAATGAAATATTTTTAATTTCATATTCAAAATTTTATCTATTTATAATGATACATTAAATTTAAAATTCACTTAATGACCTCAGAATGAATATCCAAGATAATTATTTTATTTTAAAAGAACTAAAATTATCAATTCATAAATTGTAATATCGCAAAAATATTGAATAGTATATTGGTCTCTCTATATATTTACCAAATTCTTTTTTAGAGAAAAGTATTTTAATACCCATATTTAATATGAATTTACCTAATGAGATAAAATGTTATTTATCAGTGAATAAATAATAACATCTATAGATCAACAAATATCATTCCATCAATATATAAACATAATATTCATTAAAATATTCATTAATGAGGTTGAACTTGGGGATATATATTTTAAGTAGATCATCATCCCAGATAAAATTTATATTTTTCTCCAAATAAAAATAACAGCCCTTATAGTGTCATAAAAATTGTATGTTACCTAATTATATATGAAAACAATTCAAAGGATATTTAAAATCACCATAATTAATAATAATATCACATATTAGTCCAAAAACAAATGCATTATTATTTCATGATTTTTATACACAAAAACTCCACAGATAATAATAATATTTTTACAATAAAATACATAAATATAAATATGTAAATACAATAGCCTCAATGATTGGTATAACAAATGACTGTAATAAGAGTGAGTTTTTTAGAATTGAATATGTATAATGATATGCTCAAATACAAGATGGGGTGAATTGTATACTTTAAAAATTCCATTGAATCCATTAAATTTGGCATTAAATAAATCTTATGAAACCTTTCTTAACCTTAAGAAAATATATTTCTTAAGTTTGGCCTTTAACTTTATGAAAAATTATTTTAACAAAGTTAAATAAATAAGATTATACCATAAATCTTGTAGAAAATTTAATATAATCTGAGTAACAGAAATAGAAAGTGTAATAATGTTATACTTTCTAACTTTAACAAAGTTAAAATTTCATTCGAATAAAAAAAACTTGAAATAGAAAATAAGTGACAATAATATTATTTTAATCCAAAGAGAAGGGTATCTAAAAACCATGGATAAAGGTTCCTTGATTTATACTTCTATGAAATCATGTCTTACCCAATCCCAGGTAATCCCTCAATATAATGATCGATATTTGTTTTTCTATCCCATCCAGCCCTAGATTTAGAAAGATATCATAACCAATTTCTTCCAAATATGGAATCCCATGATCAGTACGGTAAGAGTCTACACAAAGTAAGTCTGAACTAGTTGTTCATGCCTGAACATGTAGATCACGACATCTGCATGAAGCAGTAAGATTTATAAGAGCCTCTATCTCTCTCTATAAATTACTTCACAGTTTTGGATAACTTCAAAAACATTTGTCACATCTCAATTTACTCATCTTCATCATACTAATTTTCTAGTTTAGTTGAACTCTTACTTATAGTCAAAACTTCTCAATGGATGGTTCTACAACAACAATCTTATTTTCTTTAAATTTCATAGGGACATGGGAACATGTCAAATAGAAAACTGTTAGTTTATAATATATTGTATGACATCATTTAATTTATAAGAAATTATGTTATGTTTATGATAATTGTTAAGTATAAGAATACTTAGAATCCAAAAATATTGGAACAACACTAGCATTATCAAGAAAATGGATTCTTAAGAAAAATAAAATCGGATTGACAAAAGGCTATCCTAATTCTTGGGTGTAAGTATCATAAAATATTTATAAAAAACTTATCGATATAGGTGTTATGAAAAACGATATCATTTTAATTAAAATAATATCATAGATTTTCATGTGATAACGACATTACCAAAACAGTATCACAGATTCAGTAGTATCACTAAAGCGGTATAACATAAGATTAATTAAAACAACACGTCCGAATCTTAATTACCCCATAATGTTAATAATGTATTTAAAATGTAATAAAAAATATATATGTAAACCAAAATGAAAAATTTGTAAGTAAAACTGAATGAAAAATTTGTATATAAAATCTAATGATGAATATGTATGTAAAATGAATTGACAAGTCTGTAAGTTAAAAGGATTAAAAAATATGTATGTAAAACGGATTGTCAAATCTATAAGTAAAATTGATTGAAAAATCTATAATTAAAATGTATTGACAAATGATTATGAAAAATGTAATGACAAATTTCTAAGAAAAATGGAATGGAAAATTTGTTAGTACAACGAAACTTATGGAAAATTGTTTGTGATCTTCAAAACAGAAAAACATAAAGAATGGAGAAGTTCTAAGAGAACCTTATTGACTCATCAATTTTCATAGAAATGGAATTGAAGAATACTTATCTACCCCATTAAAAAAATTTAGGATGTATAAGACTAACTCCCCCTTAGGTTATGACTCCCAAGGATCATATTCTTGATCTTTAGTATCCGGTTTTATTTCATATGAAAATATCTCCTGCTTAGATAAAAAATTATTGTTAAAAGAAACTCCCCCTTACGTAGGCATTATTTTTTATACCATACTCCCCTTTAATAGATTCCCCCCTTTGGAGTCTTCAATAAATTCTTCCATCAATAAATTATCCCCATTTGTTATTTTCAAAAAGGAATGGAGAAGTATAGTATGTGACTATAAGTCAAAGAAAACTTACATGAGAACACAAAATATGGATATGAAAGAGAATTCTTAAGAAATTTTTTGAAACAAGTATGTTCCTAATTCATTTATGATTTCTTTTTCGCTGCTTACAGACTGAGAAACAGAATTCGGTTGCTTTACTTTTTTCTATATGGATTCTCTGACATTGTCGAAATCTGATTCACAAGTATTGAAAGATCTATTTTTTAAATCCATAAAGTCACTAAATTTCCTAAGCTCTTAATTTATGGTTTTATTGCAGCTAAATACTTTCGTGCAAGTCACCTTCTAGGCTTTATAATCAATAAAAACATTGTTAAAATACATTTCTTTCTTAACGAAAATTTCCATCAGCAAATAAGTAGATTATGTCTTTTTCTTTAGGGATTCTTGTATCATTTTAATTTGGGCATATATATTTGTAAGAACAAGAATAGTGCTGACCAACTTCCTTAAATACAGCTTGAAAATGTCATGCTCAATAAAAGATTATGATTCGGAGTCTGAATCATATTTTCTTTTCTCATCTCCTCTTGGAGTTAATGAATCCGATTTCTCTATATTTTTTGAAGACTAATGAGGAATTTCCTTATTGGATGAGGCAACCATGGTACTATTTCCTTAGTCATAATTTCGAATGGGGTTTTGTTTATCAGATACATGGATAACATTATGATCTTCTTATTCATCTTATTCCCCTTGAAACTCTTCTTCTTGAGTTTTTCATGTATTTATTCTTCCTGGATCTCTTTCCCTTCATCAATTTGTTGTTCATCCTCTTCTTTCTTCTCATATTCCACTAAAACATCATCTTCATCTTCTAATTCAACTTATTCTATAATCTATTGTTCTTCAGAAAATGATTTTTATGTCTGAGGTTATCCATTATACTCTTCCACTTCCCTTAGAATATCATCATTGTCTTCTTGAAGGATCTGATCTTCCATTTCATGAATAGGTTCTAAAATAGTTAATACAATCTTATCATTATGGATTACTGAGGAGAAAACCATTTTCCTATGATTAACTAGAGATTCCGGTACTTCTTGACATTTCTTCTCTACAACATTCAGTAAATACTGACATACTTGAGCTTCCAAATAATTTTTCTTCAGGTTCTTTTTTTCTTTACATTCCCTATATTTACATCTTTCATAATTTTTACGGCCTTATCCTCTGTAAGGTTTAATCCAAAGGAAGGATCACCTATCTTTTTAGTAGCTTAAAACTCTCTCCACTTTGAAACTGTTTCATTAGAATAGGCTTTTGGATTCTTTACAGGAGGAGGTGTTGATACTAGATGAGAAAGAATCGGTGCTGGTAAGCATGGTTCTTCATGTTTCTTTTTTTAGGTACCAATTTTGATTATTCCGGAACTTAAACCTTGTTCAGGACAACTATTTCTTCAAAAAAAATCACACTATCAAAAACACTACCTTTATTCTCCTAAGAGTATCATCACTGATAAATAAAATATTGAACGAAATAGAAATTGATCAACAATGGAAATTCATCTCTTGGAGTCCCATTACAATTATCCTCGAGATAGTTGTTGCATACATAAGTATCTGAGATATAATGGTTCCACCTTTTACTACATTGATAGTGAGGAAGAAGTACTTGATCTTGTTGATATTCTTTTTGTTGACATGAAAATCTAATTGAATGATATCACATATATTTAGAGAGTCCTTATCTCTATTCCTTGGAATATTAAATCCTTGCATCCAAAGATCTACTACCTTGTGATTTGTATTATGATTAGTAATCTTCACATTCTTAATATTATTGAGACCAAGGTAATATAGTTCCTTGTGTTTCTCAAAGTAACCTTCATTTGAGGGATGTCTATGGGAGCATAGAATAGCTTCTCCATCATAATGTATCTTGAGAACATTTTCCGCCTTCTTGTAAGGAACTGTATATGTATTATCATACTATTTCAACTTAAACATGTCTTTGAAATGCATTTCTAAGAGAATAACATATTCATAGAATTGAATGACTAGGTCAGGGTAAACTGGATCTTGACATTTCTCTTTATCCACACATACAAATTCCTACCCGTTAGTTCTTATGATCATAAAAAAGAGGGAGTAAAATGTTACAATGAAATTATGGCATACCGGTCTTTCTCTAATGTTCGACCAATCCTTTATTTCCTTTCTAATCGTCATCTGATATGTTGGGGATTATGGAGACATTCAGAGTGTAAGAAACTAAGGAATCAAAATTTAGGCATTGAAGGTAAGAGAGATTCAGCACAAAGATCAGAAAAGTTGGTGTGGAACTCATAAATAAAGAACCCCTTATAGAGACATAGAAATTTCCTTTTACCTTTCATTATATTATCAATCAGATAAAAATAACATGATCTGATCTGACAGTTGATGATGGTTGTAGAAAATATGAATTCCAATATTTTGAGGTATGTTAAACAATGATTTTAATATATTGAAATATCATCAATTAAAATTTAAAATAATAAAATGATGAGTAAGAAAGTGTACCTTTTAGGATACTCTAATGAATTTAACAGCATTATAATAATTTCCTTGGATGTTTTAGATTCCAGGAACTTTTATTTTGTCAATTTTTATTTTGAGAATTTTCATTCCAAGAATTTTCATTTTGTGAATTTTCATTCTGATAATTTACATGACATGAATTTCCATTCTGATAATTTCAATTTTGATAATTTCCATTTCGAGAATTTTCTTTCAAAGAATTTTCATTCTGAGAATTTTCATTTCGGGAATTTTCATTCCTTTAATTTTGAAAGGAAAAAATTTTTCTTAGAGAGGTATATATTTTTAATTATTGGTATTTTTTCTTATATAAAGAGAAATAAATAAATAAAAACAAGAATATGTACTACCCCTAAAATAAAGAGTAATTTAATATTAGGATATGATTTAATAAAGAAGTAGATTTGGGTGATTACTTTATAGTGATCATTCCTAGATTCTGTTTAATCTATTCAAATCTATCAGAAGGAAAAAGTTTTTAAAAATATCAACAAGTTTTCCTTGTGTTCGGATGAATTCATGATTAGTATCTCCTTTAAGTGTGTGATCCCTAAGAAAGTGATATCTAATATCTATGTTCCTTGAATGGGAGTGAGGTACATGGTGTTTACTTAGGGAAATTGAGCTTCTATTATCAAACATTATTTGAGTTGTAGTAAAACTCATACCATATTCTATGAGTGTGTGTTGCATCCACAACACATGAAAAAAACAACTTCAAACTGCTACATATTCAACATGAAAAGTGGAATGTGCTATATAATGTTGTTTCATGCAATACCATGAAACTAAGGAATCTCATATGAAATGAAAATTCTCGGATGTACACTTCCTATCGATTTTACAACCACTGAATTCAAAATCTGAAAACCATTTAATTTATAAATCATTTCGAGAAGAATAAAATAATCCCAAATCTAAGGTTCCTGTCAAATACTAAAAAATTATTTTCACATATTTTAAATGGAATTAATTATGATTTTCTTGATATCTTTCACATAATCATATAGAAAACATTAGGTTGGGTCGAGTAGCTGTTATGTAAAGTGAACTTCCAATCACTCCTCTATAAGATGTTTGAACTATAGGTTTCCCTACATTATCAATATCCAGAGTATTAGAGGTTACAATAAGATTACATATACTTTTAGTGTTTTCATACCGAAAATTCTTAAGAATATATTAGATATACATATCATGTAATATGTTTGTTCTTTCTTGTTTTTGAGAAATTTGAAAATCCAGGAAAAAAGTTAACTCATCCATCATAATCATCCCAAACTCAGATTTCATAATAGTCACAATGGAATCAATTAAGGATTATAGAGTTGATATGAAGATGATTTCATCAACATAAATTTAAACAATAAAAACTACATTATTAACATTCTTGATGAAAATTGTTGGATCAACAGTTCCCTTAACATGGTTATTTTGTAAAAAAATCATTTAAGTCTTGCATACTAAGCTTAGGAGGCTTGTTTATGTTCATATAAAGCTATAGTAAGTTTGAAAACATGATTAGGATATTTTGTTTATTCAAAACTAGGGATTGAACTATATATACCTCCTATTATACATAACCATTGAAGAAAAAACATTTCACATCCATTTGATAAATATTAATTTTATAAAAAGCTATAATGGATAGAAGAATACAGATATATTCTAGTTTTGCTATAGGAGCATAGGTTTCTAGATTTTTTATACCATCATGTTGATTATGGACTTTAGAAACTAATATTTTCTTGTTTCTAACAATAATTCCATTTTCATCACATTTATTTCAGAAAAACCATTTTACTCTAATAACATACGCTTCCATATGTTTTTTACCAAGTTCCAAACTTGATTCCACACGAATTTATTGAGTTCATATTTCATGGTTTTATCTAATAATCATCATCCAAGGCTTCATCAAGAGTATTTGGTTCACATTAGGAAAGAAAAGCAACATGTTCAACTTCATTCTGTAAGGAACTTCTAGTTCTTACTTGTTGATTAACATTACCAATGATATTATCACAGGGATGATTCCTAAGTGACAAATGATTTGGGTTTTGTAAAACTTTTTCATCATCATAGGGTAGAAAATCATCCAGAGTAAATATTTCAATAATATTTTCTTGAAAAATTTCTTTAACGGAAGAATCTTTTATCAATGGTTGGTGATTATTTTTAGAAAATAAATCAGAAATGCGTTTAGGCTGTTTGAAAACAAAAGGATCTATTTCATAAAATGTAACATGTACTGTTTCTTCCACAGTACAAGTTTTTTTATTAAAAACTATATATTCCTTATAGTTAATAGGGAAAGAAAAGAATATTCCAACATCAATCTAGGGTAAAATTTATGTAAGTTATCTTTATTATTCAAGATAAATACTTTGCAACCAAAAACATTAAACTAACACAATTTTGGTTTTCGACCAGTCCATAACTCATAAGCTGTTTTATTAATAAAAGGTCTTATTAAAACTCAATTTATAGTATAACATTCAGTACTAATATCTTCATCCCAAAAATTATTAGCTATATAATATTCAATTAACATGATTCTATTCATCTCTTGAAGTATATTCTTTCTTCATTCGACAACACCATTTTGTTGAGGAGTTCATGGAGCTGAAAATTTGTGAGAAATACCTTTATCACAATAAAATGTTTCAAAGTCTGAATTATCATATTTTCCACCATGATAACTATGAATATTTATCAAAGGATGGGTTTTTTCATTTTTAACTTGAGATCTAATGTTTTTTAAATAAGAAAAATCTTCGTAGTTCAATGCAAGAAAATAGACACAAGTAAATCTAGTGTAGTCATCAACTAAGACAAACACATAGTATTTTCCTCCAATACATCCTGTTTTTGTTGGACGAAATAAGTCCATGTACACCAAATTTAAAAAATTAGAAGTCAAAACATCACTTATAGATTTAAAACTATATTTATTTCACTTTCCACATTGAAAAGGATTACAAACTTTTGAAGAATCAAACCTAAGTTCTAGTATATCTTTAACAAGTCCTTTCTTAGAGAGTTTTGTAAGTTTCTTTTTGTTAAAATATCCTAGAAATCTATGCCAAATACATGATTCATCTTCAATGGAACTAATACAAGGTAGATCATACCATATAATGTATTCTAGATTTAAGGTTTTCACGTTCTCATACCGAAGGGAAATAAGAATAATCTCATCATTGGAATTGAGAACTAAAAAGTAATCATCTCTAAAATTCTCTAGGTAACCTTCATCACGTAATTGGATTATCCTAATGAGGTTCTTCTTAAGGTATTTTATAAAAATAATATATTAAATAACAACTTTAACATGAAGAATAATGTAATCTATACCGACAATTTCTCCATTAGAGTAATCTCCAAAGGTACCTTTTCCACCATTAGTCATTATAATACTTTTTGAAATATTCTTTATTACCAGTCTTGTGCCTAGAACATCCAACATCCATATACCATATGTTTTTGTAACGTCCTTCATTATCCTTAAAAATAAAGTTTTAGTTTTTTGGAATACAAACATGCTTGTATTTGGAATTGTTAGACAATAAAATATTGTGTATCCACATTTGTTTAGAATAGTAATATTTATGAAACCTAATGGATTTAAAATTATTTCAAAACAGTTATTCTTCCAATGCCTACCACTATGACATTTATTTCAAAAGGGATCTCTTGAAGGAACAAAATAATTTTTTCTAAAAATTGTTTTTTCATGAGAATAGCCTAATCCATGATTTTTACCATAAGGTCATATATGAGAATACATCTTGCCAAAATTTTCTTTATTAGAAGTAAATTTTTCAAGAGGATTAATCAAGGAAAGTATTTCCAATATTAGACTCGAGACTAAATTCTTATCCAATAAAATTATAGATTTGAAGTTAAGCTTATTCTCTAATGCATCATTTTCCAAAAACCGGTCTTTAAGATCCTTTGAAAGATTATCATTCACATAATAAAATTCCTCAAAATTCATAGAATGATTTTATAAAACAAGATTTTTCATATCAAAATATTTGGTAATATCAAAAATTTCTTTTGTTAAAATAACTTCTTTATAATTTTCTTCTTCATGTTTCTTAGATAAATTAAAATTTTTCATCTCAAGAAACATATAAAATCTAGATACTTTCACATAGGAAGGTAAATCAATATTATTATCTGATTAAGAGGTTTCTTCATCAGAATATAAACCATTATCAGGAAAAAATTTCACTTAATGTCATATTGTTTAATGATTCAGTACTTTGTAACATAGTCATATGAAAATAATTTTGAAATGGTGTTATGGCTGTTAGACCAATATTCTTTTTCATAGAAGATTAATATTCTAAAGAGTCATTAGAATAGTATCCACCACTAGAACTGCAAGTGTCATTGGATTTTAATAATTTCTAGTGCTTTGATATATAGTACATCATATTTTTCATCTAAGAATTCATGTCCTTTTTGAATCTTTTCTTAAGAAAGGGACAATCAGGTCTAATATGACTAGTTCTTCTTCATTCATAACTTTTCACTTCTCCATCATTATTTTCTTTTCCATATTTCTTTTTGTATATATATTGAAAGTTCCTATTCCCAAAAATGTTGTTCATCCTATGTGCAATATTGGCTAGCTCATTTTCTAATTCTTCACTTTCAGTTGATTTAGATTGAATAAAAACATTCTTAGTTTTAGATCTTCTAACTCTATGAGGAGACTTGGTTTTCATATGATTTTAAGAAGTTGTAATATAAAAACCTCCATTTCTTTTCTTGTTCATAATATTATATGCATCTCGATTCATTTTGGTTTCATGTTGAAGAAAATTTCCAAACAACTCATCAAGAGAAATCGGAGTAATTTTCCTATTATCATTTATAGTTGTCCTCTGGGATTCCCATTCGTTATGCATGATGTCTACAGTCATGCCTATAAGAATTTCATCATATAAAACATTCTCCAATCATTGATTGTATGCAGTTGAAAATTGTCGTAAAATGTTATTGTACCTTACATATGGGTTCTCCACAAGATAAACAGAAACCCTCATACTTAGCTTGGAGCATGGCTCTTCTAGTTTCAATGACTTTAGAAGTTTCAAAGTGAGTTACTTCAAGATTCTTCGAAATTCTATTTACAGCATAACATGATGAAATTTGGATATATATATTTCTAGTCATGGAACAAAGAAAAGTATTACATACCTTAATGTTCAGCTGGTATTCCACCTTTTTTGGATTAGTAAAGGTTCTTTGTTCCTTATTAGGAATCTTATAATTTCCAGTTAAAAAGAACATTGTCAACACCAGTGTTTATCCCAATGGTCTTCATTATATCTCTCAAGTAATCATAATCATTTCCATTAAAGATCGGTTTTCTAGTAGGATTGATATTTTCTAGAGATCCAACATAAATTTCTGCCATTCTAAAAGAAAATTTCTTTCTAAAAATCTTATTATCAGCAAAAGTTTGTAAATGATGATAAAAAAAAGAAATAAGGATTTTAGAATAATGAAATATTGAACAAGAAAACATATATATGAATATATTTATTTCAAGGACCCCCATTGATAACAATTGCATGGACAAATATGTATAATGATATGCTCAAATACTTGAGGAGGTGAATTTTATAATTTAAAAATTCCTTTTGAATCGTTAACGTTGGTATAAAAACATTCATATGGAATATTTAGTAACCTTATGGAAATTTGTTTCTTAAGGTTAGGTTTTAACATTAACAAAATATATTTTAACAATGTTAAAGAAATATGATCTTATGTTAAAGAGTGTAGACTCTTTAATATAATCAGAGTAATAAAATTAGAATGTATAAGAAAGTTATACATTCTGACATTAACAAAGTAAAAATTTCAGCAGAATAAAAACAAAAAGAAATAGAAGACCAGTAATAATAAGATTCTTTTAACCCAAAGAGAAGGGTATCCAATAACTTTGGATAAAGGATCCATGATTAATACTTTCAAGAAATATGTCATATGCAAAAAAAGGTAATCCCTCAATCCGAATATCGGGATCTATCTTACTATCCCTACAAGCCCTAGATTTAGAAGGAAATCGGAACCTCTGTCTTCCAAATCAGAAATCCCATGATTAGAACTATCTGAGTCTACACAAAGCAAGTCTAAATAAGTTGTTCATGCATGAACAAGTTTTTTATCACATCCACATGAAGCACTGAGTATTTTAAGAGCCTCCCTCTCTATAAATCCCTTCATAGCATTGGATAACTTCAAAAACATTGATTACATCTCAATTTACTCAACTTCATCATACTACTTTCCTATTTCAAATGAACTATTATTTATTGGGAAAACATCACAACTATCAGCTCCACTCCAATAGTCATATTTTCATTAAATTTTAGAGGGACCAAGACACATGTCAAACAGATAATGATTAGTTTATAATAGATTGTGAAACAAAATCATGTATATGAAATGATGATATGTTTAAGATAAATGTTAATTATAAGAAATCATAGAATCTGATAATACAGGAACAACTCTAGCATTGTCATGAAAAAGATTTCTTAAGAAAATAGAAATTGGATTGAGAAAACAATATCATTGTTTTTGGGTGTCGGTATCATAAATTCAGAATGAAAATCTTATCGGTATTGGTGTCATGAAATGTTTTGTCATAATAATGAAAATAGTATCATAGATTTTCATGTGAAATCAGTTTTACAAAAACCTTATCACAGATTCACTAGTATCACTAAAGCAGTATCTCATAAACATGAGTAAAATAATATGTTAGAATATTAAGAAAACCATAATGTTAAATATTAAAGTAAAACGTAATGAAAAATATAAAAGTAAACCTTAATGAAAAATTTGTAAGTAAAACAGAAGGAAATTTTTTTAAGTAAAACAGAATGTTGAATTTGTAAGTAAAATGGATTGAAAAATCTTTAAGTAAAACGAATAGAAAAATCTATAAGTAAAACAGATTGATAAATCTATAATAAAAATGGATTGATTTTTTTTAAATAAAACGGATTGAATTTTTTTTAAGAAAAACAGAATGAAAAATTTGTATGAAAAAAGGAATGACAAAATTTTAATAAAAACAGAACATTTGGAAAAATGTTTGTGATTTCAAAAACATAAAACCATAAGGAATGGAGAATTCACAACAGATCCTTTTTTACTCAACATGTTTTAACCTTTAGAAGTGGTAAATTACTCATATAACTCCCAAGGTCTCTATTATTAATATAATGAACTATAAATTTATCTATTTGATGAAAATTACTTCTCCCCATTGAAAAAAAATATTTTTCTTTAGTTATTTTTAGTCTATACGATTCTTTTTAACACATTAATCATTATAATATTCCCTTTTTACATTCTTATACATGTATCTTCTTATATTTTTTATATGAATGAATATGATCATTCATTAATTCATAGTCTCATCTACTAATATATTATTATATTATACTTTTCTCTTCCCCAATGAGTCAAATAGTTGGTTAAGGTATTTTTGGTTCACTATAAATCATGATGATTAATTATGCATAATCACAATATCCTTCACTATAGGAAACATCCCATTATTTTAAATAGTTTTCGATAATTTTCACTTATATTAAAATTTAAAATCATTTAACCTATTTTTACTAATTGATTAAAACCATATATCATTTTACGAGAATGAATAATGATAATCATGAAAAACAATTCCGAGGAAGTATAAATTTGTATAAATTAAATTTAATCTTTTAATAATTAGGTTTAACCTATTTCATAATTTATTAACATATATTAATATCCTTCATGATGGTTTTAAGGAAAATATGTTTTTTCTAAGAATATTTCTTGAAATTGTCAAAACAGGTACGCAATAATAGAACACCTACCACAATTTAGAGTCGTTGTTGATATGTACTCAAGAAACACCTATTTATGATTATTACAACTCGATTTGTCTATTCTAAAAATATTCCACATGTATTATGAATATATGGATGGGTTTTCAAGAAAATGATATAATATAATCATTAAAAATCATTATGAGGGTATCTTATATATATAAATATCCACTTTTCTTTTACTAATGATCCATAATCTTTACTTTGAAATATAACTAGACCATTATCTGACAGAAAAAATAGCGACACAGTCCATTTACACATATTATTAAATTATTTTAAAACATAAATATCCAATAAGTAAAAATTATTGATCATGAGGACCAGTTTTTTTAGATGACTACTTTAATGACCAAGAATTTTCAAGGAAACTTTTTTCCTAAATACTTTGGAATTTTATGAGTATGCAGTTTCTGACGGCTCCTGATTCGGAGGCCTGGTGTGGCCAGAATCAATTTATGATGTCTTGTTCGGGTACCTTTAGTAAATGTATGTGTGAGTTTTTCTATCTTTTGAAATAGTGCTCAGAATTGAAATCTAAGGGTACCGATGAACTCGCAGCACTGGTATTCGCTTAAGGGGACCTTTATCACATTTGTGTTTTATGCAGGATGAAAGTTATCTTTTGTGGAATTCAACCTAAATTAATAAAATTGTTGGAACACAATTTTATTATTTAGTGGCGGTTATTTCCTCCCAAGAGGATTTATAGGTGGGTCCTAAACCCACATAACCTCCCATGAGAGGATTTAGTGTGGTGGGGCCCACATGAGCCATAATCCTTTCATCTTCCTTTAACTCCCTTATACCCCCTTGAAACCCCTTATTAAATATTATAACTCTCCACCTTCTCCCTTAATTATTTATCACCTTCCACCCATTGATTATTATACCCCAACTAATTAATTAATTCATTAATTAATTGGCACATATCATTTTGAATTAATTTGATTTGAATGGCTTTTATTTAAAAGTGGAGTAGTCTATTATAATATTTTCTTAGCAAATATTTTGGTGGGGAACCTTTGGAGAATTTGAGAAGCTTCATTCTTCCACGAAGAACATCATCCTCTCCCGGAGAAGAATGCTTCAGAACTTCTCCTACCTTCTTCTTCATCTGTGCCAAGGGAGAAAACATTGCTCGCTTGAAGCGTCACCTACTTCAACGACTCTTCCTCCAACTTTGACGGGACAACACCGTTCTCCACGATGCCATCTTCCAAGACGCATGACTATCGAGACGCTCGTCTTCCATGGCTTGTTGACATGCAATGTCAAATACAAGGTATGGGGTTTGATATAATTTTAAGTGAATGAAATTATATTCTGTCCTTGTTGAATGAACACAATATTCTTGGCCTCTTGTTTCTGCCAAACGCAGAGGGTGCGGGCTGAACAAACATGGCCCAACGACCCTATGTTGATCCACGTTTATATTGGCGATGGAAGCAGTGTTGGGAAAGGCGACGACAATAGGAAGCGATGGATACTGGATATAATGGCGGTCATTCGCCAGTCGCGTGTTGAAGAACCGCGGGCTGCTCAGCCGAAGAAAAACTGGATGGCGATAGCCAGCCGGGCTGGAGGAACTGTGGCGCCCCATGGGGTCGCACTTTGGAGAACTATGGCACATGCTCCGCAGGCCGCTTAGGCGGTGAACCAGCTGGCTCGTCGGCCGGCCAGGATGATGGATTCCGCGGAACCCACAGGTGTCAAGCGGAAGGACCGCAACCTGCCCATGTGGGTCGCTCGAGCTGAGAAGACATGCCTCCTTCGTCCCGCCAGATATGAGGGCGACCCCGCTCGGCGCCACCGGTTCAGGAAAGCGGGGGACTGCGCCACCCCTACAATGATTGGCCACCTAGGTCACACCCCGCTGGAATGCACCCCGCCAAGCCATGCCCCTCGGGCCGGGGCGGTCCGCCACTAGTCGGGTCAGACTCGCCAAAACTTGGTCGAACCGACCCACCAGCCCACTAGGCTTGACGGGCCGGGTCCATTTCTCTTAAACGAGAATAAATTTTATATCGCACGACTGATTGATGTTTCATCTACGGAACTGGGATCCTTGTGATGAGACGGTCCTTTTGTGATATTCTATGTGAGTTTTGGACGACTTTGGAAAATGGCTGGGTTTGGAACGACCGTAATTCTAGACGGACCCTTGAAACGGAAATGCCAATATCTCTAAGACCGGTCGTCTGATCAACGCACCGTCTATCGCGTTGGGTTTCTCCGGACGACATGGATCTTCATGATACATCAACTTTGGAAATCATGATAGTTGATGTATCGACCCCTTGGCTCGAGGAGCGGACCCTCCTGGAATGGAGCATGATGTGTGCGGGAACCCTTGAGCTGGCTGCGTCTGCGATGACAATTGTACTCGAATCCTCTGTGAGTTCGATGACGAGGAAATTCGTAATGTAATCCTCCGTGGGTTTGACGATGACGAAATATGTACTAGAATCCTCCGTGGGTTCGACAGCGATGACTACGGTTCTTGTATCCTATGTGGGTCTGACAGTTTGACTTCTGTACTAGTATCCTACGTGGGTCTGACAGAGTAGCTGGAGTAGTATCTTACGTGGGTATGACAGCATAGCTGGTCTAGTATCCTATGTGGGTCTGACAGCATAGATGAATCAGTGACTACATCTGATCACCTCTATCACTATACGAAAGATATATACCTGTGTGAGTTGAGTCTTGACTTTCAATCATTATCATCAATGTGATTGACTTGATTTCCTGTATGGACTAGGTTGGGGTTGTGATCGAGGGTTAGAGTCAAACTGAGATTGATAACTTAGGTATATGTATGGACATATACCTAAGTAGAGTTCGTTGATACTTCATGTTTATGTATTTATTCTATTTTTTATCCTTCATGGATTTTGGGAGACCTTCAGGGTCTCGGGTTCCCTACTGAGTATCATATACTCACCCGTGCACGGCCTATGCCCGCACTACGTTGTGTTGTATTTAGACGACAGACAACACTAATCGAGGTGGAGTCTTTTGGAGCTGGACAGTACATAGAGGAGGACCACAAGGCGAGACGTTCATTGAGCAGATGGCCAGACCCGAGGTGCTGAGGAGACCATTTGTACCCACCCTTCAGGTGGGATTCCCATAGGATGACTTAGTGGTTGCTGTTTTACTTTACTGTTATTGTACATTCTTTTCTGTTGTACTGTACTTTACTGTTGGGATTTTATTTTCGACCCCCTTTACATTCAGTACTACTTTTTTGTATTCAGTATTACATAGTGCTTTCTTCTATTGTGTACTCTATTGTGTTGTTTACTTTCATAAAGGCAATGCCTTCCCAACATAGGGATTTACGCCTTTGTTGCTAGTCACCAGCCCCTGTCCTATGGAAGGCAGGCTTGGGATAGCCACGACATGGGCCCCGAGGATGGGTTGTGACAAATTGGTATCAGAGAATTCGGTTCTACCACAGAACTCAGACTCTGAATTATTTTATGATATGCAATAGTGTTATGAGTTTTGAGTGTGGTTATCCGTCCAGGGAGTCCAGTGTTGGTGTGGCGGATGACATATCCATACACCAGGACCCTAACCTCTTATTTCCGACTTAGTGCACGGAAACACTGATTGCATGTGGGTTTCAAAAGTTTTCTTTGTGATTACTATGAGCCAGCTCACCAGGTATACTGTTTTAACAGTGGCACACCTATTTCTTTTCAAGATGGCCCCACAAAGGCAGCCAGCTAGGGTATTGAGTTACCTTTGAGATGGCATCCCACAGAGCGACAAGGCCTCGGTGAAGGGCCCCATCATAGCGGAGTCACTAGCTGTACCACTACCCACTGGGCCACCGATACCACCAGCTCCAATAGCAGAGAGTGCAGACTGGATGAGTGCATTTCATGAGTTTCAGTGACAGAAGCTGCCCAGGTTCTGCGGAGAGACGGATCCAAAGGCAGTTGAGGACTAGATGGAGGCTGTCATCAAGGTTTTCAGATTGTTAGGGACACCAGCCGACCTTATGGTGATCCTTCTTGCAAGTCTCCTGCATGCAGCAGCAGGTAGACGTTGGAGCCTGATGCTCCTGGTACATGACAAGGCTTCTTTTCCTTGGACAAACTTTGATTGTCTCTTCCGCTCGGAGTTCTATCCAGCCACCTTTCTTGTGGTGCGGATTTAGGAGTCACTGCATCTGCAGTAGGGAGGCATGACAGTAGCTCAGTACTCAGTGAGGTTCAATGACCTCTCACGCTACTCCACGAACATGGTACGAGACCCATTCTTCAGGGAACAGACCTTTGAGAAGTGACTCAGACATGAGATCAGGGCTTCAATGATCTCCCTCGGTATTCTGACGCAGGAGGGAGTACTGGAGCGAGGCCTTCTTGTGGAGAGCTTTCTTGCTGAGCTGACATTAACTGCGAGACCCACCGCAAGATGACACATAGTAGAGTCTTCTGCAGCTGGTAGTAGACAGTTGACATAGAGGTCCAAATGAACCAGGCCATAAGGTGGGAAACCCCAGGATAAAGGTTGGGTTGTGCAGGGCACACGAAATCGAGCCAGCTATGCAAGGAGCAGGCAGTACTATACATGCGGCGGGCATGGTCACATGGCTCGAGACTGTCTGAACCTCCATGCAGACGACCAGCAGACAGTAGAGGGACCTCCCAAGTAGAGGCAGAGGTTTGACCATGGTGGTTATATGGGAGTAGGAAAACGTGGCAGAGGAGCTGGTAGAGTAGTGGGTGGTGGACGATGTTTCGAGGCTCTACCACCACCACCACTAAGAGGTCCACCCGGACCATAGGGAGCTGGCGGACAGAGGCAGGCTCAGCTCCAGGAAGTCAAGGCCTACGACCATAGCACACCTGATTTGATTTGAGGTACTATCTATTTCTACTCTACCCTTGCAGCAGTACTTATAGACACAGGTGCAAGTCATTCATTTATTTCTGCTGCCCTTTTTCGGAGCTCAGAGATTCTGACGGAGCCATTGTCTCGATCCCTATGGCCAGAGACTCCTACGGGAGCATACTCGATGATTATGCACTGGTGCCGGTAGTGTGAGATTACTCTAGGAGGAGAGAGAATCAGATGAGATCTTCTTGTAGCGGAGTTGAGGCCTTACAACGTCATCTTGGGTATGAACTAGTTTTCTACATTCCATGATCAGATCGACTGGATTTGGCGCAAAGTGCATTGTTTCCACACGGATTGGAGCAGGTTCACTTTCACCAGTGAAAAGGGAGCCTTTCTAGTGCAGGATGGACTAATGCAGAGGAGAGGGTAGTTGATCACACATATGTTGGCTAATCTCATCCTCGGAGCAGCTGATGTGTAGATTCCGAGTTTTCCTATTGTTGTGGATCAATATGCAGACGTTTTTCCAAACAATGTTCCAGGACTATCTCCTCGTAGAGAGGTAGACTTCTACATATACATGTACCCAGGGATAGCGCTGATATCTACTCCAGCATATCGAATGGATCCCGTAGAGCTTCTTGAGCTTCTGGTATAGCTGGAGGAGTTGCAGGGGAAGGGATTTATTCGATCCAGTGTTTCACCCTAGGATTCTCTGATTTTGTTCACCAACAAGGTGGATGGGAGCTAGTGACTGTGTGTTGACTACCGTCACCTGAATTAGGTGACCCTAAAGAACATGTATCCAATCCTTGGGATTGAAAACCTTTTTGATCAGATCAAGGGAGCACGATGGTTCTCGAACATAAACCTAAAGTTGGGCAATCACCAGCTCAGATTTCGAGATGAGGATATGCAGATGATAGCCTTCAGGTGTCAGTATGGCCACTACGAGTTCTTGGTTATGCCCTTTGGAATAACCAACTCTTCAACAGTATTCATGAGTCTCATGAACAGGATCTTCCAGCCTTACCTAAACTGTTTTATCGTAGTCTTCATCGATGACATACTGATATACTCGACTACTGAGGATGAGCACACCAACCACTTGCAGGTTGTACTAGATACACTTTGAGAGCACTAGCTTTATGGTATGCTCTTGAACTGTCAGTTCTGGATTCGAGAGGTTCACTTATTCGGACATGTCATCATGGAAGCTGGGTTAGCTGTAGATCCAGTGAAGATCGTGGCAGTGCTTTCTTGGGATCCACCCAGGAGTGTGACGGAGGTGCGCAGTTTCCTCGGTCTGGCTAGGTACTATCAGAGATTTCTGCCAGACTTCACTAGAGTTGCAACACCACATTCAGCTTCGATGAAGAATGGGAAACCCTTCATGTGGTAGGATAGATTCCAGCTGAGCTTTCAGGAGCTGAGACAATGATTGACCACTGCAACCATCTTGAGGATACCAATGGAGGGCGTTGGGTATGTAGTTTACTGCGACACATATGGGACCGGACTCGGGTGTGTCATGATGCTGGAGAGAGAGGTGATCTCTTATGGTTCATGGTAGTTGAGATAGCATGAGAAGAACTATCCTACCCATGACCTGGAGTTAGCAGTAGTGGTCTTCGCCTTGAAGATGTGGCGGCACTATCTGATGGGCGAGCGCTTTACAGTTTACTATGACCATCAAAGTCTTAGGTACATCTTCTTGCATAAGTAACTGAACCTGAGATAGCGGCGATGGCTCGAGTTCCTCCAGGACTATGACTTTGAGATAGTTTATACTCATGGGAATGGGAACGTTGTAGCTGATGCTCTCAGCAAGAGATCGGGCATTCAGCTGCTAGAAGAGCCGATGGGGAAGCAAGCCACATTGCAGATATCCTTTCTAGATATAGATCGAGAATCCTTTCTTCAGTCTCTAATAGTCACTCCTCCACTAATTCAGTGATTTAAGGAGGAATGATGTGGGGACGTTGATTGTGAGATGATATGTTCTCAGATAACCTCAGGACAGGCACCTGATATATTTTCTGAAGGAGGGGAGCATGTCATCCTCTTCAGGGGACGTACTATGGTACCAGTTGCACAACAGGAGGAGGTGATGAGGGAGTTACACACTTCCCCTGTAGTGGTACATCTAGGAGTGGAGAAGATGTATCCGGACCTCAGATTACAGCACTGGTGGCCAGGTATGAAGAAATATGTAGTAGAGTTTGTATCACGATGCCTCACTTGTCAACAAGTGAAGGTAGAGCACCAGGTACCAGAAGGCTTGGTACAACCCTTAGAGGTCCCATAGTGGAAGTGGGATGGTATATCCATGGATTTTGTGATGGTTCTTCGACGTACATCTAAAGGACACGACTCTATCTGGGTGATCGTCGACCATCTCACCAAGTCAGCCGACTTCCTACCGATCAGAGAGTAGGGCTCAGTAGAGATATCGGTACGCCTCTACATTCAGAAGATCGTATGGCTTCATGATGTTCCATTGACTATCATCTCCAATTGAGATGCTCATTTCACTTCCCGTCTATGGAAGGGGATACAGGAGGCTTTTGGGATGCATCTTCGCTTGAGAATCGCCTTCCATCCTCAGACGGTTGGACAGACTGAGAGGACCATTTAGACTCTCGAGGACATGCTCCGTGCATGTGTCTTTAACATTGGTCGCATCTGAGAGGATCATTTACCCTTGGTGGAGTTTGCGTACAACAACAGCTACCACTCCACCATTAGGATGGCACCATACGAGGAACTGTACGACCAACCTTGAAGATCACCCATGTGCTGGACTTACCCAGGGGAGTCAGCACTTATAGGACAATAGATAGTTTAGGCTACAACTGTGATGGTGCAGATCATCTAGTAGTGGATGAAGACTGCACAGAGTAGACATAATTCTTATGCTGATAGGATACGGAGACCACTAGAGTTTGAGGATGGCGACCATGTATTCCTACGGGTCTCATCTCGATGAGGTCTATTGAGATTTGGTTAGGGTGTCATGTTATCTCCACGTTTTATCGGACCATTCCAAGTCCTCAGCGGAATAGGTGAGGTGGATTACCGCCTGGCCCTTCCACCTTAGTTGCACCAGGTGCATGATGTCTTTCATGTATCTCAGCCGAGAAGATACGTGCACGACCCATCCCACATCATCGACCATGGGAAGATGGACATAGATGATGGGGAGACATTCACAGAGGTCCAGGTGGAGAACGAGGATCGACAGGAGTAGGTCCTACATGGATGGTCGATTCCTCTGGTGCACATTCGCTGGCAGCACAAGAACCTCCAGGAGAGCACGTGGGAGCAGGAGGCTCAGATGCATGCTCAGTACCCACATTTTTTCCCCTGAGTATATTGTAGCTTTACGGGGATGAAAATCCCTAAGGTTGGGGTAATTTAAAGACTGGAAAATTTCATGGAAATTTTTTTCATAAATACTTTGGAATTTTATGAGTTTGTGGTTTCTGACGGTGCATGATTCTGAGGCCCAGTGTGCCCAGAATCAATTTCTAATGTTTTTTTCGGGTATGTTCAGTAAACGTACGTGCGAGTTTATCTTTCATTTGAACCGATGCTTGGAATTGAAATCTGAGGGCACCGATGAACTTGCACCGCCAATATTCTCTTAAGAGGACCATTACAACCGTTGTGTTTTATGCAGGTTGGAAGTTATCTTTTGAGGAATTCATACTAAATTTATAGAATTTTTGGTACAAAATTTTATTATTTAGTGGCGGTTATTTCCTCCCAAGAGGAGTTAGAGGTGGGGATCACACCCACACAACCTCCCATGAGAGGATTTAGTGTGTTGGGGCCCAAACAGGCCCTAATACTTTCGTCTTCCTTCCCCTTAAACCCCCATGAAACCCCTTATTAAATCTTATTACTCTCCACCTTCTCCCTTAATTATTTATCACCTTCCAACCATTGATTATGCCACCACAACCAATTAATTTTTTCATCAATTAATTGGATCATCTCATTTTTAATTAATTTTATTTTCATGGCATTTCATTAAAATTTGAGAAGTCTATTATAATATTTTCATAGAAAATATTTTGGTGGAGAACTTTTAGAGAACTAGAGAAGCTTCGTTCTTCCATGAAGAACATCATCCTCTCTTAGCAAAGAACGCTCCACAACTTATCCTACCTTCTTCTTCCTCCACGTCAAGGGAGAAGACATCGCTCGCATGAATCATCACCTATGTCAATGAATCTTCATCCAACGTTGACGGGACAACACCGTTCTCCGAGATTCCATCTTCCGCGACGCCTGACCTTCGCGATGCTCATCTTCTGCGTCTTGTCGACATGCGACGACCGTTACAAGGTAGGGGGTTTGATATAATTTTAAGTCAATTAAATTATATTATATCCTTGTTTAATTCATGTGATCATCTTGGCCTCTTGTTACCACAAAACGCGGAGGGTGTGGGCCGAACAATCACGGCTCGATGACCCTCCATTGATCCACGGTTATGTTGGTGACGGAAGCAGTTTTGGAAAAGTTGACGACTACATGAAGCGACGGTGATAGAAGATAACAGGGGTTGCATGCTAGCCGTGTGGGGAAGAATAGCAGCCCGCAATTGCGGGCTGCTCGGTGGAAGAAGAACTGGTCGGTCGTAGCTGGGCGGGCTAGAGGAACCGCGGCGCCCCATGGCGCCGCCCTGCAGAGGACCGCATCCCACACTCTGCGCGCCACTATGGCGGTGAACCGGACGGCTCGTCGGCCGGCTGGGTTGATGGAGGTCGCAGCACCCGCAGGTGCCACGCGGAAGGACCACGGCCCGCCCATGCGGGCCGCTCGAGACGGAAAGACCGACCAGCTTCGGTCGGCTGGATAGGAGGGTGGAGCTGCTCAACACCGCCAGTTCAGGAAAGTGCCCCCCCTCCCGGCATTGCTCGGCCACCCGGGCCGTGCCCCACCAGGCCGCGTGCTTCACCGGGTCGGACCTGCCAAAACTGGGTCGACCCCACCCGCCAATCCACTGGGCTTGACGGGCCGAGCCCGTTTCACTTAAATGAGAATAACTTTAAGACCACGCGTCTGATCGACTTGCCATATGCGGCACTGGGATCCTCGTGACGAGGCGGTCCTTTTGAGATATTCTAAGTGTGTTTTGGATGACTGTGGAAAAAGGCTGGGTTTGGAATGAGCGTAATTCCAACTGGGCCCCTGGAACGGAAAAACCCATATCTCTTAGACCGGGCGTCCAATTGATGCACCGTATTTCGCGTTGGGTTCCTCCTGAAGAGGCGTAACTTTAGGATACATCTACTATAGACTTCAAGATATTTTATCTATTGAACACTTGGATCGAGGATAGGACCCTCCCGGAATCGAGCGGGTTGTGTGCGAGTACCCTAGAGATGGCTACGTCTGCGATGATAATCGTACTGGAATCCTTTGTGGGTTCGACGACGATGAAAATCGTACTGGAATCCTCCGTGGGTTCGACAACGACGACATCTGTACTGGAATCCTCCATAGGTTCGACAACAATGACTACCGTTATTCTATCCTATGTGGGTCTGACAGTTTGACTTCTGTACTAGTATCCTACGTGCGTCCGATAGAGTAGCTGGATTACTATCCTACGTGGGTCTGACAGCTTAGCGGGTCTAGTATCCTACATGGGTCTGACAGCTTAGATGAATCAGTGACTACATCTAATCATCTCTGTTTCTATAAGAAATATATATACCTGTGTGAGCTGAGTCTTGACTTTCAATCATTATCATCGATGTGATTGACTTGCTTTCCTTGGTGGACTGGGTTGTGCTTGGGCTCGAGGGTTAGAGCCGAACTGAGATTGATAACTTAGGTATATGTATGGGCATATACCTAAGTAGAGTTAGTTTATACTTCGTGTTTATGTCTTCCTTCTATGGTTTGTCCTTCGTGGATTCTGGGAGACCATCGGGGTCTCAGGGTCCCCACTGAGTATCGTATAATCACCCCTGCATGGGCTATGCCCGCACTACGTTGTGTTGGATATAGATGACAGACAGCACTGATCGATGTGGAGGATTATGGAGATGGATGGTACCCGGAGGTGGACCACTTGGCGAGATGTACACGGAGTGGACGGCCAGACCCGAGGTGCTGAGGAGGCCATCTGGGATTCCTGGAGGACGACTTGGTGGTTGATGTTTTACTTTACTGTTGTTGTACTAGATTTTCTTTTTTACTGTACTTTACTGTTGGGCTTGTATTTTTCCCCCTTTTCTTTCAGCACTAACTTTTTTTATTCAGAATTACTTAGTTCTTTATTCTATTGCATACTCTGTTGTTTTTTTTACTTTCATAAAGTCAATGCCTTTCCATCTTAGGGATTTACGCCTTTGGTGCTAGTCGCCAGCCCCTGGCCTGTGGAAGACATGCTTGGGGTAGTCACGACATGGGCCCCAAGGGCGGGTTGTGAGAAATACCTTCAAAATACAATGGAATGAAACTAGAAAAAGAAATCTTTATTTATTTCATCATATTAACACAAGTATACATATAAGCATATAAAAATACATATGCAAACCCAGGGAGGAAAAAAATAAATTTGTGAGATAAAAACCATAGTAAGGGATTAAAAATGTCAAGGAAACATTTAATCTAGGTCAAAGGATTGACATGATATCCTAAATGATATGTCTCATGATTAATTAAATGAAATCATAATATTAATTTCTTGGAATCTAAATATATTAGAAAAATTAGAAATGTTGCAAAAACATAAAAAAATTAAATAAACATAATTCAATGCTAATTACCATAATAAATCACATGGTGTATGAACTCCCAAAATGGATTGTCTTTACTCTATAATTTCATATATAATTTATCATAGGAAATTTCATTACCAAATACATTGGAGTGTTTTCTAGAAACACCCATCATATCATTTTCAAGATCTTTCATTCCACAAAAATTTAATAAATCATTAAAAATAAACATAATAATTTCCCAATGAAGGAAAATGGGTTTTATAATCTTGTATTATATCATAATATATCACTATTTCAGAATGAAATAATTTTATAAATGATCATAAAGAATTTAGGACCCCATCAAATGAAGGGATAATGAGAATGGTATATATTTGATATACATATGTATAAAATTTAATAGTAATCTGTATCATTGAAGGTTTTCCACATTGATAAACAATTTCATTCAATGGTCATAGGGAATATTCCATGTGGAAAATACCCATTTAACTTTGAAATTAGTTTATTGAAATATAAAAATTTAAAAAAATAATATATAAATTCTTTTAAAAAACCATAAAACTTTTTTAATGGATTCTTCAAAATAAAATTTTTTCATGATGGTAGTAAATTCAATTGATGTTATACAATTTAATGGAAAACATTTCTTTTATACCTTTATAAAAAGTTAAAATGAACATTTTTTAGAAAATGATAAATAAATTCCATTAGGGACATTTATTTAAAAGTTAGACATGGATTAAAATGTATTTATAATTTCATTTGATAATTAAATATTTATTATATAATACATATTCTGTGAAATATTGGAAGGGAATAAAAATATTCATAACTAAGAAGGATAATAGTGTTGGTTTTTAGTAAAAATATGATTTTTTACTCATAAGTATTTCAGGGAAGAAAATTAAAAGGAAAATTGTTAAATTTTATAAATAACCAATGATAAAGAAAATTTACTAGGTTTATGATGGAAATAGAAACCATTTTTCCCACTATAGACATAAATGTAAGAAATCTTGATTAGTGATATGATTCTGAGATAAACCCTTACCACATCAGTAACATTAGAATATGACACCCATGAATGAAATAAGATAAAATGAATCATTAAATACAATTAATATAATAATATTAATGATATATAATATTAATGGTGTATTTGATACACCTTATAAAATAAGGTAGGTGTATGACATGACATACGTCCCAATGAAGAAAACATTAGATGAAGAACCCTTACAATGATCATAATGTTGAAGTGATAATAAATTACGGAATACATTATTTTTTTAACAATTATGTACAAATAAGTGAAATATAATATTAAATAACAAAATTTAATTACACACATATATTTATAATTTCAGAGAAAATGAATATACTATATAATACAATGAGAAGAAACCATGTTATTGAAATCCAAAACACTGGGTATCATTCTTGTAAAATCCCACTTAATAAATTAATATGAACGAAAAATTAAAATAACCTGAACTATGGGGGATAGATGATATAAGAGTAAAAATTTAATTATTTGAACCATATAAATTTTATTTTTTCATACCTATAAAATATTATTTAGTTAAGAAAAATTTATACAAAATCTTTTTCCCTGAGTTTCACTCATTCCTTATAAAAATTATCTTCATGAATAATAAACATATTTTAATAATTGAACAACGTAAGAAATTTTTTTATCATTATTATTATTTATTTTCTTTTATTTATTAACATCGTTTTTTTTATTTTCATAATAAATGTTTTTGCTGATATACACTTTATATCATCAAAATGACATAGAAATGGTTCAATTGGAAAAAAAATTAATTATTCCATAATATACCTAATAATAATCCTGGAATAATTAACATTTTTGGAAATAAATTATTATTTTATAATCAACTATTAATAATTGTAATTAAAAATTAACTATGTTATAACATTGGACACGATAAGTTGTACGCGAACATAAGTAACACATACATTTCTCAATGTACTAGACGAAAAGAAGGTAATAACTATTTAATTTTCCTTGAATTATGATTATATAATAAATGTAATATTATTTCTTTTAATCCACTTATATATTAAATCCACATTCTGAGATAATGAAAAATGAATCACATCACTTCATGGAGGTATATATCCATATGTATGAATGGGGAATGTTTTCATCATTCAATGAATTAAAAGGTAAAAAATTTATGACAAATTACATTTATATAATAAAAAATATGTGATGATTTAATATAAATACATTAAATAAATCATCATAAACATCAATTAGGGGAGATAATGGATGAAATGATATATTGGTTTAGGATGTTTGAGTCCACAATACATATGAATGATGGTTGCGTTTCCCATTTGATAGAAGATGATATTGATGTAGATTATTGCCTTAAAAAATTTCCCAATTTATGGGAGATATTGATTGTCTTATATATTCACAGTTGAATATAATTTTAAGGGTGTGTAATAAGAAATAAGAAATGATTTGTTAAGCATGATACATTATTTTCTAACAACCACATCTTGTTTAACCAAAAAAAAAATTTATATGGTATTTCTAATAAAAAAGACTCTAAGATATGGGAAAATATGTTGGAAACAAATTTGGGAAGGTATTTTCAAAACCAACAATTTTTTAGTGTGAATTAATGAGTGGATGTTCCCTTTTATCAGTGAAAATAGTAGTATTCTATTAAATAACTAGAAAAATCCAATAATTTATGGCCACACTCAATCTTTATGACACAAAATATGAGAAGTAACTGATTTGAGTTAAAATATGGTTGATAAGTATATACAAAGTATAAAGAAATTTTTTTTAATATTCTTTATTCCATCTTCCTCTATAGTTACTCACTTTTACCATTTAAGTTTTCGCCTGTGTAAATAATTATTACAATTTTCTACTATTAATTATGAAAAAGTTATGTTGGCCATATAAAATAATATTAATTGTAATTTTTATAAATATATTATCTTTTTTTTCAACACCAATTCATAGAAGTGACATATTTTAATTTAAATTTAAAAATAGAAAAATGATGAACAATGTTTTTTTCAAATAAAAATCCATTTGTCAATCAATATATTATCTTATATTAAATCTATGATTCTGATTCGTTATCAAAATAATTTAATATATTAATATCAGAATTATAATATGTTACTTTAATATAAATAATTATTTATTATGGGTTATTATAAATAATTAAAATGTTAAAATATTTTTCAATGAAAATAGATTTCAGAAAACCCTGATATTATGTTGAAAAGTAAATATATATTAAATTATCAAAATTTATGATTTAAACAACATTAATTATGTTAGTATTAATAAAATTATTCATATTCAATTTTAATACAAAATTAAAAATATAATTGGACTTTTAATTTAATTTATATAATTATAATAAATGAAATTATTTAAAAACTCATTTATTATCATTATTCACATTAAATCAGTCATTTATAAAAAATTAAAAAAAATAACACTATAATAATATTGATATGTTAATTAATAAAATAAATTAATAAAATGAATTTTCTAAAATTTCCAATAATTAATTAAAATATTTTCCTAAAAAATCAACAATTATTTTTTTGAAGCGTACCTTTTTATTAACAAATTACTGTCTTTATTAAAAATTTATTTATTTATTTAAAAATATATATCAATACACTAATTTAGAGTTATAACTTTATAAAAATTACTTAATTAAGTTAATCTTATTCAAAACATCTAATTTAGCTGCTAGTTTATAATAATCATTATTTAGTAATAATATTTCAATGGATGTTAAGGCTCAGTGTGGGATATCATATATGCTATCGAGCATATATTTTAATTTATTTTTTCATCATGGTGTTCCAATTCTATATGGTGAAGGGAACCAAAAAAATAATTTTCATATCATGGTTATTTAAAAAAAATGCAAAACCAATTTCATGTTATATATGTATATGGTTATATTTTTGTGGTAAGATATTCAATTTCATGAATGGGCCATGTTAAACTGTATCCTCAAATTTAAAAGTATCTATAATTTTGATAATTTTGATAATCTACATTTAAAAATTTTAAATCAAATCATGATTACCATTATGGATTATTTTTCTCAGCATTATTAAGAAAAAATTCAAAACGTAAAACATAGTCATGATTGTGACTAAAATGAGATAAATGATATATCATTCTATAAAAAATTAACAATACATTGTTTTGAAATATAGAGAAGATAAAAGGTAATTTAAATACATTACATGATAAAAAAATAAATGAAGTGGTTCAAAATAATTTTAATATCATATCATTCATTTTATTATCCAATATTTGGGTGAATAAGGAGTTGATTTATAAAGCATCATCAAAGAAAATTTAATTTTATGTTCATAGATAAACAAAGAAACACATAACAGAATAGTGTGTTTTTGTGTGTGAGTAGTTTAGGGATATTTTCACTATTTTTTATTTTAAAAACTAGAGGATTAGTTTGGAAGATTTGAAATTATGTCACACAAGAAGGGAACTTAGTGGACTTTTTATTATGATACCCTACTATTATATACTCCTTGAATATAGTCTAGTATTGGTTAACAAAGTATAAATACCACCCATATATTTTAAAATCTAAATAATATAATTATTCATCATGTGAGAGGTAAGGAATTTTTTTAAAACAAAAGATTAATATAATGATCATTTTAAATAAACATAACAAAATTTGACACCTATAGGAAATGATTAAAACATTTACCTATTAAATTTCTTCAGAATAATTTTATAGAAACTTATTCTTTATATATGGTTACTATTTATTCATAATTTAATATTAATACATTCCACAATATTTCAATTATTCATATATATTAATAAAATATTATATCTAATTTTAAACATTCTTTACTGAATCTAAAATATATTTTTTATTCTCGAAATCATATTTTATAAAAATATCAAAATAGTGTAATATAGTTACCCATTAATCATATAATTTTAAAATATGAAAAAATGGTTCTTCTATTTTGTAAATGATGATGAAAGCCATCCTACATGATGATAACAAATTTTTGAGTGAATAGGATTATTATCCATATTTAGTGGTTGATTTCAATTAAATTTTATATTAACAATTTTTTTGTTCCAAATACATTAATCATTATTTAGATTAAATTTTATAGAATATAATATTATTTTATACCCTAAATCAATTTTTAGTGGATGTTAAAATATTTTTTCTTCAAAAATTATATATCTTGTTGAATTTTCCACATATTCTATTAATATCATCTTTTAAAGAGTTTATTATTTTAATCTTGAGAAATAATTTTGAATATTTCAAATTCAATTTCAAATGAAGCATACTGTTTACTATGAATGATTTTTTAAACATTGACTAAAGTAAAAAATGAGAGTTGGAACATCTAAGAGAGTTCTAATTAAGTAAAACATATTTGAAGTTGGTGTATTGTATGCTTCAAATTCTAGAAGAGCCCCAAATTCATAGAAATGTTCAACATAAATGAGCTTGTAGAGTTATTATGATAATAATTTCATAACTGTATCTTATAAGTGGAGTTTGAAGTTCAAATAAGAAAAAATAACCCCAAACAGTTTGAATGTGGAGGGGAAATAGTCAATAGGTTATATATATATAAATAAAATATTTATTTATTTAATAGTAATAGTTTTCTAAAACACAGCAGCCAAAGATATTGAACCATATCTATATATTGAACTATTTTAAATCTACCATATTAGTATTAGATTCATTTATTTCACTAGATTGATACATATATATTACTATGAAAAAAATATATATTTTATGCTATCATGGGTAACATGAGTAGAAAATTTTATCATATACCACACTGAATTCATTCAATTTTATTAATATTGAATATATATTATAACGCTTTTTATTAATGTAATAAGGATGTGGTGTAATTCTTAAGCACTTCTTCCATTGAGTAAAAAGAAAAAAACATTCACAATTCATGATAGTTAAGATTATCAAAAAAACTTTTTATTGAAAAAACATATGAATTTTCCTTTACATTCCAACATCTGAACTTATAATTGAATATTTCATAATATATTAAAAAATAAAAGGATGTGTTTCATGGTATTTTGGAATAAGTAACCACTCAATGATCCATATATAAGATTATAATAATTATTCTATTAAAAATTATAAAAAATTGTAATTCAGACAAATTGAAACAAGAAAAAAATCATTATTTTATTTTATTTAATTATGAGAAGAATATAAACTTTTATAGGTGTTTTTTTGTCAGACTAATTATAGATTACATTTTATGTAAGAGTTAATGTTTAAAATATTAAACTCATATTTTGTAGTGTGTGTGACACACAACAACTATCATAGAAAGAAATATGATGTTCTATGAAATTACAATATACATATTATTAAAAATAAATTCAGTATATGATATAGTTCTCAAAACAAAAATCACTATGTTAGTTTTCATTACACGCAACACTATTTAATCTTTTGTTAAACAATTCAACGATATTCATCAATAGCTTTCACCAAAATGGGTTTTAATGAATACTATTAACATTATTATTTAAAATAAAAATTGTATCTAGGAACCTAAATTTGAGGTTATTTATAGAAATAAATATACAATGAAATTATGTGGTTTAATTCTTTCATAACTAATTAATTATAAATAAATATATAAACCAATTTAATATAAAGGAAATTTATTTTTATAAAAACTATTTTTATGCTCCAAGAGGAATTTTATCAAAGAAAATTAAATTAATTTCTATTATTTGAGGATCACAAAGAAATTTATATATTTTATATTCAATAATTATTTTATCATTGAAACAAATATATTTTATTGTCATGGAATATGAACCAATCCAATTTTATGGATTAAAATTTTTATTTTTATAAAGGTAAATTTTCAAGATCTTAATGGCTTACATGATTAATAAATAAATATTTACAAATATATAAAATTTATTTAAATAATTATTCTTATTTATTTAGTGAAAAATTTCAAAGTTATCATCATTTTATTATTTGGTACATTTCTATGCTGTTTCATTTTTTGATGATTATTAAAAAAGAAAATTTTAATATAAAATTAACTTTTATTATAAATAGTTCATAATTATAAATTTTATTTTCATTAGTTTTAAAGGAATAATAGATAAATTATTCATAAATTAATACAATTTGAGTCATTTGAATAAATTTTTCAATGAATTTATATATAAATACATTGTAATCTTTTGAACATTTTCAGTATAAAACCCTATTTTTTACACTTCTTCAGGATTAATTTAAATTTAAAATCTAGTACTTGGATGATTTTAATTTGAAAAAATGGATTAAATATTTTTGATAATAATAATTTCAAATTTATAATAAGAAAAATTAATATTTAACAACAATGATTATGGAATATAATAAAAATTTATTATAGTGATTACGGAAAAAACGAGGTTACTTAGTGGTTAAACATTGATTATATGGTGTAAGAATGACCCTAATTATTTTATTTACCCATTATAATCCCATATTTCTACCTTAGGCAATAATTTATATAATTGTTTGTGGTAAAAAATCCTATTGATCAATAAAAACAATGGTAAACCTAACTTCTTTATCAAAATTCTAAGTGTGTCCCCACCCTCACATATAAAAGGTTTCTACCTCTTCCCATTTTTAAAACCTCTAAAATATAATTTATTATCCAATACCTATCCAAAAAACACCCAATATTACATCCCATGATTCAATAATCCCTATCGTGGGAATAATTCCAACATATAATGTACAATGTTGAAACATAAAGTGGATTCCCGAAAAGTGGTAATTATTTTCTAAAAGCATTTTTATATTATTTAGTTATAAAAATACATAAATTATACATATATATTACTTATATAATAGCTTCATTATATTAAATAAACTTATATTTTGATATTTTAATGTTACGATATTAAACCATACACACTTCAATCAATTGGGTTTCACAATCATCATTCGTGTGTATGACTGACTACCACCTCACGAACCGATGTTGTTTGATCATCCGTTACAATCTCTCAAATTTTTGAATAAAGATTTCTTTATATTAAATATATGATATTAATTATATTAATTATTTATTTATAGTTATTTAATTTTTATATAAACACACATTAATTTTTTCAATTTTGTGGGAATACAATAACGGCATTCATGTTTACAGAGGTCTACCAGCTTGCGAAGCCATATGATTTATTCAAACAGTTGTAAGAATTTATTAAGTATGGTTTTAATAAAAAATTTCATACATATGAAGTATTTTTCATAACTTAATGAGAATATAAATTTATATCATTTTCATATATTACATTCAAGATTATCAAAATGGAAACAATGTTCATTTGTATGTCTGACCAACAATCTACCTGAATAGTGAATTTCATTTCCTATTAAATAAATTTATGGATTAATATGAATACATATATAATAAATATTTATAATATTTAAATAATTATTTAAATTCTCAGAGTGGTAAAACCATGATCGATGTAATATGAACAAAAAATAACACATTAAGTCATACTCAAAAAAATAAGCCGATTAACAAATGTAACAATGCGTATGATGGGACATTAGTATAAATTATATGGAATGATGTTAAAAAAGTATAATATATGATATTATAAATTTATTGTTGATTAATGGATAATTTAATAACATTATTTAAACCATTATGTATGAGGTTTTATTGAGTTATGTCAAAATGGAGCATTGGAAATTGGATTTCATCACAATTTTATTTCATTGAGTCATATTATAATGATATTAACCAAATTAAAATTATATAGTGTATATATTAAACCATGAAATCTAATAGCATGTATAATAAATTTTTCATGGTATTTAAGTTTTCAATTTTAATTGTTTAATTTTATTGGATTTTAATTAAAAGTTATCAAGTGCTAAAGAATTCCTTAACCTGATTCTTTTTCATTTGGTTATATTACTTCCTCGTTATCATTATAAATATAAGAATATATGTGAAATATATTTTGAATACATAATTTTATATTTAAATTTTTTTCTGTGGATATAAATTTCATACACACAACAGATTCATTCGTTGATGCACACACAAACAGTATGATATTAATATGGGTTTACTTCATAATAAAATTTTATTCATGATTGTATACCATTTAATTTCAATTTAATGAAATTATTAGATTACTGACTAATAAAACAACTAATTAAATTCTCCTCTATTTATTTATGATTATTTTTAAGTGAATGTTTCAATTTTAGAATATTTCGTACATAAAATGTTTAAAAAAAATTCCAATTCATTTCTCTATTCGGTCAGAAATCCATTTAATTAAATAACCAAGTTTTCTACAAATTCATTAATAAATTTGTGTTTGAAACATTTAAAAATTATTTATTAAATTAAATTATTAACAATTTTTTCTATTTAAATTTTTTTAAACATATATTTTTATATTATTTCACAAAAGGAACATTTCTATCCTTTTTAAATTGAAGAAGAAATTTTCTTTTTTCCTCACATGGAATATATCAAATTACCATTTTTTATTTCAATATTGATTTCATTTCATGTTTATAAAGATTTTATTTATTCATTTTTTTAAATTGAATATCAAAGAATCATATTATCATTTTTTTCAAAATGAAAAACATACTATCCTTAATAATGTTTTTAAATTTTTTTCATTATAAAAAACAACCATTTATTATTACCCTAATATTTGTTTTTTTATAATATGATAATTATTCTTTATATGGATGTATTATTGTATGTTTACTATAGATGTTCAATTTTGATACCAATTATATTTTACCAATTTTTATTTATGGTTATGTATATTTATTGGGGAAAGTGTTTTCATTTTGTATCATAGTTTTAATACAACTATTTGATTGCTTATGTTTCACCCCGTAAATTTGTAGAATGCATTGGATTACTTATGTGATGGGTGGGGGCTACTATTTCCTCTTAATTCATTTTTTTTATTAATGAGAGAAAATAAATACAGCTTTGCCCGAGGTCTTAGAAATATAATTTATTCTTAGAAATAAGACATGAAAGTATTAGATTCTTGGAATTAAGCCTTGATAGTATTATACTCCTATAAAAATCTTTCATAGTATTATATTATTTCCATAAATCATTTAAGGAATATTTTAGATATCCATCATTTTTAATTCCATCATTATTAAAATAGTTATTTATATTCTATGTGATTATTAAATTTTTTAGAATATCAATGGTTTAGTTTCATGTTAAATGTTATTATTTATATGGAATAAATTGATCACCTCTTATTCCCACAATATTATCCTTATGTTTTTAATTTAATGGAATGTGTTTCATTTTGTTACCATTCCATTTTTATTATGACTTATTTATTCAAATCATCCAATTCACATAACCCTTACATATAATTTTATGTCACCATTATACAGACTCATTTAGCCATGATTCTGTAGTGTTTATTTGATTGATATGAAATGATATTCTAGATTGAATAAATTTATTCAAAAAATATTACATTTTAATTTATGTATTAAATTATAATTCAAGAATCATGTTTTTATATACTTTATAAAAGATAATAATTTATTGTATACTTAAGGATGTTGTTTTATTTAATATTATAAAGATATAAAGGTATTAGAACAAGCTCTAGGCATACTCGGGCAGATAAACTACAACTGGAATCTTGGAATTTTTAGTAGAAACCTTTGGAATTATATATCGGGAAAACTGAATTAGAGAACATAACTATAAGGTATAAGGTTAGGAAAAGTATAAAATAACATCATAATGTGTTTCCTTGGTTTATATTATGTGGTTTTCTATACAATACTTCCCTACCTATATACTATAAGTGGATTTTGTTTTAGAATAGATTTTCCTAGGGTGAAAAACTCTAAAAAGAGAATGTCACCAATGACCTGAGCATAACCTGATACTCAACAATGGCCCTTACTTAACTCTCTTTTTAATACTCCTGAGGGATATGGATATGATAATTCAAATCATAATTAAACATAATTATTATGAATTTGAATAGTTTATGAAAATCAAAAACCCTATATAAACCTAATCTATCTTGAATTTAAGAAAATGCCTCATGATATTGAAATAATAAAAATTATTATATGGAAAACCCTAAAAAATCATGGACTAATGTTAAATCCATATGCATGATGTATTTTTTTACATAGATTTATGAAGTAAAATGTAGAATTATTTTAACCAATGGTATTTCAGTTATAATAATCATGAAACATAACTGGATTGTGTTTAATTTTAGAAGCACATTTTTATTAATTAACATATGATTCATGGATACCATCCTGGGATTCTGAGTTAATGTTTTACCACATGTTCAATATCATAAACACCATTTTAGGTTTTCGGTAATGAGGGTCTTGAAAGTTTAATGATATTTTTATAGAAAATTATGGAATGTATATATATTATTGGAGTTGTAATTTGACTAATAATTAATTTACTTTTTATATACATATTTTTAAAGGTATATTATGAAATTTAGGGTTAATATGATCATTATTGAAATTTTTTATTTTAAAAATATGATTATTAGACTTTGTGAAAAAAGGTAGAATTGGAAAACATAGTAAAAAGGTTATACAATGATTAATTTCAATTAAAGGATATAAATGTAATTAAAAAAATGATAGTAAATATATCAATAAATATTATAAAAGTGAAAATTTTATTGATGGGCGGAAACCCGTCACATCCATCAATTTAATGGGGATTGGACTGATGGAAGGAAGATTATATGGGTTTTGTGCCTACCACTGGTATACATGATGTCCTGGATAACAGGTCATTATTTTTATATAAACAAATAAAAAATAAATATAAATGATGAAATTGTTTTATTAATTATGAGGATTATATATTAATTTATTTTTCACATTTTTTTAATATAGTTATAGAAATTTTTTTGAATTTTTAATTGGATATTTTGATCTGTTAATAGTGGATTTCATTTCCTCAAAGCATAAAAAAAATTTCGGATTCATTTTAATGAGTAAAAAAGAAAAATGTAAAATTGATCAAAGCACTAAACAATTTTTGAATAATATTTATAAAATATAAATATTTTATGTAAGTATATTTCAATATATTATTTGGTAGAGAATGTGTTATAAAAATTTAGGAAAAATGTTTTTGAAACAAAAAAGGATATTCTATTACATTCAAATCCGATGAAACAGATGGTCATTTAAATCATCATATAATTATGATTTTGAGGCACTCAATTTTCCATTTACTGGTCACCTATTTTTTACTAAGGACCTCAATCACTCCCTATAAATATCTATACTTTTCCCCCATTTCCATATCTCCACATTCAAATGATATTCTGCTACTTAGAAACCAAGATATTCATTATTCAATAGGAATCATATACTACCGACTCAATCTTATTAGGTTTATATTTTATTAATTAATTTAATTTGTGGAGTTTTCTATAGAACAATAATCAAATATAAAACCCTTGATTTCCCAAGATCATTTTTAAATTTTATGGACAGAATTTATTTATGGTTGGGAGAATATAACGCCCCACATATTTAAAATATGAAAATCATATTTGTTGTGTGTTTGAAATGCAACACCTATCTTATAAAGGAAGATAAAATCCCAATTCAATTGAATATATTTACATATTTAAATAAATTAAATATGTGATTATTCTTGAAATGAACACTACACAGTTTGGGCTTGTGTTACATGCAACAACGAGTTTCTTCAACAGCTCATCCAAGATGGAGTTTTACTGAATGCTATTAATATTATATTTTAAAATTAAATTTATTAGCAAGATATTAAATTGTTATTAATGAATAATTTTATCTAAAAGATGAAATTATATGGTTGAATTCATTGGGAAAATTTTGTTAAAAATAAATATAAATACAAATTAAATTTGAAGGAAATGTTCTTATAAATTACTATTTGTATGCTCGAAAATGTATTTTATGCTAATAAAGTAAATTAATTAAAATTAGTGAATGATTATAGTGAAATTTTTATTTGATATATTTAATCAATCATTTTAATTCATCTATTATATTTTATAGGATTAAGTGTATAAATAATAAAATTTGACGCATAAAAAATGTATTTTTCTATTGATATTTTTTAATTATATAATAGAGAACTTATTTTAAAAATATTTTTTACAATGTTATAAATTTTATTTATAAAAATTCAATTGAAATTTTAATGAATAATTTAAAAAATATATTCTGTTTGATTATTTTTATTTTTATGAGGAGATTCTTTTTTGATGGATAGTGACAAATACTAGATCTTAGTTGAAAACTGACTTTTCATCCAAATAATTTTTTATGATAAATTATGTTTTAAATAGTTCTAATATCATTATAGTTATGTTATATATATATATATTTATCCAATTTAGGATATTGGAATCATTTTACATTTAATTTAGACGTAAAAACTAAGTAATCTTTTGAACATCACTTTAAAACCCTATTTTCATGTCAGGTCTATAGGATTAATTTTAATTCATTTTTTTCTAGATATATAATTGTAATTTTAAAAACTGTATTGATAATTTTTAATAATATTATTGTTAATTTATAAGGTTTTCATGTTAATTTTTAACTAAAATTTTTATCAAATTAAGAAAAAATGAATTAGAGTGATTAAGGTAAAAATGAGTTAACATATTTGTCAAAGATTGATTATAAAGTGTAAAAATGACACTAAACTTATCCAATACCCATTTAAAATATTTATATAGCTCTATAATCTTTATAAATCAATATTTTCCATTATGGAATCATGTTGTATGTTAAAAATATGGCTTTACCTAACATCTTTTAAAAAAACCTATATGTGTCCTCTCCCTCATCTATGAAGGGCATCCACTTATTCCCCTTCTTCAAACCTCTAAAAAATTGGATTGGAAAATACCTACCAAAATAAATCTCCAAATTCCCTCCCATAATTCAGGAAAACTTATATTGGTCATAAATCCATCTTTGGATGGAATTAGTAAAAACCTAAGGAGGATCCCCAATGAAAAGGCACTAAATATCTAAAAGCGTTAATTATTTCCATATCCATATCCATTAATTATAATTATGCAGTTCATATATAACAAAATATTTAACATCAATATACTAAAAATTTTATCTTAAGGTTACAACCTAAAACAACACACACTTCCATAAAAACTGATACACAATCAGCGTTCCTGTGTATGGGGGACTACCACCTTGTAGATAGATGTTTTTCATTCTCCATTTCCACATTTAATAGTTGGGGATAATTATGGATTTATAGTTTATATATTATATTTATGATATTTGTGATAAATTATTTAGATCTCCAATTAGTATATGACACATATATTCATGAATTCTATTTTGGGGGAATATGATAACATCATTCGTGTGTAAGGAGGACTACCGAATCGCAGAGCCTTGTGATTCTTCCAGACAATAAATAGAATTAATTAAAGATGTATTTAATAAAAATATTTAATATATATGAAATTAATATTAAACTAGATTTATTATAAACATATATGACATTTATTTTTCTTTTATTGAATATGATTATAAATTGGAAACAGTGTTTAGGTGTTTGTAAGTCCTACCGTCTCCCAGAACAATAAATTTAACTTCTTTTCACAAAATTCAATGTATTACTATAAATAAATATAAAATTAATATATATGATATTTAAATCATTATATTCTTTATTTATATGTATAAATTATGATCTACGTTAGAGGAATAGGAAATAACAAGTCAAAACATACTTGAAAAACAAGTTGATTAACTGCTGAAATGTTAAAAATATTAAGATATTCATAAAATTCTGTGATAAGATGTTATAAATGGATAATATTTGATATTATAAATATTAACATGGATCTAAAATAAATTAAAAAAATTCTTAAATCCATTATACATGAGGTCAATGGGAATTCAACCATAACTCTTCATTATGTAAAGGATTTTTTCCATATTTCATTTCATTTAGGCACATTAAAAAAGTTACACATATAATTAATTTTATATGGTGTATATATTTACTCATTATAGGGTACATCAGGAATAAATAGTTTTTCATGTTATTATATGTTTCATGTCGGATTATTTCTTTATATGGGATTTTAAATAAATGATACCATGTGATAAATTATTCCATTACCCAATTCCTTTTAACTGGGTAATATTACATCCACATTGTCATTCAAATCTAGTAAATATGTTTTTAATGGATTCTGAATATAATTTTTTATATTTCATCTTTTTTATATTAACATTTGATAAACATATTTGATTCATTTTCTGAATCACACTTTCATGTTATGATCTTTGTAAGGATATACACTAGAATCTAATTTTATTCTAGATATTTTATAATAGAATTTCCATTGATGGAAATTATTTTATAATTGGTTAACAACCCTTTAAGTTTCTTCTTTATTTGTTATTAATGATTATTTTCATTAAAAATACAATTTTCCCACTTTTTAGTATAAAAAATGTTATATAATTTTTTAAGGAAATTTAACTTCACTACTCACTTGGGTCAGTAATATTTTCTTTTAAAAAATGTTTTCATATAATTATTTCAAATATGGATTCATTACCCATTTAAAAAACAATTATTAAAATATGTTTTACCCATTTTATCTTTTTCTAAATTATAGTAATATACTTTTCACTTTCTAGAAAAGGATCTTTTTATCCTTTTATAATGAATAAATAATGTTTCTTATACCTCTATTGAAGTTTATGGAATTACCCAAAATTATTTCATTAAATAATACATTGAATCGTTATAAGGATAATTTTAATTAACTAATTTCTAAAATTCAATTTCAGTAAAAATGATCTTAAATTTAGGTTTTCAAAACTAAAAGTATATTTTCCTCTAGAATATATTTAAATATTTTAATTCATCAATAAAAACAACCATGTATTCAAACATAAATGAATATATAATGTATTTATACCATCCTTACACATTTTTTGGATGGTATATAGTTATTTTTTCTAATGTTGTTCTACTGTAATACCATTTTCATTTTACTATTAATGATTTATAGTTATCATTATTTATTTTAAAATGTATTTGCATATAGAGTGTTAGTTATAATGTGAATGTTTTTTATTGTGGTTCACCCCTTTATTATGTGGAAGGAATTGGATTTCCAATATGAATTGATGGCCTCAGTATATCCCCTATAAGCATTGGTAGGTTTCATGAAAAAACTAAATTTGGTTTTGTTCATTGACTTATAAATTTATTACATTGTTATAATGAATCTATGAAAGTATTAAATTCTTTGCATGATTATTTGAAAGTATTAAATTCTAGGAATTAATATTTTATATTGTCAAATTCTTTTACCGAAGCCTCGATGGAATATTTTATAATCCATTTGTATAAATACCATTAATATGGATTCAGTTATTGTTATTTTTTATAATTATTTGATTAGTTATAATTTCAACGGTTTTGTTCCATTATCATGTGATTATTTTTATATCATTTTTTATCACCCGTTATTAATTCCTATTAAGATTGTGTTGTTAATTTAATTTAACATGTATCTATTAGTTACATTGAAAATTTGATTACACCTAATTTATGCATATATTTTAATGTATGTTATCCATACTGATAAATTCATCTCATGCTTATTCTCTTTCTATTCCCGTACGATTTTATAAGGCTTTCTAAGAAAAATATGCAAGTTTATGTTATATGGAATGATGTTATTCATGATAGAAAAATTGTAATTTTTCTATTCAATAATAATGAAATACTAATGTATTTATCTAGTTTACCAAGACAACTAAAATTTTAATTTTTTTGGGACACAGTTTCTTTCTGTCATATGTAAATTTAATTTTAGCACGCACTGGCTCCAGTCATATGGGGGTCATGTCGCTACATTTTAAGTAAGTACATGTAATATTTCTATGAACAATATATAAAATAAATAATACCTTTATTACTATCCATGATGGGAATTTTAGAACATGGGGTCTTTTTATTTTTATTTTTAATTTAAAGGGTCGGTTTGTTTTTTATTTTGAAAAATTGGTGTGTTTAGCGCCAATTCATTTGGCACTCTTGGGATTTTCTTTCCAAATCCCATGAAACCCCTCCCCAACCCCTATATATATATATCTTATTTATTATAATTATAATTATAATAAATATATTTATAATATATATAATAACTAAAATAAATACTATAAATTTATAATAATGTCTAATATAATTATAAAAATTATATAATTATATAATTACAATAATTAAATAAATATAAATATAATAAATATATAAATAGAATAATTGTATATTTATAATAAATATATAATTACAAATATATTAATTATATAATTACAATAATTACAATAATTATATAATTGTAAATATAATAATTATATAATTATAATAAATATACAATTATAATAACAATAATTATAGAATTATAAATATAATAAATATACACTTATAATTATTATATAATTATAACAAATATATAATTATAAATATAATTTTTATAATTATTAAAAAGTATATAATTTTTATAATTATAAAAAATATTATAATATATAATTATAATAAATATATATTTATATTAATATTTATAATAAATATTATAATACTTATTATAATAAATATACATTTATTTAGTATAATAAATCTACATTTATTTTTTACATTTATTATAATAAATATGTACAATAAATGTTTAATAAATATTATAATACATTTATTTTTTAATTATAATATAATAAATGTAATATGTAATTATTTATATTTATTATATAATTATCATATCTATATTTATTATATTTATAATTATATAATTATATTATAAATAAATGTAATATGTAATATAATATAATAAATGTAATATGATACATTTACTTTTTAATTATATTAAATGTTTATTTATAATTATATAAATGTATAATAAATATAATAAATATAAATGTATAATTACATATAACATTTATTATAATAAATAAATGTATATATAATTACATTTATAAATGTATATTTATTGTAATAAATAAATGTATATTACATTTATAAATAATTACATATTTATTATAATAAATAAATGTATATTTATATAAATAAATTTAGATTAATAAATATTATTAATGAAAATTAATAAATTAATTTTTATTAATAAATATTATAATAAATACATGTATATTTATAATTACATTTTGAAATGTATATTTATAATAAATGTATATTTACAAATAAATATTATTAATAAATATTAATAATGAATATTAATAAATGTATATTTATTAATGAATATTATAATAAATAAATGTATATTTATAATTAAATTTATAAATATATATTTATTATAATAAATAAATGCACATTACATTTATAAATAATTACATATTTATTATAATAAATAAATGTATATTACCTTTATAATAAATTTATATTTATATAAATAAATGTATATTTATATAAAAAAATGTACATTACATTTATAATAAATGTATATTTATATATATAAATGCATATTATATTTATAAGTAATTACATATTTATTATAATTAATGTATATTATATTTAGAAATAAATAATCATTTATTCAGCTAAAAAATGTATATTACATATTTATTATAATAAATGTATATTACATATTTATTATAATAAATGTATATTACATATTTATTATAATAAATGTATATTACATTTATATAAATGTATATTTATTACATATTTATTATAATAAATAATTACATTTATAAATGTATATTACATTTATAATAAATATCTAATAAATGTATATTTATATAAATGTATATTTATTATAATAAATAAATGTATATTACATTTATAAATAATTACATATTTATTATAATAAATAAATGTATATTTATAATTATATAATTATTGTTTATAATTATTCATTGATATGATAATTATACAATAAAGATAAATAATTACATATTACATTTATTATATTATAATTAAATAATAAATGTATCAAAATATTTATTATACAATTATTATACATATTTATTATAATAAATGTATAAAGTAAATGTAGATTTATTATAATAAATAAATGTATAATTATTATAAATATTAATATAAATGTATATTTATTTAAATTAAATATTATAATATTTATTATAATAAATATACATTTATAATAAATGTATTATAAATATTTATTATAATTTTATTATAATAAATATTATAATAATATTTAATATAATAGATATTATAAATGTATATTTATTATAATAATATTCATTATACATTTATTAGATATTTATTATTATAAATATTATAATATTTAATTATAACAAGTATTTATTATAAATATAAATTTATTATAAATATTTATTATACATTTATTAATATTTATTGTGTATTTATTATAATAGTATTTATTAATATTTAGTAGATATTTATTATAAATATTTATTATAAATAAATTATTTTATTTTATTTTTTGTATTTATTATAAAAAATATATAATTATGCATTTATAGAATTTTTTATATTTTTTATAATAAATAAATTTATATATATATGGGATTTGGGGGTGGTGTGGGGTCAAAGCGCCACTTCAAGTGGCGCTTTACCCACTTTTTGTTCAGCGCCACTTGAAGTGGCCCTGAACAAACCCATTTCCCTAATTTAAAAAAACCCTACCCCATTAAACTAAAAAACAACCCAACGACCTAAATTACCCATCCATGATAATCAAAGAATATATATTGTATGTTTTCACTAATGGTGTGGAAAAAATATCACTCAAAATAAAATCCAAAAATTAGTTATTTGAAATTATATAAATGACTCCGCAATAGCATTGGTTGTTTACCTCTATGATAAAAAAATTCTATATTAATTCATTTGAAATGTCTTTCAATATTTAATATTATGAAATTTTTTGTGATTATTTTTATACTCATATTGATTATTTAGTTCTATATGAGGGCTATATATGATTTTCAGGATACAATGATCAATTTTTAGAACAGACCATAACTACTAAAAATATCAAATAATAAAATTCGTTTAATGGGTAAGATTGAAATGAATTTTTATTGATATTAAAAATGTTTAAAAATGAAAATATTTATATGGGGAGAATATATGTTGCAAATAGACTCTATTATATGAATATTTTTTATGACTAATATATAAAAAAATTTGATTCAGTGAGTTACATACTATAATTTGAATTTAATGTCAATGGTTAGAATTTATATGATCTATTCAATTTTCATTAATTAAATTATTTTATTTTTATACTGCAATTGATGATTGGAAAATATTATTTTAAAGACCTGGAAATTTAAAGGAAATTTTTTTCTTAAATTCTTTGGAATTTTACGAGTCTGTAGCTTCTGACGAAACCTGATTCCGAGGCCCGGTGTGCCCGGAATCAATTTCTAATGTTTTGTTCAAGTATGTTCAGTGAACGTACGTGTGGGTTTTTCTATTTTTTGAACCGTTGCTCGGAATTGTAATCTGAGGTCACCGATGAACTCACAACGCATGTATTCGCTTAAGGTGACCTTTAACGCAGTTGCGTTTTATGCGGGTTAAGAGTTAATTTTTGGGGAAAATGAAAGTAGTTAAATAAAAATGAGGATCAAATTTTATATATCTTTGGAAGTTAATTCCTCCTATGGGAAGTTATTGGTGGGGCCCTCACCCACATAACATCCCAAGTGTGGATACCTGATGGGTGGGGCCCATACGAGCCCCAACCATTCATCTCCCATAACCTCTGTTTAACCCCCCATTAATCTTCTCTTCATTAAGTTGAGAACTCCCTCTTAATGAAGTGATCTCTTCACCTCTCCCCCTCTCTCTCATTATTATTTTTCAACACACCTTAATTAATGAATTCAAACTGATCTTAAACTGCACCTCGGTCCGAGTTCTAAGACCTAAAACTAAGATCCGTGTTTTGTCCAACATGATGTTAAACTGTGCTTCTAGCACCCAGGATCACCCAGACCTTTCGTCTTTGGGTCCAGCTCGAGGTCCGCTAATGCATCGTGCCTAGATACCCTTTGGGACCTTGACCACAGGATCGCGTGGCGTGGTACAAGATTATGTCCTCATTCACGTCGGGTTTTCAATAACTGCACCACGCGCGCCCTGTTCTCAGGATTATCCCTCCTATGTCGTGTTCCCCATGATATTAAAAGGTGCTTTCTAGAACTATGTGTGGCTTGATTCCCATTTTCATGGGATACATAGGACTGTCTGGACACTTAGATTTCAGGTCCAACCCCATCTCTTGTGAGATCCCAAGATCTCTCGGTTGCCTCGGTCTTTTGTCATGCCCTTCCCTCGGCCATCATTTGGCCACTGTCAAAATGATCCCTTTGACCATTCCCACTGGTCTGCTAATGTGTTCAGAGTACTATGGTCTAGGACCTGGAGTGTCAGATTCTACTTAGACAAGTTTTCGTCCACTTGTCAAGCTTCGTGTTCCCCTTCATTCTGGCCCCACCATACTTCACACCCAGAGGGACCCCCAAGAACGGCCTGGATACAACGCCTAAGGCTCTCCTACCGTCACGGGCCAATGCCCCCGAGGGTTTTGGGAGACAAATTGATACAAATCACGTGTTTTGAATATGGTCAGCGGTTGATGCTTATTTGTTTGCCCCCACTTCTTGGCTAACGCGACATGATGATGTGTTGCGAACATGGTCAGCAGTAATCCTTAGTCATCACACCGGCTTCCTTGGGCCTTGAATGTTGGTTTCATGATTCACATTGTGTTCCGCCCCCACCATGTCAGGGTGGAATCTCGATACTCCTTATACTAACCCTCAGTACACCCCCGCACATCAGAAAAACCGAGATGTGTAACGGTGTACCTCGAGGCTCCCGCGATCTGAGTGATAGAGTATGTGCTTGGGTTTCTTCTATATATGTTGACTGCAGCTTGACCCTCATCACCATAGGGAATGAGGAGTCACCCAGACATGGTGTTTCGGGCCCAGCATAGCTGGGAGATAGCACCTCATGCCCCCCTGATTATTGAACCCTCGTAGGCCCTTTCGGCCCGAGGCTCCTCTCTCGGAACCATGCGCGGTGGTGGTATGGGATTACGCCCTCAACCGCATCAGGTATTCTTTATCGCATCGTGCGTGTTCCTATTGGTCCAAACCATATGACCTTAAACTATGTTGTTGGTCCAAACCATATGACCTTAAACTGTGGTGTTGGTCCAAACCATATGACCTTAAACTGTGCTGTTGGTCCAAACCATATGACCTTAAACTGTTCTGTTGGTCCAAACCTTAAGACCTTAAACTGTGGTGTTGGTCCAAACATTACGACCTTAAACTGTGTTTTTGGTCCAAACCATAGGACCTTTAACTTTGATGTTGGTCCAAACCTTACGACCTAAAACTGTGTTGTTGGTCCAAACCTTAGGACCTTAAACTGTGTTGCTGGTCCAAACCATACGACCATAAATTGTGATGATATCGTCCTGGCCGCATGACGAAAAATGGCACCACATTGTGATGACCTCCCCATGGGGGAAATCACGCCAGGTATTGGTTGATTACCATGCCTCTTGTCAATGCCTTCTATGGCTTGATTATTGTAGAGATGCTAGGAATTTCTATCCAAGGACATTCTCCCCACAAAAGAAAAACCATTTACCTTCAAGAACAAACAAGACAAATCAAATGCCACTTATTTTAGTGCGAGGACTAGACCCGCATGACTCCTTCATCCTCTGCACATGCACCATATCATGACATGCTGCCTTTCAAGAACTACGTATGGCTTGATTCTCATCCTTATGAGATACGTAGGACCTCCTGGGAACTTCCACGCAGTCCCAACCTAACTTTGCGTGTTCGGTCTCTCAGCCTAAGCGCGTCTCTAGGAGCACATAGTAAGCAGTGCTTTTCCCCACACTCTCGTTGGGTTTTGCAACCGCTTTACCGTGTGTCTCCCATTCCCCTTCTCCTTTGGTCCGAGTTCTAAGACCTAAAACTAAGATCCTTTGCTTGGATTTCCGCAACTCGGTCTCTCTTGTGGGATTGTACGATGTGATGCGGGATTATGTCCTCATTCACATCAGGTGACTCGTCGTGTCGTGCCTGTCCCCCGATGATATGTGCCCCCATCCCACATGACGTTAACCTGTATTTCATCCAGCAAGAAGTTAAACTGCCTTTCAAGAACAACGTGTGGATTGATTTTCATCCTAATGAAATATGTAGGAACGCCCGGACATTTCGTCTTGGGTCCAGCCCCAGGGATTACCAAACCCCATCCCTCCTTATTGTCGGCCCCTCGGCCTGACTTTGCGAGAAGTGGTGTAATTGTGACGTCCACCCCGAATATGTTCGGGATTCCCCATAGTTGTAATGGGAAGCTGTAGTTCTCTCGCCAGATAGGTCCTGCCTGAAAATGGGAATGACCCATGACCAGGTTTGTACGTCCGCCTGATGCGCCTCCGCCATGGTGGCGCAATTTTGGGAGTGTTGGAATCTGTTCGAACAAACCACCACTCCACATTTCATGCTTTGCGTGACCCTTTATTCAGATCCTCATTCCCTTTCATGTCTGACGGGACCCCTAACAGTATGGATGACAGACCTACGGTCCTCCTACTGTCCTGGGCCAACGTTCCGGAGGACTGGTCATGTTTGACGGGACCCCCTAACAGTATGGGTGATAGATTTTGGTCCGCATGCTACCACAATATGGATTACAGGCCTTTGGTCCGCCTATTGTAGCAACATGGATGATAGACCAATAGTCCGCCTGCTGTCCTGGGCCAACATTCTGAGAAACTGACCGACGATATTTGAGTTAGGCCTCGTGTTGCAAACATGGTCAGTGGTCTGCCCTCATTTATTGTCCCCACTCTAGGCCAACACGATATGGATGTTGTGTTTCCGTCACAGTTAATAGTTATCCTCCATCATCGCGCCCCGCAGTGTTCTGAATTCAGGTAGCGTGATTTACCTTTTCTTTCCATCTACCTATGTTCGGATGGATTTCAATGCCCCCCGGCATTGCCCCGCTCATGTGTCAGAGAAAATTGAGAAGGTGATATATCAATCGGTCTGAGATCTCCTCCTCAGAAATACATGCCCAATTTCGGATGCATGAAGCTTGGTCAATGCCCCGCAGTTGGACGAAATGGTAGCACGAGCATTCTTTGCTTCTTGCATTGGGAGTGACCTGCAGGAGCTTAGAGATGAGTTGTTATTCGTTTCAGAATTATGGGTGAGCATGTTAAACCAAGGGTACAAATGAATGATTTGGCCATATGTTTGATTGAGATGATGAGCAGTACAAGCAAGAGGTTCGTGAGATGGCCAAAACAAATCCCTTAGGGATCAGCGTGCTGAATCAATCTTTCCAGCGCTGCTACCCTTTAGCTGGTGGCCTCCAGGACCGCTTCTCGCTCCTCGAAGACTCTCTCCTCATCGGCCGCCGCATAGCGTAGCTCGCCAATCCTAGCTTGTGCCTGCGCCCACTCAGTTCGATGTATGGTCATCTGGTGACTCGCCTCCATCAGTTGTTCCTGCGCGTCATCCAGCTGGGCCTTTAGTTTCTCCACAACCTCAGAGCATGTTGCAATGAAGGCCTCCTTATCTGCCGCCTAACCATCGAGGTGTCGGACCTCCTGCTCTGCCCTCAGCAATGCTCGGGCGCTCGTCAATCTTCCCCGACATTGGGCAACGTCGGCACGCCGGCTGCTCTCACATATCTTCTCAGCCTTGTAATCACGGACTGTCAGATGAAGGCGCTGAGCGTCAGCCCCTCCGGCGCACAGGAAGCGTAGTAAGGTCTGGAGTGATCCCATATGCCTCAGCCAATCTGACTGGGGTTGTATGAGGAAGCGGTGGATACACTTCCACCCTTTTCTCTGTGACATCCGAATCTCCTCTGCTGCCTCTGAGTCCGAGTCATCTACCTCCTCAGGGTCAGCGGGTCGGTTAGTAGGGAAGGTATCCAGCAGATCGGTAGCAGGATCTGCCCTAGGGATGTCTTCATGGGGAATAGGATCCTCGACGTCCGGGCGACCATCCTCTCTCACCCAAGCAGCGACGGTGCCCTCGTCAGCCTCCGGCCTCACCTCAAGAACAACACCGCTGATGCCCGCTGCCCCCTGCTCACCAGTTTCCAGGGTTGACTCTGTGTGGGGAGCATGTTCTGAATGAGGTGGTATATCTGCCACTGGTCCACTCACAGACGGCCCGGGCTACGCATCCTGATGAGCCTCCAATGTTGAGATCACTGCACAAGGCGTACACCGATTGGTTGGGATCTTTTGATAACAAGTGCCAGTAGTGAAGCCTGAGACTTACAGGAGTTCAGAGCGTCGGTCTCCAATGTTCCATCCGCTGCAGGAGCTGCCCTGATAAGGGACCCCTCTGCTCTTGTTAATTCAATGATGGTTGTTGGATCCCCATCATGTCCCACCGGTTCCTCTCCTCCCTCCTCCTCTAGTGGGGACACCTGTCCAACGCTCAGCTGCTCCTGAGTGAGTCAGGGAAATGGGTTAGAAGTTGAAAAGGAGAATGGATGAATAAGGAAAATAAATGAAGATAGAGACAGACCTCGAGTATCTTGGTTATGTCGAGATTAGAGCCGACAATCTCGCCGCTCTCTTGGATACTCCCTTGGTGGGTCACCCCTTGCGACCACCCATCTTCGGGTTCTCCTTCTTCTTCGTCTTCTCCATTGCCTTCATCTTCTCCGGTCTCCTCCTCCCCCTCCGACTCCCCGTCCCTGTCACCTTCTCCCGGCGGCATTGCTTCCGGATCATGCTTCTGGCCGAGCATCACTTTCACTAAGAAAGGTGGCTCCGCATGCCGACCCCTTTGGCGTGCGTATGCATCCATGGCCGTCAAATAAGCATGCCGCTGATGGAAGTTTACCCAGTCGGTAATTTGGATGAGCCCAACCTCTGGCAGCTGGATCCCGTTTTTCTTGATCTTCTGTCAGACGACTTCAACGCTCAGCGATTGCCGCAGGGTCATCCAGGCCGACCACAGTGCCGGGAAAATGGCATCTTGGTAAGGTTCGAACAGGTATCTTATCTGCTTCCCAGGCAGTTCCCTGGCTGCCTCATGTCACAACGGTGCTGCGTGATGTTCCCACTGCTGAAGTCCTGGCTTGTGCAGGCCTCGCTACCTAACGCACCCCTGGTTCCCCTCTTTCGGCAGCCCCTTTCCTTCTCCCCCATCGCTTGGTTTCCGCGCGAGTAACCTCGAGTTTCTGGACTCGCTTGCGTAAAAGCCCCTCAGGGTACACGATGGTCCAGTGTTCGGCATACTCGGTTGCCAGGCCGGCATCGACCCCGGTGGGAGGGAGAGTAATGACATCACCAGAGTCGAAGGTGGTGAACATCAACCACATCTGGCGCAGGACGTAGGGATTCCTCTCCTGCCAGACAGCCATGAATACCTTCTTTGGCATTCGTTGGAGGCACCCAAACTGCCTGGCGAATCGGGATGGCATGTGAGGCTCACAGATCACCTTCTCGTCGATCCGAACCACGAGAACCCCGCCTCAAATTCTCTTGGAAATATTCTTGTTGTTCTAGAGAGCCTCGCACATTTTCCACCATCTGGCCGACCGGGGTGGGGAACGGGCTGAAGTGGAAGTTGTTGTGGTTTCCGATGCGGATTCTCATGCCCTCCTCATTGAGCGTCATCGGCGCCACCCCTGTGATGTTCATCAAGGATGGTCACAGGCCATCACCTGGAGGACGGATGGCGTTTGGGAAAGTTTACCCGCCGAGGTGAGCCTCCACCCAGTCATGGAGGATCTGGAAGGGGCCACATACTCTCCGAGGTGACCCCCTCGAGAGATGTGCCCCAGGATGGCATACAGCTTAGCCAATACGGGGAAACCCAAGTTGAACCGTTTGTTGGTGGCCATGGTGCCCTCCATCACCAGTGTTGTTGGACGGACACCCATCCTCGCGTCCCGCATCGGTAGGAGCCACCTGCTCAGGAAAGTGGCAAGGAACCCGACATACCGTACATTCGGGTCCCGAGCCTCGATGACGTGATAGCCCCATGATTGGTATTTCCCCGCCTCTAGGGTCCTCCAATATGACCCGTCCCTGGTCCTCTGAGCCGCAGTTGGGCACCGTTTTCCCCATCCCGACATCTTGACGGTCAGATCCTTCTCAAGGAACAAGCTGAACCAGCCCTTTTAGGCGATGTCCTTCAGGAAGTCCTTGACCCTCAGCCTCTCTTTGGCCAGTTCCAACAGGTGTCACGTCAGCATGGGCGTCTGTGACCTATCATCCCAGGTGTTCTTTGGTGTAAAGAACTCGTCGTATTGGTATCCAACCAGTGGGATACCCCCGATGTAGTGATCGTCCCAGAGGCTGATGCCGACTTCCCCATGATGAAGGTGGAATGTATTTGTGTCAAAAGACCACCAGGTGAAGAGATCCGGCCTGAGCTCAGGTTGACGGTGGAAGTGGAACTGCGACGTCCATACCGACTCGAACAGGCCGATATACCACAGTTCATCCCTGAACAGGTCACAGGTATGGCGAACCCAGAATGCGCAGGCCCATTCGCTGATGAAGTTGCCCCCGGATAGCAGGTCCCAATCCTTCAGCCAGCCCTTCTCATCATCTGTGATGCTCTGGCGTAATGTGCTCGCGTAGAGGGCCGTAGAATTATCTGCAACAGGCTCATCCCCGGTAATGGTCCTGGTCCTCTGGATCAGAACATAGACGTCCCTATGTCTGGTTTCCCTGGAAGGATGGCCGTTGTTGGTGATGTTGTAGCGAGAAAGCTCGTCCTCCCGGGTCACCCATGACCGCGGCGTGTCCACCTCGAAGCCCGAAAGGGGCACCTCCTCCAGGATGCTGAAGTTCGACAGCGGAAGGTTGTCAGATAGCGGATATGTCTTCTGGGCTAGGGTCAGCATATTGAACAATGTCAGATTGTTGGAAACCATCACCATGGTGGAATAAACCTCCTCGTTCGCCGCCATTTCGGTCCTACGAGTGGCGGCTTCCCCCTCATCAATTCGGTTTGTGGCCATCTTGAATATTTCGGGAGTTTCACGAAACAGGGATGTAGTGCGTGGAATCAGAGAGTGTTGCGTGAAATCTGAAGTGACGGCGCGAAATCCTGGATTTCAGAGCGCAATCGGCGGGCTAAGTGCAGAATATCCCGAGTAGGCGCACAAGGATGGCCAAAATTCGGAAGGAATTCTGCGTTGCCAGAGCGTTTTTACGCGCAGCCGCAGGAGAAATTTCGCACCCGAGAGCTATAGGGCTATTTCGTGGAAAAGCTGTGGTATGGATTTGGGACCCAGCGCCCCTTTTTATAGGCGAGGCCAGGGTTCCACGCCGCGCGAAATGTACATTCGGCGACGATCCGTCATTTTGGGCGCTGCGTGGGGTGTTTGCGCTCTAAGTCTCTTGGACTGGCCCTGCTTCGGCGTTTCGGCGTTTCCCTCGGAATTTGATCGTTGCGGCCTCTCGCTGATCCTATTTCGAGGGGGGAATTTGTAGATGCTGAAAAAAATCTGCAACTCCTAGAGAAAGTTTCGAAATGGAAAAGCGAATCCTATTCGGAATTAGAGGCCCAGTCCGGAGTCCCAGGAAGTGGGGCGCGAAATAAAGGAGGGAATGCATGAAATAAAGATGTCCATGCAAAGCATGTCCCGGATTCTCAGAATCGAGCCGCTGATCCGCAAAATTTTGCGAGCCCCGGTTCCGCGCGGCGAGGCTTTGCGCGCCGACGGTTCCCGGCGCGGAAACTTTCGTGCGCCTCCTAGATTCCGCACCAACGGGTGCCTATAAAATGAAGGTGACCCCCAACAATTTGGGGGTTGAGGAGTTCATATCGGCTCTCAGGCGCGCAATTCGACACCCCCCACGCACAATATGACTTCCAGGTAATCCCCCTTTTCGCGCAACCTTGCCCCGGGGTTCGCCTTTGCACGCAACTCCACCAGCTTTAGTAAACTTGACTCCTCCTCCCGGTACATCCATGGCGCGGGATCGTTGTCCCTTGCACGCAATCCCCTTCTACGCGCACAATACCTTATGCGAAATCCCATATCCGCGCAATAGTCTGTCCCTATTGTGCGCCATCCCGGTGTTTTGTGCGCAAACCTTCCTTTTTCATGCAACACCCAGGGCCCCTTTACCTTGACGCCCCTTGGCGGCCTTTCTGCGCAGGCACGTGATGTCTTCCCTGCCGGGCATGCGCGCCGTGCGTTGTTTTCCCGTACAGCCCTCTAGGCTCCTACGAAGTAGCCTAACGGTCCCTTGGGCGGTGCTTCCCGTTGCGTTGCTTTGCCTTACGCTTCTCTGCATAGGCACGCTAACGGCTATTGCTTCTTCGCATAGCCACGCTAACGTGGACCCCCCAATGGTTCACCCTGCGGCCCCCCTTCATCACGACCATGCCGATGCCTTCCCTCCCACAAGGGGTAGAGGGCATTAGGCATGTAAGCCCTAGGGGTGTGGAGTGAACCCACCTCATCCAAGCTGCAGGACGTTAAACTGCTAAGCCCCTCGTCCTTAACACATGACGTTAAAATGTGGTCTGACCCCGTGCTTCGCACGCAGGGTCCCCCGAGCTCGGACATTTTTTACGCCTCTCGTCTCCACGAGAATGGGCTCTTCCTCGCATGGAATGAGATTCTTTTTTTCGGAGTGGCGTTTGTCCACGGGGAAGGGCTGCCTCAGAGCGTAATCCCCTAGCCTCTCTAACGGAAGGTTGTACCCATGCATCTCCGTACTTCTCCCCTTCCAAGGCTAGTGGAGTCCCTTTCCCACCGTGCTTTGTCGCACCACGGGACTCCACCCTGGAGTAAGCCCTGGCACCCAGGGCCGCTAACCACACATAATCCCCTGTTTCCTCTCCTGGCCGCTAACCACACGTAAGCCCCTGTTTCCTCTTTGGGCCGCTAACCACGTGTAAGCCTCATTCCGCTTCTCACGGACGCACCCTTCGCGACGTGATCATCTGGTCCCTGATGCCTCTTGTTTCTCACACCAAGCATGACTCACGTGGGCTTAGAGCGTGCATCAGCCATGACATCCTCCTATGGGCCGCCTCAAAGCATAAGCCCCATGCCAGAGAACTACGTGGACATTGATCCGTGATAACGCATGATACGTAGGAAGCCTCCACGAGGTTCAAGCCCACCGCCCAGTCATTCCAACCACTCCACGTCGGTTCCTCGACCATCATGGGCCGCCTCAGAGCGTAAGCCCCATATCCACCACGGGCTGCCTCAGAGCGTAAGCCCCATATCCCTCATCCCGCATGACGTTAAACTATATTCCCTTGTCCCGCATGATGTTAAACTGTATCTCGTCCCGCATGATGTTAAACTGCATTTTCCCTCTTGGGCCATCTCAGAGCATAAGCCCCATGCCTCACTCCATCATCCATCCTGATCCTTACCCGGACCACCACATATCGGTGAGATCATGCCACTCCACCCCAATCCATAGCATCCGGGAAGCCGCCCACGTGCTGGCCCCAAGATCGGTGTTCCCCCTAGGGGGTCCTTCAATCTGATCAACTCTCAGTGTTTCAATCAGTCCGATCCATCTCCGCAATATGTTAAACTCGCGGCATACCCCATGTTAAACATGGGAAGCTATGGAAAACCTCAGATGGTACAAATTCCCCGCGTTCGATGTGGCATGCCTCGGGCTTCCGCGCCCTCGAGAAGCCCTGTGATAAGGGACAGAAGACAGACATGCTGATCCCAAGCGTTAAGACATGCCAACGACACCCCAACGCGACCGTTCCCCTCACAGAAGGTTACTCCCCCGACAAGACCCCTTGGAGTGTCTCGATGGAAGCAGTGTAATTAACTGGCGTCCATGCAGATATGGCACTGGGAATGAGCTTCATGAACCCGTCTTAAATCTATGAGGGAGACCCGGATTAGGTGACGAGCTCCAAGGAGGAATCCACGGAAGGAAGAACCAACATCCCATCATCCCGGTTTCGAACAAGGAGCAGACGTCATTGAATAAGGAACGGATGTCGCCCGCCTTTGGAAAGAGGGAGTGCGGGGCTAAGAGCCGCGCGTCCTCCCATGTGTGACGAACACGCACGCTCGCCCCAGCGTAAAAGCATCGGAACCAGTAGTCACGATGCAGGCCTTGAGGGACGAGTCTTGACACTTATTCTATTGGATATAATACATTAAAAAAATTATTTCAATAATATTAAAAATTAAGATGCATGATATAATATAAATGATACAAATTATGTATATTTCCTAGAGAATAAATATAAATATGAACACATAACATATATTTACTTTTTAATTTTTGGTGGATTTCCATCAAAAAATATTTTTTTGAGAATTTTTTATACAAAATTCATTACAAAAACTCAATTGAGTATTCATGAACCAATATGTTCTATGCTTGATATGAGATACTATGCAAGCCCAAAGAAAGGATCAAAGGGAATTATCAACACCAAACGATGGAAACTAGTTATCAGGCATCAAAAATATACTCAATGGAAAAAAATTATTACAAATTATTATAAGAACACCATATATTTTTATAGTTACTCTTCTGTGGTGTATCGAGAAATTATAATTCTACAAAGAAGAAAATATACAATTAGAAAATTAGAAAAAATGAAACAAGTATTGACAATATATATCCATCTAACTATAAAAAAGAATGAGATTGAATTTGAAATGGACTATGAAAATATCTAATAAGTCTTATAGATATAAAAAAATTAAAAAAATATTAAACATCATGATCTAATAGGACACTAATGTAACCAAACAACCATTCAAACAGCACCACTCTATATGTGAATGAAAAGAGGGTGTACAATTAAATTAGTTGTAACATGGAAAAAAATCCAACCTCTAAAATCCTAGTAGTATTAAGATATCCAGTTGGGTTTCTAGTGTGTGAGTATAAATAGAAATATAATATGTTACAAATGGGTGCATGTATTTTCTATAATAATTCCATCCGTAATAGTTTTTTTTAAATAAATCTTTTCAAACCATGAGGGAAACCACATATGTTGAAGTTGGTGGTCTAGAACCAACTACTTTGTACTTTATTCATTAATAAAAGCCTTATCACATCTTGATTGTTCTTATGAATGACAATGCATTTGATAATGTCCTAAGGACAACTGTTGCATTAATGGGTCATAGCGTATCCCTGCTATGATGATAACCCCGAAGTTCCATAACACTGTTCTTGATTATAAGTTCTATGGCCAGATGATATTATTTGAGGGACAAAAATAATACTGGTCATTAGGGGTGAGGACTCATAAATATTTGAGGCACCTTCTCATTGTGTTCTCCCTTCAAAATATCCAGGAGGATATCATGAGAACGAGACCCACGAGTAGGAAATCCAAATTTCATAGTGTCATTGGATGTTCCTATCTGCGGATGTGTGTATTGGTCCTTAGACATTAATGTTATTATTAATGGGTATTACAACTCTCGCACTTAGATGTATTGATGAAAACTATGACGACACACTGTTCGCAGCGAGGTAGGATACGTTGGGTGTGTCACGAGTAATAATGCAGTAATAGATAATGTGAGAAAGGACTTTTCCCTTATGTTTCATAACAGAAGTAGATATCTCAGGCCCATTGATGGAATTGATATAGCCTAAATAAATCCATGGCCATGGTAAGGTATGGGTGAGTTCAATTCCGGGAAGTCAAAGAAAGAATAATCGAGCACAAGGGTTGATGGCACTAGAATGCAACCCGCTTGATTGGAGATATCGAGACAAAGGGATTATATTACACGGTAAGCGTTCATAGGAGGTGCCACATCATTGTGGCGTTAAATTCTTTTTCTATGGGTGCCTTGGCGTGTTACTAGACGCTAACCTTGGACTTTAGGTAGGCTCCGCCTAATGCCACTGAGAAAGAGGCCTAGAGGGTCACACACTTAGTGTGTCCATGTGTCTCTGTTAAATATTAATTTAACAAGTTAAATAAATATTATTCCCGAGTGTGGGTTAATAATTATTTAAGGATTCCTGATCGTATTTATTTCGACTCTAGTTATTCAAGATAATATATTGTGGGAGAAATAATATATTTATTTATTAGCGAGTAATGCAGTAACATTTATTTAATAAATAAATAACCATTACTCAAGGTCTAATAAATATAGTGGAGGAAATAAATAAAATGAAAAATAAAAGTACACGCTGTGTATATTTATATACATGCCGTGTAGTTTGTTTTTCGGGATTCGTGAGAAAATATTGTTTATTTAATTAAATGATATTAAATGTAATACGTTGGGAACATGTCAAGTAATAATGATTTTCTACTGTTATTATTAAGACATGGGGTATTACTTAGAATTAAATGAAATTATTAAATGCTTTCAGGCATTTAATTCATTTTATTATTCTAAGTATTATAATCCCAATTACATTATTCTCATAGAAACAGAGCCATTTTTGTGCACAACGGATTTGGAAATACTCTCAAGCCAAGAGAGAATTCCCTTTCCACCAAGAATGCTTTCATGTTACGAGAGCAAGATCCTCCACCGGTTCAAGGTGGTAGAAAGCAGACATCGCAAGCGAAGGTTCTTCCATGCTAGAACCCGGAGATCCCTTCGGCGATGTCTAGAGATACGTGGATCACGTGTGGATCACCGCTAGAGGAATCCTGTACTTGGATTCTACGACTCAATGACGGATCACAAGATCGTGATCGGAGACTCCAACAAAGAAAGAATTCCATCGAGGTAATTATTATGAACTAATTAAATTAATTATAACCAACATATGATGATCCTTTCTCAAGGGTTCAAGGAATCTTCTTTTATTTTTCGTTCTTCGTTCTATTCCAATGATTCGGCATTTTAAATCATGACAGATCTCGAATTGAATGTTGTTTAATGTTAAAATTAAAGTTGTGCAAACCCACCAATGCGATTCCGCTGCGCTCGGAACCTACAAGTGGTATCCGAGCGGGCATATCGTTGATTATAATTATTTAGTTTTTCGTTGGTAATTTATGCATTGAATAATTTAGTCATTTCAATTCAAGTTTAATCATTCTGGAAATCTGAATATCAAGATCCGTTCCAACTCCCTCGTTCGTTGTTCACCTTACAGAAATGAATTTTTCTCTTAATTTTGATTAAAATAAAATAGAGGAACTCATCCAGAGGAGGCAAACATTTCTGGTCGTACAACACCAGAGTACATGGCGTGTATTCGGAAGTACATGCCTTGTAGTCCAGGTTCAGTGCATTGACTGATCCACCAAATCAGGCCATGTATTGGGTTCTTTCTATGAATTTAAGACACCGTGTGTTGACCAGAAACAGGTAGCACATGGTTTCAGAATTACACAATGTGTGGTCCAATGAGCACGACATGTAGTCCTTTCAGGTTAGGGTTGGGCCGTGTACCCCATACATGGATTTTCGGACTGGAAACTATGTAATGCGGAAACTACACGGCGTGTGTCCCACAGAACATGCCGTGTACTCTGAAAATTTCCGAACTACATAAACACGCCATGTCCCCGGGCGTGTACTTCAGATGGACGGTGAAGAAAAGTACACGCTGTGTAGTCGGAACTACATGCCGTGTAGTCACCCAAATTATGCATATTTATTAAAATTTATTATTATATTATACAAACCCTTGAGACATGATCCATCGTTCAGGTGTAAAGTTGAGGCACAACACGTGATATGTGTTTTATATATATGTGTTTAATTTAACATCTGTGTAATAAATGGGAATGCACTGGGTTTCATTTATGGTACAAGTTACGTACAAGGATAATTTTAAATGAATTTATTTGTATAAAATTATGATGGATGAGAATCTCAAGGAAATTCATAAAAATGATTTAAGATAAAAGGATTGATTAATTAAAGATAATTAATTGATTCGGGCATGATTTATCTTAAACAATAATGATTAAATAATTGAATGTTAGTTCTATTTATGCATAAATATCGTTGCATCTATAGATGATCATGAACTAGATCTAGACCTTTGTATGTGAATGGTTTCTTTTAATTTATTTATTTAAATTAAATTTTTTGGCATGTGATCCATCTCCTCATTAATATGTAGGGCATGCGGGCCTAACAATTCTTTTATGTAAAAAACCCCGTTTTACCCCTCACTTGCATGTGAGATAAATGCATATGTAATGGATGGAGCTCCCAAGCTAGTGGAGGCGGCTCAAGTCTGGAGCCAAGGTGAAACCAATCCAAGGAGATACAAAGGTGGATAGGTGTAATGCTGTAAACATGAACCCAAAAGGTTCAAGGTGTTTCTCCCAGAGGTCTTGGGTTAGTTTATCAACCACTAGATAAACTAACCAATAGAAAAGCTCAGGATTAAACCATTTATTTTATTTCTGTCAGTTGCATGGTTTATTTATTGTGGGTGTGTTTTCACAATCATACAATTAATGAATTAAACGAGCTTTCAAGATGGAAGTAAAATAAAACCGGATTATACGTGAATATTATATTTGACATGCTTAATCACATAATTAAATCCCAATTAATATTAAAAATCATGTAATAAAAGATAATAAAATGGAAGTTTACCTATAAGTATAAAATCCCTCAAAATAAATATTAAGTCGGTATAGCCTTCCATAATCTTGGTTAGAATCAATCAACAGTTCAATGTTCTTGACCAACCCTAGCTGGGGTGCTTTAAATTATCAGGGAATTCTAATTGAAGGTTTTGGGTTGACTTGACTTCATTCGCATCAAGGGTTGACTTCCACAGAAGGACTTGGTGTGACAATGAGGGAAAGGTTGAGGAAATCCAAAATAAAAGGATTTCAGGAATGGGGAGTCCACTCAACGGATCAAGGAGCTGCGAGTTAATGAAGTTGGCATTTGGAATTCCTACCTAAAACCCTTCAAGTTGCTTGACCAACCCCAGTTGGGGTAATGCGAAGGGAAATATGGATCTTTGCCACTATAATATTCAGGCAACAGAATATTCCAAAATCAATGGTGACGACTATTGGATTTCGATAAAATAGTGGGAGACTAATAAGTATTAATTTATTTATTAGTCATAGTTTTGTAATAATGTACTAAACATTTTCTCATCTTAAATTGTAGAAACAACAAGAAAATGACTTCAAACATATCATTGCGCACCATACTATAAAAAGAAAACCTTCTCACCAACACCAATTTCCAAGAGTGGCATAGGCATTTACGCGTCGTCCTTCACCACGAAAGGAAATTGTATGTGCTGGAAGAGACTATTCCAGTTGCGGCTGGGAAAGAGGCTAGTGATGAGGAATTATCTCTCTACATGAAACACATGGATGATTCCACAGATGTCTAGTGTTTCATGCTATCAACCATGTCAAATGATCTCTTGAAGAAACATGAAAACATGGACACATATAGCATGATGTCTCACCATAAAGATCTCTACCAAGAAAAGGCGAGACAGGAGTGGTATGAGATATCCAATGCTTTGTTTACCACAAAGCTTGGAGAGTATGTGCCAGATGGGCCTCATGTAGTCAAGCTTATTATCTACATTGAACGCATGGACATCTTAGGGATTAAATTCCCAGATGAGTTGCGTACAGAGCTCATCCTATCATCACTACCCAAGACCTTCTCTAACTTCATTGTCAACTATAACAAGAGCAGAAATGAGAAGAGTCTTTCAGAGCTTCCGACCTTGATTTTCCAGGTAGAAAAGGACATGGGGCGTGGAAAACCCGCATTCCTTATGGTGAACAAGAAAAGGAAGGACAAGGCAAAGGGGACGAAGACTTATAAACAGTCTGAAGCCCCCGAGCATCGTCCCTCCAGAAGGGGAAGATCCAAAGGCACGACAAGGAATGGGAGGTAGTGTGTTTTCCATGTGGCAAGATGGGCCACTAGAAGTGGAACTGCACCCAGAAGCGTGGAGATGCTAAAGGTGCGTTTGTTATTGAGTGTAATCATTCCATTTCTACATATTGGGGATTAGATACAGCTTGTGGGGCTCACATCTGTATTCAAATGTAGGAACCAAGTAGATTTAGAAAGATCTCCAGAGGAGAGGTGGATCTTTGAGCAGCCAGTGCCACAAGGCTGGCTGCATTGGCTATTGGCGACTATCACCTCTCATTGCCAACTGACATAATTTTGGTCTTAAAAAACTGTTATTTTGTGCCTAGTGTTACCAAGAACATAATTTATGTATCTTGTTTGGATATGGATGGATTTATTTTCCAGTTCAGAAATAAGGGTTGTCTCTTTTATAAGAACATCGCATGTTATGGTATGGCACATTTGAATAATGGTTTGTATCTATTAAATTATGAAAACCAAGTGTTGGTAACCGATAACGAAACAAACTCACATGACTCACACATCACCCAGTTATGAAATCACCGCCTTGGTCATGTGAACGAGAAGCGCTTGACAAAGCTCTTCCAAGATGGCTATTTAGACTCTACTGAGCTAAAACCACTTGATATATGTCATGATTGTTTTCAAGGAAAAATGAGCAAACCGCCTTTTGGTGGACAAGGTAAAAGGGCCACAGAGCTTCTAGGATTGGTACACATGTATATGTGTGGACCATTTCTAGTAGAAGCTAGAGGTGGATATTCATACTTCATTACTTTTACTGATGATTTGAGTAGATATGGCATTGTCTACTTAATGAGGTATAAGTCAGAGTCCTTAGAGAAATTTAAGGAATTCAAGAATGAAGTAGAGGACCAGCTTGGTAAGAAGATAAAGAAACATCAATCGGATCGATGTGGAGAATATATGAACCAAGAGTTCATCAATCCTCTACGGGAGTATGGGATTCTATCTCAGCTCACTCCTCCTTATACACCATAGTGGAATGGTGTTAGTGAAAGGAGGAACCGCACCTTATAGGACATGGTGAGGTTGATGATGAGTCATGCGGACCTTCCATTATCCTTTTGGGGATATGCATTACAAACTGAAACATACACATTAAACTGAGTACCAACTAAGGAGGAAAATGGAATTCTATCCGAGTTATATAATGGAAGGAAAACCACATTGTCGCACACACATGTATGAGGATGCGAGACGTTTGTTAAGGCCTTATAAGGCAACAAACTAGCACCCCGAGGCATGAATTTTATCTTTATAGGATATCCCAAGGAAAAGAAATGATATTACCTATATAAACCTCAAGAAAAGAAAGTGAATGTCGGCAGAAAAGACGTCTTTCTTGAGAGGGATCACATCCTTAAGAAGGATAGTGGGAGCAAGATTTAATTCGACGAAGTTGAAGATCAAGATACATAAGATTTGGTACAGGAACAAGTTCCATAGGTCCCCGTGGAAGAGGATCCGGAAACACAAGTACTGCGTAGGAGCTAAAGAGAGGTAAGGGAACCATAGAGATTTGTTTTACTAGTCACCGAGGATGGTGAATCATTATTGTTGCACAATGATGATAATCTATCCTACAAAGAAGCAGTAGAAAGATCAGAAGCCACAAGATGGATAGAAGCTATGAATTCTGAGATGGATTCCATGTATCAGAACCATGTTTGGGTTCTTGTCGATGAGCCAGTTGATGTAAATCTTGTTGGATGCAAATGGGTATTCAAAAGAAAGTTGGACATGGACTGTCATGTTAGCACCTATAAAGAAAGGCTTGTGGCTAAAGGATTCAGACAGCATCACAGAATTGACTATGATGAAACCTTCTCGCCAGTTTCCATGTTTAAATCCATAAGAATCATACATTCCATAGCAGCTTACCATGACTACGAGATTTGGCATATGGATGTCAAAATAGCATTCCTTAATGGGAACCTTCAGGAAGATGTCTATATGACACAACCAGAAGGGTTTGTGACACCAAGTGAAGCCAAACGGGTTTGCAAGTTGCATAAATCCATTTATGGATTGAAGCAAGAATCCAAGTCATGGAACATTCGATTTGATAAATCCATAATGGAATTTGGTTTCATTAAGAATGAATGTGAGCCATGTGTTTATAAGCGGTTTAATGGGAATGTGTTCGTTATCCTAGTAGTATATGCTGATGGAATATTTCTTATTGGAAACAATGTACCAGCCTTACAGTTAGTTAAGGACTAGTTGAAAAAGTGCTTCTCCATGAAATATTTAGGTGAAAAAACCTACATTCTAGGGATCAAGATCATTTGTGATAGATTCAAGAGGCTTCTTGGACTATGTCAGGGTACATACATTGACCAAATACTAAAGAGATTTAGTATGGAACAATACAAGAGAGGATTGGTTCCAGTGTCACATGTCTTACATCTTTCTAAGAAAATGCGTCCTCATACACAATAAGAGAAAGATAGGATGAGAAAGATTCCATACGCCTCAGCTATAGGATCCATCATGGAGGCCATGTTATATACCAGGATTGATGTTTCCTATTCACTGAGCATGGTAGGTAGATATCAAGAAGATCCAGGAGAACAACATTGGACTACTGTTAAGACTATCCATATGTATCTGAGAATAACTAAGGATATGTTCCTGGTGTATGGAGGAGACGAGGAGCATGTCATCAGAGGGTATGCTGATACTTGTTTTCAGACATATCAGAATGATCTGAAGTTTCAATCTGGATATGTTTTATGTCCCAATGGAGGAGCTGTAAGCTGGAAGTGTTCAAAGTAGTCAGTTATCGCCAATTCTACAGCAAAGTCCAAGTATATATCGACTTCTGATGCATCCAAGGAAGCCTTCTAGATTCAGAACTTTGTCTAGGAGCTTGATGTGGTTCCTAGCAGTAAAGATCCCATTACATTGTATTGTGATAATACTACAGCGGTGGATCTTGAAAAAGAACAAAGGTCACATCAACGGAAAAAGAACATACTCTCGAAGTATCACCTCTTGAGGGATTTCTATCAAAGGGGTGAAGTTGCAGTGAGAAGAGTGTTCATGGAAGAGAACGTGGCGGACCCCATGACTAAAGTCATATCTTAGTAGAAGCATGAATATCATGTGAGAGCTAGCGGGTTAAAGGTTGTTAGCAGTTGGCTCTAGTCCAAGTGAGAGTCTGTTGGAGTTGGTGATCTAGAACCAACTAATTTTTACTTTATTCATTAATAAAATCCTTATCACATATTGATTGTTCTTCTGTGTGACAATGCATGTGAAAATGTCCTAAGGACAGCTGTTACATTAATGGTTCATAGTAGATCCCTGCAATGATGAGAACCTAGAAGTGCCATAACACTGTTCTTGAATATATATTCTATGGACGGATGATATTATTTGAGGGACACAAATAATACAGGTCATTATGGGCGATGACTCATAAAACTTTGAGGCACCTTCTCATGGTGTGTGCCCTTGGTAATATCCAAGAGGATATTATGTGAACGAGACCCTCCAGTAGGAAATCAACATTTCATAGTGTCATTGGATGTTCCTATCTGCGGACGTGGGTATTGGTCCTTAGAATTTAAGATTATTATTAATGGGTATTACAACCCGCACACTTAGATGTATTGAAAAAAACTGTGACGACACACTGTTCGCTGCGAGGTAGGATATGTTGGGTGTGTCACGAGTAATACTGCATTAATAGATAATACAAGAAAGGATTTTTCCCTTCTGTTCTATAACAGAAGTAGATATCTCAGGCCCTTTGATGGAATTGATATAGACTAAACAAATTCATGGCCATGGTAAGGTTTGGGCGAGTTCAATTCCGGGAAGTCAAAGAAAGAATAATCAAGAACATTGGTTGATGGAAGTAGCATGCAACCTGCTTGATTGGAGATATCGAGACAAAGGGGTTATATTACACGGTAAGCGTTCGTAGGGGGTGACATGTCATTGCAGCATTAACTTCTTTTTTATGGGTGTCTTGGCATGTTGCTAGATGCTAACCTTGGACTTTAGGCAGGCTCCGCCTAATGGCACTGAGAAAGAGTCCTAGAGGGTCACAAACTAAGTGTGCCCATGTATCTCAGTTAAATATTAATTTAACAAGTTAAATAAATTTTATTCTTGACTGTGGTTTAATAATTTTTTATGGATTCCTGATCACATTTATTTAGACACTAGTTATTCGAGAGAATATATTGTGGTTGAAATAATATATATATTTATTAGCGAGTAATGCAGATACATTTATTTAAGAAATAAATAGCCATTAATCAAGGTATAATAAATATGGTGGAGGAATTAAATAAAATGAAAAATAAAAGTACACGCCGTGTATATTTATATACATGCCGTGTAGTTTGTTTTTCGGGATTCGTGAGAAAATATTTTTTATTTCATTAATGATATTAAATGAAATATGTTGGGGGCATGTCAAGTAATAATGATGGTTAACTGTCATTATTAAGACATGGGGTATTACTCAGAATTAAATGAAGTGATTAAATGCTTTTGGGAAATTAATTAATTTTATTATTCTATGTATTATAATCCCAATTACATTATTCTCATAGAAATAGAGCCATTGTTGTGCACAGCGGATTTGGAAATACTCTCAAGCCAAGAGAGAATTCCCTTTCCACCAAGAACGCTTTCAAGTTACGAGAGTGAGATCCTCTACTGGATTAAGGCGGTATAAGGTGTACATCGCAAGCGACGGTTCTTCCACGCTAGAACCCGGAGATCCCTTCAGCGACGTCCATAGAAATGTGGAGCATGTGTGGATCACTGCTAGAGGAATCCTGTATTTGGCTTCTATGGCGCAACGACGGATCACAAGATCGTGACTGGAGACTCCAATAATGAATGAATTCCATCGAGGTAATTCTTATGAACTAATTACATTAATTATAACCAAAAAATGATGATCCTATCCCAAGGGTTCAGGGACCCTTCTTTTCTTTTTCATTCTTCATTCTATTCTGACGATTTGGCATTTTAAATCGTGACAGATCTCAGGTTGAATTTTGTTTAATATTAAAATTAAAGTTGGGGAAACCCACCAACGCGCTTCCTCTACACCCGGAACCTACAATATTTCCATTTCCCAAATTCTTTTTTAAAATCCTGAATATACTATTTGGATAAAATAAGAAATTTATTTAAATAAAAAATTTTAAAATTATTTCCCATGAAACCCCCCCCCCCACTTCTTAACAAAATCCTTATAACTATATAAGATATGGCTCGAAAATACTAAAAATCTCATCAACACGATGGAAAATGTAAATGAATCCAATTAGATTTTAATCAGTTGGAGGACTAAACTAGGAAATCTATGATAAAATAGTAGAATTATTAAAATATGGTCTTATAGAGGTAAAATAGTAAATTCATAACAATAATGTAAAATAAATATAATATATCATGGTGAAAAAAATTAAATTATAATTAAAAATAAAATAAAAGTTTTCTTAATGGGAATCCCTAAGGTGTATATAATCACATGAAAGGTATAAAAACTAATGAGGAGGTCCTATATATACTTGGGGATGAACCATAAATTAGAAAATCGACTAATTCATAGATAATGACATAATATATTTCTATAACTAACCACATCCTTGGACTTCTACATAGTCATAGTGAGTCATATACTATGTTAAATCAGTTAGTATCATCATTAAATATAGTGAAATTATATTTTAAATATAACTAAAATTCTTAGGTACATCGTTGACATAGTGATTGTTGGTGGGGAAACACTTATTAAATATAAAAATTGTAGCAGTCATCAATCATATCTCCTCCTTCAACACTCTATAACACTATAATTTCCCCTCAAATTTTAAATCCATGAAATAAACTAGTCACATCAATTATATTTATAAGCCCCCATCCATTCACATTACATAATATTGTTTTATATTAAGAATTCACACTGAGGTTTTTTTCAGGTTTATAGAATTATATAATTAGGTTATTATTGAAACATATCATCCCATAATCATACAATATGATAAAATCAAAAAGAATCAATTTTTTGACCAAAAGGGAAACACTTTATAAATAAAACAAGATATCATTTCTTGATACAAATATTCTTCAGTTCTTGCTTTCTCTTAATCACGATTATACCCTGTTAATTTTTTTAAACATGGGATGAGCAAAAAAAACATTGTAAGGGATATGGAAAGAAAACATTTCTCCATGAATATTTATAAACTCATGAAATAATAAGAATCCTCATGAAATTCATAGATATCATAAATAATAAAGGCAACTAGTGACATCCATATCATACATACGTTTTTTCTTTAACAGGTATACAGGGAGTACAATTCATGGTTACGTTTGGAATACCAAGAATAGTATATTTCATAAATTTACTAGAAGAAGCCATATCAATTAACATTGTCTCTATAACCAATGTATTGGAGAAAAATAATGGGCTCACCCACCATTTTGTTCATAGAACCACCCATATACATAAGTAATTCCCAAGAACAATAACATAATCATAACACATAATCTATGAATTAAAAAAAATAACATTTCCTCGTTGAAATCATAAGATATCATTTTAATATATAATTAATTAATTCTCATAAACATATTAAATACCAAAATACCTAAAAATTAATATTGTATTTTCTTTTCTTTTAAAAATATTACAGCATGTAGAGGAATCCCAATACCAAATAATGGTCACGGTAGTGGCAAGGTCATCTTCACCACATATGTTAAAAAATCCGTTTGTATTTTAATAAAATTCGTAGAATAAAAAAATATTCCTTCTATGAACCATTTAATAAAATTAAAATTCAAAGGGGATGATTATAAACTATATAAAACTTGTGGTGTATAAGATCAAAATGTGCCTCAATGAAAGGATATCGATACAAAGTCCTTTACCTTCAGTCTAACTCATCGTGTATAATTGTTATATTTATGAATAATAAACCTAGGATAATTTTTTCTTAATTGAGAACATGTTTTAAATTTATTCATCCTTTTATATCATGTATTACCCTGTTAAAAAAATTACATAATTATTGAATTCCATATCATACGTTTTGTTGATATTTTGTACTTAAGTCAAAAATCAACATGGATTTGATGTCACTAGTACACGTGGTCATAATTCCATCATCTCTAGAAAAGCATTCATGAGAAAATCAACACTTTTATACTTTAATCATACATTTTAAATCTCACCATTAATTATGGTTTTTATAAATGAACAAAATTATATTCATGGAGACGGTAGGTCGTACATATGCATGAGTAATGTTTTCATTTTCATTGGTCATTATGGAATAAAGGTAATTATTATTTTATCTTTCAGAATGATCATAATATTATTACCATCATAAAAATAATTTAAATAAATTTATATATATCATTAAAATGATGTGGGGAATAAAAATAATTCACATCTCTTCGGGGAGGTGATAGTTCACACGTACACACGAACGATGTTATTGTTTTTATGTGATTGGATGGTAAGAAAATAATTGAAATATTATTCTTTTAAAATGATAAATATTCTATTAATATCATATATTATTATCAATTCAATCATTATAACTAATCTTGATAGATTTTAATTGAAAATGAACTAATTTTGTCCATGGTGGTGATAATTCACACGTACACACGAACGATTTATTACATTCTCAATTGAATAATGTAAATGAGGATTACGGTAATGATATGAATATAATAACATATGAATATATTTAGGATACTAGAGTTATTATATCATCACAGTTAGAGGATACATGAAGGATGTGGAGGAAGAAATAAAATTGGAATACATAAAAAAACAACAACTCTACTTCGATTGATCACCGTTGAAGAACACTGTAACACCTCAATGAAGGGTGTTACGATAAGAGAAAGGATTCAAGAACGTGGGGAGAGATTCTATGAAGGTTTTTGGAAAGATCATGGCTGATCCAAAAGGCATTTTATGTGTGACTATTAGAGAAGAGTGGGAGAATGTTTATAGGAGAGGTGAGGGGCACCCTTGGGTACTCTTAAAATATTAAATTAAAATAATTAAATTATTAGTCCAAATGATTCCAAAATAATATATATATAAGATAAGATAATTATAGTTCTTAAAACACTTAACCCAATAAATTATAGAATTGTATTTATTTTATTTTTTACCTTATCTTTTTGATTTTGTGATAACTATTCTATTTTAAATTTAATTATGGTACCAACATTTTAAAATTTTAGAGCGTTTAAAATTTTCTTATATAAGGTAAATTTTCCATAATTAGAAACTTAATGAACATTTATAAATTATAAAAATAGATTATTTATTTTAAAATTTTTGTTATGATTTTTTAATAATTTAATAAATTATTGTTTTCATAAAACATCAATTATGTCAATATCTACGCTATTCATTTTATTGAATAAAAATTAAATCTAGAGAGTGAGATAAAATCAAAACAAAGCATTTAATAGTCTTATATAATGTCATATTAACCAAGAAAAATCTATTATAACATAAATTATGTCAAATAATATTTATTTTAATTGTTATAAAATTATATATTTGATTCCTTCCTTAATAAGGTAATCACTACATCATCACTGTTTTATAATTAAATTTAATAATTTAATTTCTAAAAATTATAAATTAAATATCATGATTTAGGAAATTTCTTTACATTTATAATGACTATTTATAGTAGAAGATATCATATATATAAATAAATATTAGTATTGTTTTTGTAAGAACATATATGATTAAAACATATTTTCCATTACTGTAAATTAAAAGGTATAAGTGTGATAATCACACCCAAGTGGTTTATGAAGGGAAAATTTTCATCACATGGGTTGTATTGGTTGTAAATTTCTCATGAAATAGGATTAGAATAAGTGCTACAATAGTTTTATGTTATTATAATATTATTTTTACCCTTATTTTCATGATTTACCTATTAACCGTGGTAAATTAAAATAATTACCAAAGATACTATTCATCATGTCAAAAAATAAAAGTGACCACTTCATATAATTTGCACATATGATTAAATATATGGAATCCATTTTTCAAAATTAAAAACATATAAGTTTATGTAATTAATTTAAAATTATTTCTCATTGTCAAAACTAGAAAACATGATTTTTAAAATTTAAAACCATCAAAAGATTGACATGTGTTAATATGAAATTTTAATGTAAAATTATTTCTTATGACTATAACATGATTAAATGATAAAAAATTAATTCAATTAAAATTTAACACCAATTAAAAGGATAACCTAACTATAATTATAAATTAGGCATAAAGGCATTTTTGAATAAGAATATTGTATTTTTCAGTATTCATTGAAATATGAATTTTATCTCAAAAATACCAGAATTTCTTCCAAGGTAAATTTTAATGTCCTTATTCCAATGAAGAAGTTTATTTTTTCAAGTAAGGCATATAAAAGTGACCTAAAAAATATATACAATGGTTTCTCCATCAAAATTCTGTAAAGATACCTTTTAAAAATATTAGTGCATTTTATGATTAAAATTGAATTTATTCTCATTTTAAGCCTCTAATTTTTTTTAATTAATTTAAAAACATTTAATAAATATGTGTAAACATAATATAGTTAATTTTTTTCAATCCCTCTGATATAATGGCTATGGTATAACTACCATTTAAAATTTTATAATGAATAATATATTATTTTTCGATATAACTCAGTGTTGTGTGTAATGTAAGATTTTGGAGAAACTCGTTGTTGCATATCGAGTACGCCATCGATCATAGTGTCCCATTTAACATAAAATTATTATCTTAGTCATAAATATTAATATATATTAAAATTTATTATTCTATTAATACATAGGATGTTACATCCTTCCCCCTTATGGAAATTGTGTCCCCGCAATTTTATTTATATATCAAATAAGTTGTGGGATTTATCCCTCATATAATTTTCAGATCCTCATATTGCCCCTTCAGCCATATGGGTATTTTAAAAAATCATTCGCTTTATGAATAACATTATTCCGCAACACTTTCTCTATATGGTAAAGAATTTGTACTGGATATTCCTCACAAGAAATATTGTCCTCCATCTGAACTACCTCAGGTCTCAAAACATGAGATAGATCTGGCATAAAATATATTAAAATTGTAACATGAAAAACATTGTCTACCTAAAATAATCATAGAGGTAGAGCCACTTGATAGGAAACTGATACAAAATTCTCCAAGATGTCATCGGGTCCATTGATCAGTGGACAAAGATTTCCCTTATTAACAAAAAAATTACACTTTTCCATGGGGAAACTTTGAGAAAGACATGATCACCTACCTCAAAAGAAATATCCTTCCTCTAGTTATCTTTATATCTTTTTTTCCAACTCTAAGCTGTCCTAATGTGTTTCTGAATCAACTGAACATTTTCTACCATCACTTATTCCAAATCTGGTCCTATCATATTCCTTTCAAAAACTTCATCCAAATAAAGTGGAGGTTGGCAGAGCTTTCCATATAATTCCTCAAATTATGCCATTTGTATACTATAATGAAAAATGTTATTATATGAAAAATCAACCAAAAAATATTTTGATCCTAAAATCCCAAGTAATCCATTAAACAATCACATAGAATATCCGCCAAAGTATTAATTGTTTGTTTTGACTGTCCATCTGATTGAGGTTGAACAGTTGTACTAAAATTTAATTCAGTTCCTAATTACTACTAATGGAATTTCCAAAAGTTATATGTCATCCTAGGATCATGATCAGAAACAATAGAGAGGGGAACACAATGTAACTTAACTATCTCTTTAAGATACAATCGAGAAGGATGATCTTGAGACAATGTATCATGAATAAGATGAAAATGGGAAGATTTATCCAATCTGTCAACAATAACCCAAATTAAATTGTTCCCTTGAGAAGTATTTTGTAATCCTTTTAGGAAATTCATTGATAAATTCTATAATTTCCAAAATGGTACAGGGAAATGCTGAAGTATCCCTTTTTATAACTACTAGAATTCTTGAACATGTTGAAATGTCAAAAACCTCCGAGCAATGTATGTAAGATCTCTTTTTATTCCATCTCACTTGTAATACTCTCAATGATCTATGTAAATCTTAGTACCGGTAGGATGAACTGAAAACAGATAACTATGAGCTTTAGATAACAGATATTTCTTCAACTATGAATCATAAGGCACACATAACCCTTTTCCAGCCTTCAAAATACAATCATTGTCAATGTTAAATTCAGGTAACATACCCTTTTGAACCAACTCTAACATTTTCTACAACTCACTATCTTCCTTCTATGCATTCTTAATGTTGTTTGATAGAGAAGATTGAACTGAAACCTAAAACAAAAACAAGAAATTTCTGGCACCAAAAAATTTTCATGCCAAAGTTCATTAAATCATTAATCAAAGGGTTGTGTTCCAAATGTAACATGATTGATGTAGCATTAATTTTCCCACTCAAAGCATCAGCCACTTTTGATGCTTTTCCAGGTTAGTAGTGAATCATAAAATCATAAACAATGATTAATTCCATCCATCTTCTCTATCTAATTTCAATTCATTTTGAGTGAATATATAATTTAATCATTTATGGTCAGCATATATTTCACATTTTACTCCATACAGACGATTCCTTCAAAATTTTAAAGCAAAAAACAATAGAAGCTAATTCAAAATCATGTGTAGTGTAATTATCTCCTGAATTTTCAACTGATGTAAATCCAAAGAAATTACATGATCATTCTTCATTATCACACATACATATTATTTCATCTATGAAAGGTTGTAGATAAAAAATTCACCATTTTTGGAAGGAAGTGAAAAAACAAGAGCATTCACCAATCTTCTTTTCAATTCAAAAAAATATTCATCCCATTGTTTTTTCAAGATGAATATATGTCCTTTTCAAGTTAACATAGTCTGTAGTAGAGATAAACATGAAATGTTTTAATAAACATTCGATAATAACCTGAAAAATCAAGAAAACTACATATCTCAATTAAATTTGTGGTTCATGGTCATTATTCAAAAACCATTGTTTTAGTAGGATCAATAGTTATGACATCTTTAGAAACAATGCCACCAATGAAATATTTTTTTGTTACCAAAACTCAATCTTTCTGAATTTCCCAAACAATTTCTTTTTTTTGGTTTGATGATAAGCATCAAATGACTTGTATGCTTCAATTTTTTTATAATAAACCATGTCATCAATAATCCCAACAAAAAGCATATCCCAAAACTCATGGAATATTTTTTTAATAAGATCCCAGAATGTCATAGGTTCATTTTTAACCCAAACAGAATAAATAAAAATTTATAATGGCTATATCTAGTATGAAACATGGTAATTGGAATGCCTGATTCATTTTCATTCAAATGATGGTACCTTGACCTCATATAAACCTTCAAAAAATTCTGAACTCACTGGTGCCGATCAAATAAATCATCAATATGAGGAAAAGAATTGTTTTTATTAACTGTAATGTTATGCAGAGCTATATCATCTATGAAAAGTCTCATTGAACAATATTTCTTTTTAATAAACAAAAAAGAGTACCTAATGGTAATGTGCTAGGTCGAATGAAACCATTATTTAATAACTCATGAAAGTGTTTCTTTAACTCAAAAAGTTCCATTTGATCAATTCAATATGGGGGTCTTTAAATTTTCTTAGCATGAGGAACCAAGTAAATAATAAATTCAACTTCCCTGTCATGTATAATACCAAACAAATCATCAAGAAAAACATCAAGAAACACATTTACATTATAACATCATTAATCTAAAAAATTCCTTTGTTTTCAAAAATATTTGAAAGGAAGTGTTCATTTCCATATTTTACAAGTTTCTCAAATTCCAAATATGTTTTCAATGGTATTTGATCATTATTGTACACCCATTGAATGTATTTCTAAAAATAAAAACCAGTATCTCTATAGTCAATCTTAGCATGGTAAATAGAATGGAAATCTATACCCAAAATATCATCAAACTATACTAGAATTAAAAAAATAATTTTTTTGGTAGATTCTTTCCATATAGAATGAGATAAAGATTCTTATAATTTTATTTTGTCTCAAAACATCCCCCAAGTGTTTTTACCATAACTTATGGATTCATTTCTTTAGATGAAATACCCAATTTATAATAAAATTTCACCGAAATGAAAGAATGTACAGACCTAGAATCAAAAAATACATTGGAAAAATCTAAATAAACATACAATTTACAAGATACCACTTCATTTGAGGGACCATTATCTTCTGATTTAGTTTCAAAAGTATTTTTACACGCCATTCTCCTTTTAGTCCCGCTACATCCCATCATTCCAATTCTTCATCAAACAATCATTCAAATAATGACCAATCTCATTACATTTAAAACATTTCACTAACTATATATCATTATTTTCCATACCATTTCCTTATGCCTCATTTTATCACATTGAAATCACTTACCAGAATTCAAAAGGCATTCCCCTAAGTTTCTTACCACAATTTTCAGAAAATTTAAACTTCAGTTTCATACCATTATCCTTTTAAGAAGAATTTATGACATTCATAAGCTATTTCAACCTCTTATTCTGCTTATTTTCAAGCAACACATGATCATAGAAAACTCCATTTCCACCTTATCCTCTCATCGAATAATTCTTTCAAAACATTATAACTTTTGATAAGACAATGCCCTCCGATACATTGGCTTAAATCTTAAATAAAAAAAGAATGATATTACTATCAAGATCCAATATGAAATTTTGAGCATAACTTTCCATTTGAGTGAATTTTTCTTTAAAATCAACCATTGAGTTATCCTCCTACCTCAATTCGAAGAATTTGTTTCCATACTATGTCAAATCAGCTTTGGAAAATATTTTTCAAGGAACATATCATTGAATTCATCCCAATAAAGAGAGTCAATCTCCTCAAGATCCCAAATATTCTTAACCATAGACCACCATTGATCGGCTTCACCATCAAAACAGTAAAAAAAATCTAACCATTTGATTTTTGAACACACCATGACCGAAAAAATCATTTTTAGGTCTTTAATCCACTCTTCATCTAGCATAGGGTTAGATGATCTTTTGAATGATGGATGAAATTGCCTCCTAAAATGCTCTACTACTAACATGTTATTATTTGGTTGATTTGGCTAATCTCGTGCATGGATACCACTATTACGTATATTCTAAGTCAACTCTATTATCACTGTAAAAAACTGTAATGTTCTAATTCTGTCAATCTCAAGTTTCTTATTTTTAATTTTTTTTCCTCTAGATGTATTCCTAGAACAAATGCCATATTTCCACAGCAGAAAACCACTCTGAATAGAAATATCATAGATTAAGAAGCATGATAATCTTTAAATTCTATATCATTTCAATTTTACCATAAAGTAAATATCATTTATGGCTATTCTATTCACAATATCCTAACCCTTAATGTTATCTAATCCAATATTTGATACCAACTATAAGTCCCCAACATTAGACATTATATAATCTTTATTTAATTTAAGAATTCACATTCAGGATATTTTTAGGTTTGTAGTATTATATAATTATGACATTATAAATAGTTATCATCCCATAATCATACAAGAGGATACAATCAAAACAATATCCATTATTCACCAAAGGAATCTATTTTATATATAAATCAAGATTTCTTTTCTTGAAAAAGTCCTTTTGAGTTCTTCCTTTCCCTTACTCATCCTTATACTATATGGATACATTCATAAAACATGGGATGAGTATAATAACTCAGTAAGGGATATGCAGAGAAAATGTTATTCCATGAATATTTATAAACCCATGAAATCATAAGAATCCAAAAAAAATTATAAATCATAAACTATAAAGGTAAAATGTGGAATATATATCATTCTTATGTTGTAGCATTCAAATAAATGTTTGTAGTAACCTTTATGGTTATGTTTGTAATACCTGCCAATGTATATTCCCAATGTATATTAGAAAAAACATTATCTTTTAACTCTGTGTCATCATCCAATCCATTAGAGAGCTAACACTCACTCACTCACCCTCGGTTTATCTCAAAACACCTGTATACAAAAGAAATTCCCACAAACCTTAACATAATCATAACACATAAACTCCGTATAAATAAAAAAATATGATTTCCATTTTGAAATTATAATATTGAATTTTAAGATATAATCAATATATTCTAAAAACCATTTTTAATACCAAAATAATTATAATGGAATATGATATTTAGTTTTCTTTTAAAAATATAATGGCTAGTATAGGAAGCCAAATTCCAAAGAATGGTCATAACGGTGACATGGTTGTTGTTAAAACTTATGTTAAAAAACATTCCTTTGATATTTTAAAAAAATTATTTGAACAAAAAACATTCCTTCTTAAAACCTTTGAATTAAATGAAAATTCAAAGAGGTTTATTATTCACAATATAAAAGAAGATGGTGTATAACATTAAAATTGGCCTCAATGAAATAATATTGTGATGAAGTCTCGTGCCATGAGTCTAACCCATAACATAAAATCATTATATTATTGAATAACAAACATATAATAAATTCTACATGTTTGAGTTACTTTTTAAAATTTAATAGTCCATTTATATTGCTAATTACCATGTTAAAAAGATACATAATTATTTAGGATCATAATGGACGTTTTTTCAATATTTGGTACTTGAGTAAAAAATGAACATGGTTTTGATGTTAATAGCCCATGTGGTAAAAATTAAATCATCTCAAGATTAATATTCATGAAATAATACCCACATTTATATAATAATGGTAATATTTAAATCTAAAAATTAATTATGGTTATGGAAAATGAACTGCTTTATATTCATAGAGGCGGTAGGTTGTACGTATGCCAAAGTGACATTTTCATTTTTCATTGATCCTGATAAAAAATGTTAATTATTATTTTATCGTTCCATAATTATGATAATATTATTGTCATCATATTAATAATTTCAATATACTTATATATATCATACAGGTGATGTGGTGAATAAAACTAATTCATGTAACTTTGTAGAGGTCATTATTCACACTTAAGAACAATTGACATTATTGTTTTTATGTGCATAAAAGGTAATAAGATAACGGAAATGTTATTCTTTTATATTGATAAATATTTCATTAATTTCACATATGAATATTAATTCCATCATTATAACAGATCTTGTTAGACTTCAATGGAAAACAAACTAAACCGGATCGTGGAGGTGATAATTCACATATATGCACGAATGATTAATTCCTTTCCCATTAAATTGATGTAGACATGTATTTAGGTAATTATATTAACATACTAACATATATGTATATTGTGGATACATTTTTTTTTCACATCATGGTTGGAGGATATTTGAAGAAAGTGGAAGATGTAATAAAATTTAAATACTTAAAGAAAACGATACCTTTAATTCAGTTGATCACCCATGAAGTACACCATAACACCACTAATAAGAGTGTTATGCCTAAAATATTGCCTGAAGAACCTCAGAATGGATTATAGGAAGGGTTTTGGGTAGATCTTTTTTGAGAGAAAAGGATTTGGATGTGTGAGTATTAGGGAAGAGTGGGTGTTATATTAATGGATTGGGGAGAGACGCCCTTGGAAACTCTTAAAATGTTAAATTAATATAAATTAATTTTTGAATCAAAATGATTCCATCATGAGATATGTATAATATAAGATGTAGATAGTTCTAAATCCTCTCATAAATATTTTTTGGACAATTTGTTTTTATTTTATTCTTTATATTTTCGGTTTACCCATAATTATTTTATTTTAATTTTAATTGTGGTAACAACAATTTAAATATTAATAGATGATAAGTTTTACTTATATGGGTTGAATTTACTATAACTGAATAGTTAATTAACTTTTATACCTTATCACAATCAGTTTTCTATTTGAAAATATTTTTTAGGATTTTTATATAATTTTATAAATTTCCATTTTTATAAAACATCAATTATGTCAATTTTTTCTCTAGTTTTTTTATATTAATAAAATCTAAATAAAGAGATAACATCAATACAAAGAATTTAATAGTCTTTTAACATGTCATATTAACATAGAAAAATTTTGGATGACATAAATTATGTCAAATAGTATTTTTTTATATTCAAAATATTATTTATCAGATTTCTTCATTAATATAGAAATAATTACATCATCATTGTGTCATAATAAAATTTAATTATTTAATGTCAAAAAAATATAATTTGTTTTTATTATTTAGGAAATAATTTTATATTTCTAATAATTTTTATAGTTTAATATAAAATATATATTAACCTATATTAATATTATTTCTTAAAAAACATATATGTTTATAACATGTTTTTAGTATCTTTAAATTTAAACTTTTAAGTGTCCTAATCTCACCTAAGTGGCTTCCCATGAAAAAATTATCACCCCATGGGTTTTCTTGGTTGTCCATATCTCATCCAATATTTTTAGAAAATGTTTTGGGTTGTTTAATATTGTTATAATATTATTTTTAACCATATATACATTATTTGTCTTCTAATTGTGGTATCTAAAAATATTTACCAATTTTACTATTCACCATTTCCAAAAATAAAAGGGCCCTATTTATATAATTTGGAACTTCTATTTAAAAATATTTAAACCATTTTTCCAAATTAAAAACACCAAATTTTTAGTAATTAATAATATATTAATTCTCATTAATAAAATATGAAAGGTAGTTTTTTAAAGAATAAACCATCAAAAGATGACATGTGTTTTTATCAAATTTTATTTGTTAAATTATATCATATGATCTATATGAGATTAAATGATAAAAACATAATTTAATTACACTTTAACACAATTTAAAAGGATAACCTAACTATATATATAAATTATACAAAAAGGATATTTTGAAAGAAAATTCAGTATTATTCACTAATCACTAAAATTGGAATTTTCTTAGAAATATTCCAAAATTTAATGATAGGTAAAATTTTATGCCCTGCATCTAAAAAAATATTATTTTTTAAAATATAAAATATAATTGAGAAAAAAAATATATTTAAAATGGGGTTTCCATCAAATGACGGTAAAACTACCTTTAAAAAATATTAGAGCATTTTATGCCTAAGATTGGATTTCTTCCCATTTTTAGCCTCTAAAATTTATCTTATTTATTAAAATCATTTAATAATCATATTTTTAAAAAAAAAATCATTAGTGTTGCTTATTCCTAAAAATAAAATGACAAGAATATAACTACCATGTAAAATAATAATAATAATAATGTATTATTTTTCAGTATAACTCGGTCTTGTGTGCAATGTATGATTTTGGAGAAACACATTGTTTCATGTCGAGTACACTATCGAACATAGAATCCCATTTAAAATAAAAATAATTTACAATGCATAAATATTAACATACATGAAAATGTATTCTTCTATAAGTATTGGGGATGTTATAATCTTGATAATAGATAGTATCGTACCATCAGCTTTAATTTAGGTTATAGTGATTTTATTTTAAAAACCCTTATGTAAATTTTTCCTATATGGAATTGTTTTATTTTCCATATTTCATTATTACAAAATACATTGAAAATAATTATAATATATTTTACCTATAAATACCTTTTCTATATCAACTAATTGACCTTCAATTTATAATAAAAAAAATTAATACCTCTTTTGTAAACTCTCTTTAAACCAAGTGTAATTTAGATATAATATTTATGATATAAAATATAATATCCACTAAAAAATATAATAAAAAATGATTCATATAAACTAAATAAATACACCATTATCTACTCAATAAAAATTATAAATATATATGTATTTACTCATAAAATACATAATAACATGTCTAGAAAACACATAATGATTTTTAAATATTTAACACACTATCATTAAATCCACTAAACCTTGGATGGGATATCATATGAAATAATGAAAATTTTCTAAATCAATATTTAAATAACAAAATCATTTTTATAAATATCATATTAATTTTCTAACGAAAATAATATAAATAGTTTTTCGTTTTTCGTTTTTAAAGTATAATGATTAAATTCCAATAAAATTCCATACATTATGAAGATATATGATATTACAAACCTAAAAAATATATATTTATATTTGATAAGTCATAAAAATATATATATTTATAGGCTGAATGGATTGATAACAACTCAAGGGTCACATGTTCTATCTTAATGAGAAAATATATTGACACACCTTCAATAATGTGTGATGATGGTAAAAAACCATTGAATTCATAAAGAATAGAGCATGATATGGAATAGTCATACCCTGGTCATCAAAACCCACATTTATTGGATAAATGGAGACGTTATTCTTCATTATAAAAAAACTCCATGATGATGAAACTGAGTATCAATAATAATATAGGGATATCATATGATAAAATGGGGACAAACCATGTAAAATTCTTATTGAATGAAGGGGTTTATGCTTATAAATCATAAAATTTATATATGTGGGAAGAAAATGATTCCTTCTTGGCCTGGTATTGTGAATTTCAAAAAATTAATATTATGGTTTTTAAAATCATACACTTTTAGATTTGAAATTTTACAATTTTAGATACCTAGATAGCTTTCCTTATTTAGCTATTTTTTTCTACAATATTCAATAAATATGAATTTGGAATTAGATAAACTTATGACATATCTTATAAAGACCATCCATTTTCTTATATAATAATTACATCACTTTTTCGTAATACATAATACATTATACAAACACATTCCCAAAGATTTTATTTGTTTAGTGCCTTTGATACACGGAAATCTAAACACTTGTACATGATTGAGCTATATTATATCCCATAATGTTCTCTAAGATAGTCACTCCTATTATCCATATCATGAATGATATATATATTCATAACTGGGGGAATGAAACATAAAAATGGGTGAGATCAAATGATTTGTAAGGGACACACGTAATCATAAACATGAACGTAGGGGTATGAGAACATGAACATAAAAAATATATGACCATACTATTCCTAACAAAGATCATAAACATGCACTAGTGCAGAAAACGTTTTTTACGTCACCATTTTTTACGTCGGTTATATAAACCGACGTCATAATATGTAAAACGAGGTTTTTTACGTCGGTTATTTATTAACCGACGTAAATATTTGTATTCGGTACACCTTTAACGTCGGTTATTATTATAACCGACGTTATTAATCGCGCGGCTACGTTTTTTACGTCGGTTATAACAATAACCGACGTAAAAAACGCGGTTTCCAAAGGCTTTTGTACGTCGGTTATTGAATAACCGACGTAACAAACGCGGGTTTTGAAGGCTTTTTTACGTCGGTTATAAATTAACCGACGTAAAAAAAGAATCCGCAGATGTTTTTGACGTCGGTTATTCCATAACCGACGTAAAAAAACGCGGATTTTGAGCCCTTTATAACGTCGGTTATAAACTAACCGACGTAACAAATGAATCGGAGGAAGGTTTTTACGTCGGTTATTGAAATAACCGACGTTATAAATGTTTTTAAAACAATTATCACGTCGGTTATTGAATAACCGACCTGATAACTCATTTAAAAATTTACCCAGACCCGTGGATTGTCATTCGCGAGTTTACCTTCGACAGTCGCGACTCGTCTCTCTCGCGCGTAAACCCGAATCGGCTCGTCCATTTCGTTGGTTTAGATTCGTTTTGCGATCATCGTTTCTCATATTTAATATCCTCGGATCAATCATCTAAACTCGCAGCACTCAGGTAATCCTCCCACTCGTTCGTTTTTTTTCGGGGATAGTATATATATATGTGTTGTGATTTTTTTGTTGAAACTAGCTAAGATTCTTCGATTGCGAACCCTTTTAACTCGTTTTGGCACCATAATCTTATTTATCATCCCTAGATCTATTTGTTCGACTTGCAATATTGAGTAATTTTATGATTTCACTAATTTTTCATCGTTTTCTATAAATCCCCGAGAGGGTTGGGGCGTGTCCATTTAGATGGGTTGCCCTTTTACAATTGTTACTACTTTATTCACACACAACCATGGCATAGGTGCATGGATTTGGGGTCGGGGGGTGTCCAGGGGGGTTTACAATGGGGTGGGTGGGTGTGGGGGGCTGTCCAAGGGTGTGGGTGGGTGTTGGGGGGTGTCCAGGGGGGTGTCCAAGGGGGTAGGGGTGGGGGTGGTGTTTAGGAGGGGTGGGGGGCTGTCCAGAGGGTTGGGGGGTGTCCAGGGGGGTGTCCAAGCAGGTCGGGGGTGGGGGGTTGTGTCCAGGAGGGGTGGGGGTGCTTTCTAGAGGGGTCGGGGGCTGTCCAGAGGGGTTGGGGGGTGTCCAGGGTGGTGTCCAAGGGGATGGGTGGGTGTGGGGGGCTGTCCAAGGGGGTGGCGGCCTGTCCAGAGGGGTCGGTGGAGTGTCCAGGGGGGTGTCCAAGGGGGTGGATGGGTGTGGGAGGCTGTCCAAGTGGGTGGCGGCCTCTCCAGAGGGTATTTGGGGTTGTCCGGGTGGGTGGGGGGCTGCCCAGAGGGTTGGGGGATGTCCAGGGGGTGTCCAAGGGGGTAGGGGGTGGGGGGTGGTGTCCAGGAGGGGCGGGGGGCTGTCCAGGGGGGTTTACAAGGGGGTGGGTGGGTGTGGGGGGCTGTCCAAGGGTGTGGGTGGGTGTTGGGGGGTGTCCAGGGGGGTGTCCAAGGGGGTAGGGGGTGGGTGGTGGTGTTTAGGAGGGGTGGGGGGCTGTCTAGAGGGTTGGGGGGTGTCCAGGGGGGTGTCCAAGCAGGTCGGGGGTGGGGGGTTGTGTCCAGGAGGGGTGGGGGTGCTTTCTAGAGGGGTCGGGGGCTGTCCAGAGGGGTCGGGGGGTGTCCAGGGGGGTGTCCAGGGTGGTGTCCAAGGGGATGGGTGGGTGTGGGGGGCTGTCCAAGGGGGTGGCGGCCTGTCCAGAGGGGTCGGTGGGGTGTCCAGGGGGGTGTCCAAGGGGGTGGATGGGTGTGGGGGGCTGTCCAAGTGGGTGGCGGTCTCTCCAGAGGGTATTTGGGGTTGTCCGGGTGGGTGGGGGGGCTGTCCAGAGGGTTGGGGGATGTCCAGGGGGGTGTCCAAGGGGGTAGGGGGTGGGGGGTGGTGTCCAGGAGGGGCGGGGGGGGCTGTCCAGGGGGGTTTACAAGGGGGTGGGTGGGTGTGGGGGGCTGTCCAAGGGTGTGGGTGGGTGTTGGGGGGTGTCCAGGGGGTGTCCAAGGGGGTAGGGGGTGGGTGGTGGTGTTTAGGAGGGGTGGGGGGCTGTCTAGAGGGTTGGGGGGTGTCCAGGGGGGTGTCCAAGCAGGTCGGGGGTGGGGGGTTGTGTCCAGGAGGGGTGGGGGTGCTTTCTAGAGGGGTCGGGGGCTGTCCAGAGGGGTCGGGGGGTGTCCAGGGTGGTGTCCAAGGGGATGGGTGGGTGTGGGGGGCTGTCCAAGGGGGTGGCGGCCTGTCCAGAGGGGTCGGTGGGGTGTCCAGGGGGGTGTCCAAGGGGGTGGATGGGTGTGGGGGGCTGTCCAAGTGGGTGGCGGCCTCTCCAGAGGGTATTTGGGGTTGTCCGGGTGGGTGGGGGGGGGGGGGGCTGTCCAGAGGGTTGGGGGATGTCCAGGGGGGTGTCCAAGGAGGTAGGGGGTGGGGGTGGTGTCCAGGAGGGGTGGGGGGCTGTCCAGAGGGGTCGGGGGGTGTCGAGGGGGGTTTACACATCGATTTGTTTTATATTTCAAAATTGTTTACATTCAAATTATGATTTTTTTCATATAAAAATATATATGTCTTATCTAAAAAATATATATATTTTTGCTATTTGTTATAGGTAATAATGAGTCGAAGTTGGATTACGGCACATCGAATGAGCAATGAATATGTGGAAGGTGTTGATGCCTTTTTGGAATTTTCTAAACGAAATGTTCCAAGTAGTGACATTTTTTTCTGTCCATGCCTGAAATGTCTGAATATGAAGAAGATGAAAAGTAGAGAGATAAAAGATCATCTGATTTGTCATGGTTTCAATCCGAGTTACAACCCTTGGATTTGGCATGGCGAAACTGGACAGAATGTCACTGATGATAATGAATCGCAAGATGGTAACTCCGATGGAATTGAAGAAATGATTCGCGATATTGTAGCAGAACAAATTGAGATAGAACCGACAGTTGCACATCTATATGGTGATGCCGAAAAACCATTATATCCTGGTTGTACAGATTTTACGGTTTTGTCGGCGGTGTTAAGATTGATTAACCTGAAGGCGAAACATGGATGGAGTGACAGAAGTTTTACAGAGCTGCTACAATTGATGAAAGACATTCTTCCAAAAGATAACGATCTTCCAGATTCACATTATAAGGCCAAAAAAATATTATGCCCGATGGGATTGGGATACAGGAAAATACATGCCTGTCCGAATGACTGCATTATATATAGGAAGGAATATGAATTTCTGAAAGAGTGTCCTAAATGTGGGACATCACGGTATAAGGTGAAAGAAAAATCACAAGCTGATGTAGAGATTACAAAGCTCCCTTCAAAGGTATTTTGGTATCTTCCTATAATTCCTCGTTTCAAACGTTTATTTGCTAATTCACATGATGCAAAAAGGTTAAGATGGCATGCTGATGAGCGGGTATGTGATGGAAAAATACGTCATCCAGCTGATTGTCCACAATGGAAGAAAATTGATGCCCAGTACCCTACATTTGGAAATGAAATTAGAAATCTGAGACTAGGCTTGTGCACAGATGGAATGAATCCATACCGAACCCTCAGTAGCACACATAGTTCATGGCCTGTTTTATTGGTAATTTACAACCTCTCTCCTGAAGTTTGTATGAAGCGCAAATATGTCATGTTGAGTATCATGATCTCTGGTCCAAAGCAACCCGGCAATGATATTGATGTATACTTGTCACCGCTGATTGATGATTTGAAACTGTTATGGGCTGATGGTATTAGGGTGTATGATTCTTATAAAATGGAATATTTTCAACTGCATGCAATGCTTCTATTCACTATAAATGACTTCCCAGCATATGGAAATTTGTCTGGATACAGTGTTAAAGGGCATAAAGCATTTCCAATTTGCGAACAACAGACGTCATATTGTCAATTGCATCATGGGAGGAAAATAGTGTACATGGGTCATCGAAAGTTTTTGCCTATGGATCACCCTTATAGAAGACTAAAAAAGGCATTCAATGGCTCACAAGAATTTGATACTGCTCCTCAATCTTTATCCCCAGAATTGTATTTTGAGAGGGTGAAAAACCTTGATGTGACATTGGGAAAGACACAGAAATCTGGTAATGATAGACATATTTGGAAGAAAAGGTCAATATTTTTTGAGCTACCATATTGGAGGTATCATGAAGTCAAACATAATATTGATGTCATGCACGTGGAGAAGAATATCTGTGATTCTTTGATCGGAACATTGCTAGATATTAAAGGAAAGACAAAAGATGGGTTGAATGCAAGGTTAGACCTACTGTCAATGGGAATACATTTGGAGTTAGCTCCCACTCCTAAAGGAAGACGAACATTTCTTCCCCCGGCTTGTCATACATTATCGAAGAGGGAGAAAAGTAGCTTCTGTCAGTGTCTTCATGATATCAAAGTGCCTCAAGGTTATTCTTCAAATGTAAAAAATTTTGTCTCATTGAAAGACTTGAAGTTGATAGGTATGAAATCACATGATTGTCATGTCATGATGCAACAAATTCTACCAGTTGCACTGCGTGGAATATTGCCCATCCGTGTCAGAAAGACTATAATGAGGTTGTGTTATTTTTTCAATTCAATTTGCAACAAGGCGATTGATGTGAATGCTTTGAACATTTTGGAAAAGGATGCAATTTTTATACTTTGTCATTTGGAAATGTATTTTCCTCCAACTTTTTTTGATATGATGGTGCATTTAATGATTCATCTGGTTCGAGAAATAAGACTTTGTGGACCTGTATATCTTCGTTGGATGTATCCTTTTGAAAGGTATATGAAAATATTAAAGGGATATGTTAAAAATCCATATCGACCTGAAGCCTCCATTATTGAAAAGTATATTTCTGAGGAGGTAGAAGAGTTTTGTACGAGCTACTTGGCTACGGCGCAACACATAGGTTTGCCTCCATCTCGCCATGAACGGGTTAATAATGAGGGAAAGGGGATTCGTGGCTTGAAAGTCAAATCACTGTCAGCTGAACATATGAAGAAGTTAGAATCATACATCTTGAATAACATAGCTGATGTTCAACCGTATATCACATTGCATATTAATGAGTTGAAACAATGTCATCCAAAGAAGAAAGAAATGTGGATTTTGAATGAGCACAACAAAACTTTTTTGCCATGGTTTAAAAAGACCTTGCTTGGTAGATCAGATGTATCAGAGACATTAAAATGGATAGTGGGTGGTCCATCTTTAAATGTGATAACATGGTCCGCTTATGACATTAATGGCTATAAATTTCATACGAAAGCTCAGGACAACAGAAGTGCAGTTCAGAATAGTGGTGTATTGGTGTTTGCAGAAGCAATGCATTTTTCGAGTGCTAAGGACAGAAACCCAATTTCGGCATCAACTGCATATTATGGAGTGATTGAAGACATATGGGAGGCTGATTACTTTAAAATTAAAGTTCCCGTTTTTAACTGTAAATGGTTTATCGGTAACAACAGTGTCAGACACGATGAATTTGGAATGACACTTGTTAATCTGAATAGATTGGAAGACACAGCTGATTCTTTTATAATGGCAACACATGCCAAACAAATTTTCTATGTAGTAGATCAGTCAGATATGCAGTGGGCTGTTGTTTTACAAGGGAAAAACCAATATGTTGGTGAGGATGAATTTGATGAAGATGCTGATTTATGTGAGATCCCTACTTCCATGGAAAGATTAATAGAACATAATGATGAGTATGTTGAATACATGGTTTGTGCCATAAGGAACGATCACGACGAAGGAATTTGGGAAGACAATCCAACTGTACATTCCTAAAATTACAGGTAACACAAGTTTATTTCTTGTTTACATTTAGTTTTTTCATATAATGTTAGATACTATAAATTTTTTACTTATTAAAACATCTATCAAACCAAAACGATAAAACAATAAAAACCATAAAGAGGAGAAGTCCTGGGCGCACCGGCTGGCCGGTGGTGGATCACCTGTTGGCCGGTGGTCCAGAACAAAGCTCTGTCTGGTCCACCGGCCGGCCGCTGGATCACCACCGGCCGGCCGGTGGACCAGACAGAGAGCCTTCCTCTCTGTCTGGATCACCACCGGCCGGCCGGTGGTCCAGACAGAGGAAGGCTGTCTGGTCCACCGGCCGGCCGGTGGTGAGCCAGCGGCCGGCCGGTGGCAGCAGGCAGTGGGCAAGTCTACTGCCTGGGTCCTCCGGCTGGCCGGTGTGCTCACACCGGCCGACCGGTGGACTCAGTGAGTCCACGTTTCAGCTTTCTTGGGCCAACACTTTGGCAACCTTTTGCCTGTGTTTACCATGTTTATCATTGTTTAACATGCTTACCATATTACCAATGTTTAATATTATGTAATTTAGTACACTTTTCTATTTGTGAACTAATGTTTGTTTTTTTGATTTGAAGGAAAATGACAGATCAATCAGTTGATCAGCCACATGATTCTGGAGATGAGCATATTGGTCATACATCTGGGGAGGAACATTCACATGCTCCTATTACGAAAAAGAGTTCAAAGGTTGGTAAGCGTGGGTGCACACGTTTACCAAAATTATCACTTGCCCGTACGAAGGAGGAGAGGATAGTCGTGGAGTTTGATGATGATGATCTTCCTAGAGGTCCAAATGCTAAAGATTTGAAGGGTTTTGTAGCAACTCAGGCTAAGAGAAAAGTAAGCATTCTCTATGATGATTGGAGAAGTGTGGATAAGGCGATAATTTCTCAGCTATGGGAGACCATTTTGGTAAGATCGTTTGCTATTGTTTGACTGTTCTTTAAATGTTTCTAGTATATATAATATTTTTAACCTCTTTTTTATCAGATGACATTTGATATTCCTGACACTGGAGGAGTCAGGAAGAAATGCTTATCGTTGGCTGCTAGGAGATGGAGGGATTTCAAATCAACCCTCTCATCTGATTTCATTTATGGTCATAGGAGTCGTGAGAATCCATGTCGTATATATCCTTTTATAGATGAAGACACATGGAGACAATTTTTTGAAAGTAGAAGAAAAGAATCATTTTTGGTAAGGGCAATGTAAACTTTTATAAGATTTCTTATATAAATGATCTTATTATTTTTTTGTTAATGATTACTTATTCTTAATTTACAGCAAACAAGGAAAGCTCATCAAGAGATCCAATCTAAAAATGTATACCCTCATAGTTTATCTCGGGGAGGGTATGCATTATTGGAAGAACAAATGATGGCAGAAAAATTTCAACAACTAAGAGCTGAGTCTTCAAGCTCTGGAGAGGTGGCCCCTCCATCCCCTCCATCTAGACATGAGAAATGGAAAAGAGCTCGGAAGGGCAAAAAAGGACAATATCTTTCGGAAGAATCGAGACTCGTAGTTGAGAGGATTGTAAGATATCTATTTTATTTATTTAAGTTTACTATTTTCGTCATATATTTCCAATCATTATAGAAATGTTCAATTAATTATTACAGGACTCTCTTGAGGAGCAGAGTTCACAGGGGACATTTACACCATCTGGGAGGGAAGATATTTTATCTGTGGCATTGGGAAAGCCCGAACATCCTGGCCGTGTAAGAGGATATCCGGCAGGTGTATCGGTAAGAAAAGTGTTGCCACGTTCCTCAACTTCTAACGTTGAGGGAGTTTATAAAAAAAAATAGAATCCTTGGAGGCTGAAGTCCATAATATTAATGCGACAATGGAGGACAAGATTAGAGCATCGGTGTAGTTAATGTTTGCAGACTTGCAAAGACAATTTCAGGGTGCAGCTCCCACTCCACCTCTCCCAGTAGCTCCCACTCCCCCACCTCAGCCTGCGGACCCCATTTTTGATCCTCCTCCTCCGCCGCAGCTACCTACTTATTGTGAGTTGTATGTTGATGATCCTCAACATCATATAGTTGCATATGGGATGGTATATTGTATAGGAGATACAGTTCATCATCAACAGTTAGAGGTAGAGAATCAGAGGGTCACTATACAGGATATTATAGACAGATCAGCTCGGATACCATTACCTACAGATGAGGTGACGACAGTTGGACATAGTATCGACCATTTTTTACTTTGGCCGTCCAGACTTCTTCGACTCATTACCATAGAGGTATGGATGTTATATCTTTTATTTTATATTTTTATTAATGTTTTATCATTTGAAAACTAATATATTTTTCAATTTATTATTACAGGAATACTTCAAAGGTAAAGAAATACTGTATAGACAACAACAAAGACAGATAGCTATGACATCAGATGCAGATACTAGCAGTCTTGACAAATTGTCAAGATATTCAAATTTGTTGGCGGATCATTATGACTTTACAATGGAAGCTCATGTCTGTGGACGTGAACTATGTGTGGGGATTATGAAAACTGATATCATGGAGTTTGTCACTGGAGATAAGTTGGGCATCAATGTGGTGCAAATTTTTATCATGTAAGTCTTAACACCTTTTCCTTGCGTTATATTTATTAAAAATGTATACTTATGTCTGCTTTGTATTAGGTATCTGTATAAAATTTGTGAGAGGAATGAGCTGACAGATGTATATGGATTCGTGGACCCACAATTGATTTCCCCTGAAGCATGTGCATTGGATGAGGAACAAAGAATGCTTTATATTGCTGATAGATTTGAAAATAATGTAATCACACAGTGTTGGATGATGCCTTTTTGTGAGAGGTATGAAACACATCCCTCTCAAAGAGTTAATTATCTTTTAACATAAAAAACCACTAATGTTAAATTTCCTTTTATCAGAGATCATTGGATGTTAGGGGTTTTTTGCCCTAGGGAGAAAACACTTTATTGGATATGCTCTCTCCATGATGATGTGCGAGAAAGTTTTAAGAATATATTGGAAACGTAAGTTTCAATTTCACAATAGTTTTATATATTATAATGAATTTTAAATTTACCCCATTCGTATTATTTTCTAACAGGGCATGGGTCCACTTTCGAAAAAGCGCAAAGAAAAGGAATTTCAAGATCAAATTTGTACATGCGAAGGTAAATATCCATTTATAATTTGTACATTTTGATTTATTACATAAAAATAATATATTTAATTTACACTCATTCAAACAGAAATGTCATGAGCAACAAGGCATCATCGAATGCAGATATTACATGTTAAGATTTATGTATGAAATAATAACAACTGGGACAGTTCTGAGTTTTGACCTGGTAAGATTTCCTCTTTCTCATAATATTTCAATTTGATTTATTCATTATACACGTTGACTACTATCCTTTTCCTTTGTAGCTTTTTGATGACCCTCAACCCTTTACTGCTGAAGATATCAAACACTTACAAGTGGAGTGGTCAAATTATTTTACAGGTTTGATTGACTTTTAGTTGTTTGTAATGTAAAATGTAATTTTGAATATTGTCAATGTAATTGTGTATTTCGTAGTCGTTTAGGTTGGATTTAGTTTTTTTTGAAGTTGACAGTGTAAGTTTTGAATGTTATATAAGTGAATGTTTAATTTTTCTCTACTTCTTATTTTGGTCTAATGTTGATGGTTTTTCTGGTCTGGATTTTGGTATGGGGGGAGAGGTTCCAAGGGGGTGGGTGGGTGTTTGGGGGGTGTCCAAGGGATATGGGAGGGGTGTCCAAGGTGTGTTTGGGGCTGTCCTAGGGGTCGGGGGGGGGGTGTAAATGAGGGTGGGGGGTGTCCAAGGGGTGGGGGGTGTCCAAGGGATATGGGAGGGGTGTCCAAGGTGTGTTTGGGGCTGTCCAAGGAGTCGGTTGGGTGTAAATGAGGGTGGGGGGTGTCCAAGTGGTGGGGGGGTGTCCAAGGGATATAGGAGGGGTGTTTGGGGCTTTCCAAGGGGATGGGGGGGGGGGTTTCCAAGGGGTAGGGGGGGTTTCCAAGGGGTCGGGGGGTGTCCAGGGGGTGGGGGGCTGTCCAAGGGGTGGGGGGGTGTCCAAGGGGTGGGGGGGTGTCCAAGGGATATGGGAGGGGTGTCCAAGGGGTGTTCGGGGGGTGTAAATGAGGGTGGGGGGCTGTTGAAGGGGTGGGGGGTGTCCAAGGGGTGGGGGGTGTCCAAGGGATATGGGAGGGGTGTCCAAGGTGTGTTTGGGGCTGTCCAAGGAGTCGGTTGGGTGTAAATGAGGGTGGGGGGTGTACAAGTGGTGGGGGGGTGTCCAAGGGATATAGGAGGGGTGTTTGGGGCTGTCCAAGGGGATGGGGGGGTTTCCAAGGGGTAGGGGGGTTTCCAAGGGGTCGGGGGGGGGTGTCCAGGGGGTGGGGGGCTGTCCAAGGGGTGGGGGGGTGTCCAAGGGGTGGGGGGTGTCCAAGGGATATGGGAGGGGTGTCCAAGGGGTGTTCGGGGGGTGTAAATGAGGGTGGGGGGGGGGGCTGTCGAAGGGGTGGGGGTGTCCAAGGGGTGGGGGGTGTCCAAGGGATATGGGAGTGGTGTCCAAGGTGTCTGGGAGTTCTGTCCAAGGGGCCGGTTGGGTGTAAATGAGGGTGGGGGGGCTGTCCAAGGGGTGGGGGGTGTCCAAGGGGTGGGGGGTGTCCAAGGGATATGGGAGGGGTGTCCAAGGGGTCTGGGAGGGCTGTCAAGGTGTGAGGGGGTGTCCAATGGGTGTTTGAGGCTGTACTAGGGGTCTTTGGGGTGTAAATGAGGGTGGGGGGGCTGTCCAAGGGGTGGGGGGGTGTCCAAGGGTTGTGGTGGGGCTCCAATGTGGTGGGGGAGGGCTGGCCAGGTTGTTAGGTGGGTATAGATGAGGGTGGGGTTCAGTTGGGGCTTGGGGGAGGGCTGGCATTGTTATTTTTGTTTGGTTTCTGGTTGCTTTTTGGTGAGAGCAGTGCAATTATTTTAAAAAAAAAATTCTTTCACGTCGGTTATTTTATAACCGACGTGGTAAATAAATCGCCAGGGGTTTATCACGTTGGGTTTTTCTAAAACCGACGTGATAAACCGTTCCCGGGGCTTTTAGCACGTCGGTTCCTAATATAACCGACGTGCTAAAAGGCCTGGGAATCGATTTACCACGTCGGTTATTGGCTAACCGACGTGCTAAAACGTTTCCCAGGCCTTTTTATCACGTCGGTTTCTTAAATAACCGACGTGATAATAGGCCAGGGGCAGGGTTTATCACGTCGGTTATGACATAACCGACGTGATAAACGATATCCCAGGCGTTTTATCACGTCGGTTTAGGGAATAACCGACGTGATAAAGCCCCCCCGCGCATATTTATCACGTCGGTTATTATATGAACCGACGTGATAACCACCGTGATGTTAGGGATATTACGTCGGGTTTTAAATAACCGACGTAAAAAACGTTATTTATAACGTCGTCCGTATTAACGTCGCCTAAAAACCGACGTAAATAATAAAAAATAACCGACGTAAAAAATGTTTTCTGCACTAGTGATGATTTATGGAATAAATCATGGAAGTTTGTAAGGTATGAATCATAAGGTAAAAAACAACATAATCTGTGAAAGGGTAACGTTGGAATAATACATGGAATTATAGAAGAAAAATAAGCATGTATAATGATTTCAAAGTAGTCAAAGCATCACTCTTGATGCCATATTAGTGGAGAAAGTCCTTTAATAAACCTATTTCACACCCCATTACAAACCTATATTATTTAACCATTTTCACTCCTCATTACAATCTTTTATTACTAAATTGATTTCACTCCTTATTCCATCCATGTCATAATGAAATGATTTCATTTCACATTCCAGCCCTATATTATTGAATCGAGTTTATTTCTCATTTCATCAATGTATATTTCACGAGATATAAATATTTACCCAATACATTAGACGGAGATATAGGTCCCACCCATCTCAAAAATAAATGAAAAAATACATATTCCACAAGATTATAAACAATAATATAATATCCTATGAAATGAAATGAGTTTCAAAAACATATAATCATATATTAACATATCGAAAAGAGAAAGGTTTCATAACCATTTCATCATATAATAACCCATAAAAATAAGTTGGAATCATAAGAATAAAAACTATCAAATAGAAACATATTTCATATACATCATGCAATTAAACCTAAACTGATCAGAGAAAGAATACAAAGGAGAAAATTTTATAATTTTCCAAGAAAGTATTGAGTAAATCCAACATAAGTTATATTATATGGGACGTAATTATATCTTATCATATAAAAAATATTAATGGAGAAATTATCTATTCTCTATTGAAAACTTATTCTTCAACCATAATCCGTTTTGAAATCCATTTTCATGACAATATAATTGAAAATTTATAAATTATATATTTAAAAAAATTTGTAATTATTTTCCCTTTGAAAATTTCTATAGGAACTTTAAAAACATTTCAAAACTATATTCCTTTGAAAATTTATAAATGAATCCTCAGAAAATATTGAGAACAAACTTCCTGGAAAGTTATATTTAATGTATTTTCTTAAAAATTATCCTTTAATACATGAAAAGAAAGCGTCATAGAAATGATGGTGGGTAAATTTTTACACATCAAATGATGAAAAATGAATATTCCTATTCCACAAAAAATGTTATATTAAAGCCTTCATGAGATATAAATAAGAGTATTTGTTTGAAAACATTAGTTAAAAACAAAAATGGTATCATTTATTTTAAATATTATAGGATAAAAGTTGAATATTCTTGTAAACCATTTTTTAGAAACATTGTTTTAAGGAACACAGATTTTCGACCAACGAGAGGGGTAAACTTATGCTTTCTTAAAAAAACATTATAAACTCTATTATGTACTGTAGAGTGAAAAAATGGTACCAATATATGAATATAATATTAAAATCCATAGAAGAAGAAAATTCATGATTGTTCCAGATATATTGATCATAATATTTCATCAATGGAAGAATAATCATATATAATCTCGAAAATAAATGAGATTGTTTCATAAAAATATTACCCCTTGGTAACACTGTACCATACACCCCATTTATGATAATTAATTTACATGGTTCTTAAAATATAATTAATTGGAATATATTATTGAAATAAAATTATAATAAATGTATATACATGTCCTTCAAAAACATATGTTCTTAACATGGCATGTGTCTCACCGAAGGAAAATTGATAGGAAATATTTTTAACGATTTGGAATCATTTGAATCCTAGACCCACTGAAATAAATATAAAGAAAAATATATGTATATAAAAATAAATTTAAGTTTAATAATCATAAAATATATCCACGGTAAGTATTCAAACCACATAGAAAAAATGGATGGTGAATAAAGCATTCATCTAACTGAAATAAAACGTGAGATGAAATTCTCATACCTTGTGTCCTGACTCTTATCATACTCATTAAAACCTCTTTATAAAATATAGAAATTTATTATAAATATATTAGAAAAATATTCATATATCTAATACCATGTATGTATTGATTATGACTTTATATAAACTTCTTGTTAACAATTCTGTGTTATTGTTTTACTTCATATAAAATCTTTTTGGTTCTTCACATGTTTCGTTAATTTGCAATATATTTGGTCCCTATACATATATAATTATTTCCATAATGTAAACTATGATATAAAAATAATTTATATTCCGTATTTAAAAAAATAATAATCTATTAAAAATGGATTAATGAAATGGAACACATCGTTCTGAGAGACGGTAGGTCATATGTACACATTAATGCAAGTTCCTTTTAATTGTTGTATTGATATAAATAATGAAGATGAAAATTATTTATATATGGATATAATATTATTAATTAAGTAATATAATGTCATATATATCATATAATTTCACAAAACTCATCCTTAATACATTTCATGTAGTGTGTGAGCAAATCATAGCGATTTGAGGGGGTGGTACTCAACGATTCCTAAAACGAAATTATCGTATTTACACCAAGTTGAATGCATAAATTATATCTGTTGAAAAAGGATTATTGAAGCATTAAAAAATAATATAATATATAACTTATATAAACTGAGTTTTCATCATAATGTCCACCATGAGAGGTGGTTAAGGAAAAATGATCAATCTCCATTTAGTGAGGCAGTAGTTTCTTGTACACATAAACAGTTTGTTTGTTACCCATTTATGGATGTGAGTATAAGTGTCGGTGAACAAATTATCATAAAAACGTACTAGTATATTTAGGATACATTTTTTTGTACAATCGTGGAAGAATATGAATTGAGGAGTTGGAGAAAGAAAATAAAAGAAAGGAGCTTGAGGGAGGGTGTTACCTCTTAATCGTGTAACTCCTTTTGTTTTCACCAATGGGATTACTTGGATGTGTTTTTAAAAAATTGGAGTATTTAAAGAGAAATTAATGGATTTTTTGAGGATATTACAGCAAATATTTGATGAATATAAGTGGTTTGAGTGGTGTAGAGAGGTGGAGTAGAGTAGTCCTTTTTATAGTGGATAAGGAGTGTCACTCTTGTAATATTTTGATACCAAAATTCCATAAACATTTTTCACTTGTCACGTGGAGCCAATAATGTAAAACATTGTATACATGAGAGTATAGGGTCAAAATATGATCAGATAATGTCTAATGGACATGATTCTTGGTCATTTTTAGTAGTACATTTATGTTTTATTCCATATTTAAGCTTCATTTTACTTTATTCGATGTAATTATTTTACTTTCCATTAACTAAAATTTATACTAAAAAAGTTTAAAATACTTGAAATTATAAATTATTCAGATTCTAAAAATGGAATTTTTCTTTTCAAATTAAAATCCCAGAATTGGAAAAAAATAAATTTAAATTTAACCATGCTAATGGGATAGGATAGTGAGGTATTAAAGTAAAATGATCAAAAGTTTTCTGTGTTTTTATAAGAAATTTCAATATAAAATTGGTTGTAAGGTGTTAAGTTGAATTAAATTATGAAAATATTATCTAATTAAACATTTAATCAAATTTAATATGTAAATAAAATTTATAAATAAATTGATGAAAAAACAGTTTTGAACAAAAAGTCATTATTTAAAACTTTTTATTAAAAAATTAAACTTCCTAGAAAAATAAAAAATAATTAACCTGACCTTATTATTATGATCCTATATCAAATATGATTTTTATTGTGTCATATTAAATATATAAGAGCTCCAAAAACTGGATTTAAAATTGGTTTTTGATTAAAAAGCGTTAAAAATTCCTTAACAAAAATTATAGGTATTTATAATTAAATTGGATTTTTTTGTTATTCATGAAAAAACTATTGGATGAATATAAAAAATATTTGATTAAATATATGACATATATATTATATTAATATAACTATCTAGTTAAAATAAATTTCATTTTTTTGTGTATAAAAACTTATAATAATTATATTATTTTATTTTATATTCATTTCTAATTAATTTTTAACTATAGGATTCAACCATGTATTTTATTAAGTTAGTTGATAATAATATTTACCAAAAACATAATGGATATTTAATATCCTATTATATTAAATGAAAATATTTTAATAATATATTTTAGTTTAGTAACACTAGCTCTGGCGTGTTACATAAGCCATCGAGGATAGTCCATTTTGTGTGTAATGAATGATAATCTAGGTGTTCTGTGTAGATTGTGTAAAAAAAACTCGTGTATTGTATGATAATATGGTGTTTCTTATAAAATAATCCAAACATAGTGTTTTATTATAAATTACTATTTCTAGTCTTTTGTGAAATGAAAAATATCAATATGATAAAAATATTTCAAAATAAAATATTTCAAAAAATATCAAGGTGTTACATTCTGTTCCATTAAAATGTTTTTCTGCGAAATACATATTGGTTTACAAAGTACTGATACTTTAAATATTCATTCATTGAATCTAAAATAATAAAAATTAATAAAAAAATCATCCCTTAAAATGGAAAATTGGAAACATACTAGTTACTTAAAGTTACATATAACTAGGTTTACACATAGGGGAACAAAGGTTGAGATAAAAGATTAGACATGGAGGAAATGAGTAAACATTTATAGGAAGTGATTGAGGTAACTAATAAAAAACAAGCGATAGATAATTAGAAGTTGAGGGAATAAAAGTCATAAATATGTGATGATTTAAAATGCCATTAGGTCACCAAAAATTAGGTTATTAAGACAACACATTTTTATTGATCATTATCTTAATGATGAGTAATTCTTTTGCTGACCAATAATAAATGGAAATATAAATACATAATATATTTTATTAAACAGAATTTATTTATCTAGTTTTTATTTTAACTATTTCTAATTCAAACATTACATTATGAAATAGATGTCCAAAGATTAACTTTCAATCCAAATAAGCTAAAATACACATTTAGATAATATTACCACCCATAAATAAATTATAAATATTTTATATAATTATACTTCAAAATAAATATTGCTAATACATTAATTTTTAATCATAAAAAGTAACTCTACATGTTCATCATTAATAATTATTCAGAAAATAACAATTATACAGTAACGTGGACATCTCGTAGGCCAGTGGAAAACATGAAACCCTTATTGTATTTCGGTAATGGGTTCATGACCCATGACCATGTTAGAAATTTTTTTTGTCACCTGACATACATGATGTCCATTTATAAAACCACACTAATTAAATTTCCTAAATAAATAAGATGTACATCATTGAAATAAGTTTAATCACTATATTGATTTTTAACTAATGTTTTAAAAAAAACATTGCGCGTAAATACTAAGTCCTATGTTAAACTTAAATTTTCCATAAATGGTTAACCATATAAACCTTCTAGAAAATAAAAATCTCATAGTTTAGAAAGAAGTCATGAAACAATATTAACATTGTGTAACATCTCGACCCAGGTCACCACTAATACGGTGGTCGGACCAGTTGCCACATGACCTCAAGCGTGTCTCCCCATACGCCAGTGGCTGCCGACTAGCAGCGAGGGTCTAATGATAGTTAGTTTGGAGACTATACCCTCTTATCAGAGTTTCACAATGGTATATCAGTGTGGATAACACACAATAGCAGATGAAGTAACTCATAAATGACAAACAACGGGAGAAAAATAATACTCATTTTATAAAAGTGTACAACGCCAAATTATACAACAGAAGCATGCATGACATGATAAAGATAAAAAAGTAGAAAACCGTCAACAGAACAATATGATTTACATTGCAATTGAGAAATAAATAAATAATAACTCGAAGCCCCAAGGGTGATCTCCTTGAGCATCCTGAGCCTCTGCTCGGTCCTCTACTCCTAACTTCCAAGTAAATGCAAACATCATAGTCCTACAACCAAAAGGAATCTACTTGGGTACCCATTGCAATGGCGGCCCGTGTAGGGTGTGAGATATAAATCTAAGTAGGCAGGGACCACTGGTGTCTACCCCAAATCCAAATATTTAATAAATAATTTTAAATATGTGAAGTCATGCATAAAAGAAAGTAACCAGTAAAAAGTAACTATATACCCAAGTACATGCTTCAGTCCTCTACTGGTGTCCGAACCTGCACTATTCATTTTTCATGCATACTCAATAATCATTACATAATAATTTTATATTTATCAATTACTCAAATCTTATCATAAAAGTCTTGTGATTTGGCCTACGCCAAACATCCCCCATAGAAGTCACTCACCAAATATGTCTCTAAAGACCATCTTAGTAATCAAAGTAAAGACTAAATCCAAGCTTGAGATTTGCCTTAGATAACGCGTCATATGTTTTTCAATTTAATCTATCATATAATAAGTGTGATCTCGTCCACTAAAATACTGATTCGCTCCTAAGTCTGTCCACTAATAGTGGTTCACCTAATTCATTAATAATTCTAAACCCTTTCTCATAATCAATTCACAAAACATCATGTAAAAAATATCCTTCATTAACCATTAACTCATTTCATACATGAACAATTGGACCCACAGTCCAATGTTAATTAATGGGTGTAGGACATCATGTCTAGAACTCTCATGAGTATTTGGAGGATCAGTCCATGTCTCACAACCCAAGGGTATTTGGAGTATCAGTCCCTGACCCATAGAATAATATTTTCTAGAAAAATGGGCGTAGAACGCCATGTCTAGCACCCCGTGAGTATTTGGAGATTCAGCCCCTGTCTCACATCCCATTAATCAATCATACATATACATCAATCATTGGTGTAGAACATCATGTCTAACACCCTGTGAGTATTTGGAGCATCAGTACCTATCTCACAACCCATTCATCAATGAAACAAATACATTTATCATTGGTGTAGAATACTAGGTCTAACACCATAAAACCAACCCGTTAATTAAATCAACAATTAATTAACAACACAAATTTCTTTTCAGATAAGTCAACAAATAATTAACAATTCAACATCTCATTAATTAATAATTAATTAACAATTAATTATTCTTAGTAAGCCAACAGAATAATTAACTCAGCACTTAATTATCCAAATTCTTTAACAAGTTTGAAGCCATCCATTCAAACAATGGTTTATCCAGAACTTTCATAATCTATAAGCACACCATAATCGTCTCAAAAAATGCTGAGTAAATCCAAGATATTTAGTGACCATCTCACACAACATATCATATCTCTAAAAAACTCCATCTAAGACAACTTATGGAATGAAAAACTAGTATGCATCAAAAGGTACTCCTGGCCTACAATTATAACTAACATTCAATTCACAATCATAATTCAATGCATGCAAATTAATTAATTCAACAATTAATTAATCAATACTTATCTCTTTAACCAATCATCAATTAGTTAACCATTTACCATTTAACATGTAATAATAAATTCCTCCATTAATTATTACCAGTTTCTAATTATCTTCTGAACATGTCAAATATTCGATATTCTCAATAATCTATAAAAGCCACAGTCTTATTCCAACTCATGACTTCATAATTACTCCTACCATTAATTAACCTATTACTCATTCTTCCCATTCAAATCGTTTAACCGTTTAACCATATCACATTAACCAAATTAGCCAAACAGGCTTAAGATCAACACAAGTTCAAGTCCTCACTTATCTCATGTGGGAGGAAGTATTTAATAACATCAAGAGTGTCTTTCGTTGATGTATCATAATGAAGGAAACTCTCATTACTAATTCCTTTAAAGAACTACAATTATTAAATAAACTGTCAATGATTTGGGACCCTATCTCAGGGTTTTGACAAAATCCACAATGAATGAAGAATCCTCAAGAGAAAAGGATTGATTCTTCAAGAACCTGCCTTAGATCACTTCTCCTAGAATGACTAAGACAATAAATCATCAAACTTGTCATCCAAACACTTAGATTTACCCATAACAGACGTAGATCTATAAAACTATGAGTAGAGGATATGTAGATCTAAGAAGATCTAAGAAAAAGAAGAAGAACGAAGAGGAACATCTACCTACCTCAAGAAATTGGCTTCGATTAACCAAGAGACACCTTTGGATCACCTCCAAGACGCTTGAGGTTCTCCTACCTTCAAGGAAGTGTAATACCATGTTATGGATGTTTAGGTGAAAAAATGAGCCATCTAAAGGCAAAAAAGAGAGAGATCCACAATTTAAGGATCTCATTTAAGTGGCTGCACGGTTAGTTCACACGGTTTGACAAACCATTCACTAATCATTCTCTAGCTACTTCCTCATCCACTCTTCCTGCATTGTTTGGCTGCACAGTTAGACAAACTGTGCACTGCCCATGCGGAAGCTACTTCCTCCAAGACGAACTATGCACGGTTTGGCTGCATGTTTAAACAAACTGTGCATTGCCCATGTGACTTCCCATTTACCTCAAAACTTCTATCAATGATCGAAAAAACGCCATATTTAGGTGTTCCAACAATCGGAATAAAATTCAGGAGCTCGGTTTAAACGGAATGACCCATTGATAAACCGAAAAAGAATTTCAGAAACATTCATAAATTTTTTACCCAGTTCAAAACATGGGATCTTACATTATACCCACATTAAAAACTTCTCATCCCCGAGAAGCCATTAGGAACCACTACTAAAACAACTGACCTACCAAGGTCATTTAATCTCGTTAGAAGTGACGTCTTGCGTTCCCAAACCCAAACACACCTTTAACCCTTCTTAAACCTGATGGATAATCCTTTTTAACTAGATCTAATGATTACTCTAAAGCTTATAAATCGAAATAGATCTAATATCTTAGGTCATTAGAAGGACCTTGTCAACGTAAAGGATGAACCTCGATCAAACAACAGAATTGGTTTCTCATGCTTCCCTCAAAGACTTCACGGACAAAAAAGCCACTTTCTCCCTTTATCTGACGACATTCTTTAAAAACCATTCCAAAACCATCCGTCAGTATAACATAGTCCTTACCCAACATCAGGTAAATTTTTCCTATTCAAGCCATCGCAATGCTATATTAAAAACAACTGTGCCCAATCACGAATAAGGATGTAGCCCAATGAATCAACGCATCCAATATACTACCTAGAAAACAACTACTCATCAAGACCAAAAACATTTAAACTGTAGTGTGGCACAAGTCTGTCTCTATCGTAGTGTCTCCATGACGAGGTCAAGATAGGGGGCATACTCGTCATGTCTAGAAAAGTGCACTAAGAGAAAACTGATGTCATAAAGAAGATCAGTCAAACCATTACCGGATAACTCTGTTCTAAAAGCTCGACATCACCTGCCAACACATTCATCGTGAACAAAGTGGAAATACCCACCTTAGTATTTCCCATGACGTCTCATGAAAAGATCAGCTGCTCAACAACGCGCTAGATTAACAACAAGATCGGTGTGCGAAAACACCAGGGTCTTTTGAAAACCATTCAATGTAGTGAAATGAAACTGATTCATTAATTACCAAGTTACTCTACATGGAGTAGACATGAGACCGTACTCAATAGTATAAAAGACTTATTACGGAGTCATTTTTCCTCATATGACCATTTTACTGGATGACATTATAACCAGTCATCCATTACCAAGAAGAAAGGGTCAAACGACCAACAAAGCTGCCAAACATGCCCGAGGCAAGTCTAACCAGCTGACAAAGAGCATTACTCGATGCTGAAGCCCAAAAAAGGTCAAGAAACATGTCACCACCCACTTGAACAAGGGTTTCATTGGAAACTAGACGTTCTTCATGGGACAACGGCACCCAATAACTCAAAAATAGGGAGAAAATATATAGCGCTAGAAAGGAAATTAAGTTCTAAGGGTTCTACTGACTGCAGGTTAGCCCCTTATGAAGAAAAAGTTTCAACCCTAATCTAGGTCATTTCAAACATGTAACCAGGCTCAAAAGCTGAACATAAGTCCATTTCTAAGGATAATAATGCCCATGGAAAGCACACACACTTCGGTTCCAAGGAAAATAAAGAGAAGTCAAAACTACACTTTACATGAGGGTTTTAAACAGTGGACACCATAATAGGTTATATTTACAAGCCTCTTTTATTTAATCACATTTAATCTTTATTCATCAAACAATTTAATCAAAACCTCAAAGTACCATTTTCAAAATTCCACAAGGAAAAATAGGAATGTTTCATAAAACACCCTTTTTAAAACATTTACTTTAGTTGACATCCCGTCATTTTCAGGAAATTTATCAAAATAAATTTTTTTTAAGAAGATAATGCAACCTACAAGGATGCCATTTTAATCAACCTCGGTTCTCTATAAAGAAACCAAATAGAAAACGAATAGGTATTAAAATTCCAAACAACCAAATGGTTTATCCCATAAAAAAACACCCCCCAACTGACTTACATGGGTCGGATGCATTTTGGAATCTAGGCATTTGATTTCAAATCAACATTAAACATATTTCAAATTTATAAGCATTTCACACGAAATAAAATCATCACATTTAATATGAGTCATCTTTTCCCAATTCATGAAGCACCCATACACTCCATGGATTGAAAATAGGATCTCTTTAATCAATACCAATGTCAATTCAGAAATTAACATGATCAAACTAACGGTCCAAATTATATGGGTGTCCACCACTAATTGATAAGGCGCCCATACACCTTATCGCTGAATTTTCGCTCCCATTTAACACAATGAACATTTATTTAACATTTTATCTTTAGTTCCCCTTTCACATATCAAAACTTCTCTAATATGTTAGAATAAGCATAAACACAACAACATGACATAACAAGGAAGCTTGTCACAACATAAAAACATGTTAATAACCAAGGAAGTACGAAATATAATCACTCAAGAATGTTGAATCTATCACCGTAACATTCTATCTAGAGAGGCATGCTAAAGTAGATCAAACATGTAATTGCACCCAGGTAACACAATCCAAATTAGCAGGCATCCTACTAATGCATATACATGGCATGTTATATGCATGACATGTGAATATCTAAGTGCCTAAGGATATGCATGTATGAAACTTCTTTTCCATATCAGGCCAAGAAAATTTTTCTTTCCAAAATTCCCAAAATCAATAAATAGTGGAAAAGACATCAGTCACTGAAGATGAAATCATATCAACTGTAACCTCTAATAGTACAAACATCAATTCCCATCCATGGAAACATGGTCATTTCTCATACATGAGGTGATTAGTCCCAAACACGGCTATTAACCCAAGCGTTGACACATTCCTAGTCTCCTATCTACCAACCAAAAAATAGTAAGATAAAGGAAAATAAAGAAACCTAAACCTTTGATACCACTTTGTAACGTCCCGATTCGAGTCACCACTAATCTGATGGCCTGACCGTTCACCCCATGACCTCAAGCACATCTCTCCGTACGCCAGAGGCTGCCGACTAATAGTGAGGGTCTAAGGATAGTCAGTGGGGAGACTATACCCTCTTTTTAGAGTTGCACAATGGTATATCAGTGTGGATAACAAAAAATACTGGAAGCAGGATCTCATAAATGACAAAAAACAGAAGACAAATAATACTCATTTTATAAAAGTGGACAACGCCAAATTATACAATAGATACATGCATTACATGATAAAGAAACAAAAGTAGAAAACCTTGAACAAAACAACATGCTTTACGTTCCAATGCAGAAATAAATAAATAATGACTCAAATACCCAAGGGCAATCTTTTTGAGCATCCTGAGCCTCCACTCGGTCCACTTCTCTTATCTTCCAATTAAATGAAAACAACCTAGTCTTGCAACCAAAAATAATTTGCTCGGGTACCCCAAGCAATGGCGGCCCGAATAGGGTGTGAGATATAAATCTTAGTTGGCCGGGACCACCGGTGTCTACCCCAAAAACAGACATTTAAGAAATAATTTTAAATATTTGAAGGCATACATAAAACAAAGTACGCAGTACAAGGTAACTATATACCAACATACCTGCTTCAGTCCTCAGCTGGTGTCTGAACCCGCACTATTCATTTTTTCCTACATACTCAACAATCATTACATAACCATTTTCCATTTTTCAATTACTCAAATCATATCATGAAAGACATGAGATTTGGCCTACGCCCGACATCCCCCATATAAGATACTCACTAAAGATGTCTCTAAAGACCATCTAATTAATCAAAGTAAAAACCAAATCCAATCTTATGCTTTGGTTTGGATAACGCGTCATAAGTTATTCAATTTAATATTTCGTATACTAAGTCTGAGCCCGTCCACTAAAATAGAGATTCACTATGGGTTCCATCCACTAATAGTGGTTCAACCAATTCATTAAAAAGTCTAAACCCTTTCTCATAATCAATTCACAAAACATCATGTCACAATATTCTTCATTAACCATTAACTCATTTCATGCATGAACAATTGGACCCACAGTCAAATGCAAATTAATGGTTGTAGTACATCATGTCTAGCACCATCATGTGTATTCTGAGCATCATTTCATGTCTCTTAACCAATGGGTATTTGGAGCATTAGTCCCTGACCCATAAAAGAATATTTTCTTGAAAGCTGGGTGTAAAACAACATGTCTAGCTCTCCGTGAGTATTTGGAGTATCTGTCCTTGTCTCACAACCCATTTAACAATAATACATATACATCTATCATTGGTGTAGAAAATTATATCTAACATCCTATGAGTATTTGGATCATCAGTTCCTATCTCACAACCAATTCATTAATCACACATATACATTTATCGTTGGTGTAGAATACTAGGTCTAACACCATAAAACCAACCTGTTAATTAATTCAACAATTAATTAAAAAAAATCACTCTTCAGATGAGTAAACACTTAATTAACCATTCAACATATCATTAATTAATAATTAATTAACATTAAATTATTCTTTGCAAGCCAAATGAATAATTAACTCCACACTTTATTATCCAAATTCTTTAACAAGTCTGAACCCATCCATTCAAACAGTGGTTTGTCCAGGTCTTTCACAATCTACCAGAACACTATAATCATCTCAAAACATGATGAGAAAAGCCAATATATTTAGTGACCATCTCACACAAACATATCATATCACTAAACAACTCCATACAAGACAACTTGAGGCATGGAAAACTAGTATGTATCAAGAGGTAATCCTAGCCAGCAATCATAACAAATAATCAATACACAATCTTAATTCGATGCATGAAAATTAAATAATTCATAAATTAATTAATCAAAACTTATCTCTAAAACCTATCACCAATTAGTTAACCATTTACGATTTAAAATGTAATAATTAATTCCTCTATTAATTATTACCAGTTTCCAATTATCTTCTGAACATGTCAAATATTTGATATTCCCAATAATCTATAAATCCACAATCTTATTCCACCTCATGACATCATAATTAATCCTACCATTAATTACCCTATTAATCCTTCTTCCCATTCAAATCATTTAACCATTTAATCATATCACATTAACCAAATTAGCCAAACATGCTTAAGCTCAACACAAGTTCAAGTCCTCACTTATCTCATGTGGGTGGAATTATTTAATATCATAAAGAGTGTCATTCCTTACATATCATAATGAAGGAAAATCACATTACTAATTCATTTAAAGAAACTATAATTCTTAAATAATGTGTTAATGATTCGGGACCCTACCTCGGGGTTTTGACGAAATCCACAACGAACGAAGAACGCTCTAGAGAAATAGGTTGATTCTTCAAGAACCGACCATAGATCACTTCTCCTAGAAAGACCAAGACCAAAACTCATCGTACTTGTCATACACACACATAGATTTACCCATAACGGGTGTATATCTAAGAAACGGTGAGAAATGGATATATAGATCTAAGAAGATCTACGAAACCGAACAAGAACAAAGAGGAACATCTACCTACCTCAAGAAACCGGCTTCGATTCACCAAGAGAGGCCTTCAGATCGCCTCCAAAATTCTTAGGAGTGGTTCTCCTACCTTCAAGGAAGAGTAATCCTGAGTTATGGCTGCTTATGAGAAAAAATGAGCCATCTAAAGGCAAAAACGAGTGAGATACACAATTTAAGGATCTCATTTAAGTCCTCACATGGTTAGTTCACATGGTTTGACAGACAGTGCACTAATTGTGTGTTAGCTACTGCATCGAACACCCTTCCTGTGCAGTTTGGATGCAAAGTTAGACAATCTGTGAACCGCCCGTGCGGAAGCTACACCCTCCAAGACCAACTATGCATAGTTTGGCCGCACTGTTAGACAAATCGTACACTGCCAGTGCGACTTCCCCTTTACCTCAAAACATCTATCAGAGTTAGAAAAAATTCCTTCTTTAGGTGTTCCAACACTCGGAATAAAATTCCTGAGATTGGTTTAAAAAGAACGACCTGTTGATAAACTAAAAAATAATTTCAGAAACATTCGTAAATTTTTAACCCAGTTCAAAACATGTTATCTTACACATTAGTCCCCCATATATCACAAAGTAGCTCTCGATTTTTCCATTCCAAACATGTGAATACCCTCATTATATATTCTCTTGAAACATATTAATAACATTAATTAACATAAATACTTATTGATAAATTGCATTTTTCCTTTTTACATATATTACTAAATATATTTTATAAATCCAATAAGCTTTAAACATCATACAGGATAGCATAAACAACTTTTTATCAAGTCTTTAATTGGTTCCAAGGAAGTCAATATCATCCACATTACATATAATTACACATATTTATCCAAGATAAATTACTGTAACATAAAGAACATATTATCATCTATCTTTCCCTTAATCATTTTTCTCTGGACATCACATTTACATTAAATCACATTTCGATTCCATCTAATCTATTCACATTATTCTGGTATATCATTATCCAAAAAAACCCAAAATTAACAATAATTATATATTTCAACTTTCTTAATTCATGAATCCCAACACATAAAAAAATTTGACTACTTCATCCTTTAGCTATTAACAAGGCTACCTTATTCTATTACATAATACCCATTTCCATTTACATTTCATCTATAATCTCATCATCATTAGCTATATAACCACTACAAGTATAACCTTGTTAATTCTATTTTATAGCATTCTTCCTAAGACATTATATTTCATATTGACCATTTATTCCGTATATAAATCACATATCCATAAATTATGACTTAGGGAGGCCAATGACTTCATCCATTGCATTAACCGAACTCCTCATTTTTCCCTTGGAATCAATTTCTTTGTTTCATTATTTCCCACAATTAAAAATTCTTTTTGTTCCTCTTATTAATTCATTAAGGTGACTCTTTAAACATTCACATCACAATCGAATCCTAGTATTCATTACTCCATGGTCTCAATTACCTAATCTTTTTTCTAATCCCTTAATTCCCCTCCTTAGTGATTCTGAGTGTTGGTTAAGGTATACATTGTTAATCGTGTTTTGTGAAAACTGGTTAGGCATTATCACAACAACATTCACTCTTATGATCATCCCACTTGTCTGTTAATCAAAAAATTACCCATCACATTCAATGTTAATCCAGTTCCTTCCATTGACTAAAATATGAAGCATTGTGTGAGAATTACTTATCATTACATAAAACCATATAGTCTTGAAAAGAATAATTTATTGTAATTCTAAATCCAAATAGATTCATTAATCTACAACACCCTAGGTTTATACTATGATATTCATATACATATTACATTTAAGGAATTAATCAATTTTCATGATGTTTTTTTTTCAATTGAAAATGCATATCCCCTGGGAGTGTCAAACTAGGTGTGAAGGTATGCCTGTTTCCATGTTCCATATTACCCCGAGTCTGGCTTGGATAATCTGCATGGAGTTGTTACACCTGGGTACATCTATCCCAGATCCACATCCTCTTGTAGTATCCATGTATGGTTATATTTCAAGTAAACCACTATATATATCTTCTACCAAAATTCAAGGACATTTTCTTGAAAATTGACTCATTCTTTTACTAATCCATAAAGACATCAATAGACATATCCTCAGAAATATACCTAGGAAACTCACTAATGTTTTCTCATCTATGTTTCCAATGTTTGAATAAACCTTTTCTCTAATACAAACTATAATGAACCTATATTTTTAGAAATTATCATTACATCACTTTTTAGTAATACATAAAACATTATAAAACAGAAACTTAAAGACCATATTATTTTAGTATCTTCAGAAACATGGAAATATAAAGACTGGTACATGAGTGAGCTGCATTATCTTCCACTAGGATCACTTATACTAGAACCCCTCTTTGACATATCATGCAACAGATATATCATTGAAACATAGCGAAGGAACCATAAAAAAGAGGTGTGCTCAGATGATTAGTAAGGGAGACATATAATCATAAACATGATAATTGTGCTATGATAACAAGATCATGAAACAAAAATCATGCCCTACATATCAATGAACATAAACAAGAATCATTTCATAAAGCATGGATGTTCATATGATAAGAATGATAGGGAAATAAATAACATAATCCATTAAATCATAATATAGGAATAACACATGAAATTTTGGCAGACACATAATCATACTTAATGATTTCCATGGTAGTCAAGGAATCCCTACCAAGGCCATATTAGTGGGAAAAGTCCATTAATGGACTAGATTTACACCATGTTCTATCCCTCTATTACTGAACTGGGTTTCCTCGTCAATCCAACCATGTATTACTGAACCGAGTTAACTCTTTTTTCTAGCCCTGCAATATTGAATGTATTTCACGTCTCATTCTTTCCCAATATTTCTGAACTATGTTCATTTTTTTATTCTATCCATGTCTATCTAATTAGATATAAATCATTACCCAATGTATTTGAGTGACATATAGGTCCCAGAAATCTAAAATTAAATCAATAATACATGTTCCACATGATTATAAACAATTATATCATCAGCCATAAAGTGAAATTTGTGTCAAAAACCTGTAATAAAATCTTATCCATTTGAAAGGATATAGGTTTCATAATCACATCATCAAAGAAAACCCATTAAAGGAAGCAAGTTTCATAAGAATATAACTAATGAAAGAGAAACAGATATTGTAAAACTAATTTCATAAAATTTCAACAATTTAGAGAAAGACTATGAATTAAAACATTGTATAATTTCCCCAAAATTCATGAATAACACCAATAGATGTTATCTTATATGGGAATTAATTTTTGATGATCTTTTAAAAAACACATCATGATGAAATTTTATGTTCTCCTTTGAAAAATTCTTATTATAATTAAAAATCTCTTGAGAACGATTTTCATAAAAATAAAAAAAATTCTTATAAAGGAAGAATTGAAAAAATATAGAAAACTTATCTCCATTGTAAATAAGTAGAGTTTCTTCAAAATGTTTTGAAAACTATTTTTAATTGAAATCATATAAAATAAGAAAGATTACATTTTGAAAAAATTCATTTGAGTAATAATTTTACAAATATTTTCATAAAAATTAATCACTCAAACAGGGAATGGAATCTTCATAAAAATGATGACATGTAAATCCTTAAATTCAATATGAGGTACAAAATATTCATTTTCCCTGGTAAAATGGTATGAAAAATTCCATGATTATAACTTGACAAGATGCATGCATTTAAATGTTTGTAAAAATGAGTTCGAAATATTATAGTACAATATTTTAAGATTCTTGTAAACACATTTCATAAAATGTTGTTTTGAAGAAACACATATTTCCAACCAAAGAGTAACAAAAATTTAAACATTATGAAAAATCATTTCTTAAATATCTTATGTATGAAAGTGTGAAAAAATGGTAACAATATTTTAATATATCATTAATAAAAAGAGGAGAATAAATTTCATGAGTTTCTTGAGAAATATGTCATAAGATTACATCAATGGAAGCATTATCATATACAATCTCAAAAAGTGATGATATTATTCAAATAAACTCTTTCCACTTGGTAAATTTTAACCATACTCCCCATGTAGAATATAAAATGAAATGATGCTTAATTTATCTTGAATTGAATTATACTCACGATATAACCTTTCAAAGGTAGTATATACACCTCATTGAAAAATATATGAAAATAATATCGAATATGTCTTAAAGAATGAAAATAGAGACAAAATCATATTACTAATTTGGTGATATTTTTAAAAATAGACCCAATAAAAGAAATATAAAAATATTTTTATGTAAATTATCATAAATTTAAGTATAATAATCATAAAATACATAAATTAGAAGTATACACCCTACAATAAAGGAATGAGTGGTGAATAAATCATGTATCTTATGGATATAAAAAGTGATATGAAATTCGCTTATCCCGTATATTGAATCTATTAGTACTAATTAAATCTAATGTATATTAAATATTAATTCAATATAATTATTTTAAAGAACCAAAATATTATATCTAATACCATTTATGGATTTATTATTACTCTATATTACCCTCTTGTAAATTGTTCTTTGTTAAGTTTTAACTTCAGGTAATATCTTCTTTATTCTTTGCATGTATTTTAATTTGTTATGTATTTGGTCATTATACGTTATACCATGATTTCTATAATGTAAACCATGATATCTATATATAAATATCTTGTATTTTAATTATGTTTTTAATATAATAATCTGTATAACATAGGAGTATGAAATGGATTACACTGTTCATGAGGATGGTAGGCCGTATGTATGCATGAACACTGTTTCCATTTATTTTTCATACTGATAGAAAGAAAGAAAATGGAATATATTTATATATATATAATCATTAGATTAAAATTATTATTTTATATATATAATAATATCTCTAAACACATGCTTAATATATTTGATGTACTGTGTGAACAAATCACATCACCTTGAAGGGGCGGTATTCCACGCTTCCTCAAAAAATATTATCACATTTAAACCAAAGGAAAAGTACAATAATATGTGTTCAAATGGGATAATAGGATATTAAAGACATAATAAATATAATATATTGAATATATAAACTTATTTCCCATCATAATTTCCACCAAGGGAGGTAGTTAATGAAAAATGAACAGTCATCATTTAGTGGGGGGTAGTTCTTCGTACACATAAATAGAATATTTGTTACCTATTAGATATAATCTTGTGTAATTTTATGTATAAAAATTATAATAAAAACATAATTGGATATTTAATTTTATATTTTTATACAATCATGGATTATGATTAATATAGTTGCTGGAGAAAGATACAAAAAGATAGGAGCATGAGGGAAGGCGTTTCCCCTCAATCGGGTAAGTCCTTTTGGATTGCCCAAAAGAGATTAAATGGATTGATTTATAAAAAATGGGGGGGGGATTAAAGGAGGATCATATGGATTTTATGATATTTTCCAAACCTATGTTGTTTGAGAGGTGTATGAAGTAGATGATAGAAGGCCTTTTTATAGTAGAGGAGGAGTGGCACTATTGATATATTTTGACAAAGGAATTCCAGAAAAGATTTATACATGTCACATGGATAAAATAATGGTACAAATCCCATAAAAGGGATCATAGGGTCGAAATATGGCCAGCCAATGGCTCTTTTATATGTTTCTATGTTGTTTTGGGTATTAAATTTTTTGATTAGTCCTTAGTTAAGATTAATTATATCATAATTGATGTAATTAATTTTTATTACTTTACTGATATTTTTTCTCAAAAACTAAAATATCATATTTAGAATATAAAAATAAATCTTCTTCATAATATTTAATACATTTTTTCCAAATTTAAATCATTTAATTTATAGAAATTTATTTTAATTTAATCCTGAGGACTGAACGACACGGTGGGTATTTTAAGAAAAAATTATCAAATGACTCCTACGTTTTTATATCCTATCTCAATGCGATATAGGATTTAATGAATTAATTTGAATTTATAGATGAAAACAATATATAATTAAACTTCTAAAACAATTTAAAATATAATTTAATTTATAAAAAATTAGATGGAATAATAATTTGGAACTAACATTCAGTCTTTTCCATTATTCATTAAAAAATGAATCATTATAGAAGAATATAAAATATTTCCCATTAAACTTATCCCTATGTTAAATTTTCAAATCTAAATTTTATCTTGACATATTAATTATATATAATTCCCAAAAATTGGATATGAAATGGGTTCTCCATTAAAAGGTCGTAAAAATTCCGTAATAAACAATATTGGTATTTTGCATAAAATTAGGATTGTTCTTATTGTATGTGAATAAAATATAATGGATAAATATAAAAAAAATAATTAAATATATTAAATATATATTATATCAATATCATTAACTAATTATAATGATATTAATTTATTATGGTAAAATAACTTATAATAATAATAATATTTTCATATATATTTAATTGGTTTTTATATTTATTTATAATTTATTTGTAACTAATGAATTGAACCATTTATTTTATATGTTATTTAGTTAAATTCATAACAATAAACTTAACATCTAGGAAATATCATACTATATTAAATAACATTATTTTTAATAATATATTACAGTTTGGTAACACTCTTTCTTATTTGTTATGCAATCCGTCAAGGAAAGTCAACATTGCATGTAATGAATGATATCCTTAGTGTTATTTATATATATTGTGGAACATTGTGTTGTTGTTAATGAATGATTAAATGGTTTTCCATATAACACAATCAAATCATAGAGCTTTAACATAAAAACTGTAAATACCCAGAAATTCCATATATTTTTTTCTAAATTATTTTGGATGATTTTGGGTCTGAAAAAATTGTCAGTGCTGGATTCCGAGTCCCGGAGTACCCAGGACAGATTTTTGAACTTTTTGTAAGGTACATATATTAAATGTGTTTGTGATGTTATCTATCTTTGGAATTGGTGCTTAGATTTAAAATTAGAGGGTGTTGTTGAATCTGCAGTGAAGAGATTCATTTAAAGGGGGATTAACTTTGACAGCGGTAAGTCTGGTGAAAAAGTTAGTTTTGAATATTTTTAAAGAATAATAAAATAAAATAAAATATTTATTTTATTTTCCTACTAATGGTTTAGAGGTGGAGGAAAGACCACTGAGTTGGATAGACATTTAATGGTTGGACTTGTTTTTTTGTAAACCTACCGTTGATATTAAGAGGTTCATTCATTAATGAACCTCTTTAATCTCTAGTTGTGTTAATCACACATCACCTCTATTTAAATGAGGCTTGAGCATGGGTTTTGACATATAATGGTAGAACATCTGACAAGGTTTTATAGTGTCTTCCACCAACTAATAATTATGGATTGGATAGCCATGTTGGAGGAATCGATTAGGGATCGATGAAGGTCGGTGGCTTCATTAAGCATGGATTCTTCTTCCACAACTGGGATCTCTCCTCCAATTCCGAGGTAGGGGTTTTGTTCAAATTCAAGTGAATTTGTTTCCTTTCATGTTCATCAAAGTAATGATGAGTCACATACATATTGAATGGTATATTTTTTATCTACGATGAATTAAATGCTACATACTTGTTATGATGCTAACGCGGAGGGCGTTGGACAAACAATCAAGGCTCAGACCCTCTGCCGCTTCAAGTTTGTCATGTTCATCTTGGGATATGTCTTAAATCGATGAAAAATTGAATACGAGAGCCACGCAGTGATGGAAGCAACCCTAGAGGGCAATAGGCATGTTCAATAGAGAAAACTGACCATCGAATCTCACATGGTGGCTTGCAGAAGTTCCACCGGTGCACGTTGTGGAGGGAAGTCGCGACATCAAGCCGCACCGGCATGGGCGACCACCCTTGGATGGTGGAGTCGGTGGAATGTATTGTTCCATCATGCGTCATAGAGATGGGATTCGTTGCATCGAGCCATTGATTGGGGAAAAACCACGTGGCTTTGATGATTAAATCGCCTGAATAGATTTTCCCATCGGGAATGTGGTCCGCCACCTGGCTAGCGGACCGTGCAAGCTAGCAGGCCAGGCTGCTCGGCCGGCCGGGTGGGTCTACAGCCCAGCGGACTGAGCCCTCCATGGCCATTCCCCCTCAAACCCACTTAACACTTCGTGCTAGGCCGGATCGAACCTCAACTAGGTCGGTTCAACTCGAACCGGGTTGGGTCGGCTCATGATGGGCCGGGTCGGGTCAAACTAAAACCGGATCCATTTTAGCCAGATATGCTTAAAAATGATGTATCTCTCAAACCATACATCTGTTTGATGAACCATATATATAATTGGAATCATTTTCATGTGATTTTCCTTTTGATATATTTCACCTATGTTTTTGAGAATGTTGGAGTATGGCCGGGTTGGATCGAAGCTGAATCCAACATGGACCTTGGCACTAAAATTCCATTAACTCGAAGACTGGGTGACCGAATGATGCATAGTTTGTTGTTTTGGGACACTTACAACATGGATGTCTATTGGGATACTCCATTGTCAAGAATAGTGGCAATTAAATCATTACTGATATCTTAAGAAGTGGATAATACAGAACTCATGCACAATGAGTGAAAGGAATCTTGTGACTGGCTGTCAGTTGAAGATCGACCATGTGTAGATCAGCATCATAGAGACCCTATGTAGATCAACATCATAGATACCATATGTGTATCTGCATTATAGAGATCATTTTTGGATCATCATCATAAAGGCCTTGTGTGGATCATCAACATAGCAACCATGTGTGGATCAACTTCATCGTGACCCCATGTGGATCTGCATCCTTGCGACCCTGTGTGGATCAGAAGTGCGAGACCCGATGAGGATCGATCATAGAGTGGCCCATTGTTGATCAGTGACATACAACCTTATTTTGATCGAAAGTGGAACAAAACTTTCATTTATAAGTTTTGAAAACTTCCTAGTGGTATAAAACTACACAGCTTATGATGAATTATCATTATTCTTGGACATTGAGTTGTATACTTGGTTTGAGATGATTCTTTTGCTATGTGATTTTTGATTGAGATCAGGCTTTGTGGCTTTTATTTGTGGAATTCTAGAAGACCTTCAGGGGAACCTGGGTCCCTATTGGGTATGGCTATACTCAACCCTACACGAGCTTCGCGTGCACCTTGTTGTGTCTTGTGCAGACAATGAGCAGCTTGATTGAGTCTTCTAGGAGCCAGGACCAGGCTATATACAGAGGTGACTGGATGATGTGGGGAGCTGTGGAGACTATTTGTACCTACCCATTAGGTAGGATCCTTCGTGGTTGATCTCAGGTGTTGTTTCCTATTTTAGTTGTATCTTTCTAGTTGGGATTGAATTCTTTCCCCTTTACTTTCAGTATACACATTTACTATGATTGTTTTACTTCAGGTATTGCATCTTCTTGTGTTCTTGGACTCTTTGTTTCCATGATTAAAGGTAATGCCTTCCCACATTCAGGGATATTATTTTCTAGTGCTAGTTACCAACCCCTAGCCTATGGAAGTAAATCATGGGGTTGTCACGACATAGGGACCGAGGCATGGTTTGTGAAAAAGTTGTATTAGAGGAGTAGTTTTACCAATGAACTATGACTCTGATCTTTTCAATGGTGAAATAGTGTTATGTATTTATAAGTGTGTTTTTATGTTCAGGGAGTCTAGTGTTGGTGCGGCAGCCGATGTATCCATAAACCAGGACCCTGAATAATGATTTATGACTTGTAGAACAAAAAAAATATTTTTTTTGTGTTTGGGAAATGTTTTAATTTTTATTGCTTTTCAGTCATCTCACTAGGTATAACTTTTCAACTGTGGCACACCTATTTCATTTCAGGATGCCTTCATGTTGACAGCCATCCATGAATCCAGATACAGTTCATGACAATGGCCCACCGAGTGATGATGATTTGGTGCAAGGCCCTCTTATAGCAATTAAACCTTCAGGTGGTGCACTAGAAACACCACCACCTGTTGGCCAGCGGTATCCACCAATCCCACTAGCAGACGGTGCATACTGAGTAAGAGAATTGCATTAGTTATAGTGGAAGTGGCCTCCAAGGTTTCAAGGTGAGACATATCCCCAGGCTGTGAAGGACTAACATAGGGTTGTGGAACATGTTTTTTGCTTAGTTGGGACAACTTCTGATCAGATGGGGATAGAAGAAGCTAGTTTATTCCATGACACAACAAGGAGATGGTGGAACCTGATACTCTAGGTACATGATGAGGTGACCCTCACCTAGATGGACTTCGAGAGCGTATTTAGGGAAAATATTGTTCAAGAGACACTGCACAAAGTGTTTATTCAGGGGCTTCTGCTCTAACAATAGGGAAGCCAGGTAGTGGCCCTGTACTCAGAAAGATTCACTGACCTCTTGTGCTACTCCATCAACATGGAACAATACCCTTTCTTTAGGGAATAGACCTTTGAGCGGGGTCTCAAGTGGGAGGTTAGATAATAGATGATATCGATCAACATCCTGATGTAGGATGGAGTGCTCGAGAAAGCATTATTGGTGGAGATATTCTTAGCTGAGCAGGCATCGACGGTGAGAGCCACCACCAAATGATAGGTATTCGAGTCATATGCAGTAGGAAATATATAGATGACGTAGAGGTCCAAGCATGTTTTACTTTATGGAGGATGAACCCAGGACATAGGGTTGGAGGTGGGGAGCTCATGAGTTATAGCAGGAAAGCAGAGGAGCAGACTGTGCTTCACGTGCAGTGGGCAGGTCCAAATGGATCGCCATGGAAGGACTCACCATATTGACTATAATAAGACAATCAAGGGACCTCGGAGGAAAAGTCATTGATTCAAGAAAGGAGGAATGTCGTGTGGCGGACATGGAAAGGGAGAAAACTATGTAGCAAGTGGTGTGAAGCGATTTGATGTTCTACCGCCACCACCTCCAAGTGGTCCACCACGACCTCAGGGAGTAGGCGGACGTGGATGGCCTTATCTTTAGGAAGTTGTGGTTTATTACCACGATTCTCCAGGGATGGTCCGATGTATTATCTAGGACTTCTCTATCCTAGTTGTAGTACTTATAGACACAGGTTCCAGTCAATCTTTCATTTCCATGTCAATCATTATATTCTCGAAGATTATGGTAAACCCATTAGCTCTATCCTTATGATTAATGTCTCTTACATGAGAGGATTCAGTGATTAAAACACTAGTGCCAGCAGTGTGAGCATACTATTGGAGGCGAGAGATTTGGTTGGGGTCTCCTAGTAGCAACGTCGAGGCCTTACCATGTCATATTAGGTATAGACTGGATATCCACGGTCGAAGCTCAGATTAACTATTTTAACTTAATATTTTAGTGTGCCTAAGAGTGTGGGATCATGTTTTCCTTCAAATTCTATAAGGGAACCATTGTAGCACAAGATTGATTTTCGTAGAGGAGGGTGAAGCTGACCACACACTAGATGGATAGACATACCTTCAGTGTAGTTGATGTGAAGTGCCTGAGATATAATGTAGTAGTGGACTAGTATGATGATGTATTTCCTGAAAATATTCTGGGTCAACCTCCTCATAGAGATGTAGAAATATACATCAACATGTACCACAAGATGACAATGTTATCTTCTCCAGAATATCAGATGGATCACATAGAGCTTCGATAATTGTGGGTACTGTTGGAGTACTTATAGAGGAAGGGGTTCATAAGGCCTAGTGTTTCTCCATGGGCATCCCTGATTTTGTTCACCAAGAATGTGGATGGGAGTCTGGGGAATTGGGTGGACTATCGGCACCTCAACCAGGTGAAAGTGAAGAACAATTATTCTCTGTCGTTGATTGATGATCTCTTCAATCAGCTGAAGGGAGCACGGTTGTTTTTGAAGAGAGACCTTAGATCAGGCTATCATTATATCAGGGTACAGGATGAGGATCTACCTAGGACATCCTTCTGATGTCGGTATGTCCATTATGAGTTCACGGTAATTATCTTGGTAATGACCAATGCTCCGGAAGTGTTCATGGGGCTCATGATTAGGATCTTATAGCCATACCTTGATTGATTCATGGTTGTCTTCATTGGGGGCATCATGATATACTGGGTGTTAGAGGAGGAGCATGCCACACACCTACAGATAGTTCTTGATACACACTAAGAGAACTATAAGTATTTAAATCCCTCGACGTGCCAGTTCTAGATACGGGAAGTCCACTTCCAAGGGAACATTATCTATGAGGTTGGAATTGCAGTGGATCCAACGATGATAGAGGTAGTTCATTCATTGGAACCACCCATGACTGTGACCGAGGTGAGAAGTTTCCTGGGATTGGCTAGGTACTACTAGAGATTCATACCCGACTCTTCCAGAGTTGAAACACCATTTTTATATTTGACAAATAACAAAAACTCCTTCGTATAGATGGAGAGATGCCAACAGAGTTTTCAGAAGCTGAGGGAGAGACTGGCATGTGCCCCCATATAAAGGCTATAAGAAGAAGGAATCGGGTATATATTTTACTGCAACACATCAGGGACCAGAATAGATTTATCCTGATGCATGATCGAGCGGTGATCCCCTATGTCTCATGGAAGTTGAGAAATCACAAGCAGAAATACTCTACCCATGACTTAGAGTTAGCCGCAGTGGTCTTTACGCTCAAGATGTAGCGGCACTACTTGATGGTTGAATGTTTTACAACATACTCTGATTACAAGAGTATCAGGTATTTCTTCTTATAGAATGACCTGAACCTGAGACAGCGAATATGGATAGTGTTCCACCTGGACTACGAATTTAAGATAGTCTCTAATTCTGAGAAATAGAACTTGGTGGTACATGCACTCACCAGGAGGCATGGTATACGGTTTCTAAGTGAAGTGACAGAGTAGCTCGCTGCATTGAAGTTATCCTTCGTGGATATTGATGGATCAACATACCTTCAGTCTATGACAGTTAATCCCCCACTCCTTCATCAATTAAGGGAGTCACAACATGGGGTCATAGAATGTGAGGTCTGACGTGCTCATATATCCTCAGAATAGGACCCTGATGGATTTTTTAAATGTGGGGATCACATAATTCTCTTCAGAGGATGCACCATGGTACCAGCGATGCTATGAGAGGAGGTGCTGAGAGATTTCCACACATCCCTTTTGTCGGTACATCCTGGAGTGGTGAAGATGTACCAGGACCTCCAGCATTAGTATTGGTGGCCAGGGATGAAGAATGTTGTGATTGAGATCGTATCGTGATGCCTCACTTATCAACAAGTGAAGGTGAAGCCTCAAGTACCCACAAGCATAGCTCAACCAATTAATGTACTGGAGTGGATATGGGATGTTATATCCATGGATTTCATGACACGGCTACCACGTACATTCAGGGGCCACAATTCCATTTGGTTGATCATTGAACGAATCACCAAGTCATCCCACTTCCTACACATCAGAGAGAAGAGATTATTAGAGACCAAGGAAAACATATATGTATAAGAGATTTTATAGCTTCATGGTGTGGCATCGAAGATCAGATCATATTGCGAAGCTCATTTTACATCCCTATTGTTGAAGGGATTACAGGAGGATTTTGGGACTCAACTATGTTTATGAACCACCTTCCATCCTCAGACCACTGGTCAGATAGATCAGATCATTCAAACACTTGAAGACAAGCTTCATGCTTGTGACCATTATTTTTTTCTACAGTTGGAAGAACCACTTTCCAATGGTGGAGTTCACTTCCAACAACAGTTATAAATTCACCATCATCATTGATCTGTTTGAGGCCCCATACAGGAAACCATGCAAGTCGCCACTATGCTTTACAGATCCAGGGGAGTCAGAACTTATGGGTCCAGAGTTGGTAAAGGCTACCACAGAGAAGGTGCAGATCATCCTGGAGAGGATGAAGACTACATAGAGCTAGAATAATTCTTATGTCAACAGGATATTGTGACCCATGGTGTTTTAGGAGGGAGATAATGTATTCCTATTGGTCTTTCCCCAATGTGGATTACGGAAGTTTGGCGGGGATGCAAAGGTATCTATGAATATTATCATGCCTTTCTAGACCCTCTGTAGAGTAGGAGAGGTGGTGTACCATCTAACTCTTCCCCCATAGATTCACTGAGTGCATAATGTTTTCCACGTGTCGCAATTGTGGAGGTACGTGCATGATCCATCCCATGTTATCGATTGGGGTGATCTGGACATCAGAAATGGGTAAATATTTGTAGAGTTATTGGTGGAGATAGAGGATCAATATTAGTGGGTCATTCGTGGTGGTCTAATTCTCTATTGTGAGTTCATTTGCAGCACGAGAACCTATAGGAGTGCACATGGGAGTGAGAGGATTAGATGCATGCTCAGTACCCCCATTTGATCTCCAAGTTTTTGTTGTGGATTTCGAGGTTGAAAATTCGTAAGGTGAGGATAATATAACAACATAGAAATTCCATATATTTTTTTCATAAACTATATTGGATTATTACGAGTCTGTGAAAACTGACGGTTCTTGATTCTGAGGGCCAATGTGTCCAGAATGAATTTTTGATCTTTTTTTAATGTACAATAAAAAAAACTTGTGGGAAGTATTTTCTATCATTTTATACGAGTGCTCAGATTAAAAATATCAATCCACCATTTAATCTTCAAATCCGGGATTTGCATAAGCGAGTCTTAACTTTGACCATAGTATGTCAAGTGATAAAGTTAGTTTTGTAGTTTTTAAAAAATAATAAAATCACATAAAATTGTTATTTGCTTTTTCCACCAAAAGTTGAGTGGTGGAGGCAGGACCTCTAAGTTTTCAGCCCATTAAATTTATTGATGCTTTGGTTTGTAACCACAACATTCAGATAAAATATTTATTTAATTCATTAACCTCATTATTCTCTCGTAGTGTTAATCACTCATCCACTCTATTTAAATGAGGATTGGGCATGAGTTTTTGACACGGGAGGGAGGACACAATGATGAAGTGTTGCAACATATTCCACCAATAAATAACAGAGGTTTGAATGACAATGTTGGAGGAATCGATTCAGGATTGATGAACTCCAGAGGCATCATCCATTGTGAATTATTCTCCTACAACTATGACGCCTCGTCCGATTCTGAGGGAGGGGTTTTGTTTAAATTCAAGTGAATTTGTTTCATTTCCTTATTCTTGAATGGAATGAAAAATCTCTGAAGTATTGAATGGGTTATAGACTATATATGATGAATTAATTGCTTCCATGTAGTTAAGATGCTAACGAGAAAGGCGTGGGACAAATGAACAAGGCACCGACCCTATGTCGCTTCGGTTTTGTCACGTTCATCGTGGTCCAAGTTTGAACTCGATGGAAAATTGAATCTGAGAGCCATGCAGTGAAAACAACAACCTTGGAGGTCCGTTGGCCCATTTGGAAGGAAACAATGACCACCAGAGCTCACCTAGTGACTAGTGGAAGTTCTACTGGTGCGGCATTGGTGCAGCAGTGCCTGCGACCTGCACTAGCAGGTGATGGTGGCGGCTGGCATCGGTCGACTGTAGTGGTAGTAGGTGGAGTGCTCTTGTGTGCCATAGAGGGAAGTCACGACATTGAGCTGTAGTGGAGGAGACCCACGCCCCATGGGTCCCTCTAACAGGGGAGGTGCTGCGTGGCGCAAAAAATTAAATCACTCGATCGACATTATCGTTTAGGAATGTGATAGGCCACCTAGCTGGAAAACTACGAGAGCTAGCGTGTCGAGCCCATCCTGACCCCACACACTCTGGTTGGTCCAGCCGGTTCGAGCCAGCCTGAGTTGACTCAATCCACATTGGGTCAGCCCAGGGTGGGGCGGGTCGGGTCTGTCCGACTGGGTCAGATCAAACCCGAACCCATTTTGGCTAGATACGCTTAAAAGGTTGTATCCCACAAACCAGACGTTCGTATGATGAACAGTCTATGGTGCTAGAATCCTTGGAATGAGACAACCCATTTTGGGATACTCCACCTATGTTTTGGAGTAATTTTGAGTATGACCGAGTTTGATCAAACCCAAATCCAACCAGACCCTCATCACAAAAATTCATATAACTCACAAATCATGAATTCGAATTACGCGCCATTTGTCCCGTTGAAACCCTTACGACATGGCGTTCCTTTGGGTTACATATTTTTGGAACATAGTGGTTGTTGATACATGATCGATATCTCGAGGGGCGGATACTATGGAACTCAAGAGCACCAGGTGTGGAGAATCATGTGGCTGGCTGTTAGTTGAAGTGGGAGTATGTATGGATCAGCATCATAGTGACCCTATGGGGATTAATATCATAGAGACCATTTGTGCATTTGCATCATAGTGTTCCAGGTTAGATAAAATTCATAGAGACCCTACATGGATCAGAAACATAGAGACCCTATATGGATCAGCATCATAATGACCCTATGTGGTTCATCATCTTAGTGACCCTATGTGGATCAACATCATAAAGACCATTTGTGCATCTGCATAATATTGATCTGAGGTGGATCAACTTCATAGAGACCCTTTGTGGATTAGCCACATAGAGACCCGATATGAATCAACATCATAATGACCTTGTGTGGATCATCAATCTAGTGACCCTGTGTGGATCAGCAGTGCGTGACCCGATAAGGGCCATCCTAAGAGCGGCCCGTCGTGGATCATTGACATACTAACCTATGTGTATCGAAAATGGAACAAACCTTTTTTGGATCATTATTGAAAACAACCTAATTTAATAAAATGATATATCTTAGGAATAATCATCTTTATTACTGGTCTTTGAGTTGTATACCAGGTTTGAGAAAAGTCTTTTGCATTGTGATTTATGATTGAGATCATGCTTTGTGGTTTTCCTTTGTGTGTTTTTAAGAGACCTTCGGGGGGATCGGGGTCCCTACTGGGTATTTTTATAATCAACCCTACACTAGATTTTCCTGCAACTTTCGGTGTCTTGTGAAAATGATGAGAATCTAGGCTGAGACTTTAGGGAGCTAGGAACAAGCGGTACACAAAGGTGACTGGTTAACATGGGGAGTAGTGGAGATGAGTTGTAACTAACCTTTATGTATGATCCATGGTGGATGATCTCAAGATATGTTTTCTATTATAGTTGAATATTTTCAGTTCGGCTAGTATTCTAGCCCCTTTTCATTCAGTACACACTTTTACAACTATAGTTTTACTATGTGGTTTGCATATTATTGTCTTTTTGGTCTGTGTGTTTGAATGATTAAAGGCAATGTCTTCCCACTTCATGTATATACCTTTTCAGTGCTAGTCTCCCACCCATAGCCTATGAAAGCCGAGCTTGGGATACTCACTACATAGGCTCTGGTGGATAGGTCATAACAAAACTATTTTCAGTATTTCGTGAAATAAAAAATTCCAATAACAATAAAATTAATTTGAAAATATTATTTCACTAATTATCGGGGTGTTACACATCATATGGTTTGGATGCATGTTGTCTCCTAACAATGTTCATATAGTAAAAGATAATCTCATACATGAATAACCTTTTCTTTTTTCGTTTTATTGGGAAATGGGTTTCTGAAATATGTGCTAATCGTATGAGATACACTATAATACATTGCAAAAACTCAATTATATGGTATGATGTTTTATAAAAACAAGAATAAATCACATTTCTATAAAAATATATCAAAATGTATTAATATTATAACCTAGACACTGAAAAATCTTGGAAACAATATAATTTAAAGAAATTAATACTACCATGATATGTGGGTGTGGAATTTCTTTCATCCAAATAAAATCTTCCCCTATAAATAATAAAATAATTTGAAACAATAATTATTGAACTATAAATCACAAAAACCAAAATAAAAATGTAAAATTGGAAATAAAAGTAAAGGAAAAAATTACATAATAATGATATATAATGGTTTCAACATGTAATTTGGTATTATTATATATTCTATAATACAATAAAACTAAAAACATTGATGAGAAAACACTACAAGATAGGAAAACACAATTGAAGTGGAAAAAAGGAAAATGAACCAATGTATTAACAAAAATAATCCCAAAATTGATAAATGTCTCTATAAAATAACAGAAGGATTGAAAATTACTATTTTAAATGAATGTTTATATAAAAAATTATATTCATATAAATAATTTATATTAATGGATGGTACCATGAAATTTCTCTACTAGACCGTGAGTGGGATTCAAGCTAACAGAATGACTCATTTCTTATTTATAACACCAGTAAATAATGATATAAAAGATGAATCCACCACCAAAAACAATAGAAATAAATCAATACACTTTATTATGATGTATTTTAATTAGAAAAAAACTATAATATAAATATATGAGGTAATTCTAATACCCCTATATTTTCAAATAAATAATTATTATTTTTTAATGTATTAAATAGAATTCAATACATACAAAAATAAACATCAAAACCATAATAGAAATATTATATTATACAAAAAAATCCTCAAGATTTCTGGGTATGAATACATCAATTGAATAATTGTAATGAAATAAGTACTAAATTTGAAATGAAATAAATAGATCCCATTAATGTTAAAGTATATATTTTTATAGTATTTTAATTTTTTAAATAATTTGTTTCACTGACATTATTAGACATTTAAATTGATCATATATATATTGGAAATTAAGTAATATTAATTCATATATTGGGTGTTAATTTAATATAAATAAATGAAAAATAATTTGAATGTAAATGAGGACTTTTTTTAGAAAACGTGTTTTAAGTGGACATATTTTTTCTATTTTAATACAGTATAATAATCTATAGTTATGAAAGTTCTAAATTTGAATTTTTTATATTTAATTAACTAATATTACATTCTTTTCATAATGATTACTAGGAAATGTATTTGAGAATGGTCATTTTATAGATAATAAATGTTTTTCCATAAAAATTATTGTCATCTAGTTTTATGGTTTTATATGTAAAATAATTTATACCAATCATAAAAAATGAATTCAATTTTTTTTCAATATTTTATATAAAATTAAAAAATTATATTAAATAGTAACATTACATTTTGTTCCCAGGATGAAATCTTAAAAGGGAAAAATATCACTTTGCGAAAATGGATGAAAGGTTAAATAAGGGGTTACCCTAAATTTATAAGGGATATAGTAACAAAGGAAAAATATTTAATCCTATTGTTGTAATAGATTTAATCCCTTAATCATCCAATTTTAAATTTGTTTATATTTAAAAAATTACCTTCTATGAAATATTATATATTTTAATTGTCTAAAATAATTAACTATGCACCACTCTACCCACTTATAAAAGGGAATCTGCTCGACTCTCTTAGTAACACCATAATTAAAAACATATATCTACCAAAAACTATATAAATATCTTCTAAACATCCTTATAACCATTTTATAAGAAATTTAATCCCTATGATACCATTTTAATGGTCCATAAGAGGATATCAAATATCGGTTTCTCCAAAAAGAGTCTTAACTCTAGATAATGTTCATTAATTTAACTTCTATTTTTCTATATCCATATATTTTATAACAAACTAGATAAAACAATAACATCATTATATTTAATAAAATAAAATCCAAATTTTTCTATTTTAAAACCCTTTGTAATATCCTTCATTATCCAATGATAAATGAGAAACATCATCATTCATATGTGTGGCCTACCACCTCAAGCTTGTGATGTGTTTCGTTTTTAACCATCATCTATTATTGATGAGTATAAAAATGGATTTAATTAATATAAATCACATTGATGAGATAATAATTATTCTTGAATGTAAATATTACATTATACATTATTTCATTACTATAATTCAAAAATGTAAAAATACCTATTCGTAAATATGGACAACCATATCCATAGTGATTTTTCATTTCTCATTCATCACCAAAAAATATAAATGTATATAAAACATTTTCTAATGAATAAATATGATATTAAGATTATACACGTGATTAATCAATGAATATTGTTCATGGGATAGAACAATAGACTCAACACATCCCAGGAATATAGGCCAAGTTCACTAGAATATTGATTTTAATGAAGAATTGTTAATAAAAGTGAGACTAGAAATTATATGGAAATGATCTATAATAATATATATTTATATATAAGAATTGTTTTCAAGAATACTTATATAATGAATATAAATTTATTTAGAATTAGTTTTGAATGCATATAAAGAATGACAAGACTTGTGGGTGGGGTTCTTAATCCCAATATTATTTCATTGATACATTTTTCCTGTTACGAACCAATATGTATTTATATAATGTATACAAATCCAATTTGATATATTATATATATAATATATTAATATTCATAATTATTAATCATCTATATTGTGTAATTATTTTATATCTTGTATCATTCTAAAGTTACCAAAGCAATAAGGTTTTAAATTATGATATCATTTCATTTTATTATTGCCTATGTTAAATCTCAATTAATGAAATTATTAAATTAAAATGGTTTCAACACCATAAATTTTCGTCTAATTAGAATATTTTTTATTTTTTCATGTATTCCTTCTGTTATCATTTATTTGGTATAGAAAATTATAATGCTTTTTTTTAAAAAAATGAAACCAATTCATTCTTATTTGAAATTAATACATATAAATATACAATTTTCAATTATTTTTTTTTATAAAATTAAGAGGATTTAATTTTCATTAAAACCCACATTCTAATTAATTTCCAATATAGTTTCTAAGTAATTAAATATAATTCTAATAAATTAATTTAAAATAAAAATATTGATGGAATAGTTATTTTAATATGAAATAAAAATCAAGAGCGTAGAATTATAAAAATACTAAAATATATTAGAAAAATAATATGTGTGAAAGAGATGTCGTGGGATTAGATAAAAAATATATAATAATGAAACAAAAACATTTAGATATGTAATCATGAGAATTTACAAAAAAAAACTAAAAGAAGCACAAGATGTACATGGTTCAGAACCACCAACTGGTGTATGGTGTAGATCCATAGTCTCTAACAAATTGTATTCTCTAAACTATCCTCAATACTTGAAAATCCCTTATATCGTCTCTGAATATATAGGGGGTACTAATACATTAAATGTGGACTATTAAAAACTATCACTCGACCCTCAATATGAATCCTAGGAATCCCATGATAATATTATAAAGGATAATGAGGAGGATAAAACAAACATGATAGTAACCATTGCTTAAAGATTCCACTATGATTTCAAAGACCAACCACTGAAAACAAAAATGTGATGACCCCTCATCTGTAGGATGACTATAAAGGTTCCCATCAAACATAGATCCTCTCAAGGCCCCAAATGGTCTTAAAAATTGATAATTTAAAAACTATTTCCCAACACTAGGGAAAAAATGTCATTCTTGTCTGAAAGATTCCAAACATGCCTTTAAATTCATTAAATTTTCAAACTACTATTCAAGGTGAAATTGGACATATTTTCAATATAAAATTTAACCAAATCCTTTGATTAACAAGAGACACAATTAACATGTTATGAATCAATTTTAAATGTATTTAAATCATTTTTGAAACTGCATTTTTAATTTTAATATTGTAAAAATCATATACAGAATGACTTCATCTTGGAAGTAAGTTGAATCATTGAGAAAAAGTGTAAGACTATTTACAAGAAACAATAATAATTTTCATTTCATTTTGACATAGTATTATTATTAAAAAAAAAATTTAAAACTTCATGAAAGAAAAAATTCTCAATTTTAAAGGATTAGACAATGGGAACCTACCACAAAGGGAGAAAAATAATCTGAAACACCTCTTCACCTAACACCTTCATTGGTGACCACTTGAATCTTCCCTTTTCCTCCTCCATGAACATAAACATTCACACACACACACACACACACCGAGATATATGTATATATATATAAGGACATCTGGCCCCTATGTGCATAATATCATGGATAGAAATTTGTATAACAGATTAATACATATATACTTACATATGAATATTACCCATTATACTTACACATGTAATAATTTTCCATATATATACAGAAGAACTCCAAACCCCAATGTATATATTCAAAAATCCATGAATGATATTTTATATTGGTCGAGCACACACACACAGAGAGACAGACATATGTATATATATATATATGCCTGCCTCTACACACATATGTAAGTCGCCATCAACTCCAGTGACTTAGAACCACTTCAAGTAAGAAAAAAATTCACTACAGAAATACTAGGAATATAAAAATAAATTAAACACAACCCTAATTGAAATAATGAATACAGTGAAAAAAAACATTCAGAAATAGTTGAGATGAATAGAAATGAACCTAAATACTTTTACTTTTCTTGTGACTTCCAAAACATGCTCAAAGAAAAAACAAGAGACCACTTTCACAACTTTGATTCATGAAACGGTATTATAATCAAGAATCCCGAACACCCAAGTGATAGAAAAAATTTGTCAATGTAATAGGGGAATGAAAAACACCCACATGAGGGAGAATTATTGAATATAAGACATTTCATAGATTCTTCGACCAAAATAACATAAATAAATAGGTAGTAAATTCTGATTGAGTTAAGCTATGGAGTATGGTGAAATGTGTGACTATTTAAGAGAAGGGGGGGGGGATTTCATTTGAGACACCAATGGGAAGGTGGGGTGGGGTTACACAAAAATGGCGGGGGATAGTTAGAATATTTTTTTTTATTTTTCTTCTTGGATTATAATTATGATTAATTTAATTTTTTTTAAAAGACATGACCCATAGATCTAGTCACATGGTAAGGAATATTTTGTGCCAACATTTTCCCCTACTAATAATATGGACCAACTTTCAGAGGCTATGATCTTAGTTTGGAAAAACATTAACGAACAATACAATTGGCTCTGTCAAAATTTACAGAATCTATCACATGGTAACCGCACTGTTTGGAAAGCCATGAGCCGTACTTGTGTGACATGCTATGTATTCCTAAAAACACATGATTTTGGATTGGAAATTCCAAGAATTAAAATTAAATATATACTGACAAAAAAATGAAAATATAGATCAATTTCAGCTCAAGGTGTGAACGATATAGTACAAAAATCACCATCAAATCAAATTGTTATCATTATGATAACCCGTAAATTCCCGACATGTAAAAACCCTTTACACTCAATAATAAAAAATTAATTCCATATTTGTTATCATATTAACCCTAATGGTTATTCAATGAATTAAAATTATGCCTAAATAATATCAAATAATTATTGTTCAAATTATCATTTCACTAAAACATATACTAAACATAAGGGTCGTATTACCTTTAATTCTCTGAAAATACACAAAATCATATTAAACTCTCATCACTCAAAATCTAAATGGGTGGGTCTATTAAATTCATCTTATGATCAAATTTAATAACATAAAATAATTATAGCTTTCCTAACTAATAAATTAACATCACATGAAAACTTTCTAACTTGAGAAGTTATCTAAACAATTTCTATGATACCAACTATAATATCATAAAACTCATACTCATGGATACATTTCTAAAAAATATAAATTTCTAGATTTCCAAACAATAAAAGGGACCAAATTTTTTAAATTCAATAAACCAAATATAAATCTAATAAATTTAATAACTTATATATTAATGGACAATTTTTTATTAGAGTTTTAGTGAATTAGGAAAAAATCATACATAAACATTTTTATACAAAAATTACTACATCATAAAAATATAATTCATCCCCCGTTTATTTCATCAAATATATTTAGTTTTTTTAGAATAAACTAAATTATCTTCATAACCTAGGAAATACTAGAAGGGTGATTCAAAATTCTCAATAACGGTAAACATACATGTTTATAATTGGATTTCATCAGGGAGAATAAGATTACTATAAGAGTGTTACAACATATTCAACAATACTGTGCATGTCAAATGATAATTAATACTGATCAAAACATATATCATGTAATAAATATTTATCATATGTCGATATTCATATAAATCAATAGTCATGATCCATGTGGAAATAATACTATAAAAAACTCAAAGAGTAAATAGAGAAAATGTGTCAGTATCATGGAATATTCTTTTTATAGATACATTTCAAGAACCCTAAAATGTGGGATAACTATACAATGGTAATAACCATAAAATATTTTGAGTAACATGATAGTAAGTAAGAATCATCATCTTATAATATTTACTTATATTTTTCACATCTATCATTATTACCCAATACATTATAGGAAAATAGAAGACCCACACAGAACATATTGATTGACGTCCACTAAGGATTTGTGTTCTCTTCCCAATCCCAATTTTTTTGAATAATTTCTCTATACAATATATTGTGAAATAAAATTTTTATGCATCCACATTCAAATAACGTAATAACCATTTTTCATTGATACCTCCATTTACCCCTACATAAGAAATAGGTTTCTTGAAAATTTTATTAAAAAACATAATAAATAAATATAATGAATAAGTATTTAACCATTAAAATATAATCATGGTGAAATATAATTTAAAAAAATATTTTTTGTACTTGATGAATAAAAAACACATTAATATAACATTAAAAAAATATAGTGGGAAAAAACCATACAAATTTTGAAATCAAATTTACATAATTATATTAATAGTATAATTGGAAAATAGTTTTTATTTAAAATATTACATGGGAATATATAAATTATTACATAATGAAAATAATATTCATTCTGGTGGGAAATTTATTTCTACCAAGAATGTTCAAAAAATTAATTTTCTTTTACATATTTTATAAAGAGAACAAAATGTTACCCAAACAAAATAAACTATGAAAATTCCTTTTAAAATCATTCAAATCTGTTCAAAGAACTTGTAAAATAACATAATAAAATCATTAATGTTTTTAAAATAAAATTAAGGTAAACCTAATATAATACCTGGGTATAGAGGTTAATGTTTCCTAATCTAAACTAAGATACAAAATCATTATCACATACCAATTTATGTCACTATGTTTCACTAATATGTAAGGGATAAAAATAAAAACAATATTTAAAAAATATTCCTGACTAGATGAAATGAAAATGGATGAGATCATGGTTAAATGATCCTCAAATTTACCAAAAATATCCCGAAACATAAAAAATCACAACAATAGAAGAGATTATAACAAAAATACTTCATTGATTTGGTAACATTCACATTATAATTCATTGAATGAAAATGTATGACATTGGATTTAAAATCCCCATCATTTCATGAAGTAATATATCATTGTTAATTCATGATATAGTAAGAATGTCATACAAGGTAATATTAGTTCATAAAATGAAACATGTCTCCAAAAAATTATATAAATACAAATAAACCCCATCAAAATATCATAAAATGTGAAGTAATAATTAATCCATTGATTGATTAGTTCGGAATATTTGAAGTAAAATAAATCATTAATAAATACATAATAATTTTATTTTCTTCTCATAATTTTTTATTGAATAACAATTAAAATAAAGTAGAAGTATATCCTAATGAATTGAAGTTGAATTGAAAAACACTTACCACATTGTAAAATTAAATTCAAATCCTATTGTATGATAAAATTAGAATCATGACATAAAATTGATCAATGAATTTCGTATTTACGATATAATAGTTAATCTGCATTTTATAAACACTATATAAATGAAAGTAGGTGCATGAAATTGAAATATTCACCAATGGATCCAAATTAAGATGGTATCCCTTACCTCAAGAAAAAGAATTATTATTTATATCCTCCAAAATCTTTATAATAATATTTTATATATTTAATAAATTTTTGTGAACATTTTATTTGATTGATACCTTATAATTAAAAAAATTATTTAATTTATGACTTATTAGGTTAAATAAATAGTTATGTCCTAATATGCTGTTTTGAAGATTTTTGGATCATAACATTAATAAGACTTTAAAATTTTGATCATTATCACAATGGTATTTATTCCATAATCACTTAAATAATAATCATTATATAAATAATTTATTTTATTTTTATTTATAATTTTTATAACAACATTTTGATATAATTAATAAAAATGAAAAACATTACAACCATTGAGACTGTTCATCATACATACGCATGATTAATTTTTTCACTTTTCGATAAAAATCTGGGAAATATGGTAGGTATGATTTTGAATTAAAAAATTTATATAATTTCATAAATATAATATTAAAAATAATAATGCACATTTATATATGATCTATGTGATTTAGTGATGAAAAAAAGATAACATCCCTTAGTAGAGGCGACAATCCTCAAGAAAATAAAAATGGTGTTATCATTTTTAAATGGATGTAAAGGTAGAAAATAGATAATCTATTAACCCTAAAAAGTATATTAATTCAATTAATATAATACATAAACATTAAATATATCATTATATCTTGTAGTGAGATGTGATGATGGAAATCAAATTGCATTGGTTCGCATGGCATTGGTCTGTCATACACAAGATCAATGTTTTTTCCCATTTGGGAGAAGTGGAGTAGAATATTGGTTATTTCAGTTTGAAAATAATATATAATTTTATTTTATATAATGATGATATTATATCAATGTGTTATTATATTTTATTTCTGGTTTTAGAATAATAAAAAATAAAGTTATCTTAAAATCTCTATGACTTCCTCAAAAAACATCGTGTGTTTTATAACATAATCCCACTAACGATGATATAATGTATAATATAATTACTCTTGGACATGGGTATGGTTATTTTGAAGGGATTTTGGTTGTTATTGGTTTATTTAGAAAAATAGATTGGTGTTTGGAATAGAGGAGTGTAACTTCCCATTCATAATTGAGGGTATGAGAACTCTTTGAATTATATAATGTATTAAAAAAGTATAAATTAATATTTATAGAATGGTGAAATTAAATTTTTTTATTTTTAATATATGATAGATATTTGTTTTAATCCACCAATAGTATAATATTTTGAAAATATTAGATGATGGTTTTACCATTATATATATATTGTATCCCACCATTAATCAATTTGATTATTATTATGATATCATCATATTAAACATTTTAGGGTTAATGATAGTTTATATTAAAGATAATTTGACCCAAAGAAGGTCTATATATAATATTTCAAACCACTTCTCATCTATTTATATTATTATAGGTATTTTATAAATTTGGAATCATATAAAAAAATAATATTTATTATAAAATATATTTAATGTCATTTTTGGAACAATATATATACATGGAATGTTATGTGATCAAGGTAAAAATTTAATTCAATTATATACTTATAGAAAATACCTATTATTTTTTATCTATTTATAATATTTTATATATAAAATGAATCAAATAAATAAAAATACTTTTAGAATTTTTTAATATCCTTTACTAGATGTTTATACTTCTTATAGAAGTATAATGGTGGCATTCGATAAGCATTTATGGTAATTAATTTATCACTAAAATTTTACCATAAAAACATATTCAATTATAATAAAAATAATTTTATATATATATATTTTAAAAAATTATCCTAATGTGAAAATAAATTGTAAATTTTAAAAAAATAGAGTTTGATTTATTATTTTTATTTACTAAATGTAATATATTGGAAATTTTCAAAGAAAATTGGAAATTTTTTTCAATAAAATTGAATTAAGAATTATTATTTTTAAATATACTTATATAATATATTAATGGAATGTTATAGGATTATTTTAAATCCTTACAATTTTTTCATAATTAATTACCCTATTTTACCATAATGAGTTGAAAAATAACTACTGTGGTAATTATTTATAATTTCAAAAAAAAATTATTTAAAAAATTTGTAACTCATAATTACAATTTTTTAATATCATGTTAAATATTAAATATCTATAAGTGATTGAAAATAAATTGTACATAAATGCGAAAAATGTAAGGAATAGTTTGTTTATGAAAAAAGTGTTTTTAATTCTAAAAATGAACATATAATAAAATTGAGTCAAATTTTAATTAAAAAGTAATAAAATAAAATATATTTCATTATATATGACTTTGATTATATTGATATCAAATTCAAATCAAAATTTCTTATTTTAATGAAAAAATGAATGTTTTACAAAAATTTGTATTTTCAATTTTCACTACTATTAAAAAAAATCAAATCCAAAAAATAACCCTATGATTATATTGATATGATTATTTAAACGTAATATTAATTTTTATAATTATTATTCCTAATAGATAATTAACTTACTTATAATATTAAATTACAAAAATCTAAATGAAATTTTATTTTAAAAAAAAACGCACTTTTGAAGAATGAAATGTGATTACAAGAAACTGAACTCTTATTTTATAAAGAGGTATTTAATCAATCTTTATAGAGGTGTACCATTTTATATATTTCATAGTTTGGATATTAATATTCAAACCGTCAAATTTATCAACAATTTTACTGTGGACACGTACAAAAAATATATATTTCATTATTCTCTTTAGAATAATGTTGTGTTCCTCGTATACTATCAAAAAATGAATTCCTTATAAGTATTGATTTCATTAAATAATAAATTTCATACCACTTATAGGTAATATTTATAATATTCCCCTATTAGTCAACATCCCTATGAAAATGATATGCCTAAAATATTACTTTTTTTCAATAATCGGTGAAAAATATATTTTCACCATTACTAATCCACTGCTCAGTAATTAGTGATATGAGGACCCACTAAAAGAATGTGAATATTAAAAATTTTAAGGATTACACATTATTTTTCACCTTCTTTTTCCCATTTTGATATTAAATATTATTCACTGATTGAGAATGTTTCATTACCCTTGAAAAGTGTTTTTTATTATAGATTTCATAAAATTCTATTACACAAGGGACAACTATTTTCATTACACTTCACATTAAATGTTAACATGGATCGTTCAAATTCCAACCCTTTATTTAAATAGAAAAAAAAAATTTAAACAATAATAACAAGGGAAAATATTATAACAAATTAAATTATTTATATATCATCTAAATAAGTATACATTCATTTCGATATATAAGACATTAATTTACCAAATGTCATCCATGGTAAATAACTATTCAAATACATTATAATATCTCTTAAAGGATATATGAATTATCCTATGCATATCAACAATGTTTTCAAATCTTTTTGTATTGTAATGTAAAATTGACCATGTTCCATATCTATGGTTGAGATATAATAGAACAAATATTATTTAGAAAATAAACATGATATGAATCTATTTCAGAACCAAGTTGACTTTTAGTTCCAAAACATAGAATTATTTTCATTGGAAAATGGAGAAATATTCAATACCATAACATAGGATGATCAACTATACATACTCTTATACTAATGATTCAAAAAATATATCATCTTCCTAGTTTCCAAATTGTATTAAACCATTCCATGGATATTAAATATAGTTACCCATTATTTTCATATATAAATATTTCATCATATCATATAATTTTTTAAATATTTAAACAATAATACACTGATGAGGACTGTAGAGGATTATTTTCTTTAGAAACATGGATATGTAAAAAACCGTTACATAACAACTATACATCATTTCCATCTATGCTCTGAATAAAATCACCCTTCTTAGACATATCATACACAAAACTTATAAGAACCTTAATCTTCTTTTTTGTTATGTTTCCCTTTTCTAGTCGTTTATTAGAAAAAGATGAATTTCTAGAAATTTTCAAAGTACACGTAGTGAACTTTATGTGTACACGCCATGTACTTGGTTACTGCAGGTTGCCATGTGTTCGTCATGTAGTAGCCATGAAAACATCCATGTGGGGGTGATCTGGAGTTCGTCTAAAGCAGAGTATATAACGGGAAAGTACATGTCATGTACTTCAAAAGTACACGCCATGTATTTTATTTTTTTCATTAAACATACCGGGGTTACGTCTAATCGATAGAACAATCTTATTATAGGTTTCATTCGTCTGAGAGATCTCGTACGGCCACAATCTTCCTCTGATCCCCCAATTAAGCATCCAAACTCCGATTCGACCACCATCAATTCCGTTGGGATCGCCTCAGAAAGCTCTCTCTTCTACTTGATCTTTTTTTCACAATTCCTTCTCTTTCCCACGTTATCCTCTATTGAATGTTTTAGACATTTTTGTTGATATTTAGAGTTCTAAGGTGATTCAAGCCATGAGACTCAATTATATCGATCTCCAAACGCTGAGGTAGGTGGTTTTTGCCTTTATATAAAAATTCTTTGAATTATATGTGCAAAATCGCCAATACCAATGAATAGGGTATTGCACATTTACCATTTTAGCCCTATTTTTTGCCTGTTATTCTTGTGTGCTTGAGTTGAGTATAATTGAATGTGAATAGGGTGAATTTATATGATTTAGAGTGTTTTCCCATGCATGTTGCTTGTTTCAACCGCTTGATCTAGTTTTCCTATTAGGGTATTAGTTATGTTCCATGCCTAGTATAGTAGGATGATGCATTGTATCCTTACATGTTATTATGTTGTAGACTGCTAGCCAAGTAGTTCTTGATATTTACTTTGGCCGATATGTGCTACTATAATAGCTTGAATTACACAGGCTCGTGAGAACCTGGTGTATAGAACAGAGATAGAAAGGGTGTAATGGATTCTCTAGAGTGTCTTTATAACATAAAATGCATGACCATAAGGGGATAGACGATGATTGCATCCTCTGAGTGTCTATAGATCCTCAACATGGGCCATAGTGGGAGTAGACGTTGAGTGCTTCCCCATAGAATCTTTAGTTACTGATATGAGACTATAAGAGGAATTGACGTTGAGTGCTTCCTGAGAGAGTCTATGTTTAAGATGAACTAGAGGGGTTAGACTGAGTGTACTACCCAAAGGGTTTCTTGGGTTATTTGGTGGGACCAGAGGGTATAGGCTGTGAGGGCTTCCCAAAAGGAATACCTATTTTGTTACTTTCTTCCTTGCTAGTAGGTTGGACCAGAGGGGATAGGTTGTGAGTACTTCCCAGAGGGTTACCTGTTGTGTTTTCGTTCTTACTTGATATGTGGAATTCGAATGCATTGAAATTGTGAATTGTATTCCTGGGTTTCTTCCTTGTTTACTACATTTATTTTCTTGTGGCCCACTATATATTCACTGAGTATTAGGCACAGAACTCGTGGTGTTTGCCTAATGGGATTTAGTCTCCACCCTGTTTGGGCCATGTTTTTGGGCCCCAATAGATTATATTACTGCAGGTTTAGATAAGTGAAAGTGCCCTTCTACTTCAGGTACTTGACTTTTTGTGGAGTTGGAGATCATGGAACCAAGCTATGGCTTGCGATGTTAAGGAGTTATTTACTTGCTTTCTTTTGTACATGATTTTAGTACTAGTTTATCCCATCATTAGGACTTGTTTAGATTCTTTCCTAGACATATGTATTATGCAGCATTCATATATATGGTTGTGCTCCAGTTTATAATGTTCCAGTCTTTTGTTGTGTACTTTTGTATGGATTATTCATACTTCCACTTTTTGTATTGTTTTATTCAACTATGATACTCTTCCAATGAGGGCATAGTAATTATACACATCATGTAGTCTTGTTTTAAAAAACTTGAATGTTTTCATTCTCCTCTTCCCTTCTTACATTATTAGATTCTTTGGTCCCTGATAATATTGATCTATGGCATGTGTTTGACCTTGTAGATCCATGCCAGCGAGATGTCCTCTGGTTGTATTCCAGTTGCAGGGTAGATATCAAACATCGGATATGGCCAATCAGGGACTACCTGTAGATCCTCCCATTATGCCAGTCTTGGCATGAGCAGTTATACCCGATCCAGGTGATGATGCGCAGTTCAGGGAAGGATTATTGAGGATGATGCAGATGTTCCATTGAGCGACGCAACCTTCCCCGTCGATGGCAGAGCTAACTCGGGTATTTTAGCAGTAGCATCCTCCCGCTTTCACAAGGTAAGGAGGACCCCATGATGTAGAGTCATGACTAGAAGCCACGTCAAAGATCATTGAGTTTATAGAGACGCTTCCAGAGAGGAGGGTCAAGCATGGTACATATATGCTTCGGGATTCCTCCAAGAGATAGTGGGATGTGAACTCATAGATAGGATACCAAAAATTCATGACTTGGTAGGAATTCTAGTTTATCTTCTATGAATACTACTATCCAGAGACCTTGAGGTCCGACTAAGCCCGAGAGTTTATGATTATAGAGCATGGTAATTTTTCTGTTCTGGAGTATTCCTACCATTTTACCGAGTTGTAGCGTTTAACACCTATTTCACGAGGTGATCAGTTATTCGTGGAAAGGAATTTCAAGGATGGTCTGAGGCAAGAAATCCAATCGAAGTTTAACATCTTCCTATTGAAATATATCACTTCTATCATCAACCAGGTGCTGATCACTGAGCGCAATCTGAGAGATTCTGGATTTATGAGCCAGGGTGGCTCAGCATTTGGAGTTATTATCCCTCCTACAGACAATAGGAAGCACCATAGAGAGTTTCGCACTGTGATATGAGGAGTCGAGACACTTCCTATGGTATCCAGGTGGTGTGATACTAGTTCATGAAGAGAAGGCATACGAGGCCACATTGCTCGAGTGACCCAGTGGATTGCTGATCTTGCAGCAAGATGGGTCATCATCAGCGCATCTATTAGATCTTCTCACCAGCAGCTGGTGACAGGGGTTCTTCTATGACTCCTCGTTTAGGGGTTTCACCACCAGATTCCCACTAGTTTGGGAACTAGAGTTCTTCCGGCCATTCAGGTTGAGTTGGAGGTCATAGCCGTGGAAGCCAGTCGCCCGGTTTTCAGTGACAATAGGGTGGATCAGCAAAGGGTGGCCAGATAGGGCCATAGGGTCATGGTGTAGGTTATAATTTTATAGTGGACCATAACCAATAGGATCAGGATTCTGAACACTCTATAGTGCAAGGTACAATGTTAGTAGCCTCAATTTTAGATTCTTCTCTTTTCGATATAGAGGATTCTCATAGCATTATATCTGTTGCAGTTGTGGAGAGACTTGGGCTCTTCAGCTTTTCTTCTGCTGGTATCTTGACACTAGATACTCTGTTGGGGACTAAAATAGCTTGTTTAAATCTGTGCAAGGAGTTTCCTCTAGAGGTTGGTGGGTGTCACTTTTTATGGGACCTCAATGTCCTAGTGATGATAAGTTATGATGTCATTCTTGGAATGGACTTGCTAGTTCCCTTCTAGTAAATCATTGACTATTATCACCGTAGGGTGAGTTTCATATCACCAGAGGGTGGATCTTTTCTTCATAAGGGTGAATGAGATGTCCATTTGAGAAGGGAAGGACCTGAGCATCATGGGTTAGGAGGAGTTATAGCCTAGATTTCTAGTCTATATCTCGATGATCAGGGGTTTTCACAGACAGACATTCCTCCAGTGGTAGATCATTTCAGAGATGTCTTTCCAGAATACTTTTCATTTTTTCCTTCAGAGTGTGATGTAGAATTTTCTATTGATCTTGTGCTAGGAGTGGTACTTGTGTCCATTCCTCATTATAGGATGGGTACACTAGAGCAACAAGTGATCAACAAGCTGTTGGAGGAGTTGAAGGAAAAAGGTTTCATCCAACCAAGTACTTCTTTATGGGATTCGTCTGTCCTTTTTTCAAAAAAGGTGGACGGTACTCTCAAGATTTTTATAGATTATCAGAAGTGGAACTAGTTGGTGTTCAAGATCCAATATCCCTTGCATAAGATTACTGATCTCTTTGATTATCTTTGAGGAGACCAGGTGTTCTTGAAGATTGAATTTAGATCCGGTTATCATAAGTTCACGTTAGACCATCAGAAATACCTCTCACAGCTTTCCAAAGCAGGTATGGTCTATACAAGAATATGGTTATGCCCTTCGGTCTCACGAACGTGCCTGCAGTTTTCATGGAACTGATGTACCGAGTGTTCAATCCATACTTGGATTCCTTCATGGTGGTTTTTTGTGGATGATATCTTGGTGTACTCTCACACTCTACATGAACATTCCATACATCTAGTGATCATTTTGAGTACATTAAGAGAGCATAATTTATATGATATTCTCTCAAAATTACACTTTTGGATAGATCAGATTCACTTCATGGGTCATGTTATCTCTGAGATAAGAGTGTTAGTAGACCCAGAGAAATTGTGAGAAGTAGATTCCTGGGACCATTCGATGAAATTATTTGAATTACGGAGTATTATTAGGCTGGATGGATACTAGAGAAGTTCCATTAAAGACTTTTAACTCTTAACAGCACAACTGATAGGTCTGACTAAGAAGGGTGTGAAGTTCTTGTGGTCATATTCTTGTGAGTCATCCTTTCAAGAGATGAAAGGGAGGTTGACTTCAGCACCGATACAAGTCATTCCAGAGACATGCAAGAGCTATACTATGTATTGTGATGCTTCAGGTATCGGTCTGGGAGTTGCACTTATGCAGGGAGAAGGATTCATTGTGTATGGGTCTTCGCAGTTGCAGCCATATTAGAATAATTACCCGACACATTATCTGGAGTAGGTTGTAGTTGTTCATGCCTTACACTATTTGATACATTATCTTCTGGGAGAGAATTTTGTGGTTTTCACTGACAAGAAGAGTGTCAAGTACATCTTCACTCAGCATGATCTGAATTTGAGACAACGATGGTGGGTTGAGTACCTTTAGTCTTTTGAATTTGGGCTTTCCTATATGCCAGGGATATGCAACGAAGTGGTTAATGCATTGAGCATGAGGACTCAGATATAGGAAGTTCATGAGTCCAGCAGTGAGTAGTAGCTTATGGCTCTATTTTCTGAGATTCATTTGGAGGTACACGACATACTGGGGTAGACATTTATTTCTTCTATGGATGATACCTCTAAACATCTTGATCGAGTTCGAATGAGGCAGCTATCAGATTCAGAATGCCATGTCCTACGAGAGAACGTGTCAGGAAAGAACCCTATTATGGGATGGACCATAGGTGAGGATGAGATCTTGTGTTTCCAGGGGTGTGTATGGGTGTCATGAGACATACGTGAGGATCTGATGTGGGACTTTCATTCCTCAATTTGGACAGTTCATCTTGGTGTCACCATGATTTATTGTGATCTACACTATTAGTAATGGTGGCCAGGTATGAAGAGAGACGTTGCTGGTTTTGTCATGAGGTGTTCCACCTATTAGCAGGTGAAGGTAGAGCATCAGAGACCAGCTTGGGTTTTACAGCAGTAACCCATTACCTAGTGGAAGTGGAATGATGTTGTGATGGATTTCTTGACAGGTTTACCAAGGCCTCCTCGATGGAATGATGCTGTTTGGGATTTCATTGACACTCAAAAAAGGTTTCTCACTTATTTCTGATCAAGGATACCTTCAGTGCCGATGACCTAGGACGGTTGTACATCCGTGAGATTGTGTTCTTACATGGATTATCACACTCCATTGTTTCAGACAGAGATGCATGTTTTACTTCTTGGGTCTTGAATGGGATTCAGAAGGCTTTGGGCACACATGTACATTGGAGTACAACATACCACCCCCAGAGAGATGGCCAGTCCGATCATACAATTCATGTTCTTAAAGACATGATTCGTGATTGTATCCTGGATTTTGGAGGTTATTTAGAGAAGCACCTACCTTTTGTGGAATTTTCCTACCACAATAGTTTTTAAGAAACTATTCAGATGACACCTTATGAGGATTTGTACAGTAGTCCATGCCGATCACACTTCTGTTGTCTAGAGGTAGGAGAGTCAGCTATGTTGGGACCTCATCCTGTCCAGGAGACCACAAAGCATATAGAGTTGATTCAGAGGAGGATGGAAACTGAACAGTCTTAACAAAATTCTTCTACTGGTCAGCCGAGACCACCTCTAATGTTCATGGTCAGGGATCAGGTTTTCCTACTTGTTGCACCGTGGTTGGGACACAAGAGGATTAGTAGACCCAGTAAGCTTTATCTGAGGTATTTCGGGCCATTTGACATGTTAGAGAGAGTTGGTCCAGTTGATTATCAGTTGATGTTACCTCAAAGGAACCTGGATATGCATGACGTAATTCAAATTTCTTAGCTTCGATGTTACTTCTCAGACTCGTCTCATGTTTTCCAACCTGAGGAGGTTGAGTTGGAAGTGGATGCATCGTTCTAGGAGCAACATATCTGGATCATTGATCGCAGTACAAATTTTTTCTATGGCCGGTATGTCCCTCTGGTATGAGTGCTATGGAATCATAGTAAAGTACATGATAAGACTTGGGAGAGGGAGGTTGATGTATGAGCACAGTGGTCAGAGCTATTCGGGGTTTCTTCTTCAATTCCTCCTTGTCAGGAAAATTTGGGGATAGATTTATTTATGGGGGGAATTTTGTAAGGGCCTAGATCTTCTTTTTCATGTATGTTTTCTGGTTTTTGGTCGTTTTTGAGAAAAAGTGGAATTTCTTGTAATTTTCAATGTACAAGCCATGTACTTTATGAGTACACACTGTGTAGCAGTCATTCACATAGCCATGTGGGGGTGACCTGGAGGCCCCTTAAAGAGGAGTATGAAAAAGGAAAGTATACGTCATGTACTTCAAAAGTACACGCCGCGGATTTTATTTTTTTCATTAAACGTGTCAGGGTCACGTCAAGTTGCAAGAACGGTCTTGTTATTGGTTTCATTCGGTCGAGAGCTCCCGTACGACTACTATCTTCTTCCAAGCCCCCAACCGAGCATCTGAACTCTGATTCGACCACCGTCGATTGCGTTGGGATAGCCTCTGTATGTTCTCTCTTCTGTTGGAGCTTTGTTTCCCAATTCCTTGCCCTTCTCAAGTTATCCTCTCTTGAACATATTTTACATTTTTGTAGATCTTCGGCATTATAAGGTGAGTAAATCAATGAGACTCAATTATATAGATCTCCCAACACCGAGGTAGGTGTTTTGTGCCTTTCCGTAAATATTCTTTGAGTTTTATGTGCAAAATCTTCATACCCATGAACAGGGTATTGCACATTTACCGTTTTAGCCCAATTGTTTTCTTGATATTTTTGTATAATTGAGTAGAGGATAATTTAATGTGAATAGGGTGAATTGATTTTCTTTGGAACTTTTTTCCCATGCATGTTGCTTGTTTCGACCGCTTTTTCTAGTTTTCATGTTAGGCTATGGTTTACATTCCATGCCTAGTATAGTAGGATGAGGGTTTGTATCCTTACTTGGTGTTATGTTGTGGACAGCTAGACAAGTAGTTATTGAGGTTTACTTTGGATGATATGCGATGATATAATTGCTTGACATACATAGGTCTACGAGAACCTAGTGTATAGACCATAGGGAGAATGGATGTAAGGGCTTCTCCGTAGTGACTTTAAAACTAACAATGAAAGACCACAAGGGGAATTTATGTTGAGTTCTTCTTCAGAGTGTCTGTAGATCTTTGACGTAGGCCAAAGGGGGAATAGACATTGAGTGCTTCCATAGACACCTTTAGTTACCATTATGAGACTATAGGAGGAATTGAGGGAGAGTGCTTCCTCATAGAATCTATGCTTAATCTAAACCTGAGGGGTTAGACTGAGTGTTCTACCCATAGGGATTCTTGTGTGGCTAGGTAGGACTAGAGGGGATAGGCTATGAGTACTTCCCAGAGGGTTACCTATTGTGTTACTTTCTTGCCTGCTGCTAGGTAGGACCAGAGGGAATAGGCTGTGAGTAATTCCCAGAGCGTTACCTATTGTTTTTTCCTTCTTACTTGATATGTGGTATCTAAATGCATTGAAACTATGAATTGTTTACCTGGGTTACTTCCTTATTTACTACATTTATTTTCTTACTGCCCACCATATATTCACTAACTGTTAGGCACAAATCTCGTGTTGGTTTCCTACAAGGATTTTGTATCACACCGTGTTTGGGGAATGTTTTGGGGCCCAAACAAAATATATTACTGTAGGTATAGATAAGGGCAAGCTTCCTTCTACTTCAGGTACTTGACTTGCTATGGTGCTGGAGAGAATGGGACCATGTTATGGCTTGTGATGCTGAGGAGTTGTTTACTTGATTTCTTTTGTACTTGGGTTTAGTACTGTTGTATTTCAGCATTGTGATTTGTTTGGTAGATTTCCTAGACATATGTATTATGAAACATTCATATATATATATGTGTGTGTGTGCTCTAATTTATTGTTTTCCAGTCTTCCACTATTTACATTATGGATTATTCCTACATCTGGTTTTGTTATTGCTTTCTTCGACTCTGTTACTCTACCAATGAGGGAATAGTTTCCCCACTACCACACCTAAGGCCCTCGTGGCTAGTTGGAAGCATCTGGAATTTAGGGAAATGTTCTTTACTCCATGTGACCAACCAGGTATGGGGCTCCTCTAGGAAGCTTCTGAAACTTGGATGTTTCAAAACTGTTCCTCATAACCTGGAGAAGGGAATCAAAAGAAAATGTTACAACATATTCTCAGTGAGAGAAAACATATGGGATTTTAATAAGTGATATAATATTATCTTAATATATGGATAAAGATATGATAACATGTGAATAATTATAATAAATTTACCTAATATGTCCAGTATCATTAATCTTTAAATACTGAATATATTTTAGTCAAAAAAATTACATAAGAAATAAAAGTGCAGAATCAATAATAATTAATCGTTAGCCATGGAATGATATCATATTCAAAAACAAATGTTTATGGAATTAAAAAAATATAGATTACCATTTCATTATTCAAATATTTTACCCATGATTATCATAATGGATTGAATGCACTCCACTTTCCATCATTTCTATAGTCAATGTTCACTCTCAAGGAAATGTTATCAGTCAAAGTACCATTGTAAAGAGCGCAAAATAAACATTATTTTCATTATTACCTAATGATGTATCCTTCTATTCCAAAAATTGTGTGGTATAATAAAATTCTAGGCCCACCAACCAAATTATGATGACTATATATATATATATATGTTCAAAAAAATCATAAAACAATCAGAATATAATTGTATAATAACCCAATAACTGATAGTGTTTATATAAGAAATTAATAATTATAATCATAAACATTGTCATGAAATAATAAATACAGTCATATTTAATTATATTTATATTAAATGATAATAATCATAAAAGATATTGTTACAAATAAAAATAAATTTAAAATAATACCAAAACCATTCATGAAAAATTCCATATATATTTGAAACAACTTACATAATGTATATATTTATCAAAAAATATTAATAGAGAAATTATATTTTTCAATAAAAACTAAAATAAAAAATTTATATCTAATGGAAATTGTATTCATGAATTTTTTTGAATTTAATCATACTTTTTTAGTTAATAAAAATGTCCTTTTAGATTTTTGGTAAAAATTAAAATTTACTGCATTATGTAACTTATATGATTGTTCAATTTTATCCATGTATAAAAATTAAAATATTCTAAAATGTTATTTACAAAATTATTAGGGAATCCTAAATTCATTTTTTACAATATTATAAATGAATATAAAGACATGGATGACTAAATAGTTGACCAAAGAGAAAAATATGGTTGTTTTTTCGTAAAATTAGTTCTTATAATATATAGTAAATAAAGGGATATAAAAATAAGGAAAAAAATGAAATTTCTATAAATAAACATAGGAGAATGAAATTAATAATATTTTTATAGATACGTCATATATTTTCCTCATCATATATTTAAGCATAAACTATCCAGGTAAAATATGATTATAATATTATACCTTTGCCTCATGTTTTTCATTATTAGATTGATCTCTATACAACTATAAAAAAGAATATATTTATTATAGATATTAATAATAACCCTATTCATAACTATAAAATGATACATGATTTTCTGGTAACATATTATCACAAGTTTATTAATGATATCTCATTATCATGATCTTTTTTGTTGTTAACGTGGTCTATTTACTTGAATATTTATATTTTTTTATCGAGGTAAATGATTATTGAAAATATATTATTCAAAAAAATATTATAATATTATTATAATATATATAAATTATATAAATATTTAAAATAATTCCTATGAATTAGTCGTAATAAAGAATTACTTCACTATAAGAATTAATTAGTTTATATGTGAGCATGTGTGATGATTACATTTTGATATAAATGGAACGAAATAAAGAAACATGTTAAATCATAATTAAATAATTGTTTTTAATACATAAATATAATATATACTAATTAAATATATCTTAATATATTACTATAAAACATGGTGGTGTAAAGTGAATCTTATCTATATGTGGTGGCGGTAGTTTACATATATGCACAAGTGATACATTCATATGTAATTTCTTCAAGAAGAGGTGGTAAATGTCTGTTGATTTATCATAATAACATTGTAGAGTATATTTGATACATGAATAAACATTTTTTATAGATAAAATGTAATTATAAAATACTAAATAAGAAATTTAATTGAAATATCTTGGTTAAACTCTATACAAATTCATTGAGAGACCATGTTACGATAAGTCATTCAGAACTAATGGTTTAGTCATTTGAAATTACCAGAATCTCTATGGTGAATGGAAGGATTATAAGATTTTTTTAACAGGAATTATTTAAACATAATATCTCAAATTATGGTAATATGGTAGGATATTTTGTTCCCTTTTATAAGTGAGTCGAGTGACATGAATGTAATTTCATAAATGAATTCTATGATTTATGGTCGTATCCATTGTACAGTGAATCCAAATTTCCATAGATTCCAATTTAATATAATATATGGATTTTATATCATCATTTAATAGTAATATGATATGTATGTATTGAAATCATACTTTTATCTTAAATATTAAAACCCTAGAAAACCCATTTTACCTTATCCAAGGTAATAAAATTGAATTATTTCTACTAATCACAATGAACAAGAATTAATTTCACAATATTAAATTATGTTAATTATTCAAATTAAAAATATTGAATCAATTTTGAAATAATAAAATTCTTTATATTGATTAATGTAATTTTAGTTATGCATTTAAACCCTATGAAAAGTTGTTTTGGAAAATTTAAATTATTAGTGTAAAACAGAATTTATTTCAATTCCCTACCTTGAAAAAATTAAAAAATTAATGTAAAAATATTATAATTATTATATATTCTTTATGTATCATTTGAAAAATTAATCAATATAGTTTAAAAAAATTTATTGAAGATAAATGGGTATCTTAGGTGGCTTTATATATGGAAACAGATGTGATTTATTTATAATTTCCCAAACATAGGCTATGTACTCTATTCAATAAAATTTAAAAAATATCATTTTGATGGGTTTTACCTTGTTTTATTCCATGGATGGTTGGTTGCCATTATTTTATAATTCCAATTTCCTAACATATTAAAATATTATCATTGATGATGAGTAAGTGATTCATGTCCTTAAATAAAAGAACTTAAAACCATAAAATATATTATATGTCTTTAAGTATTCATAAAGTCATTATAAAATTAATAAAATAAATATTAAATAAAATTATTCTAAATGGGAAACATATATTTTGTTGTGGATACCATATATTGTAATAATTAAATAGTTTCTTTGGTAATTATGACATCATAATACATAAAGAATAATTATACCATATTTAATTTTTACCAAAAATATATACAGTCCAAGAAAATTATGAATAATACACTATTATATTACTTTTACATTCTGAATAAAAATATATTCTTTATATCAATATAGTTTTCTAAATCTATGAATTCTATCTTTTTAAATATATTTGATAATTATTGATGATTTTTTTGTTTTTTTTTTGATAATAACAGTTTTCAAACCATTATAGAAATAACATTTGAAATCATTAAAGTTATATTATCAATTAAATTTATCAATAATAATTTAATAATTATATTTCATTATAATATAACCTATTTCAAAGATTCACTAATTCAAAAAAAAGTAATTTATTAATTTATATTACACATTACATAAAAATACAGTATATGGTTTATCTTATATAAAAATAATTGATTTTAAAACAATATTCCATCATCTATAAAATAAAAACAATAAGTAAAAAATAAAAATATATTTTAATAATGCGAAATATAAATATTTATAATATTAGAGTTAAATCGTTTCAGTATTTGTCAAATTATTTTCACGCTTAATTTACCAATTTTTCTTTTACTGTGGTTACAAATATTTACTACATATAGAATTCAAATTATTCAAAAATTACATTTAATTTATTACCAAATATTAATTATGATGATTAAAAATATAGAATTAATTTTATCTAAATCAATTTCTAGAGTTTGAAAATTCTAATTTAATATAAAACCCACAAGCTTGATCAAAAGTGGTTTTTTGAAAAATATTTTTTAGGAAAATGATGATTTAATATTATCTATATAAATAGTAATATATATTATATTAATTTAAATAGTAATGATATATTAAATAAAGTATTTCCATTTATATAATATATCATTAGGTTATATTTTAATTAGTTACATGGGAGATAAAATATTCATTTTAAAATAGTTTTTTTTTGAAAAATTTGTTTTTAATCATAAAAATATACTTTTATGAAAATATATTATAAATAGGATTTAAATGAAATTAATTTAATAATATATGACTAATTGATAACTATGTTAACTTAAAATAAAATCAAAATAATATTGGTACTTTTATATTTCATAAATTATCAATAGATACAAAAATTTTACTTAAAAATTTTATTTTTGGCTAGTCACTTATTTTTTCGACAATTACTAAAATTTAATTATATATTAATCATCATATGGTAAAATAAAAAATTTATCACATTTTATCAAATACATTTTCTTAATTTTATAAAAATTTATTATATTATTTTTGTATAAAAAGAAATAAAAAATCATTTATAATGATTTTTTTAGGAATGAATAGATATTTCCAAATTTGATTGATTATGTAATAAGAATTTTTCAAATTATTTGGGAATATATTTTAAAAATTATGTAATAATACAAATATCCACAAATTTATGGGAATGTATAAAATATAAACGTGAGATAATCATTGTTTGTTTGGGAATGATGTAGTGTTTCAAATATGTTTTTGAAAATAGTCTTCTCGTTTAATATATTTTTATGTAACAGGTTTCATCCAATAAGGAAATTAGAAACACCCCTATCTATTGAGTGAGATAATTTACATTAAGGTTAGTTAGATGATTCTTATAGGCTTAACACAGTCATTAAGTTCAATCATCTTAGACAGCGTGGATTCTGTTACGAGCCAGATCCCTAGGAAGTAGAGATTTTGATGGAGTTAGTGGTTCAAGTCATTAAGACGGATTACACCTTGGCTGATCATATGGTTTCTCTGGTATCCAATATATTCTAAGGTTCAACATGTAGGTTGTAAAGTATGTGGGTGTAGGATCATGATCAGATCATTCTTCGATAGATATATATGCACTAGATATCTTGTGATGATTATTACCCTTTGTGATTATACATTGTTTGGATATATTCTCTTCATGAGCTATATTAGGGTGATATGATAGTTTAATATTATTCTTTGATGTTCAGATGCCTTATTTTATACTCCCTTGACATGTAATGAGATGATTTCTTCCTTGCATGGATCATTTTATTTGGCCTTTATAGAAACATTCAATCTAGTAGAGTATCCATTTTTTCTCCAAAATTATATAGGAGTGTTATTCTGTGATTTAGTAATTAATATAATTACATTAAGATTGATTTTGGGTTCCCAGATCTCTGAATGAGAATCATATGGAAGATTCATTTGCAAGATGTTGATGGTGTCATAGATTGTGGTCTTTGAAGATGAGGAATTCTAATTTTTTTGGAGGTAGAGTTATGGATCTATAACCTATTGACTACATATTGAATATAGTCTTCTAGTTAAGGGATGTTTCTATGGTTGAAATAAAATAGGTCACTTGTATCTTGATTTCATGACAATTTGTGATGATAAGGATATGAAAATATGGGATTCACCCCGATGAAAGATGAATTTTTCTGATTAGTGATCTCCATGATATGTCCTGGAACACCCCCATGGTGGATGTTCTGGAAAAAGATAACAAGCCAATTTGGAGGGAGATGTATTTGGTGGTGAATGATGATATGATATAATACAAACACCACTACCAGGAGGCCCATGTCAAGACCATGGAACTAGCTGTTGGGGCCATGGGCTGTTGTAGGATAGGGTGTACTATGACCATACTATACATGATATAATTTATGGTATGATATTTATTTAATAAATTATTTCTTCATTATAAATTTATGTTGCTGAAATTCATTCAATCATTTCATTATTTGTGGTGTGAGAGTTAGAGTGTCTAGTAAAAACTTTTTCCCATTAGTAATGTAAATAGTTATATATAGGGAATTATTTTTCCTTATCTCATATCCTCAAAAAACTGCGAACTACCACTTAGTATAGAGAGTTTCACATTAGACCTCTTGGCCATAACAATGAAAAACTATCATTTAATCTTGGTTATGGATGGTATTTCTATGATATATTCATATATTGACTATCATAATATTTGAATCATATTATGATGGTCATATGGGATACAATTTTTCTTTTTGGGTGCAAGAGACCTCACTATTTAGAGTGTGGGTTATGTGGAAATGGAAGCTATAACCCATAATCTAGATTTATTAATTCTTGGCCCCTTATTTTATGGGTTCTTGAGGAATCTAGATTCCACCAACTATGGAGTATTATATTAATGTCCTCATTGAGTTTATTCTCAATGTTTATAGATAGTATTCTTCATTGACTTACACAGTGGGACTATGAAATTATATTCTTTAGAATATCAAATGTACCCTTCTGAGATCTGATAGTTAAGGATGTAGTGGGTGAACCTTTGGGGGAATGGATTTATCAAACCAATTATTTCCCCTAGGGTAGATCCAATTTTTTTTAATTTTTATTGGAGTTTGTGTTTTTTATTAATTATTATCTCCAAAACCAGGTAAACATAACGAATATATACTATTTTTCAAAGATTGAAAATCTCTTTGACTATATTAGAGGAATGATTTAGTTATCAAGTATTGATTTTTGGTCCAGCTACTACAATATAAGGGTTCGTGATAATCATTTTCCTTATGTGAAATTATAATATCTCTATAGACACTATGAGTTCATAGAAATGCCTTTGGGTGTGGAAAATTACCATGCCATTTATACGGATTCATTATATATGATAATTCAACTTTAATTGGATTGATTTTTGGTTTTCTCATTGATGAAAAAGCATATTTACATGAATTCCAAGTAGGGGTACACATACTAATTGAGAATTCTCTTAGACTTACCCCATGACACTATTATTATTTTAGGTGTAAAACTGATAGTGTTTGATATGTGAGGTTTAATGTTTGGGTTATTCAATACATGATCAAGGATATTTTTGGACTAGGAGAAGATTGATATAGTGAATTAGTGGGATCCACACTTTTTATGATGGGGTGGTCTATTTTCATGAATTCATTTGGTGATACATGAGGTTTATTCCTTAATCATCCAATAAAGAAACCCCATTGAACACCCTGACATTGAAAGTGTATTTATTTATCTAGATTAAGCAGTATAAGTCTGTATTTGAGCATTTGAGTTTTTGATTAAAATTTAATGAAGGGTATAAAATTATATATTATTATGATGAGTATTTTGTGTTTTTTGTTTCCTCCAGAGCTAGGAAATGGTTGTTTTTTATATCGAGGAAGGTAATAAAGACATATGGGTCATTAAATGTAAGGCCCAATGTGTATAACTACCTGATTTATGACTGTAGGGTTAGAAGTGGTGTCATTTTTTCTAAAGACCTAGAGGAAATATGTACAATAGTGAAACATTTTTTTTGTGCTTTGACCATTAGAGTCTCATTTTTATCATCATTCACATAGATATAAATATGAGATAGAGTATTTTTTGGGGTTCCATCAGGATTATAACAATGATTTATTATACACTCTAGGGGGGTAAATGTGGAAGTAGATTACCTTATTAAGATGTATCATTACCTTTAGGTAGAGGGCACATCTGAGTTGTTGGCTTCTTTGTAGATAACCCCAGTTAGGGAGAGGGGTGAAATGATTCTTTAGTCAATGGTGTTGAAGAGTATAATAACTATATGAGTTAGGGAGGATCAGTTGGGATACATTGATATTGAGGTCATATGTGAATAAATATCCTAAGGGGATACACTGAATATATTCAATAATGGAGGGTAATAATGTAAGAACTCAGATCTTCATTTTAGGTATGTTTTCCTTTTATAGTCATTTTTTAGAAAAAGAGGAAATTATGGAAATTTTTAAAGTACATGTCATGTACTTTATGAGTACACACACTGTAGTATGTTTCCGCATGAAGCAGTGTGCTAGCTGTGTAATGGTCGCACACACATCCATGTGGGAGTGACCTAGAGGCCTCCTAATGTAGGGTACGGAAATGGAAATTACATGTCGTGTACTACCAATGTACATGCATTATATTTTATTTTTTTCATTAAACGTGTCGGGGTTACGTCTAATCGCTATAAATTCCTTCTTTTCGACCTAGTTCATTCGAGAGCTCTCGTACGACCGAGATCATCCTCTAAGCCCCTGACCGAGAATCTGATCTCCAAACACTAAGGCAGGTGATTTTTTCCATTCTGTTGAAAGTCATCGAATTATATATCCAAATTTGTCTAGTACCCTTGAACATGGTATTGCGTGTTTACCGTTTTATCCCTGATAATTTCCTTCTATGCTTTTATTCTTGAATAGAAGTTAATTGAATGTGAATGTGGTGAATTTCTATGTTTTGGAAGTGTTGGCCATGCATGTTTCTTGTTTTGACCATTTGGTCTAGTTTATATGTTTGGATACTATTTACAATCTAGGCCTATTATTGTAGGATGGTGTGACATTGTTCTGACATGCTTTTATGTGATAGAATATTTAGAAAAGTAGTTCTTGAGGTTTACTCTGGCCGATATGCACTGCTATGATTTCTTAACTTACACAGGGTCATGAGAACTTGGTGTAGTAGACCATATGGAGAATGGACAGAAGGGCTTCTCTACAGTTTCTGTTTATCTTACGACGTGAGGACACATGGGGAATTAACATAAGTTCTTCCTTATAGTTTCTTTAATTCCTTGACGCGGGTCATAGGGGAAATGTGATGTAAGTGATTCCCTAGACCACCTTTGGTTACCAATACGAGACTATAGGTGGATTTAACAGCGAGTGCTTCATCAGAGAGTATATTCTAAACCAAACCAGAGGGTTTAGACTGATTTTAATATATAGAGGGTTTCTTGTGTTGCTAGTAAGGATCATAGGGGATAGGCTATGAGTACTTTTGATAGGGTTACCTGTTGTGTTATCTTCTTGCTTTGTTGCTAGGTAGAACTAGAAGAGATAGGTTGTGAGTACTTCCCATAGGGTTACTTTTTGTGTTTAGTTTCTTACTTGTGATGCTATGTAGGACTAGTGGGGATGGGTTGTGAGTACTTCCTCGAGGGTTACCTATTTTCTTTTACCTTCTTTGGTTAGTTGTGGCATGATTTAGTAAACCGAATGATTTAAAACTATGAAATGTTTACTTCTTAGTACTTCCTTGTTTACTGCTTCCTGCTATTTATTACCATCCATATATTCACTGATTATTAGTAATAGAAGTTGTGGTGGTTTCCTATTTTTATTTAGTCCCACAACTTGTTTTGGAAATGCTTTTTGGCACAAAAATATTATATTGTTGCATGTATAGACAAGGGTAAGTGCCCTTCTACTTCATGTACTTGATTGCTGAGGAGCTGGAGAGCATGGCACCAAGCTGAGGCCTGTGATGCTGAGGAGTTTTATTTTTTTATTTTGTACATTTTTTTAGTACTATATTCCATCATTGTGTTGTGTTTGTCTTCTTTCCTACACATATGTACCATGCAAAATTTTTATATATATGCTCCAGTTGTTTATTTCTTCAAAATTCTATTGTTTCTTGTTGTTTGATACTATTACATCTTCCACTATTGTTATATGTTTCTCTTACACTTTGTTACTCTGAAAATGAGGGCATAGTTTCCCCACTATCACAACCAAGGCCCTCGATGCTAGTCGGCAGCCTCTGGCATTAGAGGAAATGCGGTTGAGGCTATGTGACAAACTGGGTAAGTGGCGCCTCTAGGTGGCTTCCAGAACCGGGACATTAGAAAGTGGTATTAGATGAATTATTTTATATTGACATATTATTTACAGACTATAGAAAGTGGTAGGAAGATATAGGTACATGGTTATAAGATATTCCTTGGAGTAGCTAACCTGTGTATAGGGAAAAGCAAATTTACCTCGTATTTCAATTTTTCTGGTTTTTGCGATTTTACAGTTGATTTTATTTTCACTATTGGGTGACTCACATGTATTGTGATATTATTTTTTATGATGTTAAGGTTATATTTCTATTCCAACCTGATGAGATGAGGGTATGTCATCTCATGTATCATTTAGGCACTTTCTAGAAATCCCATGTCATGCATAATTTCCATGCCATTTTGGGTGCATTAGTGATTGCATGTTGTTGTGATAGGTGTTGTGATAGATATGAATTTTGTTGTGATAAATTCCATGATAAAAATAAATATTGTTTGATACGGTATTTTTGTGTAAGGTTTTATTTGAATGAATTCCAAACATTAGTTTTTGAGGTGTTATGGGCCCTCATAGACCAACATTTTGTGGATAATTGCCATGTTTTGATTTTTATAACTTGTATAAGATTCCAAGATTTTATTCGTGTGGAGTATGGGCCATAAACGATCGGAATTTGGTATTTAAGGGAATGTTTCAGTTTTTTCATGGTTTCAGAGTAGTTTCTGAGGCTTACTGTCCGAAAAAACCCAGAATACACGCCATGTAGTTTTGACTACATGCCATGTGTTCTTCTGTTCAGGAAGGAACTGTTATTCTTAAGTACACACCATGTACCTTATGTAAATTCCATGTATATTTAACCATGTCTTAAGACATGTGGGCAGAGACATAGGATAAAAAAATTCTTGTGGGAACACGCCATGTACCTGTTGTACACGCCATGTCGTGTTGACCCTGTGTCCACCCGTGTGACTAACAACAAGGATGGAAAATTATTAGGTTATAAACACCGTTTTAGTTCCAAACACGCCATGTAGTTTAATCTTTGAAATCCTCCATGTAACTAACAACACATGTCGATGTTATCTTTCCTAGTACACACTGTGTCCATATAGAACATGCAATGTAGTGTTAGCCAAGTATATAGTCGTTTCTGGAACAACACAGGTCGGCGAAGCTCGTCTAATACACGTCGTGTCTGGAAAAAACATGCCATGTAAAACCGTTCTAAGGAAACCATTTGGCTTAGCTGTGTAGAAGGACTCGGGCATGGGAAGAGAATTCAAGTATACATTGTGTGTAAGGACAACATGCCGTGTGTTTGGGTTGTTACATGACCAGTTCCGATAGGAGTACACTCCCATGTGAATGGATTAAGGGAACACACCCTGTAGTAATTATTTATGCCATGTAGTCATATTTTGTAAAACATTAATGTTTTATTTATCAGGTTCCCTTCATACTCTTTCAGTTTTTAGTCCTTGATGTTTTTGTTCTAAGGTGTGAATTTGATCTTGAAGACTCGTGCCACCGAGAGGTCCTCTGGTCATACGCCAGGTACTAGGCAGTTACCAGACACTAGATATAGCTGATCAGGTACTACCAACATATCCTCCAATTGTGCCAGTCATGGCACTTGCCATTATACCAGTCGCAGTTGCTGATGCATAGTTCATGGAAGGCCTTTTGAAGTTCATGCAAAACTTCCATGAGGTACCATATCCTGCCCCATCTATGGCATAATTGACGTGGGAATTTCATTAGCAGCATCCTCCATCTTTAAAATGGGGAAGGAGGACCTGAGGCGATAGATTCATGGATAGAAGCCATGCTTTTTATCTTTGAGAATCTAAAGACGCCTCCATAGAGGAGGTCAAGCTCACTATGTACATGCTATGAGATTCCTCTAAGAGATTTTAGGATTTTATCTCACAGGCTGGACGCCAGCAGGTAGTGTCCTGGGATGAGTTTAAGCGTGCCTTCTTCAAATACTTCTACCCAGAGACCTTGAGGGCCAATCGAGGCCAAGATTTTATGAGTTTGTAGAAGTGTACTCTTTCTGTTATGGAATTTTCCTCCCACTTCACCGAGATTCAGTTCTTTATGCCTATTCCAGGAGGTGGTGAGTTATTCCTGGAAGAAAAGTTTGAGGATGTTTTGAGTCACAACATCAGGTCGTAGTTGAACATCTTCAGGTTGACTTCCATCACTTCTATCATCAACTAAGTGCTGATCACAGAGCGCAATATGAGAGATTCTGATGTTGTGAGCCCGGGCAGCTTGATATAGAGAGTTATTATCCCTCCAACTGATAGTAGGAAGTGTCATAGGGAGTCTTCGTGCGGAGATCCGAGAAGGTGAGAGATATCTTCTGGTAGCTAGGTGGTGTGATAACAGTGTGGGAAGGGTGGGAATATGAGGCCACATTGACCAACATACCCAATGGTTTTCAAACATTGTTGAATGATGGGTCATCTTCAGCGCTTCTGTCAGACCATCTCACCAGAAGCCGGTGACATGGGTCCTTCTATGACTCCTCATTCTGGGGTAGCACCGCCAGTTTATCACCAATCTGGGAACTAGAGTTCTTTCGATTTTTTAGGCCGATTTGGAGGTCATGGTCATGGTATCCAGTCGCTCTGTTTTCATCAACATCAGGGTTGATCATCTCAGAGTGGTTAGGCAGGGTCAGAGGGTCGTTGTACAGGCCACACAATTGTAGTGGAGCCGACCTAGTAGGAGCAGGATCCGAGACCTTCTATAGTTCGAGGTACGAACTTAGTTTCCCTAGTTTTATCTTCATCTCTTTTCGATATAGGGGATTCTCATAGCTTAATATATATGTCTATTTTTGAGATCCTTTGGCTCTATATCTTTTCTTATGCAGCTATATTGACACCGGAAACTCCTTTGGGGACTAGAATAGATATTGTGCGTCAGTGTAAGGAGTGACCTCTAGAGGTTGGTGGGTGTCACTTATTTTGTGACCTCTATGTCCTATAGATGACAGGCTATTATGTCATTCTCGGAATGGACTGGTTCATTCCTTTCATGGAATTCGTCGATTTCTACCACCGTAGGGTGAGTTTCACATAACCAAAAGGTGGATCGTGTCTTCATACGGGTGAGTGGGACGTCCAGGCGAGCAGAGCAGGACCCGAGCATCATGGGTTAAGAGGAGTTACATCCCAGATTACTAGTCTTTATTTGGATGACTAGGGGACTTCTTAGGTGTACATTCCTCCAGTGGTGGATCGTTTTTGGGGCGTCTTTCCAAAGGACTTTTTAGGATTGCCTCCGGAGCAAGAGTTAGAATTTTCTATTGAGCTCATTCCTGGAGTGGCCCGGTTTTCCAATCCTCCTTATAGAATGGCTACACCAGATTTATAGGAGCTTGTGAAGTAGTTGGAAGAGTTGCAGGAAAATAGTTTCATCCATCCCGGTACTTCTCCTTGGGATTCGACTGTCCTATTTATGAAGAAGACAAACAGTACCCTCATGCATTGTGTGGATTATCCGAAGCTGAACCAGTTGATGGTCAAGAACTGATATCCCTTGTCGAGGATTAAATATCTCTTTAATCAGCTTAGAGGAGCCCATTTGTTCTCGAATATTTACTTGAGATCCGATTATCATCAGTTGTGTGTTAGAACATCTTATATACCTCTTACAACTTTCCGTAGCAAGTATGGTCTACAAGACAATATGGTTATGCCATTCGGTCTCATGAGTGCGCATGTAGTTTTCATGGATCTGATGAACTAAGTGTTCCATCAATACATGGATTCATTCACAGTGGTCTTTGTGGATGATATCTTGGTGTACTCTCATACGCAACACGACCATGCTACCCATCCTGGGATCGTTTTGAGTATATTGAGAGAGCATCAGTTACATGCTAAGCTCTCAAAATGCCACTTTTGGATGGACCACATTCACTTATTGTGTCATGTAATCTCAGAGACAAGAGTATCATTAGACCTAGAGAAAGTTAGAGAAGTAGTTTCCTAGGAGCATCCGAAAAACATATTTGAGGTACGAAGTTTTCTAGGGATTTCTGGATATATCAGACGTTTCATACATGACTTTTCACACCTAGTAGCACCACTGATGGGTTTGACTAAGAAGGGTGTAGGGTTCTTGTGGTCAGATTCATGTGATTCTGCCTTTTAGGAGCAGAAGGGGAGGTTGAAATCAGCAATGGTACTAGTTCTTCCCTATCTAGTAAAGAGATATATTATGTACTACGATGCTTTAGGTATCGGGCTGGGAGCTGTGCTTATGCCGGGAAAAGGAGTCGTCGCGTATAGGTCTCGGTAATTGAATCCACATGAGAGGAATAACCCGACATACGATCTCGAGTTCGCTGTTATTGTTTATGCCTTGTTCTGTCGGAGACATTATCTTCTGGGAGAGAATTTTTTGGTTTTCATGGACCACAAGAGACTCAAGAATATCTTCACAAAACATGACTCAAATTTGAGACTGTGAAGGTGGGTTGAGTACCTTATTCCTTTGACTTTGAGCTTGCCTATATTCCTAGGAAAGGCAATGCCGTGGCTGATGCGTTGAGAATGAAGACTCATATATGGACAGTTCCAGAGGACAAAAAATGAGTGGAATATTATGGATCTATTCTCTAAGATGCATTTGGAGGTGCACAAAGACAAGGGCAGACTTTTCATTCTTCAGTGGATGTTACCTCTAATCATCTTGATCGAGTGCGAATGAGGCAGCTATCAGATTCTGAAGGCCTAGTCCTATGGGAAATTGTGTCAGGAGAGGACCTTATTCATAGATAGACTATAGGAGAGGATGAGATCTTTCATTTCCAAGGGAATGTATGGGTTATAGAAGATATACGTGAGGAGTTGATGTGGGACATTCATTTATCAGTTTGGAATTTTTATCCTGGTGTCACTAAGAAGTATCATGATCTACACTGCCAGTATTAGTGGTCAGGTATAAAGAGATATGTTGTTGGTTTCATCATTATGTTTTCCACCTGTCAGCAGGTGAAAGTAGAGCATCAGTGACCTACATGGATTTTTAAGCAGTTATTTATTCCTTAATGGAAGTGTAATGATGTGGCGATGAATTTTTTGAGAGGTTTACCGAGGTCTCCTCGAGGAAATTATGCAGTTTGGGTTGTCATTGAAAGACTCAAGAAGGTTTCTCACTTCTTGAAAATCAATGAGACCTTTAGTGTTTATGAGCTGTGATGGTTGTGAATTCTAGATATTGTACGTCTACATGGTGTTCCACACTCCATAGTTTCAGATAGGTATGCCCTTTTTACTTCTCAGGTCTAGAAGGGGATTCATAAGGCTTTGGGTAAAAAGGTGCTTTTGAGTACAGCTTACCATCCCCAGATAAATGGCTAATCTGAGCATATGATTTAGGTTTTTGAGTACATGAATTGTGCATGCATTGTGGATTTTCTAGTTTCATGGGAGAATCATATTCCTCTTGTTGAGTTTGCATATAATAATAGTGTTGAAGAAATTTTTCAGATGGAACCTTATGAGGCTTTGTACAGTAGGTCTTTCTGATCACCCTTATGCTGGCTAGAGGTAGGAGAGGCAGCTATGCTGGGACCTCGTCTTGTCCAAAATACCACTGAGTAGATAGAGTTTATTTGGAAGTGGATGGCTACTGCACAGTCTCAACAGAATTCTTATGCATATCAGCGGAGACGACCTCTAGAGTTTGAGGCTGGGGAGTAGGTTTACCTACATATCACATCATGGTTGGGACACAGAATGATTAGAATAGAGTCTATGATTTCACTGATGTACGTTGAGCCGTTTTAGGTTTTGGAGAGAGTTGTCCTAGTTGCCTATGAGATGCAGTTATCTCAGAGGTACTAGGCTATGCACAACATCTTCCATGTTTCTCATATTCGGTGTTACTTCTCAAACCTGTCTCATGTCTTCCAACCTGAGGAGGATGATTTGGGTATGGATGAATATTTTTAGGAGCATCTTATCCGGAATTTCGATCGAAGTACGAATTTTATCTGTGGCTGGTCTGTTACTCTAGTAAGAGTGCTTTGACAACACGAGTGAGTATAGGACGAGACTTGGGAGAGGGTGGTAGATGTGTGATCGCAGTGGCCAGAGCTATTCGAGGTTTCATCTTCTACTCCAACTTTCTAGGGAAATTTGGGGATGAATTTCTTTAAAGGGGGGATATTTTTAAGAACCTGGATATTCATTTCAAGAATGTTTTCCATTTTTGGTCATTTTTTAGAAAATGTGGAATTTATGGAAATTTTTGAAGTACACGCCATGTACATTATGAGTACATGCCCTATACTTAGTAGCTGCATGAATTCGTATGCTGGTCGTGTAATTTCCACACACACGACCATGTGGGGGTGACCTGGAGGTCGCCTAATGCAGTGTATGAAAACAGAAAGTACACGTCATGTACTTCTAAAGTACACACTGTGTATTTTCATTTTTTATTAAATATACCAGGGGTTGTGTCGAATCGCCAAAAAGGCCTTCTTCTCGACATTGTTCATCTGGGAGCTCCCATATAGCTAAGATCTTCTTCTGAGCCCTAGAGTGATCATTCGATCTATGATTCGACTACCGTTTATTGCATTGGAATCGCCTCTGTAAGATCCTCCTTATAGAGCTATGTTTCATGATTCCTCCCCTTTCTCAAGATATCATCGGTTGAATTTTTTTCAAGTTTTTGAAGATCTATGGTGTCCTTGTGTAATTAAAGGATTGACGTTCACGTATAGAGATCTCCCAACACCGAGGTTGTTGGTTTGTTCCTTTCTGTTGAAATTCTATGAATTACATGTGAAAATTAGTCCAATACCCTTGAATGGGGTATTGTGTGTTTACCGTTTTAGCCATGTTAATTTCATGTTATGCTTGTTTGTTTCAATAGTGGTTAATTGAATGTGAATTGGGTGAATTTATATGCATTGGAAGTGTTGTCCATGCATGTTTCTTGTTTTGACCATTTGGTGTAGTTTTCCTATAAGGCTACTGTTTACTTTCCATACCATGTATTGTAGGATGGTGTGACTATTGTTCAGATATGTTGTTAGGTAGTAGAATATTTATAAAATTAGTTATTGAAGTTTACTTTGGCTGATATGCGCTACTATTCTTTCTTGACTTACACAGGGCCGTGAGATCCTAGTGTAGTAGACGATAGGGAGAATGGATGGAAGGGCTTCTCCAGAGTGTCTGTTTTTCTTACAATGTGAGACCACATGCTAAATTGACTTATCTTCTTCATCATAGTGTATGTAGTTCCTTAACATGGGTCATAGGGGGAATGTGACGTAAGTGCTTCCCCATAGTGCCTTTAGTTACTGATATGAGACTATATGAGAAATTAACGACAAGTGATTCCTGAGAGAGTCTATTCTAAAGCTGAACCAGAGGGGTTAGACTGAGTATACATCGCAAAGGGTTTCTTTTGTCGCAATCTAGATCCAGAGGGGATAGTTTGTGAGTACTTCCCAGAGGGTTACATGTTGTGTTATCTGCTTTCTTTTGTTGCTAGGTAAGACCAAAGGGAATAGGCTATGAGTACTTCCTAGAGGGTTAATTTTTGTGTTTAGCTTCTTGCTAATTTTGCTATGTTAGACTAGAGGGGATGTGCTATGATTACTTCCTAGAGGGTTACCTATTTGTGTTTACCTACTTTGGTTAGCTGTTGCTTGATTCATGAAACTAAATGCTTTGAAATTGTGGATTGGTTACTACTGAGTAGTTCCTTGTTTACTGCTTCCTATTATTTATTACCTTCCATATATTCACTGATTGATAGGATCAGATCTTGTGGTGCTTTCCTATGGGGATTTAGTCTCACACCATGTCTGGTCCATGCTTTGGGGCCCAAATAGATTATATTGCTGCAGGTATAGACAAGGACAAGCTCCCTTCTAATTCATGTACTTGATTACTGAGGAGATTGAGAGCATAGGACCATGATAAAGAGTTTATTTGTTTTATTTTGTACTTTATTTTTGTAATTTATTCCAGCATTGTGATTTGTTTGGGTACTTTCCAAGACATATGTACCATGCATCATTTATATATATATTCTCCTCCTGCTTATTTCTTCAGAATTCTCTTGTCTTTTGTTGTTCAATATTATTACTGCTCTCGCTATTGTTATTTGTTCCTCTTATTTTGTGTTACTTTTCCAATGAGTTAATAGTTTCTCCACTATCCCACCCAAGGCCCTTACTGGTAGTCAGTATCCTCTGGCATTAGGGGAAATTCTCTTGAGGCCATGTGAACAACCAGGTATGGGGTGCATCTGGGTGGCTTCCAGAACCAGGATGTTACTAATAAGTCATCATTTTCTTGTGTTGGATGGTGGTTATTATCATGAGGTTGATTAAGGTTTTATAAAGGATCCATAGTTATCTTTTCTATATACATCACAGAGTGGAAAATATGTATATATAAAATTGGTGGTTATTGTGGTCGGATGAATGGAGGTAGTGGTCTGTGGAGATCCTCTATCGGTGCCCCACATTTCAGTATGTAAATGATGTCCACCATGTTCATTTAGGTTTTACCTAAGCTCATGAGATCCCAAATTAGAAATGGGATTAAATTTCAATGGATATTATGATAGTCATTCCAGGGATTGTGAGATTCCATGATTCAATATGAGAGATATTTTACTAACATACCAAGTCATTAGATATCTTTTCTATATAGGAACATCATTTGATAGATAGATTCATGTAGTTGTATGTGATGGAGATATTCAAATTCTATGGAGAACCTTGTTTAATTGTCTCTCATCTTATTGTAAATTCTATGAAAGTTTTTCAGACAGTGATGTTTTAGGAATTTGGGACCAATCCATGAATTAGTACAAAATTTCACCCCCAAATGGATGGATAGGGAAAGAATACTATGTAGGTGTTAGATGATATGATGTGGTGTTGTATGGTAGACATTGGTCGAAGATGGAGGATAACATCCCATTTCATGAGTATTAATATAATTAAATATATAATTTTATGATCGGTATGGTACCATTCACATCTATTTTTATGATACCCTAAATTTCCCCATCATACTGGTTTGAGATTGGTTAATCATATATATTGAGATAGGAATGGTGTTGGATATAACGGAAAAGGTTCACATGACTCAGAAGCATATGAGGATAGTCCATAGCTTACATAAAACTCACACATATCGACATTTTATAAATTTGGAGTGTGATTTTGGATACTCTGTTTTCTAGAGAGTCACATCATTGATTAGGATTGTAAGTAATTAACTGGGGATACAAGCTATCTATGAGTTTCCTTGAACCATTTGATATTCCATAGAGAGTTTCTGAGGTCACATATAGTTTTCCCAATCTACCATAGTTACTCCTGGTGAATGATATCATCCATGGGACATAGATAAGGATATTTGTTCATGATCCTATGAAAGAGACTGACTGGGGAGAGTTGGACCTCAATGATGGAGTCACATTCCCAGAGTACCTATTGTTTATTTAGGATTGACATGAGAGGGTCCATTATGAATGGATCATTCCCCTTGATCACATGTTTTGGATGTAAAGGAGCATGTTATATAGATTATTATATTTAGAGAGATAGATGTGGGATCATTATCAAAATCATTTTGTTTATATTCTTATTTTTTGGGATGAAAATCATTAAAGGAGGAGATAATGTAGTGACACTATTATTTCCCTATAAGACATTAGAGTATATTAATAATTTTTTCTAGTTCCATGAGAAATAAAAATAAGAAATTTACAGCCCCTAAGAGACTAATAATTGATAAATTAAATATAATAATATATCTTAGATCATTTTTAGGAAACATTTTGGTGTTTTTTTCCATTATTCAAGACATCAGATGGAAAATTAGGTACCAAGTTGATTTTGGAACGTGGGTTTTTTCTCAATGTGTGATATAAGGTTGGTAAAAATTAGATTTCTGGTGGAGGCATCCATTTTTGTTGTGTCTAATTAAAATAATTAAATAATTAACTTAATTTTTTATAAATTCCAAGGACCAAATTTCAATAATTAATACCTAATGAAAATGATGCACTATAATTATTTGAATAAACCAAATAGGAATTGAGAGGTGTTTATTTAAATTCTTCATTGTTGGATCAATACTAGATAATTACAAGCAATCAGATCATATGGAATAGAGTGGAAGTGAATGAAATATACCATTCTCATCAATAGAAAAAATTTTCTTCCAAAATGATTGAACAAAATTGAGGAAAGTCACATCTATCCCGACCTGTCCCCCAAGGCCCATGCTGCGACTACCCCAAGCCCGCATTCCATAGGCTAGGGGCTGACGATTAGCATCAAAGGCATAAATCCCTAAAACTGGGAAGGCATTGCCTTAATAACCTGAATATGCACACAATAGAGTATATAATAGAAGAAAAAAAAACAAAGTAAAACTATATAAAAAAGTGTACTGAATGTAAAAGGGGGCCGGAAATACAAGCCCAACTGTAAAGTTCAAGGAATCATAAAGTACACCTATAGAAAAGAAAAGTTGTTATTGGGTCATCCTCCAAGGTTTCTACATCAAGGGTAGGTACTGATCGCCTCCTCACCACTCCAAGTCTGTACGTCTCCTCCATGTATCGTTATGTCGTATGGTCCACCTCCAGGTATCGTACGGTCCTGGTTCTCTCAGCCTTAGTGAGCGTTGTTCGTCTTCTGCATCCAACACAATGAGGTGTGGGCATAGCCCGTGTAGGGGTGAGTATAACAATACTCAGTAAGGACCCCGAGACCCTCATGCTCTCACAAAATCCAACAAGGATAAACAACAAGGTATGAAATCTAATGTTAAACCCACTTAGGTATATTTCCATAAATATACCTAAGTTATCGTGTAATCCATCTCAATCATGAGGTAAAAACAAATGTTACGGATTCAGCTCACACAGGTATAAAAGGTTTGTAGAGAGATAGAGATGATTAGATGTAGCCACTAAATAATCTATTTTTTATAACCCACATAGGATCCTGGTACAGGATTCAGAGCTGTCACACCCACATAGGATCCAGTAACATTAGTCAGAACTTTAGAACCCACACAGGATCCAGGAACAGAAGTTAGAACTGTCGAACCCACATAGGATCCAGGGACTGTAGTCAGAGTTTTCGAACCAACAAAGGATCCAGGAACAAATGTTAGAACTATCAAACCCACATAGGATCCAGGAACAGTAGTCAGAGCTGTCAAACCCACACAGGATCTAGGAAGAGCAGTTAGAACTATCGAACACATATAGGTTCCAAGAACAGTAGTCAGAGCTGTCAAACCGACAAAAGATCTAGGAACAATAGTTAGAACTGTCGAACCCACACATGATCCAGGAATTGTCGTCAGAGTTGTCTAACCCACACACAATCCCAGAATAGTAGTCAGATCTTTCGAACCCACACACGATCTAGGAACAGTAGTTAGAGAGCATCCAGCAACAGGGTTTCCTCACAAGCGTGCTTGATTCCGGGAGGGTACACTCCTCAAGAAAAGTGAAGTTACATCAACTTCAATGAATATCCCACGAAGAAATATCCCAAGGGTCCGCTTCGTCATAGGGGTCTCAACGAAACAAACGATGCATCAATCAGATGCCCAGTATGAGAGTTTTTATCCTTTTAGTCTCAGGGGCCCGGTTGGATTTGTGCACAATCCAACCTGACCGTATCTCAACTATACCCCAAACACTAATGAGGTATACTCTAAGGGACAACCAAGATCCATGATTTCCAGCACCGTTGACGGTTCGTCAATAGAACATCTGGTGCAAAAGATATTCCCGAAGGAGCGTAAATGGGTCGAAGTGGATCCCGGGTCCGGTCTAACACGGTCAGACCGACCCCGCCCTGACCTCGTCTGGGCTGACCCGGACGAGGTCGACTCAGCCTAACCCGTTCGGTCTGGCCCGACATGTTGGGCTCGGCCCAGCATGCCGCGATGTGCGTGAGGGCGTGGACCGGTCACGCATCGGTGTAAGGGTGGTTCAGCCTGGAAGCGTTGTAGGGGGCACGAAAGGTTGGCTTGGCCCGGAGTACATGGGGTGTAGCTCTGCGGCTCGGCCCAGATGGCTGAGGCCGGTTCAGCCATTACAACGGGGGGCACGGCTCGGGCGGCTCGGCTAGGGAGGCCGGAGGGCGGCCAGAGGGCGGCTGGGAGACAGGCGGGCATACAGGTGGTTGGCAGCGGCCATGTGCCAGAAGGTCGGTGGGGGTCCGGGGGGCCAGCGGGTGCACGGGAGGCCAGCAGTAGCCGACAGTTGAGAGGTCGGAGGGCAGACTTGGTGCTGGCTGGCCCACGGGAGGCAGGCGGTGGCCGGAAGCCGAGAGCCCGGTGGGCGACTGGCGGGCGCATGAGAGTCCATCGGCGGCTAGGAGTCGAGAGGCTAGTGGGCATCCGGGAGACCAGTGGGCGCACGGGAGGCCGACCGCAGCCGAGAGCCAGTTCGGTCGAAGCGCCGTGAGGGCGGCGTTGGTCGCGGAGACCGCGAGGAGCGCTGTCATTGCCTATCTCCCTCGTCACCTTGCCGTTTCATCACCATGTTGAAGAACATCACAAAAAAGATCGACGAAGGGAGTCGAGAAATGTTAGTTTGGCCCGTACCCTCCGCGTTCAATGTGATAGCAATCAGTTTATATGAATGAAGCACAACAACCCATCCACAAAAATGAAAAACATCCTCGTTCATCATTTTGAATGATAGGAAGAACATGGCACCTAAATGAAAATAAACCCTAAATTTGTTCTTTGTTTGTCAATGTGGGCATGGGGAAGAAGACAGATTATTGGGAAAAGATGGACGTTGGTGTCATCGGCGTTTTCCTCGATCTTCGGTTTGTGTGTCAGCTTGTCGTAGTCAAAGACGTCCTATGTCTGAGTAGGTTTTGAGAAAGGAAGTTGAAGTCACTCCCTACCTGCGTTCTTCGTTGGATGAATGCGTTCTTCATGGAGGAAGCATAATTCTCTAAGTGATGGGCGTCGTGCCACTTTACCAGTTCTTCATTTCTTGGTGAAGTTGTCCCAAAACCTCCTCCCAATATTCCTATAAATAGGTGATGGAGGGACGTAGGTAACAATCGTTCAAATTTATGACGGTTCATCTATTAGAAAAAATTCTCAATTCCAATGATGTGGATATTTAAATTTTAAAGGTGAAAGATAATTAAATTATGTGTGCGCTATTTAAGAGGTGTGTTGGCTATAATTATTGGGAGGATACCATGAAGCTCCACCCACACATTTAATATGGACTTGAGAGGTTTCTCCCAATTTATTGGAGGTTTCAAGGAGGTTTAAAAACTCAAGTGGTCCCCACCACCATAACTTCTCATGGGAGGTTAAGGTGTGGAGGTCCCCACGTCCAACTTCCATGTGGAGGTTTAGCTCTGATGGACCCCACCTAAAATATCCACATGGAATATCAAAATAAAAAAATTGGAGATCATTTTATTTTCTTATTTTCCACGAAAATCCCAAAAATTAACTTTCATTCTCAACCCACTACCATCAAGGTGAAAGTATATTTAAGTGAATATCGGTGCTGTGAATTCAACGGTGCCCTCAGATTTCAATTCCAAGCACCGGTTCAAAAGTTATAAAACGCCGCTTGTGCATTTACTGAATGTACCTTAAAAAAATTGGAAAATTATTATCAGACACCCTCGACCTGTGCCGGTCGAGGTTAGGCTCTAGCTAGGTGAAACACACCCCAAAAACCCAATGGTACTCTCAGAGTTTCAATTCGAGTTACCATTCAGATGTTATAAATTTTACAATAAAATAACTATCAGTTAATTATTTCATTTTCCGCCAAAAACTAACTTTCTCTGGTGGCCCACGCCTGCCAAAGTTAGTGTCTACATAAAGAAACCATATCCTCAAGAGTTCAGTGGTGGTATCAGATTTTTAATCTGAGTTACTGTTTTTGAGTTATAAGCATTTGAAAAATAAAATAATTTATTTAATTATTTTATTTACAATTATTCCATTTTTGGGTTCTCCCACAGCAGGCCCATGCCAACTAATATTATGTCATTCCTAGGGTAAACCCACCATTCTGATCGCAACTGTGGCCCATGATTTTTTATCCGAGTTACCATTTAAAATTTATTCCACTTTTTCAGGAAAACTACTTATGCGCGTTATCTTTAGATCAGCAAAACTCTGGCGGATCATTCCGGACACTCCAGGCCGCAGAATCGCACGTCGTCAGATTTCACAGACTAGTAAAATTTGAATATATTTAAAAAAATTACATTTAAATTCCGGGTCTTTACATTCTCCCCACCTCAGGGCTCTACGTCCCTGTAATCCACTACTCACAACTAAAAGAACAAGTGGGGGGTACTGAGCATGCATCTGAGCCTCCCGCTCCCTTCTGCTCTCCTGGAGGGTCTCGTGCTGCCAACAAACGTTCTCCTAAGGTATAGACCATCCCCAGAGGACCTGCCCCTGTTGATCCTCAATCTCTACTAGAATCTACCTAAAAGTCACCCCATCATCGACGTCTAGATCACTATGAATGATGATGTGAGATGGGTCATGCACGTATCTCCTCAGCTGGGATACGTGGAAAACGTCGTGCACCCAGTGAAACTGAGTTGGAAGAGCTATGTGTTAATCCAAATCGCCAACTCTGCTGAGGACCTATAATGGATTGATGGACCTCAGAGATAACTTTCTATCTCGGCCAAATCTTCGCAAACCTTGTTGTGGTGAGACCCATAGAAAGAATTCGTCGCCATCCTCAAACTCTAGAGGCCTACATCTCCTGCCGATATATGACTTATGCCTGCTTTGTGTACTCTTCATACACTCTTGGATGATCTGTATCTTCTCTGTGGTAGCTTGTAGCATCTCTGGTCCCATGAGTGCTAAATTCCTCGGTCAGTCTAGCACAGAGGTGATCTGCAGGGTTTCCCATATAACGCCTCAATAGATGCCATCCTAATGGTGGAGTGATATTTGTTGTTGTATGAAAACACCACCAAAGGTAAGTGATCCTCGAAGCTGTGACCAAAGTCAAGGAAACAATCATGCATCATGTCCTCGGGGATCTGAATGGTCCGCTCAGTCTGGACATACGTCTAAGGATGGATGGAGGTGCTCAAACAAAGCTACGTTCTGAAATATTTATAAAAACCCTTATGTAGCTAGGAATTAAAACATGCATCATGATCGGAGACAATCATCTAAGGTAATCCATGTAACTACACAATCTCCTGCACATAGAGGCGTCCCAAGCTCTCCACTAAACCCTTCTCTCTGATCGGTAGGAAGTGGGCTGACTTGGTGTGTCTGTCAAAGATCAACCAAATCAAGTCCTGACCCCTAGATGTACGTGGAAGTCCTGTCACGAAGTCCATGGATATCCCATCCAACTTCCATTATGGGACCTCTAAAGGTTGAACCAAGCCTGCTGGTACCTGATTTTCTGCCTTCACTTACTGACAAGTGAGGCATCGAGAGACAAACTCTGCAACTTCTTTCTTCATTACTGGCCACTAGTGCTGTCTTCAGAGAACCTAGTTCATCTTCACTACTCTGAGATGTACCACTAGAGTGGATGTGTGTAACTCCCTCAAAACATCCCCATGATTTGACACTGATAACAAAGTACATCCTCTAAAGAGGATAACATGCTCCCCACCTTTAGAAAATCCATCAGGTGCCTGCCCTGTGGATATCTGAGCATGTCGTGTCTCGTAGTCAGCGTCCCCATGTTGTGCCTCCCTGACTCACTGAAGAATCGGGGGAGTGACTGTAAGAGACTGTAGAAAAACTTCTCTATCTCTTCCAACAAAGGATATCTACAAAGAGGCTAGTAGCTCTATCACCTCACTCAGCAGATGTAGGCCAGACCTCCTGCTGAGTGCGTCTGCTACCATGTTCTCCTTCCCGAGAGTATTGACTATATCAAAGTCAACTTCTGCTTCCACGAGGGTGAGGTTGGCCGAATCACGAGTGATTAGCTTCACCCTCCTATGCATGAGCTTATCCTACACTTCCCGGGTTTCCTTTTTTTTCCAACCAAGGAAAACCCCATCCCAAAATTGTAGATAAAACACAACCTCATTGCCTAATACATTCAATCTGAGTGTGAACTGTGGATGTCAAGTCCAAACACTAACTAACATCGTAAGGCCTCAACGCTGTCACCAAGAGGTTCCAACCAAAACTCTTTCTTCAAGGGTCATATCACACCATCGGTGAAAGTGTGATTATCGCGTCTCCTCCAAAAGGTATCTCCATATGTGAGGGTCAAGTCAATGGTTTAACCAGAAACTCTAGGTCATGTACATGTTTCGTGGATGGAAGGAATGATTGGTACCTATTTCTATAGAAACGGTAGCTAGTAGTATACATATACCATACCTCAAATAATTCCTTCAGTAATTGGGTCACATTCCTTGACCACATGCAACAACTCTCTTCCCCTGTCATCTAGCTCCCTGAGCCTAGTAGGGTCCACAAAAAGGGGGTGGTTGAACATGTCAAAAAGCAAACCACCACATGCTGCTCTCCTAGATCTACTTCCACGTCGGCTGCACTACAGATTCATTTGTCCCTAACACATCCTCTTCCTAAAAAAATTTACACGCCCATGTATCTAAGACTAGTGCCAGTTCACTACTTTCCCACTAAACATTCACTGGAGGTATCCATTCAGTCGAAGAACATTCAACCACAAAGGTTATCTCTAGCACCCTAGCATAAGTAGTAATGCATAGAAGAATAGTTATGGCTCAGATGTCCTTTAAAAAAACATTTCTCAGAAGTTCGATCCCTGAGGCAGTAATCATTTCATATTCATCGAGTAACAGGAATGATCGGTACGCCTCGATGAATACTGAAAAACCGACATCTCGTCTTGCCGAAGCTGTAGAAGTTCTAGAGAACTCTCAGCCACCTCCTCGAGCCAGTCCTCAACCGCCCGTGAGTCGAGCTCACCTCAGAACATGAGGGTCATCTGATGTTGAAACACGTGTATGGCACTAAGCCTACATGTTTCCTCTACTGGTATAGCTGGTAGTAACTGTTGACCAACGAGTACTGATATAGCTGACACACTACCCGAAGGTACTCTCCCAGGAGCATTCCACGTCCCGAAGCCTCATTACTAAGAAGACCATACTCATGGTCACTCACTGAAAAAGACTAGTAGCTAAAATCACTGTCTACTCAACTTGTGTCTCAACTAGATAGGAAACTCTAGCAATTCCCTTCCATCCAGCCCTCAGTTGTGTGGGAATTTCTCTTGCCTCGAAACCTTAGAGACCTCTACTGCTGGAACTCGTGCAACGTGCTCAGTCGGCATGCACCGTCTTCTAGTGAGGATGGTGGTATCTGCTGCCCAACGGGTGGTGCTGCTGCTGGTACACCACCTGTAGGTGCTGACAAAGTAAGAGGGCCCTGCATTAGAGCCTCATCACATGGTGGGTTATCAGTGCGTACAACTCTCAGAACTCTAATTGGATGTCCGTGTGGAGGCATCCTAAATGAAACCGACGCGACACGGTCAAAATATTATACCTGGTGAGCTGACATAAGAAATAACAATGAAAACACACACACAATCAGTTTTTTCGTGCAGTGAGTCATAAATCAGATGTCAGTGTCCTAGTGTATGGATACGTCAGTCGGTGCACCAACACTGGACTCCCTGAACTGAAAACCACACTCACTACACTTAACACTATTTCTTCACAGAAAATATCAGAGTCCTAAGTTCTGTGGTAGAATCGATGCCTTTGATACCAATTTGTCACTCCCCGTCCCACGAGGCTTTTTCCGCGACTACCCCATGACCGACATCCATAGGGTAGGGGCTGGAGACTAGCACCAAATGAGTAAACCCCTAAAATTGGGAAGGCGTAGCCTTTATAACTTGAATATGCACACAACAAAGTAAAAGCTGGAAGAAAAAAATTAAGTAAAACTATATAACATAGTGTACTGAATGTAAATGGGGGCCGAAAATACATGCCCAACAGTAAAGTACAAGGAAACAAAAATTAAAACTGATGAAAATAAAATCTACAGCAGGGTCGTCCACTGAGGTTCCTACCAGAAGGTTAGGTACAGATCGCCTCCTCAGCACTCTATTTTCATCTTTCTCCACCGTGTATCGTCACGCCGTATAGTCCAACTCTAGGTATCGTCCAGTCCTGGTGCTCTCAACCTCAGTCGGCACTGTTAGTCGTCTGCATCCAACACAACGAGATGCGGGCATAGCCCGTGCAGCGGTTAGTATAACGATACTCAATAGGGACCCTGAGACCCTCAAGGTCACAAAAAATCCAAAAAGGAAAAAACAAAAGGTATGAAATCAACAGTTAACCCCACTTAGGTAAATTCCCATAAATATACCTAAGTTATCATGTAATCCATCTCAATCATGAGGTAAACACAAAAGTTTATGACCCAATCACATAGGTATACAACATTTATAGAGAGATAGAGATGATTAGATGTAGCCACTAAATCATCTATTCTGTCGAACCCACGTAGAATCCTGGTATAGGAATCAGAGCTGTCGAAACCACATAGGATCCAGGAATAGTAGTCAGAACTGTCAAAACCACACAGGATCCAAGAAAAATAGTTAGAACTTTCAAACCCACAAAGGGTTCAGGAATAGTAGTCAGAGATGTCGAACCCACACAGGATCCAGGAACAACAGTTAGAATTGTAGAACCCACACAAGATCCAGGAATAATAGTTAGAGCTATTGAACCGACACCGAATCTAGGAAAATTAGTTAGAACTATTGAACCCACACAGGATCCAGGAACAGTAGTCAGAGCAGTCGAACCCACAAAGGATCTAGGAACAGCAGTTAGAACTATCAAACCCACACAGGATCCAAGAAAAGTAGTTAGAGATGTCGAACCCATACAAGATCAAGGGACAATAGTTATAACTGTCGAACCCACACAAGATCCAGAAATAGTATTCAGTGATGCTTATCACACACAAGATCCAGGAACAACAGTTAGAGAACAGCCATCCATAGGGTTTCCGCACAAGCACGCTTGATTCCGGGAGGGTCCACTCCTCAATCCAAGTTTCAATACATCAACTTCCACGAAATCCCATGAAAAATATCCGAATGGTGTTCCTCGTCCTAGGGGTCTCAACTCAACAAACGACGCATCAATCAGACTCCTGGTCTGAGAGTTATTAGCCTCTTAGTCCCGAGAGCCTGGTTGGAATCACACACGATCCAACCAACCTGTATATCAACTATACCCCAAAATCTTATGGGGTATACTCTAAGGGACCAAAATGCACCAAGATTTCCAGTGCCACTGACGGTTTGTCAAATAGATGTCTGGTGCCACATATATTGTTGAAGGAGCGTAAATGGGTCGAAGTGGGCCCAGGTCCGGTTCGACCCGGTCAGACCGACCCCGCCCGACCGATTCTGGGCCGACCTATCCTGGCCAGTTGGGTCTGGCCAAACCCGCAGGACACATCCCAGTAGGCCAAGAATTGACCGAGTAGCATGAGGGCATGAACCAGTCGTGACAGCATGAACGGGTCGTGCGTCGGTGTAAGGGTGGTTCGACCCGGAGGTGCCATGTGGGCGCGGAAGGCCGTCTCGGATAGGTGCGTGTAGGGCTTGGATCGGTGGCTTGACCTGGATGTTCGAGGCTGGTTCAGCCATAGCCGTGGGTGGTGCAACTCGGGTGGCTCGGCCCGGTCCATCGGAGGTCGGCCGGGAGACCGGCGGGCTCACGGTAGGCTAGCGGAGGCCGGGAGCCGGGAGGGTGGTGGGCAGCCGGGGGGGGGGGGGGGGGCGACGTGCACAAGGGAGTCTGGCAGTGGAAGGAAGATGGGAGGTTGGCAGGTGGCCGGGGGGCCGGCGGGCGCACAGGAGGCCAACATTGGACGGGATCCGGGAGGCCGGCGGGTGGCTAGGGGGTCGGGGAGCACACGGGAGGTCGACGGTGGCTAGGAACCGGTTCGGCTGAATCACCATGAGGGTGGCGCGGGTTGCGGAGTACACCGGGAGTGCGGTCATATATTGTCAAATTCGTCGCCTCGTTGTTTCATGGCCATGCCGAAGAACATCACAAAAGGGATCAACAGAGGGATTCAGGCAATGTAAGTTTGGCCAAACCCTCCGCATTTTTGGTGATAGCAATTGGTTCATAAGAACGCAACACAAAAACCCACCCAAAAAAAAGAAAACATCCTTGTTCTTCATTTTTAAATAAAGTAAGAACATGGCACTTAAATGAAAATAACCCATACCTTTGTTTGATGTTTGTCGATATTGGTGTGGAGAAGAAGACATATCATTGGAAAAAGACAGACATCGGTGTCGTCAGTGTTTTCCTCGAATGTCGGCTTTTTCGCCGACTCGTCATTGTTGAATATGTCATACATCAGAGTAGGTTCCAAGGAAGGAATTTGAAGTCGCTCCTCGACAGCGTTCTTCATTGGAAGAATGCGTTCTTTGCGGAGGAATCGTAATCCTCAAACTATTGGGTGTGATGCCACATTACCAGCGCTTCGTCACATGGTAACGCCATCCCAAAACCTCCTCCCAGGCTTCATATATATTGGAGTGGGAGGAAGGTAGGTAAATATCGTTGGAATTTATGACGGTTCATTTATTAGAAACCTTTCTAAATTCTAACGACGTGGATATTTAAATTTAAAAGAAGCAAGATAATTAAATTATGATGCGCAATTTAAGAGGTGTGTTGGCTATAATTATTGGGAGGATACCAAGAGGCTCCCCCACATTTAATAGGTACTAGAGAGGTTTCTCCCAATTAATGGGAGGTTTTAAGGAGGTTTAAAAACCCGGGTGGTGCCCACCACCATAACCACTCATGGGAGGTTATAGTTCGAGTGGCCCCCACCACCATAACCTTTCATGGGAGGTTAAGGTGTGGAGGTCCCCACATCCAACTTCCATGCGGATGTTTAGATCTGATGGAACCCACCTCAAATATCCACATGGAGACTCAAAATAAACAAAAGTGGAGATCATTTTATTTTATTATTTTCCATGAAAAACCCAAAATCTATATTTCATTCTTGACCCACTACCGTCATGGTGAAAATATCATTATTCAAATATCGGCATTGCGAGTTCAACGGTGCCCTCAGAATTCAATTTCGAGTAATGGTTCAAAAGTTATAAAACACCGCTCGCGCGTTTACTGAACATACTTGTAAAAATGTTCGGAAAATTATTATCAGACACCCTTAAGCCGCGCCAGTCGAGGTTAAGCTCTGCCTAGGTGAAACATACCCCAATGAACCCAACAGTACTCTCAAATTTTCAATCTGACTTACTATTAAGATGTTATAAATTTTACAATACAATAATTGTCAATTAATTATTTTATTTTCAGCCAAAAACTAACATTCTCTGGTGGCCCGTGCCGGACAAAGTTAGTGTCTACTTAAAGAAATAATACCCTCATGAATTCAGCGGTGGACTCAAATTTTTAATATGAGTTACCGTTTGCGAGTTTTAAGCATTTGAAAAATAAAATAATTTATTTAATTATTTTATTTACGATTATGACAGTTTTGGGTTTTCTCACAGGAGGCCCGCGCCAACTAATCTTAAGTCACGCCTACTGTAAAACCACCATTTTTAGCATGTCAGTGCCCTCGGATTTCGGATCTGATTTTCTGTTTAATAGTTATTCCAATTTTTCAGGAAAACTGCTTACAAGCGTCAACTTAATCACAATAAAACTTCGACGGATCATTCTGGGCACTCCGAAGATCCATGTTAATTAATTCACCCATTTTGAATTTTTTGCCAACAAATTAAAAATAGATAAACCTAATCTATTATTTTGAATTTGGGGTGGAATATTGGGGAGAGGAGATCCTGGGAGAAAAATAGTTCTCCAACAAAGAACCGCGTCTCCCAAGGAAGAAAAAAGAACACATTTTTCCAATGAAGAACGCAGGAAACGATCTCCTTCGATTGTCTTCCCCAAACTACTACTGACGTGGAGCATCTTCGATGACCGACGTGCAAGCTCAGGATTGGAAGTGTGTGGAGGATGCGATGAACGACTATCTCCTTCGTCTTCTTTCCGCAACTTCATCATCGAACAATGTTCAATGTTAGGGGGTTTAATTGTGTCATATTACTTTCCTTATTTTTCTTATTCGGTTAAAAAGGAAACGTTGTGTTGGTTGTAAAAATTTATGTTAATATTTCTTCTTACTTGACGAGGCAAATGTTACCCCCTAAACGTGGAGAGTGCGGGACAAACCAACATGGCCCAACCCCTCCGGCGTTATTGTTTATAATGATCTTTGGCATGACGATAAAGCAACGAGGCGATGAAGGCGGCGAAGACAAAGGATGTGCTACCTACGACCTCTGTGATCTGCACCGCCCTACGACATCCTACACTCCCACCGAATGAACCGGCCCTAGCTGAGCCCCCGCCGGCCGCGCCGCTCGTAGAGCAGAGCCATTGCCCAGTGTCGGCCCGCACACCGCCGGCCTGCCCAGCCGCATCCCTGCAGCCTGCCCGCCAGCTCAGCCCCCCGCCGACCCACCTTGTGCCCTACCCAGCCACCGGCCGGCCCAACCGGTGCCCTGCCCGGCCGCCGGACGGCCTTGCCGTGCCCTGCCTAGCTACCTGCCGGCCCGGCCGCCAGCCTGCATGGCCTCCTGTCAGCATGGTCGTGCCCTACCCGCCTGCTAGCCTGGCCGCGCCCCACTGGTCTACCCGCTCGTCTCCTCCCGGCCTTCCCCGCCACCTCCCGTGTGACCGGCTGAACAGTGCTGGCCCGCGAACCCCGCGCCGCCCAAGCCGCACCCCTCACTATGCTGTCCGAACCAGACTCGATCTTTCGGGCCTAGACTCTGTGCCACATCCCATGTGCGCCTGGCCGCGCCGGCCTTCCCCACCCCTCGTGCCGCCTTCTGGCTGAACCACCCTTAAACCGACACGCGTTTGGTACGTGCCTTGGCGACTGTTTCGCGCCCCCACTCTACTCACAGCCTTCACGGCCGACTTGGACAAACCTAATGGGTCATCCCAGACTAAGTTGGGTTGGGTCAGTCCAACTGGGTCAGACCGGAATGAGGCTCGCTGCGATCCCCTTTACATTATTTTGGCCATATCTTTGGCATCGGACATCCGTTTGACGAACAATCAATGGTGATGGTAATCTTGGAGTGTGACGCTCCCTTTGAGTATACCCTACTAGAGTTAGGGATATAGTTGAGTTACTGTTAGGTTAGATCGTGCACGAATCCAACCGGGCCCCTGAGACTAAAAGGCTAATAACTCACAGACCAAGCATCTGATTGACGTGCCGTCTATTGTGTTGAGACCCCTATGACGTGGAAGAACTTTGGGAAACATCTTCATGGTACTTCGTGGTAGTTGATGTATCGACACTAGGCTTGAGGAGTGGACCTTCCCATAATCAAGCGTGCTTTGTGTGAAAACCCTGAGGCTTTCAGCACTCTGACGACTGTTCCTGGATCCTGTGATGGTTCGACAACTCTAACTACTCTTCATGGATCCTGTGTGGGTTCGACATCTCTGACGACTATTCCTAGATCCTGTGTGGGTTCGACAGTTCCGACTACTGTTCCTGGATCCGATGTGGGTACGAAAACACTGACGATTGTTCCTGGATCCTATGTGGGTTCAACAGTTTGGATTTCTATTCATTGATCCTGTGTGGGTTCGACAGAATAAATGATTTAGTGGCTACATCTAATAATATCTAACACTCTACCTGAGTTGTAAACCTGTGTGAGATGAGTCACTAACTTTTTTGGTTTACTCATTATTGTGATGGATTACTTGATAACATAGGTATATGTATGGGAATGTAACTAATTGGGGTTATCTATTGATTTCATACTTGGGGTTTATCCTTGTTGCTTTTTTCTAAGACCATGAGGGTATCGGGGTCCCTAATGAGTATCACTATACTCACCCCTGCATGGGCTATGCCCACACCTCGTTGTATTGGATGCAAATGATGGACAACGCTGACCGAGGCTGAGTGTAATAGGACTGCACGGTACCCAGAGCTGGACCACACAGCCTGAAGGTACACGGAGGAGATGAATATACGTGGAGTGATGTGGAAGATATCTATACCGACCCATCAGGTAGGATTTCTCAGTGGATGATCCAGGAGCTATTTTCCTTTCTTCCAGTACTTTTAATTTCAGTTTCTTGTACTTTCAGTTTCTTGTACTTTACAATTGGGCTTGTATTTCCGGCCCATTTTACTTCTCAACACTCTTTTGTTATACAGTTTTACATAGTTTTTTGCTTCCATCTTGTACTATGTTGTGTACATTTTCATGTTATAAAGTAAAAACCTTCCCAGTTTTAGGGATTTATGCCTTTGGTGCTAGTCACCGGCCCCTGGCCTATGGAAGGCGGGCTTGGGTTAGTCGCCAGCCCCTAGCCTTTAGTGCTAGTATCGATCCTCTGGGTTGAGATTTAGGGCCCACAAAGAGGATGTTGTGCTCTAATGGGGGTTTATTGTAACACCCCCAAATGATAAAAGGGTTAAATGATTAAATAATGTTACTCATGTCAATATGGTGCATCTTATTTTTCAGGAGCCTGTCTGACTAGAACTCCACAGTTAAGTGTGCTTGGCCTGGAGTAGTGATTATGATGGCTGACCTTATGGGAAGTTTTCCAGTGTGTGTGAGAGTGAGGAAAAAACACACTGGAAAGTACATGTGTTGGCCTGTGGGGACTTTCATTAGTCAGATGACCCATTCGGGCATGTGGGTGGGCACCAGGGTGGGGACCACGTGTCTATGGGGTAACTGGTGGTACCTGGGTAGCATGGACCTAATGACCATGTTAAAGGATGGGTGGTTCTGCTGTCATCGGGACCCAGTTATCAAAATTGGTATCATAGGTGGTCCCCAGCCTTAAGTGCAGTGCACTGCCTGGGTTGAGATGTAAGGCCCACAACGAGGACGTTGTGCTCTAAAGGGGGTGATTGTAACACCCCCAAATGATAAATGATTAAATTACTAAATAATGTCACTCATGTCAAAAAGGTTCACCATCCTTTTTGGTATCCTATCTGATTAGAACTCCACAGTTAAGCATGCTTGGCCTGGAGTAGTGATCAGGATGGGTGACCATATGGGATGTTTTCCAGGGTGTGTGTGAGTGAGGACAAAAAACACTAGAAAGGACATGTGTTGGCATGTGCAGATTGTCATTAGTTAGAGGAACCATTCGATCATGGACCTAACAGCCATGTTAAAGGCGGGGTGGCTGTGCTGTCATCGGGACCCAGTTGTCAAAATTGGTATCAGAGGTGGTCCACAGCCTTAAGTGTGGTGCACTGCCTGGTTTGGGATGTAGGGCCCACAATGAGGATGTTGTGCTCTAAAGGGGGGTGATTTTAACAACCCCTAATGATAAAGGATTAAATTACTAAATAATTTCACTGATGTCAACAAGGTGCACCTGCCTTTTTGGGAGCCTATCTGATTAGAACTCCACAGTTAAGCACGCTTGGCCAGGAGTAGTGATCAGGATGGGTGACCTTATGGGATGTTTTCTTGGGTGTGTGTGAGTGAGGAAAAAATACACTAGAAATGACATGTGTTGGCCTGTGAGGACTATCATTAGTCAGATAACCCATTCGGGCATGTGGGTGGGCCCTAGGGAGGGGACCACATGTCTGCGAGGAAATTGTTGGTACCTGGCGGGCATTGAACTGATGACCATGTTAAAGGCGGGGTGGTTGTGCTATCACCACGACCCAGTTGTAACAACATCAATTTTGGTTTCATCCCATTTAATTAAATATTTAATGCATATATTTAATGTTTTTTATTTTTTATATCTGTTTATTTTCCCATCAAAGGAGTCATTGTTATTAAATCGAATAGTTGATATTAATTTATGTATTATGAAATTCTATCTACTGCGAAAATACCCCTTTTGATCATTGGTTATGATTTCATCAACCAAAAATGAACATCACCATTGATCTTGTGTTCTCCACATCCATTTTCACATTCTCCATTATTTGACCATAGGGTCACAATTCCACATTAACAGGGTGGGTGGAAGAATGATTGAACACCCATATTCTAGGTTGTTTTGATAAAATTGAATAAATTAGTAATATATATATGGATTTGGATGTTTTTTGAGTAATTATTCAAGGATATGAGATTTATAGTGACAATAGTATTGAGTACTAAGAAATTGGAGGAAAAATAGATATTGTTAAATCTTCGTACAAATTGAATGATTCTTATTTACTATAATAGAAATATTGGAATCACTAGATTGAGGCATTTATAATTGATCTCAAGATGTAAAATGTTGTATATTATCAATATGGTAGAGGATATTGCGACACATTAAAACCAGGTTATTCTACCTATGAACAAACATACTACATAGTGTCTAGTTCAAAAAGAACACGTTCGACATTATATCCTATAATAAAGAAAATAAGAATTATATTTTATTTGATTATCCATTTCTATGTCAATTTTCCCACATGTTGTGTGACCCTCCCCAGTTAGAAAATCCATGTGATACAGAGAACAAGCCCAAGGCCTTGTTTTCCCAGACACACAATGTACTATTGGTGTACATGGAAACACCTTGGTACTCAAGAATAAACAAGAACATGTATAGGTATATGAGAAGAAGCATAGGTACATGGGTATGACCCATAAAACATGGAAAGACATCCTATAGGAATTTCAGGGTTTTCACCTCATATGAAAACCATTTAGTACCAAATAAATTTCTAATCTGTGTGCTTTATACGAAATAGACTAGTTTTTAGGCAATGTCACATGTTGTGCGACCACTAGGACATAATGTGTAACCTAATAAAAAAATTATACCATTCATATGTTCTTATTTTGAAATATCATTACATTCCAGGAGTAGCATATCCTGTGTTTTTTCCAATATAAAACACCATTGTGTCTTTTCTGTGGAATACAAGATAAGATGTGAACTTTTATGAGTGTGATGCCCTATTAAGTGATACTTCATAGTAGTAGTGATCATGTCATGATCATCACAGTGATTTCGATGTTGGAACTCAAAGGTATCACATTAGAATAATTCCCCCAGATACTCTGTATAAATAGAATAAGTATTCCCCTCTAACGTTCCCTATCTATTATGTGGTTCTCCATTATCTTCATGCTCTATTGGTATGCAGTTACTCAATTGTAGTTTCCTCTCCCTTAATTTTGGAGTGAAATAAGGAGAAGGGGTCCTCTAAAAAAATGGATAAAATTTGTTACATTCTGGGCATCAAATATGGACATTTATAGTTACAGGAAGACTCGTCATATTTGGGAGGGTTATGATCTTGAGATATACATTCCTCACACTACTGGATTTTATTATTATATAATATATGATATGGGTTTGTTTTCCCTATTATTATGGGATGAGCATATCTCATATTTTATCTCTCTACTATTCTCTTAGCCGTCTTTGATGTGTCCTACACAGTATGTATGCACTCACCCTGCATGGAATTTTCCCACATTTCTCTTCTATTTTGGAAACGACATACAGATCAATGATGAAATTGGTGTAACAAAGGATAATAAGGGTTAATTGACCACAAACAATGGTGAAGACTTATAGATCAAGAGCTCATCTCCCATAGTTTTAATTCTTTCACGTTTTTTTCAGGTGGCAACATAATTTCTATTTGGGCATTTATTTTCCCCCTTTCGTTAATGTTTATCATTTCTTCTTATGTTGTATTTTGTTAGAGGGAATTTTATCCATGTTAACACTCTATATCTTACTATATTTTATTTTCCTCTTCACTTTTTAATGTATAAGGTTTGGAACATGGATACTAGTAATTTTGGAAATGGCATCCCATTTAATTTATTTTTAATGCATGATTGTCTCTATCCCCTACCCTATTTGAGGTATGATTTGGGTTGTGATATCTCAACCATCCACTGGTTAAGGAGGCCTTGGTGGTTGGGTTGTGACATTTGTTGACCCAAAAATATTTTTTATATTTGATGGAAACTTGAGGGGTGGTTCCATTTTATAAATGAGAATATTTTTGATTTTTTATTTCCCAAAACTCATTGTGATGGGGCATAAGACATGAATATCCCAATCCCACCACCAATAGTAGGTGGATGGTGACCAACACCCTGTAGTAATATCGAAAAAATTATAGTTATTAGCCTAATGTATCTATGCTCATAGATAAGCCTATATGCCTATCAATTAATTGACTGAGGATAAACAAAAATGGATGTAAAATTAATTTAGATTAATATTAAGCACATTAAAAAAAATATACCCAAGGACTATAGTAGTTTTGTGTCTTTGGAAATATGCAACGAGAATAGATATTTAGTGAAATATCTTCAATATTTACCCCACATATCTTCCCATTTAGTACATATACTTAAAACCATTATTCATAACCCAAGGAAAGAAAACATAATAAAGGTTAAGATAATATGTACCATAAGGGTAAATAACGGAGAAATGAAAGCATTAAATGAGATAATTAACCTATTTCGTGAATGTATTTTAAGTTGTTTTGATAATTGAATTATTGTATTTAAATGAATATTTTTAAATATGATTGACAATTTAACTTGTTTTATATTTTTTTGTAGGATGCAACAGATTTGTGGGAATGGAATGAAAACGGGTGTAAATATGAGAAAAAGGACCCATTAAACTGATGGGCTTTTCTCACGGTGTGACACCATATTGTTGAAAAAATTAAAAGCAATAAATTCTGAAAAAAACATTTTACACATCATGTACCACAAGTAAACATCCTAACTTCATCAGAGATGTGTGTCACAGCCAAAACAATTCATGATAAGAAAAAACATTGTGAAATGCAATTAAAAATTGTATACCTTTAGTTTATGATGTGAAAATGGTCTAACATCAAATTTATGAATGAGATTTGTGAAAAATTTATATATACATAGTGGAAATATTGATAAGGTGTACACGACCTGTATGTAAATGTACATGTTGTGTAGGTGGTGAAATTTTCAAAACCTCTCCCAAGATTATGAGCATGTGTCAGACGGATTTACAAAAATCGAATATCTAGTACACAATATGACCATCAAGTACACATCGTGATAGAATACGAGTAGAACCTTTAAAACACATATAAGTAGAGCCCTTGGATACACCTTTGGAGTATTCAAAATTGGATGGATACGCATTCTTGGGGTGATGTTTTTGAACCCTATCCGAGTTCTTTTCTTTATTTATGTTTTAGTTTTTTATTCCCTCATATTCTCACATCATTGGGATGAGGGGGTAAACCCACCAGTTCTAGGGTGATGTAACCAATGGGGGACGTTGTGTTGAATTTTATTATTTTAAATTATTAATGCAGATGGTTTGTGTCATTTAATTAATCAGCATCCAATCCATTCCTTTTTCTATTATCATGACCATAGATAAATTAATCAAAAAGAAAACTTTATATTATGAAACTTACTAACCTTATGATGGAACGACCATTGTAAAAATTAGGGGATATCTGGTTTCAATACGGTATCATGACAAACATGATTATGTGAAATACTATATTACCGGAATAAGGGAAATATGATATTGCAGCGTTGAGGAGGGGATACCATGACCATTGGATCTACCTCATCTCGACTCTGACAACAATCATGAATTAAACAATATATTTTCTAAAATCCCATTGCACCCAATCCTAGAAATTACATTACCCCACCATACTTTCAAAGATGTTCACAATCCAATGAATCAATCTGTTTCATTTTTGTATTCCTTTATCAATCAATAATTTTACTCTTTTCCTGATCTCATTCTTAAAAAAATCTTTTCAAAACCCAGTAAAACTAAATAATTGTCTCTGTGGGATTGACTCCAAACTCACCTAATATTAAATTTTAATTATCCAATTTGCATAGTTTGGAATTTTATAAAAAAAATTGTATAGACATATAGGAAATCAGCGGCACCCTATAGAGATATCATGATAATAAGTGAGAAATAAAATGATAATAACATTTTAATATCATAAAATTCATATCCAAGATTATATACCTGAGTTGTTGTATAAATATTGTTAATTAATCATAAAAGAATCATAAAAGAATCTAGAGAATAAGCCGTCAGAGAATAGAATACGGATAATAAATAGAATTTATAGTATACTAATAAATATATAAAACCTCATATAAAAGATAAAATCCAAAAATCTCATAATTGTTTGGGAATGATTATTCTCCCACATTCATAATTTGGGCTTGGTCTAACAACACAAGTACCATATTGTTTTCCTTGTTGAGATAAAACCCATATACTCTATTATAATTTTTTTGTCTTGGTATACAACCCGTGTACCCACTTATTTATGGCCTTGGGCTAAAACCCTTGTATCTTATTGTTTTCAAGAATTTCATACAAATCATATACCCATTTTTTGGTTATATGCTACAACTCATGTACCCTCTAGTTTTCAGTTATGTGCAACAACCCATATACCCTCTGATCATAGGTACCATTTATCATCACCCAATATGCTCAATGGAGATGAAGGTCTTTCCTATCACAAAATTAATTAAAACATGAATTTTTAATTATTTACTAAATCAACCATCATATCGGGACTAACAAGAAGTGCAAGGTTTCTGAAAAAATATATTATAAACTATGAAATGAAATGGGTATCACAAATATTTCATCATATAATAACATATGAAATAGAAATTACTTTAATAATCATTTAATACCAGAATAAAAAATTAATTTAATTGAGTTTCATAACAATTTTATTATTGTATTACCCGTGGAAGAGAAATGGGATTCATAAGATAATTTTCATTAAAAGGATAAACCATTTAGATAAATAATAAGATTTTTTTTCTTGGATAAAACCTCAGTAAGTCATGAGTAACACAAACAAATGTTATCTTAGATGAAAATAATTTTTAATGTATAATTTCAATCATTTATTGAGGAAATAGAGAATATGGATTTAACTAGTATGCTTCTTGGATTCCAAGGGAAAGAAACATAATAAGGGTGAGCTTAAATGATCCATAAGGAAAAAATATAGAAGAGGAAATAATTAATCGATTAGATTCGTGAATATAAAAAGTTGAAAAAATGGCCGAACATGCCATGTAATCAATAAACTGAATGGATGTATATAAGCAATATAGAAAAGGTAATAATAGGTAGCACATTCCATTCAAATAACTAGATAAGGAAATATCAATATGGAAATTTAGGAAACTAAAACACATTCCATTTATTCAAGTAACATAAAATGTTATGTATCCATAGATATTTCGATGAATTATCTCATGGTTGAATAATAACTATAACTTGAAAATGGAACAGATATATAGTTATACCGATGTAAAATATCATGGATGAGTACTATATGAATATACTTGATGAAAATTATTAATTATTGGAAACAATGTTACATTGGTACATGGTTCGTTTATCATCATGACCCTTCATAATATGGTTTAAAAATGTAGGGTAAAACCCATCTAAATTGGTTGTCCCAATGAATCATCTCATGTGAATATTGATGCATCGGGGGGCTATCTATAACTGGGGCTGCACAAGTCGTACTAATCCAAAACATTCCTCATTTATCAAATAATAATTTTAACAACGTTCCTTATCTAATATCCATATGCAGTTGAAGATAAAAATTAATAATAAATCTAAGTAATCCCCATATATAAAATGGTGTACGGTTTATGAAATAGGAATATCCATGATAAATAAAATGGCTAATTTATGGGAAATTCAATGATCAATGATAATAATAGATTTAATATTTCAATGGAACTAATAAATAAATCATGGAAGTGATTTTGAATACTATACATGGTCAGATAAATCATAAATCATCTAGAGAAAGATTAAAGATAGTATCAATACAACAAACCCCATGTGGACTAAAAAAGAGTGTTATTTTCAACGATGAAATAAAAGAATAGATTTTAAAAATATTACTGAGGAAAATGAACTTTTATTTTGAAAAACCTTTTGAATATATATTTTTCTAAAAATAATCATTTTAACTGTGAAATGTATTCTTCAATGAAATGATAGTGGATGAATTTGTACTTCATATACGTGGTAAAATGAATATACCTCTTGTACAACCAATGGTTATAAAATGGATCCTTATAAATGATACAATAAGATTCCTTTGAAACATTGGTCAAATAAAATAGGAATGTAATTTAAAAATAATTTTAGAGACATTTGTGAACACTTTTTTATAAAATTGTGCCTTTAGAAGAAAACATGTTCTCCAACTAAAGAGGGAAATAAATTTGGGATTTCAAAAAAAACATTTTCTAAATCATTTTGGGTACCAATGAATTGAATATTGGTACTAATATGTGAAAACGTTCATGAATAACTATGTAATAATTAAAGGGTATATTTATCAATTTTTTTATAATTTCCCCAAGTAGAAATACCATTTAAATATCATTAAACTTATTCTTGAGGAATATGGTCTTTAAACATCCCAAAGTGTCCCATACCACATTAAAAAATATTAAAAAATAATCCTCATGAAGGAATAACATTATATTAATTTTTAAAATATTTTTATAGTAAGGATATTCATGATATATCATGTAATGTGATACACATACACCATATAAAAGAAACTAGTTGCATAACAATAATTAAACCTTAGTAGAATGTAAATGGAGACGAAAATCCCTTACATTGTGTTTCCGTTCAGTTGAACGTCATTAAAATTCCTATAAAATAATCTTACAATAATTTTTTACATTCATTAGTCTTTTTCATATTGATAGTTATTTTTATTTCATATAATACATATTTTTTTAAAATACTCAATCAATTAGGTTTACATCGGGTGTTTTGACCAAATTCAGTTTAGGGGTCAAATGAACTATTGTTGGTCAAAAATGGTCAAATAATTCATTAAATAAAATATAAAGAATAATAAAAATGACATAATAATTATATTTTTACAAAAAATATACTTTTAAAATAAATCATTAAATATTTTTTGGAAGAAGATAATATGTTACAATCATTGAGAGGGTAGGTCGTACGTATGCATGAGTAACATTCCCATTTTTGAATGATCATTTTGGAAAGAAATTAAGTAACACCATATTATTACCGAATGAGAATTATATAATAAATACCATAAAATTTAATCATACATATTTATATAAATAATTCAATGAGGTAAAAGGAATCACATCATGTCAAGAAGGTAATAGTGTACACGTCTAGGACCAATATTACATCTTTTAAATATTATGAACCGGTAATAAAGGAGTTGAGATATATATATATATATATATTATATTCAAAGAAAGATAATTATTTCATTAATATTATATTAATTTTTTGTATGTATCTTATTTTTCATTAAAACCATCCTTTATATGGTCCATTTTTAGTGTGAACAAATCACAATGCATTGAAGGGCGGTTGTCGACACTTCCTGAAATGATTTTATTGTATTAATGTAAATTAGAAAGTGTTTATGCTAAGTGTATTAAAAGTAATAAAAAAGTTGGATGATAAAGTAAATATAATATATAATATATATAAATGAGTTTCCATCATAATAGACACCATGAGAGGCTGTAAAGAAAAATTGAAAAATTGATGTTTCATAAGATAGTAGTTCGCCATACAAAGAAACGTTAACTTCGTTAGACATTAGATGGTGTGGTGTGTACGTGAAGGTCAAACTATAAACATAAAAAAATAAAAGTACATTGGGGATTCGATATTTTTTAGACAAAAAAGTATAAAAATATTTTACGGATTAGAGAATAGAAATAAAACAAGAGAGATTGAGAAAAGACAATAACTTTTAATTGGGTAACATAGTTTAGATTAAACAAAAAGAAACTATGGAAGGTATTCTGCCCATTGGGATGATTATAAGTCTAGGGTAGAGATTCTGGGAGGCCATTTGGACAGATACTGGACAAACATAATAGGTTGGAGTGGTGTGAGAATTGGAGGAGGTGGTGGACTTTTATTAGTAAGGAAAAGGACGGACAAGGTATTCATGAAAAGAAATATTTTCTACACTTGTTATTACCTAAAATAAGACATAAATACCACCACAAACTCATTAATGGAAGGGTAATGGATGAAATATTGTTATACAATGAGTGATGGACAAGTTTCTAGTTCAATTGTGCCCTTAAACATAGGGTTTTAGTCCATTTTAAGCCTAATAAATCCTTAATAACTATAATTAATTTTAATCACTTTCACTAAACATTTTTGTGAAAAATTAAGTTAATATTATTTAATAAAATTTTATATTTATTAAAAGGGATTATTTTTGGTTTTAAAAATTCATATCACATCATTAAAAAAATTAGGAATAAAAATAATCTCCCAGGCATACGGATTAACTATTTTTAGTGGAAACAGTTTCAAAAAAATATAAAGTTTTTATATTAAATTTAAATTGTTAAAATGATTCTAATAAAATAAATAGTAATAATATATTTTTAATTTTTCCAATAAGACTTTAAAAAAATATAATATAATTTAACTATAATTATTACTTAAAATAAAAGGTTTTTTTAAACTAAAATGTTGTATTTATCACTATTTATTAAAATTGATGTTTCTTTAAAAAATTCCAAAATATCATCCTAAGATAATTTGGAAATTATGAATTAAAAAATAATGTTTATTTTTTTCAAATTAAATATATAATAGTTTAAAAATTAATATTTATTCAACGATCGTCATTCAATGTTGGAATAACTGCCTTAATATAAATATAGGCTATTATGTGTAATATTAGGTTTGTTCTTATAGTATTTTTATAAAATTTAATAGATTAATATAAAAAAATTTGATTGAATATATCAAATAAATATTACATTAAAATAATTAACTAATTTTAGCTACATTTATTTTTTTATGAAAAAATATATTCATGAGCATAAAAATTGTTTTCTATAAAAATAGAATTTTATTATTTAATTGTTTCTTAAAATTTTTTTAATATATTAGTAACCAATGATTTATTTTTCAAAACCATGTTTTTGTTAATTTTTTTATATTTTTGACAAAATCATGTTTATATCTTATTATAATAAATAATGATGTTTTAATTATTGATTTCTTCCGAATAAGAAATAATATTTTTTATAGAGAATTCCATCGAAGAAGGTTGCTTTTGCATGTAACTTAAGAAATATAGGAAGGTCGTTGTTGGATATGATATAATCAATCTTAGTTCCACATTCATTTCATGATAACATATTGTTTCATTCATTGAAATATACAGAATATATTTTAAATAGGAAATATATTATAAAGTATACAAGTATTATGATACATTATGTGCTTGTTGTCACATGTCATACATGCTATCATATATGAGGTTCTTACATTAGTTTTTTGGGGCATCATATTATCCCCACATTATTTAAATTTCATCCTATAAATTTAAACTCAAAATTGGTAATATATTTTTTGTTAATTGATATATTGATATCCCATATTTTTTGAAGTGTTCATGAAACATCCTCTAGAAAACAGATAATACAAAGTAAAAAGGTCCCATAGACCACCATTCAACTTTGTATCTATGTAAGAGAAAAATAGTGGCATGTAGTGATACATACATGGAACCAATGTGTCTATATTCATTACAATTTAATGTGGTCATCAATCACAAACAAGTAAATGATAAATTTAATGTTGAGGGACTCAAATTCATAAATATGTTATGATTTAGAAGAACATCAGTTCAATAGAAATCAAGGTATTAGGACTACAATTTATTTCTAATTTATTTTTCTAATGTAGGAGATCTCTTTTACAGAACAATATTATAATGAATTATTCTTCAATGGTAGGTTTCATTTTGAAATGAACAATCATAACTTTTGATTATGCTTTGATCAATTTCTAATTCCTTCCTTTACTATTGGAAATTAATTACCTGCAAAGAATTTTTTTTGTCAGATGCACTAAAATTTATATTTAACATATTGTAAGGCCTATTAAAGAGTAAAATTTATATCTATTTGTCCTTAACTATTATTCAAAAAATTATGGTTAATAGATTAATTTATAATAATCAAATGGGTTTTTTATAGTTCATCATTAATATTTATTCGTTAAATTGTATAATTAAAAACCATGAAAATTAATGAGTTCCTTTTGAAGGTCAGTGGGTGGAATGAAACCCTTATCATCCTTCAGTCATGGGATAATGTCCCCTAGCCTTTCTAGATTCAATTTTTTTTTGGTCAAAGGACCAAAGCAAATTTATTAGCAAAAAGAAAACAAGTATTACAAGAGTCTAAAAGACAGGATCAAATTACAATCTTTAAGTTGCAAAGGCATCAGGTTATCTGGGAGCTCCTCCAGCCATGTTAGATTCTGATCAATGCCTTTATTAGCGAGAGAATCCGCAACCATGTTAGCTTCGCGGTAAGTATGTGTTGCAATGAAACTGACGTCATGGAGAGATTGAAGACAATTCATCCAGCGCGTAGTAATCAGCCAAGAAAGATGAATATCTCCCTTCCAAATGACTTGAACAACAGTAGTAGAATCACTTTCAATCCATAAGTTGTTCCACCCACGTTGAAGAGAAAAAGCAGTGGCATGAATAACACTTAGCATCTCCGCTTCCAGAGAGGTTGCAGTACCGCAGCCTCCAAAAAAGCACCCCATAACATTACCATGATGATTTCTGAAGACGGATTCACAACCCGCAGGACCTAGATTTCCTTTAGAGGCTCCATCCACATTAATTTTAATCCAACCTGGAAAGGGAGGTCTCCATAAAACCTCAAGAGTGTGGAACGGTTTCGAGAAAATGGCCTCAACTCGAAGACGTCTAAGGATCATAAAATCATCCACCGAATTGTTGCAGGAACCATTCTGAATCAGCGCAGCTTCCCGAATAGCAATAAGAATACGCGTTTTACCTACATTAATGTTGTGTGAGCAATTATTGTGAAGAATCAAGTTTCTATCATACCATATCACATGTATCAGCTCTGATACCCCAGCGAGGAACAAGTTTCTGATTTGTTGAGAGTTATCCTTAGCAACACAACGCTTAAGCTGCTCATCAATTGAGTTCTGAACCAGCCATCTGCATTCAAAAGTGTCAAAAATATAGTTCCAAAGAGCGGTGGCAGTAGAACAAGATAGAAATAAGTTGTTAGTATCTTCTCTATGCTGATTGAAAAGGCGAAATTTTGAACAAAGTTGGATACCAAAACATTGAAGACAAACATCAGTGGGAACCCTATTGTGGGCGAGACGCCAAATAAGAGTGAATCTAGAAGGTTTGATCCAAGGTTTGTCAAAAAAAATTATCCAATTCATATCATTATCAGCGTTGTGTAAGGAGTGATTATAAAAGTTTTTGGTATTAAGAATCCCATTGTGAGAAGGCTCCCAAATCAAGAAATCACTCGATGTAGTAAAATGGTAGTAATCAATAATTTGTGTAATGTTTTCGGGAAGAGAATCAATGTGAGAATTAATCACATTATTGACAGTGGAGTTGATGTCAACAGGGATATGGTCAAGGGTAGTCACAGAGATTAGAGGAGCACCAGTCCAATTGTCCAACCAGAATCTCATGGAAGAGTTTCTCGAAACCATCCATCTAGCATTGTGCATAATATTGTCATAAGTGTCTCTAACAGAGGGCCAAATGTAAGAGGTCATGAAACTTCTATTAGATCTTTTCAATCTATCAATGAACCTGTTTTTGATAAAAGCAACAGGAGGGGTGTCATTTTGAATCAGGTTCCAAGTTAATCTGGCGTGAAGAGCTTCATTGAAGAACATAATGTTTTTAATACCAAGACCACCCATGGCTATAGGATTACAGCCCTTAGCCCAAGGAATAGTCACAAGTTTTCTGTCCAAAGTGCTTCCAGACCAGACAAAGTTTTTAATGTTAACATTAAGTTTTTTAATGAGACTAATAGGCCATTTATAGACCATCATCGAGTATACAAGTTTGGAAACAATCACAGACTTTACAAGTCAAACTCTCCCCGCCATGGAGAGGGATTTTCCTTTCCAAGAGGAAAGTTGATGAAGAACCTGGTCAACAATGCTTGAAAAGTAGCAGGCTTTGGGTCTACCCCAGAAGATGGGAACCCCAAGTTACTTGAAAGGGATAGTACCTTCTTTGATACTAAGCTCATTGATAATACTATTTTTTCTAGCAGAAGGGAAGTTTTTTCCAAAGTAAATGAAAGATTTATTCCAACCAATGACTTGTCCCGAGACCTCCTCGTAGTGGTTGATAGCAGCTTTAAGAGTTCTGATGTTTTTAAGATCACCCTTTAGAAAAAGAATGATGTCATCAGCATAAAGGAGGTGAGTGGGGGCATTCACATTTCTGTAAGACTGAATTGGTTTGATCTTGTTATGATCAACCATATGGGTGAGCAGACGACTAAAATAGTCTTCTGCATTGGAAAAAAGAATAGCAGATAAGGGATCTCCTTGTCTGACTCCTTTAGAACATTTGAAAAACCCTCTAGGAGATCCATTGAACAAAATGGAAACATGAGTAGAATGAAAGAGGGTTTTAAGTCTAGATATGAAGTTATCATTGAAGCCAAAACCACGAAGAACATTGAAAATGAAATTCCAGTCCATAGTGTCAAAAGCTTTACGAATGTCTAGTTGAATGGCGATGTTTCCGCCTATATTTTTATTATTTAACATGTTAGTGCATTCCGAAGCAAGGAAAATGCAGTCTTGGATTGATCACCCCTTGATAAAACCAAATTGATTACAGGAGATAATTTTTCCAGTAATAGTGTTGAGTCTGTTAGCTATAAGCTTGGTAATAATTTTATAGAGAGTGTTGATCAGAGCTATAGAGCGAAAAAGATGGATTTCAGCGGCATTTTCAACTTTGGGGATCAAAGCAAGGAATTGGGAATTTAAACCATGAGGTAATAAACCATTAGCAAAGAAAGATTTAACGATCTTGCAGACATCAGCATGGATGATATCCCAATATTTTTTATAGCAACCATTAGTGAATCCATCAGGTCCTGGGGCACTGTCAGGGTTCAAACCAAAGACAGTGTCTCTAATTTCATGATCAAGAGGAACACCTAGGAGAAAACTGTTATCAACATCAGTAACAAGAGTTGGAATGACGTCATTAATGAGGTCCTTGTTCATACAAGGCCCATTGAATAAAGATTCAAAGTAAGAAACAATATTAAATGGATTTCATCTATATTTATTCTCAAATTCTACCATATATTTATGGTCTCTAATGCAATTTTTCTTAAATCTAGTTCCCAAGGTAGATATTTATCTTTCTCTGATACCAACTTTAGCGACCCAACTCTGATAGCATAGAACCGTTATCTACTACAATATATATTGGAATTATTATAAGGAATCATGTCCTGATGGAATGATCAATTTTTTATTGGTAAAACAAATAAATAAATGCTCATTGTATTACAAATTAATACATTGATTACAACTTATTTTTTTATACTTTAAAGACAAATAACTATGAGGATTACTCTAATCCATCTAGTAATGTCATTAATATCTTTCATAGTATTATTCCTAGATTCCTGGGGAAAGAAAGATAATAATAGAGATCTCAAATTCTCAGTAAGTGAAAAATATAGATGAATTATCAATGAATTAATGAGAATAGTCCATATTGTATGGTGAATAACTGAATTCACATGGCATGTAATCAATAAACTAGATGGAAGTACGTATGAAATATTGAAAGGTAATAAATGGATGCACATTACATTCAAAAAACTCGATAATGTAATATCAATATATAAAGGTTGGAAATTAAAACACATTTCATTTATTCCATAAACAAGAAATGAAATATATCCATAGTTATGTGGACACAAAATCACATGGATTAATAATATCAAAATATGAATGAAGGAAATTATTAATTAATGGTCTCCATGTCTCTTTATCACATGGTACCTTTACTTTCATGACCATTGATAATACAGTTTACAAAATGTATGGTAAAAACCCATCTAACGTGGCTTGCCAAATGACTCGTCCCATGAGACTACTGATTCATTGAGGGACATTTTATAACCGAATTCCTCCCAAGGCTTACCAATCCAAAAAATTCCCCATTTATCAAATAATCAATTTAAAAATGTTCCTTATCTAATATTTTTATGTTATAGAAGATAAATATTAATCAAAAAACATTAAAAGTATACACCATATGTAGAATGTTATACAGTTTAAATAATAATAGTATCCATGATAAATTAAATGTATAATTTTTGAGAAGTTCATTGTTTGGTGATCTTTGGATATTGAAAATTTAAAGGGGACTAATAATTAAATGAATAATGAAAATTTGAAAAATATACTTGGCCACATAAATCATAATCCATCCAGAAAATTATTAACGATGGTATCAATAAAACAAATCCTAAGTGGAGTAAAAATAGTGTGTTGTAGTCATTAGTGAAATAAAAGAATATCATTTAAAAATATTTTTGAGGAAAATATAATTTTAATATGAAAAATAGATTGAAATTATTTATCTTTACAAATAATCCATTTAATCATGAATCAGATGAATTAATGAAAAGATAGTGTGTTAATCTCTACATGTCATTTGAGGTTAAAAGAATATTCCTTTTCTATGGTAAAAGTAGAGAAAATGAATTGTTAGGAAAGTGAAAAATAATATTCAATTGAAAAATTTGTTAAAGAAAAAAAGCATAAAAATTTATTTACCATAGCATTTTAGAATAATTTTTGAATTTTTTTAATAGAATTTTATTTTAGAAGAAAACAGGTTCTCTAACTAAAGATAGAAAAAATGTCAGGTTTTCTAAAAAACATTTTATAAAACATTTTGAGTACCAATGAATTGAAGATTTGTAAGAATACCATAAAACAATTTTCAATAACATTATAATAATGATAGGTTATATTTTAAAATGGTCATATAATTTCCTCAAATAGAAATTCCATTAAAATATCCTTTAATATCTTAATGAGTAAAATAATCTTCAAACATCCCAATGTGTCCCATACCATGTTGAAATATTTAGAACATAATCCTCAAGAAGGGATAAAATTTTAGGAATGTTTAGAATATCATGGGAGTAAGGAGATTAATGATATATCATGTAAAAGTAATTATATACACCATGTAAAAGAAACTAGTTGCATAACAACAATTAAGCCTCAATGGAATTTATATTTAGATGAAAATCCCATACCTTGTGTTTCATTTTGGTTGAATTTCCATTAAATTATTTTATAATAAACATATTTTAATTTTATACTTGCTTCAGAACCTCTTTCGTATTTATAATTACTTTTATTTCACTTACTACCATGTTGTGTACACTACATGAAAAATTTATTTTATATTAGGTGTTTTTGACCAAATTCAGGTTATGTGTCAAAACTAATATTATTGATCAACTATGGTCAAAGGTTTCATTATAGAACATATACAGAAGAATAAACATGAAGTAATTATCAAATTTGAAACATCAATTATACTTTTAAAATCAATCACTAAATATGGTTATGAATAATAGAATATGTTACAATTGTAGAGATAGTATTTCGTACCTACGCATGAGTAACATTCCCATTTTTAAATGATAATTGTGGAAAGAAGGTATGTAAAACCATATAATTAAATAATAATTAATATATAATTAATATTGTATTATTTAATAATACTTACGTATATAATGAATTATGTTATGTAAAAGAAATCACATCATGTCGAGGAGGCGGTAGTCCACACGTCCATGAACAATGTTTTCTCTTTTAAAGATTATGAGAGGTTAATAAAAGAGATGATATATATATCAATATTTTATTTATAGAAAGATAATTATTATATAAATATAATATAAATGTTTTTTTGTTTCATAAGCTTAATTAAAACCATCCGTTATATGTTCCTTGTTTATTTTGAATGAAGCAAAATGCTTTGAGGGGGTTGTTGTCAACACTTCCTCAAAAAATGTTATTGTATTAACAAAAAATGGAAAGTAATAAAGGTAGGTTTAATAAATGGATTAAAGAATAATGAATAATCGATAAATATAATATATAATATATATATATATATATAAACATAGTTTCACAAATAATGGTTACCATGATATGCAGAAAGAAAAAATTAAACAATCATCAATTTGAGAGATAGTAGTTTGTCCTAATAGAAATATTATGTTCAATACCCATTAGATGGTGGTGTGTGTAAGTGTAATTTGAAATATTAGCCTAAAAATCCTATTATATTGAGTATTATGGTGTTGTTATACCTGAACAGAATAAAGATGTTTTAGCTGTTGGAGAATGGAAATGAAACTTGATAGATTGGGGAAAGACATTACCTTTTAATCGGGTAACTTCTTTTGGATTAACCAAAAGGAATTGAAGGAAGGTATTTTGTATAGTGGTAGGATTCTAGTTTAAGGTGTGGGATTTCTAGAGGACATTTGGGAAGATCATGGATGATCAGAATATGTTGGAGAGGTTTGAGGAATTGGTAGAGGTGGAGGCATTTTATAGGGAAGGAAAAGGACCCACATGGTATTCTTGAAATGAAGTTCTGTGTAAGTGTGTTCTTACCTAAAAATATTTGTAATGAAATAACCAAAACTCATTAATGGAAGGATCATGGCCAGAATATTTCAATCCAACGAGTTGCACACATGTTTCTTGTTCATTTTCTTCCTTAAACATAGGGTTTTAGTCCATTATTAATCCTAATTAAACATTAATTAATGTTATTAATTTCAATGACTTTCACTAATAATTGTTGTCAACAAATAAGATGATCTTATTAGAAAAAATAATTTATCTGGATTAAGATGATGTATGTTCATTTTTTAATATTAAATCTTAGAAGAGAAAAAATTATGATTAATGGAAATCTCATAGACATACGGATTAATTGATTTCAGTTGAAAAATGATCAAAAGATTGTTATTTTTTTATATTAAATTTAAAATTTTAATTGATTATAATGAACTAAATTGTATTAAAATATGTCTAATTTATATAATTTTACTATTAATAAATTTATAATAAAATTTATAATTAATAATTATTTAAACCAAATGGTAGTTTGTAACTAAAACGTAGAATGATTCACTGTTCCCAAAAAAACGAGGTTTCTCGAAAAAATCCCAAAAATTAATCCTAAGATAATTTTGACATTTTGAATTCAAAAATAATGTTAATTTTATCTAATTAAATTTATAAAACTGTCAATGTTAATATTTAAAATAGGTCCTCTGTTAAAAGTTGCTAAAAATGCCTTAATAAAAATATAGATTTTTATGTGAAATATTGTGTGTGTTCTTGTCTTATATTTATAAAATATAATGGATTAATATAAAAAATATTATATTTAATATATAAAATATATATTAAATTAAAAATATTGAACTAATTTTAATTAATTTTATTTATTATGTTAAAACAGCTTCCAGAGCATAAAATACATTTCTATAAAAATATACTATAAAAATTATGTTGGTTCTTATGTTCATTTGTATTTTTTTTATAAAAATTTATTTAGTAATATAAACCATATATGTTTAAGTGTTAGTTAATACTATTAAAAACAACTAGTTTATATCAAATTATATTAAAAATTAATTTTTTAATTGCAGATTGTTTCTTTGTAAGACTCAATATTGTGTATAGAGAAGGCCATCATAGAAGGATTCTTCTGCATGTAACTCAACATGTAGAAGAATGACATCATTGTGTATGATATATGATAATTTATTTTCAGGTTTATTTCATTATAATTCAATGTTTCATGCATTGAAATATATATAAAATATTTTAAATAGAAAATATTTTATAAAGTATACCAATATTATATAACCATATGTGTTTTCCGTCGCGTGTCACACACACTATCGAATACAAGGTTCATACTTGGGTTTTTTGGGGGTTCATATAAAAAAATTTCTTTTCTATATTAAAACACTCTTTTTAATTCATATAATTTTTTTAAAACCTCTTTCTTTGAAAATAGACTTGAAAACATAGAAACGATGCTTTGAAAAAAACAATTGAACACTTTTAAAATTATAAATAAAATTAAAAACCATTTTATTTGAAAACCTCACTAAGAAAAACAATGTTTAGAATATTTTGGAAAAAAATTTCTTTCAGAAAAACCATGTAAACATTCAATGGAATATTCAAGGAATTAAGAGCAAGTAAATTGCTACAAGCCAAACTTTCCACTACACCGGTAAAATGATTAAAAAGATTCCTTGATCGAAAAATGAAATGGTGATTCCATTTAAAACAATTTTTAGTAAAAACATAAGACATGGGTAAGAAATTATTTTAAACATCATTGTAAAACATATTTTAGATCATTTAAAAAAATGGTGTTGGAATTAAAAAAATCGACCGAAGAGGGAAATAATATAGAATTTCATAAAAACACTTTCATATTTATCATTATCACCAAAGTGTGATAAAATGGTTCCAATTCATGGAGATATCATGAATAACTATAGAATAATAAAACCAATTAATGTTATTGAGATATGAATCACCATATTTCTTCAGTGGATGCTTCGTAATTACAAATATTGATAAATAACAAGATTGTAAAAATAAATTGTTACCACTTTCGTAACATTTAATCACGATTAAATTTAAATAATTACATTAAATTAAGAAAATAATTCATGAGAAGAATTATATTTTTGATATTTCATTTCAAAAGGGAATTATATATACCGCAATGAAAAATATTGGTCTATAACATGACAAGATTCATAATGAAGGAAAATTGATAGAAAATTATATTACTAAATTGGAAACATTTGAAATATAAAACACGTGATATAAATAAAATGAAATGGTTATTTAAATAATAAAAAAATTATGTTTAATAATCAGAAAAAAATTCATGAGATGTATATGAACTACACAAAATAGATTATTGGTGAATAAAGAATAAGACTCAAAAAAGTCAAGTAAGATGAGAAAAACCCTCACCTTTTTCTGTACAATTTGCCTACACAATCAAACCAAATGTATTATAAATATATAATTATTATAAATATTCCTATGAACAAAATTATTATATAAATTACCATATATGATTTGGTTATGACTTTATAATAATTTGTTTAATAAATCCATATTAATGTTACATTCCTGGTAATATCTGCTCTATTTTTTGTATATGTTTTGACTTGTCATTCTTGATCCTCTAAATCGGATCATGACTTAATTATTTAAAAAAAATTAATATCGTATAAATATAATATATAGTAGGTATATTAATTATTATAATAATAAATATAATATATTAATATTAAATGGAATATACTGTTTATGGAGACTATAGGTCGTATAAATGCATGGGTGTTGTTTTTGTTTTCTTGTCATGTAGAAATAATGAAATTAAATGAATTATTTGGGTATATATATATATATTATAAATATAGAATGATTATTATTTCTTTTATATAATATAAATTTATTTAAAACATCCATAATATGTTCTATGAAATGTGTGAGGGACTAACATCACTCGGAGGTGGCAGTAGTTTACCAGTCCACAAATGAAGTTATCATATTTACACAATATGTAAATCATTAAGCTATGTTTTATATAATTAATATAGAATCTTAATGACAAAAAAATTATATTTATCATCTAAAAAGTTATTTTCTGTCATAATTCCCATCAATGATATGTGGTGAAGTAAAAAATTTAGTTACATCATTTCATCAGGCAGTAATCCCCCGTACTCCCAAACCATAAGGTTATTACACATTTGATGGATGTGTATGTATGTTTTGGAAAAAACTATTGAATAAAAAAATATAATTATATTTAGTTTAGGTATTTTATTATATATTTTGGGAATAAAGAATATTTATGGGTGGATAATTAAAATAATACAAAATTGGTTTTAGAAGGATCTTTCCTCTTATTTGGGTAACTCCTTTCGGATTGCACCCAACAAATTACATGGTTTGAATACTGACAAATGTGAGGCTTCTGGTTGAGAGTATAGAATTTGGAAGTTATTTATTAATTCTTTTTATGAGACATAGGGATTTAGGGGTATGAATAAGTTAGGGAGTGATTGACCTTTAATAGTGGAGGAGGAGTGAAATTCTTATAAATATAAAAAGATAAATAATATTGAGAGGTATCCCTTATATCATGTGTATCCAATAATTTTACATTTTCCTTCCAATAGAGGACATGGTCAAAATATGATAGTAAATTTTTTTGTACATGATTATAGGCTATTATCCAGTTATGTAAGAGTTTAACCACTAAGTAAACTCTTTTTTACCATAATCAATGAAAATACTATTAATTAATATAACTAGTATTATTGGAAAATATTTTATTTTAACACATTAAAAATTATAAATTATGCTATGTCCCAATATGTAAAAAATATTTATAAATTATATTCCAAAAAGTGGATGAAAATTAATTTAAAATAAATCTTATTGATGGGAAGAGATGACATGGTTTTAATGAGAAAACGTTAAGAATCGTGAAATGTTTGTATATCAAGTTTCAATGTAAAATTGGTTCCAACTAAATAAATTGGATAAATTTATGTATAATTGATATAAATATACATTTATGAAAAACTTATATATAATTTAACTATAATATTATATTTTATGAAAATGGAGTTTGGAATTAAAATTTAGTTCTTTTTACTATTTATCAGAAAATAACACTTCTCAGATAAATAAAAAATATCCGTTAATGTATAATTTAATATTCCAAATACCAAAATTAAGATCATTTTTTCAAATAAAAATTATAAATGTTTTTAAAATTTTATTTAGAATGGTTTCCCTATTAAAATCTAGTAAAATTACCTTATAGAAAACTATTTCTTTTTAGTCATAAATTTGGATTTATTCTTATCTTATACCTATAAAATATATTAGATGTGTGTAAAAATAATTTTTTGAATTTAAAATATATATTATATTAAAAAAATTCATTAAAATGGTTTGTTTATTTTATTGAGATGAAATTGAGTTTTTTACATAGAAAAAATAGTTTTCCTAGAAAAAGAATTGTTTATTTTCAAATAGTTATTACATTAAATTTTAATTTAATTGATAATTTATGAATAAATTTTATGTCTATTTTGAAATACAATTTTCACAATATAATTAATCTTATTCATAAATTCCATTCCAACATATTGGTATAAAACAATATTATATTTATTTACAGTGTTAAAAGTATATTATAGTTCATAATAATCGACCTTGCATATAATGAATAAAATCGAAGTTAATTAGCATTATGTATAAAAAAGGAAAACATAGTTTTTCATATACAAAAATCTAATCTAAGTGTATCTTATAGTTAAATATTAACATGTGTTTTCATGTATCACAAGAAAAAAATTTATTTTTTCTATTACATAATACAAATTTATTATGGTGTTAATTGCTGAATATTGACAGGATTAATTTAGTTCGAAAAAATATTTCAAATAATCTCAGTGTGTTAAATTTTATGTCCTTGAAAATTAATTTCTACTTTTAAATTCATATGGGTTATCAAATTTTTAATATATGAATTTTTCATTTCCTAGAAACACACATAATAAAAATAATTACTAAAACATCCTTTAAAAATTGAATTTTTGAAGCCTATTGTTTTCCTAAACTAACTAATTATTGGGATTAAAAATATAAGAACATTGGTTGAAGATGAAAATATGGACATGTAACAGAAATATAACCATCATGTTTTGATGGATAGTGATAGTGAAAATGGTTCGACGAATGATAATGATCAAAAATAAAAATCCAAAAGAGGCTATAAAATGGTCATTGATATCTTAAAAAATTGATGATAACTGGAAAACATTTTATTTTTTGGACCCATATCCTAAAATATTATAATTTTCAAAACAATATATGAAGACATTATTTCATTCTCTTTCTTAATCACAATCTCAACATTTGGTTGTTTCTTAAAAATTACCAATTTATCTCGTACTCCAAGGAGTAAAGGTTATGCTTTTATTCTTGACGATCTAAAAGATCACGATATACATAAATATAATGATATGTCATTTCATCATTCATTAGATAATATTATGATAAAATGGTCAGCACATTTTATCAAATATTCTTAAATAATCATGTGTTGAGATAATAATTTTTCTCTAAAACCTCATTAAAATTTTTACATGAACACTTCCAGAAATGGTTAACCATAAAACACATACTAAAGAAAAAAATTAAAAATATTAGAAAGGAGGTCAAATAATTTATTCAAGAAAATACTAACATTGAACCCCAATAGTTCATATAGTATCTATTGATTTTTACAAACCAAATATGGGAATACCTTAATTATGTATTCTCTTGAAACATTGTAATATCCCATATTTCAATATATATTTATTTAAAACATTAATTCTTTCAATGGATATTACACATATTATTCTTTAAATATTATATTATAAAAAAATTCTATTGTAATTTTGAGTTCATCCATGCACTACAATAATATAAATGTCATTTAATTATTCCATAATTCATGTAGAGAGAGATAACCAAATCATAGAATAATATAATGCTCCACTAAAGGATGAAAAACATGATTTTAATAAATAATATGTTTAAAAAATATCACAATAAATCACCTATTATGGAGTGCACCAATTATAATGATTCACCTTTTCCATTTTTACTTCTTATGCTTTCCCTTTTTCATTTTTCTTTAGAGGTTATTGGAATTGAAAACTTTTATTAACCCTTGGGTTTGGTCACTTTTTATAAACATTCCATGACACCCTAAAACTAAAACACTATTTTTGGGTGGTGCATTTTTCAGATACTTATCATAATTCATATCATTATAGTAATTTTTCTAATCACATTGGCATTCACCTCCTTGATGACTATCCAATCGACACATAAAAAATTTAGTAGTCACATTAATACAATTTCATCCATGTTTCTTCACACACATTGAGAATAATTAATATCTTATATTCTTTTGTCCATGGTTATTATATTATCCTTTTAATCTCATTTCAATCATCTTTTCAAAACCACGAGGTTGATATATAACTCTATCCTCTATTTCCACATTAATATTGCATCAAGAAAACTCATCATATCATCCAACGTCCCTTGAGGCTAAAAACATTGAATATTTGGTTTCAATCCATTTATAATTAGGTTAACATTACATTTAGGAAAAATGAAATTACAATAGGAGCGCATCACAAGTATTTATTTATTTTTATCATAAGATCCAACTGATTAATCATCATTCTATTTGTGATCTAGGATTTCCTTCACCCTCATTGTTTATAGAATACAAGGGAATTACTTATTATACAATATCCACTTAAATAGTTCACATTCAATAGATTCAATCTATTCTCATTCTATCATGTTCTTAATAAGATTCTACCCTTAAAATGATTCATCATAGAAATGGTAAATATCCAGAATGACTTTTCATGTGTGGATGATCGAATGAGGGAAAATATATTCCAGTTGTACAAATTCACTGCTCAGAAACTAGTAGATGAGTGGAAATAATAAAACAAGGTGGATGTTGTCTCACATAGGACTCAACAGAACATTGTTACTTACTTTTATAATTTTTATTCTCAACATTATTCATAGTATGGGATATTTGTGTAATAATATAACAAATGTTCTCCAATCCAGCTCTCATAATGTTCGGTGTCTCCAGTGGAAAATAATTTCATTGTCCATTACATTCAACCTTAACATGGTTCTTCCCTGTTCAATCCATTAACTAAAACTAGAAATCATAGCATTATAAAAAATTATCATAGTGAAAAACCACATAATCATGAAAAATAACATATAGGGGGTCTAAATCATGAATATTTATTTTATGTTTATTACAATTTATGATAACATAGGTTATTCATTCTTATCTTATTTATAAATCCTTCATGATTATTCATAAATAGTTTGTGAAATAACAAATAATAACCCTTGATATTGTCAAATTAGTTATGTTGCAGGTCTCATTGTCATGTATTAGTTTCTAGTCGATTCTAGCTCAATATGAGGTTTTTTAGTTTTTTACCCCTATGTACATATGTTCCAGAACCACATCTACATGTAGTATCAAGATAGGGATTTATTTCTTGGTAACTAATTTCTCTATCATTTTCAAAAAATTCATGACATTATCTTATATTATAACATATACTTAATATTATCCCTAGACATATCCTTAGAAGTATCACAAGGAATATCACTCATTATTTCCCATCCAAGATTCCAAAGGCTGACTAAACATTTCTATTGATACCAAAAATTGTAAACCCAACATTATATAGATGTATATTACACCAATTTGGATGAATATTTAGAAAATTACAATAGTATATGCCCGAGGATCATAATATTTTTGTTTATTTTGACGCATAGAACAAAATATTGTAAGTTTTTGAAATATATTAAATTTTTTCCACAAATATATTCCATTTTAGAACTTCTATACAAACAAATTTCATAATGTTGCGAAAGGAAATAAAATAAATTTTGAGATCAGATTATTAGTAATGGTAAATAAAGAAGATAACTAAGACAAACATGAACATAAGTGTATGAGAACATGAGAATAAAATTTTAAGATCATAGCTTTCATATCAATGATCATATACATGATTCATCAAATAATAATTGGATGGTCATAAGAAATTAATCATAATGTAATCAAGAGCATAATACATGAGAGAATAACAATGGAATATGAAATTAAATTTGGGGAAAACCCATATGTATAGAAAATCATTTTCCAAGGATACCTACAAATAACCTCATAACATGTTAAGATCGTGTAATAACTGATGTTCTTGCATTAGTCTAAGGATAAAATCCCATGTAACATCTTGTTTTAAGGATTTGGAAAAAACATGTATACTCTATTGTTTTTTGGCTAGGCTCCAACTCGTGTAACCTCTTTTTTCTTATTGGGATAAAACCTATAGACCCACTTGTTTTTGGGGTTAGAATTTAACCCATGTACCCTTTAATATTTAGTATTTGACTATAACCCATGTACTCTTTTTTTTGATCTTATGATATAACCCATATATTGTTTTATCTCATGTACTATTTATAATTACATAATCCAATGGTGGGAGATATAGGTACCACCCATCACAAAATAAACTCATATATACATTTTACATAAGATAAAAAAATATTAAATGGATCTCGACCCATATAAAGTGATGGGTTTTATAAATATAAAATCGTTATCGATGAAATTAAATGGGTATCAAAGAAATTTCAAAATATCATATCATATGTAATAGATATATGATTAATAATCACTTATTAATATATAAAACTGTGAAAGGATGTGAGTCTCATAAAAATTTAATCAAGGTATAACAAGTTGACGGGTAATTGGTTTCATAAAAAATGAGAAATAAAAATTATAAACCATTCAGAGGAAGTATTATAATGGTATCTATGGATAATAACCACACTTAAGTAGGAGTAACCCCAACAGATGATATCAATGATGGAATAAAATTTTTAGCAGATAATTTTAAATATTTCTTGATTAAAATATCTTCTCCTCTTCGAAATAATTTTTTTAAATCACATAACACTTTTAAAACATTATTGTTTTAATATAACCAATAAAAAGTATAATGGATGCATTGAAAAAAAATTAAACACTTTTTAATATATAAAAATGTTGAATGTTATTTTGGAAAATGAGTTTTTCAAAAAAATATAAAATATTAGGAAAAAAATTTTATATTAAATATAACCTTGTAAAATTTCATAGAAACATTCAGGGAAATGATAGTGGGTAAATCCTTTCAAGCCGTCCATTCCTTTGCATTGTAAAAATCATAAAGAAGCGTCTTGATCAAAAAATGAAAAAGAGATTTTAATTAAATCATTTTAAAAAAAATAAATAACATGGAAAAAAATTTCTTTAACACATAATAGTGAATTTTTCAATCTTTTTTTATAAAAAAAATATCTTTTTGAAAGATTATTTTGACTGAACATAGATATAATGTTGAATTTTCATAAAAAAATTTCTTAATTATATTATGTACCTAATAGTGGGAAAGAGGTATGAATACATTGAGATATTATGAATAAATATGTGATAACTAAATTCATGAGACTTCGGAAGATATAAATCATTAAATTTCTTTAATTTAATTATAATCATAAACAATATCGATAAACGATCAAATTTCAATAATAAACCATGACCACTTTGGTAACATTGAATCATAATACTAAATAAATAATAATAATACATGAAGTTTAAAATACAATTAAATGAATGATATTTATTATATATCATTTCCAAAGGAATTATATTCACCTCATAGAAAAATATATGTTTATAACGTGCCATGTGTTTAAATGAATAAAAATTGAGACAAAATTACATTACAGATTTGGAAGCTTTTGAACCATAAACCCCACAAGAGAAATATAATATATGTTTTGTTTACATACTAAAAAATTTAAGTATAATAATCATAGAATAAATCCATTCTATGTATTTACAAAACTCAAAAGAAATGAGTGGAGAATATGGAATATATATTAATGAAATTCATGTGAGATGATAAAAAACCATACATTATGTCTTAACATTATTCATACATGTTCAAAACTCCATTATAATAAATGTAAATTTGGTATAGATCTAAAAAATAACTATATCATTATATTTAATTCCGTTTATTATTTTTTATATCTTTTTACTACAAATTTATTAATAGTTCCATTTTAATGTTATGTTCCATGTAATATCTGTTGGTTTTTTTATATATTTTGACTTTTTATTCTGGATCCTCAAAAATTGATCAGCATTTAATTCTTTAAATAATGAAATTAATGGTATACATATTACATATATTCAGTTTATAACTACTTATAAAATATATAATATATATAAATATGAAATTGAATACACCATTAATGGAGATTGTAGGCCATATGTACACATGAACGATGTTTTAATTATCTTATCTTATTGAAAGAAAGTAATTAATTTTTATATGAATATATATATATATAATATCATTAGAGTAAAATTATTATTTCATATATTTCATATATGTTTACTAAACCCATCTCGAATACATTCCATACAAATTGTGAACAAATCACAGTGCCCTAACGAGGTGGTATTCCAAAATTCCACAAATGATGTTATCGTATTTACAAAAAAAACTAAATGAATACAGTTATTTTCAATATAATAATTAAATAATTATATATAAAACATATATATCATATATATCAAAACAAATACATAATAATTCTCAACCATGAGAGGTTGTGAAGGAAAACATAATTATATCGTTTCGGGAGGTGGCGGTCTACTTTACACAGGAACTGTAAGTACATTAAGCATTTGATGTAAGTATGTCTAAGTGTAGGTAAGAAATTATAATAAAAATCATATCATTATATTTTGGTTACTGAGTTTATTATATAAAAATTTAATAATTTGAATTTATTGGATATAGTTTGAAAATAATAAAAAAAAGTGCTTCTAGAAGGATGTAACCACTTCTTTGGGTAACTCATTTTAGTGTTCACCAAATGGAATCCTTGGGTGTTTTACATTCTAATTTGATAATTATATGTTTATAAGATAGATGTTTTTAGATTATTTTCCCACATGTTGGACTATCCAATGGTCTGAGATATGATGATAAGTGAGGAGGTTGAGGGATCTATTATCATGGAGGAGTAGTGGCATTCTTAGAAATATAAAAAAAAGTAAACAATATTGGGAGGTCTCTCACACATCACATGTCTCCAATATTTTATAATTTCTAATACATGGTATTTTATAGTCTATAAATTTCTATCTAATGAATTTTGGAAAGGTTTCATGGGTGTTTGGACCCATAATTTAATGTTTAACCACTAAGTATACTTGATTTTACCTTAATATCTAAAAATACATTTATTTACCTTTAGTATATTTTGAAATATAAAATTAATTAAAACATATTATAAAATATAATTTATTTATGATTCCAAATATAGATTCCATTTTTCAGTATTTTTTAAAAAATAAATTGTATAAACTATATTAAAATTAATCTTTCATACGGGACGACAAAATAGGGTTTTAATGATAAAATGTCCAAAAGATTGAAATGTTTTTATATCCTATTTCAATGTGAATTTGGTTCAAATGTATTAAATTTTATTAACTGATGTATAATTAATCTATTTAAACTATCAAAATAAATTAAAATATAGTTTTTTGATATAAAAAATTTTGATGGAAAAACATTTTTGAATTTAAATTCATTGTTGGTCATTATTTATCAAAAAATGAAACTTCTCAGAAATATACCAAAAATTCACCCAAAGTAAATTTTTATAATAAAATTAAAAAAATGATGTTTATTTTGTAATATAAGAATTATAAAAGTTTTAAAAAATATATTTCAAATAGTTTCTCCATTAAAAGGATGTAAAATTACCTTTTAGAAAAAAACTTTATTTTACTCATAAAATTCGATTAATTATTTTTTGATACATATAAAATATATTGGATGAGTGTAAAAAAGGTTGATTGAATTTATAATATATAAATTTTATTAAAATAAATAAATTGAAGTGTTTTGTTTATTTTATTGAGATGATTTCATGTTTGTACATAGAAGATATAGTTTTCTTAGAAATGGGATTTCTTTATTTTCAAATAGTTCTTACATTCAATTATAACAAATAGATGGAAAATCATTCATTTTATATACATGCATAAATCATATATAAAAAAATTAATCATATTCGAAAACACCATTCTTATAGTTTAGTAGCAACTATAGTAGTATGTTAATAAAAATATTAATATTATATTGTAGTTCATAAAGCTTGACATTTTGGGTAACACAGTCTATCAAATGAGCTCAACATTTGGTGTAACAAAATCCAAACATAGTGTTTCATTTATTGAAATACAAAGAAAATATTGCATAAATTAAATGATTAATTTGGTTTTGTATAAAATAATGTACAAATTTTTACATTCATATAACATAAATAATGTTCTTTTTTTGTGAAATAAAGAATATTAAAAAAATTAATTTAATTGAAAAAATATTTCAAAAAATATCGGGCTATTACAATCAATGATGAAATGTAATAAAATTTATAAAAATGAATATCTACATATATAATCCCACAATGAGAGTAAAAAATATAGTATAAGGTATATGTGGACTAAATAAAAGACCAATCAAAAGAAACCGAAGTCATCTGAAAAATGATAAGTTGTAGTGGGCCACTTTCAAATACCCCCACACAAAAAAAATGTTGTCTGTCTAGCCCAAAATATGATACACATAATCCTTTTCCTACCATGAAATAGTAAATACGTCTATCATTTGGATAAAACATGAAATGTGTGTGAATATACCATGTAGGGGTGAGTATAGAAATACCAAGTAGCATACCCCAAAAACACTAAACAAAAAGCATCAAGAATAGTATAATCATAATAAAAAATTATAAATTAATGAAAACCCCAAAAAAATTCTGGAGGTAAGCCATGCCCAATAATTATATTAACCAAACTACAAGCTATAATAGTTTTCTCATAACATCTGTTAAATGCTCATTTTTAAATAAGCCTCTATAAGAGCCATTCTATCAACTGAGACACTCATAAAAGAGTTCATGATGTTTGTGACCCAACAATGAAAACTCCATGGTCTATAAATATCACATTACTCATATTGCATATCACACCCATGACTGATGGGGGACACTAGAAACCCAATATGGATCAACTAGCTATGTAGTGGATCATATGCCAACGATACCGTGAATCCTACTGAAATGTCCAAGTAAATTCAGGATTAACACCCCATGCATGGAAGCCATGCCGATTACAAAAACACCACCTCATGTATAAGAAGAAATGATATACTATCAGACACCGATCGAAGGGAGGTACCCTAAAAACATTATCTTAGACTCGTCATCTTGACGGTATCATAATGAAATTCTTTGGATGTAATTCATCTTTATACCCTAAAATGTATGGACCATGGGGAACTCACCCAACCGAAACTAGTTCTAACTAATGAAAAAAGGTCTTCAAATACCCAGGATGAGGGTACATGAAATGTATTATAGGTACATAACATGTCTACACAACCCCTAGTATTAATTTTTGTTTCTGTATCACACATTATGTAGTTATCCGTATATATATTTTTTATAAGTATACATATTATGTATTGAATTTCTGGTACCCTTAATGGGTTGTCTATCTATGACAATGTACTATTGGAATACCCGTGTACATTCTAGTGTTCTTGGAAATGTAACATCCTACAAACCCCAATGATGCATTCTAAGACATCTGGTGATGGTCAAACAGTGTGTAGTACATACCACATTGTGTGTGATTCTTATCTTCACTGTAGAAATAGTACTTCCATATAATGGTCCCGACATAGTGTTCAGTTCTAGATTACATTTTGTGTAATTTTGAAATATCAAGAATCATTGTGTTCTTCTCCAACTATATAGAACATTCCCGCACCACTATGAATAATGCCCAAGGATCTCAAATATTTCCTAACTACGTCTCTCCCTCTCCATCTAACAATATATGGACCATTATATAAGTTTGGAAAACCACCTTTTTCCCATATAGTCATTATGTGATTCTTTTGGGAACGAGGTAACTTAAATCTAGTCATGTTCCTATATTAATTACCCTACATCATTTTCAATCATCAAGTAATAGCCTCTATCAGAATCTGTACATGTGTTGATAATTGTTTTCTATGAATAATAGTCGTGAAATAATAAAATACTAAATATTCATTGAACCATTGTAAATGAGGTTATAATCAATAAACAAGTGAAGTAATGAGGGTAAGAAAATAACTATTAAACACGAATAATGGACCTCGACCATTTTCAGGATTCATACTCAATCTTTTGTCATAGAAAATGATGAATAATTTCTTATAAACAACATATAAATAGTTATTCGATCATAAAATAAATCAATTGTCTATGTGAGAATAAATTATATCTCCGTGAATTGATCATTATTTAACTGATATAATAGAATGAAATGAAATCACATAAATAAAACATCCTAACTAGATTTCAAATTGTTTTCTAAATAAGAAATGGTTGTATTTCATTTTTTAGTGAGATCAAAAAACTCTGTTTGTTCATGATCCTTGATATGAGCTCGATATAATGATGTCCTCTAATGATCATCATATTTAATCTCTACAGATTATTCTATCAATCCATAGGTTATTAAACTAACCATTGGTATTACTCACATTAATTTTTAAATAGAGGACTCCAGGTTACGACACAGAAATAATGAAATAAATTAATTTTATTTATTTATTTTGTTTTTTAATCTCTCGTTAAACATTACTGAGATGTTTATCATTGACATAGATTATTTTAAACCATATGTTAAATGTTCCTGATAATCTCTACAAAACCTTCATGTTTATTTTCAAGGACTATAATTTAGAGTTGTTACATTTTTTTCCAGAATATTGTTCTCATGTTATGTTTTTTAATATTTTACATATATCAATTCCCATTTCATTGGGCCTTATTTTCAGATATCGTCCTAAAACCTATTTCCAAAAATAGTCAATCTAATAATATATTTTAATACCTATAATAAGAAATGTATTTATTTTTTCAATCCCTAGGGATTTTAAACCATAAAAAGTCAAAATCCTAATACAAATATGACTGTATTGAGCTCGCATATCAAAATCACTCTAATAGGTTCCATCATGATGATTTTAAAGCTACAAGAGGACAGGTAGTAGGGGAATAACTCACCCATAATGGAATCATTCCTTCCTATCCTCCATATATAATGGGTAATCTAAAATTGTATACCCATTATCTATTTACATCATTCCTTATTTAATGTCATGTTATGGGACATGCACATATAGCCACCACTACAACACATAGAATTTGACATGTACCCTCTATAACTATGGAGATAGAGCTGACCAGTGATCCAACTCTCTAAATGTCTATCATATCAAGAATGGGAAAATGAATTTTATGAAAATGTATCTCTAGATCAAATCTATATAATCCATATTGTGGTTATGCCATGAGGAACACATGGTCTCCCACTTAAACTCAAAAGTACTCTCTCTTGGATCCTTATAGGAAATGAGATGGATTTATGTAGTTCTCATACTCTGTTGGATGATCCACACATTCCCTATCATAGATCTCACCAATTCGAGTCCCGTGAGTTCCATCTGACATAGATCAATCAAAAAATGTGGTTCCCCACAGGGCCATCCAATAATATTCATTAAATAGTTCCTAACTGATGGTTGAATTATCGATACTATTTTTTGAAAACACAAGCATGTGTAGGATATTTTCATTGGTATTGATAATTTCAAACCTGAAATCCTGTTGCATGACCTCCATGAATTTAACAAATCACTCAACGTGGATGTTAGTATGGGGAAAATTTCATTCTCAAATAGAACTGAGTCCCAATGGCCCCTTATAATCATCTCAAAAATTGTAATGTGTAGTGATCATAAAATTTTGAAGTAAATATTAAGGGAAATTCATGGATCCTAAATATATCCTACATATACAAGTATCCCAATCTATATATTGAACACCACTCATGAATAGAAAGGAAGTGGTTTAAAATATTGATTTTGTCAATGATCACCATGATATAATAGTTTCCCCTAGACATACATGGTATTCCCATTATTAATTACATAGATATCCCAGAACACATAACCTATATCAACATAATAGTTTAATCTAAAACAGAATGAAACTTGTGCATATCTTTCACCATATGAAATGTGATGCATTAAGAGATAAAAACTACAACACAACTCTCCATGCTTAATAATCCTTACTAACATTAGAAGTCTTGGTAAATGTTTTCACATCATGATGAACTACAAAAGAGGATTTATGAAACTCCCTCCAAACCTTATCCTGAAATGTCACTAGTACTAATTTTCTTCCTTAAAAAATTGATAAAGTGCTCCCCACTTTTGGAAAAACCATCAGGAGAATGTCTAGTGGATATCAGAGTATGTATATTCTCAAAGTCAGTATCTTCATTCCAATTTTCCCTCACACAATATAAAAGTATTCTGGTAATAGCTATCAAAAAAATATAGAACCATCCTTTACCACTAAGAATAACAGTAATCAGGAAGACTACTCTGACACCTCGGCCAAAAAAATAACAGGATCTCCTATTGAGGGAATGTTACACCACATTCCCATTCCTTAGAGTAAAGAATATCTCAAATTCTTATTCCTAGATGATATAGGGAAATAAAATCTATAAATGATAATATTTTTATTAGATAATATATAAGTCAAACTCTTTTTGATAAATTAGACATTAAACCATACACCTAATAGGCAGTTTCTCCCCATCTTCAGGGTGATAACCACTATTGATATCTCATGATTATTGGTTGTGTTGTTCTTATCATGAGGTATCAACAACATAGTCTAATAGGAAACAACTTTATGGATTTTAATTAGATAAAATCCATGTATTAACCTTGAGGAAATATTTAACAATATGTAATAGAAACCATCCACCGAAATATTTGAAGATGGTTTAACTCATCATCCTATAAATAAACACATGAAAACACTACTACAACTTTTATGTACACAAAAAATAATTCCCAATTTTCATAAAATCTATAAAATGTAATTTTTATTTGGATAAATCTTGTACAATCAACCGATAATACAATGAATACCCAATGAAACTCCATACCACAGTAATGCTCTTAGAAGGACGCCAAGCAAGAATTATCTCCAACTACAATAGATCCACGACCATTCTTTCCTATGATAGGGCATGTCCTATAATGTTAAAATATCTAATAAAAATATAAACTTCATGATTATCCCATATAACATGTTCTCTTGGTTTCTGTGGAGGACCATACATAAATTTCTCATGTTCTCCTCGTCAGACGTTGAGTACATAAGGACATGTTCGATGAAGACCACAAAAAACAATTCTAAAAATGGTTTAATGATCTAGTTAATGGGTCCCATAATAACATATATGTCTTTTTTCAATACAAAGGGCATAAAAATTTACCAATAATGACTATAGTGATAGTAAAATGATGTCTTCAGTCTGTCCTCAACCAGTACTTAGAAGCAGTTATATCTTCATTTGAGGTAAATCATAAAGAACCATCATGTCTTTATCATTTGTTTTATGGTATCATAGATACTTATTTTTGGATACATATTCATCATTGTATCATGTTTTATTCACCAGTAATACACACATAACCTCATAATTCTATTATATTTCTTTGAAAATTGAATTAAGGATACCAAGTAAGAAACATTGGCTCCCACAAAGCCTGTCTTTTGTAATTCCTCCAACAACAAGCTCATCTCACAATTCCACTTGGGAGCCATATGATATTTTGGTGTTTAAGTAAGTGCATAAGTCCATCTCATAGTGAGAACTTATGTTTGGAACAACCTTACAAAATATATAATCGTAATCCACACCACCACAAGAAACCTGTATTCCATAGTACCCATTCCTCCAAAAGTCATGATAACTAATTTTAGTGTAATTAGATATAATATCATATTATAGAGCCTTTCCTTCTCTTCCATGTTATCATTTTCACCCACAGTAGATAAACTCATCCAATCACAGAAGACACAACACATCTTCCCCAAAAAATAGTCAATTAGTGCATAAAATGTGGATATCTAGACTATACCTACTATTTCATCATAATGATTCACCTCTCATACAAAAATATTCCATAATATTTTATAACCTCCAAGAATAATATCAAATTATCTATATAATTGTGTAAAAACCAATTCAACATCTATCAGAGTCTCCAAAAACAAGGATCAATCCATGGGATCAATGAAAATATCTATATTTTGAACCTAATAACTATATACCATATAATGAATTTGACATGATTTTTTCCATACTGCATTTATTTTAGAGAAGATATATATTTTACCTAGTATAATCCCTAGAGGCTCTAGTTAATCTGTCTCCATTTCGTATAGCATTCCACATCCTAGAAAACTGCCTACAAAACCCTATCGTGGACCCCCCGTGGGTGCGGCTAGATATTGTTTGAACCCCCTACCAAATTATACTACTCTATCTTCCCATCGTCCATATATTCCACCCTCTGGACCTCCATGATCATATATATGTATATCTATCTAATTGAGTTTTACCTCGACAATATCCCAATAAACTCTAATACGGGTCTGAAATTTCTTGTATGATGTCCCTAACCATCCCAAGAGAAATATTGCCTCTCTTTTGGGTGACATGAACCAACCTGAGAGCCCGAAACTACCGATCATTTGTCATGGGATAATATTCTAATGCATATAACATGCATGGATCCCTATAATGTTCGATCAGCTACATGATTTTTGGTTCATAGCTCCCGGGGTCCCACTACTAGAACCCTCTATCTATATCTACACTTCCAAGAAACACTCTATTACTAAGACCCTGTCAAGAACACCAACATATATTTAAATGAAAATAGCTATTAGTAAATACCTGATGTACCAATGTAATCCCTACTCAAAGTATTGTTCATAGAAGACTGAGTCTCACACTAAATCTAGTGAGTATTGTGAGTGATTGGGAAACCGAAATATATAATTCACCATGGACATACTTTACTTTTGATGATTCATTTTCTCATATATACACATTAATCAATATATGGTCTAATAAAACTCATCCATATTGATATCTTTAAAAACCTGCCAAAAGAGAGATGTTTTTTGTGATAAGTCTCTAAAATACGACATCGCCCAGAAGATCCCTAATAAAGTCAATCAATGAGGTATTCCATATGATCTTAAATCATTACCACAAGGAAGAAAACTAATGTGAATGCATCAAGGTAGTCATCCTCCACTAGTTGGTCGGCTCACCATGAATCCTTGGTGGATGCTTCCTCTAGATTACATTATGTGATATTAGACTTTGTGACTTGTATGCAAGTTCTTTTAGGTCTAATTACTACAAAATTATGTGGTAGTATATTTGATAGACATAATAGGAGTACTATTTATTAGAAAGGAAAATTTACTGATACATCATCACTTGGAAGATCATCATTGTGGTCACACAATGGTATCCTGGATGGTGGTCTTCATGGAGGAATATGGAAATAAACAATATCTCCTATAATAAAAGAGGGTATATGGGGAGATTCCTCATGACAGAAATAGAAACCATAACCAATTCACATTTGATTCATGTACCAATGATTTTACCTATAACCACTATCTACATTTACGGAGCTAATAAAAGGTTTTCAATTTCTTATATAATGGATATTTCAACTGCCACACCAGTATTGGTGTCCCTAGATCAAAATCAAAATCTTGAATCACATTAAAATTGTTCCCTTAATTCCCAAAACACTCCCATAGTCTATAGTCCCATGGTAGATCAATCTTCATAAGATATAATTATATCACGACCTATTCCGAAAAATCCTAAGACCTGAAGAGCCCGAGTCCACATCCAATATGCCCAGAGATAGAGACAATCTCTATGTAGGAATATCATACATTTTGAAAAAATTGTCCTAATGTATTTATAAACATGTTTTTTTTTCAAATTCCATCAATTATGAAACATCAAATAATTGATGAAAATAAGTGTTCACATTTATAACCCAATAATCAATGTACAACCAAATAAATGGAAATTGTGAAGAGCCCAAATACATGATAACCAATAATAATTTGAAAATAATTCCAACCATCTTTATAAGAGGGTATAGATGTAAACATTAAACCACTCAAAAAACACCTCGATCTATGTTTCCCAAATTGCACTCCAACAAGTCCATGCCCTTCTAGGACACCATCAAGAGGGACATCATCTTAAAAACACACATCACATGTTGGAAAATCCCATGTAGGGGTGAGTATAAAAATACATTGTAAGAATCAATAAAAAACCATAAAAATAATCACTAGATGTCATATCATAACCATAATATAAAAATCAAATTAGAACCATATATACGAAAGATGAATAAGGTGCCTCCCAGAAGTCCAACCAAACTAATAGCTATATAAATATTACTGATGATTCAAGGAAATTATCCTTATAAGATAACCTAATCCCTAATCAATACTATCTTCATAGATAATCAAATAATAGGTCACGATCATTTGTACCTCCCAAGAAAACGCCCTTGTCACTAAGGATCTCAATATATAGATGGGGGATCAAACACATGACCAGTGGGGGACATTGAAAACTCAATGTTGATCAACATGATATGTAAGGTATCTTATAATGAATATATCACAAACCCTAATAAAATACCTACTAGATGGAGGATCAACACCCCACACATGGAGGTTATGAAGATTACATGATCCCCACCTATGTTATAAGAAGGAATGATAGAGGATCACACCATAGTATCGTGGAGGAACACCATAAAATCCTTCTATGAATAATTCTATATAAGGGATAAAAATCCAATTTTATGAATGATATTCCACAATAAACCCTTTGTTGGATGAAAAAGGGTGATCTTACTCAAAGGACACTGATCTAAATTGAAAATAAAAAATAGCTCCAAGCACAATCAAAGTGATCATATGGCATGTTTTGGAGGAAGATTACATTTCTAGTCAACCCCTATCCTTACCCTATTATACTATATCACACTATATTTAAATAATCATATACATAGTGGTTTTTATGGTATACACAACTTGTAGAGGTTTTCAGCACCCTGTATATATATTTTGTTTGTAGCCATGTATTCTTGGCATGCCCATAACCAATCCCATGTGGCTGGAAATATAGCTACTCATTCACCCAAGGGAAATATTTCATGCCCCTAGAGGATGGTCACACAATATTTATGGAGAGACTATACACATTGTGTTCCTTATCTTTACCACAGAAACCCTTTCCCCACCTCTAGGTCTCCATACAGTATGTGGATCCAGAACACACAACATGTATTGACTAAATTTATATAACCCACATGTTCTTCTATATATTATCCATACCTTCCACCTATATTTTCAATCATGACCATGTATATCTAATATGGTACAACTGATTCATATATTTCATGGTTCTCTAGGTTTGGAGGCACTGATTTGGATAGATAATCTTCCTCAATCACCCTTATAATCGCCATGATCTAATTTAGTAAATTAGGGATATATAATCTAGTTTCATAAATCCATGAATGACCCTCAATTATAATTTTTCTCCATATTACAACCTCAATCGAAATCCATACCCATGGAAACAATTTTTTTCTTGTAAAATGGACTATAGTGATCGAATACTGGGAATTAATTTAATCAATATCCCAGAAAATACCAACATAGAATGATAAATGAAATGATATGGAAAATAATAAATCACATTCTTTGGAAATGAACCTCATCCTCTTTTGGATTATGGCTACAATCCATTGTAATTATAAAAAATATGTATTATGGGGTATAAACAAAAATGAAAAAAATTATAAACCATAGAAAAGAAATTATCAATGATGGAATAAATTATTTTTAAAATAATTGATCCACACTCTATTAGATGGAACAAAAAGTTCCCTACTTAATGTTTTGATAATTTGTTGATGAATAATGTTCATACATTCCCATCATTGGTGTGATCCATGAATTCCACTAGCACATGATCCTTGATATGATCATGATATGACGTGGCCTTTTAACAATTCTCTAATATCTCATCTCCAATGGATCGTCTAAATCTATAGGTTATTCAATTAATCCTTGGTAATTTGAATATCCATGTTTATATATTTGATTATATTTTTTATGCTTAAATAAATAAATAAATAAATTAAATATATTTAATTATTCTTTTCACATGTAATAAAACATCTGAGAAATTCTCAACGCCGATGATGATTATGTCTTTATAATGCTATAATATTAACTTTATACTCCACTACTGAATCATATTTCTAATCTAGGACTAATTAAAATAGTTGTTATACTTTTTCAGGAAAATTTAATGCACAAGATATAAATTTTTATAATTTATTTCAAATGTTTATTTTTTGTACCTTTGGATTTGGAATCTCTTTCCATCTCATCACCTAACACTCAAAATAATATATATATTATTATAATGTAATAAATGAAAAAATCATAGTAATTATAATTCAAAAACTATAAGTCACCGTGAAGACAAGTACCTCCAAAATTGTTAAATAAATTATTGGGGGATGATAAGTGAAATAAAAAACTCCACCATATTAAAAATTATCATCATATAGATATATATTTTTAACCATTTACTTTTATGGTTAGTCACATTTATTATTTTTTTCTCATAATATAACATGTTTTTAATATTTTTACTATTAATTATGACCAAATATGTGATCAATTTGATCAATTTAGATGATATTAATTATTATTATACCAAATATGTGATCAATTTTTATAAATTCATTTCACATATGTTGTAGAATTTAAAATATAAATAATCACATTAATCTATATGCAAAGTGGTATTTTAGGAAAATGTTATTCTTCAAGAAAGAGTCGGTCTTTCATAAACATTTTTATTGATAATATTCTTATATTAATATTGATTCATATAAATTGATAAATAATATATATGTTTCATTGAAATCAGTATTAATTTTTCATTATTTTAATTACAGAAAATGTGTAAGCATTATGAACTTAAAAACAGCTTTCAGAAAACTATATTATTAAGCATAAAAATAATATTTACAAAAAATATAGATCTTTTAATGAGATGAAGTGATAGTAATTGAAAAATCAGAAATTTTAAAATTCACTAAAAAATATATAATTTCATAAAAAAATAAAAATTCCCCATTAGATAATTTAGATATGATTAGTTAAAAAATGGATTTAGTTTTATCTAAAAAATTATAATTGTTTAAAAATAAAATATAAAAATATTCCAAAAATCTATAGTATTTATTTTTCAAAGATAAATTATTTTTTGAAGATTAAAATGTATATACTTAAAATAGAGTTCTTTTTTCCTCATACATTAATCTGTATATTTATGTTGAGTATTGATTTAATATATATTCAATAAATCATTTAATCTTTTTGATACCATTTAATTTGGAGCTTGGTTATAACAGTAATATTGTTAACCATTATATTTTTAGTGTTCATTTATGTGGGTGCTAAATTTGGTATAAATTATCGAACATAATTTAGTTTTTAATAATAATGAGGTTTTACATTATAACAACCTTATATAAATGGTTGAATATCTATTTTTCCTTGTTCATTAATGGGTCGATATAATCAAATAATATCACTCAAAACTCAGATCATATAGAGTTATAATAAAAATACTTTTGAAAAATAAAATTTGGAACCATAATGGTGTAATTGAAATTACAGATAACTAGGTTCCGAGATAAGGATAATATTGGTGAGATGGTAAAATACAGACACAACAGTAAAAATTAGATTCCAAGGACCTACAGTGTGAGATATATAACATATATTGGAGAAAGATAACAACCAAAAATCCCTAAATATATAATGGGCTAAAAGAAAAATGATTTGTAAAAAAATAATGAAAATGAATAAAATTTTATTTCAAGATTACATTACAAAAGGGGATGGATTATTTTAAAATTGAAATATAGAGTACTAGAAAATTTACAAATTTGATATATTTTTTATTTTATATTCAAAATTTCATCCATTATTCTGGCGTCTATAATTTTATAATTAATTTAACTCTATAAAAAATGAATATCCAAGATAATTTTTAATGATAAAAGAAATAAATGTATCAATTAATAGATCATAAGATCCTTAAAATAATGAATAATATTTTTTAGTCTCTAAATATTTAAAAGAGATTTTTCTACCAAAAGTTATGATAATTCACCAAATTATTAAAAATTAACCTAAAGAGATAAAATGTTATATTTAGAAGAATAAATAATAATATCTATATATCACAGTATATCATACCATAAATAAATAACCTTATTATTATTAAAAATATTCATGAATCAGGATGAACATAGAGATCGAATTATATGAATACTTCTTCCTCCAAGATAAAATGGATATTTTTCCCCAAATAAAATTAATCAGTACTATAGTCTATTAATACCTATATATTCCCTAATAATAGATCAAAATAAACCCTACATATATCTTAAATCACCATAATCAATAATAAAATCAAATATGTAACCAAATACTAACCCAATCTTGTTTTATGATTCTTATTAAAAAAACTCGTCTGATAATAAAACATGTATAATTAAAAACCAAAATATTAATATATAAACAAATTACCCTCAATGATTGAAAAAACGTAGGACCTTCATTATACTAATACATAACCTCTAGATTTGTAAATTGACTTCAATAATTCCCAAGTTATACATTATTTATATAATGACCTATAAAATTTTTTCTATGATGAAAATTATATCTCTCCATTGAAATCCACATTTTTATTCAGCTATTTTTTAATCTATAGAATTATTATTCACAGATAAAACATTATAATATTCCCTTAATAAATTCTAATTTATGTATCTCCCTTCATTTTTTATACAAATGAAATTTATCATTCTTTAATTAATAGTCTCTTATACTTGTTCTATTTTTCATACTCCATTCTTCTCTTCATCATTGGATCAAATAGTTGGTTAATGTACTAGTTGTTCACTATATGTAATGATGATTGATTATACATAATCTCAATATGATTCACTATATGAATTGTCTCATTTTTTTGCATAGTGTCTGATAATTCTCCCTTAAATTCAACATTAAAATATTTTAAACTTTATTTATCAGTTCATTAAAATCAAAATTCATTTTTTGAGAAATAATAATCATGATAATTAAAAATAATTAATAGGATATCTAAATAATCATAACTTATCTTTAAAATATTATACCTTAATTTTAACCAATGTTATAAATTATTAGCATGTAATCATATCCTTCATGATGGTTTATAAAGAAAATTTGAATATTTTAAAGGATTTTACAAAAAAATGTCAAACCAGGTACACAATAAAGGAACACCCACCATGATTTAGAGTGTCTGTTTATATATACTAAACCGACAACTTTTTACGGTCATTACCCCATGATTCATATGTTCTAAAACTAAATCCCCATGTATTATGAATATTGGAATGTATTTACTATAAAACTCTATAATATCATCATTAAAAATATTTATGATGTTATCATATTCATATAATTATATGAAATATCTTTACTAATGTTCCTTAATAATAATCTTGAAATATAACTTGACCTTTCTCTAATAGAAATTTTTTTTCCAATACATTTACAAATATTAATAATTTTTTTAGACATAAATATCCAATAAGTTAAAATTTAAGATCATAAGTATTAGTGTCTTTGGATAACTAGGTTTATAATAAAATGGTAGGAATCAAAAATAAAAGATAAATATTTATTTCATCATATTTGAAACCAAAATACATAATATCTTATTATACAACATAGGCTCACCTTGTGAACACATAAAATTAATATGTGAGAGGAAAACCATAGAAAAGGGAATAAAAATATCAAGGGAAAATTAAATATGAGTCATATACAAGTCATGATATTATAAAAGTGAGGGATCATGAGTAATCACATTGAACCATAACTTAAATTTCATTGTATCATAAGTTATTGGAAACATAAGAAATGTAGTGGAAACGTATAACATCAAGTAATTATAATTCAATGTTAATTTCCATGATAAATTCACATTGCTTATGGAGTACCAAAATGGATTAGGATTACTCCGTAATGTCAAACATAATGTATCATTAGACAAAATCATTTCCAAATACATTTGATTGATATTTATAAAAACCCATAAAATAAATTTCATTAATATGTATTCCATAAAAATTAAATAAATAATTTTGAATAAGCATAATAATATCCCAATTATGGAAACTTGATTGCATAATCTTTTATTATATCATAATGTAAAGATATTTCACAGTAACATGATTTTATAAATGAACTTAATGAATTTAGTATCCCATCAAAACAAGGGATAATGAGAAAGGTATCTATTTAAGATTCATATGTATAATATTTAGAAGTAATCTTTATCATAAAAGGTTACCTCAATTGATAAAAAAAATTATTTCAAAGATCACATGAGATTTTTAATGATAAAATACCACTTTCACATTGGAAATTAGTTGATTAAAATATAAAAATTTATAATATAATATAAATATAATTTCTTTTAAAATATCCATTGAATGTTTTAATGTATTACTCAAAACCTTTATTTGTCATGACGACTTGAAATTCAATTCATGGTTTCTAAAATAATGGAAAACATTTCTTTTATAACATTATAGAAAAGTAAAAATATACATTTTTTTGGAAAAGGATTGATAAATTCCATTAAAATCATTTAGGGAAATGTATTAAATGGATTGAAATGTTTTTATAAAATCATTAGGTAATTGTAAAATTATTATTTAAAACATTATAAGTGAAATATTGTTGTGGAATAAAAATATTCATAACCATGCAGAAAGGTAATGATGGTTTTCATTAAAAATATGATTTTTTACCACATATATATCAAGGAGGATAATTAAATGAAAAAATGGTAATTTTTTTAAATAACCAATTGATAATAAAATTGATTTTGTTTATGTAGGAAATAAAAAATAATTTTCCAAATCAAATCATAAATATAAGAAATCATGATTAGTGATACAATTCTGAAATAAACCCTTACCACTTTAGTAACATTTGAATAATAACACCCATGATATAAATAACATAAAATGAATCACTAGGTACCATTTATATAATTATATTAATTATATATAATATTAATGGGGTATTTGATACACCTTATAAAAGAATATATGTGTACAAAATGAAATATTTCTCAATGATGAAAATTATAGATGAAGAACCCTTAAGATGATCACAACATTGAAGTGATAATTAATCAAGGAATACATTATTTATTAAAACTATATGAACAAAAAGTGGAAATAAAATATATAATAATAAATTTACATTACACACAAATGATTAGAATTTCAAATAAAATGAATATGTAATATAACCAGGTGAGAAGAATCTATGTTATTAAACTCCCAACCACTTGGTAACATTCATGTAAAATATCCCCAGATGAGTTAATTTTAACTGAAAATTAAAATAACTTGAAATATGGTGTATATATGATATAAGGCGAAAAATGAAGTTATATAGACTATATAAATGATATTAGTTTCATAACTATAATATATTAATTATTAAAGGTAAATTTATGAAAAATCATTTACCTCGAGGTGCACTCATCTCGTACGTACAATACCATTTTGAACAATAAACATATTATAAATATTTACCTAATTAAGAAAAATATTATTAGTATTTTTATTCATTTTATTTTTTTATTAACATGTCCTATTTATATACATAATAAATTATCTTTACATAAGTTGTTTTGATGATATATATTTTATATTTCCAAAATTACTTTAGTAGGGTAAATATTGTAAAAAATTCATTATTACAAAATATACATATCAATAATCATGAAATAATGATAAATATTATACATAAATTTTTAATTTAAAATAAATCTTGATTAATTGTTTTCATAAATGAATTTTTTTATGATCATGGACACAATAATATTGGTGTGCACATAAGTAACACTTAAATTTCTCAATGAACATGATGAAAATAGATTAATAATTATTTCATTTTTCTCGAATGATGATTATATAATTAATATAATATTATTTCCTTTAATACACTTATATATAAAATACATGTTCTATGATAATGAAAAATATATCACATCACATAATAGAGGTGGCAATCCATACGTATGCATTGATATTGTTTTCATCATTCCTTGAATTGAAACATATGACAATATATGATATATTACATTTATAGAATGAAAAATATTTGATTAATATCATATTAATACATTGAATAAATCAACATTAACATCCATTATAATATATAATATATGAAAAATGACATTGTTTTAGGATGTCATAGTTCGCAGTACATAAGAATGATAGTTGTGTTTCTTATTTGATCGAATAGGATCTTGATTTATCTTATTACCTTAATAAAATAAAATATTCATTTGTGGGAGATATTTATTTTCATATATCTTTATGGTTAAATAATATTTTTAGTTGTTCGAATAAGAAATAAAAAATTCTTCTTATGGATGATACCTCTTTTTCAAACAACCACTATTAGTTTGACCAAATTCATTCTTACAAGGGATTTTTAATAAAAAGGTATCGAACATGTGGGAACATAATTTGGAAATAAAATTTGAAAGGGATTTTTAAAACCATAATTATTTTTATGTGTGATCTATTGAGGAGTGGATGTTCCATATTATAAGTGTGAAATAGTGTTATTCTATTAAATACTTAGAAAAATATAATATTTTATAGTCACACTCAATCCATATGCCAGAAAAAGATAAATAATTTTATGGAGGTAAAATATGGTCGATCCATAAAAAAAAATTACTTTTTAATTCTTAATCCCTTTATCATTATGGTTACTCACTGTTACCATTTTAGTTTTCACTATGGTAATTAATTGTTAAAATTTATACAATTTATTATGAAAATATTATACTAACAATATAAAATAATGTTATTTATTATGATTAAAACTATATTAACTATTTTTCTACCCCAATTCATAGATGTGACAAATTTTAATTTAAAATTAAACATGGAAATCATTATGAATACTTTTCTCCAATAAAATTCTTTTATTATGCAATAAATTAAATTATATTAAATCTATGACTACGATTCATTATGAAATTAATTTAAATTATTAAAAATATATATATAATATGTACATTATATTTTTATATGTATTTTTAGGTGATATTATAATTAATTAAAATTGAAAAAAAATCATTGAATGTAGATTTCAAAAAACCATGCTATAATGCAAAAAAAATAAACTTAAAGTAAAAATTTCAAAATTGAAGATTCAAATGGCATTAATTATTCTATTATTAATAAAACTATTCATATACCATTTTCATAAAAAATTAAAAATATAATGGAACTTTTAAATTAAGATATTAAATTAAAATTAATTAAATTTTATATAAATTCATTTATTATCATTATTCACTAATAAAAAATCATTTAAAAAATTGAAAAAAGCACTATATGTTAATTTTGATATGTTAATTCAAAAAATAATTTTATAAAATAAATTATATTAAATTTAAAATAATTAATTATAATATTTTCCCAGAAAATCAACAAATATATTTTCTCGATTCTATACTTTTTATTAACAAATTAATTATTTTTTTGGAAAATTTAGATTTATTTTTAGAAAATATATCAATACATTAATTTTCAATTATAAATTAATAATTATATCTTAATTATGTTAATACTATTCAATCCTATTGATTTTGAAATATAATAATCAGGTTTTTATAAAATTATTATATTGGATGTTTAGGCTCAATGTGGAATATCATATATGCTATGAATGTTTTCATTCAATTTTTATAATAATATTATTGTAGAATTATCGATGGTGATGTGAATCAAAAAAAATAATTTTCAATTCCTGGTTATGCTAAAACTTTAATAGTCCAAATTTCATTTTATAGATGTAAAAATTGATATGTTTGTGGTATGATATTCTATTTCATTAATGGGTTATATCAAACAGTTTCTCCATAATTCAATGTTTATATAATTTAGGGAATTTGGATGGTCTAAATATATAAATATTCAATCAAATGTTGATTACCATTATAGATTTTCTCTACTATAATTATATAGAAAATTTTAATATGTAAAACATAATCAGGAATATGATTGAAATGTGACAACTGAGATATAATTATCTAAAAAATAAACAATACATTTAGTTTATAAATATGGAGAAGGAAAAGGGGAATTGATAAATATGACCAGATAAAAAATAAATAAGAAGTTAGAAATAATTTTATATTCTATCTTTCATTTTTTTGATACCCAAAATTTTTATTAAGAAGGAGTTTATTCAAAAAAAATCATTAAATATAATTTAATTTTATGTTCATAAAGAATAAAAGAAACACATGAAGGAATGTTGTGTTCATTATGTGTGAGTAGAGTAATGATATTTTCACGAATTTTTAGTTGTAAAACTAGTGGTTTAGTGGGAGAAATTTGAAATTGCATCTTACAAGTAGCGAACTTAATCGATTTATTTTATTGATACTATACTATTATATAATCCATTGGCCTAGTTTAGTATTGGTGATGGAAGTATAAATACCATCCATACCTCTTTAAAATCTAAATAAAAAAATATTCATCCTGTGAGTGGGAAATAATTTTCCCATATCCACATAAAATACAATCTCCATTTTAAATAAACATATTCTAATTTAAAACTTATGGTATCATCCATATGTTTTACAAGATTATCAATTTTACATAATAAATTTCATCAGAATATTTTTATAAAATCTTATAACTTATATAGGGTACATATTGATTAGTAATTTAATATTAATACATTATATAATATCTCACTTATTTATATAAGTTAAAAATTTAATATATCTACTTTTAAACCTTATTAATTAAATCTAATATATATATTTTATTCTAAAATTAATATTTTATGAAATTATAAAAATAATTTTATAAGGTTATCTATTAATCGTAAAATTCTAAAATATGAAACAATTTTTATACTATCCCATAAATAATGGTGTTAATCATACGACATGATGAGAATAACTCTTCTAGTGAATAGGATCATCATCCATATTTATTTATTGGTTTCAATTGAATTTTATATTTTTTTTGTTCCTAAAATTTTAATCAATATTTATATACATTTTTATAGTATAAAAGATTATTGTATACCCCAAATAAATTATTAGTGGATGTTAAAATATTATTCGTCTAAATCTTTATATCCTATTTACATTTCCACACATTCTAGAAATATCATCTTTTCTAGAGTTTGTAATCCTAATCTCGACCAATAATTATAATTATATCAAATTTACTTTAAAATGAAACCCTCTATTTGGTATGAATTATGTTTTAATTATGTGATAAAGTAAAAATTGAGTTGGAAGAAATAGGAGATTTTAAATTAAGTAAAAAATATTTTTTTTCAATGTATTGTAAGTGTCACATATAAGGAGAGTCCAAACATTGGTGAAGAGCTGAATATAAATGATATGATAGTATTATGATGATAATAATTTCATAAATGTATATTATAAGTGGATTGTGCAGTCCCCATGAGATAAAATGACCCCAAATAGTTTGAATTAGGAGATGGAATAGTCAATAGGTTATATACATATAGATCACATATTTCATAATTTAATGAAAAAAATTGATAAATCACATGAAAAAAAATATTAAACCATATATATATATATTGTACTATTTTAAATCTTCTTATATAAGTATTAAATAAAATAATTTCACTTGAGTGAAATGAAAATATTTTTGTGCACACAATATATATTTCATTTTGTCCATGGTTAATAAGAGTTGAATATTTAATAGTACACCTTGGAGAATTCATTTAATTTTTTTTAATATATCTTTTATGGGTTTTTAATAAAGAAATAATTAGCTAGTGTATTTATTAAGGACTCATTACATGGTGTTATAAATAACCAAACATTCACACTCTAACATAGTTATGATTTCCAAAAAAATAATTCTTGTTTTGAAAAAACATATGAATTCCCTATTACATACAATCATAAGAACATTTAATGGAATATTTTGGTAGATATTAAAATATAAAAGGATTTATTTCAAGGAATTGTGGAATAAATCATCACTCAACTGTCCATATATAATAATATAACAAATTCTCTTTGAAAAATTATACAAACATATTATTCAAACATATTGAAACAAGACAAAAAAATCCTTTTTTTAAATGAGATGTATATAAAAAAATTCTGTTAGTTTTTTTTCAGACTCAATATATTAATAATTTTATATAACACCAATAATTAGTAAAATTTTAAAATAATATTCAGTAGCATATATGACATGCACCAACTAGAATAGAAAAGAATATGACATAACCATACATTAAAATATAATTACTATTTTAAATAAATTCAATATATGATATTTAAAATGTGATAGGTGGGCCTGTTATTTCATCTAGATTTATTAGTTGGCTTCATGAGAGACACTACATATTGTTTTGGTTGAGTCCTTACACATATATTAAATTCTTTGAAAGAATCATTGACAATATTTGATTCTTGTAATGAATCCTTGATGGTATTAAATTCAAAGTACACATCATATATAGTATAATTGTATTTACATATATCCTTAAAGGAATGTTTATGATATCAATCATTATTCAATAAATCATTCTAAACTTAGTTATTTATATTCCATGTGATTATTCAATTTGTTATAATTTTCATGTTTTAGTTTCATGCTCATGTTATTGATCACATGGAATAAATTGGTCACATATTATTCACACCATATTATTAATATGTCATTATTTTAATGGAATTTGTTTAATTTTTTTACCTTTACATTATTAATAGTATATATTTATTCGTATCATCCAATGTACTTAACCCTTAATTATAATTTTAGCTCAACCTTATTTTGATTCATTTCCACATGATTCCACGATGTTTATTTTACTGATATAAAGAGTTATTCTACATTGAATAAAGTTATTCTAAAAAAAATTACGTTTTAATTTAACTATCCAATTATAATGAAATAATCATGTATGTATATAAATTATAAAAATTAGTAATATATATGGTCCTTAGGTACATGATTTACAAATATCGTATGACAATGCAATGGTAAAATGCACAAGCTCCCGGCTTATTTAGGTCAGGTCCCTAAAGTTTGTAACATCCCAGGTAAATAAAAAATAAATAATTTTCGTATTTATTAATATTTACGAATTAAATATTAATTTTACTTTAAAGGGGTGTCTATGTTCGATAGCGTACCCGATACGCAACAAAGAGTTTCATTGAAGTCTTACGTTGCACACTAGTAATAATATAATATTATTTTAAATGGTAGTTAACACATAGTCGTTTTATTGGCGGGAATGGATAGAAATAACTAAAATATTATTATATATGTTTTTAAATGTTTTAACATTTATCCAATAAAAGATAAAGGCTTAAAATACGAAAAGAATTCAATTTTAGGCTTTTATACCCTAATTTTCACTAAAGGTTCACTTATCACCTTTTGATGGAGAACCATAATTAAATATAGTTTTGGTCACTTTTATACATTCTATTGGACCAAATAAAACTCTTTTTTAGAATCAGGACATCAAAATTTACTTTGTGGTACTTTTCCGATAAAGTTCATTTTGTTAATGAACAGTGAAAAATGTTGTATTTTAATTCAAAACCTCTTTTTAATATTATTTATTTATATTATTAGATTATAATTTTAATTGGTTTTAAAGTGAAATTAGAATATATTTTTACCATTAAATCCAATAGTAGTCATTCGAATTAATTTCACTTTGAAATCGGACTTAAACTAGTGTCAATCTTTTGATACTTATTGTTTCATGAAAACACGCTATTTGCTCTGACAGCGTGAATTAATTATTAAATTAATAAATGAAACTTATATGTTTTGAATTTTTTAAAATAGAATTCATTTTTGATTTTGGAATATCAAATATTGCTTAGGGTGAATTTTTGGTATTTTTTTGAAAAACTTCAAATTTTGATGAATAGTGAAACCACTAAGTGGTATTTATAAAAACTGATTTTTCGTTTCAATGAAATTTTACAACTTCTGTGTTTTGAATTTAAAAAATCCGACTTACGTGGTTTTCATTAAGAATTAAAATTCGGTTCAATGGGATTAAAATAATTTTTCGGTGAATAGTAACTTTTAAGTTTTTAATCGTGATTAGAGGTAATTAGTGTAGTTTAAGGTAAAAATAATGTTTTAATAATATGAAAGGAACTTGACACATGTCCTACCCTTATTGGATGTGTCATGGCCGACCACGAAAATCCATGGGTTAACTTGGGGACCCCATGGAGCCACTTTAGTTGGAAAATGACATTAATATCTTTTTATTTAATGTTAAAATAAAAATGTCACAAACATGAGTTGTTTTACTAAAACAATTTTTAAATGAGGTTATACAAGTCCGATTTTTGACTATAAATATTAATTGTAAATATAATAGGATTTCATACATCATGATATTTTTTTAATAATTTTTAGACATTAAATAAATTAAATTATTTATGACACCATGATGATGCAGTGATTACCTCATTATTTAACGGTTTAAATAAAATGGAAAGATAATGTAAAATCTAAGACCTAGACATGTCCAAAACCTATTGGATGGGTAGATTTTGAACCCGTATCACCTTATTCTTGAAACACATCAATGTGGGGTCATTAAAATCCGAAACATATTCTATAACAAAGTAACATATCTTTACTTTCCAAGAGCGCCCCTCCTCTCCACTTATAAAAGGCCCCCACCTCTACCACCTTACCCACACTTCCGAAGCCTTTGGCTCAGCCAAACCATGCCCATTTTTTCTCTACACATCCCTCTATTACTAATTGAAGCCTCACTTTGGGCAGAAGTCTTCCCAAGGAAGCCTTTGAGTTCAAATCTAAGAGAGTTACCCGATTTTAAGGTAATGTCTTCATTTGTGTTCTTTTGTTTTACTTTTCTTCTCCAACCCCCTAAAATCTTTTTATTCATTTATTTTGTTACAAATACAGTATCCTTAATATACTAGGATGTTTTTATAAGGATAATTCTAGCTACACTTACACACATATACATTTAATGGTTAAAGAACATATAGTTTCTCTGGCTAGCGAATTTCTGCCTCACGAAATGATGATTGTTCAATCTTCTTTTAAACACCTTTAATGGTGGAAATTAAGATGTCACTCTATTTATATATGATATATATTATGTTTATGTATTCCTTGTGCTTCTTTATTTTTCATTTGTGGTATACCTTTATGGTTTCCATTGTGGGTAAACACGATAATTTCATTCTAGAAAGTGCGGACTACCTCCCCCTCAAAGTGATTTGATTCGTTAATGCCATATGTGGGACGTATAAAGGATGGATTTAAAGTTATTATATATGATTTTATACTGGAATTATAATATTCCTCTATATCATTATTATTTTTTTCCGTTAAATTATGAGATAGAAATGAAAGTAGCGTTAATGCGTACGTATTGCTTACTGTCTCCATAAACAGTGAATTTCATTTCTTATCCTCAAATGTAATGTATTATTATATGTAAATATGTATTATGGATATATATGATGTATGTTACATCTAAATTATTAATATAATTCTGGAATTAAAATATACATACCTCTCATTTAGTTTTAAATCCATTAATATGACATTGAAATGAAAGTAGCGTCCATGCGTACGTACGACTTACCGTCTCCATGAACAGTGCATTTCATTTCTTACCTCTAAATGATTATGTGATATTATGAATACATATATATGCTAGATATATATGATATATATGATATCCAAATCAGGAATGTCATTCTGGATATAAAGAACCTTTGACCACACGAACAACATGTAATTGTAAGAAGTCCACTTTCGACTTAAGAACCAAATATCGACAAAACAAACATTATTAACTTAATGATTACATAATGTTTATAACATGGAAATAAGTGATATAAAAGTAATAATAATATTGAAAAAGGTTCTTAAGAAAGTATAAATTAACTCAAGTTTATTATTCAGGATGTTAAAGAATGATCGAGTCAAGTCGGACCCGAGGTAAGGGACTTTGTCTCAATATCCTTTCATTGAGGCATATTTCGTTTTATACACAACAATATTTTATACAGTGTATAAACCCCTTTGACTTTTAATTTTATACGAATGGAATATTTTTCTATGAAGCGTTTTACTAAACGACAAAAGGGAATGTTTATTTTAACGTACGCAGTGACAACGACCTGTTCCGCTGCCGCGAGTATTATTTGGTCTTTGGCTTCCTCAACAAGCCGTGATGTTTTTAAAATGAAATAAATACCATATACTCTTTTATGTATTTTGGTATTGAAAATGGTTTTTATAATGGATTTGTTATGTCAATATATTTAAGTGATATATTGTGATCAAAGTGTGGAAATGTTTTCTTTCCATTATATTTGTTTTTTGTCTTATGATTTTATAATGGTACTTGGACATTTGACGGGTGGTTACGTGATGAACCATATGACGGGTGGTGCCATGAATACCAGGATGGGTGGTTACGTTATAACCTCCAATTCATTGGGTATGGAATTCGGCCGTATGGCTATTTTATTTAAGTATGCGTGGAAGTCGATCATATGGTTATTCCATTTAAGTATGTTTATGTCCCATGTTACCTTTATATGTTATATGTTCTTTATATGGGTTTTATGGAAATATTTTGGTTACAAATGGGTAAATAATGATATTTTATTCATTGAAGAGTTCTTACTACTTCATAAAGGTGAAGGTATTACTTTGATAATGTATACATGGTTTACTTGTTGTTTTAAAAACTAACAGTTTTCATTCATTGTGTATCCCTTACTGAGATTTTTATGCTCACCCCAAGTTTTTTTGAAATTTTTTTCACATGAAATAATGTGGAATAGGGTCAAGGATGAGATCAAGGGAAAGTCAAGCTATCTAAAACATGGAACTAGACATGTTTCTTTTTATGAGTTTTTATTTTATGGAAACTTAGTAGAAGTTTCTACTTTGTAATCTTTTGAGATGTAATAGTTATGATCTAATTCTCTAAAACTCTAAACCTGAAAAGATCCTCAATGGGAATTATTCAGTTAATTCAATATTAAGTAATGTTTAAGGCCGGGGCATTATAAAGCTGGTATCCTAAAAAGTATAGTGTAAACCTTTGTTATTAGAATTTAAGAATCATACATCAGGGAACATAACTCTAAGGTATACATTGGGGAAACATATAAGAGAACCTCTTAATGATTTTTTATGGTAGAGATTATGTGGGTTTTCCTTGCAATAAATCCCTTCTTGAATACTATAAGTGGATTTGGATCTTTTATAGATTTACATAGGGGTAAAAACTCAAAAAAGGGAATGCTATGAGTGAATACAAAGTAACGTAATACACAAAACTGGCCCTTATATCTAACATAGTTTTACACTCCCAAGGGATATGGATAAGATAATTCACATTTTATTTAAGTATAGTAATTATTTATTTGAATAGATTAAGACAATTAAGAACCTAGGGTAAACCGAATATTTCATTGATTGATGATAAGGATTTATGATATAAGGATCATATAAATTTCTTTATGGTAAGCAATAGAAAATGAAAGGGACTTTGTTGAAGTAAAATGGATTAAGTGTTTGTGTATTGGTATTTATATATCAAACTATAGAATTATTTTAGCAAATGGAATTTCTGTTATAATAATCATGAAACATAAATGGATTATGTAACATTCTAAGAGACCATTTTTATTCAATAACATAAGATTCCAGGATACAATCAGAGCTTGATGAGTTAAAGTTTGATTAGAAGTTCAAAGTCAGGAACAAATTTTTTAGGTTTTATGTAATGAGTGTCTACAAAGATTAATGATATTTTGGGAGAAACTTATTGAATATATATATATATTTATTTATATTAGTGGAACAATAATTTCAGAAATAATGACACTACATTTTATATATATATGTTCAAACGTATTGATGTACTATCGGGTTAATATGATCATTAATGGAATTCTATTATTATAAAAATAATACTGTTAGATATTGTAAAAAAGGATGAATTAAAAAATCTAGTAAAAATATTATATAATAATTAAATTCATTTTAAGGATATCAATATTACTTTTTTGGAAACATTATAGGAAATATATGAATAATAATTAGAAAAAAAATTATGATGGGTAGAATCCCATCACATCTATAAATTCAATGGTGCTTTAATGCATGACTAAAAGATGATAAGGGTTTCTCCCCTATAACTAGCCTACATGATGTACAAGGTATCATGTCTTTATTTTTAGTTAAAAAATTAAAAAATAAAAAATAATGGTGAATTTGTTTTATTAATTATCATTATTATTTAATAACGTATTTTACAGAAGGTTTTTTAAAATAGTTATAGTAATATATATAGGATTTTTATTGGGATAATTAAACCCGTAAAAATTGAATTTATATCATCAATATATAATTTTTTTTGGTATTTTTTTTGGTGTAAAGAGAATAATGTGAAATTGATTGAAGAACAATTAATGTATTGAATTTTGTATATGAAATATTAATATTTCCAGTAAGTATATTTCCTTGTATTGTTAGGTGGTAAAATAATTCCTCATCTTTGGAAAAAATTATTTTGAAACAAAAATGTTATCCTATTACATTCATATAGGATGAATCAGATTGTAATTTAAATCATTATATAATTCTGGTTATAAGGACATTAATTTTCCATTTATCATTAAATTATTTTATAATAATGACCATAATCACTCCCTATAAATATCGACACTTTTATTACTTGTCCATATTATTACTTTCAACTGATTTTTAACTACTTATAAACCTATATATATGTTATTCCATTTGAACCTTCTACTTCCCACTTTATATTATTAGGAATATATATTATTTATTATTTTAATATGTTGAGTTTTTAACCGAATAATAACCAAATTTCAAACAAATGATTTCTGATATCAAGTTTAAATTGAAACGAGACAAATTATTTATAGCGGGGAGAATGTGACACCCTAAAAGCTTAAAATATTAATACAGTATTAGTAGATGTTATTACAAGAATAACCTATCAAAGAAAGGAAGATAAAATCCCAATACATTTTAATATAATTACTTTTATAAATTCATAAAATCTTTGATAAATATTGAAATGCACAGAACACTCAGTTGGCTTGTGTTACATGAAACAACGAGTTTCATCGATGGATTTAACAAGAATGAATTTTACCGAATACCATTAATATTATTATTTAAAATGTATTATCACCTATTTATTAAATTGGTAGTTATAAATATATTTATCTAACTGATGAAATTATATGGTTGAATTTATTGGTCATCAATAAATTATAAATGAATATAAAAACCTAATCAATATTAATGTAATGTTTTTTTAAAAACTATTTTTATGCATGCAATGGTATTTTATCCTAATAAATTAAAATAATTATAATTATTTAATTCTTATAATGAAATTAGTATTTCATATATTCATTAAATTTTTTTCATTCATCTAATTGAGTTTATAATAATAAGAGAAGAAAATATCCAATTTGACTCATAAAAAGATTTATTTTTCTAACAGATGATTTGCCACAATCTAATGGAGAACTTGTTTTAAAACTAATTTTATTAAATTTTTTAAATTTTATTTAACAAAATATAAAAATAATTAATGGATAATTTCAAAATTATATTAGGGTTAATTATTTATATTTTTATGAGAAGATTCATTTTTTGATTAATAGTAAAAAATATTAATTCTTATTTGAAAATTGACTTTTTGTCTAAATAATTTTTAATGATAAAATATTTTATAGCTAGTTATAATGTCAAAAAAGATATATAATAAATATATGAATCCCATATAATACATTTTAATCATTTATACATTTAATTTAGATTTAAAAACTTAATAAACTTTTGAACATCACATTAAAAACCTTTTTTCTCGACATGACTATGGAATTAATTTTAATTAATCTATTCCAAATATATTATTTAAATTTTGAAAAATGTATACAAAAATCTGTAATAAAAATAATTTAAAATTTATAATATGATAAAATTATGTTTTGACTAAAATTATTAGTGACTACTGAAAAAATGAATTAGAGTGATTGACATAAAAATGAGTATATATAGTGGTTAAAGATAGAATATATGGTGTAAAAACCATAAACATGTCCAATACCCATTTAATATAAATATTTAATCATTTATCCTTCATAGATCATTTTTGTCTTTATGAAATCCTATTTTTATGTAAAAAACTGCGGTTCAATTAACTTATTTTTAAAAAATGCCATATGTGTCCTCTCCCTCATTTATAAAATGTCCCTACTTACCCCCTTCATAAAAACACAAAAGCCAAATTGATTAAAAAAAAACCTATATAATTCAATCTCAAAATTCCCTCCCCTAATTCTATAAGCCTTACGTTGGTCAGAAATCGATCATTGGAAGGCATTCGTGTAATCCTAAAGTGGATCCTTGAAGAAGTGGGACTCATTTTATAAAAGTGTTTTTTATTTCTATATCCACAACCTTTAATTATTATTATATATTGATTATATAATAACTATTTCATCCTATATATAATGTTATTTTTTATGTTAATTTTACGACCTAGAACAATACACACTTCAATGAAATGTGATATTCAATCAGCATTCGTGTGTATGAGGGACTACCACCTTGTTAATAGATGTTGTTCATTTTCCATTACAACCATTCAAGGTGGGTAATAATGATGGAATTATAGTTTATATATTATATTTATCATATTTATGATGAATTTTTTACATCTATAATTAGTATATAACATATAACATTAGGTATTCCATTTTGTGGGAATATGATAACATCGTTAATGTTTAAGGCGGACTACCAAATTGCAGAGCACTGTGATTCATTCAAACAACACATTGAATGTACTAAATCAATATTTAATAAAAATATTTTAATTATATGAAATAACTATTACACTGGATTGATTATATACATATATATCATCTACATTTCCTTCATTGAATATTATTAGAAATTAAATATAGTGATCATGTGTATGTGCGACATACCAACTCCATGATCGATGAATTTTTATTCATATCAAAAAAAAATTAAGGGTTAGTATAGATACATATATAATTAATACAGGTGATATTTACATAATATTTTACATTCATTAAATGATAAAATCACGATCTACGTTAGATGAACCATAAATCACAATTCAAAACATACTCGGAAAACAAGTTGATTAACTTCTAAAACATTAAAAATATTGAAATATTAATAAAAGTAGGTGAAAAGATGTTATAGATGAATACTATATGCTATTATATATATTAACAATTTTCTAGTAAAAATTAATAACATTCATACATCAATTAAATATGATGTTAATTGGCATTCAACCATAACTGAGAATAATTTACGAGATTTTGTCACAATTTCATTTCACTGAGGAACATTATAATGTTACACAACGAATTAATTTTATATGGTGAATATATTTCCCCTTTATATGTTATATTAGGAAGAATTAAATATTCAATTTATTTATTTTTCAAATTGAATTATTTCATATTATGTGATTCTATTTAAACAATATAAAGTGATAAATAATTCCATTTTGAAATTCCTTTTACTTAGGTTATATTAATTCCTCATTATTGTTGGTGTCCAGTAATTATGTTTGTAACTAATTAAGAATATCAATTGTTTTGTTTTAAAAATTTTATGTATATTAAAATTTTATACACATAACTAATTCATTTTTTGAATCTCACTTCAATGTTATCATATTTGTAAGTATATACTTCAAAATCTCATTTTATTAGGGATTATTTACATATGAATTTTCATTGAAGGTTTTTATTTGATAATTGGTTGTTATACCATTTAATTTTCCTCTCTTATGGCTATTAATTAATATTTTCATGAAAAATACAATTTTCCTACTCTTTGGAAAAGAAAAATGTTTTGTAATTTTTTTAAATAAATTTTCCTTAATTACTCACTTAGGTCAGATATATATATTTTTTTATAAAAAACCATGTTTTCTTAATTTTTTTAAAATTATGAATTCTTTAACCCTTTGAAAATGATTTATTAAAATAAATTTTACCCATTTTATTATTTTAAAAAAAAATTGTAATATTATTAGCACTTTATAGAAAAAGAACTTTTCTTACCCTTTTAAAATAAAAAAGAAATGTTTATTATACCATTATATACATTTGTGGAATTACCCATAATGATTTAATTAAATAATACATTGCAAGGTTATGATGATTTTTGTAATGAAATTATTTTCAATATTTATTTCCAATGAATATGACCTTAAATTTATGTTTTCAAAATTACAAGGATATTCTCAGAAAAAATGTTTTTAAATTTTTTATTCATCAACGAAAACAACCATTTATTATTAATTAATTGGATATATTTTGTATTTATTGCATCTTTATACATTTTATGGATAGTTTATGGTATGTTTTACTACAGATGTTCTAGTTTTATACCATTTCCATAATACTATTAATGATTTACGGTTAGCATTATTTATTTGGGAAACTGTTTACATTTCGTATGCTAGATTAAATATGAATTTTTTTGTTGATTGTTTTCCATACCATTCATATATTGAACGAATTTGATTTCATACATTTAGGGAAGGCCTCCATATTCTTTTAATGTGCATTGGTAAGATTCATTACAAAAAAAATTTATGTGTTTTTTGAGGCCTTACCCATATATTTGTTTATTACCATGAATTCATGACAGTGTTAGATTCTTGGATTGAATATTTGATAGTATTCTATTCCTGGAATTAATATTTAATAGTATTAGTTTCTTATCCTAAAGCCTTCATGGAATGATTTATATATCCATCTTTATTAATTTCATCAATATGAATTTAGTTATTGATTTTAAATAAATTATTCAAATTAGTTAGAATATCTATGGTTTTGTTCCATTATAATGTGATTAATTATATATAATTTTCTAAAAAAATGTCATTCCTTCCTATTATGATCATTTTATTAATTTAATGTTTTGGGTATCTATAAATTACTTTGAAAATTTTATTACACCTTATTTATTCATTTCTTCCATTGTATGTAATCCATGCTGATCATTTGAGATCACACTTATTTTTTTTATTTTTCCTCATGATTCTAAATTGTTTTCAATAAAAAATATGAGTTTTTATGCTATATATAATGATTTTATTTCTCAAAAAAATATTTTATAATTTATTTAATCAATTTAAATTCACAACTAATGTATATCCATTTTACAAACTATACTAAAATATCTTCTCTTTTGGGACACAATTTTCTTGTATCCTATGGCAATGTAATTATAGCATTCCCTGAATCTCGGCGTACTGGAGTCATCTCGATACATTTCATGATGGTTCATTTATTATTTATATAAACAACATATAAAAATAATTAAACCTTTATTACACTCTATGAGAATCATTGAATATATATTTTAATTTTTAACTTATGATGTAGGATAAATATCTCTCAAAATAAAATCTCTAAAATAAGAATTTAATAATATATAATTAATTAAAGAGTAGCATTAATTGTATCCTCTATCGTAAAAATAATATTCTATATAATTTCATTTGAAATTTATTTCAATAAATAATATTTATTAATTTTTTGTGATTATATTATATGAATATTATTGATTTAGTTATATATGACGACAATATATCATTATGATGATGCATTGAATTTTTTTCATAAATCCAACATGAATTACAAAAAAAATATCAAATTATAAAACATCATTAAATGGGTAACTTTTAATTGATTTTATTATTAATATTAAGAAATTTAAAAAAAATCATTATAATTTATATAGGGATAATATATATTGAAAAGGTACTCTATTATATGAATCATTTTCATTACTAATATATATAAAAAATTTATTGAGTGATTTATATATTATAATTTTATTATGATTTCACTGGTAATAATTTATATGATCTATTTAATTTCCATTAATCTGAGTAATTTATTTGTAAAGAGTAATTGATGATTTGATAAGTACATTTAATTGGATAGAAAACATTAAAAAATTTATTTCAATTCCATTAAAAAATTTGATGCATGATATAATTTAACGAATAAACGTTTTGAATATTTCCAAGATTATAAGAATAAATTGGATGAAATAACATATATTAATGGTTTTAGTATTTTGTGGATTTCTATCTAGAAAAAAATATCATAGAATGTTTTCTAAAAAATTCATTATAACCAATCAATTGAGTATTCATAAACCAGTTTGTTCTATGCTTGTCATGAGAAACTACGTAAGCCCATTGAATTGTTTAAAAATAATAATCGACACTCAAAAGATGGAAACTAGTTATCAGGAATCAAAAATATACCCCATGGAAACATTTTTTCCATTAAAAATTATTATATACAACTCACTTAATTTTATAATAACTTCGTCCTTGTGTATCAAAAAATTATAATTCTACATAAAAGAAAATAAACAATTATAAAATCGAATAACTATTAAAACAATTATTAATGATAAATATCCATCCACAAATAAAAAAGAATGAGATTGAACATTAAATAGAATATAATATTATCTATAAGTCACATATAAATAAATAAATTAATCAAAATCAAACATCATGATTCAACAATAATCTAATGTAACCATTGTACCATTCAAGCACCATAACTCTAGGTGTGAAGGAAAAGAGGGTGTAAAATTAAATAAGCCTAAAGATAAAATAATTCTAACCATAAAAGACTCTAATTACTAATACATCATGAGGTTTTATAGGGGTGATTATAAATAGACATATAAAAGTTTTCCAAATTGTACATGAATATTCCATAATAAATAAATATGTAATGGTAGATTAAAAGGAACTAATTTAGAATAAATATTTTGAATCCTTGAGGAAAACTATATATTCATTTCTAAAATTCCATTTTAATATAAAAAATTTTCTATTTTGAAAAAAATAAAAATTTATTTAAGTAATGTTTTAATAAAATTCTTCATGGAATCCCCCTTCCTAATAAAACCTTTAAAAAAATATAATATAAGTCTAAACAATATGAAAAAAAGTCATCATCAAGAGGAATAACTGAACTAACCAAAATTATATTTTAATTAGTGGGAGGAGTAAAATAGTAAATCTATTATAAAATTGTAGAATCATTATAATTTTTTGTTTTAGTGATTAAATATTTAATTCATAACATAATGGAAAAAAATAGAAAATAACTCGGTAGAAAACATTCAATAATGATTAAAAAATAAATAATTTTTTTCTAAATGGGAATCCCTAACATGTAGAAAATAAATAAGAAGATATATAAAAATAATAATGTGGAGAACCTATACATACTTTAAGGGGAACCAAATATTGAAATAACAATGAATTATTTTACAATAACATAAAATATTTCTCTAACATCCCTCACCCTTTCACTTTCATGTTGTTAGAGTGACTCGTCTACTACAGAAATGTTGTTTAAATAATCATTACATACAGTGGAATCAGGTATCATATATCACAAAGATTATTAGAAACCCCATAGAGAAAGTGACCATAGGTTTGGAAACACTTTTTAAATATAAATATTGTATCATTCATTAAATATATATCCTCATACAACACTCTATAACCCTAAAAATATCCCCTACAATTTTAAATGAAATAATTATCTTAATCACATAAATTATCTACATGAAAGATAGTATCATAACATCATCTTTCATTTTTTTGTGGTTATTTTATTTTTAAAAACCATTTTAAAATGTTCCTACAAGGAATTTATTTATTTTCAATATTTTATTTTAAATAAATACCTTTTAAAAAATTAAAATATATTTTACGGGTAAATACCATTTCCACGATATATAAAGGAGCTTAAAATTATAATAAAATTCATTTTATATCCCTTTTTTAGTCTATATTTAAACTAAATGACATTTAGAAATAATATTAATGATTTAAAAATTACATCTAATAAAGATACACCAAAATATATAATGATTCATATAAACTAAAAAAATACACCAGTATCTATAGAATAAACCTATTAAATATATATTATTCATAAAATATATAATAACATATCATAAAAACACATAAAGGTTTTAAATATTTATATAACACTAATTAAATACCTTAAACAATAGGACAAATCTCATATTAAATCAGCAAAAGGTTAAGAATCAGCAGTTAAATAAGTAAACGATTTTTAGATATAGAAAATTGATTTCCTAATGAAAATAATTTAAATGGTTTTTAGTCTTAAAATAATAATGATATATTTCCATGAAAATCCCATTAAGTATTATGATATACAATATTATAAACATAGAAAACAATATATTTATATTAGATAAATCAGAAGAAGAAAAAATTGTCCAAATGGATTGATAACAACTCAAGTGTCACGTGGAATGTCTTAATGAGAAAATAAATCAATGAACCTTTAGTATTGAATGATGATTGTAAAAAACCACTAAATTCATAGATAATAAAACATAATAGGGAATATTCACACCCTAGGCATCAAAAACCATATTAATTAGATAAAACATAACACTATGATTCATCATAAATTTCCTCCAAGATGAAGTAGTGAATAATTAATAAGAATAGTGTGATATAATATAATAAAAGTGGGACAAACCATATGAAATTATTGTTTAATTAAGGGGGAGATGATTATAATTTTTATTAATGATGGATAGGGTCAGAAAAGGCATCCTTATTGGCCTAGTAATGTGAATTTCAAGAAATCTATATTATTCTTTTAGATCAATCAAATATAGTATATAAATTTCTCCATTTTAGAAACCTAGGTATCTTTCCGTATTTGGATACACGATTTTCCAAAATATTCACCAAATATATTATTGGAATATGTTACACCAATGGTACATAATATAATTAACATCCCTTATCACACATTATCATTATTCCACTTTTACATAAATCAAAAATCATTATACAAACACATAGTTAAAGACTGTGTTAGTTTAGTGCCTCTAGAAACATGGAAATGTTAACACTTCTACATGAGCGAGCTACATTATCACACACTAGGTTATCTAAGACTAACACTAATCATACATATACCATACAATATATATCATCATTAACAATGGAAGGAAACATATAAGGGGTGAGTTTAGATATTCAGTAAGGGAAACGTATAATGGTAAACATTGTCATAGGGGTATGGGAACAAGAACATGAAAATAGAAGATCATACATTGCATAAAAAAGATCATATATATGAGTAATCGAATAAATCATGGATGCTCATAAGGAATGAATCATAATGAAAAAAATAAGCTAATAAATTAAATGGAAACATAGGAACAATACAAGGAATTTTTTATGACGCGTCCGAAAAAATAATGATTTCCATAGTTTGCAAGGCATCACTTTCAATGCCATCATTGTGGATAATGTCTATTACTTAACTGGGTTCACACCCTATTCCATCCCTATATTGATGAATCATGCTCACTCTTCATTCCATCCCTATATTGAGGAACCAATTTTTATCTTTGTTCCATCCTTGTAATAATTAATATATTTCATTTTTCGTTCTAGCCGTATATTATTAAATCAAGATTATTTATCATTCCAATCATGTCTGTCTAATGAGATGTTAATATTTACCAAATTAATATTTGGGGATATAGGTCACACAAATCCCAAAATTTAATCATACTTGCATGATCCATGAGATTATAAACAAAAATACCATATCCCATGAAATAAAAGGGTTTCATAAACTTGTAATCAAATATTAATCTATGGAAAAGACATAGGTTTCATAATCATTTCATCAGAGCATAAACCAAGAAATGAGGTGGTTTTATATTCATATAACCCATGAAATGGAAAATGATTTTATTATAATCATGTAATAAAATGTAAACCATTTAGAGAAATAATATGAATGGAAAAATTGTAACATTTTTTTAAAAGGAAGGATTAAAACCCAAAAATGTTATTGTAGATGGGAAATAATTTTTATTGGTCTTCTAAAAATGCATCATGAAGAAATTATTTATCAGCCTATAAACAAACATATAAAAATTTATACCATTATGAAAACAATTTTCATGAAAATAAATTTCATAACTTATTAAGGAATCATTATTAAAAATTTAATTTTTATTATCCTTTGAAAAAAAATTTAAGAGATTGAAAACATTTTGAAAACTATTTTACCTTGAAACATATTAAATAATCATGAAAAAAGTATTTAAAAAAACATCAGTTATAATTATATTTAAAATATTTTCTTAAAAATTATCTTTTTCAATATATAAATGAGGATTCATAGAAATGATGGTGGGTAAATTTTTTCCAGTCATATGAGGTAAAAATAATATTCAATTTTCATGATAAAATGTTAAGAAAAAGACACATATCAGATAGATACAAGATGATTATTTTGGAATCATTTGTAAAAGAAAAAAGGCTTAAAATTTATTCTAAATATTATTCGATAATAATATAATATTCATTTAAACCCCTTTCAAAAAACATTTTTTAATGTACATGGATTTTTAACCAAAGAGTGTGGTAAATTCGTGATTTCATAAAAAACATTATTACCAATACTATATACCAAATAGTGTAAAAATATTACCAATATATTAAGATATCATGTATAACTATATGGGATTAAAAGTAAAGAAGTTTTTTAAGATATGGACCATAATATTTCATCAATGGAAGGATAATCATATACAATCTCAAAGAACAATGAGATCGTTTCAATATACTATTTCCACATAGAAACATGAAACATACTCCCCATTTGAAAAAATTAAATTAATTGGACCATAAAAAATAATTAATAGAATGATATTCATGATATAACATTACTGAGGTAGTATGTACACCTCATGTAAAAATATAAGTGCATAACATGACATGTGTCTCAAAGGAGGAAAAATGAGACAAAATCATTTTACCAATTTAGTATATTTTGAAACAAATTAGACAAGAAATAAATATAATAAAATGGATACGTATATACTCATAAATTTAATATTAATAATCAAAAAATATATCCATGGGAAGTATATGCACCATACAAAAAGAATAGGTGGTGAATAAAGCATGTATCTAATGGAAATAAAAAGTGAGATGAAATTCCCTTACCTTATGTCTCGACTCTTATAATACTCATTAAAACCTCTTCTATAAGAAATATAATTTTTTATAAATTTATAAAAAAACATATTCAGATATCTAAAACCATATATGAACTGATTATGACTTTTTATTACCCACTTTTTATCAATTCTACATTAAGGTTTCACTTTAGGTAATATCTACTTTTTTCTTCACATGTGTCATATGTTTTAATATATTTAGTGATTATAAATATATTATGATTTAATGAATATAAAAAATGATATAAATGTACTTTATTTTTAGTATGTGCGTAATATAAGAATATATATAATATTGATGAATGAAATGTAATAGAGCATTTACGTAGATTATCGGACGTATATACACATTAAAAAAGTTTCTATTTAATGTTCGTATTGAAAGAGAGAATGAAAATAAAATATATAGTTATATGAATATAATATCATTAATTTATAATTATTATGTCATTTATATTTTATAATGTCACTAAACAAATCCCTAATACATTCCATGTAGTGTGTGAACGAATCACATCTCTTTAAAGGGGTAGTAGTCCACGTATCCTCAAAAGAAATAATCGTATTTATACAAAAAGGAAATTATAATGATTTGTGTTAAAAATTTATTAAATAATCACAACTAAATAATAAATATAATATATAACATATATTTGTATATGTTTTATCATAATTTCAACTATGAGAGGTGGTTAAGGAAAAATGGAAATCATCATTTAGTGAGGCAGTAGTTTTCCATACACATAAATAGTATGTTCATTACCCAATAGATTGATGTGTGTGTAAGGTTAGGTTAACAGAGTACTATAAAAAAATCTATCATATTTAGGATAATATTTTTTGTAAAATATTAGAATAATTTGAATTGAGGATGTGGAAGAAAAAATATAAAATAAAGGACCTTGAGGGTGGGTGCTACCTCTCAATCAGGTAACTCTTTTTGGTTCTCACCAAAGAGATCCATTATAAGTATTTATGAAAAATGTGAGGTTGTAAATTCGAATATATTGATGTCGGGAGGATATTTCAATATTCCTTGGGTGTACTTACGTGGTTTTATATGTTTATAAAAGTGGATGAGTGTAGGCCTTTTTATAGTGGAGGAGGAGTGGTGCTCATGTAATATTTTGATAAATGAATTACATACAAATTATTCACATGAAAAGTGGATCCAATAAAATAATTATATAAAATGGAGTATAAAGTCTATATATTTTCATGTAATTGATCTTGGACATGTTTTTATGTCATTTTGGTCAAATATTTAAGGTTTAGTCCTTAGTGGAGTATAATTTTACTTTAATTGATATAACTAATTTTAATTACATTCATTTATATTTTTCTCAAATATTAAGTGGAAAATATTAGAAATTAGAAATTATTATAATTAAAAAAATGGAATCGATTTTTATAAATTACAATCACATATGAGGAATTAAATATTTTAAATTGAGCCTCACTGATGGGATGAGAATATGAACTTTTGAAGTAAAATTGATCAAAAATTTTCTATGTTGTTATAATAAATATCATTATAAAATTTGTTCTAATTACATAAAATATATTAAATGATAAAAATCTTATCTTGTTAAATGATGAAGAAGATTTTATATGCAATTTACACGTATAATTATATTAAATGGAAAATAGTTTCCAACTAAATTTCAGTATTTTTCATTATTTATTACAAAATGAAAACTCTTAGAAAAATACCAAATATATATCCCATCCTTATTATTATGATCCAATATAAAATATGATATTTATTTTTACAAATTACTTCGATTAATGTGCAAAATATTTGTTTAATATTGGTTCCCCATTAAAATTCATTTAAAATGCCTTAAAAATATAGGGTTTTATAAAAAAAATTGATTTGTTCTTATCATATTTTTATAAATTATATTGAATTAAGATAAAAAATATTTTTTCTGAATATAAAACGTATATATTATATTAATATATAGAAATAATTATAATTTATTTACTTTATTATGGTAAGTCAACTTAAAATAATTATAATAATTTAATATATATTCAACTGGATCTTATAGTAAAACAAAATTAATTTGTAAATAATGAATTCAACCATGAATTTAAATAATATTGATTATAATATTCATAACTATAAATATAATGGATATTTTATATCATATTATATTAAATAATAATATTTTAAATATATAGTATTCTTTGGTAACAATCTGTTTTGCATGTTAAAAAAGGCATCAAGGAATGTCAATCTTGAATGTAATGTATGCTAATATCATTGTTTCATGTTGAATACGTCAAACATTATGTTTGTGTGTAGTGCATCATAAGAGGGTGTTTCATATAACATAATATAGACATAGTGATTTAATATAAATATCTATTTTATGTGTTTTGTGAAATAAAAAATACTAGAAATATAAAATTAATTTGAAAAAAATATTTATTTCAACACATCTCTGGTGTTACATCGTGTACCCCTTAAAATGAATTGTTCCCTCAAAATTCATCTATATTATCAAATTTATAATAATTGAGATTTTTTTCATCGGAACTGACATTGTAAAAATGAATACTAAAAATTCCCATAAAAAGGGAATGTTGGAACCATAACAGTTACCCAATGTATTATATAACTGGGTATACACATTAGAGAACATTTGTTGAGATTAAATATTGGACAAGGAGGAAAATAATAAATATCTATTGGTAGTGATTGAGGTTTTTACTAAAAAACACATGAAAGATCAAGAAATATTGAGGGCCTAAAATTCATAAATATGTGATGGTTTAAAACGCCATCAATTCAAAAAAATTAGGGTATTAGTGAAAGAAAATTTTATTGATCGTTATCCTAACGTTGGGAAATTATTTTATAGACTCAAAATATAAGGAAATATACTTACTTCTTATATGAAGGTAAAAAAATCGTTCATTAGTTTTTCTTTTATCTATTTATAATTCATCCATTACATCAAGAAATGGATTTCAAGAAATTAACATTGATTCCTAAAGTTATAAATGTAACTTTTAGCAAAACTTAAAGACAATAAAATATTAAAATTTGTAACTTTTTGTCTCTAAGAATTATTCAAAATAAATATTGTTAATTCATTAATCTGTAAAAATAAAAAGAACCACTACATGTTCATCTTTAATATTTGTTCCATTAAAATTATCACACATTAACATGGACATCTCATAGGCTAGTGGTAGGCGTGAAACCATTATCTTCCTTGGTTTATGGGTTTAAGACCCACAGCCATGCAATACCTTGTTAGTTGTAACTAGAAATACATGGCATCCATTTCTAAACCATACTAATATAATTTCCAAAATAAATAAGACACGCAATCCTGAAATTATGTTAATCATTAAATAAACTTTTAAAAAAAGGGTTTCATTACAAATTCTGACACTATCCATTAATTTTTAACATTATAACCCTTATAAATGATGCAACTCCATAATTTTAGAAAGAATTTCATGAAATCAGCATTTCAGTGATCTTCTATATATCACGTAGTATCTCTTGGTTGTCACATTCCAAATATATGAATACCCTCACCATATATTCTCTTGAAACATTGTAATAACCTGAATTAATATATATATATATATAGAAAAATTGTGTGATTTGTTTTTCAATATATTGATAGATAGATTTTATAAACCAGAAAAGATTTAAACGTCATCCACGATAGCATAAACTAATTTACATAAAGTCCTTTATTAGTTCTAATATAATCAGAATGGTTCAATTTAATTATAACCTCATATTATTATCCAAACAACATTAATTTAACATAAAAACATATTATCATCTATATTTCCCTTAATCATCTGTTTTTAAAATTCATTACCATTCCATTAAATCAATTTCCTATTCCATTGGACCCATTCAATGTATTCTTGTAAATCATTAGCCAAAAAACATAAACATGACAATCCTAATATATTTCACCTTTCATAATTCTTGAATCCAAATACATTAAAACATTGATTACATTATACTTTATCCATTAACAATGAAACATCAACCTATTTCATAATAACACTTTCCATTCACATTTTATCTGTAGTCTCATCATCATCAACAACATAACCTTTACTCATACCATCATTATTATTCTCTTCTAGTGATCTCAAACTAAGACATTGAGTTTCATAATGACCATTTATTCCACACATAAGACACTTAAACATTAATGATGACTGAGGAATGACAATATTATGATCCATTGTGGTAACCTATCTCGTTATTTTACCTTGTAGTCACTTAATCTAGGACATTATATTCTAGCTTCAATACAACTTCTTGATTCTATAATACATTTACGTATGTGATTATTTCCACATTATTGACATAAATGAAACTAAATCATCATCCCACAATGGTCTCTACTACCTAACATCTTAGTGAACCCCTTCTTTATCCCCCTTGGTGAGACTGAGAGATATGTAAGCTTCACATTTTTAATCATGTTCCGTGAAAATTGATTATTCATGATTGCAACATCTTTCACTCTACTATCCATCCCACTAGACTTCTCATCAAAAAATCATCCATCACATTCAATATTAAACTAATTAAATTAAGTTCTTACCATTGAATAATAGGGAATGAATATTGTTATAATTACTAATCAATGTAGAAAACCAAATAGTCCGAAAAAGAATCACTTCTCAGACTTCTAAATCATGACACCTTACTTAATCTACGACACACTAGGTTTATGCTAGGTTATTAATATCCATCGTATATTTAAATGCTTCTTGATGGTTCAGGATGTTTTTTAGAATTATCAAAACATATCCCTTGGTATTTTCAAACTAGATGTACATCATTGCTCATTTTTAGGATCCAAATTGCCCCAAGTTAGGCCTGGATTGTATTTTAGTAGTTTTTACACCTAGGTACATATGTCACAGAGCCACATACAATTATATTATCCATGTATAGGTGTATTTCTTATAAATAAACTACTATATCTTTTACCAAATTTCATTGAGATTTTCCCAAACACAGACTCATACTTTTACTTATCCATAGATACATCCCTAGATATATCTTTAGAAATGTACATAGGGATCTCACTAATTTTTTATCATCCTAGTTTCCAAAGGATGACTAATGTAAAAAAGATAATTGTAAAATAATAATTTTTTAAAATTTATACTTATGAATAAGATATTAATTTTACCTTAAATGGGATTCTTCTTCCAATAGCATACTCAACACATAATAACTGGTTTTTTTTTGAAATCTTACAGTGCACATAACATTGAGTTATACTAAAAAATAATTTAATATTATTTTTATTTTAAATGGCCGTTAACACCAAGACATTGTATTTGAGGGAAAGAATAAAACTAAACATAGTATGATTATACAAGTTTATTAAAGGTATTTATATTTATCCAATAATTTTTAGAGGGTAAAAATAAGAATGAATATGATTTTTAGCATTAAATACTATATTATTTTTGAAAGGTCATTTTACCACCTTTTGATGAAGAACCCTTAATGAATATTTTTTTCCCTTTAATATGTTCTATTTGTAAAAATAAAATTATTCTTAATAATCATGAAATAAAAAATTACATTGGTTAAATATTTGGTAATATTTTGATAAAGTTTATTTTTTTAAGGAATAACAAAAAATACATCATTTTAAGTCAAACCTATGTTTTCATCTAATTTATTTATATAGAGAGGTTGAAATTTTAATTGGTTTTAACGTTTAATAGAATTATATATTTTCATTTAATTTGATGATGGTCATTGTGTGTAATCTCACTTTTAAATTGGACATAAATACATTTCCATATTTTGATGGTTATTACTTCATAAAACCCACTTTTTTGTTTTGAAAATGTTAATTATTTTCAAATTAATTACAGAAACTTATTTTTTATGAATTTGACAAAATGAATTCCATATTTGGAATCATGAGGTCCAAATTGTGTTAATAGGTACCTTTTATTTTTTGACTTTACGAGTTGTAACTTCAGTAATTATTTTATTTACCATGGTTAAAGGGTACATCTAGTAATCAAGGGTAAAAAATAATAATATTTTAATATTAAAGTATCTTAAAATGTGAAAAAATACAATTTGTTGAAATATTTCCGACCATTGGAATCGTTGTGTCTATTTTGGGACCTCATCGAGCAACTTTGATGTGAAAATGACACTATAAGAATTAATTTTATGTAATTAAAAATGTAACATAGACATGTATCTTTTAGTAAAACTATATTTATATGGGATTATATAAGTGATTGTTTCATCTATAAATAGTCTTTATAAAGATAAAAATATTTCCTATATCATGGTATTTTATTTATAATTTTTATTTATCAAATAAATTTATTTATTTATGTAACAATGATGATGTAGTGATTACCTTATTGATGAATGATTTAAAAAAAATGATATTATAAATATTAATATAAATTTATTTTGAAACTTTTTATGCCATCCACGAAATTTAGGGACGATAATGAATATTTATATTTTAATAAAATGTGGTTTTGAAATAATAAAGTTCACATGGATTTTTAAAAAAAAAGTCAAAACAGAAATAGTATAAAAATTTACATAAATGAGTTTTGAGAACAGAGACTATTTTATAATAAAATAACATTTCATTACATTCCTAAAGTTCCCCTCCTCACTATTTTTAATGGGAATCTCCTCTAACCATTACTCACACCTCTCCATCCCCTTGTCTCATTCAAACTCTTACAAAAAAATCTCCTAACATTCTTCTCTTCCCCCTAGAAGCATCACCTTGGGAATTAGTCAATTCAAGAGTGCCTTTTAGCTTAAATCAAAAGGAGTTACCCAATTTGAGATAATGTCTTCTCTAAAGCTTCTTTCAAATTTTTTCTTTTTCAAACCACTTAAAATGTATTTATTCCATTAATTTATAACAACAATAATATATTCAATAAACTAGGATGTTTTTATGTGAAGTATTCTATCTACACATACACACACCTCCATCTTAGGGATACGAATATAATGTTTCTCTGTATGGTGAACAACTACCTCACGAAATGATGATTGTTCAATTTTCCCCTATAACCTATCATGGAGTCCATTATGATGGAACTATATTTATATATGATATATATTATATTTACATAATCTCTATGATACATTTTTTTTTGCAAACATACCATTATGATTTTAATGATTTTTAAATATGATAATATCATTTGAGGAAATGCGGACTACCGCCCCCTGAAAGTGATATGACACGTTAATTCCAGACATGGAACGTATATAGAATGAAATTTATGAACTTATGTAACATATATAAAATATTATATTATAATGGAATTATAAAATACCAATGTATAATTTGGTTTTAATTCCTTTAAATAGGAAAAAATTGAATGTAGAGTTCATGCGTACATATGGCTTACCGTCTCCTTAAAAAGTGAATTTTATTTCATATCACCAAATGTTATTGAGTATTATCAATACATATATACTCGATATAAATATATATATACTATATATATATGATATTTAAATAATGAATATGATTCTAGAGATATTGTAATTTTGGAAACATATACAATTTGTAATTATAACAAGTTCATTTTCAATTCTAGTACACAATATCGACAAAACGACCGATATTAACTTAAATAATTATGTAATTTTTAAAATTTTCTAATAAGTGATATAAAATGAATAATAAAGAATAAAAATTTACTTATGTAAGTTGAAATTAATTTAAGTTTATTATTTAGGATGAACAAGGAACATTCGTGATGATTCACACTTATGGTTAGATAACATTTCACTTTCCTCTTTCAGTCAAATACTTCTTTTATGTTATGTCTTTTTAATTTTGATTTTTTAATGTTGGGATATTTTCATATATATTATTATGTTGTAAATTTTATTTCCATGTGATTAGAGACCCTTTTCTACCTCATAAACTCATTTAATGAATTTTTTGGTGATTTCATTAGGACGTCGAATTATCGTAAGGGAATTCTTAAACACAATATCCACTCATTGGGGTTTACACATTATTCATTGATAATATTATTCAATAATTACGTGTGGACGAACTATTTATTTATTTATGTTGTAATTTCTAATTCCCATTATATTTATATACTATTTCTACACATAATCACCCCATTGATAAATTCATACGTCATTTACACGATCTTTGTAAGAGAAATCTTATCCCAATTTCTATTCAATGAGTTAAATACCCATGTCAATGGTTCTGTGTTTATATCAATATTTGTGAATGAAAATTGATTGTTTTACACTGAATTCCCACTTATATTAAGTGTATTTATATTTTTCACACATAGTTATGTGAAATTCTTAAACGTAGGATACGATCTCTCTAAGGGATTTTATCTCAATTAACAATCCATTGAGACTTATCGGTTTTTATGAACCAATTCACTTTTATATGTTTTATATAATTAAGTTTAACATATGAATTCATGAATCTTATTAATCTCATGATATTAATTGTTTTGTTTAATTTTATTATTTAATTGTTTTTATTCATGTATTTTATCATGTGGTAAGGGACTCTTTAATTGAAATATCATTTTAAATGTTTTCTAGATTTATTCTTCAAAATATTTCTCAAAAATGTACTTGTTTACTTAATGGTTTTAAGAAATTATTTATATGGGCATTAATGTTTTCAAATGTTAATTCCGTTCATAAATTCAAATTTCTATGGGACACTTTGATTCCAAGTACTCTATAATATATGTCTTAAATGGTTTTGTAAATGTATTTAATATTTAAATATTTTGAATTGATTTATTGTGATTGATGTGTGAAAATTTTGATACTTTAAATCATTTATGGGTTAGGATTATGTAATTGTACTTAGAAATTTGATGGGTGGTTATGTGATAAACCAAATAAGGGTGGGTCTATGTTAAAACTAGGAAGGTGAGCCCAAGATAGCTCTAGAATGCATTGGGTAACATGACATAGGTAAACTTTAATGTTTCTTCTAAAATATTTATGGAATATAATATTATGGTTGTTCCAAACATAAATATTTATGTAGATGTGAAAGCTACAGTGTAAATATATTTTGGATGCCATGAGGAAACTTTATGAATTTTGATTTCGGCTTGTTATTCATAAATCTTATGATTTCATGAGGTATGTTAAAGATCTTATGTTATATGAGTGAAAAGTATGATTTTCATTAATTTGAATGAATTGTTGGAATAACGGTTTCCTTCCTTATTTTATAACCCTTACTGAGATTTTTATACTCATCACTAGTTTTTGAAATGTTTTTCATAGTGTATAAGGAATTTTAAGAGAAAAAAATAATTTAGGAATATTTTTATCACGAAAAGAATTGTTGTTTTATTTAATGAGTTTAACTATTGTGAAAAATTTGGTTAGACTAGAAATTTATACATTGAAATATTTGATATGTAATGTAAGTGTTAAGGAATAACTCACTTAAATAATAAACCTGAATGTTTCCTCAATGTCAAATTCATGACTTAACTCTAGGTTGTATGATGTTTAAGGTTGGGGCCTTATAATTGGTATCTGTGGAACGGTTTATACAACATTAAGGATTATGAGTTTTCATTAAAAAAATGGTTAGTCCCTATATATGTTCTTTTACTTAAATCCTTGTTTATTAAATTTTATGATCATGGAATCTCAATTACATATGGAAGGAGTAGGATCTCAAAAAACATTCATATCTCTTCCTGATGACATGCTTGAAATAATTATTGCAATGTCTTGTTTGTATGATTGTGATACTTTTTCTATCATACAACTCACTTGGAAACAATTGTTTGAGATTTCAAAAACATGCGCTATACCTTGAAACCAACATGGATCATGGGTTGTATTTAATCAAATCCAATTTTTTTAATATTCTCATATTTTCGTGAAAGGTAAATATTATAGAGGCATTTTCAAATATTTTTACTTCTAACAAGATTTTGAAGAATATTGTGATTTTGAAAATGTTTCTGAAGAATGAGGCCCTTGCACAACATATTTATAATTTCTATTAAAACATATCATCTCAACACATACTTATAGTATTTTAAAAGGAACATTGATTGAAAGTTTCAACAGAAACTCTGTCCACAATTTTAGAAAAATCAATTTTTATCAGATGTTTTAAAATAATATTTCATACATGAATATTTTCCATAATGGTTTTTCTATGAACACCCATATGAACCAAGTTATAAATGGTGTATTTTGATAAATGAAGTAAATTATTTTGAAGGATCTCTAAATAATTATTTCAATGAATGTACCTTCTATCTGCTTGAACAGGATAATGATGAGACCATGTGGTCCCCATGATCAAGGTATGATGTTATTTATATTATTAATAGTTTTATTTTGTCATATGTGTGTGGAATAAAAATATTGATAATATATATAATACTTAAAGAATTAATATGTTGATGTCTTAGTGATTTGAAATGAAAATCTTATGTATTAGACAACATTTGAGGTTAAATACTGTTAGGGTTTATTTATGAGTTTTATAAAAAGTACAACCCATAAGATGAGTGACAACTCATCTAATCTGGTAAGGTTGCAGGAATCGAACCCACAACCAAAGGGAGGTAAGGGAGCATCACCTTCAACTGGCCTACTTGAATCCCCTAGTCAGTATGACTTATTCTTTTTAGTTAAATAATATTATGTATCAAGAATAAGTAGATTTTTGGAAATTATGTTTTATCAAATGTATATCATTATTATAGTAATATGATTTGGTGATTAAGTGATAAATGTTATTATAGAAGAAATTTTATCTTTTGGAAACAATATATGCCTAAGGAAAATAGAATACTATGGGATTTCATATGAGGAGTAATGGTGGAATTTTATTTTGTAAGAATCTATGTTTTTATTGTATACTTATAGTGATTTGGGTTATTTATGGAAATATGAACCTATCATAGAGAATATGTGATTCGGTTAATTACTTTTCAGTATGAGACTTTAACAGTAGATGATATTATTTGGAGTTAAACATTAAAATTTTTGAGGTAGACTATGTGATATAATGATTCAGAATTATGGGATTCCATCATAGAGTGGATTATTTTTAATAATTTTATGGAAATTTTTTTGTTGAATAATCTTTGTCGAACATTGAGTTTATTTTGTTGAATTTTACAAATTAAGAGATTCAATTCCTTTTATAAAGAATTATCCTTTATGGGGATTATCTGATCTTGTACAAACCTTTTTGGTTTTGGAAATATATAGTACATATTTTTTGGATTATGAGATTCCCTAGAAGTTAATTTTAGTGGTTAATATGTGACCAAGTCATATTGAATACTCATCATTATAGAACTATTGAGTTTGTGGTAGATATTTATTAAAGGATGAAACTATACATGAAAAGTATGTATATTTACTTATTTTCTTACTCATTCACGTAAATAATTTCCTCAACTTTATAAAAAGGAACTTAAAACAAAAATTATTTCTATCCAATTTTCCAACGAGGGAATAAAATACCATTTAACACATCCCATGTTTATGTTTTTCAGGTAGTTAAATTTATCTATATCATCTTTTCTATCACTCTCCAACAGAACATGATGGTTTTTTTCTCTTCCATATCTATATTTTTTTACAAGGAATCCAAGTATATGTTACCTATGGTAACCTTTATACATATATTTCTAATTTTTGAAGTGATATTTTTATTGACTCGCATTCTGATTTGGTAAAATCAATTATGTTTCTGTGCCAAGTTTTAAAATTATATGGATGAAATTTCCAAAAGGAGGGAAAGACGTAACAACCCATGTATTTATAGAATAAAATATTTTGATTTCTATTAATATTTTTTAATAATATATTAATTTTACATTAATGGGTAATCATCATACGATAGCATACTCAACATGCAGTAATAGGTTTCTTTGAAATCTTGCATTGTACACAACTTTGAGTTATCCAAAAGAAAAGAAAATAATAATAATATTATTATAATTGGTAGATAACACCTAGAAGTTGTTTAGGTGGGAATGAATTTAACTGACTAAAATATTATTTTAAAGGTTTATTAATTGTCTTTAAATTTATCCAATTAATTTTATAAGATTAAAATAAGAATGAATTTAATTTTAATAATTAAATAGTCTAATATTTTTAAAGTTCGTTTACCGCCATTTGATAGAGAACCCTTATTAAATATTCTTTTTTCCAATTTTATATAATATATTTAGAAAAATAAAATTCCTATTTAGAATTGGGACATCATAATTTACTTTGGTTTTATTTTAGGTAATTTTCTGATGTATTTCATTTTATTAATGAATATTGAAAATACCGCATTTTAAGTCAAAACTGTCTTCTTATGTAATTTATATATATAGATTGAACTTTTAATTGGTTTTAACATTTAATTGGATTATATTTATATATTTTAATCCAATAATGTTCGTTGGATGTAATTTTAGTTTCAAATTTGACATAAATACATATCAATCTTTTGATAGTTATTACTTCTTAAAAACCATTTTTTTAGTTTGGACAATTGGAATGAATTATATATTAATTACAACTAATTTTATTTTTTGAATGTAGAAAAATTGATTCCATATTACGAATTAAGAGGTATTTTTTTTAAATAGGTAACTTTATTTTTAGACAATATGAATAGTAATTTTAGTAATAATTTTACATACCATGGTTAAAGGATAAATCTAGTAAATAGGGGAATAATAATAATATAATAATTATATTAAACTACACAAAACCATGAAAAAAATACTATTTTATGAGATGTGTATTACCATGGGAATCTTTGGGTCGATTTTCGGACCCCATGGAGCTACTTTTATGTGAAAATGACATTTTATAAAAATTAATTTAATGTAATGACAAATGTAACATAATCAAGTATCTTTAAGTAAAAAAAATTTATATAGGGTTATATAAGGAATATATTCGACTATAAATATTCATTATAAAGATAAAAAGATTAAAGAAATCTAAATATTTTATTCATAGTTTTTATACATCATATAAAAAAAGTTTAATTTTTCCATAGTGATGATGTAGTGATTACCTTAGTAATGATTGATTTAAAAAATGAGACTATATATATTAAAATAAATACATTTTGAAACTTTTTTGCCATAAAATAATTTTTTGGAAGCTTATGACTTTTTTTCTTTGAATTAATGATGTTTTTCTAATTAATAAAGTTGTTATGGATTTTTAAAAAGTCATGAAATGAATAGTAATAAATTTGATATAAATGTGTTTTTAAAACAAATACTATTATATTCAATGATATAATCGTCCTAATAATAAAAATAATCCATAAAATGAATCAGATAATATTTTAAATTCCATTAATGAACAACTTGAGGTTTTGTTGTCTTTTTATAGTAACTATATTAACGATATAGTATGAATATGTAAGAAGACATGGTTAGAGTCAAATAAGTTCGCTAAGGGTTAAAACTAAAAGATAAGGTTACATTTGTAATCTAGACATGTATAAAACCTATTGGTTGAGAGTTTTTTCTACCCCAAGATGTCTTATATTTGGAATTAATGACATTGGTACCATTTTAAAACAAAAATCATTTTATAATAAAATAATATTTCAGTACCTTCCTAAAGTGTCCCCCGCCCTCTTATAAAAGGCAATCACCTGTAACCCTTAATAACACCTATCAAGCCTATTGTCTCATCAAAAAACATCCAAAAAATCTACCAAATCCATTTATTCCACCTCTCTGTCTCACCTTTGGCATAATGATGTTACATTAATCCTTTTAGATTAAATCGGAAAAAGATACCCTATTGGAGGTAATGTATTATATCAAGATTCTTTCATTTATATTCCTACTCCAAATACCTAAAATATATTTATTCCATTCCTTTATAACAAAACCAGAATATTAAATATACTATGATTTTTTTATGAGATGTATTATAACTACACTAACACACTCCTCCATCTAATGGATACGAACATATTGTTTTTGTGTGCGGTGAACTACTGCCTCACGAAATGATGATTGTTCGATTATCCCCTACCACATCTCATGGTGGACATTATGATGGATCTGTATTTATATATGATATATAATATATTTATATTATCTCTATGATACTTTAACTTTTATTTAAAAAACATACCTTTTTTATTTTCATGATGTGTAAATATGATAAGTTTATTTGAGGAAGTGCGGACTATCGCCCCTTCAAAGTGATATGACTCATTCATGCCATTCATTGAATGTATAAAGGATGGAATTAATGAACATATGTAATGTATATAAAAAATTATATTATATTGTAATTATAAAATACATATGTATCATTTAGTTTTAATTCTTTCAAATATTTGAAAAATGAAAGTAGCGTTCATGAATACGTACAGCTTACCATGACCATGAAGGTGCAATTGATTTCTTATCACCAAATTTGTGGAATATTATAAAAAAATATATAATGTATATAAATATATATATACTATATATATATATGATATTTTAATCATTAATGTGATTATAGAGATAATAGAGTTTTGATCCCATAGGCAATTTGTAATTATAACAAGTTCATTTTCGACTCAATTACAGACTATCAACAAAACGAATGATATTAACATAAATAATTATGTAATTTGTATAACGTGGTAATAAGTGAAATAAATTAAATAATTAACATGAAATATTCTCTTAATAATGTATAGATTAACTTATTTTTATTGCTAAGGAAGAATAAGGAACATATTTGATGAATCAGACTCAAGGTAAGGGAACCTATCAATGTCCTATTCTAATAAAAGAATTCATTTATGTTATGTATTTTAATTTATATTTTATTATTTTTGGATTTGTTCTTATATAACATTATTGTCATAAATTTTATGTCCAATTGATGAGGTACCCTTTTCCCTCTCATCAACCCATTTTCACAATTTTTAAGTAATATCGTTAGGATACCGAATTTGTGTAATGGAATTTATAAACTCAATTTTCACTCATTAGGTTTTACAATACTTAGTTTATTATATTATTCCCTTAGTTTGTGTGGAGTCACTATTAATTTATTTATGTTATAATTTCCATTTCCATTTGTGCGGATATACTGTTTCTAGATGAAATCACCCCATTAGTAAATTCATTCTTCATTTACACAATCTTTATAAGGGAAATCATAACTCTATTTCAATTAATTGACATAAGTATCCATTTATTTAGTTCTATTTTATAAGAATTGTTTCGAATGACCATTTATTGTTTTACAAAAAATACCCACTTATATTGGATGTATTTATATTTTTCAAACATAATTACATCATTTATTTATCATTAATTTAACATCCCAAGTTATTAATGAATTATATATTTTCATAACTATGTCTATTTATGAATTAGATGGTGTTTTAGAGGCCTAAAAGGAGAATAAATCCAATCTTAAGCATAGAATACTCTAAGATCGTTTTACCGCCTTTTGATGGAAAACCTATTTTAAATCACACTTTTGACAATTTTATAATCTATATTTGTCAAAATAAACATATTATTTAGAATTGGGACACTGAAATTTACTATGGATAAATTTTTGGTATTTTTCTGACAATGTTCATTTTTTAATGAATAGTGAAAAATACTGCAATTTACTTTAAAACTGCGTTTTCATCTAATTAAATTATCTGCATAGATTATATTTTTAATTTATTTTCAATTGTAATTATAATATATTTTTACCATTCAATAAAATGTTGGTCATTAGAATGAATTTTACTATGAAATTTGACCTAAACAATTGGCAATCTTTTGATAGATATTTTTTCTTAAAAACACCCTATTTGTTTTGACAACGAGGAATTATTTTTAAATTAATGATTTCATTTTCTGTGTTTCGAATTTGGTAAAATGGATTCCATATTTTTATTCAGAGCGTACATATTATGTAATTAAGACTCTTTTTTTGGACATTGTGAATAGTAATGACAGTAATTATCTTTAATTATGGTGATAAATTAGTAATCGGGTAGTTAAGGGTAATTAAATAATATCATAATAATATAAAATGACCCCAACATGTGTCCTAGTTCTACTTGTTGTTTCATGGACGACCATGGTATGCCTTGTTCCAACTTTGGTACCCCATGGAATCACTTTTTTTTATAGTGACATTTTATCATTTTATTTTTTAAAGAAAAGAAAATATAAAAACAATATGTAACACCTAAGTAAAACAATTTTAATTTTTTATAAATAAGTGAACTCTTCGACTATAAATAGTCATTAGAAGGCTAAAAATATTTCCAACATCATGGTATTTTTTTATAATTTTTATACATTAAATAAATTTATTTATTTTAGACACCATGATGATGAAGTGATTACCTCATTAATGAACGATTTAAGTAAAATGAAAAGATAATGTAAAATCTAATACTAAAACTTTCCAAAAACCAATTGTATGGGTGTATTTCTAACCCTTCTCACCTTATCCTCGAAATATATTATTTTGGGACCTTTAAAATCCGAAAAAATTATAATAAAGATACATTTCAAGACTTTCCACGAGTGCCCCTCCTCCCTCTTATAAAAGGTCCCCAACTCTACCCCCTTACCAACACCTCTCAAGCCATTGGATCGGCCAAACTTTGGTCATTTTATCTATCCACATTCCTCTCTTCATCCTAGAAGCTGTACCTTATGCAGAAAGCTCTTCAAGAAACCCTTTTAGATCAAACCAAGGGGAGTAACCCAATTTAAAGGTAACGTCTTCTCTTATGTTCTATGGTTTTATTTTGATTCTCCAACCCCTAAACTATTTTTATTCCTTTCTTTTGTAACAAAAAAAGTATCTTAAATATACTGGGATTTTGTTTTGAGAATTATTTGTCTTACACTTACTCAAACTCCGGTCTAATTGTTGAAGAACAAACTTTTTCTGTGGGTGCCGAATTACTGCATCATGAAACAATGATTGTTCAATATTCTTTTAACACCTCTCATGGTGGACATTAAGTTTTCACTATATTTATATATGATATATATTATTTTTATTTTTTCTATATTCTTGTGTATTTTTCTTTTATGGCTAACCTTTATGGTTTCCATTTTGGGTAAACGTGATAATTTCATTTTAGGAAGTGCGGACTACCGCCCCCTCAAAGTGATTTGATTCATTAATGACATATGTGGGATGTATAAAGGATGGATTTAATTGTATTACATATGATATAATAATTTAATTACAATATATCTTTATATCATTATTATTTCATTCCATTAAATACAAAAAAGAAATGAAAGTAGCGTTCATGCGTACGTACGACTTACCGTCTCCATGAATGGGGAATTTCATATCTTACCTCTAAATGTTATGTAATATTATAAATTCATGTATATACTGGATATATATATGATATAAATGATATACACATCATGAATATTATTCTGGATATAAAGTATATTTTACAACATGATCAACTTGTAATTATAAGAAGTTTATTTTTGACTCAAGTACCAAGGATCAACAAAACAACCATTATTAACTTAAATAATTACATAATTTCATAACAAGGTAATAAGTGATATAAATGGAATAATGAACTTGAAAAATGTTCTTATGAAAGTAGAAATTAACTCTAGTTTATTATTCAGGATATTAAAGAACGATCAAGTCAAGTCGGACACAAGGTAAGGGACTTCGTCTCAATCTCCTTTCATTGAGTCATATTTTGTTTTGTAAACAACATTATTTTATACGGTGTATAAACCCCTTTGACTATTACTTTTATTAAAAAGGAATATTTTTATACAAATCGTTTTACTAAACTACAAAAAGGGAATGTTTTTGTCTTACGAATGCAGCGACAACGACTTCTCCTCCACCGTGACCATTATCCGAGTTTCGGCTTCCTCTACAAGCCATAACTTTTTTCAAATGAAAAATAAATACAAAGTTTTAATTTTATTTTATTTTGGAATTTAAAACGGGTTTGATAATTTTTTGATTATATCAATTTGTTTTCGATATCTTTTGGTTGAAATGTGGAAATATTATGTTTCCTTTATGCTTGTTTTATGTGATACGATTATGTTATGGTTCTTCATAATTGGTTATGAAGATGGATGGTTCCATGATAAAATAAGGGTGGGTGAGCCCGAGATAGCTCTCCAATGCATTGGGTAACGTGGAGGGGTTAAAAACTATGGTTTCTAAGAATATATTTCGGTATTATAATGAAATGGGTATTCCAAACATAACCATGAGTGTGACTCCCTACATAAGAATGATATGAATTCCTCAAGTTACCTTTATGTATTATGTTTTCTATGATTTATTAATAAATCTTATGATTTCATGAGGTATGTTAAAGTGATTATATTCTATGAATATAGTATGATTTCATTTATCCTTATGTATACATGGACTAATGTTTACATTCCGTACTTATATATCCCTTACTGAGTTTTTATGCTCATCCCATGTTTTTGAAATATTTTTCACAGGTCAAGGGAAAGGTACATGATGTGATGATAGTGTCGAGGAAGTGTCAAGATAGAATCCATGTTTTTTTAAATATGTTTCATTTGATGAAAAAAATGAATACTTTCTTTGATGTAACCACCTTGTTTAAATGTGGAATGTAATGCATGATTTTTGATCTATTTCTCTAAAACTCTAAACCTGAAAGGATCCTCAATGTGTATTCTTGAAATAACTCATGATTAACTAATTTTTAAGGCTGGGGCCTTGTAGTTGGTATTAGATGTCGGTTTATATAACATTAGGATGTATAATTATATTAAATGATTATCCAAAGATATTTATTATGGTCAATTTAAAATGAAATAGAATTTGAAGATTACCATGTTGCTTCATCTTAGACATGTTTGTTTAGAATGGGTTTCTGTAGAGGAAATGGGGAAGTAGTTCTATGAAGGCATATAGAATGAAATGACCTTCCAAATCAGCATCCTGAGATGGTTGGAATTGCAACTGAACAGTTTTTCGCAGAAATGGCACTGTTGAATCATGTGATAAATGGTGGTGGTATCCATGCACGAGATCAGCTAGATCAACCGTAGAGGAACATGTCAGTTGTGGAAAATTTCATGAGGCAACGTCCCCCTTAATTCAGAGTATTATCTAACCCTTTTCAAGCTTAAGGGTATATTAATGCACTGGAGAATATTTTCGATGTCATGGGGTGTTCAGATAATCAAAATGATAGTCTTGTTGTTTACCATTTGGAGGGTGAAGCAGATCAGTGGTGGTCGATGGTTAAAAATATCAGGGATGCTAATGGGATTGATGCTCTTGACTAGGAAGAATTCAAAGGTATGTTTCTAGAGAAATATTTTCCTAAGGTTGTTCAACTTAGGATGGAAAAACAAATCTTGGAATTGAGGCAAGAGGATGACTCAGTGGCTACTTGTGAAGAAAAGTTCACTCGATTGGCAAGGCATGCTCCAAATTTTATCCGAGACCTTGATAGTAAAATAATTCATTTTTATTCAGGATTAAAGCCAAAATATTGAAGGGAATTAGCTTCTCGCAAGTTCAAAAATTATGAAAATCTTGTTCGATGTGATGAGACGGTGGAAATCGAGTTTTCCGATAATCAAGTGTTCTATAACAACTAATAGAAGAAGAGACCGAGGTGGCAGGATAAAGAAAAGAATCCTTCAAAAAGGTCTGATGGTAAGAAAAATAAGTTTTTAGTTTGTGATAAATGTGGTAAAAATAATGTTGGGGAATGTATTTTGAATTCTGTAAAGTGCTACCGATGTGGTAATATGTGACATAAGGCTTGTGATTTCACTAAAAAAGATCAGGGTGATGGTAAGACCAAATTTTATTTATAGTTAGTGAAATGTTTCAAGTGGAATGAGATGAGTCATTATGAAAACGAGTGTTTTACAAAGAGATCGAATGATGGAAAGCGGTTAGACTACAAGAATAAAGGTGTGCTGAAATCCTTTGCAACTACTTCAGCAGATGTTGGGCCATCAAATGAAGTGGTATCAGGTACTTCGTTTTTTCAGATTATGCCAATGTGCTGTTTGATTCAGGGTCTACACATTCATTCATCTCTGAAAAATTTTCTAGTAAATTGTTAATTACATCTCAAGAAATGACTCCTGAAATTGTGGTAAAAACACCAGGGGGAAATGTTGAGGAAAAAATAATTTATAAGAATCTTCATATCCTTATCTGTGAAAAGAACCTACTTGAAAACCTTATTGTTTTACCTCTAATAGAGTTTAATGTTATCCTGGGTATGGATTGCCTCTCTGTTTACCATGCTAAGCTTGATTGTAGAGCTAAAGAAGTTTCTTTTTAGAACGACATTCAGTTTGTGTACAAGAATGAACCCTTACTTTTGATAACAAATCAAGATGTTGGGAAACTTGTAAAAGATAGAAATGAATGTTACCTTGCACATATTGTTGAAAACAAAGGAAACATTCAGATTTATGATGTGCCAGTGGTAAATGAGTATCCTGATGTTTTTTTGGATGCGTTGTATGGAATAATGCCAGATCAGGGAGTTGAATTTACTGTTGACTTAGTTCCTGATGCTAAGCCAATTTCAAAACACCCTTATCGAATGGATCAAATTGATCTTTTAGAGTTGAAGGAGAAATTGCAAGATTTATTAGAGAGAGGTTTCAATTGACCTAGAACATCACCATATGGTGCTCCTATCTTATTTGTTAAAATGAAAGATGGTTCAATGAGACTTTTCATTGATTATAGAGCCTTGAATAACAACACTATTAAGAAAAAATATCTTTTGCCTCAAATCGATGATTTGTTTGATCAGCTCCAAGGAGCTTAGTATTTTTCAAAGATTGACCATAGATCAGGGTACCATCAGATGATGGTAAAGGAAGAAGATATTTTGAAGACTGCATTTTGTATAAGATATAGCCATTATGAATTTTTAGTAATGCCTTTTCGGTTAACCAATGCACCTGCTGTATTCATGAACCTTGTGAATAGAATTTTCCATGAGTTTTTGGATACGTTTGTGGTTGTTTTCATTGATGATATTTTGGTGTTTTCTAAAAGTAAAGAGGATCATAAAAGTCATTTAAGGGTTATTTTGAAAACGTTAAAAGAAAATAAATTGTATGGGAAATTCAGCAAGTGTGAGTTTTGGTTGCAAAAAATTTCTTTCCTTGGACACATTGTTTCTAAATACGTAAAAATTGTTGATCCTGTAAAAAAAGAGGTTGTTGAAGAATGGACAAGACCCAAAAATGTAACTGAGATCCGTAGTTTTCTTGGTTTGGTAGGCTATTACTGTAGGTTTGTTAAAAAAATTCACGGTTATCTAGTCCAATGACTATGTTAACATGAAAAAGTGTTAAGTTCATCTGGACAAAAGAATGTGATGATTGTTTTCAGGAGTTGAATGGAAGATTGGTGAATGTTCCAGTCTTGGCACTACCTTCCAAGAATGGTGAGTTTGATATCTACAGTGATGCTTCATTGAAAGGACTTGGTTGTGTACTAATGCTGAATGATCAGGTAATTTCTTATGCTTCACGTCAGTTGAAAACTCATGAGATAAATTACCCTACACATGATTTGGAATTAGTTGCTGTTGTTTTCACTTTAAAAATTTGGAGGCATTATTTTTATTGTGTAAAGTGTGAAATATATATTGATCACAAAAGTTTAAAGTATATATTCACACCGAAGGAATTGAACATGAGACAGAATATGTGGATAGAATTAATCAAGGATTATTATTTTACAATTCATTACCATACAGGAAAAGAAAATAAAGTGGATGATGCTTTGAGTCGAAAAAGTAGTAATTCATTAACCATGTTATGTTTGGAATGTGATCCTTTGGTTAAGTATTTGATGAAATTTGGCATAGAATTTATTGGTGTCGGATGTTCTTCTATTTTGTTTCAGGTATCAGTGAAATCTTCTCTAACAGACATAATTATGAAAGCTCAAAAGCAAGACAATGGGTTGCAGAAAAAGGTATAGCTTGTCAAAAGGGTAAGTTTACTGAATTGAACATTGATAATAATTGTGTTTTGAGATTTGGGAAGATATTGTGTGTGCCTTGTGATTCACAGTTGAAGAGAGAGTTGTTATGTGAAGCTCATATTTCTCCGTTTTCAGTTCGTCCTGGCAGTACTAAGATGTATAGAGATCTTAGAAAGTATTACTGGTGGGATGGAATGAAAAGAGATATTTCTGATTTTACTATGAAGTGTTTTACTTGTCAACCAGTTAAAGTAGAGTGGCAGTTACCGAAACGGATGCTTCAGCCTTTACCAATGCCAGAGTGGAAATGGGAGAATATATCTAGGGACTTCGTTGTGGGATTGCCAAAGACACCACGAGGTAATAATGCAATCTGGGTTATTATTGATTTCGTGACTAAATCAGCTCATTTTTTTTCTATACGAGATAATTTCTCCCTATATCAAATTTCTCATTTGTATCTTAAAGAGATAGTCAGGTTACATGGAGTTCCCATCACCATTCTATCTGATCGTGATCTCAGGTTTACTTCTAACTTTTTGAAAGGCCTTCAGAAGTCATTAGGTACTGAATTAAATTTTAGTACATCATTTCATCCTCAATAAGATGGGCAGTCAGAACAAAAAATTCAGAAATTGGAGGATATGCTATGTTCTTGTTCGATGTATTATCAGGAACGTTGGGACCAACATCTTTCTTTGGTTGTGTTGTCTTATAATAAATGTTTTCATTCCAGTATACAGATGGAATCATTTGAGGCATTATATGGGAAGTCGTGTCGAACTCTAGATTTTTGGGATGAAGTGGGTGAAAGGAAGTTTATGGGACCATAAATGGAAGAAGAGTTGGCAGAAAAAGTTCAGCTGATACAAAAACACATAAGAATAGCTCAGAGCAGGCAGAAAAGCTATGCGGACAACAGGAGGAAGGATCTCTCTTTTGTTGTTGGTGATTATGTCTTCCTCAATGTTTCACCATAGAAAAGTGTGATATGATTTGGTAAGAACAGAAAGCTGAGTCCGAGGTTCATTATACCATATTAAATTCTGGAGAGAGTTTGATCAGTTTCATACTGAGTGGTTTTACCTCCGAGTTTATATCAGGTACACAATGTTTTTCATGTTTCAATGTTATAGAAGTATATGCCAGATCCATCTCATGTTTTGAGTCCAGAGGTAGTTAAGGTGGAAGAGAATCAATCGTATGAGGAAAAATCGGTCTAGATTCTTGACCATATGGTGCATGTATTTTGGAATAATATGATTCATCAAGTAAAGGTTTTGTGAAAAAAACACCTGATTGAAGAGGAAACATGGGAATCTTAAAATGCAATGAGGGATAAATAACCCCACTTATTTGATAAGTACATAAATTGCAGGGACACAATTTTCTAAAGAGGGGAATAATGTAAAATCCCAGGTAAGTAAAGAGTTATGGATTTTCATATCTATGTCTATTTATGAATTAGATAGTGTTTTAGAGGCTTAAAATGAGAATAAATCCAATCTTAAGCATAGAATACTCTAATATCGTTTTACCGCCTTTTGATGAAAAACATTTTTTAAATAAAACTTTTGACAGTTTTATAAGCTATATTTTTAAAAGTAAACTTATTATTTAGGATTGGTACATTGAAATTTACTTTGGATAAATTTTTGGTATTTTTCTGACAATGTTCATTTTTTAATGAATAGTGAAAAATACTGCAATTTACATCAAAACTGCTTTTTCATCAAATTTAAGTATATAGTTAGAGTATCATTTTAATTGGTATTAAAGTGTAATTAGAATATATTCTTACCTTTTAATCCAATTAAGGTCATTAGAATTAATTTCACTTTTAAACTGTACATAAACAATTGTCAATCTTTTGATTTATATTGTTTCTTAAAAACACGCTATTTGTTTTGACGACGGAAATTATTTTAAAATTAATTACTGCAATTTCTGTGTTTGGAATTTTGTAAAATGGATTCCATATTTGTAATCAGAATTTCCAAATTATTTAATTAATAATATTTTGTTTTTGGACATTATGAATAGTAACAACAGTAATTATCTTTAATTATCGTGTTTAATTAGTAATCAGGTAGTTAAGGGTAATAAAATAATATCATAATAAAATAAAATTACCCCAACATTTGTCTTAATGCTACTAGTTGTGTCATGGCCGACCATGGGTTTCCTTGTGCTAGCTTTTGGACCCCATGGAATCACTTTTTTGTGATAGTGACATTTAATCATATAGTTTTTTAAAGAAAGGAAAATATAACAAAAGAATGTAACACCTAAGTAAACCAATTTTAATTTTGTCTAAATAAATGAAAACTTAGACTATAAAAATTCATTGGAAAGATAAAAATATTTCCTACATCATGGTATTATTTTTATAATTTTTATACATTAAATAAATCAATTTATTTATCACACCATGATGATGAAGTGATTACCTCATCAATCAACGATTTAAATAAAATGAAAATATAATGTAAAATATAAGAATTACACTTGCCAAAAACATATTGGATGGCTGTATTTCTAACCATTTACACCTTATCCTATAAATATATCATTTTGGGAACTTTAAAATCCGAAAAAAACATTTTATAATAAAGTAACATTTCAAGACTTTCCAAGAGTGCCCCTCCTCCCTCTTATAAAAGGCCCCCACATTTACCCCCACCCCTTTACCCACACCTCTCAAGACATTGGCTCAGCCAAAATATGCCCATTTTATCCCTCCACATCCCTATATTCATCCTATAAGCCTTAAATTAGGTAGAAATCTCTTCAAGAACCCCTTTGGTTCAAACCAAGGGGAGTTACCCGATTTAAAGGTAATGTCTTCTCTTATGTTATTTTGCTTTATTTAGCTTCTCCAACCCCCTAAACTCTTTTTATTCCTTTCTTTTATAACAAAACCAGTATCTTAAATATACTAGGATGTTGTTATGATAATTATTTTACTTACACTTACACACACTCTCGTCTAATGGTTAAAGAATATACTGTTTCTGTGGGTGGCGAATTACTGCCTCACAAAATGATGATTGTTCAATATTCTTTTAACACCTCTCATGGTGGCCATTAAGATGTAACTATATTTATATATGACATATATTATGTTTATGTTTTCCTTGTGCTTCTTTATTTTTCATTTATGGTATACCTTTATGGTTTCCATTATGGGTAAACACGATAATTTTATTTTAGGAAGGGCGGACTACCTCCCCCTCAAAGTGATTTGATTCGTTAATGCCATATGAGGGACGTATAAAGGATGGATTTAATGGTATTAAATAATAAATCATACGGGAATTATAATATTCGTTTATATCATTATTATTTCAATCCATTAATTATAAAAAATAAATGAAAGTAGCATTCTTGCGTACGTACGGCTTACCGTCTCCATGAACGGTGCATTTCCTCTCTTACCTCTAAATGTTATGTAATATTATAAATGCATGTATATACTAGATATATATGATATATATGATATCTACATCAAGAATATAATTCCGGATATAATGGATATTTTACCACATGAACAACTTGTAATTATAAGAAGTTTATTTTTTACTTAAGTACCAAGGATCGACAAAACAACCATTTTTAACATAAATAATTACATAATGTTCATAACATGGTAATAAGAGATATAAAATGAATAATGAACTTGAAAAATGTTCTTAATAATGTAAAAATTAACTCTAGTTTATTATTCAGGAGATTAAGTAATGATCGAGTCAAGTCGGACACGAGGTAAGGGACTTCGTCTCAATCACCTATTATTGAGGCATTTTTTGTTTTATACACAACTTTATTTAATATGATCTATAAACTTGTTTGAATTTTAATTTTATTCAAAAGGAATCTTTTTATATGAAGCATTTTACTAAATGACAAAAAGGGAATGTATTTTTCTTACGTATGCAGTGACAACGACTTCTCCGCCGTTGTGACCATTATTTGAGTTTCAGCTTCCTCTACAAGCCATAACATTTTTTTTATGCATGTTTTATGTGATACGATTATGTTATGGTTTTGGGGCATTGTTTATGAAGACGAGTGGTTCCATGATAAACTAAGGGCGGGTGAGACCAAGATATCTCTCCAATGCATTGGGTATCATGAAGGGGTTAAACTCTAAGGATTCTTCGAAGAGATTTAGGGAATATACTGTAATGAGTATTCCAAATGTAACCATGAGGGTTACTCCCTACATAAGAATGTTATGAATGCCTCGAGTTACCTTTATGTCTTATGTTTTCTATGATTTATTCATAAATATTATTATTTCATAAGGTATGTTAAAGTTCTTATATTGTATGAATATTGTTTTATTTCCTTGATTATTATGTATATATGGACTAATGTTTACTTCCCTTACTTCTATATCCCTTCCGGAGCATTTTATGCTCATCCCATGTTTTTGAAATGTTTTTCACAGGTCAAGGGAAAGGTACATGATGTGATTATAGCGTCGAGGAAGTGTCAACAAATAATCCATGTTTTATTTTAAATATGTTTCCTTTGATGAAAAAAATGAATACTGTCTTTGATGTAACCACCATGTGTAAATGTGGAATGTAATGCATGATTTTTGATCTAATTCTCTTAAACTATAAACCTGAATTGTCCTAAATGTGTATTCTTGAAATAACTCAATATTATGTAATGTTTAAGGGTGGGTCATTATACTTAATCTAAGCATATGATCTTTGTAGGGGGATTAGTTTAAATTTTCATTCCTTTTAGACTTAATTATTGTTATGAACCAATTATATTTTACATGGTGTATATACTAACCTTTAAAATATTATATCATGAATCTCCTTATTCTCAAACTATTACATGTTTTGTTTAATTTTATTCTTTAATTATTTTTATTCCTGTATTTTCTCAAGTGGCAAGGGACTAATTAACTAAAATACTATTTTAAATGTTTTCAAGAATTATACTTATAAATATTTCTAATAAATTTCTATATTGTCAGAATGGTTTTATGTACTACTTTATATGTACATTAATGGTATAAAATGTTAATTCCCATAATATTTAAAGAGATTTATGGAAAAAATTGATTCAGAAACCGTTTAATTAAATGTTTTAAATGGTTTTGGAAATGGACTGAATATTAAAATATATTTGATTGATTTATTATGATTTATGAGTGGCAATGTCGATTATTTCAATCATTTATGTGTTAGGATTATGCAATGGTACTTGGAAATTTGATAGGTGGTTATGTGAGAAACCAAATATGTTTGGTTTCATGACAAATCCAGGGTAGTTGTTCCCGATATAACTCTCCAATTCATTGGATAATGTGATAAAGGTAAATGTTAATGTTTCTCCTAAGATATTTATGGAATATAAGGTGATGAGAATTCCAAACTTAACTCCCTATTTTGCTGTGAAAGCTACAAAGTATGTATTCTTTGAATTCCATAAGTTACCAGTATGATTTATGATTTCTGCATGTTATTCATAAATCATACGATTTCATGAGGGATGTTAAAGTGATTATTTTATATGAGTAAAAAAGAATGATTTTTATTAATTTGTAATCATTGATGGAATAATGTATTGTTTCCTTATTTTATAACCCTTACTGAGCATTTTATACACATGAAATTTTTTTTATTGTTTTAATAGGGTATATAGAAGGGTAAGAGATAGAAATAATTCCAGAAGATTTTAGTCAAGAAGTGAATTGTTGTTTTATTTAATGAGTAACATTATTGTCAAAAAAATTTAGAGTTGAAATTTCTACATTGTAATATTGTATATATAATGTTATAGTTATAGCCTAATTCTATAATACTCTACACCTAAAAAGGTCCTCAATGTCAAATTATTGACTAAACGCAAGATTATATAAAGTTTAAGGGTGGTTCCTTATAACTAAACCTTATCTCTGATAAAAACTATAACGACCCTATCATTTCAAACATTAACATAATATCACTTTTTCAAAATATATAAAAAATTATAAAAACGATAACCATAAGACTATATTTGTTTAGTTCCATTGGAAACATTGAATCATAAACACTAGTACACATGTTAGATACATTATTTCCCACTACGTTCTCCAATACTTGCACCCCACTTAGAAATTTCATGCAAGGGATATATCTTTGTAACCTAGGGAAGGAAACATTAAAAGATTGGATATCAGATGCCCATTAAGGGATAAATTTAGTCATAACCATGATCATAGCAACATAAGAACATTATCATGAAAATAGAAAATAATAAAATGTGTAACAATGATCATAAACTTGAATCACACCGTAAGGCATGGTAGTTATTAATACATGAATCATAAGGAAATAAATAACATAAGACATGATATCATTACATGGGAATAATACATGGAATTTTGGTAAACACATATTCGTATATAATGATATCAGTGGGAGTCACGGAATCGTTTCCAATTCCATCTTCATGGAAAAAGTCCATTACTAAACTATTATCACACCCTATTCCAGCTCTATATTAATGAACCAAGTTCTCTCATCATAAGTGGACAATATTATTGAACATAGTTCACTCCTCATTCTATCCCTATAATACAGATCATTTTTCACATCTCATTACAAACCTGTATTACTAAACCGAGTTTATTTATCATTCCATCCATGTCTATCTCCTATGATATTAATCATTACCCAATGTCTAATGAGATATGTATGTCCCACACATCTCAAAATTAAATATTACAATCATTTTGTCGATGATTTTTAACAATCATATCATAACCCCTGAAATGAAATCTATGTCATGAACATGTAATAATATAATAATCATTAGAAAAGACATATGTTTCATAAACATTTCATCAAAAAATAACCCATGAAAACAAGCGAGTTTCATTAGAATATAACTCGTGAAATGAAAAAATATTGTATAAACATCATTCCATAAAACATAAACCATTTAGATAAATAATATGATTGGAGAAATTTTATAATTGTTCAATAAATACATGAGTACCACCAACAGTTCTTATCGTATATGGGAAATAATTTTGAATGATCTTTTCAGAAAAACTCCTTGGGAAAATTTTCATTTTTCTATTGAAAAATTAATCTAAATAAACCTTTTAAAAAATATTTTTATGAAAATAAAATTTATAACTTATAAAGGAAGCATTGAAAAAAAAAAGCCTTTCTCCTTTGAAAATTTTTGGATGATCTTGAATGAATTTAAAAAACAAATTTTCAATGAACAATTATAAAAGAAGCATAAATAAATTTTTAAAATAATATTAATTGAATGTTATTTTTCTAAATATTTTATTAAAAGTTATCATCACTAAAATGAAAGTGAATATTCATAGAAATAATATTGTGTAAACTCTTTAATTCCATATGATGTAAAAAAGAATATACCTTTTTCATTGTAAAAATTTATGAAATATTTCAGAATCAGAAAGAGATAAGAATATTCCTTTAAAAATTTGATAAAATTATACAAGGTTAAAAATTAATTTATTGATTATAGGATTATTTTAGAACATTCTTGTAAACCCTTTTTAGAAAATATGGTTTTTAAGGAACATAGATTTCCGACTGAAGAGAGAGGTAAATTTATACATTATTAAACACAACTTCTTAACCATCATAGGAATCAAAGAGTTTAAAAAGGGTACCAATATTTTAAAATATACTTAATAAATAATGTAGAACAATTTTCATGACTTTCTTCAGAGACAGATCATAATATTTCATCAATGGATGCATAATAAAATATAATCCCAAAAATGATAATTTGTTTTCAATAAACTCTTTCCACTAGGTAATATTTAACAAAACTCTTAATTATTGGACTTGAAATTAAATTAATTATATAATTTAATGAATATAATGATTTTTATGCAGAAACATGTAAATTAATTTAAATAAACCTCATGGAAAAATATATGGGAATAATATGGCATGTGTCTTAATGAAGGAAAATTGAAAAAAATTATTTTACTCATATGGAAAAATTTTAACAACAGACCCCATGAAAGAAATATAATAATATATATATATACACACATAAATTTATGTATATAAATCATAATATATGTTCATGTAATGTATTAAATCCAAAAAAATGGAATGGGTGGTGAATTAAGAATGTAACTTTTGAAAATAAAAAGTGAGATGAAATTCTCTTACGTTGTTTCTTAAATTTCATCATACTCATTATAACCTCATGTATAATAATTATAAATTTAAGATAAATTTATAAAATAACTATAACCGGAAAGATGCAGGCCCAGGCCGAATTCCTGGTCCCATGAGAATCTATTAAAGAAAAATCAGTACAAAGTACAAAAAAATGAAATGATATGAAAACACCCCCAACAACAGTGCCAGTCAAAATGTGTCAAAATCTCCAACATCTCCATCCTCCGAATCATCTGGATCCGCCGACTCCCACTCAGATGGAGCATATTGATTGAGCATGTTGAGGTATTTCTCCCTAAGAAATAACTCTCTTTCAGTCATAGATGTCCTGATCACTGCCTTATTCTGTCCCTTCTTTGAGTTTACTTCTTTCCCTTTTCCATTCTTTGCAGAGGACCTAGTAGACAACGTCCTCGGCATGTTGGAGTAGTCTTTTCTTGGCTTCTTCTTTTTTGGATCAGTTCCTGCCCCCATACTCTCAATCCCATTATCAAGGGTTTCCTTCCTTTCTCCTCGAACCATGTCACTATAAGAGGCTTTGAGCACCTCCCTCTCATTTTCTCTCTCTCCATTGGAAACATCTCCCCCCTTCTTAGGAGCTTCTCCCAATCGCTTGAAGCAATCATTCCTTCCTGACTCCACTGTTCCATCCCTCAAGGAAGTTTGATTTAAGTCAATAGGGGTTAAACAGTGATTCTTCAAACCTGGAAATTCCACATCCTCAACCACTGCAACCTCCACAGGCTTCAGGTGATCTGCTTCAAAGTTGGAGGTCTCCTCCCCCATCAGTTTTCCACCCAGCAAGCTTGTCCCATTATCTGCTTGCTGTGGATCAAGCCGATCAGCTTCCCCCACTCCTAGACCATCATCAGGTTCTTCCACCCCATCCAGTGCAGCAAATTGGTTCATGGAGCAGAAATCTGGTCCAGATTTAACACCCCCTGGGTGCCCATGTCCGCTACCCATACTTTGAGGACATGGGACAGAGATAGGTGCCTCACAACATCCATTCTGGGTGTTGGGCAGCCTGCTTGAGTCCAATTCAGCTACCTGATCACCCTACATCTCAACACCATCACACACTTTCACCATTGACCTTGATGCATCCGACATAGAGGTAAGACTCATGTCATTCTTTAGCCGTTCAAATACAGCAGCAACAGAGGGCCCTGACGTCCCTATCAAATCCTCCCTCACAGCTCGCATAACACCCCCATTTTCCTGAACATCACAGACCTTAGTGAAGGGGGCATCATCCTGTATCAACTCTTCATTAACATGGCATGTTGATCTCCCATCAGTCATGGCCTGGACAGTTGAATCATTTGTAGCAGTAGGACACTCACACACTCCCTTCTTGCGACAAACATAAAGATCATGCCCATGTTTGTGGCAGCAGGAGCAGTAATCAATCCAGGACTCATAGTATATGGGTTGTGCATACCAGTATTACCCCTCAATTACAACCCACACCATCTCTGGAGGGGGCCGGGAGAGTTCCAGTTCAACACACAGCCTCACAACACTCGGGTTCCTCAAGGTAGCCTTTCGCTGATCAAGGCACAGGAGACGACCAATAGAATTCCCTATTGAACTTAACAACGCTGGGTTTTGGAACGGTAAAGGTAAACCAGGAAGTTGAATCCAAATCGCAGAGGTAGAAGGGTCGCCATTCATATTAAATTCAAAAGTCCAGCGAAGCAGATGAAAACGAAATCCGCGAATCGACCTACTAGCGTTGGACCAAGACCGCGCTAGGTCATCTTCATCCAGAAAGTAAAGAAGGAACTGACGCGGACCCAATATCCCGACAACCACCCGGTGAGTAAGACCCCAATTTTCATTCACAAATTTATCAAATACCTCTATCGAAGGCCGCTGTCGCATGAACCTTGCAACCAGTGCGTTGGAGAAAAGAGAGGATGCATTAGAGAACTCTTGAAGAGAGACTGGAAGCACTGGCTGTCCAAGGCAGATTCCAGGAACACAGCCTTATTAATGTCATATATATCATATATGTTCACTAAACACATCCTTATTAATTTCCATGTATTGTGTGAACGAATAGCATCACTTTGATGGGGCGACAGTACAGGCTTCGTCAAACAAAATTTTTATTTTTAAACCTAATAGAAAGTATAAAGATATGTGTCGAAAAAATAATATTTAATATTAAATACATAAAAAATAAAATATATTAAATATAAAAATATTTTTTCAATAATAATTTCCACCATGAGAGGTAGTAACTGAAAAATTAACATTCGTCATTTAGTGTGGTAGTAGTTTTTTGTACACATAAACTCTATATTCATTACACTCTAGATCGATGTGTCAGAATGTGTTGGAATAAAACATTCAATAAAAAATAAAAGAATATTTATTATGATTTTTTTGTTATAAAATCATGGAATATGGTGAATTTATGTGGTGGAGAAAGAAAATAAAAGAGGGGAGCATGGCGGAGGGTGTTACCACATAATCGAGTAATCCATTTTTGGATTTCAACAAAGGTATTTCATGGAAGGATTAATGAAAAAATAAAGGATTTCATGAGTCATTTATGTATGTATTTAATATATTTTACCAGATATTTGAAAATCCTATGGGGATTGAGAGGTGTAAAGAAGTTGAGGAGGGGAGGCCTTTTATAGTGGAGGATGTGTGGCACTCTTGTAATGTTTTGAAAAAGAAATTCCATACAAGATTTTCACATGTCAGGTGGATCAAATAATGGACTGAATCAGATATAAGGGATTATAGGGTCGAAATATTGCCATATAATGGCTCTTTTATATGTTTCTATGTCAGTTTGGTACTAAAATTATTTGTTTAGACCTATTTTAAGAATAATTTTACCTTCATTGATGTAATTAATTTTATTTACGTTCACTACTATTTTCCATCAAAAAATATAATTTCATTATCATAAACTATAAATTATTATTATTCTATATCTATAATACATTTATCAAATTCCAATATTTGTACTGAAAAAAATTAATTTTAATTTAATCTCACTGACGGGACGACATTGTACGTTTTAAAAGTAAAAATGATCAAAAGTCTGTTATGTTTTTATATCCAATTTCAGTTTTATATTTTTTTATAATAACCTAAATTGGATAAATAGATAAATATAATATCTAATTATACTATCTAATAAATTTAAAATTTTATTTAGCATTATAAATAAATAAGATGAGAAAAAAATTGAAATAAAATTCATAATTTATCATTCATTAAAAAATGAAACTTCATAAAAAACTATTAATATATTTAACACAAACTAATTAATATGATACTATTTAAACCGTGATGTCTATTTTTATGTATAAAACCTATAAAAGTGCAACAATTTTTATTTTAAATTGGTTCACCATTGTAAGGATGTAAAAATGCCATAATAAAAAATATAGGTTTTTGCCTAAAATTAGGTTTGTTCTTATCCTATATCAATAATATATATTGGATGAATATGAAAAATATTTTACTGATTCTGTTGAATATTTATTATATTGGTATCAAAAACCAATTATAATTATTTTAGTTTATTATGTTAAAGAACATATAAAAATAGTGATATTTTCCTTTATTTTTAATTTGTTTTTATATTCAATTATATTTAATTTTTAACTAATGAATTGAACATGTTTTTTTCATAATATATTTTATGATATTAGTAACAATAAATTTAGTATCTAGGTTATGTCCTATTATATTAAATAAAAATATCTTCAATAATATATTATAGTTTGGTAACACTTGGGCTTGGGTGTTATGCAAGTCATTTGAGGAATGTCAATATTGCAATTATTTTATGCTAATCTTAGTGTTCCTTATAGAGCGTGTTAAAATTTATGTTGCGGTTTGTTAATGATAACATGTTTTTGTGTATAACACAATACAATAATATATTTTAAATATAAAAAATTATTTTTTATGATGTGTGAAATATAAAAAAAATTAATTCTTAGAATAATTTCACCAAATCATAGGGTGTTACAAATCATATAGATTTGATGCATGTTTTCTTCTAAAAATGGTATTATAGTATATGATAATCCCATGTATGAATAACCTTTTCCAATTTTTATTATATTGGGAAATGGTTAACCTGAATATGTGCTAATCTATTGAGAGTAACTAGCATACATTGCAACAACTATTTTGTATGGTATCGGGTTTATTAAAAATTTCATCAATCTTGTCTCTATAAAAAACTATCATTTTTTAAAATTATAACCTAGACTATCATTAATATTAGAAACCTAATAATTTATAGAAATAGATAAAAACCTTCATATGATGGTTTGATTTTTCTCTTAACCAAATAAAAGTGGTCCCCTATAAATACAAAAAATACATTGTAAAATCAATTATAACTATATAAATCCCAAAAACCAAATGAAAAATGTAATATTGGAAAAAAATTAAAGGAAGAAATTACATGATAAAGATTCATAATGGTTACCTCCCATAATTAGGTATTATTCAATCTTCTATTATTCAATAAAACAAAATTCATTGATGAGAAAACAATATAAGACAGGAAAACACAATCGAAGTGGAAAAAATGAAAATGAACCAACGTCTAAATAAAAATCAATCCAAAATAAATAAATGAATCTATAAAAAACAAAATGAATCAAAAATAAAATTTTATGTTGGAATTAAAAAAAATAGTATATATTCATAGTAATAATGTATAATTATTGGCAATACGATGAAGGATATCTGGTGGACCACTAGTGGGATTCAAGATAATATAAAGGCTCATTTATTCATTCTAAGAGTAGTCAAAAAATATTTAGAAGATTAAAAAATCATACAAAATAGTGTACATTAAAAATTATACATTATTAATAAGATTATAATTATAACTATATCGTACTAGAAACATATGAGGTCATTCTAACACCCTTATATTTTGAAATAAATAATTTTTCTTTTTTTAAGGGATTAAACTGAATTATATACATAAAACACTAAACATAAAAAACCTAATATAAACATTATATAATACAAAACCTATATTCTAGATTGTGTTTTAGGAATACTGCCATTGAATAATTCCAATTGAATGAGCACTCAATTTGAAATTAAGTGAATAGAAACATTTAATTTCAACACATCTATTTTTATAGTTTTTTAATTTTTTAATTTTTTTATCATGATGATTAATATTCATTTAAATTTCTAATATATATTGAAAATTAATGAATAATAACTCAAACACTATATGTTAATGTAATACAAATAAATTAAAAATCAGTCAAAATTAGAGAAGAAATTTTTTTAGACTACTGGCTTTATGTGGACAATTGTTTTTTTATTTTGTTAAATTAAAATAATATATATAAATGAATGTTATTACTTTTGATATCTTATATAAAAAAACCATAATTAAATTTACTTCATAATGATTATTAATAAATGTATTTTAGCATGTTCATTTTGAAGATAAAAAATAGCTTACCTAAAAAGTGTTCTTATCAAATTTTACGGTTTTATATGTCAATTAATTTATACAAATTAAAAAATAATTATATGAAAACGTTTTCTTATATTTTAAATAGCAAAGAAAAGTTATATTAAATAATAATATTTAAATTTTTTCCCATAATTAATTGCAATTGAAGGATGAATATCATTTTGTAGAAATGGTTGAAAGGGTAAATGAGGGGTTCCCCTAAATTCATAAGGGGTACAATAACAAATAGATATAATTTAATCATATTATTTTAATATATTTTTTCCCTTAATAATCAAATTTTAACTATTTTTCCATTTTTTTCAAAATACCTTGAATGAATCATTTTATATTTTTTATTGTTTAGAATAATTTTCAATGTGCAACTCTACACCCTTATAAATGGGATCTTGCACCAGTATCTTCATAACTAATTAATGAAAAACATATATCTACCATGATATACATGAATATATTTTCAACTTATACCCATATTATAACAACATTTATCCCTATGATATTATCATAATGATCTATAAGAGGATATCAAATATCGGTTTCTCAAAAACATTCATAACTATTGATAAGGATCATTAATTTATTTTTATTACATATATATCTATCAATCCTATAATTAAACAGACCATATAATACCATCAATATATTTGATAATATGAAATCCAAATTTTTCTCTATTGTAACCCTCAACAATATCCTTCTCTATCCTATGATAAATGAGAAACTTCATTATTCATTTTTATGGCCTACCACCTCTGGAAGTGATGTGTTTCATTTTTCACCATCATATATCGTTGATGGATATAAAAATGGAATTAATTAATATAAATTAAATTTATTATATAATAATTATTCTTGAATTGAAATTTATCATTTTAATTTCATTCATCACAACCATTCAAAAACGTAAATAATACATATGCCTAAATATAGACAATTATCTCCATAATGAGATTTAACTTCTCCTTCATCACCATAAAATATAAACGTATATAATAAATTATCCTTTTACTAAATGTGATATTTTGATTCTAAATATGATTATTAAATTACTATGGTTCATGAATTGGAACCATTGAATCGAAACATGCATGCAATATGGAACAATTTCAAAAAAATATTGATTTTAATGATGAATTGTTAAAAAAAGTGAAACATGAAATTATATGGTACTGATATATAACTATATATATTCATATATTTGAAATTTTTTCATGAATACTTTTAAAGTAAATATAAATTTATTAAACTTTTTTTGAATGCATACAAAGTAAGACCAGACTTGTGGTGGGGGTTCATCATCTCATTATTATATTATTGACCCATTTTTCATGTTATGCCTCAATATGTATTCATAAAATGTATAATCATCACGTTTGATATATTATATAAAAATATATTAATATTCATAAATTTCAATATTCTAGAATGTTTACTTAATTTATATCTTTTACGATTAAAAGGATATCAAAGCGTTAAGGGTTTATGCTATGATATCATTTCACATCTGAATTGCCTCTATTAAATTTCAATTGAGGAAATTGTAAAGTACAAATGTTTTAAATCACACATATTTTATTCTATTATAATATGTATTATTTTGTCACATATACCTTATATTATCTAACATTTGTTATATAAATTAATAATTATTTTATTTTACAGAAAAAATAGAACCAGTTAATTCCAATGTGAAATTAAACCATATAAATATATATTTTTCAATTATTAAAAAACGTAATAGGATTTATTTCCTAATAAAAAAATTTCCATTAAATTTAAAAAACAGTGTCTATTTAATGTAAATTAGTTATAATAAATTACTTAAAATTAAAATCAATGATGCAATATGTATTTTAAAATGAAATGAAAATAATGTGTGTCAAATTATAAAAATAGTAGAAAATAGTTGGAAACCCCATATGTGTGAAATAGGTTTCATGGGATCAGGTAACAAAAGTTCTCTAAAATGAATAAAAAACAAAAATATATTTAATCATGATAATTTCCTGAACAACTATAGAATAAATCACAAGATGTACATGGATTGGAATCACCTGTTGGTGTATGGTGTCTCTCCATAGTCTATACCAAAATAGTTTTTCTAAACTAGACTCAATACTAGAAAATCCCCTCTAGCCTATCCAAAAATATATGGGGAAATAACCCATATTATAGGGACTATTAGTAAACTACCACGAAACCCATTATATTATGCCAAAAAATCACAAGAAAATAGTATAATAATTAATGAGGAGGCCATAACACACTTGAAAGTAATGATAACCCAAATATTTCACTACTCTTTCATAGACCAAACACTGAAAACACCAATGTGAAGACCATATCCAGAGGAGGAAGACCATAGGGGTACCCATCACACATAGAACCTATCAACATCCCAAATTTTCATGCATATATACCAATTAAAAACAATTTCAAAATACTAGGATGAATGTATAATTCATGGTTGGATGTTTTCAAACATTTCTTTTAATTCATTAAATTTTCAAACTACTATTTATGTTGCAAATTTGAAAAATTCTTTATAACACATTTAATCAAATCATTTGAGTTACTAGAGACACACTTCACATGTTATGAATCATTTATAAAATTATTTTAATCTTTTAGGATACTTCAGATTTAATGGGAATCTTGTAAACAATAATAGGAAAAATGATCTCATGTCAGAATTAAAAGAAAAAATTGAAAACAAATGGAATAGCATTTCCAAGAAACAATTAAAATTTACATATCATTTTCACTTAGTATAGTAATGTAAATATATTTTGAAAACTTCATTATATTTTAAATTTTAATTTAAAAGTATTTTACATATAGAACCTACATCAAAAGAGAGAGAACTATGCCAAAACACCACATCACTTGACACTTTCATTGGAAACCACTCGAATCTTCCCGTTTCATCCTTCACACATATACACATTTACGCACATATATATTAGGAAACATATCCCCTTTGTACATATTATTATGGCTAGTAATATATAGAAGGGGGTCCCAAAATATATTATTATAAATAAAGATAACCCATTACACTTAAGCATTTATTCATTTTCAATATATTTATATAAGAATAGCTATCCCCAATGTATATATTCAAACATCCGTGAGTGAACATGTATATTTGGTGAACACACACACATATAGATATATATATATATATATATGAATAATTATGCGCACATGTGTAAGTCTACATAACCTACTATGACTCAAAAGCACTTCAAGTAATACAATGATACAATACAGAAATTCTAGGAACATAAAAATCAGCTAAACACCACATAAAATTGATAAAAAAATAATGTTGGAATAAAACAAACAAAAATAATGGAGATGAACTGAAATGATCCAAAATTTTATTACATTGGTTGTGAATTCCACAACATGTTGGGAGCCAACCTGAGAGACCATTTTCACCCCCTATATTCATGAACTAGTATTAGAATATACAAACTGAAACACCCTAACCTTCGACCAAATTTCATAATGATAGTGGAGAAAGAAACCACCAATAGAAGGGGAATTAATGTATATAAGGCATTAATTAGATGTGTTAACCAACAATGATCATGAAATAGGTAAGAAATACTGGTGGAGAGTAGCTCTGGAGTGTCATGGAACATGAGACTATTGAGGCAGAGGGGCAGGGCTATCAAGTTATAAAACAAGTGGAATGAGGGGTTGTGGGTCACACAGGAATGGTGGAAGATAGTTTGATTATGTATTTTTTATTTTTTATTTCTTCTTCAATTATAATTACAATTAATTTAATTTTATCAAAAAATATTGGAAACATAGATCTAGTCACATGGTATAGAATACTATGTATAAACATGTTCCCACTAATTGAAATATGGATCACCTAGCATGGGGTGGAATCCGAGTATGGAAAAACATTCACCAATAGTGAAACTGGATCTATCAAATGTTTGCAGAACCTATCACATGGTTACAACATGGGTGGGATAACCATGTACCATAACTGTGTCACATGATATTTATTCCATAAAAAATAAGATTTAGGAAAAATTTACCAAAAATAAAAATGAATTAAATTGGAATTTAAAAATAAAGAAAATATAAATCAATTTTGGCCCTAGGGGTGATAGGCATAGTCATGAATCATATTCAAATACCACGATAATATTTATGATAAATCATAAATTCCTAACATGTAATAACCATTATTATCTCAATAATACAATATTAACTCCATATTAGTGATCATAGTAACCCTGACAGTTATTCATAAAATTCGAATTATGTATATATAATATAAAATAATTATTTTTCAGGTAAAATATTCACTAAATCAAATAATAAACACAATTATTGTATTACCATAAATTCTTTGAAAATCATAATAATCATATTAATCACTTATCACTAAAACCCTCAATGGGGGTGTGTATAACATTGATCATAGGATCAAATTTAATCATATAAACTGATTATAGCTTTCATAACTCTTAAATTAACATCACATGAAAACATCATAATCTAAAAAGTTATCTAAATAGGTTATTTAATAGTAACTATAATAGCTTCATACTCAGTATCATGGATCCATTTTTATAAATATATTTATTTTTCAAAAATTTTAAATGATAATCATGAATCAATTTTAAAAATTTGAGAAATATACTGTAAAACTAACACATTTGATAAATTATATACCAATGGACCATTTTTGTTCTGAGTTTTATTAAATTAGGAAAAACTCAAAAATAAAAAATATGATACATAAATTACTCGATCCTAAAAATATAAATACTATCCCATTAGGTTCTTAAAATATATTTACATTCATAGGAATAAAATAGAAAAAAAATTCACAACCTAGGAAACACTAATAGGGTTATATAAAATTTTCAGTAAGGGTAAACATACACATTTAAAAATAAATTTCATTAGTGAGAATATGATTTCTATAAGAATGTAATGACATAATCAATGATCCAGAGCATATTATATGATAATTTAGGCAAATAAAAAAATACATCAAGTAATAAATCATTAATAAATGTCAATATTCCTGTAAATCAATAGTTATGATGCATGTGAAAAAAATCCCACTATAAACTCAAATAATGAATAGTAAAAAAATATAGTATCATAGAACATTGTTTTTATAAAACCCATTTATGAATGATAACATATGGTATAAACATAAATTTTTAATACACATAATATCTAATGAGTAACTTATTAAAAATATGCATCAACATCTTATAGGTGTTTATTATGTTTTTTCAACTCTATCTTCATTACCAAGTATATTAGAGGGATATAGAAGACCCACACATAACATACTCAATTCCTTACATTTAGATTTTGAGTTTACTCCTCAACCATAATTTCATTAGTAATTTCATTATATGATATCTTATGAAATAAAATTTAAATGAATCTAAGTTCCATCAAAATAATAACCATTATTCATTGATAGCTCCATTTACCCCTAAAAAGATAATGGTTTCATGAAAATTTCATTGAAAAAATAATAATAAATCAACATACTGAAAAATAATTGAATCATTACACCATATCTGTAGGTAATAATAATTAAAATCATGGGTTTTTGACCTCGATGACCAAAAACATGTAAAGACTCAGAATTCCCATGGATTTTCTTTAAATACATGGGAATTTTATAAGTCCACAGTTTCTAACGGCACGCGATTCTGCAGCCCGGAGTGCCCGGAATGATCCGTTGAAGTTTTGATAAGCTTAAATTAACTAGTGTAAGAAGTTTTCATGAAAAAGTGGAATGAATCTTAAAAGGTTACTCGGATCAGAAATCTGAGGCCACCATTGCGCTCAAGTTAGCAGTTTTACCCTAGGCATGACTTATGTTTAGTCAGCGCGGGCCTCTTGTGAGAAAACATGAAAATGGCATAACCATAAATAAAATAATTAAATAAAGTTATCTTATTTTTCAAATTCTTATAACTCACAAACGGTAACTCGGATTGAAAATGTGTGACCATCACTAAACATCTGATGGTTGAATTTCTTTAGGAAGATCCTAACATGGATCGGCGAGGGCCACCAGAGAATATTAGTTTTTGGCTGAAAATAAAATAATTATGTGACAATTATTTTATTGTAAAATTTATATTTTCTAAAAGGTAACTCGGATTTGAAATCATAGAGTACCATTCAGTTCTTTGGGGTGTGTTTCACTCAAGAAGAGCCTACCCTCCACCATAGTGGGTCGAGGGTGTCTGATATTAATTTTTACGAACTCTTCTTCGGGTATGTTCAGTAATCGTGTGAGCGGCGTTTTACAAATTTTGAACCGATGCTCTGAACTGAAATATGAGGGCACCATCGAACTCGTAGCATCAGTGATTGCTTAGTGAGACGTTTACCGCAGTTGCGTTTTAATGAGAGTGGAAGATGGTTTTTTGGGTTTAGTTAAAATTAAATAAAAATAAGACATAATATTATTTTTATTTTATGGCGGTTAAAACCTCCAAAGGGAGGTTAGTGGTGGGGGCCACCACACCATAACCTCCCATGAGAGGTTATGGTGGTGGGGCCCACCCGCACATAACCTCCATTGATAGGATGGTATTAGAGGGGCCCACCTGAGCTTATCAACCACCTCTTAACTCCCTTTTAACCCCCTTGAACCCTCAAATTAAAATGGTGAAACCTTTAACCTTCCATGGTTTTATTTTTTGCCAATTCTTCACCTTCCTTCATTAAAGTTCCAAATCCACATGAATTAATTAATGGTTCATTAATTAATTTTTTTGAATTTTTTTGAATTCATGCCAACAATAAAATAATAGGTGAATCTACTATTTTATTTTGGTTGGCACTTTCATCTGGTGGAGCCTTGGAGGATTGGAGGAGTTCTTGGAGAACTACATCTTCCAACAAAGAATGACGATCACCCTCATCCTTCTTCATCGATCTTCGACTGAACCAAAAGCGGAAGATCCACCCATGAGGAACACTGATGATGACAACTTCTTCATCTTCTTCCAACATCAAAGGAATGACTCCGACTTTCCGTGACTTTGTCTATGAACGACAAACGAGGTAGGGGGATTTGTGTGGGTTTTATTCTCGTTTTATGACGTTATATTTATAGGGTATGTTATCGCTTTTTTTATCATCTTAACGTGGGGGGGGGATCAGACAACACGAATATGACCGAATTTTCACTTTTCTTGTTATCGATTGATGATGACTTCATGGAAAAGATGTGATGACAAACAAAGGTCGCGCTACCCGCGGCCTCCACGAAACGCACCGCCGGCCAAACGGCACCCGACCTGCACCCCATGCGCTGCTCTGTGCCCCTACCGACCGCCTGTCGTGCATCGCTGGCACGCTACCCGTGCCCCTAGCACGCTCCTCGACACTTCTGATAGTCTGGCTGCACCCTGCGGTGCCCTGCCGTGCTGCCCAGTGCCCCACACGGCCCCCTACCTCACTGCCCCCCCCCCCCCCGGTGCTCTGTTGCACTGCCTGGCGCACCTCGCGATGCACTGTCACCCTGCCTAGCACCCCCCCCCCCCCCCCCCGACGCCCTGCCACACTTCCCGGTGTGCCCCCACACACTGTCTAGTGCCCTGTCCAGTACCCCCCACGCTGCCCTGGGCCCCAGCATCCAGCCCGACACCCCCACGGCCTGCCCCGCAGCCTACCCCGCAGCCTGCCGCGCCCTACTCGGTGCACCCGCAGCCTACTTGATGTCCATCCGGCCTACCCACGCCACACACGGCCTGCCCGCTTGCCACCTGGCCACCGGCCTCCCGATCCGACCCGCGGCGTCCCCCGTGGTGTTGCTGGCAGAACCGACCCGGTCTTCCAGGCCGGGTAACCGAACCGCCTATACGGTGACTACCGGGCCAAACCGCCCTCGCGGTCCACTGGGTTGGGCCCAGTGGACCAGGTCAAAACATAGTGGGATGACCCGCCCAATGGGTCGGGTCAGACCCAGCGAGTTGAACCGGGTCGACCCAGACGAGGTCAGCCCAGAATTGGTTGGGCCGTGTCGGTCCGACCGAGTGGACTGGACCCGGCCCATTACTGACCCATTACCTTCTTGGGCCATATCTTTGGAACCGGATGTCCGTTTGATGAACCGTTAGTGGCACCTATATTTTTGGAGCATAACCATCCCTTTGAGTAAACCCCACTGGAGTTCTGGGTATTGTTGAGTCACGGTCAAGTTGGTTCGTACACGAATCCAACCGGGCCCTCGAGACTAAAATGATAATAACTCATAGATCGGGCGTCCTATTGACCTGTTGTCTATTGCGTTGAGACCCCTATGGCATGGAAGTCCTTTCAGATACTTCTACGTGAGACTTCATGACACTTAATGTATTTAATAGTAGCTTGTGGTGCAGATCATTCCGGTGACGAGAAGACAGAGTGCGGAGACCTAGTAGCTGTAGACCTGATGACTGCTTGACTGAGTCGACTCGGAGTGACTCGACTAACCCAGTTGGGAGTGCCCGGTATTTGGAAGCAGACCCATGGTGTATGGAGTTTCTAGTTTGGCAGTAGACCCACTTTACTCGACAGGAGGAGTAACTATGTAGGCTATAGTGGGAGGGACTGGTATTTGGTGGCAGACCCACAGTGGACAGAGCGCTTGATTTGGCAGCAGACCTGTGGTACTCGATAGGGGGAGTACCTTAGCAGTACATGGGTAGTGAGAAGATCATCGGTGTTGCAATAGGCATATTGTACCCGACAGAGGAGAAGTTCTCCAGCAGCCGTGGTTTTGATAATAGAAATCATTGTTTGAGCTGAGTTAATGACCATTGTATTTTCCTCATGATTGAGAGGGGTTACATAAAAACTTAGGTATATGTATGGGCTTATACCTAAGTATTGGTTATCCGTTGAAATAATACTTTTTTGTTTATCCTTGTTGGATTTTGTGAGTCCTTTAGGGTCTCGGGGTCCCTACTGAGTATCTTTATACTCACCCCAGCACGGGCTATGCTCGCACCTCGTTGTGTTGGTTGCAGAAGATGAACAGTGCTGACTGAGGCAGAGTGTACGAGGACTGGACGGTACCCGGAGGTGGACCTCATGAAGAGTCGGTACCCGGAGGAGACGGACGGATGTGGAGCACTAAGGAGGCTACCTATAGACACCCTTTAGGTAGGATCCTTGGTGGACGATCCAGGAGCCTATAGACACCTTCCAGCTGTTTGTATTTTTTTTAGTTGTACATGTTTGTCCTTTCATGGTACTTTACTGTTGGGCCTGTATTTTCGGCCCCTTTACTTTTATCATACTTGTCATAACATTTTTTAATTAGTTTTTTCTTCCGCTTGATCTATGGTTGTGTGTGTTTGCAATTTTTAAAGGTAATGCCTTCCCGGTTTTAGGGAATTACACCTTTGGTGCTAGTTGTCAGCTCATGGCCTATAGAAGGCGGGCATGGGGTAGTCATGATATGGGCCCCAGGGGACGGTTAGTGACAAATTGGTATCAGAGGATTCGTTTCTACCGCATAACATAGGACTCTAATATTTATTTTATGTGAAACAATAGTGTTAAGGGTACTGAGTGTAGTTTTCAATTCAGGGAGTCCAGTGTTGGAGCGGCGGCTGACGTATCCATGCACCAGGACCCTGACTTCTGATTTCCGACTTGGTACATGAAAACAATAACTGCGTGTGCATTTTCAAAAGTTTTCTTCAAGTCACCTCAAACCAGGTCAGCTCACCAGGTATAGTATTTTGACTGTGTCGCATCTGTTTCTTTCAGGATGACTCCCCACGGATGACTAGTTAGAGCCCTGAGATTTGTACATAATGATACCCCACTGGGTGAAGAGGCTCTGGTGCAGATCCCACTTTCTATGTTGGCACCTTCAGGTGGTGTACTAATAGGACCACCACCCGTTGAGCAGTAGTTACCACCGGCTGCACTGGAGGACCGTGCACGCAGACTGAGTGCGTTGCATGAGTTCCATCATAGAGGCCTCTGAGGTTTTGAGGAAAGACAGATTCCCACACATCTGAGGGCTGACTAGAGGTTATTGTTATAGCTCTCTTCCAATTTGAAACCCCAGTAGAGCAGATGGTGAACTTAGCTACTAGTGTTTTCCAGTGAGTGACCATGAGGTCGGTATGCATAGTGATGAGGCTTTGGTATGTGGACTGTTGCCCAAGATTGTACCTTCAGGTAGTGTGTCATCTATATCACTGCCTATTGGTCAGCAGTTTCAACTGGCGGTACCGGTAGATGAAACATGTAGGCTTAGTGCGTTACATGTGTTTCAGCATTAGATACCCCTCAGGTTCTGAGGCAAGCCCGACTCACAGGCGGCTGAGGACAGGCCTGAGGGGGTGGATGAGAGTTCTCTAGAGATTATACATCTTCTTCAGGATGATATGTCGGTAGCTGAGTATTCATATAGGCATACCAATCAATCTTGGAATTCAATAAAAATGATACAATCAGTGCTTCGGGGATCAGACCTCCGAGTGAGGTGTGTTTAGGGACATCTAAGGCATCACTTTTTCCTATGTACATTTCTATATATGTTAGGATTATAGAGAAATCCATTACAGTTGAATGTTCTTTGGATGAGCATACACATCTAGTGAATGTTAGTAGTTAGAAAGCAGGAAACAAGAGCCAGTATCAAAGACTTGGGCGTGTAAAAATGTTTCAAGAAGATAAAGTGTTAAGTACAGATGAATCTACAGGGCATCAGATGTGGAATCAGAGATATTAAAGTACCATGAGGTGGTCTATATTTCAACAAGTTACAACCACTTGCCCTTGTAGTCCCCTCCAGGCTCAGGTAGCTGGAGGGAAGGGGAAGAATGTAGTTGCATGCGGTCAAGGATTGTGACCCAAGGGATCTATGAATGATTCAAGGTATGGTCTATGTCTACTACTAACTGTCGTAGGAATATTCATAGGTACCAATCCTTCCTTCCATGAATCTTGTACCAGACCTAGAGTTTCCTGTTAAACCGTTGACTTGACCCTCACATCTGGAGATACCTTTGGAAGGAGACTCGATAATCACAATTATGCTGATGGTGTGATCTGACCATTGAGGAGAGAGTTTCAGTTGGACCATCTTTGTGGCAGCATCGAGGCCTTACGACGTTAGTTTGGGTATGGACTGGACAACCCCAATTCATACACAGATTGATTGTATAAGGAAAAAATTTGTGGTCATCTACAATGTTGGGAAGAGGTTTTCCTTATTTGGCGAAAAAGGAAACCTAGGCAGCACATGTTATACTCATACATAGTAGGGTGAAACCGATCACTATTTAGTTAGCCAGCCTTACCCTCATGGCTGTAGGAGTTCTGAGTTTTTAGTTCCAAACATGAGTGATAGAACATGGGGACATATTTCAAAAAGATGTTTCCAGGATTACCCCCAAAGGGAGGAGGGACGTCTGCCTTGGTTGGATAATATCGGAAACTCGTCCCAGAATTCTCTAGAGTTGTAGCACCACTTTCAGCCTTGAAAATTAAAGAGAACCCCTTCATTTGATCGGAGAGATGCCAGCTGAGCTTTCAGGAGTAGAGGATGAGGCTGATTAGTGCTCCCATATTGAAGCTTCCAGAAGAAGTTGTAGGGTACGTAGTCTACTACTACGCATCAGGGACTAGACTCGGGTGTGTCCTGATATAGGAGAGATCAATGATCATATATGGTTCTCGGCAGTTGAGACAACAAGAGCAGAACTACGCTACCGATGACTTGGAGATAGCAACAGTGGTCTTCGCCTTGAAGATATGGCGACACTATCTGATGGGTGAACGTTTTACCGTATACTCTGATCACAAGAGTCTCAGGTATATCTTCTCTCAGAAGGACCTGAACCTAAGATTTCAGCGATGGCTTGAGTTCCTCCGGGACTATGAATTTGAGATAGTCTATACTCCTGGGAATGGGAACATTGTTGCGGATGCGCGCAGTAGGAGGACTGGTATTCTACTTCTAGGGGAGGCAAAAGAGAAGTCAGCTGCCTTATAGATATCCTTTGTGGATAGAGATAGATCATCAAATCTATAGTCTCTTACAATCACTCCTCCTCTTCTTCAGCGAGTTAGGGAGGTGCAGCTTGGGGACGCTGACTACGAGACGCGACGTGCTCAAATATCCATAGGGAAGGCACCTGATGGATTTTCTAAAGGTGGGGAGTACATCATCCTTTTCAGAGGACGTACCATGGTACCAGTTTCACTTTAGGAGGACGTTTTGATGGAGTTTCACATTTACCCTCTAACAGTACATCCAGGTGTTGCGAATTTTCACTAGGACCTTTGACGACAACACTGTTGGCTAGGTATGAAGAAGTCAGTAGCGGAGTTTGTCTCACAGATCCTCACATGTCAGAAACTGAAGGTAGAGCACCAGGTACCACCAGGATTGGTTCATCCCTTAGATGTCCCATAGTGGAAGTGGGATGGGATATCCATGGACTTCGTGACAGGTCTTCCACGTACATCCAGGAGTCGCGACTCGATTTGGGTGATCGTCGACGGACTCACCAAGTCGGTCCACTTCCTACTGATTAGGGAGTAGGGTTCAGTAGAGAGCATGGGACTCCTCTATGTGCAGAAGATAGTGTGTTTACATGGAGTACCTTCTTCTATCGTCTCTGACTATGACACATGGTTTACTTCCCTACTATGTAAGGGGTTGCAAGAGGCTTTCGGGACGCAGCTACGTCTGACCACTGCCTTCCAGCCTCAGACAGATGGTCAGACCAAGAGGATCATTCAGAACCTCGAGGACATGCTCCGTGCATGTGTCCTCGGCATTGGTCGCAACTGGGAAGACCACTTACCTATGGTGTAGTTTTCCTAAAACAATAGGTACCACTCTACCATCGATATAGAAACTTCTGTGTCCTTGTATGGTCGGCCCTGCAGATCGCCATTGTGCTGGACAGACCCAGGGGAGTCGGCACTAGTGGGACTAGAGATGGTAAGAGCTACCACGGAGAAGGTGCAGATCATCTAGGAGCGGATGAAGACTGCACATAGTAGGAATAAGTCATATGTTGATAGGAGACAGATACCTCTGGAGTTCGAGGATGGAGACCATGTCTTTCTATGTGTCTCACCTCGACGAGGTTTGCAGAGATTTGGCTGAGACGACAAGTTATCTCCACGATTCATCAGACCTTTTCAGGTCCTCAGAAGAGTAGGCGGGTGGCTTACTGCTTAGCTCTTCCACCACAGTCACACTGGGTACACGACATCTTCCTCGTATCTCAGCAAAGGAGATTCCTACACGACGCATCCCACATCATCGACCACGGGGAGCTGGGCATCGATGACGGGGCGACTTTCACGGAGGTTCTGGTAGAGATTGAGGATCGAAAAGAGTGGTTCCTATGTGGATGGTCGTTACCTCTAGTGCGCATTCACTTGCAGCACGGGAACCTCTAGGAGAGCACATGGGAGCAGGAGGCTCAGATGCGTGCTCAGTACTTCCATTTGTTCTCTTAGTTCAAGTTATAGCTTACGGGCACGTAAAGCCCTAAGGAGGGGAGAATTTAAAGACCCATAATTCTCGTGGATTTTTTTTTAAAAAATGGGTATTTTACGCGTCTGCAGTTTTTGAAGGAACGCGATTTCAAGGCCCAGAGTACCCAGAATGATCTGTCGAAGTTTACTTAAGATTAAATTAACATGCATAATTAGTTTTCCTAATAAAGTGGAATAACTCTTAAACGGTTACTCGGATCAGAAATCTAAGGCCACCGTTGCGCTCATGTTAGTAGGTTTACCCTATGTGTGACTTATGTTTATCGGCATGGGCCTCCTATGAGAAAACCCGAAAATGGCATAACTCTAAATAAAATAAATAAATAATGTTATTTTATTTTTCAAATGCTTATAACTCAAAAACGGTAATTCAGATAAAAAATATGAGACCACTGCTGAACTCGTGACGGTAGTCTTTCTTTAAACAGATACTAACTTGGGTCAGCGAGGTCCACCCAAGAATGTTAGTTTTTGGCAGCAAATAAAATAATTAAGTGACAATTATTTTATTGTAAAATTCATAACATCTAAAAGGTAACTCGGATTGAAAATTTGATTATACCGTTGGGTCCGTTGGTGTGTGTTTCACCTAGGCAGAGCCTAACCTCAATCGCAGTGGGTCGAGGGAGTCTGATAGTAATTTTCCAAACATTTTTTCAGGTACGTTCATTAATCGTGCAAGCGATGTTTTATAACTTTTGAACCAGTTCTCAGAACTAAAATCCAAGGGTACCATTGAACTCACAGAATCGGTGATTGCTTAGGGATACCTTCATCGCAGTTTTGTTTTAAATAGAGTGGAAGATAGTTATGGGGGTTCAGATAAAATTAAAGAAAAATAAGACTTAACCATGTCTTTATTTTATGGTGGTTAAAACCTCCAAAGGGAGGATAGTGTTAGGGGCCACCAAACCATAACCTCCCATGAGAGGTTATGGTGGTGGGGCCAACCGGCACATAACCTCCTTTGATAGGATGTTAATAGTGGGGCCCACCCGAGCTTATCAACCCCCTCTTAACTCCCCTTTAACCCCCTGGAACCCTGAAATTAAATTGGTGAAACCTTTAACCTTCTGTGGTTTTATTTTTGTGCCAATTCTTCACCTTCCATCAATAAAGTGACAACTCCACATGAATTAATTAATGGTTCATTAATTAATTTTTTTGAATTATTTTGAATTCATGCAAACAATAAAATAATAGGTGAAGCTATTATTTTATTTTGTTTTTCACTTTCATCTGGTGGAGAATTGGAGGATTGGAGGAGTACTTAGAGAACTACATCTCCCAACGAAGAACGACGATCACCCTCATCCTTCTTCATCGATATTTGGCCGAACCAAAAGAGGAGGATCCGCCCGCAAGGAACGTCGATGAAGTCAACTTCTTCGTCTTCCTGCAACGTCAACGGAACGACATCGCCTTTCCACGACTTCATCTACGAACGAAAAACGAGGTAAGGGGATTTGTGTTGGTTTTATTCTCGTTCTACGATGTTCTATTTATAGAGTAAGTTATGCCTTTTGTTATCAACATAACATTTGGGGGGAGGGTTTGAACCGCACGAACATGGCCAACCCTTCCCCTATGTTGTTCTCGATTGATGATGACAGCTCGGCAAAGTGGCAATGGTGAACAAAGGCCTTTCTACCTACAGCCTCTAAGAACCTCACAGTCAGCCAAGCGGTGCCCGACCCGTGCCCCACGTGCTTCTCCGTGGCCCTATCGACGGTCGGCCGGGCCTCGCCGGGGTGCTCCCCGCGCCCCGCCGGTGCACTGCCCGGCCCTACCAGCGGTATTCCCACACCCTGTGGTGCCATGCAGCCCTTCCCAGCACCCCCACCCCCAGCGCCCTGTCATGTTACCTGGCACAGCCCACGACACCCTACTGCCCTGCCCAGTGCCCCCCCCACCCCGGGGCCCTACCGCGCTACCCCGGTGCCCCCCGCGGGGCCCTTCCACCTTGCCCAACGCCCCTCGGCGCCCTACCGTGCTCCACGGCGTTCCCCCGCCTACTGTTCAGCACCCTTCCTGGCGCCCACCTCACCGCCTGGCGCCCCCCGCGCGCCCCGACACCCCTGCAGCATGCCCCGCGGCCTGCCGCGCCCTGCCCGGTGGACCCGCTGCCTACCTGGTGTCCAACCGGCATTCCCTCAAGCCACATGTCCACCGGCATCCCGAGCCGACCCGCGGCGTCCCCCGTGGTGTCGTTGGCCGAACCAGCCTAGTCTTTCGGGCCGAGTCACCAAACTGCCTACGTGGCGACTACTAGGCCAAACCACCCTCGCAGTCCGCAGGGCCGGGCCCAGTGGACCGGGTCAAAACATACTGAGCTGACTCGCCCGATAGGCAGGGTCAGACCGAGCGAGTCTGACCGGGTCGAACCAGACCAGGTCGACGCAGGCTGGGTTGGGCCAAGGGGGTCCGACCGGGTCGGACCGGACCCGGGCCCATTACTGTCCCATTACCTTCTTGGGCCATATTTTTGGCACCAGACGTCTTTTTGGAGAACCATCAGCGGCACCGGTATTCTTGGAGCATATCTGTCCCTTTGAGTATACCCCACTAGTGTTCAAGGTATAGTTGGGTCACAGTCAGGTTTGTTCGTACATGAATCCAACCGGGCCCTCGGGGAATAAAATGCTAATAACTCACGGATCGGGCATCTGATTGACGTTTCATCTGTTGCGATGAGACCCCTATGACGTGTCGGCCATTTGAGATACTTCTATGTGATACTTCGTGACACATGGGGTATCGAATAGTAGCCCATGGAGTGGATCCTTTCGGTGATGAGCAGACAGATTGCGGAGACCTAGTAGCTATAGACATGACAACTGCTTGACTGATTCGACTCGGAGTGACTCTACTAGCCTAGTGGGGAGCACCTGATATTTGGTGGCATACCCATGGTGGACGGAGCGCCTGGTTTGGAAGGAGACTTGTGGTACTCGATAGGAGGAGTACCTTTATAGGCTATAGGGGGAGTGATTGATATTTGGCGGCAGACCCACAGGGGATGGAGTGCCCGGTTTGGCAGCAGACCCGCGATACTTGACAGGAGGAGTACCTCAGCAGTCTAAGGTTTGTGAGAAGTGCCTTGGTGTCGTGACAGTCCCATTGTACCTAACAGAGGAGGAGTTCTCCAACAGTTGTCGTTTTGATAATTAAAATCTTGGATTGATCAGAGTCAATGACCTTTGTGTTTTCCTCATGATTGAGATGGGTTAATTTTTAACTTAGGTATATGTATGGGCATATTCCTAAGTAATGGTTATCCGTTGAAATCCTACTTTTCAGTTTATCCTTGTTGGATTTTGTGACACCTTGAGGGTATCGGGGTCCCTACTGAGTATCGTTATACTCAACCCTGCACGGGCTATGCCCGCACCTCATTTTGTTGGTTGTAGATGACAGAAAGTGCTGACCAAGGCGGAGTGTACAAGTAATGGAAGGCACCTAGAGGTGGACCTCATGACGAGTTGGTACCCGAAGGAGACGGACGGACGTGGAGCACTAAGGCGACTATCTCTACCTACCCTTCAGGTAAGATATGTGGTGTACAATCCAGGAGACGCTAGACACCTTCCAGCTATTTGTCTTTTATTTAGTTGTACATGTTTGTCCTTTCCTTGTACATTACAGTTGGGCTTGTATGTCCATCTCCTTTACTTTCTACATACTTGTCATTCCGACTATTTACTTAGTGTTTTATTTTGATTGTTCTCTAGTTGTGTGTGTTTACGATTTATAAAGGCAATGCCTTCCCAGTTTTAGGGAATAATGCCTTTGGTGCTAGTCACCAGCCCTTGGCCTATGGAAGGTAGGCTTTGGGTAGTTACGATATAGGCCCCGAGGGACGGGTTGTGACAAAACAGTATTAAGATAACCTTAAAAAATTGTGGGAAAAAACACTCCAACTATATGATCACATTTAAACACTTAAATTTCCAGTATATTTGGAAAGTAATATTTTTTTTGAAATATTAAATGGTAATAGATCACGGGTGACATAATGAAAATGATTTTCAACTGGATAGGGACATTTATTTTTTCTATGAATGTTAGAAAAAATTAATGTTATTTTACATATTTTATGAAGTGATCCAAATGTTAAACGTATATAAAACTCTAAGAAAAATCCATTTAAAACCATTAAATTAATTTCAAGAACATGTAAAATAACATTAGGAAATAATTATTTAATTTAAAATAGAATTATTGTAATCCTCTTATAGTATGTTGATGTTGAAGGGGAGGATTCCTGATCTAAAAGAAGATACAAAATTAGTATCACAAAAAAATATATTTATTGATGATTCATTAATCATTAATGGTGTATGTGGAAAATATATTTAAACAATATTCATAAATAGAGGAAAATAAAATAGATATGATCATTGTTATAAGAGCCTCTGATTTCCCAAAAATATGAGGGAACAGAAATAATCTTGAAAAGAAATAATATTATAGTTTAAATAATTTAATTATACGATAACAATAGAATCATAAGTCCTTGAAAGAAAGTGTATGATATGGAATTTATAAGCCATATAATTTAATGAGTTAATATATCATAATTAATTATTAATATATTAAGAACATCATACAAGTTAATATTGGTGCACAATATGAATCATTTCTCATAAAAATTATATAGATACAAATAAATCCAATACAAATATAAAAAAATATAAAGTAATAATTAATAAAATTATTGATTATGTTGACATATTTCAGTTCAATTAAATCATTTATAAATAAATATTATAAAATATATCAATTCATAATTTTCCATGGAATAACAATGTAAATAGAGTAGAAGTACATACTAATGAATTGAAATTGAGTTTAAAAATTGCTACCATTTTGTAAAATTAATTTCACATCCAATTGTTTTATAAAATATGAATTGTAATAAAAATTAAAATAATGAATTAAGGATTCATGATATAATAGGTAATAGGGTATTTATATACACTATATATTGTAAATTAGGTGCATGAAATTAAAATACTCAACAATGAAGCCGAATTAAGATGGAATCCATTACCAATAGTAATGATTTATTATTTATATCTTCAGGAATCCTATAATAATATTATATAAATTTAATTAATTATTATGAAAAATTTATAGGATTAATATCTAATTATTAAATCATTTATTTAATTTATGAATTATTATGTTACATAATTAGTAATGTTCTCATCAGTTGTTTTTAGGATTTTTGGTTCTTATCATTAATAAGACTATGGATTCTTGACCGTGATCAAAAGTGTATATATTTCCTCATCACAAGAAAATAATAATTATATAATTATAATATTAAATATTTATTTTTAATATTTAATAAAACCTTGACATATAAATATGAAAAATGAATAACATGTGAATCCCATAGACAGTTCGTCTTACAAACGCATGATTAATTTTTCAATTTCACAACGAACTTGGGGAAAAGAACGTTGATATCATTTTGACCATAAAATGAATATTATGTAATAAATATCATATTTTCTATATTAATTCACATTTATAAATCATTCATGTGACACATTGATGAAAAACGAATAACCTCGCTTCATGGAGTTGGTAATCTATACAAAAATAGAAACAGTTTATTAATTTTTCATTGGACAGAATGGTAAAAAAATAGATAATATTTTATCACTAATAATTATAAATATTACATTAATATTATATATAAAAATTAAATCTATTATTATAACCCATTGTGAGATTTAGTGATGAGAGAAGAATTACATTGGTTTGCATGGTAATGATCTATCATACACCTAGACTACCGCTTTATTTCCTATAAGGACCCAGCCTTAAACCTCACTTAATCTTGAATTAAATTTAATAATTCACATTGAGGAACATTTCAGGTTTATAGTTTTAGATAATTCCTACATAACTATTACATCTCAAAGATTACAATGTAGATGCATCTACTCAGTTTCCATTTTTTTCACAAAGTAAAAACTTTTGAACAAAAGAGTCATGCCTAGTTCCTTGTTTTAGACAGCCTGACATTTCCTTGATCCCATCCATGACCCTATTATACTTTAAATCCTGTGAAAAACATTTCAAAAACATGGGATGAGCATAAAAATATTAGTAAGGGTTATAACAGTATGAAAAGAAAAAATTTGTCCATGTATACATAAGAATCAATGAAATCACAATTTATCCATAAAACATAAGCAATTTAACATACCACATGAAATCACAATATTTATGCATATCTCAATAGAAATCATAAGGAATAAAGGTAACTTGAGGCATTCATGACATTATTACATAGGGAGTAACCCTCATGGTTACGTTTGGAATACCCATCACAGTATATTCCCTAAATATCTTCAGAGAAACCATAACGTTTAACTCCTTCGCATTACCCAATGCATTGGAGAGCTATATTGGGGTCACCCGCCCTTAGTTTATCATGGAACCACCCGTCTTCATAAACAATGCCCAAGAACCATAACATAATCGTATGACATAAAACATGCATAATGGAAGCATTACATTCCCACATTGGAATACCAATATAACATTCTAAGATATTCAAATAATGAATCCATTATAAAAACCATTTTCAAAACCATTTAAATTATTTAATAAAGAGATTTTTAAATCAAAGTGTCCCATACCACTTTTTAGATTTTAACATTTTAAACCATTAATTTCCATATAAATAAATACTTAAAACCGTTTTGAAAACATGGACATTAATGAGAAATATTTTTAAGAATAAATCATTGAAACATTTAAAACGATATTTTAGTTAAAGAGTTTTTAACAAAATGAGAGACACTTGAATACAAATAATTTAGGAATAAAATTTAATCATAAAATTATAATATCATGAGACTAAAGGTATTCATGATATAATATTCCAAAGGACAGTATATACACCATATAAGAGTGAATTGGTGCATAACAACAATGAAGTATCAATAGAAATGTAAAATGAGATGAAATCCCTTATAAAGAAGGTATCATTAAAATTAAGGGTAAATAAATCTCATAATTATGTGTGACAAATATAAATACACTGAATATAAGTGGATATTAAGTGTAAAACAATCAGAGGTCATTCACACATATTCATAGGATGACATATTCAATAACTACAAGTTGAACCCAAAGAAATCGAAATTGGGTTAAGAAGTTCCCTTATAAATTTCAACAGCCTAACGGCGTCACATTAAAATTAAAAAAATGAGTTGATGAGATAGAAAGGGCATATAATTGCTTTGAAATAAATTTTACATCAATAAGGATATCTAAGAACATATCCCAATATAATAAGATGTAAATTAAAAGACATAACATAAAGATGTCTTTTTAAAAAGAGGAGGGTGAAATTTTCTCTTCCAGATTTGGGTAACTTCTAAAACGTACTCCCAATGAAAGAAGGACCAAACAATGCTGATGTAAATACCCATAAATAAGAATATATTACCCAAATATTAGAATCATGGTCAGTACATACACCATTCAATGTAGATAGTGACAAATATAGCATGAATCTCATGGAAATAACAAGTGAGATAACATATCCCCTTACGAAAATTCGGCAGCCTAACGATGCCACTTAAAAATTCAAAAAAATGGATTGAAGTTATAAATTATCATTTCTTATCATATGAAAATAAAAATTAAAGTAATAGGAATATATAATAACATCCCCCAATATAATAAAGATGATCTTAAAAGAAGTGACAAAAAATAGAGTACTTAAAAAGAAAGAGAGAGGTTGGATCCCTTACGAAAATTCGGCAGCCTAAATGCGCCACTTAAAAATTCTAAAAATGAATTGATGAAAGTTAGAGGGGGAATATCATCATATGAAAATAAAAATTAAAATATTTCTAATATAAAAGAACATCCTCCAACATAATAAAATGGAGCATAAATGAAATGAAATAAAGATGGTACTTGAAAGAAAGAGAGAGGTCGGATCCCTTACCTCAAGTTCGACTTCTCTTGTTCGTTTCGTTATATTCATAAATAATAAACTTTTGTAAATTTATTATTTCTTAAGTAACTTATTTAAATTTTATTATTCAATTCATATCACATATTACAATGTTATAATAATTAGTAAATTATGTGAGTTCATATCAAATGTTTTTGTCGATTTTTGGTACATGAGTCAAAAATGAACTTGTTTGAAAAGAATCGTCCATGTAGTTATAAGTACATCATCTCTAGAATAGTATTAATGATTTAAATATCATATATATCCATTAAATATTCATTTTATACTGTTACATAACATTTGTAGTTAAAAAGAAATGAAATTCACCGTTCATGGAGACGGTAGGTCGTACGCACGCATGAACGCTACTTTCATTTCTTTTTCATATTAATGGAATTAAAAATAATTGAGAGAAATATATATATTATAATTAAATTATAATATATATGTTATATAGGTCACATAAGTTCATTAATTGCATTCTTTATACATTCCATGTATTGCATGAACGAGTCACATCACTTGAGGGGGTGGTTGTCCGCACTTCCTCATATGAAATTATCGCATTTTCACAACATGAAAAGAATAAAGGTGTGATTTAAATATAAAATACAGAAGAATATATATAACATAAATAACATAAATTTAATATATATAATACAGTGACATCATAATGGCCACCTTTAAAGGTGTTAAAAGAATATTGAACAATAATAGTTTTGTGAGGCAGTAATTCACCATCCACAGAAACAGTATGTTCTTTAACCATTAGATGGATGTGTGTGTAATTTTAGCTCTAATAATTCTAATAAAAACATCCTAGTATATTTAATATACTGTTTTTGTTACAAAATAAAGTAATGAGAAGATTTTATTGGGTTGTAGAAGCAAAATAAAACAAAAGAACATAAGAGAAGACATTACCTTTAAATCTGGTAACTCCCTTTGGTTTGAACCAAAAGGGTTCCTTGAAGAGCATTATTCCTAAGGTGAGGTTTCAATGATTAATAGAGGGATTTGTAGAGATGAAATGGGCAGTTTTTGGCAGAGCCAAAGGCTTGAGAGGTGTGGGTAAGGAGGTAGAGGTGGGGCCATTTTAGAAGAGGAGGGAAGGGGAACTCATGGAAAGTCAAGAAATGTTACTTTATTTTAAAAATAGTTTCGGATTTTAAAGGTCCCACAATGATATATTTCTAGGATAAGGTGATAAGGGTTCTAAATATACTCATACAATTGGTTTTTTTCAAGTGTAAGTCTGAGATTTTACATTATCTCTTCATATTATTTAAATCGTTCATTAATGAGTTAATCTCTGCATCATCATGATGCCTTAAATAATTTAATTTATTTAATGTCTACAAATTATAAAAAAATACCATGATGTAGGAAATATTTTTATCTTTCCAATGAATATTTATAGTCTAAGAAATAGTTTATTTAGACAAAATTAAAATTATTTTACTTAGGTGTTACATACTTTGGTTACATTTTCCTTTCTTAAAAAAAATATGATAAAAGGTCACTATCACACTAAAGTGATTCCATGGGGTCCCAAGGATGGTAAAAGGCATCCCATGGTCGTAAATGACACACCAAATAGAATTAGGACACATGTTGGGGTCATTTTATATTTTTATGATATTATTTTCTTACCCTTAATTACCTGATTACTAATTAAATACGATAATTAAAGATAATTACCGTCGTTACTATTCATAATGTCCAAAAATAAAAGAGTATTAATTACATAATTTGTAATTTCTGATTAAAAATATTGAATACATTTTATGAAATTTAAAACACATAAATTGTAGTAATTAATTTAAAAGTAAATCCCGTTTTCAAAACAAAAGACGAGTTTTTAAGAAGTAAACGTTTTCAAAAGATTGACATGTTTTTACATATAATTGAAAAGTAAAAATACTTCCAATAAAAAAAATTTTATTAAGTGATAAAAAATAATTCAATTATACTTTAAAAAAAATTAAAATTACAATCTAAATATATATATAAATTGGATGAAAAGGCAGTTTTGAATTAAAAACTGTATTTTTTCACTATTCATTAAAAAAACATTATCAGAAAAATACCAAAAATTAACCCTAAGCTATATTTGATATTTCAAATTCAGTAATGATTTCCATTTCATGAAATTAAAAACATAGAATATTAATTAATAAATCATATAGTTAATTCCCGCTGTCAAAACAAATAGCGGGTTTTTTGGAAGCAATATTTATAAAAAGTTTGGCACTTGTTTATGTCCATTTTCAAAGTGAAATTAATTCTAATGACCACCATTGAATTAAATATTAAAAATATATTCTAATTAAACTTTAAAACCAATTAAAAAGATAATCTAACCATATATTTTAATTATATGAAAAAGCAGTTTTGATGTAAAATGCAATATTTTTCACTATTCATTAAAAAAATGAACATTATCAGAAACATACCAAAAATATAAACAAAGTAAATTTAAATATACCAATCATAAAGAATATGTTTATTTTGACAAAATAGAGCTTATAAAATTTTCAAAATTTAGATTTAAAAAAAATCCATCAAAAGGCGGTAAAACAATCTTTTAAAAATATTAGAGTATTTATTCTTAAAATTGGATTCATTTGGATTTTAAGCCTCTAAAATTTATTGGATAAATTTAAAAATATTTAACAAACATATGTAAACATTTTGTATTTATTTCTTTTCATTCCCTCCATTACAATGGCTATACGTTAACTATTATAATATTATTATATTATTAGTGTGAAAAGTAAGATTTCAAAGAAACTTGTTGTTGCGTATTGGGTACGCCATCGAGCATAGCATTCCCTTTAAAGTAATATTAACAATTTATTCACAAATTTTGATAAAACCTAGAATGTAATATTTGTTATGTACCTGGGATGTTACATCCTAACCCCCCTTTGGGAATTGCGTCCTCGCAATTTCAAAATTGGGCTTGGAAACTACATTGAAAGTCCCATATCGGAACAAGAGTCAGTAAAACTATCACTTTAAAAAAAGGGAGAGAAGTACAAAGGTCACTCGAGTTAACCCATACTAGGATTCCAAGTAGGAAAATATGGATATGGAGGAGAAAACAAAGTGTCATGTTCTTATAGTGGGTGATAGTAAACATGTCTAGGAGAAAGTTAACCACAAGAAAATCACAAATATGTGACGGGTTAAATGGTATTTGATTCCCCAGTAGGAAAAGTTAATAGACAAAATTTTTGTTTTAAGTTACTTTTCATTGAGGAATTTGTTTTTGAGCTTAACTAAATGATAATGAAACATACTTACTTGTCAAGTAGACTTTCAACTTTTACTATATTCCTTACTCAAACTCATATTTTCCCCAAAAGACGAGTATTTTGGAAGACTTGTTCGCATTAAGAGTACTATAATCAACTTCTTGAGAATCACCTAATACACAAAAGGGAACTATATATTTCCCATGTCTTTATACCATAACCAAAAAAAACCAAAAAGTTTAGTATGAGATCAGATATTACCCAAAAATGGATATTTTTTTACAAAAAGAAAAACTACTCCTAATCTCAAAAATTTGTCAAACAAAACCCAATGTTCAAAAAAGACTATTCAATAAACATATATCCATAAAATTATTCAAAGTATTCCAAACTAGGATTTAAACCCAAATCTCTAAAGGATTTAATCACAGAGTATCCAAAGATAAATCTTAACATTTTTCTCCAAAATATCATCAGTTACTCTTAAAGTCTCATACTAAAAAGTAATTAACCTAATCACATATCCTCTATGATAGGCTAATCATTTCCATTGATAACCCAAAATCAACATACTCTTAATTCATAAAATCATCTAAATAAAAAGAATCATTCAAACTAACCAGGGACTTCACATAGTCCAGTGGTAGGTGATAAATACCAGTTGCACTTTGGTTGTGGGTTCGATTCCCACAGCATCGTCCGACGCGACGGGGTGTCACACGGTCTACGTGTTTTCCTTTTTCCAAAACTATATAATTCTTAAAACATTACCCCAAAAAAGATAAAATCTTAAAAAAAACCATAACATATTTTAACCACAAAGGTTATCTAATAACATCCATTTTGCGACCCAAAATGTATTAACCAGTAATTGCCTCAGATTTAAGGATCATATAAACACAAATGGTTCTTTATAACTATATCCACAAAAGAAATGAAAATTATTCCTTTAATAAAATTTTCATATATCAAACATCAAGGTTACATATACTACAAAAATTCTTCTAATCTAACGACATTATCAAAATATAATTAATACATTTAAGAATTTCACCATCCTAAAATCTACCATTACTCTTGAATCCCTTATATGTTTACTTCTTACTCATTCATCATTCGTCATGATACATTAACTATGCATTTCCACCCTATTTCATAATACAACATTCCTACAGATTGAACATCCTCATTATTTATAAATATAAATCCAATTATGCTTCATTCTTAAAGGATAAGAAAAAATTAATCATACCTTGAATCTAGGTACCAAAATCTTCAGGATGTTCTCTTTCTCTTTCGGCATGTTGTTATACTTTCAAAAAGTAAACGTTCACTCCACTTCGTTAATTTAACATTTCTATAGAAATTGAAAATTTGAGATCTTGAAATCATATGAAAAAGATACCATGACCCATAAAATTGTTTTAGAAATTAGTAGGTGTTGGATATCTCAAATAATTTCTTACAGGTGATTTGAATACTCAAGAAGCTGTCAAAATCATTTAAATAGGATTTTCCCATAATAGTGATGATCAAATCATCAGGGAGGGATAAGAACGTTGTACAAGATCTCTTTCCTTCCATCTTGAAAATTGATCCTTAATCTGCCGAAAAGAATCAACACGTAAACATGAAATGAAAAAAAATCCTTTATATATAACATAAAAACTTTTGTATTACTCTAATCCATCAACCTCCATTGTTTAGTTTTTTTATCCAATCAACCTATTTTACCATAACCCTCTAGAAGTTTCCACATGTTAATAACCCTCTTGGTTATATGGGATCTTTTACCTGCACCAAGATACCACCCTAACCTCTAATGTTATCTAAACTGACCATTGATACCAACTATAAGCACCCAGCCTTAAACCATACTTATTCTTGAATTAAATTGAATAATTTACTTTGAGGATCTTTTCAGGATTAGAGTTTTAGAGAAATAAGACATAACTATTACATCTCAAAGATTACAAAGAAGACACATCTACTCAATTTCCATTTTTTCCACAAAGTAAAAACTTTTGAACAAAGGAGTCATGTCTAGTTCCTTGTTTTAGACAGCCTGACATTTCATTGATCCCATCCTTGACCCTATTCAACTTTATGTCATGTGAAAAACATTTCAAAAACATGGGATGATCATAAAAATCTCAGTAAGGGTTATAACAGTATGGAAAAGAAAACATTAGTCCATGTATACATAAGAATCAATGAAATCATACTTTACTCATAAAACATAAGCAATTTAACATACCACATGAAGTCACAAGATTTATTCATAACTTAATAGAAATCATAAGGCATAAAGGTAACATGAGGCATTCATAACATTCTTACGTAGGGAGTAACCCTCATGGTTACATTTGGAATACCCATCAAATTATATTCCCTAAATCTCTTCAGAGAAACCTTAACGTTTAACTCCTTCGCGTTACCCAATGCATTGGAGAGCCATATCGGGCTCACCCGCCCTTAGTTTATCATGGAACCACTCATCTTCATAAACAATTCCCAAGAACATTTACATAATCTTATGACATAAAACATGCTTAATGTAAACATAACATTCCCACATTGAAATAACAATATAACATTTTAAGATATTGAAATAATGAATCCATTCTAAAAACCATTTTCAAAACCATTTAAAACATTTAATAATGAGATTTTTTAATCAAAGTGTCCCATACCACTTTATAGCTTTTAACATTTTAAACCATTAATGTCCATATAAATAAATCCTTAAAAACATTTTGAAAGCATGGACATTAATGAGAAATATTTATAAGAATAAATCATTAAAACATTTAAAACAATATTTTAGTTAAAGAGTTTTTAACAAAATGAGAGACGCTTGAATACAAATAATTGAGGAATAAAATTTAATCAGAACATTATAATATCATGAGACTAAAGGTATTAATGATATAATATTCCAAAGGACAATATATGCACCATATAAGAGTGAATTGGTGCATAACAACAATGAAGCTTCAATAGAAATGTAAAATGAGATGAAATCCCTTATAAAGAAGGTATCCTTAAAATTAAGGGTAAATCAATCTCATAATTATGTGTGACAAATATAAATACAATTAATATAAGTGGATATTATGTGTAAAAAATCAGAGTTCATTCACACATATTCATTGGATGACATATTCAATAACTACAAGTTGAACCCAAAGAAATCGAAATTGGGTTGTGAAGTTCCCTTGTAAATTTCGACTGCCTAACGGTGTCACATTAAAATTCAGAAAATGAGTTGATGAGATAAAAAGGGTATCTCGTTACTTGGAAGTAAATTTTACATCAATAAGGATATAGAAGAAAATATCCCAACATAAGAAGATGTAAATTAAAAGACATAATCTAAAGATGTCTTTTTAAAAAGAGGAGGGTGATAGTTTCCCTTACCGATTTGGGTAACTTCTGAAACATACTCTCAATGAAAGAAGGACCAAAAAATGATGATGTAAATACCCATAAATGAGAGTATATTACCCAATGAGTAGAATCATGGTCAGTACATACACCACCCAATGGATATAGTGACAAATATAGCATGAATCTCATGGAAATAACATGTGAGATAACATATCCCCTTATGAAAATTTGGCAGCCTAACGACGCCACTTAAAACTTCCAAAAAATATATTGAAGATATAAATTAGGTTATATCATCATATGAACATAAAAATTACAGTAAGAGGAATATAGAATAACAAACCCCAACATAAGAAAGAGGAGCTTAAAAGAAGTGACATAAAAGAGAGTAGTTAAAAAGAAAGAGAGAGGTTGGATCCCTTATGAAAACTCGGCAGCCTAACGACGCCACTTAAAAATTATAAAAATGAATTGATGAGAGTAAGAGGGTGTATCTCATCATATGGAAATAAAAATTACATTATGGTTAATATAAAATAACATCCTCTAACATAAGAACATGGAGCATAAATGAAATGACATAAAGAGGGTACTTGAAAAGAAAGCGAGAGGTCGAATCCCTTACCTCAAGTCCGAATTGTCTTGTTCGTTTATTTATATTCCTGAATAATAAACTTTTGTCAATTTATAATTTCTTATGGAACTAATTTATTGTTTATTTTTCAATTCATATAACATATTATAATGTTATAATAATTAGTTAATAATGTGATTTCATATCAAATGTTTTTGTCGATGTTTGGTACATGAGTCAAAAATGTACTTGTTTGAAAAGAATGGTCCATGTAGTTGTAAGTTTATCGTATACAGAATAGTATTAATGATTTAAATATCTCATATATCCAGTAAATATTCATTTTATACTATTACATAACATTTGTAGATAAAAAGAAAAGAAATGAACCATTCATGGAGACGGTAGGCCGTACGTACGCATGAACGCTGCTTTCATTTCTTTGTCATATTAATGGAATTAAAAATAATTGAGATATATATATATATATTATAATTCCATTATAATATATATGTTATATAGGTCACATAATTTCATTAATTTCATTCTTTATACATACCATGTATTGCATGAATGAGTCACATCACTTTAGGGGGTGGTAGTCCGCACTTCCTCATATAAAATTATCGCATTTCCACAACATGAAAAGAATAAAGGTATGATTTAAATATAAAATACAGAAGCATATATAAAACATAAATACCATATATATTATATATAAAATATATTGTCATCATAATGGCCACCTTTAAATGTGTTAAAAGAATATTGAACAATCATCGTTTCGTGAGGCAGTAATTCGTCATCCACCGAAACAGTATGTTCTTTAACCATTAGACAGATGTTTGTGTAATTTTAGATATAATAATTCTTATAACAACATCCTATTTTATTGAAGATACTGGTTTTGGAACAAAATAAATGAATAAAAATAGTTCAGGGGGTTGTAGAAGAAAAATAAAACAAAATAACATAAGAGAATACATTACCTTTAAATCGGGTAACTCCCTTTGGTTTGAACCAAAAGGTTTCCTTGAAGAGCTTTATGCCTAAGGTGAGGCTTCAATGATGAAGATAGGGATGTGGAGAGATGAAATGGGCAGGTTTTGGCCGAGACAAATGCTTGAGAGGTGTGGGTAAGGAGGTATATGTGAGGGCCTTTTATAAGAGGAGGGAAGGGGCAGTCATGGATAGTCAAAAAATGTTACTTTATTTTAAAAAGAGTTTCAGATTTTAAAGGTCCCACATTGATATATTTCAAGTATAAGGTGATAAGGGTTAGAAATATACCCATACAATAGGTTTTTTCCAAGTTTAAGTCTTATATTTTACATTATCTTTTCATTTTATTTAAATCGTTCATTAATGAGGTAATCACTGCATCATCATGATGTCATAAATAATTTAATTTATTTAATGTATATAAATTATAAAAAAATACTATGATGTCGGAAATATTTTTTTTCTTTCCATTTTCTAGTTATATTCTAAGATATATTTTTTATAGACAAAATTAAAATTATTTTACTTATGTGTTATATACTTTGGTTACATTTTCCTCTCTTTAAAAAAATATGATAAAACGTCACTATCACACTAAAGTGATTCCATGGGGTCCCAAGGTTGCCACAAGGAGTCCCATGGTCATAAATGACACCACCAATAGCATTAGGACGCATTTTGGGGTCATTTTATATTTTTATGACATTATTTTCTTACGCTTAATTACCTGATTACTAATTAAACATTATAATTAAAGATAATTACTGTCGTTACTATTCATAATGTCAAAAAACAAAAGAGTCTTAATTACATAATTTGGACCTTCTGATTCAAAATATGGTATCCATTTTATCAAATTCAAAACACATAAATTGTAGTAATTAATTTAAAAGTAAATCCCGTTGTCAAAACAAATGACGGGTTTTTAAGAAGTAAAATTTATCAAAAGATTGACTAGTTTTTACGTCCTATTGAAAATTGAAATTACTTCCAATGAACAACATTGTATTAAGTGATAAAAAAATAATTCAATTATACTTTAAAAACAATTAAAATTAAAATCTAAATATATAAATAAATTGGATAAAAAGACAATTTTGAATTAAAAACTGTTTTTTTCACTATTCATTAAAAAAAGAATTATCAGAAAAATACCAAAAATTATCCCTAAGCTATATTTGATATTAAAAATTCAGAAATTATTTGCATTTTACCAAATTCAAAACATAGAATTTTCATTAATAAATCATATTGTTAATTCGCTCTGTGAAAACAAATAGCGGGTTTTTTGGAAGCAATATCTATGAAAAGTTTGGCACTTGTTTATGTCCATTTTCAAAGTGAAATTAATTCTAATGACCACCATTGAATTAAATTGTAAAAATATATTATAATTAAACTTTAAAACCAATTAAAAAGATAATATAACCATATATTTTAATTATATGAAAAATCAGTTTTGATGTAAAATGCAATATTTTTCAATATTCATTAAAAAATGAACATTGTCAGAAACATACCAAAAATTTAACCAAAGTAAATTTGAATATCCCAATCATAAAGAATAAGTTTATTTTGACAAAATAGAGCTTATAAAATTTTCAAAAGTTAGATTTTAAAAAGGTTCTCCATCAAATGGCGATAAAACAATCTTTTAAAAATATTAGAGTATTTATTCTTAAAATTGGATTCATTTGGATTTTAAGCCTCTAACATTTATTGGATAAATGTAAAAATAGTTAACAAACATATGTAATCATTTTGTAGTTATTTCTTTTCATTCTCTCCATTACAATGGCTATGCGTTAACTATTATAATATTATTATATTATTAGTGTGCAACGTAAGACTTCAAAGAAACTCATTGTTGGTTGCGTATTGGGTATGCCATCAAGTATAGAATTCCCTTTAAAGTAATTTTAACATTTTATTCACAAATATTTATAAAACATAGAATGTAATATTATTTATTTACCTGGGATGTTACATCTCCCATTTGAGAGAAGTGGGGATGAATAATTTTTATTCAATATTCAAAATAAAATATAATTTTATAGTTGATAATTAATATATTATATTAATTTAATTTAAATTTTTTTAAGGTTTTATAATTATCAATAAAACTAAAAAGTTATCTTAATATCTATACCACTCCCTCAAACAACATCATTTTTTATATCTTAATCCCACTAATGATGATATATTGTTCAATATAAAGCCTCTTATAAAAGGGGAGGGATTTTTGAATGGATTTAGGTTTTTCATGGCTCAATTAGAAAAATATATTGTTGTGAGGAAGAAAGGATAGTTGGTTCACGTTCATAATTGATGGTAGGGGAAATCCTTGAGTAATATAATGTATTAATTAAATATAAATTAAAATTCATAAAATGTTGAAATGAAATTTTAATATAAGTAATATCGGATAAATATTTGTTTTAGTCAATTTAAACTTTAAAATTTTAAATACATTATATTATAGTTTCACCATTATATATATGATGTAGCACACAATTAAACCATTCAATGAGTACTATGATTTCAATATTTTATACATATTATCGGTAATGACTGCTTATATTAATATAAAAATGACCCATAAATGATCCATATATAATATTTTAAACCAATTATCTTATATTTAGATTATTATATATTTTTTATGAATTGTGAATCATTTTAAAAAATAATTTTTATTATAATATATCATTAACGTTTTATGGATCAATTTATATACATGGAATTTAATGTTATCAAGATAAAAATTGAATTCAAATATATATTCTAGAAAATACCTATTATGTTGTATCTATTTATAATTTTTTTCGACAAATTATTCAACCAAAAAAAATTAATTTAATATTATTTAAAATCATTGAATAGATTTTTCTACTTCTTGCACAAGGATAATACTAAAATTGCATATAAATTTATGCTAATTAATTTATCACTAAAAATTTACCATAAACATTTGTCAATTGTAATAAAAAAATATGAAATATTTGTTCCAAAAAATATCATAATCTGAAAATATAATTTACATTTAAAAACAATACACTGAAATTTATTATTTTTATTTACTGAAAATAATATATTGAGAATTTTCGATGAAAATTTATAAAAATTTCCATAATATTTAATTATTGATGATTGTCTTTTATATATACTCATAAAATATATTAATGGAAAGTGATAGGATATATTTTTAATCCTTATAATTTCATTTTCAATAATTAGTTAAATAATTTAACCACAATGTTCTGAAAAAGAACTACTATGGTGAATATTCATAACTTCCAAAAGAAAAAAACTAATTACCAAAATTTTATCTCCTTTATAAAATTGTGGATTATGAATCCAAATATTAAATTTTTACGTGTGGATGAAAATAAGTTTCAAAAAAAAATGCATAAAATGAAATAGAAAAACATTATAAAAAATTGTCTTTTAATCGTAAAAATAAACTTATGATAAAATTGAGTAAAATGATAATTAATGTGTAATAAATTAAAATTTATTTTTTAAAATATTTAATTTATTATGTTGATATTCAATTAAAATATTTATTTAGTATTTTAATGAAAATAAATGAATGCTTTATTAAAATATGTATTTTTCGCATTCTCTGCAATATAATCATATAAAATAAATTCAAAAAAATTCACCCTATTATTATATTCATATGATTATTTCAAAATAATATAACTTTTTAAAACTATTGTTACTAATAGTTAATTATGATAATTATAATATTTAACTAAAAATATCAAAAAGAAATAAGTTCTTAAAAAATTGCATTTTTAAGAATAAAATTCCATTATAAAAAATTGAGTTCTTATTTTTTGGATAGGTGTTAAATAAATTTTTACACTGTTGGACAATAATTTATATTTCATAATTTGGTTATTAATATTCATAAGCATAAATTTATCAACAATTTTATTATGGTTACATATAAAAAATTATATTTAATTATTCTCTTAAACTCAATTTTATGTTCCTCATATACTATCAAACATTGAGTTTTTTAAAAATATTGATCTAATTAAATAGTCATTTTCTTTCCATTTCTAGATATTCTTGATAATATTCCCCTATTAGTCTACAAAAACACCAAAATGATAAACATAAAATATTAACTTATCTTTTTCAAAACACAAATGGGTGAAAAATGCCCTTTCACTATTTCAAATCCATTTTTCAGTAATAGTGGATATGAGGACCCACTAAAACAATATTAATGTCTAAAATTAAAGGAATCAACATTATGTTTCTATATCCTTGTCATGGTTTGAAACACAATATTATTTGTCTATTTAAAATATTTCATAACCAATTAATATTGTTTTTTATTCAAGATTTCATAACATTTTTTACCCAATGGAAAAATCATTTCATTACACATCACATTAAATGTGAACATGATTCCTCCTTGTTCCAACCCTTTATTTAAATAAAAAATAATTACGTGGTAAACACTAATATCAAGGGGAAATATTATAAAAATATTAATTATGTATAGGTCATCTAACTAATGATACATTCATTTCAATAAATGACTCATTGGTTTAACAAAGGTAATCCATGGTAAATAACTATTCAAATCCATTATAATTGCTCTTAAAGGAAATTTAAATTATCATACGCATATCAAAAAAACATTAAATCTGGGATCATAGTGATGGAAAATTAACCATGTGCTATATTAATGGTTGAGATACAGAAGACCAACTATTCTTGGGCTAAATGTTTCTCACTAAAACTTCATCATGTTTTCTAATATTTTTAAACTATTCATAGGATATAAAATTTCACTAACCATAACCTCCATATATAAATATTTTATCATATCATATAATTATTAAATACATTTCACAATAATACACTCATGAGGATAGTATAAAATTATTTCTTTAGAAATATGGATATATAAACAACTGATACATAAAAAATCTACATCATTTCTATCAATTCATTTTAAACAGTTTACCCTTCTTAAACATGTCATACATAATCCCATTCCTTATAACCTAGTAAATGGAATCATAATAAAATGTGACCTCATATTCTTAGTTAGAGTAAACATATGAGTTATCAATTAGTTATAATATACATTCATAAGATATGTATAATGATATGAAAACATGTTAGTAATTACAATAAATATACTTAATCTATCAAATATCATTAATCTTTTAACGTTGAATAATTTTTGTCAAAAAAATTACATAATATTTACGAGTTTGAAATCATCAATATTTAATCATTTTCGATAGAATTATATCAATTTCACAAAATAATTTGTCTATGGAATTAAAAAATTTAATGACTATTATTTCACTAGTAAAATATTGTACTCAAGATTCTTATAATGGAATGGAGTCAACCTGTATTCCATCATTTCAATAGACAATTTTCAATCCCAAGGAAATTTTATTGGTCATTATACCATTATAAAGTGGGTAATATCAAAATTATTTTCCTTATTATATCATGGTATATCATTCCATTCTTAATTTATTGTGTTATAATAAAATTATGGGCCCACTAATCAGATTATGAAAACCGTATACATATATGTTCAACAAAATCATAAAACAATTAGAATATAATCATATAATAAACCAAATAATTTATAGAGTTTTTATAAAAAATTCATCATTATAATCATAAACTATATACCAAAATAATACATATAGTCAAATTGAATCATATCCCTATTAAATGATAATAATCATAAAAGGATATTGTTATAAATATAAATTCATTTAAAAGGGTACTAAAACATTTTTGGGGAAAAATTCCATTTCTATTCGAACCTATTTAATTATAATCTATACATTTTAAAAAATAATGAATAAATTTTTTAAAATAAAAAAAAAGAAATAAAAAATTAATATATAATGAAAATACTATTCAGGATTGTGTGTGAATGAATCTATCTACAAATAAAAATATTAGAATGTAATGAATGATATTTTTTAGAGACAGATCATATAGTTTCTTCCTCTTATATTTAAGCATAAACTATCTCGGTAAAATATGATTATAACATTATATCATTGTCGCATGTTTTCCTTCATCGATAGTTCTCTACACAAAAAATAATAATAATATATATTTATTACAGTTATATAACATAACACTATTAATAATTGTATCATGATATATGCTTTTCTTGTAATATCTTACCACATGTTTATTAAGGATATTTTAATATCATGATCATTTTGGGTGTCAACTTGCTCTATTTACTTGAATGTATTGTTTTGGTTTTCGAAGTCCATGATAATTGATAATAGGTTATTTATTATGAAAAATAATATTATTAAAATAATATATATTATTAAAATAAATATAAAAAAAATTCATATAAATAAGTTGAACAATTGTATTACTTCATAATGTGAACAATTTTGTGCATATGTATGCATGTGTGATGATTACATTTTCCTATAAATTGAATAAAAGAAGGAAAAAATTAAATAACCTTTAAAGAATCACTTTTATAACAAAAAATATAATATATATTCTATAAATATATCATAATAAGGGACAATATAACATAGTGGTGTAAAATGAGTCATATATGAATGTGGAGGTGGTATTCAACACATACCTATGAGTGACACATTAATCAGAAATTTCATTGAAAATAGGTGGTAAATTATTGTCCTTTAATCATAAAAAAATTGTATAATATATATGATACATGATTCAAAATGTTTTTACTCATAGAATATGATAAGAAAATATTGAAGAATAAATTTAATTGAAACATCTTGGTTAAGCTCTATACCTCATCTTTGGGATATCTTATTTGGATTAGTCATTTAAGACTTGAAGGATTAGGTATTTGAAAATGCAAGGATCTCTACGATGAATTGGTGGATTATATGAATTTATTTATTAGTTGCTTTTTAACTTAAAGTCTCAAATTATGGGAATATGGTATGAATATTGGTAATGTTTTATATGTTATTTGAGTGACATGATTTTAATTTCATAAATGATTTGAATGATTTAGGGATACATCCATTGTACATTGGGTCAAAATTTACTGTGATTCAAATTTAATATAATATAAAGATTTTATACCTTCATTAAATAACAATATGATAGTTTCCTATGGAAATATTACACTTATATCTTATATTAAACCCATAATAAACCCATTTTACCTTATCCAAGGTAACAAATATATGTTTTCTTACCGATTCACAATGACCAAATATTAATTCTTCCATATTTAATTATATTAATTTTTAAAATATAATACATTTAATCATTTTTACAATATTTATATTCTATATGAGGAATAATTTAATTTTAATTATTCATTTAAACCCAAATGAATGTTGTTTTAGAGAATTTAGATTGTAAGTGTAAAAATCAATTTAATTCAATTATTTACCTTTAAAAAAATAAAATAATAAACATAAGAATATTATATTGATTAAATAATCTATAAATATCATTTAAAACAATAGAAAATATAGTTCAAAATAATTTAATAATGTAAAAACACATTCCACTAATAAAATTGGTTTTTTGGAAACATTTTTTATGCCCAAATTAAACATATAAAAAAAATGTTGTATAAAAATGATTACTAAATAATTTATTATATTATTACTAATTAAATGATACTTTGTTTACTTTATGGGCGGATAGAATAAATGGGACATTTTATTTAAAATAAATTACATTTTTTAATACAGATGGTATTTTCACAATACTGAAAATTAAATCTTTTTAAAATAATCATAAAAAACACTATGATAGTATTAAACGTATGATTTAAAAAAATGATATTAATATTCAAAAATATATTATATAAAATTGTATAAATTATTTATATTGTTTTTCTTAAAAATATATTTGAAAAATATTTTTATGAAAATCTAATTTTATTGTAAAAAAAACTTTACTGAAAATTATGTACATAATAATTATGCATTAAAATAGTCAATTTTAATTATTAAACAAAATTATAAAAAAAATTTTGTATTTATTTTGTAATTAAAAACTCAATATTTCTTGGATATGTTATAATGTTTTAATATAACAAGATTTATGTTGGAAATGTGTCTTGTGTAATGAAACCTATCCAATATTTCCTGTATTATTATAAAGTAAATTCATATAAAAACTTGGGATATTTCATAAGTACAAGGAAATTCTTTGGATGAAGTTAGTTAAGGATAAGTTCTTGTAAATGCGACTATGAATGGATTATTTTGAGATAAATAATCCTTAATGATTAGGGAATGTTATTTCCCATAGAAGGTTTTTCCAAATTGAAAACATAATTGATATATGACAGGGAGAGTTTTAGATTAATTAATCCACTCAATTATAGATATTTTTTATTACATTTTAGGTTCTTTTCCATTTTTAAAATAGTTATACATTAATTTCATATTTCTATGATCAGAAATTTTCTATTATGTAGCTTTTTTTATAAAAAATGAAATTTCACATGCCACATCATTTTATATTATGAATTAATATATGAAATTAATTTTATTGGATTATATTTCTAGAAGTAGTAAATTTATGTTTTTATTATTTTAATTCTGAACAAATGATGAAAAATATTATATAAAATATAGTTTTTGTAATAAAAATTCTTGTATTTTCCATCATTTCTTGTAAAGAAACTTTATATAGTTCTTACATTAATTTAATATATATATATATATATAATTTTATTAGAATTAATTCTTTAATAGAGATAATTTATGAAAATTAAATTATTGGACAAATAAAGAATAATTATCTTTAAATTTACTACTTTTAACAATAAATATCTTTATCTATATTAAAAATTAATTTTTAAGAAATGCATGTCTGTTTAATAATTTATATGTATATATATGATATATCATATTAATAGAATATCTCATTACTGAATAATTTTATTTATTAATATAGATATACCTAAATTAATGAAAAACATTCATTAAAAATTATCCCTTTTTAAGATGTTGTTAATTGCATCATAATATATATCATGTATCTATTTTATTCTATTAATCAATCATTATTAGATTAATTTTTTTCATTATATATTGATAAAATTATTTTTTCAAAATTAATTTATATAATGAATAAAAATAAAAAAATATAAATAAAATATTGTAAATAATTATTATATATTTAGGTCTTTCCTAATTTATGAACTATTTTGTTTTTTAATTTGTACCAATGACTACACAACATCAATGTAATAATTGAAAATAGTATTCAAAACCAACATTTAACTAATGATAATATTTCCAATAACAATATGTTTAAATGTAATATTTCATTCCTATATAAAGAATTATATATATTTCTAAAATCATTCATCATATTCATTAATTTAATATATAATGTTTATATCATATTTATAATGTATTTCATTTCTCTACAGTGATAATCAAATGTATGATCATCATGTAATTCCACATTTATGAGGTTTTCTTGTTCACAGACTTTTTTTTTATTTTTTCCTATTTTAGTTTTCATAATGAGGAGTCATATTGAATTCTTGTAATTAATAAATTTATATCTTCCATTGTAATATTTTATCTAAAATAATTATATCGTGGATCATTCGTCTTCAATGTTGCGTGTATTACCTGATAAATACTAATTTTTCAAGAAAAATATGTCGTAAAATATGAGGGAGTTAAATTCTAGTGACCAAAATATAAATTTACCTAAACAATGCTTTTTGATAAAACATATTAGGGTACTTATACCTAATTAAACACTCAAGTTCCAAATTTCATACTCAAACATACAGATTCTCTAGGGGAAATTAACTATGTGATTGTAATGTTTTTTTATTTTTTTTCTTTATGATTGATGATATCTATGAGTCCTACCCATAATATGGATCATGTTTTAGTTTTAAATCCTATGTGTTCATTACATGCGATGGATTAGAAATATACATCCACAAACGTGTTACATTGAGAAAACCAGGATCATGTGATAAAATCAGTGGAAGCTATTGATGATAATAGACCATCCTCAAATGATAAAGGAATTATAAATGGACAACATGGGGGATCAAGATTCCCTTATTCCCTTATATCATAATCCACTTCCAAAATGATATTCAAAAAAACGAAAAATCTCATAAATCAAATTAAAAAAACACTGATGATTATTAGCAAAAAAAATCAACTGATTTTATTTTATTTTAATATTCTAACAAATGGATTGAATCTTCTCATTCATCTCTTTGGAAAAATATTATCCGAATAGCATATAAACTTCCACTTTAACCAACAATATAGGTTTTTTAACAAATTCTCATAATTATCATTAATTATTCATTTTTAATACTATAATGGATTTATTTGAGACACTCACTCTCCTATAAGTTTCAATGATCAAAAACACCAATTATGTTTCTATAAATACAATTTCATAAAATTTGTATTATGATGTTGAGATAAGATCTTATGGAGTTATAGGCCAACGTAGAGTATAAAAATCTGCATCTAGGGCCATTTAAAATGAACTAACTATGAAAAAAATAATATATTAGAGAGGGATTATTAATTTGGTAGAAACATAAGGCAATATTTGTTCTATAAGTTTGGACCACATCACCACCAATTGGTTACCATCCAGTTGGGGGTTTTGTAGTATCACCTTTTAATAGCCTTTGATGACAGTACAACTAGTAGAAACTAGGTTTTGAAGGTGATCCCTATTTAGAAAACTGGATAACTAGTGTAAAAAACCATGATAATTTAGTTAATAATAATAATAATAAATTTGACATATTCTTTAATACGAAATAATGATCTGTATGTAATATAATATATCTCAGAAAAATAATGTTGTTTAACTATGACAATATCATTAAATTAGTGAGTATAAATATCAGTAATAGAATTATAAAATATATGTAGAATGTTCCTTATCAATACAAAAAAATTTATTAAATCATACAAAATATAAACACAACATTTTGTGAAATCATTTTGTCTTAAAAATACATTTTTTTCCAAAATATATTTTATTTAATTTTATGTTAGGAAAGTCTAATTCATGTCTTCCAATTTTGGAAATTTAATTTCATAAAACTGAAATCAATTTTAATCCATAAAATCAACACTATCATATATATATATATTATTGTTTTTCTAAAATGATTGATGTTTCAATTAATATTTGGAAAATAGTTTTTTAATACTCTCATTGATTTCTATTAAATCAGATAATTTAAAAGAACTATTCTATAATTGGTATGTTTTTCATGTGAAATATGGTCCATTTATTTTATAATATTTAAATTAATTACATTTACATCATAAATATTATATATTTTAGCATAAGTAAATTTGATTCTTAAAAAGTCATTTTTCTATAAAATGGTTTTAATTAAATTATATTTTTTTTCCTATTATAATTTAATTACTCACTGTTTATAAAATGTATCTGAATATCTATACATAATATTTGAAATCAACGTGTAGACATAATATTATTTTGAATATCTGATTATTATCATGAATGATTTATTTTTGGATGAATTGTGAAAAAACTAATTCTTATTGAAAATTAAATTTTAATTTAAGTAACTTATAATGATATATTTTTATTTTAAATGTGTTTAAATATTTAATTATTGAAATGATATTATTATAAATCCTAGTTAATTTAATTTAATAGGTTCTATATTTAATTTATATATAATATCCTTCCATATTTATGGAAATAAATTTCTGCAAAAAAATGTTTTTCATCACATTTTTCGGGTTTAATATTAAATTAAATTTTATGCCTTAATTGAGTTAAATTTGGTAAAATGTATTCAATATTTTTAATCATAATAATTAATAGTAATTATTTAATAAATATAATTATTGGTCATAATGAATAGTAAAAAAGGTGATTTTTTTGTAGTTAATGTTAAAACTTGTTTAATAGGGCTTAAAAAAGTGAAATGAGTATGTTTTCCATATACTAATTTCCAAATCCTATTTTATGGAAATAATTTATATATATATATCTTATAAATCCTTAAAATATCTTGATATATTGAATCATTTTAATGTAATATGACATTATTTTATTTTATTCATTAATGATATTCCGAGTGTGTCTTATCCACTCTTTATAAAAGGGAAAACACCATTCTCTTATTCACACAACATTGAGACAAATAGATCATTAAAAACAATCCCAATTATCTTCTCTAATTATCTTTAAAATATTACCTGGTGATTTTATTCATAAAAATAAATTCCAATGTTTATTACGAAAGGATCTTTTTATGGCCTCTGAAATTTTGGGTAAGCGTCTTACCCGATCCTATTCAATTTCTTACTTATACACACTTCTCTAGATGTATATAATTCATAATAAAATAAAAAAGTGAATATCATAATTAAATTTAAATTTTATTATGATTATGGAACATCTAGTATCCACACTCTACTCCATCAAATTGGATTTGAATGAATCACTTGTTCATAAGTGTCGGCTATGACATCCAACATATAGATATAGTAAATTTTTAATCATCATCATTCTGGGAATGTTATAATGATGGTTTAAAAATTTATATATTATATTTTTGAAATAATTAATCTTCATGAATTTTAATATCATATATTCACTCTTTACTAATATTACATTTCAAAATAATAATGTGGCTTACGCATACGTGTGGACCACCACCACAATGGAATGGTGTACAAACTCAGGAACATTGTGGAACCTTCATGAATATAATATAAAATAATTAATAAATAAATATGAATGATTATTTACCACTATTTCATTATATCCATTGAAATATTAAAATTGTTTTCTTGAATATGTACACCATAACATCTCCTAGATGGGTTTAATTCAATTTCTATAAATTCATATTTGGATGAATCTTCCTCTCTCTATAAATATAATTAATATATTTTATTTTAATATTATTAAAATAATTCATATTAAATAGAAAAATTATTAATTTTTAAGGTTCAGAATGATAAAAAAGAAATTCAAATTCAAACGAAACCCTTAACACCCAGAAGCAATGATTTTAATAAGGAATTGTTAATAAATTAGTTTTGAAATGATAAAATTGGAACATATATGATACTATATTTATTAAAAGTATTTATTTATAAAATTATAAGAAATAATAATTTATAACAAAATTGTGTGGAATGCATTGGGAGATGGTAAAACTTAAGGTAAGTGGGTTTTGCCTCAGATTGTCTTCTTTGGGCCATAAGTAATAATATACTCCTATAACATTTTAAGAGCTATATAAAAATTATAATTATACATGATAAATAATGAATCTAAATCTGATAATGATGTCAAAAATTCTCATTCATTTTATTCATTCATGGGTCTTATGATTCAAATGTTACTGAAGTAGTAAATGATTTTTACCTCACTTTTATTTATGTGAGGAAAAAATCCATATTTTCCACATGATTCATTTAAGTGGATTGTATACTACCAAAAAGTATCTTATATGTGGATTATAATGAATATTATGGGGATTTATATATCTATATATTTATTTCTCCAGCATGAGGCTTATATTCATTCGTTAATAAATTTTTAAGGGAATTTTGTTAAAATCACATTGATTATTATTATTGATTAGAATAATACTTTTGATGATGAATTATTATAATATTTAAATCAATAATAACATGAGTTTAATTTTCCTCCTGTTATTTTAGGATGTAAAAATTTTTCTAACATTAATCCTCCCTTTATGTACTCAATATACCAAAGTATTATTTTAAGGAACACATATATTATTTCTCCCTTCATTCGAAATTCCATTCCATCAATATATGTGTTTTAAAAAAATGATTTTATGAAAAACATTAATATTATCCTTGGATGATTAAAATAAATTTCTATATATTATTTAATGTTAAAACTAATAATTATAAGGATCCATCTTATGGTTTCTAAATGCGGTAATCTTGAATTTTTAATGAAAATGTAAAGGGATTTTTTTTAACATAATGACATGAATAGAATTTCATTCTATTATTATCAGTAAGTTAATTTTATCTTTAATTACATGTTTACAATGATACATTCAATTAAGATGATTTTGGAATTTTTTTAGAAAAATTATATATTTAAAAAATGATATCAAATAAAAAAATCTATTTTCCACAACAAATGAGCATATGTTATTTAATGAAATTTTGCATATATAAAAACAATCAAAGATGTTAATTATTATTTCCCTGGGATATGATCTAATGATACCATCCAATATCATTCATTAGATTTATTGTGATGATTTTGATTTATGTATAATGATATTATACCCTTTTCATTCATAAGTAATATTTAAATTATTTTAAAATGGGGTATAAATCCAATTTTCTACATTAGTTATGTTATATTGAATATTATAAATGTAAATGAAATCCAATTCCATTCCATGTATTTTGCTATGGTAATCGTTTTATGATCATTTGGAAATAAAATATATGAACATTATTATGTTGATAGTGCGCCTAGGATTATATATCTCTATACTAAATTGGGAAAATATGGATACATATCTTGCTAATGTGGACTTAAATTACAAGTGAACCCATTTTGGTAAATTAATGTGTATAAAATGATAATATTGGGAGTTAAATTTTTTTATGGAAAATATTTTAATTGTATTTAACCCAATCCTCTATGATGGTCTTGGATGTGATTCATTACTAAGAAAATTACTATATATGATTATATGTATGAGAAAAACATATTTATTATTCCATTGTTCTTCTCTAATAGATCATGTTTATGGATTTTGTTATGATTTATGTCCTTTTAACTGACCGTATTTATATCATGACACATTATTAATATTATTATTATTATTATTATATGAAGTGGTTTTAATTACTAATCTAATATTCTCATACACTTATACTCATTTAATATTTATAAGATCATTGATATCTACCCTGTTTACCCTTAATGAGCCTCTAGTCTCACTCTTTCATGTGTTTCCTTTCCTAGGTTATGAAGAATTATTATATGTATGATATATGTAAGAAGGGTTCTATTTATAAAGAAAATATATTAAATATAATATTAATGTATTGTGAAAAATATAATTATATATCCATGTTTCCAATGATAATATACCTGTATGATTCTGTAATGGATCATAATTTTATATATTGAATATTCATTAAATAATATGTTTCAATTATGAATTAAATATATGAATCTCTATAGTTGGAATCAATTAATGGTTAAGTTACCAATCAAAATTCTGGTATGGAATATTTAGAGTGATCCCTTTTGATAATCATATTTATTTAAGAATTTACAATGTTATAATATATAAAGAATTTTTTTTAAGAAAACAATCCCAATCATGATAGTATTAGTAGATGTGGTTTTAGAATTGATATATCTTGGTGTAGTAACCTCAAAAACAGTTGGTCGAGTATATCTCATCCATTATTATAGTACATGGTGAGTGTTTCTGTACTGTTCACCTTGTATAAAACTCAATGGAAATATGTGTTGGTTAAGTCACATTTTCTATATGAAGAATTATAATGGGTTTAAATATTTGATTTTCATGGATAAAATATGATAAAAAAACCCTCATATATTAAAACGAAGTTTACATGATGCATAAATTATATAACTTTTTTTCTATTATATGGATTTCCTTTATGATATTTGTTTCTCAGACAATTAATTTTGGTTTCTCCCAATGGATAAGACCCAAGGTAACCATATGAATTTATAATTTGATCACACATTTGTGATCATCCACCTAAGAAACTAAATGAAATAAGATATTAATGTAAAAACATTTTCATTAACACTAATTTTCCATACTAATATATTTTTGAGAGTATTAACAGAATTCAATTTCTAGTTTTATCAAATAAATGGAAGAATGAGTTTTTTAAGATATCAATTTGTAATTACTATAATGGATGAAAAGTTCAATTTTCCTAAATTTATGAATATAGTAAAGAGTATAGTGGATAATTTCTTGAAGAAATTTGATGTTTTTTTATTTATAGAAAGGAATTCTATAGGGAAATAAATTTCAATAAAATAAAATATCTTTTGTGGGGGGTATTGTGAAAATTATACAAGTCATTATCATAATAAATGATTTAACACCATTAAAATGTAAGTGAATATGATATTTCGATCATAATGGGAATGATTTATGTTTTTAGGTATTTTATTTATAAAATTATCTTTTATATGTTATTTCAATGGTATTTCGGTTATATGATTCATGAAATATATTAGATTTTTTAAATAAGAGTTTTTTATTTTTGATTCACAGTGTTATCTTGTATGGGAATAATAGCTAAGAAATGTGACTTAGTGGTGAGGTGTTATTTTAATAGAATAAATAATTAATTAAAATAAAACTCTTAATAGATCCATAATGGTGATTTATTAATTTTTAGTTGGGATAAAAAAATTATTAAAATTGATGATTTAAAAGGTGTAATATTAGTGACCTACACATTGTTATGTGATTTTATGAAAATGTGATTTATGCCATCACTGATGATTTTTATTTAAATTTTCTATTTATTTTATATTTTCAATAAAATAATATTTTATTTGAGTAATATTAATTGTCTTATAATTTGGAATCATATAAGCCTTCTAGAATTTTTGTTGTGATTGATGTTATTATCATATAGTATGTGAATATTTTATTCTTTTATACACTGGTTTATTGTGTGAAATTATGAGGTAATTTTTTATTTATCTGGAAAGATATTAAAGATAATCATAAAAATTAAATATAAAATCATTAGTATTTTTGGGTTTTGAATTTGGTATAAAACATTTTGGAGGATTATTACGGTTTAATATTGACAGAATTAATTAAGAGATATTTTGGGGTTAGTGTTAATGATTTATAGATTAATCAATTATATTTATCTGTAATGAAAATGATGTGTTAATAATTTTATAAATACATAAATAAATATGGAATGACTTTTCATTATATTATTGATCATATGATCTATAAAATCTCAATTTTAGTGATCAAACATGAAAAAATTCATTATTAATATTCATTTATTTGAGTGGAATTTGAAGTATAAATTGATCAAAGCCAATCCAAATGTAGAAATTTTGTTTATGGATTAAAATATATAACAAATAAATGTATTTTATTGTGTTCGATATCTTTTTACAAAAAATTATTCTAAATTTAGATAGATTTAATTAAATTTAAATGTTATCCTTTCACTTTTTTTTCATATGAATTAATGAAATTTTCACATTTCATTGATTTAGGGTTTTCTAATCATTAACTATTTCATGAAAATATTACCTACAACTCCCAATTTTTCCAAATAAACCAGATTTATCCTCTATGCCTATATTTTTCCTTCTCTCCATTTCTCACATTATGAAGGAAAATGATTTTGTGTTATTAAACATAACTTATATGTTTCCCTCTGTCCCATTTCAAAGGTTGTATTATTATCCCTCTATACAATGTTGATTTTCAAAAATGGTATTTTTCAAATTTTGATCCATCAATGATAGAGATAAAATTTCATTGGATCCACTCATTTTGGGGGTGGAAAATGTAAAACCAAAAAATTTTAGTTCAAAGTTGTAATTATCTATATATCTTTCTCAAAAAACAACTTCCTGATTAAAATGAATTGAGATATAAAATTAAAATATTTTTATCTTAACTTGACCTAACCATTTATTTAGTGGGTATGAATATGAGTAACCAAATTATGAAATATATTTATAGTTTAAAAAACCTGGAATTTATGTGGAATTTTTTTTCATAAATACATGGAAATTTTATGAGTCTGTGAAAATTGTCGACACATGATTCTGAGACCCGGTGTGCACAGAATCAATTTCAGAAGTTTTGTCTGCTACGTTCAGTAAATATATGATCGAGTTGTTTATAACCTTTGAACCGGTGCTCGGAATTGAAATCTGAGGGCACCGTTGAACTTGCAGCACCGATACTCACTTAAGGATACATTTACTTTGATGTCAGTGAGTCGAGAATAAAATATAGTTTTTGGGGTTTTTAGAGATTGAATTAAATAAAAATAAAGTGTCTGGCTTTACTTTTATTTGAAGGTTAAAGTCTTCTCTTGGAATTTGGAGGGGGACCACCACAACATAACCTTTCATGAGAGGTTATGGTGGTGGGGCCCACCCTAACCTAACCTCCTGCGAGAGTTTATGATGTGGGGACAACACGGGGATAAACTCCCCTATTAATGGCAGGAGCGGAAAACCTTTCAACTCCCCTCATTATTGAGGGATCTTTTCTCCACACCCACCCACTTTTAATGTGGCACCTTCCCTTCAATTAAATTGTGCCAAATCCCCAAATTAACATGTGCCAATCCTCCATGTTAATTAGGTGGAACCAATTAATTTATTTTACCATTTTGAATTCTGTTCGAACAAAATAATAAATAAACCAATCTATTATTATTTTCATTGGCATCACTATGGAAACTTGGCAGAAGAGGGAAGAACTCTCCCAATGATGAACGAAGAATGCTGACCTTCTTCGACTTCTTCCTCATAGGTTCTACTGACGTGGGATGTCTTCAACAGACCTACCCTCTGCATCGTCGTGAACGAGCCGATGCAACTCAATATTTGGAGTGTGTAGTGGATGCGATGAACGACGATATTGTTTTTCGACATTCTACGACTCTTTCAATGAACAATGAATGACGATCTAAGGTAGGGGGTTTTACATTTTGATGCTTTCCTTGGATCTTCTTCAATAGTTGGAAAGGAATTGGTTGCAGGTGAGTTGTTGTTCATCCTCTTACTTTATGATGAGCCAATTGATACCACCCTAAATGCTGAGGGTGTGGGCCAACCAACATGGCCTGACCCCTCCATCGTTCTTATTTGTGACAATATTTGGCATTGTGATGAGGTGACAGAATGACGAAGGCAACGACGACAAAGGTCATGCTACTCGTGGCCTCCGCAAACTGTGCCTCCCCCATAGCGCTTTGGTGATTCGGGCTAAACCACGACCCTTCGAACGAGACATACCGGCTGCAACACTGCCTGCTCGTGCCACCCTACTCCCAGCTTCCTCCCAGCCTGGCCGCGCCCTGCCCGGCCGCCCGCTGGGCCACCTTTCTGCACCCTGCCCGAATGCCCGTTGGCCCGCCTGGCACCCTACTTGACCGCCTGTCGGCCAGCCTCGCCTCCCGTGCGCCCACCTGTCGGTCTGCCCAACCGCCTGCTAGCTGCCTCCCAACCACCTTCCTGCCTTCCTAATCACCATCCGACCAAACCGGAGCCCTGGAAGCGCTGGCCTCCAAAGCCAGCCCGCGGGACCCCTCACGGTTCCCTGGGCGAACTAGCCCGGCCGCTCCCTCACGACGCTCTGGGCCAAACCGCCCATGCGGCCCACTGTGTTGGGCCGAGTGGGCTGGGCCAAACCTAACAGTCCGGCCCGCCCAATGAGTCAGTCCAGACTCAGCAAGTCCGACTAGGTCGACCTAGACTAGGTCGGCCCAGACTGGGTCGGGCTGAGTCGACCCAGACCGGGTTGGCCCAGACGAGGTCAGGCCGGGTTGGGCCGACCGGGTCGGGCCGTACCTGGGTCCACTACAAACCATTTACTTTATTTTGGCCATATCTTTGGCACCGAATGTTTTTTTGACGAACTATCAGTCACGCTGGTATTCTTGGAGCGTAACGGTCCCTTTGAGTGTTCCCCACTAGAGTTTGGGGTTTAGATCAAATACGGTCAGGTTGGATTTTTCACGAATCCAATCGGTCCCTGGGACCAAAAGGCTAATAACTAACAAATTGGGTGTCTGATTGACGTGTCGTCTATTGCGTTGAGACCACTATGACATGGCGGACCGTTGATAGACTTCTTCAGGTTAATTCATGATATTTGGAGTATCAACCTGTAGATTAGGAGTGGATCCTCCCAGAGGCGAGCATTCCTAGTGCAGAGACCTAGTAGCTGGCTAAGAGCTGACGATTGTTGACTAATTTTACTCAGAGTGACTCTATTAGCCCAGCAGGAAGGTCCATGGTGTCGCGGTAGACCCGCAGTTGGGAGCATCTTGGTGTCCTAGAAGACCCATGGTACTCGACAAGATATGTTCCTGAGCAGGATATGAGGGGGAGTGCCTTGGTGATGCAGTAGACCCACGGTGGGGATTGCCTTGATGACGAAGAAGACCCACGGTACTCGAAAGGAGGAGTAACTCAGAAGTCCATGGTTAGTGGGAAGTGACTTGGTGTCACGGTATGCCAACTGTACTTGATAGAGGAGGAGTTCTCCAGCAGCCGTGGTTTCGATAATGTGAATAAAAATCCTGGTTGAGCTGAGTCAATAACTTTTGTGTTTAACTCATGTTTGAGATGGATTACTTGATAACTTAGGTATATTTATGGGAATATACCTAAGTGAGGTTATCTGTTGAATTGATACTTTGTGATTTATCATTGTTGGATTTTTTGAAACCTTGAGGGTCTTGGGATCCCTACAGAGTATCGTTATACTCACCCCTCCACGGGCTATGCCAGCACCTTGTTGTGTTGGATGCAGATGACAGACATCATTGACTAAGGGTGAGACTAGCAGGACTGCACTGTACCCGGAGGTGGACCATATGATGAGTCGGTACACGGAAGAGACTAATGGACGTGGAGTACTGAGGAGGATATCTGTACCTACCCTTCAAGTTTGAATCCCAGAGGATGACCTAGCAGCTGTTTTACCTTCCTTCTGTTGTACTTGTTTTTCAGTTGTACTTGTACTTTCCTGTTGGGCTTGTATTCCGGCCCCTTTACTTTTATCACTCTATTTTAGATATATAGTTTTCTTAGTATTTCGTATCTATATGTGTGCTATTTTGTGTATGATTACACATTATAAAGGAAATTCCTTCATAGTTTTAGAGAATTATTCCTTTGGTGTTAGTCACCTGCCCCTGGCTTATGGAAGGCAGGCTTGGGGTAGTCACAGCAGGGGCCATGAGGGATGGTTCATGAAAAATTGTTAATAGATGAGTTAGTTCTACCACAAAACATTGTACTGTAATCTTTCTTTTCTATGAAGAAATAGTGTTAAGGGTACTGAGGGTGGTTTTCTGTTCAGGGAGTCTAGTGTTGGTGCGGAAGTTGACGTATCTATACATCAGGACACTGACTACTGATTTCCAACTCAATGCTCGAAAAAACTGATTGCATGTTTGTTTTAAAAAGTTTTCTTTTAGTTATCTCAAATAGGTCTGCTCACTAGGTATAATCTTTGACTGTGTTGCATCTATTTCCTTCAAGATTCCTTCCTGAAGATGACCAGCGAGAGTCCCGAGAGTGGTACACACAGATAGCCCACCGAGAGATGAGGCCTCAGTACATGGACCTCTTCCAGCAGAGGCACCAACGAAGGCACCAGTGGTACCATTACCTATTGGCCGACCGATGCCACCAGCCCCAGTAGCAGAATGTGCATGCCTCTTTACCGCATTTCATGAGTTCTAGAGCCAGAGGCCACCCAGATTTAGGGGAGAGATGGACCCACAGGCAGCTGAGGATTGGCTAGAGGCTGTGGTGGGAGTTTTTGGAATGGTAGGGACACCAACAGACTTCATGGTTATTCTTTCTTCCAGCCTTCTACAGGCGGTAGCAGGCATATGGTGGAGATTGATGCTCCATGTCCATGACCAGATGATGTTTCTCTGCGTAGACTTTGAGATCCTGTTTTGGGTGGAGTTTGTTCCAGCGACTCTACACGCAGTGCGTATTCAAGAGTTACATCATATGCAGTAGGGAAGCATGACAGTGGCACAATACTCAGCAATGTTTACAGACCTCTCATTCTACTCCACTGATATGGTGTGAGATCCATTCTTTAGGGCCTGGAACATCGAGAAGGGGCTCAGGCGAGAGATTAGGGCTTCGATGATCTCCCTAAGCATCCCAACGTAGAAGGGGGTGTTGGAGTGAGCCATCTTAGTGGAGAGTTTCCTTATTGAGAAGTGTCTAGCAGCGAGACCCACCACTAGATGACATTCAGTGGAGTGTTCTACAGTTGGTAGTAGACAGATGTCGTAGTGGTCTAAGAGGACCAGTCCCATGGGTGGACAACTACATAACTCAGGATCATTTGTGAGGGAAACCTGGAGTAGAGAACTACATTCCATGTGCGGCCAATGTTTCTCATGCAGCGAGCAGGGTCACATGGTTCATGACTATCTAACCCGCTATCCGGATGATCATCAGACGATCGAAGGATATCCTAGTCAGAGACAGTGATTTTATTGAGGCGGTATGCAGGGAGTAGGCGGACGTGGTTGAGGAGCTGGTCGAGCAGCTGGTGATGGGAGAAGTTTCTAGGTGTTACCACCACCACCACTGGGAGGTCCACCCCGACCTTAGGGAGTAGGTGGATAGGTGATATCTCATCTTCAGGCAGCTGAAGAATATGACCATGGAACTCCGGATATGATTTGGGGTACGATCTGTGTCTACTCCACCATAGCTGCAGTACTTATAGACAGAGGTGCCCGTCACTCTTTCATTTCCACTGCCCTTGTATGGAGCTCGGAGATTCCGACGGAGCCGTTGCCTTGATCCTTACGGCAAGAGACTCTTATGGGAGAAGATTCATTGATTATGCATTGGTTTCAACAGTGTGAGCTTACTCTAGGAGGTGAGTTTCGTCTGTGATCTCCTTGTAGAGGCATCTATGCCTTATGACGTCATCCTGGGTACAGACTGGTCATCTACAGTCCATTCTCAGATCAACTGTATTAGGTGAAAATTGTGATGTGTCCGCAAAGATGGGACCAGGTTTACCTTCACCAGTTTGAAGGGAGCATTTTCAGCACAGGAAAAACTTATTCGGAGGAGGGTGCAGCTGATCACTAATCAGTTGGCCTGCCTTACCCTTGTAGCGGTGGATGTAGAGAGTCTGATCTATCCTATAGTGGTGGACCAGTACGCGGATGTTTTCTCGGATGATGTCCCAGGTCTACCTCCTTGCAGAGATGTGTATTTCTACATTGACATGTACCACATGATGACACCGATATCTACACAAGTGTAACAGATGGCTCCTGCAGAGTTATGAGGGCTGTGGGTACAGCTAGAGGACTTGCAGGGGAAGGGATTCTTTTGGCCTAGTGTTTATCCCTTGGAAGCCTTTATTCTGTTCGCCAAGAAGGCATATGGGAGCTTAAGGCATTGTGGTGACTACCGTCGCCTAAAGCAGGTGACCGTGAAGAACAAGTACTCACTCTCAAGGATTGATGACCTCTTTGATCAGCTACAGGGAGAACAGTGGTTCTCGAAGATAAACCTCAGATGAGGTTATCACTAGCCGAGAGTTCGAGATAAGGATGTGTAGCAGATGAATTTTAGATGTCAGTATGGCCACTACGAGTTCTTGGTTATGCCTTTCAGTATAACCAACGCTTTTGAAGTGTTAATGGGACTCATGAACTGTATTTTTGAGCCATACCTCGATCTCTTTATCCTAGTCTTAAAGGATGACATTCTGATCTACTCGACTACTGAGAAGGAGCATGCCTACCATTTAAGGGTAGTACAGGGAAAAATTAGAGATCACCAGCTTTATGGTAATCTCTCAAAGTGCCAGTTGTGGATCTGAGAGGTTCACTTTTTGGGAAATGTCATATCAGAGGCTGGAGTTGTAGTGGATCCAGTGAAGATTGATTCAGTACTTTCTTGGGAGCCACCCAGGAGTGTGACAGAGGTATGAAGTTTCCTAGGTTTGGCCGGATACTACTAGAAATTCGTTCCAAACATCTCTAGAGTTGCATCACCACTATCATCCTTGATGAAGAAGGGGAGACCCTTTTTGTGGACGTAGAGATGCCAGGAGAGCTTTCAGGAGATGAGGCGGTGAATGACTAGTGCCCCCCATCTTGAGGCTTCCAAAAGAAGACATTGGGGACGTAGTTTACTACGACGCATCAGGGACTAGACTGGGATGTGTCCTGATGCAAGAGAGAGCAGTGATAACGTATGGTTCTCCGCAACTGAGACAACACAAGAAGAACTACGCTACCCATGACATGGACTTAGCAGCAGTGGTCTTCACCTTGAAGAAGTGGAGACACTCTCTGATAGGCGAAAATTTTACCATGTACTCTGATCACAAGAGTCTGAGGTATATCTTCTCTCCGAAGGAACTGGACCCGAGACAGTGACGTTTGATTTAGTTCCTCCTGGACTATGACTTCAAGATACTCTATACTCTTGGGAAGGGGAATGTTATTGCAGATGCACTCAGCAGGAGATCTGTTATATTGCTACTAGGAGAGGTGACAGAGCAGCTGGCTACTTTACAGATATCTTCTGTGGACCAAGATGGAGCTGCTTTCCTTTATTCTCTTACAGTTACTCCCCCAATTCTTCAGCGAGTCAGGGAAGCACATCATGCAAATACTGACTGCGAGACCCGACATGCTCAGATATCCATAGGGTAGACACCTGATGGAATTTCTAAAGGTTGGGAGAATGTCAACATCTTCCGAGGATGTACTATAGTGCCAGTGCCATTTCAAGAAGACGTGTTGAGGGATTTCCACACATACAATTTAGCGGTACATGTTGGAGTGGTGAAGACGTACCTAGACGGTCGATGACAGCACTGGTGGCCAGGTATGAAGAAGGATGTAGCAGAGTTTGTCTCTTGATGCCTCACTTTTCAGAAAGTAAAGGTGGAGAACTAGGTACTAGCAGGATTGTTTCTGCCTTTAGAGGTCCCAGAGTGGAAGTGGGATAGGATATCCATGGAATTTGTGATAGGACTCCCACGTACATCCAGGGGGTATGACTCGATTTGGTTGATCGTTGAGCGACTCACCATGTCGGCCCACTTCCTACCGATCTGAGAGAAGGGTTATTTATATAGCTTGGGATGCCACTATGTGCAAGATAATGTGTAGCTACATGGAATACCTTCATTTATTGTCTCCGATAGTGACACATGGTTTACTTACTGGGTAATGAAGGGGTTGCAGGAGGCTTTTAGGATGCAGCTTCTTCAGATCACTGCCTTCCATCCACAGATGGATGGTTAGAATGAGCGGACCATTCAGACCCTCGAGGAGATGTTGCATTCTTTTGTCCTCGACTTCGGTCGCAGCTGGGAGGACCACTTACCCTTGGTGGAGTTTTCATACAACAACATCTATAAATCCACCATTGGGATGAAACCTTTTGAGGCATTATACGGATGAATTTTTAGATCAACTTTGTGATGGTCTGGCCCTGGGGAGTTAGCACTAGTGGGACCAGAGATGGTACAAGCTACCTCAGAGAAGGTTCATATCATCTAGGAGTAGATGAAGACTACACAGAGCCGACAGAAGTCACATGTTAATAGAAGATAGAGACCTCTAGAGTTCAAGGAAGAAGACCACGTCTTTCTACGGGTCTCACCTCAACGAAGTTTATGGATATTTGGCCAAGGCGGAAGGTTATCTCAGAGATTCATCAGACTATTCTAGGTAATTAGTAGGGTTGGCGAGGTGTTATACAACTTAGCTATTCCGCCTTAGTTGCACAGGGTGCACGATGTCTTCCATGTATCCCAGCTGAGGAGATATGTACATGACACTTCTCACATCATTGACCATGGAGAGCTAGACGTCGAAGATGGGGTGACTTTCACGGAGGATTCAGTGGAGATTGAGGATCGACAAGAGTAGGTCCTATGTAGATTGTTGATACCTCTACTGCATGTTTGTTGGCAGCATAGGAACCTCCATTAGAGCATATAGGAGCAGGAGGCTCATTTGCGTGCTCAGTACCCCCACTAGTTCCCTTAGTTAATGTTGTAGCTTATGGGGATATAAATATCTGAGGTTGGGAGAATGTAATGACCCGTAATTTCTTGGGAAATATTTTTTCTTAAATATATTGTAATTTTTCAAGTCCATGAAAACTGACGGCACATTATTCTAAGGCCCGGTGTTCTTGGAATCAATTTCTGATGTTTTGTTCGGGTATATTCAGTAAATGTAAGAGCGAGTTTTTTATAAATTTTGATCCGATGCTCGGAATTGAAATCCGAGGGCACCATTGAACTCGTTGTGACGATATTCTCTTAAGGGGACTTCTACTTCAACGGTAGTGAGTTGAGAATAAAAGATAGCTTTTGAGGTTTTTAGAGATTGAATTAAATAAAAATAATGTTTGTGGATTTATTTTTATTTGATGGTTAAAATATCCTCATGGAAGTTGGAGGTGGGACCAACACACCTTAACCTCCCAAGAGAGGTTATGGTGGTGGGGCCCACCCAAAACCTAACCACCCATGATAGGTTATGACGCAGGGACCCCATGGGGATAAACTCCCCTATTAATGGTGGGAGAAGAAAACCTCTCAACTCCCCTCATTAATGAGGGAGAGTTCCTCTACAGCCTCCCTCCTTTATGGTGCCACCGTCCCTTTAATTAAATTGTGCCAACTCCCCTAATTAATATGTGATAATCCTCCACATAAACTTGGTGGATCTAATTAATTTATTTCACCATTTTAAATTTTGTGCCAATGAAATAATAGATAAACCTATCATTAATTATTTTTTTGTCATCTTGGTGGAAACATGGGAGGATAGGGAAGAACGTTCCCAACGAAGAATGAAGAACGATGACATTCTTCGACTTCTTACTCGGAGAATCACCAATGTGGGACATCTTCAACGGACCTACCCTTCAGATCATCTCCAACAAGCTGACGCAAATCGGGATGGGAAACGTGCAGTGGAAGCGATGAACGTCGATCTTCTTCATCAACATTCCATGACTCCATCAATTAATGATGAACAACGATCAAAGGTAGGGGTTTTTACATGTTGATTCTTTCCTTGAATCTTCTTCAACAGTTGGATAGGAATTTTTATAGGTGAGTTTTTTTTAATCCTATTACTTCTTGATGATCCAATTGATACCACCCTAAACACATAAGGTGAGGGCCAAACCAACATGGGCCTAACCCTCTGTCATTCTTGTTTGTGAATATATTCGGCATAGTGGTGAGGCGAGAGAAGGATGAAGGTGGCGATGACAAAGGCCACACTACCCGCGGCCTCTACGAACCACGCTGCCCCCACGGCACTCTGGGTCGAACCACGACCCTCTGGCCGAGCCACCCCGACCACACCGCCGCAGGCCCGCACCGCTCGGCTCCCGGCTGCCTCCCGGCCTGGCCACGCCCTGCCCGGCTGCCAGCCGGCCCGCTGGGTGCCCTGCCCGGCAGCCTGCCTGGTGCCCTCAACGGCCACCAGCCAGTCCACCTACTGCCCTGCCCGGCCGATGAATCACAACCGAGACTCTCTTACATGCTCGAGATGAAAATGTGTCAACACCGCTGACTGGGGAAAAGTTGTACCCTCATGATCCACCAGGGTCAGTTGCAGGGCAGTTAACTACTCTAAAATGTCCCAAATTAGGTGAGCTTTGGACTTCTCACACATCACTCTAAGGGAATATTCCACACGACCGCACCTTGAGTGCACAAGTAAGTGTGATTATTCCACCTTGCTTCCACTGCACAATCTGGGCATCATATGACCACATTCTAGAGACTGATCATGAGAAGATCTCTTACATTGAGATCTCATCATCTGGTGTCTAGTGGCTCCATCAGACTTCTCAGCTATGTTGCACTCACTACCACAACAAGCTGAATGGAGTGATAAGAAGATATCTACCACCAATTCCTACTCCAACACCTAGTCCTATGTGGGGATTCACAAGGGCACTATAGTAGCACAGATCTCTCTGTAGAGCCACTGCTTAAACATTTGTGCTTGGAAGTTTCCATTTTCGATCATATCTAGAGCATAGTGGACTAGGCCTACGATCTTAGTCGCATACTTAGTCATTGACATCCCTCCCTTCCATAACCGAAGAAGCTCATGTAGTCAAATGGAGTGAAAATGGGGGTAGAACTCCTCACCAAAAAACTTTAGGAAGTTATCCCATGACAGTGACAACTCATCGTGTATCTGAGTAACTATGCTCCACCAATGTCTAGCAGGTTCAGGAAAAAGGTCAGCTGTAAAACCAACCTTCTGATCTGTCAATGTATGTACAAGACAAAATATGTAGACCACCAACTCTAGCTAATCCTCCAATTTCCAAGGGTCTCGATCATCATGGAACCTCAGTGGTCTATAGTGCTAGAACTCGCAAAGTGCACTCATCCTTCAACATTCTTAACCTGCTCAGCTGAGGATATCTACTGCTCATTAGATAGGGGTGATTCTTCTTGACCACCTAGAGAAAGGTTCACTCATAATGGATCATGGAAGGAGGTCTCACTTCCCATGGAATCATCATCACAAATCATAGATAGTATCCTGGATAGCTATCATCACATAGACATCTTGAATGTTTTCAAGCACTACCATAGTCAAATGATAATATCTATACACATCAACGATAGTGGGAAGCTAACTCAATAAGGATAGTTAAAGACTCAATCATATATGATACATGTACCGTAGTTCCTTGAAACATGTGTCTTAGGGTGCCGAGTCAAATGAGGGTAATCAGGGTCTTGGTGAATGGATATGTCGGCTGAGCGTACCATCACTAGACTTGCTGGCCTGAGAGCCGCTCTCGAGACACTTCAGAACTGTTTCCCTAATCCCAGAAAAGAATTCTTTAGTGAAACATCCAAACAACAACACAGGGTTGAACCACATCTGATACCACATTGTCATGACCCAACCCGTACCAGGGCTAGAGCTGCAACTACCCCATGCTCGCATCTATAGTCTAGGGGCTGTCGACTGGTCCCGAGGGCATAAAATATTCGAGGAGGCCTTTTCATAAGTACCTGTACACACACAAGCAGCTAACTCAATGAAAAAGTGAAGAGGAAAAGAAATAAATGTACCAAACTACTAATGAAATAGAATCAACATAAATTCATTTTCTGATAAATAGTACATGTACAAGAAAAGTTCAACTGAAAGGGAAAGGTGAAAAAAACACACCCAAATAGAAAAGTGATAAAAATCGCCAACAGGTCAAAAAGTAAAATAGTTAGAAGAGTCCGACTCTTGAATACCAATATATGACCACTGAAGGTGGTCCGAGAACCTCGTATCCCTAAGCACCTCAGATGTCACGATCAACCTGTACGTCATCCTCAAGGGCACAAAAAATGCATGAAAAGCCCAAGAAGGGGTGAGTATTAGAATACTCAATAGGATGCCTCAAATCCTTATGGGAGTAGTAAGAGAGGTACTAAAGAGGGGATAAGTAAGAGAGAACAAACTATAACAAGAGTGAATAGAAAGAGTACAAATACCCCCAATAGTATATATTCTTACACATAGATACCCAAATGAGAGAGTTATGGGACCTCTATCTCACAGATCACACCAGGTATATACCCATACTTATACCCATCGAATCTATATATACTCATCTCAGCCACAAACAAACATAAGGTTCTGACCACAAAAAAATTACCAGGATTTTCAATGAAGGATCACTGTGTGTCTCAGGGATCAATAGTACACGATCCATGAGCTGGTCATCCCTGATGGAGCCCATCTTAGATATGTACTCCATCATGTATAAATCAATAATTCCTAATGGTACAGCCTAAAGGATGTGCTCCATCGGTAGATTTCTTCTAGAAAATCTTCTAGTGGCTAGCACTAGAGGTTTCACTATCATGGTCTTACACCTAAGGCCCGATCAAGGGTACCCAAGTGAAGAGGCCCACTCATCAACACTGCGTTCTATTGTTGGAACACAACACCAGTCAAAGCCAGGATATCTCAGTCACTTCAGTAAGATATTTCCCGCACCTCAGTCCATCGAGGGAGCACTAACATTTAACTTGGTATGTATTATCCCTAGCATGATCTAAATCATTAAGAAAAAAAGAAAAACATATAGCCCACTCAAATGGTGTAACATCCAGGTTATTGGGATAAGGATGACTAGTTGTAAATACAGATCATCCTATTCATAGTAACTCTACAACTGACCTATATAAGACACTTTATGCTGACCTGTATTTCTCCCTATATGCTGACCTGTATTGATTTCTAGATGATGAACCGTATTGGTCATTGGTTCTATCCAATATTATTCATTCATGTTGATCAGTATTGGTCACTGGTGATGACCTGTATTCGTCGCTGGTACTGACTCGTAATGGTTGTTGGTGCTCACATGTATAGGTTGCTGGTGCTTGCCCTTATTGGTCGCTGGTGCGGACCCATATTGGTCACTGGTGCTGACCAGTATTGGTATGTAGTGTAGAGGAAGGGATGATTGGTCGTACAGAGAGATAATCCCGCTCTGTTGTTTTTGATGCTAACCTACAATGGTAGATTTTCTTCTTCAGCTCACAGCCCGCCACTGGATTCCCACTCATAGCACGCTTTAATCGGGCATAACCACTTCTCAAGACATCGGTCGTATTTCAACTAATATAAAGTCCCACGAAGAAGTAACCAGATGATCGTTCATGTCATATGGTTTCAATACAATAGACAGAATGTAAATCAGGCACTCGATCTGTAACATATATGCATTTTAGTACTGATGGCCTGATTAGATTCATGTTTGATCCAACCTAGCTATACTTCAAATGGCACCAGATAACCAAATGGGCAACACCATTGCGATCCATTGAGAAAAACATAGAATATCGACTATTTATTCTCCCTAAACGGACATTCGATAAAAAGGATGTAAATCACCACATTGCACTATAGTGATGTCGCATGGTTCTCACCCCTTGGTCCCTAAACAAATTATACAGATCATACAATTACGATCCTCACAAAAAACACATTATATAGACTACCTATTTGTCCAAAACTGATACCTGATGAAAAAATTTCATTTCACTACAACATGCACGAACTGGGCCTCGTGGGGCCCGCACATCGAGCTCAACATAAATATCAAAATCTGGTCTTGAAACATCAGTCTAAATTTTACCGTCACAGTTTCATAGACGGTTTTTCATTTCTACAAAGTATGAGAGAGATATATCAGACACAAGATCACTCCATAATAATAATAATAATAATAATGGGTGTTTCAGGGACCTGATCCATGAACCATAATTATTTTTTTTAACATTAGACTTGACTTAAATGTCTTTATGAAAGGATCACATTGCCACTAACGGCATGTCAATCAGACGTCGTATGCATGAGTTATTGCGGGTTGAAGATTTAATATTAATATTAAATCTATTATTTCATGAGTGTTTTGTGTGTCCCAGTTCTAGGATGAGGATAAACATCTTGAATATTCTTAAAATAGACACCCTATAAATAGGGTCAGGCAACCACTGATGGTGCGTCTATCATATGTATCACAGAGGAGTTACGGAGGTTTAAATTAATAATAATAATTATTATTTTTATTTTTATTTTTATTTTTATTTTTAATAATTTATTTCTCCTTGTTTTTCACCCACATATGGTTTTAAGTAGCCTGTGCTGCACTCCCACCTTTGCACCTGCAGCCCTGCCATGCAGACTGTACTCTGCCGCCACCCAGACGTTTCCCCCTCTGTCGCGCCACCTACTCCACCCCAGTGCCTCCTACTCACCGAATCACCTCCGTATTTTTCCTCTACTATCTTTCCAATATAAAAAAACCTCCTTCATCCCCTTTTGTATCTTACTACTTTGGAGACCTTACTCTGCCTGAAGTCACCTCGCTGAGATCGCCTTTCTACGTTCCCTTCCGCGGGCTATTGCATCTTCTTTCTATGCCCAAAAACTGTGAAGACCAAATATTCACAATCCTCAGGTCGAGATAAGAACATTAATATGTTTCTCTCAATGAATATTGAGTTTTTAGCATTCTAATTTATTTTTAAATAATTAAAACAAGAAGAATGCATGAAGAATTAAATTTAAAAGATCATGGTCTATGTGTGGATCGATGGCTGTGTTCGTTCGGCCATAGTCGTTAAGAATCAGGAACATGAGGAACTAAAAAATAGATATTTATCATACATAAATATATTCAATTCCAAAATAAATAAGAAGAAGTTGATTCAGCCCATTTTTTTATCCATGGATTAATACATTAAATTTGCGTTCGTCATGAAAAATTATACCAGGGTAAGGAATCCATAAAGATAAATTCTACCAAGGTTAGATCTATTCAGGTTGAGGAAGATCGTACTTGTATAATGATGAGATGAAAATTTTGTGTTTTTTGTGCTTCGATCCGCCTGGATATAAGGTTTCATTGTTCTTCGTTCGTCATTCTTCAATGGGAAGATGAGGAGAGGAGGGGAAGATAGAAGTCTTCAATGGAAAAATGGGTTATGAGGCCAAGATCTCATAAACATACATTTATAACCTCCTTTTAGGATAAAAGAAATCAATCAAATAATTAAATAAACAATTATATTATTATTTAATTAATCATCCTCGCTGCCAGATAAGCCACCCTCCAAACGCCGACAAAGGTTATAAACTGCCTAGGGTAAAACCTATATTCTGAACTCAACGTTGGTCTAAAATTATTCATCTGATTCCCCATTCAAGAGATATTTATGTTGGATCTACTAAATGAATAAATTAATATTTCAAATTTATCCATTTAACACTTTTCCAACAAGCTGGGGGTCCGAACACCCCACACCGACTTATTTTAGGTCACGTATTTGGGAAACACCACATTTTAGACCCAACTGTGGTCATGGATTTCTAATCTAATCAACTGTTAAAGAGATATACCCTTTTCTTTAGTTAACCTCAAATGCGTAATATAAAAACACTTGAAAATTTTTATAAAAACTAATTCTAGGCACACCAAACCGTGAAAATGCACGCCATCTAAGACACCAGCTCTGGAAATATTCTTAGAAATATTTCAATGTCTTATTAGGCTAAGAATCTAGTTTCTACATGATCATTTATTATCATTCAAGGTATAAATTCTTAAAAGGTACTGATTCTATATATCATATTTCAATACATTATTAAAACCAAAACAAGTATTGAAAAACTATTAGTCTGTTCATGAATCTTATAATATTTAAAATTATTAATAACATCATAATTTTGAAAAGACTATACAAAAAAATTTTCTTTATATAATTTAATACATGAACTATAAATCATGTTTCATCATCTAATTCCACGATATATAATTCCAAAAATCAATGATACAGGACATATCCTTATAATTCACCAATATCAACCCAAAAATATTTCCCATTTTGAGGGCATAATAAAAGAATTCATACATTAAATATAGATATTATGATTTCATTTATATCCCATTTATCATCTCACATGATACCCAATTTCTAGAATTTAATGTTCATAGAAATTATGCTATTTACCTTTTTTTGAATTTCTTTATTGTTTTGTATTTTATATAAAATTAAACATATTCCATGAAATATAATATTTTGGTAGATTATCAATAGTGTTGGATAGTTTAAACCATTTCTTATAGGTTACTCGAATAATCAATAGTCTATCAAAATCATTTGAATTTTATTTGTAATAAAATCTTCTTGATTGGATATGTAGGTTATAAATGACCCCTTTATGTAAATATAGACACATGATTCTTAATCTTTCAAAAATTAAAAATTAAAAATCGAAGTTAGTATTGCTTGTAGAGAAGAAAAATTTCCTTTTTAATACAACACCCTTATATATTCAATAATCATTTATCCTTCAGATCCATTATACATATGTTGATTATCATTCAAATTCTAATATTGAAAAATGTAATTTATAACCTTAGGAATCATCACATACAACCATAGGTATGGTATCTATGACTTCAAATTTATAATCAACCATAAACATTTAAACCAATGATATAGTCCATAACTCCTAAAACAACCTATCAAAAAAACAACATAATCTCTACATTTTTCTAAACCTGGAACTAATACAAAGTACAAAGATCTAAACTTAAACAATAATGATTATAATAATTGTTACATAGATTTTAATTTATTATTCTAATGATATTTTTGATTTCAATTATTCATGAATTATGAAAAACTCTTACACTGTAAACCAAAAAATTACACCTAGACACTTCTATAAAAATTCAATGTATCCCATAACAAAAGTCCATATTATAAAACATGATTTCTCTTAATGAAAATTCATCCTAACTTTTCAAAAGAATTGTTATCTTCCATTACACATCCACAAACCATATAAATATAGTTTAAAACCAGGTGACATCCCAAAAAACATAGTAAGATACATAAAAAGTAGATAACCATTTTCAAAGAAAATAATAGTAAAAATGACTTAATGAATACCTTTTTCATTAATTTTTATTTATCATATGAAATAAAAACTATCATGGAAAATAGACACACCTATTTACTCGAAAAAAATTAATGTCATAGTATGAAAATAAAAAAACATTTTAGAAAATGTAGATAATCACATTCAGACACATTTAATAATGTGTTATAAATTACTAGAGAGCAGTTAAATACATAATATATTCTCCTAGGTAACACTCTTCATCATTCCATGAAATTCAAGGTATATTTCCAAATGCATTGGAGTGTTATCTCATAACACCCAAAGATATAATGATCTCAAAAAGTGACATCTGCGTGTACCCAATGTATATGTTATATTAGTCTCACCCATTAGTTATAATAGTGGATCAACCATTCATATAATCTATATGAGGCTCACATTTTTCTCATATATCTTTCTCAAGTATCATTAATACAAATTTTTATGTTCGTGCCTTTCTTCATAAAATCATTGAAAAACTCCTTAAATTTGATATAAATACACATTCAAAATTAAAATGGAAATGTTATTTTAAAACCATATATCAATAAAAAACCCAATAAACTATAAATATTTTTCTTCTTTGTTGAAATGGTCATTAAAAACAATATCAAGGAAAATGAATTTTCCATATTGATTGGACATCTCTTAAAAACATCACAATTGTAAAGTAAAAACTTTTCTTTGAAAACCCCCTTATAAATTTTAAGGCAATATTTAATGAATATATTATTAATGATGGAACAAAAATCCAATCAATCTAAATAAGTTTAAAAAACATTCCTATCACACTTTTTTCAAAAACAAAAAATGAACCTCTTTTGGAAAGTGATAAAAATATTAATTTCAAATAGTTTTTAAAAATTTAAACATAGTTAAAAATAATATTAAAATATCATAGGAGAAAAAGAAAAACCTACTTGAATACATATTTATAGAATCTAGATATGTAAGAAAATAGTGAGTTTTATTGGAAACAATAATAGATAATTCTTAATGGAAAGTCTTCTAACACGAGTAATGCTCATCATGTATATTATTTATCATCCAAAAAATAAATATAGTTCAATTTTTTAACATATTTGGAAACATTTTCATGTATATTATTCACTTTATTTAACATATTACCATTCTATAAATAATTAATTGATCATTTTTATATTTTATACATTTTGATAATATTAGGTTCAAACATTATAAATGACATAACTGTGCTGAATTTTGTCAAAGTGTTAATTTCTCTAAAATTTATATAAAAATAATATAAAAATAATTTAAAATTTTATAATGAAATTATATTTATAAATAAAACACTTAAATATGGTAAAAATAAACTACAATACAACATGGAGATGGTTTGAAGCATGTATGCATGAGAAACGTTTCCATTTTTCAATTTTCATTCTGTTAAAAATGTAAGATATATTTTATCTTGAGTTAATTATCAGAATATCATAAATATAATTTTTATTATATAAAATTAAATATATATAATATACATATTATGTGGTTATGAAACATGAACCACATCAATTTTTGTCAGTTGTAGTCCACAGAAACACATGAATGATGCTACTATTTCTGTGAATAAAATGTTAAAGTAAGTAAATTAAATATTAACATATAATAAATATAAAATTTTCATTAATATGATATATGAAAATTAATTCAATCATTATAACCTTTCATGAGAAATGGTGATGGAAAATGAATTAAATCAGTTCATGGATTCCTAGTTTACCAAACACACGAATGATGATTTCAATTTCAATTTGATAGAAGAGAAGAAGGATATAAATTATTATATTAAATAAATAACATATTTTAATATTTATAATATGGGTGTCATTATAATTTTCTTGGGTTAAAATTATTTTATCGAGGTGAATGAGTAAAAAAACAATGACAAGCAGATACAAACTTTACCTTTTTTTTGGAAAACATTCTTTTTCGAGACACCCTATGACCACTGAGGTTGGTGTTATGCTCAAAAAAATACCACAATAAATATAGATATTGAATTATAGTATTTATTAATTTATTTCCCAAGAAAAATAGGTTTTCATTCATTAATTATTAGGAAGAATAGTTTCCCTTTATTAAGATAGGAGAGGGGCACTTTGGGAATCTATCGAAATATTAAAATTTAATAAAGATATATTCAATTAAATATTGGTAAAAAAATAATTTATTTAAAATATATGATAATGATGTGTCCAAATAAAATCACATAAAAAATTATATAAATTTAAGTCATATTTGTACCGTTATAATTTTTTTAAGAACTTATTAATGGTTTTGAAACCTATAATGGGAACATTGTTTTTTACACATTGAGGGTTACAATATTTTATATAAAATAAAAAAATAACCCTAATGGACCACTTGTGATTTTTTAAACAATATATTAATTTATTTACAGAGTATATAATTTTTTGTAATTTTATATCAATTAATAAAATATTGTTTTTTATAAAATATTATTAATGTCGTTTTAGAGCTATTAATTACATTATCATTTATAACATTATGACAATATTTAAACATAACAAAAGATTATTATTTAATTAAAATAATAATTTATTTTTTAATAATCTCATATTACATAAAGTATTTCAAATAATATTTCATTTACTATTGTTAATATATTTTATTTGAATTTCATATTAAATGAATAATTACAACATTAGGGTCATGGAAGAATTTAACATAAATATATATTCATTAAAATTAAAAAAATCAATGATAGAGAAAAATATGTTATATTTAAAAAAAATTTCATAGTTGAACATATTTTAAATACAACACCTTACATAAAATATTATAGTTATTTAAAACAAGAGTGTGACTCATTTGACTTTTATTAAAATAAAATACTATAAATTTCATAATCTCATCTTTCTGGAAATTTAGTTCTATATAACAGATTATTTTATGATTATAGATGAAATAGAGTCATATAATAATATATAGGTTAAATTTTTAATCATTTTACAGTGGTTTTTATTTTATTTTTAACCCTTATTTAATATATTTACCCATTAACATTGTAATAAAATTACTACAGTTTAAATTCCTTACGGAAAAAATAAAAGTGACCAATTAACAAAAATTGATCCCAGTTAAAAAATTTAGCAATCTAGTTTTTCTGAGTCAAATAATTTAATTATATCAATATAATTTAATATTAATCCCACAAAATGTAATGGAAAAGTTTTTTCATGAAAGATTTGTTTTTATGTCTAGAAAATTAAGTATTCCAAAATATGGTATACTGATGACTAAAATTTATTTTTAGATAATATATAAATTATTATAACTTAAGCTACATTGAGATCAATTTAAAACCATAAAGAAAATTTTTAATATAATGAAAATTACAATTTTAAAACAATAGTTATTTTCCATTATTCAATAAAAAATTAAAATTTTTGAAAAATTCTTAAACATTGATCTTCAAATAATTTTTACATGTTGAATCAAAAAAGGAAATTTATTTTTAAAAAATAGATTTTAAAAAAATAGGTACATTTTTAATAATAATCATCCATATTAAATTACAAAATACTTTTTTAAACAAAATGCATTTTCGAAGAATAAAATGAATTTATTATAAATATGATTAATTAATTACAATTAAATAATTAATAAATTAGAAATGAGTATGTACATTATAAATTTCATTATTTTATTAGAACTAATAATTTCTTCTGACTTAATAACTATGTAATAACATTCAAATTTAAATATTTAGATTTCATTCTACGTTTACACTCATTGTTGCATTTCTTTTACATCATCTAATATAGGTGTTCCTTTTATAATCACAACATCTTGCATTGGAAGCTATAAAAGTGATTATTCTTTTTTAAAATAATCATACAATCAATCCTTTGGCCATTACATTATCTTTTAATCATGTAATTCCATGTTATATACACTATATAATATGCTTCTCCTCTATTGAAATCTTTAGGTGTTTCATTCTACACCCATAAAAAAATTCATCCTTGTAATTTTATTTTGATATAAATAATAAATTTTTTAATGTTTTAAAATTCCCTTATTTAATTACCTCATTGTGATAATAGTTTAAAAAATACCCCCTTGATAATATAGGAAGGTATGTATGATTTATATTTGGAATAATCAAAAATATTTAATTCCATATAGGTGGTCATAGGTGTGAAGTGGTATAATGGACTTGGAAGAAAAGATTAATTCCCAAATAATTATGGAGGGTGATAGAGTTAATTGGTTAAAAAGAAATCATTTATGAAGATAATGTTAATAACCCGAAAACAATAAATATGTGGTGAGTAAAAAGACCATTGATTCATTGGATAAGAATGTATTATGATATAATTTTTATGTCATTATAATTTATCTACAGTTAAGGAATTACCTTACCATTTAGTATAAAATCATTATGAACTTTAGTGACTTGACATATTTATATTTCATAGCTACAATTTTATCGGTTGGATGTTACTCAATAAATTATTTCTTCGTAACATACTCCATGAAATGAAAATCCAATACGATTTTTTATACGTGAACCCATAAAATTAACTGTTAATAAATATTAGAAACAATAAAAGAATCACATGATATTACTTCTATCTCTAGATATTCTAAATGAAAAAATGGTTCAAGAAAGTTATCCAACAACACAAAAAGTTCATCATAATTAATTATATAAATATTTTCCCTTATGTCTTGTAAAAAATAAATCTATCAAAATTAAAAGTACAAAAATCTAAAAGAAGGTAAATGAGTTTCAAAAATCAACAAGAAATTACATTCCCAAAAAAAATATTTCAATTTTTGTCACTTGAAAAATATATGAAAACCTAAATCACCAAAAAAAATTAATTAAAACATCCACACATCCAATACTAAAATATAATGATGTCAATATATATTTCTTAAAGGCAAACTTGTATTAAACTCCAACAGTGATAAAATAAACCAAATCATAACAAGATAATTTCAAGGTCACTAATAGTATCTAATAAAAAAATATTTATCATTAATATATGAGTATCATGTACATATTTACTGTTAGCATACCTCAATTATAAGTTTTATAGAGAGATCAACATTCCAATGAATCAATTTTCCTAGTAATCTGAATCTTTCAACAAATGAACTCAAATACTTAAATAAATAGTACCACATAAAAGTTTAGATGCATTAAATTTTTCCTGTAACAATATCATCTTTAATAAAGTAATCTTAAAAAATAATTATTGAATCCAGAATATCATTAATAATTCCACTTAATTCTTAAACCTTTAACTAGTATTAATCATAAAATTCATTAATACCTACATCTTTTAAGATTTAATTTGTGGTCTCTTTATCATAAAAGATATAACTATTACACAAATAAATTCACAATTTCTCATTAGGATCTTCCTCCCTAGAATATAGATCAACATGATTCCCTTACATTACACATTTAAAATGTTCATCCATCAATAATTACTTATAGATACTATTATTCTTATCCATTAATTTAACAAAACATTTCATTTTTACTAGACAAATACTTTTGTTTTAACCTTCTTTTCAACAAATTAACCATTTTCCACTCCCTATGAGACACACTCCTAAGTCTAATATTCCACATTTATGACATTAATGAAATCATTTCTTTTTTTTCTATGGTCATCACTATTCATGATTATAGTGGACTCCAAAATTATCTTAATCAGAAAGTCAATGATTTAGTTATAGTTGATGTTGTTAATCATATATCATGATAACATATAATGCATTATAATAATATCCTTCACCCCAGTTATCATATCATTTGAGTCCACTGCTACACATTTCTATATTGTATTCAATGTTCACCTAGTTCATTCTGTTTCCATCCATCGACAAAAACCAAAATAACTATGTCAACAATAGTAATAATAGTTTTAAATCACATAGTCATGAAGAATAACTTCTTGGTTATAAAAATATTGAAATATTATTTGCAATGTATTTCACCCTTGATGTGACCATGGTTATTCATGGTCATCATTTATTCAAAACCTTAATAGTGGTTCATAATGACAATTTTAAATATATAAGGAATATCATAGGGTATTGGAGGTATATGTGTGTATTATAACCCATTATCAGGTTCTATGAAACAAATAATTCAAGAATTGAAAACATTTTTACTATTTTCTACAACAAGGTACATCTTTTCTAGATCGACATCTAATTTTATAATCTATACAGGGAATAATTTCTTGAAAAACAACATATTATCTATCTTAAAAAAAGTTTAAGAAATTCCTCTATACATATCCTCTATTTCAATCATGAATTTATGTTCCATGATATATTTTTCCCTTAATCTAGTTCACATGGTTTTTACAAAGCATCCTATTATTCCTATTGTAATTACCTCGATTCATGTATCATAGATTTATGGGTTAGTTATTCACATTTTTTATAGATAATGAGTAACATCCAAGATGACCAACAATTTTTTTAGTCTTGGTAAACTAGATACATACATTAATTTAACATTATAATTAAAAATAAAAAATATTATATAGTATATTATTTTATTATCTCATTTTTACCACTAATATATCTCTATAGATCCATGAAAAATCACATCCTAATATCCTAGAAAAAATAAATCACAATAAAGAGGTGAGATCTGATTCATTGGAAGGGTACATGTGCAATGGATGTTATCATCAATAAATAACAATAATCAATTTGAAAAAATAAATATGCTAAATACATTCAATTTAAAAAATATCTTCATAATAATAAGAATGTTATAAAAAATGACCAAACAAGCCATACAAACAATCACATGACATCATTAAATTTCCATGAAAATTATGACTAATTGAAAAATCAATTGGTCACTAATTACTGTAATAATATTGATTTAATGAATAATTTTTGACATATAAATCATATATTCAAGGCCTCGTCCAAGAATTTTTAAAATACCACTGAGGACTTATGCCATGAATCCAAAAAAATATAATAGAATCAATACATATACCCATGGGGATATAGCCACTATTTGGTAAAATATTTGGGATAACATGATTTTACTAACCCTATATAAATTATTTTAGGAAACTTTTACAATACCAAAACCCATTTACCCAATTTGTAGTATCCCCTCCAACTATTTCGTGTCTATCATGATCTGTAACCTGCAAACTTTTGTTTTTTACTCCATTTGCAGAAATATCCCCTCCATTATAGTTTTTATACAATTATTACTCATTATAAAATTGGTATTATTGAAATACATCAACTCTCCAATGAACATTAAATTTCATTTAATCCCTATCTTTTAAAGAATAACCTAGATTCATTTTTTCATATTCTAGATTCTGTTAAAAAGGCATAGTTGTAATAATATTTGTTATTAAATTTCATAATAAATATGATAGTATGTAAATTTTAATTAATTCAGCTATTCTCTACATGAATATAAATCTAATATGAACACATTGTAAAATGTTTTCACTAGGTATTAAATTTAATTTTGTAATGAATTGTGGACATTCTAAAATATGATATTATAAAATTCTGTGTTTATTTATTGATAAGATGATATTATGAATTGAATTAAATGATCAATTGTATTATGAAAATTTCATTAATCGAAAGGAAAATAAAAAGGTACAAAAAATATGATAAAATATAACGTTCTAGTGATAAAATTTTGATTTGAGTGAGATAAATATATTTCAACACCATTTTAATCCTTCAATAATTTTAAGCAGTTTTTCAAAACATATTGAATCACATTATGTGTAGAAAATCTTGTTAATGGTTGTAGATAAGTACTCGATAATCAAAATTAAATATTTTGATGTTCAAATAATAACTAATCACTTATTATGTTAATAAATAAGGTTTGGATGATTACATTAAAAGGTTAAAAATAAGGGTTTGATAACATTTATAGTAGTAATCAGTGTTCAACATTATTCCCAACCAGTAATGATCTCCCATCAGGTGTAACATTAATTCCATTATTCTACAATACAAATTTGGTGAATTAAAATTAAATATTATTTTCTATCAACCATAAATTTAATAATTAATTTTGGTATATAACACCACAATATATTCCTTTTTTCCACATTTAACTTATTCTGATGCATCTAAATCTGGTTGTGGTTTTTGAAATATGAACTGTTCATACTTATATTGATGGATAATTTGTTAATTTTATATTTTTCATTATTTATTTCTATTTTTTCAATATGACCAACATAATTTTATATTTTTACTGTGTTATTTTATTACATAAATGTGTATGGAGGGACAAAAGAATTGGGGTTATGTGATCCTCTCGTTTTATGTTTTTTAATATTTTATTTCTCAGAAGACTGTAATGCAAAATATTGTGTTTGATACCTATTATTTTTGTGGTACATTGATGAGTGATCCGTTTTTACCACATCTCATGACCATAATTGTAGAAATTAATTAAAAATGAAATAATTTTTTAATTTAGTCTCTCAATATTCCCTTTTAAAGTGGAGACTCACAAAGGGACCCTTATGAAGGTCCTTTATGCATTATCAACATATTGGGTCAATTAATAATCATTTACATGAAACCCATATGTATTTATATTTCATAAGGTAAATTTCAAAAATAACACCCTTGACCCTTTATAGACTGGGCACATTATCTGATTCAACTCTATATATATCATCATAAAATATAAAATTCATTAATTTTAAAAAGGGGTCACATTCAAAATGTGGATAAACACACATATCATAATTATTATAAAATCATGCATAATACTAATGGTATAGGTTTAAAGTACCGCTTTTATAATAAGAAAATCAATTCCCACTTCAAGAACCTCTTATTCATCACTATGTAGGCCTGACCGATTATAGTGGCTATTCCATAAAATAGAAAATTAAGTGTTACCAACCATATAGATATCTTAATACTACTCCAAGTGTTGAAAATAAAATTGATCCAGCATCACACATGCATCACTCCTAATCATCCATCCTAATGTTTAGTCAATAACTAATTATTAATATCTCCTAGATTGGTCTTTTAATCACACTTGATGAATCACAAATTTCTTCTCACACCATGATGACATTACAGACTCATGAAATATGAGTATATTTGTTTAATTTATCTCATGTTTAGGAAGGATCCAATTTATCATCCCTGAATATGGGAAGCCACATATTATGGATTTATACAACATATCTTCATAATTTGGTTGTGCGTCTATAGTTAGTTACCTAGAAATATTAATCTATTTAAAATGAATTTATTGAATAATAATATCATTATATAAAAAAAATTCAATAAAAAAAACATTAATTAATTTGGTATAATGTTATATTATTATTTTATTTAAATGAATTAATAGTTTTTTTCCTTGTTATAATTTTCCTGATGGTGAGGTTGTGACTACAGTATGTCTCAAGGAATTAATAGACCAATAGAAAGATTATAAGAATGTGTTTTACTGTGGAAAGATTTATATAATTGGTATAGATTTAGAGTCTGCACCTACAAAGAATTATTTTCCTGTAGAACATTATCTGGAAATGATTTCTTTTTAGAAGTGTGATGAGTTTAAGTTATTAATAAAAATTGATGTTTTTAAAAGAAAACTTAAATGGTTTTCCTTTATATCTGAACTATATTAAAGTGAAATAATTTTTATGAAGCATAAAAAATTTCTAAAAAAGGACTCAACTAAATATGACCACACAATAGGGAGGACTAAATTTTACTTACATGATAAGAATCATATAGGAATATAGGGATTTTAATTTTATTCTCACTGTCTTTTTAAATGTTGTTTTATTAGATTTGATGTTTATCTATAATTTCAACATTATAATGTAAATTCAAATCATTGTAAACTCTATAGTGACTTCCAATATTAACGGTGTCACCTATACCTCTAGCACATCATTAAAAACTACCTAATGACATTACCATTACCAAACTAACCTCATAATAACACGTTAACCTAACATACTCTAAAATTACAATACTCCACCATCACCACAATTTAAACCACAAAAGTCATATATAATACCACACCTACCACAATAATAATGAACAAAGAGAAAATTATAAAACATAAATAATTTCATCTGAGAAAAACATATTAATCAATCCTTATTAATCATTATTTCACATTTACACAACATCTAGTCTATAAACAAAAAAATATATTAATTCTAGTAGTCTTCATCTGAAATTATTCTTTGTACATTAAGTGATTCTCTTATTTTAAGAGTTTAAAGTAATTCAACACACCCAATAATACGTAACATATGAATTTTTTCTAATTAGTAAGAATCAATACACATAAAATAACATATAAATTCAAAAAAAACATGTGATCTCTTATTCACAAACAATTTCATCAATCATATCTATTATAATTTATATTTTAATTTTTAAAAATATACTCAATTAGTATATATGCATGATAATTTGATATTAACGAATAAATAATAAAGCAAGTGATCTTGAATCCCCAACCTCGATTGTTTCTTCAAATACTCCTGCTTGATAATGAGTAGAGGGAACTAATCAAGAGCCACTAGACATACACAGATCCACCAAATACCATATTCATAACTATAAATCATGAAATAAATGTTAAAAAAATCATTAAAATCTATCTAATAAAACTTTTTTAATATCCTCATGAAGAAAGGATAATAAAAAATTAAGGATATAGAAATAGAATCATACTTTATATTATAAGATCCTAATAACATGGATCTAGGGATTAGATTTGATAATGTAAAACTAAATATCAACCAAGATTAGACCAAATTTACCTATAGGTTGAGAGGTATGAAGGAATTTGGTGAAATTACATAATTTTATAATAAAATCTATGAAACATAACATCAATAAATGATATGAATAGTCCGGACATAATGTTAATCATCTATGGTACAATGGGAAGGAAAATAGAAGAACCTTGAAATCCCCTAGACAATATTATGTTCTCACAACAAATCCTTCAATTCCACAATCCATAATTTATATGTTGCAACATAATAAACATTTTCTAAATGGTTTTCTATTTAAAAAAATGACATCAAAATCTCACATTCTACGCCACAGCCTACAATATATTACTGCACAACCTCACTGGTCTTGGTAGAACACCCTATACAGCAACATAGGCCTTCATCCAGCCATCTTATCATAGAAAAACACTACTAGTCATAGTGTGATATGAATTGTACATGAAATTATAGAAACAAATCCCTCCTTATCGATATCTCTCCTCCAAAACTCCTACCAAAAGCCCTAACACTTGATTAATATTAATTATGTGTCTAGATAAATCTCTTCTTTATAGACCAAATAAATTTCAATTCTAACAAATATCATTATTTTTCACAATCAACAATATATTAATATTACTAAGTAATTTCATAATTTCTCAAACACCTAAACATTTAATAAATAAATAATTCCTTTAATCATTCCATATAGAGTTAATTAGTTGGAGACTTATCGAGTCATCCTAAAACCAATTTGTATTGCCTAGATAATTCATCCCAAAAAGTATAATATGTTAATTATTTATAAATAAGTATATATAGCTCGATCAAACATTATATTTATATTTCATGTAATTCCTCATGTACTAACAATGAGAGAATATATCATCACTTAATCCATGGAGGGAAATCATGTGATGCTAATGGTTTATTAATTTCATATATTTCCCCATCTTGTATGCCATTGAACCTATTTTATTAGAAGTTAATGAAAAATATACACCATAAAATTTCATTCCAAACACATGGAATAAAATAATTTTTGTCCAAAAATATTTTCATGATATCAAAATAACTCTCATGTTAATATTTTACATGACCATATATCATTGGAAAATCTATAATTCATCAACATCCGAGAAATTTACACAAAAATAACGAGTTACTCTAAATAATACGAACATAAATTTCATTTCTATAATCACATATAATATTTATCCCAATTAATTCCACCTTTATAGTTAATATACTTTGAAAAATACATGAAATTCCCTTTGTTACTAATTACAGTTTTAGTATCAAACACAAATAATGAGCAAGCATTATAAAAAGAAATCCCTTTTTTATATATTTATCACTCTATTCCTTATATTCAATATATTAATCCATTTATCATTCTTATATTCTCCTTACCCTACCTACTCACAAATTAAAACAAGACATACATAAGATAAATTCACACCAAATTCATAACAAGCATAATACAGACACACAAATAAATCTTCTCCATAATTAAGTGTTTTTACTCTGTAACCATTCTATTCAAAAATTAATATAGACATTATAGTGTAAATAATTTCTTATAAACAAAAAAAAAATGAAATAATCACCCCAATAAGAAAATAAAATCCATAAAAATAAAATATTAATTTTTTTCACAACTATTAACATTAAACAGACATAATTTATCATTTAAACATTAATTATAGTCCTAATTTATTTTAATTAATCATTTAATCAATGATTATATAACATAAAAATTTTATTTTACCATTATTCTAATTAATTGATCATATTAAACATTTTAATTGATAAATCTTTCACTCAAAAACAACACTAGTAAAGAATCCAACAATTCAATTTGATTTTGTGTTATTAATTCAAAAATATACACCTTTATCTCCTTTGAACATTATTCTAAAAATTTACCCCTTCAATACACATATAATTATAATTAAATACTATATAATAATATCTTCACATAATAATTATAATAAAATAAAACACAATGAAACTTATTTTTCCACATAAGTACTCTATTAATTCACACAAGTCAATTTGTTTCATATCATTTATAATTACCTATACTATTCTAAGATAAAAATTTACAAATTTCACATGTGTTTTCAATATTAATCTATAAGAAATAATTTTGGAACAACCCTCTATGAACTATTAGCTAATATCATATTAAATGATTATAAAACAACTAAATTAAATTTTTATACTAACTATAATGCATTAAGGTAATATTAATAATCTAAATGAAGTTCAAAAACACCTACATCATGCTATGTTGCCAATATTCACATGTATTTAATGCCTGATTCCAAGTCTAATTGTCAAATAGCATGAATACACAATGATTTAAATGAAAAATTACTATAAAAAACTAAACCCCTTTTAATTTTACCTAAACCATGATGAACAAAATATAGAGATATTTTCAACATAAAAAGTGATTTTTAATCTCCATAGAACATAGAATTTAAATTCTACACTATAATTCTAAAAAAACATTAACATTAGCTAACCAAATATGAAATAAATCCAATTCATTCACATGTGTTTTTAACAATAAAAAATATCAATATTGACTACACACATTCATCAATATCCATGAAAGAAAAATATAGCTTGATTTTCTCTATTATGACAACATTCAAATTAAATCATATAATAATAGTAAAAATCATATAGGAATACCTCTAGAATATATTTCACATTTTAAATTAACAAAATATACATTCATATAATCTTGGTTATTTTTTTCAGTAAAGATTCCCTTTTCATTATTCTGAAATTAAATTTCCCATATACTGTTAGAAATAATATATTCAAATGATAATACATAAATTTCAAATTATGTTATTTTGTTAAGATATTGTTTAATCTTATTACTAATTATACCAAATTATTATATATAATTCATTTTCTTGACAAAAACATATCATACTAGCACAAATTGATCAATCATTATAACAAATCATATTTCATCATAGAGTACAACCATTTTATTTTAGTTTGGACAATAATTATTAATAACTTATTTTTAATTATGGTTTTCTTCATTAAATTTCATTATAGAGTGTTGTTTTAAATATTGAAGGATTTTTTCCTCAAGAATTTTTTTAAATAAACTGATTAGAAGAACGATATTAGTCGTATTAATGAACACATACAATAGAAGATTGTAATCCTTTCTTTATTGATTTAAAATTTCACTATATATTTTTGTAACTAAATATTCCATTTATACTTGTATCTATGTGATTTGGAGGACCTATATGAGTATGAATATGATATAATTTAGCCATACAATTAGTTACATATGATTTTGGGAAATGATTCCAATGGAATAGCCCGTTATCAGACTGGGGATAATATTTTCTTAACTAGATAATACCCCACTTCAGGTGTTATTCCTAGTATCCTAGAGTTGTAAAATGAAAATACATAAGAAGATCAAGCTCAATAAAATTAAGAGGAGTCAAAAATATTAATACCGAAGCATTAAGGGATTCAATGCAGCAACGATGAATTTATAAAATTTATGGCAGTCTTATGTCCACAAATTTCTCCATATTCCTCCTTAGCTTATGATGAATATATGTAAATGTTTTATGTGCTATATAGTGAACCATGAATTGTTCCTAGTAGGGGTGGGGATGATGACGTCCTTGGTGATGGTGATGGTGATGGAGATATTGAGAATATTGGAGATGATGAAGATAATGATAATAGTGAGGGTGATGGTTATGATAATTAAAAGGATGATAGTGGATATATTTATGTTGATGGTGATGAGGAAGATATTTTTCCTCTCAATGTTATAATAAATTTTTTTTAAAATTTATTCTTACACCATATTTATGAATGAATATATGTGATTTTTTAAAATCGTTTTATCACATTTTGAAGGAATTAATTAGTTTTTTGTGTGTGATGATTGTTGGTATATTGGTTGTTCATGTTTTGGTGTATCTGTTTGGTGATTTCTATAATGAATTAACAATGGTGGTGGTGATGCTATTTTTTATAGTAGTTTTATGGGCTAGGTAGAGGTAATGCTTCATGTTTTTTAAGGGATCTTTATATCTCTAGTTCATGTAAAAAATTTTTATATATCTAATTCTAAAATCCATATTCCAATAGTTTACAAAAAAACAATTTGAATGAGAAAATACAAAAGGCTAGTTATCCAACTGTTTGGGGAATCATTGGTAAAGGTATACCAGTAGTTTTGAATGGTAGGTATATCCCATGTTTCCATATATCTAAATAGGTAAGTCATTTTCCAAAACCCATGGTACTTTGTAAAGGATATAGATGCATCGAGGGGGTAAAGACAACCTTATCCATCACTTATATTATCTAATTCATTACTCATATGAATATGTAATTCAACTTAATACAAATTCATAACAAAATCACTAACTGTCTATGTTAGAAGATCTAGTAACACAAAAATATTAATACATTCCAATATCAAAAATATTATAAACCATCCAATGAAATAGGAAAAATGGAATAATTTGATACATCATCACTATAATATTAAATAATGTATTTTGAAATATTTAATGATACTATTAAGTGATTACTAGAATATTTATTTTTGATAATATTATAGTTTTACATTGAAAATAATTTTTTTAATAATAATATTGTGGGCATAATAATGAAATCATTTTAATTGAATATAACCTTAAAAATTTTAATTGAAAAAAATTAAACCATAAATTATTTGGGATTATGGGAAATTGTTCTCATTTGATATTAGTTAATGAATATATTCCATTTACACTTTTGTAATAACAGTTAAAATGTGATGTATTTGGAAAAGGATATGAATATTTATTCTAAAACATTTGGTAAAAAGTATAATATGTGTAAAAATGAATATAAAAAATAATCATAGAATAGTAAAAACAATTTAGAAATCCTATTTATAAAATATGGAGAATTAACTGAAATATTATCAACTAATCATAAAAATAAAAAATCACTAATAATGTTGAGATTGTAAAATAAACCCTTGCGAGTTGGGTATATTTTAAATTTTAACCTCCATAAAATAATAAAATAAAATAAAATAATAAATATCACTAATTTAAATATATTTGTGATGTAATATATCAATGGGGAAGTATATACACCACATGAAGGAAATAAGTGTTGAATATGAAATATATCTCACAGATGGAAATGTGAGTTGAGAAAACATTGTCTCTATATTAAATTAATTTGTACAAATTTCAAACTCTTATATAATAAATTTATATTTATTAAAAAAATTACAGAATAATTATCATATATATCATTCCATATATGATGTAAATATAATAGTTTACACATTTTAATTATCAATTCATTGTTAAAATCACTGTTTTATGTTGTAATTGCATCCTTTTCATATATTTTTTGATTTAGTAGTTCCAGACCTTATGATTTTTTCATCATTAAATAACCTCTATAATATTTCTTATGGTATTAATATAAAATATATTAAAGATATAGATATTTGGAATAATCTATATATATATATATATATTTATATATATAAAGTGTTATACCATTCAAGGATATAGAAGGTCGTACGTACCCAAGAACACTCTTTTCACTTTTTGATAAAAGGAAACAGAGAAATTTGAATAGTAAATCATCGTTTTAGGTTTATATATATTTAATAAATAAAATTTATAAAATTTATTTATATATTTATAACCATCTGGTTAATATGGTGATGATAAATGAATTACACTTCTATGTGGAGACGCTAAGCCGTATGTATATGTGATTGATGGTTTTTATTTATGTTGGATAGAATAGTGATGGAATATTGTTTTCCCATAATCATAATGACATATAAATATTTTTATGATACTATATATTTTATTTTAGGATGGTTTCAACACATAAAGAGTATGTAAAATAATAAATACCCATAAATGTAAAAGGGTAGATATAATTAACCACATACCATAAATTTGGAAGAATCTACAATATTTAGTACTTTTGTATTAGTAAATAAAATATTTTTTTTAAGAGAACAGTATTATCTAGTTTAGAACTATTTCTTATATTAAATTTGATAATATTAGTAAAATGATTATAATTCAAAAAATAAAGATGTTATATTTTTTAATTTTCATTAAAATATTTAAAATTCATGGATCAAATATTTTATAAAAAATTATATTACTTTTAATATCTTAAATTTTATTTATTTTTTATTTATATTAATTGAAAAACTCTTGACTCAACATTGTATGAAATGTTATAACAATTATTTGTTCACTAAAAATTCAAAATAAATTATAATAATGATGAGAAGGATTTAATATTAAAAAAATTATATTTATGTAAAAACATATCCACTGAATAAATTCATATTAAAAATATTATTGTTTAGAAAAAATAGTTTTACATTTTTAAATTTTTCGTGAAATAAAATAAAATATTGATCATAATATCATGTAAATGACCGTAAAATAAAATATACCAAAATAAAGAGTGTGTGTGGAATAACAATATTCATAAAATAGAACTATGTAATGTATTATGGACATTTTATAGTCCTTAACATTTTATTTTGGTCTTCAATTACCAGATTTAATATTTATCATGATAACAAAAATTAATAAGTGTACTATTTATATTTACAAAAAAAAGATAGAATATTTTTTTAAATTTGTAAATATTGAATCCAAATATGGAATTAATTTTTAAAACAAAAATACATATTATGTTAAATTTAATTAATAATTAAACAGGTAATATGCAACAATTATTTTTTATAAAAATACCATTTTTAAGTAAAATTTGTTTTTATACCAAATTTATCTATAGAAATGATTAGAATAAATTATTTGGAATATTAATAATATAATATAAAAATTTTATTTTTAATCAATTTAAATTAATATTTTTTCTTTTCAAATGGATTAAAAAAATATAGTTTAAAAAAATCAGTATTATTATATATTCACAAAAAATAAATCTCTTCAGAAAGATCTGAAAATATCTCCCAAATATAATTTTGAATAATTACATTAAAAATGGAATTAATTTTATAAAATAATATTTATATAAATTATATATTTAATTTATTTCATTTTTTAAATTTAAATAATTTTTTGATGAAAACATATTTCTGATGCACAAAATAACTTTATTGAAAAGAAAAAAGTTTTTGTAAGTGTTATTCAATATTATGTCATTGTGTCAGTAATTTTATATTTTTAATGATTTATTTATCACTAGTAGTACATGATATTTTAATTATTAGGTCATAAAAACCATTTTTAAATAATATTTTCTGGTTCATTGAAGTTATTTGTTTTGGGTTGTATAGGTTTGCGCTCAAAATGTTTATTAAAAATCATTTGGATTCATCTACCCTAATATATAAAATAAATTGAATTTATTAATGAATAATTCCATAAAATAATAGGATGTTACATTCACTAATTTTTAGGGAAATGTGTGTCATATAATATATTCAACATGATGTTCCTAATTTAAAATCATGTGGTTTATAATAATTATATATCCCTCCAATGTATTGGGAAAAGATTGATATCCAATGACATAAAAAAGACTATAATGGGGATTACTATAGTTCAGTAATATATAATATCTAATATTAAAATCATTAGAGTAAATATTCACTAAGGGTATTATTGATTGGAAAGCTAACCAAACCTTTTATGATATTCTTTGTAGTAATATGTGGCTATGAAAATGATATTATATGTGTTTGTGATTTTCAAAAATATTTTTCTTATGATAATTTTATGCTATTGTGGAACAATTTCATTAATTACCTTATGATTTATGCCTTATGATCTTACATTATTATTTCTATGACACCTCAATATGGATTTTAATATTATATGTGTGGTTTCCAACAGATAACCCCATGATCTCATACCCATATTCTCTTGTAATATTCATGTGATCATCATTACCCCCCTCTACACACTTAGTCAACATATGTGATTTCCTATTCATTTCTTCCTTCCCTCATTTTAGGAATAATTATTTACAGAATGACAAGACTAAGAAGGGATCTAGTTATGAAGAACATAATGGGACACAATGTAGATATATTATTTTTAAGTAATTTATATATACAAATTTCCAAATACACAAGTCATATATTATTTAAACATGTTTATTATTTTAATTAATATAATATTCATCAAATAATATGTGATATATTTTAATGAATAGTACATGCAGTTATATGGTGGAACCAAGTGGAAAACCATTGTTGATTTTCTAGAATGAAAAAATAGACATTGTTGTTGGTCCCTAAAAGCATGATTTTCATTTAAATGGGTCTATTCAATCCTTAATGTCATTAAACCCTTTATAGGTAGTTAGAGGTAAATTTTCAAACTTCTTATAACATTTTTATTCTACAAATCAATTATTTTACTTCTCATTTTCTAAATTGTGCATCAGTTTTAATTATTAGTATCGTTTACATTTTCCCCTATTTTATGATACATTCCTACACGAATATAGTTTGGATTTTTAATAGTGTCATGTATAGATTTTTTTGGAATGTTCACATATTCAAATTTGTTATAATTGTGTGTTGAATACCCCTAAATTCAGTTAATCTTGGTTCCTGCTACCAATAACATGTGGAATTATTTGATTCATTCTTTCATTATATAAATAAAATTGTTCTAATGGGTTTCATAATTATTTCAATAAAAAATATTAAGTTTCATTTTATTTATTTATAAGAGATAATGTTAAAGTAAATGGATTAATAGAAAACTCTAAAAACACTATATAGGAGGAGATAAATTGAATCATCTTTAATTTTCCTCATACTTTATCAAATAATGATTCTATAGCATTCTAATATTTAATCAATAAATTATTTTAATTTAAATTAAATTTTCATATAGTTTAACATAAATTTATAACATATTTAGTATTTTTATTTCATTATTGTTGTTTATTTTTAATCAATGTTAACCCTATATCATTTAATCCTACATGGGCCAAATCGTTTTTTTGTATTATAATACTACCTGGAAATATTTTTATCTCATACTCCATTTAAATGTAGTGGAGGGGATCCTAGAATATCCTATAGAGTGTTAATGTTATTTATTTCATTATCTAATGTATAATAAGAAATGTTAAATATCAACACTATCATTAATTTTATTTAGGGCTTCACAAAATTGATGAGGGAAAAATAGGTTCTCAATCAGATATAATTTATAATGGTACTACATATAATCATAAAAATTATTTATATATATCATCAATTGTTGATTGAGTGAGAAATATTATCATATTATAGTGAAATGATCCAAAAGTAAAACTATATCAACAATAAACCAAATAAAAATATATCCTTTAGGAAACATGGGGAGTTTAGTGAGGAAATAAATGATGATTTTATCCCCTATCTATATAGTATTTGAAATTGTTTCATCATTTTTAGTATACTTTTGATATTTATCAATAATGTTATAGTTTATAGAGAATTGGTAATATAGAATATGAAATATTATTAACCTTTTTTTTCAAAAAAATGACAATTGATGTCTTTATAAATCATTGTTATTCAAGGTTGAGAATGTGAAAATGAACTACACAAATAATACAATAGATACTTTTTCAATTCAATAATTCTAAAAGTGAATATTTCGTTTCTGTAATTATTTAATTTAGTTATTTTCATGGTTTATGTATTGAATATTAATTACCATGTTATATAACATCTTATTTTCCTTAACATCATCCTTGATCTTCACATGGAAATATGGTTGATTAATTATTTTGGGAGTATAAGCTGTATCCCCATCCCTTATGATAAAATGGTCTATCCTTTAAGAATATATGAATATTTGGTCTTTTTTAGTACTCATCAGGGATAAAATAGCATGATCAAACCTTTTCAAATCACCATCCACCATTAACACAATCTTAATGTTATAATGTATTATGAATTCATAGTACTGATCAAATGAAACTAACCCATTTATTTCAGGGTTAACACATTCACTGTGAATATAAAAATTAATTTCTTTTAATAAATATATATATAACTCTTTACACTATAATGAAAACTTATATATATAATTAATGAATTATTTCCATTCATAGATATCAATTATGTGTTGATTAATTATTCTTATAATCATTAAGGTTATGTGAGGCATATACACCCTCTATTTTGAATTTTACGACAAACATTCCAAATAACTTCTTTGATTTATTACTATAAATCAAAAACCCTTATCCATTGTTGGGTAATGTGAGTAATGGTGTTATATCCAAAATTATTTTAATATCAATTAAATTGTATTTTCATTCATCTACTCAAAGGAACATGAATCCCATATGATTTAACATGGATATTGGATTTGAAAATAATAAGGGATTTATGAAAAATAATAAATATTATCATTATAAACTAATTTTTTTTTCTATTACATTATTTTTTCATCTATATTTTTTAATCACCTATTAATTTTAATTATAAATATATATCCATCTCATAATGATTATATAACCCAATTATGATTCTTTTTGTAGAAATAATTTGCACATAAAAAATTAAGAATAAACAATATACAATCCGAATGTGATTAGAAAAATTCTCTAATGTTATCAATTATCTTCCATTATCATAGAATATATGATAATATTTTCTATAAATACCACCAAAATTTGATCATGATAATATATATTAACTCTATTGATCATATAATTTTAGATATAATGCTAATTTATAATTCCAAATGGATTAATATTGAATTAATTAGGTTTTTGTATTTTTCAAATCATTGTTTTGGGTATATCCTATCTTCTTAACCTAAATTGATGATATATAAACGCAATTTATATTTTTTATATGTAATATGAACCCCAAATATGATCAATGAACATATCAATATTATGTAGGTAAATTTATTTCACAATTGTAATCATCTTATATTTTGGATAATCAATAGATAAATTCATAAAAATATAATTATTCATTATAAAAGAACATGATCACTCCATAGTGATGTTCTAGGGGGTATAAAACAATTATACTAGTTACCATTGAATTAATATTCATTTTTTTTGAATCATTAGGGATATTTTATATGTTTTAATTTATTATCATTCCATGAGTAACTAGTTCTATTGAACACTCAACCATGTGATCCTACGATTTCTAGGAATATAATTTGAAAATATATCTACATACATATTTAATGAAGGAATATGTTAAATATTGAGTTTGTTTCTAATCATTTACTCTAAATAACCATCATGAGTATGTATTAAGACCCATTTAATTAAATTAATTCTCATATTGAGTCAATATTGATACTTTGACCCATAGATGATCAAATGATGACATGTGATATGAAATGAGACATCTATATCCCATAAATTAATATATTATCATTATATGGATTTATAATAAATTCTTGAAATCTTATAAAATCTTATTAATAGATTAATAATCAGTTTTATAAAAACCACGTAACAAAAAAACCATCGATGATGGGTAATTGTCTTAGAATTATTTAATTATTCCACTAGTTTTTTTCTATATAAATTCTAAAATATAATTAATTTAGTGTAAAAAATCATTGTAATCATAAAAGATACAATGGAACGTGTTGAACTATTATCAAATGACATATTTTCAACAATGATACTACCTTTCACCTCCAAAATTTTATGATCCATTAAATATTCCCTTTACAAAATGGTTAGTATGACTATTAAATTTCAAAATATTTATTAAATAATTACATGATAATGAAAACCATTCCTATGATGTTCTAACCTATTATTCTTTCATTTAAATATTTTATCTTATTTTTTCAATCTATATCAATTTTTTTATCATATATATTTTTACAATCTTATTCTTTATAATATAATCTGTTAAAATAATAAGCCACATGATTATAAAAATTGAGACATCCCAACCATAGAGTAAAAACATGTTAAATAATTTTACATGAATATTAATTTCATCTAAAAATAAATCAAAATCAAGAAAATTTTGTTTTATTTTATTTGAATATAAGATACATAAATAACATATTTTAGATATATTACTAAATATACAATAAAAATATTATCAAAATATGATACCCATATAAACTGATAATGTATAATATTATTCATTATAACCTATGGAATGAAATGATATGAAAGGTTGATATATGATTATTAGTATCCCATTAATATATCAGGTAACTATCCAAGATAATAAGTGATAATATTCATATCATATATGTATTTGAAAATAATCATGTTCTATTAGAATAATTATGATAATAATAACTAATAAAACTAATTTCATAAATAATGAGTCATGGAATGGTAATTTTTGAATTACATAAGACAAGAGTCGTTATATTTTAGAAAAATAATTTAATAGACTTGATCAATGAAATCATAATATATAAATATTGACATACACTGAAATATTTTATAACGATGTGGTATATATATACAAAAATTAAATTCTTCTTCATGTGGAGACTCAATCCCAAGTCCATCATTATATAATGTATAGAGTCCAATAGTCAATTTGGTTTAGTAAAAAATCTCTAACTCACCAATATATAAGATTAAATTTTTTAATATTAAACACTAAGTTATTAATGAAATATTTTTCTTTAAACAAAATTATTCCCTCTATATATTTATCTATATGCAACATAATGTTTTGTTAAATTACGAAACATTATTAAAATATTAGGTGCTTATTATCTACTATACATTATATAAATGGGATTGAATATGAATAATAGTTTCTTAAAATATATAATGTTCATGATAATTTATTATATTTTAATTAATTATTTGTAAATAATAACTCAACATTCAGTAAAGAATTTTTAATCTTCAAAAAATAAATCATTTAAAATGATTTTTATTTAGTTTTATGAGAAAATAATATAATTAAATTATGAATCTTTTTATAAAAATTATTTTATAAAAGATGATTTATTTTTTAAATAACCCATTCAAAATTATCTTACTGTGGATTTTTTAGACGTTTTGAAATGTTGATTTTATAGTGAATAGTGAAAATAATGATCTTTATTAAAAACTATATTTTATATTTAAATATTGAAAAATTAATGTTATGTTTTTTAAGTTTAAAAAATAAATTAGTTTATTTTGATTTAAATTATGGGTTTTAAATAGACTTTATACATTAATAAAAAATAAATATAATTTATATAATAAAAGTGTAGTTTTATAAAAACCATTTTCATGGTGATTTTATTGTTTAATATCAAGATAAAAATTTTAATTTCTAATAATTTATAAGTTTAAAATGTATTTAATATTTATAATATAGAGGCTAAAATATAGTGAATAGAAACATTTCAATTTCAATAAATAAGCATAGTAACCATATAAATTTTTGTTACCATTGTAAAGGATAAATATGGTAATTAATGTTAAAATTAATATTACAGGGATTTTCAAATAACAAAATGATCCTTAATTAGTTTTATTTGATAAAATATGTTGGTCTATAATAATAATTGACTTTATTATACATAATTTCACAAGAATTTTAAATGAGATTCTGACCATTATAATATTTTATTTCAATAAAAGTCAAAAAATTTACCCAATTGTTTTAATAAATATAATATATTTTTTATTGGATTATCCAAACGGTATCTAAAAAATAACTATTACATTACAATATAAAATGATTTATCTTCAAAATGAAAATTTATTTCTAATTTTTTGTGAAAATATAATTACAATATATTATTTCCAAATGCTTATATAGTAATAATTAAATTAATTAAAAAATAAAATAATTGGTATTATTAATAATATAATTATTATAATTTTAGAAATTTAAGGTAATTAACTAATTTTAATTATTATTATTTCATGTTTGGGTTGTGCTAAAAAAAAATTGTATCTTTATTTCCTTAACATATGTTATTTAACTCATATTAATGAATAATGTCAAAAATAAAAAAAAAGATATTTTATGAAAATATTATTTATTTAAATTATATAAAAATTATAAAAATATTAAATAAAAATTAATTTGATATTATATGGTCTATAATTTCATATTTTATCAATTTATGATCTAATAGTTAACTTATATGTCATATTATAACCTTATCTAGTGAAATAGATTTTACCATGATTAATATTAAAACTAGTTAATTATGGGGATAAACCAAAATATATGGTCTGAAATAGAAATTAAACTCGAATTTTTTTTAATGATTACAAAATAAACTATATAATACCCTAGGTATTAATTTATTACCATTTATACTCATTTTTATCTAAAATAGTCTTGTTAAATATATATATATATTTTAAATTCTATCAGTGCCTCCCAACTATTTAATAAATTGGAACCTCCTCTCTCACCTATGTACAGTAATTGGATCCTTCTAGAATGAACATTATCTATAGGTTTTCCATCTCATATTACCCATAAAAGTTATATATGTTATATTATTCTCAAAATAACATCTCTAAATCCCATTAATGGATATCTAAAGGTGTCACATTGAAGAATATATCATCTCCTTTACAAACCACTTTATTTTGTTATACACTTCATTACATATCTAAATCTATTAAATTTTTAATAAATTAACAAATTTAAAATCATAAATTTTTTAAATGGTTATAATTATTATGAAGGAATAACTATACTCATACTTTACTATCAAATAAGAAGTGAATGTATTCCTTGTGCGTACGTACGACTAACCATCTCCACATAGAAATATAATTCATTTTCCATTAGAATATTTTATAGATGATTATTATTGTGGGATAAATATTTAATTGTGATATTTATGATATAATTATATTTATTTAATCATAATATCATTTCAACCATCATAAAATCCAATTCTTTTGGAAAATATAACTTTGATCATTCATATGGGTAGACTAACATCTTCACGATGCAATGATATTCATTTTCCATTTATATTTCACATGATTGGTAATAAAGATGAATTTTAATAGTGTATATGGTATATAATTATTCTATGTTTTGGAATTATTATTTATCATTTTTCAATTCATGAGTCAAAAAATGGAATTAGTGTTCATGTGTACATATTCCTACCATCTCCATAAACTATTTAATTTATTTATTTATTTCATCATTTCATGAATGAATATAAATATATTTATATTCATTATATATTAATTTTATACAACGATTATAAATTTTGAAATTATGGGACCATGAATAATGTATATGGTTTGAGAAATCAAAACAGATACATGCTTTGAAATCAATGTAGTTTTCCCCCTGAATAGTGATTTAAATAAATCATTAATAATAAAAGAGTGATAATATGTGGACATTAAATCATAATTTTCTATATAAAATTGAATATATTTATTCAGTACATTTACATGATATTCATAATTATTATGCATTATTTTTTAATGTGAACAAGTAAGGATGAGACTTGATTCAAGGTTTTACTTCACAGTCTCATCATTATTAGTGGTTTTTTTATTTAAGTCTCCACTATGGAATATTTATATTAAATTTACATATTTACAAAAAAATTAAAAACTATTTTTAATAATCTCTTACAATTGTTTATAATTTTTTCCCCATGATTTACATTTAAAAAACTGGGTTGGATGGATTATTTTAATCATTTTACAAACAATTAACTTTTTAACATATATTAAAATAATAAGAAAGAAATGATTTTTAACTTATATGTAATTAGTGGAGTTTCCAACCATCATGAAACCACAATTCAAATAATATTACATAAAATGGTTTGATGTCTATTTTTAATGAACCTTTTTCATTTATATGTGCACATTTTTTAAAATATAGAAGTAATTTTAAATTGGGAATGTTATTTTACATAAGAATTGTTACAAGTTATCTCTACAAATAATTATCTTTCTAAAATTACACCATTTTCTGTTAATTTTAATTTACAAGGGATATTTTCGGTGTATGTCATCTTTATTCATTCTCTATATGGTTTTTGATTATTATGTAATGATGAAATATTTATGAAAAAAATTTCTTTTCATGATTTATAATATAATTAATGTTTTAGGATCCTATTTCACACATATATACAATTATAATTATTCTATTTTTGTGTCATATATATATAATATGAACAAGTTAAATAATTATATATTTTGAGATATTAATGGGAAACATTTCTGTGTTCTTTATCTTTTATGGGAAACAAGTCGATGTGATTTATCCGCTACGGTAAAAATGTTTTGATTCATGATTCAATGCTATTAAAAATTAAACATGATAAATTAAATGGTCTTTATACTTTTGATGGTCCCTTATATATACAAGAAACAATAATATGGTTCATGATTGAGTAATTATGAATTTTCATTCTTATAATTCATGTCTTCTGAAATTATACGTTTTAATTCTATACCCATTTTATTATCTTTGACAGATTGGGTATAAAATATTTATGCTATGGTCAGGATATCATACCCATATTCACGTCTTATTCTTACATATCATCCTAGTTTGATAACTCCCATTTTTACCATTACTGATCATTAGATGTCAATATATTCTTATATCTCCTTTCCCAAACTGATGAAGAATATTTTTAGTATGGTATTCATATAGATATTACTATAATTGATGAAATTTAATAGAGATATGGAAGATCATTTATAAAATTAAAATATTGTATATCTAGTCTCAATATACACTAAAACATTATTATTTTGGAAAATATTTTATTGTGATTTAATTATTATTCATCTAAAAATATTTAATAATTATGTATAGAAATGTTAGGCTCTTATATTTAACTAGTTCATTGATAGAAATATTATTCATGGCCCACTCATGTTGTAAACATAGTAAAGTGGGTTCGATCCCATGATACTAATACATAATAAAAAAAGTTATAATGAATATCCTAATATATCTTAGGGATATATATATCATGGACCACTAACCAAAAAATAAAATATCGTACACATGAGTCTAGATGAACAAGAAAGAATTCAAGTATATTAACTATTATTATCAAATAGAAACACGATTAACTATATCAGGAGGGTCTTATCTATTGGGAGGATATACATGGGGGATTTATTATAGCCACTATATTTATAATAATTAATTTAATACATGATTGAATGGGAGCTCACTGGTGTAAAAATCCCTAGAATATATAACAGGAGTTCAATGAGGAGGTTGGGATAGATATGAAGTTTTTAGGTATTAACCGTACTGAAAATAGTCCTTTAATTTAATTTGAATTAATTCAACCATGGAATATTTCCAATTAAAAACTGGGGTACACATAATTCCCAAATATCAACTACAATGATCCTTTGTAATACAACATACCGTATGTTAATTTTTTAATGAGGATGGATCAATAGGAATTAGGCAACATGTAAATTAGGAAGACATTATTTCAAATATATTTTGGGCTTTATATAGGTGTATGAAGTTAAAAATATCTATTGTGAATAAATGATCCTATTTTGGATGAACATGCATGAATGTCTTTCCATTAATGATTTTTATGAGATTCCTTTTCAATGATAGTTTTGTAGGATTATATGTGATGTTTTTATATGGGGATGAAATTACAATAACAATTATATTTATTCAAATCATATAATATATAGTGTTATATTTGGGAGTTTCAACAGAGTATTAATCATTTGATCATTCAAAGGAATCAATTTTCATACACATTTATTCAATTCATGAACCTCATGACACTGACGAAAAAACACCAAATTTATATATGTGAATGTATAGTGCCCAAGAATTATCATCAAAATATTGCATGATTTAGATGAATATTCATTACATTATACAAACACACATAAAAGGATAAAAATGGTGTTGTTCCTTTTGATATTTGACAAAAAAATATTTTTATTTCATGAAATACCATCAATATATACAATAATGATCATCCCACATAGTACTCTTCATAGACATACCCTATCTAAAAACATTATTCATAACCTGGGGAGTGGAAACATAGTAAATATTGATCATATATTCTTTATATTGGTACACAATGGAGATATCAATATAATATGTTAATATAGATATGAGAACATGTTATTATTAATTGATAACCAAACCATACGAATCATATATCTTATACACAAGTCATGGTATAAATAATTATAGGTAATAATACTTAAATAATAATGAAATCATGGAACATAATCCAAGAGTGCATAATATTGGCATAAGACATTGAATTTTAGGAAAACACATGCATATAAAATCCTACCTAAGGGATATCTACCAAGACATTCATTACATGTTAGTCTTGGGAAAATTTCCCATGTAAAATCTTCGGTTTTGGAATAACCTTCCTTGTAAAATCTTCCTTTGTCATAGGATAAACTCCCATATACCCTCTTATTTTGGGTGTAATGTTACCTCCAATGTACCCACCTGTTTTAGTCATTTGATAACCTCTTATATTGCCAATTTTATCTAACATGGGAATACCTATCGAGTTTCATATTTTATTAGGATTGGGATAACCTATGATCTATCCTTTTAGCTCATATAACATTTATCATAACCCAATGCATTAGAGGGAGATATAGGTCCCAACCATCATATGATCAACAAATTTTTGTTCAAAATTTCTATAGAAAATTTATCATATTAGAACCCATGAAAAGAAATTTCTTCCATAAAACACGTCATCACAACTTAAACCATAGAAAATAAATGGGTTTCATAATCATTTTTTAATTTTATCATAATAGAAACCATGGAAAAGATATGGGTTTCATAAAGGCAATACCAATATAAAAATAAAAAATTTAGTGAAATAATATGAATTGTATCCTTGGATAATATCCATATTAAATAATAATTTACAAGAAAGGATGTAATTATAGATAGAAAAAAATTGAATGAAAAATAACATTCAATGTTTTTTGAGGAAAATAGACTTACTACTTTGAAAAAAAATATTTTAAATCATTAAAAAATTCAAAAATATTTTCATTGAAAATAATATTTTAATACTATAAATTAATCTTTAAAAAATTTTGTGTGCATGTTTTCAGAACAAAACCATTCAAGTCGTATGGGTTAAGTCAATGATTCCATTCCCATTTTTTGAAAAATCAAAATTTCAATTTTATTAAATGATCTAATGATTCATTTTTAAAAAATTTATAAAAATTAAATCTTTTTTAGAAATTTATTTTATATTTTCTTAATATAATGACAGTATATTTTTAATTTTTTTAAAAATCCTGGGTATTGAATTAAAAGTGATTTAGAGCAAAAGAATAAATATTGTCGGTTTACCTTTAAAATATTATTTCTAGATAACGAGTATATAAAGATATGAAAATAATAGAAAAAATATATTCTCATCACATAATTATATGATATTAAAATTCATGAGTTTCTTGATAGATGGATCATAATATTTTATCATTTAGTAAAAAACTTAAATAATCCTGATAAATGATTTGATTATACCATTAAACTATTACATTAATGGTAACAGAGAATAATAATCCCGAAAAAATAATAACATAAAATGACACATAAATATAATGAGAATAAATTAAATATTTATAATAAATTTCAATTGATCTTTATATACACCACATGAATGAATATTGGTGCATATCATACTATATACATAAAATTTGTAAAATTGAGATAAAAATGTCATAGAAAAAGTATCAAATCCCTTAATACATGTTTGAACCTTTTATGTATTAAATATAAATTTATTAATAATATATTACAAAGCTATAAATTTTTATATCCGACTATATGTGTTTTCCTCTCATCTTTTATTACCATTTTTAAAGTTCTATGTTAACATGACATTTTAGGAAATAACTACTTTGTTTTTCATGAATATTTTTTATTTTTTATTATGTTTCCTCATAAATTGATAATGGGAAATAATATAAATAATGTTAAAAATATTAAAAAAATATTATATTTTATGTATATTGTTTTTGTGAAATCCATAAAATTTATAAAAAGAAGATAAAATACATTGTTCATGGACAGGATATGTCTTATTACACATGGATATTATTTATATTAACATGATAGAGAGAAAAAATAAAGATAAATAATATTTTAACATTAAATAATAATTATAATTTCATATATATGATTTATATTTACTATATTTATCATTAATACCTTCTATCATATGGTTAAGTGAAAAATAATCACATTGCTTTGCAAGGTAGTAGTCATTAATACACGCTAGCGGTGTTATCATATCCCCCATGCAATGAAAAGTAGGAAGGTAAATTTTATATAATAATTAATAAATTATTTTAAATTAGAATATATCATATGAATATTCTAAATCGAACATTATATCTAGTTCATAAAAGATGATGTAAAACAAACTACATCGGTTCACAAGGATGTCGTCTATTGTACCCACAATCAAAATTTTCATTTTCTATTTTATAGAAGTGGATATGGATATAGGTTACTAAATTAGAATAATAAAATTTAAGCATATAGAATATACTAAATTTTTTATATACGAATTTATAAGACATAATATGTGATACAGAATGAATAAATAATAATAATGAGCTTTGAGAAGTAAATTTCCATTACTTAGAAGCACCTCATTTTGATATCTTATTAAGGACTATAGTGCTGATCTTCTGGGAGGTGATTAATCCCTTGAAGTTGAATATGGATATAGTGGATGTATTTTGAAATGTTTTTTCTCAAATTCATTTCCTTAATGATGTGATTATGTGAATGTGTTTGTGGGTTTTCATATATTGTGGTATGGAACCCACTTTCATTCTAATTACAAAATTATAACAACAATCAAAGTTAATAAATTAATTACCATAAAATTAAACTTAAAATTACAAAATAGTCAATCTTGGGAATGGTAACAAGTATATATTTACATAGAATTGGAATATAGAAATATTAACTGTCATTTAAACACATATCTTCTTAGTTTAAACCCATGTAAACTAATTTTTAATTTAATTGTAGTAGTGATTTCATATATTTTAACCCTTCATTATTATCTAAAAGTAATTTTAACATAAAATATATATTAAATTCTAGAGTTTCAAAATAAGAAATCAATTTTTCCAAATTACTTTCATAAATTGTTTTTAATTTTTATATCAACATGAACTCACAAATGTGACGATAATGTAATTTTCTAAGGAGAAATGTTTAACTATTTAACGAAAGTATATCAAAATTAAATATGAAATTGATTCTAATAAATAAATTTTATTGTTATTGTTATTGATATTATTATTATTATATATTAACAAAATTGACATATAAAACCATTTTAAAAATAATGAATATTATAAATTCTTTAAAATAAAATATTTTTTTGCATTTAAAACAATAATTAACACTACTTATAAAAAATTAATCTCTTCTAAAAAATATAAAAAATTCTCCATAAAATAATTTTTAAATTATTAATTCAAAGAAATTATAAAATTTAATTTCTATATGTTTTAATTTTTATTATTTTTTTCAAATAAAAATTAAGATACACATTTTTAAAAATAAGATATTTTAGAAACAAATAAATTCATTAAAAATTATTAAATATATTATTAAAAAAATTCATTATATAAATATGTTATAGAACATATCAATAATGTAGTTATTTATATTAATTCCCTCAAATTTTATATCTATCTAATTAAAATTTGGGTATGAATTTTAATATTAATAAATTCCTATTGTTTCATTAAATCTCGGTATGGAATGTAAATCAAAATATAGAAATGATTAATTTTATTCAATTTATTTTTCACAAAATATCACTGTGTTACATTATACCCCCCATAAAATTAATTTATCACTCAAAATTTTTCACTTTGGTTCCAACGAAATTGGACACTTCTACATCATTAATCCTTAGGTTCCCACATATCATTCATAGGATGATTATTTTTTCAAACAACATTTTCCATGTGCGTGGTATTATTTCCTAGAACCATATCAATATGATCCAAAATCTCATCCAATCTATCCTTATAAAAAATACCATGCTCTAGTGGTACGATCTTTCAATTTTTTACATGTTAAGAATCATGTATATACTTCCTCAAGATAAATACATAAAACACATCATGATCCTAAAAGAGGATTTCTGGATGAACCAAATGATAATCTATAGTCCCAGTATCACCATGAATTTTAAAAGTGACCAATATGAATTGGTCATAGTTTTACCTCATTTTTTCCCTGATAAATTCATTGAATACCATTTTCAGTGACATGAAATTCTAGACAGTGTTTATGATCATCAACATAACATTTCCATCACATTTTGGCTACTTATATGTTTTTCTAACTATCTCAAATAATCTCTTCCTTTTCATCAGTTAGATCAGGTCACAATAGCTCTCTTTATTGAAAATCATTCTCGTATAATGTATTTTTAAATTTCATTTCAAAAATTCTTTTCATAATGATTCATTAAAATGAATGAGTGAAAGATATTTTGGTAAGAAAACTCAACTGGTTGAAGTTTTTGATCTGAAAAAACTATTAAATATATATAAAAATAACATTATATATCCTTTATGTTATGAATTTTTCTCCATGATAGGTAATATATACAGGAATAACATACAAAACTGAAAAAAGATCCATATCATGATATTATTGATTACATATCCAAAAAATAAAAGTATACATCAAATGTTGATAGGATGAAATTTAATGAGGTAATCAATGAAACCATATCACTTTAGTAATTAATTTTTTTAAAGTCTATAAAAAGTTTAATAATTTATTATTACAATTAAGTGTGTTAAATTCAAAAGGAGATCAAATAAAGTCTATAATTTCTAAAATATTAAATGTCCAGAATTGACTTAAAGGTTGAAATTATATTTAATCATATATCTTATGTGTGTAATGGTTTTCATCCTCAAATAAAATATTCAATAAAACATGTACTAAGGTATATAATAGTAATTTTCACTTCTCGTGTAGAATAAAGTTTTCTATTTTTAGGGGACTACATCCACACTAATTATGAATGCATTGTAAATTGGGCATTATGGGGTCGATCCCACAAAAAGTGGGGGAAGTAATGGTGGAATCAATTGACCAAAAAATGGGTTATCTGGATTTATATATTATTTTATTAAACTACTTAAATGAAATGATTTAAATTATTAAAATGTATATAGAAACATAGAAAAATGTAGAATAGAGGGAAACTATCTTACACATGTAGTTTCGGAGAAAAGAAATCATAATTTCACTTAAAAAATAATTACAATAATTAGATGTGCAATCAATAAATTTTATTGGTAGATGAAATGGTCTACTATATATATCAACACTAGAAACCAAATTATTCATGTATAAATTAATTAAAATTCTAGGATGCATTTGGATAATATTTTAATAGAAAATGAAAAATAAAATCCATTGGTTTTGAATTAACTACCATTATTAAGTTTTCTTTTTCAAACTAACAAACACAGTTGGTCATTTATTTAATTAAAAAATTGAAAATTATGATTAAAAATAGAATAAAAATTGAATAGAATTATTTAACAACTGAATAATGAAAAATAAAAAAAATCACACAAATGTGAACAACCCTTAATTTTATTTAGAGAGTCATAGTTGGTGATTTACAAATATAAATAAACTAAAAACTACTAGAGAGAGAATATACAAAAGAGAATAATAAATAAATAAAATAAAATAAACTAGAATAAGAATAATGTAAATCAAGTGTTTTATTAAGGAATAATAAAGGAAAGGAGAAAAACATATATAAGGTTGGATAGAACCATGGAGGAAGCCTCCCCATGGTGGAATGTCTACACATAAGTTAATATTACATGGATACATATAGAATTCCAAAAAATAATTCACCATTCATTTGTAATATAAGATCTGACTCTATAAAAACAAATTCCATCAAATCATGGGTTCATACTTGTAGAGATAGAATATAAATTGTTATTTTATTATTATAGAATGCATTTAGAGGGATATAATCAAATGATATTTCAATAACTGTTAAACAATAATATTTTTCTAGGTATCAATCATACAAATTCACAAGTGGAATTCCCAACTAAGAGGATATGTAAAAGTGTTCCCTAAATATAAATATTCTCTTTATCTAGTTTTATTTCAAAACCATTCCATTTATCCTTTCTCATTGAGGTTTTTTTGAGTCTTATAATCCAAATTGGGAATTATATTGGGGGATTGATTCACATAATTTATAAATACGATACACTTGAAACATATTAGTATTGGAGGCATATTCTATTGATAATTACCTCTATTAATTTTATTAATTTTTTACATTTCATCAATTAATCCTTCATTTTCAATATTTCTAGGAATCTCAAACTTCTATCACACTCTAATACATTTTATGAATTCACTGGGGTGATTCTTCCAAAATTTATGGCATATGGGTGAATGAAATTTCTTTCTAGAATGAAATAAATTCATGTACACATGAATCATGATCATCCATTTATTATCAAAACCACAGGAATGGTCTAAATCTAAAATTTTAATTTATACCATCAATGAAAATAAAAGAAAAATTCATAGCAAAAAATTTCTTTTATATCCATTTCCATTCGATGGATTGGTTTTTGGGAACAATATAATTGACTTGTTTTTCCTTCAAGTTCGATGATTAAAATATAATCAAATCATGAATGTATTGTAAAATTATCTTCATATAGACTCATAAAATAAACATCCTTCTATTTGGGCTCAATAAATTCACTCTCTATTCTCTTTGTTCTGATATAATGGAAGTCACTACAAAACAATATCCTCATTAAGTCATCCAATAAAATATAGTAAATTACCTCCTCTTGACTCATATTCTTAGAAAGGATAAACCATCGATCTATATCTTTTTCTAAATGATAAACTTCTAAAATCATGATTTCAGGTTTTAAACATTAGATAATAGAAAATATCTCTTTAGTGGTAGTGATATATATATTAATACCTAGAAGATTAGTGGAACCACTAGAATATGGTGGGTGTTTCCCCATGAATAACTCAATACATTTTTTCTCACCCTTTAATTTTGGGTAATTTCATCATGATTAATTTATTGATAATGTTGTGTGAGCATTGAAATAATACTTTTTTATTCTATCTTACAGGATGATTATGTACTGAGGATGAAAATAATTTCAATATTCATTTAATTCATCCTTAAAAATATTCCTTCAGGTTCCAACCGTTAACATAAACCGAAAAACCATAGTCGAGAAACACAAAAGAGATGGTTCCATGGTTCGGTGGCTGACAGTTTGGAACAAATGGCTCGGGCTGTGATATATAATTTCGGGTGTTGGAGTCTGTGGTAGGAGACAAACCAAGCAAGATTCAATGGCCTTTCCCCCTCTAAGAGGTCCATTATATCAAGGAACCACTTCCTTCTAGAAGAGATGGCATCACTTTTCTCTGACTAGCAGGGTGCCATCTCTTTGGGGCTCATTCAGGAAAGGCCCCAAGCTCAACTACCTAGCCATCTATGAGTCAATTGGGTCTCCTGGCACCCTCCTTCTATAGGGATTAAGCTGAACATGGATGGGTCCTGTGTTTCAAGTGAAATAAGAGGTGGGGGAGTGGTTCATGATCACGAGGGTACTATGGTTATAGCCTATTCGGCATCCTAGGGAAATGACACCCCTTTGCAAGCCGAGGTCAAAGAACTACTCACCATAATAACTATTTTTATGAAAGAGAACCTGGATGTCTCTCAGGTGGAAACCGACTCTATGGTCCTTCATGACTCCTAGAGTGGAAAATTTTTGTTACTTGGTCCATAGCCTATACTGTTCGTAAATGAGGAGTTCTTCTTGGTGCCAACATCTGAGTCTCCCGCACCTGGCGCGAGGGAAACAAGGTCACGGATTATTTAACCTCTTTGGATGATCAGAGTTCCATTATTACTCGCATCATCTACTTTAGCTGTATGAAACCCAAGGGTGTGAACCTAGTCATTACTGATGTCCTCGGCATGTACTACTTCAGGACCCCATAGTTTGGGTGTTGGTTTTCTCTCTATTGAAAATAAAATAAATTTGATGATGAAACACTAGTCATAGTGTAAATCCACATAATCCTAAAAAATAAATTACATTACGTCTAAATCATGACACCTTATTTTTAATAAATGGAACGTTAGGTTTATTAGTGGTCATTAATAGTCATAATATTTTTAAATTCATCATTATTGTTCAAAAATATTTTCCATATATCAAATATTATCCCCCCAAATTTTTAAAAAATGTTTTAAGAAATTCAAGTTTTAATGAACCGAATGATGACCATTTCTAGATCAATGTTCCCTTTTAGAGTTATTTCCCATATATAACTCTATTAAAAAGACACAACCCCTTTTTTATCCATAAATGAACTCAATTCAATGTAAAATAATGATTCTATCATTAAAAATAATTTCCCTATATTTTCCAATAGTTTAACTCATCCATAGACTTATCCGTACACACACACATAGAAATATCCTTATAATACTACGATAGATATCAATAAACTTTTCCAAACCCAATTTACAATGAAAAAATAAACCTCTATTATTATAACAACTATTAATACCTAGGAATTAGATTCCTTATTATTATATAACTTAGAAAAATATTAATTACCGTAAAAACACACAAAAGAATGTCATTATGGTATAGTGAATCTAGAGACTACCAAAAAACGTTTTAGTTTTTTAAATATATTCAACATCTTCAATAAAGGACATTCCAAATTTTACTTTTCATCTAAATACCATACATAAAAAAAATTATTCCTAAACTAGGGAGTTGAAAGATAAGAAACTCTAGTATCATATGCCGAATTATAGAAAATGAGGGAGAAAAAAATATTACATTATCATATGAGTATGAGATCACAAACCATTATATATTATCATTTTAATTAGAAATGGATTTGTGGAATAAATATGAGAATATAAAAACTTTTTTCATGGATATCAACCATTCCATTCAAAACATGTATGAATTGGGATAACAACCTTTCTACCTGCTTCGTGATTGGGATAACCACTCTTATACCATCTTTTATGGGAATGGTATTACCTCATGTGTACCCTATTATTGTGGGATTAGAAAAACACTCATGTACATTATTATTTTTGGTTTGGGATAACATCATATGTATTTATATGTTCTGATCATGGGATAACCTCTCGTATACCCTCTTATTTCATGCATGGGACACCCTCTTGGGTACCCTTTGATCTCATATGAAAAAAATAATTATCCCATTCATTAGAGAGATATATAGATCACAACCATTTAATAATACATAAATTTTTATGAAAAAATATTATAGAACATTTATCATTATAGAAACCATAAATTTAAATTGTTTTCAAAAAATATTTCATTATTGCATAACCCATAGAAAATAAAATGTTTTCATAACATTTACTCATTTCCTCCTAACTTAACCCATGGAAAGAAATGGGAGTCATAAAAATCATATAATTATAATCATAAAGCATTTAGGTAAATAATGATAATGTTATTGTTAGATCATATACACTATAAATAACATATATCATCAAATTATGTCATTTTAGATGAAAATGATTTTAAAAAAAATCACATAGAATAATTCATGACCCAAATATCCTTTCTAATTAAAAAGACAAAATTTTAAAAAATAAAAACATTTAAAAATAAATTTAGTTGAAAATTAAACATAATACAAATAAATTATTATTTAATTCATTGAGTGTTTATGGAATTTAAAGGCAACATTAATACCATACATGTTAAAAAAATCGTTCACATTTTTAGTAAAATATAAATGTGCATTGTTTATAAGAAATATATGAATAATAATTTTAAAATCAATTTTCAAATTTCTGTCATGGATAAAAATTTATTTTTATATATCTATTTTGGAATTTTTTTCATTTTAGAAATCATTTTTTGAAATAATTTATATAGAGGAAAAAGGGTTTTTTACTGATTAGAGAAATAAGGTCAGTTTACATAAAAATAATTATTTTGGAATCTGTAGTTCATAAAGAGGTGAAAATGATACAAAAAATTGTATTATAATTACATTAACGGAGATAATAAAATATATTAGTTTCTTGAGATATGGACCGTAGGATTTAATTATCTAAATAAAAAAAATATAAATCCTGATAAATGATGATATTTTACCACAATACAATTATGTCATTAGTGACATTGAATCATAAGCCCCACGAAATAATATCATTAAATGAAACATATAATATCTTGATAAAAAATAATTTAGTGATATTATGTGGCTAATGGTATGTATATACCACTCATGAAATGTGATAGGTATCAAACCTATCATATATCACAGAGAATAAAAAATTAGTTAAAAATACCTTACCTTCTATCTCAACTTCCTACGTAATCATTCAAACCTATTAAATAATTAATATAGTTTTATAATTATTCTATTAGATATATTATATTACTAATATCATACTTTATATTATATTTTTTTAATTTTTTTTATTACACATTTATGAACTATTCCATTTTTATGTCATGTTTTTGGAAAAAACTACATTGTTTTTCAAGTATGATTTGATTTTTTATTTTTGGTCCTCTAACATTGATCATGGTTACCTAAAATAAAGAATTTTAAAAATTATATAATATCATATATATTCATATTATATGTTTAAACTATTAATTTTATATATTGAAAATAAAATACATCATTCATGGACACAATTGCTCGAATGTATACATTATCAATATTTCCATTATCACGACAAATTGAAAACATGTAAATAGTATGTTTATATTATAAAATCATTTTTATTTCATTTATATAATTTAAACTAAATAAATTTATCATTTCTACGGTAAATTTAATGTATAATAAAAAAATTTAGTTCATCCCTTCGTGAGGATGTAGTATGTCATACAACAAGAATTTTTATCATATGACACACAGAATGAAAAATATAAAGGTAAAATTGATATCAAAAATAAATAATAATAATAATGTCATAAATATCATTTAATAATATTAAATTCTTTATTATATCTAGCATTTAATTAGTTTTATTCAATTAAAACTATATCGGTTCATGAGGTGGTGAATCACCAAACACATGATCGATTGTTTTTCTTTATATTGAATTGTTGTTAACATGGATATATGTTATTAAATTAACCTAATAACATATATTTATATAAGAAATTATTTTATTATTATTTAAGTAAAAAGATATCATTTATTTTGTAAAAATATGAATTAAAAAGAATGAGGTTATTGACGACAATTACCTTTGCAATGAAGAACCTCATTTGGATCTCTAATTAAAGACCATGGTGGAAATATTTTGGAAGAATAAGTATCTCTAAAACATGGTTAATTATGTGGGGGAGTAGATTTTCTATGGGTTTTATAAACTATATATTATTATAGGTATGAATATGTGAAGAGTTGTGGTGGATTTTTATAAGTGGGAGGAACAAACAAACATTGAATCTAATTGAAATATTCCCCAAAAGAATCAAAAATATTAAATTCACTGCCAAAAAAAAGAACCCAAATGACCATATATTTTGTATTTGAAATAATTGAATTTAAATATTTCTACAAAAATCGAATTTTACATGTTTTATAGGGATTTTAAAATTCTTCTCTTTGTATAAACCTCGATAAACCTAATTTTTTCCATAACAATGTTAATTAATATTTACCATTTTCACAATTCATTAACTATAAACATTTTTCATACCATATAATATAATATAATAAATACTTATTACAAATATAAAACAAATTTTTCAATATTCCATTCATAGGAGTTGAAATTGTTTATATTTAAAACTAATCTTACAAAAGGGATAAGAAATCAGTTTTCCAAGTCGAAGATGATATGAAGATTATACTGTTTTCATATCAAAATTAAAATCGAAATTTATTCTAATGACATTAATTGGGTAAATAGTTTTATAATTTTACTAATTTCACCTTTAAACCCATTTTAAAATAATATTAATCTTAATATTTTTATATATGAAATGGCTATAAAAAAAACTAGTATTTTTCACTCTTCATCAAAAAATTAATCTAATTTGAAAAAAACTTATATAATTTAGAAATTATGATTTCAAAAACTACCATTATTTTATAAAATTACATTATTATAACTTTTAAAATGTATCATTATTATTATTTACAAAAAATTATACAAAACACGTTTTTGAGAAAATATTATTTTCAAATCATAGGAAGACGTTAATAAAAATTATGTAATATTTTTATCAATATGTTTTAAATATATAAATCCAGTATACCTGATATTAAAAGTATTATTCCTATTCATGATTCCATTTTTAGTGACTAAGAAATTAAGATTCTATTTTTTCAGAATACCAACAGTTTTTTATAGTTCACTAAAACTCATTATCTCAGGTATCACAAAATATCAAAAAAAAAATCCTAAAAAAATATTTTAAAAAAACAAGAGTTTTTAAAACAATACAGTTTTCTATATAAATATCATTGAACCGTATTTTATTGTTTCGGTAAAATTATCATTAAAAATTATTTAATGTGGAAATAAATAATAAATGAAATAATTTCAAAATGTTACCATCTTCCTTGAAAATATTTTACTATCATGAATAATAATAATAATCATAATATAAAAAATTATTCAGTGTTATAGGGATAGTCTATTAAAGTGATTTATTTACATTCTAATATAAAAAATAAGGCTCAAACATGATTTTCTTTCACATGGATGAAGCATATCGTTCATGATATTGTGTATGATTTTCTACCATGAGGGTGTTCTTTACATATGTGGAATCTTCATCAGAATGATATAAATGAACAATAACCATGTTTAGTGTTACAAGGACATGAATGGTTTGATTCAAATAAAATATATTGAATTCATTTATAGTTGTTTTATTTTTCCATTACTACCCTAATTTCTATGTTAATATTTTTATTTTCATTAAATGCCCCACCTCAGTATAAAATTTTGGTAGCAATATTTTATTTTTATTTATAGGAGAATATTGAGTACTATAATGGTTTGTTATAGATTGTATAACATCACATAAACATTATTTATAGGTTAATGGAGTCCCTCTATTAACACATTTTTATATTATTTACTTTTTATGTAGTAACAGACGAGACTTACATTTTGTGACTCAGAGATAAAAAAATTTGTACAAATTATTTCTCTAATAAAAAGTCTCTACAATATTAGTTATTAAATAGATAATTATATGTTAAAACAACAATATAATTTCTATCAAACATGAAAAAAAAATAATTTCCTTTATAAATTTTAAAAATTATCAATTCTAGTTTTGACATTATATATTTATATAATATAAATGGTGTTAGGTCAGCTAATCACTCAAACTCTACTAATGTCATTGAAAGGATGGAAATTTTCTCTAAGAATGATAGTGTTGACCATAAGTGCTTTATATAATAACCTAATGACACTTTAAATAGTCGTCTAAAACTAAATCTTTATAAAATCATTTGATTCTATAGGATACACATATATAATATCATGATTTAGGATGATGATTCAATTCTAAAACCATATCACAAAATACCTTCGATGAGGTCAGTATATTCTCATAACCAGATCCACATTATTGTTTTCACATAAATAGTAATTATTCTAAAGTTTTATCCATGAAAAAATTTTAAGAACCCGGTTATTGCTGTGAAAGACTTTGGAATATTCTTGATGATATTCCACAGCAGCGCCTTCAGACGGCGTGTGATTCCGAGCCCCGGAGTGGCCGGAATTAAATTTTCAGTGCGTTCACACTAAAAACGCCAAATAAAGTGGATAACTCCTAAACGGTGCTTTAGATCAGAGATCCGAGTGTACGGATGGGTCCAGAATGGGTTGTTGACCCTAGGAACGACATAATACTTGTCGGTGCGGGATCTTTGGACCCCTCACTCGCTTTCAGAACGTTAAACAGATAAATTAATTAATTAATTTATTCATTTAATGGTTAAACTCAAGTATCTCTCAAATAGTGGTTCGGATTGGAAAACCGAGGGCACCGTTGAGTTAGGAATGTGCCGTTTACCCTAGGAGGGGTATAAGTTTTGCGGGCGCGGGCCGTATGTGAAAAATGACCTCAGGGGCATTTTCGTAATTTGGAAGCCTCGGACGTTCAGTTTTATAAATTTTGAACGGGGTCTCGGATTAAAATTTAGAGACTGCCGTTGTGTTTAGAGCGTGGTTTTTAGCTTAGGGGAGGCTTAATCCCGACCTCGTCGGGAGTTCGGGGTCGGGCCGACGGGCGGGTGGTTAAGCGTTTTCGATTTAAACACTTAACTCAAACCCTCCCTCTTCTTCTTCCTCACCTAGACAATAGCAAGAGGCAGCCCTCCCTCTCCTCCTCCACTCTAGTGAGGCAACTCCGGTGAGGTTCGGCAACTCTGACGGTCCGTCCGTGAAGCCTCGGGTGAAGCCCAACAAGGTAGGATTGTCGTTTTTGTTTCATTCTCCCCGCCCCTACATTGAACCCAGTTAATTACATCTAATTTCTATCAGATTTTCGAACAATTCCCATGAACGTGTATTGTATTTTATTCCCTTTCCAACGCATCTTTCGTATTTTAATTCTGAGCTCCGTGGCATCTGTAATCGTCCTGCGAAGAATGTGGGTTTTGGAGGCGTTTTTCGGTGAATCTAGGGTGGTCCGGTGACCCTTGGCGGCGGTGCGGCCTGTTCTAGCGGTGGCGCTTCATGGTTCAGGCAGCGTAGCGGATCCGGCCGCAGGCTCCGGCGGCCTTCGGTGTGGCGGTGGGGTCTTCATGCGGCGCCCGGGCGCGTTGGCATGGGGAGGAGAACCGGGGTCGCGGCGCGACCCCGTGGAGGAGACACGACCCGCGTCTCGCGGGTCGTTGCGCAGCAGATGACCAACCACGAAGGCCGGTCTGCGTGGACCGAGGGTCCACGGCAGTCCCGTGCGGCAGAGCCGCGGGCCGGCCCAGGCCGGTCCAGCCCGAGGGGATCTGTTTCCCCCTCTTCGGACGCCCGTAATTTTCATTACGGGTGTCCGATTTGTATGTCGTCTGTGGCAGTGGGACCGTATCAACGAGACGGAATTTTTTAGATGGTTTCGCAAATTTTTAATTCCCTAAACGAGGGTACTTAGTGGCATGACGCTTACTTTAAGTGAATTGGCGTTTTTCTGAGGGTTTTGTTTTGAGCGGCGCGGACGCATCCGACGTCCGCTTTGAGTGCCGTCAGTGGCGTTGGGACCCTGGAGCCGTGGCGAAGCTTTCCAGGGTGGTTGCAGGCATTGAAGCTGGAGTTGAGGCATGTGCCCCACGACCCGTCTTTTGAGTTGTTTGCAGCGTTTCACAACTTTTTTATCGGGCGTCCGTTAGGGGCGTGCGATCAGCCGATGTTGGGTGTTTTTCCGAGGGAATCACTTTGGCGCAATCTGCCCGCTTTAATTTGGCACGATGGTGCGGGACACGCGAGGGCCATTTCAGGAGTTGATGGTGATTTCTAGCTTTATCACCGGGTGTCCATTTTGGAAAAGTGATTAGTTGAACATGTGTACTTTTTCGAGAGGATCGCAATGGTGTGATCCGTCTATTGAGTTTCGGGACCGGGATGCAGGTCCCACATAGCACCGCTCATGTGCGGTCTTCCGAAATGCACTTTTTTACCCAGATAACTATTGCACTCATGTGAGTGGTGCTTTTGATGTGTTTTCCCGAGGGGATCGCAATAGTGTGATGCGCCCGACTATTTTCGGGGCAGGGGCTCGGGATCATGGGACGTCGTTCGAGCGTGAGGCGGTGTTGGAGAGTTTTCCGTTGGATACCTGTTTGAGGTGAGTATGTAGTCTATCTTGCGTGTTTTTCTATGAGGATTACAACAGTGCGATCCGTTTGGTTGTGCGGAGCCTCTCGCATGATCTTATTAAATGCGGAAATGTGAAAGGCTCTTTCATAGCGGTTCTTCTTATCGTGTTTACAGAGAACCCTTGGCGTATGATCGCTTGCACTCTCATGTGAGTGAAGAGATGTGGTGGGTAGTTCCCCAGTCGTTGTGGCAGCAAGTTGGTGATATTACGTCATGCCTTCGCATTGACGTTGGGTGTCGGGTGCAAGATAGCCCTTGGGCTGAAAGTGAGGTATACTCTGGGAGTATACGAGAGTGCATAGAGGTACGTGTGGTTTGTACCTGAGACATTCCTGTGCTTGGTTGGGGTTAAATTGGGGCCACACGTCGTGTGAGCCCCAGGTGCGTGCTGAGCTCTGCTTTTCATACTTTGACATCTCACGATGAAGAGAGTCCCTCTGTTCTCGTTTGTTTGACCAGCAGGGTGAAGTTTTTCCCCTGGCTCTGTGCTCGTTTGCTTGACTAGCAGGGTTAAGTGGTCTCCCCCTGGTTTTGTTCTCGATGGATTGGCCGGTAGTGGTGCTAGTGACACCAAGTTATGGAGAAGGCGCTAAAACTCTTTTGGGTGAGTGGTTCTGGAGTTGGGTAGTTGTGTGATACCCCTCTGTGTTCGGTTGGGCAGTGTTGTACACTCTAGTAGAGATGGCCAGAGCAGTTCTGAGTTTTACCCTCCAGCGGGGCTGGGCTGTGGGTTACTCATCGACTACTAGGGTTTACCCTCTAGCAGAGACTGGTCAGTGGGTCACCCGATGCTCTTAGAGTCTACCCTCCAGCAGAGACTGGGCAGTGGGTCACCCGACGCTCTTAGGGTCTACCCTCGAGCAGAGACTGGGCAGTGGGTCACCCGACGCTCTTAGGGTCTACCCTCGAGCAGAGACTGGGTAGTGGGTCACCCGACACTCTTAGGGTCTACCCTCCAGCAGAGACTGTGCAGTGGATCACCAGATTCTCTTAGGGTCTACCCTCCAGGAGGGACTCGGTAGTGGGGTACCCGACGCTCTTAGGGTTTACCCTCTAGCAGAGACTGGGCAGTGGGTCACCCAACGCACTTATGGTCTACCCTCTAGCAGAGACTGTGCAGTGGGTCACCTGAAGACCTCTTAGGGTCTACCATCTAGTAGGGTTGGGTAGTGGGTTGCCCTTCGTCTAGTTCCAGGTCTACCCTCCAGCAAGGCTGGGAAGTGGGTCACCTATCGACTTATTCCAGGTCTAACCTCCAGCGGGGCTGGGCAGTGGGTCACCTGATGATGTATTAATGTTTACCCTCCAACAGGGCTGGGCAGTGGGTCGCTAGATGATTTATTAAGTTTTACCCTCTAGCAGGGCTGGGAATTGGGTCGCTTGATGATTTATTAGGTTTTACCCTCCAGTAGGGCTGGACAGTGGGTCACCTGATATCAAATTATGATCTACCCTCCAGCAGGGCTGGGCAGTGGGACACCCGTTGACATTCCAGACTCAGACCTATCTACAATTCTAGTCTGTGGATTTCCTCTGTGATGACCGGAGCGGGACCCTTGGTTGTACAGTTCAGTGATTGGACGACCTCGTCTTTGAGGAGACCTCTCAACTGTGGGCTAGTGATGAGTTGTGGTTTGACGTTCCCCTAGAACTCTCATGTACGAGGAGCGCTTTCCCCACTGAGACGCATCCTTGTGATGCGACCCAAAGCCGTGCGGGCGAGTCAGTACCGCCCAAATCGGATAGTATCTAGGTGCAGTGATTGAGCCCTTGACTTGTAGTTCGGGAAGACGTGCGGGATTCTGGGCATCAAGGGTGTTTCTTCTGGGACTGTTGGCTACACTTTTCTTGGGATGAGCTACGGGATGGATATCCCCTTACGATCTTGTTTGGGCTTCTTGTTTCAGCATATGGACTTGTATATACCTTGTTCTGGTACCCCCTTCTTGTGCTTGGATACTCTTCTTTGAAGAGAGGCAAAGACTCGCAGGGTATGCCATGTGCTTTCCGTGTCTAGCTTCTCATGGTTGGATGAGTCTACTCTCCTACTATAGGTAGTAAAGACTCGACGGGAATTTCATCTTTTCACCATTTCTAGCTCCTTGTGTCATGGACGAGTCTACCTTCCTTTCTCTTGTTCCGTTGAGCTATACTCTTTACTGCAATTTCAATTGTACTCCTCTACTATTCCATGATCTCTCTACAGCTCACCCTTCGGTGCCTCCTTTGTTTCTCCCTCGAGCATTTGGGGTATCCTATTGAGTATTTTTATACTCACCCCTGCTTGAGCTTTGCATGTACTTGGTGTGCCCTTACAGACGATGGACAGGTTGGTCGTGACTTCAGTGGAGCTTAGGAGTTCAGGAGTGTGGACCACATGCGGTGGTTAGAGTCGGGTTCTAGGTAGAGGACCCTTCCAGCTATTTTTCCTTTCTGTTTACCTGTTGCTGGGTTGTGGCACCTTTTCTTGTTGGGCGCGTGTTTTTCCCCTTTTTCTTTATCAGCACTTTACTTGTACTGTTTATAGATCGATGCACTCTTGTGGATTATTTATAGCAGTTTCCCTTTAATTTAATTTTTTAATCTACACTTTTGAATTGAGTGTGCTACGTGTGTGTGTGTACAGGTAATTTGGCAAAGGCCTCCCCGAGTTAGTGTGCCTTCGGCACTGGTCGCCATCCCCTGGCCTATGGAGGTGGGCTTGGGGTAGTTGCGGCATGAGTCTGGGTAGGGTCGAGTCGTGACAAAGTGGTATCAGAGGTGGTTTGTTCTTTGGGACGTTGTGCAGACGTCCCTAAAAGAGTAATTGGTTGGTATATAGGGAAATAGTGTTGATTTGCCTCGAGATCGGCCCTCAGGCCAGGGAGTCCAGTAATGGTGCGGCGGCCGACGTATCCATTCACCAGGACCTTGATAACCCACTTTTCGACTCGGCAAGCTGCGACACTTGTTGCAGGGAAAATTTGGTTTGTGCATCACATAGGATTGAGTCTTTGATGTTCCTTGTTGAGTCAGCTCCCCATCGTTGTTGTTATTGGTATATACATATATGCTCATCGGACCGCAAAACTCCTTGATAATATTCAGGATGTCTCCGCGAAGACAGCCAAACAGAATATCAACTTTGGTTCGTGACGAAGACCCAGTGAGCTACGAGGCCTCAGTCTAGGACACATCATGCGATCCCTTTCTCCGGGTGGGCTGGTAGTAGCACCCCCGCCTGTTGAGTAGAAGAAAGCTTCAGCAGAGAAGGATGAGCTTGAGCGCTGGTTGAGCTCGCTCTGTGAGTTCCTGCGGCAGGGACCGCTGAGGTTCAATGGTGAGCCAGACCCTCAGATTGTAGAGGGTTGGCTAGGGACAGTGGTTCGCCTTTTTAGGCTTGTGCAGATGCCAACAGATCTTATGGTGGCTTTGGTAGCCAACATTTTTCTTGGAGCAGCTCGGCGTTGGTGGAGTCTGGTGACACGGTTTCTTGACGAGTCGTCACATTCGTGGGCCGACATTCTTTTGTTGTTTCGTGAGCAGTTTTTCACTCCTTCTTGTGCTCTATTAGGATTTAGGAGCTCCTGCAGTTTCAGCGGGGAGGGATGATGGTGTCCGGGTACGCGGCTAGTTTTACAGACCATGCACGCTTTTACACAGACTTGGTCCATGATGACAGCATCCGAGCGCAGAAGTTTGAAAAGTTTCTCTTCCGAGAGATTTGTGTTGTCATAGTACCCTTGGGCATTTCCACATATGTTGGGGTGATAGAGAAGGTGCTGGTGACAGAGATATTCCTGTCACGTTCTACAGTTAGTAGTGGTAGCAGGAACGTTGGGGCCGAGACGTCTGTCGTAGCAGGTGAGCGTTGGAAAGTAGAACCTCGACGCAGGTGGCTTTCTGACAACCGGACTTAGGGGCGTGGTCGTACACCCCAATGGCGTTGGAGGGCACCAGTGTAGCCTAGAGAGATTCGGTTCTGTGTTTGTGATGGGTGAGGTCACCTAGCACGGGATTGCCGGACCAGGCATGCAGAGAGCTTTGGGCAGGCAGCAGGTGCACCACCACGACAGAGTCAGCGTCGTGATCGGTGTAGTACCCAGAGAGGTGGTGCTAGCAGAGGATAGGGGGGATCTAGTAGTGGGGGACGACTTTACGAGATCTTCCCATCACCACTAGGTGGTGCACGTCAGGCTCCGGGAGCTAACAGTTGGGACCACGGACAGCCGCGAGCTTTGATGACTATAATCCTACAGGGCATGAGGTGATTAGAGGTACTCTCTATAGCTCTTCTACTTCTAGTAGTAGAATTGATAGACTCTGTGTGTGGAATGCTTTCCTCCCTTCTTCTTGCTTGAGGTGTTACCAGGGTGGCGCGGGGCGTCGATGTAACCCAGTGTTGGTATGAAAAAAAGGTGTAGGACCTTTTTCTTTAGTCGATGGTGTTGACTCCATCGCTTTCTGAGCGTGTAAGAGAGTCTTGGTTGCGAGACATCGACTGTGGAACCTTACGTGACCAAATATCCATGGGTATTTAACCATATGTATATTCTAAAGGAGGGAATCATTGAGATTTGATCCAGGTGTGGGCAGTGATTCCAGTCGCGGTGTGTGACGCAGAGGTTCGACCGGGGAGGTGAGCTACCCCTGAGGGCCTTCGGGCCGTTTAAGACCGTGAAAAGGGATGGCGAGGTACCCTACCGCCTTGACCTAACCCCAATGTCTGGAGTGGGTGCACGACATCGGCAAGGGCCGACCTCATGTGAAAAGATCAATCCTTGGTCTGTGTTCAGTGGCGCAAAGCTATGAAAGAGTTCTTCTGTGTGCAGGAGAGCTACGTGCGGGCTTAGTACCGTGAGTTGTTCCCTAGTTTTTCTTTTTGGGGATGAAATTCTTGAAGGAGGGAATGATTTAAGAACCCATTTTTTACTGTGAAAGACTTTGGAATATTCTCGATGATATTCCAGAGCAGCACCTTCAGACGGCGTGCGATTCCGATCCCCAGAGTGGCTGGAATTAAATTTTCAGTGCGTTCACACTGGAAATGCCAAATAAATCGGATAACTCCTAAACAGTGATTCAAATCAGAGATCTGAGTTTGCTTATGGGTCCGGAATGGGTTTTTTACCCTAGGAACGACATAAGATTTTTCAACACGGGATGTTTGGACCCCTCGCTCTTTTTCAGAACGTTAAATGGATAAATTAATTAATTAGTTTATTCATTTAAGGGTTAAACTTGAGTATCTCTTCAATGGTGGCTCAGATTGGAAAATTGAGGGCACCTTTGAGTTAGGAATGTGTCGTTTACCCTAGGAGGGGTATAAGTTTTGGGGGCGCGGGCCGTATATGATAAATGGCCAGAGGGGCGTTTTCGTAATTTGGCAGCCTCGGGCGTTCAGTTTTATAACTTTTGAACGGGGTCTCAGATTTAAATTTCGAGACCGCCTTTGCATTTAGAGCGTGGTTTTTAGCTCAGGGGAGGCCTAATACCGACCCCGTAGGGAGTTTGGGTTCGGGCCGACGGGCGGGTGGTTAAGCGTTTTCTATTTAAATGCTTAACTCACCCCCTCCCTCTTCTTCTTCCTCACCTAGACAGCAGCAGGAGGCATCCCTCCCTATCCTCCTCCACTCCAGCAAGGCAACTCCAGTGAGGCACGTCAACTCTGACGGTCCGTCTGTGAAGCCTCGGGCGAAACCAAACTAGGTAGGATTGTCGTTTTTGTTTCATTCTCCTTGCCCCTACTTTGAGCCCAGTTAATTACATCTAATTGCTATTGGATTTTCGAAAAAAATCTCATGAACGTGTAGTGGATTTTATTTCATTTCCAACGCATCTTCCAGATTTGAATTTTGAGCTACATGACATCCAGAATCGTCCGGAAAAGAATGCGGGTTTTGGAGGTGTTTTCCGGTGAATCCAGGGTGGTCCGGCGACCCTTGGCGGCAGTGCGGCCTGTTGCAGCGGTGGCTCTCCATGGTTCAAGCGGCGCAGAAGATCCGGTCGCGGGCTCCGGCGGCCTTCGGCGTGGCGGCGAGGTCTTCAGGTGGCGCCCGGGCACGTTGGAACGGGGAGGAGAACCGGGGTCGCGGCGCAACCTCACGGAGGAGACACGACCCGCGTCTCATGGGTCATTGCGCAGTAGAAGACCGGCCATGAAGGCTAGTCCGCGGGGACCGAGGGTCCATGGCCGGCCCGCGTGGTAGAGCCACGGGCCAGCACTCCGAACCGAGTCAGCCAGCGCGAGCCGGCCCAGGCCGGGCGGACCGGCCCGATGGGATCTATTTCCCCCTCTTTGGACACCCGTAATGAAAATAACGGGTGTCCAATTTCCATGTCGTATGCGGCAGTGGGACCGTATCGACGAGACGGACTTTTTGAGAAGGTTTTGGGAATTTTTAATTCCCGAAACAAGGGGCCTCGATGGTGTGACGCTTACTTTAAGTGAATTGGCGTTTTTCTGGGGGTTTTGTTTTGAGCGGCGTGGACGCATCCAACATCCACTTTGTGTGCCGTCAGTGGAGTTTGGACCCTGGCGCCCGGCCGAAGCTTTCCAGGGTGGTTTTAGGCATTGAAGCCAGAGTTGAGGCGTGAGCCCCACGACCCGTCTTTTGAGGTGTGTGCAGCGTTTCACGAATTTTTCATCGGGCATCTGTTCGGGGTGTGCGAGCAGCTGATGTTGGGTGTTTTTCTGAGGGCATCTCTTTGGTGCAATCCACCCGCGTTAATTCTGAACGATGGTGTGGGCCCCACAAGGGCCGTTTCGGGAGTTGACGGTGATTTCCAGCTTTATCACCGGGTGTCCGTTTTGGACAACTGATTAGTCGAACTTGTGTACTTTTTCGAGAGGATCACAATGGTATGATCTGTCCATTGTGTTTCGGGACCGGGATGCGGGTCCCACATAGCACCGCCCGTGTGTGGTGCGCCGGAATACACTCCTTTCTCTGTAAATCTGTTGCACTCATGTGAGTAGTTCTTTTGATGTGTTTTCCCAAGGGGATCGCAACGGTACGATGCACCCGACTGTTTTCGGGGCCGGGGCTCGGGATCATGGGATGTCATTCGGGCATGAGGCGGTGTTGGCGACTTTTTCATCAGATACCTGTTTGAGGAAAGTAAGTAGTCTATCCCTCATGTTTTTCCACGTGGATTACAATGGTGCGATCCGTTTGGTTGTGTAGAGCCTCTCATGTGATCTTATTAAATGTGGAAATGTGAAAGGCACTCTGATGGTGGTTCTTCTCACCGTGTTTGTAGAGAACCCCTGGCGTGTGATCGCATGCACTCCTCTGTGAGTGAAGAGATGTGGTGGTCCATTCCACAGTCGTTGAGGCGGAAAGTTGGAGATGTCACATCACGCCTTCACGTTGACGTTGGGTGTCGGGTGCACGATAGCCCTTGGGCTGAAAGTGAGTTATACTCTGGGAGTATATGGGATCACTTGGAGGTACATGTGGTATGTACCTAAAACGTTCGTGTGCTTGGTTGGGGTTAACTTAGGGCCACACGTCGTGTGGGCCCCAGGTGCGTGTAGAGCTCTGTTTTGCATACATTTACCTCTCGCAACGTAGAGGGTCCCTCTATGCTCATTTGTTTGACCAGCAGGGTGGTGTTTTTCCCCTGGCTCCGTGCTCGTTTTTTTGACCAGCAGGGTTGAGTGGTCTCCCCCGGGTTTCGTTCTCGATGGATCGGCCGGTAGGGGTTCTAGTGACACCCAGTGATGGAGCAGGCACTGAACCTCTATTGGGTGAGTTGTTCTAGTGGTGGGTAGTTGCGCGATACCCACTCCATGTTCGGTTGGCCAGTTTTGTTCCCTCCAGTAGAGATGGCCAGAGCAATTCTGAGTTTTACCCTCCAGCGGGGCTAGGCAGTGGGTTACTCTTCATCTTATAGGGTTTACCCTCCAGTAGAGACTGGGCAGTGGGTCACCCGATGCTCTTAGGGTCTACCCTCTAGCAGAGACTGGGAAGTGGGTCACCCGACGCTCTTAGAGTCTACCCTCCAGCAGAGACTGGGCAGTGGGTCACCAGATGCTCTTAGGGTCTACACTCCAGCAGAAACTGGGCAGTGGGTCACCCGACACTCTTAGGGTCTACCCTCTAGCAGAGACTAGGTCGTGGGTCACCCGACTCTCTTAGGGTCTACCCTCTAGTAGAGAATGTGCAGTGGGTCACTCGACGTTCTTAGGGTCTACCCTAGAGCAGAGACTAGGCAGTGGGTCACCCGACACACTTAGGGTCTACCCTCCTGCAGATACTGGGCAGTGGGTCACCCAATGACCTCTTAGGGTCTACCCTCCAGCAGGGCTGGGCAGTGGGTCTTCCATCGTCTAGTTCCAGTTCTACCCTCCAGTAATGCAGGGCAGTGGGTCACCTGTCGACTTATTCCAGGTCTAGCCTCCAGGGGGGCTGGGTAGTGGGTCACCTGATGTTGTATTAAGGTTTACCCTCCAGCAGGGCTGGGCTGTGGGTCACTTGATGATGTATTAAGGTTTACCCTCCAACAGGGCTGGGCAGTGGGTCGCTTGATGATGTATTAGGGTTTACCTTCTAGCAGGGTTGGGCAGTGGGACACCCGTTGACATTCTAGACTCAGACCTATCTTCTAGGCTAGTCTATGGCATTCCTCCATGATTACCGGAGCGGGACCCTTGGTTGTACGAGTCTATGATGGGATGACCTTGTCTTTGAGGAGACCTCTCGACTGCTGTCCAGTGACGAGTTGTGGTTTGACGTTCCCCCAGAACTCTCAAGTACGAGGAGCACGTTCCCCACCGAGATATGTCCTTGTGACGCGACCCAAAACCATGCAGGCGAGTCAGTACCACCCAAAGCGGATAATGTCGAGGTGCAGTGATTGAGTCCATGACTTGTAGTTCGGGGCAGACGTGCGGGATGCTGGGCATCGACGGTGTTTCTTCTGGGGCTGTTGGATACTCTTTTCTTCGGCTGAGCTACGGGATAGAGATCCCCTTACGATTTTGTTTAGGCTTCTTGTTTGAGAATATGGACTTGTATATACCTTGTTCTGGTACTCCTTTCCTGGGCTTGGATACTCTCCTTCCAGGAGAGGCGAAGACGCACGGGGAATGCCATGTGCTTTCCGGGTCTAGCTTCTCATGGTTGGACGAGTCTACTCTCCTGCTATTGGTAGAAAAGACTCGACGGGAAGTTCATCTTCTCACCATTTCTAGCTCCTTGTGTCATGGATGAGTCTACCTTCCTTTCTCTTGTTGGGTTGATCTGTACACTTTACTGCACTTTCAGTTGTACTCCTCTATTATTCCATATTCTCTCTACTGCTCACCCTTCAGTACCATTTTTTTGTTTCTCCCTCGAGCCTTCGAAGTATCCTACTAAGTATTTTTATACTCACCCCTTCTTGGGATTTTCCCGCACTTGGTGTGCCCTTACAGACGACAGACAGGTTGGTCGTGACTTCAGTGGAGCTTAGGAGTTCAGGAGCATGGACCGTGTGCGGTGGTCGGAGTCAGGTTCCAGGTGGAGGACCCTTCCAGCTGTTTTTCCTTTCTGTTTACCTGTTGTCGGGTTGTGGCACCTTTTCTGGTTGGGAGGGTGTTTTTACCCTTTTTCATTTTCAGCACTTTACTTATACTATTTAGAGGTTGATGCACTCTTGTGGTTTATTTATAGCAGTTTCCCTTTACATTCCTTTTTACTCTGCACTTTTGCATTGAGTGTGCTGCGTGTGTGTATGTACAAGTACTTCGGAAAAGGCCTCCCCGAGTTAGTGTGCCTTCGACGCTGGTCGCCAGCCCCTGTCCTATGGAGGCGGGCTTGGGGTAGTTGCGGCTCGAGCTCGGGTAGGGTCGGGTCGAGAAAAAATTGTTTTCAAAATAGTTCCTGACTAATCTATTATGATTAATATTTTTTCCAAAAATTGATCACTAAGTATTTTTAGACAATCTATACCCTTTCATTGAGTGATCTCTATAGGGAATATTATTTTAAATGGGACATACATCTGGGTGGATGATTTTTTTATGAATGTACATTTATTTTATCATTTAATCAATGGAGCATAGAATTCGATAAACAAATATATATGATATATCTATTACAAGATACATGGGTTACATAGTTTATAATTTGTTAAAGGAAGATCTTATTCTAGTAATAATCATTCATTTATTCTTACTAACCAACACATTTCACCTATAATGTATTGATGTGGAAATCATCATACATGAAATATAGAAATTTCACACAATAAAAATCATCATGTTTATGTAATATGAGTTCCTCCTCATGTCATATGATTTAGATGATTAATAGAAAAATCAACCCAAAAGATATGGATTTGATAATCAAGGCACAAATGTACGGGGAAGATAACATCAATGAATCTCAATTATCTATTTTGGGGAATGGTCGGATATAGTTTTTTTTAATTAATGTTTCAATGAAAAAATTCATGATTCTATACTAATATAAATCTATATATCTCAGAATATTTCTCATATATATTTAGACACCATGTAATAAATTTATTACATCATTAAATGATACGAGAATAAACAAATCATGGATTAAAATTTTAAAATGGTTGTGTATATGTCAGGTTTAATGTGTATGAGGATTTTTTCTATTAGGTTTCGTAAAGATACCCTCCCATCAATTGTACCACTATTTGAACTATAGTGGAGGATAAGAGATAATGAAACACTCATTTCCCACCACATGATGGCCCTAGTTTGGAAAATAACAAGAAGGGTATAAAATTTCAAAAATTAGAGGAATTTCCCACTATAATAATAATGGGATAGGGTGGTCAGAAAAATAAATAATAAGTAAATATATATAATAATAAAAAAATAAACCAATAACATCCCACAATTCATGTATATGTAAAATAGATATGGGAAATAATAGCATGAAGTACCCAGAAGAAATGAAAAGGCAGTAACACATAAACATCCCTAAGGTCCTTCCTACTAATGTTCATCATGATTAAAAAAGTCCACATGTAAAATAAAATTATATTATATATCTATGGTGATCATACATGTATACATAATTGTTTTATAATCATGTTTTCAATCCGCCTATGAAAATTCAAACTAATTAACATGAGATAAAATAATATAACCTAGATCCTGAAAATATGTCCACTTTCCAATCCCATCCACACTAAGTAATGTTCAACATAAAATAAAATCTATGTATAATAATATAATATGATGTGGATCAATAAATTGTATCCCAAACCACATTTTTAATAATTTTATACTCTCAAAACCCAATATCATATATCTTGGCACAAAAATATATTCCGAAAAATACATCATGCTATGAAATCCTTAGTAAACTTACCATCACATCACATCCCACCTGATGACATATTAGACATCACATCACATGTTTTATGAAGACACCTTTGTTATAACATCACATCACATACATATACATTTAGGACATTACACTAATTCTCATACACAATCAGAATGAGGGTAATAGGGTATTGGGAATATGGAAGATATCAGCCTCATTCTACTTATATACCATACAGAACCATTTCTATAACCTTTCCCATCACCTCATCAACATACCTACAATGCAGTTTTGACTTTTGGGGATCATATATTGTTCATGAAATCATCACCTTGAATAGTTTTTTTGAATGGTAAGGAAGTTATCAATCCATCCCAACCATAAGGATGTTGGGATAAACAACCTCAAATATATGGGTGTCTTCAATTTGTTCTCAATGTGGGTGTGGGGAGAATAGATAATCAAATAGAACATGAATGATATATTTATATACACACACAACCCCAACCAATGGGTTCATAAAAAATCAAAATCCAACTCAAAACATCACCAACCAACCTCATAACACCATTACTTTCACTAGCACAACTAAATTATCAAAACCAAAATATATTCCATGGTCAACAGTTCATATTTAATCATCCTCTTCAGTATATTCCATTTTCTTGTTTTCACATTTCTATCAAATTCCAATATCCATTTCCATAATTTAATTTTTAACCCCATTAAATTTCACTTTAATCCCCAAAAAAATTTATCCAAATATCCAATTTTGAATTCACTCAACAACCATTTTCATCCCATTTAGGACACCAACCCATTACAATTAAATTTTAATATTATCTTTTAATTCCAACACAACACAGTAAACAAGAGAAAAAAATCACAACAAAATAACTAACATCCCATAATTCCCATACCAATAATCCCACACATTCATCATCACACAACCACAACCACCTCCTTGTAATAATCTCTACATCAACACAACTTCAAATCACAACATCCCTTTAGAACTAAAACACTACTCATCACAAAAACAGCCACACATCACAACATCTCATCACCTTCACACATCACAACCATACTAGAAAACATCATCACCACATATCAAATCCACACAAAACAATCCCATAAAAAAATTCTGATCATATTTCATATTTAACAATGGGGATTTATCTATTTGACTTCTTCATTTCTGTGAATTCTCATATAAACTATATTATCCTTGTGGAAGAAATTATTTAACAAACTAAAAGAGATTAATCCTTCATTTAAGATGGGTTTACAATAATAAGACATCAAATCATCCACAAAACATATCAATTAATCATAAATATTTGCTCTAAATAGTTATTCATTTCATTGGTATACCAAGAATGAATAATATCAAAACAATAAATATCAAAAAACTATACAAACAAGTGAATCATTTTTATTCCACAATTAATTTCAATTAATCATGATATATAATCATAATTAATCCAAATTCCAAACATTTTTCCAATTGTAAAAAGGAAATATAACATCCATCCTTGCAAACTTGTTAGGTACACTAGGTCTAACACACTGATGGGGTGAATCAAGTTATTGTAGATTAAAACCATTTATCATTCAGATCTTGTTTTTTTGTTAGATAAAAGTAAATTCTATTTTCCTCCTATCGCAATATATGAATAGATATGAAATCATGCACATGACACAATTTTTTTAATTGGTTTACCCACACTAGACTATGTCCAAGGTGCATACAACAACAATGAGCCGATGTACCAAATTTACTAAGGCTTACTGCAAATAATGAGTACAAATTTTGGGCTAGATCTTCTATGCCTAGTATCACTGACTTTACAAGATTTAGGGTCTGCTCACTGCATTCTCAAGGATCAATACCTATGCCTCTTTCGCTGGATCACTACCATTGGAAAGGTTCACCATCTTCCTCTTCCTTCCCTCTCTTCTCGGGGAAAGGATTCAACTCAAATTTTATAGAATTGTAGGTCAAACACATTTTATAAACATCTTGGTCCCTTCATTATCATGAATTCCTGCATCCTCAACTATTGATAAAAGCTCTGTTGAAGTTCCTTTTTCACCCATAGATGAAGTCTACCTTCCTAGGTACTTTTAGGTATCATAAAATAATTTCGAAAACTGAATTGATGCTTTCGCATGATTCCTTGTGGAAACCACGAATCGTTATGCTCTTCCACAAATAGTGTACTGTTTTTTGTACACATTCACATCCACCACATACTACTTCATCTTCCGAGAACCACTATTTCCTCCACATACCACGGCCTTCGTTCCTCTTCTGTGAGCTGCCCTTTATCCGTGAATCATTTTTTGTTCATGGAAAATGTTTGCTTCTTTGTACCAGAGCTCTCCCTCCATGTACGACATGTGGAATTTACTCTCTCGCAAACTAGAGATTCCTCCCCCACATACTGAGTCATAAGAGGATAAAACATTCCGCTTAAATCCTTCAGAATAATTTTATCAGTGCGAACCAATTTTGGATTTGCAGGTTTATCCCTCAAAAACCACCATCTAAATTTGTGAAAATCCCAGATCAAAAATATATTCTAATCATAATCAATATCCAAATTAATTGGTGGGATTTGAGATTATTATATTGGAATTGATTTCTAAAAATATGATATCCTATGATTTACAAAATCATCAATCCAGTCATCAATGCTTAACTATACTTCTACCACCGTATACCAAAAGCCACATGTGAACCTCTTTTCAATGTTTTCTGTATATTTCCTTTGCTCTTATGAGGACAATTTACTCTCCAGGCATCAATTCATCCATGTACTACACCGATGATTATCCACAAACCGTTTCTGGTTTCGCTAACCTCTCTGTCGTACCATTCTCGCCACTCCGCGTAATGCTCCCAGGATATGGTACATGTTACATGAATTATGGTTTGCAGTTCTCATCCTTTTCTGATTTTATTCAATTTCATTTATTTAGTTCAATCCAATGAAAAAATTATTCATTTGAAACATCAAACTCCAAATTTTGAGGACCAAAAAAATGCCAAACACTGGGAAACAATGCCACAGAAAACATGTCTTTAGAAAACACCATCCAATCTCTTATGTGGTCATCTGTCTTTGTCAACAAACAGAACCATGCACAAAACATAATGAGACGACTCCTTGAGGGATTTTTCCCTACAATCTCCCCCTTTGTGTTTGTTGACAACTGTTCTCATAAAAAATATCAAATTTTGATACTTTATTAACACTCCTTCCAACTTCAACCATTATTCGCTTTATGCGATTTAAGATAGTGATAAATGATTTACGAAACACACAATCTATGCCCACATGAATCATGATCGATGTGAGAAACAAAATTATAATGAATATTTAATCAATGAATCACTTAATTAAAAATCACCAATTGCAGATATTGTACTGATACACTGATACCAATGAACTGCTTTCTAATGAACCTCATCCATCGTGATATCAAATCATTGATCGAAAACTTCTATAATTTTCAGATTTAATGCTCCAATTATCATAAATATCTTCCAAAAACCTTCATATCAACTTCAACTCCACCTATCTTACTACTCCACTTTACAAATTCTCATCGCTTCATTTCTCCTCTCCCCCTAGAATAGTAACATTTCTCCCCCTTTGTCAAAAAACCAAAAGGGCACTTCAAGGATGTCTACAATATGGTAGAACACCGTTATCAACACATTAAAGAAATTCAAAACATACCTTGGGGAGGAGGGGGCTCCAACAACAATTTTTCAAGTGTAGGAAGTCAAATGGTCTCCCAGAGCTAGTCAATGCCTTTCAAATGTTTCTTTGGGTAATGTTTTTGTAATAATATCTGCAAATTGTTATTCTATAGGAACATACTCCCACTTTAAAAGCCCTTAGTCCACTCTCTCCTTAATAAAATGATATTCGATTTCAATGTACATTGCCCTTGATTCATGGAATGGATTTTCCCATAGATTTAAAGAAATTTAATTATCACAATGGATTCTGATTGAATATTTCACTTCAATTCCCATATTTTAAATTTTTGTTTCATCCACAATAGATGCAAGTAAGCTTTAGTATCCGAAATGTATTCAGCTTCTACAGCGATCAATGAATTGCAATATTATTTCTTAATTAACTAATAAATACACAACCCTTCAAGATAAAAGGCACCTACTGTTGTTGATTTCATATCATCAGCTTGACCAGCCCAATTTTCATCTGTATATCCCCATAAATCTGGATGAGAGTTGTCATTATACATTAGGCCAAAATCCCATGTGCCCTTGATATGTCGAAGAATTATATTTACTACAATCATGTGTTAATACTTGGGATTTCATTAATACCTCACTACTTTGCATGTGGCTAATACAATATCATCCCTTGTCGCTGTCAGTTATAACTGACTTCCAATTATTTTCATGTATTATGTGATATTAACTAGATTTCCTTCATCATCTCGTGACAATTTCAACCAGGTTGAAATCAGAGTCTTCATCTATTTGGAATTATCTACTCCAAACTTTTTCAAAACGTCCTTGGCATATTTTTATTGAGAAATAAAAGTTCCATTCCTTTCATGTGTCACCTGTAATCCAAGTAAAAATTTCATCTCTCCAATCATTGACATTTAAAACTCACTGTTCATGAATTTAAAAAACATTCTGCGTTGTGCTTCATTTGATCCACCAAATATCATGAAATCAAAACAAAACAGCACTATAATCTTTTATTGTTTCAGTTTTTATAATACAAATTGTAATCAACTCCACCATGCTAAAAATCTTGCATCTTTAGAAAGTGATCGAGCCATGAATACCATGCTCATGGTCCATACTTCAAACCAAATAAACCCTTCTTCATTTGACAAACTATGTTCTCATATTAATGAATGAGAAAACAGTCTAGTTTCTCAATGTAGACATATTCATCCGGAACTCCATTCACAAATTCTGACTTGACATCCATTTGGAAAATTATAAACATTTGTTTTAATGTTATAACAATGAAAAATGTAATTTTTTCTATCCTTTCAATGGGTAAAAATGTCTCATCAACATCAATAACCTCTATTTGGGAGTACTCTTTGCACAAATGTTGTGATTTGTTTTGAATTACAACACTATACTCATTCATTTTGCTGTGAAAGAACCATTTTGTACCAATTACATTCTTATGTTCTGGTCTCGAAATAATAGCCCATGATTTATTGTTCTCAATTTGGCCACGATCTTCTTTCGTTGCCTGAACCTAGTTCTCATCTCCAGCTGCTTCATCAATGAATTTAGGGTCTACTTGTGATAAGTATGATTATTTCTATGGATACATCATCCTTCTTGTTTACACTAGTGTTGTATGATCACCAGGTTTGTTCTTCCTATCAATATCGGTTCTTCCTAATGGTATCTCGGAAGACACAGATTTATTCTCACCATATTGGTCTTGTTTTGAATCAATATCTTGACCTAGAGTGTCTCTAGATCTGCTTATCTCTTTATCTCTATCCACCTAAGTCTGATCATGTATTTGCTGATGATTATGTTCATTTTCTACTATAGTCACATCATGACTTTCACCTATGTTTCCCATAATCTTATTGAAGCATTTATATTATTATTTTTAAATATCCAAGAAATATCCCCTTATCCCCATGGTATTCAAACATCATATGTTTCTATTTATTGATAATGAAACATTTAATTAATTATATTTCAATGTAATTTTATGATAGATATTTTACATTCCATAAATCGTATGGAGTCTTATCCTCTTTTGGAAAATGTAAAGATCGATTTGAAGTGTATACTATTGTCATCACTAATTGATTCTGATAATTCTCTTTAAGGTCTTTCTCAATGAGCTTCGTTCTGGACATGTTGTTGACAATCTGATTTATTTTCTCAAATACTCCATTCTGCAGTGGATTTTTTACCATTGAAACATGAAGCCTTATCTTATATATTTTGATATAATCCTCCACTTGACAATTTGTGAACTCTGTTTCATTATCTGTTCGAGCCATATGGATATTCTAACCAAGAAACTTTTCACATTGCCATCGAAATCTTATAATGAAACTGAACACTTTAGATTTTTGGGTGATTATTGAAACCCATTCCATTCTGTTGTAGTCATTAATGAATAGAACATAATATCTCCTCCCATCAGTATCACTTGTAATAATTGTCCTACACACATAAATATGCTCCAACTCAAGCACTGAATTTTTCTCCTTCTAATTATTTGTCTTTAGAATGATCTTCCCATGTTGGCATGCATCGCAAGTATGAGTACGATCACATGATAATATAAGGAGATTTCTAGATGCATCATAATTCACCAGATCTTCCCAGGAACTATGGATTATGTGGCCAATATGTTTATCCCATAACTTGTTTTCTTTATCCTTGGAGAGAAATCAAATATCTTCTTCTTCACACCCAAGGTAGAGATTCCCTTCCATAATCTTTCCTTGTAACACAACATCACCATACTTTTACATGCTGATACATAATTTATTGGAAAAACTTATGGAATTTCATGAGTAACACTATTGACTAAAACTAATAATTCTATGAATAATACCCTAAACAACCCATAAATATTCTCTTCTCATGACTTTTCCTCCAAAAATGGATTTTCCCAAACCAATAATTTTTATGCCTTTATCATTATCGAATCTTATAATATCTTCTTTATCATACCTGATTCTGATTACTAGATACTTATTTCCTGTCATATGGTATGTGAATCCACTATCAATTATCCATATACCAGGGCGATATAATTCCTTGAATGCAATTTCTACAACCGCAGCCTGCTCAATCCTTTCATTTTTTACCCAATACTTGGAATTCATAACCAACATGAAATGATAATATTGATCTTCCTTACTATATGATGGGTCAGCATCAACCAATAGATATTCAAATCAATTTTGAATTTTCATTTCACTTGAAGGCACCTTTGGATACTTCTTAGGAAATAATTTAGTTTTCCTCGACACATTACTCTTCATTGTTGATGTGCAATATCTTTCCTTTTGCCTAAGTCCTTTACACTTAAAATAATGACAATAAAATGATGACTTATAATTTTTAGATCTATTCATCCAACTCTGTTGGTATTCTTCTCTTCATTACCTCTTTTCTGTAGAACATACATTTTGAGAGTGTCCCATATTACCACAATAATTTCAACTTATGCGAGGTACATTACTATGTGGTAATGGTGCACTACTAGTTGTGTATTCTGTGGTATGAATCTTATGATATGCTTAATTCCTAAATTTATCTTCATTATTGGACTAGTTTTTTGTGGCATGACATGAACCATATCTATTTTTTGTTTTAGATCAAGCCCCATAATAGTCTTATCATTCAGATTGGATTTGTGCTTCTGTTTTGATGGAAAACTCTACTCAAATCTCATCTTCTTTTTGCACGTATGATCTTCTTCTCTAGACGTTTTTCCTGATCTTCAATCATTTGTCTTAGAATGATGAATTCTTCTTCTAGTTGTTTGATATGCTTGATTTGGCCTTTTCTAGTATTAGACAAACTATAAATTTTTGTTTTGTGTTCGTAAATTTTTAGTTTGTACTCAACCACCTTTTGGAGCTTTCTGACATTGGAGTCCTCAGATATTCAATTTCTTCATTCAGATCAGAATTCTCTTCTTTATGCTGCTGCATAAAGAGTTCTTCATCAACAATAACTTTTTTATCTTTCTTTTTTTTCTCTCAAAATATCTACCTCTTTATGGGAAGTTTCTAATTCCACCTCAAGATCAACTCTTCCATCAATTTCTTTTCTTCATTTTCCCTTTCTTCTCTTGATAACGAATTTATTGAAACCTCTACCAATGCATCTACATTCTAATCCATTCAGTCCTCCAACACATCTACCTCGGATTCTTATGAACATTCATCCTATCTTTAAAGAATATTTTTTTAAGAACTTTCTCAAAGTATTTCTCCTCCCTTTCTTGTTTGATAAATACTTCTTTTGGAGAATTTCATTATTTTCCCCTTTTTCATCATCAAAATTCTTAGCACACTTTTCTATAAAATTCCCTATCTTTCCTCATCGAAAAAATGGAAGGGGATGTTTAACTTTGAACCTCCATTTTCCCCATTGAATATTGGAGGAGAGAAATTAAATGACATCATCTATATTGTCAAGCTTAAGACAATATTCAAAAGAGAGATTCTGTGCGGCCTTGAATTCCATTTCCGTTGGCTTTCCTTTTTCCACTTCAAAATTATAATCATTTCTCATTTAATATTATATTAGGGTACTATGTTGGATATCTAGTTTTATGTCTTTTGGTTCTATATCCTCCAACATTGAAACTTTCATATTGAACCACAGTGGATGTTTCCTCAAGATTCATATCAAAATATTCATATATTCAATGAATTATCCATGTCCCCACATGCCTTCAACAATAATATTTATCATTTCCAAGAATGCATCAACAGTCTCATTGGGATTCATTCTATGATCCTCAAACTTGTTACATTGAACAAGAATATTTTCTTCTCTAACTTTTGCGTCACCCAAAAAATGTTTAATAATATTTCCCACACTACGTTTAATGTTTTACAGGAAATCACCTTCATATATAATTCATTTGATAGGCTCCGCCTAAATCTTTGATCCCTTTACCATCATCATCCAATTCCATTCATTCTTCATCTGAAATAGCACCACTATTAATTTCATCTGATATTTCAAGCATCGCTGCTGTGAAGGCATCCATCCCAACTTATTGGAAGTAGTTTAGAATCCAATTTTTCCATAGATGAAAATTATTTTGATCAAATATTGTAATTCTTTTATGATTCACCACATCGCATTAATTTTCTTCAGAGAGAACCATTGACTTACAACCTTTCACTTTGATGCCAATTATTAGGTCCACTAGCTCGAATACACTGAGTGGGGGGTGAATTAGGTTATGATATATTAAAACCTTTTTTCATTCGGTCCTTGTTTCCTTATTAGAAAAAACTCAATTATCTCTTCCTCCCATAGAAATATATGAATAGATATGAAATCACACACATGAAAAATCAATTTTTACTTGCTTTACCCTCAATGGGCTTCATCCAAAGAACATAACACAATAATGTGAAAATGTACCAAACTCACTAAGGCTTACTGCCAATAATGAGTACAAAGTGTGGGTTATATCTTCTATTCCCAGGCCCACTGCCTTTACAAGACTTAGGGTATGCTAACTACATTCCCTAGGGTCACACCATGTGCCTCTTTCTCTGGGTAACAACTGGAGGAAAGGGTCACTGCTTTACTCTTCCTTCTCTCACTACTCTTAGAATGGAATCCAATATCACTTTATAGACTTGTCTGTAAAAAAAATTTATAGACATGTATTCCCTTTCTTTTGCATGAATTCATGCATCCTCTATTATAGATAGATGCTCTATTGAAGTTTTTTTTTCACACGTAGATGATGTCCACCTTCCCATGTATTGTTACATATCAGAAAACACTTTAAGAAACTGAATTGACTCTTTCAAAAGATTTCTTGTGCAATATATTAACCACCTATCTCCTCTGAGTACTGCATACCTAGTTTGGCACATGGTCACCTTATCCACATACTACTTCCTCTTCTGTGAACTGATATTTCCTCCAAGTATAGCAGACTTCGTTATTCCTATGTGATCTACCCTCTGTCCCTGAACTGTTCTCTGTTCACGGACTACGTTAACTTATGAATACTGAAGCTCACCCCTACATACCTCTTGTTTGATTTACTCTCTCACTTACAGGAGCTTCCTCCTCCTTGTACTATGTCTTTAATAGATGCATATTTCTTCTTAAATCCTTCAGTAGAATTTATTCCACACGAACCAGATTAGCCTTCATGGGTTCATCCCTCACAAACCACATTCATAATTTTCTGAAATCACAAATCAAAAATATGTTATAATGTTGTTCGATCACCATAGTAATCAGAATGTTTAGATATTTTTATACAGGAAATAATATCCACAAAATCTGTTAACCCATGATTTACCAAATCAACAATATAGCCTTCACTTTTTGATGATACTTCTGCCGCCGTGAACAACAAGCCACCTGCGAACTATTTTTCCACACCGTTCATGTACTTCAATTACTCCTACATAGTCGATTTACTCTACCAACATCAAGTAATTCATTTACCACACTACCACTATGTTTTGAATAGTTTTTGGTTTTGCAAACTTCTTCGGTGTACTGTTCTTGCTTCTCTACATACTGCTCCAGGAACATGGTACGTAGTCCCTGGATTATGGTATGCGGTTCTCATCCTTTGTCGATTTTCTTCAAAAATCTTTATATAGTTCACCCCTATGAGGAAATCCTTCCTTCATAAACATCAAACTCTCAATTTTGAGGCCTAAAAATTTGGCAAACACTAGGAAACAAATCTCCCTTGAAAACAAGTCTTCAGAAAAAATCCATTCATACACATTTTCCGCCATCAGGTTTTTTCATCGAACACAATCATACCAAAAAAACAACAAGAGGACTCCTTGAAGTATTCTTTCCCTAAATACTAGATGATAAATGTAGGAACCCCTACCTCAAATAGATATTTCTAATAATATGTGAAAGGTTTGTAGTAAGGAAAGGCCACCACCAACAACCAAAATAATGAAGAAGACCATACTATCTTAGAACAAAATAACCACTCATAACATTTTCAAAACCACACCAAATCCTAAAATTTATTCATTTAAGACCCTACCATATGAATATACGAGGATAAAAATAGTATAATATCAAGGAGTAAACACACCCAAACCACCACATTTTGATTTTTCAAGATCGAGGATAAAATATACTTTTAGGGGATTAAGGGCCTCATTGTGGCACTCCTTGGACACTCATGATTGGAGATAAGAATTAAAAAACTAGTCTACTTCATTGTGATATTATATTTTCATACATATTTTTATCAACCAATGTAATGTGGGGAAACCACTTAGACCACATCATATCTTATTTAAACCCAAAAAGACATTTGTGAATGACCCCTCACCACAACCTAGTTGTACTAGTTATACCATACTCCAAGATCCATTGATATTAAAAAACAATATATCCTTTAAAACATGGGGTAAAATAGGTATAGCTAGACTACCAAATTGATGAACCCCACCACCTAGGAAGAGGTTTTCACTATAGACCATGCATTAGAGTCCACATTTCAAAAAAACTGATGAAAACTATACTTATCCCACAATGCCAAAACTAGTGTCTCTACTTAAAAAAAATATATGCTAATAAAAGATGTGATATAGCTAATTATCCATGACATAGATACCACCAAAATGGATTTAACCAAAAAAATCCTCTTGATCTACCCAGACATTGTAATCAGTTATCCTATGATGTAATGTACACCATTGCAATAGAACCCCAATATCTACATTATAGGGATCCTTCTATGTAAAATCTAACAAGGCCCCCCCTCTAAAATACCTCCAAAATACCCTAATAAACTCATCCACATGAATACCAAAATGAAAAGGGATTTAGGTTCTACACTATTAGATTAAGTCCCTTTGGAACTAATCGCACCCTTGAGAATCCAATCCTTGGTGTAATGAAATTGATAATGGAGGTCCAAAAAACCATCCCTCATGATACATCTCAATGATATCCTTATAACTAAACACAAAAACCATTTAAATTAGAACATCCACCAGTAATCCCATGGAACATTATTATCACAACACATTACCATACACCACACCAGGCATGAACGAACACCCTTAAACATAAAAATCCACACAGAAACATCATCCCCCATAAATCAAAATACAACAATCACTATATACACCACATAATATAGAACCATGCACAAAATATAGAGAATTATTTCTGTCATCTCAATATATTATCCACATTAACCAACATTGAATCACCCACACTATTGTAATCTTGTCAACGTAAAACACATCATGATTAGGAAGATAGTTTTACCTCAATAATATGATTGATGTCTTATTCAAAAATAAAATCATAAATTAATAAAAAAATGTATATAAATCAATAATATCATAACACCAAAACTATAAGGAAAAAAATTGAATGGAAAACTCCACAAAAACCAGTAAATTGAATGCATCATTGTCCCACAATCCCATGTACTCTCTTCTCTACCACAATGCCTCCACAGAACATGAACAAAGGTAATAGTATTTACATGAATAAAATTATCTTGATGATTTTGAATCCAAAATTGATTCTCAATGAACATCATACCATCCTCTATATCTAACTCTAGACCACATCATCGAATTTATAGTCATCATTAACACACTGATGGATCTTTGAGGTGTTGAAAATATCGTTAATCTAATCCACTCATGTATGAAGTGAAAACTAATGATAAATTTACACAATTCAACCCAAAAAATAAAAATTACCATTAAACATGGTTGAAATCATAATCCCCTTTCAAAACAACTGCATCCAAAATTGATTAGATATATTAATGAGAATACGGTTTCCAACATCTAACACCAAGGACCTTCTCCTATAATCAGAAAAAGACATCTTCGGACCAATTTCATCAATCATCCACTCATGAGAATCCTAAACCATAATTGTCTTGATCTACACCACATTTGTGGCCAGAAATGATGATTATTATACCATAGACAATTATTATAGAAAGTGACATAGACTCCCATATATATCCTAAAAATGGTCCATGATAATAAGTGTTCTATAGATATTGTTATAAAAACTCAAAAAAAGATAATTTTTTTCCTACGATCCATAGAAGTCAAAGAAATATATACCTACTCATCATTATAATCTACGATGACCAACTCTACAATGAGTAGGATGTGAGCTGATTTTTTCAACCAGTGAAGTATTATCCATATATAATTATAACCATCCTATTCTTGGGGAAACCATGTGATGAATTAAATCATATGGTCAATCTATATCTACTTTGGAACACACAATGGCTGTAAAAAACCTCAAGGTATATGATTCTATACATTCACCTCTTAGAAAATGAGACATTTTTTCAAAATAATTTCACTTCCCATCTCACATAGGTCCACCATAAATATATCCTTAGATCAAGGAACATATTATATTCCCCAATTTTTACCCCCATGGTATAGATGTGAAACTAAGGATGGATGCCCTCACGCATCGCCACTATAATAGAACAACTCCCTTGAAAAAATATGTAGTTTTTACCATCCTCAAGAAAACATCTATAGAATAATCATGGAAAGTATAACTGGACTTCACCTATGCCTTCATGTACCCCCAGTAAGGCGCATGCACCTGTAAGATATAATTAGATTGAACTGTCCTCTAGGACAATAAAACTCCACCATTGACTACCATTACATCTATGTGTAGGGATGATGACTCCACCATCGCCCTTTAAAAATAACTGGAATCTCTAACAACGTCCTTTTATATACATCCAAAAAAAAATCTTCCTTTACATTTTACATTCCTAATGTGTAGATATTTAGAATTCATGCTCCTGAAAAACTCTATCCACCTATTTTTTCTCATATTAATATCTTTTAGTAAAATATATACCTCAATATCTCATGTTACGTGAAGTACAAAAAGATATCCCCAATAAGGTAATGTCACCACAACTCCAACCCAAAATAAAAATTCTAGATCTATATCATGTATGAGATTGTTATAGTCATGGGGAAATAACTATCAAGATAGAAAAAAGAACGCATCCCTCTACTGTATCACAATTTACCCTAAACCCATATATTAATATCCATTCAACACCATAAACAGCACAACTCATTCTCAAAACTAGGGAACTGGATCACTTAGATTTTTCTCATTTAGGGATTCAAATGATTCCCAACATTTATTAGTCTTTATAATTACCTTTCCATATTGAAAAAAGTTTTCAACTAGTTCACAATCTCCAAGAAGTTAGATAAACCCCACTGGTGGGATTTTGTGAGACAAAGGAAGCAGTATACCTCCACTAGATTCATCGGTTCTTCCCCATTAAAAAAACATCACCCTACAAACAATCCATGACCACACCATCTTGGGAAAACTTATACCTCTAAAAATTCACCTTTTATTTCTTGAACATAAACTCAAAAAACAGTCCATATAAATAGTTCCATCATAGAACCTACATTATTATTATGACATTATCATGAGCCCCTTGATATGACATTTAGTAGATCAATATGTCAACAAGGAATATGAATATTAATTTTTCCATAAATTCAAGGAACCTATATTTCATGATTCCCATGACCAAATCGAACTCATTAGTGGCACAGAATGGCGTGACCATGAACATAATGCACTTATACCTACATCTAAATATAATTAAATATATATATCCCTCCTTCACCCTTAAATAAAGCTATCAAGACCATATATGGAACATAGAGAAGAAAACTCACCCATCTTATAAATTGAAAAGATAATATATCTTCATAAGATGATAATGGCTGTTGATCATCAGTTGATTCATCCTTTGAAAATCTACACATTGCCTCACACTACTATTTTCCTTTTTGATGAATAATGCTAGGGAACCCCACTATGACAGAATAGTATTGATAAAACCATTTTGAAAAAATAATCATTCTAAATCCTCACGTACCTCAACCCATAAGGTTTAATCCGATTAGGGGCCATTAAATTCATATAATCTATTGGCTTCAACACTACCCCAAACTCAACATTGCGTCAATGGGGTATAATTACAACCTCCTATGAATAAAATCTATAAAACAACATAAAAACCACAGGGTCCTCCTCCACAAAGATTTCTATAATTTCTGATGATAAATGAGCTATAAAATAAAGACGGAGATCAACACACCTACAACTCAATAAATAAATTTGTTCACCATTTAAAACCACATGCTTGATATTCATATCTATGAAAATTAATATCCATTAGATGAAATCAATAATAGAAAACATGGAATACAACCATTCAATTCCATGTATTAAATATTCCAGTTTTATATGAATAATGAAAAAATATCCACATTATTTATTTGAAACCATCTCCATTATACACCATTGTCATACTGAAAACAAGATGGTTTGGCCTCTGACAGGTATAAACAACACCCGGATCATTAGAATACGGTGTACAACTAGTAAAAAATCATCAACTATAGAAGGAGTAAAAAGGGAGTGAAATTATCCAAAATAGAAATATCATGAACAAGGGTAGATTATTATAATGAGGAAACCATGAATTATATATATCCCTTGTGGTCATATTGTCTTTACTAAATTTAAAAAACCATACTCAGATCCTCTACCATTATGTTAAATTCCGTATCCATGAATATACTCAAGACTATGTCCCTAAATTTGAGGATTATCCTATGTTCAACCTCTACCTACTTCATCTCCCTTAGGTGGATCATAACCCTGATTCCATTTATATCAAAATTCCATAGCTGTAAACTATTATTAATGATGTCACTGAACCATAGAAACTCCACAAAAATAGTATTGAAGAAGTAATGGGCACCAGTTATGGGGAATATATTTATCCCTATAGAAAAATCACACTGTTCAAAATCCCTTAAAAATATAATAGATACCACTAAAATAATAAATCTTGACCATTAGCAGATGATGTCACATCCCTTCTCCTGGTAATCCTCCTCGTGAGTTCATACACATGATTATATATTTCTTCTTTTGAACCAACATGTATATTGTGAATATAAAAGGTGAACTTTTATACTAGATAATAAGATAGTGTGCCATATAAATTCATTTTTCATAGGAATCCACATAAGGATAATTTTATTGGGGAACAGTCAGTAGATCCTTAAACTTGAACCAAAATCCCATACAAACATACTCCCATGATGAAGAGATAAAATCCCATTATTCTTCTCTTCATTGATGTCAACATATGGAAATCTGATAGATACACCATTTAATATTCATTCAATGAATCTTCTACATCCTTCTCCTCATCATGATTTAATGTCCACCAATCATGCCCAACTCCCCACATGTGGATAACTATAAATCAGATCTAGTACTCCACTAGGGACCATATCAAATAAAAATAGATATTGAGATCTACAAAATATATCTTTATCTCATCATCAAAATTTCATCCCCCATACTTCTAAAGATACTACCATTGTAAATAACCCACTTCCATCTTTCAATGACTATCCAATCTATCTAGAAAAACCAACAATACCACTACTTGTTGAATAGAAACCCTACAATGACCAAGACCTATATATGAAATGGGAAAAAATAATTTCCTATAATTGGTATAATGGTATTTTATTATGATTTATTTAATTCATTTTATACTGTTTTATATTTCCATCACCTCCTAATTGTTAAAGCATCAAAATTAAATCATGAGGAATGTAACTCTCGAAAGAATATACCTTGATTATCCAGTCACACCATAAGGTCATTTGATAGGCTAGAGGAACTTGCATCATATCATGGATCCCCTAAATCCTCAAGTATTATCCAGTGTTCCCTAGCCTATTCAAATAATAATGATCAACTAAAACATTTTCCTTACCATCCCATGTTATCCACACTATGCCTAAGTCCATGATTCATTGAATCTCTCAACCATCATATCTAATATAACTCTATCATAACTGCTTACCTATAAAGGTAATCTAATGAAGATATAAATTATAGAATAGAGAATAATAATACATGAGTACCACATATAGTATGACTTATTTTCTAGGCCTTCATCGAGTGTAAAATATCTCACAAAAGGTATGAATTATTCTATATATGATAGTAGGATAGGGATATAGGATAAATTAGCCATAAAAACTCCATGATTTAACGTAAAATGAAAAAAATATGGTAACACAATGAATATATAGTTATCAAAATTAGTGATAAAAGATTACATAAGTACAATAAATAAATCTATGGAACTAATAAAAAAATTAATATCAAATAAACTAATTTATAGCATGGTCAAAAAAGTCCACCAGGAAACGAAAAAATAGTTTTTATATACCTAGAATTAGAGTTCATGTATAGTTTGTTGGATCATACAAATGTAATAAAGGTACATGTAAAAAATAATACACTAATTCAACCTTGAGAAAATAGAAAAAAGAATAGTAACTATAATGTTTGACAATCCAATACCATCCTCACCAAGGCACACTCGAAAAATAATAAAATACATTTATAATACCATGATATAAAAAATTATGATAATGGTTACCCTATACTACTCTGTAATGACCCACTCACTCCAAAGGTACCCATATTGTAAGGTAATTAGATACAATATATAATCACCCCCCCAATCACCCTTCTAATTGGCCCTAGGTTGGAGATTTGAAACGAGTGCAGAAAATCAAAAAAATTGGAGGAATTGACCTATAAAATAATAATATTTGTATCAGATGATATGATACATAAATAGTAATAACCTCTATGATGTATTATAAATAAGAACCAAACCATAAAATAATTAATTTATAATTAAAACAGAGATATATAAATGATTATAATTGAAACAAAAAGAAAAAATATAGTAGAAACATAGGAACAACCCTTTGGTTTGATCTAGTAATCTCTATCATTATCCACATTGTACTCCTAGAATCCTAAAATCTATATTTATATATGATGGGGTAGGATAAAAATTTTTATTAAGAGGATGACAACCGTCTCTCCGATAAAGGTGTGAAAAATAATATTAATCCACCTATGAGAAAAAATTAGAACCAATACAACATAAACATTTCAACTATCTAATACCATCCTTAATAAGGCATTATTGATAAATAATAAAATCCATGTATAAAAACATAATAAGAAGAATATCAATAATGGGTACGTAGAAAAAAATTACCACTACTTTCCCTCTCTCATAGCCTAATTTCCTATATCATATCACTCAGATCAGTTAGTAATATCACGTCATGCCTGACACCTTGAATTCTAATGGCCATTATATCACATTTCCCCAAAAAAACTTATTCCATATCAACACAACTTGGTCAAAGACACCGGGTCAATCACATGATTTCTATGCTTAATACATCATGCTAATCGCATCAAATTTCATCAATACACATGACTAATTTAGTAAGGTAACATTTATATAAAGGACATAAACCTTGTTCCATCATCCTTCCTTGAATTACCCCCACCCTAATCCTCCTCCTGAGAACATAAAATATCAATATTGTGAAATTTTCTATTCTAACCCTTAAATCCATTTTATAAAATTAAAGACTATAAGTGAGATATATAAAAGTGGGTTTATTGATATCCATCCTCACTAATGGGATGTTAGAAAAAACATCCTCAAATATGTAGGTGTCAAAACATTGTTCTTGACATGTGAACTTGTGTATAGAAAATCCAAAAAAAATTAATATTATATATATGATTTTAAAAATCATAAAACATGGGTTCATAATAAAGAACAACCCAACTCTTAAAATTAGAAAAAATCCTCACAAAACAGCCATAGTCACTGCTAAAAATAAATGCTCAACAAAATAAAAAAATAAATAGGGCACGATTAATAATTCATCTAAATTCTCAACCTAATCCATTTTCATGTTGTGCCATCACTAAAAAATTCCACTATTAAAAACCATAATTTCATTATTCAGACCCTTTAATTTCAAATTAATCATCAACAATATTTTAAAAAAATTCTCATTTTAATCCATTCATTATCCATTTCCATCTTATTAACCAAACCATTCAAATAAATTTCAATTTCAATATTACAATTCTATTCCAACACTATCCCGGAAACTATAAAAACACATCATAACACATAGACTGGTTTCCCTTCATCTTCTACCAACATTATAACACTACCAATATCATAAAAACCTCATAAATCATCCCATAAAATGACCATGTGACTCATCAAATATGTTCCTCACATCACAACTGCCCATCACTACAGCAACTTGCAACCACATCACTAAATATTTTCCTCAAACAACACATACAAACATTATATATCCAAATTTTGTCAAATATAATATTTCATATTTACCAAGGGGGTTTCCTCAATAAATATTCATTATTTTTTGGAATTCATAAAAAAATTCCATGGGAATCCAGTTTTTTAGCTAAATAAATGTTATTTATAACATATTAAATTTTGTTTCACAAAAATCACATTTTATGGGATAAAAACACATATCAATTTATCACAACAAAAGATACCAAAATCCATTATTTTCTGTGGTATAACAATCATGAACAATCTAAGTTTTTATAATATCAAACCATTGATAATCATTCAAATATTTATCCCACCCTATACAATTTCAATTAAAAAAACTATTATCAATATAACTTTAGATAAAACCTATAAACCCGATGTTAATAAAGAAATTAACCACCACACATGAAACACTATTTTAGATAATATATTTTCCATACATTAAATAGAGATTCAATATCCATTGTTCATGTTGGGAACAATACCAAGATAATAACCAAGTACTGTGAGGAAGATTAAAACATTTCCAACCTTGACCACAACATCCCCCAAATAATATTATCGAAAACACACAAAAACACATGATTCTCATAAAATATCCTCTAGTTAATAATGAAACTATATGGAAAATATATTACTATCAAGGGGAAAAAACACCAAAACCACTATAGATTGATTCTCCAAGGTCAAGGTTCAAAGACACATTTTAGGTGTTGAAATAACTCCTTGGGACATAATTGGATTAAGAAATATTTGATAAAAGAGGTTGGGTTTTATTGTTGTTTTGGGTTTTCATGCATATAATAAAAATACATATGATCACAATACAACCATCCATACCATGTTTGAGCTTGTTTAAAATCGAAGGGACAATAACACATTACCCCTCTCCACAACATCGAACTAATTGATAAATTAACCTCTATTATATGTTAATATTGACATGAAATAGATTTTATAACATAATTTGTGAGTATTTCAATGCATAGACCACTACACTGGAAACCCACAACGCCCAAGATGACATATATTCAACTACCCATTATCCACTGTGTTTCAATGTGAATTTTGGATGAACCACTGAGAAATTGACTCTTAGGAGAATATATAGTAGTTAGGGTCTCCATAACACATCGACAACGTATAAAAGAGTGATAATCCTAGGAATATCTATCCCTAGAAATGGATGCTGCCTCAATAATCATCCATAGACCCCCCTAAAATATAGCTAAATCTCCTATATCAAATAATAAATCATTACACTCCTTCCCTAAGCTCAATAAGGCTACACTCCTTCTATGGAATATTTGGATAGCTCCTCTAACTTCAACTATTTTGGTCTGATCTGTACACCTCTTCTAATATATTCATACAATTTAACAGTTTTTAGGGTTTAGGTTAATAAATAGATAATCTTTTAAGTGTAAGAGTTCATACCCAAATTATGGAAGCACTACTAAAAACTGGAAAAAAATAATCCGTTTTTTATGATGTTTATCCATTATTACTATATTATATTCCACATCAGACATGGGAACAATTCATATCATAAAGGTGTAATATTCAAATATTTTTATGTTATATAGAAGAAAATTTTATGTATTACATGTTTCATAACAAAATACCAATTCCTCTTTGAATTACAAAACTGAAACTACTTAACATCCCTTGAGTTCTTCCAATATATCTCTCTACATGAATAGTGGTGGATGTTTTATGTAATAATTATATCTTTATTTTTATTTCCTAAAACAAAAACCCTTTGATTATTATTTATGATGATAAAATTATTCATGATTTGTATTCAATTATAATTTATTTGGAGTTGCTATTCATGAAGTGGGAGTTTATGAGATGATCATTGGTGGGACATAACCCAAAAAACATTTTCAATCTTGTTTATGTGTCTAAAATTGGTTCATCTTTTAACTTTATGTGAATATCAAAATCAGCATAACCATGTTATCATTCACTTGTTCTATATGTTTTTCTCTCATGAAGTCATAGAAATAAAATCTCATTAACTCTAATCTACGTATAACCAAAATATTATGAGATGACGAACAATAATTTATATATTTACAGCATAATGGTGTGGTAAGTAACATATTCCAATTGGTGAATATAAAATATTCTAGATTTATTATATTAAAAACCATATTGTTTCGTTTCCAATCCATAAAATAAGAGTTTCCATTAGGAATTTTACATTGAAAATAATGGTAAATATTCATATTATTTCCCTATATATATTTATGGGGATTAGACTCAATGCCAACATCTAGAGTTTACTAAAATATAGTTTTTTCAGGTTGATTGCATCATATGAAATTAATCAACTGGTGGAGGATAATTTGTTTTGATTCAATCACATAAACTGGATGAGGAGAGGTATTTAAAGACAGCCCTATGCATGCATTTTTTCCTTGACTGAATACATTAGTGATTAATTTGATCCATTAATACATACCTATATAAGGTTTTAACCTGATTCCAATCATAAATGTTCTTATCTAAATTGGATATTAATGAATTAGACCCATACCCATGTATATGAAAACCTAAACAGATCATGATTGGATGAAATTGATGATAACGATGATATCCTGTATGAATTTATATATAGATCTTGAGGAATAATATTTTATTTACAATGACCATATATTATTATTCAATAAAGAATATTTTTCAATATTGAATTACAATTCATGAAATGGACCATAAATCACTTCAAATAAAAAAACAATTGAAGAATATGTGGAATAAGGTACTAGAGAGATAAACCAAAATATGGTTGAGTAATAATTTCAATATTCATACATAGCCACCCAAATAAAAAAATATAAGAATATATGGATTATTTATAAAAGAGGAATCATATTTCCAAAATGTGGTAGAAGATATGGTGGTTGCAATGAAGAAGAATGAAGAAGTGGTTATTCTATTGAGAAAAAAATATTTATTGGGAGAATATGAAGAAACTATGTGATACTATTTCTATCTATAAATTGAACCCTACAATATAAAATTATTTGAATTTATTATTTGGGAGACTAATATCCAATCTAGGATATCATTTTCAATTATCTTATTAACATATTATCTTTGTAAAGTCTCTATATTATGGTTGTTGTTTTATCAATTTCTAATTTATTACATGGATTTTCAATCTCTATTTTTTTATTTACATAATTCATGTATTGAATTAACTATTAACTAGTGTTATTATATGACTCTAACAATTTGTAATAACATGGCAACTGAATCGACATTGACATTGTGTGAAGATTGATTAGAATAATAAAAAATCCAAACAGTTGTGTAAATTTTGATATTGACAAGACAAATCATTATCTCTAAAAAAGTTTCCCATGGATTTATATTTTCAAAAATGATATTTTTGAGTATATAAAAACACTATAAGATAAGGTGAGTTTATCCTATAAATTATCACAAAATTCATATTCCTCATGAACATAGAATCTTGGAATGATATTTGTCTCAATTATGTATCAACACATATACCATTACATTAATAATTGGGTATATCATTAACATATGAGAATTTTTAATAACTAAATATAATGAAAATCATAAATGGGTATTTTGAATGAGGTTTTCAAATATAAAATGGGAAAAGTATCCTGAAATTACACTATAATTTATTTCTTTGAAATCGACTAAAAAAATATATACAGTGAACCAAAGGGTATTCTAAAATTGTATAATGTCAGTGGACCTAGTTATACTATAACAAATTTCTATGAGGAATATTTGTCTCTAGATTCCCAGAATCATATATATTTTTTCATTATATATTTCAAAAACTAAATGGGAGGATTAGTAAGAAAAAACTCAAACATCTCTAGAGATTCCCTTTATAATTTTATACCTGATCTGTTTTGTTCTTTTTTCTATCATAAATGATCAATTGTTTCAAAATCATTTTATGTGAAATCCTATTGTGATAAGAATAATCATTTTACTAGTTTTTTCATTTTTGGTTTTATTCTTCTGAAGATGTATCTATCTTTAAATTGATAGATTATGGTTCTCAATTTGAATTTGTTGAAGATAATATTTAACGTGTGATATATTTTATAATTATAAGGCTAATAATTAAGGAAACCCATCTTTGAAATATTTTATAGAATGATATTTTGTGTGTTATATTATGATTATGTTGACCCCACCCTAATATTTTATGATCCATATTAATATTGAAAATTTCTGCAAAAGGGGTGATCATTTTAAGGTGATAAAACTTATACCAATTGAATTAAATGTTTAATGTCATACAGAATTTTATAAAATATGTGATAACAATTTTATACCAGAAAAAGTAAACCTAATATTAATGGAGTTTTCATTTATATCATAAAAATTCTAATCAACTAGTGCATATAATTTATAGTCATGGTACTAAAAAAATTGATATTTGATATCATATGGAATCCCTAATAGGGCTCAATGAAAATCAGTACTACCACACCTTTTGAATAATGATTAAATTTAGTGTATTGTATTAACTATTATACATATTTAAGAATATGATTAAATGAAATATATTTATTGAGGATGGAAATGTACTGATATTTCAATTAAAAATACCACAAAAATGTTTTCCTAGTAAAATTGTGATGAAGGATGTTCTTATTTGGAAGAAACATCCATGTTATAGTAATTTAATATATAATTTGTTGAACTAAATACCATATAGAGGTGAATAATTTAAAATCAGTTATAATTCTTACCATTAACCATGATAGGATTTATAGATTAAAATTAAAAAGATATCACATGTTTTATAGGGTATTAGGGTATTCAAAAGGTAATTAAACACTCTGTTTCCAACCTAACGATGGTTTTTATACTATGGAACATTGATAGGGAGTGGAAATAGATTATGGTAATTTTTATTATATATTTGGAGAACAAATTACTTTCTATTCTTAAATAAATGGATTAATCCCAAATATTGATTTTATTGATGATATTTCATCACTATTTCGATAATAGTAGAGAATGACCTAATGTGAATAATATTAGAGTACATATAGAGGGTCTTCTGGTATTATGTGATCCTAGAACTATTTTTAATGAATAGTTTTTTGTATGTCATTGTGTATCCTATAATAATTTTAATCTATTCAGTTGTATTTCTTATATAGAGTATATGAATAGTTCATATTTATATATTTTGTATTGTTGTATTGATACATTCAGAATGTTGTGTTTTAAAATAGAATACCTAAAATTAAATAATAATACACAAATGTTGTGAAACAATTTATTGATATATGGTCTTTTCAAACTATGGTAGTTTTATAGGTAATAATGTTCTTAGAACTGTTGCTTATATATGGATCTCGAGGAAGTAAATTTAACTATATAACATATAAATGTCATATAATTATATGTGTCATATGAGGTGGACAATATTCCGTGTAGTTAATTTTAATGTAATATAAATAAGGATCCCATTCAATTTAAGAAAATGTGAAAAGGACCTTCATATAGAAATATTTTCAAATACTTGATTCATACATCACATAGAGTGTTATCATATTAGTTCTATATTGATCAATAAGAATCAATTTCAATTATTAGGGTCTCATACACCAAGATGAAAATGATTATGATATGGATAAAACATAGAGCTTAGTAAAAGATAGTTTGTTTTGTAAATTTCTTGTATCTTATAAAATTGTATTCAATCAACATATAGTTCATTAAAAATTGGATAGTTTTTTCCCGGTGAAGCAACAAATGAAGGAAAAATAACATCAATGGAGGATAACCCATACACTAGGATATATTTCAGTATTATTTAAGGGGATATTTAATTTATAAGATCAATAAAATTGATATATACACTACTATGTATCCAAATAATTAATTAATTTGGGAATAATATGTGTATGAAATGAGTTTTTATATTAATATGGTTCATAATAAAGAGAATGTGTTTTCGATTCAATTTAATGATAGAAAACATTGATAAATTGAACATGAATGGGTATGAACCCGGGGTCTTGAATTAATGATAATATAATTTATAGCTTTACAATATATTATAATCCCAATTAACACTACACGTCCTCTGATAGTGGAATCAAGTCATACATTGTTTTAGAAAAATCCCTCTAGATTGATTGGGATCATATGTATAGAGAACATGAATATGGTTTCAATTTAATACAGTTTCCTTAAGAAACGTATAAGAAGAGGAAGGCCTAATTATTATAATAAATTGGAGTTAATGATGATGACATTTCTTTCTACACCTAAAGTAAGAAGTCTGTGTGCCAATAAACATCCAAATAAAACAAGAATAAATGCACATGTAGTTCATATAAAATTGATTATATTTATCTCATGCTTATCTATAAAGAATAGGTAGAATTATCCCATCCTATGGGCATGATAAATAGGATAAAATACTGAAAATTGTCATGTGAATCATGATTCTATGTAAATGTTTCTGAAAATTACAATCATTTTATGTACATTAGATTTTAGGATAAGACAAATCCATAACCAACTCATACATATATCTTTATCTCCTTTATTTATGATACAAATTATGAGCTAGACCATAATAAAAATTTAATTATCTTCTTGGATAGACTATATGTTATTTTATAATATCGTTTCCATCTAAGACCACCTCCAAGATATTTATTGTTATTTCTAATGGAGTATATGCTATTTAGATTAGATTCATGTAAAAAAATGGATTCCATACAATATAATTTCATAATATGGGACCATTTTATACTAATATATGACCAGTGAAAATTATTATTTAATAAATAATTTGTTCATATCAGTTATGATATGCTCACTTTCAATGGTAATCATGGTGTAAGATATGTTTTTTAATACCATATTCATGATGTGTAGTCCTTCTTATTTTGTTTCTATCATTGCTTATTTTTCTTAGGAACTATATGGGTCTCAGACCTAGTAATAATTCAAATTGGATGAATGAGTATCAGAAAACACTATTATTAATTGCTTGTGAAAATGTGTTTTAGTGGATCAAAATATTGTGCAACATACGTAACATTTGATCATAAATTTTTACTAAAATTTTATGTTATAAAAAAGTAATGTTATCTTTATTTAGTTTATCATTAATGTTTATGAAAAGTGGGATCATATGAACATCAAATAAAGGTACATATCTTTTTCATAAATAACATTGATTATGGAAAAGAATCCAGAATCATACATGGTAACGGAAATTCATCAATACTAACTTTTGAATAACACTATTTCATAGGAATTTAATTATACCAATTTTCCGGAATATGGAATACCACAAAAAAAATCCACCATAAATTCCACAGATAATAATTTATAATTCCCTTTAATATCGCATTCATGAATCACATATTGTAGTGATCTACTATAAAATATTATGCCAACATAGACCTTAGGGGATAATAAAACATCCTCATGTTTATCTTTTCATTATTAACTAACTTCACACATTATATTTTTACACACCTTGGTTCTCAACTGCACACTTTAAGTGGTCTGCTCAATTATGTGGTGCATGACCTCAGCATGATATTTTTCTAGAGGTTATTTAGGTGTCATAATTTAGTTGAGTTTTCCATGTTTTCCACATCATCCAAAAATTACAATGGTAAAAAAAATTCTCTAATATATGGAAATGTGTATATTTCTAGTGGAAATATATTATCACATGCATTCATGACCACTTCTATGGACTGGATGATTTTCCATTGCAGTTGTATTCCCCTTCCACAAACATCCATGGTGTATGATATAGTGTGTAGTTTTTATTATATCTCATAGACGAGTTATTATTCTAGAAACACCAAAAAATATTGATATAGTAAATATATTACAATCATCTATGAATCATCACTTCTTCACAACTCTAGAACTTATATAATTTTAATCAAACATAAGCACAACATACATATAGTGTGATTACACCCCAAAATATTCCCCTTAGATATGATTAAAATTGTAGTTTAATACAACATTGATCACATATATTCATGAATGTTTCATGAATTTTTCACCAAGACACACATCAACCACTTAAATTTTCACCTACCATTAAAGATTGAATCAGTAATTCATAAATAATTAACTCTAATGTAACATGACCTTAGGGTCAATGTGAGATTTTCATGAATGAATTGAAATATGATAAAATATAAATACAATACTTGATTCATTCTTTATAACCCATAACCATGAAATTTACAAACAAACTCACTCCACCGTAGTAGATTTTCAATTCTCTACCTTCTCCAAGAGTACAATCGTGATTTCATGTAGAAACATACATCTACCATATGTCAACATTCCTAAATAACACTTTCATGAATATGAATAAGATTGTTTGATGGATTATAATGATATTGAGGAAATAAAACATTCATTTATCAAAATGTGATGTCTATAGGGACTGGTCAATCCATGTCCCATTCAATCTAAAGAGATGGTTTTTATTAGGTGCTGAGATCCAACCAAAGACATTTGAATCATAAAATTTTGTATCATCTTCATAATGATCTCTACAACATGATTTCATGTATGAATTTACTACAACATAAGAATTATATGATCATATTTTTCCATTAATAAATTATATTTAATCTAATTATGTGTTATCCTAGATAGTTATATGGTATTGTTTATGGTATCTATCACGCTATAGTTGTCACAACATTTTAGAATGTGATATATTGATTTAATTAAAATATATTAATGTTTTTTTATATCCATTTCAAAAAATATCCATCTTCAGTCTCTATGATATATTCATTTGATGTTGGGATTAATGAAAAGTTCTCTTGATTCTATTAATTTTACATGAAATATATAAGAATAAAATTTAGGTCACACAACCTTTTGATTATTTCTAGTCATCAACAAAACCTTACCAATAAGCATATGTATACCCCACAAATATATGTTATTGATATCAACAATAATATATCTTAGAAAATATTATATTCTTTATAAAATATAATTACCTACTCAAATACATCATGGGACTTTTCATTTGAAATCTCGGATATTAGGAAACATGACATGTGGTGAACATAATTATCAAGCACACTACTTTAAATGAAATCAAACTAATAAAAATTTTCCAATATAGAGGTTCATAGACTTATTTACCTTCAATATCCTTTAAAAATATCATTTGTACCATTGCAAGAGTTGGTATCAATATATAATCATCATTCTAAGACATCATTAAACCCACCAATGATTACACGTTTTAGGAGATAATTATCTCATCCTATATTTAAATTAGTTTTCAACAAGGAAAAGTATAATTCAATAATTTGAGATATATTGAATTAGAAAATCATTAATTCATAAATCTTCATGAATTGGGTGAAATTTGAGATTTTAAATATTATTTCATCATCATATATCCACACTAACATCTTCTCTACTGGTTTCATCATTATTTAGAGGCAATTAACCACCCTAGAACTATAATAACCATGAATAATTTGGTAAAAATATAGTGGTTCATAATAAGATAATAGTTAATTATTTATAACATAAAATGATAACACTTGTTATAAAACATTAACATTCTCATCAAAAATAAAAAACATGTCTTTCTAAATGATATATACTTAATTTTTAAGGAAAAAAATCCTGAAAACTAATTTTACAAAAATATTATTGTCTCTAAGTCCGTTTTAAATTGTAATAAGTAAAAAAAAAATTTACCTTTTCAATCATTTACAATGGTGAAAAAATTTCATCATCATTGATTACATATTTTTTAATATCTTGTTTACTCAAGGAATGCCTTCTTCATTGATATCATTCTCTATTTATTGATTTGTTTCAAAAAATTCCACATGGTTCGAATCACATTATTTTATTTATGAATTTATGAAATTTCTAATGTCTTTATTCTCCCAATCTTGAAAAGATACTCCATTATAGATTAGACCCAACATGCATTTATAGAAACATCATCAATTTTTTTTTGTTTCAATGAGATGGAAAAAAATCCTGATGTTCCTTCAACATTCTTGTTTGAATAGAAGATGCCAATTATCTCATGATGTTTTTATTGATGATTAACTCTATTTATAAACAACATATTTAACCATTTTTTCAACTATGTGTCCATAATAATAAATTAAACATCGTAGTTTATTTTATCAATTTTAACACCTCTAAAATAGATACATCATCGTCATATTCCTTCTAAAAAATTATATATTTCTATTTAAATTTTTATCAATTAAATACAAATTCTTTTATCATTCAAAGACATTCTAATCATGGATTTAAAAAATTTTGACAATAAATTTGTTGTATTATTAATACACATTTATCATGGATTCATACTCATAAAATATAATATTATCTCTCTATTATTTTTATTTGTTTATTCTCATTATTCATAAATAATTAGTTACCTAGAATAACCCATAAGTATTTTTTGTGGGATTCTCTCCCTAACAAATTTTATATTAAGACATATCATATAATAGACAGACCAATTACTGATTATAAATATGAAATATTAACATAAAAACAACATTATAAAACATTATAGGTAATAAAATTAAAATTAAAATTGCCCTATCTATTTTGTGGATGATGAAATTTATCCACATTACAATACTCATATATTGATGTGTTTTCACCACTAAAATATGATGTGGGATATCATATATTCCTCGATATTCCTCCACATTGTTATTTTTTAATTGGGTTACATTATATTACTGAAGCATTTGAATTTTTACACTAATGATTTTTTAATCATACCTTTAATATCATGCGATACACTTTTATACTTCTTATTTATGATTAATCTCTATTTTATAAAAACACTACAAAAAATCATCAAAAAAACAAAACATAATACCTTTTTCCATTAAAAGACTGGGGAGTTTTTACCAAATTATATCGAAATGATAATTCTTCATTAATCATGACTATTATCCTTTATTTGGATCTTTTGTTTAAAGTATACTTATCTTTTTTATAATAATCACATGTATATTTGTTTTCACTTGTGTGATTTTAGAAATCACATGACCCATCATTCCTTAATATATTGTTCAATATAAATAATGTATAATTCCTTGATTCTTGTAACATAGAATATTTTCATTAAAAATATACAATATTATTAAATTTTTCCCACTAATAAGATAATTATATCCATTTATATATCATCCATGTAAAATAATTTTATTTCTTCTTTCAGTAGTGGTTCCCCCTTTCATTCCAAATATCACTGCATGTCTTGAGTCACACAACTACATCACATAATTAAATTGTAACTTACACCCTCTAAAAATAGCACATGAGACATTCTGATGACTTTTCAACCATCCTTGGACTTCTAAGAGATAATTATTTTTATTCCTCTAATAGTACGAAATCAAACTACTTGAAATTTTATCTTATTAAACATTTGGGATAAGTTATTTATTTCTAATCATATGTAATGTACACCTATTATACCTAAATAATAAACTACACATTAATATTTATCTAAATTTAATTATATGAAACATTTCGTTATCATTAAGCATTTTTTTATTCAATATTATTTGATGAACTTCTTTATATAGCTGATTAACCTATTGTTACCCAAGTTTAATATTTTCCTCATAATATTTTAAAACCTGGTCTGTATTAATTTTACAATGTGCATATCATTTGATACAAAAAAAATTTATAATCTTTTTTATATCTATTGAGTAACACTATATTTAACCCCCAAGGAACAATAAATTTTTTCATAAAAACATAAAAATGAAAATAAAAACTAACATCATATGAAGATGATAGAAAATTTACTAATTATCTTATATCTTTAAAATATCTAACAAAATTTTTGACAATGGGGCACACATATTAAATGTTTCCAAATTTAAAAAATTAATAAACTATATTTTATTTATCATTTTCCATCCTTTTCCATTCAATCACAAACATTTTGGTCTCTATCCATGTCTTCTTTCATATGAGGTATTATGGTTTGAGGTATTATGTCAGACATGGTTATATACTACTTATGGTCATGATATAATATATCATTATCTTTTTTATTATGGTGTTATACTTTTGGAATTGGAATATACCCTAAAATAGTCACTTTGTGTGTCTTTTATAACATCAAAACAGAATGGTTCAATAGATCAAATGAATACCCTGATAGGATTAAGGAGTTTTTTTGGATCCACACACATTTTACATTAAACCATGGCATATTCGTTGATTTCCATAAATTTTTTAACCATTTCTTTCGAAGTATTGTTCAATCCTTGTATGATATAAATAGTTTCCATCATTTAATAATATCTCCATTTAATTTTTATGTTTCTAAAAATTTCTAATTTATATTTTACAATCACTTTTTTTATACCATCTTGGTCTCAATATATAACATATACAACCTGGATTATAGAACAACTGTTCTTTCATTCTTGGTTGTATCCCTCCTTTTATCATTTTATTCAAAGGATAATTCATCCTCAAAATGAAGATCAATAGTGGTCTCAATAATATGGCTGAGAAAATTATTATAATTAGCATGTATCCGTTAAATCACATTTTAAAAACGTTTTATCTGAGATGCCTTCCATTATTATATTCATCCATATCTCACACATATATTCTACTATATCAATGAGAAAATATATTGTCCCTATAGAAAATTTTATAATGTGTGTTCCTACTAATATTTTTAACTATAAAATGATTATTCATTGATACATTGTACTAGTCATCATAAGAAATTTTAAATCACATAGGAGTGAAATAATATACCTTACCACAGTATAAGAATGAGAGTTGAAATTTTTTATTGAGTTTTATTTCCCCTATATATGTTCGTGAAAAAAATATTTTACATCAATAAATTAAAATTTTATTAGAACATCATTAATATATAATTTATATGTTTCTTTGGAAAAATCTACCAATGAGTTATCCTTGACCATATAATGATTGGATCTGTGTCTCACATCGTAAATGAAATGTGACTATAAAGGTATTATAAAAATCATTCTATAGATCCTTGTCTTCGGTTATAGACACCTTTAAAATGAATCATATAAGAAATATTGTAATTGTACACAAAAACATATTAATGTTATAATATTTTCAAGACCATGCATGTCTTCTATTAGAGAACCTATTTGATCTATAAAAACATATGAATTTTTCTTCAGGGTTATTCTCAAGTATTCATATTTATTCCACTACACTTGTAGCTTTTCCAATAAATCATTATAATAACCTTCATAAATATACAATATTTTCTTCCACATATAATGAGTAGTTTTATAATAAATTTCATTACCGTTAACTTGGCAGTTGAAGTATCTACCTTATGCATTTGTTGTATGCACATCCACATCCTTTTACATTTACTATTTTTATAATAAGGATCCAGCTTCTATCATCCCTGTAATTCCATGAATGGATACAATGTAAACACCCATTCCTAATGGGACTAATTTTTTGTAAAATATTCTTCAATATTAAAAAAAATCAATATATATTTAGAATTACTTAATGATTAAAAACCAGTATTTTTATCATGATTTTTTTCAGTAATGGTTTCCTCTAAGTGGAACATGCTGTGGATATTAATTTAATGATGGTTGATTTACTACAAGGATTATCATATTTGGAGGTTGTGGTTGTATGGAATATTATTTTTTGGATTGTTAGTATTAGGGATTTTTGAAGGAAGGGAAGAAGTTCTTGTGAAGGAGTGGCCCTCAGTCGAGTCCTTTGTCTGCCTATGCTGATCTAACGTCCTAGTACAGCACCCCCTTCCAAATTGGTTGTGTGCTGTCATGTCTATAGTAGGCTTGGGATGTTCTATTTGAGTATCCATTGGATATTAGGAGGCCTGTCCAGGAATGTCTTATTCTCTTTTGGGCATGGATGACATTTCTTCTTGTGGCCATTGAATGTTGATGGTTTATTTGGGTTGTCCCATTTATTTTGTTACTTAGTTGGTTCGATTGTTGTTTATGTGATGAGTGTTCATTGGTCAAAGATATTTGAGTTTCGTAAGTATCATCTTGATTGTAGATGATTGTACTGACGAAGAAGATTGGAGTAGACGGTACTAACATGCTGGTGATAATTGTTATGTGATGTTGTTGGTGACATTGTGGTCGATGCAATTGTCTCATCGTGATATCTACGATGTAGGAATTCATTTGTATCTTTCCTAATTTTTGGGGGTGTTCATTGATACGATGTTACAAAATCATGTTTTCAGAACTTTTTTGCTTTATCATGTTTGAATTTTGAGTACAATTTTTATTTCTCAATTGTTTTCATTACCTATTTTTTTGTTTTTTAATTTTGATTCTATGATCTTTTGGCCCACTAGAATGTGGAATTTGAACAGTGTAAAAGTTCCCACTATACCCCTGAATGTGATTTTATAAAAATAATAAAAAATTGATTTCAATGATTAAAAGACATAAATACCTTCACTATGACCTTAATCTATCAGTGTGTTGAACATTCATTTCTCTCCATCACATTTTCTCTATTATTGAATGAGATAAACAAAGCATATGGCATATTTTTATTTTTCACCCTAAAATGTCTACTCGAAGGTTCCTGCAAATGTTATGTAATTATTAATAAAAACACTATTGAATTATGAATATATTTTATTTAAAAAATATATTGGTTACACAATACCGTTAAACATTCTTTTAATACAAATTGAAAATCTACTTTCCTTTAGTAACATAGAAGAAATCAATGATCCTTCCTAGAAAACATTAATCTTACTCAAGAGATAAGAATGCTTTCAAAACCCTAGAATATTGTATCAAATAAGAAAATTTTTTTTCATGTTACTATGATGTCATTCACAAAAAAGATACACTTCTAGGTTTACATTCAATATTACATCAAATTTTGTAAATATTTAGTTCTCTATTCCCTATGAGCTTCAAAAAAAATCCATGTTCCATTTCCAATTCACTATGTCTAATTTTTGTTTGATGTAGTGGAAATAAAAAAAATATTATTTGATCAATGTTTTAGGATCGATTACTTATTCTTATCCTATCATATGGTCAAGCCTTATGTATACACCAAATTACTACAAAAGATTGTTATTATGGACCATTATGTTTTCATTAGAGAACTCAAAACCAAATCATAACATACCTATCAAACATATATACATTACCTTCAATAACATAGATATTATATGAGTTCACTATCTTGGAAAAGACATTCTATATCTATACATTTGACAAGGAGTATCCTATGAAATGTTATTCATATATTTTCTATGAACATGGTGATTTTTTCTATGAAATAACGTCATATAGTTGAACAGATCCATAAAATATTATTCCACATCGAATACACATTATACCCTATGGTATGTACATATATTCTATTGTGTAGGTAGATGTAGGATTTAAGATTAATAGAATACCAACCTATGTTGGATTCATACACTCTACATCACATGTGGTATAAACATCGTGTTAATATTTTCCTTAACATGTACTACATTCTAACCAATAATTCATGGGAAAAAACTAGAATACTATATCCGAATTAAAATAAATAAAAACACTATTGAATTGAACACTATGATATATTAAAATAATCATATTATGGCTCACTCATTCTAAATACAGTATCCAGCATGCCTCAATAATGTTTACATTTAATAACATTGGATGACTCTAAAGGAAACATTTAGAGTCTGAATAATTCTAGTGTATAATTAAAGACACCCATTTCAAACAACAAGTGTTACGATAAGGACCCATACCTGTGTTTTTTTTTGTGTTTTACCTTATTTTAGACAATCATATTCCTATTTCCATTGGTGATCACATACACAACCCTACTACTATTATCAGATTTGTGGTTCAAGAACACATCCACCATCTTATATTGAAATTTATTTGGATATGTCTATGAGTTTAATTTGAAATATTTTTTTACAAATTAAAAATTAATCGTAGGGAAAAAATCAACTACATTTGGGAATCTTGTGCCATTACAATTTTTGTTCCTTAATTTATCCTTGTATGATAACCTATACAATCTGGTATGTTACTCAATGCAAGACACTTCACTTTTAACACTCATTCATTATGAAATATAATATCTTCCTCATGGTGAATTTATCACAGAGAGAGTTATGAAACTATAAAAACCAAGATATTTAGATTTATTATATCTAATACAATGACTTAAGAATCACCATTTCATCACAACTGATGAAAATAAGAAATTAAAAAAACAATTACAATATAAATTCAAAGGTTTTTTCCATAAATAATGATATAAAATTTTACCACAAAAATATTTCTTTGTTTACTTTATAAAATGGTATAATATAAATAACTGATGTGTATAATACAATTTCAATGTAAATATCCAATATGAATAGTAATTTATGATATAGGTATATGGTGATGATAAAATATTTAATGAATGAGATGTTGAATAACATGATTATTTTGAAAATAAATGGAAATAATAATTTTAGATATAAATTACTGGATAACATGGATATTTTTATAGATCAAAAGATAATTGAAATTCTGTGTAAACCAATATCACATAAATAAATTCAAATATTGAAATTTTTATGAATTTTTTTATGAAAGGTAGAAAATATCACAAACAATGATATGGCTGGCACATAACTAGAAATTTGATATAATGTAAACAAAGAGTACTCCAGAAACTACATCAATGTTTTTTTTTATTCTATCAATATGATAATAATAAGGTTTTTTTTTTAATATAATATTTTCTGATGTTTATTTTTATATTGATTATATGGAAAATAATTTCATACTTATAAATTATATAATATGGAATGTAAAATTCCATACCAAAATATAATTTCTGATATTCAATATGAATGAATTAAAATTTTAAATCATAAAATGACATTGATTGGAATTGATATGGGTTGGACTGAAAATCAACAAATACGTTGGAATTTTTAGTAGATAAAACTGAAAAAATTGGTTGACCGTGAAGAAGAAAAGTGTGATACATTGTATTATCTAGGATTAATATAATTAATTTAAAAAGTATTGTACTCAAATGATTTATAAGAATACAAAAAATCAAGGTGAAAATATTAAGATACACAAGGTATTTTTTATAATATCATCATTGTTATTGATATTACCCCAAACCTAGTACAACTCTCAAGAATCGAAAATATTGATGAGGAACCACATTAATAAAGGGAAGGTATATTAATATATTATAATAAGGGACAACCGTGTAACAAATTTCCAAGTGGAAGGTATTTATTTAAAAAAAATTTAAAAAAGATAAATTACATAAGTACATGATTAATTTATGAGTTTAACCAATTAATTTACTTTATAAAAATTTTATGGTATCCTTATTCATATTTGTGTTTTTTATTTTTTTAATAAGTATATGTATTATTTATATATAATTATGGGGAGATAAAATCCATTTATATATATAATAAATACATTGACTAATTTTTTGAATGTTAAACTCTATTTTTTGGAAAATTATAACTGATAAATGTCAAGATGAGTCATTTAATAGAACATTTGTTAGTAGATTTTGTGATAATCATTTGAAAGGTTTCACATTAATTTTTCCTATATTTTTTACATAGATCATTAGATCATGATATGTTGTGGAATATTTTGAATGTTTATATTCTTTTAATGATTACTCCTTAAAAATATATTAATGAATTCCATTGGATTAGTGTGATAAAGAGGGAAAATAGTTATGAATAGATATTATTGATTCCTAAGGGAAATTAATGTTTTAATATTAACTAGTGGAGAAACAATATGAATTGAGATGATTTGGTAAATATTATATAATTAATAAATTAATTCATTTTGATTGATAATAAAAAAATCAATGCGATAAATATTCAAACTAGTGAGTCATTGAGAGATATATTAGGTAAATTTATTTAAATAATGATTGGGTTTTTTATAGGTTTTTAGGTGAGTGATGTTTTTATTACAATTTCTCAAGTTGTTTATAATATGATTATTGATTTTTGAATGTTAATTACTTTTGAACAGAATTATTTTAATATTATTTCATGTAATTCTTCATAGATCAGTAGAATACATAGTATTAAATGATATAAGAAAATTTTAATAATTAATTTTTAACTATAAACTACCTAAATAATTTTAAATATATATATATGTATGTATATTTATGTGTTGTTAAAAAGGATTTGATGGATTGATAGAGTAATATATGTTTTACAATGTCTTAATATGTGAGATTTGAAGTTATGTAATAGATTCCAAGAGATAGATAAATGAATTTTCTAAAAGTGACATAAATTAATTTAGGTTGTTCATGAATAATTTGTAATGTTATGTAAGTTTATAAAAAATGATATATTGAATGAGAAGATATTTTTCCAAAATATAATGATTGATGCTAAATATTTATGGGATTATATTTAATAAAAACACATATATTATTTTAATTGATATTTTGTTTTCATATTTCAATATATATAAAATAGATAAGCGATACAGAAAAATATATGATATAATTTTGATGAGAGGGATTGTACTGTGAATAAATGAATGATATTAACAAAGGGACAAATTATTAGAAAATTTTAAATTTATATCTATCTAAACTTATGGAATAATAAAAAAATGGATATATTCATTATGTTTAGAGGCAAGCTTGGAGGCACCGGGTGATGTTGCTCCTGCTCTGAGGAAGAAGTCCACTGGTGGTGTCAATCCATCGGTTAGAGAGGTTTTTGACAGATTAAAGCATGATCTCAATTTCAGTGATGCTGCTGCGTTAGGCAGGTTGATAGAGATCTCAGAACCCGGAGTTGGAAATAGGGTGTTGGGTAAGGGGAACGAGGATAATGGCCTAAAGGAAGACATTTTAATATCTCTAAGTAATCAATTTTCAGAGTTATCTGATCTGGATTTCAATTCACATGAAGCACAACACCCACTTCAAGATACGAGCGCAGCTGAAGATGATAAGTCTGTTCATGGTGATAATAAGGGAACGGGGGAGCCTGTTGGGGACCCTATGGTCCTGATCCAGGAGGACCCAAATGAGGTATATGGTGGTCCGCAGAAGCGTGAACTTATGTATCTGATGAAAGAGGTTCATGAAACAGAAGCTGGCAAACTTTCTGAGGAAGTTCTGAATGAGAATTCTACATTGGAGCAGCATGATGTAGAGGAGATATTCTTGGAGAGGCAAGAATACCTAGAGGCAAGCGGTATGAAGCAGGTCAATGAGGATCACCCTCTGTTCTTGAAACCCATAGATGGTAACAAGGAATCATCCCGGGGCACAACCTCCTTTGTGCATGAGAACTCTCAAATGATGTATGAGGGGAAAGAGAATCAAGGCTTTTGTCCAAAGGATCACATGATGGAATCATATAGTGAGATTCTCAGGAATGGGGTGAAAAGGAATGAATGTAATGGATCTTTCACCGCTCCGCCAAATATGAAACCCAAAAAAGATTACTCCAACATGCCTAGGACCATTTCCACCAGGTCTTCTACAAAAAATGGAAAATTGAAAGACACTGGTCACATGAGGGGACGAAGTAGGCCCACTAAACCCATGTCCCTAGTGTCGTTACATCGAAGGGAGTAGTACATACAAATGTTAAGTCAATACGCTTCACACTCTGAATAGGAGTCGGCGGATCCTGATGAGTTCTCAGAAGGTGGTGGTGGTGACATATTTGATGTGTTATGATATATGATGTTGTGAGGTATGTTGTGCTGCTTTATTTTTCTTCTCTGCACTCTTTACTTTCAATCCTTTTTTTATTAATAAATTTCTGAGGTACTAGGCATTCGGCCTAGTCCTGCACCTTCCTTGTCTATTTTTAAAAGAACTTTTAAATTATTAAATGGATTGAATCACATTTTGAGGTATGAAGATTATTTCATGGGGGATAAACTGCATTTTGAGAGAACTATTCTATTTATCACTCATGGTTTTAGTTTCTATAGAATAATATATTAATAGAAAAAATAAGTAGTAGATAATGTTTAGAAAAACATCAAGATATAGTAAAATTATTGAGTTTTGGTTTCAATAATGTTGGAGTCTATATTAGTTCTACTAGGGGAACACTATTTAAAGATAAGTATATATTTATGAAATATTCAATCTATATAAAATAAAATTATTTTCAATATTACATGATATGTTAAGAAAAATAGGTCTTCCTTATATATGATTTTTGAATGTCATTTAATTATCATTTTTTTAACATGTGATTTTTGAAAAACATATATATTTTCAGTTTTAGTTTCTTGTCAATCAATCATAGAGGATTGTAGTGTTTCAAAATGGATATTTGGAATGTCATAAACCACATTAAATTACATGTGTTTTAATAATCATGGTATTAATTCGTTGTTTTTAAATCATTTTTTGTTACCCTTAAATGAGTTTTATTGATATGGAACATATTTTGAATTATTGTCTTGAAAATATATTAATCTATTTATTTATTGGAGAGTATTTTCTACAAGATATAATTTTATATGGAATCCAACATATCTGGAGGAAATTGTGTCAAATCATTATTCCAAACCATGTAATATAATAGATTTCTAGTATGTGATGAATTGTGAAGTCTAGATCCAATATTAGGGAATATATATTTTGTTAAGGAAATAAAAAATTGATACTTTTTGATGAATAGACTAATTTTTTTAAATAATATTTTGATAAAGGACATAATTTATAAATGTTACATAAACATTCAATTATCATGTGTCTCTCATGAGAAAACAAAGAATGTTAAATGGTTGAAACTGAAGAATAAAGAACATGGTGTTGTACGAATGACATTATCAAGAAATTATAATTTAAATATATTTTAGATTAAAATAAGTTTTTAATGGATTTATATACATACTTATATGATAATCAATATATAATAGTGAATAAGTGAAGACTTGTTAGCCATATATAAATAAATGAAATATTGTGGATGACCATGTAACATAATTCAAATTACATAGATGTAATATTGAATATATAACCATGAAGCTTTAGATTGTATTATGGTGATATATTTTTCTACCATCATGTATAATTTCATGGAATCTGATGGTTATACTGTGATAATAATTTTCAGTTACGTTAACTTTATATTTGAGGATATATATGATTTACCTCTATTGATTGGTGTAAAATACAATTATATCTAGATTTCTTTTAAAGAATAATAAAATGGTTTTGATCAATGGCTATTATATTAATATAGTAGTATAAAAATTAAAATATATTAGTTGAGTGAGACGATTAAAAATTAAAAGGAAATGGGCCTATATATAAGAAATTTGAGACAAAATATCATTGAATAATTTTTTTATGGAATGATTGATAAATTATGTAGTTTAGTGAAAAAAATAAAATATGTATATGAATGATGGAAAATGTTTACTATCCAATATTAAAAATCCATTTGAGTTAAGGATCATTTATTCAATAACATCATTTCATGATAAATTAGTCATATGAATCATATAAAATGAATTTATAGATGTATAAATTATAAAGGTCCCAAAACGCACTTGGTTTAAGGATGAATATGAATTTTTTATATTAGATGGATGATATGGTGTTATACACAACATTAAATAGATTATAAAAAATTAAAATAGTTTATGAGTTGGATTCTGGTGGTTTTAAATCCGGTTTATTATATTTGATATATATGTTAGATGGGAAAAGGGGTATTAGTTAAACTAGGGATTCATAGTTATAGAATTATCTCAATGATCTTATAATAAGAGAAAATAAGAAAAGTCTAAGACGTTAAAAGTATTCTAGAACACAAGCTTCAAAATTATATATTATATAAATTGTGCATCCATGTAATAAAAAATAGATTTATTATTCAAGGATATACACCAATTTCAAATTTTTTATATCTATTATGAATAAATGTATTTGGATATACTCTAGTATTATATCATGGTGGTTAAGTATACTATATTATCTTCATTGAATATTCTACACTAATATTATTGGTCAATTTTCTAATACATATATTAGAACTTATTAGAGTGCAGTTGAAATGAAAATCCATAGTAAATTATATGATTTAATTTGATATAAATTCATTCAGTTGGATAATAATAGTAAGTATTATATTAATGAAGAAAATAAATTTATCTAAAAGATTGGGACCATGATTGTGAAATCAGTTCATAGAATAACACAAAAAAACTTTATTTGAAAAAATCAATGAATAAGAAACTGAATGATAGAGAATATTTTCTGAGGTTTCATAAATGGTATCAATATGAGTTTTTAGAAGAGGAACTGAATGTTTCCACCTATCCTATAAATAGGATTCATTTTATACTGACAGGGAAGAGGTAATTGAACAAAGTATGTATTGGTAAACCTATATTTTTTATGATTATAATTTTTACGATGTGTAACCCATGTATCTTATAGAATTGTATGGTTTCTATTTATTCATTAAAACATTAGACATTACATAAACTGGATCTACTATTTTTTAATTTTGGGGTTTTGGAGTAAATATTTAGAGATCACTTTTTAAAATAAGCACACTTTTTATTTATTTTATATATTTTAATGGAAATAATATGTCATTGCTATTGAATAGGTTGTTGTTTATTTTGATATCCTTTAGTATATCAACCAGTTACCTAATTGGATTCAGCATCAAGCTAATAATATTCTCATAGGCTAGAATAACCCACTAAAAAACAAACCATTTTTATTATTTATTTTCAGTACATGGTCAACATGAATCATTCTACATTTTGGTACCCACACACTAATCAATGAATTCTCAACATATTATTTAATGGATTTAAAATTAATATATTAGTTTATAAATATAATTCTATCTAGGAATTTTCTATTTTTGTGGATCATGCATTAAGGGGAGTCCTAAACTCTTCTTCTATTCTTCCTCAATTTTTTGGTTTTGGCCATTGTTATATATGACAAGTCAGGCCAGTCATTAATATATGATCCCCTCCACTACATATAATAATTCATCCATTCCTCCCACTGATAATTATTGATGTCTTTACTATGGATTTAGAGATGTTTTCACCTAATCAAGGTGGAATTTTTAAATCCTCAAAACTACACTTCTAAATTATGTATTGAAAACATGTTGTTTATTTTTTATACAAAAATGAGAAAATAAAAAACATATTAAACACTCCGAGAACATTTTCAGTCTTGAATTTTGATAATTAAACAAAATATCACAATTCATCAGAGTTTTATAAAAATTATACATTTGACTATATATAATCAAATGGTGTACCTCATGAAAGATGATCCCTTTCAGTTTCTGTAAAACTAGTTTAAATAATTTTAAAACATGTGTTGAGTATTGAATTTTCCAAGTAAGGGGTCTTGAAATCATTTGTCAATAATTTTCTTTTAAAACATTAAATCCATTTGGAAACATTTTATTAGATATATTACTTGAAAAAAAATAATTACAAAAGGTGTTTTAAATAATCATACCAATATATAAATATCTAAAATAATCAGATATTATTTTGAAAACTATTTATTTTAAAAAATTATTATATTACTAAATACTTATTTGGTTTTTTTTCATTTTTAAACAATAATATAAATTGTTTATTTTGGATATGTATAAATAAATAAGAAAAAACATATAGTTATTTATCTATATCACTTGTACAATAGAGTCCCCTTCTGTTCATGGGTTTACTATCATACCATATCATATAATTTCATACTCTAGTTCCAAATATCATGAAATCCTTTTTTATGATCATCCTTTCACACTGATAATCAAAGAAAATTCAAAACATACATATATTATTTTCATAGAATAAAATAATTTTACAGATTCTTTATATGGAATATTTACATTTATATGCTCATGAAATAACTAAGAGAAATAAACACTCATAAATAATTTATTTTATATTAAATACATAAATAGGACTAAATAATAAATATAACGAATTATTGAAATAATTTTCATGGAATTTCGATGATATCTAATATGAAGAACATATCTACTAATATGAATGACATTAATTGTTGGATGTGAATATTTCACACATATGTTTTTATCTTCTATTATATAAAAAGTAAATATAAATGAAATCAAAAGAGATATAATGATTATTTTAAGAAAATTCCAAATATATTAATTTTTCATTTTAAAATAAATAACAAATAAATTTTCAATAATTCAAATATACCAAAAAAATAATGTTAAACAATAAAAAATGAGGTTTTGTTATCGTTTTACATTATAGATTTATATAGATGGTTAAATATAATGTTGTGTATATATTTAACTTCATTTCTATAGTTTTAAAACATGAAATATATATATATAATGAAATTTTTAGAAACAAAAAATGTTCAAAAGTAAAACTATTTCCCTTAAATAATATATAAATATAAAATTTTTTTAGTAAATAATATAGTTATTTGAAATTAAAAAAACTCCTCCCAAACAGAATTATTTTAATATATTCATATGAAATCATAATGTTAAAAATAAAAAAATCAATTAGAGAAGGATTTTTACCAAAAATAATTTATAATTTAAAATGGAAGGCCCTTTAAATATATATTTTGTAATAAAACATATTCATAAATAATTGAGGTAATATAATGAAATTGTGGGTTTGAAAAAGATTAAATGAAGCACCCTTACTTTATGATAATGTATGGATTTTTTTAGTCTACTACTAGAATCATAAATTCATTAGATGTAATTAGAAAGTTCAAATTTAGGGTTGGTAAAAGACACTGCCTAAACCTTAATCTTGTAAAAGCTATTCTAGACAAAAAATGGTGGATTTTATATCAATATGTTCTACTTTTTGTATAGATAATATTTTAAAAGTTGAAAAATAATTCATTGATGTTGATATGCATTAGTGAAGATTCAGTTTCAAAATGGTGGTTGGTTATTAAATATTGGGCCTAAAAATGCATGAATGAAATAATGGTGTTTGTGAAATTAAATCTAATCTATTGAGATGATGTTTTGTTTTGTCAAAATTATGGGAAATATATATGAATTTTATAACTGTTTATTATTTTTGGTAATCTGATAACAATAAAGTTTCAAGAAAACATACTGAATGTAATTTTTAGTTTGAACAGTCATTGGTTTCGGTTTCTTCAATGATTCCTCATCATGCGTCATAGAAACCAGATGTAAAATAAAAAAAATTATTTATATAGCATATACATATAATTTTATAAAATAACTATAAAAAATAAAATGTTTCAAATTGAGGGGATGGAAAAAACAATAACAATCAACCAAATAGGTTAATAATAACCCAAAATTAGATGTGTCAAACAAACTTCTATCTCATATCAAAAAAAATTATTCAAAGAATAATATGAAGAAAAGATTGCCTCCCATGGTTGAAACCCCAGCTAAAAACCCATCATTGTGGAACCTTTCTCAGATCTTACATTTGGCAGTAACATAAATCCAATATACTTCAAAGAAGCTTGAATCCTCATATGGTGGCCTATCACTCTAGCTTGAGACAGAACCCCTCATCATACTACCCTTACTTCATTGTTGAAGCTCAAATCCCATAGTTTAGGTCGAACCCACGACTCGACCTCTCTATGAAATCCTCAATTACATTTCCCCCAAATATTTTACTTATTTTTTATATATATCATTTTCTTTGTTTATTCACATTATCATTTTTAACACATTTAATATTTTATTTTATAATTATAATATTCCTAATTTATTTTTTAAAAAATACATTGAAAATTTTAAAATCCATTTTTTATGTATAATAATAATAATAATACTTATATATTATAATAATTTGGTATATATAATCCTATTAAAATATATTAACATAAAATTTCGATCTAATGAATAATAATTATATAACATTAAATATAAATTTTCTCAAATTAATTTATCTAAAATTAGAAATTTATGATTATACATAATATTTATATAATGTGTTAAATTATAATTAATATAACGTATTTTGTTGTATTAAAAAAATTAATTTAAAGTTTGATTTTAAAAGTTATATTTCATGAATAAATATTTTTTGTAAATATATTTCTTAATCTATACATAGAATTTATAATACTTCTAGTTTCAAAATTTTCTTTTATAATAGTTTTTTTCATTTATTCCAATATAATTATTTATAATAATTTCATAATATTTTGGTTTCGTTATTCAAAACATTTTTTTGTAATAATAAAATAAATATATTTATACTAGAATAAATATTTTAATCAAAATAATATATCTTTAAGATTATTAATATTAATGGAATATTATAATATTATAAACTAAGATTTAAAAACTATAAAATTTTCATTTATTTATTTCTTAATTGGTAATTTTATTTTTATATATTTCTCTTTATTCAAAATTAATACTTGAATTATTACATAAGACTACACATAATACAATCCAAATGATCAAGAAGCATGGTGTCTTTGGAAATTAGGTATGTTACCTAACAAAATAAAATAGGGAATACAACATCTTTATTGAATACATATTTATCATTATCAAAATATTCATTTGAAAATAAAACTACTTGGGATTAATAGGCTACATATATAAGAAAGTGGTGATTCTTAAATCACATTAAGGGAATAAAAATGACATTAGAGATATATTTTATAAAATAGTCATATCAATGAGGAATAATATGAACATGGATAATAAGGCATGATGTAGAATGATAATCATAACATGGGAAATGTGGAAACAACATAAAATAATGAATCATAAACATAAGTCAAGGATAAAACATCAGTGAAATCATGGTGGATAAAGACCCAAAAATTAATCATGTTCACTCTATATTTCAGTGGGATGTATCATGATACTAAGCGCTATCTAGGTACATCCATCATATTCATTTCATTCACATGATTTAGTATTCCACAAAGATCATAAAACATGCATAAAATCATCATAATAATTTATTCCATGATATAGTAATGTGTAATAAATACATGTATGTCTCCAGAGAATATTTATATGTTCATAAAGGTGAATACCTGTAAAAAAAATTGTGTTTTATTCACAACATAATTGTTTTGTCATGGAAATTCATAGTGCAATTTCGATAGCATAATGGGGTAATATAAAAATTCATTAAAATATATTATGAGAGTGAAATGGGTCTCTTATAATTTTTAAATAAAATGGGAAGTAATAGGTACTTGTAAATATAGTTACTATTTTTAAGACATAGAATTAAAATTCACATGTTCAAATATAAATTTTAAGAAAGAAGAGAAAGTGAGGATCACTTACGTAATTTCAGCGTAGAAACAACATAGGTAAGGGTCCAAATAAGGAATGATAAATGATAAATAATTAAAATAAAATCTATTATATAGTAATTTAATGATTATAAATGAATTAAAATATTACTAATTTAAAGTAAAAAAATTAATTTCAGTGAAGTATAATGAATTTGAAATAAAGAGAGAAAGGTCAGTTACTTGAGTGTGTGACTTAAAAATCTTGGGAGGGGATTTATGATAGCTTGGGGTTTCTATTTAAATAATATTAAGACAATAGTGAGTAGTATTTTAATTATCAATGGAGTTTTAGTTAATATAAATGAAACTATGGGTTATTTTATATAGGAAAATATCGATATTATCAAAATTATTTAGGTTTTGTACTATTCATAATAAATTATCCAAAACTCAAAACCATACCATTATTTTTTTGCCATTTATTTGTCCAAAAGGAGTGGATATAATTATTTTATAAGGCCAATTGATCAAATTATTAAAATAATTCCTTTTCTTATGTAGAGATTAGTTACACTCTTAAATAATGGATTTTGAAACCTTAAAATATTTTTTTGTGTTTTGGATGATTTTTAATTGCTTTAAAAAATGAATAAAGTATAAATATATTTGAAGATTTTTTTATGGGAAAAAATATATTTTTTCTTTCAACCCATTTATAGCAATATTTTCATCACACATGAGTCATTATGATGGCATAAAACACAAATTATATTTATACGGTATATAATTTTTACATGAAAATATGACCGTCTAAATAAATTCTTAAACATTCACCATTGGATAATATAAAAAAATATTCAAAAAATAGTCTTCATTTTATATAAATAATATTTTTACATATTATTATTCTCTCTTTTAAAATAAAAATTACATTTATTTGGAAATGTTGTATTGTTTTACAATAATAGATTTTGAACCCTTATAAAAATTACATTTGACATCATAAAAATTATATGATGATTTATATAATATTAAAATAACATAATAATAATAAAATATTATTTCTTTAAAAATTACATTAATTCATTAATTCATTAATTGAATTTTAATATTATCCAAAAAATAATATGTACTTTATTATATCAAAATAAAAGTCATTTACATGGTCAAAATAATTGGATGATAATATATTCATTATTGTATAGAAAAAATTTACATATTCTAATTAATAGGGTCTTGACACATATCCCTTCAATACACCGTCAAACACCCTAAGATTAAGGTGAGAGATAGTGAGAATTTCATGGGGTGGTTCAGTAAAAATGGTTTTGGGATGTGATCTTGATGAGATTGAATATCTCCAGTTAACTGTTTCCCTCATGATTAAGTTGTTTAATTCCAACATGGGATTAGTCAATGGAAAATACCAGAATATATACCTACAATGGAATCACTGATAAATAGGATTCATTGGGTATAATTCTACTATTTATGGTCATCACATCCTTTGTCGGTGACATTTGGATTTGTTTAAACCCTATATTTAAAACTAATCATTTTAACCCCATGAAAAGTATATAATATCACTGGTAATGATACATAATAGAATTTTAAATCCAAAAGGTTATAATAAAACCAAATATTTGAATGTATTTTCTAAAACCATATTTTAGGATGATACATTTAAGAAAATAAAAAAGGGTAATTTTATTTATAACAGTTCATGTCATTATAAATTTATCCCACAATGAAATTTTACCCTATGAATATCTATTTACCACACTAAAATAGAACAGGGTAACTATTATTCATCACCTCCTCCAGTTCTGACATATCTTATTCAATATTTTGGTCACTCTAAAACACTTTGACATGTTGTATTGTCTTAATTTACAGATCTTTTTTTCTATGATATAAGATCTTAATCAGTTGTTCCTCATATAAAAGGTCATTAACCAATGGAAACACCTATATATTGAGTTCATGTGAGAGTTCTTGTAGGTGATTCCTCAAGAGGGATACATTCAATACATCTTATACTCGAGATAAGTTTGATAGGACTGCTAGTCAATAGGCCACCACTTCGATGCGATCATGGATCGGAAAAAGGGATAAGGTCACATGGAATAATATTTTCCTTCATAAAAAATCACATAATCTTCATCCATGTAAATATTAGTATAAATATCATGTCTCCATCATCAAACACTAGGTCTCATCGATGATTGTTAGCAAAGTTCTTCTATCAACTATGAGTATCCAAGATGTGCTAGTGAATCATCTTGAACTTTTCCACCATTTCCTCTACCGTTTTATGTATTAGAATTTTTCATTCTCCAACCTCATCCCAACATAATGTTGTTCTATACCTCTTCCCCTAAATGGATTCATAGGGATCCTTCTGAATGCTTGAGTGTGAACTATTTTTTCTATGTGAAATCAATGAGAGGATGTTGTTTTTCCCATCCTACTTTGTAGTACATAAAATATGCTCACAAAAAGTATTCTAGTGTATGAATACTACGATCATTTTTTCCATTAGTATGAAGATTATAGGTCGTACTGATGTAAAAAATAGTATTTAGTTCTTTTTGGAGAGTTTTCCAGAACCTGGAGGAGAATCTCAGACCTTGATTAAATAAAATCGATAGTGGAATTCCAAGAATTTTTACCACTTCTCTACTGTATTTCTGTTCATGTTGATCCAATGATAATTCTTCTTGAATTTTTATAAACTAATATTCCTTGGTAAGAAGATCAAAAATCCATAGATCATTGTTTCCCATAGCTATCTTCAGATGTCTAGTGACAAATTCCATGGTGATGTTATACCATTTCCATGTTGGTGTGGGTAATTGTTGCATAATCACTTTAGATTTCCACCCTTCATCCATCACTTGTTGGAATACTATTATATTTTATGTATATTTGGTTAACCACATCTTTATATTGTCCCACCAATAGTTCTCACGGGTTTTCTTCCTAGGCCAATGGAGACATGAAGTGCGTGGGGAGGGTTGGGATGATCTTTGAGGCTATTGAAATAGATAGAGTTACTAAGTGAAGTACCCTCATTGAGGAAGAGAGTTTTTTGAGATAGAGGGGTATTTGTTTGGTCACCTAAAAATAAACAAGGTCCAAGGATACTAAGACAAAATATCTGGATTATTATGCATATCTAAGGCATGATTATGACACCGTCTCTTCATCAAAATTGATCCAAGATGGTGATGTAGGATTTTATGTGGGTTCCTTTTGTCCCATATAGCAACACATTTTATGCAGATTCCAAACATCCTTTGGGCTACTCTCCTCAAGAGGCAACAAAATGGGAGGCTGGGGAGGATCGTCTGGCCATGCCACCCTAGAAATTTCTATACATGGTGAATTAGTAGAACGGTCGATGGAATGAATATCTCTAATTTAGGGGCTGACTGACCATCCTAACTCCCTTTCCATATCTTGCATACCAAATAGTTTTGAGGCCTCAACTGAACTGGTGGTTGGAGATTCTAATAAAAATGGTAGAAGATGGATATCCCCAAGTGAGAAAGGAATATTAATGATTCCCCTGACATGGTTGATTTAGTGGTGGGAATCCCGGAAACAAATTATTTACCGGTCTCAGATGGTGGACATAGCCGCATTACCAGAAATGAAATGTCCATCCACCTTTCAGTGGACTACATTGAATACATTCATTGTAGAGGAATTTATAGTCCAATAAGGATGAAAGGGAAGAGAGGGACCCAAAACATAGGGATTCACATGGTGATTATGTGGAAAAAATCCAATGGGCATATATATTATTTTTACATACCAAAGTCCAGGGAGACATAGTCATCTAAAAAGGGTTGGGATAATAAGTCTCCTAATAATAAAGTCAATAAACTAGATCAGGATCATGAGTAGAAAATTAGTCTTTACGAGGATAATCAATAGGTAGAGTGTAAGGCCTCTATGTATTAAAAGTAGATAGAAGCTTCCAATTTGTTAGGGTCACAAGGAAAACAAAATTTCTTTGATCTCATTCTCTACTCAAAATATAAAATACCTGAAGAATCCTTCCAAATAAATTCTACAAAGGAGGAGGAGAACCGAATATATGAACGAAAGATTATAGTTTATCTTAGTTGGAGTAAAATGGAGTCCATAAAACAAATTTTTTTATTTTGGAATGAGTATTAGATAGAAATAATATCAATATGGGAGAATACCTTCACACATAACAAAATATTGACCATAATTTTGAATAAATCATCAAGGAATCCCTAGAAAAAAAGGTAACAACATAAAATGAGAATTAAATAGATTGAATGGTTAAAATAATCATAGCCTTGTATTTAATGAATTTTTGACTTCTTTCTATGTTAAATGATTCATTGGAATTCTCATGTTAGGTTCCCCATTTTTCCAAAAAAGATCCTTTGAAATAAAAATTTACTTTTCAGTCTAGGTCAATAGAGAATGTTAAACTATGTGCATCGTCAAATAGTTCATTATTTAACTATATATTTTGAACTCCCACAAAATTTCATTGAGAATCCTTTTATCTATCCTGAAGAGACAGTTGGAAAATCATTTGTGAATGAATTAATGATGTTCCTTTCTTTATGATTCCCATATCCATACTTTTAATATATATAAAGATCATATCCCTCTCAATCCCTATATATGATAGAATTTTTTGATCCTTTATTACATTGACCATATTCACCTATATTCTCTTTATAAGGTTGGTAGTGGATTGAGTGGTTATAGTGCTCGGTCATCTCTAACAATCTTATTTGGTGCATATTCACCTTTTTATATGTCAATATATTCTAGAGGATGTTTTTATCGGTATATATTTCAAACTCCTCCTCAAACAGATAATGCGGAAATATTTTCAATGATAATATCAAAACAACTAATAACAGATTAGTTATGGTTAGTTATGTTCTTGAAGTTTCAACTGTCTTGAATCATAGTCTATGAAATTATCCACTTTTATTAACCCACATCCCAATCTCTTCTTCAATGCTTTGTTCAAACCACAAATGGTCTCTACTAGTGAGTTGTGTGAGAACAAACATAGTGATATTACTCTTTTTTAACTCCATGAAGGTCTATTCACATTTATCATTCCAAGAATGCATGACTCCCTTCCGTTTAATCAGGGTAAGAGGTTTTGAAATTCATGATAAATTTTTCAATGATTGGTGATAATACCCATATAACTCATGAAATATTCAAATTTATATCACAAAAGCTTTCCTTGTCCATCCTTAGATCTCTTACATCTTTGAAGCATCTGTAGATGTCACATTTGTTGTGATTATATGTCCTAAGGAAGTGACTTCCATCAACTAGAACTCACAATTTTTTAACATTGAAAATAATTATCCTTTCATTGGGTCTTTAGCAAAGAACATAGTGCTCCTCCTAATCCTCTTTAATTTTTAGTATATTAATATATAATCAACAAATACTACCATAAATTTTCTAAGGTATTCTCTAAAGACTCTATTCATCGAGTATATGAATATTTATGGAGCATTATTATGTCCGCATGGAATCACTTTGAACTCATAGTGTACGAACATTGTACAAAAATTGGCATTTGGGATATATTCCTTATTCAACATTACTTGGTAATATCCTGACTAAAGATACTCCATGGACAAGTATTTTACTCCACATGGCTGATCAAACAAGTCATAAATGTGTGGTAGAGTATAGTTTTTCTTTAATATGTTCATATTGTTTTAAGGATAATGAATGAAAGGGGCATTGATGCATCCGTCCTCTTGAGGAAGAGGACTAGTTCACCCCATGGTGAACAACCTGGTCATATGAAACCTTTATCCAGATTCTAAAATATTTGTTTCTATAGTTCATCATGTTCAAAAAAAATTATATACAGAGTATTTGATAGTGTAAACACACCATGTATAAGCTCAATTGAAAAATAATCCTCCCAACTAAGAGGAAGACCAAGTAATTCCTCAGGGAACACAACAAAATATTACCTCATAATAGGAATTTCTTCAAGGATGGTACTTTCTTAGACTCAATCATTTGAGATAAATACGCCTTCTCATATATAAATAATATCCATTCTTAAAATGATGGTGTAAAAAAATATTCATCCTCCTATATTCATTTGTTCAAAATAAAGGTTCAATTTTCTATACATAGGGAGATTTCCTTCTCAGGGTAATTTATGTTAGAAATATATAGGTAAATACAACCCATGAAAAAATTTGAATCAAATTCCACCAAAGACATTATGAAAAAGGGTCACAAAGAAGTTCATCCCACAAACATTGGTAGTGGATGACTTATATTCATGAGATAAAATAATTGCACCATTTTCCATTTTCATTGATATATCTTCTTCTATTTGTTTATTTGTGTTAGAATACATATACTAATATTTCATGACATGAAGGAATGTGGTGAATAAGAATAGAAATTACATTCAAAATTCTTGAATGATTTTGCGGAAAACATGTAACCACCACATTGTTGGGATCCACATCAGTGGTTGTGATTAAAAAAATACTACCCTTGCTTCATTAGAGTTTGTTGGTTGTCACAAAAAACCCCTTGGAATAAGGTATTTTTTTGAAATGATCCAAGGTTCATTGCATTTAATGTATTGAAAAATGTGTTAAAGGTGGACTAAAGAATTAATTTCCTCTTTCTCATTATTGGGTTTCTCCTATCAGCAATTTCTTGCTAGCATTCCTTCCTTCCCACACATAAATCATTTCTCTATCAACCATAGGCTATTTTTAGGGTTCTTCTTCCCACACCGCTGAAAAATGGGATGTTGAATTTTTTTGGCACCACTCAATTTCTCTATCATACCATCCAAATTAAATTCCAATTTACACTTCTAATCCCCATGATACCCTTAAGATTCATCGATCTCTATTTCGACATTGAGATAACATCATAAAAGTTCTTCATAGTTATCAAATCCATGGATCCCCAGGTCTATTTATGGACTAAGTTTTACACCACCAAGGAATCGGTCAACCTTTTATTTAGGGGTAACAGAAAATCCAATGTAGTATCATGCATGTCTTGAGATGTATCCCTCTTATTTCTTGATATATTTGTCATTTTTTTCATGGCGGTAGAAAAATTAAATTTCCATTTTAAGTCGAATAGTGTGAGGGAAATATTTATCAAAGAATATCATTAAGAATTCATTCCATACCATTTTATTAATATATTCATTAGGATTTGTATTCTTTATCAAATACCACAACAAATTACCTTTTCCCTACATATGATAAACAACTAATTGAAACCTCGGTATTTCAGAACATTTATAGATGGAGAAGATCTTCTTAATGGATTTTATCTGTTGTTCTAAAATTAAAAGGTTAGATGATCCATTTGAAAGTTGGAGGCCATTCTCTACTAAAGCTCTCAATTGCATCTTTTTTTCTATTAGGGGTGTTTGGGATGATTTAGTTGGTCCCAGTTTCTATTTAGAACATTAGTATGATTATAGTGTATTATCATAAACTTCTGATTCCCTCTCCCATTGGGTTCAGTATCTCGTTGGTACAATCATCACATTTCCCTTCATATTGATTGGTTACCTGATTCCTCATATTTCTAGTAATTGGATAAAATAAAAGGAAATTAGGGATGTTTTTTTAAAAATATTAATAAAATAAAGGTAAATCTAATAAAATTGAAGGGATAAATTATAAAAATCCATTTATTTCTCTCAATTATGAATTTCAAGGTTTTAATATATGTTATCCAAAATATATTACCTAAATTATATTATGATGGGATATTATTCCATGAATATTATTTTTTAATGATATTATGAATTTACCAAAGAATACCCCCAGTAAGGCTCATTGTTGTGTACTAGGTAACCCTGAGTAAGGCCCAGATCACATTATCAAAGTCGTTACTCATAGGAATATTTGTGCTAGAACCATGTTCACTTAATGTATCTAAAAAGGGATGAATATCATTTATAAACCACATAGACTATAATAACAAAAATTTATGGATATTTTATTATACTTGGTCATATCTCTAAGGCTTCTAATATATTTTTCTAATTCTAATCCAAAAAACAACATAACATTTAATCTGATTACAACTATAAGTACCCTTCTATTAATTTCAAGTTAATACTGAATTTATTTCATAAGAATACACTAAATATAACCCAGATGATCTAGAAGTCAGTTTATTTTTTAATTAGTAATATTACCTAGCAAGAAAAAAATAGGGAATACATCTTTATTCAATACTTATTTAACATTCTCAAAATACTCCTTCGAGCATAAAACTATATGAGATAACATAGGGGAATACATAAAAATGGGGTTATATAAAAATACTAGCAGGGGAATAAACATGGAATACGTTATAAATTATAGGAAATTGTCTAATCAATGATGAATAAAAGGAACATTAATAATAAGGCATGATTTAGAATGATAATCAAAACATGTTAAATGAGGAAACAACAAAAAAACTGAATCATAATATAGGTCAAGGACAAACCAACCAAGACAACATGGTATAAAATGTCCCATAAAGTATATAGGTTCATTACCTATACCAATGGTATTTATCATGATAGCTAAAATTACACAATTTATTTGAGCGCTAACTGGGCACACCCATCATATTCCTTTCATTCTAATTCTTATGTGTGTCACAAAGATCATAAAACATAGATACATAAATCATGAAAATTTATTCCATGATTAAGGAATATGGAATAAATATAATTATGTCCCCAATAAATAGATATATGTTCTTAATGGTGAAAATCCTTGATTCAAAAAAATTGGTATGGTATTAATTACATAATTTTTTTAGCCTATAAAATCACTGTGAAAATTTGGGAGTATAACGACGTTACATAAAAATTCATAAAATTTGTTGATGAGAGAGAAATTTTTCTCTAATCATTTGGAAATAAAAAGGTCAGTGATAAGGACTTGTAATGAAAATTTCCAACATATGGAAATGGAAATATGATGCATAAGTTCATAAAGAAACTTGAATAAATAAGAGAATTTGGGGATCCCTAATGGAATTCCAACACATTAATGGATTAGGTACGAGTCCAAATTAGGGACTATAAATGATACCTCATTCAGTTAAGATAAAATTGGAAAATAATTGGCCAATTATAAATTAATTAAAATATATCAAATTGAAAATAAAAGAATTTATTTCAAAGAATGTTCATGAATTTGAAAGAAGGAGAGGAAGGTCTTTTAATTGAGTTTGTAACTTCAAAAGTATGAGAGGGGACTTTTGGGAGCATGGGTCACCATGGGAGGACACTAGACAGTGCATTTAAGAGCATGGTCATTCTTCAAAGAGTTTTAGTGAATAAAAATAAATTATTATGTGGGTTTATATAGGAAAAGGGCAGATTTCATTATTTTTTAAGTTTTGGACACTGTATAATAAAATATAAAAAACCGTAAACAATCCCATGGTACCTTCTAAAGGAGAGTTTTTCTCGTTATTTTAAAATTCCATGGTCTAATATTATTAAAATAACTCCCCTTCTTATGTGGAGATGAGTCACACTCTTAAATAAAGTACTTTAAAACATAATAAATATGTTATACGTTTTAGAGGATTCATAATGTCTACAAAACTAAATCAAATACATATAAAATGACATTATTTTTAAAAAATATGTTTTTTTATAGATCCCTTTGATAGTAACTGTTAATTCACAATTGGTTCATTGTTATATAATAAAACGCAAAGTATATTTATACGATATCAAATTTATACCTTGAAATTTGAATGACTCATAAAATATGGGAAATTCACTATTAGATCATTTCTATTTATAATTAAAATAATAAAATTATGTTTTTTATAAATAAAATTAAAAATATTTGAATATTAGTTTTTAAAATAAATTTTACATTAATTATGAAATGAAACATTTTTTGAAAATAACATTTTTCAAAGCCTTATAAAAAAAGGTAACAATAATAAAATGAAGATATATTCATTATTCTATAAAAATTTATATATTCATATTAATAGGTTCTTGACACATATCCCTTAAATATACCATAAAATTCCCTTAGTGTAATGTGTGGGAAGGGGAAACATTAATGGGGTGGTTCAACGAACATTGTTTGGGTCCATATATCGATGAGCTTTAACTTCTCCCATAAACGGTTTCACTCATGCTTAGGTTATTGGATCTCAACTTGAGTTTTGTCATGTAAAAACACCATAAATACTATCCCCATTAAAATCACAAATAAAATGGATTTATAGTGTACGATCATAATGGTTGAGGCCATCAATTCCTATGTCTCTGTCATTTTGGTTTCATAAAACCCTATATTTATACTTATCATTTGACTATTGTTCAACAGTTATAATATGAATGTAAATGATACGTAATGGTACATTAAATCCAATAGGATATAACGAATACAAATAATTTCATGTTTTTTCTATAACCATATTTCATGATGATACTTTTAAGCCAATAAAAATGGGAATTTTATATATAATAGTTCAAGTTGTTAAATTAATATTCAGTAAAAAAAATTATTAATATTGAATTAGTATTATAATAAAATAAATAATTATTATCTTAAAATTCTATTTTCTACATTCCCCCCCCCCCAAATTTATTATGCCCCTACAATCTGTTTGTTGGAAAAATTAAAATTATTAATTTACATATTAAGAATTATAATGCTACAACTACTATAATTTTATTTCTATTTATATACCTATAATTTTGAATGAATTTTTATCATGTATATTTTTTCTTGATAGAAAATGAATAAAATCTAATTTTTCAAGAACATTTCATTAATACCAACATTAAAGACATGAACCCTCACATCCAAATTCAAAAATAAAAACATGTTCTATTTTTTGTTATAAAAAGTCAACTAAAAATAACCAAGTCATTTTACACTCCATGGACTTTTACAGTCAAGGTTTTCAGGAACTATAAAAAAATCAACTAATAATATTTGTAAAAAAATCATTCATTTGAAAAACAATATTCACATTTGGAACCTTCAAGAACATTCCCCATTTTAATTTCTATAAATATAATGAAAAATAATGTTTAAACATGGGGTCAGTAATTATATTTCCATGTAAGGAATTTCTAAATATTTTTAAAATTCTTTACATTTAAAAGTTTATATATCTTCAGACAAAATTTATGAGAGTAATTATTTGATAAAATAAATACTTTGAAAAGGAGATTTCAAAGAATATTAAAATTTTATAAATATCCATAATAAGGTCATATTATTTTGAAAATTATTTATTTTCTGAAATAATTTTTATTCAAATGATTATTTGGATTTATACATATTGAAAAAAATAAATTTTCATATTTTTTTTATTATAATTAGTATGCCACAAAAATTCATTTTTTCACATAGCTATATAAATTATCAGACAATATCCCCTTATGGTTTGGGTTTACTCCCCATAGCATATCATATCACTCAATATTGTAGATCCAACTTTCAAAAAAAATATGCTTTATGGTCTTTCCATTCCCACTTGTAGTTCTGAATCAATTCAAAATATTACTTGAATTATTTTCATAGAAAAAAATATTATATCTTATTTACATTGAATAATGTTCTTTATGAAATTATAAAATGATCTAGGAGAAATTTGCAATAATGAAGAATTTATTTTATTTTAAAGACATAAATATAACTACAACATAAATTTAAGGAATGCTTGAATTAAAGTGCATGGAATCTCAAAAACACCCTTAATAATAGACATATTGAATATTTTAGATGAAATTTTTAGCTTTGTGATAATAATTTTTTAAAAAATTATAATATTTATTTTTTAAAAAATACTATAAATGAGAATAGAACACATAAATTAATGAATTCATGATCATATCTAATTTATTAATTTTTTCATTAAAAAATTAAGCAATATTTTTTTAATAAAATCAAAACCCTATAAAATTATGGTTAAACAATAAAAAAATACAGTTTTGTTATTTTTTATATAATATATAAACATAGAAGGTTAAATATAATTTAATGAATATATTTAAATCAATTTATATGGATTTAAAAATTACATTTAAACATATAATGATTTTTTTGGAAGGATAAATATTTAAAAGTCAAAATATTACATATACATAATATATAAATAATGTATTAGGTTTTTGGAAAATATATACATGTTTGAAATTTCAAAACATCTCTGATCTAGAATAATTTACATAAATATATATTGAAACATAATTTAAAAAACATAACTTATAGAATGATTTTTATATAATTTCATATATTATTTAAAATACATATTCCATTGATTATATATTTGGTAATAGCCGATTAGTATAAATAATTTTGCTAATATAATGAAAATGGGGTTTTGTAAAAGAATAAAGAAATCACCATTACCTTAATATAGACATAGGAAACCTAAAGTCTACTTCCAGAATCATGAATTTAATGGATGCAATGATAAAGAGATAATTAATGGAGTGTAAAAGGATCTGTCTAAAAAAAAGTTTGGAACATGTATTTTAGACACCAAATGATGGATTTTATATCCATATGTTTCGCTTTTTTCTATAAATTATATATTAAAATATGAAAACTAATGCATCAATATTCATATGCATTAGCCATCATTTGATTTTAAATTATGGCTAGTAATTAAATAACAATCTTGAAAAAAAGGAATGATACAAGGATATTTGTCAAATTAAATCTATGAAGGTATGATGTAGAATCATTTTGTTAAAATGATTGGAAATACATATATATATATATATATTATAAATTTTCATCATTTTTTGTGGTCTCAAAACAATAACGAATATGAAAAATTAAACCCTAAATGTGATTTTTATTTTAACAAATCACTAGACATTGTTTATTCCATGTTCTACATGAAGAAATGTTGAAATGAGACACATCTTAAAAAATTAATGATATAGAATAAAATTATTGTTTTCTGAAAAAAATATTAAAACTCAAACTATGTCAAATAGTTGGGATGAGAGAACAAGAACAATCTAGCAAAAAGTTAAATAATATCCCAAAATTAGAAGGTTTTCATTAACACCTATCTTCAAAAAAAGTGATTATAGTTGTAAAAAGATGAAGAATAACCTGCCTTCTGCATTTCACACCCCTTAAGGAAAAATCCTTCCATGGTCAAACATTGATTGGATTGGAAATTCAGTTTCCAGCACTATAAAATTATAATTTCAAATTTTCTCATCTCTTCATCTAATAGTTGACCCCTCACACTTGAGTTTGAACCCCTCATCATACATCGCTCGCTTAATGGTCGAAGATCAAAGCCCTTAATCAAGCTCAAACCCACTTCTAAGCCTCACCTTGAAAACCTAAATTATTTTTCACTCTAAATCTATTACAAAATTTTCTTATACCTATCTATCTTTTTTATTCATTTTATATTTCCTTAACACAATTCATATTTTAGTTTTTTATAATAAGTTTTATATTTTTATTTATCAAATTATTTAAATTAACTTATATTCAAGATTTCATATATCAAAATAACAACAAAAATAATAATAATAATACTTATATATCATAATAATTATATATATGTGTGAAATTATATTACCTTTAAATTTCACAAAAAAATATCATAATTTTGTAATTTTAAATATAAATTTCATAATTTGATTATCTGAATTTAAGAATTTATTATTATAAATAATTTTTAATAGAAGTTTACAAATTATAATTATATAATTTCTTTACATGTATGAATTTTTTTTAAATTTATTATTTCATGACATTTATGGAAAATTTACTTCTTGATCAATAAATAGCATTGAATATAATTAGTGTTTCAAAATGATTTTACTTACTAAGACATATTTATTATTGTAAGTAATCAAATGTGATTATTTATAATATTTTAATAATCATTGGGATTTTTTATTAAAAACATATATATTTTTTAAAAATAATCAAATAAATTTCTTAATATTATAATTATTCATTAAATAAAATAATATTTGTTTATGATTTTTAATATTAATAAAATATCATAATTTCTAACAATATAATTTGAATATTTTAAAAAAATTATTTACTTTCACAACGTATAATTTAATATTCATTAAAAAAATTATTAGTATTGAATCAAGATTCTAACAAAATAAATAAATTGTATTTTAACAATAATGATGTTATTGAATCACAACACAATTATAGGGATTTTTATAACATAGTTAAAATGGTGATTAAGAATGGGGTGGCTATTTCATCTCTAAAAATATTAAAACATAAGTGCAACCAATGAGTTTTTGACGGACACCCTTCAATTCAATTTTAAATTAATGGTCAATCGACTTACTAACAATGGATTTTTTCTTACTATATAGTTGAAAACATTATTTGTAAAATTGCCTTGTGGGGGGTTGGGGTTTTGAATTAATTGGTTTATCTTAGGATCATGGACATAAGGGATTTTTTGTTGGTACATGGATTGTAATAAACAATAATTACACAAGTAATTTCCTCTATGAAAGGAGGTAGGTCGATAATCAATTATTATACCATGTATTGGGGTTTTTTTTAATAATTTTGTATATGTTTATGGGTGATTTAATTAAAAAACAATTTATGGGAACCAACATGTTATAGTGAAGTATGAATGTGTAACAAGATCAATATTGGATAAAAATAGGCTTCCCACATGTTATGTATTAATTTTTCTATAATAAAATGAGTATATCACCTTTTAAATATTGATGTATAAGGTTATATGAATATTTAATCGTTATCCAAGTCTATAAAAAATTGTAATAATCCTAGAGTAATTTTGAGTAAATATATATGATTTGTTTTAAAGAGTGGTTATTTTTTTAGATGTCTATATGATTGGTACCCCATCTAGGTTGAGCAGGTGAAGGATATTAACTATAGTCTAAATAATTATATGATTTATCCTGGAGGTAAATTATATTTTAGATTTTTGTTTGAAAATATTATTCCATGTGAGTTTTGTTATGATTGGGAATATTGGTCCACTATGATTATACCATGTTGTTTACACCAGGTGATCAATGAATAAATGATCATAAGTGGATATATGGGATAATTTTTTTTCCTATGGGATTAATAATCACCTTACTAGTGATCAAAATATAATTAGAAAAACAGATTGTACTCCTCAAATTATATGTTATGTAAACTACCAAAGTTAGAAAGTGTTAACAAACTAATAATCTATGTTTAAACATGGGGTTGAGGTGGACTATGAGGTTAATGAAAATTAACCATGTGATCATGAAAGTGACAACCATTGATCCTTTGAGGATAATCTCAGTATGGATGATATCTAGATAAAATCCTTTTGAACGTTGTGGTTGTTAACCAATTTCCAAGTATAGTCAATCACATTGTGAGACATAATGGAAGATTTTTTATAGAAAAGGGTAGCGGTGGAAATTATGGTTAATTGTTTGTTCATTAATCATCCTATCTATTTTCTATACAAAAATAGGTTTGTAGTGCTGTTGTTATTTGTAGTAATTATAATGGAAATGGAAAGGGTAGAACTTTTATAAATAACTATTGGTGTTTTCACTTGGGAATGATATATGTAAATCATATCATAGAATTAGAATGAAAATAGTATGTTTAATGATAATTTTCATGGTTCATTTTCTAATTATTAAGGCCTTAGAATCGATAATATATAACATGTAGTCTGATATTTTTTTATTATACAGTCTCAAATTCTATGGAACATAGTGTCATACTCACCAGTATATATTTTATATATCATTAACACCATATTTAAAATTAGGTCAGTTTTTAAAACCCCAATGTGGTATTAGAGAATATATAATTCTGATATGTGGTAATTCATAATCAATTTTAACAATAAAATTTGAAGGATTGAAATCTAATTTAACAATCAATGATTTTATAAAAAACCAAGGATAAAAAACGCTTGAGATATCATGGATAATAAATAGATATTTTTTAAATTAATGGATTATGGAAAATTCTTTTTTAAATTAGTGTGGACAAAAATATTATTTAATTATGAAAAACTCATGAAAGGAAGGTTGTTTGGAATAAAATTGAATCTATATATACATTTTATATAAGAAATTTTTTCTCAACTATAAATTTTTTATTCCCAGTGAAACAATTGAAAATGAAATTAATATCTTTATTTGCAATGATAAATAAAGATTCTATATTTTTACAATAATGGATGTGGGTAAAATAGTTGGAAATAAATACTAAATCCATATTGGTAGTAGATAAGTAGAGGAAAAAATCAATGTATGATTTTTCTCTAACCACCTTTCATTTCTCATCTGAGAATCATCTTGTAGAATTTTCAATATATTTTGAGTAAAAATATCCAAATAATGATTATCCCCACATTATTGTTTATTCCAAATAAATTGAATTTTTTTATCTTTAATGGTATTAATAGAAGTTATCAATTGGGTTTCATGTTTTGTGGTTAAAGATACTATAGAAATATCATGTTTTTAAACAATATTATATAAATGTACATACTAAAATTTGTTTTAGTTCTGGGAATATTTTTCATATAAAACTGAGAATGGATAATATAGTGAACTTCATAAAAAGGTTCAATGGGACTAATAATAAATTTAACATGGTAGAGGTTAATTTTAAAACATTATTCCTTCATACATTATTATTAAATCATATTAAAGATTACCCCAAAAATTTATTACAACTCTAATTACTGATATGTTAGTCATAATCAGGAAATGATGATAATAAAAAATGATTTTGTATTATTAATTTTTGTTTATGTGTTGTGACCAAGTGATTTCATTTGTTGTCAATAATCTGTCAATGTGTGCCAGCTGATGAAGTAGAGCTTGAAGAATGATGATCCTTGAAGAATGGTGATTGAAGCATCATTAAATTAGGCGATTGGAGAACAGATCTTTAGTTAAAATACCTTGTATCAACAGAAAAAGATGTCACAATATTTAATGAAGTCCATGCTTTACTCTTAATGCATGAGAAAATTGAATGATGATCCAACCTCATATATGATTGGATCAAAGAAGTACATTGAAGATAAAGTGATTTACGATTAATAGCTGATGAAGATTCTTGGGAATTCCATCTCCTAATAGAAGAAGAAGAAGAGTTGTTGAAGAAGATATATGGAGTTCTTAAGAAGATGAAGGGGAGAAGAAGATTGGTTGGTTATATTACTTGTTCTTACTTGGTTCAAACCAAGTAATAAAAAATAAAGCCAACCATTGGGACAACCTTAGGGACTCAACCCAAGGTACATGTGGAACCGAGGCCACCACGCCCATGGGGAAACCTCCTCGGGCAGCCAAATGAGTCGGGGCTATGTAAAAGTCCGAGCCACGCCGTGATGAAGCTCGCACAGCGTGGGCGCCAAGGGAACGCCCGTGGACAAGAGGCAGAGTGGGTGCTAAAGCGTGCCCGTAGAGAACCGGTGCAGGGTGGCACATGAGGAGGGGGAAGAGATTATTGAAACGTTGCAGCTGCGTCGAGCCTGTTATACCGCGCTCAATAAGCACGAGACTTCGATGTGGGACGCGCGCGGAGCCGATCTGATCCGTCCATCTGATCCGTGTGTAATTGTGGTCATTCATCTCATCCTCCATGCCACGATATAATCATGGTCGTCCGCGTTCATTAAACTTGGATCCAACGGCACAGAGGTTGTCTTCAACCTCCCACTGGATGAGGGACATCCCACGATGCCTCCTGTGAACCAGAGGCACCTGAGCGAGGAAGATGGAGCTCCCGGCTGCCTCTGATGAAGATAGTACCCCCATTGCGTTCGTATCCTCATCATGAACACATGCATGCGTTAAAAGTCACATGCATGCAATGAGATAAAAAATCCAAACGTGGCTGAAGCAAATGGAGTTACGAGGAAATGTCAGAATGCTCGAAGCCTTCGGGGAAATAATACGCATGCGTTCTTAAACGAATGCACATGAGGATCATGCTATAATGAATAAGCCATCTATTGAAAAGTAAACAACCGAGATTTAAGCCTATCTTTTATCTCGAGTTCCAAATTTTGAAGCTATAGATCTCGGGCATTCAAAGCCCGATATTCTTGTTTGACTCCAGGATTTTGAACGCACTCCTTTCCTATAAAAGAAGTAGCACCAACCGTGAAGAGGCTTCTGATTTCTTGAGAAGAGGTCATGCGAAGCTTCATGCAACGCGAAGGAAGAATTCTCGCACCCGAGCGTGACAGTAAAGTCTGGAGCCACCCGAAGCTCCGAGGGAACCGTTCGTGAAACCCCTATGCGAAAGAAGGAGCATAGGGCCACCCTGCGTTCTCTCTTTGTGCGGCAGGGAGAGTCCGAGCCACACGACACCTGTGCGCCCTCTGTGCCCACAGAATTTCACGGTAGGAGGATGCTGCCATGCCACTTTCACGGAAGAAGGAGCTGCCGCCACCTAGCCCCTCCGCTTCTCCCAGACCCTACGTGCTTGTTGCACCCAAGCACACTGTGTGGTAGAAGATAGGAGAAGTCTGCACACTTGTGGGCCCTTTTTTGAAGTGTGTTCGGGTGAAGTGAAGGCCACACACCTTGTGAGTGTGTGTGAAAATGAGGAAGCCCACACCCAATCATTTGGGTTGTAAGGGTGTGTTCACAAGTGAAGAAGGAAGGATTGAATGTATGTACAAGCATGTATTTTGAATGGAAAATATTGGTGAGCATGACCAACAAGTTCAACTAGAGTCTGTTGAACCTACTTGAAGAATTGGAAAAAACATTTGAAGAATAGAAGTGAAGTTGTGAAGAATAAGATGCAGTGAAGTTAGGGGTTTTAACGAACTTTTAATTGGTGGTATAACCAATTACTCTTTGAACATCTTTTGGCATGGTGAATAATCCATTTTGGGGAGGGTAACCAACATGGCAAGGAGTTGGTCTTTGTATGGAACCTTGTAAATCTCTGTGTTTTGTGATTTCATTATCACTGCATCACCAAAAGAGTATATCTAGGCCTTAACCAGCCACATAGGTTGAATTGATCATTCAAAGGGAACAATTCTTAAAAAGAAAATTTTATCACAGATTCACCCCTCTCCTCTTAGTGATCACAACTGATCTAGGCATTTCAATTGGTATCACAGGGAGGTTACCTCTGGGATCTACTTCTGAGAAGATGGAAAATCTGAATTCTGTTAGTAGTAGGGGTGTTCCTACATTTGATGGAAAAAATTACCACAGCTTGAAGAATCGGATGTTACCATACCCTCTATCTCTCGGCCTTGAAGTTAGAGATGCAGCCTTATTCGGATTCCATCCTCTTGCTAATCAATCTGTTATGACACTTACTGAGAAAAGAAATATGGAAGTTGATTGTAAATCTCAAAATTCCATCCTTATGTCACTCTCAGAAAGGGTATATACAAAATTCATGGGACTCAATAATGCTAAATAAATTTGGGACAAATTAGAATGTAGTTATGAAGGCAACATGAAAGTCAAAAAATATAAATTATAAATTTGGAGAATCAAGTTTAAAGATATCAAGATGGAAGATGAAGAAAATATTGATGATTATTTTACAAGATTCAATGAAATTTTCTGTAACGTTTGGGGATTTGGAGAAAAGTTGGAGGACTCAACTATTGTTAAAAAACTAATGAGAAACTTTCCTGACTGGTTTGACCCCAAAGTCTCAGTATTAGAGGACAAATATGATCTCTCTCTTGATGAAATACACAACATTCTCATTTCATATGAAATGAGGAAGATCCCAGTATTCAAGAAGAAGATCAAAGATGAGATGGATTTCGAGGCCATGAGACAACTCAAGATAAAAGATGATGAAATCATAGAATCAAGTGAATTTGAAAATGAAAAAAAGGATGAAGATTTCAACAAAATTATTTTTATTTTATAAAAAAGGGTTGGAAAAGATAAATTCAAGGTAAAAGGGAAATTACCACCGAGGTGTTTCAATTGCAATAACATCGGGCACTTTGCTGTTAACTGTCCCAAGAAGAGATTTAGTGCTCCAGAAATTGAAGAAGAAAAATCACAAAAGAAGAAATGGAGTAGAAACCCAAGAGAAGGAATCAGATTTGGTGCAAGAAAGAAAGGTTCCTTCCAGGTGAAAGAAGAAGCTATGTGAGGAAAGAGAAAGATTCAGACTCCACATCAGCCTGTCAATCAGAAGAAGCAATGTTTTTTATGGCTCATATGGAAAAAGGGTTCGACACCTACAGCAGTGAAGATGATGAAAGTGAATGAAAAGGACTTGAACACATGTTGAAAGATGAATTAAAGGCTTTCCTAGAGCAAATCAATAAACTCAAGAAAGAGAAGAAACTATTGCAAAAGGAAACCAAAAAGATGACTGAGGGTTTGGAAGAATGTATGGAGAAAGAGACAATGTACATTGATTAAATCAAGTAGCACAAACTAAAGATAGCTGAGCTGGACAAGATAGAAAACGATCTTGAAGAGAAACTTCACCTCAAAGAACAAGAGAAATCAGTGACACAACCCATGTTGATTGATGCATAGAATAGCTTGAAAAAGATAAGAGAATACTTTAACAAGGCTGTTGAGGTCAAGGCAGAATCATCTCATACTGGTGCTCAGAGTCAGGTTAACTCACCACTAATTAAATCTCAAAATACATTTTTTATCTCTAACAATGCAGGTTCAAAGATAAAATTGAGAAAAATAGGGAATACAAAAACTTGTGAAAATCATCGTCAATGTATGAAAGGAAATCCCCAAGAAGGACTTCTCAAATCATGGATAGAAAATTACAACATGACTCATATCAGTGGAGAAGGTAAAGGTTTAGAGGCTACTGATGGTGCTGTGGAGTGTTTGGACACAAAGCCTATGCATGCTGGTATAACATGTCTCTTCCAAATACGAGGCATGAGTCAAGGGGGACATATCCTGAAACCAAGAGTGTAGTACAGAAAGCATCAAAACATCCAATTCAGAACATATCTGACTACCTGGGTGAAGCTTGTGAAAGATGTGACCAACAAGTTCATAGATCTAATAAATGTATAACTGTTCTTCCTGAACAAAGAGTTAAAGACATGAACGGAAAAGGCATTCAGGAACCCAATGAAGAAATCATATGTTTTGCTGAAGTTTCTCTAAAAGCCAGCAGGAAAACCAAGTCATGGATTCTTGATAGTTGATTCTCATCACACATGACTGGTGATACAAAAATTCTTAGCAACATATAAAGTCATGAGGGAGGAATCGTGATGTTTGGAAATGATTGTTCTATGAAAATAAAGGGAGCTGGAAAGGCAATGATCTAAACAAAAAATATAAAATTCAATAATGTGTTATTTGTTGAAGGATTAAAGCACAAACTGCTGAGTGTAAGCCAATTATGTGATGATAGACATGAGGTGTTGTTCAAGAAGGATTCATGCATCATCAAGATATCAAAGGATGGAAAAATCATCACTCAATGAAGAATAACCACTGTCAATCTATTTCAAATTGGTGATCCCATCAATTCTTATTTTCTTAGTTCTAAGGATGAAAACAACCTCTGGCACAAAATACTTGGCCATCTTGGTCAAAGTAGTATGAGTAAAGTTATAAAGTACAATATTGTACGAGATCTTCCTAGATTAAAGAGAGAAAGAGATTAAATTTGTGACACATGTCAGAAGGGAAAACTGACCCATAGTTCACACAATGGAGTAGATATTATGTCTACTAGGCCTCTTGAACTCATCGATACATACATATGTGGACTAATGAGACAGAAGTATACAAGAGGATATCTTTATTTTATAACCTTCATTGATGATTACACTTGGATGACCAACGTCATGTTCATTAAACACAAGTCAGAAGCAATCACAATGTTCAAAAGTTTAAGAAGGCTGGCTGAGAAAGAACTAGGACTCTGCATCAAGAAAGTGAGATCTTTCAAAGTGGGTTCTCAGAAACAAACTCAATGAAAATGGGGAAGTTTCCAATAATAAGGCCAGACTCGTAAGAAAAGGGTATTCACAAATGGAAGTAATCGACTTTGAAGAAACCTTTTCACCAGTTTCAAGATTGGATACTATCAGAATGTTCTTAGCAGTTGCCGCACACAAGCAGTATAAGGTCTATCATATGGATGTGAAATCTACATTCCTAAATGGAGATCTTGAAGAAGAGGTGTATATAGAACAACCAGAGGGACTTGTGCAGGACAAAAATGGTAGTATGGTATGCAGATTGAGAAAAACATTGTATGGATTTAAGTAGGCCCCTAGAGCCTGGTACTCAAAATTGGATGGTTGTCTCAAGAACATGATGTTTGTCAAAGGAATAGTTGACAGTAATCTCTATGTCAAAGAAATGGCCACTGGTACACTCATAGTCATTATCTATGTGGATGATATTATTTTTGCTGGTGACATGGAAGGACTATATAAATATTTTTCTAAGCAGATGTAGAGAACCTTTGAAATGTCCATGCTTGGTCAAATGACATATTTTCTGGGATTTCATGTGGAACAAAGACAAAACTCCATATTTTTTCACAAGAAAAGTATGCAAGGGACGTAGTGAAAAGGTTCATAATGGATAATGCAAAGGATATCTCAACACCCATATCTATTGGAACCAAGTTATGCAAGGATGAAGAAGGCAACAATGTTGATCTGAAAGAGTTCAGGAGAATTATTTGCAGTCTCCTTTATCTAACGGCTTCAAGGCCAGATATAACATATTCAGTGACTTTATGTGCCATATTTCAAAGTGAACCAAGGTAATCTCACTTATCAGTAGCTAAAAGAATTTTGAGATATGTGAAAGTAACCCTCAACTATGGTCAATTATACAAACACAGTATAAACATAAAGTTGTTGGGATTCACAAATGCTGATTATGCTGGTGATTGTACTGATAGAAGATCCACATCTGGTGGAACCTTTTTTTTAGGAGAAGGGTGTGTTAGTTGGTACATCAAGAAACAAAATTCTGTAACGTTGAGCACATTCGAAGAAGAATATGTGGCAGCTACACATGCATGTACACAGATGATTTGGATGCAGGTGTAGCTAGCAGATTTGAGAATTAAAACTGAAAACTCATTAAGGATCTTATTTGACAATCAAAGTGCAACTGGATTGTCTAAAAATCCTATATAACTCTCCATATCCAAGCACATTGTTATAAAATATCATTTCATCAAAGAAATGGTCAACATTGGAGACATCAAGGTAGACTAAATTTCTACTCAAGATCAGGTGGTAGATATTTTCACGAAAGCAATGCCTACAGAAAGATTTGTTGAGCTAAGGCTGAAACTTCATGTTCATAATTCTCCTCTCACTTGAGGAAGAAAAATGTCCCTCCTTATTCCTTAAATCTATATGTTTTTGTAATAACGTGTAGGGAATTGAAGGAGATGAGTGCATCCCTTGAAGGGGAGCATTGGTTGTTGAAGTTGTGCAGGGTCAAGCGGTTATGCAATTTGGGTATGACTTACCATTCATCCCTTTTAATTTTTTGGCCAATAAGGGGGAGAAATCATTAGCACACACATTGTAAAATTCTCAATGTGTGGTTAGGAGTATTGACAACCAAATACAAAGGGGGAGATTATTGTGCCCAAGTGATTGCATTTGTTGTTAATAACCGTTCAATGTGTGCCAACTGATGAAGTAGAGCTTGAAGAATGATGAAGCTTGAAGAATGATGATTGAAGCATCCTTAAATCAGATGGTTAGAGAACTGATATTTAGTTCAAAGACCTTGTATCAACAGAATACGATGTCACAATATTTAATGAATTCCATGCTTTAATCTTAATGCATGAGAAAATTGAATGATGATCCATCCTCATCTATGATTGGATCGAAGAAGTACATTGAAGATCAAGTGATTTGTGATTAATAGATAATGAAGATTCTTTGGAATTCCATCTCATAATAGAATTAGAAGAAGATATGTTAAAGAAGATATAAAGAGTTCTTATGAAGATGAAGAGGAGATGAATATTAGTTAGTTATATTACTTGTTATTACTTGGTTCAAACCAAGTACTAAAAAAGAAATCCAACCATTGTGCTAGCCTTAGGGCCTCAACCCAAGGCACATGTGGGACCGAGGTCACCACGCCCATGGGGAAACCTCATCGCGCAGCCCAATGAGGTCGGGCCCTGTATAAGCCCGATCCACACAGTGATGAAGCCCGTGCAGCGTAGGCGCCAATGGCGTGTCCGAGGACAAGAGGCAGAGTGGGCGCTAAAGCGTGCCCGCAGAGAACCGGTGCGGGGTGGCACCGGAGGAGGAGGAAGAGATTATTGAAATGTTGCAGCCGCGTCGATCTTGTTATACCACGCTCCATAAGCGCGAGACATCGATGTGGGAGGCGCGCAAAGCCGATTTGATCCGTCCATTCGATCTTTGTGTAATTGCGGCCGTTCATCTCATCCTCTGCGCCCCGATATAATCGTGGCTGTCCGCGTTCATTAAACGTGGATCTAATGGCGTAGAGGTTTTCTTCAACCTCCCGCTGGCTGAGGGACATCCCGCGATGCCTCCTATGAACCCGAGGCATCTAAGTGAGGAAGATGGAGCTATCGGCCGCCTCTGATTAAGATAGGACCTCCATTGTGTTCGTATCCTCATCACGAACACATGCATGCGTTAAAAGTCGCATGCATGAAAAGAGATAAAAAATTCAAATGTGGCTGAAGCAAATGGAGTTGCGAGGAAACGTCAGAATGCTAGAAGCCTTTGTGGAAATAATACGCATGCGTTCTTAAACAAATGTACGTGAGGATCATGCTATAATGAATAAGTCATCTGTTGAAAAGGAAACAACCGAGATTTAAGCATATCTTTTATCCCGCGTTCCAAATTTTGAACCCATAGATCTCGGGCATTCAAAGCCTGATATTCATGTTTCATTCACGGATTTTGAATGAACTCCTCGCCTATAAAAGAAGGATCCCCAACCGTTAAGAGGTTGTTGATCGCTTTAGAAGAGGTCCTGCGAAGCTCCGTGCAACGCGAAGGAATAAATCTCGTGCCCGAGTGCGATATAAAAGTCCGGAGCCACCCGAGGCTCCGAGGGAACCGTTCTTGCAACCCCTGCGCAAAAGAAGGAAGAAAGGGCCACCCCACGTGATCTCCTTGTGCAGCAGGAAGAGGTCGAGCTTCGCGACACCTGCACGCCCTCTGTGCTCGCAGACTTGCGCAGTAGGAGTAAGTTGTCGTTCCACTTGCACGGAAGAAGGAGTTGTTGCCACCCGGCGCGCCCGCTGCTCCCGGACCCTGCATGCCTATTGCACCCAAGCACCCTATGCGGTAGAATACAGGAGAAGGCCGCACACTTGTGTTCCCTCCTTTGAAGTGTGTTCGAGTGAATTGAAGGCCACACACCTTGTGAGTGTGTGTCCAAACGAGGAAGGCCACACCCATTCATTTGGGTTGTGAGGGTGTGCGCACAAGTGAAGAAGGAAGGATTGCATGTATGTACATGCATTCATGTTGAATAAAAAATATTGGTGAGCAATACCAACTAGTTCTCCTAGAGTCTGTTGAAGCTACATGAATAATTGAACAACACATTTGAAGAAGAGAAGTGAAGTTGTGATGAATAAGATGTAGTGCAGTTGGGGGGTTTAACCAACTTTTAATTGGGGGGTATAACCAATTACTGTGTGAACATATTTTGGCATAGTGAAGAATCTCTGTTGAGGAGTGTAACCAACATGGCAAGGAGTAGGTCTTCGTACCGAACCTTGTAAATCTCTGTGTTTTGTGCTTTCATTAACACTACATCACCAAAAGAGTAGATCTAGGCCTTAACCAACCATAGAGGTTGAATTGGTCATTCAATGGGAAAAATTCTTAAAAATAAAATGATATAAAAGATTCACCCCTCCCCTCTCTATGATCACAACTGATCCAGGAATGTCATTATGTAAATACTCTATCATTTTTTTATAAATTCTCCCAAAATATTTGTAAAAATTTTATCACCTATGTACATTAATCAAAACATATCTATGCAAATGTCCTATAAAGAATATAAATAATATGATTAAAATGAATTTTAAATAAACACGAACATGTGGGTGGGAAATAATGTTTATTACGGTAATAACCCTATATAATAATCAATAAAAAATAGAATATATATGTAAATTCTGGTAATTTGAAAAATAAAAATTTAAAAATCATTATCAAAGTGTGTGTAAATAAAACTACATTTTTCATGTATACAATTTTAACAATCCTACAATCATTTTCACACGTATTCTATTTACAAAATTAATTTCATCTTGTACATACATAATAATATCATAATATAAAAAATACCCAATGAATTTCAGGGATAAATAATTCTAGTACGAAATATCACATAATCAAATGAATGAATATATTTTTCCACAGTTTAATAAGAGTAAATTTTTTATAGAAATCTCTAACTATAGTCAACATAAAATTAAAATGGGATTGGGTTTCATAAATTAGAGTGTATCATCAACATAAATATAATCCCTTGAATGAGATTGTTTTTATAAATTAAAAAGAAAAAAATAAGAGTGAGACATAATTATTTGATATTTTATAAATAATAAATAACATCAATGAGTTATGAAACTCAATGTTATTTAATGAAACGAATCAATAGGAGAATTGATAAGAGTTGCATTCATATATATCTTCAAGGAATATATATATATAAACTTTGAAAAGAAATGTATATACCTAGAAATATTGATAACAATAATTTGAAATTTACAGAATAAATATTATGAAGTATTAAACAATAATTAATTATCAAAAAGAGTGCTAACCCCTATGATATAGATAACATGAGAGGAAGAATATATTTGATTATCGCCAAATTATAGGTCTTATTTAGAATTATTTCACTTCAACCAATTGTATAACATAATTAAAATTATTAATAAATTAATTAAGATTGATATTATATTCATTTTTGTTATTATACAAAATTTATTTCCATTACAATCTATTTATTAACATTTATTATGGAAAAACTGTTCAATGACTTGTTTTATTTGAATTTTTCATCTTTCTGACTTAATGGTGGAGGTTAATTGTTAATTTAAGTCATTATATTAATGAATTAAATATTATTTTAATAAATTTAAATTAATTTCTATATATTATAAAATATCTACAGTATTTATCCATATATGCGGTTAGATATAAATCATTATCAATTTTCTTACAGGTTTTCAAATAGTTAATTATCAGAAAACATCAAAGAGAGTGAGAGTGAGAGATGTTATGTATATATACATATATATTAAATATAATAACACTCTTATTCATAATAATTTATAATAAATTATTCTATTATGATAAATAAAATAATAGAAAAACAATATATAATAAGGGTGGAAAAAATAAAATTCATATTAGAGGACATTATATTGACATTTAACATACATATTTATGTTTTATCATCGTAGAAACATAGAGTGTGGGTGAGACCAAAATATGAAAAATGATTCCATAGACTATTTTCGATATAAATTATGTTATGTATAAGGAAAATGGTTAAATATTAGATGTTTTATTCCAAGGGTTGTGGAGGGGTATTTATACATGGAAGGGAGGTGTATCTTGGGTTGAAATATTCAATTAAAATTTATTTCAAGACATAAAATTTGAAAAGTAATTATTTATGAATTTGATTATATTATGATTAAAATTAATCATTTTATGATATTGAATCCATTTTGGCATTGAATTTATTATTTTACTCCATATAAAGGAAGAAAGAATAAAAATTATTTTTAAATGGTATTCTTTAACTTTTTTGAATTTTTACATTACTTTTTAGGCATTGCAGATTAATATTTTTTAAATGAATATTTTTTTTATTAAATATATTTTATAAATAAGTACATTTTATAATTTATTTCATGTTTATAATCTCAATATCATTTCCTAAATCATCTATTTTGGAAGAAATAGTATATCAATTATTCAAATAAAATTTGATAATTTTCATATAAAAAATAGTCTTACAAAATTTAAACATAATTAATAGAAAATTAAAATTCATTTTATTAATGAAATTGTATAATTTTTTAATATTAATGTTTTACCATAAGTATAAATGTTCCCATTTCTAAAAAATATAATAAAATGTACTATAAAAAATATACACATATACATTATTTGATTTTATGAGATTATTTATTTGTATTAAAAAATAAAATAATTATATATAACAATTATATATAGTGTATATTTTATTTCAAATCCATTTTAATACTATATTAGTAAGGATACAATTATAATAGCCAAATTATTATTCTATCGATTTGGTGATAATTCAAATGAATATATTACTATTTGAACTCTCATATTAGTTTTATATTTTTCTAAAAATATCTATTATTCTTTTCATTGGTCATTTAATTATACCTCTAAAATTATTAATTACATATTTTGTAAAATTTCCTTCTAATTTTGATGATATTTCATCTACATACTTCATATATCATGTATGATATATTTCTTGGTGGACACAAGTGTATATATATTCAAGTAATTTTAATATTTACGTTTTTATTATCTAATTTTAATGTATTTAGAAGTATTTAATATCCATTATAAATGTTCCATATTACTGTAATAATGTAGTTTTTTATGTGATTCATTTTTTTATACTATACTGTGTTCTTAAATATTTAACACAAAATTAATTAGAATGAAATTTTTTATAATAATATTTGAGAAAAAACCTTCTTACCAAATTTACTAATTTGATCTTCAAAATTTTAAATGATATCATTGATTGATGATATTTTCAGAAAATAAACTTTTATCTCTTCACACGGATCATATCATTACACTTCATAAATATTATTTTAATAAAGGGCATGGTTTAGGTGTGTTTTCTTATTGTATAAAACATTTTCATTGCATTCTGTGATCTTCAATGGTTTCCCCAATACTGGATTTCATGATTTATTTTTATCACCTATGTAATATTAAATTTGTTTCTATAGGTATTTACATCCTCATTATAGATACATTGAATATTTCATAGACTTTAATTAGTTAAATTGGATGATCTAGTTGATATGGTACAACATTGGTGTGATCAATGTTCTCAATGGGGGTAGAGTACATATGGTTGAGCTTTCCATTCATTTAAACCACCTGAATATCTTACTAGGTGATCAATTAATGAAACACATTATCTATAACATCATAGTCTAGGTATCTTCCAATAAATATCATCAAATCTATTATATATACTATGAAAGTATTTAATGTGTTATTGAATGGAATGATTGTTCTCTGTCATATAATGAACAAGTTTTATTCCAATAAACATGCATTCAACATCATATTTTTTTTTTGAAATTCCCCATATCTATCTATATACAACATCATCGGGGGATATCTAGATACTTGAGTAGATACTTTTATTTTTTATGTGTTAATCATAGGGAATAGGTTCATGAAAATATCATACATGGTTCATCAGGGTGGCTCTAAAAAATAAATTAAATATATAAATGGTCAATTATATTAATCCATCAGTCTAGTGCTGATATGTTATGGAAACATTGAAATAAGTATTCATGGAATTTTGGAGACTCCTCCCAAACATAGTGGTCAAAATTTTATCTTGATCAACCTTGATTTAATATGGTTCTCTATGTATCCTCACCACTTCACTAACACATATCATTATAATATTATAAGTTGAAAAAACAAATAAAAATGAGTTGATATTAAAAATATTGGAGAGTTTATTCATAGAAAATAATATGGAATTATTTCATTCATATTTATTCAAAATACTTGTGATAATATTTACGGTGATATTGTCTAGTTGTAATATTAGTGATGGTAATGGTTTAATTATCCCATTGTATTTTGAATTCTCTTTCTTATCTAACATTCATACTGACCATTATTTGGTGTACTTAATAATCTTATGATTCTTGATTTATAACCAAAATTAGTCTAGAATAATTTTGTACATCATGATAATTCATGGATAGATAGAGATATATGATAAAATTTGATTTATCTAGTATATCATTATTTATCTCTTCCATTGATGGAATGCAGAGTCGTGTTTTGAACATAATAACATCATATATGTATTTTTTTAGCTCATGAATCTTAACATCATTTATTTCTATATACATCTATAAAATATATAGATCATTTCTTTGTTACTCCTTAGTTTTTACATGGATGGAGAGTTGTTATATCATTTTGGAATGTTAATAAGTCTACCAATACGTTATGATTTAAATATCCATACATATCATACCCATAATGATAGGTTATTTCTCAATATTCACCAATGATAGAGTAAGATATTGCTTCCTTCTAATTTCATAATCAACCATATTCTCCATTCTATGATAGAAATTTATAGTGTGATAATATCTATTTACTAAATCTAACCATATTAATTGAACAATATTAATCTAATTTTATGTCATTATATTGTTTCAATTCTTATGATGAATATATTTATATTAAAAACATCCGGATATAGGGAATTCCTCCAAATCCTCAATATGAATGTTATAGCTGCTAACATTAGATCATGTGTTGGATAGTTTGGTTGGAATTTTAATTTTTATAATGAATATTCTATAAATTTAAAAATTTTCAATAGTACATAACCAAATAACATATTTTAAGAATCTCATTATATAACAACCCATTTTACACATGTTGCTAGTGTTTGTATAGATGATTTGACTGTCCTTGTCATGACCCGCCCTCAGGGCTTGTGTCGTGACTACCCGAAGCCCGCCTTCCATAGGCCAGGGGCTGGTGACTAGCACCAAAGGCGTAAATCCCGATAAAAATGGAAGGAATTTCCTTTATAAAAGAAAATAAACACCACAGAGTACACAAATTGAAGTAAACACTAAGTAAACTGAAAACAGAAGTAAGTGCTGAAAAGTAAATGGGCCAGAATACAAACCCAACTAAAGATGCATTACAACTAAATGTAAAGTACAACTCAAGGACAACAGATAAAAGGTGATAAGACGCTCCTGGATCGTCCTTCGGCTTCCTACCTAAAGGGTAGGTACAGATCTCTGCCTCAACACTCCATGTCCGTCAGTCTCCTCCGGGCACCGACTCGTCATGAAATCCACCTTCGGGCACCGACTTGACTTAATATCCACCTCTAGGTACCATCCAGCTCTACAAGCCTCAACCTCGGTCAATGATGTCTATCATCTGCAACCAACACAACGTAATGCGGGTGAAGCCCATGCAGGGGTGAGTATACGATTCTGAGGAGGGAACCCGAGACCCCCGAAGGTCTCCTTGAATCCACTAAGGATAAATCACAAAGAAAATATACAAACACAAAGTATCATCCAACACAACTTAGGTATATGACCATACATATACCTAAGTCATCAAATCCAGTTCAGCTCCAACTCACGAGCTCAACTACAATCCAGTCCACTCAGGAAAGTAAAACTTAATCCACACAAGAAAGTACGACCCAATCCACACAGGAAATCATAATCCAATCCACATTGGATATCGAGTCAACCACATCTAAGATAATGATCGAAAGTCAAGACTCAGCTCATACAGGTATCCATTTATGAAGAGGGGTGGAGATGATTAGATGTAGCCTCTGAATCATCTCCTCTTCCGAACCCACATAGGATCCAAGTTTAGTAGCCATCGTTGCCGAACCCACGGAGGATCCAAGTATAGTAGTCATCGTCGTCGAACCCACGGAGGATCCCAGCACAGTAGTCGAACCAACGGAGGATCCCAATATAGTATTCATCCTCGTTGAACCGACGAAGGATCCCAGTACGGTAGGAGTCCTCGTCAAACCCACGGAGGATCCCAGTACGGTAGTCGTCCTTGTCGAACCAACGGAGGATCCCGATACGACAGTCATCCTCGTCGAACCCACAGAGGATCCCAGTATGGTAGTCGTCTTTGTCGAACCCACAGAGGATCCTAGTACGACAGTCGTCCTCATCAAACCCACAGAGGATCCCAGTACGGTAGTCGTCCTCACAGTCGCAACCTGATCTAGGGTTCCTCCACACAACATGCTTGTTTTGGGAGGATCTGATCCACGCGCCAAGGGGTCGATACATAAACTATCACGTAGACCTGATTTGATGTATCAGAAAGTTCCGTCTCGACAATAGGAACTCAACGCGACAGACGGTGCATCAATCGGATGCCCGGTCTGTGAGTTATTGGTTTTTTAATTCCAGGGGCCCGGTTGGTTTTTAAGTTAAATCCAATCCAAACGTACTCCAACTGCGTCCAAAACTCGAGTGGAGTAATCCAAAAGGTCCATCTCACTATGAGGAAACCAACAAGGTCGACGGCACGTCAATCGGACGTACGGAGCTCAAGTTATAAGTGTTTCCGCTCCGAAGGCCCGGTTTGTTTCGTGTTCGAACCAACCTGGCCGTACCCAAAGTTCTCCAAAACCTTAAGTGTTAAATACCTAAATGACTGTCTCGATCCAAGGATCGCATCGCAACTGACGGTGTGTCAATCAAAAATCCGTAGCCCATGATATGTGTGTTTGAACGGATCTGTCTGGAAATAGGGGGTTTGGGCCCGGTCAAACCCAGCCCAAGACCCCCTGGGTTGGCCCGAACTGAGTTGACCCAACCCGAGTCCGGGTCTGGACCACTAGGGCGTGGCCCGGCCTGGCTAGCACAGCCCAACACAGGGGTCCGGCCCAGCGTCGGCGGCCCGGCCCGGCGTGGGCCATCCGGCCCGGCGCGGCCGGTCTTGCCTAACGCGGGCGCGGCCTGCGTCGCCAGCGGCTCGGCCGTTCGGCCGAGCGGAAAGCGGAGGGGGCGCTGCCCCTCCCTTGATTGAAGACCCCCCCCATGGGGGGCCCTCCTCTTTTCCATCAGGGGGTTACGACCACCGGATTTTCTGAAACCGGCCAGCCGAAATGGCCGGCCGGTGTGCCACCGCGGGACCCCCGCAGGTCCCACCTTCAATGCACTGGCATCCGGTGGTTCCAGCCACCCCTCCCTGCACCGCCGTAGCCTTAGGCCACGACCTTGTCTAACCGGCATGGTGCAACGGAACCGCGCCCCTCCACCGTGGCCCTTCGTGTTGCTCCGGCGCAGTGCGATGGCGTCACGTTCCTCCGTCGTGGCCCGTCCTTGGTCGCGGCTTCCTAAGGCTTCGCTGGCACAGTGCGACGGCGCCGCACACTTTCGCCGCGTTCATCCTCGTTCCTGCACGGTGTCGTTGCACCGCGCCGCCTCTATTCCAAACCACGTCGAGGATCAACAGCAAGGGGAGGAGGATCGGCCATGTTTGTGCGGTCTGACCTCCTCCCGTTAATTTGATAACAGGAAACTAAATTAAAATAAAACAACTTCGACATGGAAATCACAAATTTAATCCATTAAATCTGAAATTAAAACCCCTACCTCGAAGAAGGCATTCGTCAGTGTCACGGTAGATGGCATCGCGGTAGACGTGCGTCATTCCGTCAACGTCGGGAAGGATGAAGCCGAGGGTGGCGTCGGCGTTCTTTGTTCTTCGTTGGAGAAAGAAGAAAACTTCCCAAGTGTTGGATGGTGTGCTTCGCTGCTAGCATTCCGCCGCTTGAAGAAGCCCTCCAGAACTCCTACCCCTGGCCTCTTTTAAATAGGAGTTTTGGGTTCATCAATGGCATGCAAGTTATAAATGGGGGATTTATGACATAGGGCCCCACTCAATTAATCTGTTGCGGTGGAACATTAAAAAGAGAGGAAGGATCCTCATTAATTAAACACGTTGGTATTTAATTAAAGAGTGGGAGGAAGGTTCCTCATAAACATGAGGGGTTGACATGTATTAAAGATGGAGAGGGTGTTTAATGGGGTGTTAGAAAATTTAAGGAGGTGGGGGATAATGTGGGCCCCACCCCACTTTCTCACAACTTCCTTTCCTATAACTCACAAACCACTAGTGGTATAATAAATATATAATTGTAATGCAACTATATTTTTATTCTTCACATTTTTTTAACAACTCCTCTCGACCAAACGCACCTTCAAGAAAGGTGTTCCTAAGAAATTACTAGCATTGTGGTTTCATTGGTGTCCTCGAATTTCAATTCCAAGCACGGGATCAAAAGTTAGAAAAACCCGCTCGTTCGTTCACTGAACGTACCCGAGCTAAACTTCAGAAAATTATTCTGGGCACACCGAGCCTCAGAATCAGGCGCCGTTAGAAACTGCGTACTCGTAGATTTCCAAAGAAAATTAAGAAAAAATTTCCCTTGAAATTTATGAGTCATTACAGTCCTATTTTTTATCCATAAATCATTATTCACATTCATTAATCTAGAAATAATTTACCCTCTTCTTTATTAACATAGTAAGATATAATGAATATAATGAAATGTTTATCGCTACGTAGTGGTAGTAAAAAACAATTCCAAGAGCGATATGGATCTATGTGACACATATATGTATCTTTCATTCTATGATTGACCTTATCATTAAAGGATCTTTATATACTACTTCAATTTTGATGAAATATCCTTAAAATTTGATTTTTTTCATTCAGAAGTAAAAACATTATATAATTTTAATTATACTTCCCCATACAATTATCTTTAAAAAATCCTTTAATAACATTATATCTCTTATTTTTCTTTTGGATATTATGAGAATAAAATCAGTAATGATAATAAAATATTTATCAAGATATTCCATTAACATTTTAACAAAGATATCCAAAAATATATTTTTGTGGATATTTTAAGTCTAAATATAATCAATATCAACTCATATAGTGCATATATATTATACATTGTTGTATTCTAATCTGTTTTTCTTTCAACTATAATTAAGGATATCTATAATGATAAACCATTTTTAAGAATATTGATCTCTTTATTGTTGGTGGATCCCATCAACAATTATTTGTTGTGAATACTTGACCTTTATTATAAATTATTTTAGATTTTGGTATCAATGAAAATATCTAGTGACAAATAAATATTCATGAAAAATAGATTTAGTGGAGATCAGGATGTAAAACTTGGGAATATAAACCATTTTTCAATATTCTCTTGTAGATTATACCAAAAATCCTCTTTTTCATTATTGATATCCTATGGAGGTATCATGATATTGTTGTCACATCGTGTATATGTTCTATTTACAAATCAATATCATGATCTTTAGAAGGGATTGGTAATAAGTTTGGAAATAAAATTATATATTATTAAACAAAGGCATTCCTTCTAGGATTATACATTCCATTCTCTCAACCATGTGAGAATGATATACATAATAATTGGTTATCATTATCCTTACATTTCAAGGACTTTGTAAAGTTGTTTCCTAAAATTAATTGAACTTATATAGGAGAAATAGGTCATTCAAGACATGTATTTAGATTCCATTTATCTAGATGTTGATGTTAAATATGTCTAATGATAGAAATTCTATGATCAATACAGCATCAAATTACACAAAAGGTAGAATCATGATATTTTCTAGAATAAACATCAATATGTGATAATTAGGGAAGAGTAAAATAAGTGGTTTAAAATAACTACACCATAATATACTTTTGTATATAACTCACCTCAATGTATCTGGGATCTGATTGAATTGTTCTAAAAAAATAAAGGATATAATGGAATTCATAATACCTTAATTAAGTAGAACATATAACATTATTATTTATGTATTAACTATATTTTTCATCACATTTTTTAGTTTGTCCATCTATTTTTTTGTGATGTTTTAGGATTATAATATTTCCATAGTAATATATTGTCAAAACAATTAATTAACTTCAGAGACACCTTTTTTGTTTTCTATAGAACATTGATACAATGATTCTTTCAATTGATGTATCAGACCATTATTTGTGAATTAAGTGGATTTATACAATCCATTATTATATAATATCCCTTTTTCTTATCCATTGATAATTTCATATATATTTTCTTTTCTTTTAGAATCATGTAGAATTTCTCTATTACTATGATGAAATTTCAAGGGTGCTTCATAAAAAATCATTTAAATATGGGTAATTAAATCAACATATGTATATTTATAATTTTATTTCATCCTATATTATGATACAATATCACAAATATCTTTTATTTTTATCCATGGAAACATTATTTTAAAAATATTACTAATTTAATATCACTCTAGAAAATTATTTCTCAACACCTTTAGTCAGAGATATTAATAATTATTTCAATTGATAATTTTATACCACTGAAAAATATATCAATTTTTCTATAATGGATGATTAAAAACCCTAAGTCATACCTAACAAAACCTTTTCAAATCTATGTCATAATTTAAAAAACATTCCCATAAAATTTTCAGATGATCCACAAATAATCTCTCTATCTTAGAATAAAAAGTTTAGTAGAAATACATTTTAATATAATTCATATTTTCTTCCCACCCCATCACATAAACTTTATCCATCATATTTTTATTTAAAATTAATTCACACAATTCATTAACTACTCATTATCTATAATAGATGAAGATTTTATAATTTTCCGCATTAAATAAAAAAATCATAGGAAATACATTTTTAATGTTGTTAACTCATTGATCACGATGAAGTTTATTGGATGATCAATTAAATGTATATTCTTTTTGTTACATTATATATTTAATTTATCATATCTATTAATATAGTAAATGAGTATTTACCATATGGTTTGGGATATTGTTCATTACATCGAATATGTGGCTATAAACCACTATTTTGTTATGAATATCATCTAATGTGGAATTAAGAAAATCATTAAGATATTTATGACATTTTCAATAATATTGGTGCTTATCTTGGATTATTTTGGTTCACACCACTTTCTAAAATTTAAAATGTTAGAATAAAATATATTTTTGTAAAGTGTGGATAAATAATTTAATCTTCTATGTAAATCAATGTTAATTTATTCACTTATGAGATATATAATATTATTTTTTGTTGTGTTTTATGAGGAATAAACCCAAATTACTAAGACTAGAACTTAAAAAAACAATTTAATTATGAAAAATTCATACAAGATTATTATATTTTTTATGAAGAATTTGAATTATAATAAAATAGAATGAATTTTGTGGCTCAAGATAATTGTGATCATACCATAATATTTCGTATGAAAACATTTACACTATTAAAATTCTACTTTAGATTACACCTAAATAACATCACAATACTATAAAAACAACTAATCTCATGAAGAAAATACATCAATTAAATGGTTAGATAAAATAATACTAATTTAGGCAATAATATGATAAAAAACACATTATAAAAAAGTTTCACATGGGTGAGGATAAAAAACCTAATAAAATTAAGTGAATATGATAATAATCAATAGAAATTTTAAAATATATTCAAATACATGTAATGTGTCTAATGAATAATGATGAAACACTATATCATTGTGGAAAATGATAACTATATAATTTCTATGAATATAGGGAAATAAAGACAACATCATGTACATGAAAAATATGTGCACAAAAATAACTGCATCCAATAGAAGAATAATACTCTCATGTCATAAAGAAATCTACCTAGTTATTTTGAGTGTTATATAATCACATTCCCATATATCACATCATAAAATTTTCAAAATCGTGTGTCCCATATAGGAATGATTTTATAAATTATATATAAATTGATATTTACATCAGCAATGTCCCATGATGAAAAATGAAATAGGTCATATAAATTTTAAAATTTCATCAAATTCAATATAATAACATGAAAGAGAGGTATGTAATGAAAAATTATTATAGAATATTTTAATAAAGATGCAATTTTATTTAAAATTATATATATATATTAATTGATATCAATGATTTCTGAAAACTAAAATTTGTAGTAGGAATTATTCAATAGGATAATCATGATGATCTCAGTAAAAAATTATCCAATGATAATATAGATTCAATGATAATGCAATTTTGGCGATGATTCTAAGGTGTCGTAAATCCAATCGAGATTATTCCCAATAATATAAAAGCATTATCATAATTGGATTACACTATTAAATAAGAGGAATAATAACCTCAAAATCCATGATATAATACCATCACATAAAATTTATAAATAACAAGTGTTCTTTTTTAGAATGTAATTTTTTGTTGATAAATTATATGATTGATTTATTTTTCTTTTTATTCTACCCAATGATTCTAGGGTATAATACCTTTAATTTTTAGCCACATGTTTTTCAAAAACCTTATAACATCATCAAAGAAATTTTTAGTAATATCCTTGTTGATACTAATGATGAAATCATTAGTTAAAGATTCTTAACAAGAATCACATCGATGTGGAAGGATTCTTCTAATTATTTCTAGACATGTGTGGGTGGGAGGATTCCTATTTTTCACATATATCCTTATTGTTATCATAATTCCTATAAAACCCATTGTATAAATATTATTGTTATTGTTGTTATTATTTAATTGACATACACAAAATTTATAGATAAATAAATAATATATCATCACTAAATAATATAAATTTAATTCTAATAATATTTAGTATTTATTTCTCATATGACCATTAACTAGTCCCCTTATTCATTCTTATTATTTAATAAATCTCAATCTGGAAAAAATTATTTGAAAAAATAATAAATAATTATTACCAATAATTAACAAAACGTTATATTCTCTTTGATAGTGAATAATTATTTATTAAATATTAAACTAAATAGTTTTTATCAAGTAATCATGATTAATAATTAATCCATGCATGAAAACAATATCTGTTTTCACATGATAAAATCATATTGAATTAATTGAGATTTTTGGTACAATTAGTGTGTGACCTTTAAGGCCCCATTATAAATGTAATTTTCCATTACCTTTTAATTTTTAAGTTAATCATCATTCTTCACTTCAAGGAATACATAATGATAAGATTTATTTATGAAATGATATAAAATATCATATAAATGTACAATGTGTAAAATTTTCCTTTTGTAACTATATATCATTTTAGAAATATTCATTGCATGTCTCCCCATACTATATATTCAAAATCAGATTTTATGTTTCCTAAAAAAATCAAAATCAAATCATGTTGGAGGATATATTAAGTTATTACATTTCATTCTAAAGGATAAAAGAATAAACTTCTTTTATGTGGAAAGTATAGATCCATAATTACATGTAAATTGATTTCACATAACTTGGGATAAAACTAATATATCCTACCCCTCCAAAATAATATTTCATATTTGAATTTGTTAGTACACGAAAGTACTTAAATCAAGATAATTGTTATGAATAATCCCAATATAAGCCATTTAAAAAAATGTTTTTAGATACCAATATTTAATAAAAAATATAAATATGTTGAATTTCTATTTGATACCCATGTTCTCATAACAACATTTTTTTTGAGTATTACATTGTATAAATACAATTTGATTAATTTTAAATGTCGTATGATCCCCTCCTCAAAATAGAATTGATCATGTGTGTCTCACTAAATGATGTGATCATACTATAATACGTGGATTTTAGAGTATTTTCATCTAATTTCAAGGTTCACATCACATGAGGAAACCTCCAAGACCTCAGTGTAGTGATAAATAACCTTAGTACATTATCATATATATTTTACATAGATAAATGGCCATTATGTGACATGATATAAATTAATATTCATGGAAACAAATTTTCTTAGTATTTATTAAAAAACAGTTAATTATATAGATAAATCTTCAAAAAAATAATTATAACTATATAAAACTACATACTATCCACCATGATATCCTTACATTATAAATGTCCTTATTGTAGGATAAGCTAAAAACAGTTGATCCCAATACTCTACCTATGATTTTTTCAATGTTGTGTGAACTCATTTCTTAGGGAAAATCCATCATGAGATTATATAACCAATTATATTCATTCTTTCCTATTTAAACCATCGTATTATTGATATTACCATATATGAAATTTCAAAGGACATATTTATGTTTCCATTATCTTATTGAAATTAAGAAATCTTGAACTAACATTGCAAAACATTCTTCTTATGCTGCATAAGAATCCATAACATACTAAATCAAATATGAATATGACCAATATATACTATAATAAGATTATTTCTTGTATATTACCTTATCATAAATATGATTTTAGATTTTTATGAATTATATATGAATTTTTTTATGTCCCCCAAAAACCATTATTCCCATTTCTCAAATTACCATGAACTCATCTAGTTTTCTCATAATCACTATCCGACCACCTTCCTATTTCAGTTTCCTAATATTCTATGATCTTATAATTATATTATTTTTTTCAAAAACAATATTAAACTTGATTAGATATAATGAAATTTGAGATATATTTTCAATTTTGTCTTAGGCATATATTTTCTCTTCATCACAATAAAATCATGATTCAAAGGAATCTATTAGGGTAAATCATTCCATTATTTATCATTCAATTCATAATAAAAAAATTTCTATCATATATATTAAAAAACAACCCAATATATTTCATTATATCATGATGTAAAGAAAATAGGTTTCTAATTATATTGGTTTATTGAAAATAATATTGTTATATGTTGATGTCATACTAATTAAAATTTTCATGTATTTTGTCAAAGAAATTTATTTTAGAAAACTATATCTATTGGACAAACCTCCTATGGAAAAATGAAACAATTTCAATTCAAACTAATATATATGTATCATTATAATGGATTTAACCCATAATTGAATTATGAAGAATTTATTTTGTAAAAGGGTTTCATTAATGTTTCTAACCATTTTAGTAATTTTATATGGACATGTACTATGAATTTACCTCCATGATAGGTGGAAAGGAAATTATCTTCCTAAAGTAATGATAATAATTTTTATAATGGTTATAATTAAAATGGAATTAATATTGATGGTTTGGTACAACATTAAATCCAAATTTTTATCTCAATTTAAATATAAATATATAATTTAGGATTAATAAAAACAAAAGACATTAAATAAACATCAAAAATAAATAATAAATAATTATAGAATAAATATTTTTCTATATTCATTTTTTCTTTTCAGTCATATAATTTGACATTATAAATATTTTAGTATGATATATTTTCTTATAACATAATATTTCTCCCACCATAGTGAATATAAAACCACTACTAGGGTTTTGACCATTCTATCAGGTATGTGTCTCTATAATCATTCATCCCACTTAAAATTTTATATTTTAATTGTCTATATTACAACATGGATATATAGTTACATGATTCAACCAAATTCTATCATTGACACATTTTATCAAAATAGATGTCATTTTCTCAGAGAAATATATATTTCCTGATTAATTTTGTTTCTAACCTAGGGTATTTGATATCCTTAGTGTTAATTGGATCATCAACTAAGATTAACCTTCTGTGTCTTTTTCATGTTGTAATTTTGAATCATTAATCATACCAAAAATTGAATCACATTATAAAAATATATAATTTAATGAAACAGAAGTTATTTATGTCATATCTTATATGATATCATCTAGTATATATAGATACCATATGTTATGTTATTTTGTTATTTAGAAAAACATTTCAACAAGGGTTTCAAAAATAACTAAAAATTCTATATAGAACTCCCTATAAATCTTAATGTATACCACATATGAGAATAAAGATATGTGAGTTTTCAATGACCTTAAATATGTATTTAAATATCAATGAATAATTTTTTATTGTATAATAAGAAAAATCGGTCTGAACAATCATATTTCATTTATCGATTCAATTCATTACATCACTAAAAATTCCAAAAATTTATATCAGGAATCTTATTGAGTACATGAATTTACCTAAAACATCTACTAGGATTAGTTTAAACTATCTAGATAAAATAACTCTAAATAAATTGAGGATTATATTTTCATATAAAGGATTATTATTGTAAAACATATATAATTAAAATACATAAGAGTTCTATCATTAAATAGTCTAAACATCATCTTATGTAAATACATGAAAACTTATAGTTTTACTTACAATTAATAAGCATGAAACAACATAGTATTATTATTTTCACATTATATCCATCACCAACTTAAATTGTTGTTCATTAACATATTAGACTTTACAAAACCATTAATTATTTTTTTACTATAATAGTAATAATTTCAATATGAATATTCTGTCATTTTATTTAATAAATTAGTGAGATGTTTTTTGGATAATACTTAAACTGCAATTAAACAAGAACTAATATTCTTGGAAATCATATGTCACTTGTTCTTAATTTATTTACATAGGAAACACCATTTCTCTGAAACTTTTGGAAAAAAAATAATTTTTCTCATTACTGATATTGGAATCACACGTTCTCAAGAAATATAATAACACACTTTACCTAATTGTATATTTTTTTAAAATAATTATATTTTAGATACCCTATATTTGTTCAAGAAACATTATATACCATGTTGAATTTTTTCTTCATTAATATTCTACTCATTTATTTTTCTTTAATTCATGGATGTTAATAATCAATGTCCTTTCTAAAAACATATAATAAATATAGAATATTATTTACTAAACTTGCTCTAATTATTTTATCAATTTGAAAGAATATTTAATGGAATTATTGATATTAAATTATAATTATATTTTTACCCCAAAACCTGATACATCATTCTCCATTTGCATATTGGAATAGAAATCACCAAAACTCCAATTTATCAATTAAAGTTTATTCAAAATGATTCCTGATCTCTTTATCCATAATGTTCATCAAATTATATTTATGAATGTAGACAACACTATTTGTATGTATGAAAATATTTTTTTCATGCATTATTTATTTTCCATATAGAATCCCAAACCATATAGACCAATCAATTTATTTAAATATATTTTTTGCATGATCCATACATAAGTACACTCTTCTATTTTAAAAATTAATTTTGTGTTGTGGAAATATCATTTATATAAATCTTCACTTTCCCCATTTAATATGATATGATATGATATGTCAAGAAATATGAATCAATTACCATATATTGTTTTATCAAATATTTACAAATAACTAACATCCCCTGGAAATAGACTATTGGTTCATCACCATAAACCAGGTGTGGTCATTATTCTTAACATATAATAATTTATGATGTTTATGAACTAATATGTGATGTTATAGCACATAGTATGAATTTTTCAATTGTTTTAAAATGTCTAAAAACTCTACCACCATTGAAAATTTTTTATCTAGAATAATCAATGTGTTATTATGATTTTTACATTCACACCATACCTTAATTAGAAGATGATTGTAATTTTTATCTTTATTAAAAAAAATATCATAATAAATATTATTTATTAATATGAAGCTATTATATTTAAAATTTATTTGCCACACCATTGGATTTGGAATGTAATATCATGTATTTATTCTAGTGTTTTGGATCCATAGGAATATTCTAATAACTTAGATAGTTTTTGAATGGCTATTTGATTGTATTTTGGTTGGAGGATCATTACAATAACATGTATGCACAATTAATTTATTAAATAATTGGACTCCCCATTACTAATATAATAGATGTAGATATACACACACTTTATAGTTTAACTATGTCTCAGAGAGGTGATCAACCCTTAATAAAAGCAGTGTTCAATCAAACAAAAACTCATGTTAAAACTCCCTAATAAATCTAATCTCCCTAATAGTTGTAGATCAAGAACATTCAACAATATTGGAATATTTCCAAATTAATGTAATGATTTGATGACATAATAAATTATATTTGATGGTTACCTATCCTTAGGTATATATATACCATTTTATTTTGTTATATTTATATAAACAAATGTCGATTATACATTACTAATTGACCATGTTATGAAAATAAATCTTCTAATTACAGATTATTTTTTCTCCATATCAAATTATCATTAATTTATTTATTCATTGTTCAAAATAATGTATCCATAAATAATATACCATAAAATAGACATAAATAAAATAATAAATCTGTGATGATCATGATATTATATGATGGTATTTTATCATGAGGAAGGTAAAAAATTCCCCTGAGAGAGGCAAAACATTATGAACCATTTCTTGGATTGAGTTGCATCATTCCATCTACAATAAAATATAAGTTATGGAATGATTTATCCATAAAAATTAACAAAAAATACCTCGACTCTCCATCGATTAACATCCCATATGTAAGATTATACTAACATGTTAGTGATTGTAAGGTAATGTATTTTTTGTATTTTTATATCGAATAAAAAATTATCAGGTAGGGCGTTATATAAAAGAGTAGGGGACTACTCAAAGGATAACATTTTAATTCAATAAAATAATTCCAAAAAATAATGAAATATTTATTAAATAAAATGAATCACAGTCCATTAATTCCTTCGAAAAATACCATGAATATCTCCAACATAATATATTATATATTTATACCCTAGATATTATTCACCTAAATTTATTCTTTTATAACGAACAAATATCCTCATCTTAATCTAATTAATTATCATATATGTAAATTAATTCATTTTATCTTAACATCAATTAATAAGTATTATAAATTTCATTATACATAATAATAGACAAGTCAAATAATGTTTTTTATATAGAATTTAATAAGTGAACATTTTATACATATAATACCAATGTCATGTTAGAAACTACACCATCATATGTAATGTAATAAATACTGACATGACATATCATCTTAAAAAAATGTTTGAATTCTTAGGTCTCGTTATATTCTCTATTTCATAATACCACAAAATAAATGTTTCATTTCAGAAATTTGTAAAATAATTATTCTATGTCGCTTGTTATTGTTCACACACATGTAGTAAATTCATCAGTTATTATGGTTGAATAATTTGGTTAAATTAGTTTTGGAAATATAATATATTAAAAATATAACTAAATAATCTAATTCTAGTTATTGGATATAGAGTATTGGTTTAATTCCAAAATAAATTAATGTTTCATCAAATTTTATTCTGTTAATTACTCGATGACTACAAAACTTGTAACCGAAATATGTATTCCATGAATATTAGATTAGTGTCTCTATAAACTACACATAGTGAAATGGTACAAAAAAAATATGAAATTAATCATTTTCATAAAATGTATAAAGTCTAGAAATCATATATTACTTATTGATTTCGTTTTGACAAGATTTATGTCTTCATCTATCATGTGTTGGGTATGTTGAAAACGTTTTTTATAGAGAAATCACTTACTAAAGTATATATTACTACAAGGGATATAGGAATTACACTCGAAGTGTAGTCATTAATTTTGTGTTCCAGTTTTGTAGATCAAAAAGTAATGTATTAGTTAAATAAAATGATTTTTTTGTGAGAGGTGTATCCCACAGATCATTCAAATGTGGTGATCATCATCTTACAACACGTTCAATTCAATTACTTGATTTGTGAGATTTTCATTCCACAGTTAACATAAAACTTTTCTATAAAACATTTAATTATTATTCTTTTATTCTTTATCAAATCATAATTTTATAATCGTGAATGAATGAAAAAAAAAATTTATATTAAAAAAATTAAATAATGTAAATGAAATTACGACAATAAATATACATTTACATCAGTAAACAATGATTAATTATAAATTATTATGTTTAAAATTTGAATCCACATGAATGTTATAGGACACATGGGAAGTGGTTAATCCCTTTTCCATCGATGGAAAGCATCCAACTTCATCATATTTCTCCTCAAAACAAGCAGCTAAAAACACTATAATCTATTGAATAAGATCATCACATATAATTTATAATTAATTTATCGAATTAAATAAATAAAATATTTCGAAATTATTTCATTATTGATCAGTTTCATGAAAAAATCACATCATAATATCACTACATTAGAGTAATCAAGGATATAAACCCTCAAGCGATGATCCACAAGTGCATCGTCCGCATCCCACAATTAATGTATAAATCATCATGTTATATCTTGGATGATTCTAAATCTTTTTTAGTTGTTGGATAATACCCATAATAATCGCTTAAATCGTAATGTAATTTCATTTTTTATATATACATGAGAGAGTGTAAGAGGATTATTGATTTATATTCTTCATATCACTACAAAAGAATATATATATATATATATATATGAAACATAATTGGATTCATGCTAGAGTTTTGTGTGTGTGAGGATAACAATTTCTGGTCACAGATAAAGGAATTAGTGACCATATATTTATAGATACTGTGAAATAGAATAAGTAATTTCATATAGACCCTTATTACTCTACTAATTCCTAGGGAACATACTTTCTAATTTATATTATTATAATTTTTTACATGAAATAAACTAATTTCATAGATATAAATATATATAATATTTCATCACTAAATTACTTAAAATTCACTAAAATAATATTTAATATATCATTTTTTACTTAACAATTAACATGGAATGTCATTCTTTTTCACTATATATTGAACCTTGAATAGTGAATTTTCATTTAAATAGATAAAAACCACACCATTATTCTTCAGTAAATAGATAAATAGAATATTTATTAAACTAGAGAATAAATAATTATTAAATATTTAAATGAATATTTATTACAACCCAATAATGAATATATTTTAGATTGACTTCCAAAATAATAATAATTCAATCTTTTAAATTCATGTTAATCTTAAAAGATGTTATACATACATATACTGAGTGACCCTTTATAATCAATTTATAGTGGGATTAGTCATAACCACTTAATGTCCAAGGTTATAATTTGGATAGTTGCAAGTATAATCATAAATTATTGAATTTTTATCATAATGATATAAGACTTCACAAAACATTATACTTTTAAACATAGTCCCTTGGTCTACATATTTTTTCCATATTGGATTCATCATAAGTGTCATCAACCATTATACAAGATATCTATTTCTTTATTTTCTAGGAATGTACATGTCAATTTCAAAGTATTGTCATAGATATATAATATAATAACATTTTAATCAAAGGATAGAGATATATACATCAATTATAAGGAAGGTACAAGTCATTTGATTATTCATTAAATTGATATCATTGTTTGAGTAACCAAAAATCATACCTCAATATGAGCATATAAATCTAATATTTAATCATTAAATAAATGTCTGTGAGTCCGGTTATTATTATATATTTATCACAATTATATAGACCATTACAAATTTCCTCAAATAATAAAGTTATATGTCTAAGAAAATATGTGGAATTCTTATTATCATGTATAGTTATCAATACATCATTCTCTTTGATATTATCAAGGATCTACATTATGATTTTATCTATCAATGCATGATAAGCCCATACACAGAAAACCAATATCATTACCCCCATAAATTTATAATCCTATTATAGAAAATGGCCTTAAAATATTGTCATTTCACATCATGGTTCTCATCATATAAGGGAATTTTCCATGTCCTTTTGGTTATTAATATTTCCATTATGACAATGTAATATAGTTGTAACATAAAATAATGGTAATAAATTGATAACATGTTATATACCTTTCAAGTATATAAATATTATTCTTATATATCATTAAAATTTGTTGGTTTTTGGGAACCAACATGAATAATATATACCCATAAATGAGAGTTAAACATAACAAAACATGGATGATTGAGATAGAGGGAGAGTCTATGTGTGTGTGTCCAAATACCTTATGTCACTCATTGATTTTTCATTATTAAAAATCTTGTATAAATATGTTGTGATTATTGAAAAAAATCTATATATTATTATATTAATTTATATTATTATATGAAAATGGTTTCCATTGTGAATCATTTATTATCATTTGTTAAGAGATAAATGGTGAAAAGACATATTATTTTATTTTTCAATATGTTAGTCAAAATTATATATATATATATATATTATCAAGAGTCTTATAATTAATTAAAATAAATTTAAATATACAGTATATTGTTTACACATCTCATCTCTGAAATCAATTATTAGTTAATCATTAGAATTTAATAATTGTAATTTAAACCAAATATACAACATATATTTCTAGCAGAGATAATGAGATTACATATATACTTAATAAGTATAAATAATATTATATAATTTATAATTTATAATTTATAATTTATAATAAAATAGTATGTGCTGATCTCTAGTGATGAAGGGATATGAAGATCATTGAAGGTAGAACGAAATAATAGGGAAATAGAGAGGACATTGACTTATTATTTGAGTTACTCATTATTTATATATTGTCTCTTTAGATTCGTAATGTTTCGGGATGAACAACTTGTCTTAAATTATTATATAGAATTATAAGGATATATCTGGGAGGGATTTCTAAATCCCGCAAGTTATTATTAACCTATATTTTATATAATTATCTCTTAATGTTGTTTAATTTAATATTCTGATAAGATTTGTCCTAAAAGATGAATTATCAAAATTTCTATATTTTTTAAATAGTTAGTATGTATGTTTTAGTGAAAATTTTGTCTCTTTCTATATTTGAGAGTAAATTTAATTTATCTTTATCAGGGCATGGTTTGTATACATGCGTAGCACATAGTGTGGACCAAACATTGTGATGATTCAATGAAACAATATGTGTATTTTTTGGTCTTAGTGTACTATTTTATGTCATGGACATAGTTAGAAGAAAATATGGTACAAGAATAAAAATAGTTATATAGTTTTAATATTTGGAATTTTAAAATTTATTGGGTTGTTTTTAAATGTTTCATCTAATCAATATAAGGTTGTTTTTTAGATAGTACCTGCTATATGTTTAGAAAAATGTTCATTAAACGATGAATCCAACCTAAATTTTCTACCATGATTTCATATAACTGATTAAATAAAATATATACCAACCATGGGTTTAAATTTGTTTCGCCTCCCTTTCATTTTTTACTCATCTTAATAGGTTTATTTTATGTGATCATCATCTCATATTAAAAATTTGATTTGGATCTCTCTCTTCTATGAAAATAAAGAAATTTGGAACTTTTTTCTACCACTTTACTCTAAATCTATACATTTAATTACCTATACATTACATTAAAAATATTACAAAAACCACATAAAATTAATTTCCAAGGATTATGGTTCTTTTTCATAATTATGATGTTGAATTGTTTTATCTTGTGTTTTAGAATATGTGTTTCCACTCAACTATGCATTATCTATTGAGGGATACTTGTTTCTTTTTTATTTTCCATTAACATAGTATATGATTATTTTATACAACAGATATATATATGTTAGATATATCTTTTCTGTTTTAAAATTATATCATATGTAATTATTGGTGTATACAATGCCATTGATTGGTTTTAAATACATTTAAATATTTAAGCACTTGGTATGGACTTATGTTACCTATAACTGTTTATCAAATTGTATAATATTCCTTTCTAAAGAAATTAAAATTGGTTAAATCATATTTTATACACTTTTTAATTTAAATTATTTATTTTAGTTGTTTGAATGTGTTGATTTATAAAATATGTTTATTTTATTTAGCTGTATTTATATATATTTAAATCCTGTGGGTATCACGATGAATTTAAAATTAATTAAAAATATGGAAATGAGGTTTTGTAAAAGGAAAAGGGGTTATTGTAATAAAATTATTTTTCAAATAATGGATTTATTTTTTAAGGGAATAGTGACAATTGATTTCATTTCAAAATGATTGTTTAATTATCTATTGATAAATTGTTTTTGCTATTAATTTCAAATTTAGAATTAAAATGCTATCAAATGGATTTTAATCATCAGAATAATTTCAAAATAATTTTTATAAAATTAGATGAATGAATTATTTAAAATTTGTGGGACCCTTTAAGTAATCCACTTTTTAATTATTTGTGTAATGTATCGGATCCGGGTGCCGCCCTAAGGTTCCCCAAACCCGTTTGGCCACATGGGCTCAAGCGAATTTTATCAAACTCTAGAGGCTGCCGACTAGAAGTAATGTCCTAGGGAATGATAGAAGGGAAACTATGACTTCCTTGGCAGAGTAAACATAGAGAAAAAACAAATCGAAACAATAAAGGACTTAGTAATACCAAAAAAGATGATAGAGGAATAACTAAAGTAAATAAAATAGAATTCACAATATATATATATGATTCATGTAATATATATCTATGAAAATATCCAATACAAGTCACAATGATGGCAATAAATAAAAAAACAGAAGTATAAAAATAAAAAAGTAAACTCTAGCAGTATTCCAATCTCAGCTTGGTCCCATACTCTTCATCTCCAGTAGTAATCAATTACCTGATGACGAAGGGTTCTTTCCCTTATCTATACCGACAATTATATAATCTATTTGGGTCGAAAACATAACCCAAAGAGGTTGTGAGATAAATCCTATTAGAAACCACCAAATGATATACCCCTAACTGTCGGTGAATATATATATCAAGAAATATGTAGAAGTGAAACTATAAACTAGGAAGTACTGGAAAGTAAATAGTCCTACAATTTACTGTTACATATATTTAATTTTATTAATCATCCTTAGAATAATGTATCCTTGGCATCCAGCCTAATATCTATGTACCCTTGTACAATAGTGACAAAATAGATGTCTCTAAAGATCATATAACCAATTATGTAAGAGTGAGTCGAAGCATGTTATTTGTCTTGGAAGAATCTTCCCAATCATTCAATCATTAATAAAAAACCTCTAGGAAATTCTCACAATCTAACCCCTTTGGTTTAACATAGAACCAATTCATTAAATAACAACCCTCTAGTGTTCTCTTGTAGTCAAACCCATTTTTTCTAACATAACCCTAATAATTTACAAATGAATACCTAGGTAGCTATCATATTCAATACCCCAAGGATAACATGGAATCAATAAATTATAAATGACCTACTAAGTAGCTCTCATGGTAAACACCTCGGGGTCAATATCTATACCAGGTGTCACATCCTAGTTTTAAAAAAATTTGAAATCGATGAAACATTGTTTTAAATAGTCAATTATATGTAGCCTTTAAACCTAGTTTTTCCACTTATAGGTTTTTAATTTCATAAAATGGTCATCTACAATTGTGTAAAGTATTTTATTTGGATTCTGATTAAACTAACATGTTTTTTTGGTGAATATTATCATACACACTTGAATTGTAATATGAATAGTTATATTGCACTAATAATTAGTAAATTTTAAAATTAAATTATTTTCATAAGTCTTGAAGATAATGACATTTTGGTTAATTTTTAAATTTGATATAAAAGCAGTTATAGTTTTAAAATTGTTAATTTTTCAATTATGTATGCTTTTATTTGAAAATGTAATTAATAATAATTAGAAAATTAAAAATAATTAGAAAATTAATAATAATTAGAAAATTATTTTCAAAAAATGGATTTCATTTTTTAATTATACACATTAAGAACTGATAAGGGTTAATTTTAGGTAATTTTCTGAAATTGTTGAATTTTTTATGAATAGTGAAATACTGTAAAATACATTATATTCAAATTATCAATAAAATACACTCTTAATGAGATCATAAGTTATGTAAAACGACTTGGTTAGAACTCCCATTCCATTATTACTATTTATGATCACATTATTTTATATTTTTCATAGTCTTGGTAATAAATATTATAAGAATGGTTAAAATAATGAAAAATACCCCCTCACCTCCACTATAATTACCTCCCTCATTCCCCTCTTCTTCCCGCACTTCTCAAGCATTGATCCTCACCTAATTTCTGTCCAACACTCCTCCCAAAAATCTTCCCCACATCCAAGAGCTTTTCATCTCACCAAAAGGCCAAAACCAATGGCCTTTATAAGGATATCAAGGAGAAGAGATCAAGAGGTAAACATCATCTTTTCTTTCTTTCTTTTCATTCATTTTATGTTGTTATTTTTCATTAACTTTGGATTATTTAAGAATATTTCCTTCTATATCTCCCTTAATCCCCATATTATGTTCTAATTATGAGAGAACCCTTTTCTCTCATCAAATTATCTTATGAAATTTTATGCGACGCCGTTAGGCTGTTGAAATTTCACATGGGATTTCTCAAATTTTCATTTATTTTGTGTTCCTTTTTTTCTTCTTTGATAACCTCCTATTATCCTAGAGGAATGAAATCTCAATAATTTCTTATATTCTTGATTTCCTCATGTTCAAGTTAAATTACTCATCAAACTTCTTCTCCTCCCCCACTTATTCAACGAATTAAAAACATTGTCTGTGATGTGTCGAATTACCTACATCGTGGAAGATGCGATTTCAATATACATTAATTCCATAATGACTGCTCATGAAACCATTTTTTTTGGTTGAAAAAGTATATAATATTTGTATTATTTCTCATCCATGGTTCAGTAATTCTTTTTTACACATTGTTTTAATTTATAATACAAAATAATGTTTTTATTATCAAAGAACCACTAAAATGATCTAAATGAACATCATTAATGTTTTAACTTATGAATCATCCTCATGTAAGAATTAAAAATTTAAAAATGGAATAATTAGTTGTACTTGAAATATTTAAATACCACTTCATTCCAATTCTATAATTTCACATCCAGTCGACTAGAACATCCTTCATGAACCGATCATTGAAATCATGTAAAGAACGCACCAGAACAATGGAAGGAACAAAATACTAACAATTATTAGGTGAAATGATGTTATAAAAATATCTTATAAGGTATTATTAATATGTATATGTTTCTTTTACGATATTAATAACAATCTCTTAACCATTTTATAAGATGTTTAAAAAAATAAGTAAGACATTCCTGAGGTAAGGGAATTCTTAACCTGATTTCCATTCTTTGGGTTAACATCCTACTTCATTATTTATGTGGTATTAGAATTGTTTTTGTGAAGGGTTTTGTTTATATTATGTTTAATAAAGTGTAATTATAGTGTATATACATATTAAATCTACTCTATTTTGTATCTATTCAATTATATGATTTATATTAGGCACTTTTCTTTTAAAATCCTCTTTTAAAATTATGTTTTTAGAAATTAAAAAGAAACATTTTCATACTATTATTCATGTGGTATGATTATGTTCTAGTTATTGTGAATTTTTTAGGATGAATTTTGGGACCTATATCTCCCACAAATTCATTGGGTATTTGTATGATGGAGGTCAGTTGTATGGTTACTCTATGTGTGTGTACACTGGTTACACAAGTTATAAGGCAACCATGAGGGTTAAAATTTATAATGTAGCCTAGATGGTTACAATATTATGTAAGTAATTCCCCAAGATAAGATTACGGTAATATTTATGTTATTATTTTAGTGTGGATATTGTGGAAATATCATGTTTCACAAAGTATGTTTACTTGGGTGAAAAGTATGTCTTTTGAAAATGATTTCAAATGTTATAAGTATTCATGAACGAATGTGTTCATTCAATATTTTTGTTTCCCTTACTAATATTCTTGTGATCATACCATGTTTTTAAATGATTTTAAAAGGTTATAATGATGTGTAAGACTAAGAATAAAGAAAAGTTATACGATTGAATATTTGTTAATGAAATCGTGTTTTAAGCATTAATGATTTATATTTTGAAAAAATGGATATTGTTTTTAATAGTTTCCTCTTGAATTAATTTGGTTTTTTCTGTTTCAAAGGTATCCTCGTTATCTAAAACTCTAAGCAAGAAAAGATCCCCATTGTGTAATAATGCATGTTCTAGACAAAATATCAAGATTAAGTTACATTTTAAGGTTTCATCCTTATAGTTTCTTAAAGAGGAAAGGTTTAGACAAATTCAGGGATTATAAGTTTTTGTTAAACATATGGTCAAATTACATGTCTATTAATTATGATAAATCCTTGTTTTATATCTTTTCTGTTCATGAAAATATAGTTAAAAATTGAAGGAGGAGGATCTAAAATTATATTCTTATCACTTCCTGATGAATCGATTGCAATAATTATTGCAAAGTCATGTCTATAAGACTCTAAAATATTTTCTAACATACACCTCCCATGCATGACATTGATTGAGATATCAAACACCTCCACTATTCCCTGACACCACCATGAATCATGGGTTGTATTTAATCAAATCCCATTTTCTCAAAATTCTCAAATTTTTATGAAAGGTAAATATTATCAAGAAATTTTCAAATATTTTACCTTATCACATGATTTTTAAGCATGTTATTTTTTGAAAATGGTGTTGAAGAAGGTGTCCCTTTCGCTATATATTTATATTTTGATTTATAGCATACTATTTCAGTACATACTTATGGGATTGTAACAGTACCATTGATTGAAATGTTCAACTCATACCCAGTCCGACTATTTTATAAAAATCAATATTTATAAGATCTTTTGAATGTATATGTGATGCATGATTATTTTACAAAACTATTTTTCAATGAATAACTATATGACCCAAGTTGTACAAGGTTTATTTGGATAAAGGAAGCGAATGATTTTGAATGATCTCTTAATCATTGTTTCAATTCATAAACATTCAAATTTACATGAACAGGATGATGATGAAACCAGGTGGGCACCATGATCAAGGTAACCTCACTTGTTTAAAAAGTAAATAAAATTGTGAGGATGCAATTTCTGAAAGGTGGGGATAATGTAAAATCCCTGTTTTTTTTAAAAAAAATTGAAATGTATTAAGCCTTGTTTTTCGTAAATAATTATGACAGTACTTTAAAAATAATTTATCCACTTCTATATTTTGAATTTTAAAAAATGGTAATCTGTAATTCTGTTCAGTATGTTATTTGGAGTCTGATTAAACCATCTTATTTTTTTGGTGAATAGTAGCATACTCTTATAAATAGTAATATGAACATAATGAAAAGTAAATTTTACTATTATTTTATTTTCTTAAGGCAAGAGATAATGACATTTTGGTTAATTTTTCAATGTGATATAAAATATATTATAGATTTAAAATTGTTAATTTTTTAATGAAGTATAATTTTATTTAAAAAATAAATTAGTAATTTTTAGAAAATTATTTTCAAAAAATGGATTTAATTTTTTAATTCTACATGTTGAGAAATAGTAAGGGTTAATTTTTGTGATTTTTCTGAAATTCTTGAATTTTTTATGAATAGTAAAATACGGTAAAATACTGTTTGTTCACATTATCAGTAAAATACAGTATTTATGACATAAATAAGTGATGTTATCCCTCTTAATTTAAACTCAGATTCCATTATTATAATTTTGGGTCACATTAATTATGATTATTCATAGTCATAAGTAATAATATTATAATAATGATTAAAATAATGAAAAATACCCCCTCTCCTTCACTATAAATACCACCCTCATTCCCCTCATCCTTCCACACCTCTCTTTCCTTGAGGATTAACTAAGATTTATAAAAAAAATTCTACAAATTATCATCCCCACGTTTTAGAGCTATTGGTCTCACCAAATGGCCAAAAATAAAGTCCTTAAGAAGGATCTCAAGGAGAATAGATGAAGAGGTAACCATCCTCTTTTATTTTCTCTATTTTCGTTTATTTTATTTCATTATTTTTCATTACCTTTGGATTATATTGGGATATTTAATTACATATCCCCGTTAATTCCCATATTATGTATTAATTATGAGAGACCTCTTTTCTCTCGTCATATTGTTTTATGAAATTTTAAACAAAATCATTAGCCTGCTGAATTTTTGTAAGGGATTTCTCAAATTTTGTTTTATTTGGAGTTCCTTTATTTTATTCTTCTACCCTCACATCCAATTATCCAAGAGGCATGAAAGCTCTAGAATAATTTATATTCTGGATTTTTTCATGTTTATGGAAAATTCCTCATCAATCTTCTTCTCCTCACCCACATATTCATGGAATTAAAAACATTGTCTGTGATGTGTCGAATTACCGACATTGTGGACGATATGATTACAATATGAATTAATTAATTCAAGGAAGGTCATGAAACCATTTATATTGATGAACCAGTTTAAAATATATTTATTTTTTCTCATACATGGTTCTAGAATTTTTTTTACACATGGTTTTAATTTATAAATCAAAATGAATACGTTATTATTAAAGAACTACTAAATTGATCTAAACGAACATCATTAATGTTTTAACTATTGAATCATCCACATATAATAATTAAAAATGATAAATTGTATAATTTATGGTACTATAAATATATAAATACCACTCCATTACAATTCTGCAGTTTCACTTCCATCCAACAAGAACATCCATCATGAACCGATCATGGAAATCATGAAAAGAACGCACCCAAAACAATTGAAGAAACCAAATACCAAAAATTAAATGGTTAAATGATGTTGTAAAATGATATTATAATGTATTATAAAGATTTATACGTTTCTATAGAATATTAATAACAATTATTTAACCATTATATCGGAAAATTAAACAATTTTTATGTAAGACATGCCCGAGGTAATGGAATTCTTAACCTGATTTCCATTATGTGGGTTAACATCCTACTTCATCATTTATGTGGTATTATAATTGTTTGTGAGATGGGATTTTCTTATATTATGTTTAATTAGGTGTAATTACATTTTATATACATATTTCATCCACTCAATTAAGTCTTTCTTCAATTATATGATTTATGTATGTGGATTTTTATTTAAAAACCCCTTTTAAAATTATTTTTTATGAAATTCAACAGAATTGTTTTTATACTATTATTCAAGATGCATGATTATGTTTTGGTTCTTTGGATTTGTTTATGATTAAGGTTGTGACCTATATCTCCCTCCAATGAATTGGGTATGTGTAATTTTTAGGTCGTTTGTATGGTTACTCCAAGTGTTACTGCGATGGTTAAACAAATTGTAAGGTGGTCATGAGGGTTACAAATTATAAGGTAGTCGAGAGGGTTAAAATATTACATAAGTAATTCCCCATGATATAATTATGGATATATTTATGTTTTTTTTTTATGGTTCAGGTGGATATCTCATGTTTCACAAATTACGTTTACATGGGTGATGAATATGTCTTTTGAAAATGATTTCACACGCTACAAGTATTCTTGGACGAATGTGTTCTTTTTATATTTTTATATCCCTTACTGAGCATTTTGTGTTAATCCCATATTTTCAATCGATTTTCATAGGTTATAAGTATTTTTAAGAAAAATATGGAATCCATGTTAAATAATTGAAGATTTTTCAAAAAAATCATGTTTTCACCTTTAATATTTTATATTTTGAAAAAAATGGATACTATTTTTAGTAGTATCCTTTTGTATGAATTGGTATGTTTTTTATGAATGGTATCATAATTCTTTAAAATTATAAACCTGAAAGCATCCTTATTGTGTAATAATGTATGTTCTTGAGTAAAGTTCAATATTAAGAAAATTTTTAAGGACGGGTACCTATACCAAGGTTCTCATGGTCCTGTGTAAATAAATGGGGAAACCCTAACAGTTTTCTTAGTCTGAGGCTCTCACGGTCCATTGGAAAAACATCACACATATCATATCAAATAAGAACATATAAATTATAGCTACTACATGGCTAAAAATTCATAAAGCATACTATATGCATTTTATATAATCAATAAACACCATCATAATCACTTTAAGGAATCGAAAACAAGGTATTCCTAATAGGGATTATAGACCAAATAGCCATAAATAGTCAATCAAGGGAGAACCCACCTCTGTGGTGTACCGAAAACAAAATATCTAACCTTATGTCTTAGCAACAACCCTTTATCAATTAATCAATCCATTATAGGTAATAAAAAGGGTTAAATTTTAAAACGCACAATACCCTAACGTGGTTGTATGATAATTTCAGAATATATAATCAATATACGAACAACAAAAGACACAATCCGCCTACCTTGATGTTATACGATCGATATACAAGAACTACTACCCTTAAATCGTAAAAAATGGAATATATATAAAAAAGTGGAAAAATAACCACCCTTGAATTACTCATGAGAGAAGAAGAATTAGGACGAAATGATTTATGGTTTTTAAGAAAATATGTATGGGATTCCAACGCACCTGTCAATGTCTCAATCAGAGCTTTAATGGAGAATCTGGAGGGATTTGAAGTTTGTTGCCCCTTCTGTTGCGCTCTGGTATGAACCAATGCCAGATGATGGTTTTTTCGAAGATGAGATGTGATCCCTCTACGATTTATCAAATAAAATAAAATTTCATGTCATGTTATTTTAATGTACATATTTTTTATTTTCTTCAATTGTCTCCCGACCATGCTAGGTCATCCAGTTCATCTCAGGGCCATGTACTCAGCCATTACACGGCCGGTACATCGTTGTACATGGAAACCATGTACACAATGTGTAATCAAAATTACGTGGTCTGTACAAATAAAAACCCCATTTCATCCTTTATCCTCAAAACAACCTGAAATCAAGATCCATACCTAAAATGAATATCCACATTCTTACAAACATTCCCCCTTAAACCAATTTGTCCCCTAATTTTCCTTCCAAGGGTGGTGAAGAAGAATCCACAAATAACTCTAGCCACATTGATCGTATGTCGGACTCCCTTCCCCAAGTCATTTGATGCAGTCTCCCATGTTATAATAGCACTCATACCAGAGTAACAGACCATCCATGGAAGACCTTCAGGTTATGATCCACAATCAGAATAGGGTACTTCCAAAAGAATGCATCGCCTCCAAATCAACCTTCTCGGGTTGAAAATTGTGAGATGGTCCTAAAAATTAATATCCTAGATTAGAAACATTAAAGGCATCATGCATAAACCATTACCTATGAGGTAGCTAAAACTGATAGGAAACTAGACTGACTCTCCCCAAAACCACAAACTGCATGTCATATCTCGGTGAAAGCTTCCCCTACCTCCTAATCCTCTTGTTTCCCATCCTAGGTGTGACACGTAAGAAACATTGATATCCAACCTCAAAATCTAGAGGTCATCTCCATATATTATCATAATATTTCTTCCGAGAATGTGTAGTATCCAACCTCTTTCTAATCAACTCCACCTATTTAGTGGTCTCCTAGACAAGACGAGGCCTCAACATAACTACCTCACATGTCTCCACCCAACATTGAGGTGATCGATATTACCGACCATAAAAAGACACCAAATGTTCTATCTGAATCATTTCCTGAAATCTTTTGTTATAGGAAAATATTAATAGGGGTATGTGTCTCCCCCAAGAACCCCTGATGTCCAGGATACATGATCGAAGCATGACCGCCCAAACCTGAATCATACCCTCGGACTAGCCATCTATAAGGGGAGTTAATAGGTACTCAAAAGTACATGCGTACCAAAATCCCTTTCTATTCCCTACAAGATATGGGACATAAACCAAAAATCCCTGACTAAATTGATAGATTGTGGAACCCAAAGGAAACTTAGAATCTTCGGGATTTACAACCTTCCAAACTCATCAAACCCAAAGGTTTCCTTGATTGAAGTAAAATGTGCGACCTTCGTGAGTCTATAAACATCAACCCATAAAACATCATTTCCTTGAGATGACCTTGGTAAACCTATCTAGAAATACATCACAACATCATTCCAATTCTACTCAGAAATTTTTAATTGCTATAAAATCCCTTTTGGTTTATCATGCTCTGCCTTCACCACCTGATAGGGGGAACATCTCATTACAAAACCAGCAACATCCTTCTCCATGTCTGGACACCAGTATTGATGATGTAGCTATCGATAAATCATGGTGACACCAGGATGAACTACCCCTATAGAGGAATTAAAATCTATCAACAACTCCTCATGTATGTCTACTAACACTTATATGTGCCAATGAAAATGAAAAACCTCATCTTCTACTACGGTCCATCCAAGAGTAGTGTCATCACCTTACACACTCTCCCATAGGTCTAGGCCTTCGAAATTTGATAGCTACCTCATTCACACTCAATCCAGAAGAGTAGAGGTAATATCTGTAGAATAGAAAAAATCTACCCATGTCTGCCAGGAACCACCAAATGCTTCTCAATAAATAGATCCATAAGGTGATAGTCACTACTGTCCTCCTAAACTTACTGTATCTGATTCCTCCTTCCCAATGCATTAGACACTAAATTTCCTTTCCCATGCGTTTAGGAAATATCAATGTAATAATAAATAAGGTACTCAACCCACCTTCTCTCTCTTAAATCCAGATCACATAGTGTAAAGGTAACTTAAGGCTTTCATGGTTATTGTATACAGTAAAATGCTCTCCAAAAATATAATTAATCCAACAGGGTAAATCATGCAAGACTGTAGCTAACTTGAGATTGTGTGTCGGGTAATTCCTCTCATGTGGCCTCAAGTGCCGAGACCCATATGCATTGACTTCATCCCTTTACATAATCTTTTCTTCCAGCCTTATACCTGATGCATCATAATAAATAGTGTATCTCTTTCTGGGATCCAGCAAAATAATTATCAATACTAAAATCAATTTCCCATTCATCTTCTGAAATACTGAATCACAAGAATCTATCCACAAGTATATTGAAACATTATTAGTTAGGTCAGCCAGTGGAACTGTTATGTGTCAAAAGTCATGAATAAATTTTTTTTAGTAACATGCACACCCCAGAAACATCATACCTCAAATATGTTATGCGGCCACTCTTCGAAAACTACTACTCTCACTTTCTCTGGGTCTACGCAAACTCATAACATTATGATGACATGACCCAAGAAGTTAATATGGACTATCCAAAAGTAGAATTTTAAGAGAATAGAATATAATGGATTCACTATAAGTCTACTAAGTATGACCTCACAATGAATGGTATGATTTTGTTGAGAGTGAGAGTAAACTAAGATATGATCCACAAAGATTACCTACAAATAATTCATGTATGAATGGAACAATCAGTTCATCTATGCGATGAAAACTACTAGAGCCTTTGGGAGACTGAACGGTATAACTAAATGATCATATAGGCCATACCCGCTCTGAAAGGATTTAAGATGTATATCTGCTGGTCTAACATGAAACTGATGATAACTATAAATCAAGTCAATCCTTGAGAACACTCGAGCTCCTCGAAGCCGATCAAAGAGATCATCACTCCCTAGAATGGTATATCAGTTCATAACCATCAACTGGTTTAGTTACTGATGATACGAACATAGTCTAAGGGTATAGTATGCCTATTTTTAAGGATAGGAAAACCCTAATGATAAGTACTAGGTCGTATGAAACCCTTTTCCTGCAACTCCTCTAACATCTCCTTGAGCTCTTGTAACTCTAGTCTAGTCATCCTATTTGAAGGATTGGAAACCAGTGATGCTCATGGAATAATCTCAACAGATAAATATTCTACTCTCTATGGAGGTAAACGTGAAAATTCATCTGAAATACATCTTTGAAAAGATCTTCCCCTAGAGGAAAGTCCATTTGTGATGTTCGCTGGTCATACAGATAAAAACTAGAAATATGGTCTGTAACCCCTCCCAACCCATGATGATCAGGCCCATCTCTGCTCCTCTAGACATCCCATTATACCTTATGCAGAAAATACCTACCCTCTTGTGTTGTGAAACTGGCCCTATGGTGATATAAGTAATCAAAGGCCTCACAGGAGAAAACTCAGTCCATTCTGATAATGAAATCGAATCCTATCCTCTTTAATAGATAGAGGTCCCATAAAAAGTGATACCCACCATCCTAAAGTGGGCACTCCTTTCACTTATGTACACTAGTCATCCTAATCCCCCAGGTATTGTCTAGAATCATAACATCAACATAAGTAAATATTTTGATCCCAAAGATCTCCAAAATGGAATCATATATGAATCTATGGGAAGCCCCATATCAAAAAGATCATACGCTAAAATTGACGCAAGTATAATCATACCTCTAACTATAGGGGGTCCATGATCTTGGTTCTATTGGGTCTATTCCATTGCAAAAGTCTGACTAGTACCACAACCCTACGACCCTTCCTGACTACCCTGAGTCGATCCATCGTACATTCACTAAAAAACTGAAATCTAGAATCCATGGCCACAAACACCTAATCGGCATGAAAAGCCTGATGAACTCTAGTTCCCTGACTGATGAGGAATTGGTGGTCCTACTTCTGAATCTCGAGTCATAACAGATTATCTCTCTCACTAGTTGCTGGTGATAACATCCTACACAAATGCTGAATATGACCAATCTTTCTACGTGATTAACACTCAAATTGGTCTCTCGGACATTAAAGTCTCACGTTCCATAACTTCTCATACTAGAAGAATGTCACCAGACTACTTGAAGATACATATTGTGAAATATAACTATGGATCTTCCTACTATTGGTCGAAGGAGTTCCAACCCTAGATGATGAAATAACCTATCTCGTATCTCATAACCCCATTAGATTGTGCTCAGTAATTAGCACATGCTTTACTATTGAAGTCAACGATGTCATCCAAAAGAAATTCACTGAGATCGAACGTCGCACCTGAGGCCTTCCTCAAATCGCATAGCTAGTGATAACTCATCACCCCCTAGAATTGGAGAAAAACATTGTAGCTCTATAAAGCATGAAGAATAATCCATCACTAAAAGAGAACCAAGTTCCAAATGCATAAACTTCTAGGATCGGTCTTACCTCAATGTCTTGGGGAATATATAATCATAATAGGTCTTCTTAAACTCTTACCAAGACATATCCGGATTACATCCCTCCTCTGATATAACGTCCCACCACCTCTTGGTGGAATCACATTACATGTGTGTCGTGAGCTTCACCCTACTCTCAGGAGGTGTCGCTAGATTCTCAATAATGGAAATCATTTTTTCCAACCATGACTCTAGAGTATGTGGTCCTCCATCCCCTCAAAAAGTTTATGGATGTTGCTAACGGAACATCCCTATAAAATTTTCCATAGTCGGGCAAGGACGTGGTGCTCCCTAAAAATCCTACATCATTTTTATTAAACCTTCACGAAACTCTACATCAGCACCTTCATATGGTATAACAGCTAGAGAAATGATGGAAAAATCAAAAGGATCTACTGGTGGTTAATGAAATTGTCATGACCCGTCCCAGAGGGGCCCGCATCATGACTCCCCAAGCTCGCCTCCAATAGGCCAGGGGTTGGTGACTAGCACCTAGTAGGCATATCACTAACATGGGAGGCATTGCCTAAGTACATGTACACATGCACATATCTCCAAGCCCAGAAATGATGAAATGTAAAACACTAAGGAAAAGAATGCACGCATACAACTAAATCCCAACCAACAGAGTACGACAAAAGGTAGAGTGCTGTAAAAGTAAACTGGGATAAAATACAAGACCACCAAAAAGAAAACAAACAAGAGTCTGGAACTGCAAAGTCCAACCTGTAAGCACAAAAGTTACTGGGACTGCCACTCATAGCTGTAGGAACCCCTCAGCCTGTAGGGAACTCAGAAAGCTCGTTCATGTCCTGGTCCACCCTGGACTCTGTCAAAAGGCTGCTCATCTGCAGAAGACACCAGACGTGCGGGCAAGCCCGTGCAGGGGTGAGTATAACAATACTCAGCAGGGGACCCCGAAAACCACAAAGTAATACACAAAGTAAAGGTACAGTCACCTATGCACAGAATATGTCTACGGAACATATAGAACAAACCAGATATACTCAAAACTCAGACCTGTGGTCTAGAAACAAGTCACACAACCACATACAACCGCAAGGGATTCCGTTTAAAGATTTCGTGATGCACTCTATCCGGGAGAACACACTCCATGAGTCCTATAGCTCTAATGACGTCTGTCTGAGATGTGTTGTTCTTCGGGAACTATCACAACAGATAGCTACACTCATTACGGGAGACACACTCCTGAGTGGAAAAGATACGGTAGATAGAAGCACTCATTACGGGAGACACACTTATAAGTGGGAAAGATCTTGATACACATATGAGGATCACTGCCGGGGCCATGGAGGATACTGCGACTCATCCGGAATTCACCTGATAGGTAGCGGATCAATGCCCGGTAGAGTTGGTCATGTTGATGCCTGACTCTACCTAGGGTCTGTAATGGATAGAGGATCTCGATCCGGGACTCTCGGATTGATTCCTGACTCTATCATAAAAAGTCCTGCTGAAGGGATCGTAATCCTGCATGAGGGAAAGACGCCTAACCTTTAGGGGAACAATAAGAAAGGGAACTAACCCCAACAAAAGTTGTTCAGGGCATGGTGAACAAAAGTACCAAGCGGTTTTCCAAAAAGTACACGGCGTGTAGAAATAATACACGCCGTGTTGACCCACCCTGGGTACTACCCATGTACAACGCCCTGTGTTGTGAGGATAGTCGTGTAGAAAACCCCATAGTACACGGCATGTAGTACGGAGTACACGTTGTGTCTAGGTAACAGGGGTTGACTCCGTGTACTCTGGCCATGTGCCCGTACACGGTCACCAACCCATGTACTCCGACCCGTGTAAACTGCACACAGGGTCACCCACGTTGTTGGCCTTGTCTGGCCGTGTTATGGACTACACGGTCATGTAATCCATCCCGTGTTTGTGTCTCCCCGGGATACACACTGAGCTCCGCATAGCCGCCTATGCCAAGCTGTACACGTCGTGCCGCCTGAAGTTGTGTAGATCATCCCATGTCGGTGTTCTTACCAAAGTACACGTCGAGATTTAGGGAAGGTCCAATATGTCGTGTGACCAGGGTCACACACCGTGTGATTCTTCTCTGACCCTAATACCCTAGCTACCACTGCCAGTACTACACGACGTGTTCTTCGTAAATACATGTCATGTATTCTGGAAATTTCCAGATATGACACTCTTCACCGGCGTGCCTCTCGTGCTGCTCTGATCTTAAATCTGGTCGTCCGATCACAGCAAAACATCCAGGTTTTGGTCGCCTCGACACCACGAAGCTGCTTCCTGTGTTTTCGGACCTCTGATCAGCTCCGAAAACTTGTTTTGATCTTCTCGCACGAAGAACACTCGAAGAACGCGCGGGGAAAAAAGAGGAAGAAATCCAAATAAACAAATTGAGGAACTAACCTTGGCCATCGTTCGTCACGACATTGATCTGCTCCCATTAATAGGCTTAAACGGAGCAAGAATAAACCACAACATAAAGCATGGATCAATTCCCCATAATCATCCCAAAGAAAATCCCTCCTGCAAAAACGTATGAGTTTGTGGATCAACTTGTTCGTGGTTGATCTGTGTTCGTCATTTAAACTTAAATACGGGGAAATGAAATCGAAATAACAACCCCTACCTTTTGAAGGGATTGTTCATTGACGAAGGCGTCGTGCTGTCGTTGTCGTTGAGATCCTTCAACGTCGGTGCAAAGATCCTTGGTTTCGATTCGTTGTCGTTCATCGTCAAGAATCTACTCCAACGCACCGCGGATTCTGCAGAGGTTCCTCTCTCTAAATTGCCAGCGACGTACAATTGCTTAACCCATTAAAAGGAGAAACATGTTGTCATTTAATTACGCGGCAGTATTAATGGCATTGACTTGCCACTTCGAAGTCATTAAGATGCATCATTAATTTAGGAAACATCTGCGTCGTTTCCGTGCTGCAGCGGATGTTTCCTTAAATGAAATAAAATAAAATAAACTTGTTACTTTATTTTATTTTATTTTACTTAAAATTTATGAAAATTAACTTTTTCCCTCGACCCGCGCCGGTCGAGGTTGGACTCATTCATAGGTAAATTCATCTTCCCTGACGCAACGGTGTGCTCAGATTTTTAATTCAGGCATCTGTTTATGAAACTGCCACAATCACGCACAAGTGCCGACTCACATGACTAAAAAGGGATCAAACCACCATTACGGGCTCACTGGAACTCAGAATGATGTGCCGTCTTTGCGCCCGGTCTCGAATTAATTCCATATAATATTTAAAATAATAAAAGGAAAAAACTGAGACTTTACATTCTCCCAACCTAGGGGCTTTACATCCCCAAAAAGCAAAAACAAGGGATACTAAAAAAGATGATGGTACTGGGCACGGATCTGAGCCTCCTGCTCCCACATGCTCTCTTGAAGATTCCCATGCTGCCACCGAACGCACACCAAGGGAATCGATCACCCACAAAGGATCCTATCCTACATATCCTCAATCTCCACTGGATACTCAGTAAAGGTCACTCCATGCTCGATGTCTAGCTCACCACAGTTGATGACGTGTGATGGGTCATGCACGTACCTCCTCATCTGCGACACGTGGAAGACATCATGTACCTAATGCAACAGTGGCGGTAGAGTTAGGCGGTACCCCACCTCACTAACTCTGCACAGAATCTGGTATGGTCCAATGAACCTTGGAGATAGCTTTCCGCCTCAGCCAAATCTCTGCAACCCTCGTTGAGGTGAGACCCAAAGAAAGACGTGGTCTCCCTCGTTGAACTCCAGAGATCTCTGTCGTCTATCAGCATAAGACTTATGTCGGCTCTATGCAGTCTTCATCCGCTCTCAGATGATCTGAACTTTTTCTATAGTTTCTCGCACTTACTCAGGACCCATGAGTGCTGACTCTCTGGGGTCGGTCCAGTAAAGAGGTGACCGGCAGGGTCTCCAATACAAGGCCTCGAATGGTGCCGTACTGATGGTGGAGTGGTAGCTATTGTTGTATGAAAACTCCACCAGTGGTAGGTGGTCCTCCCAACTATGACCAAAGTCCAAGATACAGGTTCGCAACATATCCTCCAGAACCTTAATGGTCCTCTCTATCTGACCATTTTTCTGGGGATGAAATGCTGTACTCAAGTGTAAATGAGTCCCAAAAGCCTCCTGCAATCCCTTCCACAACCGGGATGTGAAGCGGGCGTCTCGGTCTGAGACTATAGTTGAGGGGACCCCATGAAGCTGAACTATCTCCTACATGTCGAGATGTCTCAATCTCTCTATGGAACTCTACTCCCTGATAGCTATGAAGTGGGATGACTTGGTGAGTCGGTCAACGATCACCCAGATGGAATCATTCCCCTTGGATGTCCATGGTAAGCCCGTCATGAAGTCCTTCGATATTCCATCCAACTTCCACTCTGGAACTTCTAGGGGGTGAGCTAACCCGGCTGTAACTTGGTGCTCAGCCTTCACCTTCTGGCATGTGAGGCATCGAGAAATAAACTTTGCTACTGCCTTCTTCATTTCTGACCACCAGAACTATCGTCGGAGATCCCGGTACATCTTTGCCACTCCAGGATGTACCTCCAAAGGTGATGTATGTAACTCCCTCAGGATATCCTCCTAGAACGCCACTCGTTCAACAATGTGTCCTCTGAAAATAAGTACATGCTCCCCACCTTGTGAATATCCATCAGGAGCATGTCCTGTGGATAACTAAGCATGTAAAGCCACACAGTCGTCATCCCCAAGTAGTGCCTCACTGTAAGAGTGGAGGGGTGACAACCATCGACTGTAGGTAAGTTGTATCCTCTCCATCCACGAAGGATAACTTTAACAAGGATAACTGTTGTGTCACCTCACTCAACAGCTATGAGCTCGACCATCTGTTGAGGGCATCTATCACCTTGTTCCCATTTCCATGAGTATAGATAATCTCAAAATCATAGTCCTGGAGGAACTCTAGCCAACACCTCTACCTCAGATTCAGATCCTTCTATGGGAAGACGTACTTGAGGATCTTGTGGTCAGAGTAGACAATGAACCTCTCACCCTTAAGGTAGTGTCATCACATCTTCAATGCGAATACTACCACTGCTAACTTGAGGTCATTGTTTTCATAGTTCTTCTCATGTGGCCAAAGAAAGTGCGAACCATAAGCAATCACTGCATGCCACTGCATCAGGACACAGCCGAGCCTGGTCCCTAATGCGTCGCAGAAAACTACGTACCCAACACCCTCCTCCGGCAATCTCAAGACTGGGGCACTCGTCAAACTCTGTCTCAACTTATCGAAAGCATGCTGGCACTTTTCTGTTCCCACGAAGGGTGTCCCCTTCTTGGTCAAGGCTGTCATTGGTGCTGGTATCCAGGAGATGTCAGGAATGAATCTCCAGTAAAATCCTGCCAGCCCAAGGAAGCTCTGCACCTCCGTCATGCTCCGAGGTGGCTCCCATGCTAACACAGCCTCCACCTTGGCTGGGTCCATAGCTACTCCATCTGCTGAGATGACATGTCCCAGAAAGTGGACCTCCTGAATCCAGAACTGACACTTTGAGAGTTTCCCATAAAGCTGGTGCTCCTGAAGTACGTCCAGAACTATCTGCAGGTGCCTCATGTGCTCCTCCTCTGACGTCAAGTACACAAGGATGTCGTTGATGAAGACCACTACAGACCAGTCCAAGTACAGCTGGAAGATCTGGTTCATCAGCCCCATGAACACTACGGGGGCGTTCGTCATGCCAAAGGGCATCACCAAGTACTCATAGTGACCGTAGCGACATTTGAATGTCATCTTTAGTATATCCTCATACCGCACTCGTAGCTGGTGATAGCCTGATCGAAGGTCAACCTTCGAGAACCACTATGCCCATCTTAGCTGATCGAAGAGGTCATCAATTCTCGGCAGCGGATACTTGTTCTTCACCGTCACCTGTTTCAGGAGCTGTTAATCCATAAACAACCTCATAATCCCATCTTCCTTCTTTGAAAACAAGACTAGAGTCGCCCAGGGGGAGATGTTGGGTCACACGAAACCTTTTCTCTGTAAATCCTCCAACTACACCCTCAGATCGCGAAGCTCTTCGGGAGCCATCCAATAAGTCGATGAGGAAATCGGTGTCGTCCCGGGGTGTAAATCGATTCAGAAGTCAATTTCCCGGCGGGGAGGTAACCCTGGAACATCTTCTTGAAACACGTCCTCATACTTCTCCACCACTGCTGGAAACTGAGAGCTCGCAACATCTACTGCTCTGAGGGTAAGGCTAGCCAAATCATGAGTGATCAGATGCACCCTCCTATGTATGAGCCCATTTTGTGCTGCCTGGGTTTCATTTTCTCCGACAAATGAAAACCTCGTTCCATCACGGCTGACACACCGCATCCTTCGCCGAAAACAGTCCATCTGGGCATGAACCGAAGATAACCAATCCATACCAAGAATGACGTCGTAAGGCCTCGATGCTAACACCAAGTGGATCCAACCAAAACTCTCACCTCTAAGGGTAAGATCACACCGTCTGCAAAGGTGTGTGATCGTCGAGTCTTCTCCCGTAGGTATATCCAAGTGTAAGTATCGAGTCAACGATTCTACCGGAATCTTGAGGTTTTGTACAAGACATGTGGCTATAAGGGAATGACTGGCACTTATGTCTATGAGTACGGCAGTTAAGGTCGAAAATACACAGATCATACCTCGAATCATACCTGGATCCCTTGGTTTATACGCCTCGACCGCATTCAGTCGTCCTTGTACCTGTCCCCCAGCTCCCTGAGCCTAGTGCGGACCTCCTGGGGGTGGTGGTGGAAGTAAGTCGAAGAGTCTGCCACCACCCACACCTCTCCCCGCTCCTCTGCCACATCTTCCGCCTGGCAGATCTCCCTTCTCCATTCTCTGCCTCTGCCTTGGTGTTCCATCCACCACTTCCTTGTCAGCAGCTCGACGTGTCGGGCAATCTCTAGAAAGATGCCCCCTACCATCACTTGCGTAGCATCGCTTCTCCCTAGGGTGACTGGATCCAGACTGAGAGCCCTGGAATGTCAATCCCCTGTCCTGGGTCCTCCTATGACATCTCCCATGTCCAAATCCGTATACCTGATGTCGGCTCCCTGTTGTCGGTGTCTCTGCACCTATCTGCCTGCTGCTGACTGTCGGCGGTTGTCTCTGCTCCGCCAAGAAGCTCTCTATCACCAAGGCCGCCTTGAGCACTCTAGCATAAGTCGAAATGCATAGAGGCACGACACTATCTCAGATGTCACGCTATATACCTCGCTCGATGTTCCGAGCTCTGAAGTACTGATCCCTGACCATATCCATCGATTACCTGGCGAGGTTGGTGAACCTCGATGAATAGTCAACCACCATCATACTGCACTGCTGGAGCTGAAGAATCTCCTGGATGCGCACAGCTCTCAGCGTAACCAAAGAGAACTCCTCCCTGAAGAGTCTCTCAAACTCCTTCTATGAAAGAGTCTCCTCGTCATGAGTCTGTGTGGTCAGACTCCACCATCGTCTTGCCGAACCCTGAAGAAGGCTCACTCCTAGGATCACCATCTGTTCTGCTGGAGTCCTCACTAGATAGAAAACTCCAGTCACCACCTCAAGCCAGTCCTCAGCCGCCTGAGGGTCGGTCTCGCCTCGGAACCTGAGGGGTCTCTGTCTCTGGAACTCATGGAGCGCTCTAAGAATGCGCTCCTCACCGGCTAGTACTGCAGGAACCACTGGCTACTCCACTGGTGGTGGTATAGCAGGTGCACCACCTGGTGGCAACGCCTGGGGATCTGGTCCCTGTATCGAAGCCTCATCACTGAGGGGGTCATCCTCATGATCATGCTATGGAATCCTAGCAGGTAAGCGTCATGGAGGCATCCTGTAAAGAAACAATATGTGTCACGGTCAATGAGTATATCTAGAGAGCTGACACCAATGACATAGAAAACACAACCCATTCCTTTATGATGCATGTACCTTTTATTTCCTTGCAACCAGTGTTTACATGAACTGGGTCATAAAGAAGGTTATCAGAGTCCTGGTGTATGGATACATCGGCCGCCGCACCAACACTGGGGTCTCTAGCCTAAAAAACGAATCTGAAACACTCAACACTGTTTCCCCAAACCAAAATCACAGACTCTTGGTCCTAAGGTAGAACCGACCACCTCTAATGCCACTCTGTCATGACCCATCTCAGAGGGGCCTTCGCCGTGACTCCCCAAGCCCGCCTCCAATAGGCCAGGGGCTGGTGACTAGCACTGAGTGGGCATATCACTGACATGTGAGGCTTTTCCTAAGTACCTGTACACAAACACATATCTCCAATCCCACAAATACTGAAATGTAAAACACTAAGGAACAAAATTCATGCATACAACTAAATCCCAACTGACAGATTATGACGAAAGGTATAGTGTTGTAAAAGTAAACTGGGCCAGAATACAAGCCCACCAAAAAGCAAACAAACAAGAGTCTGAAACTGTAAAGTCTATCCTATAAGCACAAAAGGTACTGGGACTGTTGCTCGTAGCCGTAGGAATGCCTCAGCCTGTAGGGAACTCAGAAAGCACAGTCCTATCCTGGTCCGCCCTGGACTCTGCCAAAAGGTTTCTCGTTTGCACAAGACACCATACGTGCGGGCAAGCCCGTGCAGGGTTGAGTATAACAATACTCAGCAGGGGACCCCGAAAACCACAAATCAATACACAAAGTAAAGGTACAGTTATCTATGCACAGAATATGTCTACGAAACATATATAACAAACCAGATATACTCAAAACCCAGACCCATGGTCTAAAAACAAGTCACACAACCGCATACCCCCTCAAGGGATTCCGTTCGAAGATTTCGTGACGCACTCGCTCCGGTAGAACACACTCCACGAGTCATATAGCTCTGATGACGTCCGTCCGAAAAGTGTTGTTTGTCAGGAACCATTACGAGAGATAGCTACACTCATTACGGGAGACACACTCCTGAGTGGGAAATATCTCGATACACATATGAGGATCACTTCCAGGGCCATGGTGGATACCACGACTCATCCATAATTCCCCTACTAGGTAGAGGATCAATGCCCGGTAGAGTTGGTCACGTCGATGCCTGACTCTACCTAGGGTCTGGAATGGATAGAGGATCTCGATCTGGGCCTCCTGGATGGATGCCAAACTCTATCCCAGAAAGTCCTACTGAAGGGATCATAATCCTGTGTGAGGGAAAGAAGCATAACCTTCAGGTGAACAAGAAGAAAGGTTACAAACCCCAACAAAATATGTTCATGGCATGGTGAAAAAAGGACCAAGTCGTTTTCCAAAAAGTACACGGCATGTAGAAATGATACATGTCGTGTTGTCCGACCCCGGGTACTACCCGTGTACATCGGACCGTGTTGTGAGGCTAGTCGTGCAGAAAAAAACATAGTACACGGCATGTAGTATGGAGTACACGCCGTGTCTGGGTAACTGGGGTTGGCTCCGTGTACTCTGGCCATGTGCCCATACACGGTCACCAACCCGTGTACTCTGACCTGTGTAAACTGCACACGGGGTGACCCACACTGCTGGCCTTGTTTGGCCATGTGATAGAGTACATGGTCGTGTACTCCATCTCGTGTCCGTGTCTCCCCGGGATACACGCCGAGCTCCGCGTAGTTGCCTCTGCCAAGCTGTACATGATATGCCACCTGAAGCCTTGTAGATCATCCCATGTCTGTGTACTACCCAAAGTACATGTCGAGCTTCGGGGAAGGTCCAACACGCCGTGTGACCAGGGTCACACGCCATGTGATTCTTCTCTGACCCCAAAACCCTAGCCTCCACCGCCAGTACTACACGTCGTGTTTTTCGTAAGTACACGCCGTGTATTCGGGAAATTTCCCGAAATAGTGATCTTCACCGGTGCGCCTCCCATGCTACTCTGATCATCAATCCGGCCGTCCGATTGCTGGAAAAATTCCAGGTTTTGGTCACCCCGACACCACGAAGACGCTTCCGGTGTTTTCGGACCTCCGATCGGCTCCAATAATGTGTTCTGATCTTCTCGCATGAAGAACGCTCGAAGAACGCGTGGGGAAAAAGGAGGAAGAAATCCAAATAAACAAATTGAGGAACGAACATTCTTCATCGTTCGTCATGGCATTGATCTCCTCCTGTTAATAGTCTTAATCTGAGCAAGAATTAACCACAACATAAAGCATGGACCAATTCCCCATAATCTTTTCAAAGAAAATCCCTCCTGCAAAAACGTACGAGTCAGCGGATCAACTTGTCCGTGGTTGATCCGCGTTCGTCGTTCAAACTTAAATACGGGGAAAAGAAATCAAAATAACAACCCCTACCTTTCAAAAGTATCGATCGTTGACGAAGGCATTGTGCTGCCGTTTTTGTCGAGATCCTTCAACGTCAGCGCAATGATCCTTGGTTTCGATCCGTTGTCGTTCGTCGTCGAGAATCTGCTCCAACGCGCCGCGGATTCTGTAGAGGTTCTTCTCTCTACATTGCCAACGACGTACAATTTCATAACCCATTAAAATGGGAAACATGTTGGCATTTAATTACACAGAACTATTAATGGCATTGACTTGCCATTTCAAAGTCATTATGACGTGCCATTAATTTAGGAAACATTTGCGTTGTTTCCAGGCTGCAGCGGATGTTTCCTTAAATGAAACAAAATAAAATAAACTTGTTAACTTATTTTATTTTATTTTACTTAAAACATCGAAAAATTTTCTTTTTCCCTCGACCCGCACTGGTTGAGATTGGACTCATTCTTCGGTAAAGTCGTCGTTCCGGACGCAACGGTGCGCTCATATTTTTAATCTAGGCATCCGTTTTGGAAACTTCCACAGACGCGCATAAGTGCCGACTCACTTGACTAAAAAAGGTTCAAAACACCATTCTGGGCTCACTGGACCTCGGAATGGTGTGCCGTCTTTGCGCCCAGTCTCGAATTAATTCCATATAATATTTAAAATAATAAACGGAAAAATTTGAGACATTATAGATCTTTTATTTTTTGGGTATAATAATTTCCCGCATCCTAGCATACAACCGGAAGTCTTCTTGTTGGCATGACTCAACAAGGTCTAGTGCACACCTCAGTTTTTGATTAACAAGGACCGAAACATAGAAATGTTTGAATTTAATTAGAGAAAGAAAGAATTCATGTTGTACTAAATAGGGTTACATGGCATACAGAAGCACTACACAACAAGTTCCCTAAGCCTTAACATGGGTGTGTACCTCTATCAACCGGGTCTTGTAACACTCGTACACACGACATGTTCCTCCTCAAGCACATCGTGTACTTGAGTATTTACTCCTGTGAAAGAACTTCTACATGGCTAGGACTATACATTTCTGGCATTGTAACACTGAAAGACAAGTTTACCCTAGACACAACATGCGTTACTTAATTTTCATTGGTTCGATACATAGTCAACTATTGCACGTTGTGTACTCCTAGTACATGGAATGTTTCACCTATTGATTACCAAACCCATGTCTCTACTCACACAGTTATTCATATGGTCAATAAGTACATAGTGTGTACATACGGTACATGGAATGTACATAAGGAAAGTCAATTTATCCAGAACAAAAGAACACTTGGCATGTGTTCACAATATCACATTCCTTGTTGTCTGGGTTTCTAGACAGTAATCCTATAAAACTTCTCTTGAACCCATAATAACATAAAATGTTTCAATGAAATTCTATGTTCTAATCCATGATAGCCCATACTCCCCATGAATTAAATTTTGGCATCCTTATTCATATTAATTCTTAATCGTTCTCAATTATTGTTCAAACATGATCCACCATATTCGGATCCAAGAGGGCCCATAACAACCTTGGGACCAAAGCTTAGAATACATAAAAATGAAACATTACATATACCAATACACTATCAAAATAGTAGTTATTTCTATAATGGAATAAATCACAACATCATGCATATCTTGCACAACATCAATCACAACAACATGCAATCGGTATTTCACACTAAATGGCATGGAAATAATGCATGACATGTGACCTATATAATGTTTCTATATGATGATAGACATGGAATACCCAAATATCATCGGGTTGAAACATAAATTGAACCACAATGATGTTACCATAGCAACACAAAACAAGTGAATTGCCCAATGGTGAAATAAAATCAACTATAACAATTGTAAAACCAAAAAATTGCAAAATTCTAGGTAACTTGGTTTTTACTTATACATGATTTAGCTACTTCTAGGAACTGTCGATTACCAGCTACATATTACATCCGATCTTTGTCAATTGTCTCCAAATACTAAGGAAATCAGGAAATAAAATACCTCTGATACAACATCCTAACATCCTGGGTCCGGGTGCCGCCCAAAGGAGCCATGAACCCGATTGGCCAAATGGACTCATGCATGGTTCTCCGAATGAAAGAAGCTATTAACTAGTAGTGAGGGCCTAGGGTGTGATAGTGGGGAAATTATTCACTTATTGGTAAAGTAAACACAACAAAAAAACAAATAGTAACAATGGTGGAAGCATCAATACCACAAAAATAAACAGCGGAAGACTGGAAGTATATACAATAGAGGAAAAAATATATATGATGCATAGAATTTGTATATAATAAAACACAAAAACAAAAAAAATTCTAGTAATAAATATAGAAACCAAAGTAAAAAAATAAACAAGTAAAATCCTACAGCATCTCAAGCCTCAGCTGGGTCTCATGCTCTCCATCACCATCAGCAATCAAGTACCTGATGAAGATGGGAACTTTCCATTATCTATACCTACAACCATATAATCCATTTGGTTCTAAAAAATATCCCAAATAGGATGTGAGATTAATCCCAGTAGGCAACCACTAAAAGATATGTGCCTAACTATCAGTGAATATATATAGTAGGCAATATGCAGAAATGATGCAACAAACTAGGAAGTACTCAAAAGTAAACAGTCCTATATTTTTCCTTTACATTCAATTACTTTTATTATTCATCCTCTAAGTCATGTAACCTCGTGATCTAGAATAAGTTATATATCCCCCTGTGTAATGAGGATAAAAGAGATGTTTTATAATACCATTTAAACAATCATTTAAGACCAGGACCAAGATTGTGCTTTTTCTCAGTAGACTAAAAACTATAATTCAATCATTCATAAAAAACGCTCCAGAAAATCTCTCAGGGTCTAACACCTTTGGTTTATCATATCATCAATTCATTAAATAACAACCCTCTAGGATGATCTCATTGTCTAATCCCTTTGGTCTAACATAGCACTAATAATTTACAAATGACCACCAAGGTAGCTCTCACGGTCAATAACCCTGGGTTAGCATGGCATCAATAAATCATAAATGACCTCCTGGGTAGCTCCCATTTTAAAAACCTTTGGGTCTATATCTACACCAATACTCTCACACTCTTATGTAATTAAACATGTAAACCCACCAGAGTTTTCCTGGTCCAAGGATTCACGGTCCATTGATAAAATACAACACATATCATATTAGATAAGAACATGTAAACTATAAATACTAAATGGATTAATATTCACTAATAATACTAATTTAATTTCATATAATCAATCAAATACATCCTAGTAAACTCATAGAATGGATAACAGGTATTCCTAACAGGCATTATCAACCAAAGGTCCATACACCTTAAATCAAGGGAAAACACACCCATGGTGTGCCCCTTAAAAAAGGTACGTAACCTTATACCTCCACAATTAAAATTAATCAATCAATAAAACTATATCTGCTGATAAAAATGTTAAAATTTCAAAACATTCAATACCCCAAACATGGGTATATGGCTCTTTTAGTATATATAATCCAATGATGATCAAGAAAATGCACAAACCACCTATCTTGAGGTGGTACGATTGATATAGTTGAACATTAGACCTTGAATTGGCCTAAAATTGAATAGATATATAAATAGGGGAAACATTACCAACCTTGTATAACTCATGAGAGAGGAAGTATCATGAAAAAATGCTCTATTGGTTTTGGGGACTCACCAATGGGATTCCAACGCACCTAATGAAATCTCAATCAGAGCTCGAACAAAGAATCAGGAGGTATTCGAAGTTCGTCGGCCCTTCTATCACACTCTAGTATGAACCAACGCCAGAAGAAGGTGTTTCAGAAGATGAGATGTGACCCCTCTCTGATTTATCAAATGAAATAAAAGAATTTATTGGTCTCAGTCAGCTCCTGACTTACGTGAGTTAGCCAAGTCATCACATGGCCATGTACTCGACTGTTACACGACTAGTACATGGCGGTACGTGGAAACCTTTTACACAAAGTTCACTAAAAATTGAATGACATGCACTTATAAAAACCCCATTTCTTTATTTTTTTTAAAAACAACCTGAAATCAAGATCGATACATGAAATGAGGATCTAGGATCTAATAATTTCTATTCCCATAGAGTCTTCTAAACCCATGGGGGTTGAATTAATTTTTTTTATTTTAATATTATGAATGAAATTGTTTATGAGGTTTTCTCACCTTATAGTGTTGTATTTCATTTGAGGTTTAATTTCAATGGCATGAAATTTCATTAATGTGATGTTTTATTATTCAATTTATTCTAACATCTATTGTTGGGAATTAAATGGGAATCCAATGAGAATAATTTGGGATTTGGATATGTTTAATTACAAGTGTATATTGAGAAAAAAAATTGTATGGTTCTCAGTTCGATTGTGTAAGACAATCAGACAGTTCATTCCTCATGGTAGTAGTGTAATACTATGATATTGTTTCCCAGAATTGTAAAATGGGACTAGCAGGGATGTGGGAAAGATTTGGGGTTCTACATAAAATATTCAACAATAGTTTAGTGATTATATTAATCAAAATTAGTATGATAACCATGACTTTTGATTTTTTTATTAGAACAATTTTAAATATTTAATTTCAATGAAAATTTATATTCCCCTATAAACTTTTGGTACATTGAATCATTGTATATAATTTCAATAAGTTATGCATCATTGATATTTGGGAGAATATTTTTTCACCTTTATTACTGATTAATAATTACATACATTTTGATTGTTTTGTTTTAAAATGTGTTTAAAACTACGGATATGAATAAATTATTTACTATAATTTGTAAAATAGATTTTGAGAAATGGTATTTAGTGTTTTTTATTAATGATTTATTTAGGACTGTTTTGTAAAATGGGATAAAAAGTAGTTTCATTTTTATATATTATTTCATGAGATTATTTTTTTTCCAAGTATAAAATTGGAATATGAAGGGTAATAAATTCAGAACCAAGAAATAATATGGCGTGTGAATCCGAGGTCCTATGAGCCCGAAAATATTTTTATAAAAATTTAAAATATATTTTATATCATACATGAATAGTTTTTTCAAAAAAGAGGAAGAACTCTAAAATAAAGTCTTAGATTGAAAATATATGACTATGATTGAATCTAGAGTGTGGATTTTACCTTAGTAACCTCATAAAAAGGTTGGCATGGGATTTCTGGTAGAAGAATCCATTAGTGAATTAGTTTATTTAGAAAAAATAAATAAATTATATATTTATTTTTTAAAAAAAGGTATTTAAAATTATCTATAAATAAAAAATTATGAATATTTTCAAAGAGTTTCCACAAAACCCATTCATGACCTTAGAGTAAGAGGACAAATTTCATCATTGGATGTTTGGGAACAAAGAATGATATATTATTAGATTGAGAAATATGATGACATAAATAAAAAACAAAACAGGATCATCACCTTCATCTCTATCAGTTTTTTTCTTCACCAATGATCAACCCATAATCGAGTTAAGTCTCATCATTTATGGGTTTTACTAATTTATAAAATTATTGATCATGAATTTTATCTTCTCTTGGTCTAAAATAATTTTTTTTTCTAGATCCCGAATATTTATTTATGATATTAATCAATTATAATACTTCCATTATTGTACATTTTATTACCCATTATATGTAATTTATGGCCAAAAACACATTGAATGTTTCTTTTATTCCCCCCTCTCTGTTTGTTTTTCTCTTTAGTGTTGAACAAATGGTACCATAGTTCAACTTTTCATGGGTGAGTTTGAGCATGGTCATACCCCATGATTCATTATAGTTGTATGAATGACAAACATAATTCTGGTTTATCTATGAACTTATTAATGATATAGAAGGGATTTTGTGACATTTTTAGATAAGTACTACATGTGTCATTTTTTTATCTGGGAAAGAGATCGAGGTTTTATGAAAATAATGGGTGTTTAGAGGTGTGTTTTTTTTGGATTTGTGACCACCATTTTCATGGTTGGGGTGTAGTGATGTAATTAAGTACATTGGGATCACCGTTGAGTGGAGTCCATGCACCCCATATCTTTATAGAAGATTCTCATGCTGGATGTGACTGTTACGTGATGGTGCAAGGGTTGTTGCCCATTGTAGAGAATGGTCAAATATAGATCTAGGCATGTTTGAAGTGTGTTTTTTATAATAATAATTATAATAATAATAATTATTATTATTATTATTATTATTGATCATTCTATGTTTCTAATTTCATTAATGATAATAATAATGTTGTTATTATTATTATTTACAACCCTAATTTAAGAAAATTAATTAAATAAAGAAACTGGAAAAAAATATTTGGAACCCTCCAAAAATTATTTATATCTGTTTGATATTAATAATTTTATTATTAAATGTATCAAATTAAATGTGTAACACCATCATATTTTGTGAAATATTTGTTTCAAATGAATTAAATACTTTTGATATTTTTCATTTAACAAAACACTAAAAAGGATTCTTTTATATTAAATAATTGTGCTTGTCTTGTGTTATGCATAAAACTATGTTAATCATACAATACATAGAACATAACTTTCATCTTTCTCTACACATAACATAGAGTTTAGCTTGTGTTATATGTAACAATGACTTTTCCTTGATGGCTTCTTTAATATTCAAGACCAAGTTTTATGGAATAATGATATGTTATAAAAAATTATGTAATATAAACTATTTTAATAATTAGTAGTTTTGAAAAGGTTTAACTAAATTATCATAATCTATGGTTTACAAAAATATTAAATGAATTCATTTGTTACAAATTAATTGGAAATTAATATGATATCTGATTGAATATAATGGAACATATTATTATATTTATTCCAAAAAAGATACTATATAATAATAAATTAATTTAGTTATAATTAGTGAGTGATATTATTGTGATATCTATTATATATTCAATAAAATATATTTTTTACTCATCTAATATATTTATAAGGCATAAAATCCAATCAAACCAAATTTTATTCATAATAAAACATTTTATTAACGAATTTTCAGCACATTTTAATCATGAACCTATTTTAAATAATTTTTTAGCAACTTTTATGGATTATAAATTTCAACCTAATCTTGATGTTTTAAATCTAATCCAAAAAAATTGGTTAGATTAAGGATTAGTGAAAACTGTTAAAATTTATTTCACATTTTTCATATAATTTATTCATAAGTTTAATTTATATTTGAAATTTATTACAGTGTTTAATTATATCATATTTATATTAATTAATAAAATATAATTTTCACTTTCAAATGCAAAGTAATAACATATAAAACATATTAATTTTTTTACTTTAAAAATATTCAATGTCTTCCCGTCTATGAGATTTAATTTAAATTAGTTTCTACCAATTCTATAATAGGAATTTGTTAAAATTGATTCGATATTTAGAATCATAATAATATAAAATATCTTATATTTTCAAATAATTTTTTTTACCAAAACATTACTGAATGTAACTAAATTTAGTTACAACGATTAAGCTTACATTATGCTTAACTAGGGACTAAACCTTAATCTTTAGGGCCCAAATTACATATAAATTTGTCCAAAAACAATTTATGGCCATATTAATACCCTATTATCCAATTGATATAATTTTTACTATTATGGTATATACATTCCATGGGAACAACGTAGGTGGAAATCTCTTTTCCAATGATTTACAAGAGTGTCACTCCTCCTCTATTATAATAAGGTCATATCTCTTCCCACTTCCTCGCACCTCTCAAGAAACATTGTCTCGATGGAACTATGCCCAATTATCACAAAACAATCCCTCTAATTAACCAAAAATAATTACCTTGTGTATAAAAAAATCTAAGGAATCACTTTGGTGAAAACCAAATGGAGTTACTCAAATTAGAGGTAAAAATATTTCAAAAGTTCTTTTTTGTTATTTCCATTCTCCATACCCTAAAATATCTTTATTCCATTATTATAAAATAATAGTATCCAAAATATTACATTATATTTTTTTTATATTTTTTATATATTTACTAACTCACACTTCAATCTAATGGGTAACAAACATATTATTTACATGCATGGCGAACTACCCCCTCATGAAACAATGATTTTTCATTTTTTCCTTTACCACCTATCATGGTGAAAATTAAGATGGAAAAACATTTTACATATTTTATATATTATATTCATTATGTATTTATGATTATTAAATACTTTTATAATGCATAAATTTATATATTACATCTCTTGAAAATAAAATAAAGTCATTTGAGGAAGTGTGGACTACCACCCCCTCAAAGCGATGTGATTCATTCACACACTATGTGGAATGCATAAAGCATGTGTTTATTGAACTTATACTATATATATGAAATTTTAATTCTACTGAAAATATATTATTTACAAATATACATATATATCAATTTCGATCACTCATTCAATACAATAATATAACGAAATCAATATTCATGCGTATGTACAACAATCCGCCTCCATGAACATCATATTCCATTTCATAAAAATATATTATATATATTGTTATAATAAAAATATAATGAATATAAATTATATTTATGTCTTGTTTTACATTCTTTAAATCAAGTGATATTAATAAGGACCATAGATATAACAAATTAAGTCAGAATCAAAAATAAAGTGAATGTTACCAATAACCAATCATTAACATGAAATTGGTAAAAATCAAGTGATATAATGTCAAGATAAAACCATATATGGTATTAGATATATGAATATTATTCTGTTAATTTTTTTTAAAAAAACCTTAATTTATTATACTTGAGTTTTTAATGAGTATTAAGAGATTCATGTCACAAGGTAAGGTGATTTCTTATCTCTTTTTTATTTCTCTGTGATACATGCCTTAGTCAACACCCATTTTGTTTTTGTGGAGTGTATAATAACCATGGATGTATTTTATTATTCTTATGCATAATTTCATATTAATTTTCATATTCATTTGATGAAATTTATCTCATAGGGTTTATGATTCAAAAGTTACCAAATCGGTAAAGTAACATTGTGCCAATTATCCTCCTTTGAGACACATGCCACATCATGAGCCTATATATTTCTATGAGGTATATATACTTCCTTTTGAAATTTTATATCATCAATAAAATTATGTTCATGATGTGTTATGATTCATGTAATTTTATTATTCCCATGAGGAATTAATGTTACTATTACGCAAAAAATTTATTGCTATAATCATATCATTTATCGAGATTTCTTATGATTATGCATCAATTGATGAAATATAATGATTCATATCTCAGGAAAACTCAATAATTTTATAAAAATATGGATATTCATTTTATATCCTTTTAATTCTACCATTTTTACTCTTTGGAAATTATGATACATAAGATTTTTTTTAACAAAACCTGAATTTATCTCTCATTTTGATCGTAAATATGTGTTCTTTCAAAACAGTGATTTATAATAATGTTTTCAAAAAAATAATTCTATTATACTATGATGTTAATAAAAAAATTTACCCATGTTTTCTCCTTTACAAAATTTATTTAAACAGAATATTTTTATCATTTACTGACCGCATCACTTTTCTGATCATTTATGGTAAATAAATATTTGACATGTACGAACATACCCACCGCCATGCCTAACATTTATGAGGATTACACTATAAGTTTATAAGTTTATTTTTAAGTAAAAATCATTTTCTTAATATTCTAGACATTCATTATTTTTAATTTGGTTATAATTATAAAATGATTTCAATTGTGTTTTATGGTTATTAATGCTTCCTTTAAAAAATTTCAAAGCTATTTTTAAAAAATATGGTTTTCAAAAAAACTATTTTGTTTTAAAAAGTATTTTAAAAATTTTAAATACTCATATTTATGTTTTCAAATTATATTAAAAGGAATTTTGTTTCAAAAAATTTTCATAATTATTTTATATGTGTTCAAGTAATGTTTTTTTTCAAAATGTGTTTAGACTCTCTTTATACATTTTCAAAGAACATTATTTCCAAAATGTTTTCAAATATTTAATAAAATCATTGAATTTTAATTTTGAATTAAATTGTTTTCTAAGGTGTTATGTTTTAATGATCCTGTTACAATGAGGAATGGATATTCTCCCCATGAAATATTTTTAAATGATATTTCAAAATTATTTTCTATATAAGATGGCATATGTTGTTGTTACTCATGACATTCTAGGAAATGATTTAGAATTTATATTCATATTCCTTCTCTGAATTTTTTATTTCTGGATGGAAAAAAGTTTATGAACTTGTTTCTCTTTCGCATGATATATTCTTTTGAATGTTGATTATTTTTTAGGGTTTATGATTTTGATGAAATTATTATGACACCTGTAACCTTTTCCACAGGTTATGATTTGATTAAAATTTTAAAATTCACAATTCATTTCAAAGGTTATTATATGATTTTTAATGATCTTCTATAACAAATATGTATTATTTAATTATGAAATGGGTGAGAGATATATATCTATTTACTAAATTAGGTAATTATAAATGTCCCTTGAGGTCAAAGGGTAAACACGAGGGAATCCCATTCCCAAAATAAGAGGGTAAATGAGGGGGAATCCCAATCCAGAAAAAAGATAGAAAATGGGATTGAATCCAAAGCCAAAAAACAAGAGGGTGCAATAAGGGGAATCCCAAACCAGAAATAGATGGGTACACAGGAGGGAATATAAAGTGAAACGTTGGTACATGAGTGATTATCATATAACTAACATGTTATGAAGGTCTTGGTAGGCATCATTGACATAGGTTTTTTATATGATTATTTTTATTCCATAATTCCATGTCTTATACCATTTGTATGGTTTAATGGTTTGCGATGTTTATTTCTATATGATTTATGTCTTATAAAATTCCAATAATTATTCCATTATTCATGTTTTTGATATTTCATATGAGGGATGTGATCATCTAATGTTATGATCATGTTCCCATACAACAATTTTCATTTTATGTTTGAATGTGTCACATGTTTACCTTTACTAAGAATCTGAGATCACCCGTTTTTATGTTACCTTTCCAATGTTATAAAGATATATTAATTCTATTATATGTCTAAGAGGGTTTATAGTCTTGGAGAACCTAGTGAGATATAATATACCTCGCTCATGTGATATTTTCTATGATTCCATGTTTCCAATGACACTAAACTAATATGGTCATTTTGTATCTTTTGTATAATTTATTATATATAAATCCAAAGTTATGTCATTTATATATATGTTAAGATTAGGTCATTATAGTTTAGATCAAATGGATGTTTTAGTAATCCTTTGTAAACATGTAAGTAAAAACATTAGTGATATCCCTAGGTGTATTTCTAAGTTAATACCTTTGGATGTCTCTAAGGATATGAATAAGGATGGGATAATGTTTATGATAATGTCTTGGAATTTTGGTAAAGGATCAAGAAATTGGTTTCCTAGAAATATATCCCTTTCATGATAATATGAGTAGATGTGTCTCTATCCCAGATGTACCTAGGGGTAATAACTCCTACAAGGTGTGCAGGGGCTTACTCGGTGTAACCACGTACTCGACAATGGGCCTTGTTTCATGCCTATTTTGACACTCCCAAGGGATATGCATCAAGAATTCACAAAATCTTCATAAACCATCATGAAATATATAAAAATATGTTGGATATAAATTACCATGGATAAAAATGTGGTGTCATATATTGAATAGGGTGTCATATTTTTGATATCGTATAAGTGGGTTTTCATGATTAAGTGGTTCCTTACTAGGAAAATTGTTTCTTACTATTTTCTTTTATTTTTTGTCAATGTCTGGAACCTGAAGGAACCATTTTTATGGTTATTGAAATGGAAAATGTAATGATTTTAATCTTGACCTACCAAATTCTGTGGGATCTAGAATGAAAATTCTTTTTATTATTCTCATCCATATTTCATAAGACATGAACCATGAAGGACACCAAAATGAGAAAAGGAGGGAATAAATTCAATTGAGTCCTTCACGAGGTAACATCTACCTTCATTCAGCAGGTCTTATGATCCTCTAATTTCTGAATAATGGATCAGTACCACTAAAAAGATATTCTCCATTCTCCAATTTTTAGAACATGGGAAAGTCATTTTAGTTGTTTATCACTTAAAATGTGAAGAAGATTCGTGGTGGAATCTAATCAAGAATACAAGGAAACAAGAAAAAATTGAATACACTAATTGGGGAAAGTTCAAGAACATGTTTTTTAATAAGTACATCCCTTGGATTCTTCATATTAAGATGAAAAAGGAATTCATATAGATTATGAAAAAGGGATGAAGAATTTGTGTGTTCCTATAATAAAAATTTTATAAGGCGTATGAGGTAGAAATTACATGTTATACTCTAACCCAAAATCAAAATTGATCGATTCTTTGGTGGACCAAAACATAGTCCTCAAAATTACTTGGCTAAAAGATAATTTAGTACTTATAAAGATGTATTTAAATGTGAAATAAAGGTGTAAATGGAGTTTGGAGTTTTGTATACATGTCATGGTTTTGACAAGAAAAGGAATATGTAATTCAAAGTAAAATATGACAACCCCAGACAAAATAAAATGATCATTTTATTCTATACAATGTGTGGGAAGAAACTAGGGGAAATTTTATTGAGGTGAATAATAAATGTTTTAAATGTATTAGTGATGTTCATTGAGTGGAAAAATTTCAATGTTCTGAGAGGAATTTACCTAATTTTGCATAAAGTGATAAATCCCCATAGAATAAACCTCCCACACATCAGTGTTTCAATTTCATGAAGTTTGGATATTATAATAACAAGTTCTCCAATTTAAGGACTAATGTGAATGATAAACCAAAAAACCACCAAATACCAAAGGAAAATGGAATTTGTATGCTATCATAATTAATGATGAGAAATAAGATAATTAGGTAATTACTATACTCCCCTCCTTAATTGGAAATTTTATGTTTTATTTGTTTGATTAATACGCATAAAAATATCATTGTTCATCATTTGATGATATTTAATGTGATTTTCTTTCCCTTAAAAGATTATAGAAAAGTAAATTAAAATTTTATATTCTATCAGGACAAGGATTCACCTAATTTTCAAATGAAACTATTTTAATATGAAAAGATATTATTTAATAAATAAATGGTGAAATATATTTATGATGTGTTATAAGGATAACCATTTATGAAAATTAGTTGTTAAACTGCATATTGTTTTTCAAAATTAATGTATTATCTCCCCATATGTGGATTCATTCATATTGGATATCTTTTACTAACATTTGTTTGTGATAAAGAAAGATGGAATTACCGATAATTATATTTATGTATCTTGTGATCTGATTTTTCTTCCAGAATGTCAAATTCAACGTAATTTTGTAGAATAAGTGATGAAGTAGAAATCGATAAAGGCACAAAAAGGATGATATTATGATAATATAAATTAAGACTATCTCCTTGAAAAAATTATAAAAATTTAGGAAAGGGTGTTGAAATATAATGTTGTCCATTTATTATTATTTTGATGATATCAATGACCTCTTTTATGATTCTTCACTTTACAGTTTTGTGATTGTCAAATTTCTCTGGATCACCCAATTTCATATGATCAGCGATCTTTATAAATAAATATTATTATTTTTTCATTCCTTCCTTGTCCAATATTCATTTCATGTATAAGTTCTTCTATGTGGACACCCAGTTATGTGATACCATGGGTAACAGTTAGGTTTCCAACATTCCTTTTTTTAAAGGAAGTTTTAGTATGCATTTTTTCGATGAGTTCTTCTATGAATGAGACAATCATGTATTATAATTTGGTAAAACAATAAAAAAATATTATTGGGAGAAATTCATTTTATGGGGGGTGGTTTAATGTATCGCCACGTGATTTTTTGAAATATTTTTTTTGAAATAATTTAATATTTTTGATATTTTTCATTTCATGCAACACGAATGTAGTTTATTTTATATTGATGAATGATTTTTTTTCATGAGTTATTCAAAAAAAGTTAATAATGCACTTCACGCAATATAAATTTTATATTTCTCTACATGGAACATCGAGGTTATCAGGCATTACACATAACAATGACTTTCTTTGATGGCTTGTGTTACACGTAAAACTTAGTTTTTCTAAATAATGTTATATTATAAAAATGTTAAGATAATATAAACATGTCGATTAATTAGTAGTTATAAAAATGATTAAATAACTTATGAAAATATATTATTTTTAGAAACATAAAATTAATGAATTGGATTCAAATTAATTATAAATAAATATGAAAACCGATTAAATATAAAGTAAAATATTTTATTTTTTATGGCCACAAAGTTTTTTTACCCTAATCAATTTAATTATTTAAAATTTTTGAGTGATATTGATATGATATATATATTGTATATTAAATTAAATATTTTTGATATTCATCCAGTATACTTTAAAGTATTTAGATAACAACAAACACAATTTTATGCATAAAATACTAGATTTTTATAAAGGCATGATTGCCTCCTTTTAAGGGAGAACAAATTTTAAATCAAATTTTTAGAACATTTATTAAATATATAAGTAAAAACAAACATTAAATTTTAAATATAAACATAAAAATTAGGTTATGGTAAAAAAAATTATCTTTCTGTATGGTTTAATTTTTAATGAATATAGAAAAATACTGAAAAATAATTAAAAACAACATTTTCATATAATTTATTTATATTGTTAATTTATATTTAAAAATTAATATAATGTTAAATTAGATCATTTTGTATCAATAACTCCAATATATTTCCTTTTAATCAATTTGAAATTGAAATTGAATTGGAAAACATAGAAATCTTTTGGAGGTATTTACTTTTAAAACCTGCTTTGTCTTCTCGTCTACGGGATTAAATTTAAATAAATTTCAGCCACTTATGTGATTTGAATTTTTTAAAAGGGATTAAATATTTTGAGTCATCATAATATTGATATACAATATATTCTAGAAATTAATAGACCAAAATTATTAATGAATGTAATTAAAATTAATTTCAACAATAAATTTGAAATTAAGCATAAAATGGGACTAAACCTTAACCAGAAGGGCCAAAATGAAAAAGAAACTAGTCAAAAAAAAATTGTACCATATTTAGATTTATTTTATTTCATGGAACGAAATTAGGCTATTATGGGAGCCACATTCCATTTGAAAAGAGTGGGTGGAATTCCCTTTTCCGAAAATTTACAGGAGTACCACTCCTTCTTCACTATAAAAGGCTCCATCTCCTCACACTTCCTCATACATATCAAGACACATATTATAGACAAAAATTGAGTAAAATATATCTTAGAAATAATAACCCTAATCTTATAATCCTTTTATTTATCATAACTAAATCCTAGGAATCCCATTTGTGCAAACCAAAAGGAGTTACCAAAATAAGAGGTTACATTCCTCCCCATGATATTTTATGTTATTTCCATTATCTACCCCTCAAAACTCTTTATTCCAAAATTATAAACAATAACCATTACGTAAAATGTAAAAGTGTTTTTTATATTTTTTATTCATACACTTAAACACAAATCTATCAATGGGGTAACAAAAATATTGTTTTCTGCACGGTGAATTGTCGCCTCACAAAATAATGATTGTTCATTTTTTTCCTTATCCGCCTCTCAAGGAGTTCATTATGATGGAAAATATAATTATATATTTTATATGTTATTTTTATTATCTATTAATTCTTATATAATTATTTTATAAGACATACGTTTATAATTTATATCTTGTTTAAATATGATAATACTATTTGAGGAATAGTGGAGTATCGCCCCCTCAAAGTGACGTGATTCATTCACACAGTAAATGGAGTGTATTAAGTATGTGTTTAGTGAAATTATATGATATATATGAAATAATTGATCTAATATAATGTGATTATATAGATATATACATATATTTCATTTTCTATTTTCTTTCAATATGACAATAAAACCAAAATAATTATCATGCATATGTACAACCTGACATCTCAATGAACTATTTTTTCTATTTCATAATTATATATTCAATATAATTTTATAATATATATATAATTAATATTAAGTATATTTATATCATGTATTATATTCTTTAATTCATTATATATGCATAAGTTCCAAAGAAATTACCAATTAAGACACAAGCGAAAACCCAAGTGAATATAACCGGAAGCGTAACCTTAACAAGGAATTATTAACAAGAGGGAAACATAAAGTCAAAGTAATACCATATATGGTGATATATATAATAATATGGTTATGTAAATGATGTATAATGTAATTAAATTTATTATTAAGGTGTTTTGAATGAGTATGATGAGAGTCAAGAAACAATTTATGTTATTTCACCTCACATTTTATTTTCATGAGATACATTCCTTAAACACCACTCATTTTGTTTGTGTGGAGTTTATAATGATCTTTGAATTATTATATGATTATTATACATATGTTAATATAAATTTAAATATGAATTTTATGACATTTATCTCAATAGGATTTGATTCAAATTTTACCAAATTTGTAATATAATTATGCTTCAATTTTACCCCATTGAGACACATGACATGTCATGCACCTATATTTTTCTATGAGGTGTATATACATCTTTTTTACATTTTATATCATGAATAACCTTCTTTTCCTGATATTTTATTCTTCATGTAATGTTATTATTTACTTCATGAATAAATGTTTCCTAAATTGTAACAATTAATTTCTACAATCTCGTTACTGATCGAGAGTGTTTATTATTATGCATCCATAGATGAAATATTATGAAACATTTCTCTTGAAATATTATCAATAATGTCACCATATATATATTCATGTTATATCTCGATAATGGTAGAAATTTACCCATCCTTGGTACTTATGATACTTTATAAATTATATTTATGAAATTCTGACTTCATCATTCCATTCGGTCAGAAATCTATGTTCATTTAAAAATGTTATTTCTAAAAATGTTTTAAAAAATGTTTTAATTTTTTTATGAAATTATTCAATGTTTAAATTCACATTATTTATTTATTTTTTTATATCTTGATGGAATTCTATTTATTAAACTTGTTTCTCTTTCACAGTTCATATGATTTTGAATCCATCTTCTTTTAATTGGTTATGATTTGGATGAAACGATTATGAAACCTGTCTCATTTTCCAAAGTTCATGATATGATTACATTTTTATAAAATCCATTTCATTTTAACAGTTATGATATGATTTTTAATGATCTTGGGGCACATCTAATTCTGATTTCAATATAAGATGGGTGGGACCTACATCTCCCTCTAATGTGTCAGGTAGTGATAAATGTTTTATGAGATCCAATGGTAAATGGGAGGGAATCATCCCAAGCCCTAACCAAGATGTTAAATAGGATAGAATACCATGCCCAAAACAAGAGGATAAACTCAAGGGAATCCCACATAAAAAATAGGAGGGTACATGTGAGGAAATCCAAAGCACAATACAAAAGGGCATAAGGGAGGGAATCTCAATCCTAAAAAAGTATATAGGTGATCATCCTAATACTAACATGTTACGAAGGTCTTGGTAAGACTCCTTGACATATTTTTTTTAATTTCTTATGTTCCACGATTCAATTTCATATTCCTATGTTGTGCTTTCTTGTCTTATGCTCAATATTTCCTTTTGATTCATGCCTTATGAACTGCAAATATTTGGGACTTGATTCAAATTTATTATCTTTGATATATAGGGTGTAATATTTAAATTTTATGATCACATTCGCATACCCCGATGTTCATGTTTATACTTACATGTCTCCCTTGTTTACCCTTAATGACCATTTGAGGTCACCCATTTTTATGTTTCCTTCCCTAGGTTATGAAGACTTATTTATTCTATTATATCTCTAAGAGGTATTATAGTTATGGATAACCTAGTGGGAGATAATATTGCTCTCACATGTACCATTGTTTAAATTTCTATGTTTCTAAAGGCAATAAACAAATACAGTCTTTGGTTGTCTGTTTGTATAATGTTTTTAGAATTTAAAAAAAAATATTTAATTTTGATGTATATTAAGAATGTGTTTCAATAAATGGATGGTGTGGAGAATGTCCACATAACTATGTGAAGATGGTTGAGGGGAATATAGCATGGTGGTATCATTGTCTATTTGTGAGTGGATCGATGGATGCATGCTGAAATAGGAAGGGGTGGCACTACGTTGGAGATGCACTTGGAATTTTTTAAGTGTACAGTTATAAAATAAAATAAATAATAATAATAAGAGGAACCATAATAATAATAATTGTATTTATTTTTATTTTTATTTATTTTTGTTGCTAAAACCATAATCTAGTCCTATATTATTCACTTGGAGTCAGACATTAGAATATCAATGTCATCACGACCCTAACTTTTAGATTTTAATTTTTTTTCCAATATTTGATACTTTATATGGGATTATGGATCATGTCCAAAAGTGACCAATAATATTAATTATAATAACATTATTATTATTATTATATAATTTTACATCAATCTTATCTTCTATAAATGCTATTGAACAAATGACCTTCATAAGGCATCCTGACCCTGATATTGAGATAGATGTTTCTAGACTAATATCAGGAATTTAATTTTGACTCATTTCTTGGGTTCATGATGCATCATTCTTGCTACATGTAGTGAAATAAGTTTTTTTCCTCATGTATCAAATATAAGGCCCCAGCCTTAAACTTTACTTAATCTTGAGTTATTAAAAGATTACACATTGAGGATCTTTTCGGGATTAGAGTTTTAGAGAATTAGATCATAAAACATGCATTACATTCCACATATAAACAAAGTGGTTACATAAAGATATTATTCTTCATTCCCATCAATGGAAACATATTTAAAATAAACATGGATTCATTCTTGACACTTCTTTGACACTATCATTATATCATGTACCTTTCCCTTGACCTATGAAAATCATTTCAAAAAACATGGGATGAGCATAAAAAGCTCAGTAAGGGATATGAAAATATGGAAAGGAAACATGGGTACATATATACATAAGGATGAGATCATAATTTACCCATAAAACATAAGCACTTTAACATACCTCATCAAATCATGAATAAATCATTGAAATCATAAGACATAAAGGTAACTTGAGGCATTCATAACATTCTTACGTAGGGAGTAACCCTCTTGGTTACGTTTGGAATACACATCACAGTATATTCCCTAAATCTCTTCGGAGAAACCTTAACGTTTCACTCCTTCGCGTTACCCAATGCATTGGAGAGCTGTATCGGGCTCACCCACCCTTTGTTTATCATGGAACCTCCCGTCTTCATAATAATGCCCAAGAACCTCAACATAATCGTATCATATAAAACATGCATAAAGGAAACATAACATTTCCACATTTCAATCACAAGATATCGATACAACACATTGATATAAAAACATTATGAAAACAATTTTCAAGACAAAAATAAAAGAAAAGTAAAACATTGTATTTATTTTTCTTTAAAAAAAAGGTATGGCTTGTAGAGGAAGCCGAAACTCAAATAATGGTCACGGCGGCAGAGAAGTCGTTGTCGCCGCATACGTATGACAAAAACATTCCCTTTTGTCTTTAGTAAATTCTTCATATAAAAAAGATTCCTTTTGAATAAACATAAAAGTCAAAGGGTTTTATACACCTTATAAAAGAAGGTTGTGTATAAAACAAAATATGCCTCAATGAAAGGAGATTGAGACGAAGTCCCAAACCTCGTATCTGACTTGACCCGACCGTTCTTTAATCTCCTGAATAATAAAAATGAGTTAATCTCTAATTTATTATGAACCTTTTTCAATTTCATTATTACTTTTATACCATGTTATGAACATCATGTAATCATTTAAGTTAATAATGTTCATTTTGTCGGTATTTGGTTCTTATGTCAAAAATAGTCTTCTTACACTTACATGTTGTTAATTTGGTCATAGGTTCGTTATATCCAGAAATATATTAATGATTTGGATAAAATATATATCATATATATTCAGAATATACATGTATTTATAATATTACATCACATTTAGAGGTAAGAAATGAAATACACCGTTCATGGAGACGGTAAGCCGTACGTACGCATGAACGCTACTTCCATTTCTATTTCGTATATTCTGGAATGGAATCATAATGATATATGATTATATTATAATTCCAGTATAATAACATATATAATATCTTTAACTTTATCCTTTACACATCCCACATATGGTATTAACGAATCAAATCACTTTCATGGGGCGGTAGTCCGCACTTCCTAAAATGAAGATATCGTGTTTACCCATAATGGAAACAATAATGGTATGTCATAAATGAAAAATACATAAGCTTAAGGAAAGAATAAACATATTATATATCATATATAAAAATAGTGGCATCATAATGGCCACCTTTGAAGGTGTTAAAAGAGTGTTGAACAATCATCGTTTTGGGAGGAAGAATTTCACCATCCACAGAAACCGTATGTTCTTTAACCATTTGATGTAGTTGTGTGAGAGTGTAGCTCGAATAAATCTTATATCAAAATCCGATTATATTTATGATACTGGTGTTGTTACAAAAGAAGTAAATAAAATGAGTTTAGGGGGTTGGGGAAGCAAAATAAAACAAATGAACATGAGAGAATGAATTACCATTAAAAGTGTAACTCCTTATGATTTGAGCCTAAAGGCTTCCTTTGAAAGGATTATGACCAAAGGGAATCATCTAGGATGAGGAGAGGGATGTGGATAGAGTAAATGGGCAGGGGTTGGCCGATCCAAAGGCTTTGGGAGTGTGGGTAATGAGGTAGAGGTGGGGGCCTTTTATAAGAGGAGAGGAGGGGCACTCTTGGAATGTAATGAAATATTACTTTATTTGAAAATGAGTTTCGGATTTAAATGGTCCCACATTGATATAATACTAGGATAAGGTGATAAGGGTTCGAAATATACCCATCCAATAGGTTTTGGACATGTGTAGGTTTTAGATATTACATTATCATTACATTTTATTTACATCGTTAAATAATGAGGTCATCGCTGCATCATCATGATGTCATACATACTTTAATTTATATAAAGTATAAAAATTATAAAAAAATACTATGATGTAGGAAATCTTTTTGTCTTTCCAAATAGTATTTATAGAAAAAAATATTATTAGTATAACCCCTTATAAAAATTGTTTTAGTAAAACAATTTATGTTAGTGTCATTTTCACCTTTATTTAAAAAAAGGCATTAAAGTCATTATCTCACCCAAGAGGCTCCATAGGGTCCCCTAAATTGACCTATCGGTTGTCTTGGTCGGCCATGACTCATTCAATAGGGGTAGGGTAAGTTTCATGGTGTTTTCATATTTTTATAACATCATTTTTACCTTAAATTATAGTAATTACCTCTAATCGCGATTAAAAACTTAATAAGTTACTATTCACCAAAACATTATTTTAATATCATTGAACCACATTTTATTTCTTAATGAAAACCATGTATGTCAGATTTTTTGAAATTCAAAACACAATGATGGAAAAATTTCAGTTAAACGGAAAGTCAATTTTTATAAGTACCACTTAGGGGTTTCACTATTCATCAAAAATAGAAGTTTTTCAGAAAATTAACAAAAATTCACCCTAAGATATATTTGATATTCTGAATTCAAAAATTAAGTCTATTTTACAAAATTAAAAACATATAAGTCACATTAATTAATTTAATAATTAATTCGCGCTGTCAGATCAAATAGCGTGTTTTTAAAAAACAATAAGTATCTAAAGATTGACACCAGTTTAAGTCTAATTTCAAAGTGAAATTGATTCCAATGACCACCCTTGGATTAAATGGTAAAACTATATTCTAATTTCACTTCAAAACCAATTCAAAAGATAATCTAATCATATAAATAAATTATATTAAAAAGCAGTTTTGATGTAAAATGTAGTATTTTTCACTTTTCATTAAAAAAATGAGCATTGTCAGAAAAATACCAAAAATTCACACAAAGTAAATATTGATGTCCCAATCATATAGAATAAGATTATTTTGACAAACATAGTATATAAAATTGTAAAAAGATAGATTCAAAAATGGTTTTCCATTAAAAGGCAGTAAAATACTCTTTTAAGAATATTAGTGTATTCCATGCATAAGATTGTATTTATTTTAATTTTAAGCCGCTATAACACTATCTAGTTCATTAATAAACATATATAAAAATATATATTATTCATTACTTACTTGGTATGTTACATCCTTCCCCCCTTTATAAAATTGCGTCCCCGCAATTTATTTACTTATCGAATAAATGGGGGTACTTATCCCTCAATGCATTTTCAGATTACCATGTTGCCTCTTCCATCATGTGGTTTTTCCACAAAACCTTTACCTGGTGATTCAACTTATTTCATAACACTTTCTCCCTATGGTCAAGAATCTGGACCGGTTGTTCCTCATAAGATAGGTTCTCTTCCAGCTGAACTACCTCTGGACTCAAAACATGAGATGGATCCGGCATATACTTTCTCAACATCGAAACGTGAAAAACATTGTGTACCTGAGATAAACTCGGAGGTAAAGCCACTCGGTATTCAACTGATCCAACTCTCTCTAGAATTTCATATGGTCCAATGAACCTTGGACTCAACTTTAATTTCTTACCAAATCGCATCACACTTTTCCATGGTGATACTTTGAGAAAAACATGATCACCTACCTCAAAAGATTGATCCTTCCTCCTGGTATCTGCATAACTCTTCTTCCTACTATGAGCTGTTCTCATGTGCTTCTGAATCAGCTGAACATTTTCTACCATCTCTTCCACCAATTCTGGTCCCATCAACTTCCTTTCACCCACTTCATCCCAGAAAGATGGAGTTCGGCACCGCTTCCCATATAATGCCTGAAATGGTGTCATCTGTATACTGGAATGAAAACTGTTATTATATGAAAATTAAACCAAAGAAAGATGTTGGTCCCAACTTCCCTGATAATCCATAGAGCAAGAACGTAGCATATCCTCCAAGGTCTGAATTGTTCGTTCTGACTGCCCATCTGATTGAGGATGAAAAGTTGTAATAAAATTTAATTCAGTACCCAACGACTTCTGAAGGCCTTTCCAAAAGTTAGAAGTGAACCTGGGATCACGATCAGATACAATGGAGAGAGGAACTCCATGTAACCTGACTATCTTTTTAAGATACAAACGGGAATGTTGATCTAGGGAAAAAGTATCTCGTATAGCAAGGAAATGAGAAGATTTGGTCAAGCTATCAACAATAACCCATATTGCATTATTACCTCGATATGTCTTCTGTAATCCCACAACAAAGTCCATGGATATATTCTCCCATTTACACTCTGGCACTGGTAAAGGCTGAAGCATCCCTTTCGGTAACTGGTGCTCTACTTTAACCTGTTGACATGTCAAACACTTCATAGTAAAATCAGAAATATCTCTTTTCATTCCATCCCACCAGTAATAGTCCCGCAGATCTCTGTACATCTTAGTACTGCCAGGATGAACTGAAAACGGAGAACTATGGGCTTCACATAACAACTCTCTCTTCAACTGTGAATCACAAGGCACACACAATCTCTTCCCAAATATCAAAACGCAATCATTATCAATGATTAATTCAGGAAACTTACCTTTCTGAACCAGCTCTATCTTTTTCTGAAACTCACTGTCTTGCTTCTCTGCTTGCTTGATTCACTCTGATAGAGATGATCTCACTGATATTTGAAACAAAACAGAAGAACTTCCTGCACCAAAAACTTCAATTCCAATGTTCATCAAATCCTTAACCAAAGGATCACGTTCCAAACGCAACATTGCTAATGAAGCATTACTTTTTCGACTCAAAGCATCAGCCACTTTATTTGCTTTTCCCGGATGGTAATGAATTGTACAATCATAATCCTTGATTAATTCTAGCCATCTCCTTTGTCTCATGTTCATTTCTTTTTGAGTGAATATATACTTTAAACTTTTGTGATTGGTATATATTACACACTTTACTCCATTCAAATGATGCCTCCAAATTTTTAAAGCGAAAACAATAGCAGCTAATTCTAGATCATGTGTAGGGTAATTTACCTCATTAGTCTTCAACTGTCGGGAAGCATAAGCAATTACCTGATCATTCTGCATTAGGACGCAACCAATTCCTTTCAATGAAGCATCATTGTATATAACAAACTCACCATTCCTGGAAGGTAGTGCCAAAACTGGAGCATTCACCAATCTTCTTTTCAATTCCTTAAAATAATCATCACATTATTTTTTCCAGATAAACTTAACACCCTTCCGAGTTAGCTTAGTCATTGGACAAGATAACCGTGAAAAATTTATAACAAACCTTCGGTAATAGCCTGCCAAACCAAGGAATCTACGAATCTCAGTTACATTTGTGGGTCTTGGCCATTCTTCCACAACTTTTTTTTGCCGGATCAACAATTATTCCATATTTAGAAACAATATGACCAAGGAAAGAAATTTGTTGCAACCAAAACTCAAACTTTCTGAATTTTCCATACAGTTTCTTTTCTTTTAAGGTTTGCAAGATAACCCTTAAATGTCTTTCATTCTCCTCTTTACTTTTAGAAAACACCAAAATATCATCAATAACATAACCACCATTTATCACCTGATTCAACTGAGCCATCACTGCAGTAAACTTCTCAATTCTGATTCTGACCATCTCAGTATGCTGATTTGAAGGGTGATTTCCCTCTGTATGCCTTCCCTGAAAATCTGTTCTGTTTCCTCTATGAAAAAAGATTCTTAACAAACATGTCTTAGATGAAGCAACATGGTAATCTTTAAATGCAGTATCATTTCAAAGAAAATATTTTTGGATAATCCTTTAATTGAATTCTAACTCCTAAAGTTATCGAAACAGACCTCGGATACCAACTATAAGGCCCCAGCCTTAAACCTTATTTAATATTGAGTTATTACAAGATTACACATTGAGGATCTTTTCGAGTTTAGAGTTTTAGATAATTAGATCATAAAACTTTCATTACATTCCACATATAAAGAAAGTGGTTACATAAAGATATTATTATTCATTCCCATCAATGGAAACATATTTAAAATAAACATGGATTATTTCTTGACACTTCCTTGACACTATCATCATATCATGTACCTTTCCCTTGACCTGTGAAAATCATTTAAAAAAACTTGGGATGAGCATAAAAAGCTCAGTAAGGGATATAAAAATATGGAAAGGAAACATGGGTACATATATACATAAGGATGAGATCATACTTTACCCATAAAACATAAGCACTTTAACATACCTCATCAAATCATGAATAAATCATAGAAATCTTAAGACAAAAAGGTAACTTGAGGCATTCATAAAATTCATACTTAGGGAGTAACACTCTTGGTTACGTTTGGAATACCCATCACAGTATATTCCCTAAATATCTTTGGAGAAACCTTAACGTTTCACTTCTTTGCATTACCCAATGAACTGGAGAGCTATATCGGGCTCACCCACCCTTAGTTTATCACGGAACCACCCGTCTTCATAATAATGCCCAAGAACCTCAACATAATCGTATCACATAAAACATGCATAAAGGAAACATAACATTTACACCTTTCAATCACAAGATATCGATACAACACATTGATATAAAAACATTATGAAAACAATTTTCAATACCAAAATAAAAGAAAAGTAAAACATGGTATTTATTTTTCTTTTAAAAAAAGGTATGGCTTGTAGAGGAAGCCTAAACTCAAATAATGGTCACGGCGGCGGAGAAGTCGTTGTCGCCACATACGTACGACAAAAACATTCCCTTTTGTCGTTTAGTAAATGCTTCGTATAAAAAGGATTCCTTTTGAATAAACATAAAAGTCCAAGGGGTTTATACACCGTATTAAAGAAAGTTGTGTATAAAACAAAATATGCCTCAATGAAAGGAGATTGAGATGAAGTCCCATACCTCGTATCCGACTTGACCCGACCGTTCTTTAATCTCCTGAATAATAAACTTGAGTTATTCTCTACTTGCTTAAGAACATTTTTCATGTTCATTATTCCTTTTATACCATGTAATGAACATCATGTAATCATTTAAGTTAATAATGTTCATTTTGTCGGTATTTGGTTCTTAAGTCAAAAATAGACTTCTTACACTAACATGTTGATAATTTGGTCAAAGGTTCGTTATATCCAGAATGCTATTAATTATTTGGATAACATATATATCATATATATTCATCATATACATGTATTTATAATATTACATCACATTTAGAGGTAAGAAATGAAATGCACCATTCATGGAGACGGTAAGCCGTACGTACGCATGAACGCTACTTCCATTTCTATTCTGTATTTTCTGGAATGGAATCATAATTATATAAGAGTATATTATAATTACAGTATAATAACATATATAATATCATTAACTTTATCCTTTACACATCCCACATATGGTATTAACGAATCAAATCACATTCAGGGGGCGGTAGTCCGCACTTCCAAAAATGAAGATATCGTGTTTACCCATAATGGAAACAATAATGGTATGCCATAAATGAAAAATACAGAAGATTAAGGAAATAATAAACATATTATATATCATATATAAAAATATTGTCATCATAATTTCCACCTTTCAAGGTGTTAAAAGAGTGTTGAACAATCATCGTTTCGGGAGGCAGAATTTCGCCATCCACGGAAACCGTATGTTCTTTAACCATTTGATGTAGTTGTGTGAGAGTGTAGCTCGAATTAATATTATTACAACATCCTAGTATATTTAAGATACTGGTTTTGTTACAAAATAAGTAAAAAAAATAGTTTAGGGGGTTGGAGAAGCAAAATAAAACAAATGAACATGAGAGAATGAATTACCTTTAAAAGTGTAACTCCTTTTGATTTGAGCCTAAAGGCTTCCTTTGAAAGGATTATTCCCAAAGGGAATCATCTAGGATGAGGAGAGGGATGTGGAGAGAGTAAATGGGCAGGGGTTGGCCGATCCAAAGGCTTTGGGTGTGTGGGTAATGAGGTAGAGGTGGGGGCCTTTTATAAGAGGAGAGGAGGGGCACTCTTGGAAAGTAAAGAAATATTACTTTATTTGAAAATGAGTTTCGGATTTAAATGGTCCCACATTGATATAATTCGAGGATAAGGTTATAAGGGTTCTAAATCTACCCATAAAATAGGTTCTCGACATGTGTAGGTTTTAGATATTACATTATCTTTCCATTTTATTTAAATCGTTAAATAATGAGGTCATCGCTGCACCATCATGATGTCATAAATAATTTAATTTATTTAAAGTTTAAAATTTATAAAAAAAATACTATGATGTAGGAAATTTTTTTATCTTTCCAAATATTATTTATAGAAAAAAATATGATTAGTATAAACCCTTCTAAAAATTGTTTTAGTAAAACAATTTTTGTTAGTGTCATTTTCACCTTTATTTAAAAAAAAGGCATTAAAGTCATTATCTCACCAAAGAGGCTCCATAGGGTCCCCCAAATATACCCATTGGTTTTCTTGGTCTTCCATGACTCATCCAATAGGGGTAGGACATGTGTCATGGTGTTTTCATATTTTTATAACATCATTTTTACCTTAAATTACACTAATTACTTCTAATCGCGATTAAAAACATAATAAGTAACTATTCACCAAAAAATTATTTTAATGTAATTGAACCACATTTTACCTCTTAATGAAAACCATGTATGTCGGATTTTTTGAAATTCAAAACACAATGATGGAAAAATTTCATTTAAACGGAAAATCAATTTTTATAAGTACCACTTAGTGATTTCACTATTCATCAAAAATTGAAGTTTTTCAGAAAATTACCAAAAATTCACCCTAAGCTATATTTGATATTCCGAATTCAAAAATGAAGTCTATTTTACAAAATTCAAAACATATAAGTCACATTAATTAATTTAATAATTAATTCCCGCTGTCAGAGCAAATAGCGTGTTTTTATAAAATAATAAGTATCAAAAGATTGACACCTGTTTAAGTCTAATTTCAAAGTAAAATTTATTCCAATGAACACAATTGGATTAAATGGTAAAAATATATTCTAATTTCACTTAAAATCCAATTCAAAAGATAATTTAATCATATAAATAAATTAGATTAAAAAGCGGTTTTGATGTAAAATGCAGTATTTTTCACTATTCATTAAAAAAATGAACATTGTCAGAAAAATACCAAAAATTCACAAAAAGTAAATTTTGATGTCCCAATCATAAAGAATAAGATTATTTTGACAAAAATAGTTTATAAAATTGTCAAAAGATATATTCAAAAATGGTTTTCCATCAAAAGGCAGTAAAACAATCTTTTAAGAATATTAGTGTATTCCATGCATAAGATTGTATTTATTTTCATTTTAAGCCTCTATAACACTATCTAGTTCATTAAAAGAAATAGATAAAAATATCTATTATTCATTACTTACTTGGGATGTTACATCAAATCTGCGAAAGTGAATAGAATATCCTGAGCATTTTCCATGAGGATCGTAATAGTGATATATGTTTGGAAATTCTAGGCATTTGCAGTTCCATATCTATGGTTTAACATTTTCTCCCATAGGAACATTGTTGTTACTCCTTCATTCTCTAGGTATTTGGTTGTGACACATCATTTATTACCCTTAAATTCCATGTATTACTACATGGAAAACATGCAATGTGATGGAAATAAAATAATAAGGGAGAGGAGGAGTATCACACACCATGTACTACATGAAACGTTTACTGATTGTAAGGCATTTATTTTGACACATATTTTTTTCCATGAATATATTATCTTGACTATTTTATAATATTAAACAAGATGTTTACATTAATAGAAGAATATAATATAGGGTGGTATATTTTTTGAGAATGATCAATCTTTTGGAGGTGCTCAACAGCGGAAGCAATCAAGAATGATCATTACAAAGATGATAGATTGGTACCCCCTAATGCACTAGGGTGTGTGTCCTATAAAAATAAATATTTATTGGAACCCTAAGATAAACTAAGAAACCAGTCCTCTACCTATTAAGTGGAACTTCTTTACACACAAGGGTCCATGTCCTCAACCAACCAAGTGGACCCCTTGAAAAATAGGATGATTTTCTAATATCTATTATTACGCACCCCAGATACACAATAGGGTGAATTTTCCTTATCTTCTGAGTGATACCCCCTTATGCACTAGGGTGAGGGTCCTCTACATACTTTTTTGGTACCACCTTAATGAACAGATTTCACATCTTCTATCTATTTAGGGGTACCACAAGATGTACTAGAGAGGGGTTCCATTATCTAGTAAGTGGTATCCTCGAATACCCTAGGGATTATGTATTAATACTATAGAGTGGTACCCCCTTTAAAAACTAGGTAGCAGGTCCTATACCTACATAGTGGTACCCCATATCTAATTAGGGTATAGGTCATCTTCATAAAGAGAGTTATCCCATGAAACACATGGGTTAGGGTACTCTATCATCGGATTAGTCCCCTATAAAACACCGTGGAATGAGACTCATATCTACTTAGTAGAATCCACCATTTGTATCATCGAATGGTTCATCTATCTAGATGGTGTTCTCCCTGAAAATTGTGGCACTATCGAGAGGCATTATTTCCAGACATGATTACTTATTTGGATATACATGAGAGATATTTATCATTATAGATGGTCCTTTTCAGATCTATTGGAAGACAAATTGTTATTATCTAGACTATAGATACGAAGATCCCATTTATTGGTTGTTTGGTATTTTTGTTGAATTTACCAGGGATATTCATTAATGTATTTGTCTCATATAATTATAAAAATACATTTTTATGAGAAAACTAATCCTTTCGTATCATATATTCTCCGACTTCAATAATCATGGAATCCAAATTAGAATGTATATAGTCACCACACCATGGTATTTTCCCACACATGTCATGTCTTATACAGACGATGAATAGGTTGGTGGTGACTTCAATGGAGAATAAAGATACATGGGTGCATATAATGCATACTATAGTCTATTGTGGTTATTCATATCTTGTCTCACTCATCATTTCTTTTCCAATTTATGCATGGATGGGACATCTTTTCTTGTGGGGATGTATTTTTCATAATATTATCTAGATTATGATGCATTCTCTATTATATTCTATAGAGGTTTTTTTGCATTATTTTACTCAACATATTACATTAATTAATTATTATTCATCTTCATGTCTTCATGGAGCTTTTTTTTTGTTTTGTGTGTATAGGTATTTTAGGCAAACGCCTCGCATTTTATTTATTCCATACAAGACATATCGCCAACCCCTAAACAACGGAGGTGGGATTGTGGTATTTGTGGATTGGCCTTCTACTAGAATGGTAGGACCTAGTATGTCAGGTCGTGATAGATCTGTATAATAGTTGGTTAAAACTAAATGGTGTTTGGTGTTTTTCCCACTATGAGGATAATTTTAGAATGCAGGGAAATAGTTGAAAAGTGTCATGAGTTATGATATTAGGATAGGGAATCTAGTGTTTGTGCAACAACAGACGAATCCCTATTGTAGGACTCTAACTACAACCATTTTAAGTTCTCATGATGAGCCATTGTGTTGAGGGAAAAATGATATATGCATCTTATAGTATTTATTACTTTTACTGATGTTTATGAGACATATCCTTAAATATTTTGCATTCCACATATTGATAACATTGCAGGTGAATTTGCAATGATAGGAAGATAGGATTTCAAGAAACTATTGAAAAAAATACCAGTTAAGGGATGATACTATAGTTCAAGGACCCAACCTAGTGCTGTTTTTTCTAGTTGAAAACCGCTATCAGAAACAAATTGTTGATCAATCCTTAAATCCTTCTATAGACCACACAACTGGTCTTTTACATGTTGAGAATTTAATTGATCTAGAAAGATAATGTGATTTAATGTCTTGTATTAGCATGATACATAAATTCCAATCAGGGATATGGATGAGGTTATTGGACTTGATAGACCCTAAGTCAGTAGTGGTTTTAATTGAGGTAGTGGTGTGGTTTTTTCAACTTTTGTGGACATTAACTGATCATATGGATATTTTAGTGACTATATTTCTCCATGGATAATATTTTGGATCCAGTGGTTCATACATATGACACACCTATTTTGAGTATGAATCATGTATTTTTGAGATTTATATCACACAGTATTCATGGTGAGCTAAAGCTCATTCTAGGGTTGTAGAGGATTGGATCAGTCATGTGGTGAGAATTTACCTCTTATATAAGACCCCTCCTGATGGGGGTTCTAGTGGTGAGTCGTATCCCGAGTGACGTAGGGAGTCTATATAGTGATGTGTTATTGAATTTCGACATGGATATGGACATTTAATAAGGAGTACCACATCACCAACCAATATTTTTTATTTCAATTTAATTGAAAACCATGAGGGAGGGTTAGTGGAACCCATAGAGAATAGTGATAAGGTGTGGTTGAAGAGTTCCTCTAAATTTTATGTTTGAAGTTGTTTTGATGTGCTAAGGTTTCTAAGAAATCCCAAGTTCTACAGAATAAGAACGGGGAATAAATAGCATATATTGGTAGAGTCTTGTGGCTCAGTGGATTTGGGTGTGGTTTGGGGTATGAAATGTGTCTCCACTACCCCATATATAGTTATATAATAGAGATATAAGCCCTATTTCCATGGATGTATCCCCTATTCGAGACATAGTGATACTAGTGATGGACTTTTTTACTTGACCCTTTGTTTGAAGGCTCCTACGAAGAGGATTTTTGTTCACCCATTTTTTTTGACTATGTGAATTGACTCTACAAGTAGACAGAGAGAGAGATAAAGGTATAACATCACATGAAATATTTCTGTAGAGGTAGTGGGACTCAATATTGTCTTCCTCGATATTGGTTTTTCTTTTACTATCCATGAATAGATGTTTTATACTTTTGATCATTGAATTTTTTATAGATTATTGTGATGGATTTATCCCTTTTAATAAAGATTGATCTCTAAGCTAGGTAGGATGAGTATAAGGCCCCAAGCTTAGAAAATTACTTAATCTTGCGTTAAATAAATAATTAACATTGAATATCTTTTTAGGTTTAGAGTTTTAGAGAATTACGCCATAACTTTTACATTACATCTCAAATATTACAAAGTAGACATTTCTAATTAGTATCAATTTATTTATAAAATAAAAACTCATAAAATAAAACAATAATTCTTTTCATGATGTAAATATTCTATAATTATTCATTTCTCTTATCATTTCTTATACCGTATAAAAAAATTTCAAAAACATGTGATGTGAATAAAAAACTCAGCAAGGGTTATAAAATAAGGAAAGAAAACATTATTCAATCAAAACATACAGTCAATGAAATATACTTTTCAATCATAAAACATAATCCCTTTAAAATACCACATGAAATAATAAGATTCAGGAATAACACATAGAAAACATAAATCATAAAGGTAAATTGTGGCTTTCGTAACATATTTACATTGTAGCTTTCACAACTATGTAGGGACTTATGTTTAGAATAACCATCACATTATATTCCATAAATCTATTAGGAGAAATATTAATGTTTACATACATCACGTTGCCCAATGCATTGGAGAGCTATCTCGGGCTCACCCATCATAGGATTATCATGGAACCACTCGTATACGTAAACAATTCCCAAGAACCACAATATATTCATAATGCATTAATCTAGCATAAATGAATTTTAACATTTCCACATTGCATTCACAATATATCAGTTTGAGATATTGACATAATTAATTAGTTTAAAACATTAAAAAATAAGTGTTTTGAATCAATGCGTCCCATACAACTTTGAAACATTTTAAAGGAATTTACACTTTAGAAAACACATTTCCATATAAATAAATCTGTAAAGTCATTTCTAAAACATGGACATGAAAGATAAGAATTTATAAGATTAAATCTTTAAAATGATATTTTAGATTAAGAGTTCATAATAAAATGAGACATGCTTGAATAAAAATAAATGAGAAATAAAATTTACAAAAAAATTATAATATCATGAGAATAATGAGATTCATTATATAATATGTCAACAGACTGTATATACACCATATAAAATTAAATTGGCGCATAAAAACAACGATGTCTCAATGGAATGTTAATTGAGATGAAATCCATTAGTATAAATCAATCAGAGTAGAGTCAACCATATTCTTGTAAAAACAAAACCAATGACATGGATGCTTAACTCAATGAATGGAAATTGAGTTAAGATAACCCTTATCAAGTTCATATCATGATATGAGAATTTTAAAATTGGAGTGATTATGTGTATCAAAAGTATATCCACACAAACGGTAGTGTAAATTACTAACGAAATAAATAAATTTTTATTGCACCCATAATCTTGAAGTTAATTAATTAATGAAGTAATCATAAAACCCAATGAGTGGAAATTGAAATTTCAACATCACTTAACGATTTGGTCACTTACGAAACATACACTCCATGTAATAATTATCATACAATAAGATGTAAATACCCATAAATTAAAGTATATTACACAAATATTACAATCATGGGCAGTAAATGCACCACACAAAAAGCAAATAGTGGAAAATATTAGATGAATCTCACATGAATGAAAAGTGACATGAAAACCCCTTACAAAGATCATTTTGTAAATATAAAAAATAAAATTTGTGTATTTACTATAAGTAAAAATAAATAAATTATAAATACATCCTAATATTTAAAAAATTAATTTTTCACATAATCATATAATGACATATGAAAGAAGTATAAGATCCACCCAATGAATAGAAATTGTGTTAAGAAGTTCCCTTATTTCAAGTCTGACGTGTCTTGTTTGTTCAATGAACTTCTCAAATAATAATCATAGTTTAATTTATACATGTTTCATAACATTTATCAATTTTATTATTCCTTTTATATCACTTATTATCATTCTATAATAATTATTTAATTATTTGATTTCATATCATACATTTTGTCGATGTTCAGAACTACAATCAAATATGAACTTGTTATAATTACAAATAGTCCATGTGGTAAAAATTAAATTATCTACCAAATGATATCCATTGTTTAGATATTATATATACCATATATATCAATTATATATGTATTTATAATATTGCATATTATTTAGATATATGAAAATGAAATGCATCGTTCATGGAGACGGTAAGCTGTACGTACGCATGAATGCTACTTGCATTTCATTTTTTTCATATTTAATGTAATTAAAATGAAATGATACATAGTTATATTATTATTAAAATATAATATAATATTTAATTTAAATTTCATAAGTTAATTAACACCATTATTTGTATATTCCATGTATGGTAAGAACGATTCATATCTCTTTGAAGAGGTGATAGTCCGCACTTCCTGAAATGAAATTATCGTATTTAGAAAACCTGAAAAGAATAAAGGTATGTTCTAAATGATAATTAAATAATCCTAGTGATAAAATAAATATCATGAATATCATATATAATTGTAGTTCCATCATAGTGGCCAACATGAGATGTGGTGGGGGGAAATCTAACAATCATCATTTCATGAGGCTGTAGTTCCCTGTACAATGAAACAGTATGTCCGAATCCATTATATGGGGGGTTTTTTTATGTTTAGTTAAAATAATTCTCATAAAAACAATCATAAATATTATTGATACTGTTTTTTTATATATAAAATTAATAATAAGATCATTGGGAGGGAGAAGGAAAAATAATGGAAAGTTACAAGAGATACGATGTTACCTCAAATCGAGTAACTTCTTTGGATTTGGGCCAAAAGGATCTCTTAAATTTCTTTCTTCGTAGGGGGAGGATTTTAATAGGAAGATAGATATTTTTTAATGTTATTTTAGTAGAGTTTGGATGATCCAAGGGGCTTGAGAGATGTCAGTAATGGGTTTGAGGTGTTGTTCTTTTATAATAGGGAGGAGGGGCTCTTTATGAATGTTTGAACGTATTATATAATTATAAAATTATTTTCTATTTCAAAACGTCCAAAACCCTTTAAATTATATTATTATATGAATATAAGTCGAAATAAAATCATACAATAATAATTGGATTTTTATTTTTATTTTTTTAGTCCATAACTTTTTTATTTAACCCTTTATTAACCTATTTAACTTATACCATGTCTTTTTTTATATTCATATTATATGGTTAATTTATTTAAAAATAAAATTCTAAGCAACCAAAATGGATCATTAATTATATTTGTAAAATCATATATGTCATTTGTAAAAATCCTAATTTTTTAGGTCAATTTTTCTTTAATAAAATATAAATTGATTTAAAAACTCATTTATGTCAATTTTTATTCTATTCATATCATAAATTTCTAAAAATCCATAAGAACCTGATAAATACGAAATTTTTTTATTAATTCAATGATAAAAAGTCATAATCATCCACAAAATTGGTGGATGGCATAAAATGTTTCAAAATATGTTTATTTTAATATTTATAATCTCATTTATGTAAAACATTCATTAACAAGGTAATCATTACGTCGCCATTTTGTCACAAATAAATTTATTTATTTAAGGTATAAAAATTATAAATAAAATACCATGATGTAGGAAATAATTTTATCTTTATAGTGACTATTTATACTCAAATATATCAATTACATAACCCCACATTAAATTTTGTTTAGAAAAATAATACATGTTTATTATATTTTTATTTGTAATTTAAATAAAATGTTATTAATGTAATTATCTAACCCAAGTGGATTCCAAAGACTACAATTTCTACCCAAGGATTTTATTGGTCATCCATGACTCATAAAAAAAGGTTAAGACGTGTTTTATGGTTAGTTTATATTCTTATAATATTATTTTTACGATTAATTACCTTATTTTCCTTTAACCGCTGTAAATATAAATCAAAAGTTACTATTCACCAAAAATTATATTCAACATATTGAACCAAATTTTACATACTGATGAAAAATATGTATGTCTTTTTTTTTAAATTCAATTAAGGGAAGTGGTAAATTTTCATTTAAATGAAACAATCAGTTTTTTAACTTTTATGGAGTGTTAAACACTATTTATCAAAAATTTATCATTTTTAGAAAAGTACCAAAAATACAGACAAAGATAATTTTGATATTAAAAATTTAAAATTGATGTTTATTTTACAAAATTCAAAATAGTTAATTTTCATTAAATTATTTAAATTTAATTTGCTTTTTTAAAACTAGAAGGAGTGTTTTTATGAAGTAAAAAGTACAAAAAGGTTGACTTGTGTTTATGTCCAATTTCAAATTAAAATTACTTATAATGACAAAAATTGGATTAAATATTAATAATATAATCTAATTATGATTTAAACCATTTAAAAAGATAATCTAAGCATATGAATAAATGAAACGAAAATACAGTTTTGACTTAAACTGGAGTATTTTCACTATTCATTAAAAAATGATCTTTATTATAAAAATACAAAAAATCATCCCAAAGTAAATTATGATAACCCTCTTCTAATGAAAAGTTATTTTTTCAAATGCAACATATAATAGTGACAAAAACTATATTTAAAAGTGTTTCTCCATCAAAAGGTTATAAAACTACCTTTTGAAATTATTAGAGTGTTTATGCTTAAAATCAGTTTAGTTCTTATTTTATGCCTCTAAAAATTATTTGATAAATGTAAAAACATTTTAAAAATATGTTTAATCACTTATTCTTAGTTATATTCATTCCCACAAATACAACGGATAGGTGTTAACTACCATTTAGAATAAAAATATTATTATATTATTTTTTGATATAACTCATAGTTGTGTGAAACATAAGATTTCAAAGGAGCTCGATGTTGCATATTGATTACGATATCGAACAATGTGTCCTCTTTAACATAAAATTAATATCATATTTATAATGATTATTAGATATGATAATGTATTATTCTATAAATACATGAGTTGTTTCATCCTTCCCCACTTTTAGAAATTCTATCTTCACAGTTTTAAAATTGGGCTCCGAATCATCATTGAATATCCCACATCGGAAAAAAAGTCAATAAAAATATAACTTTAAAATAAATAAATATAATTATAATGGTCACATGAGACAGCATATACCAGGATTCCATGAAAACACAGATATGGAAGGGAAACTAACTCTCATATATTAATATTGCGTGATAGAGAACTTGATCATGGAATGTTATCCACCATAATACCATTAATATGTGGTTGGGTAAATGTATGATGATAAAAGAAAGAGTATAACATTTTTTATTTACGATCCTTTTTATAGAGTTGAAGAATTTTATTACTACCTATACTAAGATCATAAGGAAATATACTTACTTTAAAAGTTCTGTTTCATCCTTTTATCAATTTTTTTCCAAAAAACGCATCTTTTCTCCAAACGATGAATATTAAAGATGACATGGTCACTTCAGATGTTCTAGAATAATAATCTAGATAATCACATAACCCAAAAAAATGAACTATATATTTCCCCATTCTTTAGACATTAACTAAAACCAAAATCGATAGAATGAGAGAAGATAATCCACAAAAGGGTAATACTTTATAAAAAAATACTACTCTTAATCTCCAAAATTCAGCAAACAGTACCCAAAGTTCAATAATGACCATTAAATAAACAACAATCCTTAAAATTATTCAATTTAATATATAATAATATAGAAACCCAGAACTCATAAGGATTTAATAACATAGTCTTCCACAGTAAATATTAACATTTATCTTCAAATAACATCGACTAATCTTAAAGTCTCATACTGATGTGTAATTAAACTCATCGTATATTCTCTATGATAGGTTAATCATTTCCATATATAACCCAAGTCACCATATGTCCACAATAAAAATATAGATTCTTCAAAAATAAAATTTTAACCATTACCCCATAAATGAAATCCCATAGTATTATATTTTCATTAGGTATATAGTGTTTCCTCAAAAGAGAGATAATCATCCAAAATAACCCTTATCAATTAATCACCAAATCATTTTCTTATTCTATGGATATCAATTTAACCAAACATAAGTTCCAAAAATTCTCTTATTCTTGATCTATAAAATCATTTAACTAAAATGAATTAGTCATACTAATCGGGGGCTTCACATAGTCTAGTGGTAGGTGGTAAATCCCAATCGTACATTGGTTGTGGGTTCGATTCCCGCAGCATGGTCTGACGCGATGGGTCGTCACACAGTATGCATGTTTTCCTTTTTCAAAAACTATATAATTTTATAAAATTCTTAAAAATGGAATAAATTCCTCAAAATAACCATAAAATATTTTCACCCAAAATGTTACCTCATACCACGCATTTTCATCACAAAAAGTAAAAAACTGTATTTTCCTAAAATTCAAGGATAATATAATCCCAAATGGTTTTTTATAACTGTATCCACAAAATAAAATATAATTCTTCCTTGAATATCATTTTCACATATCAAATATCAGGGTTACACACACTAGAAAATGTCTTCTAATGTAATACCATCATTAAAAGATCCTTGTTACATTGAGGCACTTAATCAACCTAAAATATTCCATAACTCTTGAATCCATTAAAAGTATACTTCTTACTAATTCAATGCTATTAATGATCCATTAACCATTATTTTACAACATATTATATAATTAATCTTTCCTACCAACAAAATCATCAATCATATCCTAAGATTAAATAATGTCAAAACATCATCTAGGAAAAAATCCATACCTTTCATTGGTCATTATCAGGTTCCTCATCCTCAATTGGAAAGGAATTAGGTATTGGTAAACATATATTTGTATGGTCCTATAGATCCCATTCTTGACCCTTCTTCGCAGGACATCTATTTGTGTAATTATCATGTACAACAGATTTAAAACATTTAATTGATCCCTTGGAAGGAACTTCTTTCTCTTTCCTAGATTAAACTGGACGCTTTCTTTTTTCCAAGAAGGTTATTGATTTATGACCTTTCTTTCCAAATCTATAACATCTTCCCATACCTTTGAAACATTTTTCTATGTTTTTCCTTCCACATCCTTGACATAGAAGTTTTTGAATATACATACCTTTATGATTATTACCTAAACTTACATAGGGACTTTTTTCACACATATATGATTCTTTAATAAAATCCCCAAGGTTAAAGTGGTCAATAATGATTCCAGATAGTTTGATAATAATAACCAGAAGAGTTCTCACTGATGCCCCATTTCATTTAGTTCCTCATTTATAAAACCATCATAGTTTTCTTCACATTCATTTATTCTTTTGTACCCTTTAGATCCAGCCATTTATTAAACCAAAAACATCAGTGTGAGTATATAAGTAAAATCATCATATAATTTATTATGAGGATGGTAAATATAAGATATACTTTTTCCTGTAATTCTAAACACATTTTATTTACCTAAAATACCTATGACTCTATCTAATATGCTAACCATTATGGTTATGTCAGTAATTCATAAATAACACAATAACCTAAAAAATTATCTAAACTAGCATTTGATACCAACAATAAGGCCCCAAAACTAGAACATTATTTAACGTAGAGATAAATAATGAAGTAACATTTAGAATCTTCTCAGGTTTATTGTTTTAGAGTTTTAGGCCAGAACTATTACATTACATCTCAAATATTACAAAGTAGACACTTCTAATAAGTATCAAATTTTTTCATAAAATAAAAACTCTTCAAATAAAAAAGAATTAATTTCTTGATATAAATCTTCTTGAATTTTTCCTTTCTCTTACGCTTCCATATACCCTGTGAAAGACATTTTAAAAAATCAGGAGAAGCATAAAAATCTCAGTAAGGTTTATTAAATAAAAAATGAAAACAATAGTCCATCAACACATACAATCAATGAAATATACTTTTCAATCATAAAACATAAACTCTTTAACATACCTTATAAAATAATTTGATTTATGAATAACAAATAGAAAACATAAATAATAAAGCTATCATGTGGCATCCATGACATACTTACGTTTTATATTTCACAACTATATAGGTAGTTATGTTTGGAATACTCATTACACTACATTCCCAAAATACCATAGGAGAAACATTAACGTTTATCTTTGTCACGTTACCCAATAAATAGGAGAGCTCTCTCAGGGTCACCCTCCAAATGTTTATTATGGAACCACCCATATAATTGAACAATTCCCAAGAACCATAACAAATTCATAACACATAAAACAATATTAAAATAAAGATAATATTTCGATATTGCATTCACATGATATCAGTTCAAGATATTGACATAATCAAATCATTTAATACATCCAAAAAAAATTATTTTGAATCAAAGTATCCCATACCACTCTAAAACATTTTCAACAAATTTACAATTTAAAACATTAATTTCCATATAAATAAATCATTAAAATAATTTCAAAAACATGGACTTGAAAGATGAGGATTTAGAAGATTACATCATTAAAATGATATTTTAGTTAAAGAGTTCCTAACCAAATGAGAGACTCTTGAATAAAAATAATTGTTGAATAACATTTATCAAAACATTATAATATCATGAGAATAATTTTATTCATGGTATAATATTTCAAAGGATATTATATACACCATATTTAATTTAATTAGTGCATAACAACAAAGATGTCTCAATAGAATGTAAACTAAGATGAAATCCATTATAAAGACTATATCCTTAGATTAAGGATAAATCAATGAAATAATTATGTTGGAAAAATATAAATACAATAAATGTTATTTGTTATTCAGTTTAAATCTATCGGATGAAATTAACACATATTCATGTAAAAACAATACCAATGACTTTGATGTTTAACTAAATTAATTGAAATTGAGTTATGATTACCTTTATCAAGATCACATAAATGACATGAGAATTTTATCAACGGATTGATTATGTGTATCAGAAGTATATACATGAAAAGGGGAGTGGAAATTACTACAGAAATAAATAATTAGTTATTCCCCACATAATCATTGAGTAAAATAATCGATGATGTATGCATAAAACCCAATGAGTGGAAATTGAAATTTGAACTTCACTTACCGATTTGGTAACTTATGAAACATACGCATCATAAAAAAAGAATTATAAAATAATATATAAATATCCATAAATTATTTATATTACACAAAGAATATAATCATGGGTAGTACATACACCATACTAATGGAAATAGTGTCAAATATATAATGAATCTCACAGGAATAAATTTGATATGAAAACCCCTTACATAGATATTTTTGTAAACAAAATAAATAAATTGTGTGTATTAACTATATGTACAGATAAGTAAAGTATAAAGACATGCTAATATATCAAAATTCATTTATCAAATAATCATAGTATGACATAAACAATAAGTATATGATCAACCCAAGAATTGAAATTGGGTTAAGAAGTTCCCTTACCTGAAGTTAGACTTTTCTTGTATGTTCCTTGTTATTCCTAAATAATAAACTTAGGTTAATTTCTAAATTATTCAAAACCCTTTTCAGGTCTATTATACCTTTTATATCACTTATTATTTTGCTATAACAATTTTTTAATTATATGAGTTTGTATTAGGCATTTTGTCTATGTTTTGAACTTGAGTAAAAAATGAATTTGTTATAATTACAAATTGCCCATGTGGTCAAAATTATATTATCTACGTAATTATATTCATGATTTAGATATAATATATATCATATATATCCAGTATATATGTATTTAGAATAGTCCATATAATTTGTATATATGAAAATGAATTGCACTGTTCATGGAGATTGTAAACCGTACATACGCAAGAACACTGCTTTCAATTCATTTATTTTAATTTTAAAGTAATGGAAACCAAATGATACATAGGTATATTTTCATTATAGTATAATATAATATTTTTTATACATTACATATGTTAATTAACACCATCCTTTATATGTTCCATGTATGGTATGGATGAGTCATATCACTTTCAGGGGGTGGTAGTCCACACTTTCTCATATGAAATTATCATATTTATACAACTTGAAAAGTATAAAGGTATGTTATATATTAGAATTAAATAAACATAGAGATAAATTAAATAACATAAAAATAATATATAATTACAGTTCCATCATACTGGCCACCATGAAAGGTGGTAGGGGAACTCAAACAATCATTGTTTCGTGAGCCTCAAGTTCATCGTACATAGAAATAGTATGTTCGTATACATTAGATGGAGGTGTGTGTACGTGTTGTTAGAATAATTATCATAAAAACTAGAATATTAAGGATACATGTTTTTTATATAAACCGTGAATAATAATACACTAGGGAGTGGAAAAGGAAATATAATGGAAAGAAACTTGACAGAAGATGTTACATCAAATCACGTAACTTCTTTTGAACTAAGCCAAAGGGCTCTCTTGAATTGCATTATTCATTGGGGAAGGCTTATAAGTGGAATAGAGGAATGTTGGAAGATTATTTTGGAAGAATTTGAATGAGCCATGGGTCATGAGAGGTGTGAGTAATGGGTTAGAGGCGGAGTTCTTTTATTAGAGGGAGGAGGGGCTCTTTAGGAAAGTTTGAATGTATTATTTTATTATGAAATGATATTAAGTCTCAAAAGGTCAAAAACTAATTAAATTATAAGATAAAATGAAGATATGTTGAAAAAAAAATTTATCCATAAATAATTGGACATGTTTTGGATATTTTTAAATCCTTATCGATTTTATTTAACAGTTTGTTAAATTATTTAACTTTTACCATGTCTTCTTGTATATTCATACTATATGGTTAATATATTTACAAAAAAATGATAAGTTACCCAAAATGGATCATTAATGACATTTTTTACATCATATATGTCATTTTATTGAATCATATGTTTTTAAGACTAATTTTTCACTTAATAAAATATTAAATGATTTAAAAACTCATTTATGTCAATTTTTATACTATTCATATCATGACTTTTTAAAAAACCCTAACATAATAAATTCAAAAAACGTCATTAATTCAATGATAACAAGTCATAAACATACATAAAATTAATTTATGGAATAAAAAGTTTCAAAATAAATTTATTTTAATATTTATAGTCCCATTTATTTAAAATAGTTCTTAATAAGGAAATCATTACATCATCATTGTGTCATATATAAATTTATTTATATTATGTCTAAAAATTATAAATAAAATACCATGGTGTAGGAAATAGTTTTAGATTTCTAATTACTATTTATAGTCAAAGTTATCAACTATATAACCCCACATTAAATTTGTTTTAATAAAACAATACATGTTTATGATATTTTTATTTTTTCTTAAATTAAGAACTTATTAATGTAATTTTACTACCAAGGTGGCTTACAGAGGCCAAGAATTCTACCCAAGGATTTTATTAGTCATCCATGACACATCAAATAAGGTTAGGATAGGTTTTAAGGTATGATTATATTATTATAATATTACTTTTACCTTGAATTACCCTATATTCCTTTAACCATGGTAAATAAAAATCAAAAGTTATTATTCACAAAAATTACATTCATCCTATTAAAAAAAAATTTATACTTATGATAACAATATATGTTGGATTTTTTTAAATTCAATTCACAGATTCGGTAAAATTTCATTTAAATTAAAAAATCGGGTTTTGAACTACCATGTCTTATTTTTGACTATTCATCAAAAAATGAACATTTTAAGAAAATTACCAAAAATTAACCCAAAGATAATTTTTATATTCCAAATTCATAAATTATGTTTATTTTTTAAAATTAAAAACATATAATTTTCAATAATTAATATAAAAATAATTTCTATTGTCAAAACTAGAAAGCGTGTTTTTAGGATGTAAAAACTACTAAAAGGTTGACAAGTGTCTATATCCAATTTCATAGTGAAATTACATCCAATGACCAACATTGGATTTAATGGTAATAATATAATACATTTTCACTTTTATTCTATTTAAAAAATATAATATAACCATATAAATAAATCAAATGAAAAACAGCTTGGACTTAAAATGCAGTATTTTTCACAATTCATTAAAAAATAAACGTAATCAACAAAATACAAAAAATTTACCCAAAGTAAATTTTGATATCCCACATCTAAAGAAGAAGATTATTTTTTTAAAGGAAACATATAAAAGTTACAAAAACTATATTTAAAATGGGTTCTCCATCTAAAGGTTGTAAAACTACCTTTAAAAATTATTATAGTGTTTATGGCTAAAATTAGATTCATTATTATTTTAAGACTCTAGATTTTATTGGATAATTGTATAAACATTTAACAAACATGTTTAATCATAATATGGTTATTTTGGCTCATTCCCACAAATAAAAAGTCTCAGTGTTTACTACTATTTAAAATAATAATAATATTATATTATTTTTCGATATAACTCAAAGTTGTGTGCCGCATAAGATTTCAATGAAACCGGTTGTTGCATGTTGAGTACACTATCGAAAAAATTGTAAACTTTAACATAAAATTTATATAATATTCATAAATATTAATAGAATTGAAATGGTTTTATTCTATTAATACTTGTTTCACTACAATGAGTTCATTCATAGGAGGCTACAACACCCTCCATAAAAGATGGATATTTTTACCATTGGATTAGGAGATTATAAGAGATCTTAGTTTCAAAAGATGTTGGAGGATTATGAGGGTATACTTATTAGGAATTTTCCAAGATTACATAAACATCGGGAGTTTTTTTTCTTCATATAAATTCACTATAGATCTCCCGAAATCTTCCCTAGCATATCAGATGACGATGTGTAGCTATGAGAGATCAAGGTGTGGTTGGACGATTCTAAAGAGTAGTCGATTCATAATACTAAATGTGTTTTATTAGGATGGATTATTTTTTTGCCTAAAAGGTAGATTAGTGCTTAAGGATAGTTGTAGACTAACGAAACGTGAACCAGGTGATGAGAGAACGATTATCCACTCTCAAGATTCATTCAGTTCTTTGACCAGTGGATTGGAGTAATGTGGTTCTTATAAATTAACCTCAGGATCATTTATCCATACTCATGAGTCAAGAGGTGGACGTACCAATCATGTCTTCTAAGATATTATATAGGTACAATGATTTCATAGTGATACTATTTGTTGTGTAGAATTCCATAGTAATGTTTTCCAGACATATGAGTGAGATCCTTTACCATTCAAGGATCGATTTTTTGTAGTAATCTTCAATGGTACCTACATGCCCTCAACATTAGAGTTAGAGAATTTTAGACTCAATATTATTTAAATAGAATTTATTTTGTATTTCTAGTCATATTTTAGATCTAAGGGAGTCTGTTCCAGATTTGATGGTCCTCATGATGGGATATGTATTCTCAGACAACATAATGAAAATGTATACTATATAGGTTTGGGGGGAATTATATTGAGATCCACCAGACTATGGAAAAGGTAGTATATTCTCATATAATGGTTTTCCATCCACTATTTTTGAGGGAGGAGATATAGTAGTTGATCTATTTTCAGTTGCACCGGGTTCTTGGTATTATCCACATGTCATAGCTGAGGATGTATATTCATGAATCATTGTATGATCCAGATTAGGGTATGATGGGATGTGAGTGTATATTTTCATTTTTCAAGGATCCGGTTTATGAACTGGTATTGAAAGACCCCTCTTGGTCAAGTATTTTTTTAGGGTGCATGTTTTTTGAAAACACTGGAAAATGTTGGGGAAACGCGTGGGAGTGGGAGACCCAGTTGAGAGCTCAGTATCACCATCGTTTTAATTAATTTGATATTTTTTAGGATGAAAATATTTGAATAAAGGATAAGTGTAGATTCTATAGTTTTCTATGTATGACTTTGGAATATTTCAAGAAAAAAAATTCGGATCTAGGAACTGAGATGGTGCATGATTCCATGTCCCAGTGATCCGGGAATTAATTTTAAAAAATTATTATCTATATTTTATATCTTATGCACATAGTTTTTAGGGAAAAGTGGATGAACTATAAAACTGAGTATTATATCAAAAATCCTACACAATTGATGATCTTCTAGCCTGGGGAATACCCTTATAACAACCTAAAAACGGTATGTGTTTGATGTTCGATAGAGGAAACCAATAGCATGCGAGTTTAACTAAAATATATAAATAAATTCATTATTTTTTATATAAAATGGAATAATTAAAATCATGTATTAATACCCTCTAATTAAGTGCTTCCAATGGTCACACATATTATTTTTATTAGATATGATAGGAAGAATACATCATTCTTCATTAGAGTATTGTGATCAAAGAATGATAAAAGATCAGATCGTAGAATAGATTGAGACTAACAATGAAAGCTATATTATTATCACCATTTATGGAATATGATGTATTCATCACCAATGATAGATCCATAATTCTGGTAGGGATCATGACTGTGTCCTAAATTTTTGGTTAAAATATTAACCATTAATTTTATAATATTTTTATCTTTTATAATTTTTCATCACATTAGCCCCAATTTTTTTTTATTATATTGATGTCGAATACTCTTTCCCATGTTTCACATGTTATTTTTCTATTTATATAAGTGTTAGAAAAGTATTATTTTCCAGTAATGGTTCAATTTTTTCTTGTTGTTTTCCCCTCTCTTTTCATATCATTATTAACTATTGGAGAGTAGGGCCACGGTTTGACTATTACAGGGTTAGATCACGCATGGTCAAACCCCAAGATTCTTTTAGATAACATGAATGACACACTGATTAATGATTTGTGGAGCAATTGATGAACAACATGTATTGTGTTTTTTGATTATATTGGATTGATATTTTGGGTGTGGGTTCATGATTTGAGAAGAGATCAAGGTGTGTTGAAAATGATGGGTGATTGGAGTTGGTTCCGGATGAAATATGTGATCTTTGTTATCATGGTTGATGTGTGGAGATGATGTGTGGTGGTAAAGGATTAGTTCGAAGAAGAGGATTTTTGTGATTTATTATGGATAAGGCATCTCTTCATCGATGTATTGGTGGATCGAATGCATGGGGGTACTTCTTGGATTGGAGTGCAATCAATGCTAATTATAGGCGTTATTAATGGTTGTTTTATTATTATTATTATTTTTATTTTTATTAGTGTTGTGTTATTATTATTATATATAACAATATTAATGTTGTGGAATGTTATTAATAATGATAATATTTTCAATATTTTTAATTATAAAAATAATATGATTATGTTAATAAAATTATGGATGTGGGTAAAATCGATTAGCACTTTCTCAAATTATTTATATTAGTTTAATATTGGTAATCAGATTATTAAATTAATAAAATCAATTGTGTGGGTGGGATATGTTCCGTATTTTATGTGAAGGGGATCATGTTGAATACCACATGGAGGTTTTGTTTGCTGTGTTTGAGAAGAGCACTGGAGGCTTGGTGAAATGGGATGGAATGAACTTATGTTGGACAAGTACATGGAAATGTTTGATTATATAAGTTCTAAAATAAAATTATTAATAAAAATAATTTTTTAAAATAATAAAAATATTTATTTTTTTAGTTAAAACATTAATTATGTAGTATCATCTTCATATGGTGTTAGATTGATGAAAAATCAATGAAATCATGAATATGACATTGAGACAATAATTTTAAGACCAATATTAGCTAATTTTTGGCATATGGACCTGGTCCAAAAATCTCCCAATAAAAATAAATATAAAAAAAATATTATTTAGTATTATTATTATTACAGAATCTATATTCATAAATATATTCTTCCTATAGTGTTATACTAATAAACTTTATGAGGAATCATGACCCTCATATCGTGGAGGATGACTCAAGAGCAGTATTAGGAATTTAATACCGACTTATAGGGTATGCCCATGTAGCACTCTTTGATCCAGATGTGGTGAAATGTTTTATTCCACTAGAAATCCAATTTGGTAAAGAGAATAGTCTATCCGAATTATATTTCCATAGGTATTATAATGATTTTATCCATTTTTTCATTCACTATCATTTGTGATGACATATCAATTATTTGATGTTTTTCAGCATTCGATCGATGGTGTTCCTCGTGAGTTCACTAGGATTTTGGCTAAGAAACATCATTTAGTACACATACACACCACGTATAACTACGTGACAAGAGATAAATGTGGAATGTAGGATGTATCCAAAATGAGGAGTAGGGCCACACAACACTGGGACCCTTTATGTGACTTGTACGTCATGAAACATTGACCTATCTCATTTCCTTGATTTTGACTCATATTTTGGCTTGTGATTATCCTATCTGGATTGTTTTTTCATTTTTAACATAATGGTTACATTTTCGTTAGATTTTGAGATATCATGTGATATTTTACAAGAATAAATATTGTTTTGATGGTTCTCAGTGACATTAGTGATCAAACTTGATCATCAGAGAGAGGCTAGAGTGGTTCCCCTTAATTAAAAAGGGTGTGTGTACCATAACAATACTTAATAATTGTTACCCTTACTATGCACTAGGGAGTGGTTCCTATACCTATTTAGTGTTACCCCTATATATAATAGGGTGAGGGTTAACTACCTTCTACGTGGTACCCCAATACACACTAGGGTACATGTCCTATATATACAATGTGGTACCCTTTTATGGTATGGGGCCCATGTCCTATACCAACTGAGTGGTACCCCCTTACTAACCAGCTTGTGTCTCCTCCATCTACAAAATAGTACACCCTCCCCCTCCCTGATTCATTACTGCATGGGACCCCTATATAAGTAGCGATACCCCCCTAATGCACTAGGGTGAAGATCATTTTTCTTCTAAGTAGTTACCCCCTTGACTCACTAGGTTGTGGGTCCCCAAGATAATAAGTTTTACTACCCTGATACGCAAGGGTGAAGGTCATATATGTACAAATTGGTACTTTCCCATGCACACTAGCGAGCTAGTCCTCTACCTACTAAGTGGTACCTCTCCTACACCTTAGTTCATGGGTAACCTATATACAATGTTTAGGACTCCTAACTTACCAAGGAATGTTTCCTCTTCCTATATATTGTGCACCTGGACTAGGTGAAGAAGTGTTGAGGTGTCATTTCTCCACATGATTACTTATACAGATAGAAATGAGAGATGATGGTCATCAGGGATGGTCCCATTTTAGAGATGTATGAAGACTCATTATTCATAACTCTGTTGTGGAGATAGGTATCCCCTTTCTCTTTTTTGTATTCCTATTGAGTATATATAGGTTTTTAGTTATTGTTTATTCCCCATATTCTGATTTACATACCTTCATTTTGATGTGTTGACTACTTCAATAATGACTTCTACTGATCCCACTTATGTTTTCTTTTTTTTAATAGGTGTTTATATAATCAACACTACATGGGAATTGCCTAAACTTTTAATTTATTATAAAGTTGATATATAGGTTAGTTGTGATTTTAGAGGATAATAGGGATACCTAGCTCCATGGTCCATGTACGGTTGTATGTCACTCTAATTTGGAAATGGACTAATACATATTTTATTTTGTATTTGTTATCATTTCTAGTTGGAGATGTGTTTTTTCCTTTAATTATTAGATTTACACATTTATATTCTTTTTTATTCCCTTGAGGTTATTATATGAATGTTTTATATAAATGTTATATTCTTTTATTATGCACATATGCGTTGAGATAGTTTTGTGTGTGCATGCATATTCATTATGAAAATTCTATATGTTTTATTTAATCCCTTAAATCCTTGTCTCCTTACTATATCCTATATATGTGGGATGGGTAGTTGTTTCAAAGCATTGAACTACCCAGGTGATCCCTAGTGGGTCATGTCAGGATTGTTATAAAGTCCCTATTTTTTAAAATAAATTCTTAATTACAATTTTTACTCAACATTAGTTTATAAAAATGGTTGTTGTCCAATAATGAAATATGTGTCATGTTATTGTATTTTTTAATAAATACTATAACACAAATATTTTATACATTATGCCTATACTAAATCATTGTGAACTATTTTGAGAAGGAGTCATTAGAAATTCTCAGGGAGATCCCACTAGGAATTATTTTCACACACCCAACATATTTTCTACTAAATGAGTGTGAATGTTAATTTTTTTTTCAATTTAAGGTTCCCTATTATTGTTTTTCTTTTTGAGGTTCAGTTTTTTTTATAATAAAATTTTTGATGTGGTTTCTGAATCATGTTCATTAATATTGATTTAAGATTTTTTTAGGTTTCATACCATTTTTTTGTATCACCCCATTAACCAGGTTTTTTTACATATATCATCCTCCGCAATGTATTTATTTTAGTTTTTTATCATTGTATGCATATTTTTTTATAATCCATCATTTATTGAATTTTAATATTATTTCCACATAATTATTATGCATGGATATCAAACATCCAGATAGGACACTCTAGATTCATATTAATTTCCCTTTTTTTATTATAAAATTATATATGTCAGTGAAACCTCTCCTAAAAGTGTATTATTGAGATTCATGCACTATTTTATAGTTCATGTAGATATGGAAATCCCTTTGGTATTAGTTCAGTGATGGGTTGGGTAATGATTTAAGTTACCATATATTGGTTCATTATTAGTGGTATCAAAGCTCGGGTGTCTTGATAGTTCGTAGTTTCTTTAGATCACCCCAAAGTAATGTTTTTTTGTCATAGTACTCATCAATTTATGATTTTTTTTGCTAGTTTTAGGTGTTTTTTTATGAGTTGGTGTTTGATCACCACTATTCATGATAACACCTGAGTTACAACTTGTTTTTTGGATTGGAATTATTAATTTTTTACTCTTTTTAAATTGATTTATTAATCCTTTTTGTTATATTGTGAGATAACTTGGTTTTGGGTGGTATTTTGGGTAAAAAATGAAAATAGATCTATGGATTGTGGATTAGTTTCATGACTACATGAACCAAGAAAATGTTAAACCTTTGATAACGGTGATGTGTTATAAATTTTTTTTATAACTGGTCATGGCCCATCTAGTCATGTGGTCTAGTTATCCAGGATTATGTAGCCCGTTTTTTTATATATAAAACCTATAGAGGAATACAATAAGAAGAATTAATTCATGGATTATTGTGATATGTTTACTTAAGGATTGGGTTTTTATTAGATTTATGGTGTGCCTTATTTCAGTGGGTTATTAAAAATTATATTATTTTGTGAAAATGTGGATTTAATGTGAAAAGTGTTTTTTAATGAAAGGTATCAAAGGGTATTTTTTATAAAATATGAAAAATGACATAAAAAAAATTTCTTCAAAATGAGAACTTTGGGATTGATTATATGGTTTCTAAAAAGGATTTAGTGATATTTTAATAAAATTTGGTTTTTATATTGAATCAAAAATTACTTTGTATTAAATTAAATTGATGGATTATATTTGTATGATTTGGAAACCACAAGGGTCGAGTTTTGGTAAGTGTTTGGTAAAATTTAGGGAAATTCAATTAATAAAGGGATTTGATGCATTTAAAATGGGTGGTGTGTTTTATAATGTGGGTGTATCTTATAGTAAATATTTTAAAAAATTAATAATTTTTAAAATAAAATATAGATTTTCTTATTAAATTTCATATTTTTTGTGTTTTTAAAATGAGATAAATATTTTGAAACTCCCATTAGAAGGTCTGGATTTTAGGGATTTAGGATGTTTTCTAATTTTTTTTCAAAATATTCAATAATATTAAATTATGATCTTTTAATCCATAATAATTAATTAAATATATAATGCCCTTTATTATTTTATAAAACAAAATGGATTTATTGTAAATTAATTTCATTTTAAATTTTACTGTTTATCAAATTTCACCTTATAGTATATTTTTGATATTATTATTAAATTATTTTTCAAACCCACATGATATAAAACTTTTTAAAGAATATCTTAACATAAAAATAGAGACAAACTAAAACATTTTACCATTGCATTAGAATTATAAAAAATATATATCCCAACTACCCTAAAATTTATTATAATATAGAATGTTAGATATATTTCTTCTTAAATGTCTTGAAATCCCCCTATCTATATAGAAAAAAAAACATTTTTATGCTCCAAGGAAATATTTATTATATTAAGATATTTAATAATTTATTAGTAAAGATGAAAATTTATGTCTAATGGGATTATAATAATAACTTTTGGAAATCCTATGTGACTTCAATCACTTGTATATAGGTAATCATAAAATGGAATATTTAAAAACAATTTCCTTTTTATTTACCTAAGATTTTGGGAATATCAACGAACACACATTTTCAAAATGACCATTCCCATGACTTCTAAAATAAGAAGTAGTAGATGAAAATATATTTGGTCTATTAATAGATAATTTATTATACATTTTTTAAAATTTATTATCATAAAAAAAAATATAATATCTTCTTTTTATATTTTTATAACTCACTATTTTATCAGTATTTTCTCTACATTTACAAAAAATTGATAGATTTTACTTTAAACTTTAAATAACATTTTGGAGATGTTATTTATAATTATTAACATTATAAAAATTACAGAATTTATAACCACATAATTTTTATCTGGAAATAGTTTTTCTTATTAATTTTTCATTTATTTTAGGTGTGGAATATAGTTTTTTGGTTATTAATATTGTAATATGAATATTCAAAATTTATAGCATCCGAGATAGATGTACTAACATTTCCAATTTCTACGAGACCAATTTTATATTAACACTTAGGGTCATAATAAAAATCAATGATATTTTTAAATTAAGATCAATCTTTTATGTATCTTCAAGAAATCACTCTATATTTTTTCTTCCACAATCATATTTATAGTGTGAATAAAAAGTGAAATCACATAAAAGATTGTATAAATAAAAAATAAAACCATTTCTGACATGAATTGATGTAAAAGATTCTTCATTGAAAATTTTATCTTTAGATTAAATCTATATGGATTCCCTATCTATATTTCCTAACTTTTACAGTTTCCTCCTATTTTTTTACTTCATTAATCTTATAAAATCAGGATTGACATGCCCAATTTTTTACTAACAAAAAAATATATCCTGGAAAAGATTGGAAATAAAATTACCTTACTTCTTCTCAAGGAAAATGTCTCTAGGGTAGTCTTTTAAAGATCTCATTGAATATCATTACATTCTTATATATCCTTCCATTATAATATATAAACTATCATTATTATCACTACTATATATCTTTGTATTAGATGAGTATATATAATTATCTAACATCAAACTAATTCCATTTTCCCCTATTTTTCCTTCTTCAACAAATTTTTTAATCTATGACAAATATTTATTAATTTTCCAATAGAATATTCATGTGTATATTCTATGATGATTTCACTTCCATATATAGATTCCTTTTTCGCAAGAAGAATATTAGGTTGTTCACTAAGAACTCAGTGAACAAGAACTTTATTTTCCAGAGTTTATACTAAAGAACTCATACCACTGAAAATACTCATAAATATATGGAACATTTGATTAATGATTTCTTCTTCACTAATTTTAAATTAACATTATTAAACACTTAACCGGAAACACATAGTTCTTATCATAATTTTCAACCCATGATCAATAACATATAGAGTTTTCAAGACATCATGTTATGTGTTACATATAGATACATGACTATATGCATTTAAATTAATTTCATGATAAAAAATATTCATTACATTGTAATTAAAAATATAATTTACCATATAATTGATAAATAATGATTAATGTACACTTTAATGTATCATATAACAATTTAAAATAATTTTGTATTGATCAAATCTTGGTTTCATTATGAATTATTCAATTCATTATTTATATTTCACATAATCACACCCATCAATAAAAGGATGTATCTGATGTATACATCTATCATTTATCTAATTATTATCACCTCAAATAATATCTTACCCCTCTTTGTTTATGTTGAGAAATAGTTATCATAAATAATGAAATAAGTTAAATTTTGGTACAATCTATCATGAAAATTGATTATTATAAAGATAATTTATAATAATAGCTTTGATGGGGGTGAATTGGCCTTTTATATTGAATTAAAATATTATATTTGAGATTTAATTATAATGTAATAGAAATAATGTTAATACAAAGAGTTTATTTTTTTAGTGGGTTTGATCTGAATTATCATACTCTAATATCCTCCGATATAGTTTTTAATAGTAATAGATCCCAATATAATGGAATTTTATAATTAATTTTTCACCCCTAAATTAAAAAACGCAATTAAAAAACCATCATCCACAATATGAATAAGCCCAAAACATACCCATCATTTTCTACATTGACTAACATGACAAATAGTTATGCCATTTTTTCACATAGTGGAAAAACCGAATTCTTGAATTTTGTTTAGGAGTCACATTAATAAATACATCCTTATAATGGGAAATATAACCCCATAAAACAACACACATAATAATGTTTAAGAAGGATTAAAATCAAAGAACCAAATGAATGATTAATGTTTTTAGTGATGATGAATAAAATAACTCTCCAGTTTCAAAGGATTAAAATGTTTAAATTGATTTTAGAGACATAGTTCATCTCCAAATTAATAATCACATCTTCATGTTAATTAAATTCTCAACATTAAATATATTCACTAGTTCTATCAAATCTATATATATTTATTATTTTTATGTATAAAATCATTCAAAATTTAAGATCATTACATATTTATTTTTCTTGTCGAAAAAGATAAATAAGTGAAAAGAGAAATAAAAATTAAAGTTATCCATTAATATTTTCGAGATAAATTTTCCAGTGTAAATTATGTATAAATTAAAAATAATATTTTTCAGAATCCTCCTCTATATATTGTAAGTCCAAATATATAATATATAGTGGAACATGATAGGATATTAACATATAATGATATATTATTAATTAATGTCCAAAAGAACATTCAGAAAATATTTGTGACTGTACCACCATATTTCAACTAATTTGTTTTAATATTTCATATTTCAAAATAGAATCATTAATATTTATAAAGGTTTGAGATAATGTGGATCAAAATAAATTCTCCATGGAATAATATAAATCATGATCAAATAATTTTAAACAAAAATATTGTGTAATTTTAGAAAAAATAATCATTATGAACATTAATTACACACTTAGAAAATGGAAATATGAAATAATATGAAAAATAGTTTATGGTTCCCTTTTCTAGACAACCTGTAGAACATAAGAAGAAATGTGAGTTTCTTCTACCCTAACATAAATCATAGCCACTAAAAATGACTAACAAACATTGACCCTCACATAGATTAATAACGTTTCTAGCTACTGGAGAACCCTATGAACCATTAAATTAGAAATAGGTTAACATTTAATAGATTTTGAAAACAAATTTATACCACTAAATTTTTTTTACACGTATGTGAGCTTACAGTTACCCTTATGTGGATATTGAAAAGGTGATATTTCCATTAAAAAATGTTTTGTTACATTTTATTAAGTTATATGATTTATGAGTTACCCATTTTTAATGTTCAGGTTACCATAAAATGAGTAATATAATTTATATGTTACTTATCTATAAATAATAAAATGCATGGGTTACAACTATCTAACTATAAAAAATGATTATTTACATTTATTTATCTATTGAAATAACTTTATGTAACTCTTATAAAATTATACCTAAAATTTTGCAACTCATATTGGTTTATGGTTACAATTATGCCAATATTGAAGTTTAATGTATACCTTTAAAAAACATATACAAATTGGTATATACCCTTACATATATAATAGAAATTATCACATATAATTAAAAAACCAATATTAATTATCACATACCCTTATGAAAGTAACATAAAACAACACTTACCCATATGAAAATAATATAAATTCTTGAATACCTATTTGAAACTCATGGAAAATGATAATTAAGGTTAAATGTTACATAACTGTATAGGAACACAACAAGGAAATTTTAGAACTTTTTATAAACAATTAAAACATAAAATATCAAACTAAACTATGCAATGAACAATAATATATAACAAAATATAGGCGTAATTTAATTAACACATGGGTTATTAATCTCAAAATAACATTTATTTAGGTTTTGAAAATCCAAAATATTTATAATATTGTTTTTTGTAATTATTAAATGAGGATTAAATATATGTTATTCAAGGATGAACTTCAACAATCATTACACTATTTAGGGATAAAATATTTAAAATAGTATAATACTTGAGTGGTTTAAGTGATTGGGACATGGAAACCTCAAACATTGATTTCCTCACATGATTTAAAAATATTTTATTTCATTAGTTGTTTGATTTTTTACATTAAACATTTTTTTATTAGTGTCTAGTTTTTAAATTTTTAATTTCTGTTTTAAAAAAATCCATTACATTCTGAATTTATTTGTTCTAAATCTATGTTAAATATCCATTTAATCATTATAAATTTTTATATATTTAAAAATTAATTTATAAATTAAATAATTTTATATGGATAAAAATAGTATGTTGTAGAAAATTCGTGTTTTGACCATTATGTGTTCTTAGTCATATTTACCTTTAGTCAGTAAATAAATGTATTTAATTTAATTATATACATTTTAAAATATCATTTTTTCTGTCATAAAATACTATAATATAATTTTACTAAATAGATATAAATTATAAAGTATTAATAAAATGTTTATTTTAAAATATCGTTCTTACCATTTTCATGGCCAATAATAGTAATCTTCATAATCATACAATCATCCAAAAAATTGAAAGTTATCATATAATAAAATTGTCACATATTGATGAAAATATAAAATCAATTTGGGATGATTTATATTTTATATAAAATGAAATTATTTTAAAAATGAAATCAAATAAAAACAATGTAAATATTAAAACCTTAATACCGTTTATAAAATGATATGAAAAGTTTTTTTAAATTCTGCATTGAAATATTCAATGGTATTTTTAAATATAAATATATTAAATTTATAAATAAAATTATCAAATAATGTTTTTCTTTCTTATATTATGATAGTTCCAAAAAAGTAACTGTTTTTAAAAAAAAATTGGTATTTTCACCATTATTAAAAAAAACAAATTATTTTATAAAAATAATAAAATTCTACGTAAGATAAAATTTTTATACTAATTTATAATATTATATTCATACTTTAAAATGTATTTTTTTTTGTAAATTAAATTTTTTAATAAATAATAAATTATAATATAAACTAATTTATTTTTAAAAAAGGACAATTTCTGATATTTATTGTTGTTATTGATATTAATGATCATTTACTAACAAAATTTGTGTTATAAAATTAACAATAGAAAACATAATTTATCATAATTAAATGAAAATGTATTATAATATAAATGTATGGCGTATAAGTTTTTTTTAAAAAAAATTCTACATAATGAAGGATCTTATTAGTCAATTATAATAACCTAATTAAATTTCATTCATATAAAAAGTAGTCTTTATTTTCATTATGTTTATATTTCATAATACATTTACTCTTATTTATTCCAACTAAATCTATGGATAGGTTTTAATATCCATATATAAATATTTATTTTTCATATAAATATACTATGGTTTTATATAATTTTTATATTGTTCATAGAGAATGAAATAAAAGATCATTATCTCATTTTAACAATTTAATATATTAAAATTATACAAAAATACATATGGAAAACATAAGAATATGAACTACATTTGGTTACTAAGATAATTTTGGGATTCCCTGGAGTCATTGATCCATACACGAGGTACTAGTTCACCCATTCCTCTGGGATTTAGAATACAATGTTGGATCCCGTGTCATTTCTTTGAATTAGGCATATCATTTCTCACTAAATTATGGATTCTTTTTATGTGACCATTATTATAACCAGGTCTCATGTACTCTAGTTGTTTTGGATGAAATGGAAATGGATTTCATTGGAAATTGGATTGAATGATTTTGGATGTTCCTTTTCTATTGGGTCTTATTGATGTTTCATAGTTTGTGATTCAATTCATGAGTTTAGATTCCTTATGGATATTCATGGTTAATAGAATGAAGTTTTTTTCCTTATATATTTGATTTATAATAATTCAACTCAAAAACTATAAAGTCATATTATTGGTTATTTTTGTTTAACCTATATAGATAATTTATAACATTTGGGACACCCATGTATGATATCTCTTTTTATAAAGATTAATATTTAATGTTTGTGGTTAATTACTTCATGAGGTTATCGATTCTTATTATGTTTTTTATTGAGCCTTATTTAGGATGGATAATGTTTGATTTTTTTCCCAATCAAAATATATTTTGACTCATCCCCAACCCATCGTCTTCTTTGGATAGGGTTGATGAGTCACTCTATAAATATTGTTATAAATTTTACTAGGGAGTTTTTTTGGGAAATCATTACAATGGTTATGGGAATTGTGATACCCACAGATTAATATTACTTTATATTTTAGATTATTTTATCTTATAATAGGGTAATTTATCATTATTAGAATATTTTTCTCAAAAAATAAAGAATATATAAATTTTCATTATGTTTGTGGTTTGAATTCATAGTTTAGAAAACATCATAAAACTACCCTGGTTTTCAGTCTTCTAAATTAATTTTATTTATTTAATGGTCAGTTTGTGTGGGATGTTTATAGATCAACCCTATCTATGAGAATTATAGGGGAAGATATAGTAGTTAGTTCCATCTTAGTGTACCTATGTATGAAATGAACTCGGTTAGAGGAGTCCACAAGAAAACCATTGGATGTGGTTTTCAATTCTACTTAATTATTTTTGAAAAATTAGTTCATTGTTTAAAAATAAAGTGGTTAAACCATGTATGGTTATTTTCCATTGTTTTTTTCATATTCATGTTTTATGCATGGTTTGTAAAACCACTGTACCAAATGGTATGGTCTTACCCGATTTCATTAAAGTGATAAAATTATTTTTCTACCACCTCAAGATTTTATGCTTTTCACAACCATTTCATATCCTCGTGAGATTTACGACTAAGGGTAAATGTGTAATATTTATACATAATTCATAATTTTAGTAGTATACCTTTGTTATACGGATTTGAGGAAGGTACAACTTAATTTATTCATCTTCTTCCTGAATTTTTATTTACATTCTAGATCCTTTATTTTTTTTATTTATTCTGCAAAGCGTAACTCATGTTAAGGATGAGATTGGGGTTCAATAAGGTTTTAATGATAAGTATTATAAAAATTATATTCTCGTGATATATTACATGTCTTTGTTATTCATTATCAAAAACATTAGACTAGTTTCAATTAAATTATACCTAAAAATAGTAGGTGTTTCTTTGAAATACAATTATAAAATATGTTAAAAAATCTCACATGTTTTAAAATTATTTCATATGGATTTATATATATATATATTACCCTTTATAGTTTATTAATTTATTTAAAATATATTGTGAACATGGAATGGAAAAAAATTACATGTTATGTGATCATAATAGTTTTGGATAGGATTTCATAAAAATATTTATTATTTTTATATAATAGTTTATGTTTCATCCATTCTAAAAATTAGATTTGGGATTTTTAAATTGCTTTTTTATATATTGGTGGTTCTAACATCATTATAAATTTAATTTATTTGGGGTATTTCACTATAAGTTAGGGGTAAGATTATTTATAATGATAAAATTTTGGTTTTATAATTAGAAAAGGGTTCTTAGAACAAATTGATTATTCAAATAATGGATTTATGATTTTGAAAATAAAATAGTTGAAACTAACTAGTTTAGAAAATGAGAATTACAGTGGGGATTTATTACTATATTTAAGGAAATTGTTTTAAATTATATTTAAAATGGTATGAAATGTCTTAGTATCATAATATTCATCATGAAATGATGACTTGAACTTTAAAATAATTGATTTCTATAATGTCTGAGACACTCGATTGAAACAAAGTGTAATAATTATTCATCTTATAGTGGTATGTTTCTTCATGAGAAATGATTTATTATTATATTCAAATATTCAATGCTTGTTTATGAATGTGACAAAAGGGTTGTCTTTTGTTAGGGTGAAAGAGGTGAGATAAGGTTTAATTTAAATGGTTTGATAAAATTCTTTGAGGATTTATTATTCTATTGCTACTCACAGACATTATTTGGAAGATCATAGGTATAGTAGGATATATATTATGGATTCAAATAAGTTTATCCCAAGTTTATATTAATATTTTACATGGTAATGGTTCCCAATTAAATCTATTGATCTAAAAAAATGTGTTAATCAACCTGGTAGCAATGTGATGTCATTATGTTATGTATCTAGATAACTCCATAGGACCACCAGTGATGTATACCTTTTTTTAAATCCATAATAGGTTCCTCTTAACAATTTACGGATAATGATACATGATTATTAGGATGGTTATCAATAATATTTTATAATTTTACAAAATATTTATGGGATTTCAATTTATTAATAAATTTTATTTCCAAATTTGTTTTGAAACAATCAAACCATTATTTATCAATAAATTACATCTCACCTCAATTATATAGTAGTGTAGGGGGTGTCTACTTATATTTCAACTAATGTTAATATTTATATTCAAATTCGTTATTATTAATCTAATTTTATTAAGAATAAAAAATTTTATATTAAGAATGCAGTGCAACATTAACGGTTACAAATAGGGAATTGGGAGGTGGGATGGGGTTGATGGATGTTATGGAGTATGAGGGAATCCCCTAGAACTATTTATATACAATTATAGTAGAATCCTAATTTCTAACTATATGATCATCACTTACTAATGATAACTTTTAGAAGAAAGTTGGTATGATTCTTTGCTACCATTACGGAAAAGATGTTTACATATCTATTTGAAAATATCTTACATGATATTATTGTGGAATATATTCACAAATGGTTTTATAGAGATCCTAAAAAACCATTTAATAGAATAGTTTACTTTAATTATTCTTGGGAAAAATTTATATTGTATTTAGTTAATTATTACACATGAGATTTCATTATAAGATAAGAAACATTAAATAAAATAACCTCTCATTAATTGGATGAGAAAGATGAAAATTTTAATACATAATATCCATTGAATATTCAACCACAAAACATTATACCTTGGATATAATAGCTTTCTATGTTCAGATTGAGACAAAGGGATATTCGGTTCCACATCACCCATTTAACTACTAGTCAATTTTTGAATGACTTACATATTGAATAATTTAGATTTTTTTATTAATGGGATCCATTAGATCAAACTCCTTAAATATATAGAAGAGACTAGTGAGTATTATAAAGAACATTCATTTGATGAACTGTATAGTGGGTTCCACTAAATGAGGATGTGTAATGTTGCAAGCCTCCCCAAAAATCACTAAACCTGCTGTAATAGGCACACCACATCCCTTGGAATCCAATTCCACACCTGAATGATTAGAAAAATAGAGATCTAAAATGAGGTAAAGAATGTTAAACTATCTTTTACCTCAAGTAAAGATTGTAATATTGTTATATTTGAGTACTAACCAATAAAATTAATCCAAAAGGAATCACTGAATTTTTTTCCATTAAAATAACACCAAAATATATAATAAATTACATTCATTTCTTCTCAACCTCATTTCTAGTGGAGATAACTTCATTCCTTATGATCCACACTAGAAATTTATTCATCCTTACAATCACTCTGTTGTATATCTTACAAGATTATATGTTAATTTATTGTGGTTTATGAATGTAACTTTAGAAAATTAATATGATTTATTTCCCTAAGGTAGCGGGTATAAAAATACAACGGTATTGTTCAATCACATGTCAAAATATACTATATAAAATATTATAATAATCATTGAATGTCATCTCAATGAACATATGATATTAAAAATATATCCAATGAGATGAATTAGGGGATGTCCCCCTAGAGTAAGTGGTGAGATCCCACGGAATTCTACCTCCAAAATGACAATCTATTTAATAATAATAAATAATATATTTTCATAATGATTTCTTTTGTTACTTATTTGAAAAAACTTTAGGTGATAACCATTTCATCCAAAATATTAGAAGATAGGGTTGTTTAATTTCTTACTAATTAAATTTTCCATTATGGATATACCCATGATCTTTTCAAATTAAATCATGACATAGATTAATTTCATTCAATCAATATTAATTTTTAGATTTAATATCACTTCTTCAATTTGTTTTTCCAGTCTAGTCCATCCAAAACAGTGATGTTGGGCTTTTTGGTGTGGATATCATATAAAAATAATTTTTTTCTTCGGTGTTAATAAAAATAGTCTTTGGGTATATCACACTGATAACATTACCCTTAGAATTTAGGATAGGAAATTAGTAACTAAAGTGATCCATTATCCAAATGAGATAAAAACATTCTATTTGAGAATCTTAAAAATAGTACTATTATAGTAACTATCCTTTTGGTGGATAATATCTCAATCATTAAATATTACATCACAATGATAATCCAAGGTATTGAGTCCACTTTGGATTCCTCACCTGACATCATTGATCATATATGAACATATTAATCTTTTTCATATACATAAATAATTCATTTTCCTACATTGACTATCCTCATAGTTTTCATAACATAACATTTAAAATCTGTTTAATCAACGACATATAATTTTTCTCCACATTGAAATAATTATATTACATCCATAAATAATAAATAATATATTCCAATGAATCTGTACTATCCACTAAAAGGATAGAACAACTCACTTTGATTGAATTTTTTAATTTTCCTAATAGGGAATGTCTTAGATAGTATAAGGAGGATGATGATATAGTAAATATATATATAACCCCCTCAATGATTACATAAATCCAAATATCATCCCTATAAAAAATATTATGAAAAAATGTTTGGAAAACAATTTTAATTAGAGTTATAAATCCAATTAATTAAAACCCTATAATTTTGGAAGAAATAGGTTAAATCTTAATTCCATCACACCATGAGAATTATCTATTTCAATTTTCATTATTGAATTTCATCCCATTATTCATATGTATTGACTCATATTCATTTCTTGATCTAGACAAATCAAACCTTACATTTACATTCCATATAATAATATATATTGTACCCCAGAAATAATATATGGTTGGATAACAGATTGATTTTTTAAGAATAGGTTGAAGTTTATTATAATAGAAATTGATCACAATGATCTAATATAATTTATCATATCCTTTAATTAGAATAAATTTTGGGATGAGATCCATCAAGGTTGTAGTAGTAAATTTTTGAAGTGGTACACCCTTAATCTAATCATGGAAAATTCAAATGAATTAATTATTTAAAAGATCCCAACCATATCAGAGGATAGAGCCAGGTAATCCATTGAGTCTAGAAGTAATGACCAGATTAAGTTTACTGATTTATTATGTGATATAAAAATTATTTTGGATGGATTTTAACAGAGTATTATATTACTCATTAATCAATATGCTATGTTACTTAGAAAATGGTCATAATCAGTGTGGCTTTAGAACACATATCATCTCTCATGCTAAACACCTATAATAATGTATTAGAAGAAATATATAACTATGGGTAATGTGAAACTTTCATCACTAGTGTAACATTTATAATATATTTTTTCATATCTAAAAAATCACTTCCATTATGCAAGAATGAAAACTGTCCATTTTTTAATCCCTTCAATTAGAAACTAAATTCTAGATATATTTCTTGAAAATATTTCATCTTCAAGAAGTATTTCCTCCAAGATTACTCATTTGAGAGTAAGGAGTGTAATTATTTACTCATCCCATTTAATATTAAGTCTTCCACCATGTTTACTAATCTCTTGTTGTCTTATGCGTTAATTTTGGCCGTAATTTCTCTAATATTTCATTAAAAAATCTTAAAATGATTAATTTTTTCCCAATTTATTAATTTTTATTTATAATTTATGGTTATTCTTTTTTTTTGGTTGTCATTTTAGAAAAATAAATAAAAATAATTAAATTACTTATGTTCAATTTGTTTTTATTTTGTTAGTTATTTTGTATTTTGTAGGTAAAAAGGGTCTTGTATAGGTTATCCCTCAACAAGTGGGGATAAAGAAACATTGTATCCATATGGGGGTATATATTTTATTCCATGAATTAGGAAAAATATAAACAATTATAAAAATATAAAAGAGTTCCTATAAAATATAGGGTAGCAAAGAACATAGTCCCAAGGGTTTGGATCAATTCGGTGGTGGGAGGAAAGATTCAATGGTGTGGGTTCGCACTAATGGTGAATGGGGTCCACTGACTCCCATTAGACTTGATAAAAGTATTATCCATGGATAATTGAGTATTAATATATGTCTTCTATGGATATGATAATTAGTGACATCATATCTCCAGTTAACAATATAAGTTTACTTAGTAGGTCATTTCTTGTTTTATATCACTGAAACATGGAGAACCTATGGAATATTGTTGAAAAATCAGGATAGGCACTGCAACATGGTTGTATTATAGAGTAAGGTAGACGAATAATTCTATATGTTTTGTTATGATGGTTGTACCATGGAATAATGTGATGAAGATGTGTGTAAAAAAATCATCCATTTTATGGTTCAGCGAAGTCATAGAGATGATGAGAATATATATGGAGTTATTAGGTTGGGGGAAGCGGATACACTGTAAAATGTTTGTCTACTAAATAACCTTTAATTCCAGATATTGTTGATATGAAATAGAGTTATTTCTTAGGATCATTATGTTAATATATTATTCATATTCAAATAACCAATGAATTTGGTGTTCTTAAATGTTTTGGTTCAGTTTCATGGAGGAAAATTGGATAAATTTCATATGAACACATCATTATAGGTAGCAGTTTAAAACACATCATATATAAAGATATAAATTCATCCATGTCTTGAAAATTTAGACACACACACACAGATGTATATATATATATTAAAAACACATCCAAACACTTTATCTCATATATAATAAGACTCTTGGACATGAATGTAATTGAAGATATTTGGTTAAGATAAAGGACGAATGAGATTAAAAGTAATGGTAGAAGGAAAATTAAAAACAAATTACATGAAAATATTTAGGAAGACTTCATATATAAAATTTGGATGCTACTACTATGAAAATGGAGATAACGTGAACCCCTAGTGGATGGAGATTTAGACAGATACTAGAACCTGGAATCTAGGAGTGGTGTTACTATAATTTAGAGTTGTATATCTCATTTTCCCATTTCTATACCCTCATGGCTTGTATTAGAGGGAAAATTTTATTTTTCAACAAATTTAATTCAGAGTGAGTATATATAGATAGTGGAATATTTTGTAATAAAAAATGTAATATGTTTTTCATTTATCCATTCATCTTCAATATTACCTTTATTCTCATTGATAATCATTTCTAAGAGATACTTTTTTTAATACTAAAAATATCAATTGGATTCCATTTATTTTGGAACAATACATATATGTGTCTTTGGTATCTTTTTTTAAAGATGTTTGAAAACATCAATCCACATTCTAATCTATTTGAGATATAGGTAAAAGAAAAATTTATATAATAGATTATGAGTATTATATGACTATTATAACTAAGGTATAGTTATGAATCTATTAAATTAAAAAATACCAAACCCTATCCCTTACTATGGACATGAATATAAATTTACCAAATCAAGTTATATTCATGTAACATTTATCAAAACCAAACCGTTTTAAATCTTTTAATTTAATTTTTATTTTTTGAAATCATTCAATTTAATCTATACCTATTCTAAATGGATTAAACCAAGAATCCACTCAATTAGGATTAAAATTAGTTATTTTTAGTTGGTTTATAAATTAATAATTTTAATTCTCCCAATAAAATTATTAATAAACTTTCAGCTTATCTAAAATATCATTATTCCTTTGGTGTGCTCTTTTTTTATTATTTGAATCATTAAAAATTCTCTATTTTTTATTATATTATTCTGATTTTTAATCATTGTGTAATAATTTTATAGTTCTAGAATGATATAAATTCATGAATACTCAACCATGATAATGTAAAAAGAAGATACTTCATTCAATACTGAGATCCAAAGGACCCATATAAAACAAAATAAAAACATTTAGAAAGAAGATACCAAGGCTTGAAAAGATATTGTATAAAAACATTAAGTTCTATAAAGAGGGATCCCATGAATTCATGATCTGATCAATAATGGAATACCATTTTATTCATGGATTATCTTGAGAGTATACACCACAATAATTTCTAATTAAAAATTTAAGATCAAGTCATTCATTATAAATAATATTTGTTACCCCATTAAATTATTAAAGATTCACCTTCAAAACCCTAGTACTATCATTTTGAGTTTTATAGAGTTTCCAAAAATAGTCTAATTAAGTAACAGAATATGTGATGTGGTATGTTTGTAAATATTTTGATTCTAACTAAATATAATGTCTTTTTAGTGGATCCAGATTTTATCATTTCACTCAATAATGACATAGTATATTTCGGAAAGAAGTGCCTAGTTAGAAGTCCCCCTCCTCAAAAGTCTATGTATATTTGACCAATTATTATAAACATAAACCAAATTAATTATAATCTACTATATAGTTTATGGTAATGAAATAAATTCATCATTACATACCATAGAATAAAAATATGGATAATAACCAAAAGATGTTAGAAAGAATTATTTTGGGTAATTATTCAATTGTAGATTCTTCCACTAGTGGGTCGTTATTTAAAAATTCACCAAATGAATGCTGCAATTTTTTGTATGATATTTCAATAAATATTATTCAATATAATATGGATTATGGAGAACTAAATGGAGTACCCATGGTTTAAAACATTTGGGTTTCGACTCCAATTAATTCAATGTCGAGTAAATTGGAGAGGAATATTTCTAATAAATATAACAAATTTTTTCACTATGAAGATATTAATTATTTATATTATAATCATAAAACTTTTATAAATGTATGGAGGCCCAGGAAACTAGATTTATAGAATCAAGATCATAAAATTTATCTAGGTCACATATTTTAAGAAAATCCATCAGTGTTTCGACATCGGCACAAATTCCCTTCCCATAAAAGTAATTTCATTTCAGTAGATGGGATACTATCAATAATTTTGAAACTCATAGGAAATAATATCATGGAATAATTAGATTACACTAAATAAGGATAATGATGAATTTCGAAAACTAATTTGGATATATTTATAACAAACTAATGTAGTGGCCAAGGGAAGATCTACTGAGTGGCACTAAATATCAAATACATGATTTGTTGAGTAAAATTATGTTGAGATGTTGAAATATAATATATAATATTTATAAATAGGTCATATGGAATATTTATGGTAAAGATGAAAAATTAATGGATTAATTAAAAAATAATAAACAAAAAAGGAAAACAAGAAGTGAAGATAAATCAATAGGAATAACCACCACAATATTGACAACTAAACCATTTACATAGTGAACTATGAATTTATGGTTTCATAAAATAAGATATGTGTTTCTTAAAATGACTAAAATATTACACATTAATATATCAATCATGGAGTTGACAATTAAAATTCCCACTTATGAGATATTTTTGATGAAATTTGCATCTAAAAAAAGAACTCTAAGGGAATAAATAACCATGAAATTTAAAGGGAAATGTTTAGTTCTGATATCATAATCCCTTATAAAGAATCAAAAATATCTAGGTTTATTTTATTTTATAATTGATATTGGTTCTAAGGAGTTTTAAAAGGATTTATGTGATCTAGGTAAAACCATCAATACTATTTTTTTCATAATTCAATTTACAATGATTTAGGGAGTTGATATCGACGTCAGTTACACATCAACATGTGGACAAAATACTGATATTTCCCTGAGGACTACAGAAGTATTCCATATATAAGATACCAAATTCTAAATTATATATGAAATTAATGTGATTTAAATGTAAAAATATATTAAACTAATAATCATAGGATGAACAATCCATTATATGGGTTGAAAAATGATTGTTGTCAAAAGAGGATATATTTTCTTCCTAAATAATTCAAGGAAGGTCAATAGTTTTGGAATGTTTTTCAATTAAAATTTAATTTTTAAATATGATATAGACACTTCTAGATTCCACCCTTGTTGGTTGATAATATGTTACCTAAAGGAAGAGTAATGATAGTTTATGAAAAATTAAGAGGACCCATCCACATGGTGGAATCACAATGTTGACCATTCATATATCATGATGTGGTATTCTATTTCCTACCATAGATCAGAGGAATTTGAGTGTTAAGGTTGAGATTAATTACTATAACCAAATAGATTTTTATATTGGACCACAAACACATTTAAACATTATTGGATTTTAATTTCAATTCAATTGCATTTAAGAACCATTTTAGGGGTTTATTCCCTATATTTTTGTATATTCATAAGAATGTGAATGCACTTTTAATATTTAAAATGATTTTTAGTACTATTATGATTCATGGTACAATGGCCTATGGTGTCTATAAATGACTAAAAAATAAGTGGTTTTTATCAATGAGTATTATTATTAAATTTTCAGAAACTAATTATACTATATCATTCGTAGAATCATTTCAAAGAATATGTGAGAAAAAAGGGAAAACACAAATTTATGTTGTTTCATTATTTTGATAAATAAAACATATAATTATAAATAACCAAATGAATTCTTTTTTTAAATTTAAAAATTTTCAAAATAAAATAATCAAGAAGGGGATTTTCAAATATAAAATATAATAATAGTATTTTTGATTTAATAACTCATGATTTTCATACTCAAAAACATGTAATTGAATTTTTCTCTTTAATATTTCATTAAATTAATTTTATGTGTTCATGGGTTTGAATTAATCATTATTAAACCTTCCATGAGTTTTTTTTTAAAAAAATCTCCAATTCATAAAAGGTTTTTAGGACAAATGTTTCAAATATCTCATAGAATATTTCATCAAATTGATTATCAATTCTTACCTAATAATACATATTTTTTATCATGCCAATATGATTATTCCACAAATTCATATTAAAAATGACTAATTAATTTTATTCATTAATCCATTATACCTTATATATAACATAAATTGATCCCAATTATATCCAATAGAAATAATAAATTAACTATTATAGGAATGATCCTCATTAAAAGGAAAATTTTCAAATCCTTCTTTTATTTTAATATTTGGCATGGTTTTTAATGATAATGATTTAGGGAGATGGATTTCATGGTGAATATGGATATTCATTATTGAGAGAATTTTTTCGAATTACCATTCAGTTTTTGGAAAGGTTCATGTCATATTTATTTTTTTTTCATTTATCCCTCTATGAAAATAAATTGATTTGAGTTATGAATGTTCAAAAATCACACTCATTTTTCAAATAGTTATTATTATTTGTTTTTGGGTGATGTATGTGAGAACTTTCTTATAAAAATTAGAAATTTTTTTTAATATCTAATGAAACTAAGGAATAAAATATCTATAGATGGTAAAATCATTAATTTTGAATTTATTATTACCATACATGCTTTAATATTGGAGAAGTGTGTGTTGTGTCTTTTCAATGTGGAGAATTTAATTAGACATTAAATGGATTATCATGAATTACACATAGAGATAAACCACATTTTGAGCTTTGATTTTTTATCAATAACCTATATTATAAAATCCTCATGTTAATATGATCCTAGAATTCATATCCCTAATGATATTTAGGGGTTTTTATCTCTATTATGAGTAACTTTTGGCCTTAAAAAATAAATTTTTTGAACATGTACACAAGGTATTAGGAAACCACTATCTATATTATTTTACATATAATAATGATAAAAAATTATTTAGATCATGATTTCCAAGCATAACAAGGAAACATTTTTAATATAAAATATATGATATTGGTTACTGTATTATTTTTTCATTAAAAAATCAAATTCATTATGTCTAGAAAAAATTGAATTGATATTTTCATATATGAAACATAAAATATCAATATCCTCCATCAAAATTTTTAAGAATAATTAATTTTTTATTTTGAATATTTGTTGAAAGGGTATTTAATTTTTATATTGTTATTCTAAATATATGACTATGGGAAAGAATTTCTTAAAAGTGGGGAATTTGTTGAAGAAATTTTATCCAAACATTTTTGAATAATTATTTTATAAATTGAATTTGTTTTTTAAAAATTTAACTATTTATAAATTGTTAATAATAATTTATGTATTTTATATTTATGGAATAAAATATTGATAAATAAATAAATATACAATTTACTTGTTTTACTATATTATTATTTTCAAATGATTTTAGTATTTTTGTATTCAAAAAATTTTCCCGACAACAGGATTATACAAACTAGTGGAAAAAACACACATGTAAGACATATTAAGGGACCACATGAAAATACACCAATAAATAAGGCCATTAAGATAATTTTGAGAGTAGTATCCCACACATAGAGCACATTGGAGCATAGATCATGGACACAAATTTTTTATTCTGGGATGCAGTGGGAGGAATAACTCATTATCATAGGGTGGGACCAGTGGGATAAGTTGTACTCTTGTTCTCATAAAAAAAATTATAGTTGAGAAATGTAATCACTTATTAAAAAGATAAAATCTTACTTATCCTAAAATGTGGTAAATTTTTTTCCAGGTAACTATTCATTTTAACCAATATGTAATGTAATGAGTAAAGGAGGTGTATCTTCTTACTTGGACACATGTTTTGTTTTATCATCCATACACTACACCATAGAGACATATTGTCCCACAAACGAGGGTCTTAGGTACCAATGGATATTTGAGTATCACTACATAGTTGTAAAATCATTATGGAATAGTGACAACGGAGACTGAGTTGATGAATTAATTCCTCAGTATGGTTAATTTGTAATGTTATAGAATTGTAGCTTAATAGATATATGTGAGAAGGATGTAGAGTCCTGCTAGAATGTTACCCAGGGTTAAATGAATAATAAATTAGAATTATTGAATCACTTCACCATCATTTTAAGGTGCCACATTGGATGGTAGTGACAAAGAGGTGAGAAAAATGATTCATGTGTTATAGTGTTTTACAATGTCATAGGCATGCAGAGAATGATAATGGATATAACCTTTTGATGAATTAGATACACTATGAGATGTATATATATATTGAAACCATTTTTAATAACTGAAGGTTTTAGGACCCTGAATTTGTTTGATTGTGTTTTGAGGAGGTAGATTAATGAACAGCTATGTGGGACTTATCTTCCACATAGGTGTACAAAACCCCCAATTATTTAACGGGATATTTGGATATGTCATGAAAATATATAAATAATAACTAATAAATAATATAATATACGTCGAATCAGCTTCTCTCATATGAATGAAGACTCATTCAAAATAACATAATGGTTGATATTATGATGATAGAAATTTTAATAGAGGATTAAATTAACTTATAATTAAAATTACAAACAAGAAACCATAAATATTTTTTTCCATTTCTGTATACAAATGTAAGAAAATGTTTTTATGGATAGGGAAATGACCTATACTGTAGGATGAATTAGTCTTAGAATGATATTTTATCTTGGAATCCTTGGGGTGTTCAACTTTTATTTAGTTCAATATAGTTCATTTTGACATTTATATCCTCTCATGACTGCAACTAAGGGTTTATTCAAGTAAAAAGGATATATAATTTTGAGGGAGTTAACATTGTTTATGGAATGGGTTTTATTAAATATTTTTTATGGTTTCTTTCATTTAATAATTTAAAAATAAATCTTGTACTTATCTATCTTGAAAGACCATTGTTTAGAGTGAAGGGTTTATTTACTAAATACATCCACTAGATACCATTTCTCATGGAACAAACAATGCACGAGTCTGGTGACAAAATGTATGAAGATGTTTACAAAATCTTATTTATAAACTAAATTAGTTAACTGAGAGGGAAAACAGGATTTTCAATAACAATGTGTCTCTACACACTGAGGAGTCTCTCCAGTTTATAGATTTATAAAAATTAATAAAATATCTAACTACATGCATGAAACTAAATTTAAAAATTATTATTACATTCATCCAATTTTTCTCAAACCAAGAACATTTTCATTATTCTATTTTCATTATGTTTTCCTCATACATTCCATGAAATTTATACCCATTCTCTATATACCGACTACAAATCCCCCTTTATTATGTTTAAAATTAAATATTATTAGTTTATATATAAATATGTTTTTACCTTTCTTGATGGAATACAACGACACCCATTTAGAGTTTAGTTTCTCTACTAAATAGTTGTTGACAAGATGGTGGTAATTGGGATATATAATTATAATACATTTTAGTATGTGAAAAATATTTTTTATTAACAAACATTCATTCCCCATGATGTTGTCCATCCAAAATTCCATTTTCAAAACATTTATTCCATTAAATTTTGTACACCATTTGAAATATTTGAATTCATGATCTCTCAATTTTGATATTTTGATCTGCAGAAATAGGGGTACATTTATAATAGATATTACACCAACTGACTGATAGATAAAATCATGATGCTAGATATCTAAAGATTATCATATACATATAAACTATGCCAACTCTATATTTTTCAATGAAAAAAAATATTGTTACACTATGTGTTCAAATCACCTATGAATCCAATGTATTATAGGTCATTGTCAAGATGGTGGGATTTGAAATCATTCAAATCCATGTTTATATAAAACTACCATCCATTCATTTATAACTATTTATCGATAGTGTTAAAGTCTCCTCCCAAAAATGATTCAAAAGACCTTCAATCATAAGATAAATGATTTTACAAAAGCACTATTCTCTTAGTGAGCACAGATTTTTCATAAATAATTGTGAAAAATATGGAAATATTTGATATTTTATCACATATTATAATGTGTTTAAGTGAAAAATCAATGAACTCCACTTGTTTCTGATTATCATAGGAGATCCAAAATGGTTATTATATAGACACACCTAAAAATTTGTATCCACACAAAGTTTGTGTGGAAACAATTTCATAGAAGATGCCTGGAATTTATGTTCAAAAATATTATATAGAGAAACATAATTATGAAAATGAGTATTCTATAGATGCTATAAATTATTAATGGAACCAATATCCCAATCATTCCAAACCATAATAGAGATCATGGTGACTGCTGAAGGTATTCCTACATTCCTGAATTATAATTCCCTGATATTTTAGTAATAATTTATATTTTTTATTAAAATGTTTAATAATTGATTCACATGAAAACAAAATACCAAAGAAACCAGTTTACATTATATAGACAATATAATGTAGTTGTTATTTGGCAAGGTATAAATATAGTTCACCAATTTATGAATTTTTTTTTGAAATAAATAGCATTTTGAATAATAATTCTTTAATAAAAATCAATTAGTATATATGGATAACTACTAAGATCACATTATAATTTAAATTTAATATTTTTTATATAATTATTTGTAATGAGTATTATTTTCACAATTTATTTTTTAGAAAATTTCTAAGAAACATCAGATACCAAGCGCTGAGACGGAGTGTGATTCTGAGGCCTGGGGTGCCCAGAATAGTTTAGAAACAAATGTTATGTTATTAAATTTTCACATGATTGGTTTTCCTAAAAATGACGAATAATATATAAATAGTTTCTTGGATCATAAATTTGAGGGCACCATAGAGCTCATAATAGTGTATTTTCCCAAGTTTTGACATAACATTACTCAGTGTAGGTCTTCTATGCAAAACAATGAAAATTGAATAGATGTAAATAAAATTAGTAATTAAAATTATTTTATTTTTAAAATCCAAATATCTCTTAAATGTTAAATCAAATTGGAAATTGGAGACCATTGTTGAGTTCATAAGGGTGTTTTTTTCTTAGGTGAGGCCTAACCTCGGCCAGTGTAGGCGAGCTGTGAATGATATTTTTTTGGAAATTTTAAAGGAGAATAAAATGAACATAAAAAAGATTTATTTATTTATTTTATCTTTTTGAAATGTTGCAGCAATGTTACGATGCGATGATAGGGAATCCTGTTTTCATTCATAAATGAAACGATTAAGTGATGTTTAAACATAATGATGCGGACACACTGAAACACATTGTCTTCATTTAACAGCTTGGCATGGATATGAGATTAGATTAATAATCTAGTATAATTTACCTTGTTGTTCTAGGGAAAAATGTTTTGGTGAATCCTCATGTTGGAGAACGACGAATTATGATGATATGAATGATCGAGATCACTCATGGACAGATTGCCGACGACGACAAGCATTCTACACTGATCGATCTAAACTATAGTTAGGGTGTGACTTTTTTTTATTTTTCTCCAATAATTACTTTTCCCTATGACCAAGGTGGATTATTAGATGGCCTGACCAATCCAAGGGTAGTGTATATTTTGTGTTGGGTTTATTCTATTGTGGGTGTTCATATCAGATTGAAACATGTTAGAATTAAATTACTAAAAAAATTATTTAAATTCTATCATCAACAGAACAAAGCCGAGACAAAAAAGGCATAGATATATTTATTTTAGGAGTATATGTGCATTTCCTTTATCCATTATTCATTCATTGACTCTCATGTTTTCACGATCAAAGGATCATTTCACCTTTAATCCATGGAGTAATGGTCCGGGTTGGGATCCAACCCCGCAGTGGATATAGGTAGTGGGACAATGAGTAAGTGGTCAGTGGTGGTGGCTATAATCATTTTAGGTGGAGAAAATTGAGTTGAGGCCACCTGTTGGGTGGATGGTGGATGAGGGGGCACTGGCCCGGTTGGGTAGACGGGCTTGGAAAATGTTTAAGGATGGCTATCTATGGGGCTGCTGGTAGCAAAGGTGGGAGAATATCCCCCGGGAGGGCTACCAGTGGTAGTGGAAACCCACGGTCTAGGTGGTACCACGATGGTGAGAGGGAAATGTTTTATCAGGACCATGTTAGTGATGGGGATGCGGTAGGAGATCTACGGGTGACATCATGGATGTCATTGAAAGAGGTGGTGGAGGGGCTACAGATACAGCTCGAGCTGTGTCGGAGGGAGAACCCATGACAGAGCTGTGGGAGTGTGCTAGAAACATGGTCCAGCCACATTGACCAGGGGAGCCACAAGTAATGTGCTCAGGTGACTGTGGGATCCATGGGAGGTCTTGACTAGGGTGGGTCATGTCCGGTGGAGTAGGGCATGCCGGCACGACGCAGGTCAAGATGAAGAAATCTGGTCGCCCCATGGCGGACCTGTGGGCTAGACTGTTCAACCTTGCAGGCCATGGTCCAGTGGTTAAAATGGATCATGACCATTGTGTGAGGCTGGTTTGTGTCGAACTAGACTAGCCAGGTTAGGTTTTCACTATCAAACAATGTCGGGTCGGCCGAACTGGGTTAGGCTGTACCCAAACCAGATCGACCCTTTTTTCACTAAATAGATTGTAACATTCAAACGTAAGGTCTTTTTAGTGATCCATCAATGGTGTTGGGATCCCATCGAGGAGGTGAACCTTTTGAGAAAAGTTTTTTATTCATTAATTTTTTAAATTTTAGCACATATGTTTCCCTTTTGTCCTCCCTCGAGGGTTCAATACAATGTTACGTCCACATCACTAGAAGGTAATCCCCTCTAAAGGCCAAGTATGGGATAGAGTTTTGGAATCCCTCATTGAGACTATAGTTATCATCTGTCACCTCTAATGTAGTTTTATAGGAATTGACAGGTTCTCCAAGAACTGTGTTTTAATACCCCATCCATTGGGACGTATCATTAGGGTTTTATGTTTCCTCTAAGAAGGATCCACTATGTTACGAGCCGCATTAGTAGGGTCGTTAGTATTTTCTAAGAAGGATCCCATATGTTTTGGGTAATACAAATGGGGTTGTCAGTATCCTTTAGAATGGATTCCCTCTCTATGTATCATATCATTGACTAGTGGATTTGTCATAAGCAGGGTCCAAATTAGCAGGACCACTTTACAAGAGTCATCAATGACATCATAGCATGTGGAGTACATTCTCCCAGAATGAGTGAGGCTCAAAGAAAGTCATGTGGATAATTATTGGTTGTGATATCGATACTCTATGCCTTAGATATATAGGATGTCTTAGGGAAAATTTGTTACGTAATGAGACTAGGTGTGCTCTCAGATTCTTTTTGTAGACCTCTTCTACGTGCTTACTATCAGATGTATCAAGGAGTGAGATCTCCCAGAATTAACATGCTATGAGTGGAACCATATTGTTAGTTGTGGAGGAGACTTTGATTCATGGAATCCATTATTATTATACCTATATGTTCGTGTTATATATGTTGTATACATATACCTTTGTTGAGATAACTATATACTCTTAGTGATGCATACTTTTTTATATTTTACATAATGTTTCAGGGTATTCTACTGAGTATTTTTTTACTCACCCCTAAATGGGATTTTCCACCATGTGTCATGCCTTTTGAAGATGATCGATTCTTCGACAGAGTCCTTGGTGGACTAAGGCTAGGTGGTTCTTACAGAGACTTGAAAAATTAGGTGTGATTTTGCAGCATCAGAATGTTGTTCCGTTCCTACCCTTCAGGTAGGATTTTCTATGGAGGAGTTCATGGTACATGTAACTTTTCACTTTTACTTTTTCTAGGATTGTATTTTAGAAATTTTTACTTTAAATTTCCTTTCCTTGTAATCTCTTTCAGTATATTAGTGGTATGCCTATTTCATTACTTTGTGTTTTCAGTTTCAACACTTTTTCTTGGACATGTGTGTGTGTGTGTGGGTGTCTAAGAAAATACATCCCATTAGTGGGTTATTCCTAATTAGTAATAGTCTCCAGCCCTAAGGCTATTGGAGGTAGGATAGGGTAGTCATGATACTTTCACCTCTAGGATTGGTTTTGAAAAGCTGGTATCAGAGTAGGTTAGTTCTATCTTAAGGACCAAGAGTATGTGTGTCGTGTTTTGGGGAAACACTGTTAAATGTTTTGAGTTTGAATTTCTGGCCTAGGAATCCAGTGTTGGTGTGGTGGCCAATGTATCCATACACCTAGAACCTGAATTATTATTTTCAACTTGATACATGAAAACACTAGTTGTAAGGGAAAAAATATGGTTCACTCATCATACCAGAATGGGTTTTGTTTTCTGTTTCCTTCATGAGTCAGTTCACCTAGTATACTCTATTGATTGTGGAATATCTTTTTTTACATTAATATGATTCCATGTTTAAATCCATCAAGGATTCCTACACATGATCATGAGGATGATTCATGGGGTTACAAGATATCATTATCGGGATTTTTACCAAAGACATCAACTTCGGGTGGTGTACGAGCTATACCACCACCAGTAGAGTAGCACAAGGTACTCATTTTACTAGACGATGAGACAAAAAAACTGAGCTCACATAAAATGTTTCAGGGATATTGACCTCTCAGGTTCTGAGGTGAGTCTGACTCTCAATTGGATGAAGACAGCTTTGAGGTGGTGACCATGTTTTCTGTCCAGTCATGGCACCATCAGATCATATGGTGGTCCTAGAAAAGAGCCTTATATGTGGCTTGACCGGGATATGGTGGGGTTTAGATTACTCGATCCTACAATGAGGTTTATCTTATGTGGTTATAGTTTTACAACCATTTTCAGGGGAGTTATCACCTTATAAGATAAGGGATATGCATTCCCAATAGCTTCTACAGTTTGTGAAGGATGACATGTCAGTATCTGAGTATTCATTGAGGAATAATAATCATTAAAGTTACTCGATTAATACGATAAATGACAATTGCTTCACGAATCAGACCTTTGAGCATGATTTTTTTAGGGATATATGAGCCATCATTATTCCTCTATTCATTACTACTTATTATGGGGTGCTATATAAAACCATTATGGTTGAATGTCTCTTGGATGAGTGGATACACCTATTAAATGTCAGTAGTGTTAAAGTAAGGATAGAGACCTCAGGAGCAGGAAACCAATTCAAGTCTCCGAGAATGGACGTGTGAGATGTTATGAGTAGAGGTCCCATGAAAGGAAAATTATAGGTATGGCACATAGGTTGAGTCTAGATGGCCTAGAGAGGGGAAATTATTTTCATGTGATGGTTGGGGGAATGTCACTAGAGATTTCCCAGCCCATCATACTAATGGATGGGAAATGGTGGATGGGCCAGTGAGGAAGAGACAATGATAGGAATATATGGATCTGTTTGGTGGAAGATGTCGTAGAGGAGCTAGGAGATCTATAAGAGGTGGTATACATGTCGACATGTTACCACTACAACCCCCATTTGGTCCACACCAGGCTTAGGAATCTAAAAGAAAATGGATGGGACAACTGCACAGGGTTGATTCATATGGCCCAAGGTCTCCATGAATGATTCAATGTATGTTCAATGTCTATTATTAGCTACTATATTAAAATACACAGGTGCTAATCATTCATTCTTGTCATGAATCTTTTTCAAGACCTAGATTTTTCGGTTAAACTATTGACATGACCCTTGTGTATATAGTTAAATATGAGATGATCCAGGATAATCACACTAATACTGATGGTGTGATATGATCCTTGAGGAGATAGTTTCGATTGGATCCTCTTGGATGCAATGTTGAGGCCTTATGATTTCATTCTTGGTATGGATTGGTTATCGACATTCCATGCTCAGATTGAATGATTTAGAAAATGGGTGTGGTATTTCCATAGAAATGGAAATGGTTTTTCCATGGAATGAAAAAAATGAATCCCAAGATGAATAGGATGGAATCATGCATAATAGGGTGCGTTCAATCATTCCTCAGTCATCTTTCCTTTCCCTTGAAGCAATTGATGTTATGAGATTTCATGTTTTGAGCACTAGTGGAAGAATACGAACTCATCTTCCCTGAAGATTTTCAATTATTACATACCCATATGAAGATAGAAATATACATGGTTTTACTCCATGGAATTGAATAAATATCAGTATCATCATATCAGATGGCATTCAAAGGGCTTCGCGAGCTGAGGGTGCTATTGGAGGACTTATAGTGGAAGGGCGTCATAAGACCCAGTGTTTGAGATTATGTGTGGATTAGTGACACTTTAAAAATATGACCATGGATAAAGAGTATCCACTACCAAAAATATATGACCACTTCAATTAATTGTGATAGAGTTTGATGAGAACCTTGATCATGAGTTTTCTAGAGAAAGGTGTTGAGTACGTAGTGTTCTGTAATGCATATGGGACCAAACATGGTTGTGTCCTAATGTAGAGGTAAGCTATGATTCCCTATCATTCATTATTGTTAATAACATGTGAGTAGAACTACATAACACATTACTATGAGACGAAAATATTATTCTTCACATTAATGATGTGGAAACACTACCTAATGGGAATGTTGTTTAATGTCTACTCTAATAATAAGACTCTTGAGAATATAATCTATAAGAATGACCCAAACATAAGATAGAGGTGATGGATTGAGATCCACTAGGACTATGACATGGAAATTTTTTTATGATCCTGATAATGGGAATTTGGAGCCAGATACTCTTATCAGGAGATCCATTTCACAGTTACTGAATAAGGCATTGAAGCAGTTGGAAATATTGAAGATTTCCTTTGTGGATTGAGATAGACCAGCATACCTCTATTCGACGGTTATCACCCCTCCACTCTTCAGGTAAGGAAGGGAGACAAAACTTTGGGATTCCAACTGTGAGTATCTATATGCTCAAATGTCCACACAGAATGCTCTTTATTAATATTATAAGGGTGGGGAGAAAAAATTTCTTTTCGGAGGATGCACACTGATACTAGTGGCGATGTGAGAGGAGGTTAGCAGGGAGTTCATGAATCCCCTTTAATAGTACATCCAGGTGTGGAAGTGATGTTCTTAGGCCTCCAATGTAGGTTTGGTGCCTAGATATGAATATGGGAGTTGAAGAGTTTGTGTCTAAATTCCTTACATGCCTACAATTGAAGGCTAAGCATCAGGTTCCAACGGGTTTAACTCAACCCCTTGAGGTTCCATAGTGGAATAGGGATAGGATATCGATGGTATTCACATGGAGTTTACCATGTATGTCTAGAGGACACAATTCCATTTGGTTGATCATTAACTGACTCGCCATAATGGCCCACATTTGGGATTTTTGGGTGAAAAGTTAAGTAGAGCGCATGAGACACCTCTACATGTGGGAGATAGTTCGACTCTATGGAGTCCATTCGATGATAGTTTTAGATCATGGTGATTTCCTTACATCCTTGTTTTAGAAGGTATTATTGGAGTAATATGGGACTCAATAGAACCTGAGAATACTATTTTACCTAGAGATGGACGTCCATGCCAAGTGGTCCATTCAAGTTCTGGAGGGCATTCTATGAGCATGGATGTTAACGGTTTGGCCGTAGTTTTGAGGATCGACTACCATTGGTGGAGTTTTCATACCACAACTGTAGCCCATCCACAATCGGTATGGCACCATTCGAGCCATGGTATGGGCAAACCTATTGGGTAACAAATTGTTGGACTGGACCTAGAGAGTTGATAATCATGGGGTATAAGATGGTGTAGGAAAGTATTTAGAAGGTGTCAGTCATCTAGGATTGGATAAAGACTTCACAGAGAAACTATAAATTTTATGTTGACTTGAAACTGAGGCATTTGGAGTTAGAGGAGAGAGACCTTATGTTCTTTCGGGCCTCTCCTTGATATGGGGTATAGAGATTTTCTAGGACATCAATGTATCTCTGAGGATCATAATACCTTTCCTGATACTGCATAGAGTTGGTGATGTTGTATACCTCTTAGCTCTACCCCCACAGTTGGACCAGGTACAAGATGTCATCGATGAGTCTCAACTAAGGACATATGTGCATGATTTATCACATGTAATTGAATGGGGAGACATTTGCAGAGTAGCTGGTGGTGATAGAGGATCGATAAGAGAAGATACATTTTGGGTGGTCAGTTCCTCTAGTGCACAATCAATGGATGCATGTGAATCTCCAGGGGAGTACTTGGAAGAAAGAGGCTCTGATTCATGCTGAGTAACCTTATCATTTTGAGTAGACTTTGTTCTAGTTTTGAGAATGTTTATTCGTAACTTGGGGATAATGTAAGGAATCATATATTTCTGATTTTATTTTTTATAAAAATTTTGTATAATTTTGAGACCAGGCGCTGAGACGACATGTGATTCTGAGGCCCAGTGTGCTCGTACGGTTAAGAGAATAATGTTATTTTCTTTATAGCAAGAATGAGTTATTTTCTTGAAAAAGTGGAATAACATATAAATGGGTGCTCATATCAAAAATATGAGGTCACCGGTGAGCACAAAGTAGTGTACTTACACAAGGCGCGACTTAACTTTAGTAGGCATGGGTCTTCTGTGGATAAACCCTAAAATTGAATAACCATAAACAAAATAATTAAATAAAATTATATTATTTTTAAAATAATAATAACTAATAATGGGTAACTTGTATTGGAAATTAGATACCACTATTCAGTCTATAAGGTGTCTTTTCCTTAGGAGAGGCCTTACCTTGGTTAGAACAGGCCTTCTTGGAAAGATATGTTTCTGACATTTTAAAAAAAACATAAATATTTTATTTATTTATTTTTTTACGTTTCTAAGTGATGCAGCAATGCTGCGACGCCATGACAGGGACACATGTTTTAGTTCATAAATAAAATAGAGTTGTGATGCTGCAATATAGTGGTGTGGCAATGCTAAAACATGCTTTATTAATTTAAACAACTTGTTAGAGAAATGATATTAGATTCACAATCCTGGATAAATTACTTGGAATCTATGGAGGGGAAAAGCATTGGTGAATCCTCTCATTGGTGAAATGATGAATGATGATGAGATGATGGATCAAGATCTCAAATGGAAATATGTCCAATGATGATTAACATTCTTCACCAATCAATCCAAAATATATGTAGTGTGTGAGTTATTTTCATTTTTCCTCCCCTCTTAATTTTCTCTATGAAGAATGTGGATTAGTCGACAAATGTACTAAAAAAATGTTGTTCATATTGTGTGTTGTGTATATTCTATTGTGGGATATATTATCAGATTGATACATGTTAGTATTTAATTATTACCTCTTTATTCGTTAAATTATATAATTAGATGATCATCCTTGACACAAAAAAGGCCATGATCTATCCATTTGGGGAGTTCATAGGCCTTTCCATTATCCCTTCCATGTTATTTGATTCATTCATTTTCATGATAAGAGGATTTTTGGGCCTTCAATCCATGGTGCAACAATTCTGGTTTGGATCTAACCCTACAGCGGTGAATGGTAGTGGAAGTGCGAGGAGGTTTCCAGAGGAGTCGATCCAACCATTTCAGGTAGTGTGAAATGAGGTGAGGCCTCCAATGGGGTAGCCAGAAAAAGCGGTGGCGCTTCCCTTGTAGGGTTTTTGGGCTAGGAAAACGCAACAGGATGATCACTAGTGGGGTGGCTGGCAGAAGACTCGACAGATTGGTTGTTGGAATGGTGGCCAGTAGTGGTGTAAATTCTTGGTCTATGTGGGACCATAGTGGTGATGGAACATGGTCTAGAGGGACCGCATTGGTGAACGCCTTATGGTGGTGGAGTTTCTGGTTGAGACTTGGAAGCTGCGGCGGAGCTGGCGACATTGCTCGAGCCAAGTCGGAGGGAGAACCCACAAAAGAGTCACGAGTGTGTACTGGTAACGTGGGCTAGCCATGTTGAACGTTGAGGATGGATGCATTGTATGAGGGTATCTAGGTGGAACAAAGTCGAGCGAACGCATGAGATAGGGGAGGGTGCGTTCAGGGAAGGCCGCCTCCAATGGAGCAGGGCCATCCCATTCAAAGCGGGCTAGTCTAGAGAGATCAGTATGCCTTAGGTGGACTAGTGTGTTGGACCACTCTTCCTAGTAGCCCAATAGGTCAGGCTAGCTCGGTTCTACCCATAATGACTCAGTCAGGTTAGTTGAACCTAGTTAGGTCGGTTGAACTACGTTGGGTTTTACAGGGACCTGTTTGGACCTGTTTTCAAAAAATTGGTCATAATTGTCAAATTAAAGGTCTGTTTGAGGGGTATTTTGTGGTGTTGGTACCATTGATATGAGGAGGCCCTTTTGAGATGACTTTAGGAGTCATTATTATAGAACAATGTAGGAGTAGAGTATCCCTGGGTTATTCCCTTAAGGGATCATTACATCATTGCATCCACATTACTGGATAGAAAACCCCTTTAGAGGTTAAGTCTTAGAAAGAGTTATGACATCCCTCCTTGAGAAGGGAGAGATTTTATATGACCTTTGATTGATTTTTATGGGAATTGATATGTACTCTGAGTATAGGGCATTAATCCCCTATCCATTGGTCTATATCAGTAGGTTTTATGGTATCCAATGAGAAGGATCGCCTACGTAATGGGTCACATTAGTGGGGTCACTGGTATCCTATGAGAAGGATCACCGCTGTTACAGGCTAATACAGATTGGGTTTTCGGTATCCTCTGGGAAGGATCCCCTTTTTTTATATCATAACATTTACAGGTGTATTTATCATTGGTAGGGACCAAATTAGTGGGACCTCTTTTAGAGAGTCTTTGATGAAATCATAGCACGATGAGTACGTTCTCCCGGAATGAATGTGCCTCGAGCAGAATCCTGACTAATGATTTGTTGAGATTTAGAGACTAAATGTATTAGAGAGAACAAATGTCATTGGGAAACATCGTGACGTATTGACACCATTTGTTCTCTTTGACACTTTTGGTAGGCCCTTCTAACTTGCATACTATTAGATTTCTTCAAAAGTGAGATCTCACAAAACGAACTTGTTACGATTAGAAATATATGGTTGGAAATGGAGGATACCTTGATTTGTGGATTTTTTTAAGAGTGTACCTAGATGAACTGGTTATATGTGTTGTAGACATATACCTATATTGAGGTGAATGTGTCCTCTTAGTGGGGTATACATTATGGTCTTTTACTTTGTGTTTCATGGTGTCCTACTGAGAATTGTTTTACTCACCCTATCATGGGAATTTCCCGCCCATGTAGTCTCTTGTGTAGTTGATCAACACTTTGACTGATTCCTTGGTGGACTGGGGCCATATTGTTCTTAGAGTGAACCAACAGGCGAGGTGTGCTTCTACGGCTTCAGACACCTATTCAATACCTACCCTTCATGAAGGGTCTTCTACAGAGGATTTCTATGGACTTGTACCTTTTTACTTTTCCTTTTTTTGGACTTTTATTAAGGCCCAGTTTACATTTAGTTTTATTCTATTGAATTATATATTTATATATTAGTGGTATTCCTGTCTGTTTAAAGAGTTTTTTTGGAACTTTTTTCATTGATATGTATGTGTGTGTAAAGGAACTTTAGAGAATGGCTCTCATTTGGGGGATATTCCTATATGGTTCTAGTCTCCATCCTATAGCCTATAGAATGTGGGATTCAGGTAGTCACAATATGGGTCCCACTGGGATGGGTCATGACATGATCTTCTTTTGAATAATACAATTCAAAACAAAATATATAACAGATAAAAAATTAGAATTATATTTTATTCAAAAATGAAATAATATTTAAATGATGTTGAATTTATAGGCAATAATAATAAAAAAGGTTTCTACATTGAAAATATATCTCCCTATAATTTTTTCTCATTATGTTTTATTATTTTAATTAATTTAAAAATTCCTAATTTTTTTAATTTTACATTGACCAAATAAACATCAAATTTTAATATATAATTACAATATTAGAAAAATTATATTTTCTTATTTTTTTAAAATTGTTGATTTTTATGTGAATCATGAAAATAATATTTTTACCAAACACTAGCATTATAATTATAAGAAATACCTAAAAATTAATGAAATTTCCAATTGATCATTGATGATTTTACATATTATAAAAATAAAATTTTTAGATACCATTATTAATTTATAAAATCTATGTTAAAATTTTTTGTAAATGAAGTAGTATTTTTCAATACAGATTGTTTTTTGAATTTTCTATTTAGTTAATAATATTTTGGAATAATATATTTTTTAATGATTTTAAATCCACATAAAATATATAATATTTTTAAAAAACACATTTATATCATGAAAACAAATACATTGTAATTGTTTCTCTAGATATAAATTTTAATCATAAAAATACGTTTTTTATTATAATGGGGTTTTAAGAATCATGGGTGATAATACCATTTTTATTTTTCTTACCCTTAGAAATATTAATATTTTTGAATAATTATCAAATTTTATTTCCTCATGTTCAAATTAGAAACTAATTTAATTTTAAATTTTGTTCGTTAACCTTACAAAGCAATGGTGAAAATTATTTTATCATGATGTGTGTAAATTTGGGTAAAAAGGAGTTTAATATAACCATAATAAAAGAATGTGTGATAATGGATGGTATAGGGATTATCAACTGTATCTCTTCTCCAATAAATTAATTACCTCTCCTGTAGACAATATCAATATAAAATGTAGTGACTCTATTGAAAATTTTAATGATTTCACATAAAATTTCCCTCTCGTTACATATAAATCGATCTCACCTCCACTCCACTTATCTACTAAATCCAATCAATTATATCTAAGAAACATATTATCGATTATCACAAAGGCCCTATTCTATATTATTATAAGATATTATCTTCTCAAAATTCCTTTATAAGAATCCTTAATGTGTCATTTATGGGATAAATTACAAAGGTAGAGGATATTAGGTTCACGTGTAGTGTGAATTTGGTCTTATGGTATGAGGATTTGTATCTCAATTATGTTTTATTGATTCATTTTTCGTGTTCAAAACTTTTTACATTTTTTTCTCTTGAATATAATGAAAATGGATTATTTACATCAAACATTTTATGAAATTAATGTAATATTAAAATCAATCCAATATTCTACCATTCATGGATTTTCAATTTGGAAGAATTTTATGTTTTAAGGGTTTTCATTAAATCAATCACTAATTTCCTTAGATTGTATAATCTCATCATTTAATTAATACAACCCTTTTTGGAAAAATGAAGCATTTTATTAAAATATTTCTCCTTAGTGAACTTCTTCTCCATAATAGTAAGTCATTGTCTATAATAATGTACATTCTCTTTAAGAATAAATTTTCACCCACATAATTATTATTTCATTCCTTTTGAATAATCTCCTTTTTTCCATTATTGAAAATATAAATTTTTTAACTCATGTAACTATCATATTTTTCATCATCCTATTTAAAATGAAATTTTATTATCTTTTTAATATTTAGGGTTTCAACAATGGTGTCTCAAATCATTATAAGGGATCTTACAAGCCACCCTAGTTACTTATATGTTAGGAATTTTGTTACATTGTCTTCCTCTTTATCTATCATGTTCACATATAATTCATAAATATTATATATATGTGTGTGTGTGTGTTACATAAAAATATACTAGGTTTAATAAATCTTCTTTGTTTATAGTAATATATGTTTCATGTTCCTTATATAATCCCAAATTTTATATAAACCCAACATAATGGATATTACATATTTCTTATTTCATGAAGATTGTGTCCTCCATTAAATATTTTTTACAATTAATATCATTTAAACCATGATTTATTTTATATAAAACCATACTAGATCAATTAGAAAGTAATAGAAAATATAAATATATTTCACTCATTAAATGATGCAGACATCCTTCCAAAAAAACATTACTTTTTTTGGTTTAATTTAATTATTACTTCTCCTTTATAATTCTAGTGAATTTTATTCATTGCAAATAAATGTTAAGGTGATATTTTTTTATGAAATATTAACATCTAATGTTATTTAATTTATTCTTCTCATTGTAATCCCTTTGATATACCCTTAGATTATAGATAATATTATGTAACATACTTATTTCCCATCTGATTTATCAATATTATGATTTTTAGGGACAAATTTCATTATGTAGAATAAATGTGAATATAAATATTATGGTTTTAATTTTATGAATAGAGGTAATTGAATTATATATCCATCTATTGCAATGTGTAGCATTTTAATCTCATGATATATGATTAATGAGGGCCAAATTGTTTCCCAATGAACACTATTTTATGTGATGGGTGGGCCCAAGATTATATATCCAACTATGGAAATGGGTTAGGGTTTAACGTCACATTAGACAATATTAAAGGGAATGGTGAGTGAACCAAATCCACCATGGGACTCTATACACAATTTATATAGGGGAGGGGAGGGAACTCAATACACCACCAGAAGTTGTACAATATTTTTATAGGAATGTGGAGTGATCACAATCCATCATGAGACACCATCCCCAATGATTATGTGAATGGGAGTGAACCCAATCCCCAACGGGTCTCTACCCACTATAACATTAATTTTATCGATCCAAATCTTATGTTTAAGATTTCATGTTTTTTGTTTCTTATGCATATTTATTAATCAATAAACTTATGATATCATTTACATATAAAATTTTTACATTATAATATCACACTTGTATGTCATTATACATGATTTTAATTTGGAGATTACATGTCCTTCATTATTGATTTATATAAAAAATATATTTTTTCCTAATTATTTTCAATATTAAATGATTCCATTCTCCTATTTTCTAATATTTTTAATAAATAACCCTACATAACATGTTTATTTGTTTTAACTTACTCATCATTTGATATCACACACTTCTTATGTTAACAATTACATATGTTATGATGATAATTATAATATAAACGAACTCTATAAGGAGGTATATAAGATTTTGATAATGGATACATGTTTTCTTATTTTCAAAAAAAATATTCTTATTTAACTAGACCCTTAAGGAGCTAAGCCATGATGTTAACTATGCTGATTTCTTTTTTTAGGTGTTTGGTTTATATTTTGTTAATGTTGTAAAATAGTGATATGTTTCGAGCAGATGATTATAGTGGAAATAATTTAGGGGTTTATTTATTTTTCTAAATATTCTACTTATATTAGGGATTAGTATTTTGGAACAATAGTGGAAAACCTAGGGACCAGTCTAACTAATATGTCTATGTGAAACATAACATCTTAAAAAATTAGAAAGGAAGATTAATTATGTTTTTATATAAAATAAAATCCATTTCAAGATAAAAAATGTTAGTAAAGTATATTAAATAGATATAACAAAAGGAATTAACCCTGAAGGGGCATATTGGTTATTAACATAATTAAAACTATATTCAAGAAAATGATACCTAGAAGACCACCATTTTTAACAGACCCAATGGATATGATTTAGTCAATCAAATTCTCATTCTATGAAAATATAATGGATTTATTATGTTAACTATTTAGGTCGTGAATTATATGAAAACCTAACCTAATTAATAATAGATTATGTTGAAAATGACTTAGGTTGAACAAAATGATCATGTGATGATTTTAATACGTAATACATTTTCATATGGAGTTTTTAATGGGTTAATTTATGTTATTTTATTATGATGCTAATTTTTCATAAATCACATTTAACCAATTTGATTTTAGTAATGGTAAAATCCATATAGAATCATGTTGACTAAGTAAATAAAGGATAATGAATATATTATCCCAATAAAAAACCTAATGGGATATGATAGGGTGTGACAAACCTGATGATTATACCAAACCGGTTTTCAAGAATCATGATTAACAACATGGACATGTTTGTGTTTAAAAATGATCCATAGAATATATGGTGGAGTATCATGGATGTTCAGGTGATAAAAATTACAAATGATGGAATGTTTAATCACATTCATGTCATAAATGTGGGAATTGTAAATTATGGCAATTACTCAATGGAATTGTAATATATATTTTTTGTGGTTAATGAGGGAATTTAGTGACCTTATTCTGAGAAAAAATTGACTACTTCATTTTTTATAATTGGAAAAATAATATACTCTATGAGGATCCACTAGATATTTGATGTTTTAGATACACAGAATTAAACTAAATGTTCCATAATATTGATTTTAATGTCAAAAATTATTTGTATTACATTTAATGATCTTTATATATTATTATTTAAATTAATTATGCCACCATTATTATATTACTAAATATTTTATTAGAACGTGGATATTTTGACATAGTAACCACTTTTTTTACCAAACAAATATTTCTGGTAAATTTTTTTATTTCTGGAAATATCATCATAATTTAAATATTGAAACAATCATTATCACTAATCATCCTTAAAAATATAATAAAAATTATAAATAATTGATTGATTGTAAAAATCCATTTAATTTATATTAAAATAAATAATATAACCCTGTAGTTCATGAATTCATACGATAATACTTTGTTTATAAAAATACACTTTGGGATTAAAATATATTTCTTTATGTATAAATCACCGCATGTAAAAAACTATAATCATAAAAAATTTCATTAGAATTATTATGTGAATATTAAATATAATATTTTTATTGAAATCATGAAAAATAACAAGCAATTTTGAATAATGTCATGCTCTTCACCATTAAGAGGTAAAAAAGTATTTCATCTAAACTTATGAGGATTATCATGCCTTCAGAAATAATTGGATTTTTAAAAAAAGCATAAAGAATAAAAAAATATTTATATAACTAAATGCACAATGTTAATATCACTCTTAGTTATGGAATAAAATTTATGAATACATATATAATAATGTTCATGGTTACTAGTGGAATAACAATTATTTTTATAATAGGAATAACCTTCGCAATCGTCCTCGAACATAATTCCTAACTAATTCATTAAAAGACTACCATGAACCCACTTATAATTATTTTATAATTAAAACACATATCATTATAAACTATTCACATGAACCATAAATAAACATAAAACCTAAAACAACTTCTAGATTTCTATATTATAGTAATAATCATTTTTTTCATGCAAAATAAACAATTTCAAGATACTGAAATATCATTTCCAATTAATTTTTTTAAAAAACTTTAAAATAATAGGGTGTTTTTTTCAAGAAAACATGAAATATTATAAAGTAACCCATTCCTAAAATAATTATTTTTGTGTTAGGAAAAACCATTGATGTTGTATATGTTAAAATAAAACATTCCATTTTTTTGTATTTTTTATGAATGTCAAAGAATTCCATAATATATTCATTTTGTAATTTTTTATGAAAGTATCATAAAAATACATTATAATTAATTTACATCCATTTAAATAAAGAAAATTCCATTTTTATCAATATTTATATGGAATATAATTAAATAAAAATAAATACTTAAAATATTTAAAACATGTTTTCAATGTAATGTGACAATTACCACGGGTTTGGATCATCATATACTCTCTTCCTAAATAACTAACAAAAATATAATTAGTTTCTTGATTAAGTTCATTTTTAGGGATATTACTTCACATTCAATGTAATAAAATAATTATTCAATTAAGTTCACATTCGACATTTTAACAAAAAATTTATCATCTATAAAATATGAATATGGTAGGTTGACTATTATCAATTAGGACATTATTACACCATCACTATAATGATAATAATGAAATTATTATTATTTATACTTATCAATTATAAATTTAAAACTATAAATTACTTATTGATATGGATGATGAACTATGTTATAATCATTAAGTCAACAAGTCGTGCATACACAAGAGTGACATTTCAATTTTCAGTGATCATTATAGAACGAAAGGAATTATTAGTTTCCCCTTGAATAATGATAATTACATCATTAATATCATTTTATTTATTTTTGTACAATTATAAAATAGATTATATATCAATTCCAAATAATGATTAAAATTCAAATAATATCTTCTAAATTTAGACATTAAATTCAAAAAATTTAATATATCTATGTGGTATTGATAGAAATGTAATTATATTGGTTTGTGAGTTCTCAGTCTATTGTACAAATGAATAATAGTTTAATATAACATTTGATTGAATAAGGAGATAGATATAGGTTACTAAATTGACATAATAATATCTAAATATATGATATATATTGTTGCTTTTATATCTTAAATTTTTAATATTACTATAAGTATATGGATGAATAAATAAATCTAAAACATTTTTTAAAATCTCTTCCTCTTCTTCAGTAAATAACCATTATGTTACACATCACTTTAAGGATATTATTCTTCCTAAAACATGACAAATAGAGTGAGTATAAAGATTATATAAAGGTATTTTTCCAAGGCATGTCTAATCCAAACTGTTGTTTATTTCAGATGAAATTAGGAGAGGTAGTTCCATTTATAAGAGATGGATGGGTCAGTGTTTGAATTTCCTAAAGTATTATATTAAAATTAATTATTTTTATTTGAAAGTGAAACCAAAAATGGATTTTTTCAGAAAAATTTATTGTATAGAATTGGAAAATTGAAATCCAATAATATTAAACAATTTTCTAGGTTATTTTAGTAGTCTTTTGTTTGTTCTAACTCCAATGCTAACCCTATTGACGATTATAGTTATACAAATGTTTTTTACTATCTATGTGTCATTATAGATATAATAAAAAGAAAATTTTCATATAGATGGACATTGGATGATATTTTAAACCAAATCCCAATCATGCCACTAAATAAATGATTTTTTTTTAATTTTAAATCATTGAATATATTAATTTTTATTATATAATATCATTTACGTCATGTCTAGAAATAATTGAAATCTTACAATATAATATTTCGCTAAATTATGTGAAACTGTTCCAAAATTACTTGTTTTTTACAATAAGCATTATATAGAGGTAATATAATCATCCCATAAAACAATGATAGGATTCGATATCATTTGAATCAATTTATTCTAGATTAACCACATTATTAAGTAATTCTAACCAGAATAATAGTAATGACTTTAATAATAATAATGTGTTATAATTTTACATGTTGGGTGAAAATTGGCTCATAAATCATAAATGGATTAAATTTTAGACTTATTTCAAAAATAATTTAGTTTAAAATAATATAATAAATTATTTTTTAAAATAAAATATCATTATATTCATTTTTAAAAAATTTCATTTATATAGCTTTTAGAAAACATTAAAACAATGGAATTCGTATATAATATTTTCAAAGACCACTAATATATTATAATTATAAAAAAATTAAATTAACAGTATAAATCAAACAAATTGAGAAACATTAATAATTTTGATTTCATTTAAATAATATTTCAATTAAATGAATAAATACTGTGTTTGAGCTATATTAGCATTGAGGATAAATATTTCATTAATAAATATTATAAATAAATTAGCATGAAAAAAATAATTTTTTTCAAAAATAGAAGTTTCCAATGGAAAAATAATTCTTATTTATCACCAAGTTAATATTTTCTTGATTATAAAACAATAAAAGCTATATTTTACACTTTTCATCACATAAAAAATTATATCATTCAAAATCAGGGTCAATTGTAAAAAAAATCTTATATTAAAAGATATGATAATTATGGATTTGATATAATAATACATGAAAATTATGAAATATGTTCAGGTAATTCTTCATTATTTATCATAGTATTATTAATATACCATAACTCATTATAACATTACCAGGGTTAAATAATGTACTTTGATTATTATTCTAAATGATTGAAAATTAATGCGAATTATTTACCAAATTTGTAACAAATATTTCCATATATGGAATAAATTTTTACATATTCAATTCAAAATTGCGAAATAATTAAATTAGAAATAATTCTCATAAAATAAGTTGAAAATTTAGTTTTTAAAAAAAATATCTTTTAGGATTATATTTTTATAATTTTGATTCTAATAAAAAATAGATAATACATAATTTGGGAGATGTGATTTTAATTTAGATAATTTTTAAAATAAATTGTAAAATTATCATTTTATTAAATAGAAATAAAATTTTCTATATAAATTAATATTTTCTACTATATAAATTAAAAACAACTGTTTCATACTAATCCCAAAAAATATATCTAAGACAATTTTTGTTATACTAAAAAAAATACTTTTGATTAAATCATATTTTTGAAGAAAAAAATGGATGTACTAAAAATTTATTGGTTATTTACAAATACAATATAAATAAATTTATATTGACTATAAATTTTATATGTGCTTCTTAGATTAGTTAAAAATATTTATACCATCTAATTTAATTGTTAGTTAGTAGTGGTTATATTTAAATATTAATATTTCATGGTTCATTTAATCTTAGTTTCATATGACATAAATACTATGAAATATATCCTTATTTTTTAAAAATTATCATGGTCTTAAATTGTCCCCCTTTATTAAATTGTTTCCTCTAAATTAAAAAATACCCTTTGTATCCAAGTGTTTGACATAAAAAATAAATTTATTGATATCCAAAATCGTAAAAAATCTTTATAAAATATCCTCTTGAAAAAGGGTGGGGAAATACATTGTTAATATGTAATAATAAAAAACTAGGTTTTTAAAATGATTAATATTAGTGGATGTGTAAATTTAAACATAGAGGTGAAATGTAATTTCCAAATAATTCTATATAGTGGAGAATAATTTTGATTAGTATACAAAGAATGATCTATAGAATTTTAATGTCCACAAAACCATATAGTAAAGAGATGTGAAAAGTCCACAAACTCATCATAAGTAAATATATTATGATAGATACATTATTTCAAAATACTTTTCCAATTGTTGGGGAATTCCATTCATGTTACACACAATAAAATATACCAACTTGAAATATATAATTTCATATATTTTTAAATTTCTACCAAATACTCATCATTTTCTTGAAATATTTACTATTCAAGATGTATTATTTTATGAATTAAAAAATCAACTTTTAATATATCACATAATCTAAAAAATTAAAACAATCTATTATGTAACACATTATAAATTCCCTAAATCCAATGTGGTTAGAACAAGGTTTTATAAATACAAAATCAATGAATGATATGATGAAATATAAAAATTAATAGAAAAATCCTAAAAAATAATACCTAATGTTTATCTTAGGTAATTGGATAAATAAATATCATTTAAATTATTCAAAATATTCTTTAAAAGGTAAAACACCCAAAAATAGATGTATTTTCCTCAAATATTATTACAAGATTAATTTAACATTTATCTCCAATTATAATTTGTCAACAATAAAGTCATTTACATAAAAATATATATACTATCATCATATAATCTCGAATATATACCATTAATTTCCAATGAATCACCATCATTCAAAATGAAAATCATATATTCACCAAGATTATTGTATAACAATTATTTATTATATGAAATAAAATATTATCAAAAAATATTTTCATTTACCTTAATCACAAAAGCATCAAAAAAATCATAACTTATTCTAAATTTACATTAAATATTTAGTTACAATATCACTTTTAAATCACATAGTTATTTATATAATATAACATATGGACCCAAAATGAACAAATAATTTATCTAAAAGAAGTTAAGTAAAAAATAAGGTTTAAATTTTATCCAAGACATTAGTTTGGAGAGTTGTAGGCATTTCATCCTTGGTACCCATCAGATCTTGGTTACAGCCTCAATGCATTGTTGAATATGATGGATTTCCCTTTTTAAAAAACTATATTAAATTAATTCTGATAAAAAGCAACTAAATTATAATAAAAATATTATAATTAAACCTTAATATCTTCAAAATTAAAAAATTTTGTAACCGTAATTGCGATCGTATACCATTCAACATTCACACTAAAAAATGTAACAATGATTATTAGAAATAATCATTAATGTAAATCATTTGTTACATATATACCTCACCCACAAAAAATATCCCAAAAAAATAAATATTTACCTTTAAATTCTATCAACCTAATCATAAAAAGGGGTTCTATATGACTTTGAACATAACATAATACTTAAAATAAATAACCAAATATTGTATCCATAACTTATAAACATTCATAATCTACAAATTTTCCTAAATCAATTCTTTGACACAATCTATAATTACCTATCCATAAAAAGAAAATAATTATAAGTTTTTATGAATAATTAATTTACATGTATTTCAGTATTGTTATATTTTAGGGTATTAAAGAATTAGGTTGTCACCCTTTTAAAAATACATATTACTAAGAAATATGGAAACATCCAAATTGTATCCATGATTCCTATAAAACAAATCAATTATTACATTTTATGTTATATCATCATGAAATATAATAACAGTTTTCAATTTAACCACATCCTTTTCCCTACACATCATTAGGAACCTAAAAACATTTCAAAGTTTGATATGTGAACATAAATCACAATAAATACATATAAATAAATAATTAAACATGTTAGTTAACAAATACATATAAAAATTTTTACTTTTTCAAACCAAAATTTTGGGTCAAACTAATCATCTTTTACGTAAGAAAACACAATCAACAAAATATAATTTTATTAAACCATTTCATAATAGATTTTAAATGAAAATTAAAAATCATAAAGTCTATATATAACTCATGAAAAGTCATGATTAAAATTGAAAAACTTATTCTACTCACCCATATATAGTAGATTGTTTTTTTAATTAAACATAATTTAATTACCTCACCTTGAGAAACAATATTATTTTTTTAAGAATTCATATAAATAATATATAAATAATTTTGGTAACACGAGGAGTAATTTTCATATCACTCCTACATATAGAATTATATTCATGGCCACAAATGGAATAACCATCAGGGTTACAATTTGAATTACCTTCATAGTTATGAATGTAATAACCTTTATAGTCAATATCCAATATAAATCATACCAAATGCATTGGAGGAAAATCACAGACACACCCATCCATGATTTATAACAGATTAAGAAATCCTTATAAATTTACCAAGGAAACATTACATAATCATTACACATAAAATCATATAGTTTAAGAAACTACACATATATAAATATCATTTTCACTAATAAGAAAATATTTCCAAATAATGAAATATCCCTTCAATTTAAAAAACTAGTTGAAAATACTAAAAAAATATATATTTGTTTTTATTTGTAGAAAAAATGAAATATTTAAATTCAATCCAAACAACAAATAACATTTTTAGAATAGGTGATAAAAATTAGATGTAGAATATTCTCTAATGGAACCTTTATGTTTTTTATGTGATGATAGTAAAAAATATTAATAAATTATCATTTATAAAAAATTTTGGGACATAAAAGTCACTTTATAATTTATTTATATCCATATAAATAAATATGGGATTTATTTTCAAGAATACGAATATGGTAGATAAATATTTAGATAATAATACATTAATATATTTAATTTATTTTTTTAATGTAGTATGTACCTTAACGTGAGTCTGACTCATCGTGTACATTCATTATTATAATAAAGTAAAAATTCTGTTAATTATTTAATATCATAATAAAAAAAATTATGTTCATTGTCAATTTTAGAATGTTATAATTGTTTTCATAATCAATTAAATTCACATAAAATCTTTTGATGATATTCTGTTAATAAATTGTAAATGACATTTGTATGATGAATATGGTCAATGATGTCATTTTTACAGTATATCCAAAATAATAATAATGAATTAATTACCACTTATTTATATAAAAAAATTAAAAACAATTAGGAATGGTTATTATTAAAAATTAATTTTCTTAAAATATTGGATATGTTAGGCCATATATACACATGAGTAATGTTTCCATTTCTCAATGGTCATGAAGGAAATCAAGTAAGTATTATTTTATAATTAGATAATGAAAGATTTATAATAATTAACATATTATAAATTAAAATAAACTTTTATATATCATATAATTGATATGGTGATATGATTCAATGAATGGAATTGTAAAAAATGATGATATGATTCATATAAAGAATGATATATATTTAATTTATAACACATACACACAAAAAATGCATATGTATCTGAAATAAATCATCATAAATATCATTCTGAGGCTATTATGGAAAATTAATTACATTGGTTTAGGTGGCGGTAGTATTATATAGAAGTGAAAGATCGGTTATCTTCACATTTGATGAAAGAAGAATATTGATATAGGTTATGTAATTTTTATAAAAGAATCTAATTATATGAATTATACGTACTTATGTTATTATATTATTAGGGATACAAAATTATTTATATTTGTGGATAAATAAATACATATAATAAAATTGGATAAATATTATACCTATTCTCCAAACAATAAATACTTATTTACACCTTAATCCCTCCAAGGATTGTATTATCCCTAAGACAGGTCCTCATAGTGTGTGGTAGTACTAAATTAATGTATTTTTTTTGTTACTTCATTATCCAAATTATTTTAACGTGTGTAGAAAATATGAGAGGTGGTTCAGTTTTATAGGTGAGAGGAGGGACACACTTGGAATTTAATAAAGTATTAAATTAATATTAATAATTTTTATTAGAAAATGTATCCAAATTTAACCATTCCAGATAAATTGATAATATTTGGGCTAATTATTAGTAATAATGTAATTTATATATGTTTTAAGGTAATTTTATCCCATACCTATTTGTTTATCCCCTATAAATCCTTTTAATGATTAATAAGATAAAATTATATTTCACTTTTTATATTCCATGGAAGTTATTATTGGAGAAAAATTATCCAACAGAATAACCATGGATTATATTTTAAACCATTTATTGATCTATTTAAAAATTATTATATTTTTAGGAATTTTAAATCATTTAATAAAATATTTTTTATTAAAAATAAAAATTATTTCCTTTTTTGAAATATATACAAAAATATAGGATTATATGTTCCTAACACATGTTAATTAGTTTCAAAATGAAATTTAATGGAAGATTAATATGATATATCATTAATATATTCATCCCAAAAAATCTTCTTTGATATCATTGGCAAACATCTCTTTTTCATTAACCATTAGATAAATAATTTTCACATTAATAGCGTGAATTAATTTTTCATTATTAAAGTGTTATAATTTTACTTATAATGTGAATATTGGTTAATAAATGGACAAGGGTTTCCATTTTTTACCTTTTATAATATTAATTTTCAATATTAATAATTTAAATGAATTTTATATATTTTAATTATATATTATTTAAAATAAAAATTCATTTATTTAATTATTGATTCTAATCAGCTAATTTGACATAGAAAAATTCATGAAAGAAAAGAAATTAAATTTTAATCCATTTCAATGGGACGCTTATTTTAAATGTGTTAAAAATTTTGTTTGGACACAATAAATCACATTAAATGTATTACTTTTTGTATTTTAAAATCATTTACTTTTTTTTCTTTTAATTGAATATGTAATATATGAGTGTTATGTAATCAATCTAAGAAATTATTTTATGACTAAAAATTAAAAATTAAATACCATGGTAAAAATGTTTCTTATCATTTAAATAACCAATTAAAACTTAATATACCTTATTTTTATACATATGTAGGAAATTTAAATAAAATAAAACAATGAGAATGATATTTTTGAATATCTATACAGAAAAATTATAAACATAAAAATCATAGAAAAATAGAGAAAATAGTTAAATGTTATATATTTTATTTACCATAAGAGAGATATACACAAAAAAATTAATGAAATTATTATGTTTATTTTTCAATTCTTATCATATTATTTTGGACCATAATAAAACAATTTTAGATTAACCGTAATAACAAAATTTATTATGATTGCAATTCATAATGACTAAAAATAAAAGCTCAATATTTAAAAAAAAATCACATCCATATTTTATAAAAGAAATTTATTTTTTCTGATTCATTTCACAAAAATTTTAGTATATAATTTATAATTAAACTATAAAAACATGATAGAAAATTATTTTTTCAGAAAAAAATATTATCAATTATTTTTTTTTCTAAAATTATTTCTAAAGAAAATAATTGTATTAATCATAATATAAGAGGACTAGTATTAATTTTAAACAATTTTAAAATAATTTTAATCATTTTTTATAATTGAAAAAAAAATGATTTCAATATAAATTTATACTTTTCATTATTCATTAGAAAATAAAACATTTTAATAAAATCTCAATAATTCAATCTATGATAGTTTGTACATTCTGATTTAAACATTACATATATTCTTTCATATTTATCTTCTAATATTACAAGAAATTAATTAAAATATTCACTAAAAATTTAATAAAAATATATTTTTATAAAGAAATATTATGGAAGAAATAAGAAGAGTTAAATAAAAATTGAGTAATTATTTAAAAAAAAATATCAATAATTTTATATTGAGTAGGAACACTATATATGTCTAATAATTAAATTTGTTCTATTATTACCCAATTATTTAACAGATAGTTTATAATGGTTATATTTATCATATAATATTTTATGGTTTATTTAGGCTTGATTTTGTGTGTCATATACAATATCAAACATAGTATTCTTTTTTAAATATCATTAGGTGTGACCTTAGATAAGATGAATTTGGTAACATTGAAATCAATTTCACTAATACAAGGTATCAAGTTGATAATTTACCCAAACAACCTCCTGTAACATTTTAATAAGGAAATTTATATTTATTGGCTCTTTTATAAGTGGATAGTGATAATTAAGTGGTTCTAAGTAAACCTATACATCAGTAAAGATTTTTTGATATATGTTATCCCTAACTATTTCCTTTTTAATGAAAAAACCAATGGTTTCATTATTGTTTCAATGGAATGTGAATCATATTTATTAATTATAATATTTTGATTCCTTAATTTCATATAATACCTAATTTAAATGAATTTTATGTGATTTTGTTTAATGGTTATTTTTCTATGCATAGAATTCATAGTCAAAAAGTAGAGAGATATTATTTCATTACACAAATAATTATATAAATACCTAAAATAACAAGGATGAATAGGAACTCTCATTGAAATATATTCCCATTTTTAGTCTTTAACCCCAATAATGAGGTGTATATAACAAAAATATTTAAGAAGAAACCACATATTGTGATATGTCTAATATGAGATAATAAAGGATATTTTTTTTATGACCCATGTTACTAAGGTTGATAGTTACTTTTAAATTAATTCCTAAGTCAGATCTATCTTTATTAAATCCTTAAAATCTTCATTATTCAATAGTAATTATAATTATAAAGATGCATTTTTTTGGGGATAATTATATTTTACTAGATTTTATTATTAGTTTTTAGATATTTTTAATTGGTTTATTAATATTCTTCATAGATGACAAGAAAACCAAAAAAATATGGAATACTATAAATTTTTAGTAATGTAGTTATTTTATTGGAGAGTATTTATAGTGGTAAATCCATTATGAAATATTGGAATAATTAATCATTATTTTAAATTCAAATGTGTATACAAAATTCAATTATTGAAGTAAGATAATTGATAAGATCAGCACATGATTGATATTTATTTTTTACCCAAAATTAACTTTTTTACATGACTTATGTTATTAAACAAAATATTTCAGTGATAATGTATCACTAATATATATTTCTTATGAAAAACAGAGTTACAATTATTTGATTTTTATATGTTAGAAAATTTCAATAAAAATGGGACAAACATTGAGAGGATAATTTTTTATAAAAACCCATTTTCCAATCTATTTTTTAATTTTATTTGAAATAAAAATTCATAAATTTTAGAATAATAAAATGAATTTTTTTTATGTTTGGATTTATAATAATATTATTATATTAGAATATTTCGTTATTTTTCATCGATAGTCAATATTTAAGAGTAACGTGAAAATATTATTTTTACTATTACTCTAACATTTTAATTATATAATAAATCCAAATATTTTTATGAAAATTTGAATTTAATAAGGATTAATTTTAAGTATAGATAAACAAATTCAAATGAAATTATTTATCTATAATATATGTGTTTAATTATTTAGTAAAAATAATTATTTTCTATTGAAAATATTATTTGGACATAAACTTAAAATTTAATAATAATTCTTTTCAAAAAAAAGTACCGATCACATTTATATAAAAATAATATATATTTTATTTATAATCTACACATTTATATCATGAAAATCATATAATTTGATAATTTTACCCAATAATGAAATTTTACCCTAAAAATTACCTCATTCAAAAAAATGGGTTTTTACATTGTTTGGATGATAATAAATAAAATAATTTATCTATAAAATTAAAAAATTTATTATATAGAATTGTTTTTATATCATAAATCCTCATTTTAGAAATAGGATATAATTTTAATTTCAAATCTTTTCATTATGATTAGTTAGGTAGTGTTAAAATTGTGCAATTGCGGTAAAGATATAATGCGGTAAGAGGGGGATTAATCTAGTATAAAGGGATAAAAAATATTTTATCGTACACCATAAAATTTTAATTAAATATTTAATAGTAAATGATATTTTTTATTTAATTTCTTTTGTTAGTCGCAAAACCGAGTTTAAAAGAACTATTATATATTATTAAAATATTCTTATTTAAAATTACGGTTATCAACTACTTATTGTATTAGTGGTTATTAATATTATTAAATAAATAGGGAAAATTTTATTTAAAAAAATATTAAATTAATAACATAGTTATACATTCATTATAATTGAAAATAAAACACATTTTAATGAAAAAGTTTTTTATGAAAACCAGTTTTTATGCACGAAATTTTTTTATCCTAATAAATTAAATTAATATAAATTCATGAATTATATTAGTCAAATTTATATATTATTTACTTGTTCAAATCTTCTTATATTTTTTTTAAAGTGGATAACAAAAAATCTTGTTTATGAGGATTTTTTTTCTTAAAAATATTTTGTGGCATGTTTCAACCTTCCATTAAAATTAAACTCTTACATTTTTAGTTATCAATGTTGACAAAATTGAGTAACATAATCATAATCATGAATTTAAATTTTTTAAAATATTCCCTTTTTATATTTTGTGGATATTTTTTGTAATTATGGTAGAATTTATCCTTTTGGTAAAGGGTGAATCTTGTTAATGTAGGTTTAAATTTTGAGAAAGGGTTACAATTTTTTTATTTTTTATTTTGTGAAGGGAATTTGGATGTTAAAAAATTTTGTTTGAAATTGTGTTTTTAATTGAAAATTTTCCATGAATATTATTAATATATTTTTTAGATCATTGTATGTTACAAAATTTCACTCTCTTTTTTTTAATATGACTTGTGCACCCACATTGGGAAAAATTTATTTGTAAATGAATATTATTTTTTCATTTTTTATTTAAAAAATCAATTTCCTTATTGACATTTATATTTTATTTTAATTAATTATATAATGAACTTACATACATATGTAACATTTATATACAATACATGATTTTAAGAATATTAAAAAATTTATAATATGAATGTGATAATGTGAACCACAAATTTAATAGATCTATATGACATAATAGAGAGTATTTAATGAATTATTTTTTAATTTCAATGTTTTTGATGAATTAAAAATTAAATTAAATAAATATTGTTGATATTGACAATAATTTCATTTGATGAAAATAATATATTATTAAATTATTTTTAAATACTAAAAATACATAAATATGTCTAATTTGATAAAATGTGTTATATAAAATATAATTAATGTTTCATTTATGGTATAATTATTACAATATAAGTAAAACTTAGAACCATTATTATAAAAAAAGGTTTCACCAAAGATAAAATTGAAATATGTTAACTAATAGTTAATTAAAGTGATATGGATTTAAATTACACAAAAACATATCATGCTTCAATTCGATAATTTGAGGTAAACCATATCCTCCATTTGGGAATTTATATATATTATATACAATATAATAATGGTTCTATGATGTTAAAATAATATGTTTATTTATTTTAAAAAATGGAAACAGTTTTTGTGTGTACGTACGACCTATAGTTTCCATGAATAGTGAAATTAATTTCTCTATCATTAACATCCTTATATGACTAAAAATATCTATATAATGAATATATATTATATTTATATCATTATTAATGTAATTGAGATTATAGAATTATAATAAATTTACAAGTACCAAAACTATAGTGTTGAAATACTCTTGATAAATGTAATAGTTAACACCCAGAAATAAAAAATCTAATATATTAGTATACTCAAAAGGGTTGGTTGAAATGTTATAAAGGGATAATATATGATATTATATATATTAAAATAGTGTTTTATATATTTATAACAATTATAATTTTGTTATACTGGTGTTTATAGATCATTCTACTCTGGGATACCTCGAGATAAGGGATTATTTGAAGATATCATCAATATTGGGGAATTTTTTTGTTTATGTCATTGATAGGGAGTTTTTCAGTTCTATATCAATGTTTTATAAAAAATAAATTTTTTACCCTTCTAGTATGATTGTATAATTTCATTTATATCGGTGTTATAATTATGAGAAAAAAATTTGAAATTTATTTTTTATCTTTTTCTAAAGGAGGTACTTTGTCATTTTTTTACAAAAATATAAAAGGGATTTTTTCACTTATATAACATGAAAGAAATTTCTTTCACTACTTACTAAATTTTTCATTTATTGTTACCTTATAATAATTCAATTAAAATTATTAAAATATTTTCCATTATAATTTCATATCACTACAAATATAAATTTTTTCAAAATTAATTTTTTTTCCTAAAAAATTCTTCCCTCGGATCATTCAAAATAATTATCCATCTAAGATGAAATTATATGATATTAATTATAATTTATTAGGAATAATATCCAAGGATATAATATATATTCATTACTTATATGGATTTCATCCATGATAATGAAATTAAATGATTATGAAATCCATTTTTTCCATTTATTTTGTTATGATAAAAAATTTATTATACCCATTTATTTTCCATGAGTTATGTAATAGTGAAATTTTTATAAATACCATTTCTATAAAACTGTAGTATTTTATGAATAATTTTTTATGTTTTTTAAAAAATATGTTTTATTTCAATTATATAGTGGGTGGATCCTATATATAACTCAAATTCATTGAGTAAATATTGAAAACTTGTGATATAAACAAGAATAGAATGGGGAGTTATCCCGATTCAATAAAAGAAATTTTCCACTACAATGGTCTTGAGAAGGACCCTTGACTTCTATGATGCAATTGGGAGTGAAATCATTCCACTATTATAGTCTTGGTATAAATCCTTGAGGAACAAAGAAATTATTTTTTATGATTATGTATATTCCACAACTCCGAGTACTACAACGATGTTGTGATCTTAGGGTTCATGTTCTTTAAATTCTTTTTGATTCATTTCTTATTAACTTCTATAATTTATATCACGACTTAGGATTATGATCAATCATATGTAGGATAAGGTTTAAAATGTTAATTTAATGATATAATTATCTTCTTATCATTTTATACATATATTCCCATTGATATATCCCTTGTCTACACATACCAAGAATCAAATCTCACCATTTATTATTTTTTCTTCTCCCAAGGTTATATTGAATATAATTATGTAGGATATGTCTATAAATGGAACTAGTTTCAATGAAATAATGGTGATTATAACGACCCATACTTTACATGCATTGTTATTACTTCAGAATTGAAGCACACTTATTACAACATATAAAAAAACCAGGAAAAGACCATATAGGTATAGTGTCTTTAGAAACAGGGAAACATAAACAACTGGTTCATAAATCATCTACATTGTCTCCCTTTTATTTTATCATATATAGAGTCCCTTTTGTAATATCTTACTTAATATCCTTATTCCTGACCTGGGGAAAAGAAAAAATACAAAATGTTGAGCTCAAATGCTCAGTAAGGGTAAACAAAAGAAATATCAATCACATCGTATGTATAAGAACATATCATTTTGGAATTCATAACCTGCAAAAGAGATCATAATTTCATGACATGGGATAAATCAAAGTAGTGAAATTTAATCCCAATAATCATAACTTAAAACATGAAACTTTGTGGCATACACACATAATCATATTTAATCATTTCTTATTAGATAAGACTCATTCCCAAGACTATCTTAGTAGACAAAGTCCATTTCTAAACCGAGTTCACTCCTCATTTCAGTCCTGTATCACTGAACCGATTTAACCTACCGATCCAGCCATGTCTATATCATGACATATAAATCTTTACCCAATGCATTGGAGGGAGATATAGGTCCCACCCATCTCATAATGAAACCATTCTTATGTGTGCCACAAAATCATAAATCATGCATCATAACATAACCCATGTAATAAAAATGGGATACTTAAACATCGTGACATCATAAATCAATTCATATAAGATAAAGGAATTTATAAAAATAATTCCATCACAACATAATCAAATCAATGTAATAATAGGGATATAAAAATAACCCTATATTATCTTAGATGGAAAATAATTTTGATAACACAGTTGAACTCTATTCTTGAAGAAAACATCCTTTCTACTTCAAAAACATTTTTCCTTTCTTAACATGTCATACAATTTTAAACTAAAAGAAGTTAATTAAAAAGAAACATGAAAACTTGTAAAGGAATATTCTTGGAAATAATGTTTTAAAAATCCATTCATGCTGTATAAGTTAAAAAACATTCTTCCCGTACTTTGGCCAGAAATGTCAAAAAGTACCTCGTATGAAAAATGATAAAAGATTCCTTTCATATCTTTTACTAAAAACTCACCGAAGGGTAAAATTGGATTTAAAAAATTATAGGTGGATGGAAATAATATTACATATTGAGTAAAAAATTATGTGGATTATAAATATTCCCCAGTAAATTCTGAAGTATAAACAATCTCGGATAAAAATGAGATTGTGATATTTTCCCTTACCTTAGGTCTGATTTGCTTCGTAAGTGTCTGAACCTCCTTTATAATGATTTAAATAATGACATTTACTTATTCCAGAATCATACTCATTGTTATGATATCATATATCGTCATATTCTTAGCTTCTTATTAGTAATATTTCATTGCTACTTGTTAATCGGGTGTTTATTACTTTTTGTTCTTATGCGTGTTTTGTCGAATAAATTATTATTCTTCTATTTAGGTTATAGATACCTCATTTCCAGAATGGTATTAGTGTACTATATATCATATTTATTTATTCAATTCATTTATATAATCATTATGCAATGAAGATCATGTAGAACGAGTCGCATCACATCATGGAGATGGTATTCCGTACGTATGCATAAGCGATGATATCGTTCCCATGATCGTGGAATTGTATTGGAGTGTATGTATACTATTTCAGAATCAATACCACTTTACAATAATCATATATAGTTATTTATTTGTACCATTATACCCATCCAAGTAAGGTGGTGGTGGAAAATAGATTACACTACGGGGTGGAGATGGTATTCTGTACGCACGCACGCGCGGTGATTTCGTTTTCCGTGGGATGGATAGATGTTGAAATAGGGTTGTTTCATAATTATAATAACATATCCGTATATGAGTGATGCTTATGTTATTACTTCATAATGAAACAACTAAATAAGAAGAAGTGAAAGAAGAAATAAAGTTGAAATAATCGGTAACGGACATTACCTCTTCTTTGAAGCGCCTCTTTGAGACCACCACTTAGGGCACTAAAATTGGTCTTTGAAGAAGACCAGTACCTCTAGGATATTTATAGGGAATTTTAGAAGAGAATTTGGAAGGGTTTGGCCGAGCTTGAAGGCTCAATGTGGTGTGAGGAAGAGAGGGAGGAGGTGCCCTTTTATAAGGGAGGAGAGGGGCACCTTAGGAAAAACTAAAATTTTTATTTTATTATAAAGTCATATTCGGTTTTTAATATCTCAAAAATTATTTATTTCAAAGATAAGGTGGGGATGGGTCAAAACCCTCTCATCCAATATATTTTAGATAAGTTTAGGGTTCTATTTTAACCTTATCATTTAGATTTAACTTTAAGTTAGATAATTTAACTTTTACCGCGTCTTCTTGTTTTCTTACACTATAAGGTTAATAAACTTACCATAACAAGACAAACGAACTCCAAGTTGTTTATTATTAATATATATAACCTTATATAAGTCATTTGGCCGAACCTTAGATTTTTAGGAATAAAATAACAATTAATAATATAATATTTTTTAAAAAAACTATTTTATGTCAATTTTGACACTATTTGGTAATTGATTTTTGTGAAAATCATAACAGAATTATTAGTTCGAAAAAAGTTAATTAAATCAATAATAACATTTCATATTAACCTAGAAAATTATTTTATTTAATAAAAAGTCTCAAATTACATTTATTTGGGTATTTATAACATAAATTATGTAAATATTTTATTATTAAGATAATTAATGCATCATCATTGTGTCATAAATAAATTAAATTATTTAATGTCTAAAAATTACTTATAAAATATCATTATGTAGGAAATCTTTTTATCTTTCTAATTAATATATATAGTCGAATTCATCTTATCTATAACTCTATATTAAAAATTATTTATTTGCTAAACATTGATTTTAACTATTTTAACCCTTCTTTAAATAAATTAATAATAAATGTCCTAATCTAATCCAAGTGGTCCTAAATGGCGATATTTTATTCCTATGGTTTTTTTTGGTCGAATTACACTTATCCAATAGAATTAGGACATGTGTTAGGGTAATAATAATATCATTTTTACCCTTAATTGCCCTATTTACGTTTAACAGTGGTAAAAAAAGTAAAAAGATACTATTCACCAAAAATTATTTTCATCTCATTGAACCACATTTTACTTACTAAAATCAATCGTGTCACTCGGATTTTTGAAATTCCACTCACAGAAGAGGTAAATTTATGTTTTATGTGAATTTCCAAATTCTCCTAGGATGTGGGTAAAAGACGGTCAAAAGTTCAATAAAATTTTTATATATCTAAAATTATTATAAAATGACTACAATGAATTGAATTGAACTTATATAGGTAATATGTATCAATTTTGACCTAAAATAAATTTAAATAAAATAAATAATTATTTAAATAAAAAGTCAGTTTTTAAATAGTAACCCATTGTTTTCAATATTCATCACAAATTGAAAGTTTTCAGAAAAATACCAAAATTTCACCCTAGGCTAATTTCGATATTCTGAATCCAAAAATGAAGTCCATTTCGAAAAATAAAATTTACAAAATTTCAAAAAGTGGGTATTACTATTCATAACGGCTAGTTTTAATAATATTTTAATAGCATATCGTTGTTTAGTGAAACTCGGTATTGGTTACGATGCAAGATATCAAGGAAGGCCGCAATTGCGTGTAAATAAAGACAAGATAGTGTTGTGTGTAGTGAAATATTCTTTGATGATGTATAAAAACAAAATATTTCTCATAAAATTCTCGGGTGTTACATTTTACCCCCCTTAAAATAAATTTCTCCCTCGAAATTCGTCACTTTGTAACAAACAGATGAGGATACCTCTCCCTCATCATGTCCTCAAGCTCCAATGTAGCTTCTTCTAATTGGTGGTTCCTCTATATAACATTCACCAAGAGAGTGGTCTTGTTTCGTAGGACTCTTTCGCTACAATCCAGAATCTCTATCGGCTGTTCTTCATAAGAAAGATCTTGCTCCAGCGGTACAAATTCTGAGCTGAGTACATGTGAAGGATCAGGTATGTACTTTCTCAGGAGAGATACATGGAAAACACCATGAAATTGGGAGAGATTCTGTGGAAGCGCCAATCGGTAAGCTACCTTCCCAACATGATCCAGTATTTTGAAAGGACTGATATACCTAGGGCTCATCTTTCCCTTGTTTCCAAATCTCATGACCCTCTTCTAGGGAGATATTCGTAAGAAAACATTATCACCCACTTAAAATTCTAGGTGTTTTCTTCGGTTGTCGGCATAACTTTTCTGTCGACTCTGAGCTGCTCTTATGTGTTGTTGAATAGATATGACCTTTTCTACCATTTCATCAACAAGATCAGGTCCTATTAGCTTTCTTTCCCCAACTTCATCCCAGCAAGTTGGAGTTCTGCATTTATTTCCATAGAGAGCTTCATAAGGATACATTTGAATACTGGATTGAAAGCTATTATTATATGAAAATTCCACCAAAGGTAGGTGTTTATCCCAACCACCTTTGAAATCCATAGAGAAATCTCTCAACATATCTTCTAGAGTTTGAATTGTCCTCTCAGACTGACCGTCAGTCTGAGGATGATTAGCAGTGCTGAAACTCAACTTTGTATCCAGAGTATGCTGAAGACTTCACCAGAACATTGAGGTAAACCTCAGATCTCGATCATATATATAGTAGAAAGTGGTACTCCATGCAATATTACCACTTCCTTTACATATATCCTAGCAAGCTGATCTAGAGAGAAATCCTCTCTAACAGCAATGAAGTTTGCAGACTTTGTAAGACGATCAACTATGACCCAGATAGCATTATTGCCTTTGGAAGTTTTAGGATGTCCGGTGACAAAGTCCATAGTGATGTTTTCCCATTTCCATTCGGGTATGGGTAATGTTTGTAACATCCCCTTAGACTTCTATCTCTAAGCTTTAACTAACTGACAATCCAAGCATCGGGAGACATATTCAGCAACATCTCTTTTTATGTCATCCCACCAGAAGTACTCTTTCAGGTCCCTATACATCTTCGTGCTTCCAGGAAGAATAGAGAATGAAGAACTATGAACCTCATCCAGAAGCTCCTTCATTAATTATGGGACGGGAGGAACACAAACCCAATTCCTGAACCTTATTATCCCATCACAATCAAGGTTTAATTCAGGAACATTTCCCACTTTCTTTTGTAACTCTACATCTTCTTTCTATGCCTCTTTAATCTTCATGTGTATAGATGGTTGAACATTCATTTGAGAAAGATAATATTTTTCCCTTTCCATTATAATTCCAATATCCATCCTGTGTAAATCCATAAATATTGGATCTTTTATGATCCTCATCACGGATAAGCTAGCATGGTCTTGTCGACTTAATGCGTCTGCTACCTTGTTTGCTTTCCCATGGTGGTAATGAATTGAGCAGTCATAATCCTTAATCAGCTCCAACCATCTTCTTTGACGCATATTCAGCTCCTTTTGTGTGAATATATACTTCAAACTTTTATGATCAGTATAAATATCATACCTTTCACCATAAAGATAATGCCTCCAAATCTTTAACAAAAATATTACCGCAGCTAACTCCAAATCATGAGTTGTGTAATTTTGCTCATGGATTTTCAACTGTCGTGAGGCATATGCTATCACCATATAATTTTGTATAAGAACACACCCCAGCCCCTTCTTGGATGTATCACTGTATATCACAAACCTTTCTCCACTACAAGGAAGTGTGAGTACAGGTGCACTGGATAACCTTCTTTTCAACTCCTTGAAATTCTCTTCACATTCCATTGTCCACACGAACTTAACTCCTTTTCAAGTCAACCTGGTGAGTGGATTAGATAATTGTGAAAAATATTTCACAAAACGTCAATAATATCCATCCAAACCAAGAAAACTTCAGATCTCGGTTACTGTTGTTGGACTTGACCATCTTTTGATAACCTCTGTTTTAGCTGGATCCATAGATATCCCCTCTTTTGAGATTATTGTGACCCAAAAATGCAACTTTTTTAAGCCAAAATTCGCACTTGGTAAATTTGGCATAAATATTCTCCTTTCTCAGGGTCTTCAATACAATTCTAAAGTGATCTTCTTGTTCTTCCTTGATCATTGAATAGACAAGAATATCATCTATAAAGACTACCACAAACTGATCAAGATAGTCTCTAAAGACTCCATCCATCAGATCCATGAATATAATAGGGGAATTAGTAAGACCAAATGGCATCACTATAAATTCATAGTGTCAATACCTTGCACGGAATGCCGTCTTTGGTATATCCTCCCTATTGACCCTTAATTGAGGATACCCTGAACGAAGATCAATCTTGGAAAAGTATTGATCTCCGCGTAGTTGGTCAAATAAGTCATCAATGCATGGGAGAGGTTATTTTTTCTTGATAGTTATCTTGTTAAGTTCTTGATAATCAATGTAGAGTCTCATTGATCCATCTTTCTTCTTAACAAACAGAATAGGTGCTCTCCAAGGTGATTCACTAGGGCGTATGAATCCTTTATCAAGATTCACTTGGAGTTTCTTCTTCAATTCCTGCAACTCAATTGGGGCCATTCTATAAGGTGTCTTTGAAATAGGAAAAGCACCCAGTATGAGTTCTATTAAAAAATCAACTTCACGATTTGGTGGAAGACCCGACAATTCCTCCTGGAAGACATCATCAAACTCCCATAAAATGGGAATATTCTTAATCATGAGTTTCTCACCAACCATTTGAGATAAATAACCTTCATTTAGTGGAATCAATACCCATAAGATGGAAGAAATTTCCACTGGAAGGTTATGTTCATCCTTGCATCGATAGACGATCATAGATTGATCAGGAATATAAAGTGTGACTTCCCTTCTTTGGCAATTGATATGAGCTCCATATAGAGAAATCCAATCCATGCTAAGAATCACATCAAATTCCATTATAGGAAGGATCACAAGATTTGTAGGAAGTACTTTCCCACAAACTTCAATCGGAGAAGAATTATAAACTTTTGATGCGATTGTTGTTCCATTAGGGGTTGTCACAGCTAACTCAACATCTAATTGTTGAGGTAATACAGTGATACCCTTACAAAATTCTTCAGAAATAAAAGAGTGGGTGGATCTAGAATCAAATAAAACATTTTCTACTTTAGAGTGGATGGTATGTGTACCTTTCACCACATCGTTATCATACTCCACATCGCTGATAGAAATTGCATGTGAATATCCTTTTTCTTTAGCCTTAAGAGTTTGTTGACGTCGATCATCACCAACAACCCTTGGATTAGGGAATTGATTATCATAATTCCCCATTTCATTACACCTGTAACATTTAAGTGTAGGAGTTTCACTCGGTGTAGCCTTTTCTTTGTTTGAATCACTAGACATCTTCTTCCCATCATTGCGGCATTCAATTGCCCGATGACCTTCCTTTCCACATTTGAAACATTTACTTGTCCCTTTAAGACAACTCCCTTCATGTTTCTTTCCACACTTTGAGAATAAGGGAAAACTCATCTTCTTTTCAGTGTGCTCTTTATATTTCCCTTTGAATTCCATTTTCCTCTTCTCATCAAACCCATACGACTGGTGGGTTACTGTAATCTCCATCTCAACTTTGAGAGCACGTCGAATGATTTCCTCATAGCTATTGAAGTCCCTTATGGCTAACTCCCTTTGAAGACTTGGTTTTAAGACACTAAAGAATCGATCGATCTTACTCTCAGGTGGGATAATAATACCAAAAGCGTACCTTGCAAGTCTTGTAAATTTTGATTCATATGTACCAACAGATTCATCATCCTTTTGCTTTAGTTCAAGAAACTCCTTCTCCATCTTTGTTCGAAGAATATGAGGGAAGTACTTATTGAAAAATAAGTTCTTGAACTCGTCCCATTCCCTGGAATCAATTTTATCTCTTTGCCTCATATTCTTGATAAGATTCCACCATTGATCAGAATCTCCTTCCAAACGATACACTACTAAGATGAATTTATCATGTTCAGAACATTGAAGAACTTAAATTATCTTTTCAGTAGTACTGATCCATTGTTCAGCAACTAATGGATCAGTAGACCCGCTGAATGAAGGTGGACGCTGCCTCATGAATGATTCAACAGAATTTTGCTCCTTCCTTTGCTCATTTGGAAGTCCTGCATGATTCATAGCTTAAGAAAGTTGTGTGAGAATGGCTACAAGATTTTGCATTCCAGCTCCCATAACGTTTTGTTTCTCAGGGGGATAATCATTTCATTTCCCATCGCATTCTGCATTAACACAATTCCTTTAGGTTCCATCCATTTACTAAAACCAAGAAGAATAGTGTGATCAACACTAATTATAATAGGAAAAACAAATAATCAAGAATAAAATATCACACTTAAGGTCTTATAATAGGTTTTTCATGGCCATTTTTAAAACACTATGATCGTGTTCTATGCTTAGACTTATCCTTAGGGTTCTTACTAAGGCTTTCACATCCAAGTTTCCAAATGTTGACTATACCTTTCCTCTGATACCAACTGTAACGACCCATAATTTACATACATTGTTATTACTTCAGAATTGAAGCACACTTATTACAACATATAACAAAACCAGGAAAGGGCCGTATAGGTATAATATCTTTATAAACTGGGAAACATAAACAACTATTTCATAAATAATCTACATTTTCTCCCTTTTATTTTATCATATCTAGAGTTCCTTTTGGAATATCTTACTTAATATCCTTCTTCCTGACCTGGGGAAAATAAAACATATAAAAAGTTGAGCTCAAATGCTCAGTAAGGGTAAACAAAAGAAATATCAATCACATCATATTCATAAGAACTTATCATTTTTTTGGAAATCTTAACCTGCAAAAGAGATCATAATTTCATGACATGGGATAAATCATCGTAGTGAAATGTAATCCCAATAATCATAACATAGAACATGAAACTTTGTGGCATACACACATAATCATAGAGAATCATTTCTTATTAGTCAAGACTCATTTCCAAGACTATCTTAGTGGAAAAATTCCATTTTTGAACTGAGTTCACTCCTCGTTTCAGTCCTGTATCACTGAACCGGTTTAACCTGCCATTCCAGCCATGTCTATCTCATGAGATATAAATCTTTAAACAATGCATTGGAGGGATATATAGGTCCCACCCATCTCATAATGAAACCATTCTTATGTGTTCCACAAAATCATAAATCATACATCATAACATAACCCTTGTAATAAAAATGGGATTCATAAACATCGTGACATCCTAAAACAATTCATATAAGATAAAGGAATTCATAAAAATAATTCCATCACAACATAATCAAATCAATTTAATAATAGGGATAGAAAAAAACCCTATATTATCTTAGATGGAAAATAATTTTGATAACACACTTGAACTCCATTCTTGAGGAAAATATCCTTTCTACTTTAAAAACATTTTTCCTTTCTTAACATGTCATACAAATTTAAACTAAAAGAAGTTGATTAAAAATAAACTTGAAAACATGTAAATGAATCTTCTTGTAAATAATGGTTTAAAAATCCATTCATGCCGTATAAGTTAAAAAAACATTCTTCCCGTACTTTGGCTGGAAAAGTCGAAAAGTACCTTGTACGAAAAATGACAAAAGATTCCTTTCATATCTTTTACTAAAAACCCACCGAATAGTAAAATTTGATTTAAAAAATTGTAGGTCGATGGAAATAATATTATATATTGAGAAAACATGGATGTGGATGATAAATATTCCCCAGTAAATTCTGAAGTATAAACAATCTCGGATAAAAATGAGATTGTGAGATTTTCCCTTACCTTAGGTCCGATTTGCTTCGTAAGTGTCTGCACCTCCTATATAATGATTTAAATAATGTCATTGACTTATTTTAGAATCATATTAATTGTTATGATATCATATATGGTCATATTCTTAACTTCTTATTAGTAATATTTCATTGCTACTTGTTATTCGGTTGTTTATTACTTTTTGTTCTTATGCGTGTTTTGTCGAATAAATTCTTATTCTTCTCTTTAGGTTATAGATACCCCATTTACAGAATGGTATTAGTGTACTATATATCAGATTTATTTATTCAATTAATTTATATAATCATTATTCAATGAAGATCATGTATAACGAGTCGCATTACATCGTGGAGACGGTATTCCGTACTTACGTACGAGCGATGATATCGTTCCCATGATCGTGGAATTGTATTGGAGTGTATGTATACTATTTCAGAATCAATACCACTTTACAATAATCATATATAGTTATTTATTTTCACCATTATACCCATACAAGTAAGGTGGTGGTGGATAATATATTACACCACGGCGTGGAGACGGTATCCCGTACATACGCACGCGCGGTGATTTTGTTTTCCGTATGATGGATAGATGGTGAAATAGGGTTGTTTCATACTTATAATAACATATCAGTATATGAGTGATACTGATGTTATTACTTAATAATGAAACAACTAAAGAATAAGAAGTGAAAGAAGAAATAAAGTTGAAAGAATCGGTAACGGACATTACCTCTTCTTTGAAGCGCCTCTTTGAGACCACCTCTTAGGGCACTAAAATTGGTCTTTGAAGAAGACCAGAACCTCTAGGATGTTTCTAGGGAAGTGTAGAAGATAATATTTCCGGTTTTTTCTGACCTTGAATTATCAAAGTGGTGTGAGGAAGAGAGGGAGGAGGTGCCCTTTTATAAGGGAGGAGAGGGGAACCTTAGGAAAAACTAAAAATATTATTTTATTATAAAGTCATATTCGTTTTTTAATAGCTCAAAATTTATTTATTTCAAATATAAGGTGGGTATTGGTCTAAATACTCTCATCCAATAGAATTTATACAAGTTTAGGGTTCTATTTTAACCTTATAATTTAGATTTAACGTTAAGTTAGATAATTTAACTTTTACTGTGTCTTCTTGTTTTCTTACACTATAAGGTTAATAAACTTACCATAACAAGCCAAAAAAAAACCCCAAGTTGTTTATTATTAATATATATATAACCTTATATAATTCATTTGGTTGACCCTTATATTTTTAGGAATAAAATAACAATTAATAATATAATATTTGTTTTAAAAACTATTTTATGTCAATTTTGACACTATTTGGTAATTGGTTTTTGTGAAAATCATAACAGAATGATTAGTTCCAAAAAATTTAATTAAATAAATACTAACATGTTATATTAACCTATAAAATTATTTTTATTCATAAAAAGTCTCAAATTACATTTATTTGGGTATTTATAACATCAATTATGTCAATATTGTATTAATAAGATAATTACTGCATCATCATTGTGTCATAAATAAATTAAATTATTTAATGTCTAAAAATTAAAAATAAAATATCATTATGTAGGAAATATTTTTATATTTCTAATTAATATTTATAGTCGAATTTATCTTATTTATAACTCAATATTAAAAATGATTTAGTTATTAAACTGTGATTTTAACTATTTTAACCCTTCTTTAAATAAATTAACAATAAATGTCCTAATCTAATCCAAGTGGGCCTAAATGGCCATATTTTATTCTTAAGTTTGTTATTGGTCGAATTAATCTTATCCAATAGAATTAGGACATGTTTTAGGATAATAATAATATCATTTTTACCCTTGATTACCCTATTTACTTTTAACCGTGTGGTAAAAAAAGTAAAAAGTTACTATTCACCAAAAATTATTTTCATCTCATTGAACCACATTTTACTTACTGAAATCAACCATGTCTCTAGGATTTTTGAAATTCCACTCACAAAAGCGGTAAAATTATGTTTTATGTGAATTTACAAATTCTCTTAGGAGGAGGGTAAAAGACGGTCAAATGTTCAATAAAATTTTTATATATCTAAAATTATTATTAAATGACTACAATGAATTGCATTGAACTTATATTTGTATTATGTATCAATTTTTACCTAAAATAAATTTAAATAAAATAAATAATTATCTAAATAAAAAGTCGGTTTTTAAATAGTAACCAAGTGTTTTCACTATTCATCAAAAATTGAAAGTTTTCAGAAAAATACCAAAATTTCACCCTAGGCTAATTTCAATATTTCGAATCCAAAAATGATGTCCATTTCGAAAAATAAAATTTACAAAATTTCAAAAACTGGGTCTTACTATTCATAATGGTTAGTTTTAATAGTATTTTAATAGCATATCATTGTTTAGTGAAACTCGGTTTTGCGTATGACGTAAGCTATCGAGGAAGTCCCCAATTGCATGTAAAGCAATCCAAGATAGTTTTGTGTGTAGTGAAATATTATTTGATGATGTATAAAAACAAAATATTTCTCATAAATGTCTCAGGTGTTACAGTGATAGGATGTAAAAAGTTTTTAAACATTTTTTTATGGTTCAGTGTTTCCAATTACACTATATCTATATGATTATATAGTGGATCAAAATATTATGTAATGAATATTCATATATCAAAAAATAAATATATATATGTAAGAAATGTTTTTGTGTCTATATTTAGAATTAGGGTAATGTTTAGTTATACTTTCTATAATAGGATGATAAAACATTAGTGATAAAACTCATGATATTTATATTTATATTATAAAATTCAAATGTCTTAAAAATGATTGTGACTAAACTCTGATAAATATATGGTATCATAAAAGAATGATTTATGATTTATAAATAAAAAAATTATATTTAATCATTATCTGTTTTCTCAAAAAAAATTCATTTCCCACATTATAATTATTTATTTCAATAACTTTCTAGAACTCAATGGAATCAGGTAAATGTTGATTACAATGAAAAATGAAATGATTTTTCTCCAAATGAAACAATTTTTTTTTATATTGAATGATTTTTTCCATAATCACAAAAATTTCTTAAGAAATAAATCATATTGAGCTTCAAAATAATATAAGGACAAAAACACATCTATTTAGTCCTTTTTTAGGAAACAACCCCCTTCTTTTATTTGGCCTATGGTCCTAGTAGTTTTTGAGTACTGGATCAGTACCAATGAAAATTTATATACTATTGACTAATTATTGAAACATGTTAATTTTATTTTGGTTTTTATAGATGGAATTTAAAGAAGATTAGTGGTGGACAATTACCAATTACTAGATAGAATATAAAGAAATTGAATCTATATAGTGGGATGAATTTAAAGGTTTATTATTCACGGATTTCATTTTGTGTATTCTTTATAAACAAATATGAAAATAGTTTTTTATGTTAAATAATAAGGTGGATGAGTCACTTGGTTCTTATGAAAATTTTAAAAATACATGTGAGGTATGATTCTGGTATTTTTATTCAACCTCAATAGTAATTTTGATCGATTCTTTAGTGTCTTGAAATCAATTCTCTAAAGGGAATTTTCAAAAAGGGACTTCTATAGATATGAAGAAATTATTCCATGTTATCTAAAATTGGGGATTTATATTTAAATTATCCATCAATCTCATAGGAAATTCTAAATACCACATAGAAAATAATATGAGGCATTTTTTATGATTGATGTGTTGAAGGAATCATGGGGTAAATTATATTATCTGAATTTGTAAATATTTCATGTTTTGATGGTAAGCTCACAAAAATTTGAATTCTAAATTGATGTGATGAAGTTAGCAAATGATTTTATCAGATCAAAAGATCAATATAATTCACCACCCACTACATTGATTTAAAACCCAAGAAGTCCTACCCTAATTCTAGATAGTTACCAAATACAAATGTTAATGATGATGAATTTACACTAAAACCTCATACACATCGAATGTATGTGTCTTTATTCTTATTCAATAAGGGTTTTTATATCCTATGGTTGGGGATGAAGTCAACAAAGAATATATGCCTATTTTTTTGGAATTCAATGATCTATTTCAAGAATATTTTCATAGTCTCCCGCCAAATTATGAAGTTGAGTTTTTAATATAATTAATACATTGTGATAAACCTATTTGGATGACTCTGTATAGAGTATCCTCGATTGTGTTTCATGAATTAAACAAGAAAATCGTGGATAATCTTGAAAATGGATTCAATTATCCTAGTGAATCATCATCTTGTGAAGCTGTTCAATTTATTTGGAGGTTAGTTGGTACAAAGAGAATCATTATTGATTATAAATAATTTAACAATATCAATATCAAAAATAGTTATCGTATAACACTTATTGATGAATTTTATGATCAATTATGTGTAGGTTATCTCTTTTCCATTATTGATATTCATTCTAGATATCATCAAATCATGGTAATGCAGGAAGATATACCCTCATAACATTTTTCTTCAAGGTATGAACACTCTAAATTTATAGTAATTCCCTTTAGTTATACCAATTCCCTTTTCATCATCATGGATTTTATGAATTGATACATTAGAGATAATATTGATTAGTTTATGGAAGCCATTGTAATATATATTCTTATTTATTCAATGAGTGAGGAATAATATGATAATAATTTGAGAATTTTAAAGATGAACCTAAGGAAGGATAATATTTATGCACAAATTAAATTTTGATAATTGTTTCATCATAAGGATTCTGTTATGGGTCATGGAATATCATATGTTGCTATATAGATAATCCATTCAAAGGAAAATGTTATTAAACCGTTTCTCAGACAAAACACTATGACTAAGATCAACAGTTTTCTATGCATTCATTGATATTATTAGGGCATTTTGGATATTTTCTGGGTATATCTAGTATACTCACCTTGTCAAAACAGATGGGAGACAATTTCTTTTGGACATATGAATAATAGAAATTCTTTATAGAATTTTATATAAGGATAATCAGTGTACCTATTCTTACACTACCATACAATAGCGAAGTGTTTTCAATTTATAGTGATGCATCAATGAATGCAATGGGATGAATAATCATGGAGAATGATATGGTTTTAGATCATTCATTATAAAAATTGATTGACCATGAGAAAAACTAATTAACTCATCATTTATATTTTTATTTAATAAATTTTTTCGTTAATTTTATAGATGCATTATATATATAGAGAAAAGAGTGAAATATGTAATGATTAAAAAAATTATATATATATTTTCACTCAAAATGATATTAAAATGCACAATATAACAAGGTCGTAGCTTAATAATGATTATGAATGATCAATAAATTTCCACCTTGTAAAAGTAAAAAAAGTGAATGATTCTCTAAGATTAAAGAATTATTATTTCGTATCAATGAAGAGGATAAAAAAATCTATCCATTATAGACGTCTAATGTTGGGATTAATATATCATAAAGGAAGGGTGTATATATAATTTTTCATAAATGAGTCTTCAGCCATCAATCCAAGTGATGATTAGAGACACACATAAGAAAAATGTAGAGATGAAAAATATGTAGAGAAATGTTATTGAGTTAAAACGTGATTATGTTAGAAAAATATGGTTCTAAAATAGTATATATAACAATTTAGTGAAATATTTAAATGAGGTTCTAAAGGATGAAGCTTATAATTCTTCATTCTCTGTTCTTTTAAGAAGTACAAGGATTTATAGATATTTAGAAGATTACTTCTACTGGAATGACTTGAAAATAGATATTGAAGAGTATGTTTCAAAATTCATGGTATATAGTAAGGTTAAGGATGGGAGACATATTTATAAGGGGTTCCAAAATAAATTACCCATACAAGAAAGGAAATGAGAAAGCAACACCATGTATTATGTTCATCAGACTCCAAAACACATCTATAGGGAATAATGTTAAATGGGTTATGGTCAACCTCTTCATAAAGTTAGAAAACATCTTTTAATTAGACAATATTTATCTCTTCCGCAACATAAAATTATATAAATCAAATAAATTCTTTGATTACATGGGGTACCACTATCAGCATTATTTTTTCAGGATTCAACTTTTACTTTGATTTTTTTGATATTTCTTTAGTTGAATCTATATAAAATGTTAATTTTTAGTATTTGATATCATATATAGATATATGGTTAGACTCGGAGGATATTTCAACCTCAAGAATAAATTTTGACAGTTTACTCTATTGAATTCAAAGGTGGATGGGATCATCACACCTTTGTGATAATTTTATTATAATAATATATTACACTCCACCATTCAGATGTATCCTTATGAATAAATCTATAAAATAAAATGAGGAACTCCAACTTATTTGAAAGATATTATAAAAACAAACATATTAGTAATTTATCTAGATAATTAAATAGTATAGTAGGTTATATCTATTCAATAACAAATAAGTGTTCCTTAGAGTTGATAAAAACAGTATGCCGATAATTATCAGAATGATTTGGAATTTGAATTTTTTAAAAACGTATTCCAATGAATATCTCCCTGGAAGAGGGTGGTGATATTTAAAAAAATTTAAAGATAATAACTATGTTTAATGAAACATTTAAAATTCTTGATCACATCAAGATATAAGCTTATTTGTTTTAGTAACCACCAAATCACGTTCATGTACATGAGGTGTTCCATGTATCTCTCATGAGGAAGTACATCTCTGATCCTTCATATGTATTGAACTAAAAGGTCAAACAAATGGATAAAATACAATTTTATACTGACGAACATGTATGGATTCTAGATCATTGGGAGAAATTAAAACCATATAAGAAAACTCACATAGTCAAATATTTTATGACAAACAACCAATTTGAGGTTTCTATGTGGGATCTTAAAGATGAAATGAATCAAAATTATCCTTGTTTGTCTTAATAAGTGTAATTAATTTTGATGGTGAAACTTATTTTAAGGGAGGTAGAATTCCAAAAATAGTTATTTTCATGAAATATGTTTAATTAATTAATTTTAGATATCTAGTAGCTGGTATTAGACATGGAAACATATTTAAATAATCCATGATATATTATTATAATATTATTATTAAAAATGATAGTTATCTCCATGATGTTGGATTTGTGGGTATGAATATGAATAAATAAATTAGGAAAAATTTATGGTTATATATCTAAAAAATGAATTCAAATGTTATCATGGGATTAAAAATTATAATAAAAACCATTTGAAAGAAAAATATATATTTTTCTATATAAATATTTTTATTCAATTAATGTATGTTTGTCATAATAAAGAAAATTCAAAAGTATTTTAGTATTATTTTAATTAAATATATATATTAAAAAATTAATAATATTTATTAAATAATAAAAATTTATATTTCTATCCATAGGATATGAATAAATCCATTTTTATGTAATTTGTTTTCAAACAACCTCTTATTCAATATTTTTTACGAATATATTGAAACCAATTTTTACAATTTGTAGGTTTTCGAATTAGTCAAAAATATATAATATATTTTGAATTTTTAGGTTCAAATTTTTTATATATTTCCCTTTTATTTTTATCATTATCAATGGTAAATGTGGTAATATTTCACTCCGCTATAAAGGGTAAATCAGGTTACTCTACGATATAAATTAGTGATAAGGCCATAATATATCATCCTATTAATAATTGCATAAAGGTAATTCTACCCTTACCATGATAGGTTCTATATTTAGTTTTATAATGGAAACATCTCCTTGAAAACAACTTATACATTATTTAAATCAAAGGAAGCTATAAAATGTCACTGTCTTTCTTTTTAATATGTCTCAAGTGTCCATATATGGAAAAAAATTATGTTTCAAATCAATGTAGGGGTTTATTATAAGATTAATAAAATTATTTTCATGATGTAAATATATTTTAAATTAATATTAATTATATAATTACAATAATTTTGTATGCAACACTGATGTAGTATTTTTCTGTTTAATAAAAATATATTATAAAGGATATTAAAAATATTAAAAGTGTTATTATTTTCATTATTTAATTTCTCATATGAATGTTATTGATTTATATGAAATTCTATGGAGTTTTTAAAGAGTTATATTCAAGTTCCCTCTTTGTTTTGATGTATTTAAAATAAAACTATATGAATAGATTCTAAAAAGACAATACCAATATTTTTTTAAAATAATATTCTATATTTTTTTTAAAATTATTAAAATTCATTGAGTAAGACATGTTATTTAGGATAAATTCCAAAATTATATAAATTTTTCATTTCGATCTATTTTTTATAAAATAACTAAAAGTTACAACCTTTATAATTTACAAAGTTATTACCATAGTTAAAATTAAAATAGGTTAACAAAGGGTCAATAAAATTTATAAATTACAAATTTACTTTAAAACATGCCCAAAATAATTTTTATGGTAGGATTAAAACACCAACCTTAAATATCTTATAACCCATGTCCATTTTGATGAATTTTTCTAAATATATAAATTTTTATAATTTAATCCTTTTATAAATTATAAAACTCTCTATACATCAATTTAAATATGCCACCTCCTCACTAACTTATTTATAACACATTGATCCTTCAATATATACCATTATCTTACAAAATTAGAATATAAAAATCCATATAAATTTACATGAGGGACTTTACATTCTAAAATACTAACTACAAGTCCCATTAAGGTATATATATATATATATATATATATGAGAATTCCAAAGAAGAGGTAATAGACCTTACAAGTCACCTTACTTTATACTCTTTTTTAACACTAAGAATTTTTTGTTATTTATCAAAAAATAATAAATTATATATCCTCAATATTATGAAGTGTTATTATTAAAATTAAAACATCATTCCAAACCTTATTTCCCCCTAATCTCAAATTCGAAGTATCAATTGTGCGTAGAAACAATTCACCATATCCACATAATTAATGAATTAATTTTTCATCACCATTATTTATGGATTGGTATAATGATAAAATTAATGTTTATGTATTATATTTCTGAAATAATTATAATTATAAAATTATAATATCACATCTACCTACATACTATCCAATCAATGAATAAATGACAATTTTGTTCATGCAAGTGTGATGACATCAATGTCCAGGAAGCGATATGATTATTTATTTATTTATAATTTCTTTGGATGGTATTGATAGATAATTTTATGAATATAAATGATATATATTATATAATAATGATACATTAATGGTTATTAATAATTTATCTCCCTTTCAAAAAAATTGAAAACTGTGTTCAACCGTATGTATGGTCTACCATCTCAACGAACTGGATAATTAATTTTTCTATCTCTAAATTTTATATATGCCACAAAGTATTTATATAATGAATATATATGATATATATATCATAATTAATATTTATATATTATTTATCCTATATGAATTTATATGGAATATAAATATTGAGAAAAAATACTCATAACAAATGAAATAGTTAACATCCAAAATCTTCAATTTTATAATGAAATTTCTGAAAAAGTGGATGTTTATTTTTTAAAAATAGATCGTATATGATATTATAGGTGTGAAAATGACTCTATTATAGATATATAATTAATATTAATTTCTTATTGCAAAGTAAAGAGTGCTTTTAAATAAATGTGAACTCAAGGTAAGGGTTTATTTCAAAATCGCATCAAAATTCGAGATTGATTATTTTTAAGTCTCCATGGATGAATATTTATATTCCTTACCCACAACTTTTGAAAATGTTTTCCAAAATTTTGTTACTATTATAATATGATTTTTTAATGAAAATTTATCTCATTTATGGAATTTTAATTAATGGTTTCAAAGGAATATTTTTTTCATTTTCCATGACATGTACTTGGTGTGAATTTTTCAACAATAATAGTGATGGAATATCTTTTTTAACTAAAACTAGATGAACAACTATTCCCTCTTTCATGAATAAATTTTTTCATTGAATATTACATTACATTTATATGAGTTTATTTTCAAATAAAATTTTTTCTTTTATAATTTTTTTATAATTTTAATAAGGATATATAGTAATGGAATGGTTATTTTCAACAATAATTATTCTAGGTAATCTATCAAAATAATTTTCCATATAAAATGACAAAAATGGATGTTACAAATGCATTATTTGATATATAATTTTATGGATACCTTAATTTTTCCTTCTCTATATTGTGTATTCTTATGATAATAATATGAAATTTTAAAGAAACCCATAAATTTTTTATAGGTTATGTAATAATGAAATATATATGAAACCTATTTATTTTACATTGGTTATATTATGATGATATTTTTAGGAAGAACATTTACTTTCAAGGGCTATAATATTATGAATTTCTTATAAACTTCTAGAAAACATATATAATATTTTAATTATTAAATTGGTTGGAACTACATATATCTTAAATGTTTTTAGTATTTATTGAAATATTAAGATATAAATAGTAGTGTAATGTGGAGTGAACCTAGATTAGTAGTAGACATTATTTACTATGATAGTCTTGGGAGTTAATATTGGATACTTTGATAGATGGGGGAGAGAACCCATTACACTATGATAGTGTTTGAAATCTACCATGAATAATATGGAAATTATTTTCTATTATTATTTGAATGACCCAATTATAGGTATTATTCCAATATTATTCTATCATAGAAAATGTCATTTAATTCAATTTTTATCCATGAATTTTTTATTTGATAATATTAATTAAATGACTCATTATTATGATATATGGTAAGAATTATATTGTTTTCAAAATTTAATTTAAGGTTCTCATACCCTTCTTCCGATATTATTCGCATATGATCATTGATATATTCCTTGTTCTCCATTATTGAAAATTAAATATCACCAATTATTTTGTTTCATTTCAAAATGTTATAAAGAAACATATTATTTATGATATATCGGAGAATAATTATTTTCATAATGAAATATATGGGATATGATGCAGTCACTTTCAGAACCAATTTTTTATATTTATATGTAACTAATGAAACTAGAACTATATGCTTCTAGAGTGGATCATAATGCTATATAATGAATATTAATCAATTAATAATTTAATATATATGAATGAATGGTATGGGGTGCTATAAAGAACATTTAGGATAATGGATGGTGGAGGGATTCTTGATATTATCACTTAACCCACTCCATTTTTTAGCATTAATGGATAATTTATACATCTTTAATGTAATGAGGTTACTAAAAAGAATAGATACTTTACCAAAATACAACTTTTCATATAAAAGGGTCTTATTGCCTCTATACTTATCAACACATTCCTAATATTTATCTCTATTATAACTCCTCACTTATCTCTCCATGAACCACTCATAAAATCTAGGATTCTATTTTCATCATACAATAACAACATAAAAAACCATTAGTAGTCTCCCAATGTGGAAATTGCTAAGGGAGAGGTTGTTAGGAGCACATGAAAAAATAATCAGGAACAATGTCATGGGGTTTTGTATATAAATTTAATTTCATTTAGATATGATTTCTTTCCCCTAGTGGATCAATTTTTGTGGATTATTTATTTAATGAATTTATTTTTCTCATAAAATTAACGTACCAAAATTTATTTTTTAATCCAACTAATGCTAAACCTTTTTGGGATTTTAAATTAAAATTTCCATAACAATGTATGTTATTTTCAACTCAAACCCCCATTTTATCTTGGTTATAAGTTCTGATTTTTAAATTCATTATTCTATGGATAGTTTATTTTACCATATAGTCTTAAATTTTATATTATCTTCAGATATGAAAATAAATTAATAATTAAAATAAATTATTTCTCCTTGATTAATTTATTTCCCATTAAAGTATGACATTATAAAAAATAATTTATATTTAATAAACAATTATTTTCTCTCTTTTTCCATGTTTTCCCTTCTAAAAAACATTATACATTACTATTTTGGAAGCCAAATAACTTTAACTAAATTAATAGACAAATTTGGAATTAAAATATTCTAAATATGTTTCAATGTCATTTTTACAATGTCAGTTTCAATACTTGTGTTTTAAAATATGAAAATAGTTCTTGCAAGCCACACTCTTCAACCTCGGGTCATGTATTCCCATTATTTTCTCCATTTTAATCAATATTATTCAAATATATTAAATATATATATATTTCATATAATTTAATTAAATATATACCTCATTTATTGTAAATTTAATTTTTTGGATACTAAAGGTTTTATGTTCCCATGGATATTTCTATTTCTAAGTACACCCTCCTAAAAAGAAAATTCCAATTCATTTTTTCATTAAAATTTTCACCTACATGAAATATTTTTCTCCATGAATTTATTTTTAAAACCCTTGTTATTTTATATTAAAAAATATTGGTTAAATTTAGATTTGAATAAAAATAATAATATTTTTCAAGTTGTTCAAGTGAGAGATCTTCCCGAATAGCGATAAAATGGGTAGTCTTTGTGAGTCGGTCAACCACAACCCATATCGCATTATTTCCCTTCGACGTCTTTGGGATACCTGTGACACCATACACAGTAACATTTTCCCATTTCCACATGGGTATAGGCAATGGATGCATCATACCATTGGACTTTTGTCTCTCAGCATTAACTTGCTGGCATACCAAGCACCTTGATATATATTCTGCAATCTCCTTTTCATGTTATCCCACCAGAAGTGTTCTCGGATATCACAGTACATTTTGGTACTCCCATGATGGATAAAGAATTTTGAGCTATGTGAATTATCCAATAGCTCCTTTATCGTAGGTGATGAAGGCACACAAAGCTGCGTTCCAAAACGAATCACACCATTATCATCGATATGGAACTCTTGCATCTTCCATTCCATTACTGCATTCACCCTATTTTGTATCTCCACATCATCCCTTTGTGATTCCTTAATCTTCTCCTAGATTGATTGTTGTTCAATCACTTGGAAAAGGTAGGATGTATCCCCTTCCCTTATGATTTCCAAATCCATTATTTTCATATCTAAGAAGATAGGGTGTTTCTCAATCTGTAACATGGATAGAGTAGTGGGTTCATTTCTGATAAGAGCATCATCTACCTTGTTCACCTTTCCAGGATGGTAGTTAATAGATTAATCATAATACATTATTAGCTCTAACCATATCATTTGATTCTTGTTGAGATCCTTTTGTGTGAATATATACTTTAGGCTCTTGTGGTCAATGTATAAGTCAAACTTCTCACCATAAAGGTAGTGCCACTAGATTTTCAAGGAAAATATCACAGCTTCAAGCTCTATATCATGCGTTGGGTAGTTATTCTCATGGATCTTCAACTGTCGTGAGGCGTAGGCTTTCACATTATCATTTTCATGAGTACACAACCCAAGCCTTTCTTTGAAGCATCACTATATATCACAAAACTTGCTTCACTTTTCAGTAGTGTGAGTACAGGTGCAGTGATCAACCTTCTCTTTAGCTCCTTGAAGCTTCCCTCACATTCATTCGTCTAGACATACTTTACCCCTTTCCTTGTTAACTTAGTTTGCGGGCTTGACAATCATGTGAAGTTTCTCAAAAAACATCGGTAGTACCCAGCTAATCCAAGAAAACTACGGATTTCTATGACACTAAAGGGCTAGTTCCATTCCTCAATCTCCTTTATTTTTGAAGGATCCACTGAAATTCCCTCACTTGTGATCACATTTCCCAAGAACGTGAATTTCTTCATCCAAAAGTCACACTTGCTTAACTTGGCGTACAAATTATTTTTTCTTTATGACGCCAACACAAGTCTTAGATGTTCTTCATATTCCTCCTTGGTCTTGGAGTAGATGAGAATATCATCAACAAACACTACCAAAAATTTGTTGAGGTAATGTATAAAGACTCTATTCATCAAGTCCATGAATATTGCAGGGGAATTAGTAAGTCCGAAGGGCATCACCGAAAACTCATAGTGCCCATACCTTGTACGGAAGGTAGTCTTCTGAATATCTTCCTTCTTCACGTTTACCTAATGATATCCAGAACGAAGATCCACCTTTGAGAAGTATTGATCTCCTCTTAACTGGTTGAACAAGTCATAAATCCTTGGGAGAGGATACTTTTTCTTTATAGTGATCTTGTTGAGTTCACGATAATCGATACACAGCTGCATTGTTCCACCCTTCTTCTTCTCAAAGAGAACTGGTGCACCCCCAGGTGATGCACTAGGTCGTATGAACCCTTTGTCTAGATGCTCTTGCAGATACATCTCTAGATCCTCCAGTTCGATAGGATCCACCATATAGGGACACTTCGAGATAGTTGTAGCTCCATGTATGAGTTCAATTGAGAACTCTACCTCGCGATACGGGGGAATTCCGGGTAACTCTTTGGGAGATACGTTGTCGTATTCCCTCACGATGGGAATTTCCTTGAGGTTGGAACTTTACTTCAACTCAGCCATTTGGGCGAGGTATGATTCTTCATAGGGAATCAACACCCACACAATTTAAGGATTTATCAAAGGTTATTCATGATCTTCCTTGCATTTGTAGAGGATCATGGGATGGTTCAAAATATGAAAAGACATTTCCTTATCCCGACAGTTGATATGTGCTCTATATAATGAGATCCAATCAATCCCCATTATAGCGTCAAATTCATCAAAAGGAAGTATTACATGGTTCTCTGGAATAATCTTCCCACATACACCAACAGGAGAGGAGTCAAAAACTTGGGTTGTAATGATTTCACCACCTGGTGTTTTTACATATATCTCTACTTCAAGGTTTTGGGGCTTCGATTCTATAGTTCTAGAAAGCATGCAAGATATAAAGGAATGCGTAGAACCAGAATCAAATAAGACTTTTTCCATTCTTGAGTGAAAGTAAGTGTACCTTGTATGAATTCATTATATTGCTCCACTTCCACAGTAGTGATGGCATAATCCTTCCCTTGTTCCTTTGGCTTTGGTGGTTGTTGACATTTATTACCCTTAAGAACTCGAGGTTTAGTGCACTGGCTTGTATAGTGCCCTAGCTCCCTACAGTTGTAGCATTGAACCATTGGTGGTTCTCTTCTTTCTTCTACAACATTCTTCTTAATTTTTGTGTCTTTTAGACACTTTTTAGCATGGTGTCCTTCATTTCCACACTTGAAGCATTTTTTTGTCTCTTTGAGGTAGTTCCCATGGTGCAACTTCCCACATTTTTGGCATGTGATTCGTTGAGTTTTCTTCCCACTTTTATCATTAGATCCTCCAGCTTGAAACTCCATATTTTGTTTCTTATCCCCATAGCCTTGGGACCATTCTACAAACACCATCCCCACTTTGAGGTCACATCGAACAACTTCTTCATAACTCCAAAAGTCTCAAATTACAAGAGCCTTTCGAATGTGTGGTTTTAATCCACTAAAGAATCTATCAATGTTGCTATCATTTTTTATAAAAAAACCTGAAGCGTACCTTGTAAGCCTTATGAAATTCTCTTCATAGGTTGTGACAGATTCTTCTTCTTCTTTCATGAGCTCTATGAATTCTCTCTCCATCATCGTACGAAGAGTTTGTGGGAAATAGTTATTAAGAAACATTATCTTAAAGTATTCCCATTCCATATTTTAATTTCCCCCCTTGGCTTTGTGTTATTAATCAAATCCCACCGTTGATTGGATTCTCCATCACGACAATAAATGTATAGAGTCACCTTCTCCGTCTCAGAACAGTGAAGCACTGAAAATATCTTCTCCATGGAGTTGACCCACTGTTCCGCAACTAGTGGATCGGAAGATCCACTAAACGGCGATGGTCGTTGCTGCATAAAACATTTGATATATAGTTGATCCTCCTTTGGTAAAGGAGGAAAGTCCACATTATTATGGTTATTGTTCATAACCTGAGATAATTGGGTAAGCATCTCCATGAAGTTTTGAACTCCACCTCCCAAATCATTGGGGATGTTGTTCGGGCAATTGTTGCATTGGCCCTCGCATGAGTTTTTGGCATGATTTCTCCTAGTTCCCCCCATTTTCTAAAATAGAAAAGGTTAGAACAAAACATAAGTAAACAAGTCATGAATAACATATTCATTTAAATAATATATACCAAAAACATAACATATGGGATCCCTATGTAAATATTCTTGTGTGCATATTTGTACTTAGTCTCATGCTATAGGTTTTCTCTAGGGTTCACTAATCCTAATTCAATAATTAACTAAACCTTTCCTCTAATACCAACTATAGAGTCACGACCTTTTATTATATTACTATTACATCATTTTAATGATAAAAAACATAATAGTATTAAACATAAAGGATCCAAAGGTTTAGTGTCGTGGGTAAACTAGGACCGTACATAATAATTACAACATTAAGCATAAACATTTATTTAATTTCTTCTTTTCTAGCTTCTTGTTGGCACTTATCCTCTTCTTAGTACATGTAGCCACATGAGGATATACATAAAAAGGTGTGAGTTAAAAGCCCAGTAAGAGGATAGATAGGGAAAATATAGCATGGGGTGAGCATAATCACAACATGGTAAAAAGATCATGAACATGAGAGGAGCATAAATAAAAGACTTGAAATGTGGAAACGCATAAAAATGAAACATCATGTCTTAGTGGTTAACTACCACATATACTTGTGATCCAAGATAGCATATTGTTCACACATCATTTCACATTTACTCATGATATCCGTCACATTACCCAATGCATTGGAGAATTGTATAATTCCCGGCACACCCGTCACTTTGATACATTCATATTGCACAATATAATTTCAGGTGCACCCGTCACATCATAACATTATCATTATCATGATTGCAACATAGAACACATATTATAAAATGAACATAACTAACCCATGGAAATGAATTGGTTTCATCTCATAAGAACACATTCATAAACATTGGGTTCCCAAATTAAAGAGGTAATAACATACATGTTACAAGAAATGTCCACTTTGAGTGAGAAGTAAAAGGTGTATTCTTAAAAGAAGAGTTCTTTTGAAAAACATTTTGATTGACATAAAAACCAGGGACAATAAGTATATCCCAGAAAAGTAAAGATTGTGATGAATAAATTATATTTAAGGAGTATCCATATAAAAAATGGAGTGAAAGAGGGAGAACCCGAAGGATGAAAGTTGGGTTCGAGAATTTCCCCTTACCCTGTATCTGAATGCTTCCTAATATTTAATGTGCTGTATAATGACATTATATTCATTAATTATAAATACAGAACCTTGTGTAAATTAATAGGGTTCATTGTTGTTTTATTAAGTGATTTTATGTGTCTTTTCATGAGTTATAGAGTTTAAAAAAACATTTTTTCGGGAATGTTTGTTTTTATGGTTTTCTTGAGTGGTTCACTTGTATTCATAAATTGATGTTTGGGTAAAACATGGGTAAACATACAGAACTGATATTACATGTTATTAATGATATTACTGGAGTTTTAATGATCTTATAATGAAGCATATTATATCCTTGTGGGTGAATCATTATATAAGAATTAAATGATGATTGTTCGGGTTAATTTGAACGTTTTTTCGATCATAATGATCTTGTTTTATTTTATCACTAGTAATATGGTCATAAGTTAGTAATAGAACTTTAAATAGGGCATAATACATATAAAGTATTTTTTTCAACCATAAAAATAGTTTCATGACCAGATCTAAAGGTATAAATGGAAGAAGAAAGCATGTCGTTCTTGAAGGTGATAAATTAAAACCTCACGAACAATGTTCTATTTAATAAAATAAAAGGAAGAGGGAAAGGGGGTTGGATGATATAATATCCCATTAGCATAATAAAATTAAATTATATGTATAGTACTGGAGTTGCAATACAATTTGGATAAAGATGGGTGGGGAGAGATCAAGAAATTAACTTGAACATGGAAGGAAATTGAAGGAGAAGAGAGAGAGAAATTACCTTTTAAATCCTCCTCTTGAGATCCTCCTTAAAGAATCTAGGATTGGTCTTTTGATGAGACCAGAAGCTCTTAAAAATGGGAGAGGGTCTAGGAATGATGTTTGGGTAGAGTTTAGAGAAGTATTGAGCTTGAGAGGTGTGAGTAAATGAGGGAGTGAAGGGTGGTATTTATAGTGGTGGGGAGAGGGGTTTCCTTAATATAAAATTCATTAGTTTATTAATTTCCCCTAATACAAGGAATAGTGAGTCTTGAATGACCAAGAATATTAATTTTAACATGTCATCCCGAACCAAGTGGGCTTACATCAGTAGAGCATCACACATGACTCTATAATTATCTTATTTAGCTTATTTTTGTAAATCATTGTATTTCACTATTCATAAAAAATTCTTGTATTTCAGAAAAAATCTCAAAAATTTACTCCAACCGTTTTTCTATGTGTATAATCTAAAAACGAAGTCCATTTTTCCAAAATAATTTTCTATATATGATTAATTTAATATTTAATTTATATCATGGTTTATTGCTAAAAAATAGTTTTAAAACATTCATTTACTTATTCTAAAATACAGGTACATCATACTTTAACTTGAATATTATTTTTATACTATCATAGACAATGTTATTATTAATTATGGTATATCACTATTCATAAGTGAATGTTACTATTCATAAGGGTAGGATACTATTCACCAAAATTTATTTTTGTTTTATTAAACTTTAAAAATGCTCTTGAACACAACCATGTATGTCAGATTTTCAAAATTCCAAACACAGAAGTGAAAAACTTATGTTTAAAGGTCACTTAGCACTTAGTAGTTCATTATGTTGTGTTTTCATATGATTTTATGAAATAATAATAAGAAGGAAAATTCAATTTAAAAACTTTGGGTCGTTACATAGGTGGTCATGAAATCCAATGATAAATAATATGGTCATAAAAATTAGCTATGATAAGTAATATTATAACGGATTTAAGCATAATGACTTGGTTAAACCAATGGAGCCTTACTGGTACCATGCTTGTACCATCCATGTATCAAATTACATGAATACCCACCGCAGTATTCAAAATAATAAGGCCCTTTGTACTTTTATACAAGGAATCTATTAGTTGAATTTTAGTTGGTCATATCAAATTTAGATAATTGTCATATATTGCATACTTGTATTAAATATTATTCAAATTGAATAATAGATCACCGGCTGTGGTGACTAAAAATTGTCACCAAGAATTCATCCTTCCAACGTTGTATCAATCTTCGGAACATACTATGTTCCACATGCGCATGTGGAACTAGTTTCTATGCCAACTATTTGTGCATTTTGAGCATTAACTATACACATGTCAATATAGTTCCCACTATCTCTAATAGTGGTGTGCACCCTTATATAGAGGTGTAGTCTATTTTTTTACTACCTACTTTTCTATCATAGGGATATATGTAACATCCTAATCAATTTTCGGGATAATTTTTAATAAATGTACATTGTGTTTGTACCTGATGCATGTTTGTTTATGTCCAAAACCATTGATCCAAACACATTTCATTGTGATATAATAGATTTACATCATACTATGACTTTTATGATATTCATTTTTCATTTATAGCTGGCATATGGTTGTGGGATATAGCAGTTATTTGCAAATCCTTTCATGAAATATAATAGATGTTTCTGCAAGTTACAACATTGGAACTACTTACATCAAAATTTTGATGTATAAAAAATGAGTTTAATAATTCCTCCAAGCTACTTGTTTTCTGATCAACGTTGATATGTAAGATTTCATCATCATTCCTTATCATCAATGATGTTATTTTAATAAGGTAATGTGAGTTTATGAATTACTCCATGATACATTTTTCCCGATTGATGAATTACTGGTCATGATATTCTTTGGTATCCCAACCCTAAGAAACTTATATCTTCGGACCATGAATATACCTCACTCTATTATTCCTTAATTACTTAAAGGAATATTATGTATTCTATATACCTCTAGCTTATATATGGAATAGTTTAGGCTTACTTGATGAACTATTTCCAAAATCGTTGTTACATACCTCTAATTCTAAAGGATCCTTTTTTCAAACTAAATACGTCAATAATACCAAAAGTATTTATTTATTCCAATCCTAAATACCATAATTTGTATATTCATGACATCAACATTTATTATTACATGAAAAATAATTATCTTGACGCAACTGGGTATAAGTCTTACATTTATATTCATCCCGAATTTCTTATTATTCAAGCATTACTGAACTAGAGATTGAGTTTACCAAAAACAACCTTCATTCTAGAAACTGAAATAATGTCTCCTTGTGTCCAAGGACACTGGAGATTAATGATTATGGTTATACTACCTAATAGTTCAACATGAATCTTTCACATGGAAATTAAGAATTCGTGTACTTCTCACCACTGGCCTAGGTATCACCCTTTCACCACCACATGGAGGATACATCATACTTCTAGTAAGATATCTATACTTACATGGTAACTGTATTTAAATAAACATATTTAAAAAGCATATAGTATTTAATACCCAAGTAGTAAAATTAAACCTTACATAGATGAATATTCCTGATGTAGAAGTGCGAACTTACTTCTCTAATTCAGTTTATTTCTTTTAAATTTCCATATTATTATTTTATAATATGCAATGCATATAACCGTTTGTTAATACCCCATTAATTTAACGACATTGTGAATGTGTCATTATCATTAAATAACTTTGACCTTTTCACATTTTCTTTCAATTTATTCACCATAAGAATTAAAACATCACTATATTTTATTATTATTCACTTAAAGAATAGTACCTAGATAGGTAATGAAGCATTCTTTCAATAGTTGTTTTTTTATAACTTAAAATGTAACTTCAGTAATGGGTTGAAAATGATATTACAACGAGATCCATTTAAAGATCACGATCCATCTTTCAATTTTACACATGCTGGTGTAACCATCGCCATATTCATATCATTTCTCCACTTTCTCATTGAAAACATCTTGGAGATGAGTCTTCATGTTATATTATCTATGTCCTGATGTAGCGACCACAACTAACACTGGACATTGATGAAAGCATAATGATATAACTATCATATGATTTCTACATTAGTCTCCTCTAAGAAATTTCACCCATGCTTCGTGAGGTAGTTTAACAAGGTTGGGGACACTGGTACCTTGACTTTACTATATCACAGTTGTTACGACCCCCTCCCCACAAAGTGTACCCCTCCTGGGATGTCAATGTGAGAAGGGAGATAATGACCCCCGAGTCCCACCTCCAGTATGCCCCGGGTTGGCGACTAGCACCGAGGGTATGATAAACATACAAATGGGAGGCATTTCCCTCTAAGAGAACACATGCAGAAGAGAGATATATAATAGACTCCAATCAACTCCAACATAGAACTGAGATATAAAAGGAAACCAAGTACATATATGAAATGTCATGCAAATGTACTACAACTGAAAGGGGAAACTAAAAGTACCCAAAAGAAAGTAAAACGAAAGCAACCACAAGCCCGAACAGCTCCTCCTCCAACCGCAAGCTAGTAGTAACCAGCTTGATCTCCAACCTGCTCCAAGTTACCTAAAAAAATAGATTATATGTACATAGGGTGAGTATAACAGTATACTCAGTAGGATCCTCCCCAAGCATCTCGTGAAAAAGTAAAGAAAGCATGCTAAAGCCCAGTGAACAACAAGTGAAACTAACTCGTCACCTATGCAGGTATACTATGTTCCCAACCTCACCATGGATACTCTCACCAAGTAACGCATACAAGAATATAGTATATAGTAAAGAATATAAAGGGTACCCCGCTACTACTTCCCCACTGGTTTGCCGCTTTTCCCCAACGACATACGTCATGTGCATCTCTCTCCAAAGGCTTGCCCATAGACACATGGGCTAAGCTCCACAATCTGCACCTCGTGCACCACAAAGGCTTGCCCGCAGACACCTGGGCTAAGCACCACACCATACTCACAACCAAAGTAACCAGGTAGTTTTTGGGAGCCACCAGAGCTCGTATAACGTGTATCATACGTCGAGTATTATACCTCAAGCCCTCACAGCCCATACGCCGAGTAAGGATCCTCAAGCCATCACAGCCTATACACGTTACACCTATAGTAGTCCATAGGATACTATATCCAGAATATATGTGTTTGAAATAACCACAAGCCATTATAGCCCTCTACAGACATATATGGGGAAAACTAACCACTATGTATCTACCAAGAGAAGAGAGCAGGGCTAAAGGGGGTAGTCAGCCATTCAACCTCCCATCAGAATGTTGGGGAAAACACCTCCCCAGGGCTCAGAATCCCCGGGGTGTCAGTTGCCCTTACCGACAGGGTGGAGTAGCGTAGAGAAACACAAAAAGTACAGAATATATATTACTCACAACCACACTATGGGCATTACATAGTCATAGGCACAACTGCAGCTAACGTCTCTCAGACTCCAGGCTGCTACTTCTAAGACTAGGTATCCTATAAGCACACAACCATTTGAAGATCTTTATTAGATTACTACATTCTCATTTTATCAGTTCCACTGTACGTTAATTAATTCATTAAACATTAATTAACTATGAACAATTTACCACATTAAACTAAATTGGCATCAAATTCAAAAACTGCTCCTTTTTAGGATTCACATCACTATTAAATTCCAGTTTCTCCATCCTCGTGGATTATCACCATTTAAACAAACTTTCATTATGGAATTACTTTCCCATATTCCCAGGAATTCTAGAAAAACATCCTATGCTACTAAACACAAAGGGGCTCAACACAGCGAGTAGATATACTACCCATCGAGTCTTTGCCGCCTATAGCAAGAGCATAGACCCATCCTCCATAGAGAGGCTAAACACGGAAAGCACGTGGCATACCCCGCGTGTCTTCGCCTCCTTCGGAAAGAGGGTAAGCAAGACCAGCTGCCTTGAGAAGTGGGGAAAAGTAAAGAAGATAAACAACCAAACCAAACCACCAACATCAAACCATCACATTCATCTCAAACCATCATCCTTGGTGTCCTCCCCGACACCCACATGCATAAACCGATGCATCTCGCCACACTAGGCGTCATCTGCTGCCACAACCACAAGTCCCCATGCCTCCACATATCACAACAGCCATCCAGGCTCACATCAAATCACCGGCAGTAGGAAAACAAAGATCACAAAATGGGCTCTCAGCCCTTTAACAAGGCATTCAGCCTTCATACAAAATGAGCACTCAGAGCTCCAAACCACAAGGCTTTCAGCCTTACAAGCAAGCGGGTAACTCAGAACCCTTTTGAAATTATCGAACTAATAGTTCTTTAATCCATCTTAAATTAACAGATTCATTAACATGCCACTTTTTCTTTATCCAATTATTTAACAAATAATTCCGGCTTTACGTTCTTTATCAATTTCCATCATGAACGATAAACTAATTAAAGAAAATCATAGATATCGCTCTATCTAGGAAAACAAGAGGCAAACCGTTATCACGGTACAAAGCAACAACATTTGATCAACCAATTCTTTTAATCCGGTTCAAGTAATTAATTAGGTCAATTTCATTGTGATCCAAAAGGTTAAATCATTCTAATTCTACAGTTGAACATAAATAACTAGAGAATCCACGAATCCCCTACCTCGAAGAGTTCTTGATGTCCTTTATCCACAAAACGGGTCACAGTCCTCTTCTCACGACAACTACATCCACCGGAGGATTCCACGGTACGACAGTACCAGCCAACCCCAAGAAAACCCATTAGAATCATGGAATTTACATGGTATAAAAAAATAAGGGAGAAACAAGAGAAGATGATCCCCAAAGGAATGACGATAAAACATACCTTATTGGAAAAAAAAAGACCGACACAGTTCGGTTGCATCCAAAACAGAGCAGAACCAATCCTAGGAGAAAAAAATTGATTATGGAACTCCTACGGAAATGATTAAAAGGTTCTAGCGTCTCTTAGATGAGAACAAAGAGGAAGAACAACGATGAATGATATCTCGTTCCTTTTTGAATATTTAACGAGGCGACAGTTTAAGATCCGGTTTATTCTCCATTAAAAACGGATTGCACTAACCCACGCGGTTTGACCAAGTAAAAACATTCCGGCCTTAGGAATAATTAATATAGAATTTATGGCCTTTTGAATCGGTCTTAAAGTCCTTAAAATAAGGTTTTAAAAGTATTTTACGTCAAATAAAACGTCAAATTTGCGAAGCTGGAAACACAGTTCACATACTAAAAAATTTGGCAAAGTATGGAATCAATAGCTCTTATGAAGTCTGGAAACACTGTTCATTCGTGAAATTTGGCAAAGTATGGAATCAGCAGCTCTTATGAAGTCTGGAAACACTGTTCATTCGTGAAATTTGGCAAAGTATGGAATCGGTAGCTCTTAGGAGTCTGGAAATACTGTTCACAGAACTAAAAAAATTGGCAAAGGAAAGAAAAGCTCACCGATAGAACCTTACCGATAGAAACACAAGTCTACCGATAGATCCTCACTGATAGAAACACAAGTCTACCAATAGATCCTCACTGATAGAAACACAAGTCTACCGATAGATCCTCACTGATAGAACTATTCAAGTCTACCGATACTATTCACCTACCGATACTGTTCATAAAACTGGAAAAATTGTTCACAGAACTAGAAATTTGGCAAAGTGTTAGTCGAGCTACTGCTAGACTGAGGCTACCGGTAGACCGAGGTACTGGTAGGCGGCGTCTACCGGTAGACCGAGCTACCGGTAGGCAGCGGCTACCGGTAGACCGAGCTACCATTAGGCGGTGGCTACCAGTAGACCGAGCTACCGGTAGGCTGCGGCAACCGGTAGACCGAGCTATCGGTAGGGAGCGGCTACCGGTATACCGAGCTACCGGTAGGCTGTGGCTGGGGGATAAGTCACCTTGACCTCCCGAAACACCTCCAACACCGCATTTTCACAAATTAGTGGACCGGAGGGGTCCGGGCCATTACATTAGATACCTCTCAAAACATTCTCGTCCTCGAGAATTAAAAACCAACTCAGAGGAAAAGAGGGGTCCGAACACCCACCCCATAAGATACCTCTCAGGGGAAAACCAACGTGAGTTGTTCGAAAGCTGGAACAAAACTACAACATACAAGAATATGGAAACAACAATCCATATCCAATCAATTCAATCATAACATCACACAAAAGGTACATAAATAAAACATGAAAGGTCTAACCATCAAGGAAACATCATTACATGAAAATAGTTAAACATTAAACAACTCTGGGTACTGAGCACGTATCTTTGACTCATGATCCCATGTACTCTCCTCCATGCCACCGTGTCGCCACAAGACATGAACTAAGGGGATAGAACGCCCACGCAATACCTTCTCCTTGCGGTCTTGGATCTCCACAGGTCGCTCCTCGAAGGTTGCATCATCGTCAATATCGATATCTCCCCAATCGATAACATGAGATTCGTCATGCAGATAATAACATAGTTCAGATACATGGAAAACATCATGTATCCGACTCATCTGAGGGGGAAGTGCTACTCGATACGTCACAGCTCCAACATGAGCTAACACCTCGAAAGGCCCAACAAACCGGGGAGAAAGCTTACTTCCACGACCAAACCTTCGATGCCCACGACGGGGAGTCACCTTTAGAAACATATGATCCCCATCATTAAACTCTAACGGTCTCCTTCTTTGATCAGCATATGATTTCTGATTATCCTGTGCTGTCTTCATCCTCTCACGAATCACTTGAACCATCTATGTTGTATTCTACACTATTTATGGTCCAAGAATTGCTGATTCTCCAACCCCAATCCAGCACAACGGAGAACGACAGGGCCGACCATACAAGGCTTCAAACGGCACCATACCGATGGTAGAGTGAAAACTATTACTGTAAGAAAACTCTACCAAGGGTAAGTGCTTCATCCATGAACCTCCAAAATCAATAACACAGGAGCGCAACATGTCTTCAAGAGTCTGGATGGTTCGCTCCGTCTGACCATCCGTTTGAGGATGAAAAGCAGTGCTAAGGCACAGTTGAGAACCAAAAGCATGATGGAGACCTCTCCACACCCTAAAGGTAAAATGAGGATCTCTATCAGAAATGATCGTCTTAGGAACTCTGTGAAGCCTCACCACCTCCTCCAGATACTGCCTCGACAAAACCTCCACTGAGCTCGACTCCTTGATTGCTATGAAGTGGGCCGATTTAGTTAAACGATCCACTACCACCCATATAGCATCATGTCCTCCCGGAGCTCGAGGTAAACCTGTAACAAAGTCCATTGAGATGTCCTCCCACTTCCACTGAGGAATCTTTAATGGCTGGAGAAGACCACCAGGAACACGGTGTTCAGCCTTCACCCTCTGACAGACTAAACATCGAGACACAAACTCTACCACTACACGCTTCAGCCCAGGCCACCAAAACTGACTCCTCAAGGATCAGTACATCTTTGTCACACCAGGATGTACTGCTAAGGGCGAGCTATTGAACTCTTGGAGAACCGTCTCACACATCTCCAAGGGAACAAAAAGCCTGCCATGATACAACACTCGGTGTTGTTCATCCTCTGACCAACCATCAGGGGCCTCTCCACAAACAACTCTGTCTCTCCAAACTTCCACCTCTGGATCACCCAACTGAGACTCTTCCACCTTCTGCATCAGAGATGACTGCACCGTCATCTGGAAAAGACAACCTCTACCTCCAACCTCTTCCATATCAAGATGCAAAGCTGATAGCTCTTCCATCACTCTCCAAGAATCACCAGATTTACGCACAACATCATTACGTGTCTTTCGGCTTAGTGCGTCAACTAAAACATTCCCTTTTCTAGGTGTATACGATATTTCAAAGTCGTATTCCGGCAAGAACTCCATCCACCGATGCTGCCTCATGTTCAAGTCAAGTTGGGAGAAAACATAACTCAAACTCTTATGATAGGTGAAAACCACAAAGTGCTCACCAATGAGGTAATGTCTCAACAACTTCAGAGTAAACACCACGGCTGCCAACTCAAGATCATGGGTGGCATAGTTGAATTCATGGGGACGCAACCGCCAAGACCCATAAGAAAAAACTGACCTCTGCTGCATGAGAACACAGCCTAGCCCCAGATGTGAAGCATCACAGAAAACCTCACACTGGACTCCCTCCGCTGGAAGACAAAGGATTGGAGCACTTACCAACTTCTCCTTTAGATACTCGAAATCTATCTGACACTGATCAGTCCATATGAATGCTTGATCCTTCCTGGTCAAAGCTATTAGAGGAGTCGCAACTCGGGAGAAATTGGCTACAAACCTCCTATAATAGCTTGCAAGACCAAGGAAACTTAGAACCTCTGACACGGTCTTGGGGGCTGCCCAAGACACTACTGCTTCTATCTTCGATGGATCCACAGCTAATCCTTGTTGGGACACAACATTCCCTATGAAACGAACTTCTCAAGCCCAGAACTCACACTTGGACAACTTCCCAAACAACTGATGTTGGTGGAGAACTCCCAAAAACGGCTCGTAGATGTTCTGCATGCTCTTCTTCAGATGTGGAGTACACAAGGATGTCATAGATGAAAAACACAACAAATGTTTCCAGGAATTCACGGAACACAGCATTCATCAACCCCATGAAAACAGCTGGAGCATTCATCATGCCGAATGTCATTACAACAAACTCATAATGCCCATGACGACAACGGAAAGCAGTTTGGGATATCCTTATCCTTTACACGCATCTGATGATATCCGGACCACAAGTTGATCTTTGAGAACCAACTTGCACCCTTCAGTTGATCGAATAGGTCATCAATCCGTGGAAGAGGATATCAGTTCTTTATTGTCACTTTGTTTAATCGACAATAATCGACACACAACCGCAAACTTCCATCAGCCTTTTTCACAAACAAAACAGGTGTACCCCAAGGTGACACACTTGGCCAAACAAAACCACACTGCAATAGACCATCAAGCTGAATACGTAGCTCTCATAACTCAGAAGGGGCCATTCTATATGGAGACATAGAGATAGGAGACTCTCCTGGATGTAGCTCGATCCCAAACTCGATCTCTCATCGAGAGGGTAATGCTACAACCTCGTCGGGAAATACATCAGGGTACTCCTCCACAACCCTAGGAAATTCCAAATGCTCAACCTCTGAAGAACATAGCATCATCTCACCCATCATGGATGATAAGGATGAAACCTGCCTATGACCCATCCGAGGATCTCGCTCACCAGCAAACACCACTATTTCTTCATCTGCATCGAAGAGGATGACCTCCTTCCGGAAGCAATCCACAATAGAATGCACCGAATACATCCAATCCATGCTGAGGATGACATCATATGGTTGTATTCGTAAACATAGGAAATCTCCCCAAGAGCGGTGCTGCCCCAACACTAGCTCATAGTCTCTACATACATCAAACAAGTCGGCTCGACCTCCAACTGGCGTAGTCAACGCCAAGGGCACTGGAAGCCTATCTACCTCAAGTCCCAAAGCATGGAAAAGTGTAGGTGATATGAAGGAGTGTGTTGCTCCTGAATCAAACAAGGCATACACCAAGGTAGAAAACAAGAAAAGGGTACCGCGAACGACATCTGGCTCACCTGGGGCTGGTAACGCTAGAGCATGAAGCTGACCACGACCTACTCCACAACCTCTCTGACCCTGATGACGACCACCACCACGACCGCGATCTACTCTCTGAGGACGGGGAGCGTCATGGGGCTGTCCTCTGCCTGCTCCATCTACCCTCTGGTGATCTAAAGCTGGTGCAAACTGCTGCTGCTGCCTCGGCTGGAACTACCTCAATGGAGGAACCTAGAGTGGAGCGCCCGGTGCACGATGACTGCTCTGAAACGTCGGGCACTCCCGCTGGTGATGACCATGACCACCACAAGAAAAACAAGCGCCTGATCCCTTGGAATAGGCCTGAGAGTTGCTGCCTCCAGAGAAACGAGAGGGGAAGGGGTGGGACCTACCCCCAGGTGAACGAAAACTCTTCTGCCATGAAAACCGGGAACCCCGGACCACATCTCTGCTTCGTGAGGAATCATGAAGATTCCCCTCTCGTGACGATCCAGTCCTGGCCAAAGTCCTCTCAACAACCTCTGCCCTTTCCAGCACCTCGAGATATGTCTTCAGCATAAACGGGGTGACCTGGCACTGGATCTCTGGATGCAAAGCCTCCTCGAAATGCCTTGCCCTGGCCTCATCATCTGGTAATAGGTCTGAAGAATATCGCAGAAGGTTCCTCAAACGTATTACAAACTCTCGAACACTGGAGCTCCCCTGTCGAAGGGTAAGAAGCTCCTGGCGGCTGGATGCCTTCGAAGTCAAAGAAAGGAACTCGACTCTGAACCTATCTCGAAACTCCTCCCATGAGATTGTTGACTCCTCACGATCCCTAAGGAACAAAATCCACCACTGCCTCGCTGCTCCACGCAGCATCCTCACGGCCAAGGACACCTAGTGCTCCTTCTGATCATGAATCGAGTTGAAGCCGATCTCAACCTCCTCCAACCAGTCTTCTGTGACTGCATCTGAAAAAGAGCCCCCATACTTCTGTAGACTCTGGTGCTGAAACTCTCGGAGTGTCTTCCTCTATGTGTTGTCGTCGTCAACCTCTAACCAGCGACGATCTGCTGGAACAAATTTTTGGACATTTTCTGCGCAAACCTGACGAGGACGTCGACCTGGAGCCATACCTGCAAGAGAACAAACTGTTAGAGCTCTTAAGCCTGGGTTATGGGAGACTCAACATAAATTAATTAATTGTTTTCTTTTGTTCATTTTAGGTTAACCTATCCCAAGGTATACCCATTCAAACACTGGCACAAAGAAGAAAAATTCATGATCCTTTCCTAGGTCTCTACCCTGCAACCAGTATCACCTTGTTTAGTAGTCATCATAAACATAAAGGTCCGTGCAACAGGTCATAGGGGGCCCTAAACGCCTATGCCTCTTCCGGTCTCCAGTGTTTACCCCAATGGCTAAACATGAATGACACTGATGCCCTACCAACCCATGCAACCTCACCTGTGCCTAACTCCAAACTCCATTCTATCCCTCAACCAGACCTCTGATACCACTCTGTCACGACCCCCTCCCCACAAAGTGTACCCCTCCTTGGCCGGCAATGTGAGAAGGGAGATAATGACCCCCGAGTCCCGCCTCCAGTAGGCCCCGGGTTAGCGACTAGCACCGAGGGTATAATAAACATACAAATGGGAGGCATTTCCCTCTAAGAGAACACATGCAGAAGAGAGAGATAGAATAGACTCCAATCTACTCCAACTTAGAACTGAGATATAAAAGGAAACCAAGTACATATATGAAATGTCATGAAAATGTACTACAACTGAAAGGGGAAACTAAAAGTACCCAAAAGAAAGTAAAACGGTAGCGACCACAAGACCGAACAGCTCCTCCTCCAATCGCAAGCTAGTAGTAACCAGCTTGATCTCCAACCTACTCCAAGTGACCTGAAAAAACAGTTTATATGTACATAGGGTGAGTATAACAGTATACTTAGTAGGATCCTCCCCAAGCCTCTCCTTCAAAAGTAAAGAAAGCATGCTAAAGCCCGGTGAACAACAAGTGAAACTAACTCATCACCTAAACAGGTATACTATGTTCCCAACCTCACCATGGCTAGTCTCACCATGTAATGCATACAAGAATATAGTATATAGTAAATAATATCAAGGGTACCCCACTACTACTTCCCCACTGGTTTGCCGCTTTTCCCCAACGACATACGTCATGTGCATCTCTCTCCAAAGGCTTGCCCGCAGACACCTGGGCTAAGCTCCACAATCTGCACCTCGTGCACCACAAAGGCTTGCCCGCAGACACCTAGGCTAAGCACCACACCATCCTCACATCCAAAGTAACCAGGTAGTTTCTGGGAGGCACTACATCTTGTACAACGTGTATCATACGTCGAGTATTATACCTCAAGCCATCACAGCCCATACGCCGAGTAAGGATCCTCAAGCCATCACAACCTATACACGTTACACCTATAGTAGTCCATAGGATACTATATCCAGAATATATGTGTGTGAAATAACCACAAGCCATTACATCCCTCTACACACATATGTGGGGAAAACTAACCACTGTGTATCTACCAAGAGAAGAGAGCGGGGCTAAAGGGGGTAGTCATCCATTCAACCTCCCATCAGAATGTTGGGAAAAACACCTCTCCAGGGCTCAGAATCCCCGGGGTGTCAGTTGCTCTTACCGACAGGGTGTAGTAGCGTATAGAAACACAAAAAGTACAGAATATATATAACTCACAACCACACTATGGGAATTACCTAGTCATAGGAACAACTACAGCTAACGTCTCTCAGACTCCAGGCTGCTACTTCTAAGACTAGGTGTCCTATAAGCACTCAACCATTTGAAGAGATTTATTAGATTACTCCATTCTCATTTTATCAGTTCCACTGTACGTTAATTAATTCTTTAAACATTAATGAACCATGAACAATTACCACATTAAACTAAATTGGCATCACATTCAAAAACTGCTCCTTTTTAGGATTCACATCACTATTAAATTCCAGTTTCTCCATCCCCGTGGATTATCACCATTTAAACAAACTTTCATTATGGAATTACTTTCCCATATTCACAGGAATTCTAGAAAAGCATCCTATGCTACTAAACACAAAGGGGCTCAACACGGCGAGTAGATATACTACCCGTCCAGTCATTGCCGCCTATAGCAAGAGCATAGACCCATCCTCCATAGAGAGGCTAAACACGGAAAGCATGTGGCATACCCCGCGTGTCTTCGCCTCCTTCGGAAAGAGGGTAAGCAAGACTAGCTTCCTTGAGTAGTGGGGAAAAGTAAAGCACATAAACAACCAAACCAAACCACCAACATCAAACCATCACATTCATCTCATACCATCATCCTTGATGTCCTCCCTGACACCCATGTGCATAAACCGATGAATCTCGCCACACTAGGTGTCATCCGCTGCCACAACCACAAGTCCCCATGCCTCCACATAACACAACAGCCATCCAGGCTCACATCAAATCACCAGCAGTAGGAAAACAAAGATCACAAAATGGGCTCTCGGCCCTTTAACAGGGCATTCAGCCTTCATACAAAATGAGCACTCAGAGCTCCAAACCACAAGGCATTCAGCCTTACAAGAAAGAGGGTAACTCAGAACCCTTTTGAAATTATCGAACTAATAGTTCTTTAATCCATCTTGAATTAACAGATTCATTAACATGCCACTTTATCTTTAGCCAATTATTTAACAAATAATTCTGGCATTACGTTCTTTATCAATTTCCATCATGAACGAGAAACTAATTAAAGAAAATAATTGATATCTCTCTATCTAGGAAAACATGAGGCAAACAGTTATCACGGTACAAAGCAACAACCTGCGATCAACCAATTATTTTAATCCGGTTCAAGTATTTAATTAGGTCAATTTCATTGTGATCCAAAGGGTTAAATCATGCTAATTCTACAGTTGCACATAAATAACTAGAGAAGCCATGAATACCCTACCTCGAAGAGTTCTTGACGTCCTTTATCCACACAATGGGTCACAGTCCTCTTCTCATGACAACTGCATCAACCGGAGGATGCCACGGTACGACAGTACCAACCAACCCCAAGAAAACCCATTAGAATCATGGAATTTACATGGTATAAAAAAAGAAGGGAGAAACAAGAGAAGATGATCCCCAAAGGAACGAAAATAAAACATACCTTATTGGAAAAAAAAAGACCGACACAGTTCGGTTGCATCCAAAACAGAGCAGAACCAATCCTAGGAGAAAAAAATTGATTGTGGAACTCCTACGGAAATGATTAAAAGGTTCTAGCGTCTCTTATCTGAGAACATAGAGGAAGAAAAATGATGAATGATATCTCGTTCCTTTATGAATATTTAACGAGGCGACGGTTTGAGATCCGGTTTATTCTCCATTAAAAACGGATCGCACTAACCCACGCGGTTTGACCAAGTAAAAACATCCCGGCCTTAGGAATAATTAATATAGAATTTATGGCCTTTGAATCGGTCTTAAAGTCCTTAAAATAAGGTTTTAAAAGTATTTTACATCAAAGAAAACGTCAAATTGGCGAAGCTGGAAACACTGTTCACATACTCAAAAATTTGGCAAAGTATGGAATCAGTAGCTCTTATGAAGTATGGATACACTGTTCATTCGTGAAATTTGGAAAAGTATGGAATCGGTAGCTCTTATGAAGTCTGGAAACACTGTTCATTCGTGAAATTTGGCAATGTATGGAATCAGTAGCTCTTAGGAGTTTGGAAACACTGTTCACAGAACTAAAAAAATTGGCCAAGGAAAGAAAAGCTCACCGATAGAACCTTACCGATAGAAAAACAAGTCTATCGATAGATCCTCACTGATAGAAACACAAGTCTACTGATATCCTCACTGATAGAAACACAAGTCTACCGATAGATCCTCACCGATAGAACTATTCAAGTCTACCGATACTGTTCATAAAACTGGAAACACTGTTCACGGAACTAGAAATTTGGCAAAGTGTTAGCCGAGCTACTGCTAGACTGAGGCTACCGGTAGACCGAGGTACCGGTAGGCGGCGGCTACCGGTAGGCAGCGGCTACGGGTAGATCGAGCTACCGGTATGCGGCAGCTACCGGTAGACCGAGCTATCGGTAGGCAGCGGCTACCGGTAGACCGAGCTACAGGTAGGCTACGGCTGGGGGAAAAGTCACCTTGACCTCCCGGAAAACCTCCAACACCGCATTTTCACAATGTAGTGGACCGGAGAGGTTTGGGCCATTACAACAGTAATATGCACATGCGCTTGTACTATTCATGGATACTCATGTCTGTGAGAACATTTACTTTGTCCTATATTTATCCCAATTTAAACTTGTGGTATAACATGACATTTATCTACAAAAATAAATTTTAATAGATAAATTCCTTTTATCATGATTACATGTCTATACATTTTGATTAAAATAATTAATTAAATGTCTCCCAATATTTTATTGGATTCTAGGAACCCTCAATGATATAATCAGAATACTATGTCACTAGAGTATTCTAGTGGCTAATATACCTGAACCACCCCTCATAGTCTACAAGATATGGCTACACCACTACTAGGAGGGTTCAAGGTAGGCTCTTGGTTGGTTGACCACTTTAACATGGGGTTCCTTGATCAGTTGAGTGAAGACCCAGATTCCAAAATAAGAAATTCATTTACTCAACACTTTCCTCTAAAATGATAGCAAGTTAAATATGGTTAATCCTTACTATAAAATTTTTACGTTGACCCATAATTCATATAAGGACTCCACGGTAGTAAGAGGGACCCTTAGCTTTGGCATGACTCACTCATCAAACCGCTGATTTTGTCCAAATTTGAATGACGAAGGGATGTTTCGAATTAATATATCATTGAGGGTTTTTATTATTTTTAATGTGACGAAAGAAATTATTTTCTATTTTTATAATCATGTACTATGTGATCACACTAGCAACTGACCATGCATGAAATATAAAAATATATCATGCAAAATGTTCATTTTATCTTGCATGGTTATTTATTATTATTCAATGTGATCTCGCTCCAGGTACACATTAAAAAAAACATGCAAACCAAAATGAAGACCTGATCATGAGAAGATACTAATGGTTGATCCATTGAGTGAATAATGGACCAACTGAAACCCTAGGGGTAATTTTATTATGTTGCAAGTTTTGCAAATCAAACTGCAGTTTTTGTGACTCCAATGCATCCAACTCCTATCTGGTGCGTCGCTCGGACTCGACATGAGCTGTGTCACTAGTCGTCTTGTCATTTTACAACAGTACATGCATGCAAGCAAGGGGATCTCAAGGAGTAATATGTAAAACTCAGAATGGGCACGCATACCTTATACATATAATGACACTCTAGACGACACACATACCTTATTTTATTTAATTAAATTAATTATTACAAAACCATGAAATAATTAAATAAATTAAATAAATAAATAATCAATCACCAAAAAAGCATTTGTCAGTCCCCAACTGATGATCACCATACGTATGAACTCTCTTATAGAAAATAAAGGCAGAATTAAATTAAACCTGCATTAACACAACCTTCCTCACCATAACTTCATTTCCATGGTTTTTTTCTTGCATCAAAGTACACAATCCAATGACATACATTGGTAATAATCTCAAATCATGATACCATTACACATTATTGTAGATAGGAACATCCAATGACACCTGAAACATGTGATGTTCCTATTGGCATGTCAATCCTCATGATCTCACTACTAGAGATCACCATGTGCGAACTTCATAAGAAAAAGTCTCAATGCTTATGATCCACCATCACCTAATGGTCAAACATATGCTATTTCCAATCAGTAATATTTATCTAGACCATAGAAAATATATTTAAGATTAGTGTCATAGTATCTAGAAGTTCTTATTCTTGCAAGGGATCTTCTATAACCTTTCGATATGAAAACTAATCTTTAGAAATTGCTATTTCAATAGTGGACACATAAAACTCTACTCTACAATGTTAACACTACATCTTGTATAGATAACTGTATACAAAATACGATAATCAAAAGCACTGAATAGTTGGGTCAAGGGAACCCACTATTTTAACAGTTCTCACATGGGTTGCACACAGTTTACCCAAACTATGCACCTAGACCACATGATATGTTCCAAAAACGAAGTAACTAAGAACTCTTCAACACACAGTTGGTGCACTGTTAGGAAAACAATGTGATGAAACTGTGCATGGTGGGTTTCCTACATAGTAGGACCCACACAGTCTGGCCAAATGGTGCAGCCAAACTGTGTGACCTAGCTTTGTGGGTGAAATTACATAACCACCCTTAATGAGGTTAAAATTCTTTTTTTTTCTTTCTTACACTCATCTAGATATGTGACCCTCCTCTCCAATCCATTGTGGGTTATTGTCCTCCTTAACCTATAGATCTTAATATCTCTCTAATCTATCATATGAATTGAACAACCTTGATCCCTATTGATTCCTCTTGGTAAGCTCTCAATTCAATTTGAACCTTTCTTTGGGTGATATCTTCTCGTCTAATTTATCGAGGAAAAAGATCAGTTACCCTATTTTCTGGGTGTTCATCCATTTTTTTCGATTTCTCTGGAACCAAACCAATCGAAGGACAGTAGTGGATGACTGAGTCATCCAAGGTATAAGGTAGGTGGTCTATAGATTTTTCATTAAGGGTTTTATATTTTTATGAAATGTTACCATTATGCCACACATTGATGTTTGCCACACGATGCCTTAAAATTGATCTCTCAATTTTAAATTTGTATACACTCCCTCAATTCCTCATATTTATACATTCCTAGTAATTTTAGGATTTCAATCTCGATAATAGACTCCCCGAGGGAGTGTCAACTTATATTACCCCATTATTACAAATTGAATAAATTCATGTAATTACTTCTAAGTGATTGGAAAATATTTATAATGGAATCAAAATAGTAGGAATTCATCCAATTTTAAAATGGAACCTCATAATTTCTAGGATATGCTGAAGAATTGTTTTTTCATGATTTTTTGTTTTCTAAAATTCCTGTCTTGATGAATTGTGTTTAGATTCTTGAACATGATCTCTAAATTGTGAAGAAATAATTGTTGGTTGACAATGTCCTATTTTTATAGTAAAGTGAATCAAAAGTGGTTCATTGTCTTCATATTGAATAACAATATTTAATTTTCTGTGACATGTTTTTCATGGATTTATTTAATGAGTGAAACCATGGTTTCCATTGTATTCATGTTTCCTGATGTGGATTTCATTTTTATGTAGCCTTGTTTGCTAAAAAAATTGAAGTGGTGAATATGTGCCCTTTTATAAATTGAACCTCATTTAAGGATGAAGAATTACCTTTATAGAGTCATTTTTATTGTTTAAATTAATTGATTAACTTAATTATGAATTTTGTAAGTGATACTTGGGTTTTCTTCCATGGAATAATAAGGATGGAATCATCCTACTTGTGATAAGATTCACTTTTTGGTCTTTTATATGTTTTGGATGAAACTTTATTCTAGAATGGGATCACTATGCGTTCTTATTTCCTCATTACAAGGGATACCAATTTCATATGGGGGAAAAGGATGAGCTTCATGGAAAGATGCTTTCACTAGGCCACATGTGAGACTCTTTCCCCAACATGAGATAACATGTATGGGCTCTGAGGTTGTGGTATCACATTAGTCCATCAGTTATACTAGTGAGGCCTTCCATGTGTCACTTTGTATGGAATCTAACGACCATGAGAGTTATGCTAATCCATGTGTGATACACGTGTTCTTCATTATGGTTCACCTTGGACGATTCCAGGATGCTACCAATTTAAGATTGGTATTTAATTTTTTATAAAATTCTAATGGTATATAGTAATTATCCATGGGATGTGTTCACCAATACAAATCACATACTCGGGGTTGGTCTATCTCATGACACATGTTTCATGTAGTTTATTTTATTACTTTTCCTTTGTATATTTAGTAAATATTTTCACTAGTTCAGACACATCTAGATTAGGAAGAAGAATGTATGGTTGGTCCATGTGTCCTAGGGGAACCTGATTCTAACTTATTTATTTATATTCATTGCTACATTACCATTGAAATATTAGTGTGAAACTTATTTTTGTATGCATGAACTAGATTATTATTAAGCCCTATTGGTGGTGGCCTACAATATGTATATCACAACCTGTTCAGGGTTCCATTGCACTAGGGTGGAAGAACAGACCTCCTTGATCATAATATTAGGTACTTCAGTTTTTTTCTATTGTTGTTACCCTTGTATGAGGAGTTTGGAGCATAGGACAAAGCCATAGCTCTGGATTCTCATGGAGTTATCCATTTGGGATTTTTTCTATCATTTTGTTATTTTATTTTATACTATAATGGATCACCTACTATAAGTTTCCTATTTAATTGTAGCTTAATTTGGACATGAATGAATTTTTATATATTGGAAATGGACATTATTTTATTCATTTGTTATGTAATTGTTCTGTTATTTGGTCTTTCATGGTTATTTACTTCAATATTATTTATTGATTGGAACTGGTTATACCAATGTGTGTCTATAACCATAATGTAATTGTCTCTAAACCATGCCATTATTGAACCCTCACCGTTAGTTGGAAGCCTCTAAAAAACGGGGAGGCACACTTGAGGCCATATATAGAATGGTCCAGCCACCGATTCAATGGTAATTTGGGATAAGATGTTATCATGTTTTATAATAGGTTCGTTTCTTTTCATTGTATTACAATTTTTAGATTGTTATATAAGAGAGTAGGAATGTGTTATCTCATCATAAATAGTAAACCACAGGAGTGATCAACCCACGTATAGGGAAAAGTACATGTTTACAGGGATGGTATTTTTTTCAAGTTGTTCGTTATTACAATACATTCTAGTTTCACCACAATTGATTGATGTATTATCCATATCTAATTGATTTTTGAGATTTATAGAATATTTCCATTTAGAAAAGTTTGGCATGGAAGGTGAATTTTAGGCATCATAATAGCCACATAAGAATTCATATACCATATATATTCCTTTCCTTGACGATTACAATGTTAGGATATTGTAAATTTTTAGCTGTTCCTTTTGTATTATATCATCACTCGTTATATTCCATGCTTGGGGTTTTTAGTAGAATTCTTAGCATATACCTACTTAGTTATTCCCTTCCATCTTTGTTTATAACATTTTAAGTGTTTAATTAATATTTTATCCTTGATCAATAAGTTATGCTCCTATAAGTTTAGTGTTATGATTAGAATTTTTTTGTAATCCCCTAGTTATGTAGTGGCCTTTCAGGGTTATTTATCATGATTCCTTTCTTTTTACCCCTGTTAAACCGTATGAAATCTTACTGTTTCTCAGGACTAGTTATAATTTTTTTAAAAAAATTTGGATATTGAGGGAAACACCTAACTAATTAATTATGATATGTTTGAGACATGGACCATTGGTTTAATGAGATGAGAATCTATGTATGTGGTTAAATATAAACTAATTTCCAATTTATAATGTTTACATCCTCCTTATAAATTCAAAAATGGTATAAGATATAACAAAACCATGATAAGTGTACTTTATATACTTAAGGGATATTAGATAAATTTTTAACCAGTTTAATTTTCTGTTAATATTAAATAAAATGGTCACATTTAGATAGAGGATACCTTCAACATATAAGGTGTATTAGTGATATATAATTTGGGAGGTAGTAATCCATATAGTAGAACAGATTGTCATGAAACTTATATTTATCATTTTTTTCTATAAATTTTGTTTAATTAATCCTTAAATGAAATGGTTTCCCTAATACAGTCTTTTGATTCTTTTACTTGTTCTTAATGAGCTATTTTCAAGATTTCTAAATACACAACTAGATTCAAGTAGGTTAGTTGGGTAATACCTCATATGAATTGAATCATTAATGGTGTAATAAATATTAATGTTTTTTATTATGGTTTTCATTTTTAGGAACCCAATATGTCTTAACGAGAGCCTAGTATGACACAATTAAATATTTTTCATTTTGTATTAATCCTCATGGGTGTATTTTTATGCTTATTAGTGGTTGCTTTTTATATTGTCCACTTTTATGGGCCTCATAGTTAATTTATACCTCTTTAATTAACAAGAGTCATTTATTTTATTCTAGATCATATTTATTAAGGAATTAGTTAATTAAAATTCCAATTTAAACCCAAAGGGTGTTTTCCATGATATATTTCAATTTAAATTATCATCAATTATTTAAAATTTGATTTTTTTTTTGAAAATATCAATTATGTGAAAATGGTTTTTGTGCAATAAAATTCTTACATAAGAAAGTATTCCAATAAAAAAGTTATGTTTGAAGGTAGTTTGGTGTAACTTGACCTTTTTTCATTGTCTTCCCGTTGGTTAGTTTTCATTAATTATAAATATCAAAAATTTCAGTAAATTAACGTATTATAAAGTTAAACAGATTAAAATGAAATGTTGAGGGATGTTCTTAGCCTTAGCTCTTGTGTAAGGGTGGTTTAGGAACATTCTTATGTTTTACCTAGAAATGGAATGCAAGAATTTTACATAGGATTCTTTTCATGCCCATTTTTTTGATTTAAATCATATAACCATAAAGCAAGTGAAATCTTCTAGGTATGAAATAATTTTTGGGTCAATTATATCTACTTTAGTAAGTAGATGAACCATTATAGGTAGCACTCTCAAATCCCTAAAGCCTATTATAGTTTTTTACAATCAGTGTCCATTGTGATTTATCATTTAGGTTCCATTGTTCATGATGGACATTTAGTTTCCAAAATGACACTCTATGTTGGACGGGTGGCCATGCATTGTTTCCAATTTTTCTATAAGTGATATAATTATGAAATATACAGTTCTAGTGGGATATACATTCCTAGGGAATGGTCGACCGCTTAGTAGGTCTTATGAACTATATATTCTATTTCAGCATTGAGTGACATAGGTGGCCATCACTATGTTATAGAGCCATATGGGTTAATGAGAATCCTAGTTAATTATGTTGCATGATACATGACATATTCGAATAATTATGGTGGATAAGTTATTGATGGTAACATGGATGTGTTACTTTCTCATGTGGTCTCTAGTTAATATGCATTGATATTCCTAGTTCTCATCATTTTGTTAAATTTTTTAGAGATCAGTTGTGTTTGATGGTATCGTTGAGAATTATGCATACTCTGGGACCACCAGTCAACTCAAGAGTAGAGTGACATAGAATTATGATAGAATCAAACTCATTCTAATGATTGGGATGCTGTTTTGACTAGGATCATGTGTTTTAGAATACTGTTTAGTTGTTTGGATTTTTTCTTACTTCTAGGGAATTGGTACCTGACTCGAAGTAGTATCACGCGTACACCTAGTTAAGATATGTTCTATCATGATGTCAATAAGCTTTTTTCCCTACCCGTTTTTGGTTTTTTCTTATCAAAGAAGTTTGGAAAAATCTAGTAACCACAGAAGGGGTTTTTGGGGTGTACATCACAGATGATTTCCATTTTCAATAAATCCAATTATAAGGTTACTCCTAAGGTGGGGAGAATCCAGACAATTTGGTATAAATGTGTCCTTACATATAAATGGAACCCATCCAATAAAGTCATTTTAGAAATGGTAATTATTTTTTTAATTCCATCAGAGATGCTGAGTTTAGAGTCATGCCAGTTCTTGCATGGAATAAAAAAGATGGATGGTTGACCGAGTGATCAACCTCTTGAAACACTATTTGTGACATGATAATTTTTGTTTTCAAGGCATTGTGTTCAGGTAATTTTGTTATGTCAACTAGTGAAACTTATTATTCACTAAAAAAAGTCATCTGATGATGGTTCAACACTCCTTAAATCAGTGGTTGGAACAGTTGGTTTGGAGAAGTACTGTGCAGTTCACCCTCTTTGTAGTGGGAGTGTCTCATATCCTTTTTGGAGATCATTAAAATCCTCTAAGCGTACTCTTGATTTAATGATGACCATGATCTATATCATGGTGTCATATGAGTGCACTGTGAGATATTTTTCATTACACTATGGAATTTTTTTTAATGACATTGGGATTTTTTGGGTGGTTTCAATCAAAGCGTACTCAAGAAGTGTATTTGTTGTAGAGGCATGGTTAGTCATGGGTGATACCCAGGTCCCCAAGTAGGAACTCCTTGGATAGAGACATGGACACAAGTTGTTCTCTTATGACGAGATATCTATATGAATTACTGCTTTAGGTTCAGTCGATGATCTTGATGTGTGGATGTTCATCTTTATATCGATATCTTCCTTATATGTGTCAATTAGTGGTTTCCATTGATATGCTTCTTAAAAATAAATTATTGATTCTGAGGTTAACCCGAACCACATTTAGGCCTAGATGAGTAGTTACAAAAGGGGTTTCGATCCATGGGTGCTAGATTGGGTGTACATCTATGGACATGTTGAGGCATGATATCGTAATTATCTTTTATTGATACATCACTAAATTATGGTTACATGCATTTGTGATTTTTCACTATGAAAAAAATATCAATCTTACTTCTTTTAAAATTATTTTGGTTTACATATTATATATTCCTATCTTCTAAGTACAGTTTTCTTCCCCCAGTTTTTTAAGAGATGTAGTATTGGACTCGTCCCATTGATATAATCGTGTTTCTTGACCCAAGTCATGAGTGTCGTTGGAATGATATGAGAATGTGTCGAATGAAAATTCCGATGGTGGGGATACCTTGGCTCAGAGTTGATCCTTAAATTCCAAATCCTATGGTGGAATTAACATAGGATGTGTGGATAAAGAGATGATGTGGATATCACGTCTCTAGTTTGATGGTATTTGGTAAGATATATCATAAGTAATTAGTTCAGAAATGTAAGCATATTATCAGGTTCCCATGTATTATGTACCTTAGGATAAGGTCACTCTTGTTGGGTCATTAGGTGGGATGAAATGTAACGTGATCATTTTAATGAAATGCTAGACTTGGGTAGGTTGAAGGTTTCTTCCTTTGTGTTCCCAAAGTCTTCGTGGTGATGAGGAGTTCTATTGTATGGAGATTTAAGTGTCCCTTATTTTAGGATAAAATGAAAATCCAATGGAATTTGATTTTTTTCATTTGGTTGATGTAATGTTGTGTAAACCTAGATTAGTGATGGAAATCCATGAGTTAGAAGATTTATATGTATTTTTTTAGACTTGGGTAAATTCATGATGGGTTTTATATTGTGTCATTGAGTTTTAAGATTGTTGGGACTTATAAATCCCATTTTTGGATGTCCCACATTGGGTGAATTGTTCATATGAAATTGTACACCCCCTACGACAAACTGTTCAACATATTTTATAGGAGTAAAAGTGCACGCACTTGCTTTTAATGGTTTACCCGAACCGTGCACTTGACCTATATGTTTAGCACCACATAGGCAGTTCCAAAAAAATACTCATCCCTTGGTTGGTGCAATGTTATAAATCCCATGTGGAACAACAATGAAATGTTGGTTTCCTAAAAAATTGGAGACACATATTTAGCACATTGTTTTTCCAAACCGTGCCGCGAAACCATGTGACCTATTTTTTTGGTGAAATTATAAAACCACCCTTGATAATGTTAAAATTACTTTTTTTCTTTCTTCCTCACATCCAGCCATGTGAGTCTCCTCTCCTATGCATCGAGGTTCTTCTCCTCTCTAACCTATGGATGCCAATATCTCCTTCATCCTTCATCTGAATGAAACTTATTTGGTCCCTTGGGATTCTCCTCATTACAGAATAAATTCCTTCTGAACTTTTATTTTTTTAATATCCTATCGACCAAGTTATTGAGGAGTAGGCTCTTTTTACCTATATCCATGGCATTCATCTATTTCTTAGATTTGTCTTGAACCAGAACAAATCAGAACATGATATTGAATGAGTGATTCATCCATGGTATAAGTTTGGTGGTCTATAGTTTTTGCTTCAAAGATTCATCACTAAATGAAAAGTTTCTATTATTCTGCACGCCAGGATTTTCTATGCATTTCCCTAAAATTGTGTTCTCCATTTTAAATTGGTATACAAACATTGTATTACTCCCATTGATACTTGTTTAGTAATTTGAAGATGCTGACCATGATCATGGACAACCCTTGGGCATGTTGGATTATATTTCCCAATTGTAAATAATTGAATAAATTCTATAAATTCCTTCTAAGAATCCAACTTATATTAATAATGGATTCTGTCATAGATTTATTCATCTAATTTGACAATGTATCCTCTTAAGTATCATGATATGAGATATAACTGTTTTATTGTTGTGTTTTAGTTTTATAAAATGATACTTTGGATTAATTGAGTTTATATTATGGACTATGATGCATAAGCTATGATAAATTATTTATTGACAGACAATTCCTTATTTTTATAATGAAACTCCTCAGACACGGTGGGATATCTTGAAGTGGAAAAGATATATTTATTTATATAATCCATGTTTTTATTAGATTTATGTTATGATTAATACCATGGTTTTCTTTGTATTTTGACTTCCTGATGTAGATTTATTTTTTATGCGGCCATTTTTTTAATAAGTGAAGTAGTGAATGGGTGTTCCCCTTCTTAAATGGAACCTTATTTTAAGATGAGGCATTCCATTTGAAATAGAATTTTTTATTTTTAAAATTAATTTATTTATTAAATTATTAACAATAGGAGAGATATAAGGGTTTCATTCTACATAATACTAAGGAATGAATCATCATTCTTATAATAAGATTCACTTTTGGTTTGTATATATGGTTGGGGTGATACAGGTATTCTAGGATGGGCTCATTGTAACGTACCGGTTCTGGAAGCCACCCAGAGGCGCCATGTACCCGGTTGGTCACATGGACTCAAGCACATTTCCCAAAATGCCAGAGGCTGCCGATTAGCAGTGAGGACCTTGGGTGTGATAGTGGGGAAACTATTCCCTCATTGGCAGAGTACACAGTGGAAGTAAACAAAACATGCAATAGCGGAAGCAGTTATATCCAACAACAATGCACAAGTAAATAATGGAAGACTAAAAAACAAACCATTGGAGAACATATGTATATATTAAATGATGCATGATACATATCTTGGAAAATAGCCAAACAAGTCACAATGCTGGAAATACAAACAGTACCAAAACAAGTACAAAAGAAAATATAAACAGCTCCTCGGCATCGCAAGCCTAAGCTTGGCCCCATGCTCTCCTACTCCAAGCAATCAAGTACCAGAAGTCAAAGTGTGATTTCCCTTGTCTATACCTGAAACAACATAGTCTTTTTGGGCCCAAAAGCATGACCCAAAAAGGGTGTGAGACTAAATCCCAGTAGGCAACCACCCGAAGATTTGTACCTCACAGTCAGTGAGAATATGGTAGGTAATAGTACAGTAAGCAGTAAACAATAATAGTAAACAGCGGGCAGTAATCTGTAAGCAGTAACAGAATGACATAAAACAACAAAAAATCCACAGAACAACAAGCAGCAGTGAAGAAAACAGCTAACCACAATAGCAAAACCTCTGGGAAGTACTCATATCCAACCCCTCCGGTCCTATCCAAGAAGTACCAACAACCCTCTGGGCAGTGCACTCAACCTAACCCCTATGGTTTGGTCATACAAAATTATAATACTCTCTGGGGAAGCTCACTCGGTCAATTCCCCTTATAGTCTCAGGTAGTCAGGGACTCTCTAAGGAAGATCATGCGGACTAACCCTCTTATAGCCCTAAAGTCTAGAAACACTCTGAAGAATCTCACTCAATCAATTCCTCCTATAGTCTCAGGTCTATCATAGACTCTCTAAGGAAGCTCACTCAGTCAATTAATTCTCTAGCCTAGAAAGGTTTTAAATAAATTAAAACAATTAAAGACTCTCTGAGGAAGATCACTCGGTCTACCCTGCTGTAGTATATAATATCCAAGACTCTTTGGGAATCTCACTCGGTCTATCCAATGTAGTCTATAATAACCAAGACTCTCTGAGGAAGCTCACTCAGTCTACCCTCCTGTAGTCTATAATATTCAAGACTCTCTGAGAAGATCACTCAGTCTATCCCTTATAATCTATAACAACAGGTTCTCACGGTCCCATGCTAGTCAGTGCATAATAATGCTATAGGGCCAAAGTACACCTAAAGAGATACTTGGCTAAACATTCTATAACATTACAATCATGTCAAGAATATCATTCCATCCAACGGTCACAAGGCATGGAAAATAGGTATAATGGCCAATGGCTAACAGAACCCAAAGGTCATAACAAGAACATGGAATGGAAAAAAACATCCAAGTATAGCAATTATCCTCAAACATGATCAAATTACATCTACACAAGCATACAAGAAAGGCAGGAAAACAACAGGGTAAAAATGGTAAACACACAATCCCCCGTTCACGGGTATTGGTGGGAATTTGCACATAAAACTCAAAGACTTCAAATGGTAAGGCACAAACCACCTACCTTGGTGTTAGGAGATCAATATACATTGACCACGAGGCTTGATTCTCCTTAGAATGGTCTAGATCGTTGTGGTTCCAATGCAATCGACGACGGTAGATTCGGAGAACAGACGGAGGCTCTAGGGCTCAGAGGATGTTCGCGGCCATACGAGTGCTCCCGATCGCAGAACCTGAAGAAGAAGACGTTTCTGTCGATTAGGCGTGACCCCGTTCCGTCTAATGAAAAAAAAAGAAACTACACGGCGTGTACTTCTGAGGTATATGGCTTGTACTTGGACTTTCCATAATCTTCTTTAACCAGCCTCCACATCACCCCTACACACCATGTGTGTGGCCCGGACACAGCCAGCACACGGCCTTACACGACATTAAAGTACACAGCGTGTACTTATAAAGTACACGACATGTACTCTAGAAATTTCCAGATCTTCCTCTTTTTCTCAAAAAAAGACTAGAAAAGGAAAAAAAATACCTAAAACACATATCCAGGTTCATACAAACTTCCCCCCTTAAAGAAATTTGTCCCCAAATTTCCCTAGCGATGCGTAGAAGAAGAAACCCTGAACAGCTCTGGCCACTGTGATCATACATCAGCCTACCTCTCCTAGGTCTCGTCCTGTACTCACCCGTGCTTCCATAGTACCCGTACCAGAGGAACAGACTGTCCGCGGAGAACCTTCGTACTATGATCGACAATCCGGATAGGATGCTCCTCAAACGACGCATCCGCATCGAGATCAACCACCTTGGGATGAAAGACATGAGACGGGTCTGAAAAGTAACATCGAAGCTAAGAAACGTGGAAGACGTCATGCATAACCCGGTACCTCTGAGGTAACTACAACCGATAGGCAACTGACCCAACTCTCTCTAACACCTCAAATGGCCCGACGTACCACAGGGAAAGCTTACCCTGTCACCGAATCCTCTTGTGTCCCAACCTCGGTGCGACACGCAGGAAAACATGATCCCCGACCTCGAACGCCAGAGGTCATATCCACTGATCATCATAAGACTTATGTAGAGACTGTGCTATAGCCATCCTCTTTCGAATCAATTCTATCTGCTCTGAGGTCTCCCGAACAAGATGAGGTCCCAGCAAAGCTGCCTCTCCTGCCTCCATCTAGCACAAAGGTGATCGGCATGGCCTACCATACAAATCCTCGTAAGGTGCCATCTGAATAGTCACCTGAAAACTGTTTTTATAGAAAAACTCCACCAGAGGGATATACTTCTCCCAAGAACTGCCAAAGTCTAGAATGCAAGCTCAGAGCATATCCTCAAGCACCTGGATCGTATTCTCGGACTGACCATCAGTCTGGGGATGGTATGTTGTACTCAAAAGTACCTGTGTACCCAAAGCCCTCTGAATCCCCTGCCAGAACCGAGAAGTAAAACGCGCATCCATGTCTGAAACAATGAAGTGTAGAACTCCATACAGACGTACAATCTCTCGGATGTACAACCATCCCAACTCATCAACACTGAAGTTCTCCTTGATCGGCAAGAAGTGAGAAACCTTCACAATCCTGTTGACGACAACCCAAAAAATATCATCCCCTTGAGGTGACCTCAGAAACCCAGTCATGAAGTCCATCGTGACATTGTTCCATTTCCACTCAGGAATGGGTAGCTACTGTAAAAGCCCTGCTAGTCGCTGATGCTCCAATTTCACCTACTGAAAAGTAGAAAATCTCATAACGAAACCAGTAACATCCTTCTTCATACCTGGCCACCAATACTAGAAATAAAGACCCCGATACATCTTGGTGACACCAGGATCAACTGACCAAACTAAAGAATGAAAATCCCACATCATATCCTCACATATGTCTATTGGAACCCATACGCATCCCCAGAAATGAAAGATCTCATCCTCACCCATGGTCCATCCAGGAAGAGGGTCCTCTCCTGACGCACTCTCCCACAGGACTAGACCTTCAGAATCTGATAGCTACCTCATCCGTACCCGATCAAGAAGTGTGGATGTAATAGCTACCAAATATAGGAAAGTTTGTCCCTATCTATCGTGCACCTCCAGATTAATATCATAGAATAGAGCCATAGGATGCCACTCACTACTGGCCTCCTGAACTGCCAGAATCTGAGTTCTCCTGCTCAACGCATCAACCACTGCATTTCCCTTTCCCAACGTATAGGAAAGTTCAAATTCGAAGGACTGAAGATACTTGACCCACCAACGCTATCTCAGATTCAGATCAGGCTGAGTGAAGATGTACTTGAGACTCTAGTGGTCGGTGAAAATAATAAAGTACTCTCCTTGAAGGTAATGTCTATAATAGCGTAAGGCATGAACAACAGCTGCCAACTCCAGATCATGCATCGGGTAGTTCCTCTCACGTGGCCTCAACTTCTAAGACCCGTACGCAACAACTCTATATCCCTGCATAAGCACAACTCCCAGTCCAACACCTGAAGCATCGCTATAGACTATATAGCTCTTTCCTGGATCTGGAAAGACTAGTATCAGTGTTGACGTCAACCTCCCTTTCTGCTTCTGAATGGCTGTCTCATAAGAATCTGACCATAAGAACTTCACACCTTTCTTGTTCAGACCTATCAGCGGTGCTCCAAGGCGGGAAATGTCTTGTATGAAACGCATGTAGTATCCATCCAGCCTTAAAAAACTCTGCACCTCAAAGACGTTCTTCGGCTTCTCCGAGGAAACTACAACTCTCACTTTCTCTAGGTCCACTGATACTCCTGCCTCGGAGATAACATGGCCTATGAAGTGAATCTGATACATCCAAAAGTGGCAATTCAAGAGTTTATCATAAATCTGATTCTCTCTTAGTGTACTCAAAACAATCTCAATATGGGTAGCATGGTCATGTCGAGTGTGAGAGTACACCAAGATATCATCCATGAAGACCACCATGAAAGAGTCTAAGTACGGATGGAACTCTCAGTTCTTCAGTGCCATAAAAGCTGCTGGTGCATTCGTGAGTCTGAATAGCATGATCATATACTCGTATAGACCATACCTGCTCCTGAAGGCTGTAAGAGGTATATTTGATGGTCTAACGCGCAACTGATGATAACCAGACCTCAAATCAATCTTCGAGAACACTCAGGCTCCTCAAATCTGTTTAAAGAGTTCATCGATCCTCATCAAGGGATATCAGTTCTTGACCGTCCACTGGTTCAAATTCTGATAATCCACACAAAGCCGAAGGGTGACATTTTTCTTCTTCGCAAATAGGACAGAGGAACCCCAAGGAGAAGTATAGGGTCGGATGAAACCCTCTGCTTGTAACTCCTCCAAATCCTTCTTAAGCTCCTGCAACTCAACTGTAGCCATCCTATAAGGAAGAATGGACACCGGTGCCACTCCTGGCAGGAGATCAATAGAAAAGTCTACCTCATGCTAAGGAGGAAGACCAGAAAAGTCCTCTGGAAAGACATCCCTGAAATGATCCACCACTGGAGGAAAGTCTAACTGTGAAGTCCCCTGGTCATCCAGATAAAGACTGGAAATCTAGGCTATAACTCCTCCAATCCCATGATTCTCTGGTCCAGCTCTACCCGCCTTGACATCCCACTCGCTCCATGGAGAAAATATCTCCCCTCTAGTGATACGAATCTCACCCTGCGGCGATAGAAATCGACGACTTCCGGGAAGGTAATTAACCAGTCTATACCAATAATGACATCATAACATGTCACCTCTAGGACATAGAGGTACCATAAGAAGTGACACCTTGGAATCTCAATAGGGAACTCTCTACATTGACGTACACTATATGTCCTTGTTCCCAACGGTGTATCAATAGTCAACATGTCGGTAGACGAAAAGATACAGAGCCCAAGGCTCTACACAATAGCATTAGAGATAAAACTATGCGATGCACCAGTATAAAAAAGAGCTGAAGATAAATCTAAAGCTACTATGATCATACCTCGAACTGTAAAAGGTCCAGGATCCTTTTCCTAAAGGGTCTGCTCCAAAGTGAAAGTCTGGCCTGTCCCACGGCCCTGCGTTCCTGGCAGACCACTCTGAGCTGATCCACTCAGTTGTTGCTAGTAACCTGATGACTGACCACCATGGACGCGACCTCCACCTCGGCCCAAACGGCTGGAAGAACTCCAGTTCCCAGACTGGTGAGAAACTGGTGATACGTCTCCTGTACACGGGGTCATAGAAGATCCCCTACCACCAGCTTTAGTCGAGAAGATCTGACAAAAACACTGAAGATGGCCCATCTTGCCGCAAGATTGGCACTCCATCAGGTCTCTCTGACACTAAGGCCTAGTATGAACGCTCCTACCAAACTGGTAGCATAAAACCTAGAAGCCTGAAGATTCATTCCGCCGACTCTGATATCCTCGAGAAAACTCCCTACAACGCTTCCTTCTATCAGTAGGAGGAACACTAACTCTAGATGTCGAACCGGCCAGGCTTACTACTCCAGAATCTCTCAGATTGTGCTAAGTGATCAGCGCCTAGTTCATGATCGAGGATATCGATGTAAAACTGAATATATTTACCTGGGAATGGATCTCCTGCCTATGACCATCCTCAAACTTCCTATCAAGGAACAGCTCATCACCTTATGGAATCGGTGTGAAGCGCTGCAGCTTGATAAAACGAGACGAGTACTCTATAATAGAAAGAGTACCCTACTCCTGACTCATACACACCTGGGCTCGATCGTCCCTCAAGGTCTCCGGGTAGAAGTTATCATAGAAGATGTTCCAAAACTCATCCCAAGTCATACTCTTCTGGCGCCCTAATTGTGAGATCACCTCCCACCACCTCTTGGTGGTTTCTCAGAACATATAAGTAACAAGATTTACCCTTTTCTCTGGAGGTATCTCCAGATGCTCTAAGATCATCAGCGTGGCCTCTATCCATGACTCTCCAACCTAGGGTCCTCTATCCCCTGAGAAATTAAGAGGATGCTGCTAATGGAAAACCCGCATCAACTCAGCCATCGACGGGGCAGGAGGCAGCGCTCCCTGAAAGGTCTGTATCATCCTCAGGTAGTCCTCCCTGAACTGCGTATCGGTGCCTACAACAGGTATAACCGCTGGTGCCAAGGCTGGCACAACAGGAGGATCTGCAGGAGGTTCTTGATTGGCCATATCTGGTGTCTGATCACCGCCTTCCAGCTGACGTATGACCGGAGGACGTCTCAGAGGCATAGCTCTGAAAGGTCAAAAGCACACCTTAGATCAGGATTATCAAGGACAGAGAAAAAATGAGTACAAAATGGGAACAGGAGGAAGAAACACTAAAGTTTCACTAAACATGACCACACACGGTGTATAAAACTACACGAAATGCTCCTTAAGCCCATTCACATGGGCGTGTACTTCTACCACCTTTGGTCGTGTAACACCCCAGACTACACGACGTGTTTTCCCGACACACGGCATGTACCTCATATCCATCCCCTGCCCGAGTCTCTTTACACAGCTAAATCACACGGTCCACTTAACCCTAGACTACAGGGCATGTTCACTAAGGACACAATGTGTACTAGACAAGTTTTTGGTGACCCGTGTTGTTAGTTACATGTCCAGCTACACGACTGACCCTTATATGGCGTGTTCCAAACAAAAATGGAATGTATAGGATAGATAACACCATCCCATGTTTTTCATGAGACGACCTGGTACCTAGAAAAGACTACACGACGTGTTCGTACTAGATACGACATGTACTACACAGGCTTCCCCAACCCATGTTGTTAGTGACACAACTGAGTACATGACTCACTACTATACAGCATGTAACCACTGTACACGACGTGTTTTGGAAAACATTTTCACCACCCCATGTTTCTTCTCACACAGTCAGTGACACAGTTTAAAACTACATGGCGTATAGTCAAGTAAACGCTGTGTATTCTGGGATTTTCTGGGCAGTAGCTCCGAAATTGCACTAAAGCCCAAAACAACCTGAAAAAGAAACATGAAGGTGCAAAATTCTGATCCGTGAGGGCCCATAATCCCCATGAACCAAATCTTGTAATCTTATATATATAATATACAAGGGAAACAATTCAATGATCTACCAAGTTGTGATTCATGAGTGCCCATAACACCTCAAGAACCAAAATTTGGCATTCATTTAAGCAAGGAAAAATAAAAAAAATTCCTGTATCAAACTTCAGGGATTCTATCAAGCATCTATCACAACAACTTCCATAATCTAAAAAACTTCTATCACAACAACATGCTATCACTAATGCACCCTAGATGGCATGTCAAGAATGCATGGAATTTGATTTCTAACAAGTGCTTATATGATGCATGAGATGGCATAACCTCATCTCATCGGGTTGCGACAGACATAGAACCGCACTAGCATAACAATAACAACACAAGGCATGTGAATCACTCTAGGTGAAATCATATCAATAGTAAAATCTCAAACCAAAAACTGCAATAACAAGGTAGATTGACTTTTCCCTGTACACGGGTTAGCTACTCCCAGGAACAAATTTTTACCAAGTACCGAATCCATCCTATCCCTGGATAAAGTATCCAAACAGTAAATCAAGAGAAAAAAATTCCACTGATACCACTATGTAACATACCAGTTCCAGAAGCCACCCAGAGGTGCCCCATACCTGGTTGGTCACATGGCCTCAAGCGCATTTCCCCAAATTCCATAGGCTGCCGACTAGTAGCGAGGGCCTTGGGTGTGATAGTGGGGAAACTCTGCCCTCATTGGCAGAGTACGCAACGGAAGTAATCAAAACATGCAACAATGGAAGTAGTAATATCCAACAACAATGCACAAGTAAACAGCGGAAGACTAAAACAACAAAACACTAGAGCACATATGTATATATGAAATGATTCATGATACATATCTAGGAAAACAGCCATGTAGGTCACAATACTGGAAATACAAACAGTACCAAAACAAGTAAAAAAGAAAATATAAATAGCTCCTCAGCATTGCAAGCCTACGCTTGTTCCCATGCTCTCCTGATCCAAGAAATCAAGTACGAGAAGTCTAAGGGCACTTGACCTTATCAATAACTGCAACAACATAGTCTGTTTGGGCCCAAAAGCATGACCCAAACAGAGTGTGAGACTAAATCCCAGTAGGAAACCAACCAATGATCTGTGCATCATAGTTAGTGATCATATGGCAGGTAATAATACAGTAATAAGTAAACAGTAATAGTAAATAGCAGGCAGTAATCAGGAAGCAGTAACAGATTGACATACAACAACAAACAATCCACATAACAACAAGCAGCAGTGAAGCAAATAGCTAACCACAACAGCGAACCCTCTGGGAAGTACTTGCAGCCAACCCCTCTGGTCCTATCCAAGAATTACCAAAAATCCTCAAGGCATTGCACTCAGCCTAACCCCTCTGGTTTTGTTATACAAAATTATAAGACTCTATGGGGAAGCTCGCTCAGTCAATTCCCCTTATAGTCTAGGGTAGTCAGGGACTCTCTAAGGAAGATCACGCGGTGTAACCCTCTTATAGCCTAAAATTCTATAAACTCTTTGACGAAGCTCACTCAGTAAATTCCTCCTATAGTCTCAGGTCTATCACAGACTCTCTAAGGAAGCTCACTCAGTCAATTCCTTCTCTAGCCTGGAATGGTTTAAGAAAAATTCAAACAAGTAAAGACTCTCTGAGGAAGCTTACTCGGTCTACCCTCCTGTTGCCTATAATATCCAAGACTCTCTGGGAAGATCACTCAGTCTATCCCTTGTAGTCTATAATAACCAAGTCTCTCTGAGGAAGCTCACTCGGTCTACCCTCCTGTAGTCTATAATATTCAGAACTCTCTGGGAATCTCACTCGGTCTATCCCTTATAGTCTATAGCACCAGATTATCACAGTCCCATTCCAGTCAGGGCATAATAATGCTACAAGGACAAAGTACACCTAAAGAGATACTTTGCTAACCATTATACAACATTACAAGCATGTCAAGAATATCATTCCATACTATGGTCACAAGGCATGGAAAACAGGTATAACGACCAATGACTAACAAAACCCAAAGGTCATAACAAGAACAAGACATGGGAAAAAACTTCCAAGCATAGTAGTTATCCTCAAACATGATCAAATTACCTCTATAGAAGCATACAAGAAAGGCAGGAAAAATACAGGGGAAAAACAGTAAACACGCAATACCCCTTTCATGGGTATTGGTGGGAATTTTCACATAAAACTCAAAGACTTCTAAAGGTAAGGCACAAACCACCTACCTTGGTGATAGGAGATCAATATACTTTGACCAAGAGGCTTTATTATCCTTAGAACAGCGTAGATCTTTGCAGTTCCAACATAGTCGACGATGGTCGATTCAGAGAACGGACAAAGGCTCTAGGTCTCAGAGGAAGTTCACGGCTGTACGGGCGCTCCCAGTCGAAGAACCTGAAGAAGAAGATGTTTCTGTCGATTAGGCATGACCCCGGTCCGTCTAATGAAAAAAAAGAAACTACACTACATGTACTTCTGGGGTAAACGTTGTGTACTTGGCCTTCTTGTACTCCACTTTAAGAGGCCTCCACATCGCCCCTACACATCTTGTGTGTGGCCCGGACACGGCCAGCACATGGCCTTATGCGAAATCAAAGTATACAGCGTGTACTTATAATGTATAGGGCGTATACTCTGGAAATTTCTAGATTTTCCTCTTTTTCTCAAAAATGACTAGAAAATGAAAAAGATACCTGAAACGAAGATCTGGGTTCTTACACTCATAGTGTGTTCTCTGTACCTCATTATAAGTGATATTGGTTCACTTGGGGAGACGCCTTAGATTAGATACATAGAATGATGGTTTCACTGGGCCATGTGTGATACTTGGTACCCTATATGAAATACTATGTATGTGAAAAAAGTTTTTTGTGTCACATTAGGCCTGGAGTGATACATTAGAGGCCTTCCATAATACTCTTTGTATAGACTCCAATGGTTTGGAGCATTATTATACTACTTGTGTGATACACTGGTTTCTCATTATGGTTCTCCATGGATGGGACCAGTATGATTCTGATTTATGATTGGAATTTACATTTATAAAAATGGCTAATGGTATATAGTTATTATCAATGGGACACGTCCTCCAAAATATATCACATGATTGGGATGGGTCTAGCATAGGACACCTATATCATGTATTATATTTTTTTATTATTCCCTATATATTTTTTAAAGATTTTAATTTGATTAGTCCCTTCTATATTAGGCCAAAGTTAGCATGGTCGAGCCAGATTTCATTGGGGAACCTGGGTCTAACTTAGTTATTTATTTATTTTCATTTCTGATTTACCTTAGACATATTGAAAAAATACTTATTTTTATATAAACCAGTTGGATTATTATTTATAATTTTTTAGTGATGTCCTACTAAATATATCTCACAACCTATTTGGGATACCATTACACTTTAGTATATGAATATGCCTCCCTGATTGTAGGATCAAGACCATAAATTTTTTCCTTTTGATGTTATGCATGTAAAATGAGTTAAGATCATAGGATTGAGCCATATCTCAATATGTTCATTGAGATAGTCATTGGATATTTCATTCTATCTTTTATTTACTTTTTAAACTGTACTAGGTCACTTAATGTTTGATTCCGAGTTTATTTGAATATTTATTTGTACATGTATACATTTTTTGTATTGGTAATGGCTATTCTTTTATTCAGTTCTTATATCAGTCTTCTAGTATTATGTTTATTATTATTATTATATTGTCTACTTTTTTATTTGCACCAGTTATAACACTCTGTGACTCCAACCATGATGGTACTTTCTCCCCACCGTACTGCCATTAGACCCTCCATACTAGTCGATAGCCTCTGGAATATGAGGAGGAATGCTTGAGTCGATGTGGCGATGGGTCTGACTACCTGTTATGTGGTCGGTTAGGCCAAGACAGTACAATGAAGGACATGAAGAATTGTAATTTTATACATTAAATTAAAGTGAAAAACAAGTAAATATCTATTTCACTATAAAAATGATATGATAGTTCCTTATTCTAAAAAAGAAAAGAATATTCCTCTCCCAATTTTAGTAAAATCTAAAAGGTAATTATTTAACAAATGACATTAGTTTCTATTGAAACTATTTTTTAATAAATAAAAATGTGACAAAATTCCATAAATAATTATTTTTCAATGGGTTAAAACCTTTTTTGAAAACATTTTTATAAAACATTTTTTTGTAAGAAAATAAATTTTTTGATTGAAAAGAGAAATTAAGTTAGATTTTCTTGAGAACAATATCTAAAAAAACATAAGTACCAAAGAGTAAAAAATAAGTACTATAACATAGAAAGTTTCATTAATAATCATAGGTGTGTAAAATTAGAAGGATTATTATGTTCATGTTATTTCTTTCAATGCATACTCTTGAATAAAAAATCTCAATTTGAATGTGATTATTAAACAACCCTTTAAAATGATCATAAAATTGAAGTGTGAATTTCAAACTTAAAAAAAATGTGTACCAAGTGAAATACAGATTAATAAAGTGGATGTAAAAAATAATATAATCAAATTTTATTAAATGCATAATCTTAGCATGACATAATAAATGAAGAATATTTTTGACCCAATGAGTCGAAGTTAAGATTATAAATCAATTAACTCACTCTTACATTTGATTGATGATTCCTTAACCTATTATATATTTTTTATAAATGTTATTATGATATAACAATACAATATTTTTAATTATTAAATCATTTATTACAAACATATAATATCTTATTAACCATTCTTTAATAATTGTATATTATTTTAATTTATTTTAGTGATAATTTCCTTGTATTCTCATGTGTGTACTATTATAACAGTTTTAGTTATTGTATATATTATATAGTTGTATCATATCTATAATAATAATTATAATTATATAATAAAAAAATTACATAAATTTTTCTTATAAAAATAATCATGAATTTCAATTGTGATAAATGAAGTCCATTAAGACACAGGAGACGGTAGGCCTTATGAATTCCTGAGTAACGTTTCCATTTTTCACAGATCATTATGGAAAAAAGGAAATTAATATAATAACATTCATGAATGATCATGATATTTTATATACCTTATTATATTCATATATATTTCATTCATGGTCTATTGTGATGAATAGAAAATCACATCACCTTATAAAAGTAGTAGACCACAAATGCATGAATGATGTTATCATATTTACATGAGAGAAAATGAAAGAAATAAAATCATACATATTAGATTTAAAGAATGATAAATAAGTTGTGAATATAATAATGTTTTCATTTATATCATTTATTGACTCTGATTTTTCTAAATTTAATATTATAAATCATTTGGAAAAATTATGAGACCAGGCCTTGAGAAGATGTGTGATTCTGGGGCCCAGTTTTCCCAGAACAGTTCATTGATAATTGTTAAGTTTACAATATCATGCATGTGAAGTTTTCTTGAAAGGGTGGAATAAATATTAAATGGGGCCCTTAATAATAAATTAGAGGGCACAATTGTGTTCATAGTAGCAACTTTACCATAGGCGGGCCTAACATTATCCAGTGTGGGTTGACTGTGAAAGATAGTTTTTGTACATAAGTATAAATAAAATAATAAAATAAAAATTATTTTATTTTAAAATAATAATAAATCTTGAACAAAGACATGGATTGGAAATCTGATACCACCATTGAGTTCTTAATGATGTTTTTTCTCTAGGTGCAACTTAACATTAACCAGTGTGGGTCTTTTGTGGAAAACCCCAAAATGACGTAATCATCATGGAACAATTTAAAGATAAATTAATTTTTTTCACATTGATTATTTCCTTTAAAAACAACCTTATGCATAAATACCCGGCTTAGCCACATAACCATTGCAGCACCAAAATATCTCTAGGGAGAGATTGGAAGATTTTCCTTGGTAAACAATGACCAGATTGTGGATCGATGATCAACACAAGATGAAATCAAATAATCCAACCAACAATTACATCACAAATTCATTCTTAATTTGAATTTAAAACCAATTAGGTAGGGATGTTTTGTCTTTGATATTTTCCCCACTCATGATTTCCATGATTAAAATGTACTAATCCATGAAAAGATTAGCCCACATATCAATTTTATGTTCCAGGAAGGATCTATTGCGAGTTAGCAGAATTCGATTTAAACTGTTTTCATACCAAAATCACATGGATCTTGATTGTTTTCCATGAACAATTGGATAATGTTGTTAAATCATTTCTATGTGCATCTCTAACTCTATTTTTTTTGAAATCATCAATATTGGAACCTCGGAGTTCTAGGATTGATGTTGTAGGGTGGTTTTGAGCATGATTGGACCCCCTAATTTGAGGTGTACTGAGATTATAGGCCAAAATAATGTAGATCTAGTCACGAGGAACCCAGACCTAGGATCACACCAAATTATGAGCATTGGAAGAGCCTCAATGGTCCATGAAAGGGGCCAAATTCATGAATCTGGTGAGGGTTGACAGCGTCACTAGTTATGCGAGGAAGAAGTGGCTAGATATATGGTGGATGGAGGAAGAGGATGAAGATGTGGTAGCTATGTGTGGGTGCAACATATGTGTGAAAATTGAGTGGAAGTGATGGCAGGACTGCATAGGAGCTCGAGGAATATAGCAGGCTGCAGGCGGGGTAGTAGACGACGGAGGCTAAACGTGACCTGATGGGGCTGTGTATGAGCGCTTGGTGGTGGCGAGTAAACTGAAAGGAGGGGAAGGTGGGGAAAACAATTATGTGTTAGGGTGACCACATGGGATATGGTTCCACTACGACACCAAGTATAGAATGCGGTCAGGGTGGACTGCATGCGAAGAGCAAAGTCGTCCCACCAACGACGGGCTGCACTAGGAGAGTCAATCCGCACCAAGAAGCCCAGTGTGCTAGACCCCATAGCCCATGTCTAGTAGGCTCACTATGCCATTCCATTGCGAGCATGACTAAACCTAATTGGATCGGGTCAACTAGTGGTTTGGGCCAGGTCCAGCAGGTTGGATTAGACCTAGATTTGACCAAGGTTGGAATTTTTACAAAAGCAGCTGTAATACTCAACTTGTGGGTCTGTTTGACAGGATTTTGGGGTGTTGGAAGCCTTTTTATGAGACGGTACTTCTGAGATACTCTAAATGAGATTTTTTGGAAGCTATCATATGATCTTATGGCATGTGGAGTAGGGTCTCCTAGAACTAGCGTGATACAAGTAGAATCGTATGGTTTGTTGTGAATTTGAGACTATGTGACTTATTGAGACTGTGTGTCTTATTGAGATTGGGAGTCTTATAGTGACTGATTGCATAAAATCCTACCCTACCAGTGTATGGGTCCTCCAGTCACTAAGTTGTACTCCCCTACCTAGTTAGTGTGTGTTTCTTCTAGATTGAGTGTCTTACCGAGATTGGGTGTCTTATCGAGACTGAGTTTCTTATCGATATTTTCTATTATTCCAGGACTGTGTGTCTTATCTTGTGAGAGAGTTTCCTTCATTGGATTTGAATATCCCACAAGTGTTGGAAATAGTTTTGACAAGTGGATCCATTCACTTGGTGTGAATTATATGTAGATAGATGTTAGAGCTCCCTCTATGGGATAAGTAGCAGGCAACTTAATTCAAGAGTGGAAGATGTTTCATGGGATAGTTAGGGGAAGTACTCCTTGGACTGCGAAGTACTGGTGAGGTGTGAGTCCCTCTGCTTTCTCTTTCTAGAGTCTATGAACATAGTTCATATCTGGGATTAGTGTTCCCTCAATGGTGTGTAGGGGTGAGTGGAAGACCACTTCACTTGGGTTTATTATCTTGCATTGGGTACAAGGTGTTGACGACTGGACACCTAGTGTGAGGCACTAGGGATAGACCTAGTAAAATATTCCCTATAGAGCACATCATTGAGATGGGATCCATCTAAGATGGTTGATCACATGGATTCTATTTTCTTTATTTTTGGGCTACAATTTGAGCATATGATAAGAATCATGTCACTGGATATGAGGTTGGAACCTTATGATACATAGTGTCTTAGATAGTATATCTATATTTTCATGATATATGTTACATAGACATATATCTTTATGGAGCCAATTTTTCATCACTTATTTCTTTTTGGTGTACTTCATGTATTTATTTGTGCTTTACTTCATGTATTTATTATTGGTATTCCTTTGTGGTTTCATAATCTCCAATTGAGTATTGTTTTAGTCACCCATACATGGGATTTTCCCACACGTGTCTTGTCTTGTGAATATGTTCAACACTTTGACAATGTCCTAGGGGGATGTGGACTAGCTGGTGCATAAAGATATTAGATATTAAAGTTCTTCTCATAAAATATTATATAGTTTTCCCTGTACCAACCCTTTAGGTAGGGTTTTCTACGGATGAGATTCATGAACTCTTGTGTTCACTTATACAGACTCCTAATATTGGTGGGATTTTATTATGGCCCTATTTACTTTCCAGATTACTACTGTTGCACTCTATTATTCATATTCATAGTGGTATTAATGCTTGTTTTGTTAGCATTTTACATTTCATTATTTTGGTCTTGGGTGGGTGTGTATGTACATATACAAAATACCTCCCATTTGTGATATATTCCTACTCATTGCTACTTTCTAGCCCCTCTGAAATTTGAGGTGATCTTGGGGTAGTCATGGAACATTCCCCTTTGGGATGAGTTTTGATACAGTGGTATCAAAGGATAATAGTTCTACCTAAAGGACCAAATTTATGCGAGAATGGTTTGGGGAGACAGTGTTATGTGTATGGATTTCAGCTTCCAAGACAGGGGATCCATTGTTACTGTAGAGGAAAATGTGTCCATACACTAGGAAGTTAAATTATTATTTTTGAATCATACATGAAAACACTTGTTTTAGGGAAAGAAATGGTACATGGATGATATTGGATTTGGGTGTGTTCTCATGTCCTTATTGAGTAAGCTGACCAGGTATACTCTATAGACCACTGTACATATTTTGATATTTGAATATGCCTCCTTGTGGAGAATCATCTAGGATTCCATAATATGATCATGAATATGATTCTCCATGTGAAGATACATCAATTCAAGGATTTTTATAGATGATAGAACCTCCCGGTGGTTCACCAGTTAAACCACCACATGTAATTAAGAACAAGGTACATGTAGTACCACCGTATGAGGAGTGTAGGTTGAGCGCACCACACGATTTTCAGTGATCGATACCCCTCATTATTTGGGGTGATCCTGAAACAAAAGCAGTTGATGACTATTTTGAGGTGGGGATCCATGTTTTCCATTAAGTCAAGACACCAGTAGATCAGATGTTGTTCCTGACAATGATCCTTCTACATGGCTTAGTTGGCCGATGGTGGGGTTTGGATACCTAGTCTTCTGATGAGGTGAAATTTAAATTTATAGAGTTTGATAACATTTTCATATAGGTGTTATCACTTTATAATCTATGGGATATTAATGTTCATGAGAATCTAAATCTCCAACAAGATGGCATGTTAGTATTTGAGTATTCATCAAGGCATACAGACCTTTCTAGTACTCGATGGATATGATAAATGACCAGTTATTCAAGGCTCACACCTTCATGTGGGGTCCAAAGAGGGACATCTAAGACAACAATATCCCTTTATGAATTCTTAATTATTATTGGTTAAAAGAGAAAAACATTGGGGTTGAGAGTTCCTTGGCTGGTTAGATACAACCAATAGTATTCCGCAGTGGGAAAGCAGGAGAAGAGACCTCAGTACTAGGAAGTCAACATCAGTCTCAGAGACATGGAAATGTGAAACAATCCAAGTGGAGGGAAAATTATAGGTGGTATAATACTCTAGCTAGATAGAGTGATTTGATCCTACATAGAGAGAGGAAATTCTTTTCAGGTGACGATAGGGTACATCTTGCTAGACAATGTCCATCCTTTTGAGTGGTACCAGCCACACCGTGCCTTGGATTGAGGTGGGGATGGCTCTTACACATCAACAAGGACCCTTGGATCATTATCATAAAAGATCTAGGAAATCTGAATGTGTTTGGTTGGATTTTCATAGGTCAGTTGTTGTTTTCAATTAAAATTGTGTCAATTTTAAACAAAAGAGAGACCCTTTGAGTGCTAGTAGCCACACCATGCCTCGGATTGAGGCGGGGTTGACTCTTACACATCAAAAAGGACCCATGGATAATTCTCCTAATGGATCAAGACAATATGATTGTGTTTTGTCGGATTTTCATTCATCAGTTGTTGTTTTCACTTAAAATCGTGTCCATTTTAAACAAAATAGAGACCCTTTGAGTGGTACCGGACACATAGTGCCTCAGATTGAGGCAGGGATGACTCGTACACATCACCAAGGACCCTTGTATCGTTATAATAAAATATCAAGGCAATAAGTATTTGTTTGATCAGATTTTCATAGGTCAGTTGTTGTTTTCAATTAAAATCGTGTCCATTTTAAACAAAAGAGAGACCCTTTGAATGCTAGCATCCACACTGTGCCTCGTATTGAGGTGGGGATTACTCGTAAATGTCACCAAGGACCATTGGATCGTTCTCATAAAAGATCAAGGCAATCCAAATGCTTTTGGTTGGATTTTCATAGGTCAGTTGTTGTTTTCAATTAAAATCGTGTCCATTTTAAACAAAAGAGAGGCCCTTTGAGTGGCAGCGGCCACATCGTGACTTATATTGATGCGGGGATGACTCATACATGTCACCAAAAACCCTTGGATCGTTCTCATAAAATATAATTGTAATCTGAATGCATTTGGTTGGATTTTCATTGGTCAGTTGTTGTTTTCAATTAAAATTGTGTCCACTTTAAGAAAAAGAGAGACCCTTTGAGTGATAGTGGCCACATTGTGCCTCATATTGAGGTGGGGTTGACTATTACACATCAAAAAGGACCTTTGGATCGTTCTCCTAAAGGATCAACACAATCCTATTGTGGTTGGTCCGATTTATATAGGTCAGTTGTTGTTTCTAATTAAAATCGTGTCCATTTTAAACAAAAGAGAGACCCTTTGAGTGCTAGTGGCCACACCGTGCCTCGGATTGAGGCGGGGATGACTCGTACACATCACCAAGGACCCTCGGATCGTTATCATAAAATATTAAGGCAATCCGAATGTGTTTGGTCATATTTTCATAGGTTAGTTGTTGTTTTCAATTAAAATTGTGTCCATTTTAAACAAAAGAGAGACCCTTTGAGTGTTAGCGGCCACACCGTGCCTCATATTGAGGTGGGGATAAATCGTACACATTAAAAAGGACCCTTGGATCGTTCTAATAAATTATCAAGTCAATCCGAATGCGTTTGGTTGGATTTTCATAGGTCAGTTGTTGTTTTCAATTAAAATCGTGTCGATTTTAAACAAAAGAGAGACCCTTTGAGTGATAGCGGCCACCCCGTGCCTCAGATTGAGGCAGGGTTGACTCGTAATTGTATCAAATGACCCTTGGATCATTCTCATAAAATATCAAGGAAATATGAATGTGTTTGGTATGATTTTCATAGGTCAGTTGTTGTTTTCAATTAAAATCGTGTCCATTTTAAACAAAAGAGAGACCCTTTTAGTGCTAGAGGCCACACCGTACCTCGGATTGAAGCGGGGATGAATCTTACACATCACCAAGGACCCTTGGATCATTCTCATAAAATATAAAGGCAATAAGAATGCGTTTGGTTGGATTTTAATAGTTCAGTTGTTGTTTTCAATTAAAAATGTGTCCATTTTAAACAAAAGAGAGACCCTTTGAGTGCCAGTGGCCACACCATGCCTCAAGTTAAGGTGGGGATGACTCTTACATGTCACCAAGGACACTTGGATTGTTATCATAAAAGATCAAGGCAATCCGAATGCGTTGTTCAGATTTTCATAGGTTAGTTGTTGTTTTCAATTAAAATTGTGTCCATTTTAAACACAATAGAGACCCTTTGAGTGATAGCGGCCACACTGTGCCTCAGATTGAGGCGGGGATGACTCGTACAAGTCACAAAGGACCCTTTGATCATTTTCATAAAATATCAAGGCAATATTAATGTGTTTGGTCGGGTTTTCATAGGTTAGTTTTTGTTTTCACTTAAAATCATGTCCATTTTAAACAAAATAGAGCCCCTTTGTGTGGTTCAGCATTCTTGTATGTTACTTATGCATATCATCTGTTAAAATGGGAAAATGAGTCATTGGAGAAAGGATATTTTATTTAATAACAATTAAAATTTTCCTATGAACATTTACATACAACAATGTTTCATCTTTTGATCCCCTTAACCTCTCTCAAAAATGACCACCAATTGTACATTTCCCCAAGTCGGATCTTCATTGTATTTGTGTACAATCTGCCATCAGGTATGCGGCCCACTCATTTCTGAACACATCTATATCATCTTGTGAGTATGAGGCTTTTCAGCATTCAGAGTAGTACTGCAAAATATAAAAATAATGAATTAATAAATAACATAAACAATCTAGTAGTTGTTTTTAAAAATACTTCTTTAGGGATGCTTGTTTATTGATGAAAAATGATCCCTTTCATAAATTTACAAACATAATAACCGCAATCATTATCATTTGTTTGTTTTGGACACTGCAAAAAATTGATCATAGGAGAATAAGTAACTTCTGTTGAGATGTGTTTGGATAGTGAAATTTTATTATATATACCCTGATATTTGTCCAGACGTAGTACTTGCTTGCCTCCTTATGCTTAGCCCCTATCCTCATTCATTTTTTATAAGATAATGATACACCGCCCTATCATAATAGAATCCACAATAAAATATAATATATATTATATTACTTGATGTTTAGACCTAAAATGTAAGATGTATTGTCTTATAGATTCAAAAACTCCATCATGTGTGGTCGGTTTGATGGATATCCTTGCTTTAAATCCGGAAAATAAATCGTTGGAGTATCCAAGTTCACCACAATTAGCAACCAATGTTGCCTAAAAACACAAGAAGGAATAAGTAATAAAATAATTGAAAATATAATTGATATGATTTAATTGTAGATTATTACCCCTGCATTGTTGGTATTAGGAAAAGTATATCATCTGTAATCTTTCTTTCAAATGTTTTCAGCAAGCTATTCACTATTGCATCCCTTTTTGATGGATCTATTTTTGATAGGTGTGTTTATGTGATAAGAGGACTAACGAGTCCAAATCTTGGCTCATGGGAAAATTCCTTCAACTGTTTTTCATAAATCCGTCTTTCAACAATATAAAATGCATTTAGTCATAATTTTTACATTAGATCAGTTTTTAGAAAATCAATTCATGGAAACTTCCCTCATATATACATTTACAACTATGACGTATAGCCAACCGTTTTCAAGGATGTCATTTACATTTTCAGTAGCAACGAAATATTGACTTTCCTCTCCATATATTTTCTCTTCGAAAACCACTATATTACTATTACCATCTTTTAGCTTCGTATCCACATGAGTCTTCAATGCTAGTAAATGTGGATAGAGAACAGGTTGTGTTATTGTGCTTTCAGTAGCTTTTTTGGATCGGTTGGTCGATCCTTTAGATGGTTTTGAGACGACGTTTGTCACCCCTTACCTTTCTCTGTCTATAACAACAATCATTAGTTCAGACCCTTTTTTCATTAATTATTAAGGGTTTAGCTTGAAAAAAAGGAAATAAATACCTCTTTGTTCGCATGTAATCTTACAAGTTGTGATGTCCATGCAATGAATTTCCCAATATCCTTTTCGACCATATTAATATCATAATCATCAAGTGGAATAGGTAGCTCTGCATTTGGCTCATGAGCTAAAGTAACAGTCACTTTCAGATGATCTTTCGGAAGTGGTTTATTATGCAGTGTGGCATCTGGGATATTGAACACCATAGACCTCACTACAAGGTGATAGGTGGGTGTTGACAGATATAAATCACAATCATTATCACCCTGTAGAAGATCAATACAGAAAAATTATCAGTGTTTGTATGATTCACTTTTCATGGGAACAATTATTAGAATATTGATTACCACGATTAAGATAGTTCTTTGAGGCGAATGGCTTGCCTCAAAGCTTTCGGGGGGTGGGGCGGGATGTTCACGCACTGGTTTTTCCTAAGTTGTGTCTTCCCTTTGTTTCTCACCCATAAAAGTTTCTAGCAACTCTCCCTGCCATTGCAATCGTTCTTCAAGGGTTGCTATTTTTTCCCTCATTTGTTCCAATTTTTCATCTGTATCATCCTTTTTTTTCTTCCTCTCAAAATATACTCGGGGTGTCACCCCAAATCATGCACCTATGAAACGACCGTATTTTTCTGGCTGCTTCAAACCCATCGATAATAGGTCTGTATCCGCTACAGGATTAGCAGATTCCTGTGACTGTCGGATATAGGAAAATAAGTAATTATTTTTATGTAATAGAAATTTAAAACAAATATTTTTATCGTTTTTTCATACTTACACATATTTCCCACACTTTCTATGTGTTCTCATCTACTAACTTCCCTTATTTGTTCATACGTGCCACCTTCCATAGCACATGACATGGGATGGAAGTGCATTTGGTTTTAGACTCATCAATATATATATAAACATAGAAAGATAATTATGATGTTGTTTATTAGCACCTAACAATATTATGTAAATTTAAAAAACATACCATTTTCTTTTCTAATGAAGCGTACCCCATCCTTGCTTTACGATAGGGGTATATTGGTTTTTATGCACGTTCCTTATTTTCGGTACAAAGTTTCTGTTTCATAAATGAAATATTGAAAATCAAAGTTATGAATACAGGTATCCTCAAACAACGTATTATCACCCACAATGTACCTGAAACTTCTCATCCCCATGGTGGCCAGTAAATGCATCCCATGCTTCTTGGGATATTAGGTGAGCATAGACAATGGGTGGGTGCGGGATTATTTTACCTTTGAAATCTTTCAGGTAACATCTTGTTAAAATTGTGCAAAAACCTCGATGAATCCTTCCTGCAAGCCTTAGTACATAATCCTTGTGCGAATCGTCTACTATAAATGTACTCTGCAAGAGATTGAGAAGAGTAGGACATTGTTTCATTATTTTATTTTCTAGTAAATTAAAGAAATAAATTCATAATGTTACCGTAATTTCTTCCCAGATCACAGCCTTCAGCCCGGACACAACATGGTTCCATGAATCTATGTCAATCGGCAGGCGTTGCCGAGTGAAAACTATAATGTAGCTGCTAAACATAGTCTTTTTGGGATTCACATGTTGGCCTCATTCATTCTATCCGTCTTCAAATTTGATGCCTTTGATTTTTGCCTTAAGAATTTTGGATGACACAGTCAAACTACGACGCACCTATGTTTTCTGCGATGTCAGTCCTTCATTCCCGACTATTTCATCGATATCAACATCATCTATATGTTCATTTGAAATGGTATCAATGGAATGTGATGATGGTTGTTGGACCTCAACACTAGGAGTAGCAGGAGCCGCAGTAGTAGGAGCAGCAGCCACCGCAGCAGGAGAAGCAGGAGCCGCAGCAGGAGGAGTAGCAGGAGCAACATGAGCCACAACAGGAGCAGCAGCAGGAGCAGCATCATCTGCAACAGCAGCTTGAGAGACATGTTCAACCTTAAGGTTAGGAGGACCAAAATGTGCAGAAGTCATTATCTGCAAAAGTGTATGAACAATTAATTTAGATTACATAAATTCAGTAATGATAAGATAATAACATGAGATAACAAAATCTTTATTACAAACAAAATATAACATGTTTAGTGAACTCTCTTTCTTTTTTTAAAAGGTTGAAGGGGTTTGACACCTCTATCGATTATCCAAATCCCTTCATTATGGTCTCCTCTAATATACAAAACATCATCTGAATTGGGACCGCTCCGAAATGACCGCGACGCACCACTAAAAGGATCGTACTCAAATGAATTTTCATCAGAACCTTCAGTAGTTTTGGACGATAACAGAATAATCGACCACTTTCGAATTGTGGGATCTAGAACATAAAAAACATGTACCACTTGTGATGCCATTATAAACTATTCGTCTTTGTACCCTTCTTTACTAAAATCAACTTTCACAAATCCCCTTTTATCTATTTTAACACCACTGTTGTTATCAAACCATTTTCATTGATAAATCGGCAATTGGAATGTTGTATAATCCAACTCCCATATTAGTTTGATAATGCCAAAGTATGACATATTTGAATAAATTGGATTTCTTTACTTACTACCAAAAACATGCATCGCTTCAGCCACTAGTGTAACTCCACGATTTTGTATTGTACTATCTTCATCGTGTCCGTCTGTATAGAATATATAACCATTAATTACATAACCACTGTAAGATAATACATACACACTTGGTCCAACGGCTAGCCATCAAAGTCGTTCTGACATTGAATTCATATTTTCATCCAACTGCTTAAAAATATGGTTCTGAAACCATCCTATAAACTGGTGATTATGTGTACCTGATAACCATTTTTCAGCCCATGATGGATTCAACTGCCTAAGAATTTCATTATGAGTTTCAATATATGGAGAAACCTCCCAACTGTTTTGCAAAACATAAATATGGGCCTTCTCTCAATCTGTAATACTGATTGTCACAACTTCTCTTCCATAAATTCCCTCACCCTCAATGCATCTAGTGTGACGAGATTTCGGGAGACCAATGCTTTCCACATCACATAGGTATTCTGTACAAAATTCAATGGCTTCCTCAATAATATATCGCTCCACTATACAACCCTCTGTCTGACTTCGATTTTTGACATAACCTTTTAAAATCTCCATATACCGTTCAACAGGATACATCCATCTATAGTGCACATGACCACAAAGTCAAATCTCTCTCACCAAGTGAATCATCAAATGAACCATCATATCAACTAATTTTGTTAGGAATAACATTTCTAATTTACATAATATGATGACAATTTATTTTTACATAGATGGAAATTTCACTGGGTCTAAAACATTGCTACATATATCTTTGAAAAATAAACAAAGTTTGGTTAACATATGATGAGCATTCTTGGAAAAAATGCAACGTAAAGCTATAGGAATTAGATCTTGCATGAAAACATGGAAATCATGTGATTTCAAACCTTTTAACTTCAAATAATTTATTGACACAATGTTCTTGATATTTGATGAGTACCTCTATGGAACCTTTACATCATTGAAGAAGTTGAAAAACTAATATCTCTCCTCCCGAGAAAGAGTATAAGCAGTTAGAGGAAGAAACATTACATTTTCACCCTTCACGGGATCCAAATCTTATCGTATTCCCATGTCATCCATGTACAAACATGCCTTAATTCCATCTTTTGTTTTTACAGGGGAATTTAACAACGTTATGATAACACTGTCACAAGCATTTTTTCCCACATGCATCACATCAAGAAAATGTATGACGTAAAAACAATTCCAGTATGGTAATTCAAAAAAAACTGATCTCTCTTTCCAACCAATTTTCATAAGGTTTTTCAAAAATGGTTTACCAAAAACAGTGTTCAGATCTTTTAATTTCTCAAACAGATGATCACCTGTTAGTAGAGAAGGTGTTTCACATTATTCTGAACTTCCATTGAATGATGTCGTCTAAGATCGGTACTTATGCCGACGAGGTAGAAATCTACGATGTCCTAGAAACATAGATTTCAATGAATGTTTCAACCTAATTGATTTTGTATCTTCTTCACACATGGGACACCCTTCAGTTCCTTTAATGATATAGCCTGATAAATTTCCATAAGCATGGAAATCATTTATTGTCCCATAAAACATCGCTCTCACCAGGAATTATTCACTTTTATAAGCATCATACAACATTACACCTGAATCCCACAATAACATCAAATCCTCGATCAAAGGAGCCATATTAACATCAATATCATTACCTGGTTGTTTTGGTCCTGATAAAATCATATATAACATGATGAATTTCCGCTTCATGCATAACCAGGGTGGAAAGTTATAATTTACCAACATAACTGGCCATGTACTATGAGTGCTGGTTTGAAAACCAAAAGGATTCACTCCATCTGTAGATAATGCAAGACAAAGGTTTCTCGGCACTTTTCCAAATTCAGGATACTCATGATAAATTTTCTTCCATTGAAGATATTCGGCTAGATGATTTAATTTCCCATATTTATTTTTTTTATCTGCACGCCACGACAATTGTCTTGCAGTTTCTTCACTTCCATATAGACGCCTAAACCATGGAATGGTTGGAAAGTAGCATAAAATTTTCGTAGGATTGGATTTATGTTTCTTGTATTGAGAATCACTACACTTTGGGAATTCTGGAAGTGATTTTTTCTCCTTGAGAAACAATATACAGTCTTTCAGGCATGCATGTATTCTTTCAGAAATCATACCCATCGAACATAGTATTCGTCTAACTTCATATGTCTGTATTGGGAGCTTATTATCTTCCGGGAGCATTCCATTCAAGAGAGAAATTAGTTCCGTAAAATTTACATCACTCCATCTGTTTCCTGCTTTCAATTTATACAACTTCAGTACAACTGACAATGTTGTATACTTAGTGCAAGCAGCATACAATGGCATCTTTTCACAACTCTTTAACTTCTCAAACAATTTTGGGAAATCACGGAGTTCATATTCAATTGTCTTCGTCATTTCCTCAATATTATCTTCATCACCATTGACATCTGTAATCACATCATTCATACGGTCTTATTCATTATCCATATTTGTATTCATATCTGATGATCCATAAAATGTAGTTTTATCCCAACCAGTAGCTACATTCTCTTTTTCTCCATGATTATTCCAACATTTATAACTCCGATCTATTCTGTGACATATCAAATGTTCTTCCAACTCCTCTAGAGTAAGTAGTCTAGAATAACAACAACGTAAATATGGAAAAAATATTTGAGAAGGATCATTTGCGTGATCCTTTGGAAACTTTATGAACTCTTTCACTCTGTTCTCATAATCTATTGTCAAATGATTAATATCCATCCAATCTTTATTCATCTTCATCCTATTTGAATCTCAAATATTAGTATTTATAGATCAAGTACACAAAACAATACTTCCAAATACAGTATAAGATAACCACTTCCTTATAAAAATAGAGATTAATAGAGCCTAACCATTAGTATTTATTCATCTTCATTAAATATAAATAGATTAGATTCATTATAGTTTCCTCAAATCACCCCAGATAAAACACAAGAATAATCAAGAATGATACATCTACCACTCCTAGGTCTCTTCCTTACATTCAATATCATCATGCCTAAAGAACCATATATCCACACATACACATGTCACAAACACATCAAAAACCATATCCACATTAGAACCAAAGTACCAATATGGATTTCAATCAGGTTACTCGACTCAAGTGGTGGTGTGTAAGAAACAATAAGAAAATATAATAAGTATATAGTCACACATAAATCTCAAACTGGTGTTAATAATCCAATAAACCAAAGGCATCATTACATCTATCAAAATACTCTAAAGGAGCCCATATGCGACAGTAGTCCCAGGTGGTGAAGGTTACTGAGGAGGAAGGGGTGAACACACACCTATCGGGGTTCGAGGTCAGGTCACTGAGGTTGAAGGTGGCCCAATACTCCTTCAAGGGTTCATTCCATATTTCCCAAACCATGTCCTGGTACCCTACGATCTTAACCCACTGTTGGTGGAAGTGAAACAGTTCATGATGATAATGCCAAGAAGAAATGGAAACCAAGAGGGGGGGGAGTGATTCAAAATACCTCTTGAAAGATGAAAAAACATGGTATTTGAGAATAGGTTAGTGGATTTCATGTTGTCTAGACACCTATCCAATATACTCCACAAGCGGTGATGGCCCCTGCAGTTGTTGTACCAGGTGAAACTGTCACCTAAGAAGCTGAGATCAACGAGGCCCTTCCTAGCCCTGAACTGAACAAACTCCATGATGGCCTTCCTCTAGAATGGGCTTCTACATTTCCTTTCCTTTGGGTTGGAAATGACATTAAAGTCACCCACAAAAAACAATGGATGGTGTCCGGGATCGAAGGTATTTTGTTCAAAAGGACAATCAATCCCCCTAAATTTTTTAAAATACCAATACCATAAACCATTTAAAAACAAGACATTTTAATTTATTTTGGAAATCATTCCGAAAAAATTCAATAAACAAACACATGCCAAACCATTTTGATTTTTTTTTAAAGAATCAACTTATCTTTATTTTAAACCGTGATTTTCATTTATAATATCAAATCCACCAATGGTAGAAGGAAACCTAATTTATTTCAATGAAAAGGTTAATTCACAACAATATACCATCCATTCCATATATTATTTTCATTAATAGGGTTATTTTGTGCTTCAAAATGATCAGAACACGTCTAACCAACTTCAAAAGGATTAAACATGAATTCATGAAACACATGAATCCCAAAAAGATGATATAGTATAGAAACAACCACTTGGAATATTTGGGATCAAAACACAATGAATCTGAATGAGTCTACTCAAATGAAGAACATTGAATAAAATAAAAGGGATCTCAATAAAAGGTAAAAGAGATACTATAACCATAATTCCACATAAAATTATAGGTCTAGTAAATACCAAGGCTTCCATAACCCCTAGGAACAAAGAATCAAGTGATGGAGAGAGATTGAAGTTCAAGTAAAGAAATAAATACCAAAAGAGGATCACAATTTCGAATGAAACTTCAATCCATGAGGTGATGAGGATAGAAGATCCAAACTATCCAAAGGGGATCCCATGTCTTGAGTGGGTTGAGTTAAACGTGAGGGAGAAGATAAAATAAATAAATGGGGGTATCAGGGTGCAATTACCCTACTACCTCGATGGTTCCTCGTATACAATGACACCACTGGCTAGATAGTGACCTTCACCAGTTAGACAGTGGTTATAGTACAAATGTTATAACCATAGGTTATCCCACTGGCTAGTCACTACAGACCCACCATCTAGCTGATGGCTAAATATTTTTTTTGTATCTATTGTGAATCCAAGTGCCTAGACAATTACCCTCACCGGACATTCAGTGGAACACATGAAGCTTTTCAACCTACATGTTCACATCCACACCATCTATGAAAGTCTGGGACATCCTATGACCCCTCAAGAAACCCAAAAAAACTCCAAGAGCATTGCTTTGATGAAAGAGATACTGAGATGTTACAATTCTCCACATCGTTCCACTTTTTATCTGAATAAATATTCTAGTACGAAGGATAGAAAATGATGAGACAAAAATAAATTCCACACAATAATTATTGTGTGGACAATTCAAAAAATATAGGCGGATTCACTGAATAGAGGACCACTATAAACAAATTAAAATGAATAGATATCCAATATTCCCAAGAACCCTTAATGTATATCCTCCAAGAACATCATACATATCCAAATGACACGTCTACATCACTAAGAAGAGATAAAATCCCAATAATGTCCAGAGACCTAGCATAGGTCACCCAACCATTTAATTTTTCACTAAAATGGTGGGACATAAGATGGAAATATACTAAGAACACATCCCTTCACCCAAATAAGAGACTACAACCACTGACCATGAAGAACAACTAAGAGCATAATTCAAAACCTAAGGAAAGGTACACCCAAAACATACTAATGAATCCAAATGAAATAACCCAATCAATATCTATCAATGATTCAACCAACAACAAGAATGTAAAAAAAATAAAAAGGATTTATTCCTTGATCAAGTACTCGATGGAAACCTTGAATTCCCACTATAGAGTGTCACCCATCGACGATCTCATTGAAGTATACACCAAAACCTCCCAGTGCCTAGTCCATCAAGAGACTTCATAATCCTAGTCATTTGCATACACACCAAAAGCCTATCTATGTCCACCCATAAATAGATCATATAAAATGATTTTTTCACAAAGATGGAAAACTAATCTCTTAAAATATAGACCACCCAACACATCAAGATTGAGATCTAACCAAGAAGTTGTGAATCAGAGGACAATAAAGAATAATAACAACCTTAATGGTCTTGAACACATACCCAAAGAAGACAACCATGGAAGGAAACATAAGGGATTTTAAATGGAAATAACCTAAAACATCCGTAGGTTTCCTGAAAATGATGAATCATGTAGCCTACAACCATAACAATCTCAAATATCTATTAAATCTATCATGCCAAATCATCATATGGTTATGTGCGACGGGAGAGGAGAACAATATTAAAAAATGATATGGAAAACATGCCTTAAAGTGAGGTCTAGCAAACCGAAGCTCGAGGGCGTTGCGGGCGGCGGAGGTTCGGAAAATCGAAGCTTAAGGGCGGCGGAGGTCCGAAAACGCGAACTTAGTGGGCGGAGGAGGTCCAGAAATGAGAAGCGAGGGTGGAGGAGGTTCGGAAACGCGAACTCAGCAGGTGGCAGAGGGGAGTCACAGTGTTCCAGTACCGCGAGAGCTTTAGGTCGTGATAAAATGAGGTAACTCTGCAACCGACTTTAAAAAAAATGGACTAAGGTTTTATCAGTGCTAAAAAAGTGCTGATAAATACTCCCTATATCAGTTCTTTTTTAGCGCTGATAAAGGTTACCCTGTATCAGCGCTAAAAGTTTAGCACCGATAAAGGGTAACCTTTATCAGCAGTTTTGCTTAGCGCTAATATAAGGGGGTGCTTCCCTTGCCCGTTTTTTTAGTAGTGATGGAAAACCGAGGTAGAGAAAATGAAAATAATATATAGATCTATAATGGGATAATGTGTAAGAGGATCTACGAGAGTATCTATAGGTGGTATACATTTTAATATTTTACCACCATTACCCCTAGGTGATCCACACTAGGCTTAGAGAGCTGAAGGATTGATAAGGGGACAACTGCCAGCGGTCGAGGTGTATGACCCAAGGGCTATAGGAATTATTAGAGGTACATTATATGTCTGTTATACATTGGATTACATATCTATAGACATAGGTTTTAATAATTATTCTCATGGCACTAATATTGTTTGAGACTCAGTGATTCTGGTTGAACTGTTAACATGGACATCACATTTAGAAACTAGAATTATAGGTGTCCCAGTGATCACACACTAGTACTATTAGTGTAAACCAACTATTAGAAGTGATAGGTTTGATTGGTGTATCGTAGTATCAGTGTAAATGCCTTATGATTTCATTTGAGGTATGGACTAGTTACCTATATTTCATGTCATATTGACTTTTTTAGGCCAAGAGTGTGGTGTGTCAGCAGTGGTGGAATGAGTTTTTTTAGTGAAATTGGGACAAAGTTAAATTAATTACTCTTTAATTGGATTTCCTAACCCTTTATGGAGTAGGAATTATGTGTCCTAATTTTACTATTGTGGTGGAGAAGATTCAATGGATCAAGAAATGTTTTAGAGAGAAGCGTTGGCTAGAGTTCCTCTAGAATTATGATGTTAAGATTTTCTATACTCCTAGGATGGGGAACACGGTGAGAGAGGCTCTTAGTAAGAGATCTAGTTTGCAGTTGATGAATGAGGAATCAAAGTTGTTGGAATCTTTTCTGTTATCCTTTTTGGAAGGATATGGAACAACTTACCTCTAGTCAATGGTTATCACCCCCCAATATTACAGTGATTCTAGGAGGAAATGTTCAGAGATATCAACTGTGGGACTTTATGTGCTCCGATGTCCTTAAGGAATTCCCGAGATGGATATTTGAAATATAAGAAGTACACCATTTTTTTTATTGGACTCAAAGTGGTTCAAGTGGCATTAGGGGTTGACGTTTTGTAGGATTTCAATACGTCTCCTTTGGTGGTACATCCAGATGTGGAAATGATGTACCAAGACCTCCGACGTCAGTTTTAGTGTCCAAAAATGAACAAGGGAGTTATAAAGTTTGTCTCTTGATGCCTCACTTGTCGGAAAGTGATGGCCAAGTCCCAAGTTCCATTAAGATTGACTCAAACCCTTGAGTTTCCTTAATGGGAGTGGGATGTGATATCAATGGACATCATGATAGGTTTATCATGTATGTACATGGGACACGATACCATATTGATGATCATTGATCTACTCAGCATGTCATCCCATATCCAAGATATTCAAGAGAAGAGTCTAGTAGAGAGATTGGGATGCCTCTATGTGTAGTAGATAGTTTAACTTAATGGAGTTTCATTGATGATAGTATTAGATCAGGATGATATATTTAAATATTGTTTGGGGAAGGTATTACTGGAGGTGTCTGGAACTGAGTTACCCTTGATCACATCATTTCACACATAGAAGGATGTCCATACCGAGTCGACCAATCAAGTTATGGAGGTTATTCTATGAAAATTCATGTTAAATTTTGTTCTAGAGTTGGGAGGATTATTCGTAGTTGATTGATTCCTTGAGTGTGTGTTTGATGGAAGTACATGAATCTAAAAGAGAGCACATGGGATCTGGAGGCTCAGATTCATTCTTGGTTCCCACATATGTATTGGTAGCCCTTAGTATAGTTTTATAGTACATAAAGACCTAAGTTGGGAAAAAATCAATGAATCATATTTTCCCATATTTATTTTCAGAAATTAATTTGGAATATTTAGAGACTATTGGATGAGATAGTGTGTGATTCTGAGGCTCGGTGTACCCGAAAAAGTTCATTGAAAAATGATAAGTTTGAAATAGCACACAGAAGCAGTTTTCCTGAAAAAAATCGAATAACTCTTAAAATGGTTCCCAGAATAGAAATATGAGGGCACCATTGTGTTCATAATAGATACTTCACCCTAGGATATTCCTAACATCGGGCGGTTTGAGTCATATGTGAAATATAGTTTTTGGATGTAACTATAATTAAATAATTAAATAAAAAATAATTTAATTCCAAATCCTAATAAGTCTTGAATGGAGACATGGATTCGATATCTGATACCACCATTAATTTTGTTATGTTTTGATTCCCCTATGTGCGACTAAACATTATTCAGCGTGGATCTTCTATTGAAAAACAAGAAAATGATGCAATCATCAATAAATAATTTAAAGATAAATTATTTTGTTGATGCAGTGATGATTTCCATTAAAAATGTCCTTATGAAGAAATGTCATGGTTATCTGCATAACCATGGGAGCACCGTTGTATCGCTATATATAGCGCGAAGGATTTTCAATTGGTGAACAAAAAATGGATCATCGATCGACAATCTGTTCATGAAAAAATCAAAATATCTCAACATCAATCACGGTGAAACATCATTCTTCATTTCCATTTGATCCTAACAATGTAGGGAACCTACTTCTCAATGATTTTCCCTATTCTAAAATTCTACAATTATTTCAGAAATATCCAAAGACAAATTATCCTGTAGATGAATCCTATATTACAGGAGGGATATTTTAGGGTTAGTGGGATTCGTTTTAATATGTTTTCTTACCCAAAACCATCGTATCTTGGTTGTTAACAAATAGTTCTTGTACAATCATATTAAAACACTTCTATGTACATATCTCCCTTCATTCATCACATTCTTCACCATTGGAACCATGAGGTTCTCAACTCAACTTTTTGTGTGGTTCTGATCTTGATCGGACCCAAGGATTTGAGTCAAACCGATAGCAGAGGCTGCAGTAGAGAAGATTGGGGCATGAGGAATCTAGATATATAATGGAGTCAAAATTTTTGTATTGAAGGAGCACTGGTGGTCAGTAGAATGGACCACCGGTGTTAGTCTAATGAGGTACGACATATGTGATGTCGAGTCAAGGTGGTGGTGGAAAGTGTGGCGGTTGCCAGAGGTGGAAGTTGGAGCGGCGATGGCTGTGTGTGGGTACGACAGAAGGCCAAGGGATGGTGTTTGTGATAGTGGGACCACATAGGATAAGAGGTAGATAGAATGACACTGGTGGTTAGGCTAGTAGCAGAGGCAGAATGTGGCCCAATGAAACCGCGTTGGAGCCTATGATGGTGTTCTGGCCACACGTATGCAGAGCGTACAGGGTACATGCAGAGGCAACACATCGACCGTGTGGGAAAATGTAGTACCACACCACTAGGAAAAGCATGTGGTCATGGAAGATTGTGTTCAGACTGCAAAGCTAACCCATATTCGGTGGGCCGGACTAGCCGAGCTGGGCTGTAACAGGCTGCCCCTTTAGTTGTTCCGGTTCAGATTGGAATGGGTTCGGTGGTATGGAATGGACCCAGATGAGACCCAGGTTAGACTTTATTATGAAAATTGCCAAAAAATACAAAACATGTGTTAGTTTGATGAGATGTTTTTAGTGTTCGAACCCTTGAGACAAGAATGTCCTTTTGAGATACTATAAGTGAGTTTGTTTTGGAAGTCCACATAAGACCAAATGGCTTGAGGTGTAAGTTCTCCCGGAACAAGTGTGCTACGAGTAGAATTCTATGGATGGCTATGACCTTGGGACTACATGGCATATTGATACATTTTGTCTTATTGAGAATGTCAATATTATCATGACTATGTCGGTACTCCCCCATCCTACTAGGGTACAGGTCCTCTACTCACTGAGTGGTATTCCCCAACTAAGTTAGGGTGTGGTTCCTCGAGATTGAGTGTCTTACCCAGACGGGTTGCCTTATCGGGACTAAGTTCATATCAAAACTGGTTGCCATATAGAGACTTGGTGTCTTATCATGTAGGAGTGGGTCTTCCATTAGAGATGGATATTCCATGCCTGTTGAAAACTGTTACAAGGAGAAGACACATTAATTTTTTCTGAGAGATACCAAGATAAGAGTTTGAGATCCCTCTATAGACTAAGGAGTGGTATACTTTGTTAAGGAGTGGATAATGTTTTATGGGTTAGTTATTGAATGTTATCCCTCAACTTTGGGGAAGGGGAAAAGTTTGAGTCACTATGCTATATCCTTATATAGAGGATGTTCATGGTTAATAGTTTGGAGCAGTGCTCCCTCAACTTCCTGCAATGGTGATGGGAAGACCTCTTCACATGTGTTACATAGCATGTGTCGGGTGCAAGGTTGTGATGACAGGACCCCTGGTGCTGGACACTGGGTCAGGACATAGTAAAATGTTTCTGATGGAGTACATACCTTGGATGGGAGGCATCTAATATAGTCCAGCTCATGGAGTGTGTCTTCCTTGTTTTTTTGTTATGATTCATGCATATGATGAGAATCAGGTTGCTGGCTATGAGGTTGGAACCATATGATACATAGTTTCTAATATGGGTATATCTTGATGTTTATTATTTATATGTCGTAGACATATATCTTTGTTTAGCTGACTATAGAGCATTTATTTCATTGTGGTTTACTTCATGGGTTTCAATGTTTTGTACTTGAGGTATTTCTTAGTAGAATTCATTTATGGTTTTGGGGTGTCCAACTGAGTAATGTTTTAATCACTGCTTCATGGTATTTTCTCGCATGTGTTGTGTCTTGTACGATGTTTTATGCTTTGATAGTTTCCAAGTTAGACTAAGACCTTATAAGGACCCAGACTTATTACATTACATAATCATGAATTTTATTCAATAACTCACTTCATTTCATATTTAGGATTTTTTCGTGTTTATAGATTTAGATAATTGGGATATAATGCATAAATAGCATTCCCCATTCATATAGAGTAGATAATACAAAAATAGTATCCATTTCTTCCAAAATATAAATCTTTTTAAATAAAACTTGTTTTCTTTGACAAATATTAATGACATTTAACATTACTTCTTTACTTGTCTTATACAACCTCATAACCATTGAAAATCATTTAAAAACATGGGATGACCAAAAAAATTTCATTTGAAGATATAAAAATAAGGAAAGGAATCATTAGTCCCTGAATACATGTAACATATGAAATCATTTTAAAAAAAGACATACTTATTACCAATATAAACATACATGTGAAACATTAGATTTCCATGAAATTTCCACAAACATATATAACATATATATATTCCTAAAGTAATATTGGGTAATAACTTACATAATCTTGTAACCATATTGGCTACCTTATAATGTTTAACCCTCGGGACTACCTTACAATGTAACCCTCACGACTACCTTATTGTATAACCATCATAGTTACACTTCGTGTTATGATATGGCCGACCACAAACTTACACATACCCAATGAATTGGAGAGAGAGTTATAGGTCCCACCATTCATCCTAAACAATTCCCAAGAACCATAATATAATCATACAACATTAAAAAATGCACAAAAACATTTCTTTTGAATTTTGTAAAACTATAAGTTTAAAAGTGTATTTTAAAATAAAATACCCTTAAAAACATCATATATTTAATGTTAGACTTAATATACTTGATGGAATTTGTTTATAAACTGTATATACACATAATTCAACACAATATACACAAAATTCATCACATAAAATTTTAATACAACATAAATAATGATGTATAATGTTATCCCAAAGAATGGAAATCGTGTTAAGAATTCCCTTAACTCAGGTTTTTCATAATTAAAACTTGCTTAAACCACCTATATAATGGATAAAATAGTGTTATTAATATCTTAAATAAAAATATTCATGTTTATAATTCCATATATGATCATTTTAATACATCATTTTACCCATTAATTGTTTTTATTTGTTTTCTTCCATTATTTAGGTGAGTTCTTTACATGATTTTAATGGTAATATGGTATTTGATTTTCTTGTCATATTGAAATGAAATTTCATAAGTTATAAAAATGGTATTGATATGTTTCTAGAATATATAATGATATCATAAATTATTTTTTATCATATATATTGGTGGATCATAAGATAAAACATTAATGATATTTGTTTAGATCATTTTTTGTGGTTCCTCGATAATCATGAACTTGTTTTGTTATATAACATAACATCCATCATATAAGTTCATTTACATAACATAAAATAGGTTACATAAAATAAATTAAAATATTATTGAAACATCTAATGGTTTTTATGATCATATTTGAAGGAATTAATAGAAATTGGAAACACATCGTCCCTGATTTTGGTAAATCAGTACATTGCGGACAATGTTTTCATTTTTAGTATAAGAGGGATTTAAGAGGAAGAAATATGGTGAATCTAATACATAAACATGATAACATAAATAATATATGTTATTATTTATATTCCATACCTTCTAGTTATGTTTAGGGGAATAGAACGTAACAAAAAAAGTAATTGGAAAGAAAACACAGGAAAAAGGAAGAGGATTCTAACCTCTTGATCTCTTCTCCATGAGATCCTCCTTAAGGCCTTTGGTTTTGGAACTTTGGTGAGACCAGAAGGTCCTGGAAATGAGGGAGTGCCTTAGGGAGTGGATTTGGAAGAACATAGGCAATTATAATGGATTGATTGGTGTGGGAGGAAGAGGGGAATGATGGTGATATTTATAGTAGAGGGGCGGAGGGATTTTACATTATTTTAATCATTAGTTTAATATTTTTTTCTCATGTCTACAAATATTCTTGATTCAGGTGACCCCATATAGTAATAATTTCATGTGAGTTCAAAAAATGTGTGCCTAAATCAGCGATGATGTCCAAAATAGTGTATTTTACTGATAATTTGAATATAAGATATTTTACCGTATTTCACTATTTATCAAAAATCAAAGAATTTCAGAAAAATCCCAAAAAATCACCCTAACCATTTTTGACATGTAGAATTCCAAAATGAGTTCTATTTTTTAAAAATAATTTTCTAAATATTATTAAAATATTTTTTAAATAAAATCATTAATTATTCAAAAATAATTAATTCAAATCTATAACTAATTTTTTAGAACTTAAAAAATTAATCAACATAACAATATTGTATAACCGTAAAAAAACAATAATACAATTTAGTATTCATAAGGGTCATATTACTATTCATAGTGGTTGGTTACTATTCACTAAAAACATGTTCATTCAATCAGACTCCAAATAACATACTGATCACAACCGTTGGTGACCACTTTTTGAAATTCAAATCATAGAACCGGAAAAATTATTCATAATGGATTGTTATAACTATCTACTGAAAACCATGTTTCAGGAATTTCCAACTTATTTTAAAATCCTTGGAGTGTTAAAATGTCCCCAAAATCTAAATATTGAGACCCTGCAATTTTATTTACTTATTAATCAAGTGATGGTACCTTTCCCACATAGAATTTTCAATCACCCATGTTGTATTTTAAACAATGTGGTTTCTCCAAAAAAACATTACATAGTGGATTAACTTATTCAGAAATATTGATTCCCTTCAATCAATAATCTATCCTAGTTTATCTTCATAAGAAAGATTCTATTCTATGTAATGTGACTCTAGGATCAATACATGAGATGAATCTAGCACATACTTTCTCAACATCAAAACATGAAAAACATTGTATACCTGAGATAAACACGGAGGCCAAGCTACACGGTTGGAAAATGGTCCAAATTCCTCCAGAATTTTATAAGGTCCAATGAAATGTGGACTTAGCATTCCCTTATTACCAAAATACATAATACTTTTCCATGGTGATATATTAAAAAAATATGATCACCTACCTCAAAATAGAAGTATTTCCTCCTATTGTATGCATAACAATTTTCCCATCTATAAGATTTAATATTGTGTTTCTAGATAATATTTACTTTATCATCCACTTCTTATACTAATTCTGGTACCATCAACTTCATTTCCCTAACTTCATCCAAAAAAGAAGGAGTTTTACACCGCTTCCCACACAATGCCTCGAACGGTTCAATCTGTAAACTGGTATTAAAACTGTTATTATAAGAAAACACTAATAAATAATGATGATGATCCCAACATTCCTATGTAGTCCCGCAACCCCTGTTACCTAGAGTTAGTGATTTATTACATAACATTGGCTTGATAAAAGGAATCATGTCTCGAAATACTAATCAGTTTAGTATTATTGGAAACAACATACATTTATAAGTTCAACAATATAACATGAAAATAAATACAACACTAATTTATTCCATTAGAAAGATCCAAGTCTCCTAGATTATTACTACATGTTACTCATAACTAATATCTTCATATCCTAGGAAAATGAAAAATAAAAAAGGGGTGAGATCAAATGCTCAATATGGGTATGAAATATAGCAAAAGATTACATAAACATTAGGCATGCTAAATAATTAAAAATACCTGCCTTTATAAATAATAAACATGAACACTTTATGGCAGGAATATGAGCTGAGTAAATAATTCTATAATAAAACATAGTCACGGGCATTCTACTTTTCAAATAACCATATGAACCATCATAATTATTTTCATAATGATGGAATGTATAATGTTGGACTTTCTAAAACATCTTGTCAAGGCCTCGACCAAGACGTCTAAAAATGATTTTGGCCTAGGTCAAAACCATATATCAAATTGGGAAAGTCCTTGGCCAATTCAATTTCTAATTGTCTCATGAGACCTATCGATGCACCGAGGAGCTATAGCGGGCTCCACCCATCAAATACTAAGTCCAAAACATTCCTCATATGAAAAGGATGAAACATAACATAAACATTTATATTAAAAATAGCTTACTAAATGTTAATACTTTAACCATAAACCATGAATGGTATTAAAAAAACACATACATAGTCAAACATATCACAAAACCTTCAATAAAATATGGATGATTTGTATCATAATAAATCAACTTCGAACAAGATTAAAATCCATCAAAGGATGTTGACATAGATGAAATTAAAATTATTTGAATGAAATACCTCTTTCTATTTTGAACCCATTTTAGAGTCACATAATTATAATATAAGACGTTTATTTTGAAAATATTCTTATAAGATTTTAAGGAAAGCTTCTATGATGTTATAATAGTAGAAAATAGCCACACCTACCATATAAGTTAAAAAAACATTCATACCTTAATTTGGTCAAAAAGGACATAATGTACCTTGTTGGGAAAACAACAGAAATATTCCTTTAAAATCATATAAAGTCAAATAAGGGTTTAAATGACTTTAACCCATAGTCTAGTAAATTTTAAAAATGTTTTGAAATACATTTTTATGAGAACACGAATGTGGATGATAAAGAGGTCCCAGTGGATACTTATGTAAAAACAACATCGGATAATAAAGAGATTGTGAAATTAACCCTTATATTGTACTTTCCCTTATTAGATGTTATGTTAACCTCATTTATAATAGTTAAAAAATTGTTATTAAACTATAAAATAATCATATACATAAATAATATATCATATATGATAATATAATATTACTTTGTTAATAATATTTTAGTAGTATCATCGTTTCGGGTGTTAACTGATTCGTTTTCCATTTTATGATTGGTTACGTAAGTCATGTTTTTTATGGATAGGATTTATTTGATTCATATACATAATTATATTATGTTCATAATGATTATTTATAATCATAAAATGAAAATTATTCTTGAATGATTATGATGGGGAATGTATCTCATCGTGTTTGTGGAGACGGTAATCCGTACGTACGCACGAGCGAAAATATAATCATATTGATGGAGAAATCATATGTAATTGGACTGTATATAATATATAAATAATAATTAACATTTTATATTTATTATTTACATTAGCTATACTCATTATTATACCCATCAAAATAATGAAGTTTTTGAATAATAAACTACACCATGACGTGGAGACGGTAAGCCGTATGTACGCACGTATGGTGAATTTGTCATTCATATGTTGGATAGAATAATGAATATGGCTGTAAAATTTCTATAATAACATAATAGTATATAAATGATACTGGAGTTGTTATTTTAAAATGAAAACAACAAAGAAAGAGGAAGTGGAAGAAGAAAAGAACTTGAAAGAGGTGATGAAATATTTACCTCTTCTTCGGGTTCTTCAATTTGATTGGATAAAAAGGGATTATTAGGTTGGATATATAACTAAATGAAGGCCTATATGATTAAGGTATGAATTTGTGGAGGATTTTTTGGCATGTTTTGTCCAATAAAAATGTTTTTGAAGGTGTGAAATTAATAGATGGGGAAGTATCCTTTTATAAGAGAGGTAAGGGTCACTTTTGGAAAAGATTGAAATATTATTTCATAATAAAATCATTTTCAGTTTCTAATGTCTCCAAAATTATTTATTTATAGGAAAAGGTGAGTATGGGTCAGAAACATCTCATCCAATCGGTTTGGACAGGTTAAGTCACCATATTAACCTTATATTTCTGATTTAACTCTTAGTTAAATAGTTTGACATTTACCATGTCTCTTTGTATTTTTATATTATATGGATTATAAACATACTATAACAATACAAGAGAAAAACAAGTGGTACATTATTAATATTTACATTATTATTTAAGTCCTTTTTCTAAACCATATATTTTTATGAATATTATATCAAGAAATAATACAGTATTTGTTTTAAAAACTCAATTATGACAATTTTGACACTGTTTAGTATTGGATTTTTCTGAAAGCCATTTAAACTTTATCACATAGAATATAATTTATTTAACCAAATATATCATTTCATATTAACCTATAAAATTAGTTTAATTTATCAGAAGTCTCAATTTACATTTATTTGGATATTTATAATATCAGTTATTTTAATATTTCATTAATAAGTTAATTACTGCCTCATCATTGTCTCATAAATAAATTTAATTATATAATGTCTAAAAATTATAAAGAAAATACTATTATGTATTAAATATTTTTATTTTTATAATGAATATTTATACTCGAATATATATTCTGTGTAACTCTATATTAAATATGGTTTAGTTATTAAAAGTTGAATTTAACTCTTTTAGTTATTCCTTAAATAAAATAATAATAAATCTACTAATCTAATCCAAGTAGAAATAAGGGGGTATTATTTTATTACTAGGGTTTTTTGGTCGAATTATACATATAAAATAGAATTAGGACATGTGTTAGGGTAATTATGATATCATTTTGACCATTAGTTACCCAATTTACTTTTAACTGTGGTAAATAATAGTCAAAAGTTACTATTCACCAAAAATTATTTTTTTATCTGATTGAACAACATTTTACTTACTGATATTAACATATTCTCTATAATTTTTTAAATTCAACTCACAAAAGTGGTAAAATTTAGTATTATGCATGTTTGCAAATGCTCCTAGGAGGTGGGAAAAAGTCGTTAAAAAATTCAATAAAATTATTATATATCTAAACTTATAATAAATTGACTCCAATGAATTGAATTCAACTTATACATGTATTATGTAACTATTTTGAATAAAATAAATTTAAATAAAATAAATAATTATTTTTAAAAAAAGTCAGTTTTAACCAACAACGCAGTGTTTTTCACCTTTCATAAAAAATTTAACGTTTTTAGTAAAATAGCAAAAATTTACCTTAATCTAATTTCACAATTTTGAATTTAAAAATGAATTCCATTTTGAAAAATAAAATTTATAAAATATTAAAAGGTGGGTATTACTATTAATAACGTCTTATTTGATTGGTCGCAGTGTGTTAGAATCTTGAAGTTGCGTACAATGCAAGCTATTGCATTATTCAAAGGGAAATGTATTGTGGATGCTTGGGGTGTTACATTTTCCCTCCTTCAAATAATTTCATCCACGAAATTTTTCGAATACTGCCACACAAAAATATTACGGTGGTTCTTCATCATAAGTACCTTTAGTTCCCGCATTGCCTCTTCCATCTTATGGTTTCTCCATAGAACTTTTACCAGACAAGTCGTTTGGTTTCTCAACACCTGTTCTCTATTATCAAGAATCGTGACATTCTCTTCACAATAAGACAAATCAGGTTCCAGTTCATTTTCCTCATAGGTGAGTACATGCATTGGGTCAGGCATGTATTTTCTCAACAGTGATACATGGAACACATCGTGAAATTTGGAGAGACTTGGCGGCATTGACAAACAGTATGCTACATCTCCAATTTATTCTAGAATTTTGAAAGGTCCGATGTACCTGAGACATAATTTACCCTTCTTATCGAATTGTATAACTCCCATCTATAGAGATACCTTCAAGAAAACATGATATTGTACCTGAAATTCCAAATCCTTCCTTCAGGTATCGGCATAGCACTTCTGCCTACTTTGAGCTTCTTTTATGTGGGTTCAGATAACCTTCACCTTTTACATCGTTTCCTCAACATGTTTTGGGACTACGAGTTTTCTTTCACCAACATCATCCCAACATGTTGGTGTGCGACATGTATTTCCATATAACGCTTTATATGGTTCCATCTGAATACTTGAATGGAATCTATTATTATAGGAAAATTATACCAGAGGTAAATATTGATCCCATATACATTGAATATAATGTGAGAAAGATCGCAATATGTATTTTATGGTTTGAATAGTCTGTTCTTAATTTTCCATCAGTTTGAGGGTGGTAGCCAGTGCTTAAACAAAGTTCAGTATCTAGGGCTTTTTAAAGACTTTTCCATAATATTGATGTAAAACGGGGATCACAATTTGAAACAATCTATAGGGGTACTCAATGAAGTCATACAACTTAATTAATATACAGTCTTAGTAATAGTTCAAGTGGTAAATCTTCTCTTATAGAAAGAAAATGTGTTGACTTGGTAAACAATGAACCATATTACATCATTACTTCTAGGAGTCTTTGGTATCCCCATGACAAAGTTTATTGTAATATCATCCCATTTCCACTCAGGTAGGGGAAGAGGTTTCTTGGATCCTCTAGGATGTTTTCTTCTAGATTTCACTTGTTGGAAAACCATACACCTTGACACAAAATCAGAAATCTCCATTTTCATGTTGCAACACCAAAAATATTCTTTCAAAGCTCTATACATCTTGGTGATTTGATGATATATAGTGAAATTGGAGTTATGAGCATCAACCAAAAATTCCCTTTTTAGATCAGATATATCTGGAACACAAAGTCTCTTCCCAAATTTCAAAATTCCTTCTTCATATATGAAGTCCCTCAATATCCAATCATTTACAGCTTTAAAATTCTTTTGAAACTCTTCATCATCGGTCTAAGAATTTTTTATCCTTTCTAGTAAATATGGTTTGACAACCATTTCAAAAAGTATTGATGTTTCACCCTCCATGGTTATTCACATATCCATCTTTACTAGATTCATGAAAATGGGATCCCTTTCAACTCTCATCTTGTTCAAAACTCAATGATCCTTTCTACTAAAAGCATCTAAAACCTTATTTTCCTTCCATGGGTGGTAGAGAATCGTGCAATCATAATACTTGAGTAGGTCAAGCCGTCTCATTTGCCTCATGTTTAGTTCTTTCGGGGAGAAAATGTAATTCAAAATCTTATGATCATTATAATTCTCACAATTTTGACCGTAGAGATAGTGTCTTCAAATCCTCAGAGTGAAGATTACAACTGCTAACTCAAGATCATGAGTGGGATAGTTTTTCTCATTAATTTTTTGCTATCGTGAGGCAAATAAAAAAACTCTACCATTCTGTATAAGGGCATAACCATGTCTTTTCATTGAAGCATCAATATAAATAACAAACCCATCTTTACCAGATGGTAAATTCAATATAGAATCATTGATTAATCTTATATTCAATTCTTCAAATCATTTTTCACACTCTTTTTTACAATAAAATTTAACCCCTTTACATGTGATCTTGGTTAATGGGTTAGCCAACAGAGCAAAATTCTGGAAAAAATGTCAATAATAACCTACTAAACCAATAAAACTGCGTACCTCAGTTGTACTCATTAGTGGTGGAGATTCTGGGATTTCCTTGGTATTTGATGGATAAACAGATATTCTATCCTTAAAGAAAATACGGCCAAGAAAATAAATCTATTGAATCCATAATTCACACTTTCTAAACATCCCATATAATACATTTCTTCTAAGAGTCTTTAGAATAATGCGCAAGTGATTTTCATGATCTTATTAGATTTTGTATTATACCAAGATATCATCAATAAACACCACTACCAAGTCATCATGATATTCCTTGAAAACTCTATTCATTATATCTATGAAGACAGATGGAGCATTAGTCAATCCAAAAGGCATTACTGTAAGATCATAATGCACGTACCTGGTTTGAAATGCTATTTTTATAATGTCTTCCATCTTCACACACAACTGGTGATATCTAGGTCGAAGTTCAATCTTTGAAAAAAATTAAGCTCCATGAAGTTGGTCAAATAAATAATCAATGCGAGGTAGGGGATACATGTTATTTATTGTTATAGCATTGATCTCCATGTAGTCAATGCACAACCTCCTAGATCTATCTTTCTTATTAACAAAAATGATAGGGGTTTCCATAGAGAAACACTAGGATGAATAAATCCATTATTACTCAATTCCTCTAGTTGTTTCTTTAGTTCCACTAATTCCACAATGGGAATTATATATGGGTTTTTCGATATGGGCCTTGAACCAGCAATTAAATCAATGGAAAACTCAGTTTCTAGTTCTAGAGGATGTCCATGTAAATCCTCTGGAAACATATCAATATATTCTTGCACAATAGGTATTGTCACGACCTGTACTCGGGGCCCATTCGGTGACTACCCCAAGCCTGGCTTCCATAGACCAGGGGCTGGCGACTAGCACCAAGGCATAATTTCTGATAAAAAAGGGAAGACATTTCCTTTATAAAGTAAAAAAACACACAGAGTAAGCAAGCAGAAGTAAACACTAAGCAAAACTGGGTACAAAAGTAAGTGCAGAAAAGTAAGTGGGCTAGAATACAAACCCAAACTGAAAGTAAAGTACAACTGCAAAAGGAAGTACAACAATTGAAAAGTAAAGGAGCAATGTCGAGCTGTCCACTGGTAGTCCCACCTGAAGGGTGGGTACAGATAGCCACCCCAGCTCCTCGGGTCCAGCCATCTGCTCTGTGTACGTCTCACCCAGTGGTCCACCTCCAGGTACCGACTGCTCCACTAGCCTCTACCATGATCAGCGCTGTTCGTCGTCTACATCCAACACAACGTAGTGCGGGCATAGCCCGTGCATGGGTGAGTATAATCTACTCATTAGGGACCCTGAGACCCCCGAAGATCTCCCAGAATCCACAAAGGATAATCCACAAGATAAAGACAATCATGAAGTAACAACCAACACTACTTAGGTATATTCCCATACATATACCTAAGTCATCAATTCCCATTCGGCTCCAGTATCCATGCCCATGTTCGATCACGTCCACATAAGAGTACAACCTAACCCACACAGGATAACACAACTCAATCCACATAGGAAAACAAGTCAAACATATCGAAGATATTGATTGATGTCAAGACTCAGCTCACACAGGTATATTTCTGTATAGGACGATAGAGATGATTAGATGTAGCCACTGATTCATCTAAACTGTCGGAACCACACATGATCAATAGGTACTAACCCCCACAATGACCCACACAGGATCGATAGGTACTAACCCCCGCAATGACCCACACAGGATCAGACCCACACAAGATCGGTATGCGCTGGCCCACACAGGACCGCTGAGCGCTGACCCACATAGGATCGGTAGGCATTGATCCACACAGGTTCGCTGAGTGCAGTAGTCGTTGCTGTCGAACCCACGTAGGATTTCTGTACAGTCGTCTTCGTCGTCGTAGTCACAGCCAGTTCTAGGGTTCCCGCACAAAACAAGCTCGTTCGGGGAGGGCCCGCTCCATGAGCCGAGGGGCTGATACATCAACTGACACGAAGTCTAAAGTTGATGTATCCCAAAGTTCCGTATCGTCAACAGGAACTCAACGTGACAGACGACGCGTCATTCAGACGCCCGATCTGAGAGTTATTGACTTTTTCGTTCTAGGGGCCCGGTTGGTTTTTAAGTCAAAACCAACCCGGCTGTACTCCAACTGCATCCAAACCTCAAGCGGAGTAAGCCAAAAGGCCCGTCTGACTAAGAGGAATCCAACAAAGTCAACAGCACATCAATCGGATGTCCGGAGCTTAAGTTATAAGTGTTTCCGCTCCGAGGGCCCAGTTAGTTTCGTGTTCGAACCAACCCGGTCGAACCAAATGTTCTCCAAAACCTTGAGTGTAAAATACCGAAATTAACGTCTCGATCCAAGGATCGCATCGCAACTGACGGTGCGTCAATCGGAGGTCCGTAGCCCATGTTATTGGCGTTTGAACGGTTCTGTCCGAAAATAGGGGGTTCAGGCCCGGTTCGACCCGGCCCGATACCCCCTGGGTCGGCCCGAACTGGGTCGACCCAACCCGGGTCCGGGTCCAGCCCATTTGGGCACTTCCCGGCCCGGCCTGGCGCGCTCGGGCGGCCCGCGTGGCCAGCTCGGCTGGCCGAGCTGAGCGAAACAGGGGGGGTGCGCTGCCCCCCTGATTGGAAACCCCCCCCCCCCCCACGTGGGGGCCGCTCTCCTTCCAGCTGGGGGTTATGAACCCCCGGTCTCCCCTTGAAACGGCCGGCCCGGTCCGGCCAGCCGGTTGCTGCTGCTGCGGGACCGCCGCGGTCCTGCCCTCCTGCTCCGACTGCCGGCGATTCCGGCCGCCGCTCCCCACACCACCGTAGCCCCGCTCCGGCCGCGGCCTCTTCGAGGTTCTCTGGCACGGCGTGACATCGGCGTGGCTTGTTCGACTTCAACAACACGGAGCGACGACGCCATGCTTCTTCGCCAATTCTTCATTGTTTCCGCGCGGTGCAACGGCACCGTGCTGCCTTTGTTCGGGCCGCAACAAGTTCAAACATCAAGGCGGGAGGAGAGTCGGCCGTGTTCATGCGGTCTGACCTCCTCTCGTTATTGCGATAATAGGCGGTCCAATTTAAAAAATTATGAATGGCAACGAAAGTATTCAGGAATAAAAACAATTAATCCCCTACCTTGATAACGAGATGATGTTCGAAGAGCATCGCAGAAAGCGGCGTCACGGGGTGAGGTTCCGTACACGCTTGATGGTGGTCATCTGAGGTGGAGCGGCGTTTCACACCGGCTGTGGAGAGGAGTTGAAAGGCATATCTTCTTTCTTTGGTGTCTGCGTTCTTCGTCAGAGAGTGGCGTTCTTTGCGTTCTTCAACATGGAATATGGACTTCTTCAGAGGAAAGATTGCTCCCTCTCTCAAAAAACCAACGCAACAAAACAACCCCCAATATAAAATTAGTGTTATGCTTATTTTATTATAACATGCCATGCATTTAAATTTTTAAAATTCAAATGCATAACTCTCAAATTAAAATAAACATTGGCATGATTTAATGTGAAGGAAGTCACATCATTTAATACAAGGGGGGTTTTAAGGGAAAGAGTTATGGGGGGTTAGGGAATTTGAAGGGTTGGGGTTCGTGTGGGGCCCACCTCTCATTAAATCCTCTCAAGGGAAGTTTAGAACATCAGTGGGTCCCACTCCAACTCTTAGCTTAGTTTAAACTACTTTGAACAAAAATAAAATTGGTTGCACCATTTTATTTTATTCTTTACTTAACCCAATATTTTAATAACCACACTCAGGAAAATGAAACTCTGGAAAAGGTGTTCCTAAGCAATTACCGGTGCTGCGGTTTCATCGGTGCCCTCAGATTTCAATTCCGAGCACTAGATCAAAAGTTAGAAAAACCCGCTCATTTTTTCACTAAACGTACCCGAGCAGAACTTCAGAAAAAATATTCTGGGCTCACCGGGCCTCGGAATCAGGTGCCGTTAGAAACTGAGTTCTTTTAAAATCCCAAATAAAATTAATAAAAAATTTCCCTTAAATTTTACAGGTCTTTACATTACTCCCACCTCATGGATTTATGTCCCCGTAAAGATACATCATAAACCAGGGAAACAAAAGTGGGTACTAAGCATGCATCTGAGCCTCCCGCTCCCAAGTGCTCTCCTGGAAGTTCCCATTCTGCCACCTGATGCGCACTAGAGGAATCGACCGTCCACATAGGACCCGCTCCTGTCGATCCTCGATCTCCACTGGGACCTCTTCAAAAGTTTCCCCATCATCAATGTCCAGCTCCCCATGGTCAATGATATGCGTCGGGTCGTGCACGTATCTCCTCAGCTGAGATACATGGAAGACGTTGTGCACCCGGTGCATCTGAGGTGGTAGAGCCATGAGATAAGCCACCTCACCTTCCTGCTGAGAACCTAGAATGGTCCAATGAAGCACAGATATAACTTTCCACCCTGGCCAAATCTCTGTAATCCACATCGAGGTGAGACCCACAAGAAGACGTGGTCACCATCCTCAAACTCTAGTGGCCTCCGCCTCCTGTTAGCGTAAGACTTTTTCCATCTCTGAGCTATCCTCATCCACTCCTGGATGACCTAGACCTTCTCTGTCATGGCCTGGACCATCTCCAGTCCCATAAGTGCTGACTCCCCAGGGTCTGTCCAGCACAGCGGTGATCTGCAAGGCCGGATGTACAATTCCTCGTATGGTGCCATCCTGATGGTGGAGTGGTAGCTGTTGTTGTACATGAACTCCACAAAGGGTAGATGGTCCTCCCAGCTATGACCAAATTCGAGGACACATGCACAGAGCATGTCCTCGAGAGTCTGAATGGTCCTCTCCGTCTGACAATCCGTCTTAGGGTGAAAGGCGGTGCTCAGATGTAGCTGCGTCACAAATGCCTTCTGCAATCCCTTCCAAAGCCGGGAAGTAATGCGAGAATCTTGATCAGAGATGATGGATGATGGCACACCATGAAGCCGTACAATCTCCTGAATGAAGAGACGTCCCAACCTCTCTACTGAGCCCTACTTTCTGATGGGTAAGAATTGGGCCGACTTGGTGAGTCGATCGACAATCACCCAAATGGAGTCATGACCTCTAGAAGTGCATGCTAGTACAGTAACAAAGTCCATAGATATCCCATCCCACTTCCACTCTGGGACCTCAAAAGGTTTTACCAAGCCTGCTAGTACCTGGTGCTCTGCCTTCACCTGCTGACAGGTGAGGCAATGAGAAACGAACCCTGGAACAACCTTCTTCATACCCGGCCATCAGTGCTGTCATCTGAGATCCTGGTACATCTTCACCACTCCTGGATGTACCGCTAAAGGGGAAGTGCGAAACTCCCTCAGCACCTCCTTCTATAAAGAAGCGGGTACCATGGTACGTCCTCTGAAAAGGATGACGTGCTCTCCTCCCATAGAGAATCCATCAGGTGCCTGTCCTGAGGATATTTGTGCACTCCGTGTATCACAGTCAACATCCCCATGATGTGCCCCTCTGACCTGCTGAATAAGTGGAGGAGTGACTGAAGAAAGGCTACACCATCACTATCCACGAAGGATATCTGCAAAGAGGCTAGATTCTCTGTCGCCTCCCCAAGTAGCTGAATGCCTGACCTCCTGCTGAGAGCATCGGCTACTACGTTCCTCTTTCCAGGAGTATAGAATATCTCAAATTCATAGTCCTGGAGGAACTCGAGCCATCGCCGCTGTCTCAGGTTCATGTCTTTCTACGAGAAGATGTACCTGAGACTCTGGTGGTCAGAGTAGACTGTAAAGCGCTCTCCCATCAGATAGTGTCGCCACATCTTCAGAGCGAAGACCACTACTGCTAACTCTAGGTCATGGGTAGCACAGTTCTACTCATGCTGCCTCAATTGACATGATCCATAGGCGATCACTGCCCAATCTTGCATCAGGAAACATTCAAGTCTGGTCCCTGATGCATCGCAGTAGACTACATACCATACTCCCTCCTCTGGTAGCCTCAAGATAGGCGCGCTGGTCAATCTCTGTCTCAGCTCCTGGAATCTCTGCTGACATCTTTCTGACCACACGAAGGGTTTCCCCTTCTTCGTCAAAGATGAGAGTGGTGCCGTAACTCTGGATAAGTCTGGAATAAACCTACGGTATTACCCAGCTGGCCCCAAGAAACTCCTCACCTCTGTCACGCTCCTGGGTGGCTCCCAAGCTACCACTGCCTCGATCTTCGCAGGATCCACCGCAACTCCCGCCTCAGAGATGATGTGTCCCAAGAAGTGGACCTCAAGTATCTAGAAATGACTCTTAGAGAGATTACCATAAAGCTGGTGCTCTCATAGTGTGTCCAGTACTACCCGTAAGTGGTAGGCGTGCTCTTCCTCAGTCGTCAAGTATATCAATATGTCGTCGATGAAGACTACGAAAAATCGATCGAGGTATGGCTGAAATATCCTGTTCATGAGACCCATAAACACTGTTGGAGCATTGGTTACACCGAATGGAATAAACAAGAACTCATAGTGGCCATACCAACATCTGAAGGCCGTCTTCTACACGTCCTCGTCCCGAAACCTGAGTTGATGATAGCCTGTCCTAAGGTCTATCTTTGAGAACCACTGTGCTCCCTTGAGCTGATCGAAGAGGTCTTCAATCCTCGGTAGCGGATACATATTCCTCATGGTCACCTGGTTCAGGCGACGATAGTCGACACAAAGTCGCAAGCTCCCATCCTCCTTCTTCGCGAACAATATCAGGGAAGCCCAGGGCGAAACACTGGGTCAGATGAATCCCTTTCCCTACGAGTCCTCCAGCTGTACCCGTAGCTCTCGAAGCTCGGTGGGAGCCTTTGAATATGCTGGGGTGGATATCGGGGCTGTCCCGGGGTACATGTCAAAATAAAAGTCTACCTATCTGCGAGGAGGTAGTCCTGGAACGTCGTCGGGAAAAACGTCTGTATACTGATCCACTACTAAAGGTAAGCTCTGACTCCGCACGTCAAATGCTCCTAGGATGAGGCTAGCCAACTAATGAGTGATGGGCTTTCCTCTCCTCTACGTGAGTCCATCCGGTGCTGGAAAGGTTCCCTTCTCGCCGGTGAAGGTAAACCTGCTCTCATCGGTGCGAACACATTGCACCTTGCACCTAATGCAGTCGATTTGATCATGGAATGTAGAGAACCAATCCATGCCCAAGATGACGTCGTAAGGCCTCGATGCCGCTACAAGAAGATCCAAGCCGAAGCTCTCGCCTCCTATAGTAAGCTCACACTGCTGACACCACTGTGTAATCATCGAGTCTTCTCTAGTAAGAGTCTCTAGTCGTAAGGATCGAGCCAACAGCTCCGTCGGAATCTCCGAGCTCCGAACAAGGGCAGCGGCAATGCAAGAATGACTCGCTCTTGTGTCTATAAGAACTGCAGCAAGGGTGGAGTAGACACAGATAGTGCCTTGAATCATCTCGGGCGTGCCGTGGTCGTAGGCCTCCATTTCCTGAAGTTGTTCCTGCCTATGCCTGCTAGCTCCCTGTGGTCGGGGTGGACCTCCTGGGGGTGGTGGTGGTAGAGCCTCAAAGCGTCTCCCACCACCCGCTGCTCGGCCAGCTCCTCGGCCTCTTCCGCCTGCTCCCTCAGGACCGCCACGGTCGACCCTCTGCCTCTTCCTGGGTGGTCCCTCATCCGTGTGCTGCTCCTTCGCACGGTGGGTCGAGCAGTCAAGAGCCATGTGGCCCTGACCGCCACATGTGTAGCACTGTCTACCTCTCGAAAGACTGGCTCTGCGCTATGTGCCCCGCACCTCTGAGGCAGTTTCTCAAGGACATCCGCCTGAGGGTCAGGTCCACCTAGACCCATGTGTCATCCATCGACTGCCTTCTGCAGAAGACTCTGCTATGTGCCGCCCCGCGGTAGGTCTCGCTGTTGGTGTAGGCTCAGCAAGAAAGCTCTCAATAAGAATGGATCTCTCCAGTACCCCATCCTGTGTCGGAATACTGAGGGATATCAGTTATGCCCTGATCTCATGCCTCAATCCCTACTCGAAGGTCCGGGTCCGGAAGAATGGGTCCCGTACCATGTCCGTCGAATAACGCGAGAGGTCTGTAAATCTCACCGAATACTGGGCGACCGTCATGCTGCCCTGCTGCAGCTGTAGTAGCTCCAGGATGCGCACTGCACGGAGGGTGGCTGGGATGAACTCCGAGCGGAAGATGCTCTCAAAGTCCATCCAGAGGAGTGATACTTCGTCGTGCACCTAAAGCATCAAGCTCCACCATCTTCCTGCTGCCACGAGAAGGAGGCTCGATTCGAGGATCACCATGAGGTCTACTGGTGTACCTACCAATCGGAAAACTTGCACAATAGCCTCCATCCAATCCTCGGATGCCTGATGGTCCATCTCCCCGCGGAACCTGGGCGGTATCTGACGCTGAAACTCATGCAGTGCACCAAGGTGACGTGCACTCTCAGCGACTGGGGCTGGTAGCATCGGTGGCTCGGCGGGTAGTGGTACCGTCGGTGCCTCCGCAGTAATATGGCCCTGCACCGAGGCCTCGTCGCTCGGTGGGTTGTCGTCACGTACAAAACTTAGAAACCTAGCTGGCTACCATCGTGGGGCCATCCTTAAAAGAGACAGGTGCACCACGGGCAAACAAAATACCTGGTGAGTTGACACAAACTAATCACAAAGAAAACTTGAAACACACATGCAATCAATGTTTTCATGCACTATGTCGGAAATCAGAAGTCAGGGTCCTGGTGTATGGATACGTCAGCCGCCGCACCAACACTGGACTCCCTGGACTGATAACCACACTCAATACCCCTAACACTATTGCTTCACATAGAAAAAGATCAGAGTTATTAGTTCTGCGGTAGAACCGAACTCCTTTGATACCAATTTGTCATGACGTGTCCTCGGGGCCCGTGCCATGACTACCCCACGCCCGCCTTCCATAGGCCAGGGGCTGGTGACTAGCACCAAGGCGTAATTTCAGATAAAAAATGGATGGAATTTCCTTTATAAAGTAAAAAAACACACAGAGTAAGCAAGAAGAAGTAAACACTAAGTAAAACTGGGTACAAAAGTAAGTGCAGAAAAGTAAGTGGGCCAGAATACAATCCCAAACTGAAAGTAAAGTACAACTCGAAAAGGAAGTACAATAACTAAAAAGTAAATCAGCAACGTCGAGCCGTCCACTGGTAGTCCCACCTGAAGGGTGGGTACAGATAGCCACCTCAGCTCCTCGGGTCCAGCCGTCCGCTCCGTGTACGTCCCGCCAAGTGGTCAACCTCCAGGTACCGACTGCTCCACTAGCCTCTACCACGATCAGCGCTGTTCGTTGTCTACATCCAACAAAACGTAGTGCGGGCATAGCCCGTCCAGGGGTGAGTATAAGCTACTCATTAGGGACCCTGAGACCCCCGAAGGTCTCCCAGAATCCACAAAGGATAATCCAAAAAAGAAAGATACAATCACGAAGTAACAACCAACACTACTTAGGTATATTCCAATACATATACCTAAGTCATCAATTCCCATTCGGCTCCAGCATCCATGCCCAAGTTCGATCACGTCCACATAGGAGTACAACCTAATCCACACAAGATAACACAAATCAATCCACATAAGAAAGAAATTCAAACATATCGACGATATTGATTGAATTCAAGACTCAACTCACACAGGTATATTTCTTCAAAGGAAGATAGAGATGATCAGATGTAGCCACAGATTCATCTAAGCTATCGGACCCACACATGATCGATAGATACTAACCCCCGCAGTGACCCACACAGGATCGATAGGTACTAACCCCCGCAATGACCCACACAGGATCAGACCCACATAGGTTCGGTATGCGCTGGCCCACACAGGACCGCTGAACGCTGACCCACACAGGATCGGAAAGCACTGATCCACATAGGATCGCTGAGTGCTGTAGTCATTGCTGTCAAACCCACAAAGGATTTCTGTACAGACATCTTCGTCGTCGTAGTCGCAGCCAGCTCATGGGTTCCCGCACACAGCAAGCTCGTTCGGGGAGGGTCCGCTCCACAAGTCGAGGGGCTGATACATCAACTGACACGAAGTCCAAAGATGATGTATCCCAAAGTTCCATATGATCAACAGGAACTCAACGTGACAGACGGCGCGTCATTCAGACGCCCGGTCTGAGAGTTATTGGCTTTTTCGTCCCAAGAGCCCGGTTGGTTTTTAAGTCAAAACCAACCCGACCATACTCAAACTGCATCCAAACCTTGAGCGGAGTAAGCCAAAAGGTCCGTCTCACTAAGAGGAATCCAACAAAGTCGATGACATGTCAATCAGACATCCGGAGCTTAAGTTATAAGCATTTCTGCACCGAGGGCCCGGTTGGTTTCGTGTTCGAACCAACCCGTCCGAACCCAAAGTTCTCCGAAACCTTGAGTGTAATATATAGAAACGACCACCTCTATCCAAGGATCACATTGCAACTGACAGTGTGTCAATCAGAGGTCCATATCCCATGTTATGGGTGTTTGAAAGGTTCTGTCCGAAAATAGGGGGTTCGGGCCCGGTCCGACCCGGCCCGATACCCCTTGGGGCGGCCCGAACCGGGTCGACCCGACCCGGGTCTGGGTCCGGCCCATTTGGGCGTGGCCCGGCCCAGCCTGGGCGGCCTGGCTCGGCCTGGCCCGGCCTGGCATGCGCAGGCGGCCCGCGTGGCCAACTCGACTGGCCGAGCTGAGCGGAACAGGGGGGCGCGCTGCCCCCCTGATTGGCAACCCGCCCACGTGCCGCTCTCCTTCCAGTCGGGGGTTATGAACCCCCGGTCTCCCCCTGAAACGACCGGCCCGGTCCGACCGACTGGTTGCTGCAGCCACGGGAACGCCGCGGTCCCGCCCTCCTGCTCTGGCGGCCGGCGGTTCCGACCACCGCTCCCTGCACCACCGCGGCCATAGGCCGCGACCTTGTCCGATCGGCACCGCGCGACGGCGCCGAACCCCTCCGCCGTGACCCCGCTCCGGTCACGGCCTCTTCGAGGTTCTCCAGCGCGGCGCGACGGTGCCGCGGCTTGTTCGACTTCAACGGGCAGTGCGGCGGCGCCGCGCTTCTTCTCCCATTCTTCATTGTTTCCGCGCAGTGCAACGACACCGCGCTGCCTTTGCTCGGGCTGTAACAAGTTCAAACATCAAGGAGAGAGGAGAGTCGTCCTTGTTCATGTAGTCCGACCTCCTCCTGTTATTGCGATAACAGGCGGCCCAATTTAGAAAATGATGAACGGCGAAGAAAGTATTGACGAATAAAAACAATTAATCCCATACCTTAATAACGAGATGATGTTCGAAGAGCATCGCAGAAAGCGGCGTGGCAGGGTGAGGTTCCGTACATGCTTGATGGTGGTCGTCCGAGGTGGAGCGGCGTCTCACACCAGCTGCTGAGAGGAGTAGAAGGGAACATCGTCTTTCTTTGGTGTCATCGTTCTTCGTCGGAGAGTGGCATTCTTCACGTTCTTCAATGCGGAAGATGGACTTCTTCAGAGGAAAGATTGCTCCCTCTCTCAAAAACCCAACACAACATAACAACCCCAAAAATAAAATAACTGTTATGCTTATTTTATTATAACATGCCATGCATTTAAATTTTTAAAATTCAAATGCATAACTCTCAAATTAAAATAAGCATTGGCATGATTTAATGTGAAGGAAGTCACATCATTTAATACAAGGGGGTTTTTAAGGGAAAGAGTTATCGGGGGTTAGGGAATTTGAAGGGGTGGGGTTCGTGTGGGCCCCACCTCTCCATAAATAGTCTAAATGGAAGTTTAGAACATCAGTGGGTCCCACTACAACCTCTTAGCTTAGGTTAAACTACATTGAAAAAAAAATAAAATTGGTTGCACCATTTTATTTTATTCTTTACTTAACCCAAAATTTTAATAACCACACATAGGAAAATGAAACTCAAGAAAAGGTTCTCCTAAGCAATTACCGGCGCTGCGGTTTCATCGGTGCCCTCAGATTTCAATTCTGAGCACCGGATCAAAAGTTATAAAAACCCGCTCGTTCGTTCACTGAACGTACCCGAGCTAAACTTCGGAAAAATATTCCGGGCTCACCGGGCCTCGGAATCTGGTGCCGTCCGAAACTGTGTTCTTGTAAAATCCCAAAGAAAATTAAGACACATTTTCCCTTGAATTTTACGGGTATTTACAGGTATGTCCTCTATTTAAACATTCTATTCCTCAGCCATTATTATTCCATTATAATCCTCTCTATTAATTGATTTTAGTAGAGCTACTGGGGGTGGATCTAGATAAGAATCAGATGGTGACATTTCTTATCTAAAGATAAAGTACTCTATATCATCATCAGGAATTGTAACCTCCTTCTTCTTACAATAAATTTTCACATCATGGTCCGAAGGCCAATCCGTAATGAGGATTATATCAAATTCAATCATGGGTATGATTACAAGAACAGTAGATAAATATCATTTATAAGCCTTAATGGGGACTGATTAACAAAACTTTATGGCAATGAAACTTTCCTAGGGAGTTTTGACTAGCAACTCCCTTGTTAAATCCAAATGGAAATATTTAATTTTCTTAGAAAATCGGGATGATATGAAATAATGAAATGATCCATAATCGAATAATTCATTGGCTAAACTTGAAGAAACCGTTAAGTTACCTACCACCACATCTCTTAGAGCTTCAACCTCAACAGTAGTGATCGCATAAGCTTGGACTTGATCCCTTGGACTTTTCTAAGTTATGTTACCTTGATGTTTAAGAAATTAATTTTCATAATTTCGCATCTCCCTGCAATTATAGCATTGAACATTGGTGGCTTCTTTCTTCCCCTTACAATCACCAGCAAGATGGACTTTCTGTCCAAATTTGTAGCATACTCCTTTTCCTTTTAGACAGGTACTAGGGTGCTTCCTTCCACAATTATCACAAGGTGTAAATTCAACTCTTCCCTTCTTCCCTGTTTTTTATTTCCTTTCCCAGAGTGTTCATCAGACCTCTTATTCTCTTCCTTTGTTGTAAAGTCGTAAGACTTAGATAATTCATTTTCTATCTTGATAGCAGATGAGACAATATCATTGTACAATAAGAAGGATTGCAAGACTAATGATTGTTGGAGAAATGGTTTTGTTTCGGTGCGGATGTGCGTCGGGTTACGCTGTTCCGCCAGGACGCGTTCGCGCGTGCACCCGTCAACCCGAGGGGATGGGCGCGCGGCTTGTGGTCCCGCAGTCCCGCTTTCCAAGGGCGGGCGGCATCCGTCCCTTATTCAGGGGCGTCTGCTCCTTGATCGAAACCGGGATGATGGGATGTCGGCTTCTCCTTCCTTGGACGTCTCCTCGGAACTTGTCGCCTAATCCGGGTCTCCCTCATAGACTTAAGAATGTTCGTGAATCTCGTTCCCGGCGCCATATCTTCATGGACACCGGTTAATTACGCTGCTTCCGCCCGAACGTTCCAAGGAGTCTGGGCGGGGCAGCAACCTGCGGTGAGAAGGCCGGGTGGCTCTGGGTGCTGGGGGCGTGTCGTAACACTGCGGCTCTGCACGTCTGTCTTCCGTCCCTAATAGGGCTTCTCGAAGGCACGATGGCCTGAGGCATCCCGTACTAGGTGCGGGGAACTGTGTCACCTGAGGTTTTCCTCAGCTTCCCGTGTTTAACACGGGGTATGCCGCGAGTTTAACGTCCAGCGGGGACGGCATCGGACCGATCAACACGAAAAGTGGATCAGATGACAGAACCCCTTGCGGGGAACCTCCGACGCTGGGGCCAGCACATGGGCGGCTTCCCAAGTAACGTGGAGTGAAGTGAAGTGGCATGACCCCACCGGGATGTGGCGGCCCGGGTAAGGATCAGGGTGGATGATGGAGTAAAGAGCTTGGACCCCAGAGGGGCTTCCTACGTACCGCGCGTTAACACGGATCAAAGTCAACGTAGTTCGGGCATACAGTTTAACGTCATGCTGGACGTCGGCAAGCCGACTCACGAAGAGGTCGAGGCCGCCGGGCGGAGGATTGAACCGAACCACCTCGCACGGAGGGGGATGGAACGGCCGGGTGGATCACAGTTTCACGTCATGCTGGACGATAAAAGGGGAAATGGAAAAGGGGGGCTGTGGGGAGGCACCGTGGAGATACACACGGGCAGTCTCCCACAGGGGCGGATTCATAGGTGAATCAACGCAAGCGTGAACCCTGGAGGGGTCCACTGATGGACGAACCGACGTAAATACGACCGGGACGACCAGGTGGTGGGCTTGAACCTCGGGGAGGCTTCCTACGTACCCTGTATAGGAGACAGGGATCAAAGTCCACGTAGTTCATTCTGTCAGGACTTACGCACTTGAGGCAGCCCGGATACTGCGAAACTCAGTTGGAAGGGACTTGGACCGAAAGCAAAAGACACCTCGATCCCAGTCAGACCCTCTACTGGCTTCGGCAGTGGGGAGGTGCAATGGAGATACACATGTGCAGCCTCCCACGAGAAACTAGGGGTTTGTAATACCCTGCCCCCGTAGGGAAAAGCCACTCCCATTAAATCGTCCCAAAAGGGGGACAATCCCGACATCCCTGCAGAGACGAGCGGGTGGGGGCCACGTCCAAACCGGGGGAGACCCTGCGTGCGGAGCACGGGATCAGGTTGCGGACGGTTTAGCGTCTTGCCAGACGAAGTACAGTTTAACGTCATGTGTTGAGGACGAAGCGGACGGTTTAACGTCTTGCCGGACGAAGTACAGTTTAACGTCATGTGTTGAGGACGAGGCACTTGGCAGTTTAACGTCTTGCAGCACGGACGATGGGGGCTAGGCAGTTTAATGTCGTGCAGCTTGGACGGGTGTGCAGTTTAACGTCATGCTGGGCATAGGTTGCCGGACGAAGCACTTGGCAGTTTAACGTCTTGCAGCGCGGACGATGTACAGTTTAACGTCGTGCAGGACGTATATGCAGTTTAACGTCATGCTGGACGAGTATGCAGTTTAACGTCATGCTGGACATAGGTGCGTGTCACTTCGCGCAAGCCTGGAGGGCCGCACGGGAAGACAACGCACGGTGCGGGCACCCGGGATGAGAATCATCGGGTGCCACACAGGCGGGTAACCTTAGGAGGTCAACGGGGACGACCCTGGCAGATTGCGCGCAAAAAGGAAGCTTTGCGCGCAATACTGCGGGCCGGCGCGCAATCGGGGCGGCTGGCGCGCAATTGGGCCAGCGCCTTGCGCGCGGATGCTTGAGATTGCTCACACCGGGCTTCGGATAGCGCGCGGGGGCAACGGCTCATTCTTTAACGAATGGCCACTTGAAAGAAGGGGGGGTGCGCGCAATCAGGCCGGATTGCGCGCACCCCGGGGGCAATTGCGCGCAAGCGGGTTCTTTTGCGCGCAAAGGCCTTAGGGTGAGTTTTTATTCAAATGAAAGGAGCCAGCGGGGATTGCGCGCGAAGGCGGACCCCGAGGCTTTCTTGCGCGAAAGAAAGGAGGTTACCTGAAGTTCGTCATTGCGCGCGGAAGGGGTTGAATTGCGCGCACGGGAGACGTTTCGACTTCCAGCAACCTTTGAAACGTTGGGGGTCGCCTTATATTTATAGGCAACCCCGGGCGCGGAATCCAGGGTGCGAGCGCGAAATTCCCCCCGCGGGCGCGGAATCGGGCGCGGCGCGCAAGGGAGTCGCGCGGACCCGCGGCGCGCACAATTGCGCGCCGGACCGGCGCATTGCGCGCATCCCGGGGGGTTTGCGCGCGGAACATCACCTTTGCGCGCGGGCCTCTGAAATTCCGCGCAAGGCCTCCGGGCCCTCCGAAACGTTCTTCCGACTCCAAATATCACTTCACATTCCGCATCCGGAGCTTCGTTTGGGAACAACGGACTTTTCCGGCGTCTACAAAAGCCCCCCCTCGGAATCTGATCGGCGAGAGGTCGCAACGATCGGGTTCCGAGGGAGACGCCGGAATGCCGAAGTCCTGGGCGGCGCGGGACTTAGGCGCGCAAACAGGGGCGCCGGTCGCGAAATTCGCCGCTGCGGTCGCGCAAAGCGCTTTCCGCGCAGCGCGGGCCCGGCCTCGCCTATAAATAGGGGCGCTGGGTCCCGCGTTCCGTACTCTGGCCTTCCGCGCGATAAGCTCCAAAGGGTAGCGGCATTAGAAAGGCTCATTCAGCACGCTAATCCCTAAGGGCTGTTTTTTGCCATTCCCAGAACATTTGCTTCCGCTACTTAATATTTTGATCCACTTGTATGAATCGCCATATTTATCTGCGTCTTTTGGTTTAACATGCTCAACCACAATTCGTTGTCTTGCGGGAGTGTTAACCAAGCATCAGGCATCCATAATTGGGCCTGGGTTTCTGGAGAAAAGAGGGAGGTCATTCCTAGGAAAGGAGACCTCAGACCTAACCAATGTATCATCCCCCAACTTGTTCCAACACACGAGCGGGACAACGCTAGGGGCGTTGAGATTTTATCCGAACATAGGGAAATGAGAAAAGGTGAATCGCGTGTCCCGAATCCAGACATCCACAACGATCGGCCTTCCAGGAAATGCCCAAGACGGTAGGCGGACAGTGGATCGACCATAACAACTGCAATAGACGGACCGAAAAAGGCCATCATTCATATTGCAGGAGGCGGACCACATGTCATCATGAATACCGCTTTGGGGTTCCTTCAGACACAAGGGTGGAAAATCCAGATCAACAGGGCATGCGAAGCGTGGGGCGAAGTGACGATTTGTTCGGACAGAATCCAACGCTCTCAAAATTGCGCCACCGTGGGGAAAGCGTATTGGGCGGATGCACTAATCTGGCCGTGAGTCACCTCAATTCTCAGACAGCACCTCTCTGACGAGGAAACTGTCGCTTCCCATCATTGCGATGGGGCATCCCGAGCTGAATCGGGGAGAATATCACAACTGCACCACTCTACCCGAAGTCAGGCCAGACGGCCGGCGACGAGGAGGGGCGGGACTTATCGATCCCTGAGGCTGGACCCGAGTCGAAATGCCCGGGCGTTCCTACGTACTCCATCAGGCTGGAGATCAAGCCACATGTAGTTCTGTGAGTGCAGTTTAACGTCATGCAGGACGTAGGACCCCATTTGGGGTAGATCTTAGTTTAGGGTCTTAGAGCTCGGACCATAAGGGCTGGATCTTAGTTTAAGGTCTTAGAGCTCGGACCATAAAGGTGGAGGATCTTAGTTTAAGGTCTTAGAGCTCGGACCATAGGGCTAGAGGATCTTAGTTTAAGGTCTTAGAGCTCGGACCATAAGGGCTAGAGGATCTTAGTTTAAGGTCTTAGAGCTCGGACCATAAGGGCTAGATCTTAGTTTAAGGTCTCAGAGCTCGGACCAGAAGGGGAGATCTTAGTTTAAGGTCTTAGAGCTCGGACCATAAAGGGGGGATCTTAGTTTAAGGTCTTAGAGCTCGGACCATAAGGAGAGATCTTAGTTTAAGGTCTTAGAGCTCGGACCATAAAGAGAGATCTTAGTTTAAGGTCTTAGAGCTCGGACCATAAAGGGGGGATCTTAGTTTAAGGTCTTAGAGCTCGGACCATAAGGGGAGATCTTAGTTTAAGGTCTTAGAGCTCGGACCAGAAAGGAGAGATCTTAGTTTAAGGTCTTAGAGCTCGGACCATAAAGGGGGGATCTTAGTTTAAGGTCTTAGAGCTCGGACCAGAAAGGAGAGATCTTAGTTTAAGGTCTTAGAGCTCGGACCAGAAAGGAGAGATCTTAGTTTAAGGTCTTAGAGCTCGGACCATAAAGAGAGATCTTAGTTTAAGGTCTTAGAGCTCGGACCATAAGGGCTCAAAGCACGCCACATCGTGGTCATATCCCCTGGATATGCGAAGATGCACTGAGGGATAGTGTCAAGAGTGTCGAGGTTTCGCCTGGTCAGAATGGGAGGTGGAAAATGTGAATCATGCGGCCATTCACTCGAGGACCGGGAGCACCGGCGTGACGATATGAGAATACTGCCGACCGTGGCGGAAAAGCAGCATCAACATCGCACCAACCGTTGGTGGAATGAGGCAGCAAACGAGCATCGACCGCTCAATCGCAGGATTTATATCGATTTGCTGCCCGAGGCCATTGGGGGTACCGGCCCGAGTCGGTGGGAGAGCACTGAGGCATTGTGTCCGAACCGTTCACGGGGGCTCCACCCAGGGCGTAGACGATGGGTCCGAATGAAAGGGAGCACGAAGCCTGAAAAGTGGAGGAAACCTGACCAAGAGGATCCTGACCCTCCTGGCAATAAACCAGAGTACTCTTGACACCGGTGGACCACGGCAAGGGGTCGGGGAACACGCCTTGAGGGTGACCTGAAGACGGCGGATTCCCCAGAGAAGGGGGAATCTCTAAGAGGTGGGGGGCTGGACCCGAAGTTTCAAACATCCGGGCGTTCCTACGTATCCCATAAGGATGGGAATCAAGCCGCACGTAGTTCTTGAAGCGCGGTGCAACACAATCGGGCACCAGCGCGGGGAAGAGTGCGGGTCTGACCCTCGCACACAAAAGGAGCGGCATTTGATATTTCTTGTTTGTCCTTAAAGATGAATGGTTTTTCTTTGTGCGGCGACATGCCCGTGATTGAGAAATCTCTGGCGTCGCCACAATAATCAAGCCATGGAAGGCATTGATGAATGGCGTGGTCATTAACCAGCGCCCAACATGAGTGTCCCCTGAGGAGGACATCACGATGCAGTGCCGTTTCTCGTCGGGCGGCCAAGACGATCACAGTTTACGGTCGTGTGGTAGGACCAGACAACACAGTTTAAGGTCGTGTGGTTCGGACCATGGAGGAATCCGCTTACCGCGGTACGGCGGACACGGCGGAGGTGGGAGCATACCCAGCCCTGCGGTCGCGCACGATTCCAGGAGAAGAGTCTTGGGATGGGGGTCTGCGTATGTCCATCACCCGAGGGGCAGAGATGCTAGCCTCCAGATATACTGGGCCCAGAACGCAATTGTTCGGGCGACTCCCTCCTCCTTATGGGGACGAGGGTCCAGCTACGCATGGCCCTTAGGGAGGATATCTGCATATATCCTTGGTGCTCAGATCATGGGAGCCTCGAACGACATCATTACCCTGGTTGGTCTGCCTAACGTGTAGAGGCGTACCGGAGGTCGGTATGAAGAGAGTGTCAAGATCCCACTACAACGCACAAAGGCGGAGTGTGATGAGGACTGCGCAACCAATGTTCAGAGCCCGAGAGAGCTGACATGGCGATCAAGGACGTTGCTGACGCATTCGCAACACAACATCCGATCGCGTCAGCCTAAGACGGGGCAAGAAAACGAGCATCAACCGCTCAATCGCAGGATTCATATCGATTTGCGGCCCAAGACCCACCGGTAAATCGACCCGGAGCGGTGGGAGAGCACTGAGGCATCGTACCCAAACCGCTAACGAGGATCCCTTTGAGTGAAGGCTCGAACAAGAGGAAGCGCGAGGCCTGACAAGCAACACAGGACTTGTCGGGATTGAATCTGACACTACGAGTCATAGACCGAAGCACCCAAAACATGTTAACAGATCTCCGGAAAGGGTCGGAGGACTCACCCTGAGAGCAACCAAAGGGGGCAGATCCCCGTGATCAACCAAGAGACGGGGCTGGACCTGAGACACAAGCGTCCAGGCGGTCCTACGTATCCCATAAGGATGGGAATCAAGCCATACGTAGTTCTGGAAAGGCAGTTTAACGTCATGCAGGACGATGAGGGGTGTGAGGTAGTCCCACACACGGGGGAGGCGTACGGCGCGGCCAGTAGACCGACGCGAATGAGGACATAATCCCTTGCTCACGCGATACGCCTTGCACAAAAAGGAGGGGAACTGGGGCCAGAGGCCCAACGCGGGATAGGGATTCCCGGGAAATGGGGCTGGGCCTGAAACATGATGTCCAGGCGGTCCTACGTATCCCATAAGGATGGGAATCAAGCCATACGTAGTTCTTGAAGTGCAGTTTAACGTCATGCAGGACGATGAGGAAAAAAGAAGGGGGGAGCAGAAGGCATCCCCAAACGTGGAGGGGGGCGTACAGCGTGACGAGCAAACCGACGTGAATGAGGGCATAGCCCCACACTCACACCATACGCCGCACACCCCGGGGCAACTGGGCCAAGGGCCCGAGATGGGATGGAAATTCCCGAAGGATGGGGCTGGGCCTGAAACACGAGGGTTCAGGCGGTCCTACGTATCCCATAAGGATGGGAATCAAGCCGCACGTAGTTCTCGAGTGGCAGTTTTACGTCATGCAGGACGAATGCTGAACAGTTTAACGTCTTGTAGCTCGGACGTAGTGCAGTTTAGCGTCATGCGGGACGAAGCACTTGGCAGTTTAACGTCTTGCAGCGCGGATGAATGCTGAACAGTTTAATGTCTTGTAGCCTGGACGAATGCAGTTTAACGTCGTGCAGGACGTGGTGACACTCAAGCAAAGTATTGCTTGAGGAACCTAGCGTTGGTGGGAGGAGTGACACGCTCACCATCCATAGTCGCTAGGGAGTACGCGCCATTGGGATAGACCTTGTGGACAACAAAAGGTCCCTCCCACTTGGGCTCCAACTTGGGCGGCTTCCTGCCGGGGATCATCGGTGCTCTTAGGGCTAGCACTAGATCACCCTGCAGGAAGGAGCGGAGGCGAACCTTCTTGTTGAAAGCTCGAGCCATCCTGCTTTGATGCCTCTCCAAGTTGTGCAAAGCGCGAAGTCTATTCTCATCCAGTGCTTCCAACTCGACTAGACGGGCTTCAGCAACTCTGTCCGGCGCTTGCTGGTCGTAGACCGCAGTGCGCAAGGACGGTAACTGGATCTCGATGGGTAGGACGGCCTCAGCTCCATACACCAGGGAATAAGGGGTCATCTGGGTGGAATTGCGAGTCGTCGTCCGATAAGCCCAGAGGGCGTTGGGGAGCTTGTCCGGCCAACTCTTCTTGTTCTGACCAACCATCTTTTGCAGAATGTTAGAGAGGGTTTTGTTAAACCCCTCGATCTATCCATTCGCCTGCGCATGATAGCGAGATGTATGGTTCGAGCGGATGTTATACTTGGCGTACAACTTCTTCAACTCGGCTGCTCGGAAATTGGTTCCGTTATCCGTGAGGATAGCGTGAGGCACTCCAAATCGATAGATGATGTTGGAGGTCACGAAGTCAGCGATCGAACAGGATTTGACCTCTCTGAGCGGAATCGCTTCTGCCCATTTGGAGAAGAAGTCCGTGGCGGTCAGAATGAACCGGCACTGGCGAGCTGTCGCCGGCGGGTAAGGTCCTACAACGTCCAGTCCCCAGACTGCAAAGGGCCAGGAATACCTTGTGGTATGGAGAGGCTCCGGCGGCCGATGCACAAAGTTCGCATGAACCTGGCACGCATGGCACCTCCTGGCGTACTCGATGCAGTCATGGATCATAGAGGGCCAGAAGTATCCCAACCTCCGAATCTGGTGGGACAGCTTCGGCCCAGTTTGGTGGGCGCCGCATGAACCAGCATGAACCTCTTGCATGACTCGTGGGATCTCAACTCCCTGAAGGCAACGGAGGAGAACACCATCAAATCCGCGTTTGTAGAGGATCTGCTCCAGGCCGGGACTGCTCTGGAGGACGAACTGCGATGCGCGGCGTCGAACTCGCTCGCGCTCGGCCCGATCTGACGGAAGAATGCCATGTTGGAGGTACTCAACCAAAGGCGCCCTCCAATCACGGGCTGATTCGACTGCTATATCCGGGGTACTCAGGGCTCCGGGCATAGGGGCAACCACGGTGAGATTGCTCACCAATGGGCCGCGATCTTCCTCCGGGATAACGGGAGCGATGAGCCTGCGGCGCGTCACGCGGACGATCAGGTTGTCCTGTTCAGGTTCCGCAAGTGACGCAGCCAGGCTGGCCAAAGCATCTGCTCGACCGTTCTGCGACCGGGGAACATGGACAATTTCCGGCCGAGAAGGGAACCGGGCCATCAGAAGAAGGGTGCACTCCAACAATGGCACAAGTTCCGGCTTCCTGACAACGTAGTCGCCATTGATCTGCTTAACGACCAGCTCGGAGTCCCCTTTCACGCACAGACGGGGCACGTCGATCTCGAGAGCTAACTCGAGGCCGGTGATGAGGGCATGGTATTCCGCCTCATTGTTGGTACAGCCCTCTGACAACAGGAAAGAGTATGGCAACACGGCTCGCTCCGGGGTAATGAAGATGATGCCCAAGCCCACTCTATTGAGCTTAGGATTATCGAGTCTTCTACCGGTGGGGCTCCGGGAGGCACCGTCAAAGTGCATCTGCCAGCATGGATCGGCTCGATCAACCGAGAGAATGGTCTCATCAGGAAAGCCTAGATCCAGCGGCTGATCCGCGGAGGTCGGGTGAGCGGCCAGAAAGTCTGCCAACGCTTGCCCTTTTATGGCCTTCTGAGACACATACCTGATGTCGAACTGCTGGAGAATCACAGCCCACCGCACTAGACGGCCAGTCAACATAGGTCGGCTCAGGATATATTTCAACGGGTCTACCCGAGAAACCAACTGTACCTCATGGTGCTGCAAGTAGTGCCGTAATTTCTGTACGGCAAATACGAGCGCCAGGCAGCTCTTCTCGATGGGGGAATACCTAACCTCCGCATCGAGGAGCATGCGACTGAGGTAATAGAGGCTATTCTCTGTTCCCTCGTTGTTCTTCTGGGCGAGAAGGGCACCCAGGGACCGTTCCAGGGCGGTCACATAAAGGACCAGCGGCTTTCCGGATACGGGCGGCATCAGGACCGGAGGTTGAAGCAGGTACTGCTTGATTTCCTCGAAAGCGGTCTAACACTCTTTATCCCATACATAGGTGGCACCCTTCTTCATAAGCCGAGAAAAGGGCTTACACTTGCCGGCCAGATTCGCGATGAATCGGCGTATATAGGCTAAGTGGCCTTGGAACCCTTGCAGTTCCCGGACGGTACCCGGGGGAGGCATCTGGCTAATCGCCCTGATTTTCTCTGGGTCAATCTCAATACCCCGGTATCTTACCACAAATCCAAGGAACTTTCCGGAGGTGACCCCAAAGGCACACTTCAACGGGTTCATCTTCAGGCAGCGAGACCGGAGGAAGCTGAACACTTTCTCAAGATCTTTGAGATGGTCCTGACGCTGGCGCGATTTGACAACCAAGTCGTCGACGTAGCATTCCACCAGTGTGCCGAGGATTGGCTTGAATATGCGGTGCATCGCCCGTTGGTAGGTGGCACCTGCATTCTTCAGGCCGAAGGGCATGACCCGGTAGCAAAAGGTACCTTGGGGGGCCCTGAAGGCAGTGAACTCTTCATCCTCAGGGGCCATCCGAATTTGGTTGTATCCGGAGTATCCATCCATGAAGGAGAGGGCTTGGAACCCTGCTGTGGCATCAATCAACAGCTCTGTCACTGGAAGGGGAAAATCATCCTTCGGACAGTGGCGGTTGAGATCGCGGAAGTCGATGCAGACTCTAATCTGCCCGTTCTTCTTCCTGACCGGCACAATGTTGGCCAGCCATTTGGGGTACTGAACTTCCCTCACGAAGTTGGCTTTGATAAGCTTGTCAACTTCGGCCTCAACCATGGCACCATGGGATGGGTGCATTTTCCTGGGAGGCTGCTTGAACCCGCGATGGTTCGCCGGGAGACCAAGGCGGTGGACGGCTACCTGAGGATCTAGCCCCGGCATCTCGTCATAGCCCCAAGCGAACACATCACGGTGCTGCCTGAGAAAGTCCACGTACTGCTGCCGCTCCTCAGAGGGCATGGCGGCACTAACCAACGTGGGTCTTGGATCGGCCTCGGTTCCAAGGTTCACCTGTATTAACTCATCGACCGTGGCGGGGACGCCCTCCTCAAAGGCTGGGGGTGCGTCTTCCATACCCTCTCCACTCGGGGAGGGATCATCCACGGGAGAGACTGCGTTGGAAACTGCATTGGGGCTACCAGATCCTGCTGGGCCACTGGTGCTGGCGCGGGCGGTCGCGGCCGTCTCATCAGGAGACTCGCGGACCGTCAAGACCATGGCGACGTCCAACCGGTGAATCGGGAGGACGTAAGCGTCATCCAGACTTGCCCAGGGATCGCTTGCAACAGCGACAGGCTCAACCTCACCTGCCAGGATCTGCTTATCCTTGCTCTTGTAATAGTCCGCGTCCAGATAGCGGGCTTCACATGAGGCAAAAGGAGAGGCATCTCCTTGAAGCACGCCTACTCGACCATTAAGGGAGTATTTGAGGCATTGGTGGTATGACGAGGGAACCGCCGCATGAAGGTGAAGCCATGGCCTGCCCATCAATGCGTTATACGCAGTGTCCTGAGAGACTACCATGAATTCGGTGTTGGCAACCAAGTCACCGAACTGGGTCTTCAAACGTATCTTGCCGACCGGGGTTTGCTCGGTGCGGTCGTACCCCTGGATCCTGAGGTCGGAGGGAATCAAGTCATCCTCAGACAACCCCAATCTCCGGAGCGTCCGAGTTGGAATCAGATTAATCCCGGACCCTGTGTCGACAAGACAGCGCCGGACTTCAAGGCCGTTGAACTGGCCGGTGACATACAGCGGACGAATGTGTCCCTGTATAGGAGGGTCTTCATCCTTACCAGAGAACGAGATAACTGCCTGACATTCGGCGTCCTCGATCGTTTCGGCGTGAAAGGCCTCTGCAGCCGCAACCTCTGTCTCAAACTGGAGGGGGCTCTTCAGGGCTTCAGCGAGTACCTCGCGCATCTCAGATGACATGCGCAGAGCCTCAAGGATGGAGAGCCTTGCTGGGATGTCGGCCAAGTGCTTCAGGACATCATACTTTTTGGCCAAGCGCGAGCTCCTGGTTGCAGGAGGTTGCTCTGCGGTTGGCGGCATGACGGGCCTTACCGGTTGGATCGGCGGCCGACTGGTACTTGGCGCATCTCGCTGTTCACTGGTCGCAGTCCGGGAAATGGTCACCGTACTGGAGTCAGGAGGCCGGGATGGACTTGTGGCAGGGCGGAGCTGGTCGCGACGCGGCTGAGGCGGTTCTGCCCGGTCCCATACCACAAACAGTGGCGGAGGCGAATCCGTCATCCCCGGATGGGGAGCCTGCGCACGTTGAGCTCGATTTTGAGCCTGCCGCCTAGTCTCAGTGGCGTGCACGGCCTGGCCGGAGGTACCGACGGCTGTGCCCCGGCGACTCCTGCTGCTGCGGTTCTTCCGACGGTGGCGACGACCGGGGACGCTAGGGAGGTCCACCTGGTGTTCTTCAACGTCGGGAACCGAAAAGGGATTTACCAGCTCGACGGTGTTAACCGAAGCGTACCCAACACCCGCCACCTGTGGGGGGGAACCCAGGCCATCGACGTCGTGAGACGGAGTTCCCGATTTCCCTTCCCCAGCCCCTGGCGGGTAAGACTGAATGCTTAGCCGGGCAACATGCCGGTCTTCCAACACCTCTGAAAGCCATCGGTCCTCATATCGAGGAGAAGAGATTCACGTCGGGTTCACCATTTTTCTGTTTCGGTGCGGATGTGCGTCGGGTTACGCTGTTCCGCCAGGACGCGTTCGCGCGTGCACCCGTCAACCCGAGGGGATGGGCGCGCGGCTTGTGGTCCCGCAGTCCCGCTTTCCAAGGGCGGGCGGCATCCGTCCCTTATTCAGGGGCGTCTGCTCCTTGATCGAAACCGGGATGATGGGATGTCGGCTTCTCCTTCCTTGGACGTCTCCTCGGAACTTGTCGCCTAATCCGGGTCTCCCTCATAGACTTAAGAATGTTCGTGAATCTCGTTCCCGGCGCCATATCTTCATGGACACCGGTTAATTACGCTGCTTCCGCCCGAACGTTCCAAGGAGTCTGGGCGGGGCAGCAACCTGCGGTGAGAAGGCCGGGTGGCTCTGGGTGCTGGGGGCGTGTCGTAACACTGCGGCTCTGCACGTCTGTCTTCCGTCCCTAATAGGGCTTCTCGAAGGCACGATGGCCTGAGGCATCCCGTACTAGGTGCGGGGAACTGTGTCACCTGAGGTTTTCCTCAGCTTCCCGTGTTTAACACGGGGTATGCCGCGAGTTTAACGTCCAGCGGGGACGGCATCGGACCGATCAACACGAAAAGTGGATCAGATGACAGAACCCCTTGCGGGGAACCTCCGACGCTGGGGCCAGCACATGGGCGGCTTCCCAAGTAACGTGGAGTGAAGTGAAGTGGCATGACCCCACCGGGATGTGGCGGCCCGGGTAAGGATCAGGGTGGATGATGGAGTAAAGAGCTTGGACCCCAGAGGGGCTTCCTACGTACCGCGCGTTAACACGGATCAAAGTCAACGTAGTTCGGGCATACAGTTTAACGTCATGCTGGACGTCGGCAAGCCGACTCACGAAGAGGTCGAGGCCGCCAGGCGGAGGATTGAACCGAACCACCTCGCACGGAGGGGGATGGAACGGCCGGGTGGATCACAGTTTCACGTCATGCTGGACGATAAAAGGGGAAATGGAAAAGGGGGGCTGTGGGGAGGCACCGTGGAGATACACACGGGCAGTCTCCCACAGGGGCGGATTCATAGGTGAATCAACGCAAGCGTGAACCCTGGAGGGGTCCACTGATGGACGAACCGACGTAAATACGACCGGGACGACCAGGTGGTGGGCTTGAACCTCGGGGAGGCTTCCTACGTACCCTGTATAGGAGACAGGGATCAAAGTCCACGTAGTTCATTCTGTCAGGACTTACGCACTTGAGGCAGCCCGGATACTGCGAAACTCAGTTGGAAGGGACTTGGACCGAAAGCAAAAGACACCTCGATCCCAGTCAGACCCTCTACTGGCTTCGGCAGTGGGGAGGTGCAATGGAGATACACATGTGCAGCCTCCCACGAGAAACTAGGGGTTTGTAATACCCTGCCCCCGTAGGGAAAAGCCACTACCATTAAATCGTCCCAAAAGGGGGACAATCCCGACATCCCTGCAGAGACGAGCGGGTGGGGGCCACGTCCAAACCGGGGGAGACCCTGCGTGCGGAGCACGGGATCAGGTTGCGGACGGTTTAGCGTCTTGCCAGACGAAGTACAGTTTAACGTCATGTGTTGAGGACGAAGCGGACGGTTTAACGTCTTGCCGGACGAAGTACAGTTTAACGTCATGTGTTGAGGACGAGGCACTTGGCAGTTTAACGTCTTGCAGCACGGACGATGGGGGCTAGGCAGTTTAATGTCGTGCAGCTTGGACGGGTGTGCAGTTTAACGTCATGCTGGGCATAGGTTGCCGGACGAAGCACTTGGCAGTTTAACGTCTTGCAGCGCGGACGATGTACAGTTTAACGTCGTGCAGGACGTATATGCAGTTTAACGTCATGCTGGACGAGTATGCAGTTTAACGTCATGCTGGACATAGGTGCGTGTCACTTCGCGCAAGCCTGGAGGGCCGCACGGGAAGACAACGCACGGTGCGGGCACCCGGGATGAGAATCATCGGGTGCCACACAGGCGGGTAACCTTAGGAGGTCAACGGGGACGACCCTGGCAGATTGCGCGCAAAAAGGAAGCTTTGCGCGCAATACTGCGGGCCGGCGCGCAATCGGGGCGGCTGGCGCGCAATTGGGCCAGCGCCTTGCGCGCGGATGCTTGAGATTGCTCACACCGGGCTTCGGATAGCGCGCGGGGGCAACGGCTCATTCTTTAACGAATGGCCACTTGAAAGAAGGGGGGGTGCGCGCAATCAGGCCGGATTGCGCGCACCCCGGGGGCAATTGCGCGCAAGCGGGTTCATTTGCGCGCAAAGGCCTTAGGGTGAGTTTTTATTCAAATGAAAGGAGCCAGCGGGGATTGCGCGCGAAGGCGGACCCCGAGGCTTTCTTGCGCGAAAGAAAGGAGGTTACCTGAAGTTCGTCATTGCGCGCGGAGGGGGTTGAATTGCGCGCACGGGAGACGTTTCGACTTCCAGCAACCTTTGAAACGTTGGGGGTCGCCTTATATTTATAGGCAACCCCGGGCGCGGAATCCAGGGTGCGAGCGCGAAATTCCCCCCGCGGGCGCGGAATCGGGCGCGGCGCGCAAGGGAGTCGCGCGGACCCGCGGCGCGCACAATTGCGCGCCGGACCGGCGCATTGCGCGCATCCCGGGGGGTTTGCGCGCGGAACATCACCTTTGCGCGCGGGCCTCTGAAATTCCGCGCAAGGCCTCCGGGCCCTCCGAAACGTTCTTCCGACTCCAAATATCACTTCACTTTCCGCATCCGGAGCTTCGTTTGGGAACAACGGACTTTTCCGGCGTCTACAGGTTTCAACCCATCAAATAAATGATCAATATTACTTCTTGGGTTATGTATATAATACACAACATGCCTTACTAACCTTTTAATGTTAGATTCATACTATGCGACATTCTCATCCTTCTTTTTCCTTAGACTCAGAAATTTCCCATTCATATCCGCTCGATGGTCATGAGGAAAGTATTTATCTAATAAAATCTCTTTATACTCCCTCCATTACATACTTTATACTTTTTCATCCACCTTTGTGTTATGAATTAATGACCACCATTGATCTGCATCTCCTGTGAGGTGATAAACTACCATGACAACTTTTTCCCTTTTGCTACTCTCCAAAGCATGAAATATTTTCTCTAAGGAACTTACCCATTGCTCAGCTACTAATGGATTTGTATACCCATTGAATATTGTTGGATGTTTCCTTATTAAGTGGTCTAACATTGATCCTCCATGTTATGGATTAGGGTGATCCATACAAGTAAGGTTATTATTCATAACCTGGGTGGGTTGTCCTAGTATGGTGATAAGTTGATCTGCACCAGTGGAATCACCAGCTACATTATAATTATCTAGAGTTGGAGGGGAATCCCTACATGGATTAAATGTGTTCTTACGGTTTCCAGTCCTTCCACTAGGCACCATTTCTAAACAATGGCATACAATAAATTTGTTTATGAATCACAATACATAATTTCAAACATGTAAAACACTTAACATAATTTGAGAAATTTATGGATATAATCCATAATCATAATTTTTTTTCTTTAAAGAGGTATATAATCGAAAATCCTTCATAATGGGTTTTAAATAAAATGTGAATTATTCAGAGCATATCCCCCGGTAGTATCGAAACCAAGAGTACAACAAGGGCCGTTTTCGTGTACCATGATACCTCAGGTCAAGCTCGAAACTCCTTGTCTGAGTTTTCACTCCTGGGTACAACTATGCTAGAGCCAACTCTACCTTCTTGTATCTAGACAGGGATGTATTGCTTGGATAATACAAAAAATCTCTATATTTCCAAAATTATAGGATGATCTTCTATACCAATCTTCAAAGTCTATCTTAGGGTAATGTGCTCTAATCAGAGTTTATCTAATTCTAGTTTCGAAGGTTTGTACTAAACTTCCTATATTACCAACTGTAATGCCCCGACCCCAGTTACCAAGAGTCGGTGCTTTATTTCATAACATTGGCATGATACAAGGAATCATGTCCCGAATGACTGATCTGTTTAGTATTATTGGAAACAAGATACATTCATAAGTTCAACATTACAATTGAAAAGAAATACATCACTAATTTATTCCATTAGAAAGATCCAGTACTCTTAGATTGTACATGAAAGTAACTCATAACTAACTTCTTCATATCCTGGTAAAATGAAACATAATAAAGGGGTGAGCTCAAATTCTTAGTAAGGGTAACCAATACAGTAGAAGATAATATAAACAATAGGTGTGGTGAATAATTAAAAATACATGCCTTTACAAATAATAAACCTGAACACTTTATGGTAGGAATATGAGCTGAGTAAGTAATTCCATAATAAAATATAGTCATGTTTATTATACTAGTCTAATGACCACATAAACCATCATTATTATTTTCATAATGAGGGAATGTATAATGCTGGACTTTATGAAACATCTTGTCAAGGCCTCGGCCAAGACTTCTAAAAATTATGTAGGCCTCAACCAAAACTATATATAAAATTGGGAAAGGCCTTGGCCAATTCCACATCTAATTGCCTCATGAGACCTATTGATTCATCAAGGATATATAGTTGGCTCTACCCATCACATACTAAGTCCAATACATTCATCATATGAAAATGTTGAAACATAACATAAACATTCGTATTAAAACTAGCATACAAAATGTCAATACATTAACCATAAACCATGAATGGTGTAAAAATAACACATCCACAATAAAACATATCACAAAACCTTCAATACAATATGCATTATTTTTATTATAATAAATCAATGTCAAAAAAGTTTAAAATCCATCAAAGGATGTTGACATAGACATAATGAAAACTATTTGAAAGAAATACCTCTTTTTATTTTGAAACCATTTAAGAGTCACATAATTATAAAAGAAAACATTTATTTTGAAAATTTTCTTATAATCTTGTAAGGTAAGCTTCAATGGTGTTATAATAGTGGAAAATATCTGCACCCGCTGTATAAGTTAAAAAACATTCTTACCTTAATTTTGTTGTAATGGTCATAAGGTACCTTGTTTGGAAAATGACTGAAAGATTACTTTAAAAACATATAAGGTAAAATAAATGTTTAAATGACTTTAACCAATATTTTAGTAAATAGTAAAAAAAAAATTGAAATAAATTTTTAATAAAACACGGATGTGGATGATAAAGAGGTCCCAGTGGATACTTACATAAAAACAACATCGGATAATAATGAGATTGTAAAATTAACCCTTAACTTGTACTTTTACTTAGTAGATGGTATGTTAACCTCCTGTATAATAGATAAAAATTGGTTATTAAATTATACAATTATCATATACATAAATATGATATCATATATGATCTTATAATATTGCTTTGTTAATAATATTTACGTATAATCATCATTTCAGGTCTTAATTGATTTGTTTTCCTTTGTATGCTTGGTTATTTAAGTCATGTTTGTTATGGATTGGATATATTTGATTCATATACAGAATGATATTATGTTCATAACCATCATTTCTAATCACAAATTGAACATTATTCTTGAATGATTACGATGGGGAATGAATCTCATCACATTTGTGAGGATGGTAAATCCATACGTACGCACGAGCGGCAATATCATTATATTGATGGTTAAATAAAATGTAATTGGATGGTATATCATATATACATAATCTTTAAAATGTTATATTTATTATTTACAATATCTATACTCATTATTATACCCATCAAAATAACGAAGTGTTTGAATAACAAACTACACCACGACGTGGAGATGGTAAGACGTACGCATGCACGTATAGTGACTTGTCATTAATATGATAGATAGAATAATAAATATGGTTGTACCATTTTTATAATAACATCACAGTATATAGAATATACTGGAGTTATTATTTTTGAATGGAAACAACAAAGAAAGAGGATGTGGAAGAAGAAAATAAATTTAAAGAGGTGATGAAATATTTACCACTTCTTCGGGTTCTTCCTTTTGATTTGATCAAAAGGACTTCATAGGATGGATTTCTGACTAAAGTAAGGCCTCTAGGATGAATGGATGAAAGTTGGTAGGATATTTGGTCTGGGTTTGGCTGAGAAAAATGGCTTTGGGGGTGTAAAATTTAGAGAAGGAGAAGTAACCTTTTATAAGAGAGGTGATGGTCACTTTAGGAAAATATTGAAATATTATTTTATAATAAATTCATTTTCAGTTTATAATTTCTAAAAAATGATTTATTTAGAGGATAAGGTGGGGATGGGTCTATGAACTCTAAACTAATAGGTTTTTTATAGGATTAGTTCACCATATTAACCTTATCTTTTATATTTAACTCTTAGTTAAATAGTTTGACATTTACCTTGTCTCTTTGTATTTTTAAATTATATGGTCAATAAACATACTATAACAAGCCAAGAGAACCCCAAGTGTTTCACTATTAATATATATAACATTATATAAGTCCTTTTTCTGAGCCTTAGATTTTGATGAATATTATATCAGTAAATAATATTGGATTTGTTTTAAAAACTCAATTATGTCAATTTTGACACAATTCATTATTTTATTTTTTTGAAAGCCATTAAAACACTATCACATAGAATAAAATTAATTTAACCAACCCTAAATGTAATATTAACCTATAAAATTAGTTTATGTTATCATAATACTCAATTTAAATTTATTTGGATATTTATAATATTAATTATTTCAATATTTCATTAATAAGGTAATTACTTTATCACTATTGTGTCATAAATAAATTAAATTATTTAATGTCTAAAAATTATAAATAAAATACCATTATGTAGAAAATATTTTTATCATTATAATTAATATTTATAGTCTAATTTATATTGTTTGTAACCCTATATTAAAATTGTTTTAGTTATTAAACCTTGAATTTAACCCTTTTAACTCTTCATTAAATAAAATAATAATAAATGTCCTAATCTAATCCAAGTAGACAAAAGGGGTTCATATTTAATTCCTAAGGATGTTTTGGTCTAATTATACTTATCTAATAGAATTAGGACATGTGTTAGGGTAATTATGATATCATTTTTACCGTGAATTACCGAATTTAATTTTAACCGTGGTAAATAAAAGTCAAAAGTTACTATCCCCCAAAAATTATTTTCATCTTATTGAACCACATTTTACTTACTGATATTATCCATTTATCTTGGATTTTGGATATTCAACTCACAGAAGCAGTAAAATTGTGTTTTGTGTAATTTTGCAAGTGCCTCTAGGAGGTGGGTAAAACACGGTAAAAAGTTCAAAAAAAAATTATATATCTAAACTAATTAAAAAATAACTCCAATGAATTACATTGAACTTATATAGGTATTATGTATCTATTTTTACCTAAAATAAATTTAAATAAAATAAATAATTATTTAAATAAAAAATTTGTTTCAACCAATAACGTAGTATTTTTCACTATTCATAAAAAATTGAATGTTTTCAGAAAAATACAAAAATTTCACCCTAAGCTAATTTAGATATTCTGAATTCAAAATTGAAGTCCATTTTGAAAAATAAAAATTATAAAATTTCAAAAAGTTGGTATTAATATTCATAACAGCAATTTTGATTGGTTGCAGTGTGTTTAAATCTTGAAGTTTCTTACAATGCAAGCTATTCCATTATTCAATAGGAAACGTACCATGGATGCATGGGGTGTTACACCCTAGTATTACATATAACATGTTCAGAGCATATCCTCTAAATTATGAAACATTTTTCCAGAATTCACACTTGATTGAGGATGAAAATCTATACTAGAATTCAATTTTGTGCACAATGAATTCAAAATGTCCTTCCAAAAGTTAGAAGTGAACCTGGGATCCTGATCAGATACAATGGAAAGAGGAACTCAATGTAACCAGACAATCTTACCTATGTATAGTCAGGAAAGTTTATCCAAAGGCATTATATCTCAAATAAAAATAAAATGTGTATATTTAGTCAGTCGATCAACAATAACTGAAATCGCATTGTAAACTTGATAATTGTTAGGTAGTCCCACCATGTAGTCTGTGGATACATTCTATTATTTTAACTCTAGATATGGTAGTGGATGACACAACACCTTTGGTAACCACCACTCTTCTTTAACCTATTGACATGAAAAACATTTCTCATTAAAATTTTCAATATACCTTTTCATTCCATACAAACATTAATACTCCCGATGGTCTCTATACATCTTAGTACTGCTAGGATGAACTGGAAATTGAGAACTATGAGCTTCAAACAACAATTAATTATTCAATTGGGAATCAATAGGCACATAAAACGTTTTATTAAATCATATAACACAATCTTTATCAAGGTCAAATTCTAGAAATGTATTCATTTTAACAAATTATATGATTTTTAGTACCTCACAGTCTTTCATTTATACCTCCTTAATTCTATTTAATAGTGATTACTACACTGAAACCTGAAAAAAAACCATGGTATTTCCTACACCAATAACTTATAAGAAAAAATTAATTAATTAATTAATTAAGGGATCATGTTACAAATGTAACATGGTTAATGATGCATGATGTTTTCAACTGAAGGCATCTGCCACTTTGTTTTCTTTTCCCAGATGGAAATTGATCATGATATTATAATCGTTTATCAGTTGAAGCCATCAGTTGAAGCCATATTCTCTAACTCATGTTTAATTCCTTATGAGTGAATATATACTTCAAAATTTTATGGTCAGTATATATTTTTCATTTGGTTCCGTATAAATGATGCCTCCAAATTTTTAAAGCAAAACCCATCACTTCCAATTCCAAATCATGTGTAGGATAATTTATCCTTTGTGGGTTTAGTTGTCTTGAATCATAATCAATTACCTTATCATTGTACATGAAAACACAACCTTTACCCTATAAGGAAGCATCATTGTAGACGAATAACTCCCCATTTCATAAAGGCAAGTCCAAAACAAGATCATTCACCAATTTCTTCTTCAAGTCTTGAAAAAATCATCACATTCTTATATACAAATAAATTTAACCCCTTTTATCATTAACATAGTATGAATTATAGATAACCATGCAATGGTTTTAACAAACCGTCGGTAATAACATGACAATCCAGTAAAATAATGAATCTTTGTAACATTTTTTGGTCTTGGCTATTTATCATCAAATTTCATTTTAACTAGATCACCATTGAATCTAACCTTATTTAAAATGTTCCCAAAAAATAAATCTATTACAAAAAAAAAATCACACTTGTAGAACATTTTATATAGTTTCTTTTCCATTAAGGATTTCACAAAAACACTTCGTTGTTTTTAATGCACCTCTGTATTCTTAGAAAATACCAAAATTTCATAAATAAATAGAACAAAAAATTTATCCAAGAACTCATGAAATATTATATTCATAATATTCATGATTACAACAGGGAATTACTTAACATAAACAACATAAAAACAAATTCATAATTCTTATATCTATTAGGAAAAGTTGTTTTTGTGGTGTCGCCCTCATTCACATTCATCAGATGGTATCTAGATCTCATTTTAATCTTGGAAAAGTACTTATCTCCCTGCAGATGATCAAAAAAGTCATCGATATGAGGAAAATGATTCTTATTTTAAAAAAGTGATGTTATTAAAGTCTCTATAATTAATGAAATGTCTGGAACCATCATTCTTTTTAACAAATAAAACAAGTGCACCCCATGTTGACATTTTATGATGAATGAATACATTATCTAGAAAATCCTACAATAGATTTTCAATTCAAAAATTTCTATTTGAACCATTATATATAGGGATTTTGAAATTGGATTATCATTAGGAACTAAGTCAAATGATAATTCAACTTCCTAATCAGGTATGACACTAGCTAATTGATCAGGATGAAAATCAAGGTATTCATTTACCAATGGAACATCATTAATCTAAACAGTTCACTTGTTTTCAAAAATATGAGCATGATAGTAGTCATTTCCATCATTCAAAAGTTTCTCAGTTTCCTGATATGTTACAAATTTTATGGCTTCATTATTATATACAAACTGAAACTCTTTCTCAATAATAACTTCCTTATCTCTACAGTGAATCATAGCATGACAAACAGAAAGCCAATACATTCCTAGAAATGACATAAAACAATACTAAGGAATGAAATAAAAGGTTTTCTAGTAAATTATTTATATTGACCACAATATAAATATTCTTATAATTCATCTTTGCTATTATATTTCCTCTAGTGTTTTAACAATATGCTTTGGTCTCATTTTTTGAGGTGATATTTTCAATTTACCAAAATAATCCTCAAAAATAAAAAAATGTGTAGACCCCGTATAAAAAACATTCCTAAAATCAGAGTAAACATACAAGGTAATAATACATTATTGGATGGCCTGAAGTCTACTAATATAGTCGTGAAGGTTATCACTGCACCTTTCTACTCGTAGTATGGATTCTTTGCATCGTTCAGATCTCTCTTTGAGCAAGAATTTTCATAATGACCCATCTCCCCACATTTAAAACTCTTAAATTTTTTCATACCAGGATTAGTATTAGGATCATTTTCATTAAAATATCAGGCCATATGTCCAAATATAACACATTCCAAACACTTAAATATTTTGTAAGGTATTCCCTAGGGTGCTTTTGGCCACACATTTCACAAACTGGAAACTGAAATTTCTTAACATCAAATTTCTTTTCGGGATTCTTACCCATTTCATGCTATCTGGACCTCTTGTTATTATTATTTTAAATGTGCACGTGATATTTAGAAAACTAAATCTCTACCCTCTCAACACATCAGACAACTTTATCATAACATTTGAATTCATGGGGGGCCAATGCCCTTTGATACCTTGGATTCAATCCTAATTAAAAGAATTTTATTTTTCTATCAATTCCCAAAATAAGATTTGGAGCATACCTTGCCCATCGTGTGAAGTTCGCTTCATACATTGCCACTAAATCTTCCTCATTCTACATAAATTCAAGAAATTTCTTTTCCATCCTTAGTTGAACTACCTTCAGAAAATATTTCTCAATGAATTTTTTTTAAATTCATCCCACTCTAAGGCATCAATATCCTCTCAATCTATAATATTCTTGATCATTGACCACCATTGATCATCTTTACCTTCAAAATGATAAATGGAAAGACTTACCAATTGATTATCTGAATATCCCATAACATTGTATACCTTATCAAGTTAATTAATCCATCCTTCATACACTAATGGTTTATAAGATCCATTGAAATTAGGAGGGTGTCGTCTCATTAAATGTTATACAATCGTCATTGTCCTTTTATGGTAAAACTAGTAATTATATTGAAAGGGTGACAATAGAATTTATTTCCTGGGTTAGTTAATCCATTACTATCATAAACTTCATGGTTCCAATCCATACCATTCCAGACTGTAGATTCATAAGGATATCCTTCTATCGGTGCCTCTTCTCTTCAGCTTACCTATTTCTTCTATTGAATACCATTCTTATAAACATATCTTAGTTGAAGAAATATAGTAATATTTAAATTCTATATCATTTCAAATTAACCATAGAGTGAAAATCATTTATGGTATTTATTTAACAACATCATAATCCCGAAAGTTATCTAAATCATCCTCTGATACCAACTATAAGGACCCAACATTATTACATTACATAATCCTGAATTTTACCCAACAACTCACTTAATTTATTATTGAGGATCTTTTAAATATTAGATTTTTAAATAATTGGAATATAATACATACATAACATTCCATATTCATATAGGGAATATACCACAAAAATAGTTTGTATTTCTTCCAAAATACTAAAATTTTTAATTAAAACATGTTTTCTTTGACAAATATTCTTAAAATTTAAATTTTCTTCCTTCTTTGTATAGGACATCCTTGTAACCTGTAAAAATCAATTAAAACCTTGGATTAGAACAAAATCCTCAGTAATGTATATAAAAAAGGAAATAAAACATTATTCCAAGAATACTTGTAACATATGAAATCATTGAAAAAAAGACATACTTGTTACCCATATAGACTTACTTACGAAACATGTGATTCCCATGATATTTACACAGACATATATAACATAAATAGAAACCTAAATCTATCTTGGGGAATTAATTATATAATCTTGTAACCATCTCATCTACTTGATAATTTTTAACCCTCACGACTACCTTACAATGTAACACTCATGACTGCCTTATTGTCTCACCATCGAAGATACACTTGGAGTAACCACATAGTTGGCCTTCAAAATACACATAAACAATTAATTAGAGTGAGATATTGGTCCCATCCTTCATCATAAACTATTCCCAAGAACAATAACATAATCATACATCCTGAAAAATTTCACAAAAAAAATTCTTTTTAATTTTGTAAAACTAGAAGTTTAAAGAAGGATTTTAAAATAAACGCCACTTACAAATATCATATAATTATTGTCAGACTTAATAGAGTGTGTAGAATAGCTATATACAAAAAAATATATAGATAAATTAACATAATATAGACAAAATTTTCACACAAACAATATTAATACAACAAAAATAATGATGTAGAAGGTCAACCGAATAAATGGAAATTGGGTTAAGAATTCCCTTGACTAATGTTTTTCATACATTTAACATGTTTAAAACTAATTTATAATAGTTAAAAGTGTGTTATTAATATCTTATAGAAACATATTCATGTTTATAATACAATATATGACCATTTCATTACATCATTTCACCCATTAATTGTTAGTATTTTGTTCCTTCTATTGTTTTTGGGTGCGTTTTTTATATGATTTCCATGGATTGTTTGTATTTGATTTTATTGTAGTATGCAGAAGAAATTACATAAGTCAAATGAAATGGTATTAATATGTTTCTAGAATTTATAATGATATCATACATCATTTTTTATCATATATTATTATGGACCATTAGATAAAACATTAATGATATTTGTTTAGATCATTTAAGGCAGATCCTTGATAACGATAAACTCGTATCACTGTATAATTTAATGTCATGTATAAAAAATCATATCCATAACATAAAATATGTTAAAAAATACACATTACATTCTGATACAACCTTTAATATGGTTTTATGATCAGATTTGAAGGAAGTAATGGAAATTGTAATCACATCATCAACGAATTTGGTAAATCAACACATTGAGGAAGGTGTTTCTATTTTTAGAATAAGGGGGAGAGAATAAGAAGAAAAATGCTGAATATTTTACATGAACATGATAAAATAATTAATGTATATGATTATATAAATTTTGTTCTTCCACGATAAGTTTATGTGAATACATTATAAGAAAATAAGGGAATTGGAAAGACAACACATGAAAAGGGAAGAGGATTCTTACCTCTTGATCTCTTGTCCTTGAGATCCTCCTTAAGGCCTCTGGTTTTGGCCATTGGGTCAGACCAGAAAGTCTGGAACATGGGGGAGATCCTTGGGGAGAGTATTTCACATAACATATCCATTTCTAAAGGGTTTAGAGGTGTGATGGGAAGAGGGGTAGGCCTCTCTACACAATAATGATGATTTTGAAACCAAATTGATGGAAAATGAGATAATATTATATCATTCATATATTAAAAGGATCATTGTATATTTAAGATGATGTGGTTGTTATACCATCACGTTTTCATATTTATTAATGTAGGTGGGGAAATAAGTAGTATAAATATTATTATTGAAAAGCATTACATCTTCATCAGGTATCATCTTAGGTTTCACTAAATCCCAAAATAGTTTTTTTTATGAAAAAAAAATTATACTAGGATGAGGGTATATAATTTTGAATGTGAATTTCTAGGGGTTGTATAAACCAAATATCTTGATATGTGTGAGTAATTGAGGGGAGTGAGTGCGCTTTTATAGCGGAATATGCATGTTATTCTTATAAATGGTGAAATATATTCACTATTGGTAAGAAAAAATTACCTAATGTGGATCTAAAATTGATTTGTAAAGTTGTGGAGGTATGGTATTTTCAATCCACAAATCCACCAATAAAACACATGTTTTAATCATTTTATTACTTAATTAATAATCCTCCCTATTTTTACCATTTTGGGGTTTCAATGAGGTAAATAATTTACTATCCTCAGTAAATTATCCATTAAGACTAAATTAATGTGAGAAATAGTAGATAATTTTCACCAATAATAATAAATATGATATATTATGTATAAAATAAGAATCCTATTTGTGATGGAAATTAATTTTAATAGAAGTTCATGTAATGTGAAAAAACACTCCATTAATGTTAACTACACCATTAGATTTTATACTTTTTTGGAATAAATATATTCATTATAAAATAAAAATTTGAATAAAAATGGGACATAGGTGATATTAAATATCATTTAAAAAATATTTTATGAATATATGATTTTTTTAATTTTAAATCATTTAATAAAATATAATTTATCATAAAATAACATTAATGACATTCTTAACATTAATCATTTAACTTGAACATAATGATATAAAAAAATAATGGAATTAAAATAAATTTCTTTAACAATTTTGTAATAAGATATATTATTATAAAAAATAATTTAAAATAATACATAATATAATTTACATTACATTTAATATTTTTAGTATCATTTATTTTATTTAATTATCAACTAAATAATTATTTTGATGGAATTTTTAAATAATTTTATGTAATCATTTTATTATATAAAAATTAAATATAAATTATTATGATAAAAATAATTGATTTATCTTTACAAATATTATTTATATATGAACTATTGGGTTTTTTTCCATATAAAAAATTATTATTTCTATGAAAAGAAAGAAAGGAATCTTTTTTGTGTCTTTCTTTCCTAAACTTATTATATGGCACATATTTCTATTAATGTGGAATGAAAATTCCATAATTCAAAATATTTTATCTCAAATGGATTAATAAACATATTCTATAATATTTAAATAATAATTTAGGTCATTTTCATGCTTATAATTCAAGTTTAACCCCCATTAAATATATTTTTTCCTCAACTATAGTAATTAACTAGAACTTCGCCCGTGCATTTTCATGACACTATAAATGAATTCATATTATTAACTGTAGAATATTATTTATCAAAAATAGTATTTCATATTAATATTGATATTTTTTGAAATAGAATGTAATACATTATGAAGGAATGATAGTTACAAATATTGAGGATCAAAAGTTACATAATGAGGAGTAATCTCCATCAAAAATTTATTGAAGGAACAATAGTTAGAGAAAGAATTAATGCCCATGAACACATTCAAGAAAATAATAACTGAGATAAAAGAAAATTATACACTAATTGTCTAATGAATAAAGAATAATGTCACCATGCTCATCTCCCATTCTGCGTAGGTATATAGACCTTCATAACATATTTGATCTAGCACTTCCTTCAAACATCAAGGAACATATTCTATTATAATATTAAAATTAAAATTTGGAAAATAAATATATATTTAAAAATATGAAGTTCATCATTAAAATTTTGAATATCGATACAATTTAATATATAAGATTCCATATGTAAATTTTTCAAAATAATATTTTTGAAAATGAATGTGCAGCTCATTCTAGTCATTGAATTAGTCAATACATATATAGTTGAAAATATTCTATTATCAATGAACAGAATAAAGGATTTCTATTTGATAAAATAAAAAAAGTAATGTGAGAAGTGGGAAGTGGGAAAAAGGTTTTTGTCAGGGGTTTGCACCATTTGATGTTAAGATCTAAATGTTATCCGAAGATACATAAATTAATAAAATGAAAAAATAGTTGAACAGATTAAATTTATATATAGATATGGATCACAAAATTTTTCTCTCTACCCATATTCAAAAGGCTTGTATGCCTTGTTTATTATAAAAATAAAACAAAACACAAGTGAAAGTCCATTAATGGTGTAAAACTTATTCCCTATATTTACAATGAGATATTAAAAAAGGAGAAAACTGCTTATGCTTTGTTATCAAAAGAAGGAACCGTGCCCCGAACTATCTATACAGAATTACAGAACGAAATTGTTTAAAAATAAGAATACATATTAATTCATATAGAAACTGAAGAATAAAAAATATGAATGTTAACCTAAAAGAAATAATTAATAACCATAATAAAAAGAATACATCACATTAGATTGTTAATATAAGTCTATTCATGACATAAGTCTGTGTTAAAAAGTGATTGTTAACATGAAGATGTGTTTGTAAACAAGAGGTTTGTCTAATATAATTCTTAAATTCAGCAGAAAATAAAATGAATGTGCAGATATATCCAATGTTATATTTGTAACATGTCTAGTGAAGTAATGAAAAGTCAACAATATGGAACAAAAACACACAACAATGAGTAATGTTTTTTAAACTAATCTCATAGTGTAAAACAACATTCATCGTAGCATTGTAAGCCCAAGATGCACATATTTGGCGGACGTTCATGAACATATATGATTAAAAAACCTTTATGTGAAACAATGTAAAACTTTTAATTCAAATACAAATGTTAAAGATATGGGTAACAATTTATACAAGGATATTTGTAGATAAATACAATCCATGACCGAGATAACATCAATCCATGACCCCACCTTCCCTCCGCCCTCCCGTCCAGCACCCCCTCTGTCCATCCCCTCCCTATATTGCAGCCCTTACCTATTCATCTTATCTCTCCCCAGCCTAGCTCCTCCATGCATTCTAGCCCTTACCTCTCCATATTCCTTCCCCCCGGCCCATCCCCTCCCCTCAACCCTGCTTAGCCACTCCCTCTGCTAAGCCCGCCCAGCTCCTCCTTGCATTCCAGCCCTCACCTCTCCATATTCCCTCCCCCCAACCCAACCCCTCCCCTCAACCCTTCCCACCCACTCCCCCTGCCAAGCCCGCCCCCTCCCCCTGCCCAACTTGTGTCCTCCTCCCTTCCCTGCACCTCCTCCTACCCCCATTCCCAACCCCTCCCCTACCCTCCCCTCCCCATTGATATAATTGTCTTCTCTCCCCTACCCAGCCCTCCCCCCCACCCTGCCCACCTTTCCCCCCCAATTTCACAGCACTTCCTCCTACCCCTACCCAGCTCTACGCCTGCCCTCCCCCCTCATCTGCTTTTCTCCCACCCCATCCCAGCACCTCCCCCTACCACCTCATCCTCCCCCCTGCCCTGCCCCTTCCCCCACCACTCCCCCTCCAGCCAAACATCTTCCCCCACAAAAAACATTCATTAATTAAAAAAGAGAATATAAGGTAAATGTTAAAGTAAAAAAAATAATGATAAATTCAATATGTTCAATCGATTTTAACTATTTTATTTAATTTGTTTCAAATGGTTTGTTAGTAATTAATATTGGTGATTGGATCTTTGTTGTAAAAAAACATGGCATGTTATCTGATACCCACAACATAAGGAACAACCAACATAATTCTAAGGTAGAGAGGGATATATGCAATTCCTTCACTACTTAAATAACTTCTACAGCATCTGCAGCTCCAAGAAAGTGGCTAGTCATAAACCTAGTAATATTAACTTGTAGCTGCAAACATGAAACATGGCTTAGAAAAAATACTTTAAAGAAAAAAATGGTCACAAGTGGATCAGATTCCATTCAAAGTACATGGCATACACACTAATTCGGTAATGATAGAACCATCATCTTACCACAGGATTCATGATAAATAAGTCAATTAGAGACTCATATTTTATCAGGTTACCCACTGGTGTCTATGTAGCATGTGCATTCACAGAATTAACATATCCTTTGGCAGCCTCAGACTGGGCTAGGGCTTTCTGAATGCCAATAATAATTCCCGTCTGTAAAAGCAGAACAAAAATATAAAGAGAGAATAGCATAAAAACTATCAGCATTTACATGAAAAATTGTCACCATACTACTACCTCCCCAGGTTCGACAGAAATGTTAGTTCCAAGTTATTCTGAATTGGAAAAATATATTATTCATTTCCCAATTTCTGCATCTCACAGTCTAATTGGACCTCTTTCATATGACATGGATGGGTAGTGGTTGGAATTGAAAAAAATAGATAATCAAATAGAAAGTAATACATTGTTTAAAATTTTTTCAAGGAGTTATTTATTAGAAAAATGATTTATTTCAAGATTTAAATACAACATAAGTAGGAATAGGTGACATTATTAGGGATGTAAACTGAGTGCATATATTCTGAGAAATCGACAACATTTAAAAAAGTATTCTAAAAAAGGGCATATTTTGTTGTCATGCATGCATGTATAAGGGGTAAACATACATGTACCCTCTATTTGTAACCTTATTCATTGTACATATTACATTTATTCTAAAAAAATATGACATGTTTCGTTCAACACAACCTGTACAATGAATGATGGAAACAAATGAGAAATAAACATGTTCAATGTATCTCATTTTTCGACTGATATGTTCAGCATGTGAAAATATAAATAATACACTACCTATGATGGATGGTAGGATTGAAGGCTAGTTGATTTTACATAGACCATTTCTTCCACCAATAGGATAAAAATCATTTGTCAATGAAAAAAAAACAGCACTGCATCATGAGAAGTAATCAACGTGGAGAACATAAAAAAACTGTAGTGCATCATGTGAATTAAATGATTGGGAGAGAAGCTAGCCATAAAAAAGTGGAAACCATAAAAAAATTGAAAACAACAGTGGAAAATGTTATTAAGAACATTATAAAATAAATTTGAAATCATACGAACTTGGATGTTGTATTGTGTTTTGAATGAGATAGTATTGCATGTTTGAAAAAGTAGGGCATATTTTCCCACTTGAGTAAGTAATGCATGTTTTTCTATTTGAGAAAGAAGTGATTGTTTTAATGAGAAAGTAGTGCATGGTTTTTTAATTGAAAACAAAGTAGTGCATCATGTGAATTTGAAAACGGTAGTGCATCATGAGAACTAAATTTGAAAACATATGAACCGAGATGTTTGTTTATGGTTCCAGGAACAGTATGAACTGAGCATCAATAGATTAATGGGTTTATGTCCATAATTTTTCATGCCCAGAAAACTGAAGAAAAATAGAGGAAAATACATGTGAAGCCTACCCATTCTTCAACATGTGCATGGGGTGCTGTAAAAGAGCTGGTCGTCCATGCCAATCCTACACTTTGTTTAAAACTGAAACATCAAGAAGACATCCAGGAACTGCCAGAGAGATTTTAAATTGTTAATCAAAAAATAGAGGGAATTCCAGTGGAGAAAGCAGCCCAGGAAAGAGGAAAAAAAATACCTACCATCAAACAAACAGGGCAGCATGTCCAGTATAACATCAAGTCATCAAAGCAGATCAATGAACAGGGTAAAAAAGACACTATCTAGTGCAATCATGCTAAGATATCCAGCAAACCCTAAAAAAATGAATTCATGTAACACATCAGCATGAAGGTTAAACCCCAGAAGTCTTAGAAGACATGAATAAATCGAGTACATAGAAAAACCTATAAATCCCTCAGGGACCTGCTAGCACAAGTATACATTTCATAACAATTGACTCATAGACTAGAATCTTGATAATCCATTGTGATTTAAGACTTATGAGAGAAAAACAACACCCTTATCCAGTAATGACATATTATATACAGAAGATACCTCGGTCATAGAAAACAGTCCCTAAAGCTCTAGAAAGAACCTCCTCCGAGTGATTGAAGAAATCATTCCCATGGAATATCTTTGAAGTTGAAAACACTTCTTTTCGTATTGATATTTAGAGATTTTACAAAATTATTTCTTTGAGAAAAAATTTTGTTAATGAAATTCATTTAAATAATATCCATCAGGTAGTGCTTTGAAAATTGGCAACACTGCAGCCCCTATCGACTTTGTCAGCATAGTGTTTCAATGGTGAATAATGGTAACAAACAAAACCATCTAAATTACAACAAACTGTCCAGCAATGAATAATGGAAATCGTAAAGTACAACAAAACGTCCAACAATAAAGTAGTTTAGCATGATTAACCAATTCTAAAAAAATCTTCCGCCATGAAAACCATCTAACAATAGAAGAAAACCATCAACCAAGAAAAGCATCCTGCATGAATAATGTCCAGAATAAAAAAGTTTTAATCAACCTCCAGAATTAATGAGTAGTTGGATAAGAAATTTATAACACATGAACACTTTGTTTGAAATATAGAAGCAGAAGAATTTTTGATGCATTATATTGGGTTGATTTTCACCTAGAAGATTGACATCATAAACAACCATTCTTGATAAGGTTATTGAAGGACATCATATGATTTCAACATGCATAAATATTTTTTAATGGAAAGAAAATACTTATTCCATCAACATTATTGATTTTTTGAATTTAAAATAACATTACTGCATTAGTAAACAACATTATAAGAAGACATGTTAGTGGATAAATATTTTGAAACGGGACATTTGAAATTAAGTGATAGCTGAAGTTGTATTTCCAAATTGCATACGTACCATAAGACAAACCTTTAGTCTACTTTTTCTGTTTTTATTTTTAAGTGATCCTTTATGGGAATTTGAACTACAGTGGCATCTGTTGATGGTGGTGTGGAGTCACCAAACATTGACATATTCTACTTGACTGCATCCTCATTATCGAAGTCAGTCAATAGATTTCTCTGCAAGTGAAAGTAAATATTAACTGAAACAAAATACAATGACCCAACGCTCGATTGAAAAACTTTATAACGATAAAGAAAAGAACCAAATGTATTTTATATAAGGTGAAATTTATTTACCTGAGCTGTTGAAATAATTGAAGATGATGTTACACCTACCGATTGAGGATATGCATTGGGTTGAAAAGATTCAACAGTCTGATGATCCTATAATGGAACATTAACAAAAATAGTCCAGTTTGACGTTATTTACTGACAGGGAAAGAAAATTAATAGAATTGAAAATATTGTACTTGATTCAGTTCAATCTCACTACTTAATCCAGAAAAGTCAATGCTCTAATCATATTTCACAAAAAATGAAAATAGGATTAAAGCTTTATAGGTATAAAAAATAAATGAAATTTGGAATAGATATTATCCATTACCTGATTGTATGCAAAGCTGTCGTTGAATCTTCTGATGTAATTATCATTGTCGATAATGAAAATTACCTTGTATGTGTTTTGTTCTGTTGAATGATGATGATTTGTAATATTGAAATTTGATATTTCAATTGATAAGAGGAATATCATTGATTTGAAAATGTTAAGATCAGGTGGAAATCCATATTTTTCATCTCCCTGATGGTCAAATTATGAAATAATATTAAATGCTAGGAATAATATATTTAAAATGTACTGACATGATAGATAGATTTGGGTTTACCTATATTCGCGCAGCTCTCTAGTCAGCAGCTGTCTTGTGTATGAATTGTATGACTTGTTTGTCAAAAAAACTATTGAAATAAAGTCTGTATTATCAGTAACCTTAAGTTACACTCTAAATCTGTTTAATATGAAATGATGACCGCACTGTTAGTACCAATAACTATTTTAATTTATTAGTTCACAAGGAATTGATATTAAGAAATTTAATAATTTAAATGATAATAACTTGGGAGTAGTGCTATGAAGAGATACTTTACAATTTTGGCACCAAATTATTTCATCTAAAAGGTGTACTTTCTTCATACAAGAAATGCATGACTCATAAAACCAGTTGTAGGTGCTTTGAATGTTTTTTATTTTTACAGCAAGTATGCGTCGTGTAGGCTATAAATGATTGAGTATGAAATAATATAATAATTAGTTGATGACATAACTGAACAATTTCAAATACTGAATATTGAATTGTCAACATTCATATCCTTTATTGTTACCTATGAACAGTTTTTTACATCTGAAATAGTTTTCTTACTATTCCAATATGGTACATCCGTAGAAGGGTTGCCAGTTATCATTGGTGAAGTATTGAACTGTGATTCAACCGCCAACCCAATCCTGTAAAATATATAATAACATAATTTTTTTTTAAAAATATTTACAAACATTTGGTATTAGATTTTAGATGTAAAATGGATAAAATGTAAATATACTGAATCTAGATTAGTTAAAAGGTCACCTACTTCTTGAAACTGTTTACTTCTGGAATATCTAGGTTGTACAAAGTTTTGTAGCATTAATAGTATTAGTCACAATAACAGTTGCTGTAAGAAGTTTAAAACAATTGAAATGATTTGAACTAACTGTGTTAAGAGCTAAAAATAAATAATGTCGTTAGAAACCATACTACTTATTCTCTTCACTCATACAAGTTTTAATATAAGAATGGATGATGAGTCTTTGTTATTTTCCAAATAACTTGTCATTTCATTTACAAAGTCTCCCCATAAACTACAGGTTAGTTGCATACCTCTGTAGGGAAATAAATTAATATCTAGGCATAATTTTTGTTTCTGCATTGTAATATAGTAATAGAAGAAAATTAATAACTTTTCATCCTCTAGAAGAATATGCATCTGTAGGTTAGAATGTCCCATAGATTGCACTATATGTTTGTAATATAGACGTCCAATAATTTATATAAAATAGATAACCAAAATAAATTTAGTTAGAAAAAATTAAGGACGATAAAGATATTATTTTAATCATAACTCTATTGAAGTCAACTACATAGAATAGTGAGAAATAGTTGTTAATGAAATATACCTATTAAATGTTCCTCTGGAATCCTCCTTTGAAGGATCGCATCATATGAAGTAAAGTTGAAACTAAAAATGGTATGTTTTCATCACATGGTCGAATAAATGTCATGGATGTAAACATGATTCTGCAGGGATGTCTACTTCCCTAAATAATGTATATTGAAAATTATGTTAGTATGTAAAGAAGACTGATGATAGAGGACAGATAGATACAACGTGTGTAAATATTGAAAGATATAAATAACATAACAGAAAAATATACAAATAAATAAACAGTTGTTAATGTAACGTAAACTTACTTCTTTGTCTCATAGTATTAGATCAACCATGAAGACATCATTGGAAGATCTGGGCGATGAATTGCACCACATGTTCAGCAAACAAACTTCAATCTGTAGTGTCTCATAGTCCTCTGGTGCAATCTAATTCAATAGGGTTATTGATCATGACATTGTTATTCTCTGTACTGTTACATTTAATATTGAAAATATAAACATAGTAAGCGTGTAAAGAAGTCATTGAAGTGCACATCATGCATAGGCAATACATAGTAAAATTCAAATTGATTATTTTAAATGATACCTATGAAAGGTTATGAAATATTTTTTTATACACAATATTATGTATGAACCTAGTAGATGTGTTAGTGTTTTCCCGTATTAATATTTTCAAACCATTGGGTGATGTAACCCTAGAAATTGCAACATACAATTGACCATGGGAGAAGACAGGATTGTGAAGATATAACCCAATTGAAGACAATGATTGGCCTTGACTTTTATTAATAGTCATTGCATATGAAACTGTTAAAGGATATTGCCTTCTCTATAATTTGAAAGTCCATCTATCATCAGAGTGTGTCATAGTTAGTCTTGGAATGAATGCTGAATACCCCAAATTACAACCACTCAATATTTTCGCTCCAATCACATGATCACCTAAATGTGTAACAATCATATGAGTGTTGTTACATAAACCAACAAATTGATCAACATTTCTATGTAACATAATGGGAACACCAATCTGAAGTGTAATTTAGTGGGAAGCCAACCCAAAGACATTGATTCCATTCAACATTTCAGAGTTGTATATGTTTTCTTCCCTATCAGTATCAAAACTGGCATTGCAAACAGAATCGGAGCTGAAGTAATCTCTCTTATCAGAGTCAGTGAGAGACAACATGTAATCGTTTACTTGCTGAACAACATCATGAGTTCCAGCTAAAACTGCACGGTCTTTCAAATAGGAGACATCACCATAGTTGGTAGTGAAATTAGGATATGTATGGTCAATTATTGTAGCCATAGAATTTTCAAAGTTGGTAAGAATATACTTAGAAGGAATTTGGATGACTGCTTCACCATCATTTGGTTCTCCAACTCTACCTTCTCCAATTTCCAAGGTCCATCTTGCAAAGTCATGGAAAGCCTCAAAATTTTTTGTGGATGTAGCTGAATGGAATCTCATGTTCCTTGTTATAGATAATACCTGACACTATTTCCACATATATGAAGACTTAATAATTTCAAATACAATGTCACTTCTGTTACCACCAGGTATTACTGGTAATATTTGCCTGAAATCTCCTCCCAATACAACTTTTAGAACACCAAATGGAAAATTGGGAGCATTAATATTTCTTACTCTCACTATATATCTTAGAGTAAGGTCAAGAGCTTCAAAGATGTACTTATGAACCATAGACGCCTCATCCCAAATAATAAGTTTTTTCAAGTGTAGAAGTTCCGCAAGATGACTACCTTGCTGAATATTGCAAAATGACTGCTAAGTAATAGAGATTGGAATATGAAATTTAGAATGTGTAGTACGTCCCCTCAGAAGCAGTAATGATGCTATTCCACTCGAAGCAACTGCTAGAACAATAGAGCCCTGTGACCTCAGCAGAGCTGTTAGCATATTCCTAATGAAGGTTTTACCCATGCCTCCATATCTATGTAAGAAGTAGAAACCTCGGGAATTGGATGACAGTGAAGACATAATGACTTCCATCACATGTTTTTGTTCATCGGTATGCATATTCTGTTTAGTCTTGTATTTATTTTGAAGTAACTCCCTGTTGTAATGCAGTTCTTCTGAAACTAAACAATTTAGATGACTGTCAATTGCAGAATCTGGAAGTGGCAGCTCAATTTCAAGAAGAGCATACATATTCCTCTTTTGATCTGTCAATGTCAAATCTACAAAAATGTTGTATATAGTTTCAGAGAACAAAAATCTAAAAAAGAGTATAATATATAATTATTTGGTAGTCATCTGAGGAGTCATTTATTTTTATGATAATATGAATTAATTATATTGATAGTATTTATATTCATCAGTGAATATAATTAAACAACTTGTTGTTTTTTAAAATTTAATGACAAAAATACAAATATACTTGGAATTTCTAGCCTTATTCTTTTCCCATATAGAAAATCTTCACTAAGAAAGTCATAGGTTTCATGCCATACAATTTCTGGGCGAGATATGTTATTTGAAAATGACATACTTGCGAACATCCTCCGTAAAGAATGCCCCATTCCCCAAGATGAGACCTATTTTAGAGCTTCAATAAATTCAGCGTCATCTGCCAGTAGTCGCAAAGCATAACAGGCCTCTCTAATTGTTCCATGAGTAATACCGTTCACTATTCTCATATCATCATATGAAGTTGCTCCTTTTATTTTTGTTAGATGTAACCTCAAGTAAAAAAACTCTCCAGTTGTTATAGGGACATAGTATAGTCTACCAATACTGAATCCCTATTTTCGTGGAGTCTATTTTTTTCATTGGAGTGGAAAAAAAATCTAGTAGGAAAATCTTCATAACTGAGACATATACCATTCTTGGTGAGTAAGATTTTCTTTAAACCATGCGGTGAACCTTGATTCAGTAATAGTTCCATGATTGAGGACATCTTCAAGATTATCATTGTTGCTATAAGTAACTGTATTTTGTCCTGGAAAATGGAAACTTAACCTCTCAACTGGTGGATATCTGTAGTGGATATCAAATGAAAATATTCTCCATGAAGCCTCAGAAGAAGTTATGTACCGGAAGTCATAGTACAAATTTATCTCATCCATAATTGTTGTTTGGACAGTCACTGTTGTTGCTCTCATAGAGTGCTGCTGTAACACGATCATTCCCTTTGCTAATATATTTTAATAGGTACTTGATAGAAGATGATTTATTACAAACCTCAATATTCAAATGAGCCTGATACTTTAAAAAAAAACAGGACTGTATGGTACCACAAACCGGTTATCCAAAGGCACCCCATTTCTAACAACCGTACGCCCATCATCTCTTCTACAATATACCACATAACCTTCCTCGTTAACTGTTGTGTGTGTGAAAAATTTATTTGGATAAAATTTTGTACATTTTCCATTTCTCAAACAAGAGGAGTAACGGTTGGCATCACCGCAAGGGCCGTGCATCATGAATTTTGTAACGGGTTCATGCAGCTTTGGGTAGGCACAGTGATTCATAATTTTAGCACAAACTATTCTGTTCACATCTGCAGGAATGTTAACCTTGTTTTCATGGTAGAGAAATAATAGGATGTGGACATGAGGCAAGTCAAGCTTTTGAAACTCCACGATTTGAACAAATACATGGGAAAAATAGTGATATAGAACGTTAATAGAAGATGATATAATGTAAGAAATTAATTAAAAATATATAAATATTAAATATATATAGCATTACCTGCTCGTGATTTTCCAAATAAATAGCGCACTCTTAAATCTTTCATAATATGATCAACCATAATTTTGAAAATTTGAGATAATATCTGAGGGCAGTCAATTGGATGAAGATTTTTATTCATAACAAATCGAGTAATTTCAGGCCACATTGGGTTACATGTGAATGTTAGAAATAGATCTGGATACCCTGACCAATTACAAATAGACATTGCATCATGTTAATTCTGAATCATATACCCGGGTCCACTGATAAATGTTGAAGGTAAAATGATACGCTTTCCACAGGATAAGCCTTAACGGTCAACACAAATAAATTTATCTTTTAATCCATTGTATAATTCAACCCTCAACCTTTTTTGATTGAATCGAATTAAAGATAGTCTTTGGGACTCAATCATTGTATAAATATCAACAATAAACTACTGCAACAATCTTCTACAATGTAATAATGATGAGCCATTCTGTTGATGAAATTGCAAGGGAAAGGAGAAGTAATCTCTCATTGTTACCTTCCTGAGTGCAGTACCTGTTGTGAAAGGAGTAGCTTGATACAATAAATTGTCAACATATCCATCCTGACCTCCTGTGAAGATCAAGGGGTATTCCAATGGAATATATAATTGGTGAAGCTCATCTACTCTTTTTAAATCACCACTCTTCTTTTGAATGATGATATCATGTTCATGGTTGAGATCTTTAACATCACCAACAATCAGCATAGCAATTTCAGAAGTGTTCGGGAGGTTATATGTGGCTTCACTTGTGTGACTTTTTTTAAGTAGCTGTAGATTTAATGTTTGTACCTCACAATGACTTTTTTAAGCATTGTTCTCATGTATCATATGTTGTAGTTTAAGTAAAACATTGTCATCAACAATTAAAAGTTGATTACTGCCATCAAACCAGCAGAAATGACATCAGTAGATAATATTAAATGATGAATGTTTAGAAAATTTAGTACATAATGCTGAAATAGATGGATACCCAATTATGTGAACCCTGCTATGACATTCATGTGCATCATCATACATGTATAGTTGTGAAAAATGTGGCAGTTGTCCCTCAGGTGGACATAAACTACCAATACAATGGTAGTTTTGTCCATGTAGTCTGAATATACATAGACCTCGACCATTGATGAATGACCTATCTACCTTTCCACCCATGGACGTGAATGAAAACATTGAGTTGTAAACATGCATGTGGTCTTGGAAAGATCAGGACTTAGCTGTAGTTCGATCGAATACCAACATCCTTAGGTATGTAGGACATGAAGGCAATGAGTCTAAAGATATTTTTCCCATCGAGCAGCATAGTGAGAAACACGGCTTTTGTCTATTGTTTCAGTTCTTATATCTCTCATCAAACCACATAAATGAGTGATAATATTGACAGACTTTATAAGCGTCACCAATGTCCGAATAACCTGATTCACAAATAGTAAAACGTTGAACATATTAATAAAAAAGCATAGTAATATTATGAGAAAATGATGCTTGATTATAGAACAACAATGCCAGTTTAGTAATCACACCAACATGTGTTATCGACATTATGCTGCTCTATTGAGTTTTCTATAACAGGAAATGTTAGGTTCACATATATTGGAAAAGTTAACCGTAATTTGATTTCTAGTTATAGAGAATATTGTTAAATTCCATACCTATATTTTTGTTGTCTTGAAAAGAATCAGTATCACAAAATCTATTTGTTCAAGAAATAATTAGAAATAAAAAATTAACAAACAAGGACATCAACTTTTAGAGACAATTTTTGGTCATACTGTGCTAAGGAGATAGGAAAATCATCTGTCAACATATCTTCATCAACCATTAAATCTATGAAAAAAATTGAGCAAACAGTTATATGGTGTATGTCGAGTTCAGAAAACCAACATTTTGTTAATAAAAAAAGTGGTGACTGTATACTTACAGAATGGTAGTGGGGATAGTGTAATGTCCTGTGGTTTTTGTTTTCATTTGTTTGTCCTTGAACACAGTGTTGATGGACGAGCAGATGGTTCCGACACTATTTTCAATTAATAAGTTTAATATCAGTAGTTTCTGTAATTATTAATTTCCCTGTGAACAGTAATAGTTGATAATGGTAAATTTTAAAACTACTAACCATCTATACATAAAGGAGATGATGGTACACGTGTGACTCCACCTCTACCACAAATTGTTGGTAGCACTACAGTAATTGTAATAGTAGAGTGATTGGTTCACGTCACTGAAGATATTGCAGTAGGAGTTGGCATTGATTTTGTGGCCACTTAAAGAATTAAATGTGCAGTAATGTTATTTAATTTGAAATTAAAACATATGTGATTATTGATCGGAAAAGATGATGAAGGCTTACATGTGTCCCTTCATGTGATGTCATAGTTTGATACCAGTACAGTTATTCGAGTAGCAGACTCATAGAAAGATATAACTGAAGCATCTTCACTTGTTGTAGACGCTGTTAACATGTAATACATAATAAAATTAAATATTGAAGAAGTCATAATTAGTAGGACATTATATGGTGAACATAAAAGTAGTATTTTCAAAATCCATGTCATTACTTTATTAATTGTCTCCACAGTAGCCTTGCATGTCTAGTGGTTGATGGGCCCGACATGTTTGTATTTGATTGAGGAGCATCCTGTCCACAGACTGTTGTCAAATACGAAGTTACATATCCATCAGTTCTGATAGTCTAGATAGTAGTTTCAAGTAATGTGTAGTATTATGTTAAAGATAATAGATTTAACCATTGACCCAGAGAGATGACACTGGCATTTGTGTGAGTCCATGTGTGAGGGTATCAGTTGATAGTGGTCCAGTTAATGCATTTGCAGTCATATTGGTAGATGTCACTGAAGAATCTGCAGTAGATGTTAGCAAAGTTATGTTGGATGTTCTAATGATATGTACTAATTACAAAACGACATTTAATATCACAATTATAAACAAACATAGCACTGCAATGTCAAACATTGTACTGTGTTATATACATTATTTTGATAATTTGATGCAAAAATAACAGAAGACTTACATACTTTATGTCATTCCTTTAAAAGTTCCCTCCATTGTAACCTTCCATCTATTGAGTTTGATGGGCCATACATGTTTGTATTTGGTTGAGGATCAGATATTTCAGGCACTGTCATCAATGATTAAGGTGGGTATTAGTCATTTGTTTTAGAAAGAAAAGCAGTTGGTAGTGTAATGTTTTCTGTTGTGTATTATAATAAGAACTAACAACTGATAGACAAAGATGATAACATAACTCGTGCAACATCAAGTGTGACGCCATCATGTGACAATGGTTCAGTTGATGTAGTACCTGACATTTTTTTAGACATCATTAAACAAATTTTGATTGATGTTGAAACTGTTATTGTGTCAGTTGTAATTAATAGATTTAGTAGAACGATGAAACAAATTAGAACATGAAGTAGAGAAGAATACCGAGCACATACCATATTTTTGTTTTTTTTCAAAAGTTGGATCTACTGTAACCTTAACTCTGCAGAGTCTATAGGGTGAGACATGTTTGTATTTGGTTGGAAAACAAATTTCATTGGCACTGTAGTCAAAATTCAAGTTAAATACGCCTAAATTACGTTAGTATGGAAACCATTTAATTAGTGTAGTGTTTTTTTCTACAAAATTGATCCACTACAAACCGTTGACAGATTGAGATCACAATGGCATTTGTATGACTGCATGTGTGATTCCAACAGTTGATAATGGTTATGGTGATCAAGTTCCTAAAAAAACAGTAGAAGACAATGGCAACTTTAAAATATTTTTCATCAATTTTAAATTGGAAGTAATGATGAGTAATACTAATGTGAAAAAATGGTAGTAAATTAAAGTATTTAAACAGAACAGAACAGGGAACTCAAAAATGTTTTATGTTCCATATTTATCGTCCCTTGAATGTAGAATTTTTTCTCCGTAGCTTGTGTTGGAAAATAGTTTTGCAATGTTGTTCGTTATATATAATTTTCAAGTTGTGGAAAAAAATATATGGACGATTGAATGTAATGATAATGTAATGCAGAATCAATAAGAAAAAAGAAAGTTTTGTAAATGTTTAATTATAATGGAGTAAATAATTATTAATGATAAATATATGGATTTTGAATGAAGCATTCAGAATGAAAAGTTACCTCCAAATAATGCGACGAAATTACGGACCTGAATCAATGTCAAAGGAATCAGTTGATGTTGTATGAAATTGGCGGATGCTGAAGCGAATCGTTGAGGGCTCGAGGTGTGGTGGATGACGCAGAGTTGGAGTCATGAGTTAAGAGGGGTTTCACTAAGGGGAGATGGAGAGGGGATTCAGATAATGAGGTCACTGACAGAAACTGGAGGGCAAGGAGTAGTCATTGGCTGAGTGCTGCGAGAAACCTCGGACGATAGGACGAGCGGGCGGAGAAATCTAGGGAACATGTGATATCTAGGTAGCGCGGCATAGTCATCGAAGGCGTCGGGAATTTGGGGGAGATTGAAGTAGGCGTCGGGAATTTGGGGGAAGTGTAGGTGGCAAACAGGTTTACCACGGCCGCAATCAGAATAATGAAGAGCGCACCAACTGTATATCAACCGAGGAGAAGTCGGAGGTCGGCGATGAAGGGCTGTAGAGTATGGGTAGATCGGTAGTTGGAGAATGAAAGAGGCGTGGCTCCTAGGGAAATCTAGGTCGCTTCACTGGAGAACGATAGTGGGATCGGGATAGGGTTTCACGGAGAAGAAAACGGAGTGCACGGAGAGGTCGCGTATCTAGAGAACGGTAGTGGGAGCACGATCGGATTTTTGCGGAGAAGTAATTGGTGTGCGCGGTGGGGCGACATGGCCTGCTGGTTGGGTGACACATAATGGAATGCTGATGTGGAGGCCTGGTTGGAAGACACGTGGCAGCGAAAAAACCTAAGATTAGTAAATATATAGATTTACTACATTAACTATTTGTTTTTTTTCAGAAATTGAGTTTAACTTTTAATTAATTATAAATTAAGTTAATTACCAATATTAAATCAATTTTTCCTAATTCAATTAACATAAGTGGATAGTTTTAATTTAAAATTAATCTTCGGATGTAAAGAGAAAATGTTCTTTTAAAGAGATAATGTTCAGAGTCTTATAAATTATTAATAACTAAATGCAAATTTAAAATAATTCCAATGAACTAAAGTGGATTATTTGATACATTATAGATCTAAATTTACCTTCTATCCTAGTAATAATATAATGTAACAAGATAAATTATTTAAATGAAAAATAAATTTTCAAATGTTTTTATTTTTTACTATTTATCAAATCATGAAAAATCTCATAAATATCCCAAAAATATAACCATTATAAAATTTCGAAATTTAGATATCAAAAAATAAATTTTATTTTTTTCCTTTGATGTCAATAAATTGGTATATAATTATTTTACCTTATGTACACAAAGAACGACTAATATGAGTTTAAGAAAAATACTTTTTTTAGAAAAAATTTCTTTTTTGTTTAAAATATTTTTAATTTATTTACAATCAAGAAATAGAAAATAATTATTTGTAAAAAACATATTCTCATAATTTAGTTAGCCATAATTATACCGTCCAATCCAAGAGTAAGGAAGTTACTATAATATGAAATAATAATATAAATCATATATATTTTTATAGTAAAACTAATTCTTACATTAACACAAGATTACAACAAAATTAATTATTTTGCGTAACACAAGCTTAAATGAATGTTTCATGTAAAATATAAAACTGCATAAAATTTTAATATTTTATTATTTTTCCATGGTACATTCTTCAGATCATATGTAAAATTTAATCATGCAATTTAAATATGATCTTTATAGTCCGAGGTTTGATATTTGATATTTGATATTTTTTTCTTCTGAAAATCAACATAAAAAATAGATAAAAAACACCCTAATAAGAGATAAAGTTACGTTCTAAGGTCATATTGAATAACTCATAACTAGGATTATGATTAGGATAAAATCTGTGGTATATGAATATATTTAAATGAAAAAAATATATAATTATAGAGTAATATTGAGGTCATTGATCATAATAAATTGAATGATGAATTGAAAGATAACTGCCTAAAAACCATAAATCGATAATTATTTGATTAACCATATGAATCATCATATACGAATATAATATGGATTTTTTAAATTCATTTTCATTTTCTTAATATTTGGGAATTTATTTTTCTTTTTATAAATATAAAAAAATATTCTTACTTAATAAGTTAATATTTAATATAACCAACTTCATCATTTGGTTGTTTTACAATAACATAACAAAATAAATTAATAACCATAAATGAATTTTTTATGACTGATTCACTACAATTCAAAATTTATGGATCATATGATCTATAAAATGATGAAAATTATATCTATTTTTCTGTAAATATTTTTGAAAACCATTATGGTTAACACATTAAACTGTAACACTCAAAAATAATACCACCAGTTCATTATTAAAATTTATTTTTCAAATTTTTAATTAAAAACAATGATAATTTAATGAGGAAATAATATTGGTAAGTGGAAAGAGTAAATCACATATATTTTTTTGGTCACAGGTTTTAGTCCCACAAAATCACTAGAGACGATGGGGTTCACCCTACACACATGAGTTTCTTTTTATAAACTCTATTAATATAAATCCTATATAATTTACCAAAAAATATAATGGACACTGTTGAAAAAAAATTACTCATTAAATAAACATTTAACTAATATTTTCAACACAACATGTTTTCTAAAAAATCGAATAATATTTTTTAGAATTATTATAATGTCTTTAATGATCATATTAAGATGAAATTATATCAATAACCTTAAACATGGGTCAATAAAATGTAAAGTCAATATTATTCAATTAATGGTTCCACTAAAACATATAATTTCCATTACATTCTCCAAAAATGACTTAAGTCTTATGAAATTGATACCACACTATGTTTTTGAATATGGAATTTCCGAATTTGAACATATAATCAAAAATAATCTCACAAACTCATGATGGTGTTCATATCATTTATGTTAATGATGAAACTTGATCTATAAAAATTTAAAATAATATGTAAATGTTTCAAAATACTTATAACTAATATACTATTATTAGAAATACTTTTAAAAATAATTCTTTTTATATCCCAATAAATAAATTCTTATTTCCTTTATTTTAAAAAAAGTCATTCCTTGGTCTAGGGTTTATACAAGGTCTTTCATTTTCATTATCAATTTGAATTATTCATAATGGGGTTTAGGGAAAATTTTAAGTATCCTAAGTATATCATGCATGTGTTTCAGAGATGGTTTACAGTAAGTCCCATTGACATGTACCTAGAAAATCCCTATTTATGATCAACATGTCATTTTTTAGATTTTTTACTCCCAGGTACATCAGTTCTAGAACAACATCCACTTGAAGTGTCCTTATATACATTCATTTCAAAGAAGAAACCAATAATATTAATGTTACCAAATTTTAAGATATTAATATTTAAATGTCCTCAAATTAAATCATATGGTTATGTTCAGTAATCTATTTTATCATATATATAGTTCTCAATATTTCAAATCAAAAGAGCTCTGATACCAAATTTATTGACCCTAAACCAGTATCCAAGTGCCGATGTCATACTATATTAGAATGGAATATGATGAAATAAATCACATCTCAAAATACCAAATTAGAAACTAGATATATACATGGATCTTAAATTGAATGTGATTAAAAATATAAAACATAAATTATTATACTTAGGAATAATATTATTCCATAAAAAATATCCATGCATATTATTTAATGTAAAATTAATGAAATCTTGGGACAAATAAACAAAATAATTGATAGTTCAAATACTCAGTAAGGGTTATATATAGTGGAAGAATTCACTAATCAAAATTAATTATAAAAATGGATGGTAAAGTAACTAGACCCACATTCCATTTAAATAAATTGAACAACGAATATATATGTAAGAAGAAATCTGTATTGGTCAATAATATAAAACAAATTCAATTTAGTCAAAAAAAATTATAATGAAATTTACCCAAAGATAATATCTTTGTGAAAATATCCTCGAAAATAATAACTATAAATATCAATGAAGTTCTTAATTATTGGAAATAATGTTCCTAAGGGACATTATAGCATTACCCTTAAGATCTATAGTCAATATGGTGTAAAAAATGTTGGGTAAAATCAATATGCTTTTTTTCAAGTCCTTTATCAAGACACTTGCAGTCATGATTTATCCTCCCAACAATTTTCTTAAAAAAAATGGTTTCAAACACGATGGTTTTGAGGCATAGAAGGGGTTTGGATTAGTGGTAAGCACCATGTAATCCTATATGAAAATGGGGGTTCAAAACCCATTAGGAATAGGACACAATAGTAGTAATGTAGCGGTACTGTAGCAGTGGAGGCACTGTAGCAACGACAGGCACTGTAGTAGAGCCAAACACTGTAACTATAGTGGGTACTGTAGTAGTACTATTCACAAAATTGTCCTTGGGACAAAAAATTCGGGCTTATGGGCAAATTAATGGGCTACACACCCACTGGGCCTTCGGGATATATAATGAGTCTCCCTCTACCGAGTCAAAAGATGTCTTTTCATTGCTTTTATAATAAAATGAGGCATTAGTCAAAAAAAACGATGGTTCTGAGGCCATTGGATTATCTATCTTGAGACTACAGATGCATCAAGGGGAGTATATTAACCGATCAAAAACCCATTTATTGCATAACAAAATCATTAATATTATATCTAATAATATATTTAATTAATAAAAAATGTGCCTTATTATTAAATATCCATATTCTCTAAAGGAAATATATATATATATATATATCAATATTTCACAAATTAATAAAATACTTATAAATATAAAAATGGTATCTAAAAAAGTATTAATTTTATGAAATAAAAATATCCCTGATAAACACTATTGTAATTTATGGGATATTTAATATCCATATGAAAGTTAGTAATTCAAATAAAAGGTAATGACTACAAAAATCAATCAAAGAAGTGAATTCTAATAATTTATTTTGTCAATCTAATCATAAGCCATCCATAAGAAAATAGTGATTGAATCAAAATATAAACATTGCTATTAAATTAAAAGGATTTTTTATGTGATGAATATAAATACCACGAAAATATATTTAAAATCATTAGTGAGGAAGGATTTATTATTTAAAAGATGACAGAAAGATTCTATTCACAATTTGTGTCAAATCCATAAGAGAATTGTTATGAAAACGACATAAGGTTACATTGAAAATTTTTTAATGTGTAAAAATAGGTGAAAAATATATTCATAAATTATTTTTAAAATTTTAACATATATTTGAAAACATTTTTAAAATTCATGATTTTGGATGAAAACATATTTCCAATCAAAGAGAAAAATGAATTAAGATTTTCTTGAAATCATTTTCTACAGAATTTTACTAATTAATGTGTTTAAAAATGTAAATATTAAATTAAATAGTTCATTAATAACCATATTTGAATAAAATGTAAGGGTTTATTAGGAAAAAGGTTATGTAATTTCCTTCCTATGATATTCAAGAATAAATAATCTTGAATAGAATTATAATGTTAAATAATCCCTTAAAATGATCACAACATTGATGTGTGAATGAATTAATGAATGTGATATTTATTTCTACTGTATATTAAAATAAAATAATTTTAAATAAAACATTATATAATAATAATTATTTACACTCATAATATTAGCCTGCCATTGTCAATAAAGTACGTGTTTTACCCAATGAGTAGGAACTGGGTTAATAAATTCCATACCTCACACTTCCTTTTGATTGATCATTCTTTATCCTCATTTAATTTTGTCTAAAACATGTTATTAACTTATAATAGAACCATATTAGTATTTATGACTCTATACAAGATCCCGTTAGAATATATTATAATCCTTTCGTTAATAATCGTTAATTATTATCATTTATCATATGATAATTTTGTTGTTTCTACATATATGTACTATTATAATATATCCAATTAATATTTGTATAATATAGTTAAATAATCTCTGGAATAATAATAATTACATAATTAAAATATTTTTATATCATTTTTACTTTTAAATCCAATCATGAATGATGGTTATTAATGTTGATTTATATTACATTCAAGTAGATAGTAGGATGTAAATATGCATGGGTGACATTTTCATTTTTTATCAATCATAATTGAAAAGATGGAAGAAATATATTACCATTAAAGAATTTTTTTTCAAATATATCATATTATATACTTTTATATGTCATCCATGTGGTGTGGTGATGAAAAATTGTCACACATCTTCATGAAGTCGGTAGTCCACACCAATACAATGGGTATTATGATCTTTATATGATTGTAATGGAATGAAATAAAATTAAATATATACTTATATATATACATATTAGATTTATATAAATATAAATATGGAAATATTACAATAATTATGTATTTATAACACATATAATCACTAACTTTATATTTAGAACCTTCCTTGTGAAGTGTTAGTGGAAGAAAAATCATATCACTTCGTGAGGTGGAAGTGTTCCAAACAAATGATAAATATTATCATATATCCTATGGAATGTAAGGTAACAAGATATATATAATATAATTAATCTATTGGTATACCTATGACATAAATATCACATATATATACTTTTAATCTATCGTCACACCCAATAATGAGTGGTTAAAATGGAAAAATGAAAACCATATATTCGCAAGGTGGTAGTCAACCATACACAAGAAAGATGATTTCATAAAACATTTGATGGAAGAGGATATTAGTTCAGTTCATGAATATAATAAAAAAATTCTCATTATATGGAATATATTTATGTGTTAAAATTATCATGTTTTAATAAATTGAAGGAGCTGAACAAAGATTTAAAATTAATATGTTTGAGGAAGAACAATACCTATTCATCATGTATCCTTATTAGGATTTCACTAATGAATTCAAAGGATATATTTTATCTTAAAATAATTTCTCTAGTATGGCCATATTGATTCTTTTTTGTGAATTGGATTGTATTTTTATGATCAAAATTACTTGAGGGGTTTGGATAAGTGATGGGAGTGAGTTTTATTTTACTATTAAAGAGGAGTGAAATTTTATAAATAACCAAAATTATTTACTATTGGGTGGTATATATCACCCCAATTGTCTTGATAATTGATAATTAAAAGTGTGGAGGTATGATATGGTAAATCCACACCATCAACACGCAATGAAACAAATTTTTTAAACATTTTTTTTCTTATCTTCTATCTTTCCCTATTTTAAAAAATTTATGTTTTCATTACTGTAACTAATTTTATAATCTAGGTAAATAATCAATTTAGACTAAAATGAAGTGAATTTTTTATAAAATATATACCCATTGATTATAAATAATATATATAATTTATAAAAAAATATATGTGTTTTTTATATTAATGTTTAGAGACGATCATGTAATGTATAAAATACCTCTTTAACCATAACTACGCTAACCAAGTTTTTACAATTTAGGGGTCAATATATTCATTATAAAAGAATAATTAGAATGGAAAAAGAATATAGTTGATGTTTATAGTCATTAAAAATCATTATTCATAATGTAGTAATTTTAGTAATTTTAAATCAAGTAGTGAAATATAACTTATGAGAAAATGAAATTAATTTTAATTTGGGCAGTAATCATTTAAATTGAATATAAAATTTTTGGAAAATTATTTAATTAGAAAGAAGTTTCTAAAACCAATTTAAAATGGAATATTAATCTAAAAAAATAGTTCTATAAAACAATTCATTCAATTTACTTAAATTTTATTTTTTATAGATTTACTTAATTAATAATTTTTTTAACTAAATAATTTCTGCATTGGAATTTTGTAATAATTTTAATTAATTAAATCCTCAATAAGAAAATAATATATATTATTACAGAAAAATAACAAATTTTAAAATTCAAATTAAAAGGAATATATGGACCAGTTTTTTCACTATCCGGGAGAATTATATATATTAAATGTAACAAAGGTGTCTTTTATTAGTTTTTATTTACACAACTATTTATAAGGGTCATATTCAAATAAGAGTGGAATGGAGTTTTCATATTTCAGATAATATATTTCCAAGGTATAAATAATCTCATTTGATAAAATTAAGATAATATTTTTTGTAATTTTTACTATTACTATTGTAGTTTAAGCACATGTAAATCCATTTTTACCTTAATTATGGTTATTAATTTTCACTTCATTCAATAATCCTTTTTGATAAAAATATTATGTTTAACGTATTATATATTATAATTCATTATTATTTTAAAAAAGAAATCAATTTTTTCAAATTCAATTCACTCAAGTAAAAAATTATTATTTGAAATAAATTTTGCAGATGTGATAAAAAGGCATGTTTTAATAGTGAAAATGTTCAAAATTTGACAAATTTTGTATGAAAAATTCAACATAAAAATGATTCCAATGAACTAAAATAGATTAATTTAAATATTAGTGGATATATTTTTCATCAAAAAGTGAATATATTTCTTATGATTTTAAATTATATTATCATAAAAGGAGTTTTCAAATTAAAATTCTATATTTTTCACTATTTGTCAAAAAATGAAACGTATTAGAAAAATAACAAAAGAATTTATGCATGATAATTTAGATATACTAATATAATAAATTAAATTTATTTTATCATATATATTTTATAAAAATGTGTAAAAATATATTTTAAATTATATTCAAAAATTGTGACTAATACTTCTTTTAGAAAAATATTATTGTTCAAAAAATATTTACTATCCGTTTAAATGAATATTATCTTATTTATATTAAATAATTAATCAAAAAAATTGAAAATATATATTTTCATTGTTTATTTATTATTATTACTAACCTCCATTCCAATGGCTATTTATTAACTATTATATTAACTGATAATATCAATTGTATAGTGTTTTTTGGTAAAACATGGTCTTGATTTTAATAAAAGCTATCAAAGAAACTCATTATTTTGTGTAATTAAAGATAAAATATAATTTTTAGGTTAACTAATCTACTAAAAAAATGATTAATCTTTTAGAGTTTTTTTATAATACGATTTTAATCTAATCATGACCTAGTGCATGAAAATGTTTCATAACTACACACATGGTTTAACACTTCCGGCTGATATTCATCTATCAGTGAAATTCAATTTACTAGATCCTACGACTGGTTAATTTTCTTTTAGAGTATTAAAAAATTAAAAAATAATGAATATTTTATTGAACCAATAGTGATTTAAGGTGAACTGTTTTGTAATGTTAAGACATCCAATTTTATGACTTTTGAAGGTTCAATATTTCCATATCATATAATAATTCTCATATATTGTTAATTGTTCATCCATCATGAATAAATCCATTTTTATCAGTAATAGTTGAATCCCAATAGAATACTGTTAACAATGGATTCCATGAAGAATGTATAAACTTTTCTAAAAAGACACCTAATGATTTAAGTGTGGGAGAAATAAATAGTATTCTTTTCTAGACTAACTGACTGAAATTATGATTAAAAATATAAGCATAATATATCATCTAAACAAACAAAATAATAAAAAGGCAGAGTCTCATAGATGTTCAGTTGATGAAGATGATGGGGGAGAGATTACTCAAATTCATTAATTTAAATTTTTCTCGGTAAAACACAGAGAAAAATGCACCGATAGAACTAGAATTTTTTTTGTATATTGGGGGCATAGAGATGATAATTTATAAGGAAATTGTAAATATCTGTGAAAAAATAATTGGAAAAGAGTTCTCCCTAAGGTATCTCTAAGTTGTCAATGTCTAAATGAGATAAAAAAGTGAATTTTCAAATTCAATCGTATATTACATTGGATTACAAAGGTTATTGGGATAGGAAACATCCATGTACAAGGTTAAAATAATTACACATTAATAATTATTAAATTTATTTTGGAAGATGATATATATTGAGGAACACTGATAATATAATCAAGAACTAGTGTAATTGTATTATTAAATTTTTTACCCACTCCACTATACTATAAAGGATTAATAAGTACATCATATCACCACCCTGATGGCTAGATAGAATAATTTTAATAAAAACATTTATTTATATGATTATTTCATCCCATTATATAAATATAGTCAAATTAATGTGTATGGGATCCCTATAAAATCCCCTTGAATATTAGGTATATTTAATTTGACTCTAGGTAGTTATTGGACCTCTTAATAAATAGACCATGATAACTTCCAACATATGAATATAGCATCTAGAAAAATACTATGATAACCTATTAATATAATAAGTGTAAACTTGATATGGATTATTTCTCCCATGATATTTGGTTATATAGAATAAAAAGTTAACAAAAATAAACCACAATTATTTTCTTATTATAATGGAACAAATGAGGTCACTAGTAATAAAAATGGTAGTGATGAGTCGAACTCATTAAAATGTAAACTCATATTCAAGTTTACTATATATAAACCGCTAATTTTTCAATTCGTTATTAATTATTAAATTGACTAGGATTGCAATTTATTCAATGGGAGGAATGTAACAACAAAAGATTTCACAATCGATTTATCATAAATAAATATTATGTAAATGTAATATTAAATTAAAAACCCCTATTTAGAATCAAAGACATGTTATATTAATAATCCAAAATTATTAAATAATTACATTTTAAAATATCTAATAAAATAACTTGTTTTAAAGGATCTAACCACATTATGGAATATGTAAAATAATTGGGATGAAATAGTATCAGGTAGCATAACTATCCCTTATGAAGCTCATTTTTTCAATCATAGAACTATGGTTTAATATCAATTTTTTCCCATTTATCATTCTCAATATGATCCTAATAAATTATGGTATGATCAAAATAATATACAAAAAATTTCCATATCATAGAAATTTTGCCATGATCGATGCAAGTGGAATCATCAGCTTTGAATGAGGCCAGAGCATACCTTATTATTATTTATTTATTTAAGGTGACTTGTAACTAGCTATTTAGATGATATAAACATATAATTATTCATATAATAAGTTTTTAATCAAATGTGTTCTTCCCATTTCTCATTTTTAAATTTAAATAAAAATAATGTTTATCTACAAATATAATGATCATAAAAATTATAGAAAAATGTTTTCTCATAATGTATTATTTTTCTAGATTTTTTTTAAAATAAATATGTTTCTTATATTATTAATTTATTAATAATAATGTAATTAATAATTAAAAATAAATAAATTGAATGACCCTTAATATTATAAAAAATTTATTTCCCTAAGAAAAAAATACTAAGTAGATTATTATTTATAATTTAAATACCTATTTTATATAATTGTAAATAAAAACATAACTAAATTTTTTATTTATAATTTTAAAAATATATTTTTATGATATTTCATAATTTTTTGAATACATTATTTTTTTTGTGAAAATTGAAAAATAATGTCTTCACAAATTCCAGGAATATTATGACATTATTTTCATATAGGTATATCATGTGGAATTATCAAAAAAAATTCGATAGTGAATGTATATTATAAGTGACATTATCAGTTTAAAATTATATTTTTTTTTTATTTCACAAAAATATTTTTTAAATTTTAATATTTTATTTAATTTTTCAGTAATTTTTTTAATATAGTATACCCTTTTAGTTTTAAAATTAATTGTTATCACTTTAAGATTTTAATATAATAAAATGGATTTCAAATTTTGAATTAGATGTTCCATATTATATCAGGTAGAATACTCTTTTTTAATTCATAATAACTAAATTACATAAGTATAAATTAGTTATCCCTACAAAATATAAAAATATGAAAGTAATTAATCTAGTGGTAAATGTCATGAAACCTGATTAATATAGTTTTCATATTAATTTTTTGTGATCCTCTAGACTATTCCTCAAACCCCTATCAATTGTTTTCAATTTTAATTATTTTTGATTTGTTTAATATCTAATCCATTTATATTAATTATTTATAATTATAAACATTTCATTCTCACCACTTATTGATGGGCCCCCCCACCAACTCTTAAATAACACAAACGGAATATGGTTTCCAATTTAAAAAATACTACACATCCTTCTACAATAATACTATTCAATTTTTTGATCCTCTAGTCAAACGATATTGGCATAAGACCTCCATTTTTGGATAAATCCATCATAGAAAACAAAATGATTTCTGCATGAGTAATCATTTTTCATAACATATTTTCCTTTATATATTTCTCTGTTAAATTATAATATTTTTACTCCAATATTATGACATTATTATTGTTTCTAGGTAGAATTTTATAAATCAATTAGAATAAATATAAGCATGCTTTACCATTTTATATAAATAGATAAATAATATGTAATCATGATTGGTGTAATGTCCCGCCTCTATAAAGTGACAATATTTTATTTTTTCCCAAAAACATCGCATTAATAATAATAATAAAAATAGAGGAATAAATTTTATGCCTAAAAACTAATTATCATTATTAATGGAAAAATTATATACCAAATTCATCCCCTATTATTCTTGAGGATATGAAAACATTGACATTCGTTTCATTGACTAATGTCACCCTGAAGTAATGTGTCCAATTTTTCATCTAGATTTAATCTTGCTTATTAACCTATTATAAAATATTATTATATAAATTTATTGAATCAAAATTATATCTTTATTATAATAATGATATTATACCAATACAAACCACTTTAGTTATAATAATCTTCCATTAATTATGGTTTCATAATGATTGGGCCGATCTAACAATATACATAATCAATGGTAGAAAATAATATCATGGGTAAATATGGTAACATAATTTCTAATTATATATTAAGTAAATAAATAAATATTCCCCTATTTTATTTTAATATGAATAATAATATTGATCACATCAATTTATATAAGATTACTTATTCATTAAAACTCATCAAACCATCCTCATCAATGAATTCATATATATAAAATGTAACCAAAACTCCCATAAAATGAAAGTGTAACTTTAATTGAATTTAAAAACATTATATAAAGTATATTTTGTGATTTTATAATGATGATCATTGGTATACAAATAAATAATAACACCACTATTACGAAACTAGTTAAAAAGAAATCATAACTACTCACAACAAGTATTGAAAACAGATACTAACTAACTAATATTATTATAGAACATAATTATTAATTATGGAACAAAAAGGTTATAGATAAGGACAGTATTTTGAAATAAATTATTAATAATTTTTTTCTAACATATTATATATTTTTGTGCATTCAAATCTTTTGAAATAAAAGGTAATGGATTATTTTCTCAAATTTAATTACTTGATAAATATTTTTTATTATGCTGTATGACCTATAAAATATTGTGTGAGTACTACATAATTAATTTGTTTTAAAATAATAAATTAATTCATCAAATTTAAATATAAAAAATATCCACCATTATGTGGGTGTCTATTGAAAAGATACCAAATTTGAATAGGGTTTTGAAGAAACTGTAAATAGAGTAGTTTTTATTTCTAATCTTATACTCAAATAGAGATGGTTGTTTATAGATAATACATCCTTTGAAATTATATTTCTTCTAAAATCCCTTATTATTTTCTATGTATATTCATGTGTTTTTACATGTCTTTTCAACATTTTATTTTCCATTGTATCATATTTTTCCTCGATGTGTTTCGTAAATGGGAAACCAACACTCCCTCTTCTTCTTGATCAAGAACCGTTGTTTTTCTTGGAATTTTAATTTTATAATTAAATATTTTTTCAATATATTCCTAAACAATTTATTGATATCATTTTAGACTTATTTTAATTTAGAAAATATTGTAATGATATTTTAAAATTTTAGAATACGGGTTGTGTTCATCCAAATGAAAAAAAACATATATTTTTAGTGATTTTTATTTTTACACATAAATTTTTTGCTTTTATTATTAAACATGAAGACTTACGCATAAAGTTTCATGGGTTCTAAACAATTTTATTTTCCCCCATTTTTAAAAAAATATTTCATTTAAAACGATTTAAAAAAATAATGTATATTTTTATTTTCCATGAGATTTTCTGTAATATATATTAAAAAGTATTTTACATATAAATCCTTATCCAATGATATATGATTTTCACGATCAAGGGTATTATAAATATAAACATATATAATTTCATTACTTTCATGAAATATGTATTATTAATTTATATCAGAAAAAATATTCATCACTTCCTTTGTCTTTATAACAATCCACTATGAAAGAGAATAACTTTTCTTCCCCTATCGCAGCTTTGTGAACAATTTATATTTACTTATTCGGATTTAAGGCCTTTCACCTAGATTATATACATAGATTAATTGGGGATATATATTTAAAAATGACATACCCTTCAAAAATACTTGGTGAATACAATATGTTTTACCTGGATTGAAGGGTATTTACCAATAATGTTTTAGAATATATTTTAGTACCCATTAATTCTTTATGGGTTCATCATGTTGATTACTTCATTATGTTAATCCATTTAAAATGATATTAACCAATATTTATTACATGGGTTCCTTTTTATCTGTTGAATGAAATATATTTGTTTTCTATTGGTTCCTTTTGTTATGAAGAAGGAAACAAATTTTTTTCATGGATTTATTTTGACATGATATATTAAACCCCTTTTATTTTCTTGGGTTCTTAATAATATATTAATTGGGGCCCACTTCATATACATGGGTTCTTTATGATATATTGTTTTATGGATTTCATATTGATAATAAATATATAAATTATTGATGGGATGTTACCTATATCACATACTAATGAATAAGATGAATGTTTATATCTAATTATATAATGTTTTCTCAATTATCATATAGTTTTTCATTTTTATGGGCACCATTTGTGTTGTTCATGAATTTAATTTTCCCACAAACAAATACATCTTTAATACCATAAATATGTTATTATGTATTTTCTTATTTTCTTATAGTGTGTAATAATTATTTAATTATCCATATACAACTGTTTATTCCAATGATTTATATATATTCTTACACATATATTATTGCCTCATGAAGAAGGTTTATTGACTCTTTTTTACAAACAATTTGGATTCTTGTATAAACACCCAAACATATCGTACAGAAATATTACATGTTAATAGATGAATATTAATTAAATAACATAAATATCAATATAAAATCAATTTTCTATAGTGTATTTATAAAATTAGAGGCATTGAAAACTTGTTTATAAGTTCCTTATATCATCTCTAACTATGTTATCCATATACAAACCCTTATTATGCATTTTATAAATTATAAAATTCATCATAGCCTAGGGAATATAAACATAATAAAAGATGATCTTAGATTCTTAGTAAGGGTAAACACGATAGATATCAATATATAATGAGAAAAATTATATTAGAACATGAGAATAAAATTGGAAATCCAGAAATTTCATATCATAAATCTTAAACATGACCCATTGAATTAATCATGCCACTTCATAATATATAAATAATAATGGAATAAAATAACAAGATCTATGAGAACACAATATTGGTATAAGACATAGATTTTTGGTATATACATATGCATTGAAAAATCATATCATTAGTAATTTATGGATCATTTCTATGATAATTAGAAAATAAAGGGTTCACTCCCCAAACCATCACAATATTCAAGGATCACTCTGAATACCATATTTGTTGACAAATTACCTTATTATACATGGTCCAATCCCCATTCCTATCATCTTTATATCATGAAATATCATTCATTACATAATAAATTGGATGGAGACAAAGGTCCCACCCACCACATAATATAAATCACACATATGTGTTCCATAAAATCCTAAAAAAATTATCATATCAGAACCCCTGAAGAGAAATGGGATTAAAATTTTTTTTCTCATATCATAACCTTTGGAAATTAAATAGGTTTTTTAATAATTTTTTCTATTTATCAAATCATAATACATCAGGAAAATATATGTTTCATAATCATTTTATAATTATATAACCTATGGAGGTGAAATGGGTTTACTAAAAATATATTAACAATAAATTTAAACCATATAGACAAATAATAAGTAGTATATCATTGGTAATTATCCATAATAAATCATATTGTATATAAAAGTATTTGATCTTTGATGAAAAATGATTTTGAAATATTAGTTAGAACATTTTTGGATGATAATAAATTTTCTTTTATATTTATTAATTAAAACTAATAATTGATAAATTATTTGGAAAAAATTTTCATCTAAAATAAAAATTAATATTTATAATGTAATAATTAAAAAAAAATTATGTTCATGATGATAGAGAAATTTTGACATATTTTATATATTAAAATAATTATTCCCTTCAAATTTTTGATAAAATCCAAACATTCATTATTTGAAAAAAAACATGATTATTATTATGAGAAATTTTTAAAAAAATTAGAAAATATGAAAAAAAATTCCTGATTATATTATCATTCTGATAACTCAAAAAAATTGAATTTTTTTTAAAAATTTTGTTTTGGAAGAATAATGGTTTTTGAAAGAATATAGAATTACATATAATATATTGAAAAACATTATTTTAAACTTTTTAGTACATAAAGAGAGAAAAATGGAGGGAAAACATTATCCTCAACAGAAAACACTAGTATAATAAATTTTATGTGTTTATTGAGTTATAGATCATTTTATTTCATAACAATAATCATAATCATAAACAATCCTAATAAATGATTATATTATATCACAAAGTCCTCAAAACTTTGGAATCATTGAGTCGTAATCATAAAAGATAGAATAAAAAATTATGGATAACATAACATAATTATAATCAATAAACTCATTACACAATATAACAATAAGGATCTGTAAAAACATAATAAATGAATATAGGTGCATAACATAACATATATGTCAAATAATGAGAATGTAGAATAAAATATATTACATTGAGTTCATTTTTCCTCAAAAACACTATAGTCTCCATTTTTATAAATATAGTCTATTATTAAACTACACCATGACCATACACATATTTATCATATAATATATTATGTACTTATACTTTTTATGAATAGTTTATTAACAATTTCATGATAAATTTATGTTTCATGTAAAAACATAGTCAATTTTAACATATATTATGATTTTTAATTTTTGTTCCTCTTAAATTTATCATGGTACAGTAATCTCCATAATGTTTTCAATTATTTAAATACCCTTTATATTTAGTATATATATATTTAGAGTAATCCCTAAAAGATAAATATAGAAAATGAATTACACAATTCATTGAGATGGAAGGCTATATGTACGCATGAACGATGTTTCCACTTTGTCGACGGATGAAGAAAAATAATGGTAAATAGTATATTAACATTCCATATACATGTTTATGTATTATATATCATATATATATATACATACAGCTTGTTACCTTCTATGTAAAACGCAAGTGAAAAATTAATCACATCACTTCGTGAGATGGTAGTTCGTTGTACACACGATCTATGTTATCATATTCACCATAGAATTGAAAAAATTTAATATATTATAGTATATCTACATAAGTATTTTATATTATAGATATCATGCATATAAAATATATAAATCATTATTTTTCTACTATGGGAGGTGTTGATGGAAAATGATTCACAACTATTTGTGAGACAGTAGTTCATCGTACAAATGATTGAAATTATCATTTACAATTTCATGAAAGGGGATATGTATGTAGTTGATTATAATACAATAATAACATCTTCATATATGAATGAAAATGATTTTATTATATTATCAATATTTAAAAATATTTTATGTAGGTTATGAAAGAAACAAAAAAATGATTGTTGAAAGATGTGACCTTTTATCTGGGAAACTGCCATAGGATTTCACCAAAATCCTTTCTAGGATTGAATTATGATCAAAATAATACATCTATTATGAGAGAAGGTAAGTAAGGAATATATCTCTGTATGTATTAGATGAACCAAATGTATTTTTATGTATTAGTTGGAGAGGATAGTGGATGGCCTTTATAAAGTGGGGGTGAGGACACACATTATATTTTCGAAATGAATAAAGAGTTCCCACATTTTTCATATTAAAAAAACTACAAAATGGGTAAATATAGGAAATTATAGGTGATAAGGTCATAATATTTCTATCTTATGTGTCATGGACTCATTTTGTATCATTTTTAAGCCTTTTCATTTTAGTTTAACCCCATTGTAAACCCATTTTTACATTAATAATGGTAAATTTATTATATTTTCATATATGAAATAAATTCTTCCAAATTCAACACTTAGACCTATCATAATTTAATTTAAAAGTAAACCTATGTATGTGACAAAAAATCTTGTTTTCAATGAAATACATTTATAATTAAAGAATGTTTTAATAATAAGATTAAATTATAAATTGATTCCAATGACCTAAATTATATTAATAAATAATTATTTTAACAAATTTTACATTTAAACCTTTTTTTATGTTTTTAAATTTTGTAAATATAATAAAAATTCTTAATAAAACCACTATTTTTCAATAATCATTGAAATTTTTATCTTCTCATAAATGTCAAAAAAATCATTCAAATATATTTTTGACATGAAAATATCAATGTAGATGTTTATTTTTTGAAGTATATTTTCAATAAAACCGAAAATAATAATTCTTTTTTAGAAAAAGTTATAAGAATATCTTTTTTGAGATATTAGTATTTTGGAAACATATAAATAATTTTATAAAAATTATGTATATTTTTATCAATATTATTTCATTATAATAAACTAGTATACTTAATATTTAAATTTTTTTTACTAGTATTCACAACACTCTATTTAATGGATATGTTATAATGTTCATATCTAAATAGTAATATCAAATTTATATTATGATTTGTTAGTAATTATTCTCTCTTGTAATGAAAGATCAACTCAGTTTTCAGTGAAACACACACTAATCATAGGGATGCTTGTAATGAAATATATCAATGAAATTTAGTTTATTGGAATAATATAATTCATTAAAAATTGGGGTGTTACATTCTACCAACCACCTTAAAATATATTTCTCCCTCATAATTTATCACTCCAGTATACACAAATGAGGATAATTTTCCATAATTATTTCATCATGTTCCAATATATCTTCTTAAAACTAGTAGTTTTGACACAAAATGTTGACCAGAGTAGTGTTTGTTTTTTGCAACACATTCTCTCTATAATCTAGAATCATCACTTGTTGTTCCTCATAATAAAGATCCTATTTTAATGGTATGAATTCTAATTTATCTACATGTGAAGGAATAGTTTTTTACATCCCCAAAAGAGATATATGGAACAAATTATTAACATCATATTGATTTAGTGGAATCATAAATCAATAATCCATTATCCTGATATAATTAAGGATATTGAACTGAATGATATATTTATGACTTATCATTCCCTTATTTCCAACCCTCATATTTTTATCCCATGGAGATATTAATTGGAATACAATATCACAAAAATAAAATTCATGATCATGTCGAAATTTTTCAACATAACAATTATACCAACTCTCACTTTATTTAATGTGTTACTGAATGGATTAAACCCTCTCTTCCATTTTTAATCTTCCTCGGGTCCTATAATATATTTCACTCCAACAAAATTATAGTATTTTGGACTTCTATACTGACATCTATAGAGGTAAACATAATCATCCATTTAAATACAAGTCTAAAATATATTTTTTATGAAAACTAATCTAGAGGACTGTGTTGATCCTAACCACCCCTGAAATCTAAAGAACAAGATCTCAAAATATCCTCAACTATATGAATTGTTCTCTAAAACTGGAAATATTTATAAAGATTATATTTATTGATAAAACTCAACTCTATATCAAGAGCTTACTAATGAAATCACTATAACATTGAGGTAAACCTATGATCCTAATCAGGTACAATATAATATGGTACTCCATGTGTTCTTACTACTTTTTAATGTAAATTATAAAAATATGATATTAAGAGAAATATTTTTTGATAGTGATGATTTTTATGACATTTTATAGAGATCAACTCAAAAACATTAAATTAAGATCTTTTGATATTTTTAGGAGCACGATTAAAAATTCAATGGTTAATTTCATCCCATTTCCATTCTAGGTTTTGTAGTAGATGTGAGAACCCTATAAATTGTTTTCTCTTATCCATAACCAATGTACAACCCATTTCCGAAAATAAAAACTTTGGGATATATATATCTGCATCATTCAATCACATGTACTATTTGAAATCAGTATGCATCATCTTACATCAATTAGGAATATATAATAAAATCTACGAGATTCATCAAACAACTCATTCATCAAATATTCTATAGATAGATAACATACATTGTTCTTGAACTGTATCACACAATCAGGATCAAGGTTAATCTTAGGGACATTTATAACCTTATTTTGGATCTATGAACTATCCTCCTTTACCTCTTTAATCATCACATAGTCATATGTTTGAAAATATAATTAAGAAACAAAATATTTCTCCACTTCACAAGTATTTCCATATCCATACTTTCAATATAAAAAAGAATGGGATAATTTTTTATCCTCATCAGGGATAAAATTTCATGATCCTTCATACTGAATAATAAATCACATAGTTCTCTTTCTCATGGTGGTAATATATTTAGAAGTAAAAATATTTAATCATCTATAATAATAATCTCTGGATCATTATGAAATCAATCTGTGTGAATATATACCTTATACATTGGAAATCAATATATATATATATATATATCACAATTTTTTAGTATGATAATTCATCTATATCATTAATACAAAAAATACCTCTTCCATCTCCAAATAATGAGTTGGGTAATTCTGCTCCTGAATAATCATTTTTCATGATAAAAAATCTATAACCATGTCATTCTATATATGAATTCATCCAAATCCCATCATGGATTTTTAACTATATATTACTAAACCTTCTCCAATTTAGGGTAATGTATGCACATGAAGGATGACTAATCTTCTCTTCAATTCCTTGAAATTTTCTTCACATTCATTTGTTAAGAGTAACATGGATCCATTCAAAGTTAATGTGTTGATTGAATTTAATTTCTAGGATAAATTATTCCCAGGACATCAATAATATGATTCAATACAAAGAGAACTATATGTCTCAATCACTATGGTTAGTCATATCTAATATTAAATAGCATACAACATTGATAGATATATCCATATAACCTCTCTTGAGATTATAAGACACAAAAGTGATACATTTTCTTTCCAAAATTTACAAATGTTAATTTTTTATATATTTATTTTTACCTTTGGGTCTTTATTATAATTGTATTTTTAACTTCATGATCTTTTTTTCTTTGAATATAAAAGAATAACATCTTTAATGAAAATCAAAAGTTGATCAATGTAATTTACCAAGACTCCATTCTTTAAATCAATAGTGATATTAGGGGAATTAATTAGGCATAATGGATTCAATATATATTCATATTGTCAATACATTTCATGGAATTATGTATTAGGTATATCCTTTTTCTTGACCCTAAATTGATTATATTTGTAATAATGTTAAATCGTGTAAAATTAATGAACCCTACATAGTTGATTAAATATATCATTAATAATAGGTAGAGGATAAATGTTCTTGATCATGATCTTATTCATATCCTGATTACAAATTTTTATTTGCATCAATCCATCACTTTTTTAATCTAAAATGAAATGTTTTCCCCAAGGTGACACACTTGTACAAATGTAACACTTCTCTAGTATCTCCTAGAGTTGATTATTCAATTATTTATACTAAATTATATCCATTATACAGAGAGTAAAAGAAATTGTCATGGGACAATGTATGAGTTATATTGGGAACTCAAATTAATATTTTGGTGGAATTAATGGAATGTCTTAGAAATTAATCATTAAACTCCCACACAATATGAATATCATCGATGATGAGTTTATCCCCAAATATATGAAATAAAGGCCCCAATTTAATTGGAATCAAAACCAAAAGTATTGATTTTATTTCCATCATATTTTCATATTTTTCATCACTCTTATAGAATATCATAGTTTGGTTTTGAATATAGAACATGAATTCCCTTCATGAGAAATTATCATAGGAATTGTGTAGAAAATAAAATCTATTCCTATAATAACATCTAATTAAACCCAAGAATGAATGAAAAAATATGAAGGAACCACACTATAATAATAATAAATAGGATATGAATCATATACATGTTATTTTATCATAAAAATCATAAATCTTTTCACTAATAACTCTCAATATAATAAGTTGTGTGCAACCTTGATACCCTAACCAAATTCATGAGATAAAAATGAATGGGTAGATCCAAAATAAAATAAGATAGTAGAAGTTGTAGAGTGGATGGTTTTTTACATTCCCACATTTCATTATTTCACCCATCATTAGAAATAGTGATCACATGATATTTTACTTTCTCCCTCAACTTGAGATGTTTTTGAAGTCGATCATCATAATTAAACGTCAAAATTGTAAATATGATGGAATAATCACCATAATACTTTAATTTGAAACATTGGAGTGTGTTTGGTGCATTATGTGAAGATTTATCAACATTAAAATCAATATATAACTTATCTACATCACATCATGATTTTATTACCTTATAAACATTACTTCAACACATTAAAAATTAATGATTCCACATTTAAAAATTTCCACTATTTTTCTTTTCTTTCCTTTGGCCTAAAGTTTTTTTAATCTTCTTATGTCCTTGGATGTTAATGTTTCTTTAGATACACATATTCTTTTTTCTTTTCAAAATAATTAGATTAAAGAGTATCTCTGATCTCCAATTCCATATTCATATCACAATAATGGATTTTCATTCATTGTTATGCAGTACCTTATGGATAAAAAGATAAGAGACTTGTTTTATGAGATTGATGAATTGAACAACCATATATCCCTTGTGTATGATAATTCTAGATATTTACCATTCATTTAATGTAAAATGGTGTGAATAGTTACAAATTGATTCATTATCCTTTTTATTAAGATCAAGAAATTACTTCTCAATTTGTTTGGAAATAATTCATGGGATGTACATATTGAGAAATAATATATTAAAATAACTACACAAAATGGATTAAAATTAATAAGGTTTCCTTTTATTCTTAATAATAGTCCACTATTATTAGATTTGACATCCCAAACTATAGAAAAAATCGACCTTTTCATGATCTGAATAATAGTGATTAAAAAACAAAATTTCAATAGAATTGATTCATTTCTCATCAAGTATAGAATAAAAAATAACTAAATGAATATTTAGGATTCAACACAAATAACCCAAAAGAACATTGTTCCATCCATTTATTTTTTTCATGTTAAGTGTTATTCATAGCATAAAAATGTTGTGTGAAAAAATCAATGAAATTTTTCATTATAGATCCAATTATGTATGGAATTTTAGAATTATAGTTTATTTATTATCAATCAAATTTAGCATTTATATATCTACTTTAGATTCCTAGAATTGAAAAAAACAAAAAATGAATTATTTAATAAACAATAATCAATATGGGGAACCACTAAATCATATAACATTTATTAATGGATTCCTAAGTCATGAAAACTTATTTTATGGAATGTCAAAATAGGTTTTCAGAAATCCCTATTGTCATGAACCAGGTGATGATCAAGAATATCTCAATTATCCCATTTCAGTGTTATTACCCATAGGTATATGTACACTAGATAAATATCCACTTTTATTATCCTGAAAAGGATATAATTTTATGGAAACCACTACCTCCATCCTTTTAAAGAATGTATATGTGATTTTATTATAATATGTATCATCCCAATACTTATCAATAAGTATATATTTAGGATTGTCCATAAGGATCTCACTAATGTTTTCTCACCCTAATTTACAATTGTTAACTACACCTTACTCTAATGTGAATTGGTAAGACCCAAAAATCCCATAAATATTTGCTAAATCATAATAGTCTTATATTCATTACATAACATAATGTTCCACTCCAAAATCATATAGGTCAACTTCCATTAGATACATGAACACATAAAAACTATTTCATGTGTGAGTTTCATAATATATCACAATGTTATTCACAATTAAAACACTTTATAAACATATCAAAAATTATATCTATCATCATAACTCATTGAATAGTAACATAAGAAAATTTATTCTAATATTATTAGTATAGTTAGACATGGGATATATCGATATATACTGAGAAAATGGGTCTAAAAACATGAGAATAACATTTGAAACCCATTCCCTTTATATCATAGATTATAAACAAGAGTTATAGAATAAAAAAATTCAATTCAAAGACAAAAATCATAATAGATCCAAAGAACATGAACAATAAGAAAACTACATTGGAACAAGTCATTTATTTTTGGAGGATATTTAAAAAATGTGAAATCATTTACAAAGTAATTCAAGGATCATTGAAATATTATAAATGTGTATTAGATTCACCCTCTAAAACATCATAATAGTCATGATTCATTCCCAAAATTATCATACTGGACAGACTCCTTAATAAACATGGTTCATTAAAAATTATATAAATGTTTATCTCAATAGATATAAATATTTATCCAATGAATTGTAGAGATATATAGGTCCCAAACATCACACAATTAAAATCAAAATTTTTGTTCCAAAAAATAATAAATCATTGTTCATATCAGAATCCATGAAAATATAAATACATCAAGAGAAATAATAAAAAAAATATCCTTGGAACACATCCATAGTGAATAAAAAATGAAATAAAATTATGTAATCATAGATGGAATGTTCTTTGGAATATCAATGGAAAACTTTCTTTTGGAAAATAACATTTCATTGAATATAAATTTTGAATAATAAAAATCATAAAATATTTTTCAAACAAATTTCATTGAAAATAAATACGAAAAAATATATTTAAATCCTGGAAACATAGTGTTCTCAGAAAAAAATTATATTCTAGACATGTCCTATATGGTAAAGAAATGGTTCTTTCCACATTTTCAGTAAAATCCAAATGATCCTTGTTTAGAAACCATAAAAAATATTACATTCATTTAAAAAAATTGAATTACATGTAATAATATCTTAAATAAATCAATTTTATAATTTTAAAATAATTTTTGAAATCAATTTTTAGATACATGGTTTTAGAACAAAAAGGGTTTTCGACTGAAGGGGGAAATAAAGATTATTTTTCATAAAAATATTTTATTGATAAATTCAGTACATATAGAGACTATAATTAAGGTAAAAAATTTACTCTCATTAAATAACCATATGAGAATAAGATTCATGCATTTTTTGATATATTTATCATAATTGTTCTTCATCATATTCATATTAAAAAATAATCCAGATAAATAATTAGATTGTGTTAGAAAACCCTTAAAACATTGGAAAAATTGTATCATATTCCACAATGAAAGAGTATAATTAAATGGAAATTTAAAAATTATGATAATAAAAAAATAAATATATTACAGTTCATTAAGGTTGTGAATATTCCTAAGAAATGGTGATAGATCAATAATGTGAAATTTATCTAAATGAAGTCCAATTGTGAAAAAAATATTACAGTAAATTTCTCACAACTCCAATACACAATATAATTCTATAAAAAAAATATATTATAATATTTTTAGGACTATAGTCATATATATCATATCAGATATGATGTAATTGTATCTTTTTACAACTTGTTTATCAAATTTTTATAGTAAAAAATTTGTTTCAGGTAATAGCAGCTTCATTTTATATGTGCGTTTTATTTTTTAAATTCAGGTCCTATTACATTAATAATGGTTCCATCATATCAAGAATGTTATAAATAATATAAATATCATATATATTCATAATATTTATCATTAAATAAATCCCTAAATGATATATGTTGGAAATTAATTACACAATTTAAGGAGATGGTAGGTTATATATGTATATAGATTTTGTTTACATTTTCTTTTTTGATGAAGTGAAAGAAAGTTAAATAATATAATTACTTTAATTTTTTTTATATTTCATATATATCACATATAATCATTAAATTTATCCCTTATTACCTTCCCTGTAAAATGCATGTAAAAAATTACTCACATTTCTTTGTGAGGTGGTTGTACACCATACACACGATTGACATTATTAAATCCCCCATATAGAGGAAAGTAAATATTTTACACGTAATGATATATTTACAAAAGTATATTTATGATTAAATTATAAGTTTTATATAGTATTACAATTATAATTCTCAACTATAATAGGTGATTATTGAAAATTTCTGACATCAATTTGTGTTGCGGTAGTCCGTACTACACATGAGAGATATTTGGTTTCCCATTTTAGGGAAGATAATATTGATGTAGTTAATGATTATTTCATAAAAGAATATCAGTATGTTGATTTGTCTGAGGTTATTATATTATCATGGTTTATTATTATTCGAATTAGGCGGATGTAGAAATAATATAAAAACTATCATGGAGGAGATTTCTCTATTCTTTAAGTAACCTCATCAGGATTGCAGTAAAAGCCATCCTATGAATGATTTATAATAAAATTATGGACTATTATATGAGGGGTTGGATTTATAAAAGAGATTCGTTTTGGTATTTTATAAACCAAAGGGATTTGAATGGTTCTAGTGGAGAGTAGAGGGAGTGAGTTTCCATATGTGGGGGAGATGACACATTTGTAATTTTTGAAATGAATAAATTGTACCCTTATTTTTCTTATTAGAAAAAGATCCAAAATGGGTAATTATAGATCCTTATAAGTAAAAAGGATTAAATGTATTCAAAAAGTGGGTGATGGATAAGTTTTTTTTCATTTGAAACCCAAATATTTTTAGATTAACCCTCACTTAACCCATTTTCACTTTAAACATGTTAAAAACATAATAGTTTTTACCATTAATTATGGTAAAAAATTACGTTAAGAATTTATATAATATAAATTATTTTAATTCAAAATATTGAATTAATTTTCTATTGTTCAACTCAGTGGAGTTGTAGAATATAATTTAAAGTTAAACACACAAATGCAACAAGAAAGTAGGTTTTTTATGAGAAATTTTTCATATGTAGAAAATGAATAAATATTAAAATTCAATATTAAATTTATTTAAATGACCTAAATTATATTAATAAATATATAATTAAACTAAATTTACCTTTGAAACCTATATAAAAGTTTTTTCTTTTTTCAAATGTTGAAAATGAAAAGGCAATTTTTATTAAAAACTTGTATTTTCGCTATTTAATGTAGAAACATATTATTTATGAAAATTATACAAAAATTAAATACAATAAACATTTTAACTGTGGACATAAAAAAAATATTTGTTTCCAAAAAAATTATATAAATGGAAAAAGTTAATTTTTTAATTTGTCACACAAATCTTTAACATTTTACCATGAATGACTAGTTAGAGGAAAACCTCTGACAATTTATTTAATTAAAAGAAAAGTACAGAAAGCAAGTAAATAACACCAAAAAGACAACTACATATCATAAAAATCATCTCCATCACCATATTCATCCATAGTAGCTGATTCCCACACCGAGCATTCATAGTACCTTGGGATTTTAGCATAATTCCTTCTCAGATTCAACTTCTCCAATGAGATAAACTCTTTAGAAGATTGCAATTACTTTTTCAAACCAGTGAACGTCCCAGTAAGACTCTCCCTATTGGAAGATGATCTGGTAGACACTAGACTTGGCAGGAAAGAATAATCTTTTTTCATCCTTCTTCTTGGAGGAGCAGTCTTACCACCTTCACTTGTTGGCAATTTAATTTTTCCACCTTGAACCACATCACTGTAAGATTGTCTGGTAGCATCACTCAAATTTTCTTTGTCACTATCCGAAACATTTCCCCACTTTCCGTTGATGTGAACAGAATCAACTGCTTGGTCTCCATCATTCCCTCCAAATAGAATAACCTTTGAAACAGTCAGACATTCGCCTCCTACTGAGTGCAATTGCATGTCATCATTATTCAGCATGAGGCATTGTAGGGGAAAATCAATTCCATGACCATCATGAGGCTCCATTCTAGATATAAAATCTCCCATAGAAGGAAAATCAGAGAAAACAAGCTACATATTAGCAGAGTCAGTCCTTTGAAGGCCATCCTCCCTATGATCAACTTTCTCAGTCTCTAGAACCTCAAACTGGTTGCTAATGGATTCATTAGCCAACTGCAGGAGACCACTGCTAGTATCATCTGATAAAGGCTGTTGCCAGCCACCAAGATCAGATTTCATATGATCAAAAACCTACTTCACAGAAGGATTCAATGAAGGTTACACCTCCATTACAACAGCTACAACCACAGTAGCCCCTCCAAGATCTTTTTGTACACCCTCATATACCATAACAGGATGAAACTGGTCATCCGCTCCCATTTTCTACTTTGAAGAAGACTCCTTTCCATCATACTTCACAACCATTTGAGGGAAAACATTTCCCTCATTTTTTAAAAAAGAAGACCGCCCAGGCAGAGAATTCCCAGGCTGTATCTTCACTAGTGACAACACCCTATCAGCATCTCTAGGGCCACCATTTCCCAATTTCACTGCCTATGAAGACTCGACCAATTTCTTGCTTCGACATACCAACTCATAATGAACAAAACTATGGTAGATTGCACAAAAACTCATCCAAGACTCAAAGATGACCCCCTGATTCCATCATAATTCTTCCCCATCCGTGATACAGACGCAATTAACAGGTGGCCTCACAACATCTACCTCAACACATATTCTTGGAAAAATCGGATAACAGGGGACTTTTATTATATGATCAGAAAAAAGGTATCTTCCAATCATATTGCCAATAATGCACAAGATAGATGGATTTTGGAATGATAGAAGGAGACCAGGGACACTAACCCAAATTTCAATTGTAGATGGGTCACGCCGCATGTGGAAGTCAAAACTCCAACGAAAGAGGAAGAAGGAATCTCAGTTGCATCTTCGGGTTTCCCTAGACCAAGCAACAACAAGATCCTCCTTTGATGAAAACCGAATCATAAAATGATGCCGGTTGAGCAGCCCCACCACTACACACGCCTGTAGCTTCCAGGAACCGAAGACGAAGCGATCAAATTCATCAACTGATGGACGATGATGTCGGAATCTCGCAACCAACGTGAGTTTACAGAGGTACGTGGTGCAAGTGAGCTCCGCTGAAGATAAAGGAAGATGAGGTGCATTTTGTTGTCTGAGATAAACCATCATTATATTTTACCATTTTATTGTCTGATATAAACCATCATTATATTTTTATTTCCCATAGTTATGAATAAAATCAATACATAATATCTTTTTGATGAATATATTCTATGGATGAATTTTTGGAGGTATTGATATATTAATATGGATTATATGGTTTCTTTAATTGTTATGAAATATCATTTTTATTTTAAATAAATGGTTTAATAGTTATAATATTTTTAATCGTTATCTACAACTCTAAATAGTAAAGGTATTTGGATTGTAAATGACACATTATGTGTACATGATCTATTAATTAGACATGTGTATGAAAGGTAATAGGTATAGATTAATTTTTTAGCAATAGATCTAACTATAATGGACTAGGGAGCCTCACAATCAATTAATAAGAACAAGTTAATGGGTCCATATGTTGGTCTTATGTTAATATTTTAGGTTCCCAATTCTGGTTCAATTTTGGAGTTTCTAGTTATCCCATTTATATATAGTGGGTTGTGGCAAGTGTTCATGGGACACTTGTTCTACTTTTGGAGATATTTGCGTTCCCTTCACTATTATTTATTTTGGGATGTTCTATATGGAATTAGACTTCATATATTTATATATATATATTCATCCAATCTGTAATTATATTATTTGATTATATTTTAAGGGATAATTATATTCATATTCATTATTTATATGTTTTATTGGGTCGTTTCAAGATATATCTTATAAAAAGATGTCCAATCCTGGATATGTCATGATTGATTTGTGATAGTTTCCACTATATGTATATTTGGTTATATGAGGGAGAATCCATTAACCAATGTGTTTTCTTAATAACCAAGAACTTGTTTCTGCCTATGAAAATCATTAATTACATTCATGCAGTGGGGTGGGTTAGGTCAGATTACGTCTTAGGGTTTCCTAAACCAATTTATTATAGGTTTTGTCAAATGGATACATTTTAGAAGTTATTCTATAAAAATTTATAAGTGGGTATTTATAATTCAATGGGAGGATTATTTTAGAGTTGAAAGTTAGAATGAAATATTATTTAATGATAAAAAAATATAATCATTATAATACTTTAGAATTTGAATAATATTTGATTAAAATGAGTGGTTGTAGGACATTGAATTCAATTAAAAAAATTAGTTGGCTATACAATAAAAATAAGATGAAATAGATAATATTTTTTTAATTATAGACCTTCTCTTTTCATAAAGAAGAAATTAATTTTTAGATGCTGGAATTTTTATTGTTCTTTTTTATTGAATTATTGTTCTTAATAAATAATTTTTTCTCAGCATTAACATTTAAAATTTTGTTACATTGTTATCACCTCAAAATTATTATATAAATCTTAATGTATTTGAAAACCTATATTTTTTGTACTCACATTAAAATTGATGTTTTCTTTAAATTCTAAATATTTACAAATGTGAAATCTTAACATTTTTATTACATAAATGAAATTATTATATATATATATATAACATAATAAATTATTATATTTCATTATTATTATAAAAATTAATATTTTTCAAAATAATTTACAATACAATTTATTGAAAATAGACACTAATTCTTTCCTTTAGTCTCTTAATCTATGTATTTGTATCATTGATCACTAAAATATATGTTTATTTATTTTATTTTACATAAATACTGTTTTACTATTCATTTTATAATTCTATTGGTAGTTGTACTATTTGAACTACTATATTACTATTCAAAGAATCCTTTTAAAATTTAAATAGTCACATTAATATTCCAACTATCATATTAGGTTTATAATTCCAATAAGTACACCATATATACTTTATTGATAATATACATATATTTACCTCAAAATTATCTATATTATTTACAATCTTCCAGTTATGTTCGTAATATTGTATCTTTAATTTATATTATTGTTCATGGATTTAAAATTTATAAGTTACCATGACATGTATATTAAAATACATCTTATACTCATTATTTTTTTGATAACCCATTTTAATATTTTTCATTTATTTTGTTTTATTTATTCTCCATATAAAATGTTATTTATAATTTATATAAAGTAATTTCGGTTTTTAATATGAGGTGTATACGTTTTATACTGTCCATATTCATAAATATAATAAAAATTTTATATTCAGAAGAAAAGTTTCACATAGTAATGTATAGATCATTATAGTTAATGTAAATTGTTATAGTTAAATATTTCAAACATAAGGATATAGTGGGGATTTCAACCACTAATGTTAATATCAATATTGGTTATAGTTTTAAAATATATTTTTAATTTGGTGTATTAAATTTCAATATTTATAATAACTTTTTAAATTTATAATATTTTATAGAGGAAGTTGTAAAAGTTCTATTAAATATTTTTTTCCATTAAGATAGTGAGATATTTTCATTAAATAATATTTTTTAACTATAATTGATTTATGTATTCAAAACTAAAATAGAATTTTTAGTATTCTATATCCTAATTATTAATTCTACTTAAAATTATTTTATGTATATATTTTAATTATATTTTATATACAATATCTATATGAATGTGGGATTTCTATTTTCATGTTATAATATTATGCAAAATAATTTTCTATACTTATTTAATAAATCTATGAGGAAAAATTTCTCACTCTGTCGGTGTATTATAGATTTTTTACATGGTAGTAACTCAGTTTTATGAAAATTGGGATCATTGGTGGATTGAATCTTAATTGGTGAGTTAAAGGTAATGTGAATGCTACTTTCGATACAAAAAAGTTTGGTAGATATGTGGTGGACCTATTCTTGGTGTTAGATCACTTTAAAGGGGGTGAATATGCGAATAATTATTATATTTTCCATTTTATGATTTCTTGAAAAATCAACCATAATTGCTTCTTTGATTTAGAAATATTATTTTATAACTAACACATGAAAAAGAATGAAAAAATAGACATCAGTATACAAGGTACACAAGTTAAAATGAGTAGATAATCCATATCATGATCATGAATTACCAATACCATAAAATTAACTATAGTAAAAATAGTGGATATACATGATAACTATATATATTTTACTTGTAATATAAGAATTTATATAATGATATTTTTTTATTAAGCCTCTTGATAACATTACCTATATTATTTCACTTATATAAAGTATGTATTATCTTTCTCATATGAGAAATTTTCTCCCAAAAATGGAATGGTGATGCTATAATTTATCATAATATATAAAATGTGAAGCCAAATTATTCCTTAAAACATTAGACATGTGTGTTCATTACACACATAAACCATGTGTATGTTCAATTTTTTCTTATAATACTACATTATCAACTATATGTACTCATCATCATATTCTTCTCCATTTCTATGTCTCCTTCTCTCTATTTGTTTGCACTACATAGAACACTTTTTGTAAATTTTATATCATGAAGAATCATCTTGTTTTTTCCTACATCACTCTCCTTCTTTAAAGGAAAGACCCATATTGACATTTTATCTTTTATTGGAACATTCTTTTCTTCACAATAAAATTTGAATTTGATATTCAAATTTAGTTTTCTAACATCCTTAAATTATTCTTAACAATTATAAACTTATCTAGATTCTTTTATTGTCTTTAGATCTATCTAGGTTATCAAAATGTACATATATTTATATATATGTTTGTGTGTGTGTGTGATTAAAATTGCTAAATATTTATTTCTTAACAACTTAGTCAACTACTTCTCTATTTTCAGTGTAAAAATATTCATCATGTCTCAATAAATCATGTATTGACTTCCAAATAAACATGATCATGGATTGATATTATATTTGAACTATGACCCTATTCTTAAAATATATAGTATAATTATTTCCAATTTTGATATTTATTTCATAAAATAATATATTTTTCATCATTATATTTAGATATTGAATTCTCTTTAACATCCATAAATCATTTTCCCAAATAACACGGGTAACTTCTAGAAATCCAATTTTTCTGAAAAATTCTAAAACCCACATGCATAAAACACGCGATTTCTTATCATTCCATAGATATTTATATTTTTATAGAATCAATATAAAAAACTCTGGTTTATTCTGATATGCTTCAAAAGAAATATTATATTAAAATTTTATGACTCTTTTGTATTTCATAAATAAACCATATATATTTTGGAAATGCACCATTCTTATATTAAATATTCCTTATTTACAATGTCTAATCATAGTGTCAATTACATGTCAATAGATTCACACTTACATGTCATATTAGTTACCTTTATGTATTTAATAATATATCATTTTTCATCCTATCTTCTAAGGTTCAATCATATATATATAGGGTTCCTTTTTTACATTACCAAATTTACATTATATTCTCAATATAATGCTTATAAATTTTCAAATTGAAATTTATGTATTATAGTGAAATAGAGGGAATTTTTTTATATATTGTCTACTCTGGGCTTGTCATGTGTATTGAGGATTGTTTACATTGTGTATAGAAAGATGGTTTGGACAATGATATTTTATTGTATTATAATAATAGGTTCTATTATATATTTAGTAGATATGTGTATCAATATAGAATAAATTTTAGGATTATAGTAAAAATACTTGTCAACTCTAAAAATGGTCTAAATAAATACATTATTCTTTTAAGAGCCTCTAACAATTTTCACATCCCCCTTGAGCATCAAATATTCTTTTATAACCATTCAGTCACTCTGAAACATTATTGTGAGAGTCACCATAAATAAAATATCATGGAAAAATTGGGTTTGAGGACATTTTATTTCTTTATATAATATTAAAAACATGTCCAAAATTTATCTTACCATCTATTCATCAGTTTCTCAAAAAAATCCTCATTCATATCTAAGTAATCTCACCCTATAGATTTTTTTGGAAACCAAATAACATAAATAACTATATAGAATAATTAAAATATGAAAAGAATAATTATTTACTAATAATACAACTACATATCCAAAATAAACAGATGAATCATGGTGATTGAAAAATAATACAATTTTGATTGAAAATGCGAATTACATTATCTCACGTATAAAAAAATTTCTACCATATGATAAAAATATATTTCATTAAGAATTTTTATAAAAACTTAATTTATTAATTCTAATAATAAATGTTAGAATAGTTCAAAACACACAAAACCATGTTAATTTCATAGATTTCCATTTTCAATGACTCTGAGAAAATATATTCTTCCCTATATAAGACATCTATTTTGATTAGGTGAAAAAAAAATCACTTGACTATTCAAAAATATTTTGTATCACCTATTTTAAATATATTATATAAATAATATAACAGAGTAAATTTTTTATCCCCCCATTTAAAAACAATTGTTTACATAAAAAGTAGGAGATGTTTTCGAAATTCATATATTTTCTTATGACGATTGATGGATATGACTTATTATTCAACCTCCATATCACGATATTATACTATCCCATTGATAGAAAACAATTTTCATTATCTAAATTATTATTTACCTCCCAATTTAAATTTGGAGAAAATATCATCACCTCTTATATAGAAAAATTTCATTCTAAAGATTTATTTTTCTATTCTCTCTCTACTAATTACTTTTATAACATTTTTCTAATTGTTAAAAAATGGTATCATCTTCTTCATCAATCCATATATGATATCCTCTAATTTATATCCCTCTATCATCCTTTTTGTTTAGTTGACATGTTTTACAACACTTTTTGGACTGAAAAATATTAAAATGCTTCATAACATCAACCTTCTATTTTATATAACGAATACTTCCTGTTACCAAATCTCTAACATCACTAAAGTTACTATATATTCACTATATTATAAAAAATAAAATTTTCATTTCAACTATTTTCAATTCATTTTTTATTTTAAAAAACCAATTAAATGTCATCAATATATATTTAAATAAATCATAGTAATTGTTTAACCAATAATGAAATGATGAATTATTTATTTCAGTTTTTCCTTTTCCATTTATTTTTATATAAAATACACTTATTATTAGTTACCCACCAATTTAAAAATCTATAAATCATATCTTTTTGTTAATAATATCCTTCGAGGTATTAAAATATCCATTAATATCAGAGGATTATCCACTGTTAGATAACTATGTACATTCTATTTGAAATGATTTGTGTTCTGCTTCAACAATTATTTCATGCTACTTTCATTTTAATTTCTTCCTTTAATCCATGTGTTTATTGAAATTCTGAAATATTTTCTTATCTATCATAGTAATAAAATCATCAATAATGTCCCTTAGCTGTTTAAATTTTCTAGAAACCTTTTCCAATATACAAAACATACTCTTAATCTTATGTCTATAATTATATGAACTCTTTTGAATATTTCTCTTTTGAGTGGGTTGACCCTACTTTAATATTTTTCTCTAATAAACTTTTGAATAATTATAATATTATTCATTAAACCAACATCTTTAATCAAACTTCCCAGATCCTCCACAATGCTAAAAATATTTATAAAAATAATACATTGTCTTTAAATAATGGTTAGTCCCTATTACGATTCTGTATATTCTAAAACATTTTGATAATCAATTTTTTATATTTTTTAAAACCAATATTTATTTAGACTACCCAAACATTACTATTAAAAATAAATTATTTTTAGACCACTTTGAAAGGCCATTTTTTGTAGTTTTTTCTTTTAAATCAGGTTTACCAAAATTTCAAGGTTTCTATGTATCAACATATTTATTGAGAAATCATACATTATTAACATTTGAACCAGAATAATACATTGTAATAAAAATTAAAATAAAATTTTCATATTTTAAATATGACATTCTTTATACTATATGAATCTCATAACTCACTGATAAACCAAATCCTTCAATAATATTATTCATTGAGGTTTATTCAACTTCCTGAATATAGTTTAGAATATTATATTTTCTCTTTAAAAATTCCTTTTTTACATCAATAAAATAAAAATCAACCTTTTCCCAATTTTTAATAATATCAATTTCAATGTTAATATTAATATTCATATCATTATTAAGAATGATTATCATCTATTCAATCACATTTTCACCATTTATTCCACATCATCATGAACATTATAATTGATGAAAAATAATTGGAAATAATTATTCAAACTTATTATCATTTTCCTATTGAGAAATATCCAGAATAAAAAAATTAGCACCCCACTTTATTTTTAAATCTATATATTTTTCGTTTCAACTATATTCATTATCAGTTATATAACTTAATGTTTTCTTTATTAACATTTTATATTATAAACCTTCCACTAACATCATGGTACATAATCATTAAAAATTAAAATTCTAAAGGGTAAATAATATTTTTATCTTATTTAATTTATATAGATTTTTACCTTTACATTTTGTAGAATATTTAGTGGATTTATTAAATGGGAATAATCTTTATTTCCTCACCTATTTATCAATAATTCATTTTATTTCATCCTTTTATATATATTAGAATAATGTATAATAGATTTACAATATAAACACATATCTGTATTATTACCCTGAATCATTACTTTTCCACTTCTAACACATCATGGAATAAAATAAATATTATTTTCAAATTACATTTCAACATCTTTATCATATATATATTATTATTATTATTGTAAAGTATCTATCATACACTTATTTATATTAAATTATTTTATCTAAATTTCATTATCAAAGATTATCATCATTTTATAAACACATACCTTCCACATTAAAAAAATTATGTTATAAAAACATCCAATAAATGTACACCCATATCATATTCATTGTGTATTGATGTATTTTTCTCAAATTTTTCCATAATCGTATATTTTATATTCTAAACAACCATATAATCCAAAAAACGTTCAATGAAACCACTAATTGTGTTAACTAAATAAATAAATTTGATGAATAATCAATCAAAATCATCATAATCATTAATCTTGACATATTCATATCTCAATATAAATAATTTTATCATATAATGATTAACATTCACATTGAACTTATAAATATTTTACAACATATTAGAAATGAGATTGGATTTATTTATCCCTTAATTATTAAGAAACACATTCATTTTAAGAAATGATATAATGAACCAACATGAAATTAAATCATTTTGAATATTTTAATGTGAAATTTATTTCCTTTCAGTACCTTTAACATCGACATAAACCCAATCGATGGTATCCTATAATATTTTTAAGCTAAATAAAAATTTCTATAGAAGAAACTTATTATTTTTAATATAATAATTCAACCCATATAATATGGTAATCCCATTGTAGTTCCCCAAAATAATATTTTTCATGTTACCAAAATAATTTAAATACCAAATTTTCAACTACAAGAAAACATATTTTTTGTACTTAATAGACTGAAAAAAAAACTACCAAGTTTGACAAGAGTCATAAAATTTAATGTTTATTTTGGTTGATTTTTTAGGAAACATTTATTTCTTTCAAAATACATGTGATATCCCAAAACATGTAATTCATTCACATATAGTAGGGGTGAATAAGTGAATAATTAACCTATTTTACCAATTATGATTTTTTATTAAATAATCCTCCAACACTAGTTATAGTGAGGGATATCACTACTAAATTTAAACACCACAAGGAACGTAAATATTTCTGGAAAATAATTATTATATATTACTATATAAAACATGTTTTTAATACATAGAATGATCTTAAATATCCTAATACAATATGATCCACTCGAATCACCATATTAGATGGAAATGTGTAGAATATATCCATTACCCGTAATAAATCAATAAAAAATGTTATATCCTGATGAGTTTACTGAAACATTAAATTGTTATCTAGTAAATTCACAATCATTTGATTATATTTATCCAAAGAGTAATTATCCCCAAAAAAATATAATTCCCCACACCTCATTATAGTGAAGAATAAGTAGAAATTTATTCTTCGTAAAAGTATAACACAACTATGAGGATTATTCATATAAAGAATGTGTGAGTTATTTCACTACTTATTTTTAAACTCGATATTAGAAATTTAATTATTTTTTCTATATTATTCTCTCTTTTACTATTAACTACATTGTTTACAATTATTATCTTCACTCCACAAAATAATCCTCTAGATAGTTCAATTTTATCTCAGTATACTTATATACCACAAACATTTTTGTTTTTTATTTTTTATTGAATTATAATATTCTTAATATTAATATTAACAAATAATATTCAGACTTAAATTATCAACTTCCATAAAAACCATTAGGAATCATCTCAAATTATTCCAATAACTCTTAAGATATCAAAATTGACTAACTCATCACGTAGTGGCAATATGCATGTTATTGTAAGATAAACCACTATTTTTTACCTATACCTTAAAATATTTCTCTCATTCTATGTGGACATTATATGTATAGTGAAAATACTCTTTACATATGTTCCAAGCATTCCAGATCACAGTTCTATATCATCTTTATAGTGTGACTCTTATATTCCAATAACATGTATCATGATTTCATGTAATGATATTTTTTCGATAAAAGAGAAGATATTTAATCATTTTACTTTTCAACTATATTCTTTATAACATCAAAAAATCATTACTTTAAAACAATATAATAACTTCTATTAAAATATTACACTTAGATAAATAGTTTAAACCATTCTAATAATTCATGATTTACCATTTTAGATGACTTTTCTATTCTTGAACATATATATCAAAATAAATCTAAATTATTCTAATGGAATTAAAAATTTCTCATACATATTATGTTAATGTCTGTTACATATTTTATCAATATCCCTTATCTATGGAAAAAATTAACAATAAATTCATGAAATTCTCAATATTTTTACTATCTCGATTGGGGAACCATTATATATCAACAAAATAAATCATACTTATTATAGCAGAGTTCATTATGAATTGGGGGAATTAAAATTTTCCATTTGATTAACATAGATATAATATAATAAATATTTGGAGGAATTATTCAATTTCTATGTTTCCACTATCTACTAAGGGATACAATTACATACTACCAAAATTTCCATTACCTATTATAGTGGAACTCAATAATTTTACATTTTATTGATGTTTTCTCTAGGTGAATCTTACATATTAATCATTATTTTCATTATTTTTATAGGGAATATTTCTTATTATTTTTATTTATATCATCTGAGAAGAGTTTCTCTTTTATGTTTAGTGATGTGACAGTTTCATATAAAATAATTATCCAGATTCGAGAAAATTTTATATTAATCTCCCATACACTTATAAATAACTCTACACACCTTCTATACAATACATAACTTATTAAAAAAAATTAGAGTATCAAAAAATATTCGAAAATCATTCAAACCATTCTAAAACCCCAATGTGCGATTTTCATGAAAGTAAACACCATGTGAAATTAGAATAGGAACATGATTTATCTGTTAAACATTAATGAAAACACAAAAACCATATCCACTACATCATTAAATATATTTTCTTCTACTTATAAAAAACTTTTTCATTCATAAAATCATAAGGAAGGTGTTAGGAAATATATTTTTTATTAGTGTTCATGGAAAATGCATAATTATAATGGGTTAAAATAATATGAATAAACTATACATAGTCAATGGATCATTCAAGATTGTATCCATTGTGATAATAAACATATAATGAAATATATTTAATAATTATTTGTTTAAAAAATAATAAATTTATTTTTATAAGAATATCTTATTATTTTATTGTTTATTATGATCAACAAAAAATATTAGATTTGAAATATTTTAATTCTATAAATATCCTTTAATTGTGATTGTGATAGTGATTAAAATACTTATTTAATAATTTTATCATGGTTTTTTGTAGGATAAAATAATTTTTACATAATTAATGTATTGTAAAAACATTAATATATTGATAATGAATTTTTTGGGGGTAAATTTTGTTAGATGATAATGGCTACTGTTTCATGATGGGATAGTGTCGAGTTATCTTTTTAGGAATAAAAATATTGATATTGATGAGGGTATAAATATTTTTTTTATTTTAAATAAATAAATATAAAATAAATTTAAATTTAAAATCAACTCAATTTTATTTGACATTTAAAAAATTTAATTTAACATGATTTCGATCTCTACTTGTGAACTAGATTAAATGGGAATGGGGTAAATGTCAGTTTTTGTATTTTTGGAATGAAATGATATTATTTGAATTCAAAAGGTCTATGTGACATTAAATTTCATTTTTATGGTTAAATTGATGTATGTCCTTCTGAATTTAATGGACTTGATGTAAATTAAATGTTATAGTGTTGATCAGAGTATTTAGCTATGATAGCTGGAATGGAATATAGTGGAAGGATTTCATTAAAAAATAAGGGGAACCAAATGTATTTGTAAATTATATGAGGATTAGGTATTTTATCCCATTTAACCCAACACATATCAATATTGTCTTACCCTACATCCTCATTTGTCTGATCATCCTCTATATCTTATGGTTTTCCATCCCTCAAACCCAAATTAAATATTATATTTATTAATTTTCTTTTTATTTCACCATATTATTGGGAAATAGATTTATTATTTCTGGTGTTACACTATTTTATAAGAATGTATCTCACACAGTCTACTGTTGATATATTAAAAAATTTATATAAGACTAAAGTAGTACATAATAGAATAGCTTCATGAGAACCGAATATTCTCTTTATCTCTCCATATATAACTCTCTCTTTGTTTCTATGTGTATTCAAATAACACATGGTAATTGGTGTTTATTGTTTTATTTTTCAGTTAATTATTGATTAATATAGTTTTTTGAAATTTATATTTAATATAGGTGGGAGAATAATTTATTTTTGGTTATTTTTGTATGTTTTTGTTATAAAGGATGATAAATATTATAATAATTCAGAAGTCATGTTAAGGGGAAAACAACATGGTGAATTAATATAGATTTAAGGAAATTCCCAAGAACTAAAAATTAATTTTTTATAGTGAAATGAGTTTATTTGGTAAATCATGGAATATTTTGGGATGGGAATATATTATTTTCGAATTTATGGGGACAAAATTACCTTTTGGGGAAAACCTCTTCCATTTCATGTATCATAGTATTGCTACAGGCATGGAAGAATGCTATTTTTAATGCATGTAAGAGGATAATGAATTAAATAACTATTTTTAAGATTTATATATCATGCTATTATATGCTAATTTTGAGGTAGAAAATTTGGTAAGTGTGTTTTCTTGTGACTCAATCTAGAATCTTGTTAAAAAATAGGGAATGCTTAAAATGTTTTTTTTGATATTATGGTACTTCGTATGAACTATTATGAATCTTTTATTTCATGTTCATTCAGGATAGAAAATGGATATTATGATGGATATTGGGTTATAATGTGTTGCTTTAGGGATTAAAACTTTTCATGGGGCCTATATTATCATTTCCTAAGTATCTATATCATAATATAGGATATCCAATTTTTAAAATTTGTTAAAAACCGTCAAATTTTTAAAGGATATATCATTTCGAAATATTAGGATCTTAGAGCTCATTTAATCAAGATCATCTATCACATATTTTGGTCATCCTCACGTCATTGAGTGTACACTCAAATCTATATTATAAATTCATTTTTTTTAATATATATTTTTCATTTTTTTCTTATATATCTCCAAAAGTTTGAAGATTTATGTTTGATCATATTAAAACCATTTACATATATGATTAATTATAAATTTATCTCATTTTAAATAATCCCATTAGGATTTGAGGTGATCTTTCACCATTATCTTCACTACTTCTTATTTCTTATTTTCAACTAATTATTTATAATAGTGGTGTATTTTTTAGAATCACCAGTGTTTTTCTGACATCATGATGGAGAGTCAGTGAGGGTAGGTATTCTAGTAGATCTTTTCCATTTTTTGGTGTTAGGTCAATGATTCTACTATATTATTACATTTTATTCATAGAAGAATCAATTAAGGTAGTGGATTTGTAATTTTTTTCCTTTTTTATTTATTTAATATATAACTAGATTGATTTGTTATCAATGAGTTAGTAGTGTGAAATAATATTCATGATGATAATGAAATGGATTAGTGGAAATAAAATTGTAAAAGTGATTCCCATTAGGATTGTATGTTTTTTATTATATTGATTATGTGATTTGTTATTTTTTTCATGGATACACACATTTCTGATGTTCTAATTCATTATGAATATTTTTAATATTCATTATCCTTATTATCACATGTTAATTTCCTAATGATAATAAAAAAATGATATTTAAAAATGAAATTGTTTTTTTTGTGTTCGTTACACATAAGTTAGTCAATATATTGAGAGATATTAGGGATCATAGTTATTAAAGAATTTTTTAAATTGATTGATTTATATCATTCCTTTTATTAATGTGGATTCAATATGGTTTTTGTATTGTGATTGATTTGGGAAAATGTTCTATTACTATTATATTAGTGGAATATTTTGGTAGTTATTGTATTGAGAGGATTTTAATGATGTTGTATAATAATTTCCCAAAATTATGGATTGGTGACATAGATTAATGAAATAAAATTGAATTAATTGGAATGAGAATTGGTTTTTTATGTTATATTATAATAAATTATGGTATAGAATTTTATAAAATATAGACAAGAAAGAGTTTATATTAATGAAAAGTACCTTTATATAATTTTTTTAATTAAGAATATATAATATTTATATGAATATATTCAATAATATAAATGTAATATGAAATGTGATGTAGTTGTGATGTTTTATTTTGGTGGGATATAGTTTTTAGTGTTCTCTATAAGTGGACAGATATCTTTTTATGGTGATGATGGTGAGGAAATCTATGTGGTTATAGTTGTTTTATTGTACAATATGAACTCATAGGTTCTTTAGTGTGGGGAATATTTATTCAAATTTTTAGGTTATTTCATATACACCACCAACTGCAATTAATCACATTACTGAATACCATCTAAGGATTTATGTTTTATTTAGTTTTTTCAATATCTCAGACAGAGGTGATATTAATGATATAATACTCACCCATATCTACTCTCTCTTAAAAATATTATAGATTTTGATTGACCAAGTTCAGACAGAGGTGATATTAATGATATACTACTCACCCATATCTACTCTCTCTTAAAAATATTATAGATTTTGATTGACCAAGTTCATGATATGTTTTAATGTGAAATTAATGATTATTTAGTTATGATGTAGGTGAAAGAAGGGAGATTACATAGAATGTGGATGATAAAAGATTTATATCCTTCCATAATAAATTCTATAACCTGAAAATATTATGATACATAGAAAACATTAGAGTTTGTTCTCTAGAACCAACAATTTTTATTTTGGATTACATGTATATTCAATTAATTTAATATTAATTAAAGAAACATATTATATATCATTCATATATCAATGTGAAATTAATATAATAATGTCCAAAAGTTTTTTCATTAATTAAAATGGTTGTATAAGTTCAACACTATGATATACACCTTGTGATTCCATGATGATATTTCAAAAAAAAATCTATGGTCTAATGACATTATATTATGTTGCACATTATATGTTTACATTCCTGATCTAGTACTTATAATAGGATGATATATCCCTTCATTAAGTTCACACATGGTAATTTCAATGATGGGAAATTATGAGAACAGTCTTATCAATCAGAATTCAATATGTTTATGTGTCATAAAATATTTATTTCTATGAGTATGTGAAATTGTCTTTAGATATTATGTTTATTTTAATAAATTTAATGGATCATAGACATATATTTATTGAACAAAACAACAATACCATCTTTTTACTAGATTTTTGATATATTGGGTTTATTCGTAAATGAATAATCATTAATGAATAATTTTATTAAGAATTTTTCCTACCTATATTATTGAATTTTGATATCTTGTCCCTATTATTTAAATATAAATGTCACATTAATTTATATTACCATTTTTAATGAATATTTCATTTAACATAATCAATGAATGAAATATCATAAATATAGGATTATTACATAAGTGTGAAACCTTCTTTATGAGCTATTTTGAAAAGAGGATTATATTTCATAATGATAACTCTTATGTGGTTATCGATATTGAGAAATTAACTTCTTTTTTATTTATTATATTTCCCATTCTAGATATAATATTATAATTTAGGAAATCCCACCTAATGCCACTGATAAAGAATCCTTGTGTGTCACACAATAGTTATTTCTATTGTTTTAATTAAAATTCATTTGGAATTTAATTTTTCGGATCAACATTATTCTCATGTTTGTGGTGTAATATTTTTCATTATTTATTGATCACATAAATTTTTTAAATACTTATTCACATGTCAATTATTTAATTAATCAGATCAATGATAAATATTTATTCAGGTATTTGATAAAAACCATGGTTGAATAGATGGCCAAGATTGTGTCTAGAAAAAAATATTAATATGTAAGATGATAAAATAATATTTTTAATATTTTTAATTTTTTTACACAAGGATTAAAAAATATTAATAATTTTACAATGAATATGGTTATAATATGTATGTTATATTATTTTAAGGTCATTCTTCAATTAAATAATAATTTAATGCCAACATTATCTCTATAAATATAACATTATTATTACTATTCATATGATGAGTGAAATTTAAAATAATTATGAAAAACAAAATCTAGAGCCTTCTCTCTCTCTATACTGATTATTGATCATGGGATTCAATTTCCCCCTCCGTCATCACATGTATAATATTTCCAGGATGATTCTTCCAGACCAAAGGTATCATCACAATGATCCAAACTGATACTACAAGTTGATGGATCCACTATACTACCACCTGATAATATGTTCACATTTTTAAAGATCCTTTAAGAATGTGTGGATCAATTCTAGAGAGATTATATAACCATGTAACTCACAACCAAGAAAATAGTAGACATAAAAGGGATTCAAATGATCAATATTACCATCAAAGAAATATCTCAAGACTAGTCAATTCATTATTTTTATAAATTTTAATTAATTATAAATTTAATAAAAATATATATTCAAGTTGTTCTAGTGATAAAATGTTTCAATATTCTTTAGAATTTTTTTCATGATTATTATCTCTTCTATAATATGAAAATTATCCATTGAATCCAAAAATTATTGAGTCATGATTGGCTGTGATAAGATCTCCCTCTATACAAATAACAAACAAGTGGTATTAGAGTGTTCACATTAAGATTTAAAATTATATATTTGAATTTTGATCATAAAACACTTAAAATTTATTGTTAATTTATGTATAATATTCATTATAGACCCATAATTGAAATAATTTCATCCTTTTATTCATTTCTAACTAAAAAAACTAAAACAATTTTATTTAAAAATGTTGAACTCATATGAAGAACACATCTACAGGTTCCCAAAATCCTAGCTTGAAAATAAATTAATGCATTGACTATAGTCTATTAACATATTATGTTTACCCTTTTCCACTACAATATGAATCCTTTATTGATTATGGTTCATCATTTAATTAATATATGTCTTCTACATTAAATGGAATGTATGTAAACAATCCAGGGTGGTACATGGATTTCTCAAACTATGAACCCTATGTATAGAAAATATGTCTTGTACTCTTTGTGTTTTCATGGTTGAAATGATAAGTTCAATCATCATTGTGTAATTATCACACCAAGTGTTCTAAATATGGGTTCCATTCATGGTGGAGGGCTTGTGACTTGATATACTCATCATGTATCCATTTTAGGAACTATGTACATTTTAAATGTCCACAATAATATCACACTAAGTACCTTGGATTATACTAATAATATCCAAAGAGGAAAAGAACACACCATGTGTCCATCCTTCACACACCAAAAAAATTATACAATTAAATAGAAATATAAAATTTTATTTATTAATTAATTAATCAAATTTCACATGACTTATTTGGGTCCAAAAAATAAATATATACATTTTTCATTAGGTTCTAATTTATATTAATTTCAATATTAATTCCTCATAATATTTGAAGCTGTAATTTATGGAAGAACTTATGATACTAAATTTTCAACACATTAACGTGTATATGAAGCATAATGTTCATTTTTTTCTTATGTAATTAATTTTTTAAATGAATCTATAGAAATATGAAACATTCCATGTAAATTATATACTATATGAATGTGTTCTATATAACTATAACCAGACGATGTAGTGTGAAAAAGTATGTGATGATTTCTAAAAAGAAAAATGATATCTAAATGTTTTTGAAATAGAATTTATCAATATTTTTTATTTCAAAAGTAGATAAGAGTTTTAGACTATTTGACAGAATAAGTAAAAATGAACTAATATGTTAATAAGATAACTAATGAGATTATTTTATGTGAATTTTATCATATCAAATAATAAATGGACATGAATTATAGCTACTACTTTTAAATATATAATTATTGTTTCTTTATATGTGATCATACTAATTGATTAAACCTATGTATATGTTGTATTTAATTAATTTAATTTTAATTCATGATTTCTAAACCATTTATTAGTTAATTAAATATTATATTAGGCATGTCATGCCTCCTTCCACTATTTTATATGACTTTCTAGTCAAAATATATTTTATTTAATTAGCATATACAAATAATTTTGTTCCCCTAACATGCCAGTGAGGTATAAATCATATATAATTAAACATCAATTTGTAGCTTCACGGAGGTGCTTCAAGATGGAACTATCCTAGACAATATATAAGTGAACATGTGGAACATGGAAACTCATGCCAAGGCTGGAACACTGATTTTCTCCACTAGTTTTGTTGGTTTATTTGTTGTTTTCATAATAAATCCTCCATTATATAAGCTTATGATCATTTTAATTATTTACTTACCTTATTTATTTATTTTAAATGATTTATTTTCTGGATGCAAGACTGTAGAAAAAAATATTAATAGAGTTATATGAAAATATGGGAATAAAATAAATTTATTGGGTGTATTTATTTATCTAAACAAGGAAAATCCATACCATACATTCAGCTTTATATTAAAATGTCATGAAAAGGATAAAATAAAAAAACATCACCAAAAAGTAATAAAATTCCTCAATATAAAGTTACATTAGACTAATACCTCCATTACATTATTAGGAATGTATCCATAGAAAATGTATTTGAAAAAAAAATATTAGGATAATTAATTTTATCAATTTGTTCTTATAAATGATATGGTTTAGAGTTACGATTTTAAATCAAAAATATTTTCCCTTTTAAGAAATAATGTAAATTTTTGGAAGGATAGGTGGAAACTCGGGAATTGAATCTAGATTGGAAAGTCAAATCATTGGATTAAGGATCTATAAGCCCATAGTTTGCAAATATATTCTAAAATTAATACCATCACGTAATATAATAATCCCTTATTTGGATATAGGCATGGGAATTTGGATCCTTAATAATATAATAACTATGAATCCAGAATCTCTATGTCCAGTTACGAGGAATTATAGGACTTTTAAAATTATGTGAGACATTATTATTTTTCCAAAATATTTCACTCTTTCACAATAATTATAATCTAGTGTTGTATTAATAATATACTATACTATTGTATATTATTGATAGGTTAATATAACACATTTTCCAAATGACCTATTTTAGAGAAAGAACATTTCTTATCAATATGTAACACCCACGAATGGCATATACACCCACATGTATTGGGGCACAAAGATAAAAAGGCCTAAATTCTAGACTTCCAGGTACCCAATCCACCTGAAAAAGTGGTAAGAAAAGGGGGGTTCATCATCTATGACGATCACCTAATAGATATAGTATATTTTTTATTTTTAATTCATTAATCAATGTTTAGTGAACTCATGAAGCCACATGAAAACGTATATTCCTATAACATACTTGAGAATATCCATGATCTATATTAGTATATGGGATTATATGAATGATTTGGGATATACAAGGATCATTTTCAGATAGATACCAGAATTTTTGTTTCCCACTTGGCCACATGGAGTAAAACAAAATGGGAATATTGAGAACCTAGAGGTTTTAATGATTAGTAATCCGTAAGAAAAAATGCACCGATGTAATTCTTTCATCGCTCCTTGAGGGATTCTCCAGTCCTGTTGTCAATTTAAATATGTTCAACATAGATATAAATCTTCATGATTATCTCATTATACATACCCATGTTGACTAGAATATGATGCATGAAAATAATTGATTCCTTATGGTGAAAAAATTTAATTCACAAGAGAAGAGCTCTATTTCTAAATCATCTTTGCAATTCACTTCCATGAAGATAAGTATCAAGTGTAAAGCAAGGAAATATGATGCTCTCTTTTTCCCATGTGGAAATAAAGGCCACAATATTAATAAAAACACATAATAAAATCAGAAAGGGGATGGAATAAGAGTGTTTATAAATGATCGTAATTTTTTGTTTCATCCAATTTTATATTAGACGTATCATTTAGAGATCACATATATAATAAAATATAGAAATAACGTTGATTCCAGATGTTTTCATGATGTGAGGTAGATCAATGAGCATCTAGGGGAGGTATAAATATTGATGTGGTTATTGGTGGCTACCACCACACATTGATTATTAAAATGACCATAGTTATGAAATATTTTTATTATATGTATTCACTCACAGAAATCATTATATCATTATTCTAACTTGGTACTAGTAAATTTCTTTTAAAACTTCATAATTAATGTCCCTTATTTTTATAAAAAAACATATATTATATTAAATAATTTTAATGATATAGCTTTTGGGTTATGAATATGAACAAAGTAATGTAAATTGATAATAAATCTACTTCACTTGACTCAGGCAACAACCATCCATAGAATCGTAGGCTATGTTTTGTAAAAGGATAAATTTGACCAAATTATATCTTTTATGATATTAGAATCATTTAAACTAAAACTAGTTGTTTTTCCTCGTGAATTTTTAAATGAAAAAATTACTCAATCCCCATTTAGTAATAAATTTGAAAGGTCCAATGAGTTTCTTGAATTGGATTATACAAACATGTGTGGACCAATTCTAGTTTAAGGAATGGGTTGGTACACATGCACTATGAATATTACTTATGATTTTTTTATATTTTGAAATTAATACATTATGATATATATGAAGAATTATTTTGATAAACTTAAAGAATAAAATAATGATATTTTGAACTATATTGGTAAGAATATAAGGTATCATCACACATCCCATGGTGGGTATTATCATAAAAAATATTTCATTGATATTTTATAGAAGTGTGGGATTTTATATCAACTCATTACTCCTTATAATCCTAAATTGAAAGATGTATGTTAAAAGAAGAACCAAACTTTCTTAGACATTGTGATATTAATGATTAGTCATGAGAGCGTTCCCTTATCCTTTTAAGGATAATAATTATAGATTATTTAAAACAACTAATCCAAGTTCCAACAAATGCGATGAAAATTATCCATTATGAATTGTAGTGGGGAAGGAAATATAGGTTTTCTAATTTTCATGTGTGTAGTTGTGAAGTGTTTGTTAATGGATATTTAGGTACCAAACTTTCACATTGACAAACAATGTTTATTTTCATTAGATACCCCAAGGAAAAAATAGGACATTACCTACATAAACCCTCAAAAAACTATACTTTTGATAAGGCATTATACATTCCATATGATGTAGAATATCTATGAAAGTGGTTTTGGGAGGGAGAGTGACATCGATGAGGTCTAGATCTATAGTACACATGATTTTTTATAGGAATATATTCCACAAATCCTTGTGCAATTAGAAATTATAGAGACATAGGTACTGCATAAGATAACATGAGAGTTTAGATAATCTAAATGATATGGTTTTGCAGTCACCAATGATGGGGACTAAAAATTAGTAAATAATAATGATCTTGTAACCCATAATAATTAAGTAAGTGGAACATAATATTCCAAATGAGAAGAATCAATGATTTCTAAAATGGAATCCATAAACCCAAAAAATCTAGATTTCTGTAGAGCCTCTAATTTTAATGTCCATTTGTTATAAATTAGTATTCATGAATAAAATAGACATGGATATAAAAGTTGGTTCCTTTAAAGGAATAATTGTTTTAAAATGGTACAATCATTGTTAAGGATTTCATTATGATAAACAATTTCAACTTTTTTTTATGCTAAATCAATTATCATTCAATTTTCCATAGATGTTTATCGTGACTATGAGTATTAGTACATATACATCAAAACTTCCTTCCATATCAGTAAACTTTAGTAAGATATCTATATAACATAAAAAATTAAATTTGTGGTTGAAAAAGATTCAATCATGATAGTAAAATTTCATAGATCCATTTTTGGATTAATGCAACATTATAAGTGATGGAAAATTGAGTTTTATGAATCCTTGACATTATTTAATTTCATAAAGAATGAATTTAATCATTTTGTCTATAAATGGTTTAGTGAATGTTTCATTATGTTCATAATATTTTATGTTGATGAAGTAATACTTGATTGAAACATACTACCATATTTAAATTTTGATAAACCCTATTTGAATACATACTTATCCATGATGGAAATTATTGAAGAATTATAATTTCATGGGATTAAAATCCATTATGATAGATCTAAGAGAATTCATGGTCTATGTGTAATGGTTTGAGTCTTCCTAGTCTGTTACATTGAATGTTTTAGTTGTGGGAGGTGTTTTGTGGAGGCATGGAAGGAGTTTAGAGAGGTATAATTTCTGATGGATTAATGTTGGGAGATTACACATCTTGTAACATGATTACATGATGTGAAACTATGTTTCATAGCTTGTTTGTACAGTTACACAACATGTAATATTTTAGTGTTATAAACATAAAATAAATTGAGATGCGACACATTTTTTGGCTGAAACCAAACCATTTGTACTACCCAAAGTGAAAGGGTACTACATGTTGTGTAATACCCTGATAATGTTTTGTTTTAAAATTAATTTTGGATGAGTATTCATTAATTCGGTCATTTTATATCCTTTTTCTCATTACATATAAACCATAGGTACCCCAAGTAATCCTTCGATCACCACTCCTCCCTCCTTGATATATCAATCCTGTTGGTTGGTCATTGGCAATCTCGGATCGATACATGGTGAGTCTTCTCTTCTTTCTCATTTGTTTAATCTTTCTCTTCTATCTAGGATTGATTTGAGGATATGGGTTTGTGGGAATTGGATGTTTGGGTAGCATTTTGATAATCATCTAGTGTAGAATAGGTTGATCCCCCTTTCTAGAAGTGTGGTTTTCACTTTTAGGCATTCTTATTCACCTTATGGTGAAAAAATGAGTTAAAAAGATATCTAGAGTTAAGATTTACTTTTTTATATTAAATTAGGCATCATGTGACAGGGATCTACTTTTTTCACCTATGGATCATGGTTGTGAAATACTAATAAATGTTAAGAAGCAGTTAAATTATTTTCAAAGGGTTAGGAGGATTCATTTTTCATGCTTTTTTATTTTCGATATTATTATTGTGATTTTTTGATTATTTCGGATTGATTCCCTATTGAAAATCATGGTTTTTGGGATCCCTTTTTTCACACTAATTTGGTTTTTTATTTCTTGATTCCTATTGAACACTTACTATATGGAAATTGGTTAATAACATAAATCTAGTTAATGAATATGTGTCCTAGGATTTGGATTGTGTGATTACACCCTTGAATAATGAAGTGGAATTAAACAAGTATCCCCTTTTCTAAATCTCAAAATGTATTACATAGTGGTCTTTGGTGAGATGTGTGGAATGGTTGTGTCTTCTTGGGTAGGAAAAATGAAAGGTGAGTTGGTTAGGTTGTGATGTGTGGGTTTTCTCTAGTTTGTGTCATGGTACGCCTGTGAGCATAGTTGTGTGTTGAGGGTTATCCTAGATTGTGTCATGGATGAACATTTAGATGATATTTCAACATGTCTATGTAATAGAATATCAGGTTGAGAGGTTTATTTATTGTGAAATGGATGAGAGGTGTGGTGAAGAAAGGCTATAGGAATCTAGTTTTGTTGTGATGTGTTGTGAAATGTGGTTGTGATTTTGGGATTGGTTCATTTGTTATGTAACTTGAGTGGAATGAGTTTGAAGATTTATTGTAGTAGTTGGTACGGGTGTTAAATTGAGAGGATATTTAAATCCTTGTTAACTTTCAAATTATGGCTCTTCAACTTCTAATATATATTTTTCTGTTTCTTGATATGTGTTGTGCTTAGTAGTTTCCCAGATAGTGATGGAAGAAATGAGTGAATGATTAATAAATCCTTGAATGGATTGGGTTCTTTTGGATATCATGATATAAATGGTTAATTAAATTTTTTGGGTAATGTGAATGGGTTTTTTGTTTTTATTGTGTGGTGTTGTGAATATAATGGTAGAAGAAAAGTTGGCATTGTTGTTTGTTAGTGGTTTTTTTTGAGAACTCATAGGTTGGGATTCATTGTTTGGAATCATATATGTATGTAGTTCTATTTTCCTTATGATTTCTATGTTCACCCACCCTAATTGATAAATATGTGCCAAACACCCCAATTCTTACAGGGGGAGGGTGTCTTTCTGAAACATCCTGATGGGATGATAGATTATTGGCCAGACACTATTCCCAACTCCCACTTCTATGTGGTTATATCATATAATTATTCAGGCAGATTGAGGATTGTGAGGCCCAGGTGTGTGTCGGTTATTTTTTCTTTCAAAAGTTTCTTTGGTATGAGATGAGTTATGATTTCCCACGTGTCTTTGGGATGTGATGAATTGTTCCTTCTTAGGTGTCATTAAGATGAGATGAGTTATTCATTCCTAGGTGTCTTCGGGATGCGATGTGTTTTGGTATGTGGCACAGGTTCCTACAGGAAGGATAAGATGTGGTATGTGGCCCATGTGTCTATGGGCGATATGGGATTTGATATGTGGCCCAGGTGTCTGGGGATGGGATATGATGTGGTATATGTCCCAGGTTTCTATGACCATGAAGCAATTTGTTTGTGGGAAAGGGGGAAGGTGTACCAAGGTGGGTTGTGACATAGTACTTAAAGAACTGGTGCGAGTGTAAGGGTGTTTGCTGCTCAGAAATAGAATCTAATTGGTGGGAAGTGGTGGTGGATACCCTATAAATGATGTGAATTATATTACATTACTTGATATTCATTATTTTGTGAGCATTCCATGGTGAGGTTTAGATGGTTAGTATACCTACTCGGTGTTTTTGGGTTCTGTTGTTTTCTCACAAGGCCATCTGTATGCTTCTTTCACATGTGAATGAGATACCTTTTTTTCATATTGAGTATACATGTATGCTCACCCTACATATATAAAATATTTCTCAGGTTTCTAGAAGGATTATTTGTACAGTGTTGGGCGTTACTATCTTGGGCATGGAATAATTGTTCAGTCACTGATTTAGATTTCATTTGGTTACTTTAATTTAGAGTTTTTGGTATTAGTTATACTTTTATTCATGCAAGTGGTATGTTATTTAGATTTATTTTATATATGTATTGGTTTATTTGGATTATCTTTTATATATCCTGATCATGTTTAAAAAATTTAATGGATCCCATATTTTGATATCTATATAACCTTGGTTCTAGTCTACAACTCATGGCCTACTGGAGGTAGGACTCATGGGGTCTTTATATCCCTTTTATCATTGAAAGCATAGGATGGGAATCTTTGGAGGGGGGATTTCATGAAAATTTTATCAGAGGTGATGGTTGATACATAGTATGGGGTATGGAGATAAGAATAGTGAGGATTTAATGGGTTGGTTGGGAAACAATGTTAGGTGATCTTTTTGTGTGACATAGGCCATTGAAGATTACATAGTACTTGAAATTTCAGGGCCACAGTGATATGATGCAATGACTATGAGCTTATGGGATGACTATTTAATGCTCTATTTTTTAAAGGGTATAGACCTAGTAAAGGTACATGCATCATAATGGCTTGTGTTCTAGTTTGAATTGGGATGCTTTGGTAATGTTTAAAAGTTTAAAAATGAATGAAATGAATAATTGAAGTTAAAACGAAACATAAATTCCAAACTACATGGTCATAGAAAATCATTGTTTACCATATCATTTATGGTTCTCGATCATCATTCATGTGTGTATGATGAACTATAGGTACAATAGGATGCAATGATTGAACAATTTAGGTTATATCCAATTTCTGAGGATTACAAGTGGAAGAGGATGTTTCATTCTTTCCAGCAACAGGAATTCTAAAGTACAAGGTCATTATTTCAGACATTGTGATAAAGAGATGGATTGATGATCATGGGATCAACATAATTTTGATATGTGTTCCAACAAAGAATTTGGTTCCATTAGTATTTAGTCAAATGTGTGGAGCTACACGTCACTAGTGAATGCTGTATCTGGGAGAACAGAAAGAGGCAAACATTTTATGAGTCTACTTCAAGAATAAATTCTATGTACAATCCCTTTCCTCAACTATGACGGCTAAGAAGAGGTAGGAGCTACTCCCCCTTCAGTGAGGAATTGTGTCAGTGAGGGATTTGTGGATCTTGTACAATGATCTCTTTTGTTTTCTCCCAAATCTCATTCCAGATGAGGAGTCTCATGTGATATGTCTTGAAGAGGCACTCATTCCATATACCATGTATGTAGTTACTCCTTTTACATTACAGATCTACTAGAGGTTCAAAATAAGGAAGATGTGATCAATAGGATTCAATCACAAGGAGGTTTATTGCATTATAGGAGCCATCATGGATCTTATAGAGGAAGGATTACCAGTGGTAAGTCTTAGCCACTAGGACCATTGAGGTTTTGACTGATAGGGAGTCAACCCCAACATATCTCTATTCAACCTTCTAGCCCTTATACCCTTCATGTGGGGTTGGAGAATATTTGATTCTTTTGAGTAATTTATTTCCATTAATACAGTCAGTGTCCATCGTCTATTAGATCTCAATATTTTGGATTTGGAAAGGTTGAGTTCCGGCCTCAATAGTTGTTACTAGTCAAGGCATATCAACAATTAGGAAAACATGATCACGTTACTCCGAGGGGAGATGGAGAAGTTTGAGGCAGAATTAAAAATTTTCAACATGTTTAAGGACCTTTACCTTGGCATGTTCATGGAGGTGATCATCAGTATAGAGGATAAAGATTTGAGCATGGTCAGTTGCATGTAGTAGAGGTAGCAACTCCATCAGGGCCTGAGGTCATCAGAGGCACGATCAATTTTTTAGTAATCTTGTTGGTTCATTATTTGATTTAGGATCATTGAACTCATTTTTTTCACTTGCTCTATACCATTCTATAGGACTAGATGTAGATAACATTCTCATGCCCCTGATTTTGAGTACGTCAGTCGGAGGTCAGACCAAAGTGGTTGATGTGTGTTGGGGATGTTGACTGATAATGGGGTTGCATCAATCATGTTTGGAACTTTTATTACTATATATAAAACCATATTATGTCATTATAATGATAAACTAGTTTTATTCTATGCATTCCATCATCAACTACTTCTGAAGGAGGGTTTTGTTTTCATATGTGGATGGCCACTATGTAATTTTCATTGGTGAGCCAGGTTGTTAGGTGGGTAGTCGAAGACTTGTTCCCCTTCTATATTTTATTGTTATGAGGTTAGTAAAATCAATTGACACTGAAAATTTTGAGGTTCCTAGGATTTTTCGTGTGTTCTTGGAGGTTTTCCCCCAATAGGTAGTGACACTGCCCCATCGACATGACGTCTAGTTCAGGATGGATTTGAAGCCTCCGAATTCTCCATTATCGATGTCCCCTTATCGTATATAACCTTATAAGATGGTGGAGTTGAGGATTTAGATACATGATTTGATGAAGAAGTGTTTTATCTGGCCTAGTGTATCACAATGGGGTGCTTCGATGTTGTTTTCCAAGAATGAGGATTGTATTCTAAGGATATGAATAGACTACTAGAGATTAAATATAGTAACTATCAAAAACCATTACCCTAGTCAGTGATAGTAGACATTTTCAACTATCTATGATGGGAGATATGGTTTCCCAATATCAATTTTTGGTCTAGATATCACCATTCTAAGGTGAAGGAATAAGATATCCTGAGGACAGCATTTAGGTGAATGTATGTGCAATTAATGTTTTTGGTCTTTCCATTCAACATTATGAATGCACCAGTTGTGTTCATGGGGATTGATAACTATATGTTCCATGAATTACTGGATTGGTTTTTTATCATGTTCATCATTGATATCTTATCTACTCTGAGTCATTGGAGAAGCATAATGAGTTTCTTGGAACTGTCTTGCTTGATCTTCAACACCACCATGTCTATGGAATGTTATTCATGCTTCTGTTCTATAAATGAGAAGATAATTTCCTTGGGCATGTGGTATGTTAGTAGGGTGTGATAGTAGACTGGTTAAATCATGAAGGATTTTTTTTGTGGGCATCACCCAAGAATATGGTATAAGTTTGTAGTTTTTATAGTCTTTTAAAATATTATGAGATTTATGTACCTAATTTATCTTGATTTTCAGCTCTATTGAAAAATTTTCCAATAAAATACCATGATTTTGTGTGGATCATTTAGTTCTAGGAAACATTCAGTTACTATAAGGGGATGTTGGTTAGTTATCAAGTGCTTTGGTTTCCAGTGGAAGGGGTGATGTTTGAGGATTTTTGTGATGATTTTCAATTGTTCATGGGATGCTACATGATGTAGAAAATTGATGTAATCTCATATGGGAATAGGTATTAACATCCCCCTTATTTTAACTATACCACTCATGATCTAGAGTTTGCAGCGGTTGTGTTCGTGATGATCATGTGGTGGAATTACCTCATCGGGGAGCATTTTTGTGGTATTAACAGGTCACAAGAGATTGGGGTATATATTTTATATATGATATGTTAACTTGAGACAGTGGAGGACGATGGATTTTCTTCAAGGCTAGGATTTTAAGATCTCCTAACCCTCATGAAAAGGGAATTATGTGTCGTGTCTCTCGCAAAGGAAGTCACTGAAGGAGTTTGTCTAAGAATATGTGGATGCTTGGATAGTGATGGTGGGGTTGGAATCCTCAAACATGGATGTATTAGTGTATGGTGGTAGATGATATTCATTTCATATGACAGTGAAATATTCCTTGATACAGTAGGTGGAAGAGGCTCTGATGGAAGACTCGGAGGAAGAGGTGCAGTGTGATTGTGTGGGCCCAAGTGATGTTATGAAGGGATGGTTGAAGGATGGTAAAAGTTAGATGTTATTCCATTGGAAGTTGTTTGTTCCAGTGGAAATGCAAGAGTCTGTCCATTATGAGTTTCATATTAAACCTTTGGTAGTACATCCAAGAGTTTCCATGATATACCATGAATTGAGGATGTAGTTTTGGTTGACCATGATGACATGGGTAGTAGAGGTGTATATTGAAGGATTCATGGTCAAGTTGTAGGTAAAGGATGAGCATCGAGTTCTCACTATCATGTTTCAGTCCTTGGATGTTCCCGGGTGGATGGAGGTGGAATCTCAATAAATTTCTTCTTATGGTTACCAAGATCTTATAGAGGTTTTGATTCTATCTGGGTGGTATTGGATTGGTTGATGAAATTGGACCATTTCTTATTAATCCTGGAGTTAGGAACAATGGATTCCATGCCGAAGAGGTGTGTGGATGAAGTTGTGTAGTTTCATGGAGGTCTGAGGTTGATTACCTCATATCAGGATGCACGGTTTGCCTCACTAGTCTGGAGGGGATTGTAACATGCTTTTGAAACCCAGTTACGCCTCATACTACCTTCCACCCTCATACAGACGGGATGACAGAGTGAATTATCATGATGTTGGAGGATATATTTGCGGCCATGTGTCTTAGTATTTAATGGATCATGGGTACGACACTAGAATGTTGTGGAGTTTTATTATAATAATAACTATCACTCTTCTATCGACATGTCTTCATTTGAGGAATTATATGGAAGATCATGTAGTTCTCTGTTTTACATGCCAGAGTTTAGGGAGAAAATAATTCTTCTTCTGGATGTGGTGAAGAGCACGATAAGGAATTTAAACCTTGATCGTGAGAGGATGAAAGTACTGCATGACCAACAGAAGTCATATTTGAATTGTAGAAGGAGGACCTTGGTGTTTGAGTATGGATACCAGATGTTCTTGATGGTCTCCCATTGGTGTGGGCAATGGAGGTTTGGTAATGGGAGTAAGCCTTATCTTGGGTTTGTTGGACCCTTTGAGGTGTTGGTGAGGTGACGTATAGTTTTGCACTTCCACTATGCTTAGAGATGATCCCCAAAGTCTTCCACATCACACATATCCTTCGGTACCTACATATTGACTCCCATGTCATGGACTAGGGATAGTTTGATATCAAGGATGACAAAATGTTTGTGGAGGGGATAATGGATATCTAGGATCATTAAGATAAGGTGTTTTCTGGATGAACCATTCCATTGGTTCATGTGTTGTGGCGGTATGGTGGCTGAGAGGAAAGTACTTCAGAGTGAGAGAGGAAGATGCATTCCTAATACCTAGATTTGTTTTTAGTTTTTCTCTACTATGTTATTCTTATAATGTAATACTTGAACCCTGTATTATATGAAATAATTTGGTTTCTTTGCCTTGCATTTATGTGGTTTAATGTTTGATAAAGTCCAAACATACGAAATGGAGAGGGCATGATCCCAAATTGAGACACATTAATTGTGATTCGGTTAAACCCATGCTGTGGAGCTAGTGATTCCTAGTGTGGATAGTATCGTGATATGGATGATGGAATACCCTTATTCGGATGTTTTAATGGTGTTGTTTTTGTGCTTAATGGGAGTTTTTTGGGGTTTTTTGGGTTAACATGATAAGAAATGGTTTCTGATATCATATGATGTGTTCTTGGATGTGGGGGTTTCCACTACATATTTTAGAAAACACATGGTGTTTTATCATTGAATGTTAATGTTTTTAGTTTTTTGTGGTGATTAAACAATAGCAAGATCCTAGATAGGTATTTCGTGGGGTTTTTGTTCGGACCCCTCTTTCATCTAGGCATGTTTTGGATTCTTGAGGGAGAGAATCATTTTAGAGGTTTCTTATATAACAGTCTATATCCTCCTAGTCCTTTCCATTGCAGGTTTTGTTGGTTGTATATTTTTTGGGGAGTCTCGAAAGGATTTGGAGAGGTTTGGTTGATTAAGGATGGAAGTAGGGGTATTACACACTGTGTAATGTGATTAAATGATATGAAACTCTATTTCATGGCTGGTAACTATGGTCTCACAATTTGTAATATTTTGGGGTTTGAAATATATAATATATTGAGGGGTGATGCATTTTTCTGTGGATATCGTACCCCGAGTACTTCATAACGTGAAAGGGTATTATAGGTCATGTAATACCCCAATCCACTTTATTATAAAATTATTTTTGGCCAAACATTCAGCCATTTGGAAATTTTCTCTCATTCATCTTATTCCTGATGAACCCTAGTTCCCCTAAGAAGTCCTTCAATCCCCACACCTCTATCCTTGATTTATAAATCCAAGTGGTTGTTCATTAGTGATCTGCGATCGATCCTGATGAGTCTTCTCCTCTTTATAATCATATTTATCTTGTTCAATCCCTAGGATTTTCATTCATGTTATGGGTTAGATTGATATGTGTTTTTGGGTAGTGTTATGGTAATTTTATTGTGCAAAATAGTTTAATATGCGTTTCTAGTGGTCCGGTTTTCACTTCGGGTCATTCTACTTCACCCTATGGTGAACGAACGAGTTAAGAGTCTACTTCAAGGTAGTATTTCATTTTTTCAATTAAATTTTGATTTATTTGGGACGAATCTACATTTTTTACCTATGGATTATGGTTATGCATGTCTAATCAATGGTAATAATCAGTAATGAAATTGAAATAGATTGGGGGATTTGTTTTTTTGTTATTTTCCAGTTTTGATTTTTTGATTGTCATATTTTGACTATATGATCTTAATGTCCATATGAAAATCATGGTTATTGGGGGACCTTGTTTAGAACTAAATGAGTTTTATGTTTTCTAATTTCTATTGAACATTTACTATATGAAAATTGGTTAGTCACATAAATCCTACTAATGAATGGATTCCCCTGGATTTTCTTTGTGTGGTAATGACTTTGAATAATGAAGTGGAATTAAATAAATTTCCCAATTTATAAATATAAAAATGTGTTACATCCTAGTCTGTGGTGAGATTTCAGGAATGTTCGTGGCTCCATTCATGGGAAAATGAAAGGTGATGTGGGAATGTTGTGATGTGTGGGTTTTCTCTAGATTGTGATGTGGGATGTCTATGAGAACGATTGTGTGTTGTGGATTGGTAATGGTGGTTTCATTGATGAAATTGAAGATGATATTTCAACATAGATATATAATTGATTCTCATGATGAGAGATTGATTGATTTTTAAATGGATAAGAAGTGTGGTGGAGCGAGGCTGTAGTGAGATGGTTGTGATGTGATGTCTTTTCGGATAGGGATGTGAGTTTGGGATTAGTTAATTTGGTACATGACTTGATCTTGATGAGTATGATGAATGATAGTAGTGGTTTCTATGGGTGTTAAATAGAGAGAAAATGTGAAGCCTTGTAAATATTCTTATCTGGTCGCTTTGCCTTCTAAGACATATTTTGTTATCTTACCTATTATTCATTGGACTAAGTAGTTTCAATGATAGTGATTATACAAATGAATGATTGATTAACAATGCCTCAAATGACTTGGGTTGTTTTGTATAATATTAAGGAAATGGATAATTAAATTGGTTTGGAATGTTAATGGGTTTTTTTGGCTTATTGTGTTGTGTTGTGCAATTATAGGTAGAAGCAATGTTGGTAGTATTGAGAGTTGGTGGTTTTTCTGAGCACCCTAAGGTTGGTCTTCAGTTTTCAGTATCATATATGTATATAATTTTATTTTCCTTTTTATATCTATAAACAACTCACCATAGTTGAGAAATATGTTCTAAAAAACACTATCCTCATGGGGGAGGGTAATTTTCCCAAACATCAAGGTGGGAGGATGGATGGTTGGACACTCACTCTTCCATGATCCATCTTCCAGACAGTGATAGTACATGATTATTTAGGCATGTTGTGGTTTGTGAGACCCAAGTGTGTGTAGGTGTTCATTTATTTCATAGGTGTTTTCATATTGAGATAAGTTGTTCATTCCAATGTGTCAATGAGATTAGGTGATTTTTTCATTCCCAGGTGTCTGCGGGACGAGATTAGTGGTTCTTTCCTAGGTGTATTTTGTATGGGATGTGATGTGGTATACAACCCATGTGTCTACGGGAAGGATGCGATGTGGTTTGTGGGCCAGGAATTTGCGGGTGGGATTTTATGTGGTTTGCACCCTAGGTGTGTCGAGGAAGTATGTGATGTGGTATGAGGCCTAGGATTTTATAGGCGGGATGTGATTTGGTTTTTAGGGACTATGTGTTTGTTTTCGGGTTGATACTTGGTACTTTAGGATGAGTTGGGAGTGCGATGAAATTTTCCATTAGTCAAAAATATCTAACTAAGGGTAGGTCTTGTGGGGTACCCTATCATAGATGTGCAATATATTAAATTAGTTGACTTCTGTTATCTAGTGAGTATGCATTAGTGAGGTTGGGATGGTTAGTATAACTGTTAGACGTTGTATGGTTCCGCTATTTTCCTGAAAGGGAATTAGTTTGTTTCTATCACATGTGCATGAGATACATTGGTTTTCCTTCTTAGTATAACTATATTCTCACCCTATATATATAAAACCATTATTAGGTTTCCAAAAGTATTACATAGACAGTGATGGGCATTACTTTCTTGGGCTAGAGAAAGTTTTTCATCCACTACTTTAGCTTTATTTTAGGTTCTTTACATTGGAGTATTGTTTTATTAGTTTTACATTTATTCATGCATTGTGGGACGGTCTTTGGCATTCTTTGATGTATTTGTTGTAGTTTTTGATGATCCATAATATCTCCTGATATTGTTAATTATGTTTAATGCCTCACATATTGTGAGATCTATATACCATTGGTGCTAGTCACTCACACGGGACCCACATGAGGTCATACTCGGGGGTCATTATATCTCTTTCTTTATTTCCATCCTAGGAGGGGAATCCTAGAGGGTGGGGGTTATGAAACCATGTAAATGATTAAATTTTTTCCAGATTCTTATGAGATTAAACATGGAACAATTCCATATGGTAATTTCTTGCGTCATATGGAGTTAATCATTCAATGAAAATGTTTCCACATACACATGAGGAAAGAAAAATGACGGAAATGATTCTATACTCTTTGATGATTAAATAAATCATGTATTCTATGTTATGTACTATAATAGTGGTAGCATACACTCTATGTGTCATTGGATGATACCCAATTTAATCATGTTAGAACTATTGGATTGTATTCAAGATTATTGTTATGTATTTTTGGTTTACTAAGGATATGTTTTTGATCTACTGAGGATATGAAGAATTAGTTATCATGGGATATGTAAATGCATGCTTCCAAAAAGATATTGATGAAATAAAATCACATTCAATGTGTATATTCACTGTAAATGAATGTATTTTGAGATGAAATAGTTCAATGAATGTTGTTATCTCATATTCTATAACATGTTTTGATTATATTGTAGATTATTCGGTATCTAAAGAATCAGTTTGGATATAGAACTTCATCCAAGATCTTGATGTTGTCCTTATAAGTAAGTACCTCATTTATAAAACCTTGAGATTTCATGAAATATATATTTTTAGATATGTTTATTATTTTCAATATATTTCATTACATGAAACACCAATTTTACCCTCAGTTACATAAAACAGTGAGTTTTAACAGAACATGATATTCGATAAAAATATTATAGTTTAATATGATAGTCATCATGTTGGATTATAGGGTTTTAATATGATTAACTAGATTAATAAAATATATTGGTTACACATTTATATATAATTTATTATTCTGTAAGTAGTTAATTATAAATGAAAAGGGAAAATCCATTTGTTATCATAAAATATATTTTTCTATATATTTTTTATCCATATAAACACATTATACCGAATTAAATTAATCAAAAAACTTTTTTTCAAATATTTTAAATATATTTTAATATTATATATTCATTAAATTGTTTAACGTTAATCTTTTTTGTTTTTTATACAATAGAAAGAAAATAATTCCAATTTTACGATTAAAAATTTTATTTTTCTATGAATCCTTTTTTCCATTTGTGTACTTAATTTAAGGTTAAATAATTATACTAATACAAATTTATTTTAAAAAACGAACATAATTTTCTTAAATCATAATTTTAACGTTATCGTAGAGTGTTTTTTTTTGAGTTTTTTTTAAAGATCGATTTTTCGATTAATAGTGAGAATGTTAGTTTGTAAAGAATATAATTTCCAATAATGAATTTTAAAACAACCAAATTATTTTAATTTGGATATAAATTTAAATTAATTAATTAATATATTTATTAATATAATTTTTTTCTTTGGAAGCATTTCATATTTAATTTTGATCGAATATCCATTTTATCTTTTGAAACTTTTTATATTGGAAGTCCACCTTTTATGAGGTCTGTGTTATTAATATTATAATAATTTTCATCACATATATGAATTAAATTTAGGAAAAATGTATTATATATATAGAACCATCATAATTTATATTATCTAATAAGGTTAAATAATTTTTTTATCATTACTATATGTAAAATCATTTAAAATTAATTACCACAGTTGTTGTGAAAATGAGTTTATTGGGAATTACAATAAATAGATAACTAATATAATGACCTAGAATTTTTCCAACTACACATTATTTAAATATATGTCACCTTATAACCCCTATTTCTAGTGAATGGACCATTTTTAGTATCTTGGAATATGAAAAATGTGGTTATGTCATTTCCATTTCAAAACTTATTAGTGGGACACACACATCACTTATAAACACCACCCCCTCTCCACTCCTATCCACACTTCCATAACCCCTTGTTTGGGAAAATAAATTTCCAAATACATTAATTTATTTCATAATATCATCCTATAATCATTAATTTTTCATAGAACCATCATAGTATGGATCTCGATGCAAACCAGAAGATGATGTACGATGAAGAGCTAGCATCCATAATTAGGAATTTTATTTTATTTCACTATCCAACTCCATCAATTATCATCGAACCATGATGATATAATAAAAATATTATATTGAATACACTAATATGTAATTATGTTAAGGTAATTACCTAATCCGTATTCTCTTCCCTCAAATGGGTAACGATAATTCGACTTATCTTTACGAAGGACCACCGCCACGCAAAGTGATGTGAATTTTCATTAACAAATGATTTTTATGGAAGGTAATTATGATAAATTTAGTGATTATATCTGATATATATGAAATAAATTTGATTATAAAAATTCAATATATTATTTAACTTATTTCAATTCATCCTTGGAGTAAATGTAAAAATGTTTACTTGTATATGTTTGTTTTACCATCTCCAATAACCATATATTTCATTTTCTATATCCATCATTTAATAATTACTATAATTAAATATATAACTAATATATATGTTATTTATATAATTTTAGACATTTTGTGGATGGTTTATCCATGATCAATATATGAGGAACGATACTACCAGATAAAAAGATACATGAAATTTATATCATTTATTACCTGAATCCTGACATTCACATAGAATTGTTAGTAATCATAAAATAAAAGGAAATAATTTAATAATATATGTTATGATATATATATTTATATTTCGGTAATATATTTATAATAATAATAATTTATTTATTATGTAGATCATTGAAATTTTTATGAAGGATGTTGAGACATAAGGGAACGGATTTATGTCACACTTTAATTTTTCATGAGACTCATTTCCTATTCTCCATCTGTTTCATTAATTTTGTTTATAAAACACCCATTATTGTATTTATAGATTATTCTGATTAATATTATGGGGATTTACATATCAATTTTTATATATATATTTCACGGGGATTATGATTCAAAGATACCAATGTGGTATGTGTTTTATGAAATAATATCATCGTATTTTATATTTTTTACGTTCATGCTTCAAATGATAAAATTTTATTTTCCATATCTCACAGAACTCATAAATTTTTATCTACAATATTTATATCATGAGAATAATTTTTTCCATAATTCTACACTTTTTATGTGCTCAACAAACAAATATAATATTTTTAATGTAAATTGAATTTCTTTAACTTTTTGGTCAAAGAAACAGATTCTATTCCATATCATTGTTTTCTAAAAATGATTTCAAATTTATTAATAAAATTATAACTATATTTTATTAAAGTTATTATTTCCCATATTTAACATTTTATAAAAAAAATTAAAAATCAATCTTCTTTTAATTTTCATAAAAATGCCTATTTTTTATTTACTGAAAATGTGGAAGGAATATTTTTTTTAAACTATACACAATTAATATTTTCTACTGTAATTGACAAATAATTATATTAAATCAATGTTTCTATGATTTAATTTTAATTTTCATTGAAATAGATTTCTAATATATTATTTGAGTTTTAGTGATTTTTAAAATTAGATAGTAAATTTTCCTGAAAAAACATTTAAATGATTAATAATGATTACTTGTAAGTTTAAATTTATATTTTAAAATTAAAGGCTTTAGAAAATGTTTTTATTTTTTGAACTATTTTTCAATCTGAAAAGGGTATTTTCCTCAAGAGAATTTTCATGTTATCTTTCCAAATCATTTTCTATCTATGATGACATCCTTTTATGTTAATTATTTTTTAAAGGGTATAATACTGAATAATACCATCTTTTTGGTTCCTCTATATGGTTTATTTTAATGTTGATGAAATTATTATATAACCAATTTATTTTCAATGGTTTATGTTATGCTAATTTAATTAAATGTTTATGAAACCCATTTTCTTTTAATAGGTTAAAATTTGATTTTATAATGAATTTATTATGACATTTTGAATCATATAATTATGGTTTCCCTTATGAGATATGTGGGAACTATATCACCCTTAATTATATTTGGTAAATATTTATATATCCTAAGATAACGATGGAAAACAAGTTGATAGGATTGATCCACTATAGGAAACAAGTGAGTCCTAATCCATTATGGGAAGTAGGTGTTCCCTGATCCATAATAAGAAGTGGGTGATGACTCATTATCCAATATGTTGATGGTCTTGGTATTTAACCATGAAATATGAATTGGTTTTCTATATTTATGAAAGAAATGCACTTTTATGATACGATATTATTTTTAATGATTTATTTATGATGATTTATTCACCTTATTGAACATGTTATCTTAATAGATAATTTTTTATGAAATGTATAATCATTAATGTCTGTGAGACATTTAAGATGAGCATTGTAACTTATGTTCATGACTAGATACCCTTAGGTTTATATTATGGTTTCATATGATCATTGATTGATATCTCATTTGTTTATGCATACTAAGAATATGAGAACACCCATTCATAGGTTTACTTCCTATTATAATAAATAATGGTTTATGTAGTGTATGAAAAAAGGGGATTTATATGTGAGAAGATCATTTTGGGATATGTAGATGATATTTTATGAAATATGAATATTGAGTTTCGTGCCTCAAAACCCAATAAACTATTATGGTCCTCAGGTGTTCATTTATAAAATATATTTAATATTTTTCTAAAAAGATGTGATATTTAGGTATGAAAATACTAAGTTATTTTAATAACATTCACAACAATGAAAATATTGTACTTGTGTCTATTAAAATGGATATAAGTCCACATAAGAGGGATAAAAACATATTTCATAAGTATCATATCTTAAGGGCTTTTACTAATAGGGGTGAGGATACAGTGATAAGATTCTTGAAACAATAAAACATGTTGGACACAATCAAATGAATCCTTAACTCATCATACACATGATCATCATGTCAGGTATATAAAAAATCATTGGTAATTAGATCTGGCCCAAGTGGGATTCTATTAGAGTTATTGTTATAAAAATAATTGTTTGTGATTTGAATTAAGCATATATTAAATGAAATTAACATTCTTTAAAAAATACTATTATATATCATTAAATTTTCATCATTATTTTAATTAAATATTGTTCTAGAGTGGATATCATATTTAAAATGCCTTAGTAGTTCCCTGATATGAATATAATGTTGAGATTCCATGAATATATTTACAAACCAGGTTCTATGGTTAGATTACATTCAATGACAGAATAAAAAATATGTTTACTTCTCAGTATGAGTATGTGTATTCATATGATACCTCATTTGATGAAGTTAATACATACTAGTCTCTAATACTAGTGATTAAGAGAAAAAATTTCTATGTATTCAAAATATTTATGTTTCATTGGGTATTCCAATATGGAAGTGTGTGTAATAGTCCTTAATCATTGATATTATTATGAATGTGTGTCATTATTCATGCATTTAGATTTACATACCAAAATGATAACAATATATGTTCACATGAAGTATGGTGTATTAGGTGATTCATATAGGACATTTCATTAATGATTCCATGTTAATATAATTTGATATCCTGGACAGTTAATTGAAATATAATTGTGAAAATAAATTTCATTTCCTCGGTGTGGTTAATGTTTTATTTTAGGTATTCCAACAATCATGTATCATTCATATAGGTTTATAACACATGTGTGAAACATACATAAAGAGAATATTTGAAAATTGTATTATATTAAATAGTGATAACTCATGTGTGCTTGTCAATCCTATAACATTAATATCATTCTCATTGATTCCTTGACTCATTTTTAGACATTGATCTTGGACTATAGGCATACTCAGCTAATGCTAATGAGGAGGAATCCAAGAGGGTCCCAAACTAAATGTTTCCATTGATCTTGATTAAATACTATTTGAATTTATTTATTTTAAAAAATATTATTATCAAATCAATGGAATATTTTTATTCAATATTTATTTATCATTAAATTTAGTAAATATTTATTCACAACCTAATTAATATAGATATATAATAAATATTTATTCTGGTATTATATAAACAATGAGAAGTAAGAGAGGATCACAATTATATTCTAAAATAAAATACTTATATTTAATTTAGTGAAATAATATTTATCCTTAATCCAGTTAGCACAAGACATTAGAAAATAAGAATATAATTATTATTACATGGTATAAATTCATTAAAATTTTATATATTATTTTTGTGATATTGTGAAAAAATAACATTTTAACCCTCAAAATATCTTTATAAATAAATTATTATATCTATTCTTTATAGTTTTATCAAAATAGAAAATTATTGGGTACAAAAAATCTAATTATATCTCTCAATATTATATAATGACAAAGATATTAACCTTAATCATCCATTATCTAAATAAAAATATTCTTGGTTAATTCATCCAGAATGATGGAATTGTCAAAACAATCATGATGAATAATACAATATAATAGATATACCATGCGAGTAACTTGAGATCCTTTGTCATTATGTTGAGATCATATAAGGATGGGTGGATAACTGTTAGTGGGGTTTTTCACTCAGATTCAACAAGAGCAATGATAATTGACTAAGAAGGTTTTAAAACGATTTATACTATCATCCAAATATATCTCAATAATGAGAAAATATTTCATTAAATATATTTATATTACTTATAATTTAGGACAAAAATTTAATCTCAAGGTTTTTGAGAACATTATTTTCAATCATTTAGTGGAAAAAATTCAATGTTCTGGACGATTAATTATTATGCATTATTTAAGTAATATAGTGAATCTAATAATTTTTTAGTCAGGATTGACCCTAATAAGCTCTTATACTATGCCCAAAACAGACAAATATATGGTATGTGATATAAATGTATGTTTATTTTGTGATTATGCAATGTCAAATATTAGTGTTCTGATGTGGTTTTGGTTATTTCAGGATATAATGATATGGTTTTTTCTTAGTTACAGGGATGGGATCATGAGGACCATAGTCAATGGAGGATAATGATAACTGATTCTTTGGGGGAAGTGGATGGAAGGTACATTCTCAATATCTTCTCTAATAATAACATCCAATAATTTAATGTGGATTTGGGCAACTAAGAAATGGTTTTGATGTGGAATTAGTTTAATTTCCAAAGTTAATGATTTAGTTTAATAATTTATTCAATAACACAATAATAAAAATTTTCCATATTTTCAACAATGGTTTTTGGAACGATTCTAGTGGAAATAAATATATGATCACTCGTATATATAAAATAACTTTTCATTATAAGAGGATTTTGTTGATTGAGTTGGATATTACAATATTCTCCTTATATTATACTACTTTTTATTATTTATTAATGTGTGTATTGGTTGTTAATTGCATTATTCCAATTATTTGTTAGACAATTCCTTCCATTGACAATTTTTATACCCTCGAATCTAGTCACCGACCCATTACATAGTAGAGGTGGGATTTACTGGTCAAATATATCTTCTTTTCTTGTGAGGGGTGGTTTGTAGTAGGGTTTGGACATCATGGAGTAGTATAATAGATAGAGATATATGTTAGTGTACTGTTTTTAGTTAGGAACCATTGAGGTCTACACAGATTTATGGGGGGACTAGTATTATTTATTCATATTTGTGATGTTGGAAATTAATGTCATCATGGATACTAGAATTTGGGGTCCCTTATGATCTAATGGAAAGACTAAACTCTTACTGAACACACTATCTAGGAGGGTACTAAATATTGATTGAATAATTAGATATCGTACATGTATTATGCTGGATGTGAAGAAATTTTAATTGAGGAAATATTTGGGAAAATGATAATATATTTTCTGAATAATACAAAAAAATAATAATTTATAAATGATTATATATTTAATTATTCTAGATTAATAGAGATAGATTGTGGTCATCATCCTTGTATGCATCAAATTTGGCAGGCTTGATAGGATTCTCAAAAAAACTATCACATGGATGATCAGAGTAAAAGTATTCTAGAATGATGATGTTTCATGAGTTTATAATTTTGATCATTAAAATGTATGAGGAACCAAACTATAAATTGGAGACAGATAAATGATTGTAATAGCCTTAGATTAATTTTTGTTTGAACTATTCATGAAAGGCGCACTTTATTGCATTAGATATTAGCATATTATGGGTTACTGCTAATCAAGGGTCTATTTTTTCCCCATTGTGAGATTTTGAAGGATAAGGTATCGTGTGAATAATTACATAATTATTCAATTTTGATTACCATACATGGATTCATATGGAATCAAGGCCTCAAGAGTGATTCTTTATTTTGGAAGCAATACTGAGTGTGATGGAAAATAGGGTTTTTAATTAATCATCTCAATATTCTATAATCATTATTATCGATATGTATTCTATGATACGACATTAAAAGGATGTTTTTCATTTGGAGATTCAATAATAGGTCCCTCTATTTATATTTATTGATATGTTTTTATAGAAGGATGTTCTAGATAGGATACATGATTATTGTGAATCATCCCAATAAGGAAATAATTGATAAATCAAAAGGAGAAGGGATATATATAATTGATAATGGTTTCCTTGATATGAAATATTTTAATGGGTAATGAGATAGAATCATTTCACTTGATACTATTTATCTGTAGTAGGAAATTATTAAACATATACTAAAAGAATTTAAATTATTTAACTTTTTTTTTGTAGCTCATGGACCTCAACGTTTTTAGTATATAACTATTTCATGTGGTTACCATAGGGAATGTGGTCACCTTTCAACATAGCCTTAGAAATAGATTCATTGAGGTCTTATCGTCAGGAATAACTTATGCATAAATTTTGGCAGTAGAGACGATATAGATTTATAAGTGGATATCCTCATGATGTTACTCATCATCATACATATAGTTATGATTATATTTTGGATGTAGTTTTCATCAGTGGTAGTGAGGCAGAGGTTCCAGGCATATTCAATTTTAATCCAAAGTGATTCTACCTCCTAGAAGACTACAGGTCATCTCAGGTACCCTATATTTTTGATATAACTAGGATTGAACTTTATTTTATTTGGTGTTTTTTATAATCTTCATATAACAACACATATTATATGAATTTTACCTTTTTGGAGAGACTTATATCTCCCATAGCTTTGAATACACAACTTGGAAGGAAATCAATTTTTCATTAGGTGTATATGGGGAATGAGTTGATGATGGGGAAATACCAGTCATCATGATATTTTTTACATGTTTTATATACATCCATTTTTTATTGTTATGGACATGGATTAGTATTATTTTGTTTATATTTTTAATTATTTCATTTTCATTACATTTAGTTTCATTGATATGTATGAAAATAGCTTATTCTAGTGATATATTTGGATCATCATATGAACCATAGGTGTGTAGAACCCCATTATTCTTATATGAAAGAGTTTACAATGGGGTTTGTGGAATATCATGAAGTAGGTTTTACATGACTCGTAGATGAATTCTATAATATTCTTTTAAAAGAGACCACAAACATTACTACTTTACTTAGTATCTAATTTTTAATAGATTTACAAAATAATATATCTTTTCCTTTCATAACCACTTATAAGAAGGTAGCATTCATGTTGTTGGAGTTGTATATTTACATCAATAATTTATTTTAGATGTTTTTTATATTACCTAATATTCCACCATATTGATCTCTAATTTTATTAATGGGGAAGTAAAATTGTAGAAAATGGTTTATCAAATATGACCACAAGTAGAATCATGTGATAGTGATGGAAGACTATCCTTTCTTTTGTAATGAAAATCAATTTATTTAGTTTAATGGATACAACATGTTCACAATGATTGATTTTGGTCATGGTATCATCATATGATGTTGAAGGAAGAATACATCCAATATGAAAATATTATATAACATAATGGAAATTAATTTTCTATGATAGGTGTATTTTTGTGGGCATAGTGGGTCTGATTAGTTAATATAAATAGATACATATTATATTTACATGGTTACTTCTTGTGTGGACCGTAATAATATTTAATAGTATCATAGATTCCAAGGCCTTGATAGCCATTATTGGTGGTTCATGTTTTAATTATCTCAAATTATACCCCCTTTGGAAGTAATGACCAAGAATGATTATACTTCAGTATGTAATTATTAATATCCAATGGAGTTCAAGTACCTTAAATAGAAACAAATTAATGAAAATGTTTCTCATTTTCAAAATTATGTAGTCGTGTTAATGGTATTATATATTTTTTAATGTCTTGATTAATATTATTATCTGATGAAATAATTTCTAATGGGTTATAGTAGTTGCATTCCTAGGAATATAACTTAACTACTCATGATGTTGAGTATGAATAAATAGTGTTTTATTTGAAGATGGGGTGTAATTAAATTTTTTTTGAGTTCTTTTTGGTACATTAATATCCCAATATTCAAAGGTATAACTTTTCTCAAATGTATTTTAATTTTCATTTGTGTAGATTGATTGATTTCGTACACAATTATGACTCAGGATCTCCGATTCACATGAGAAATAGAATTTAGAAGTTGATTCATAGAGAATGAAATTACATAAAACAATTTCACAATTTTCATTAGATATAATTTGTATAATCAAGTATCTTATACTATAATATATTGATATAGAGGAATAAAGTGGTAATAGATTCCTATATCTGATGAAAGTATATTCGGCATTAATGTAGTGGATGGAGGTTTCTCATCTCATAATATTTTTGTTGTGGGTTATGAATAATATTATAATATATGGAGATGAATTTTGGAGATTCCTATACGGTGATTAATATTTAATGTTGTTTGAAACATTATTATCTGTTTTTTTATAAGTGTTACGGTGGTTCTATATGATTTTAATACCTCACCCTTAGTCGTACATCCTGGAAAATCCAAGATAGATCATGATTTATGAATTAAATTCTTATGGGAAAGGATAACATGTATTTGGATTACTCTATGTCTTAAAACTTTATTTATTATAAGGTAAATTTAAATCACTGTATTCCTAATAATCTATTTCATCCATTTTTTCCTCTATGGATGTGGGGGGAAACTTTAATATATTTCATTAAAATTTTCCATAATATTATGGATGATGTGATGTGATCATGGTTTTCATGGATCGATTGAAAAATTTAAAACATTTCTTAGAAATTAAGGAAAAAATTCTAATATATGTTTTATAATGTCAATATATGTAAGTGAATGTATGGATTCATGTGGTTCTATGTATGACTATATCTAAGTTGGATTTGAGTTCTACCTCTTGAGTTTGGAAGGATCAATAGTATGTATTCAGTTTGAATTTAATTTTATAACTACATTTAATCCCTTGTTTTTAACCAAATAGAGATGAATATATAGACATATGGGAAATTTTTCTTTCATGTAACTTTTTATGTTTATTGGGGAATCACCTTTTTTTGGTTAAATTTTATTATATTAAAATTTACCATTATTCCGTTTATATGTCTCTATTTGAGGAATTATATGTGTGGTTCATAGATCTATAATATACTGAACTATGGGTTGAGACTAAGTTATTTTAAAACACAATTTTTTATATGGAATGATAGAAAAGGAACCAGTTAATTGTGAGATGATGAAGGTATCTACATATCATTTGAATTCATTTATATATTGGTGGAGGAAAACTCTAGAACATGATATTGGTGACCATGTGTTCATTATGGTTTCACCTTATTAAAAGTAGAGTTTTTTTGGGTTATTATATATTCTACTAGATTCATTTTACATTTCAAATATTGAATTGTTATAGTGAAAATATAATATCAGTTAGATCTTCGTATGCATATTTATCCTGTCAAAATTGTTTTTCCTAGGACATAAAATTGAAGGAAATTTCATGATAACTGGCTTTTTATTAATGCATCGTGATGGTTATTTTCAATCATTATATATTTTAGAGTTTATTGTTAAATTACATGATAATAAATTGATAGTATTTCATGATGATGTTATACTATTTATGTATGTATACTGAAGGCTTGATGTCTATGTGAAGTTAATGTCATAAATTGAGTTTAGATTTTTTCTCAATATCCTAATTTGTCTTGATCACATTTTTTTATTGATATTATAATTAATTATTTAATTATGATATGGTTTGGATTGGTTCCCATTATTTTTTGTGATTATTATTTTACTAGTGGTGGGAATATTATTTCAGAGGTATCTTATGGGGTGTTTTGGTTTCTTGATTCAAAAATTTCTTTTGATTTTCGATACGATTTTCAAGGATGTTAAATTTTTTATAGGAATATAACATAGAGTGGTAATCCATCCCTAGTCATCTACCTTTTCTCTTAATAGTGATATTGGTTTCGAAGATGATCATAAATGAGTCCAAGAGTTTAAATTATGTGTTTTGTATTTCCATATCATAAAATGAATCTTTGGAATAAGGTCTATTCCATTTTAGTGTGTGTGGTTTGGTTATGACCATTTAAATTTTCATATATTAATGATTTCATAATGTTGAGGTATTAAATTTAAAATTTAGGATAGGTTTATCCTTCAATGGTAGTATATTCCTTAATGTTGGGCATATCGGTATATGTGGTTTTTATTGTTTCATGGTGGAATTCCAATGGGAAATGTCAAAGTATAGAAATTTTTTAGATATTTTTTCTCCACATGTTTTTTTAATAAGTGTTTTTGACCATTATTTAGGAACATCAAATTGAAAAATTAAGTGTTTTCAAGATCTATAATGGTGGTCTAGGGATCAAGTTAAGGTTTCGATTAAGAATACATTATTTCTAGGTTTTTATATTATGGATGAGTGTGAAAACAGTTTTAAAATTTCTAAAATGAAAATTATAATCAATGGATATTATATTTTTTATTTTTTAATACCTATGATCAATTTTTTTTATCTTTTCATTATTATTGTATGGTCTCCACCATTTTCAATATAGTATTTAGAATATATATTAAGAATTTTGGTTAATATATTTCATTTAATTGATTTATATTTTATCTATAAAAGATAGGGAGGTTTTTTATTAATTCCTCACTAACCATATTCCTCTATGAGAAATTAATAAATATATTCATTTCAGATTAAACAGTTCAAAACTGTGGTATTATTTACTTCCTTAGCATTCTCTTTTTCTCCTTATTTATTCTTGTATCTATAGTTATACCGATGGGTTGTGGTCATACATTATTATTACATCTCAAAAAAAAGTGATAATGATTTGACATTGATAGTTTATAAGGTAGATCATTTTTATTGTCATGGTGAGTGATCAATAGTTCTTCTTCACTCTTATATTGTGTTTATTAAATCCTCAATCAAATTATGATATAAGATGACCCAAAAATACCCCACCTAGCTTGGTGGTATTCTTAGTGGGTCACAGTGTTACCACCTCTAATAGACATAAAGAATGTTGTGTGAACAAAACAATTCATACACAATCATAGATGCCATATACTATACCACCATATAATAGATTCCAATTTCTTATAATCATGATATATCACGAAGTTTCTATCAAATTACATAAGAAAATAAACAATAAAACTAATGAATGAGTGAAACCATGACTATCGAATAAATTTCAATATCGTACAATCTGAATGAATCAATATTTACTATTATATAGAAAACATCCACAACTTATGAATGTTTTTAAAGTGAAAAATATCAACAAAAAACACTGTTATCCACCACTACCCTCCACAATTTATCCATTTGACCACCTTTACCAGCTCAACTACTAATGCGTCCTCAATGGTATCAATAAAACATAAATAATCCATATATATACAATTTTTGTGGGATATAGATTTTGAATGTGTGGGTATAAAAATTACGAGTAAGATTCCTCAAAACAAGAATAATATAGGAGTAATAGTCAAACTCAAAAACCATATCAGCTAGAAATTAACAAGTGAATCCTAACGAAGACCAGATATTTTATAAATTCAATATATCCATAGAAAAATGAATTACATTAATTACAATTATATAATACCATGGGTATTAAAATATCACATAAAAATAGAGATACCATGTAGAATAAAAACCATATAAAAACCTAATTAATATCCCATTTGTATATATTAATATGATGGAAAAAAATATTGTAGAAACATTGTAATATTTGATAAATCATTGGAAATCATCACTAAAACTAGTTAGAACATAAAATTTTCATTCTCTCTTATAATAATTAAAAGGGGACCAATTATTCACCATTTAGAGTATATTAATCTATTGTTTTCTACACCCTAAAGAAGTAACACCCACAACATTTATCAAATGTAAACCAAACCCACATTTGGTAGAGGATCTACACCATTGATTTGGTATGTTTATATGGTGGGTTACTACCTCTACATGAAGTGTGGGATGTCATTAAAAAAATTATTCCATAAAACTATTGTATAATCCATATCACCACTATCTATAATGGAATTACCGATCAAAGAGTTTGAAAAATAGTACTTGAGACTCATAAAAAATGCATTGGAAAACATTTATCATTATAAATAAAATATAATCAAGGATGAATACAATATAATTAAAAAAATGTGATATAATAAAAAAAATCAACCCAAATGATAAAAATAAATAAATATTTCAACGAACAATAAAAGAAGCTATAGAAGACAATATAAATAAATACAATACACCTAGTTGGTCTGTCACACCTAGTCATTCATGTCTTGTTTTGATCTTGTTCATTGGAAATACCAATCCTTATCTTCAGTTTTTTGTGTGATGAACTTTGAGTTTTTGAAGTTCTATATATTTTTAATCCTCTTACTTTGGGTTCCAAATTTCTTGTTTGGGAGTTTTTGGATAAAGGGTGGTTACTTCATGATTTGGACCCCATGAGCCTATTTCCATATTTAAAAACAATTTTTTTCTTAAATAACTCATTTTTTTCAAAATATTTCACTCATTATACTTCCCACTTGTCCTAGATTAACATATTGAAAACCAAAATATGATTTGGGTCCCCTTAGGAGTTCATAATCATGGTGAATTTGGGTTATTTATTCAGTTATTTGGCCTGCCCATGGGCCCATTTCAAATTTTTTAAAAAAATAATTTTTTTCTTTTATATCATATATATTTTTTAATAGTATTTGGTTATTATGACTCCCACTACAGTACAATAACCCTAGGATCACCCCAATGTTCCATTTTACCTCTTTTTATCTCATCTTAGTCGTAGATTACAAAAAAAACATATCAATGTTTCTCAAATCATCCATATCTTTATAGGTAAATTGTCTCATCCATAAGTCATTAAATTCATACTATTTTCCCAAAATTATTCTTTCCAAGGTTCTTGAATACCCTATAAGTTTTTAAAATAAGTTCCAAGACATTACCTCTCCTATAAGTGTGCGAATCTAAGGTAATATTCAGAGTTCTCTAGTTTTCAAGGTCAGATTCCTTCTCTTTTCTCCTCCCTCATCCCCATTCTTCCATTATTTTATGTTTTATTATCACATAGTTATTCAGGACATGGGGATCTATATTGGAATTATTTTTTAAAGGGGTTATGTTTATATTGGTCTTATATTCAGAGGTTTTTGGTTTATAAACCCGTGGTGGGTGATTTCAGTTGTGTGTTTCCATTTTGCCATGTTTTTTGAGTTAGGTTCTCCCAAGAACATTCCTTTATTATTTAATTTCATATTTTTCATGTTGTTTTCAAATTTTATGCATGATTTTTATTTATTTTAAAACGTTTTTACGTTCTATTTGGTGTGAGAAATAGTTATTTATACCTTGTTTTGAGTAAAATGGAGTTGTTTCATTATAAAAGTTCATGCCAAGTGTTTGATTAAATGATCTGTTATCTTTTTCTCTTATTCTGTGAGGTTTATAAGCTAGTATATGGTATTTTAAACTTTTCTTAGTATCTTGAATAAAATTATGTCATGAAATTATTGTTTTATTCATTTTCAAGTTCTCAAAATAAGTTGTTTTTTTTAAAAGTCCATGTCATGTGTTCGGTAAAATTCTCTATTAGATTTTATGTGTTAAGTGTGATTTAAAAATTATATTTTTCAGATTTATAAATGCATTTGAACCATTAGAAGTTTAATTTTTTCTTCCTTCAATGGATTTCCAATGGGTATTTGGTTTTACAAACAAATGGGTTTTGGTTTACAACATGTTTTAGCCAGAGTTGTCGGAAAATGGCCTGCTTTACATCCTAATTAAAATAGTTGTATTTTGAATATGTAACCTGAGTGTTTAAGGGGATTTATGAAAGTTTTTTTATACTGTAAATGATGTGTATACACCTCCTTAATAAAATAGAAATTTGTACCATTGTGAAATGTTATTTTTTAGAAAGGCTTAATGGCTTGTTTGGCATTTTTCTTGTAAAAATTATTTCCATGTGTATTTCATGTTCTATATTTTGGGGCCCTTTTATGGTATATGAAATTGATTTATTAAATGTTTTTTGGGGCAACAAAGTCTTCTTTGATATGTTATTTATTTGTTTTTTCTTTAAATTAGAATTATTTATTGTATTTTATGTGTATAACCTCGTTATACGTGTTGAAATTGTTTTTGGAAAATTGATTTTGTTTATTGATCTGTTAAAGAAATACGAGACATGCGTATTGGATGTTTTATGTATGTATGATTTTTAAATGTAATCTTCATGAGAAAATGGTATTTTATAGATGTGTAACTTTTTTATCCCAAAAATAGAAAACATGGGTATCTAGGTGGGCATACATGTACAAGTATGCTAGTGGTCTAGAAGGTTTTTGTCCCTATAACACGTAGAAAGTTTCATGATGACCACAAAAACTGAACAATGATGATGGTTTTTGGGACCACTAGGTTATGTAAGATTCTCCTAATAGTATATCATGTTCACAATATCAGATATTTTCTTATGGTTACTTTTACACTGAGATACGAGGTACTTGGGGCCCACAACAAACTAGTGCCTTGGGATGTTCCTGTGACATGTGCTCGTTGGAAATTTTATAATCACCGTCAGCATACGGTTTTTTAGTTTGTAAATTCAGTATTTTCGGGGTTTTATTTAAAATTTTTCATTATTTAAATCATCCCACTTGAAAACTATATTCAATTTCAGGTTTCACCTCATTGAAATTTTTTTTACTATCATTATTGTTTAGAAAACATTCATGTTTTTGTAAAATTATTATTATATAATTGAACCTCATTTGGAAAAAATATTTTTATATATTTTCTCCCAAACATGAAATTGATGGTTCTCTTACTTTAAAGGATTTGAATTTGGAATAGAATATCAGGCTAATGTACTAATTTTTAATACACATGACTATAAATTTTTTTCTATATTTATCCCTTGTGCATGTTTCATCTAGAGTTCAGTCACATTGCAAGACGATTATTTTTTTTATTGGAGAGTGACTATTGGGGTCACGTGGTGTTATTCTAGCCATCGGGATTGGTCTGTTGGTTCTATTTCTTAATTTTACTTTTAGTTTCTTTTATAAATAATGTTTAGTTCAAATTTATATAAACGTTTATTGGTATGTACATCCTTTTTATTGGTTTCTTTATTGTTTATATTTGGGAAAAATAGTTCCCCTATCAATATAACTGATGAAATCAATTCTTGTCAACATCATGATATGATCAAGAATGCCTCTCGGGCCTTGTCGTGGAGCGGACTGGGTGACCGATTCAGGTTCGACCTGGACTGCTTCGTGACAAAATGGTATCAGAGGAGGTTATATCCTAGAGGACCATTCTTTTTTGAGCTCCTTTTATTATTTGGGGATATCAAGGTAGATAGAATAGGATTTTCAGGACTTTAGGTGTAGGTTTGGGAAGAACTTCATGAAATATTTCTCGTTCTGACCCTCAGGTGTCCATGAGAATTCTCGTTTTATTATTGTCTTTGGTTCTTATTGATTGTTTGGTGTTGGGATATGACCAGGGGAGTTGGACTAATGGTCTTTATGAGATCACAACGACTAGAAAGCCATGTGGAGCCTGGGAATGGTCTTTAAAACCTTCTACATTTTTATGGTGTTTGAAATATAGCCTCTAACTATATGGTCAAGTCACCCACCGACGAAAGTTCCCTTTTATGGGTCTCTTGGAATCTTTGAGAATTCTGAATTTTGTTTTGAAAATCATTGTGTGAGAATTCTGAAAATGGTTTTCAAATGAATGGTTGGTTGTTGGAAATTGGAAAATTGGTTTTCAAAACTTAAATATGAAAAAGGTTTTAGAATGATTGGTTTTGTGAAAAAAATTATGGGGATAAAAAGTAAATGAATTAACTGGATTGAATTTCCTTAATCTAAACTTATAGTTTACTGAAGGGAAATTTTTGGAAAGCTTGGATTATATTAAAGTTATTATGTACTTTGTTTCAAATAGAGTGATTTGGGATGTTGAAAAGCTTACGAATCGAATGAATTGGTTTGTGAATTTTTGTCTTGAGTGACTAGTATTTTCTACAAAGGGGTTTTTACCTTTTTGGTTGTAATATTATGAAAAGGGACCTTACTAAATTTTTCAAAATGGGAAAGGGATATTTGGAATAGAATGGTTGTTTTTTGGAAGTTATGTTAAATGAAATGTATTGGTTTTTTAATGAAATAATTCTTGATTAATTGTATTTTGTTTTTTGAAAGTATAAAATGGGTTTTGATTATGTGGTTAATGTTCCATTGGAAGGTAAAAGATTCATTTTGGAGTGATGATTGTTTTATTTTCTCCATTGGTGTATTAATGGGTGTTCCCATGAATGGTTTTTGAATATATGGATGAATTCCTAGTATGGAATGGTTGTTGGGTGCCTCAGGCGACATAGAAATGTCCATATGAGTGAGAATTGATTAAACACCATTGATGAATATGAAAATCCACCAAGTTGGTTTGTTTTTAAAAATTGTTTTATGCTGAAAATTTGTCATGTTTTTGGTATACTGATGTTTATGTGGGTTTCTTTTTCATGTTATATAATTGTGGTTTGTTTGGTATGCTTCCACATGATCTGGAATTGATACTCTTGGTGTGTCTTGAGATGGTATCTTGTTGGTGGATCAGTTTTGGAGAAATGTTCAGTGGGTTTATATGGATATATTGTATGTTGTGATGTGGCCACTGATGGTTCTCTGTTTTCTAGACATCCATTTGATCAGCCTATGGATTAATTTAAAACATTAAATCCAACTATTCGGATTATTACTCAACTCATTTGATGGAATAGAGAGATGTTTGGGATTGATTTAAAGTGGTTCCATATTGTGATAACACTTTTGGGCATTGAAGTTGTGTTCAGTGATGTTTATATGTTTTGCAGTATTCTGTGTCTATTCTACTCCTTGTTTAGAGTGATAGAGAATGTTTCTATCTATCTATGAGTTCCAATTTAAATAAAGGTGTATTGGCGTGAATGTGAATTTTTTTGGGTGTTGTGATGCTTATCACTTAACTACTGTGACAAAAAAGCTTCAAGCATCAGGGAAACATCAATATACCTCAGAGTGAAGCATTTCACATAGTCAGGAAATCGCCAGAGGTGTGGGGAGCTCAACTAGGATCCTACCTCAACCATTGAGGTAAGTTAGTTTATTAGTCTCTGTTGTGGTTCATCATAACTATGAATTTCCCTCTTTTCTCATTGAGCATGGTGGACTAACCCATCACATAGTGTATATGGTTATTCCTTCATTGATGTGGGATACTGATCAATCTCTCTTTATGGACCGCTTGTGTAAATCAGGTGCAGTATTGGTTTTACCTATTTATAGGTAGAGAGTTTTGTGTAGTTTCTTTCTTATTTTTGGTTTCAGTGTCCTAATTATTGGGTCCCCTTACCTCCTCTCCTTGAGTGGTGGGGGTCTAGATCTGTGCAGAAATTGTGGGCCCAGTTTTTGTCCCCTCTATTTGGGAGTGGGTGTTTTAAATGTTCCTAATCTGTTCCTATTAATATGGGTTGGAATGTTGTTGTGGGAGAGTTTTGGTGAGCAGTTACAAGTGATTCCTGATTCTAGTTCTAGTTTATTTCTTGTCTGTTCATTTCTAGTTAGTCTCTAATGGTGGGGAGACCCACTGTGGGTCTCAAAGATCATTCCATTAAGAATTTGATAGGTAGTAGTTGTGAATTAATGGTGGGGACCCCATTTTAGCACCCCCCAAGTCATTGGATTTCATGAGTGCACTTTGGTTTGGGTGATCATTGGGTTCATTTGGAGAAGGCCCAATAAACTAGTTCTTGTCTTGGTTATGGAGGTGTGGCTTGATCTCTTAGTTGATTCTTGGGAATTCATTCGGAGTTAGTGTTTTGGTGGGTGGTTGTTCAGACCTTGTTTCGTTTTCTCTTTTGGTGGGTTTTGGATTCTCGAGGATGATAATGTTTTAAGAGGTATCTAATGTAATGGCCTGGACCTCTTCAGTCCATTCCATTGTGAAAATGTGGTGCTGGAGGTCTTCCAGGAGGTCAAGGAGACTCGGTGTGCATTTGGGTGGAATTTTAAGGAAAGTTAAAGGGTTCTGTCCTTCGCACGGGAGGTGCACGAGTTGTTAAACCATGCGGCCAAACCATGTGAGGTTCATGTTTGAGGCTGTAACCAATGAATAGTTAGCACACAATTTTTCTTACCATGCGGCCTAACTGTGCGAGGAATGTTTGTAGAGGCAGAAGCTAGTGCACGGTTAGCGCATAGTTTGGTAAACTGTGCGGACTAACTGTGCGGGCACTGAAAGTTAGATCCTAAAATTGTGGATTTGAACTCTTTTTCCTCTAAATGGTTCATTTAAGCCCCTAAGTGGCCATAACTCGGTATTACCCTTCCTTTGAGGTAAAAGAACCTCTCCCAAGCATTTTGGAGGCGATTCGGAGGCTTCTCTTCACGAATCGAAGCCGGTTTCTCGAGGTATGTGATCCTTTTTGTTTGGTTTCATAGATCTACCTAGATCTAATCCTCCTCTTATCTTGGGATATATGATCTATGCCTGTTATTAGTAGATCTATGTGTGTGGATGTAGATTATGATGAGCATTGGTCTTGGTTGTGTTAGGAGAAGAGATCTAGGGAGGATCCTTGGTGAATCGGCCCGGTCTTCTTGGGTGTTCTTTGACCGTTGTAGTTTCCGTCAAAACCGTTGTGCTAGGCAATTCATTGATTCTCTAATTGTCTATGTGCAATAGTAGAGTTATCATGATTTGGACTTTGGATCACAATAGAATTGACCTAATAAAATACATGAACTGGATTAAAATAATTGGTTTGATCGCATGTTGTTTCTTTGTGTCGTGATAACGGTTCGCCTCTTGATTTGATAGATAGTGTGATATATATTCCATTCTTGTTATCATGTTGATCTTGATGAAATTTATAAAGAACGTGAAGTCGGACTTAATTGAAAATTAATTAGATAAAGATAAAGAGGCATGCAAATGAATCCTTTTTTGTTGTTGTGGATTTTGTTCCAACTTGGTTTTAATCAAATTGAGGCTGATGATGTGTTTAATTCAGTTGGATGGTAAAAATGAAATCTATTGGGGATTTTTGTTTGAAGTTGGATGCCTTGTTAAAGGGACAAGATCCCAAATTGATGTGATGTTTGTTTTCCTACTGGTTGTGTAGTGAGGTGACCTAGGGAGGGTGTTGTGATATGTGGGGGCATAAAGGCCTTGTGGTTGTGGCAGTGGATGACGCATAGAGTGGCAAGATGCATCAGTTTATGCATGTGGGTGTCAGGGAGGACCCCAGGGATGATGGAATGGGATGGATGTGGTTGTTGGATGCTTGTGTATTCTTTGGTTGTTTATCCGATTTACTTTTCCCCACTGCTCATGGCAGCTGGCCTTGCTTACCCTTCTTTCGAAAGGGGCGAAGACACGCAGAGTATGCCACGTGCTTTCTGTGTTTAGCCTCTCGAGAGAGAACAGATCTATACTCTTGCTATAGGCAGAACAGACTCGACGGGTAGTACATCTACTCACCGTGTTGAGCCCCCTGGTGTTTAGTAGGATAGGATGATTTTCTAGAATGCCTGGGAATATGGGAAAGTAATTCTGTATTGAATGTTTGAATAATTGATGTTAACCCATGGGGATGGAGATACTGGAAGATAATTATGTGGTTGTAACATTGAAGGAACATTTGACTTTGGGTGTGATGTTGATGAATTTAATGTGGTTTTGCTCATGGGTAACTAATATTGGAAGAACTAATTAACGTACAGTGGAACCGATAAAAAGGGAATGAAGTAACATAATAAGTCTCTTTAAATGGTTGTGTTCTTATAGGATACATAGTCTTAGAAGTGGATTCCCAGAGTCAGAGAGTTGTTAGTTGTAGTTGTGTATAAGACTAGGTTATTACCATAGTGTGGTTGTGAGATATAATATATTCTGCAATTTTTGGGCTTCTATACGTTACTCCACCCTTTCAGTAAGGGAAACTGGCACCTCGTGGATTCTGTGCCCTGGGGGGTTTCCCCCAACATTCTGATGGGAGGGTGAATGGATGACTACCCACTTTGACCCTACTATCTTCTCTTGGCAGATACTAGTGCCATTAGGCACAATGGTTATTTTTTCCCATATATGTGTGTAGAAGGATGTAATGGCTTGTTGTTATTCACAGACATATATTTTGGATATGGTATCCTATGGACTACTATAGGTGTAACCTGTATAGTCTGTGATGGATTGAGGATCCTTGATCGGTGTATCGGATGTAATGGCTTGATGTGTAATACCCGACGTATGATACACGTTATATGAGCTGTGGTGGCTCCCGGAAACTACCTGGTTACTTTTGGTTGTGAGGGTGGTGTGGTGCTTAGCCCAGATGTCTGCGAGAAATCCTTTTTGGTGCACGTGGTGCAGTTTGTGGAGCTTAGCCCAGGTGTATTCGGGGAATCCTTTAGAGAGATATGCAGATAACGTATGTCATTGGGGAAAAGAGATAAACCAGTGGGGAAGTAGTAGTGGGGTACCCTTGATATTTTTTTCTATATGCTACATTTTTGTATGCGTTACTTGGTGAGAGTAGCCATGGTGAGGTTGGAAACTTAGTATATGTGTTTATGTGATGAGTTAGTTACACTTGTTGTTCACTGTGCTTTAGAATGATTTTTTTACTTTTTCATGAGAGGCTTCATGGAGGATCCTACTGAGTATACTGTTATACTCACCCAACGTATATATAAACTATTTTTAAGGTCACTTGGAGCAGGTTAGAGATCATGCTGGTTACTACTAGCTAGTGGTTGAAGGATCTGTTCGGGCTTTTGGTCACGACCGTTTTACTTTCTTTTGGGTACTATTATTTTTCCCTTTCATTTGTATTACTTTTGCGTGGCATTTCATATATGTACTTGGGTTTCTTTTATATTCTAGTTCTGAGTTGGAGTTGTTTGGTGTCTATCTTATCTCTTTATTCCGCATGTGTTCTCTTAGAGGGTAATGCCTCCCATTTCTATGTTACTATACCCTCGGTGCTAGTCACCAACCTGGGGCCTACTGGAGGCGGGACTCGGGGGTCATTATCTCCCTTCATACATTGTCGGCCCAAGAGGGGTACACTTTGTGGTGAGGGGGTCGTTACAGAGCAGATCCAAATGGATTGTCAGAATGAGAGGGTATGGCTATGCCATTGGTACCTGCCTATGATTGCACGGGAAGCCTAGCTAGATGGTCATGCAAAGGTGGAGAGCTACTATTAGGATGCAGATACTAGGGAGGGGTAGTTCCTTGTAGATTGTCTGGTTAAATTCCCTAAGACCTTCGGGTAATGTAATATCCTAAGCCTACGAGCCATGTAATCTTTGAGCCTATGGACCTTGTAAGGGTCCCCCATCATCCCTTGGAAGGGGGTATATCAAAAATCAATAAAAATGAAGGCATTAGGGCTATTTTGGAATAAAAAATGACATCGGTTCCTAAGGCGGTAGTCTACCCTATCGATAAATGATGATTGCCTATTAAATTTGATGGAAGTGTGTGTTAGTGTATGTTGAAACCTTATTATAACAACATATAAGTATATTTAGGATACATAGGATATTATATAAAATTTAAATAAAAATAATATAACGGATTTAAGGAATAAATAAAATAAAAATGCATGTTGATGAAGTTACATGTCCATTGGGAATCTCCTTTTGATTTCCACAAATTGACTTCTTTAGCTAGATTTGTGCCCAAATTAAGGAGTTTATAATAGAGGAAGGTATGTTTTGATAATATTTTGATATATTTTTCTAATTCAAAATGTTTCTGAAGTGTGAATAAAAAATAATAACATGTTCCCTTTTATAAGAGTGGGGAAGGGAACTCTCAGAATTTATCAAAAGATTAATTTATAATAAATTAAATGTCAATAAAAATACCCTTAAATAGACAGTAATTTGAAGATAATGTTTCATAGGATGGTAATAACATCTAAACATATATTTTCAATATGTTTTTCTATAAGTTTAAACCTTATTTTATTTATTAACCATCAATTAACCTTTTATAATTTTTAATACAGTAACAACATTTTCAATATTTAAAGGTGGATTTGTTTACATATAAGGGGTCAAATGAACCATAATTGGTAAATTTATGATACTTTATACCATATTAAACCCCATTTGTCCATATTAAGGATTTATATTATTTTTTACTAATTTATTAAAATATTATTTTCATGAAATATCATTATTGTCAATTTTGACACTATTCATTATATTTATATTAAGAAAATAATTAAAGTTGGCTAAAAAAGAACAAAATATTGTAATACAACCCTATCCTGTAATATGAACATATAAAATTCTTTTATAAACTTAACTAAGTTAAATTATCTTTATTTTAATATTTATAATATCATTTAATTGATTTTTTCACTAATTGAATAATTATTTTATCATTCTTTTGTAATTATTTATGATAACTTTTTCTTCAATATAAATTAAAAATAAAATTACATGATCTATACCAGCCATTTTTATTTTATAATAATTGAATTATTAGACAATATCATCTATATTACACTATATTAAAAATATTATACTTACTAAAATTAAGAGAGTGACATTTTTTTACTCCCCTATATTTTAATAATATCTACGTCATATTAATGGAAAAGTGTCTATTAATTAATTCAGATTATAATAATCTATGTTAAGTGTCAATTATATATCATTAAATAACATTTTAATATATTTTAGGGTGGTTTAAAAATATTTATAAAATTATTGTTACCCATAATTACCTCATTTACCCTAACTTATGATAATAAAGATAACTAATATTACTATTAGTATTTCCCAAAACTAATAATTCATATTTAATAATATTCAATTTTTTTTAAAAAATATTGAATCAATTTTTCATAATTAAAAATACATAATTAGATAAAATTAATCTAATATTAATCTTGTTGATGGAATGAGAAAACAAAATTTTAATGCGAAAACCTTCAAAAGATCATAATGTTTTAATATCCAAATCCAATGTGAAATTGATTCTAATAACCTAAATAAGATTAATTTATATAAAATAGTACTCATTATAATTTTAATCAAATATAAAACCTAATTTATTTATATAAATAAATTAAATGAAAAAAATTAGTTTTCAATTAAAATTCAGTACATTTCATTATTCATGAAAACATGGAACATCTCAGAAAATACTAATGGTTCACTGAATGTATATTTGGATATTACTCTTTAAAAAATATGTTTATTTTTTATATAAAATTTTTCAAGTTTTTAGAATTAATATTTAAAATTCATTCTCCATTAACAGGTGGTAAAATAACCCATATAAAAAAGGGAAAAAATTTATTCATAAAATTGTATTTTTTTCATATCTTATTCATATCACATTTATCGATTGAGTGGTTAAAATAATGGATATGTATAATTATATTTGTGACACATCATTCTGGTTTTATGGAAAACAATAAAGAGTATTTAAAGAGGATAAAAGAATATTTATTTTCTTAAAACTAAAAATTAACTAAAATATATTTTCATAAAAAATTGATTGATTTTTTGAAAAATATTGGAGGCCTAAAATAGTTTAAGGAGTGTAAATGAACATAGTTAATAAATAATGTTGTTTCCTTTATTTGGATTTTCTTATCGAGTTGAATTGATAAGGGGGAATTTTTAGAACATATAATTCCATATCAGTGGAAGATGAATTGATGTAGAAAATATTTTTGGTATATATTTACAAAATATAAGATAATTATTTGTGAGTAATTGTGAAATAATTTTTTTAAGTCATAATAATGAATTACTTAAATGAAATATGCAGGTTTAAAGAGATCCATTAACTTATGTCTGAATGATTTCTTCACTTGCACATAATGTAAAATATAATTAAACTTTATTCGTTAATTGATTACTTCAGAAACACTTCCATGTGTATTTTATTTATAACTGTTTTACTATGTTCATTTATGGATATTTAAATGAGTTATAAGGTTCTTATAGCATTGTTTTGGGAGTGTTCGTCTCACGGTTTAATATTCAGTAACTTGTTCATACTTATAAATGTTATTTTCAAATGAAAATAAACATCCCGAATTGAAATTAAATTTTATTAATGAACTTCCATAATTTTAAATGGTCCCATATATCATTTAATTTTTTTACATGAGGTTGATTCGTTTTATTAAATATTAATGAATGATTTTTAGTTTTTTTAGATGTTCTCCATCCATCATTAACTAGCCTTATTTTCATAAATATTATTTATATATATTAGATATTTAATGTGAAATGGGTTTTAATATAGTTATAATAATTTTATTTATCCATAATAATAGTTTTATAACAATCCATGAAGAAGATAATGATTAAAAAAAACTCTTTATCCATGGAGACGGTTAATCACCATAATTTGGAAAAACAATTTCCTTTATTTGAATAAGGGGGATGGTAAAATGGTAATGATAGAAAATATTTGATTAGAAATATAAAACTGTAGTATAAAAATAAAATTGTATTTATTATTACTGAATTTGGGAATGAGGTGAGGGGAATGTAGAAAAAGAAAATAAATAAAAAAAAGGAAGATTGAAAATGTCACCTCTTGAATATCACCACGTTGAAAGACCCTATTAGAACATAGAATCCGTCTTATGGGGTTGAAAGTAGCACTTCGATGTGGGGAGAGTTTTTAGGAGGGGTTTTTTTGGAGATATTTGAGAAGATTAAATCCTAGGAAGGTGTGACGGTAAAGGTTTGTGAGGTGTGGTGTTTATAAGGGATGAGATGGGTGTTTATTGAATTTATAAAAATATTAAATTATAATAAATTCAATTTATATAAAAATAGTACCCAAGAGAAGTGGATTATAATTTAATATAACATTTGGTGTTAATATCATCATCCAATATAATATAGATATGTTTTTCTTTTATTTTAAACATTAACATTTTTATTAACACATAGTAGCCCAATTTTTATGTTATCTACTCTAAAAAACATTTCAATATTAAAAGGTTGTAATTTTTAGTTATATGTATTCAATTTGAATTTAAATGGACAATTTATTACATATTTGCCTTATATTATAAAAAATGAATTTTTTTTAATATTTTTTATTTTGTAAATAATTTAAAATAATATTAATCTCCTAAAATATTATTAATTTTAAGTTTGATACTATTCAATTCATTTAGATTTAAAATCATCGCGATAAAAATTAAAAATGAACATAATTTTTTTTCTATCCTAAAAATGTAATTGATATGTTTGGGATTTTAATAGAACCTTAAATAAGTCAAACAATATTTATTTTAATATTTTTATGATCATTTATTTTATTTTTCTTTTAGTTTATTAATTACAACATTAATGAAGTGTTGGAATTTAGGGTAAATATCTAAGTCCTTAAAATTTTATGTAAATTATAATGATAAAGATAAATATTTTACCATTCTAACAAATATTTATAGTCAAGAATATATTTTTGTTAACCCCATTTTAAAAATAATACACAAATTTAAAATAATAGTTTGATATTTTTTTCACATTCATTGATTTTAATAATGTATATGTGATGTTCAAGGAAAATATTCCATTAAGTAATTAAATTTTGAAACTTATAATTTTTTGTATAACTTAATTGACCTAATAAGAATTTTTATGATTTATTTTGGCCTTATAACCTATTTTAAATCTATATTAACCTGATTTACCCATTGTTGAGATGTTAATAATTCAATGTTTACTAATCATTTTGAACAAAAAACGATTATTATTACTAAATTTTTACCACTTTTTTGAAATTTTGGAATCCATTTTTCAGAATTCGAAACATATAAGTGGCTGAATTTAATTTAATATCGATGAGTGACATAGTAAAAATATAACATTTTCTATGAAAGACCCTTTTAATTATAATTTGATTTTGCACACAATTAATGCATAAAACAAATTAAAAATTTAAAAAATAGATTATTTATAATTAAAAGGAACTAAATAATGTTTAAATAAAAACCAAAATATTTTTTATCTTTGCAATTTTTTTAAAATAATATATGATATTGAACATAAATTAGTATTTTTTACCATTCCTTAAAATTTCAAACTTTTTTGAAAATTACAAAAAATTCACTCTAACATAATTTGGATATCATGAATTAAAAAATAATGTTAATTTTATAAAATATATTTTTTAATGTTAAAAATTAAATTTATTTGTTTTCTCATACAAATAAATACATCTATTTTTAAAGAAAACATTTTTATTGAAAAATAAATTGAATTTATTTTAAATTGACAATATATTTACAAATAGTTAACATATTTCATAACAAGGTTTTAAATATTAATACCTAACAATTCAATGTCTAGGTCATAATGATCATGTTAAAAATAATATTTTAATTTATTTTGATTTATTTAAACTCATTGTCTCATGGAATAATATCTATTTAATAAAGTAATATTTCAAAAATATTTAGTGGTGTTACAGTCGTCCCAAAATTAGATTTCCCCCTTTATATTTCATTTTACATTTTATAGTGAAAATATTAGATGGTACTTCTCCTTAATTTATTCCTCTGGTTCCCATGTTGCATCTTCAAATTTTTGGATTATCCATAGTACATTAATCAAGTGAGGGTTCTTATTGCATTGAACGCTATCTCTATAGTACAAGATCTTTATAGGATTTTCCTCATAAGATAGATCATTTTCTAATTGTACCACTTTTTATTTTAGAAAATGTGAGGTATCTGGTATATACTTCCATGAGAGGGATATGTTGAATACATTATGTACTTAAGACATGGTTGGGGGAATTTCTAGTCGATATTCAATTGATTTGATGCAATAAAGAACCACAAAGTGTGTGATGATCCTAGGATTTAGCTTTCCTATTATACCAAATATCATGACTCTCTTCTATAATGATATACATAATTATAAATTATCTCCAACCTCCAACATTATGTTTCTTCGATGATTGACTATATATATCTTTAGTCAAATTTGTGAAACCCTTATATTATACAAAATGATCTTTACCATTTCAACCATTTTCCTTACCATTTTATGTCTTAGTAGCACGTGTTCACTAAATTTATATCATAATTATGGTTTTTTACATCTCTTACCAAAAATGGCTCCATAGGGGTTCATTTTGGATACTTTATTAGAAATTATTGTTTTAATATAACTCTGATTGTTGAATATATTGAACACATTCTCCATTTAAATCCATTGATAATTGCATCAAATTGTATTCCAGTGTTTTAGTTCTCTGCTCATACAAGACATCAGTTTTAGGGTGATAATCTAAAATGATAATATATAAAGTGTTTAGAGCATGTGGGGTTCTTTTCTAGAACATTGAGTAAAACCTAGGATCTTAATCAGTTAAAATAGATAATTGTACTCCAATCATCCTTAACAACTATAGGATGTATATCTATTATATTTGATGGAGTATGAAGTCCCCTTATATTTAAATAATGTGATACATCATTTTATGATTATCCATAACAAAGAATATAGCACTATTTTCATTGGATTTCTTCGAAAGTCTAGAAAAAAGCCCATGTTAGTTTTTCCCATTTATAAGATGGTATATGTATTGTGAGTATCATTCCTTTATCATTTTTCCTTTCAACCTTTAATTTATGACATACCAAAAACATTGATTCATATTCAGCAATATCCTTCTTCATAATGTCCAACCAATAGTGCACATAGAGATCTTGATAAAAATATGTGCTCTATGGGTTCTTGGGGTTGTTTAATATATGTGAATCATTCATAATATCCTTCATTATCTTAGTATATATTAGTAAAAATAGTCATTACACAAATCTTATGAATCCTTCCTCATCAATTTTGAACACTTTGTATTTTCCAATTCTAATTGGTTTCAAATTCTTCTAAATTTATTCATCATTTCTTTGATGATATTTTACCTCCTCTATAATGGATGTTTGATATATCATTTGAGAAAGGAATGACAATTTTACTTCCAATAGAATTCCCTTTTTCTTCCTTTGTATGTTTATAAATATTGGATCCTAATTAATTATCATCATTAATAAAGTTAGAGGATCCTTTTGAAAAATAGAATATTTATCATTATATTCTGTATAAGGATGGTGGTGGATTTTGAAATCCTAATCCTTGATGACATATTAGCATATTTATTTTATCATATTAATATACTTTTTGTGAGTATATATTTCAGTCTCTTGTTATTAGTATATATCTCACACTTATCCCCATAAAGATAATGCCACCATATTTTCAATGTGAAGATCATAGCCTCCAAATCCATATCACACATGGGACAATTTTCTCATGAACACAGAAAAACCTTGAGGTTTAGTATATTAATTTAGCATTTTCCATAAGTACACAACCTACTCACTTCTTGGATGCATCACAGTATACCATAATGATTTATCCAATTGTGGTTATTGTGAGTGTTGTTGAACTGATAATCTTACTTTTCAACTCTTCTAATAAGTATTCACATTCACTAGTTTAGAAAAACATTACTCCCTTATGACTCACCATAGTTATTGGGTTTCAAAATTGTTCAAAATACTTCCAAAAATTATGTTAATATCCAACTAAACCAAGGATATTATAGATATCTATTATAAATGATGGTATTCCCCACTCATCAGTTGAATGTGTTTTATATGAGTCCACAAATACATTTTTCTGTTGATGAATTGTCTCCAAAATGATAATTCACCCCTATACAATTCCCATTTACTGTACATTTCATATAGTATCTCCTATCACAATGTCATTATAAAATTATTTAGTTAATCTTCATTCTCATCCTTACTCTCGGAGTGTATCAAAATATCATCTACATAGACTACAGAAATAGTTTTTAGTTAATATCTAATGACCCAATTAATTATGTCCATGAATATTTCTAGGTAATTAGTGAGTCCAAATGGAATCACTATGAAATCATATTTTCGATACTTTTCATAATAGGAAACCTTGGTAGTATCTTCATTCTTCACATTTAATTGGTGATATCCTGACCTAAGTTCATCCTTAGAGAAATACATTTCCCCATATAGTTGATCAAAAATGTTATCTCTCCATGGAAGAGGATTATTTTTATTTAACATGATTTTTAAGCTCATGGTAATCAATGCATTGGTGATTTGATCTATCCTTCTTCTTGATGAAGCTAACTTGTGCACCCTATGGTGAAGAACTTGGGTATATAAAACCCTTTTCCATATTCTCCTTTCACCACTTATTTAATAATTAAAACATAATGTAGTCCAATCAATATGGTGTCTTTGTAATGGGAAAATATCATTTTATAAACTCAATTAAAAACTCAACCTATGGATCTAGAGAAAGACAGAAAAATTATTAAAGGAATATAATAGTGTATTTCATTAAAATGGGCATGTCTTAAAGAATTATTCTCTCCATTGTATCAATCATTAATGAAAAAAATGATTTTTCATATTTTTAACATATCCACACATATTTTTATGATTTATATGTGGAGTCATACTCCTCCTTAAACATGTATATAATTGGAGAATTCCTCATGTTATTAACTGTGATCTCCCCCTCTTGATAGTAGATGTATTATTTTTATAATGATTTACATTACATGACTAATATAGAATCAAAATATACTAAATGAAGTAATATGAGATTCTATGGGTGGTTCATTCCAAAAACAATGATTTCTGATGAGATAAAGATTTTAGATTATATAATTTCACCATTCCCTGTTCTAATAGGTAATTAAAAAACCATATTTTGTTGTTACAATTGAATAGTAATACTAATTATGAAGGATATAAATGAATGGGTAGAACCAGAATAAAAAATATTGATGGTTATTAATGAATGGATATGATTCTCGCTCAAATTTACCCAAGAGATGAAGGTAGAACGGTCCTTGTAGTTTAGCTCGGGTTATCGAATCCTCAGAGACCTAAGAAGAAACCTATATACACGTAAATTCTATGGGATGTTTTTGGCTATGAAGTGGCCAACATGGGTTGATTTTATATAGGTTTAAAGGAACTCTAAGAGACTTAAGTGAATTCAATTTAAAAGAATGAGTTGATCCTAAGTTATCGCTCGGAGTGGTTGAAAGGTATTTCCTTTTTAATGATTTCAATTTCTTAAATTTGAGATGGGTTCATTTAGGAGATAAAACAACATCATCACTTACTATTTTAATGCCTACATCCTTCAATACTAATCACCTATAAACTTGAAGGATCAAAGTTTTTAGCACTTCAAGGTAAAGGTTTGTATTAGCACATGAAGTGTGTGGCCTTAAATTCAACAAGGACGATGGAGTTTAAAAATCATCAAATAAAAATCTCAATTAAAGAAGTTTTAATAAATTTATGAGGTGATAAATAAAATCCAATCCATCCCCTTGCAACTCCCTTGGATCACCCCATAATTGGTTTATCCCTCCATTGATTCTATGGTTTCAATGGAAGAGGAAATTAGACTCATGAGGGAGGAAATGGAGAAGTAAAAAAACGCAATAAAATAACAATCACTCCACCGTTGTGTGATAATCTCAAAAGTTTTGGTATGAAAAAGTTCACACCTTGAACCAACAGTATCAAAGTAATATGTAGAAGAAATGAATAATAAGAAAAGAGGAACTTTTATTAAGAAACAAGGCTGAATTAAAGCAACATACATGTGAAGGAAGAACATTACAAAGAGAAATTGGCAGCATAACATTAAGATGAAAAAAAGCTCAAATATTATCAACTCTTCCACCACCACTGCCTTAAATAGGCATTTTGTAAGCCTTGGGTCAATCCTCCAACAGTACAAAGTATCCCACTTGATTATGGTAGGCCTAGGGTGGTGGAAATCTTATGGAACTTAGACTTTTCCACATTTGACCCGAGGTGGCAGCCAGCTTTCATCCAACGAACAGACGCGCTTTTATGACCTTAAATATGACCGAATAAGAGTTGTCCATATGAGAATAAAATGGACCCCCAGATGTCTACTAAATTTCTGTAAAATTTGGGTCCATTGTTAGTAGTATTTTCGGAGATATGATCAGATTAGTGGTCTGTTTTTCAGGGCCGCAGAATCTGGCCCAGAGTTGTATCTCTAACTTGGGCTGACTTAATGACCACCATAGAGTCCTAATTAGCATTATATCATGAAGCGGTATTTGTTCTTAAACATTTATTCTATCATCTCACAAAATTTGGGATTCATTGGGCCTTTATGTTGGGCCCCACAGTCTCATAATTGGGCTGATATCCAATCTTCCTTCTCTAGAATTGCTTCCATTCATCTCCAAATATCTCCATCATCGTTTATGAATCATCCATTGATCCCTGAATGAAAAATGTTCACATTTAAGTGTATATATAGTTCCAAAAATATCAAATTAAATTATTGATAATTACATTCCTTATAATCGGATGACTCATTGGGCCTAAATTGGTGTATATTAGGAATGATGTGCACAAATGATGAGAATGGATGTTCATAATGAAAATGCACTAACTCAGGCCCATAAGATAAAAAATGACCATTTAATACCATTAAAATGTAATTAAAATAAATGTTTTTATTGGATAATCACACCCCCCAACTTGAGATTTGCTAGTCCTGAGAAAATAATTCAATGATTTTATTTGAATTCCTTTCTTCAAACACATTATAACAAACAGTGCTCACAATGTATACTGCACACAAATATATTTTTAAAACCTATCAAGATAATTTAAAACAAGATGAATTTAAAAGTAGATCCCAATGACAGCCCATTTCTTTGATCAAATCCATCATCATACTTCATCCAACTCAATTAGGTGAAATGATGTGTTGTGAATCACAATAGATATGGGGTTCATTTTCATTCAAGGGGGAAATCATGGAAGTGCTAGGTGGAATCACATTTAATCCTAATATGAGTATTCTTCATTCATTTTTTTGGATATTTTTTATTATTATTATTTTTTCAATATTTCTATAGTAATTGAGATTTCAGTTAATCAAATTAACCCATGTAGCAAGGCTTTGCCGATGACTCGCAGACTCAAAGGCCTTAGGGCACCAAGTGAAGCCCACATACTCGGGCATTGCCTTGAGTTAACATAATAAAAAACATAGTCATATTACCATAAATAGAGATAAATTGAAAAACTCAGGGCTAGAAAACTCTGGAGTCACGATCCCCAAGTGCCGAAAGCCTTTCATTTTATCAATCAATTGCTCTACATGCAAAAAATAATAATTTAACTTTTTTTTGAATACTCATATTATTCATAAAAATCAAACCAGCCTATGCTATTTATTATGGGACCCCAAAAATTCAAATTAGTACCCCACAGTCTAGAGGACGTGCATTGTGGCATTTTGATTTAATGGATGAAAATAAAAATGATGAAAATTTTCATTGGACAACCAAACTTCCAAAATCAATGACTTTAAACTTAATCATGAATTAAATTAAGAGTCAAGGAAATAAAAGTTATTTTCTATGTAGTTTTAATGTGAGAAAAGATGTTATTATATGAATGATAAAGGAATTTTACTTCTTTTTTTCATTGTTTATTTTAAAACAAACATTTTGTTTCCACACCCCCCAACTTTGAATGAAACTGTCCCTAGTTTCGTAAAAAAAAATTTAGAATGGGGTATAAGAATAAAAGAAGAGTTCAATAAGGAAATTTATATATGAAGATCCTGGAATGAAGTCACCTGGTGGTTGAGGTTTGAAGTTCTTGTCGCTCGAATTTAGTCCTTTGATATCCATGTCTCTTGCAAAGTTCCCTAGTGGAAAAAGTAAAAAAAAACAAAAACAAAACAATATATACATATAAGTAAAATATAAGTATATATATAAAAATTATAGAATAAGTAAGCACATTAATCCATAGGTCAGTGGTAAGCATGCGCCCCTATCTCCCTTCGGTCCCGGGTTCGAGTCCCCGCGGCTTCGCCGGATGTGACGGGGTTTTCCCCACGACCTATGGCGTGTCCCCTTTTTTTAATTATTATATTATTTTTATTATTTTTATTATTTTTATCTTATCCTATAAAATAAAAAAATACAACAAAATAAATTGATGATACATTGTCTTCTTTTTAAATTTCTGGGTAATGTATTACTCAAGGATCACACCACGTGACACGGATGAATATGGTGCTCCCCTTTCATACCCATCCATACTCATAATAGATGAACAAGTCACAAGTCAATTTTTTTATTTTTAAATATAAAAATGATTAATTAATCTTATTTGAAAAATGAAGATGATTCAGAAAGATTAAAAACATAAAAACCACGGGTTGCCTCCCGTGCAACGCTTTGTTTAACGTCGTTAGCCCGACATAGATCCTAAATTTATCAATTTTTTTCTGGTTCATAGATTGGATCAATTAACTCAATATATATTTCTTGTTTATTGTATGATTCAATTAATGTTTTTAACCTTTGACCATTGACCTTGAAAATGTGACCACTAGTGGGATCTTGAATCTCTACTGCCCCATGGGGGTATACATGATGCACTATGAATTGACCTGACCATCTAGACCTTAACTTTCCCTGGTGTAAATGAAGTTTTGAACTATACAAGAGAACAAGTTTTCCCGGTTCAAATTTTTTGACCTTGATATTCCTAGATTGGTAGGCTTGAACTCTAGCTTTATTGACCCTTGAATTTTCATAAGCCTCCATCCTTAGTTCCTCTAGTTCATTGAGATCTAATTTCCTTTTTGTTCCGACCAATGAGAGATCATAATCCATTTTCTTAATTGCCCAAAAGGCCTTATGTTCAATCTCCACTGGAAAATCGAATGATTTACCATAAACCAACCTATATGGGGATATTCCTAAAATTGTTTTATATGCAGTTCTATACGCCCAAAGAGCATCTAAGAGTTTCTCAGACTAATCTTTCCTAGAGGGGTTGACAGTTTTTTCAAGAATTTTCTTAATCTCCCTATTTTCTCACTCCTCTTGACCATTAGTTTGAGGATGGTATGCAGTGGAAACTTTATGAGAAATACCATACTTAGACATGCGTTAAGTGAATGGGCGGTTGCAGAAATGGGTTCCTCGATCACTGATTATAGCCCTAGGAATTCCAAATCGAGAAAATATGTTCTCTTTCAGAAATCAAATAAAAACTTGATGATCATTGGGCTTATTGGGAGTGGACTCAACCCATTTTGAGACATAATCAATAGCTAAGAGTATGTGGAGGTATCCCCGAGAGTGTGGGAAGGGACCCATGAAGTCAATTCCCCAACAGTCAAATATTTCAATAACTAAGATGGGAGTGAGTGGCATTTGATTCCTTTTTGTGATGGACCCTACTTGTTGACACCTAGGACAACTCTGACAAAATGTGTAGGATTCCCTTGAAAGGGTGGGCCAGAAGAGACCACATTGAAGAATCTTAGCAGATGTTTTCTTATAGGAAAAGTGTCTTCCACATGCCTCACTATGACAGAATTTAAGGATGGACTCTTGTTCAGATTCTAGAACACACCTCCTAATGACTTGGTCAGGGAAAAACTTATAGTGGTATGGATCATCAAACACATAGTGTCTAACATCAGAAAGAAATTTCCTTCGAGCTTGAGTCCCTAAGAATTTTGGAATGACTCCTGTAACTAAGAAATTGGCTATGTCAGCATACCAAAGGCAGTCACTCACAGAGTATAAGTGTTCATCAAGAAATGAAGCAGACACAGAAAGGTGATTTGATTTGTCTTTGAATTCCATCCTATATAGGTGATCAACTAAAACATTTTCAACTCCTTTTTTATCCTTGATTGTGAGGTCCAATTCTTGTAAGAGAAGGACCCACCTAATCAGTCTAGCCTTAGCATCTTGTTTTTGGAAGAGGTATTTTAGTACAGAATGGTCAGTGAACACAGTGATGGGGGATCCTAAGAGGTATGACCTAAACTTCTCTAAGGCAAATACAATATAAAGTAACTCCTTTTCAGTGGTGGTGTAGTTGATTTCGGCATCATTTAAATATTTTCTTTCATAAGAAATGACATAAGGATTTTTATCACAACGTTGCCCTAACACAGCTCCTACAACAAAGTCACTGGCATCACACATAAGTTCAAAAGGAAGGTTCCAATTTGGAGATTTCATAATGGGAGGAGAGGTGAGAGAGGATTTGAGGGTTGAGAATGAACCCTCATAGATTTATGTCCAAACAAATGGAGCATCCTTTACAAGGAGAGCACAAAGGGGATGGGATATTGAACTAAAGTCCTTGATGAATATTCTATAGAAACCAGCATGTCCTAAGAAAGACCTAAATTCCTAGACAGTTTTGGGTGATGGAAGGTGACGAATGATGTCAACCTTTTCTTTATCTACTTCAATCTCCCTACTCAAGACTAGATGGCCTAGAACAAGTCCCTCTTTAACCATGAAATGGCATTTTTCCCGGTTTAGGGCTAGATTCTTTTCTTCACATCTTGAAAAGACTCTCTCCACATTCTGCAGACATCTCTCAAATGTATCCCCAAACATAGAGAATTCATCCATGAAGACCTCTTGAAAATCCCCTACCATGTTTGAGAAGATTCCCATAATGCACCGTTGGAAGGTTACAGGGGCATTGCATAACCCGAAGGGCATGCGTTTGAAATAAAAGGTTCCAAATGGACATGTGAATGTAGTCTTCCCTTGATCCTCTATAGAGACTTCAATTTGATTATACCCTGAGTACCCATCTAAGAAACAGTAGAACGCATGACCTGCCACTCTCTCAAGGACTTGGTCAATGAATGGTAAGGGGAAATGGTCCTTCTTGGTGAATGAGTTTAGCTTCCTACAGTCAATGTAGACCCTCCATCCACTACTCACCCTTTTTGGAAGAATCTCTCCATCCTCACTGGTTATCACTGTGATTCCAGCCTTTTTTGGAACCACTTGGATTGGGCTCACCCACTCACTCTCAGCTATAGGATATATGATACCAGCTTTTAATAATTTCATATGTTCTTTCCTTACAACCTCCATGAGATTAGGATTGAGTCACCGTTGAGGTTTATGACATGGCATTGAATCAGATTCCAGAACAATCCTATGAGTCCCAACAAGTGGGCTAATCCCAGGAATATCAGATAGAGTCCAACCAATGGCTTTCTTATGTTTCCTAAGGACATTTAGAATCATCCTCTCATGATTGGCTTCAAGAGAAGAAGAAATGACAATAGGATGTGTTTGATTGTCCCCTAAGAAGGTATAATTTAGTGCAGCAGGAAGTTCCTTCCATTCGAGATCAGGTTGGTTCATAATTTCAAAAGAATATTGGGATGTTGGATCAAGTTCAATTTCCTTTTTTAGAGTTTCAGATAGGATTGATTCCCCACATGTAGAAGTTTCAGCTACTAGATTGGCTTGATCAGATTTAGGGAAGGAATTTGGAGTGGTCTTCATGAAAGGGGTCTCATGAAAGGTTTCACTGATTGTTGGACCTAAGACTTCATCATAGGAGAAATTTGAAAATGATTCAATCCAAGGAGATAAGCTTCCTTCATATGAATAAAGGAATTCAATCTCATCCTTACTTAAACATTCATCAAATATTCCTTGATGTTCCATGGATTCATTATCAATGCTTCCTATCATGTTTACTTCATGAATGTCCTCGTCATCCCCTATTTGTGATCTTGCATTATAGATGTTCAAGTCTAGACTCATGTTCCAAAAGGTGATGGTCATGTTCCCATTATGGACTCGGATAACAGAGTGGATTGTTTCATGAAAAGGACGGCTAAGGATGATTGGGGTTTGTTCCTTATTTCCTATGTTTGGATGGTTGTCAAGGACAATGAAGTCAGCAAGGTAGATGAAGTTTTCAACCTTTACCAGAACATCCTTTAAAATCCCCTTTGGAACCCTAATGCTACGATCATCAAGTTCAAGTGTGACAGTTGTGGGTTGGAGTTCTTCTAGGCCTAACTGGCAGTACACAGCATATGGGATGAGATTGACACTAGCACCTAAATCACACAAGGCCTTGCCAACTTTGCTCTCTCCTAGTTCAAGATTTATGTAAGGGAAACCCGAGTCTTTCAACTTAGGAGGAATGGTCCCTTGAATGGTGGTACTCACATTAGCATTCAAAGGACTTGGTTTTTATGTGAAAATTTTCTTTCAAAAGTACACAAGTCCTTAAGGTACTTTGAGTAGGTAGGTATGGTATGGATGGCATCGAGAAGGGGTATGTTCAACTTGACTTGTGAGAAGATTTCCTTCAATGTTTCATTCAGTTCAGGCTTGGGTTTCCCCCTCATGCGTTGAGTAAATGGTGCAGGTTGTGGGGTTGTTTGTTGAAGAGTTGTTTCTTTCACATTGTTATCAGTTTCCTCAGTTTGATCTTGTGGTTCATTTAAATTTTCATCCAAGTTTGAATATTTAGGTGGGTTCTGAATTAGTTGTTCAGGTTTCTCAATTGATTTCCCACTTCTTAAAACAGTCACAACCTTTAGTTATTCATGAGTTGTTTGAGCACAACTTGACTCTCCCCTTGAAGTTGAGGATGTCACTGCCTGAGTAGGCATGGGTGCCTTTCTAGTTTTGATGGTTTGAATTTCTTGTTTTAGGGAGGAGACTTATGAGTTCATCCTCTCCATTTGTTTGCATAGTTGTTCTAGAAGGCTTTGTGGAACAGTTTGCGTGGGTGCTTGAGTAGGTTGGTTTATCCCAGTGGGATATTTTAGAGGTGGGATGGTTTGTTAACAATGGACCGGTGGCTGTTGGTATTGTATAGGTTGGGTTTATAACTAGTTATGGGATTGGTAGTTCTGATGGGGGTAAGGATTTTGTCCCTGTGGTTGGCTAGGTTGTTGGTTATCCTTCTAGTGGAAGCCCGGGTGGTCATTATACCTTGGATTGAAGTTGTTTTGTTATTGAGGCTTTTGAAAGTTCAAGGCATTTACTTCCACTGGGGGTCCTCCTAATATAACATCCTTGATGGATGGAATGGTTTGGAAGTTGTCTGTCTTATTGTCATGTTTGTCACAAATTGTGCAAACAGGGTCAACGATTTGGATTTCATGGACCTTCCTAAGGTCTACCTCTTCAACCTTCCTAGAGAGTGCTGCGAGTTTTGACCTAAGGCTTTCCTCTTCTCTAAGTGTATGAATTCCAGTAGTTCTTTGTGGCTTTTCAGAATAAGGTGAAGTTCCCCATGTTTGGTTTTGTTCAAAAAGGCTTTCTGGATACTCGTAAGCATCATTTGGGGCTTTTTTTAAAGGTTCCATTACACATCATGTCAATGAATTGTTTGTTCCCCAGACCCAACCCTTCATAGAAAATTATCACTTGTTCAGGAATAAAAAAACCATGGTGTGGAACCATGTTCAGAGTGTCTTTGAACCTCTCCCATGTTTCAAATAATGACTCTCCCTCCTTTTCAAAAAAGTTTTGGATACTCTTTTTAAGTGAAATTGTTTTATGGTGGGGAAAGTATTTTTTGTAGAATTCTCTTTGTAGTTGGTCCAAAGAGTTGATTGATGATGGCCTCAAATTGTTTACCTAATTTTTAGCTCAATCCTTTAAATAAAAAGTAAATAGCCTCATCTTAGTTGATTCTAGTTAATATGGGGGGCACATGGTTTCTAAAATGTCATTGAACTCCTTAATGTGTAGGTATGGCATCTCGGACTCCATTCCATGGAATGTGGGAAGGTGGTTTAAGACATGGGGTTTAAAGATGTAGTTGGAATATCCTAGGGAATTGTGTCTAATTCATGAGGGGGCATTGGTCCAGGAAGGCGTGAGGTAGTCATTCATGTTTTGATCAATTGCATTCTCCAAGTTTGGGGCTGCCTCATTTGGGTTTCCATTTTGGTTCCCACCCGGGTTTATGAGTTGGTTTCTTTAAAGACCTTCCATTGAAATGGGCTCAATTTTTGACTCGGGGGTGTTAGGAAGATTAGGATCTAATGAAAAGATTTCCCTTGGTGAACGCGACTCCCCAACCCCAGGACTATCCACCCTAACTAGACGGTTTGATTGATCGCAGGTGTAGGCAGACATGCGCCAAAAGAAAAAAAATGAGAAAGGGACAAGATAAGAGAATTTGGATGAGAGAAGAAGAAATGGGGGAGAATAGAATGGGTGTTTAGATGACTTTCTTGGGTCCCCGGAAATGGCGCCAAAATTTTATTCTCACTCAAATTTACCCAGGAGATGAAGGTAGAACGGTCCTTGTAGTTTAGCTTGGGTTATCGAATCCTCAGAGACCTAAGAAGAAACCTATAGGCACGTACATTTTATGGAATATTTTTGGATATGAAGTGGCCAACATGGGTTTATTTTATATAGGTTTAAAGTAACTCTAAGAGACTTAAGTGAATTCAATTTAAAAGAATGAGTTGATCCTAGGTTATCGCTCGGGGTGGATTGGACGTATTTCCTTTTTAATGATATCAATTTCTTAAATTTGAGATGGGTTCATTTAAGGAGATAAAAAAACATCATCACTTACTGGTTTAATGTCTATAACCTTTAATACTAATCACCTATACACTTGAAGGATCAATGTTTTGAGAACTTCAAGGTAAAGGTTCGTATTAGCACATGAAGTGTGTGTCCTTAAATTCAACAAGGACGATGGAGTTTAAAAATCATCAAATAAAAATCTCAATTAAAGAAGTGATTATACATTCATGAGGTGATAAATAACATCCAATCCATCCCCTTGCTACTCCCTTGGATCAACCCATAATTGGGTTATCCCTCCATTGATTCTATGGTTTCAATGGAAGCGGAAAGTAGACTCTTGAGGGAGGAAATGGAGAAGTAAAAAAACACAATAAAATAACAATCACTCCACCGTTGTGTGATAATATCACATGGTTTGGTATGAACATGTTCACACATTGAACCAACGGTATTAAAATGATAAGGAGAACAACAGAATAATAAGAGAAGAGGACCTTTTATTAAGAAACAAGGATGAATTAAAACAACTTAAATGTGAAGGAAGAACATTACAAAGCAAAATTGGAAGCATAACATTAAGATGAAAACAAGCTCAAAGATTATCAACTCCTCCACCACCGCTACCTTAAATAGGAATTTTGGAAGCCTTGGGTCGAGCCTCCAATAGTACAAAGAATCCCACTTGATTATGGAAGACCTAGGGTGGTGGAAAGTTTGTTGAACTTAGAATTTTACACAGTTGACGTGAGGTGGCAGCCAGCTTTCATCTACCGAACAAACGCGCTTTTATTAACTTCTATATGGCCGAATCAGAGTGGACCATAGAAGCATAAAATGGACCCCAAGTTTATCCTAACCGTATGTAAAAGTTGGGACCATTTGGAGTTGTATATTAAGAGATATGATTAGATTAGTGGTATGTTTTTCTGGGCCACAGAATCTGGCCCAGAATTTTATCTCTAACTTGGTCTGCCTTAATGACTACCATAGAGGCCGAATTAGAATTATCTCACGTATTGTTATTTGTTCCTCAACATTTATTCTATCATCTCACAAAATTTGGGATTCATTGGGCCTGTATGTTGGACCCCACAGTCTCATAAGTGGGATGGTGTCCAATCGGCCTTCTCTAGAATTGCTTCCATTCATCTCCAAATATCTCCATCATCATTTATGAATCATCCATTGATCCCTAAATGAAAAATATACACCTTTAAGTGTAGATATAGTTAAAAAATATGAAATTAAAATATTGATAATTACATTCCTTATAATCAGATGACTCATTGGGCCTAAATTTGTGTATATTATGCATGATGTGCACAAATGATGAGAATGAATGTTCATAATGAAAATGCACTAAATCAGGCCCATAAGATCAAAAATTGACATTTAATACCATTAAAATGTAATTAAAATATATTTTTTTATTGGATAATTAGGATACCTAGATAATGTGACACTGTATAATTGTTTGGATCCATGTTATTATTAGTGATAGAACATGCCCTTCCTTCATGCATTGGATGTTACTATCATTGACTATCTTTTCCATATATGGGCATAGGGAATTTTTCTACATAGTTCTAATGTTCCTTGATGTTAAAGCACTTCACAGTAGGAATAGTTTTCATTAATAATTTTTTTTACACTTCCTCATTAGTGGGATTATTCATTTAACATTGTAATTGATCATATACGTTCCACACCATTCCAAAATTAAATCACCATATGGTACCCCTTAGGTAGTTTCTAGGATACTAATTCCTATGATTTTGACACATGGGATGACGATTTTTAATTCCTCGGGGATATTTTTTGGTTTCCCCTCCTGAGGTGAATTTTATCCTATTTTTATTATCAACTACTCTAGGACACCATTGAGAATCACTAATCCCTATCTCATTTTTAAGGGTAAAAATATCAATATCTTCATATCCATCAAAGTATCGAATTTATATAGTCATTCATATACTTAGATATAACCCACTAATGAATCAGTACACCTTAAATTCAATACTGATGAAAAATTAAGAAGTATAAGGAATAAGCCTTGTGAATTTTTCCTCATATTCTTGATAGAGTTGTATTCCTTTTTTTATCATTCTAAGGAACTCACTCTATCGTAATATTTCGAGTTCAAGTTAAATTTTTATTGAAAAATATTTTCATTAATTGTTCCCATTCAATTGAATCAATTTCAACTATAGTATTCATGATATTTATTAGTGTCCACCACTGATCAGCTTCCCCATCAAAATGATAGTCCACCAGTATGACTATATATTCATATGAGTAATGGAGTAATGAGAATATTTTATTAATGATTCTAATACATTGGACCATGATGAGTGGATCATAAAATACAATAAATATACGAGGTTTTTTTCATTAATAATTTTACTAAAACCTGATATTTATTAGTATAAGGAGGGTGTTACACATAATTCATGTTATTATTAATAACCTAATATAGTTTATTTAGTAATATCATGATGTTATGAGATCCTGTTGTAGTCAGGTTGGCATCACTTTAAGGAAATTGTTTCATTGCCTATCTCGTTGGTTATTATTATGGGTTCTCCATTTTACAACTGTTAACTATAATAGAACATAAAATTAGGGGGATTGGAAACATATCTTATAAGAATATAAAATGTAAAATGTGAATATATAATAATTAACTTATAAATGGAACGTGTAACATGACTTTTGATTCCTAATGGTTCAAACTATTTTATCCCTGGTGAGAGAATTATTCATATGGTACATGATAATTTTTTCAAGTCCAAATACCCAAAATAAATTACACCACTATATGATATGAACTATAGTGGCCCTATACTTTGACACATATTATTACATTATTTTATAATTATTATCTATAAAATAAAATCCAAAGATTGAAAAGCCTTGTGTATTTAGAAGACTAGGTCAATAATTAGAAAAAACATTGTACTATAATATATCTTTTTATTAATATTATTAATGATATACTAAATAATTTTAAGACCTTACAATTTCATAAGATAACATTGGGAATAAATAGGTAAAATCGGTGATCTATAATCCCAGCATGGGAATGAATCACAACACATTTGATTGAAGTAATTACAAGATAACAAAAAATTCATGGCTCATGAATAATAATAAATAATAATAAAATTTATAACATAGAATCACATGATCATGGAAATATAAAAAATTTGAAATAAACATATGTCATGACATAACCATGTGTCAAGACTAACTACCAAAACTATTTCATATGTTTTAAAAAGTTTAATAATGGATTTGGATTACTCATTAATCTTTTACATAACATATCATGAGACTAAAACATTACCCAATGCATTGGAGATCTATTCGGGAGCACCCATCATAATATGTTCATGCATATGTATTCGACGTAATGAATAAATATATATAAATATATATAATAGTAACCTATTGAAATAAATAGCTGTTGTAATCATGTGATAAGATATAACCAAGAGTATATAACAGTGGTGTCCATGAAAGAAACTATTTAAAAAATTATTTTTTCATTCATAAATGAATAATGAGAATATATTTCATGAATAATGCTAACCAAATGAATTTAAAACATGTCAAATAGTGGATAAGTAACATTAAAAATATTCACTGAAGGGTGGTTTTAGGGGAATTAATAGAGTACTTGATGAAGATAAAAGAATAATCTTTTTCATAAAACTAGAAATGAGAAAAAATAATTTTTCATGAAAAAGTTAATTATAATAAAAAAATATATGACTCTTAAAATAGTTTATAGTGTGTACTTCAAAATGGGAAATAATAAGAGATGTTTCGTTTAATCGGGTTTTCTTATCGAGAGTAATTAAGAAGGTGGTCCTTTTAATACATATAATTACCCATAAAAGAATGATTAATTTATATAGATATATATATTTTTGGTAGATATAAATAAAATATAGTAAAATTTAATAAGAGTAATAAAGATATAAATTAAGGAAAATTGAAATAAAATGTAACCCAAAGGAAATATGGATGTTCAAAGAGATCATTTACCTTATGTCTGAATGTGTTCTTAATTTTCTTTTAATGTCTATGAAAATAAAAATATATTCATTAATTAAAAAATTAAAAAACATCATACTCATTTATTTTATTTATATAAACTTTATTATTTTCACTTATTTCCATTTATATGAGTCATAATGTCAAAGATCATTATTTCAAAAGTGTTTTTTCAATGATTCATAGGTTGTTATGTTGTTCATATTTAGGTATGTTCATGTCAAATGGAAATAGTATTACAGAAGTCAAATTATATGATTTTAAGGAAAGTAATTTTTTTTAATAATCATATATCATTTTATTTTAATACATGATGATGATTCATTTGATAGAATGTTAATGATAAATGGTTAGTTTGTTTTGGGAGGTTTTATTTCATCATGAACTAGTTTTATTTTAGTTAATATTATGTTGATTAACTTATTTTATGATATGTAAGATGTTATAATATACATACTATATATTTTTCTAACCATATTAATGTTTTCATGACCATACGTGAAGGTGATAATGAAAAACGAAAAATCAATACCCATAGAGATAGATTATTGGTATAATTTGGACAATGGTATCCTTTCATTGAATTAGGTGGATGAGAAAAATGATGGATAAAAAATATTAAATTAGAAATATATAATTCCATTATATATAAGATACTATATTTATTATACCTTTATGGATGAATGAGCCGTGAATATGGTATAAGAAGAGAAGAAAGTAAAAGAGGCAGTTTGAGAATGTAACCTCTTGAATATCACATCCTTGAAGGACCCCTTGAGGAACTTGGAATTGGTCTTCTGGTGGGACTAGAATCTCATGTACATAAGGATTGTGGGTATGTATATAATTGAATACATTTTTAATTCTTTAATAATTTTATGTCTTCAGGAGAAGGGGTTATGAGGGGTGGTATTTATAATAACCAAAATTTGTATTTTTTGGAATTCTAAAAAGATTATATTACAATAAATAAATTTTCTATCAAAATACCACCAAATTTCCATGTATTCAAATATAAGATATTATAATTTTAAAATATGATCAATTAATAGAATTTATATGTGTGTTTTTTACTTTAAACCAAAATATTTCATTATATATTAATTATAACTATACTTATGACTTTTTTAATATTAAAATATTGTAATTATTAATGATATATTTTCAATTTTACAATAAAATGGAAAATTTATGAAATTTCATATCATATAATTATAATTTTTTACATTTTATAATTATTTTTATTATTTTTACATAATTTAATAAAATATTAATCACATAAAATATCATTGGTTTCAAATTTGATATTATTTACTAGTTTTAAATTTAAAAGCATCCCAACAAAAAATTAAACTTATAAAAAAAATTTAAATTACATCCTAACCATGTTTTGGTCAACTAGATAATCTATGGATCACCATAAGTAACAAAAATTATATAAATTTAAATATTTTTTTGTATCGCCCCGACCCCAGTTACCTCGAGTCGGTGCATAATTTTAATACATTTCCATGATTACAAGGAATCATGTCCCGATGGACCGATCAGTTTAGCAGTCCTGGAAAATATATTACATACATGAACGTTACATTACATATTAAAAAAGAAAACACAACATAAATGATATTTTTATAATTCCATTAATACCCTAGCTAAACCCTTCTTATTAATCATAATACACTTCTTGTAATCCTGAGAAAATTAAAACATAGAAAGGGGTGAGCTCAGATGCTCAGTAAAGATAAAAATATAGTGGAAACTTTCATAAATAAGCATAAACATTTAAGGCAATATATAAGACTAAAACAAAAGCCTTTTAAACACGAACACCAACATAATATGGAAAAGATAAAATCAAATAATGCAATTTACTTATTCACATGGATATTCTACCAGTCAAATATTCACATGAAATATCAATAGCCACTTTCATAATGATGGAATGCATAATGCCAAACTTTCATAACCACACACTCAAGGCCTTGTGCCAAGACTACAAATAATTTTTTGTCAAGTCCTTGTGCCAAGACACTAGTTTGTCTCATGAGACCTAATGATGCATCGGGGAGCTATATCGGGCTCCACCTATCACTTACGAAGTCCAATTCATTCCTCATATGAAAATGTTTAAACATAACATAAACATTCGTATTAAAACTATCATACTAAATGTCAATACATTATCCATAAACCATGAATGGTATAAAAATAACACATCCACAGTCAAACATATCACAAAACCTTCAATAAAATTTAGAAGATTTGTATCATAATAAATCAACTTCAAACAAGTTTAAAATCCATCAAATGATGTTTACATAGATGTAAATGATTTGTAAAACTCTTTGAGAGAGATATATCTTTTTCATGAATACATTTAAAATTCACAGAATTTAAAATTTAAGACATTTAAAGACATTTTTGAATCAAAGTGTCTCACATCACTTTTAAACTTTTCAATGGAATTAGCATTTTAAAAACATTAATGTCAATATAAATAAATCCTTAAAAACCATTTTGAAAACATTGAAATTAATGAGAATGATTTAGAAGAATAAATATTTAAAACATTTAAAATGATGTTTTAGTAAAAAATTCACCTAAAAATAATACCATAAAAAACTCTTTTATAATACATGGAAATGGATAATAAATATGTCTTAGGAGATACTTACGTAAAAACAACCTCGGATAATAAAGAGATTGTGAAATTAACCCTTAACTTGTACTTTTACATGGTCGAGGGTTGGTTAACCTCCTTTATAATGGTGAAATAATTGTTATTAAATTATACAAGAATCATATACATTAATATGATATCATATATGATATTTTAGCATTTATTTTTTAAAAATATGTTTGTATTATTGTCATTTCGGGTGTTAACAGATTCATTTTCATTGATATTCATTGTTTTTTGAGTCATATTTGTTATGGATGGGATTTATATTATTCATTTACATAATGATATCAAGTATTTAAATATTATTTTTAATCATCAAATGAAAATTATTCTTGAATGGATACAATGGAGAATGAATCTCATCGTGTTCATGGAGAGGGTAATTAGTATGTACGCACGAGTGACAATATCATTCTTAAAATAATATATAATTCGATGGTATATCATATATAAATAATAATTATCATGTTATATTTATTATTTACATCAATTACACATCATTATTATACCCATCCAAATAATAATGTATTGAATAACAATTACACCCTAACTTGGAGACGATAATCCGTCCTTATTACACGTATGGGGAAATGTCATTAAAAGTATGGGTAAAATAAGGAATATGGTTGTACCATATTTATAATAACATCACAGTATATAGAATATACTATAGTTTTTTTTAGAATGGAAATAACAAATAAATAGGAAGTAGAAGATGAAAGGAGCTTGAAAGAGGTGACGCAATATTTACCTCTTCTTCGGGTTCTTCCTTTTTATTTGATCAAAAGGGATCCTTAAGTTAGATTTATGACTGAAGGAATACCTCTAAAATGAATTGAGGACAATTGAGAGGCTATTTGGGTAGGGTTTGGCCGAGATAAATGGCTTTTAAGGTGTTAATTAGAGAGAAGGGAGAGAGCCCTTTTATAATAGGGGTGAGGGACACATTAGGAAAAGCTAGAAATATTATTTTATAATAAAATAATTTTATGTTTCTAATGGGTCAAAAATGGATTATTTAAATTCAATTGTGGGGATGGGTCGAAAAACTCTCAACCAATAGGTTTTAAATAGGTTTGGGTCACTATATTAACTTTATCTTTTATATTTAACTCTTAGTTAAATAGTTTGACATTTACCATGTCTCTTTGTATTTTTTTATTTTATGGTTAATAAACATACTATATACTTCCAAGAGAACCCAAAGTGGTTCATTAATGATACACCTATCATTATATAAGTCTTTCGGCTGAACCTTATACTTTTAGGAATAGAATATCAATTAATAATATAATATTTTTTTAAAAACAATTTTATATCAATTTTGACACTATTTGGTATTTTGTTTTTTCTATATTCATAACAGCATTATTACTTAGAAAAAAATTCATATAAAAAACCCTAATATGTCAGATTAACCTATTAAATTAGTTTAATTCATAAAAAGTCTCAAATTTCATTTATTTAGATATTTATAATATCAATTATTTTAATATTTCATTAATATGAAAATTAATTCATCATCATTGTGTCATAAATAAATTTAATTATTTAACAAGAAAAAATTATAAATAAAATTCCATTATATAGAAAATATTTTTATATTTATAATTAATATTTATATTATAATTTATCTTATGCATAACCCTATATTAAAAATGTTTTAGTTATTAAGCATTGATTTGAACTCTTTTAACTCTTTTTTAAATAAAATAATAATAAACGTCCTAATCTAATCCAAGTTGACCTAAAGGATCATATTTTATTCCTAAGGTTGTTTTTGGTCTAATTACACTTATGAAATAGAATTAAGACATGTTTTAGGGTAATAATAATATCATTTTTACCCTTAATTACCCTATTTCATTTTAACCGTGGTAAATAAAAATAAATGTTACTATTAACAAAAAAATTATTTTCATCTTATTGAACCAAATTTTTCTTACTGATATCAACTGTGTCTCTCAGATTTTTGAAATTACACTCACAAAAGAAAAAAAATTATGATTTATGTGAATTTGAAAATTATCTTAAGAGATGGGTAAAAGACGGTGATAATTTCAATAAAATTTTTATATATCTAAAATTATTATTAACTGAAATCAATATATTACATTGAACTTACATAAGTATTATGTATCTATTTTGACCTAAAATAAATTTAAATAAAATAAATAATTACTTAAATAAAAATTCGGTTTTAAACAATAACTGAGTGTTTTTCACTATTCATCCAAAATTGAAAGTTTTCAGAAAAATACCAAAAATTCCACCTGAGCTAATTTCAATATTATGAATCCAAAAATGAAGTCCATTTTGAATGTTAAAATTTATAAAATTTTAAAAAGTGGGTATTACTATTCATAACGGCTAGTTTGATTGGTTGTGGTGTGTTAGAACTTGAGGTTGTGTACAACACACGCTACTGTATTATTCAAAAAGAACTGAACCATGGAAGGTTGGGGTGTTACATTCTCCCATCGATAAAATTATTTCGTCCTAGAAATTTCTAGAATATTATTGCATAAAAAGAATCAGGTGGTTCTTCTTCATATGTTTCTCGGGTTCCCACATTGTTTCTTCTATCTTATGGTTTCTCTTTAGAACTTTTACCAGACGAGTCGTCCAGTTTCTCAGCACTTGTTCTCTTGTATCAAGAACCTTGATAGGCTCTTTGTAATAAGATAGATAGGGTTTCAGTTATATTTTTTCATAGGTGAGTACATGCATTGGGTCAGACATGTATTTTCTCAACAGTGATATGTGGAACACATCATGGAATTTGTAGAGACATGGCGACATTTCCAATTAGTAAGTTATTGTCCCAATTTGTTCTAGAATTTCGAAAGGTCTGATGTACCAAGGACTAAATTTTCCCTTATTATTGAAATGTATAACACCCTTCAATAAAGATACCTTCAAGAAAACATGATCTCCTACATAAAATTCCAAATCCATCTTTTCGTTATCGGCATAGCTCTTCTGCCTACTTTGAGCTTCTTTGATGTTGTTTAATATTAACTTCACCTTTTCCATCGTTTCCTCCAAAAGTTTTGGGCCTACGAGTTTTCTTTCACGAACATCATCCCAATAAGTTGGTTTGCGACATCTCTTTCTGTATAACGGTTCATATGGCGCCATCTAAATACTTGAATGGAAGCTATTGTTATATAAAAATTCAACCAGAGGTAAATATTGATCCCACATAGCTGGAAAGTAATGTTAGCATGATCTCAACATGTCTTCTAAGGTTTCAATAGTCCGTTATGATTGTCCATCAGTTTAGGGGTGGTAGGTTGTGCTCAAAAGATGTTCAGTATCCAGGGATTTCGGAAGACTTTTCCATTATCTTGATGTAAAACATGGATAATGATTAGAAATAACAGATAGGGGTACTCCATAAAGTCTCACTACTTCATTAATATATATTCTTTCTAAATGTTCAAGTGGTAAATCTTATCTTATAGAATGAAAAGGTGCTGACTTGGTAAAATGATCAATAATAACCCATATTTCATCGTTCCTTCTAGGAGTCTTCAGTAGTACCATGACAAAGTCCATCATGATATTATCCAATTTACACATAGGTATGGGAAGGGGTTGCAAGACTCCTCCATGTTGTTTCCTTCCAGCATTCACTTATTGAAAAACCATACATCTTGACACAAAATAAGCAATCTCCCTCTTCATGTTGTCCCACCAAAAATGTTCCCTCAAATCTCTATACATCTTAATGCTACCAGGGTGTATAGAGAAAATGGAACTACGAGCATCATCCAACAATTCCCTTTTTAGATTTGGTATATTGGGAACACAATGTCTCTTCCCAAATTTCAAAATTCCATCTTCATACACAAAGTCACCCAATCTCCCATTATTCACAGCTTTAATCTTTTTTTGAAACTCTTCATCATCGGTATGATAAATATTTATTCTTTCTAGTAAATATGGTTTGGCAACCATTTGAAAAATTATTGATGTTTCACCTTCCAGGGTTATTCCCATATCCATCATTACTAGACCTAAGAAAATAAGATCCCTTTCAACTCTCATCTTGTTCAAAACTCCATGATCTTTTCTACTCAAAGCATCTTACACCTTATTTGCCTTCCATGGGTGGTAGTGTATTGTGAAATAATTATCCTTGAGTAGTTCAATCCATATCCTTTGCCTCATGTTGAGTTCTTTCTGTGAGAAAATATACTTAAAACTCTTGTAATCGGTATATATCTCAAATTTTTCACTATAGAGATAATGTATCCATATCTTAAAATAAAATATTAAACCTTCTAACTCAGGATCATGAGTAGGATAGTTTTGCTCATGAATTTTTAGCAATCGTGATGCATAGACAATAACCCTATCATTATGCCTAAGTACACAACCAAGTCATTTCTTTAAAGCATCACTATAAATAAAAACCCCATCATTCCTATATGGTAGAGTCAATATAGGAGAATTGACTAATCTTTTCTTCAGTTCTTCAAAACATTATTCACACAATTTTTTCTAAACAAATTTAACCCCTTTTCATGTGACATTTATTAATGGGTTAGCCAACTCGGCAAAATTCTAGATGAAACATCGATAATAACCTGCTAAACCAATAAAACTACGTACCTCGGTTATACTCGTCGGTGACGGCCATTCTTGGATTGCTCTTTTCTTATAAGGATCAATAGAGATTCCATCTTTTGAGATAATATGGCCAAGAAAATAAATCTCCTAAATCCAGAATTCACACTTGCTAAACTTCCCATATAATTCATGTCTTCGAAGAGTCTTCAGGATAATGCACAAGTGATTTTTATGATCTTCATAGATTTTGGATTATACCAAGATATCATCAATAAATACCACTACAAATTCATCATGATATTACTTGAAAACTCTATTCATTAGAACCATGAAGATAGAGGGTGCATTAGTCAATCCAAAAGGCATTATTGTAAACACAAAATTACCATACCTAGTTTAAAATGATGTTTTTGTAATTTCTTCCTTCTTCACACACAACAGATGATATCCAGATCGAAGGTCAATATTTGAAAATTATAGAGCTTCATGTTGTTGGTTGAATAAATCATCAATGCGAGGTAGGGGATACTTTTTCTTTACTGTTATAGCATTGATCTCCCTGTAGTTAATGCACAACCTCATATATCAATCTTTCTTCTTAAAAAAAGGACAAAGGCTGCCCAGAGAGAAACTCTAGGGTGAATAAATCTCTTATTACTCAATTACTCTAGTTGTTTATTTAGTTACACTAATTCCACAATGGTTATTATATAAGGGGTATTTGATATGGGCCTTGAACCAAGAATTAAATCAATGGAAAACTCAATTTCTCGTTCCAGATAAATCCACTGGAAATACATCAACATACTCTTGAAAAATAGGTAGGTCCACTATTTCAACATTCTTTTCCTCACCCACAGTTATTTCATTCTTTTCCTCCCCAATAATTTAATTTAGTTGAGCTATTGGGTGTGGATCTAGATAATAATTAGGTGGTGACGATTCCTCTCTAAAGATAAGGTGTTCTTTATCGTCGTCATAAAAAATAGTAACATCTTTCATCTTACAATAAATTTTTTCATCACGGTACGAAAGCCAATCCATACCGATGATTATATCAAATTACATCATGGGTATGACAATGAGATCAGTAGATAAAGAACATTTATATATCCTAATGGGGACTGATTCAAAAGACTTTTTTGAAATGATACTTCGCTTAAGAGTTTTGTCTGACAACTCCCTCGTTAAATAAAATTGAAAATATCTTATTTTCATAGAAAATTGGGAATATATGAAACAATGTGATAATCCAGAATCAAATAAAGCATTGGATAATCTTGAGGAAACCATTAAATTACCTTTCACTACGTTCTTCAGAGATTTAACCTCAACAGTAGTGATAGCAGAAGCTTGGCCTTGATCCCTTGGACTTTTCTGATGTAAGTTCCCCAGACTCTTAGGAAATTCATTCACATAATTCCCCCTCTCTCTAAAATTGTAGAATTCAACATCGATAGCCTCTTTCTTCCCCTTGCAATCACGAGCTTGGTGGCCTTTTTCACCAAACATGTAACAGACGCCCATTTCCTTCAGGCAAGTACCAGGGTGTTTCTTCCCACATTTACTACAGGATAGATATTGAAATTTTCCATTCTCCCCCTTATTATCATTTCCAGAGTGTTTAGAACATATATTCTTCTCTTTCTTTTCTTTATAGTCATAAACAAAGAGAATTCCTTTTCAGTATTGATAGCATGCAAGTAAATATCTTCGTATGACGAGAAGGATTGTGATACTAATGCTCGATGGAGAAATTGTTTTAAACCATCAAAGAAATGGTAAATATTACTTCTTGGGTTACTTATATAATATTCATCATGCCTCACTAACCTTGTAAATTTAGCTGCATACATTGCGACATTATCATCCTCCTTTTGCCTCAGACTCAGAAATTGTCTTTCCATATCCGCTTGATGGTCATGAGGAAAGTATTTTTCTATCAAAATTTCTTTAAACTCCACTTATTCCATATTTGATACTTCATCATCTACATTTGTTTTTTGAATTAATGACCACCATTGATCAAAATCTCTTGTGAGGCGGTAAACTACCATGATAACTTTTTCCCTTTCGCTACTCCCCAAGGCGTTGGATATTTTCTCTAAGTAATTTACCCATTTCTCAGTCACTAATGGATTTATACCCCTTTTAAATGTTGGTGGTTATAGCCTCATGAAGTGCTCTAACATTGATCCTCCATGTTGCGTATCATGGTGATCTATAAGAGTAAGGTTATTATTAATAACCTGAGTGAATTGTCCCAGTATGGGGATTAACTGATCAACACAAGTTTCATAACCAGCTCCACTAAAATTATCTTGAGTAGGAGGAAAATACCTACATGGAGTGTGTGCATTAATATGGTTTCCATTCCTTCCACTAGGATCCATTTCTAAACAATGGAATAAACTAGATTAGTTTATGAATCAAAATACATAAATCCAAACTTATAAAATACTTAACATAAATTGAATATTTTATGGATATAATACATAACCATAAAAAATGCTTTCTTTTAGAAATTATATACTCATAAACCCTTCATAATGGTTTGTAAATAAAATAAAAATTATCCTAAGCATACCCCCCCCCCAGGAGTGTCCTAACCAAGCGTGCAGCAATTCCCATTGTCGTGCACCAGTTCCTGTTCAAGTCTATCTCAAAGTGGCGTTTTCAGGTTTTACCCCTAGGTACATCTATGCCAGAGCCACATGTACTTGATCGTATCTAGATAGGGATGTGTTGCTTGGAGAAATCACAAAATCTTTACCTTACCAAAATTATTGGATGTTCTTCTACACTAATCCTTAAAGTCTATATTAGGGTAATGTTATCTAATCAGAGTTTATCTAAATATATTTCCAAGGTTTTTGCTAAACTTCCTCTAATACAAACTGTAACTCCCCGACCCCAGTTACCCAGAGTAGGTGCTTTATTTTAATACATTGGCATGATTACAAGGAATTAATTCCCAAAATACCGATCAGTTTAGAAGTATTGTATAATAGATTACATATATGAACATTATGTTACACATTAGAAAATAAAACACAACATAAATGATCCTTTTATAATTCCATTAATTCCCTAGATTAAGCCTTCTTATTAATCATAATACACTTCTTATAATCTTGATAATGTTAAAACATATAAAGGGGTGAGCTCAGATGCTCAGTAAGGATAACAATATAGTGGAAACTTTCATAAATAAGCATAAACATTTAAGGCAATGTATAAGACTAAAACAAAAGCCATTTAAACTTGAACTTTAGTATAATATGGCCAAGATAAAATCAAATAATTCCATTTAATTATTCTCATTGATATTCTACTAGTCGAATATTCACAGGAAATATCAATATCCACTTTCATAATGATGGAATGCATAATATCAGACATTCATAACCACATAGTGAAGGCCTTTTTTCCAAGACTACAAATAAGATTTTGTCAAGGCCTTGTGCTAAGACACTATTTTGTCTCATTAGACCTACCAAGGCATTGAGGAGCTATATCAGGATCCACCTGTCACTTACTATGTCCAATGCATTCCTCATATGAAAAGGTTTAAACATAACATAAACCTTCGTATTAAAACTAGCATAAAAAATATCAATACTTTATCCATAAACCATGAATGGTATGAAAATAACACATCCATAGCCAAAAATATCACAAAACTTTCAATACAATATGGATGATTTATTTCATAATAAATCAACATCAAACAAGTTTAAAATCCATCAAAGGATGTTGACATAGATGAAAATGATTTGTAAAACTCTTTGCGAGAGATATCGTTTTTTCATGAAAAAATTTAAAAGTCACACAATTTAAAAAGGAATAAATTTAACGTCATTTTTAAATCAAATTGTACCATACCACTTAGAAACTATTCAGTGGAATTAACATTTTAAAAAAATTTAGGTCCATATAAATAAATCCTTAAAAACCATTTTGAAAACATTGACATTAATGAGATTTATTTAGATGAATAAATATTTGAAACATTTAAAATGATGTTTTAGTAAAAAAGTCCCTCAAAAATAATCCCTTTTAAAATTCTTTTACGAAACATGGACATGAATAATAAATATTTCCTAGTAGATACTTATGTAAAAACAACCTCGGATAATAAAGAGATTGTGAAATTAACATATACCATGTACTTTACCTTGGTCGATGTTAGGTTAACCTCCTGTATAATGGTGAATTAATTTTTATTAAATTATAATAGAATAATACACATTAATATGATATCATATATGATCATTTAACATTGCTTTGTTAATAATATCTTATTATTATCATCGTTTCGGGTGTTAAAGGATTCGTTTTCATTTATATTCTTTTTTATGTGAGTAATATTTATTATGGATGGGAAGTATCTAATTTATATCCAGAATGATATCAAGTCTTTAAACATTATTTTCAATCATCAAATGAAAATTATTCTTGGATGGATACGATGGGGGAATTAATCTCATCGCGTTCGTGGATAGGGTAATCCGTACGTACACACAGGCGACAATATCATTCTAAAAATAATATATAATTGGATGGTATATCATATATTCAAAATCATTATCATGTTATATTTATTATTTACATAAATTAAACATCATTATTATAACCCTTCCAAATAATAATGTATTGAATAACAATTACACCACGACGTGGAGATGGTAATCCGTACGTACGCACGTATGGTGACATGTTATTCAAAGGATGGATAGAATAATGAATATTGTTGTACCATATTTATAATAATATCACACTATATATAATATGATGGAGTTATTATTTTAGAATGGAAATAACAAAGATATAGTAAGTGGAAGAAGAAAGGAACTTTGAAGAGGTGATGAAATATTTACCTCTTCTTCAGGTTCTTTCTTTTGATTTGATCAAAATGGATCCTTAGGTTGGATTTCTGACTAAAGGAAGGCCTCTAGGATTAAAGGAGGATCGTTGAGAGGGTATTTTGGTAGGGTTTGGACGATCCAAATGGCTTTTAAGGTGTAAATTAGAGATAAGGTCGAGTGCCCTTTTATAAGAGGGGTGAGGGGCACCTTAGGAAAAGTTAGAAATATTATTTTATAATAAAATCATTTTCGGTTTCTAATGGATCAAAAATTGTTTATTTAAAGGATAAGGTGGGTATGGGTCTAAAACCACTCAAAAAATAGGTTTTAAACAGGTTGGTCTCACTATATTAACTTTATCTTTTAGATTTAACTCGTAGTTAAATAGTTTGACATTTTCCATGTCTCTTTGTATTTTTATATTATATGGTTAATAAACATACAATAAACATCCAAGAGAACCCCAAGTGGTTAATTAATGATAAAAATATCAATATATAAGTCTTTTTCCCAATCCATATATTTTTAGGAATAGAATATCAATTAATAATATAATATTTATTTAAAAATACTTTTATATCAATTTGGACACTATTTGGTATTTTGTTTTTTCTATATTCATAACAGCATTATTACTTCAGAAAAAATTCGTGTAACCAACCCCAATATGTCCTATTAACCTATAAGATTAGTTTAATTAATAAAAAGTCTCATATTACATTTATTTGGATATTTATAATATCAAAATTTTAATATTTCATTAATACGGTAATTACTGCATCATCATTGTTCCATAAATAAAATTAATTATTTAATGTCTAAAATTTATTAATAAAATACCATTATATAGGAAAACTTTTTAGCTTTCTAATTAATATTTATAGTCCAATTTATCTTATCTATAACCCTATATTAAAAATGTTTTAGTTATTAAACTTTGATTTTAACTATTTTAACACTTCTTTAAATAAAATAATAATAAATGTCCTATTCTAATCCAAGTAGACCTAAAGAATCATATTTTATTACTAAGGTTGTTTTTGGTCGAATTAAAGTTATCCAATAAAATTAGGACATGTTTTAGGGTACTAATAATATCATTTTTACCCTTAATTATCCTATTTACTTTTAACCATGGTAAATAAAAGTAAAAAGTTACTATTCACCAAAAATTATTTTAAACTTATTAATCCACATTTTTCTTAATGATATCAACCATGTCTCTCATATTTTGGAAATTCCACTCACAGAAGTGGTAAAATTATTTTTTATATGAATTTGAAAATTCTCTTAGGAGATGGGTAAAAGACGATGAAAAGTTCAATAAAATTTTTTTATATCTAAAATTATTATAAACTGACTTCAATGAATTACATTGAACTTATATAGGTATTATGTATCTATTTTGACCTAAAATAAATTTAAATAAAATAAATAATTATTTAAATAAAAATTCGGTTTTAAACTATAACTCAATGTTTTTCACTATTCATAAAAAATTTTATGTTTTCAGAAAAATACCAATAATTCACCCTAAACTAATTTCGATATTATCAATCCAAAAATAAACTTCATTTTGAAAGATAAAAATTATAGAATTTCAAAAAGTGGGTATTACTATTCATAACGGCTAGTTTGATTGGTTGTAGTGTGTTAGAACTCGAGTTTGTATACAACACACGCTACGAAATTATTCAAAAAGAATCATACCATAGAAGCTTGAGGTGTTACATTATTATTATCATTTATTTTAATTTTCAATTAATTGAATAATTATTGTGTCAGCACTGTGTAAGAATTTTGAGTAAGTATTCAGTTCATTAAAATTTTAATGAAATTACCATGATTAAGATAATTATTTTATATTTAAAAATAATAATTATAGTTGGGAATATATTCTTGTTAAATCCATATTAAAATTAATATACCTATTTAAAATAAAAGAGTTAAATTTTTTTCACATTGATATATTTTAATAAGGCCTAATGAAAATTCATTGATAAATGTCTATTAAATAAATAAATTTCTAACCTTAAGTTTTAAAGTTTTAATTTCTTTCCTCCAATTAGATTCTTGGTGAAATATTATGTCTTTATAACTTATTTTTAATGTATATTAACACTATTTACACTTTACCAAGATGATAAATTTTTCCCCAACTACTATTAATATTGACCAAAAATAAATGCGATGGATTTAATAAACTTGGACCTCATTATTCAAACTATTAAATCCTTTTTTTCATAATTAAAAACAATAAGTGGTATATTTTATTTTAATATTAAACCATAAAAAAAGAAACATTAATAAACTTTTTTCTAAATAAAGCTATTATAATTATAAAATTTTTTATACAAAATTCAAGTGTAAAATTCCGTTGAATGTCCAAAAACATATTATTTATATTAAAAATAATCTAAATAATGTTTAAAATTATTCCAAAATAGATATTAATAGGGATAATATTTTATAATAATATAGAGATTTCAATGTAAATCATTATTTTTAACTATTCATTAAAATTTCAATCCTTTTTAAAAAATTACCAATATTTCATCTTAATATATTTTGGATAATATGAAATCAAGAATGAATATTACTTTATAAAATAATTTTTTTATCAGTTTTAAAAATAAACAGATTTATTTTTTCATAGAATGAATATAACAATTCTTTGAAGAAAATATATTTTTGAATAATAAAATTAATTTATTAAAAATTTTCTGTCTATTTCATAAGAATTTCTATATTTCATAATATAGTTTATCGTATTAGTATCTTAAAATTAAAAACATATATTATAATGATCATGTTAATAATATAATATTATTGTATATCATTGTTTTTCTATACTCAGTGTTTTGGGCCACACAAGTTACCCAAAAGGGGAATATTTCATAAACATTTCATGGTGTTATAATAGAGAACCAGTTATAAATAATTAATATGTATCAATACTCAAAATGGCTATTAGGGAGGGGAATTAATACCCAAAAAAAACACATTTATGACCAATTAAGAATACAATATGGTAGAGGATAATTAATATTATTTATGTTCCAATGTCTATATCATTGTTATGATGTGAAATAATTCATGAATGTTTATTAATATATAATTAAAGTATTCTAAAATAAAATATTATTTTCACCATTAATGTTATTATTAATATTATAATTTATATGTAGAGAACCTAAGTATTGAATCAAATCCACAAAAACCCAATATCTTCAATAAATCATATTAATGATGGATTAAATTGTAAAAATATTTGCATAAATCATACCAATTTTTTATAAGAAATCCATTAAATCCATATCAGAAATTGAGCAATCCTTTAAATCCTACTTAATTATGTTATATCAATTTCATTTGGAAATTTAATTTTTGGACTTCCAAAAAATATTAATTTTATGAATTGGGATTAAAATTTGAATTCTGAATATTTAATCAATCTGTGAAGATTTTTTTAGATACAGATCTGGGCCTAGGAGTTGTCCTGGGTTCATTAGTTAATCTAAGAAGCAATGGGGTAGTGTTGGAATTTTTGTAAGTATTTTATCCGAGGTAATTTATTGGAGTGGTTTGTTTTAGAAAACCCACACAATTCCAAGAAGGTCATGATATATTTAGTTTTCTTATTCATTCATGCATGATTTTATTTTTTAACACAGAATATAGGGATGATAAGGAATATTTTAGTACACCCCATATGAGTTGAATTTTGTTTTGGAATTCTACCATTATTTTGGAAAAGTAATTAAAAATAAAATTTTTTTTATTATTCTTTTCAGTGTTGGAACATGGTTTGGAATATGGTGTATGCAAACCATTTGAATTGAATAGATTAATATGGTATCAACCACACTGTTGGTGAATGGTTTATAAAATAATTTGGTTCCAATATATTATTATAATATAGATAGTTCACATTTTCCATTGAGGGAATAAAGTATCCCCTCCTCTCTTCCCATTCATCCATGGAGAGATGAGGTAGGATCCATCCATGTAAAGACCCTGACCACAGAAACCCAGGAGCCGGTGCCTTCTGAACATGAAGTGTTGCTTTAAAACAAAACATGCATTGGTAAACTACACATCATGCCCCATACAGAGGATAGTGTGCGGTTCGGGTTCAGGGAAACCGACAACTTCTGAAACGATTCATCATTTAAAAGATGACACCTGAAAATTTTAAATCAAACATAGGGTGAGCATTTAGATACTCAGTAAGGGTTTTTAAATAAAAATAGTGTAACTTTTGAAATAATTCGTTTAAAATCATTCTCTTAAGGAAAACTGTAACACATAACATCAAAATTCTCAATCAATAGTTTCAAGAAATATATGAGACCCTTGTGACATTCCTCGAAGGATTAATCATAAACAAGTACGACATTGTGATTACTTAAGAATAGAATCAAACAGTTAAGAGTAATGCATAATTAGAGTTGCGTATAAAGGATACAACTTAAAAATTTCATATGCTGGTTACTATTCTAGTAAGTGATAAACACCAATCATGCTCCAAGCTTATACTAGTGAAATAAGATCTTTATAAAAAAAACATAAAGGCATTAGTCATGAAAGAATAGGCATTTTATCTTGAAAATAACTCGTTACATAACTTGATTTATGTGGCATCAACATTTAACTTAGACAATCATTTCTGTATCACCAAGGTCCATCCCCAAGGTGTCATTTGAAAACATTCCAAGGTCCATCCCCAAGGTGTCATTAAAATGGTCATCTCTAGAGATTAATTCTTTACCCAATGCATTGGGGCCATATCAGGTCGCACCCTTAAATTTGTCTTTATCATTAGGTGATCCACATCGTTCATGATTTACAACCCGAAGGGTTTTTAGTACATATATGAATATGAAAACTGTATACATAAACCGAGTATATAATGGTATGGGTTTCTCCAAAGGAAATCGAAACATGAAAACACCCTCCCATATGCACCATACTGAAAACACGGCTACAAATACCTTGAAGGTAATGCAAATCCAAGGGGGTTATATTTAAGTATATATATATATATACTATATATATATACACCGGGAGTATGAAACGAAGGTTCCTCCAAAAGAAGGAAAGCAATAAAGAACCCTTACCTTGCTTGAGGAGGATGCTCGGACCGGTGGTACGTTACTGGCTTGCTAGGAGGCCGAGGGTGAGATGTTGAAGGAGGAGTCGTCCCGATTTCGTGAGGTGGGAGGGTTTATATAGGCCTCGGTGCACTTCGGTGACTCGGCCCAGGAGTAGTCCATCATGGGGAAGAAGAGAATACAGTGGGCTAGGAGAGGGTGTTTGGGAGTCAAGAGGAGCAGTGCGATGGGGAAGGCTGAGGCGTCCTTGATGCAGGCCTACTAGTATGGGACCCCAGCGCGAGGAAGAAGACAGTGAAGAGGTCGACTCGTAATGAAATGGGTGACCTGGATCAAATATAGAGAGATCACACAGTTGGAGGAGGAGTGGGAAAAGGATGGATCGATTTAAAGAGATCTAGGGCCGCGATTAGATCTCGGGGGAGATCGTGCGGTTAAAAGGGTTGGATGGACGAGATCGACGCGGAAGTCGATCAGATGGTTCCGATCACACGGAGCACGTCCCACAACGAAACGAAAAGCTGTGGAGGCAAGGTTTAAAACTCAAAGCGCGCTGGAAATGGGGCAATAACACAAACACACACTCACAGGGGCCTTAGACATGGGCCCCATGTGGCCTTGTCCCAACCCTACACAACGAGCGCTGCATGCCTTACACACGGGCCTGCGTGCGACCGGACGAACCTATGCTCGGCTCGGGCCTCGGGCTTGGTTGACACTCTATACACAATTGGGACCCCGACGGTTGGTACCTCGGGTCCGTAGGGCTTGGTCTCGGCCTTGAGGTCTTGTCCCTAAGGGATTCCCTCAGCTTGGTCGGGCCCCAACAAATTTTGTTTATTTGAAAATTATTTAGATTTCCAAAATAACTAGTATAAGTGTACTTAGTTCAAAATAATGTGCAATATAAATATTTGAAAAAAATAGAGTTAATATAAAATAAAAACAAATAGTTTTAACTTAAAATATAAAACCCTTTTCTAGATTATATAAAATATTTCATGTCTTGATATAATTTTTTTAAAGGATATACCTTTCATATTTTACATACAAATCTATTATAAATTTTAGGATCTTTAAAATACACCACTATCTGTTTTCTTAAAATTCATTATTTTAAAAGACCAATAGTTTCCCTAATTTAAATATACATAATTTTAGAGATCAAAGGATATAATTATTACAGATACCCTTTAAACATACCTTTCATAAAAAGAATACCATGTTTTCATCTATATAGGTATCCATCATGATTTTTGTAGAAACAAAACGATTTATTTACAAGAATACTCTTTTTATTTTAAAATTATGATTCTTTTGTGAAAAATAGTTTAGACATATCATAATATTTGAAATATTATAAAACATGTTTTCATATAAAGATAAACATTATCAATGAAAACCCAAAGGTTGTTTTGAAAACCCAACGGTTATATTTTTTAACGGTCATAACTTAAAGGACCATTATAAAAGTAGGGGGTATAGGGTGTTTCTTAAAATCAAAACACTTGAACTAGGAAGGATGTCTATCCTCATACCTTTGGTGTTGAGTATGTGTGCCGTGGCTCTGGCTATTATATTTTTCAAACTGATGGACCCAGGAGACGACAACTATCTGATTACTCGAGTTGTGATTCTTAGTAGTCTCATTGTGTCCATGTTAGGTCTTGTGTATGGTATTTTCAATTAGTTGGGTCTTGTTGAAATGTAATATTTTTATATATACCAGTTTACCTTATTCTACCTATTTTTCATTTCGTTTCATTTTTTTTATCAGCACACAAAACACATAAAATAAAATAAGAGATGTCTTTAAAAGTATAACATTGTTCACTTGGACTAGTTCTTAAAACCTGGGGTGTCACATTATCCCCCCCTTTAGAAAATTGCGTCCTCGCAATTTATTTCACAAAACTACAAGGTTCTGAAACGTTCTCACCACCTCCACCATTGTATAGGGTCAACAGGTGCATTTAGCGGGATCCCCGTAGCGATGCTCAACTCTTATAGTTCCCTAACCTAGATACACATAGGACAGGAGGGGTTGAACTCATGTTCTAGACCTTTAGGATTTAAAAGGGAATCTCGAACAGTACAAAGTTATAAAATGTCCTTGTAGACCAACGTACGAAGGACTCGCCGAATTATGTCTCGGTCGAGAACATTCAAGCCATAAATGTGGTCAAACAGGCTAAAACTGAGATGTTGGAACATATAGGTCGCAATAAGATTTCCCTCTAATGCAGCCTCATGAAATTTCACTCTAGCCATGTAGTTCCCGACTAGGGTGAAACATAAGAAGAGCCCTTCATGGTTACTTCCTCATCGTTCATGTCCGGCCAACTGTGCTGAGCCTATGCGGTAATAGATGGAGGCATTCCCCTGGCAGGTGGAGAGAATCTCCGGACTGTCTGCTACCTCAAACCACTTCTTGCACGTTTTTCGCAAATTTGCGAAGGGGTCATACTCGTCCTCACACATTTTGATTGTAATGATTCCCAGAATCTCAGTGGGAAGAGATAACAGGTGGATTTTTCCTTCTATGTGAAAGTTTTTAGACAGGAATTAAATCACTTGAAAACCATTAAAGTATAAATACAAGGTAAATACAAGGAAGCGGAAAGAAAAAATTTCAATAAACATATGTTTATTATTAAACATTAGTGCTTGGGTTTCCATTAACCACCGACTAAACGAACTCCACACAGAGAAGAAAAACTCCCTAACTCCTCGAACCAAACACAGGCTGAGCATTCATGGAAAAACTCATGGGGGAACCTATGATGTCTCACGAGTTCATCATGAGGGGTATAAAGTTAGGAGACATTCACATACACTTGTTGTCTGCAAGAAAGTTGGGTGGACTCGTCTTCTAACCTTCCGAAGTCCGACAACTGACCCCAGAAGTCGTAGTTTAAAATCTGACAAAGCTAGCCCGCTCGGAGGTCCCCATCAGTAGCAGCTTCTTGGAAAGAGTTATCAATCATAGTGCCAAATCCCTCACCGACTGTGAAAATTCGGAAAAGTCCCTCGTAGTACCCTCCCCAACGTACATAGGAGGGAAACTGGGTCATCATCATAAGGAGGTAATCTATTCCTACCCCCCGGTGTAACTGAAGCACCTGTGGTGAATTGGATACATCGTAAAGGTGTTTGCATGTCATGAGGATATGGGCGTAGTTTTGAAAATTCTCATGGCTAGTTAAAGACACAACGGTCTCTAGGGCCTCAGTGGGGAGAGATAAGAGATTTATGCCTTCTTTTTCCATCTGAAATTTAAGAAAACCCATTTTTTAGTAAAACTAAAGTATTCATATATATATATTTATATATATATATTTGTTTCAGTTTTCTGGTTTTCCAAAGTTATCCAAACCAAACCTTTGATACCAACTGTAAAGACCCTGACCCCAGAAACCCAAGAGCCAGTGCCTTCTAAACATGATTTATTGCTTTAAAACAAAACATGCACTGGTAAACTACACATCATGCCCCATAAAGAGGATCATGTGTCGTTCGGGTTCTGGGATACCGACAACTTCTGAAATGATTCATCTTTTAAAAGCTGATACCTGAAAATTTTAAATCAAACATAGGGTGAGCATTGAGATACTCAGTAAGGGGTTTTAAATAAAAATAGTGTAACTTTTGAAATCATTCGTTTAAAATCGTTCTCTTAAGGAAAACTGTAAAACATAACATCAAAAGGCTCAATCAATTATTTCAAGAAATATATGAGACCCTTGTGAAATTTCTCGAAGGAGTAATCATAAACAAGTACGACATGTGATTACTTAAGAATAGAATCAAACAGTTAAGATTAATGCATAATAAGGGTTGCGTATAAAGGATACAACTTAAATTTTTCATATGCGGGTTACTATTATACTAAGTGATAAACACCAATCATGTTCCAAACTTATAAAAGTGAAATAAGATATTTATAAAAAAACATAAAGGCATTAGTCGTGAAAGAATAGGTATTTAATCTTGAAAAGAACTCATTACAGAACTTGAATTATGTGGCATCAACATTTAACATAGACAATCATTTTCGTATCACCAGGGTCCATCCCCAAGGTGTCATTTGAAAACATTCCAAGGTCCATCCCCAAGGCATCATTAAACTGGTCATCTCTAGAGATTAAGTCTTTACCCAATGCATTGGCGCGCTATTAGAGCGCACCCTTAAATTTTTCTTTATCATCATGTGAGCCACACCGTTCATGATTTACTTAAACGGTTTGTATATTCAAGATGTCCCATACCACCTTGAATAACTCATTTATTTTTATATTACCCAAGGTGTCCCATACCACTTTGGGTAATCTAATTTCTTAGTTCATTTAGTGATATGTCGTTAGTTAGCATTATGTACAATAATTACTAAAATAAATAATGAGCCACCACATATTTTTATAATACTTGATATGATAGTTAACATTGCAAAATATGTCAATAACTAATCAAAGGCACACATAGTTTAGTAAAACATTCTTTTCACATAAGCTAATTACCTAAGCATATAAAATGATTATATAATAAATGATTAATCCTTAAAAAATTTATTCTTTGGAAGTGGGAAGCTTAAAGAAAACATTTTTCCATTAGTTATGGTGATAAACAAGACCTAAAAAGAAATTATACCATAACATGATTAATTAGTAACATTCACTAAAGTAGGAAAAATTCAATAAATGAACACACATGATGACATGATCCCAGAAATCTGAAATCCCCAAATACATATTAATCAAACCAAAATATACACTTTATCATAAAATGCGTCAATGTAAAATAAACTCCTTTAATAAATCATACTCATTTGTGTGTACATATATACAAAATACGTGTTGGTTTAGTAACGCCAAAATTATCCTTTATTAAAATAACATATGTATCACAACATAAAGTCAGTCCTGGTAATCATTATTAAAAATCAGGGTTTTAGACTTTATACTTATAATTATATACACACCTCACCAAATATTCACCAAGAATGTACTAAATAAACAAGGCCATTAAAATTTTATGAGTTTTAAAAAACTCTTAATTTTATTTTAGTTAAGAACCAAAAACTTTTGAGATGGTTTAATATTCATGAAACTATAAATACATAAACATGTGACAAACTTTGGTTTAATACTACAACATAAATGTACCTAATCCCCTGGCCTAGATTGCATCCAAAATATCGTTCAAGGGTTGGCATTCATCCCATAAAGTCATACTGTCTCCTTTCGAAAGAATTCATAGACATGCAGACATATTTAGTTATATATATATATATAAGTTTTACATAAATAATATATGTAAACCTTTGGTTAAAAATGCAACCTCAATATACATATATTACTTAGTATAACGTACCAACCGATCTCGGATACCCTAAACCAAAGGGTTTGGTTCTATGTGTTCACATATTTATATATATACACAAAACTGTATACACACTTATATATTTACAATATGAGTTTTGGGTTTCCCTCTTTTTTATTTATGTAAAAAATGAATCATTTAAAAAAAGGGCATTAAAAAGTTTCATATATATATAACCCTTCTAATAATTCAAGGAAAACATCCTTTGATGGTGTTACAAACCGAAGGGTTTGTAGTACATATATTCATATGAAAACCGTATACATATACCAAGTGTATAACGGTATGGGTTTCTCCAAAGGAAATCGAAACATGAAAACACCCTCCCATATGCACCATACTAAAAAAACGGTAGCAAATCCCTTGAAGGTAATGCAAATCCGAGGGGCTTATATTTAAGTATATATATATATATATATTGTATATATATATACACCGGGAGTATGAAACAAAGGTTCCTCCAAAAGAAGGAAAGCAAGCATGAACCTTGCCTTGCTTGAGGAGGAAGATCGGACCGGTGGTACGTTTCTGGCTTGCTGGGAGGCCGAGGGAGAGACGGTGAAGGAGGAGTCGTCCCGATTTCGTGAGGTTGGACGGTTTATATAGGCCGCGGTGCACTTCGGTGACTCGACCCAAGAGTAGGACATCGTGGGGAAGATAGGAATACAATGGGCTAGGAGAGGGTGTTCGAGAGTCAAGAGGAGCAGTGCGATGGGGAAGGCCGAGGCGTCTTTGATGCAGGCCTACGGGTGCGGGACCCCGACGCGAGGAAGAAGACAGTGAAGAGGTCGACTCGTAAAGGAATGGATGACATGGATCAAATATGGCGAGATGTCACGGCTGGAGGAGGATTGGGAAAAGGATTGATCGATTTAAAGAGATCGAGGGCCGTGATTAGATCTCGGGGGAGATCATGTGGTTAAAAGGGTTGGATGGGCAAGATCGACGCGAAAGTCGATCAGACGGTCCCGATCACACGGAGCGCATCCCACATTGAAATGAAATGTGGTTGAGGCAATGTTTAAAACTCAAAGAGCGCTGGAAACATGGAAATAACACAAACACACACACACACAGGGGCCTTAGACATGGGCCCCATGCGGCCTTGGCCCAACCCTACGCAGCACGCGCCGCGAGCCTTAAACACGGGCCCGCGTGCGACCGGACGAACCTCTGCTCGGCTCGGGCCTCAGGCTTTGTTGACACTCTATACACAACTGGGACCTCGATGGTCTGTACCTCGGGTCCCTAGGGCATGGTCTCGGCGTTGAGGGCTTGTCCCTAAGAGATTCCCTCAGCTTGGCCAGGCCCCAACATATATTTTTTATTAAAAAATTATTTAGATTTCCAAAATAACTTGTATAAGTGTACTTAGTTCAAAATAATGTGCAATATAAATATTTGAAAAAATAGAGTTAATATACAATAAAAAAAATAGTTTTAACTTAAAATCCAAAACCCTTTTCTATCTTATATAAAATATTTCATGTCTTGATATAATTTTTTTAAAGGATATAACTTTCATATTTTACATACAAATCCATTATAAATATTAGGATCTTTAAAATACACCACTATCTGTTTTCTTAAAATTCATTATTTTAAAAGATTAATAGTTTCCCTAATTTAAATATACATAATTTTAGAGATCAAAAGATATAATTATTATAGATACCCTTTAAACATACCTTTCATGAAAATAATACCACGTTTTCAACTATATAGGTATCCATCGGGATTTTTGTAGAAACAAAACGATTTATTTCCAAGAATACTCTTTTTATTTTAAAACTATGATTATTTTGTGAAAAATATTTTAGACATATCATAATATTTGAAATATTATAAAACAAGTTTTCATATAAATATAAACTTTATCAATGGAAACCAAAAGGTTGTTTTGAAAACCCAACGGTTATATTTTTTTAACGGTCATAACTTAAAGGACCATTATAAAAGTAGGGGGTATAGGGTGCTTGTCAAAATCAAAACCCTTTAACTAGGAAGGATGGATCTCCTCATACCTTTGGTGCTGAGTATGTGTGCCGTGGCTCTGGCTGTTATATTTTTCACACTGATGGACCCAGGAGATGATAACTATCTGATTACTCGAGTTGTGATTCTTAGTAGTCTCATTGTGGCCATGTTTGGTCTTGTGCATGGTATTTTCAATTAGTTGGGTCTTGTTGCCATGAAATATTTTTATATATACCAGTTTACCTTATTCTCCATGTTTTTCATTTCGTTTCAATTTTTTTTATTAGCACACAAAACATATCAAATAAAACAAGAGACGTCTTTAAAAGAATAACATTGTTCACTTGGACCAGTTCTTAAAACCCAGGGCATCACAATCCACATATTTTTTTTTCATCCTATTCATTTGTTTATTGTCTTTTTACATTCATTGGTTTTTAAGGTAAGTTATGATCCATATATCTTATCATATATTATAACCATTATTTCTATATTGGTTAATGAAATTTTGGCTAGGTTTCATGATACCATTCCATCATTTAATCTTGAATCATCCAATTATCTTGGGAATTTATCTTTGTATAGGAAAATGCCAAATCGATACTGATTCTACACGTTGTGGAATACAATTTAGATAATGGTACATGAAATAATTTTATTCAAAAAGATTATAGTGATATTATATTAAATTTACTATTCTATTAGTCACATATTTTGGATAAATATTGTGTGTTTGGATCGATTGTAGGTTTGGAGTATACAATATCACCCTATATAAGGATTTGGTGAGTGAATAACACCCAATGAGTTATTAAGACATTATTGATTGTGAAATTAAACTAGAAAATTAATTAAAAATTATTTAATTAGTTATAAATGTTAATTATTTATTCTATTAGATATCTTGGTCAGAGTTAGAACATTTGAAAGCGAAACAGGGCTTCGAAAATCTTGGCTACTGGTTAGAATTTCCTAAACATAATTCATATTAATGTGGTAGGTAGTCTATTAAGAATACTTATTCAGTTTATAGTATTTATATTTATAATGAAAATTGTGGTCCTTCCACTATGGGAGACAAAACTATTTCATAATATGAAATTTATATTTTAATAAAATGTATGGAAATATAAAAATGTATGGACCGTGATGGTTCCATAAAAAATAGCATGATTTCTTGGCTACCGATCACTCAAGGCCTCACAAAACAATATATGACATGAGATGTGTTGACCTTGATGTGTTTGAATAGAATAAAATAAAATATATAATATGGTTAATACTTAGTGATAAATCCATATATTGAAATCTAGGATGTGTTGAGATATGAATTGAGATATATAGTCATGTGATTGTCTATGATGGAATCCCATCGACACATTATATCTTTTTTGATAGTTTAGAAATATACGGGGATAGAATTCCTCTCCCACTAAGATTATCATTACTTTATTATGTATAACCATTGGGGATTGATAGATTAGTTGGGTGCCTAATGACTGACATATGGTGACTTGGGAAGGGAATGGGATTGAGGCCATATAATTTATGTGGCTCAGGTACTGGTCCAACATATAATGACATGTGGGATTTTTCTAAATTTTGATTCTTCTAAGGAATGTGTTACCCTTAACATATTCGGTGATGGTGTATGAGATGATATGAAGAAAAAGGAACCAATGTAATGTTTTCTATAGATATGAGAAAAATTGGACCTATTTTTGGTCCCCCATTGAGATATTTTCCATAGAGCGGGTCCATGTGGGATTAGGTAGTGATGATTTTAGGTCACTCCTCAAAACACAAATCAAATTTGTCTACAAGATTATGTTTTAATTAATATTATTTGAATATTATGGAAGGGATGCATAAACCATTGACATTAACTATAAAATTTTCACAGATTAGGTCTCATAGGAATTACATGTTGAGTGTGTTATCTTTCAATGTGGTCCCACAGATACATCGATCCCTTAATGACTATGTTTTGTAATCCCATGGAGGGATCATGGGATTGATGTATAATTGATTAACTATGACTTTCACCTATAAATCATATGTTGTGCATGATACTATTTTATTTCTTTGTAATTTCTCCATGTAATTTTCCAATGGATTTCGAAGATTATCTCATAATATCCCATTGAATTCATTTTTTTATATGGAATACCCAAGATGATAGGATTCAAATTATGGGGAAATTTGATTAATCAGGTTGTAAATTTTGAATCAGTAGTTATGTATATCAAGATTGCATAAGATGGCCTCCTATGAATCATACGCTACCTGTTACTATTGGATTTCCTATGACATTATCCCATGCATAAAATATTGATCTTAATTCACCATTATTTATTACGATTATCCCCTAGGAATATTATGTGGGCCTAATAATATATGGGGTGATATTTTACATTCTTAGAGACACTCTTGAACTAGATTTATCATTTAAAGTCATTCATGGGTGTCACATTAGAACCTAATGGTCAATGGGTGTTGAATTTTTATTCATCCATAGTTTTATTTTTTTATTCGTATAACCATATAAAATTTTCACTCATTTCAACTACATAATATATAAGGTAAAACATTTTTGTTTTACTATTATTTTTATACACAATTATCATGTGTCCATGATACATTGGTACCCAAAAATAACAGATTAATCCAATGTTCATGTTAGGTAGAGGATTTGTGTTTCATGATCAAGAAGGATTGCTTAATTGGGACTTGATAATAGGATTTTATGAGGATTGGTAATGGAATTATGTCTTCAATTTATTTTATTATTTATTTATTTTTAAAATTTTATTTCGCCAAAAAGGAGACAACTATTGTTGAATAGATGAATAACCATTTTTGGTAAATTTATTCTTCATAATGATACTTGATTTTGAATGTTTTTGTATTATTTTAAACATTTAAATTAGTTATTTGTTATGGATAACATTTTTGTTTTCTTATTATGTTTTAATTAGGTATAAGTGAATAGACCCCCCACAAAGACACCCTTGATAATAGCTTCTAGTTAGTAGATTATCATTTACTAGGAGGCAAGACTATGGACACATAATGAATTGATACGGGTAACTGATAATTGGGAACTATCATGGGATTTTACAAATTGGAATTATAGTATCCGGTTATATTATAATAATATAAAGGATATTATATGTTGGAATTATAGACATGTCATTACTGTTAATGGAAAAAACTAGTTCATCATGTAGTCGATTTCCACTATAACATCTTCAAAAGTATGGATCAAATACTATTTCTCTATTTTTTATGCTATAGATATTGGATTTCATCAATCATAATAAACTATTGTTTTTATTTTGTTATTTATTGGTTTTTTATCTAAGATAACTAGTAAGAGGAAAGATCATGTATATGTGTTCTTTCATTTAATTGATACAATTTATCAAAGAGTATAAAATATTTTAAATTGTCGACAACATAATATATAGTTTCCACAATTTAAATTATTATTTTTTTCTTTCTACATGACTATAGTATGATAAGTTTTTCCTTGATGGCAGGACATGTGGATCTTCTTACTGGATTCCCCTAGATTACCACTATATAGGACCTCTCATAAATTTTTTTGAGGTCTATAGTTGGTTAATATTGGAATTTTAATTCATGGATATTGTTTTGGAAATCAAAAAATTATTTTTATTTTTCAGGACTGATAGAAACAACCTGTATGGTTTTTACATTATACATTATTTATGGAATTTAAATTGGCTGAACTAGATGACTATGGTATACTTTATAAGGATCATTATTACCCAATCAATATAAATAAATATTTCCTTTTTTGTATGAGATAATGGTCCTTTCTGTGGAATTATATTACTCTTATTCCCTGATGATTTGTTTCCTAGTGTAAATATGACATCAAATGTGAATCAGAAGGTATTTAGGGATAATCCATCGATTGGGTAGTTTAACTTATGAGTTTCTGGGAAGAATTTTAGATCGAAATAAAGTTATATTTCCCCTGAGCTATTGTTTTTCTAAGAATGATATATATGATACAAAATAGGGCCTAGTTCCCTTGGTATAATACATAGGATGAGGGTGATTCAAGGTGGATGTATCATGGTAACCCTAGATGAGTGTTATCCAATATTTTTATGTTCCATAGAGGTGAGAATCATGGAAATAAAATTTGGGTTATGAGATCAGTGCATGATTTTAGAATCTCAGTATAAATTATCAGTATGATGATTTCTTTATTTATATTTATGAAAATCACAGAGTTTAATTTTGGTAGCACCGTTTTTTTTTCAGGGAATGGTCGATATGATGCATAAATAAATTTATTTTAGGTGTTGTTCCATATGATTTTGAATATTTTGAACCTAGTTTATTGGATCAAGAAATGATAAGGAATCAGTATATACACTTATTTCTGGATAAATTCTTGTTATAGTGGGTGATCACGTGATAGACCATGGTAAGAGTGAAATGATTTGATTTTTAATATGGGAATTGTGGATGTTGTTGGATATATAAGATTCAAATGTATGAGAAGCATGAATAGTTTTATCAGAATGTGATGTAATGTTAAATGATGTTAAAATAAATGGATAATGAGTCAGATTCTATAAACACAGTGTATGAGAGAGTATGTTTACTTATTTTGGAAAAAATTTATTTTAATTAGTGAGATTCCATTTGTGAGATGAGGAAAATGGTTTCAATGAAGTTATTTATATCTCAGTTTCATGAGATGTTTGATGTATTTGAAATACAATTTTTTAATAAAAATTGGAATCAGACATGGATCGTGTAACCATGGTATTTCAACCGAAAGTTATTCCTTGACATCAATCTTTAGGAGGGATTGTTCTAGGAATTTTTGGCGGTTGTGATCAATGATGTATATATTGAAAACCATATAGACAAGAAAATAATACAGGCTATTGGGGGTGTGTCCTACATTACAGATGTATTTTGGATGGATCTAAGGGTTACATTTCTATTTTTTAATGGGTTTCATTTGAGGATTCAATTGTTAACTCTTTTATGAGAAGGAGGACAATGTATAGACATTAAATGTGTTAATAGACGGTGTTGTATGGGGAAGTTTGGGATATTCCTAGCATAGATGGGTGGTGAATAATTTTTGGGGAATTTTTAATCAAATTGAATCTTTTTCCTCTAGAACAACTATACCTATTAGGAACCTTATTCTCCTATTCTCTTTTCCCATTCACACGAAACTATATGAAATCTTTAAAGATAGAAAAAAATATTTTTACAAGGTTCACTAATCAATAAGAGTATACAGTCCTTCATTTGGTTAGGAAATAATACTCACACCACAACCTCTAGAAAACAATAATTTTTATGTGGTTACAACGAGTAGAATATTCCCTTACAATCATGTGGCACTGTGAAAAAAATCCAATAGCATGTTTTTTAACAGAACTTGGCTTGATTTTTATACTTCCACCCAAGACAGTATTCTCCTTGTTGATAAGGGTTTATAATACTAAGAAATTTCTCCACCTATTGAGTCTTATCTGATGTTAGAGTTATGGATTGCTCTTCAAAAACCATATTCTTTATTATGTTACTTTCATAGTATCATGAATGAAACTACTCTTTCATCTTTCTACTGGAATCACAAAATTCCTTTGTGATTATTAATTCAATGAAGATCATCATATATTAGCATAATCACAAATAATTTTCCATGGATAATAATCATTATTTAAGTGGACACACTATATTATTTATGGAAAATAGTGGGTTTATTATAACCGAGAAATGTTTTACCTAATCGTTCTTTGTGAATCACTGCAAGCATGTGGGTTTGACACAAGTTGAGTGTCTATAGATCATCTACTTCACAATGAACGGTGAAGGTGTAAACACATATAAAACGTAAGTTATATTTATCCACTATGAACTAACCTACATACTCCAAAAACATCCATGAACAACCTATTACATTTCACTACATGGTTAGTGTGATTCATGATTTTTCATCCGTGAACTAAAATTTTATTCGCATACTGCCTCTACTTCATAGAAATCTATGAGTCCTCTGCAAAATGTCCTTCTTCACAGATGGATTATTCCTCCTTGGATAGCCCATGACATGCGAACCATTTTCTATTATGGCCTATAGATCCCCTAAATCTCATACATAGACAACCACCTCTTTTATTGAATATTTCCATAATGAAATTCTTTCTTTCACGCAATTCTTTCGTGCTAACACATATCCTTCATGGAATTATCCCATGAAAATTTTTTAGGATTATCAAATTGCTTCCATCTAATATGATATTCTCTAAAAAAATCACTCTAATTTAATAATGGGACTATAGTCCTCCATATAGAAACATAAATCCACAAATCCAACTAATCATATATTCCGAAAAAAAATCGATGAAGGGAAACCTTTATAGCAAATTTTATTATGCGCTCTGTATAGTGCCTTAATCATTCCATCGTAGAGGAAGATTAATTTAGAAAAAGAATCACTACCTCTCATCCACAAATAACAAGCCACCTATGAAAATAAATCCTCCCAAAAACTGGGACCCACCAATGCACTTTTTCCCTATGTGGTCCACGTAGTGTACTTTGTGGTCTGAATATAATTTCTATGTGGAAATCATCCATTTAAAATTTTTATTTGTCATTCTACACACCTTATTTGAAGTCCATAAACTAGGATTTGTGGTCCGTGAATTTTTTTCTATGAAAAAAATACTTTACTAAAAACCAAACACCAGATTTTGAGACCCAAAAATTAGGAAAACACTAGGAAATGACACCACCTTAAAAATATGCTTTGGAATCCCCTTCCATAATAATTATCATCCATATGGAACTGTTAACAATAAAATTCATTAATTATGAAATTAATCTATCATGATATATAATATTTGATCGATCTGATTAATTATCTTCATATTTTCTAAGGAATGTATTGTAACTTTCATGTCTTCTAACAATATCTTTATTTCCAATCAATCTCGAATATGATTGGAAACAAATTTTATTCCCCCATTATTTGATATGAATTTCAAAAAAAGTTCTCCAAACAACTTATTATATTTATGAATTATAAATCATTAAATCATTTTAATTTTTAACTAGGAGAATTAGTCAAGCCAAACATCCAATTTCCTCTAATGAATGCATAAATATTTTCTTGGAATCTCATTAAAACTCTTATTTTTTAAAATCTATTTCATGAATTATCAATACATCAGTACATTGTTCTAGCTCCATTAACATTGGCAGAACGTAATCAAATTTAATTAAATGATATATTTTTATCTCACATATTTAAATTGATAAAAAAATTAATTAGTTGACAAAAAATACATCACACACACCAAGTGGAATCATTAGATGTGTGGGTGGTGAAATAATTACATAACTTTTTTGTAGGGATAGGATTGTGTTTAAGAATTATTTTTTATTGATCCCATTTAAATAGAAAATTGGGGATATAATAAAAAATTTCATATATACTTCATATAAACACATGGCTTAGGGTGGTTTTGGTGTGTTTCAAGTGTGAGTTGGATCGAAGCTATATTGGAGGTCAACTAAGAGTGTGGAGGTTTGTTTTATTTCTTGAGGATCCAAATATCAATTTAAACACAATGTGAAGTCGAGACTTTAATGTTCATATTGGATTATCTCATGTTATATCCATTTATTAAGGCATTATGATCTATAGTTTTAATGTCATGTCATCATGTGTGGCTAATAATTTTAGAAAATTTTTTGTTAGAGGAATTATTACTATTATTTTCATGTTTAATTGAGTGTGTAGATAAATAAACCACACTGAGCTATATAATACACTATTATAATTGTTTTTAGTAGTTGGTTCTAATAGTTGGGAGTATTGTGGATCAGAATCAAGAATTGTGAGATTAGTTGTATTCTCAATAATGATATAGTCTCAGATAATAATAAATTTATGATATAGTGGATATTTTTTATATATGTATTTGAGTACAAATAGGATTTATGAGTCAATGATATATGTGATAAGAAGATCAGTTTTGGATTTTTTTATGCTTGGTGTTGAGTGGGGTAATCTAGTTTGACATCCAAGAATAAAACATTGTGAATTGAACTTGAATTTAAGCTTATAATTTTTCATTTGTGTAGTTACTTACAATCAATTATTATCTAGGTCTATAATTTATATGATGGGGATACTGAAAAAGACAAATCCTTAATTTTATATGAATTTAAAATGAAGTTTTAATTATTATACTTCTGGTGAAAATTAATTTTATGGAAAAATATTGGGATTAGAATAATTAATAATTATGTGTTATAAGGAGATTTTTTCTTATGCATATTGAGTCCCTAAATTATTTTTCTATTATTACTAGAATCACAATAGTATGGGGTTATTGACACACTTTTTGGAAGTTTTTTACCGTAGTACATGGTTTGATGTCCTCAGTTTTAGAAAAATCATACAACACCTTGAACTATAAGGACACCATCAATGGTGTCCTAGTGATGGTGGGGTATAAGTTAAAAAGAAATTTGATTACAATAGATTAAAAAACAAACATCGTGGTTCATTATTATTAAAGAGAATATATACATAAAAATTACAATAGGATATGACATTTTATATCATTTGAGTATAATATTTATTAATTAAAGTTATCCATAGAAATGATCATACAACATATTCCACTTCATTACTTATAAAATTATTATGTAAGAGTAAATTTTATAGTGACCTAGGATAAGCATGATATAGTGAATATAATACTCTCTTAATTCAAATAATATATCTCACAAAGGGTCACATAAGAAAAAGATATAATGGATTTGTTTCATGGGGACTATATATGTAAAAAATATATTTTGTAACAACTATAAATTATTATCCAAAATAATCATCCTCTCAAAATTTTCAAGTCATTAAAATTGATAGAATTATCTTAAGAACCTACAGATTGGAAAAATAAGAAATTTATTCACTTAAACTTCTAGTAAGGGGAAAAACAAAAAAACATGAGGGGGAAAATGAAGGTGAAAATGACATAATAAATGATCAAAATACAATATATTATAATGAAAAAACATTATATTTTCTCATAATATAATAAAATTATAATTAATAAATCCTAAAATATAATAACTTCCTTAAAATACGTCTCAATTGACATATAGATTTTGATCATGACATAATAGTGAAGATTAATAAAAAAGTAAGACATAATCTTGAAAAATTGGAATTATATTAGAATGAAATGCATCCTAAAAATGTAAAATATAATGATGAAAAAAATAAATATAGAACAATGATAATCTTAGGAATAAATATTCTAGAAAAATGATTATTCCCACACTAATGTGAAAAAAACTATTTCATTATTAGAAAATCTTTGCAAATCTATCATGCCCACACCATTTTAAGAAAAATCATTATTCCCATTCCATAAAATAACCTTAGAAATAATCACAAACTAAAATATTTTTAGGTTATGTTGGACCCCATTAATCATCATTAATGCAGATGTGTTCCACTGACAACCCGTAATTAACATATATTAACTGGCCAATGGAAAAAAGAGGGTCTCTTAACATTCCAAAAAGATCCCATAACATAATCATAAATGATCACAAGAAATCCAAAATTTAATTTTACAAAATTAATCATATTATAATTTTATATAGAGGTCCATAAAAAATTAATCTATTAAGAATAACTCTAGAGTTTTAATAGAACTAAAAATAAAAAACATTTAAAAAACATTTTATAACATTAAAGTAAAAATATTACATTTAAAAACCATTTTTTATTATAGAAAAGTAATAATTTTAATAACCATAATATAAATTGTTTTAAATAAAATAACCATGAATATTAATAATGGTTTCTATAAGAAATAAGTTAAAATAATTTTTATATGTTTAATTGTATGCGAATCATTAATAATTACGGCTTCAGTTAGAATGTTGTATTCAAAAAAATGAACTGAAAATAAATTGAAAATATTTTCTATTAAATAGAATAAATTATAATTTTACTGTCTAAAATTAATAAATTCTATCAAAAATAAAATTTAGAGTGGAATATAAATCTTTATTTTGAAGGGATGGAAACCCCATTTTATAATTTTAAAATGGACATGTTGAAAACCTGCATCATTAAAACTATAATAAAACCATTATTTAAAAATACTAACAGGGGTAAAAATACTTCAGGATAAAGACTATGTTAGTTTGTAGAAGATAATGGGAAGAACTATTATGAAGTCAAAAAATTTATTTGGAGGAATAATCCATTTAATTAAATATGAATTATTCTTTACAAATATGAAATTTAACAAATCTGTATAATAAATTAGGATGAGTTTTTATTTGTTGAATCATGATTCCCTTTGACAATAATATTTAATTACACATAAAATAATCATAGATTATAACATATCAATTATAATGGATAATAGTCAAGAAAGGGTGATTATTACTAAGGGAGGAGAATCGAGTCATGAAAAACCATCAAGGATTTAGAAATTTATTAATCAAAAGATATTTGAAAGCATGAAAATAAAATTGTTTCATAAATAATATTAATTAAGATATATTTTATTAAATAATAAATTATACTTTCTTAGTATATATACAATGTAAATATGATATTTTTTGTGTTATAAAAACATTTCTTAATAAAGAGAAGTTTAGATGAAAACCAATTATTTAGTTTCATTTCTTAATCAATAAAACTCTAAAGTCCTATCAGTAAAACTTTACTAAAATAATATCCAATTTCAGAATTATTATCATAAATGAAACCCCATAATCCTTATTTTATATTTTTTCATTAGTAAATTAATTTCTTATATCATATTATGATCATTTGGAGTTATCAAATTTAATAGTTTTACACATGTATAACAATTATGGTATTACTATGCATCATTAGATAGAAATTTCAGAATTGATATAACTTTTAGGATTATATAATATCCATATTAAATTTATTTAATATATTATTATATCATTACATATGAGTTTTGGTTATGTTATGTGATAACTATACTGACAACGACTTATTTGACTAACTATTTTAACCAAAAAAATTTTATTATTAAGAAATTATATAACATATATATGCCTTAAAAATAACAAAACAAATTATTATTTACATATTATCTTGTAATAATGTCAATATTTAGTCACCCATAGTCATCCATGATTATATTATAAATCTTTATTCATGAAGGTGGTTAAACAAACTATAAAATGATCACACTTTTATTGATTGGTGAGTACAGTTTTAGTGGTGTTTCACTAGAAACCATATCATTAATAAATGATAATATTCGTATTATTATGATTATTTTGTTTTGTTTATCCATATTAAAGAATTATTATTTAGAAAATTAAAATCTAGAAGAAAAATTAAAAAAATGATTCTTCATGGAGGCGGTAGTCCACTCACAAGCATGATTGACATTCATTTCTTTCATAAGTAAATGGAAATGAATGAATAAGTTGTTTATAATTAATATAAAAATATATAAGAATAATAACTAAATTTAATTTGTCAAATTATTATGGTGATATTATATTCGGAAGAGTATGATCAAGATGAAAAACATAAGAAGGTTATAATAATTAACTTGGAGACTTGATATTTCCCATGAAGTCCCCTTGAAATTAATTTTTTGGATATCAATCTGTGACTAGGGATTACATTCATGTTATAGGTTAATTGAGAGTGTAGTATAGTATTATTTCATGGATTAATTATAAGGATATATGAAACATTAAATGGTGTGTGTTATATTTTATACGTGAAGAGAAGTGTAGTTTTGTAAACACACATTTGATTTTAATAATATCATTTCATCATTAAATTGTAAATGTATTAAAAAAAGGTAAATTGATAAAACATGGTTAACATACCTCGAACCACACCTCAACCATCTATTTGTAAAAAAAATTAAACATGTTTTCTCATTCCCTAATAGTTTAATACTATTTATCAGTTGTATTTTTTACTAGGGTAACTAATATTTATCCTCCTTAGTTATTTTTAAGGACCAATATTAAAGTTTGAATGATTGAATAATTTTACCCTTTCAATTAAAAATTTTAAAACCATTTATAAAATAAAATACCAGTAATCATGGATATTTATTTTTTAAATAAACATACCTAAATTTTTAAAAAACTTTTTTTAAATAATGTTTGTAAGATTATAAATTTATATATTATAAATTTATTATGGTTAATGATTTTAGATATTTAAATATAACTATTGTACATATAAAATAATTTTAAATTAATCCATGTAATTAATAAAATTGTCCTCACATAAAAAATATTTTATTTTATAGATAATTTAAAAAAAATATTAAAGTAATATTTTTCATTTGTTCTAGATATCTTTGAAAATAATTTCTTATGTTTGAACAATATTAAAAAATAAAAAATTTTATGAATGAATTTCAAAATTTATTTCATTAAATTTATTTCATATTTTTGGATTTTTTTATCTAATGATAAAATCATTGAAATTATAATTTTTATATGCCCATTATTTTCCAACTAAAAATCAATGTTCTTAGTAAATGGTAAAAATACATAATTAGTAAATATTATTATTCTAAATTCAAAATGCTGTTTATTTTATGAAATTAATATTGTAATTTTTGAAATTTATCATTTTAAGGATAAATAAAACATGTATAAATCAAAATTTATATTGAAAACACCATTTCTCAATGTTAACTCATATTAAGTACTTTTACCCAAAAATGATACTCAACGTATTAAATAGTTCTAATATTACTATCTCAAATATAATTATCAATTTATAAGTTTAACACTATAATTTTAGAGAATTAATTCTTTATGTTTGTGTATATAATGTAAAAAATCTCATTTTTTAGGAAACATGTATTTTTTTAAATAATATAAATGTGTAGGAATATATTATCGATGATATTAATTATAATAAAAATAATAAAGTTATAATATATTAAATATGATTTTTTTATAATTAAAATAAATCCCTAAATAATTTCAACATACCAAAATTTAATTAATAAAATGGAAAATGATAATATTTCATAAAATATTAATTTATTTTTTAAATATTAGTCATGGTTCTTACAAATTGACATAGTATTTTTAAATTCAATAATTTTCATTACAAAAAATATTGTATATATTAAAAAGGATTAAAAATTTTCTATCTCGTATAAATGTGGTGGTATTAAAAAATTCACTATTTATTACTCTTTGACTAAATATCAATTATTTTACAAAAATAAAAAAAGAATAACAGATAATTATAATAAGAGGAATTAAAAAAAAAATTTATTTTACATCAATATATTTATATTCTAAAATATTTAAATTCATATTTTTGAGATAATCTATATAATTTAAGGAATTTTTTTTAGAAAATAACCACTTGAATTTTAACGCATATTAATTATCTACATTCTAAATGTAATAAATATTAACAGTTTACCATCATTGTGTTTACATATGTTATAACATAGTGAATATTTTTAAAAAGAATCAAACTCACATGTCCTTGCAATCATGTCCCTTATATAAACTATGTCCTCAAAATTTAATTAATATTTCAATTTAGTAATATGAAAAGGTGGTGAAAATAATGACATGCCACAAAATTTTATCTCTGATGATATGTGATCAATAATATCATAGGGATGACTAAAAACACAAATTTTACCTAACTAAATTAGAGAAATGTTTATCTTGATTAAGTATTATGGGAAATGTGAGGGATTTAGTACACTTAATAGATAATTCAAAATAGTACATTCACTAATAGATTTTCATAGTGGATATAAAATGTTTTTTTACCATATTCTAGAATGTAATATAGTGTTAATATGAATGTATGAAATATTATATTCAAATAAAGTCAATTTGTTTAGAGGAGGATATAACGATTTGAAAAATGATTTATTTTTAAAAATAATAATAATCAAACAACTAAATGACTTCCTTAAAATACCTGTCATTAATGTAGGAGACATGATGTTCTTAGAAAATACTCTATATGCAATATGAATGATCGAACTGGAATTCATCTGCCACATTATGATAAAGGATAATTGAAGCCTAAATTCTGTTGTCCTCTTCATTGATAGTCTTTTCATACGTTCATCCTTTACCAAGATGTCTAGGAGATTTTAGATATCAATCCTTCTTATCAATCCTATGACAATGTCATGAACATGGATAATGATCATGTTATCTACACATAAGATTTTTAATTATTAATCATGATATTTTATTATTTCTATCATCACTCCTCATGCTAAATAAATGGTTTATATTCCCTTGACTTTTTGATTATTGGTGGACTCCATTACTACATGTAAACAATCAGACAATCCATTTGATGCAAATTCATTGGTGCATCTATAAAAAAATTGATATACAAGAGATTACATTTTTTATCCATCACTGTTTTCATCACATGATATTTAATGAGGATATATCATTCACATATTTCAAGTGTTTTAGACATCATCTATGATAATATTGTAAATCTAATTACATGATTGATGTCTTATTATTTTCCCAAGGATTCTCATTGAATCTCCCATTCTTAGGGGTTGTTCATTGAGGTAATCTTGGAATTGTTACTCATAGCCCTGGTTATATCTAGTTTCATAAATTACTTAGGCCAAACTGGTTGACATGAAGGATGAAAATTTTAAAATTTATTCAAATTATTACAATCATGAAATCGAATCCATCCTTACAATATCATGTTCTTTTAAATTTTATTTTTTGATGATTAATTCTTTATTTTAGAATATTTTAATAATATTTTAATATATATTACTTTAATTGGGTTAATATTATCCTCCTAAAAGTAACCAAAAAATTAATCTTTTATAATAGTTTGTAAATAGATTAGTATTAACCAAATCATATCCCCATGGAGTGTCAGGCTAGGTGTGTAGTTATGTTTCTTCGTCATTCACCAAGTAAAATTTGAGTAAAAACCCAATGCTCCATTTTTAGGGTTATTAACCCTAGATACATGTAACCCTAACACAACATCCACATGTACTCTCATGAAAGGATTAATTTCAATGAAAAAAATCTACTAAAGACATTAAGAATATTCTATGACACCATATTATACATTAACTAAACTCCACTATTTTAATATTTCTCACTAACCCTATTAACAAATGTTACTAAAAATTATCCAAAAATTAATAAATATATTTTTAAAATAACTGAACTCCACTTTGATACCAACTATAGTGATCCTATAAAAAATGACCTAAATAATATAATAATATCATGATTTAGATAATATAATTTCCCAAAACAATTCATATCCCATAGATCAAAAAGTTATTTTTCATACAAAATATCTATAAAGATAACTTATTTTACAAAAACATTGAACTTTTATCCATAATCCTGAACCTATATACACTTTCAAGACATCCCAATTGATATAATCATCTTTATAACTATGGGATTATAAACATAGGAATTTCATGAGATCAAATAATCAGTAAAGAAAAAATATACAATAATGTGATTAAAAACACTATGTAGACATAAATATCTTATAAAATAATCAAAATAACATAGATGATAATAATATATCATATAAAAGTCACATAATATCATAAAAGGGCCATTATAGAAATCAAAGTTATAACAATTAGATCCAAACACATAGGAATATCCATATAACATATGAGCACGACGTAATAGTTCAGTTTACTAATAAAAATAGACATAATTTTGAAAGCTTGGAATTTCATGGTCCTGAAAAGATTCATTAAATTTTAAAATAAAATGATAAAAATAAATTGATATTTGGAAAAAATATATGAATACGATAACTTATGTCATCATACTCATTTTTCTCATGATTTATTGAATAAAATAATTATTTCCAAGCCAAAAAATTCTAGAAAACCCATTATAACAATGCCTATGTGAAAAAATTAATTTTTTCAATACCTAAATATATCTTGAGAGATATATACAATCCAATGAATTGGAGAGAAATATAGGGCCCCAACCAACATCAAAAATTCATATGTGTTTAATATAAAATAAATCATAAGACTATATTACTAAACTAGTGGGAAAAGTGTGGTTTCTTAAAAATTACAAAACAAATCATATAAATAAACATAAAAGTTTATAAAATGAAAAAAATATATAATTCCCCAAAATGAATCATAAAATATTGTCATTTGAAGGGAAATAAAATCATTACTCCCGGACTAAAATTCCTTGGAGGGTAAGTAGAAGTGAAAATTAAAATATTCTCAAAAAACCTTTTCTAACATTGATGTAATATTTACTTCAAAAAAAAGGAAGGTGGTGAATTTTTAAAACATTAATATAAATATTTCAGTATAAAATATCATTGAAAATAAATAATTATTTTAAAAAAGGAGAATTAGTAATATATGGAAAAAGATTTATTTTAAAAATAATATCAAATTATTGACCCATGATAACACTTAAAATATATCAACAGAAACATTGGATTGGATAATAAATAATTTATTTTTATTTTATGAAATATTACTTCAAAAATATTGAAATTTTGTTTTTTAAAGACACATAATTAAATGATTAATAATTTTTTTTTATAAATTTAAAAATTCATTTGAAATTTAAAAATTCAGATTCCACTAGATAAAGTAGAGCATTGGCGGAAAGTAAAAAAACAATGATATTAAATAAAATCAATTAAATTTAAGGAGAATTATTCTTAGTTTTAAGTAATTTTAACAAAACTTACATTCATTAAAGAAAATGAGTTTTTTTTGTAAAAATGTATTCCCCGTGAAATGAATGAATATTTACATAATAAAATAATAGAATCATAGAATAGATAAATCTTGAATGAAAATAGATAAAGAATAGTAATTATTACCCATGGAAGTGAATTTAGACACAAAAAATCATTACAACATTAGATATTTCAAAATCAAATATCCTTAGATGCTTTAAAATAAAATGGTCTAATAAATATAAAAAATTAATTCATAAATTATTCAAAAATATATTCATGGTAATTATATAAATCATATAAATAAAAAATTGTTTTATTATATTAAAACATGCCTCTATAGATTGATGTTGAGATGAAAATGTAATGTCCCGGTTCTGGAAGCCACCTAGAGGTGCCCCGTAACTGGTTGGTCACATGGCCTCAAGAGAATTTCCTCGAATGCCAGAGTCTACCGACAAGTAGCGAGGGCCTTGGTTTTGATAGTGGGGAAACTATGTCCTCATTGGCAGAGTAACATAGCGGAAGAATTCAATAGCAAAAACGGAATCAGAAATAATCCATACAAAAAGGATGCAGCGGAAGAGTGGAAACAAATAACTGAAGCTCAAACACAGAGAGAGATATATATATATATATATATATATGAATGATGCATGATAAATATGTCTAGGAAAGCAGCCAAACAAACCACAATGCGGGAATACAAAACATTACTATGCCAAAGTACGAAAGAAAGAAGATAAACAGCACAACAGTCACACCATCCTACAATACTAGGCATGGGAAAGTAAACAACATCATAACAGGAAAACTATACCTAATGGTCAAAACAAGAAAAAGAATGCATGGGAAACACATCCAAAGCACATCAATTTACCCTATTCACAATAAAATATCATCTACTCAAGCATACAAGCATAACAGACAAACAATAGGGCTAAAATGGTAAACACGACATACCATGTTCATGGGTATTGGAAAAATATGCACATAAAACTCAATTACTTTCAACAGAAAGGCACAAACCACCTTCCTTAGTGTTGGGAGATCCATATAATTGAACCTCAAGGATTGAATTGCCTTCGAATTCCATAGATCTAAGAAAACGTATAAAACGTTCAAACCACGATAACACACGAAATAGGAGAAAATAGAAGATGAAGCTCTAGAAGAAGAGAAAAATCACCGATGCAAATCCAATGAAACCGACGGTTTTGGATTCGGTGGACGGATGATCGCTTAGGGGTTCATCGAAGATCTGTGGCCATACCCTCACTCTCGGGCGAACCAAACCTAGAAGGAGTCAGTTCTGTCCGATAGACGTGACCCCAGTGCATTTAATAAAAAATGAAAGTGTGTGGTGTGTAATCATAAAGTATAGGGCATGTACTTGCCTTTTCTGTACTCCACATTAGGCGGCTTCCAGGTCACCCCACACGGCCGTGTGCATGGCTGCTACACGACCAGCACTCGGCTACCAGCAGTAACCAAGTACACGGTGTGTACACATAATGTACATGGTGTGTAGTTATAAAATTTCCAGAATTTTCTCTTTTTCATAAAATATTACCAGAGAAGGAAAAAATACCTGAAAAAAAGGTTTGAGTTATTACAAACATCCCCCTTAAAATAAATTCGTCCAAAAACTTCCCTAACGCGGTGAGAAGAAGAAACCCTGAACAACTCCAGCCACATCACTCATACATCAGCCTCCCTCTCCCAAGTCTCATCCTATACTCGCCCATGCTACCATAGCATCTGTACCAAAGGAACAGACCAACCAAGAAGAACCTTTGAACTGTGATCGACAATCCAAATTGGATGCCCCTCTAAAGATGTGTCTACTTCCAACTCAACCTCCTTGGTTGGAAAACATGATACGGGTCTGAAAACATCGAAGCTGGGAAACGTGGAAAACTTCGTGGATAGCCCAGTACCTCTAAGGTAATTGTAACTGATAGGAAACCAGCCCAACTATCTCCGACACCTCAAACGGCTCGACGTACCTAGAAGAAAGCTTACGCTATAACCTGATCCTCTTGTGTCCCAACCTCGGTGTGATGCACAGGAAAACCTGATCGCTGTCCTCAAACTCCAGAGGTCGTCTCCGCTGATAAACATAAGACTTATGAAGAGACTGTGTATTATCCATCCTCTTTTGAATCAACTCTATCTGCTCTGTGGACTCCTGAACAAGACGAGGTCCCAACAATGATGCCTCTCTTGCCTCTAGCCAACATAAGATTGATCGGCATGGCCTACCGTAAAAATCCTCATAAGGCACCATCAGAATAGTTTCTTGAAAACCGTTGTTGTAGGAAAATTCTAGAAGAGGTATGTGTTTCTCCCAAGAACCTCCATAATCTAGGATGCATGCTCAGATCATGTCCTCAAGTACCTGTATCGTACTCTTGGACTGGCCATCTGTCTGAGGGTGGTAGGCTGTACTCAAAATCACATGTGTACCCAAAGCTTTCTGTATCCCCAACCAGACCCAAGAAGTAAAACGTGTATCCCTATATGAAATGATGGAGAGTGGAACTACATGTATACCTACAATCTCATGGATTTACAGTAGTCACAGCTCATCAACACTAAAGTTATCCTTGATCGGCAAGAAGTGAGCGACATTCGTATGTCTGTCAATGACAACCCAAACCGCATTATTCCCTCGAGGTGACCACAAAAACCATGTCATGAAATATATAGTGATATCATTCCACTTCTACTCAGGAATGTGTAACTGCTGCAAAAGACCTATTGGTCCCTGATGCTCTGCTTTCTCCTGCTGACAGGTGGAACACCTCATGACAAAACCTGCAACGTCCCTCTTCATACCTGGCCTCCAATACTAACGGTGTAGATGATGATACATCTTGGTGACACCAGGATGAAATGCCCAAACTATGGAATGAAAATCCTACATCATCTCCTCACATATATCTAATGGAACCCATAAGCAACCCTAGAAATGAAAGATATCATCCTCACCTATGGTCCATCTAGGAATACGGTCCTCTCATAACACCCTTTCCCATAGAATTAGTCATTTAGAATCTGATAGCTGCCCCATTCATACTCGATCAAGAAGTGTAGAGGTAACAACTACAAAAGAAAGAAATGTCTACCCCTGTTTGTTGTGCACCTCCAAATGCATCTCAAAGAATAGAGCCATATGCTGACACTCACTATTGGACTCCTAAACTTCCTGTATCTGAGTCCTCCTGCTCAACGCATCAGCCACTACGTTGCCATTACCAGGAATGTAGGAAAGCTCAATGTCAAAATACTGAAGGTACTCGACCCACCTTCACTTCATCAACTTCATATCACGCTGAGTAAAGATGTACTTGAGACTCTTGTGGTCAGTGAAAACCACAAAATTATCTCATAGAAGATAATGTCTCCAATATCTTAAAGCATGGACAACAACAACTAACTTCAGATCATGCGTTGGGTAATTCCTCTCAACCAGCCTCAACTGCCGAGACTTTTATTCAATGAATCCTCCCCCTGCATAATCACATCTACTAGATAGATACCCAAAGCCTCACAATACATAATATAGCTCTTGCCCGTATCTATAAAGACTAGTATCAGTGATGAAGTCAATCTCCCTTTATGCTCCTGAAAGGCCAACTCACAAGAATATGACCATAAGAACTTTACACCCTTCTTAGTCAGACACGCCAGCGGTGCTTCTATGCATGAAAAGACATGTACAAAGCGTCTATATTATCTAAACATCCCCAGAAAACATCGAACCTCAAATACGTTCTTTAGCTACTCCCAGGTAACTAATACCATCACTTTCTCTGGGTTGACTGATACTCCTGTCTCTAAGATAACATGACACAAGAAGAGAATTTGATCCATCCAAAAGTGGAATTTTGAGAGAATAGCATATAATTGATGTTATATTAGTATACTCAAAACGATCTCCAGATGTGTGGCATGGTCATGTCAAGTGTAAGAGTACACGAAGAAGTCATCCATGAAGACAACCACGAATGATTCCATGTATGGATGGAACACTCGGTTCATCAGTGCCATTAAAACTGCAGGAGCGTTCGTGAGACCGAACGACATAACCATATAATTTTATAGACCATAACTACTCCGAAAGGCTGTAAGAGGTATATCAGATGGTCTAATGTGAAAATTATGGTAACTGGACCTCAAGACAATCTTTGAGAACACCTGTAATCCTTGAAGCTGATCAAAGAGATCATCAATCCTTCGTAAGAGATATCAGTTCATGACCGTAAACTAGTTCTACTTCTGATAATCCACACAAATCCTAAGGGTACCATTTGCCTTATTCACAAATAGGACAGGCAAACCCCAATGAGAAGTACTGGGTCACATGATACCATTTTCCTACAACTCCTTCAACTATTTATTGAAATCCTGAAACTCAGGAGTATCCATCCTCTAAGGAGGAATAGACACATGTGCTTCTCCTGGAACAAGCTCAATCGAATAGTCTAACTCATGCTCTGGAGGAAAACTTGAAATGCATTCTGGGAAGGCATCCTTGAAATGATCCACCACTAATGGGAAGTCTAAATGAGAAGTCCCCAGGTCATCCAGATACAGACTAGAAATCTGGGCTGTAACTTCTCCTAACCCATGATGCTCTAGACCCGCTTTTCTCACTTGTACATCCCACCCACCCTTATGAAGGAATGATCCACCCTCTGGTGATATGAAACACACCCTACAACGATAGCAATCGACAACTTTCTGGAAGGGAACCAACTAGTCCATTCTGAGAATGACAACACAGCCTGTCATATCAAGGATATAGAGACCCCATAAGAAGTGACACCCACCAAACTTTAGGGGGAACTCTATGATCTAACGTACACTAACCTTTCTAGTCCCCAACGGAGTTTCTAATGTCAAAACATCAATAAAAGAAAAGATACAGACTCCATGGCTCTCAATAACAATAACATAAATAATGCTATGGGAATCCCCTGTATCGAAAAGAGATGAAGATAAAACTGTGGAAACTAGGATCGCACCTTGAACTATAGAGGGGTCAGGATCCTTCTCTAGATGGGTCTGCTCCACTACAAAATTCTGGCTAGCTCCGCGACCTTGTGACCCTGCCTGACCACTCTGAGCTGATCCACCATGTTGTTGCTGGTATCCTAGTGGCTGACCACCATGGCCACGATCTCTAACTCGTCTTGAACGGATGGAAGAATTCCAGTTCCCACACTAGTGAGAAACTTGGAGAGATGCTCCTGTATGAGGTGTCATAGACAAATTCTGGTCCCAAGCTGTTGGTGAGAAGACCTGACAGAAACACTGAAGGTGTCCTATCTTACAGTAAGATCGACATTCCACCGGGTCTCTCTGGCACTGTAGCCTCATATGCTTGCTTCACCCAGACTGGTAGCACACCACCTGGCTACAAGAAGATGCATCATTCCTACTCGGATCTCCCCATGTAGTCTTCCTGCGGTGCTTCTGGCTATCAGCTACTGAAGCACTAACTCTGGATGTCGATCTGCCCTAGATCACAACCCTATATTCCATCAGATTCCGCTCTATGATCAGTGCCTGGTTGATGATGGAAGTGATGGAAGAAAACCTGAAGATATTCACCTAAGAGCGGATGTCCTTTCTGAGGCCATCCTCAAACTTCCTTATCAGGAATAACCCATCTCCTCTTAGGAAGGGTGTGAAATGCTGATGCTTGGTGAAACGAGAGGAATAATCCATAACCTATAGGGTACCATACTCTAGGCTCATAAACTCCTGGGCTCGGGTGACCCTCAGGGTTTCCAGATAGAATTAATCATAGAAGATGCGTTGGAACTCCTCCCTAGCCATAACCTGCTAATGACCTGCCTGTGAGATTACATCCCACTTTCTCCTGGCGGATTCCTGTATCATGTAAGTAACGAGCATGACCCTACTTTTTGGAGGCATCTCTATATGCTCAAATATCGTCAGCATGGCTTCCATCAATGACTCTGCAACCTGGGGTCCACCATACCATGAGAATGTTGGAGGATGTTGGTGCTGGAAAACCCCCGTCAAATCTGCCACCGATAAGGCAGGAGGTGGTGCTCCCTGAAAAGTCTGCATCATCCTCATTAAGCCTTTCCTGAACTGTTCATCAACACCAGTATCAGGTATAACTGCTGGTTCCAAGAATGGAACAATAAGAGGATCTGCTAAAATTCCATGATTGGCCATATCTGGTGTCTAATCACTGCCTGGAAACTGGCGTACAACTGGATGACATCTCGGTGGCATGACAGTGCAAGGTCAAGCACACAAATTAGATCAGAACAAATAGGGATAGAAACATAGAAGTCCAAGAAGGGAAAATGAGGAACAAATCATTTATTATTGACATAACATGACTACATGATTTGTCTAATTCCAACACAACATGTTCCCTTAATCCATTCACATGGGTGTGTACTTCTTCCAAGACTGGTCTTGTAACACCCAAACCAGACGGTGTGTTGTCCTAATACACAGCGTGTACTTGAATCCTCTTCCCCTTCCCAAGTCCTTCTATATGGAGATTCCACACATCTCACACCACACGGCGTGTTCCATATGGACACGATATGTACGAGAAAGGAGAACACCAACACGTGTTGTTCGGGACATGGCCAGGTACCTATGTTATACTACACAGTGTGTTTCTATGGGAAATGGTGTGTATAAGAAGAGACTCCACCGACCCATTTTGTTCATGACACAGCTGGGTTCCTATGATTACACTACATGGCGTGTTCAAATGGTACATGGCATGGTCCAACTAGACCTTCCCCATCCCGTGTCTCTACCCACACAACCTATGACACAGTTAGAGATTACACAGCGCGCACATAAAGTACATGGCGTGTACTTAATAAAAATAGTTCCTTCTCGAATAGAAGAACACATGGTGCGTAGTCAAAACTACACTGCATGTATTCTGGGTTTTTATGGACCGTAAACCTCAAAAACTACTTCTCAACCTAGAAAACACTGAAACAAACATTGAAGGTGAAAAATTCTAAACCGTGAGGTCCCATACTTCTCGTGAATCAAAGATTGGCATCTTATACAAGTTATGACAAGGTATACCATTCAATGATCCACCATGTTCTGGTCTATGAGGGCCCATAACACCTCAAGAATCAATTTTTGGTGTTCATACTGACAAAAAATTACCCAAAAAATACCCTAGAAAACAGTAGGTATTTTATCAAGGTATCTATCGCAATAACATGCATTTTTACACAATATCTATCACAACAACATGCAACTGCTAATGCACCCTAGATGGCATGGAAAGAATGCATGAAAAGTCATTTCTAGAAAGTGATTATATGATGCATGAGATGGAATACCCTCATCTCTTGGGGTTGTGACAAAAATATAACCTCGATAATATAAACAATAACAACACAAAACATGTGAGTCACCATGCGGTGAAAATCAATCAACTATAAAATTGAAAAACAAGAATAACTGCAATATACAAGGTAAATTGGATTTTCTATATACATGGGTTAGCTACTCCATGACATAGATTATTACCAAGTACCTATTCCATCATATCCCTGGTTATAGTCACCAAACAATAAGTCAAGAAAAAAATAATTCCTACGATACAAATTTGTAATGTCCTGGTTTCAGAAGCCACCTAGTGGCGCCCCTTAACCGATTGGTCACATGGCCTCAAACGCATTTCCTAGAACTCTAGAGGTTGCCTACTAGTAGTGAGGGCCTTGGGTGTGATAGAGGGGAAACTATGTCTTCATTGGTAGAGTAACACAACAGATGGATGCAATAGAAAAAACGGAAGCATAAATAATCCATATAAAAAGGAAGCAGCAGAAGACTGGAAACAAATAACTGGAGCACACACACATATATATATAAATGATGCATGATACATATGTATAGGAAATAATCCAAACAAATCACAATGTTGGAATACTAAAAAGTACTTAGCCAAAGTATGAAGGCAAGCAGATAAACAACACAACAGTCACACCATCCTACAATACTAGGGATGGGAACATAAACAATAGTCTAACAGGAAAACTAATCCCAAAGGTCAAAACAATCAAAACATGCATGGGAAATATATCCAACCCACGTAAATTCACCCTATTCATAATAAAATATCATCTAATCAAGCATACAAGCATATAAGACAAACAATAGGGCTAAAACGGTAAACACACAATACCCCGTTCATGGGTATTGGGAAAAAATTGCACATAAAACTCAAAGACATTCAACAGAAAGGAATAAACCACCCACATCGGCATTGGGAGATCAATATACTTGAACCTCGAGGCATGAATCGCCTTAGAATGTAATAGATCTAAGAAAATTTATAAAACGTTCAACCCATGATAAATAAAGAAATAGGTGAAAACTGAAAATGAAGCTCTAGGAGAATAGATAACTCACAGATGTAACACTAACACAACTGACGGTGATCGATTCAGAGGACAGACGATTGCTCGGGGGTTTGTCGAAGATCCATAGCCATACCCTCACTCTCGGATGAACCAGACCTAGAAGGAGTTGGTTCTGTCCATCAGATGCGACCCCGATGCATTTAATAAAAAATAAAAGTACACGGCGTGTACTCTCCTTTTCCATACTCCACTTTAGGTGGCTTCCAGGTCACCGCACATGGCCATGTCCATGGTTACTACATAGCCAGCACCTAGATACCAACGGTAACTGAGTACACAACATGTACTCATAATGTACATTGCGTGTACATGAAAAATTTCCAAAATTTCCTCTTTTTCTTAAAAAATGACTAGGGGAGGAAAACATACATGAAAAGAAGGTCCAGGTTCTTAAAGAAAACATCCAATATTTTTTCCTTTCTTAGTTATTCGCACTCAAATATCCCATAATATTACAATAAATAAATAAATATGCCATTACATAACCTTATAAAAAAATACAACACTCTTATAATCATTATTATATTTTTTCTCTTTAGTATATTAATTAGTAATTGAATATTATAACCATTTAGTATTAATAACATTAAATATATTTCACATATTTAATAATCTTGACTTCACTTCCCATATTTTTCTACAAAATTAATTTTTGTTATATAAAATATGATTCTTTAATATATTACTTGTATTGATTTAAAATTTTGAAATTTAATTTAATGGGTTCTTTGGATATTTTATTCAAAACTCAAATTAATAAGAACATATTTTGAAAATATTTTTGATTAAAGATTAATTATTAATAAAAAAAATTATATACCATATATAAATGTTATAAATATTAAAATAATAAATATTTTAATATTAAAATATAATGATATAAGTATTTAAATTCCCATATTTAACAAAATTATATTTTAAATAATCATTTATGTGGTTGGGGAAACTGATCCAAATTTAAACACATTTTACTAGATTTGTCAATATAGTTGATGAAGTTCCCTTTTTTTGAAAAATTACATTATAAAAAATCATATTTCTGTTATATTTTTTGGATTATTAATTATACATTATTATTTTTGGAAAAATTATAAAATCTAGATGGAAAATAGAAAAATGTATATAGATGTAGTAGTATGTGAAAAAGATGGATTGTTGTTCCTTTCCTTTTCTAAGTGGATGGAAATGAAAATAAAATGTTTGTACAATTAATATATCAATATATAGCTATACTATTTAATCTTATGTCATAATATTATTATAGTGATAATATATTTGGAAGAGTACTATTAAAAATAAAATCATAAGAAGTGTATAATACTTACATTGGAGACTGGATCATTTCTCAGATTCCCCATTAATATTTTATGGTTAAATCTAACTATGAATTATGAGGTACTTATTTACATGGGAGAAGTTTCCATATAGATTTATATGACATAATTTAAAGGTTTAATTCTAAGGGTACGTGGTTCTTCAAGCGGTGGAAATGTGATCTTATTACATGGGAAGAAAGGTGTTATTTAGAAATAGCCATTGATTTTTAAAAATATAATTTCTCCAATTAACGGTTGAGTGGTTCAAATAGATAGAAATAAGGAATGGGTGTGAGTTTTTTTATCGCCGCAACTTTTCCATTTGTTTTCAATAAAAATTTCTTTTCCCATTAGAAATTATATTTTTCAATTTTAATATTTACTGAGGAAAATAATTTTCAATCATAGTAAGTAATTTTAATGAAAAAAATTATAATATAACCGATTAAGTACTTGTACCCCCATGATTTAAAATTTTCAAACTACATTTTGAAATAAAAAATTTATAGTTATGGAAATATCATTTAAAATAAAAAACACATAAACATGTATAAAAAAGTTTTAAATAAAATATTTTTATTATGATTTTAAATTTAAATATGATAATTTTATTATGGTTATATATTTTATGGAAAAAAATAATTTATTACTAATGAAATAAATAGTATTAATCTTCTATGTAAATCAAAAACTAATCCTCACCTTGAAAATAAATTTTTTAAATAGAAAACAAAAAATAGTTTTTTTATATTTAAGTAACATTATACTTTTGTTAAAAAAATTATTGTTTTTTAAATTAAAATTATGTTTAAGAATTTATAAATACATTATATAGTTTCATATTTGATTTCATTAATTTTTTTTAAATTATAATGTACAATTACAAAATTATAAAATCGTGGTAATTATAGTTCTGTAAATCCTGCATTGTCTGATTAAAATCAATATTTTGATAAATAGAAAAAAATCATAATATTTAAATTATGATACTTATAATTAAAATACAAGGATTATTTCAATTGATTAAAATTTAAAAAAATTATAATTTAACTTATCATTGAAAAATGAAAAATATAAAAAATACCCTTTTCAACATTAATTCCAATTAAGTATTTTAGGCACACAAATGAAATTTGAAAAGATTAATATAATTGTATAAAATATATGCATATTTTTATATAATTAACATGGTAAATAAATCTTATCATTAGTGCCCTTAAAGCATAAAAACTAGATTTTATGAAATGTTAATTTTTTGATCATAAGTGTCATATATATGACAAAATTATCAATGCTATTGATTCCAATCATTTTAAAATGATTATAATTTGTTATTTTATAGTTATGTGAAATAAAAATAAATCTATAAACTAATATCCGAATATGTAAATTTAATTAAAAATTTAGATAAAAACGGTTTCCTTAAAAGAATACAAGATTTTTTAATATGATAATGAGAGGTTTTATAAATTTACATTTCATTTTTAATTTTAATATTATTATTTTGGAATACATATTGAGTATATAAATATGGTTTTAAGAACCTATATTTTATATAAATGTTATAGCACTAGAAAATAGATATCTTTACTATTCAATAATCAGTCTACTATTTATGAAAACTATCAAAAATACATCCCATGAAATTTTTATTATAAGTAATTAGAAAATAAATTATAAATTATAAAATTTATCTTATAATACTTCTAAATTTTCCTTCTCATAAGAAATTATATAATATGAAGAGAATAACTTTTCTTGAAAATATCATTTTCAACAATGAAAACACTAATTATTTACTTTATAATGTTTATATATATTAATTATTTATCTTCTTATTGTCTAATATTTGTTTATTAATAATTTATTATTAATATGTTATTGTAAGAATAATTTGGATTTTTAATTTCAAAAAAATATAGAAAATATAATTCATTTTTAAGGATTTATAATCTCACATTATTAAAAATGTTGAACTCAATTATGATGTAAGGAAAAGTGTATAGTGAATTTTAACATGGAATAATAATGGAATGTAAAATATATTGAAAAGAAGTAAAAAATAGTTTAACTTGGATAACATAATTTGTGGAAGATAAATATATATTAATTTTCATGGATCATTTAATTATGGTAATGATGTGAATGCATAATATCAGACACAATAAATATATCATCAAGGCCTTTTGGAAATAAATCTTACTTATAGTGTATGGAGTCTCCCATTACACTATCATAGTTTTCTCATGAGTAAAAATATCACATTGAGGGGGTATATAATTCTATAACTGACCCATAATATAATTTTCCAATTCATTTTATCACATTGTGAATGATTATAACCTATACATGACATAATGTTCAAGGATAGAAACATCAAAATACATGGAATAATTTCTTATTAAATATTATCATACAATGTATTATATAGATTATTAATATAATACATTGAAAATAAATTATATTGGTGTTAAGGTGAATTTAATTGACAAATATAAGTAAATATTAGGGATTCATAGTTGTCAAATAAGAACCACAATGATTGTTATAAGTGTAATTATAACTAATAAGTAATAATCAATATTAAGTTTGTCAATTATATAATATTTTTTAATGTATTGAGACCAATGTAGCACTTCAATAACACAACACCATATAAATCCTTTATTTTGGTTCATATCCATCATGGTAATCATCTAATGAATATCCACTAGGAGTTTCAAGCAAGGTGTGTATTACTGTATCGTTTTCGTGCATCAAGGGATGATTTATTTAATATCAAGTCATCATTTTTCATGTTTATTAACCTATATACATCTATTCTAGAACCACGGTAACATGATTTAATCCATATAGATATGTATTTTCATGGAAAATCTCACACACTTTAATTGACCTATTTTTTAATATGTTATAGCTATTAGGATGCCTAAGAAAATAAACATCTAATGAATTGGGAATAATGATTATTAAATGAATATTCACAAAATAATATTTCATAATTTTTGAAATTAGAATATAAACAATATTGTAATGGAATAATAATTTAAGAATTTGTTGAGTAACAAAAATTGAATTGTTGAATGGAATTATATAGGGAGATGGAAAAAAATCATATCACAACATAATAACGAATTCATTTGGGATAAAGTAGGGTGTTTGGGTATAAAAATTTATAATCGTTTAATGGGTTTAAATAACATATATAAATTATGAATTATGTAAATTAAAATTATGTTTTAAATATATTACTAATGATGGAATTGAATAGTAAAGGAGGAAATAGAAATAATAACAGTTAACTCTCATAAACCCAGAAGCTTATAATCGAACACAGATCCCAATAAAAAATTTCACAAATGAAGATAGGGATATGATAGAGAGTCCATGAAATATATTTTATGAGGGAACTGTGAATTTTATGTTGGTGAATATGAAGAGGGTGTGGGTATTTATTTGTGTAGTGAGTGGAATTTCATTGAATTAATTATTGATTATTTGATTCTTATACTTGTATAAGGGCTCCACTACCCACATATTTGTCCATTTCCCCCCAAAGTGATCCAATATATTTATTACTTCCAAATTTTTTCATATATCACTAACTGATTCTAATTTATTAATTCCTGTAAAAATGTGAGGTCATATATAATGTATTTTATTATATTTTTACAATTTTATCCATATTTTACTATTTTTTCAAAAAGTAACAAATATTTTCCTTGGGATAATTTCTATTCCAATATTCTAATTATTAAATACATATTTTAGTGTTAATTACCCAATTACCAACATCGTACATCTTTATGTTATGTTGGTACATTCATCAAAAAATTTATCATCATAGTAAACCACTTTTAATTTCATAAAGAATTTATGTCATAATTGTACCTTGCCCATAGTTATATCCAATAATTAATCCTTCATATGATCTGTGTTTAAGGTGTGTAATGGTTTTACATCCATTGGTTGGTTTGGTGAACATTGATCTTTTTGAGATCTCTACTAATAAGAACCTCTTTTGCAGATAGTTCTACTTCGACCACTATTGTAGAATCAATAATAGGGATTCATCATTGGTGAATTATTATGATTCTACCACCTTCCAATTTTCTAAAAAATTAACATCTTAAAAATAATATACTTGTGAAAAAGTAAACAATTTCTCTTTTATATGGTAATTAATAGTCACTATTACCATCAATATATATTGATCCTAAAAATTATTTTAGAATCAAACTAATAAAAATCGTAATGATACACAATTTTCATATTAAACAATATCCATACTGAAAAAAAGTTATATTAATCCATATATATACTCCCATATCAAAATTCATCCATATAATTCTATTTTCCCATGCCCAATATCAATTCCAATTTTTATTTTTTTTCTTCTTAATAAAAGTGTCTCTCGTATAATTTTAATTCATTTAGAGAGTGATCCATGTAATGGATCAGACATCTGTGGTCTATTCCTTTGTGTACATATAGTGTTGGAGGTGTTTTTGGAGGTCATAGTAGCTCATTTCAAGAGTTTTCTAGTTTTCCATGTTTCCCAACCGTGATTCAATAACAATAGGTAACCAATAGTGAGTCTCATCTATGACTCAAAATAGTAAGTGAGGAATAGCTGGTAACTAATGTTTAGTCGCATCAGTGACTCACAACTATGACTCACTGATGGTGAGTCACTGACGATGGGTCACAATGGTGTTTCACAATGGAAACTCATCGATTGGTGACTCACCGAATGGTGACTCAACATACAGTGACTCACAGAATGGTAGATCACTGAACAATAACTCATCGAATGGAAGATCACCAAATGGTGACTCTCCATCTGTATCTCTTCACCCGCATCTTGCAACAATTACTCATCCAGTGGTGAGTCATCAACCGATGACCCACGATGGTGAATCACCCGACGTTGATTCATTTCCACAATTTTCAATTTCCTTTTTTTCCAGTTTCTCCAGTTTTTCCATTTAACAATTTCATTAACATAAAATGATTTTAATCTTATGTTTATTTTTTTTAATACATATCAATGGAATTATTTTATACCATTAAATTCCTAACACTCATGAGTCCTTTAGATAGTCAAAATGTGCGGTCTTTCTCACGATCCATCTTTAATGGATTTTGAAAACAATTCTTCAATTAATAATGGATATGGACTTTTTAAAGGTGATATCCCTTCTCTCTTGTGCATTTTATTTTTTCACTTTCTACCTAGCTTCCTTATAACCTTCTTTCTCTAAGGATTGGAGAATCTATGTTGCACCCCTGGATTGCATTTCCCTAGAGCCTTATGCACCACCTATTTTGTGCAAGGAGGAGGTTTTTATTATCTATTTATTGATTTAGGGATTTCTTCAACCCTATTATTTGTGTGTCTTGAGGGGAGAGTGTACAAATTTTTCCCATGTGAAGGGAGTTGAATCTAAAATTTAAAAAGATAATTGGATCATATTTATCCCAATAAATAGGGGTTCAGATAAATTGATGCATGATTTTGTTTTATGTTTATTGATATTGTGTATTTTATGTTTTTTATTCCTACTGAAAATAAGGTTCATGATAGTCTTTGTTTATGCCCTCGGGATGACTTGTGACAACCAGTTTTTGATCATGTGTTGAATAGAAGTATAAATGGAATTGATAAACCATGTATACTCTATTAGATAAGTGGATGAATTAGTATCAATATTTCTCTATGATGAACACTTAATTATCATATTGGAATTAAAGAACAAGTGTTTGATAAATATGAATACACCATTCGGTGGTTGGTTTGGCTGTGTGCTTTGTGTGTTTTTGTTCTGTCTTATGCCTTGTGTGCTTATGTGGTGTTTGTGTTGAGAAAATGGATGTAAGGTGGGGTGGTACGAGTGGTGTAATGGAATATCAGGTTCAATGATTGACTACTTTTGGATTGTATGGATAGTGTTTGAGTAGTAGGGTAGTAGGATTGGGTTGTGATATGATTATGTTTCTGGGTGTGATTTTTTTATAAAACATGGCTATCGGGATTGGTTGTGATGAGATGTTTTGTGGGTTTTTGATAAGTGTTGTGGGTTCTCTTTTTGAGATTATGGAATAGACTGAATGAACCTAAATAATGATGTTGGTAGTTCTTGGTGTGGGTGTTGAATGGAGTGGAAGTATTAATGTTACTTTACTGTTGGTTTTTCCCTCTGTAGAGTTTATGTTGTGTGTCTTGTTGCATGTGATGGTGGATAGTTTCCCAGGTAGGGATAGAATGAATAAATGGATACTTCAACAATGAATTATAATTGGTTAAATGAGTTTTTTGGGGGAATATTGTAGAGACCCGTATCCTGACGTACATGGACATTACATTACTTTTGCGGAATACATAGTACATAACAAAAACACACACTAAAGGATCGTAATAGTTTAGTGTCTTTGGAAACTCGGACTATAATCTTCTAATCGTGGTGAAAGATCTTCAATATCTCCCATAAAGATCTTCCATTTTTTACCTAAAACCTTTATTTATATCCTGGGGAAAAGAAAACATAAAAGGGTGAGCTCAAATGCTCAGTAAGGGTATACAAAAGAAATAAAAATCATATCATATCTTTTTGAAAATCATAACCTGCAAAAGAGATCATAATATCTTAACATGGAAAAAATCATAGAAGTGAAAATGAGATCACCATAATCATAACATGAAACTTGAAACTTTGTGGCATGCACACATAATCATGGAAAATCATTTCTTGTTAGTCATGACTCATTGCCAAGACTATCTTAGTGGACAAAGTCCCTTTCTGAACCGAGTTCACTCCTCGTTTCAGTCCTGTATCACTGAACCGAAATAACCTTCCGTTCCAGCCATGTCTATCTCATGAGATATTAAATCATTACCCAATGCATTGGAGGGAGATATAGGTCTCACCCATCTTATAATGAATCCTTTCTTATGTGTGCCACATAATCATAAACCATACATCATAGCGTAACCCATGTAATAAAAATGGAATTCTTAAACAACATGACATCATAAAACAATTCATATAAGATAAAGGAATTCATAAAAATATTTCCATCACAACATAATCAAATCCATGTAATAATAGGGATAAATACAGAACCCTTTTATTATCTTAGATGGAAAATAATTTTAATAAAATACTTGAACTCCATTCTTGAGGAAAATATCCTTTCTTCTTCAAAAAACATTTTTCCTTTCATAACATGTCATACGACTTTAAAATAAAAGAAGTTGATTAAAAATAAACTTGAAAACTTGTAAAGGAAGCTTCTTTGAAATAATGTTTTAAAAATCCATTCATGCCATATAAGTTAAAAAAAACAATCTTCGTACTTTTGTCGGAAAAGTCAAAAAGTACCTCGTACGAAAAAACGACAAAAGATTCCTTTCATATTCTTTACTAAAAACTCACCGAAGGGTAAAATTGGATTTAAACTATTGTAAGTGGATGGAAAAAAATATTACATATTGAGGGAACATGGATGTGGATGATAAAATACACCCCAGTAAATTCTTACGAATAAACAATCTCGGATAAAAATGAGATTGTGATATTTCCCTTACCTTAGGTCCGATTAGCTTTGTACGTGTCCGAAGCTCCTGTATAATGGTTTAAATAATGTTATTGACTTATTCCAGAATCATACATATTTATATGATATCATATATGGTCATATTATTAGCTTCTTGTTAGTAATATTTCATTGTTACTTGTTACTCGGGTCTTTATAACTTTTTGTTCTTATGCGTGTTTTGTCGAATAAATTCTTATTCTTATCTTTAGGTTATAGATAATTCATTTCCAGAATGGTATTAGTGTATTATATACCATATTCATTCATTCAATTCATTTATATAATCATTACAAAATGAAGATCATGTAGAACGAGTCGCATCACATCGTGGAGACGGTATTCCGTACGTACGCACGAGTGATGATATCATTCCTATGATCGTGGAATTGTATTGGAGTATATATATATCATTTAAGTATCAATATTACTTCATAATAATCATATTTAGTTACTCATTACACCATTATACCCATCCTTGTAAGGTGATGGTGGAAAATAGATTACACCATGGCGTGGAGACGGTATTCCGTACGTACGCACGCGCGGTGATTTCATTTTTCCGTAGGATGGATAGAAGGTGAGTTAGGGTTGTTTCATATTTATAATAACATATCAGTATGTAAGTAATACTGATGTTATTACTTTATCATGAAACAACTAAATAAGAAGAAGTTGAAGAAGAAAGAAATTGAAAAGATCGGTAATGGATATTACCTCTTCTTTGGAACGCTTCTTTGAATCCTCCACTTAAGGAACAAAGATTGGTCTTTGGAGAAGACCAGGACCTCTAGGATTATTCTAGGGAAGTGTAGAGGAGAAAATGGCAGGGGTTGGCCGAGCTTGAGTGCTCAATTTGGTGTGAGGAGGAGGGGGAGGAGGTGCCCTTTTATAAGGGAGGAGAGGGGCACCTTAGGAATATCTCAAAATATTATTTTATATTAAAGTCAAAATCGGTTTATAATGGTTCCAAAGGGTCTTATTTTGAAGATAAGGTGGGGAGGGGTCGAAATCCTATCAACCAATAGAATTTAGACAAGTTTAGGATATTATTTTAACCTTATCAATTAGATTTAACTCTAAGTTAAATAATTTAACTTTTACCGTGTCTTTTTGTTTTCTTTCCCTATATGGTTAATACACTTACTATAACATGCCAAACGAACCCCAAATTGTTTATTATTAATATATATATCCTTATCTAAGTCATTTGGCTAAACCTTAGATTTTTAGGAATACAATAACAATTAATAATATAATATTTGATTTAAAAACTATTTTGTGTCAATTTTGACACTATTTGATATATGATTTTTGTGAAAGTCATAACAGAATTAAATGTTCGAAAAAAGTTGATTAAATCAACACTAATATATCATAGTAACCTAGAAAATTAGTGGAATTCATAAAAAGTCTTAAATTACATTTATTTTGGTATTTATATTATCAATTTTGTCAATATTTCATTAATAAGATAATTACTGCATCATCTTTGTGTCATAAATAAATTAAATTATTTGATGTCTAAAAATTACAAATAAAATACCATCATGTAGAAAATCTTTTTAGCTTTCTAATGAATATTTACAATCGAATTTATCTTATGTATAACCCTATATTAAAAATGATTTACTTATTAAACTTTGATTTTAACTATTTTAACCCTTCTTTAAATAAATTAATAATAAATGTCCTAATCTAATCCAAGTGGGCCTAAATGGTCATATTGTATTCCTAAGTTTGTTTTTGGTCGAATTACACTTGTCCAATAGAATTAGGACATGTGTTAGGGTAATATTAATATCATATTTACCCTTAGTTACCCTATTTACTATTAACCGCGGTAAAAAAAAGTACAAAGTTACTATTCACCAAAAAATTATTTTCATCTCATTGAACCACATTTTAGTCCTTGATATTAACCGTGTCTTTCGGATTTTCTAAATTCCATTCACAGAAGCGGTAAAATTAAGTTTTATGCAAAATTCAGTTTTTAACCTACCACTTAGTAGTTTCACTATTCATCAAAAATTGATGTTTTTCAGAACAATGCCAAAATTTCATCCTAAGCTATATTTCATATTCCGAATTCAAAAATGAAGTCTATTTTACCAAATTCATAACACAAAAGTTGCATTAATTAATTTTATAATTAAATCCCGCTGTTAAAACAAATAGCGTGTTTTTAAGAAACAATATCTATCAAAAGATTGACACTTGATTATGTCTGGTTTAAATGTGAAATTACAACCAATGACCAACATTGTATTAAATAGTAAAAATATATTCTAAATATACTTTAAAACCACTCAAATTAATAATTTATCACTATTAATAATTTCGATTAAAAAAGTTGTTTTTAAATAAAATTTAGTAATTTTCACTATTCATCAGAATATGAAAGTTATCCGAAAAGTACCAAAATTTCACCTTAGGCTAAATTCGATACTCCGAATCCAAAAATGAAGTTCATTTTGAAATATAAGATTTACAGAATTTTAAAAAGTGGTTATTACTATTCATAACGGCTAGTTTTAATAATATTTTAATAGCATATCGTTGTTTAGTGAAACTCGTTATTGCGTACTACACACGCTATCGAGGAAGGTCGCGATTGCGTGTATGCAAGGCAAGTCAAGGATGCGTGTTGTGCAAGCTCCTTTTGGTGTAGCGTACAATACAAGACATTAGTGAAATAAAAAAGAATATTTTTCATAAAATCTCGGGCTGTTACATTCTACCCCCCTTAAAATGAATTTCGCCCTCAAAATTCGTCGGGGTTATAAATGGTTTACTATTCGAAAGATTCTTTAATAGAATCCCACATCGTAAAAAGGAATACAAAAACTTGGCTTTAAAAACTAAAGTATGAAATGTAACGATTACCCAAATAAACTAATCGCTGGGTTTCCACATAGGTAAAAATATGGATATGGAAGAGAAATCTAACCATCATGTTCTGATGGAGAGTGGTAGAGAACATGGCTATGGAAAAGCCAGTAATCACAAATCCATAGATTTGTGATGATATAAGGAACCATCTGATTCATCAGGTATAAGATCACTAGGACAACATTTTTGGTTTTCAAGATCATTTCCCTAAAGTTGAAAATTTGAATTAGAATAATTACTTACATTATTTTGGTACAATATCACTATTGTCGGTGCCTTTAACAATTTCCACATCATCTCTTAAAGAAATGAAGTTGAATTTGTCATTCACGATGTGTTAGCAGATCATGTGATAGAATGATGGGTCATTCCATCTGTCTCAAACAAAAGGTTAGAAAAGTTATCAAAAAATACATAAATCCATCTATAGTGAGATTAATCATATATGGTTCCTAAAATGAACTTATACATCACATATCATACTGCTTAATATAATAAAACTAGTTTCTACTAAACAGGGACTTCCTGTAGGTCAGTGGTAGGCGATAAAGGCCAGTCGCACTTCGGTTGTGGGTTCGATTCCTACAGCCTTGTCCGAAGCGATGGGCTGTCGCCCGTCCTGCAGGTTGTCCCTTTTTCTAGAACTACGTTACTATAACATCCCATCAATAATATCGAAAATATTCTATCCTTAAACAATACTAACTTATGTCCAACATAATCCAGTCTAATCTTTAGGCTTATACATAATACTGCAGTCCACTCTCATAATATAGTGACAACGATTACCATAGATTTAATACTGTCGTTGATCCCCACATATCATAAGATATGTCTTGTTGGTCACATTCCAAACATTCAAAGTCCTTAATCGTGTATTCTCTTGAATACCTTAGTGAAAACATGAGTGCAGTTAAAAGTTACCAAAATCCTCAAAATTCTATATACTCAAACCATGATATCACTTAGTCCTTATATCAATCATGAGCTCATGAATACTGTCATATATTTCATTTTCTCATTTTCCCTTCATTATGCGCATATCATCTTTTTTCCAAAAATACCTCAATCACTTCGAATACCACATTATACCAATACATAAATATTCCAATACATCATTAAAGTACCTCAACAACATTATTCTTGAATACCAATACATAAACACTTCTGTACATCCACTTCAATGATTGTCCTGGAAGAAGTCCTTCCTTGATTTAGAAGTAACTTTTTAGGTCAGGGCATTGAGTTGGGTAATGCCAATGTTCTCCACAAATAAGACATTGAACTCCATAACAGTCTGTCACTCTATGACCCTTTTCTCCACCCAGATATCATCGGTCCCTCCATTTGAGGTATTCCTCAAGGATCTTCTTCCCTTCTTTAGAAATCTCAATCTTCCTTTCTTTATGCTCCTCAACATGCGAACATGCATAACAGTTTATCTTCCTCTTCTTTGATGAATTAGTCAGACCACTAAATTTCACTTTGTTAATCATATATCGCGATGACTGATTTGGCATAATCACAAGATCTTTCTCTCTAGGAATTACAAAATTTGTTTTCTCATAGTCACCAATTTTTCCATTGGATTCAATGTTAACCAAATTCCTTCTGGTTCCCTCCATTAACTAAAACACAAAAAGAATATTGTGAGAGGAAAAAATCATGCTAGGGAAAACAACATAGTAAAGGGGGAGTACCCTTAATATCTAACATCTTAGGTTAAATTCTATGATCGTTACCGTAGTTCTAGGACTGTATCTTATATGTATACTTATCCTTAGGGACATCCCTAGACATACCTTAAAAATATCTCTAGGGATCTCACCAACGCTTTCGCATCCTAGTTTCCAAAGGTTGACTAAACCTTTCCTCTGATACCAACTATAACGACCCATACTTTACATACATTTTTAATACTTCAAAAATTGAAGCACACTTATTACAACATATGACAAAACCACAAAGGACCGTATAGTTAATGTGTCTTTAGAAACTGGGAAACATAAACAACTGGTTCATAAATCTTCTACAGTGTCTCCCATTTATTTCATCATATCTAGGGTCCCTTTTAGCATATTCTACTTAATATCCATCTTCCTGACCTGGGGAAAAGAAAACATAAAAGGGTGAGCTCAAATGCTCAGTAAGGGTATACAAAAGAAATAAAAATCATATCATATCTTTTTGAAAATCATAACCTGCGAAAGAGATCATAATATCTTAACATGGAACAAATCATAGAAGTGAAAATGAGATCACCATAATCATAACATGAAACTTGAAACTTTGTGGCATGCACACATAATCATGGAAAATCATTTCTTGTTAGTCATGACTCATTGCCAAGACTATCTTAGTGGACAAAGTCCCTTTCTGAACCGAGTTCACTCCTCGTTTCAGTCCTGTATCACTGAACCGAAATAACCTTCCGTTCCAGCCATGTCTATCTCATGAGATATTAAATCATTACCCAATGCATTGGAGGGAGATATAGGTCCCACCCATCTTATAATAATCCTTTCTTATGTGTGCCACATAATCATAAACCATACATCATAGCGTAACCCATGTAATAAAAATGGAATTCTTAAACAACATGACATCATAAAACAATTCATATAAGATAAAGGAATTCATAAAAATATTTCCATCACAACATAATCAAATCCATGTAATAATAGGGATAAATACAGAACCCTTTTATTATCTTAGATGGAAAATAATTTTAATAAAATACTTGAACTCCATTCTTGAGGAAAATATCCTTTCTTCTTCAAAAACATTTTTCCTTTCATAACATGTCATACGACTTTAAAATAGAAGAAGTTGATTAAAAATAAACTTGAAAACTTGTAAAGGAAGCTTCTTTGAAATAATGTTTTAAAAATCCATTCATGCCATATAAGTTAAAAAAAACAATCTTCGTACTTTTGTCGGAAAAGTCAAAAAGTACCTCGTACGAAAAAACGACAAAAGATTCCTTTCATATTCTTTACTAAAAACTCACCGAAGGGTAAAATTGGATTTAAACTATTGTAAGTGGATGGAAAAAAATATTACATATTGAGGGAACATGGATGTGGATGATAAAATACACCCCAGTAAATTCTTACGAATAAACAATCTCGGATAAAAATGAGATTGTGATATTTCCCTTACCTTAGGTCCGATTAGCTTTGTACGTGTCCGAAGCTCCTGTATAATGGTTTAAATAATGTTATTGACTTATTACAAAATCATACATATTTATATGATATCATATATGGTCATATTATTAGCTTCTTGTTAGTAATATTTCATTGTTACTTGTCACTCGGGTCTTTATAACTTTTTGTTCTTATGCGTGTTTTGTCGAATAAATTCTTATTCTTATCTTTAGGTTATAGATAATTCATTTCCAGAATGGTATTAGTGTATTATATACCATATTCATTCATTCAATTCATTTATATAATCATTACAAAATGAAGATCATGTAGAACGAGTCGCATCACATCGTGGAGACGGTATTCCGTACGTACGCACGAGTGATGATATCATTCCTATGATCGTGGAATTGTATTGGAGTATATATATATCATTTCAGTATCAATATTACTTCATAATAATCATATTTAGTTACTCATTACACCATTATACCCATCCTTGTAAGGTGATGGTGGAAAATAGATTACACCATGGCGTGGAGACGGTATTCCGTACGTACGCACGCGCGGTGATTTCATTTTTCCGTAGGATGGATAGAAGGTGAGTTAGGGTTGTTTCATATTTATAATAACATATCAGTATGTAAGTAATACTGATGTTATTACTTTATCATGAAACAACTAAATAAGAAGAAGTTGAAGAAGAAAGAAATTGAAAAGATCGGTAATGGATATTACCTCTTCTTTGGAACGCTTCTTTGAATCCTGCACTTAAGGAACTAAGATTGGTCTTTGGAGAAGACCAGGACCTCTAGGATTATTCTAGGGAAGTGTAGAGGAGAAAATGGCAGGGGTTGGCCGAGCTTGAGTGCTCAATTTGGTGTGAGGAGGAGGGGGAGGAGGTGCCCTTTTATAAGGGAGGAGAGGGGCACCTTAGGAATATCTCAAAATATTATTTTATATTAAAGTCATAGTCGGTTTATAATGGTTCCAAAGGGTCTTATTTTGAAGATAAGGTGGGGAGGGGTCGAAATCCTATCAACCAATAGAATTTAGACAAGTTTAGGATATTATTTTAACCTTATCAATTAGATTTAACTCTAAGTTAAATAATTTAACTTTTACCGTGTCTTTTTGTTTTCTTTCCCTATATGGTTAATACACTTACTATAACATGCCAAACGAACCCCAAATTGTTTATTATTAATATATATATCCTTATCTAAGTCATTTGGCTAAACCTTAGATTTTTAGGAATACAATAACAATTAATAATATAATATTTGATTTAAAAACTATTTTGTGTCAATTTTGACACTATTTGATATATGATTTTTGTGAAAGTCATAACAGAATTAAATGTTCGAAACAAGTTGATTAAATCAACACTAATATATCATATTAACCTAGAAAATTAGTGGAATTCATAAAAAGTCTTAAATTACATTTATTTTGGTATTTATATTATCAATTTTGTCAATATTTCATTAATAAGATAATTACTGCATCATCTTTGTGTCATAAATAAATTAAATTATTTGATGTCTAAAAATTACAAATAAAATACCATCATGTAGAAAATCTTTTTAGCTTTCTAATGAATATTTACAATCGAATTTATCTTATGTATAACCCCATATTAAAAATGATTCACTTATTAAACTTTGATTTTAACTATTTTAACCCTTCTTTAAATAAATTAATAATAAATGTCCTAATCTAATCCAAGTGGGCCTAAATGGTCATATTGTATTCCTAAGTTTGTTTTTGGTCGAATTACACTTGTCCAATAGAATTAGGACATGTGTTAGGGTAATATTAATATCATATTTACCCTTAGTTACCCTATTTACTATTAACCGCGGTAAAAAAAAGTACAAAGTTACTATTCACCAAAAAATTATTTTCATCTCATTGAACCACATTTTAGTCCTTGATATTAACCGTGTCTTTCGGATTTTCGAAATTCCATTCACAGAAGCGGTAAAATTAAGTTTTATGCAAAATTCAGTTTTTAACCTACCACTTAGTAGTTTCACTATTCATCAAAAATTGATGTTTTTCAGAACAATGCCAAAATTTCATCCTAAGCTATATTTCATATTCCGAATTCAAAAATGAAGTATATTTTTCAAATTCATAACACAAAAGTTGCATTAATTAATTTTATAATTAAATCCCGCTGTTAAAACAAATAGCGTGTTTTTAAGAAACAATATCTATCAAAAGATTGACACTTGATTATGTCTGGTTTAAATGTGAAATTACAACCAATGACCAACATTGTATTAAATTGTAAAAATATATTCTAAATATACTTTAAAACCACTCAAATTAATAATTTATCACTATTAATAATTTCGATTAAAAAAGTTGTTTTTAAATAAAATTTAGTAATTTTCACTATTCATCAGAATATGAAAGTTATCCGAAAAGTACCAAAATTTCACCTTAGGCTAAATTCGATACTCCGAATCCAAAAATGAAGTTCATTTTGAAATATAAGATTTACAGAATTTTAAAAAGTGGTTATTACTATTCATAACGGCTAGTTTTAATAATATTTTAATAGCATATCGTTGTTTAGTGAAACTCGTTATTGCGTACTACACACGCTATCGAGGAAGGTCGCGATTGCGTGTATGCAAGGCAAGTCAAGGATGCGTGTTGTGCAAGCTCCTTTTGGTGTAGCGTACAATACAAGACATTAGTGAAATAAAAAGAATATTTTTCATAAAATCTCGGGCTGTTACAAATATTTTGAGTTGTGGACTTTTGTGAAGTGGATTTCATTTATAAACTTATTAAGTTACAATTTTTTGTGTTGATAAATTCATTTAGATTCTCTATCATAGTTGGCAGTATCATAAGGTGGTTGGTTGTTTGATTGAATCCCCATAGGTTGGTCTTGAGTGTTTTATACTAAATATATATATACCTGTATTTTCCTTATGTTTTCAATATGATCTCTATCTTAGTTGAGTGATATGTGCTGAATACCCCTATAATCATGGGGGAGGGTGTCCTTCCCAACATCCCAATGGGAGTATAGATGGATGGTTAATTTGTATTTAATGATCCATCTTCTATGAATTGGTATCCCACCACTCTTTGGGTAGGTTGGGGTGTGGTTATGATGCTCAGGTGTTTGCTACCAAGGTGTTCTTTCCTAGGTGTCTATAGGATGAGATTCAGTGTGCATATCCAGGTGTCTTCAAATAAGGTTTAGTTGTGGCCCAAGTGTATGCAGGTGGGATGTGGTGTGGTTGTGGCCCATGTGTCTATCGGTGGGATGTGGTGTGCTTGTGGACAAGGTGTGTGTAGGTGGGATGTGGTGAGTTTCATATGCCTAGGTTGCAGGACTAGCTCTAAGTCCTAGGTGTGTGCATGAATTTTGTTACATGGGGCTTGTGGGAGGGTTTGGAAGCTCTATGATGTTTTTCATTATGGTATGAGTAGTTAAATGTTGGGAAGGGGTTCGGGGTATCCAACTATCATTGTTACAGTTATATTACTTTACAAGACTTTCATTATTTGGGGACTATGAATTGGCATGGTAGGTATTGCTAATATTCCTTGTTAGGTGTTGTAGGTTTCTATTGTTTTCTTACAGAGGAATTAGAATGGATCTCCCAATTGTGCATGAGGCACTTTGGTTTTCCCTACTATGTATAATCGTATGCAAACCCTATGTATATAAAACTGTTTTCTGGTTTCCCAAAGGACTATGGGGACCGTGATAGGCAATACTAGCTCCGACATTGGGAATGTTTTAATGTCCATTCTTAGCCTCGTTTTTGGTAGTTAATTTAAATATTCTTATTTTGTTATAGTTATATTTTCATCATGCATGTGGGATGGTTTTTAATAACTTATATATATATATATATACTAGAGTTATTTTAGGATGAATCAACTTATCACCTGGTCTTGTTATCCTATAAAATGGGTAATGTCTCCTTTTCATTAGATTACATACCCTTGGTGAAGGTTTCTACCCAAGGGAATTCTGGAGGTAGGGGTAATGATAGAATGGCATAAAAGGGGGTGGTTGAGAGATATGAACGAGTTTGTAGTTATGAAAAATGAGTATTTTATTGGTTGGAAGGGAAACTGTGTCATGTTTCCTTGCTGCATGACATAGGCCAGGTACGACTGGATATGAAATGGGATTTTATGGCCCCCATGATCCAATGCATGGACCCAGAGTCTAATAAATGAACAACTGAGGCTACTCTATTTTTAGGGTAGAGACCCTAGGAAAGGTCCATGAATATTAATAACTTGTTTTCCTTTTTAATTTTTTTTGTTTTGAGAAATTTTAAATGGATGAAAAAATGAGTTAAATTAATTGAAATGAATCCTATGTAAAAATTATATACTAATCAAGCTTATAAGTTTCTTTTTCTCCATTTTAGCTATTGGACCCAGTCTATCCCATGCTCGGTGAATTGATATAGGGAGACATTTCATGCTGCTATTTTTGATTATGGGATTCATAGGTCGGAACAACTTTTCTGATCTGTTTCGGGGATATAGATTGATGATGGTCACACATCAGTCTCATGGTGATCTTTTTATAAAATAGATCCAAGTGTAAGATGACATCCTTATCATTGAATAGTTGTACTCTGTGGATGCTATTATAGACTTCATCAGGATGAGAGTCTTGTTTTCAGACATAGATGCTCAATGTGTAACCTTTTTTGGTGAGAGGACCTATTTGGGGGCCATTCGGTGTGTGGAGCCTCTTTTTTGCTCATTGGATGAGCTGTCAGTGGAATCAATGGATGTTGAGATTGAGGAGGTTATGAGTGTTTTTGGGTATTTCATGTATGTTTTTCTTGAGGTGGTTGTGACTCTTCCCGCTTGAATTAATATTGAGTTCATGATAGACTTAAAACAAAATGCTTCTCCAATTTCTGTGGATCCTTACCAGATGAAAACTTCAAAGATGTCTGTGTTGAGGATTCAGATAGATGATTTAATGTAGAAGGTTTGTATCCAACCTAGTGTGTCACCATGGGGTGCACCAGTCTTGTTTGATAAAAATAAAGATGGTGGCATGAGGTTGTGCAGAGACTACCAATGGTTGAATCAGGTAACAATCAAGAAATTTTATCCTCTCCCTACGATAGATGATATTTTCAACAAGTTTATTTGGGAATGTTGGTTCTCTATTATCAATTTGGGGTCTAGAACCACCAGATAAAGGTGAATGAGGGTGCTATCTCAGGGACTTAATTTTGGGGAAGGTATGGTAACATAGAGTTTTTGGTTATGCTAATCAGTGCTACAAATGCACCAATCATGTTCATGTGGCTAATGAGCACTAATTTCTATGATTTTCTGGACTCTTTCTTCACTGTATTCATCAATAAAATCCTGATATGCTCAATGTCAGGGGAGGAGAATACCGATAATCACACAACTGCCTTGGAGGTTCTTCTATGACACTGGCTCTATGAAAAGTTGTCCAATTGTATGTTATGGACATGGGAGGTGCATATACCTGGACATGTGGTCTCGCATCAAGGTGTAGTAGTTGACCAGTCCAAGGATGAGGCATTTGTTTCTAGGGAAGAACACAAGAATATTGTAGAGGTTCACAATTTTATCGGTCTAGAAGGATATTAAACGAGGTTCAAACATAATTTATCTATATTTATAGCCACATTGATAGCTCCGACCAGAAAAGACCATTATTTTATGTGGAATTATCGGTGTTAGGTAGTGTTTGAATAACTTATGGGGTAGTTGGTAAGTGCTCAATTGCTCTGGTGGCCAGAGGAAGGGGTGATGTTTGAAGTGATTGGGGATGCTTCCCATATGGGATTGAGATGTGTGATGTTGCTATAGTGGCTACTGATCTCTTATGAGTCTAGTATGTTACATACCCACAAATATAACCATGCCACCCATGATCTGGATCTAGTCGTAGTCATATTTTGTGCTAAAGTTGTGGAAGCATTACCTCATTGGCGATCCATTTTTGGTCTTCATAGATCACAATAGCTTGAGGCATATCTTTTCTTAGTAATATTTAAACAAGATACAATAGAGTTTTATGGTTTTCATCTTAGACTATGACATGTAAAACCCTTACAACTCAAAAAATGTAAATTTAAAAGAAGATTATTTGATAAGGAAGTTGTAGAGGGAGGAAGTTAGGGAAGATTTTGGTGCTAGGAAATTTATGGAGGAGTTGGTTGGATTGTACCTTGATACTGGAATAGATGGTGGCATGGGCTATCTATTTTAGATGAAAGTGAAGTCATCTATGATACCACCACACAATACATATTTTTATATTTTCAAATAACACTTTTAAAGGTTAAGTGTGAACCTTAACAGAAATCCAACTGGACAAAACCAAACATCACAGCCCACCTTCACAGAAACAAAAACTGAGCGCCATAAAAAATTATCAAATTCAAATTGAAAATTTTGCCACCATCCTCAGACCATGTGCCGTCAAATCAAGGTTCCGCTTGATCGAAGTTCCCCCTCATGTCGCGTAACCATCAAATCACACCCACCTTGAGTCGTGCACCAATCACACTGAGCCCTATTATCACCTCCGACCAGAATGCTGATAAGCCTCCATAAGAGTCCATCCTCACCAACAGAGCTTCAACAACGTCAAAACACAAAACAGCGCAGCATCAACCAAGGAGACCATCCACACAAAAGAGAATCCATAACCGTCACCGCCAACACACATAAAACTGATCACCAGACTCCCTCATCACCGTCGGGGACCATCGTCACCACCAAAAAACATCAAAGCGAACCGAAGCTAGAGCTTTCGTCGATGGCCGCTGCATCCGTACACATCATCGTCATCATTTGCAACAAAAACAGAATGTTGGTCGTTGCCATAAGAAACCATAACCATGCATCAAACCACAAAAGAACAGAGCATTGAAAACCAGAAAAAACCATCCAAACAACCACAAAACAAAAATGAAATCAAAAGGAAATTGGAAACATCGCCAAAAAGGAACATCAAAATAGAGAAAATAGAAACCAAACCGGAAACCCACACCTGAGAAGAAAGAGCACTGAGACTGTTGTTAGCCCCCATCCAACACCACCCCAAGAGATCCCAAAAACCTCATCCAGCCTAACCAAGATGGGGTCGAGCTCAGTGGGTTGGACATCAAAGGCAGAGAAGGAGAAGGAAAACGAATTCCACCACTGGTGCTGACCCAAACTGCCTGAAGCACTGGCACATAGACCCATAAATGGAGGTCTGATGCACAGGGTAAGGCAGAATGAGGGGAGGTGGTAGGAAAACACTATCCCACCAGCGAATGACATCAGACAAGCAAGGGAATGAGAAATGGGAAATGGAAAAGAAGATAAGGGGAAGCGAGCCTTCGCCACCTAAAGGAACAGAAAACCCAAGGGAAAGGGATGCAGAGGTGGAAATGGAAGCCAGAAGTTCCAAAAGAAGCGGAGACATGGGGGAACTATGAGGGGAAGAATGAGGAAAGATGGAAGGGGGAGACAGAGCCGGAAGCGACGTACAAGCCTCCCCCTCCGAAGCACTGCTATGGAAAACCCTAGATCGGGAGAGAAGGAGAGTGAGGTCGCTCAGAGGCTATCCGATGCAAGCCTAATAAATGAAAGGATTGTCAGAGGAGGCTCAAAATTAGATATTGTTTCATGGAAGTCTAGTTTTTCTAATGGTGATGTGCAAGGGATTCTCCATGGGCATCATATGTCACCATTTATGGTTCACCCAAAAATTTATAAAATGTAACATGGTGTGAGGGAGAATTTTTTATGGCCCAAGATGAAGCAGGATGTGGAAGAGTTTGTGGTGTGGTGCTTAGTGTTCTAGTAGGTGAAGGAAGAGTGTTGTGTACCCTATGGTTTTTGAATCCCATATATATTCCTAAGTGTAAATAGGATGATATCTCAATGGATTTCACCATATGATTACTTAGGTCATAAAGAGGCTGTGATGAAATCTGGGTATCAGGGGATCAGCTGACGATATTGGATCACTTCTTAGAAATAATGGAGTAGGGCGTAGTGGATTACTTGGAAAGGAGGTATGTGGATGAGGCTATATAGCTTCATGGAGTTCTAAGATCCATTATCTCGGATCGGGATACACATTTTACATCATTATTCTAGAGGGGATTGTGGAATGCTTTTGGCACTCAGTTATGCCCCATCACTTCTTTCCACCCTCAAATGGATGGGAAGATAGAGTGGACATTCCGGACATTGGACGACATGTTCCAAGCATGCATCTTGGTCCTTGGTGGATCTTGGGTGAGAAACCTGACCATGTTAGAGTTTTCATACAATAATAGATATCACTCTTACATTGGTATGGATCCACTTGAAGATTTTTATGGTACACTATTTCATTCACCATTATGTTGGACTAAGGTTGGGGTGATATCTATTCTTGGTCCTGATGTTGTGTAGAGAATGACAGAGAAGGTTCAGCTTGTCTATTAGAGGATGAAAGAAGCACATGACCAAAAAAGTCATATGTCAATTGAATGAGGAGTCCCATCGAGTTTGAGGATGGTGACCACATGTTCTTTATGGTTTGAAATCGATGTCAGCAATGGAGGTTTAGTATAGGGAGAATTCTTTATCCTCATTTCATCAGACCATTTGATGTGTTGGGATGAGTTACTAAGGTGGCTAACCATTTAGCACCACCACCATAGTTGGAAAGGATCCATGATATCTTTCATGTCTCCCAACTTTGTATGTATCATCACAATGACTCCCATGTCATTGACTGGGAGTGTTGGACTATGTGGAGCAACCAGTGGAGTTCCATGATCATCATGAGAATGTGCTTCATGGGTGTACCATTAATGTTTTTTGTGTGTGGTGCTGGTGTGGTTCCCTGGAAGAGAGTACATGCGAGTGATAAGTAAAGATTCTTACCCAGTTCCCAGAGTTTTTTTAGTTCTTCCTTGTTATGTTTTACCTTGTATTGTGATGCACGAACCTTGTTTGTTATGAAATGTTTTATTTCCTTATTCTGTGATGTGTAATAAAATCCTCAAATTAGAATGGGTAAGACTAGATTCCAAATATAGAGGCATTAATTGAGATGTGATTAAACTCATGTGGTCAAGTTAGTGATTCCTTGATAGGATAGTATCTTGACATAAAGGAAGTAATTCCTTGATTGACATGTTTGTACTGTATGGCTATTAGTACATGAGTGGTGTGTCATGTGGTAGGTTGGGGTAGTAGATGTCAAAGTAATTGTTCTTAGAAGATGAGGATTCACTCCATCTTTAGAGAATCCCATGGTGGTTTATCATTAGGTCATGGGATGTCCAAATCATAGCAATGTTTCAAGTATAGAGGGATCCTTGAGAGGTATCTTATAAGGTTTTTGTTTAGGCCTCTCTTTCTTCTCGGTTGGTTTTGAATTCTCTAGGGTGAGAATTGGTTGAGATGTATATGATGTAATGGCATGAACCTCTCCAGTACATTACATTAGGAAAATACATCATTTTATGTGTTTTTAGAGGTCATGATTGCTCATTTCAGGACTTTTAATGTTTTTCTAGATTCTAAATGGTGATTCAATAGCAGTATATAGACAATGGTGAGTTGCGTCTGTGACTCATAGATGTGAGTTAGGAATGGGAGGTCACCAGCGGTGAGTCATGTTGGTGACTCACAATAGTGACTCAGTGATGGTGTGTCACTGATGGGGGGTCATGATGGTGTGTCATGATGGTGAATAACTAAATAGTAGCTCACCGAACGGTAGTTCATGGAATGGTGACTCACAGAACAATGATTTTCCATCAGTAGCTTGTGATGGATAGCTTACACTGGTGACACGTCCAATAGAGATTCATCCACTGGTGACTCACCCATCGGTGACTCATGATAGTGACTCACCCAACGACGAGTCATTTCCAAAGTTTTTCAATTACTAATTTTTTTTAGTTTCTTCCTTTAATGTTTCCCTTTACGTAATATGAATTTAATAATATATTTTATTGTTTATAATCAGTTTCGAAGAAGTAAAACATATATTTAAATTAATAATCCTCAGGAGTCCTTTAGATAGTCAAAATGTTTGGTCTTGGACATGATCCATATTTAAGGGATTTTGAAACCGAATCTTCTATTGATATAGGATCTAGAAATTCTAAAGACAAGACCCCTCCTCCCTTGTGCATTTTCTCTTTACTCATTTTGTTGAGAGTCCCTAGAACCTTTCTTCCCCAAGGATCCTATCATTTTTGTTTCACTATTATATTTTGTTTCCCTGTAGCCATATGTATCCCCTATTTGGTGCAAGGAGGAGGTACTTATTGTCTGTTTCTTGATTTAGGGACACCTTCGTGAGTCTTATATTTGAATCATGCATTATGGGTGAACTAATGTTTACCTTGTGTATTCATTTGAATCTAAATTTAATGATGATAGTTGAATTATATTTAAACTAATAAAAAGGTGTTGGGAAAAAGTGACGCATGCTTCTATTTTCTTTATTTATTGATATTGTAAGTATTATGGGATGTATTCCTTCAAAACATAAGGGTCATTGTTGGTCATTGTTTGTTAACTCAATATTACTTATGATGGATTTTTGATGATCAAGTGTTGAAAAAATTTATATATGCAATTAATTAACCACATATACCTAGTTAAATAAATGGATGCCTCATGATCAATCTTTCTCTATGAAAACCCATGAATTATCAAAGTGTAATTAAATAATAAGTGCTTGATAAATATGAATACACCCTGACTTATTCAGTGGGGTTGTGTGTTGTGTGTGGTTTTGTTCTTTATCATGCCTTGTGTGATTGTGTGGTGCGGGGGTTGAGGGAATGGCTGTAAAGTGTGGTGTTATGGGTGGTGTAATGGAATCACATGTTGAGAGATTGACTAATTTTGAAATAGACATAGTGTTCTTGAGTAGTGGGGTTATTAGTTTGGGTTTTACTATGTTTATGTTCTTGTGTGTGATGGGTGTGGCGTTTTTATACAATAAGTATGTTGGGTATGGTATTGATGAGATGTGTTACGGGGTAAGGCTATGTGTAGGGGTTTCTGTTGTTGAGATGATGGACTGGGCGTAATGACATTGAAGAATAATGAAGGAAATTGTAGGTATGGGGTTTCAATGAAGTGGAAATATGAAGTGAGTTGGTTTACTATGGTTCTTTTCACTCTTCAAGGTTAATGTTTTGTTGTCTATTTTGTGATGTGTTTGGTAGTTTCCCAGGTAGAGATGATATGAAAAAACGGGTTCTTTTATAAAGAATGATAATTTGTTAAATTATTTTGTTGGTGGTATGTTAGATGTTTTGGCTTCTTGTGAAAAATATTTAATTTATCAAATTCTAAATTGATTGTTTCTGGTGTCGATAAATGCATTTAGAGGTAGCGGTGAAGTTAGATATAACATAGAGAGGGTGTTTTTTTGATTGAGACCCCATATGTTTGTCTTGATTGTTTGATACTATATATATACCTATATTTTCCTCATGTTTTTTATATGTAACCCACCCTAGATGAGAACTATGTGTCGAACACCCCCATCATCATGGGGGATGATTCCATTCCCAACATCTGGATGAGAGGATGGATGGATAGTTATTTAACTTCCCAACTCACTCTTCTAGGCATTGTAAGCACAAGACTCATCTGGAAGGTTGGGGTGCATATCTGTGTCCTAGGTCTCTACAAGAGAGGTTTTCATTCCCATGTGTCTATAAGATGAGATGTGGTGAGCCATCCTTGATGTATTCGGGTGAGGTATGGTTGGGGCCCAGGTGTCTGCAGGTTGGGTTTGGGGTGGTTGTAGCCCAGGTGTCTGCGATTGGGATGTTGTGTGGGTGTGGCCCTACTTTTTCCTCTACTAGTATAATATTTTCTTAAAAACAACCTTGAAAAGTCCATTCATTAACTTTCATAGCACATTTTCTATAATATCAAGAATCTAAATGGATATTCATCGTATGATTAACCAAGATCCAATGAAAAATAATAAACATATTATAGATGGGTTCAGTGTGTTATTTTATTCCGTGGAAGTTTTATTTAAATGTTGTCATGAACTTGTATTAGTTTTGGTGGTATAACCAAATGATTTCCCACTTTTCTTACCCACCCCAATACGTTGAATAACCCCATATATAATAGACTCTTCTTACCTTTATTTCTAAATTTCATACCCCATTTTAATGGAAATATCATCAATAAGGTATTGTCTATAACATGAAATAAAATATGCTTCTATTGTTTTTTTAGTAAAATATTTATGTCTACTTTGGCAGAAATCAACATACATCTGGGTAGATTTTACCTTGTTTGTTTTATCTTCCACAAATTATGGACCCAAAATATTCTATTCTCTATCTTTATCCTACAATATTGGAGTTCAATATCTATTTCCAGGAAAGGATTCATATGGTTTAATATTAATGTTTAAGTGGCAACTATTATTGTTGGAAAAAATCACTATCGGAAAATATTGATCTCAAAAACCTTGGATGTCAAGAGTGAATGTCAACAATATTTTATACAATGTTTGGACAGTCCATTTAGACTTGCCATATATGTTAGAGTTCTAGTCATGCTAACATTAATATATGTATTTAAATCCATATGGAAGATCCATCACAAAAAGTTAAGTGATTATTGGGTCACTATAAGTATCTATTAATATGGGTGTGTCGTGAAGTCACATAACATCATTCATATATAACCATACAAGACATTCCATTGAAAAATCATCTCAAATTGAAAGGAAATTCTATAATTTTTTTAAATGATCAAAATGGACCCATATAAAATTATCCCCCTTTGATATATTACGAATCCTAGTGATCAAATATGAAGTAATATTATCCAAAATTATTTCTTGTTTATATAGATGTTTCATTAATGTTATAGGATTTTATATTTAATCCTTTACAAATATCCACACTAATAATCTTGAAGTAAAATTTTCAATTTCTCTCGCATATTGTCCCATAACGTGTTCTCTCAGATATCCTTATATATCACAGTACTTCACTGATTTATAGATTTGGTTGAGCTATGATTCTCATACAATATTTTTTATTCAACACATTACTTAAGTAAACTATAACCTATTTTGAAATCATAAAATACCATCATCACTGGTGTGGAATTCTATTAGTTACCCATTCATCACAAATTCCATCTTATTTTATAGGGATTTATCACCATTTTGATGTTTCTTAATCCACTAAAATAATTATGGCTGGGTTATAACATCAAATTAAATTAATGTTTCCCCTTCCATTATAATATCTATGTGTATCCTTATTAATAATTTGAGAATTGGATCATTCATTACCCTCAAAATGGGTAATATACCATGGTATTTTATAATCAAATCATCTACCCACTTGTTCATATTCCCTTTACAATAATTGATGTGAAATTCGTATAAAATGAGTATGCATGACCATTTTCAATCCCTCAAATTTATATTTTTGTCTATAAAGATGTACTTTTTACTCTTCATGTGTGTGTATATATAATATAATTCTCTCTATATATGTAATGTATAAAAATTTTCAAAGTAGTGAACATTACCATTAATATAAAATAATGAGTTGGATAATTAATTTCATGGATTTTCCAATATCATAGTGATAAGTCTTATACACTATCATTTTAAATTAAATCACATCAAACACAATTTCATTATGAATCACATTAAATAAAAAAAATCCCTCTTTAAAAGATGGATGTTCAGTACAGGTGCATTAACCAATATGCATGTCAATTATTCAAAAGTATTGTCACATTTATTGGACATTTTTATCGTAACCAAGATATATGTCAAATTGGTTAACTAAATATACAATTGAAAAATGTTTTAATAAAATCCCCAATAGTATTCTACAAAACCAAAAAAGAAATATATTTCTTTTAGGGTTGTGTGACTTTTTAATTCTAAAAAATCCTTCATTTTTATAGGGTTAGTAAATATACCATCATTGGATAAAATATTACAAAGAAAATAGACTTGTTGAGGAAAAAATTTATAAATATTAAATTTCACATTTAACAATATTCACTAGAATTCCTTAATAAAAATTACAAAATGAGTATCATCATCCTCATAACACTTTGAGTATGTAATATTGTCAATCACAAATATTACCAAAAACATAAATAGATATTTTATTAATTATCTACACATAAAATCCATAAACACAATGGGATAATTATTTAATCCAAATAGCATTACAGAAAACTCAAAATAAATATACCTAATATGAAATGATGTATATAGATTATACACCTTAAAATTCAATGAATGGTTTTCATAAGGAAGATCAATCCTTGAAATGAATTAAGACTAATGAATTTTGTAAATGGTGCAATTAATATGAAGAAATAATATGTGATATTTATACTAATTTCATTGATTTAAATATAATTTATGTCTAATATCATTGACCCATCCTTGTTCTTCAAAAACTATAATGGTTCTCCAAATATTGAAACTCTCGAGCATGTGAATCCTTTATCACATAAGTCTTTTAATTGAAACATTTACTATAATAAATTAGTTGTAACCATCATATATGGTGTCTTAGATATCATATTTTTATTGAGAATAATATCAATTTAATATTCATATATTCAATGTTGGTGTGATTCATATAACTCATTCAGAAATACTATAATATATTATAACAAAAAAATTTCTTCATCTATTCATAGAAAAATAATACACATGATATAATAAATTTGTTCTATATCATCCTCATGAAATTCATTAAGCTGATATACCAGGGCCCTCTCAACACAGGATTCTGTAAAAACAATATCTCCTCAAAAAAAATCCATTCAAAACTAACCACTATAATTATTTCTTATTTACAAATAAAATTAATTATTCCATATTATTTCAAATCCAATCCATCCCCATTATTACATAAAAATATACCATATTTATTATAATTATATTTTAAGATATTAAATAACCATGAAATTGAATTTGAGCTTTCTATGGTAACCATTTTTTAATTACGGTGCCACTGGATGTTTTAACTTGTATGTTATTACATAGTGTAGCTGAGGTGATTAACTATTATTTGTCTGTTTTCATAATATAATGCAATTCCTAGATCCATAGTAAAAAATGAATTTGTTATTTTTCAATATATATTAAAATTATGTACTATCATATCATTAGGAGAATCAACATGAGATGTTGTTATAGAAAAGTAATCACCTTGATCCATTTTCTTCTTCTATATATGGTTCCTATGGTATACAGGTAATTGATTAGAGTAGTACCCCTATATAATTATATTTAATTCATTTGAAAAGAATTTTTTCACTCTTTCCTTTACACTCGTGATCAATATTAACTTTATATCCACATATTATGCACACACCGAATCCTTATAAATAGGTTCCTAAGTATTTGTTTCCCATATATTTCATATTTAGGGAAATTTATACATCCATTGCATACATTCTCTATTTTCTTATAGAGGACACCTTTTATTAGAAAATTATTTAGAGAACACATTTTCAATATTGATAACACTTGTTTTACATAATTATAATTTGATAAATCATGACATACCAATGATCCTGGATGACTAGGATTTAAGCCTCCAATGAAGAAATCAACCATTGTTTCTGGGTAGTGTAGATAATCTACCAAATTCCTTGATAGCATTTTAAATTTTTTCAAATATATATCCCCTTTTGTTTAATTTTCATTCTAAAAATTTAAAATTATATTCAATCTCTATATATTTCCCTTGAAGATAATATATTCAATTAAAATAAACATAAATGAATTTTGATCCATGTAATCAATCACCTCTACTTTGTTAGTATTTTGAATTAAATACCAACATTTATTAGTATATCCTCTTTGAAGAAAAATATCCATAAAGAAATATTCCATCTTATTCCATCCAAAAAGAAAAAATATTATCTTCAATGATTTAATTTATAATTTTTCTACCACATGATTGTAGGAGAAACTAAATTGTGAAGGTAGTTTTCTTATAAAATGACAATTCTTTGTTGATACATCTATGGGTGAAATTGGTTGTTCCGTTCAGGAAATGTTACTTTTCATAACATTAGTTAAGTTTCCAATTATATCAATATTTTTCTTAACACCAATATTAAATCATTTATCAATAATATTAATATATTCACCATGTTATCATTGGTTGTTGTTCATGTTTCACATTCTTCATTAATGTTTCATTTTCTAAAAAATAATTTTATCAATTAATTCATAAACTTCATACATGAATAATATATATTTAATAAAACAAAAAAACAATAATTATATTCTTGATAGCTTTTATAATTATTCTACTGGTAAAATCATTTCTCGGAACATACATTCTCCTAAATATATCTTAATTTGTTTTATTAATTTCATATATCATACAATATTTAATGACACCAAAACCAATCTCCCAAGTATTTTATGAAATTTTTTATACTGAAATGAAATTAAATTGTATTACATTCCGAAGATCATGGTTTAATAGTTCTCAAGAGACTAGATACATAAATTTTATGATATGACATGATATTTTTCATCAGTTGAGTGTATTTATACATTCCAAAATGATATAATAGATTTGATTATATGAATTATTACAATTTATTATTTGTGGAAATGGGAAAAAATAAAATTTGAGAGAAAATGTTCCTAACAGGAAAGATTACAAACAAGGAAACCCCAAAAGAACAATGGAATAGGAAATACATCAATAAGAAGTAAAAATGGGTGTCCCCAGGAATAACAACATCCAAAGAAGTAATATTAATATCATTAAATAGGATGAAATTAATAATTATAATAATGATAATAATAATTAAAAAATAATATAAACATATCATGGAGGACTTATTCCATGAAATCATAATTAACTAGTAGGGAATCTCATATTACCTTATCTTACCTCTCTCATGTGACATAGAAATGCACTAAGTGGAAATATAATTTTATGACCCACTCATCATATAAACATTCAATGAATACCAACACATAATTAAATGATCATACACTATGCATTACATATGATAAAAAACCTAGAATTATGTGGAAAATGTTTCTAATGAATCTTGTCATATAAATGATTAAAAGGACCATTAATAGATTCCCCAGTGAGAAATCATCAGGTTTTATAGGTTAATTTCATAGAAATATATTAGGATTCATAAATTTCTAATAAGTTCCCATAATATGTGAGTGGTATATAATTATAGAATACAAGAACATATATTGAATAAGGTTATTAGTGATATATTATTTAAAAAAGTAGGAGAGAAAATATATTCTTATAAAATGTAAAACCACTCAAATCTTTAATTTTATTTCATTTCGAGAATGATATTTATTTATCTTATATCCAAAAAGAGTGTCAATACATTTTTTAGAAAGGTAGGTTTTTCTGACACCATGTGTTGATCTAGCTATTACCCTAAGGGTCTTATTTAATAGAACCACATCCACCAATTTTCATCCACACATGGATTTATATTCATAAAATATATCAAAAAATATACTAAAACAAAAAAATTATGTTTTATGGATATGTGAATGTTTAGGTGCAGATACATATATGAATTTGGAATTAATTTATAAAAATTAATACTTAATAGGATGATATATGTTATAGATTGAAGAATAAATGTAATAAAAATAGTAAATGGATAAGAGTATGGGAATTAATAATGGGCAATCCTTTGATTTATTAATAAAAAATGTACATATAGGTGGAAAAGATTCCATATTTTTAACATAATAGTAGATAAGGAAAAGGTTATAAAGTACGATATTATTGAATATAAAATTTATAGTGGTTCAATGGGGTGATAATAATTGGATTTATATAGAGATAATATTATAGGATTTGGTTTTAGTATATAATATGGATATTGAATTTTAGAAAATATTTTATGAGAAAAAAAATAAGAACCCTTACCATACTTGAACCCCATTAAATAGAAAAAAACATAGATTGAAATAGGAAATTCAGTAATTAATAGAGGGATGTGGGAGAGGCCATATCTGAGAGATATGTGGAGGGGAATTTGAATTTTGATTGGGAGAATATCAATTTGGGGTGGGTATTTATTTTAGTGTTGAGTGCGGGTTTTATGGAATAAATTAAAAATTATTTTAGTTCTCCACTATTATAAGTGCTCTACTACCCCCCAAAGTGCCCAATTAACTCCCATACTACTCCATATTACGATTTTTATGAAAATATTTCAAATAGAACTACCAATATCATATTTGGTTCAGATTAAAAATATTTAATATAATATAAACTATATCTTATTATTTTTTACATTATATTTCTATTTAGTAACAACCAAATTTAAATTTTACCCACTTCTAAATTTGGAAATATTAATTCTAGATATTCCATCTAATTTAAGAAATGAATCCTCTCATTACATATATTTTACCAACAACTTTTTGTTGATAAATTCATCAAAAAATTTGTATCAGTTTAAATAAATATAAATTTAAAAAAGGCATTATATTATAATAAAACGTGACCCAATAGAATAATGACATATTGTTAAACAAGTATAAGATCTAATAGTATGGTTTGGAACAGTTTATTATTAAATGGTTTATTCAAAAAATATTGTCTTGTTTAAGGTCTCAAAATAGATGAATTTATCTAGAAGAAAGATCCTCTCCAATATCATTTTCTAAGACTCTCGTACACTTTATCAAGGTAGAATCAATGTACCTCCAACACCATACAATTATAAAATAAATTAATTTTATCTAGAATGTTTATATTTTTTTAATCCATTATTCTACCCTTACACGATAATTAAAAGTCACCATTAACCTATGATTGTACAATCCATAGAGGATACCTCCCTGATTTTTCTCCTTATATCAACATTATTTAGGAGAATTTTTCATGTGATTATTTGATGGTTAAAGTAAGTTATCTAGTATTTCTCTATTCATCCTTCCCTCCACTTGGTCCCATTTGTATTTTTTCCATTATAACCCTGAATTTTGTAATTATTCCACTGGATCACGGTTGAATCATCTCAATATATCATGAAATTCTCCTAGAAATGATGGATAAAATATTGGGAGAGTACTTACATTTCATCACATTCTTTTCCAACAATGGTACATAACCTGATTATTTTTTATTGGGATTGATGTGTGATTTAATGAAATTCATTATTGAGTTTTTTATTATATTTGGGATTTGGAGTGGGTCAGATTCATATACGTGTTAAGTTTGTTACATACCTAAAAGATCATGATATTAGTGTGTGGATATCACTTGATGAGTTTATAGGAAGTTAATTGATAATTTAATTGAATATAATAATTTAATTTAAATTGGTACATTAATTATAAAATATTATTATTAGATATATATGAAGAATTTTTCTTAGTTAAAACATATTTATGCAATATGAATTGTGTTTAATCGTGTGATGTGGATGAGACTTTTTAAATGGAAATTGATGGAATGATATATGTCAAACATGTTTTATACCTCTTTCTCTTAAAATTTTGGAATTTACCATGTGATATGTCGTCTTTAAACTATGGTTGATTTGACATTTTAATTTAGTAGATTCATATAGTTAAATTAAATTAATGGAAACAAATAATTTACCAAGGACCATCATGGCCCCTAATACATATGCATAATGTCTCACCCTATGGTATCTAAGATCCTGAAATTGAAATGTTTTTTTAAAATATTTTTTTATCCTAAATGGATTTAATTTTAAAATATGATATGTATCATCCTTAGTGGTAGGTTCCCTTAGTGACCTCATGGTTGAGGTGAGTGATAAAATGGGATATATGGGCAAGGGTTTTCCATGTATAACACATGATATTCATTATAGTTGGAGGAACAATTATAATGAAATTGGGTGACTATTCATCCCCCTAAGAGATGTGGTTTCATAGGTTTGTAGACCCAATGAAGATTTATGAATTTGTTTTTATATAAAGAACCCCCTATGGTGACTTTGGAATCGGATTTCCATGTGTCAATTGCCTTTCTATGACACTGATATGAGTTTTTCATTTATGTACGTGGATGTTATGTTATCATCAAAAATATAGATTGATGTTACTCCCTTTGAGTGATGAGTGTTGACATAAGATATGATATTTAGATTGAGGATATCATTTTGGGTGATCGACTTATATGAGAACTAGAGGTCTTTAGTGGGGTCCCCAATGAGATATTAACCCAAGAGTGGGTATGTGTGGTTATAGGAAGTGATGGTTTTTTGTGTAACCATAGTATGATGACTGACAATTTTAGCTCATTTAGGAGGTTGTGACTATGTTGAATCATATTAATGGAGGTACACACTATGATATGAGTTTAAACAAATTTAATTCTTAGAAAAGGTAACCTATTATTAAACTATTGGGCATGTGATGTCTCATTTTTATTAATTTCAAACATTGTGTCCCTAATAGAAATTTAATTTACTAGTGATTTAACCTAGGAATGTTCTACTTAGGGTAATAATCATGAATTAAAGATGGATTGTTCTATTAAATAATCCTACAGACCTATATGAGTGCCATTGGAAATACCCTTAGATTTGGTTTTTTGTTCTATATGGAATTCCTAGGATGGTGGGTTCCATTCTACTAGTCTATATGAATTTTTGTGTGGTTACCGGGTAATATTTTATTAGTCAAACTGTATTTACATGGACTACCTCAAAAGAATCATCTCATACATGATACAACTAGATTGAGGACTATTTAATCCCAATAATCGACTATAGAGATAAATACAACTATATTTCATAAGGATTACTTCATGGTGTAAAACATTTGGACTAATAATTGATAGTGTTGTATGTAACATTTTTAGATACACCCCAACATTTGAAAAAATATGTATAATTGATCTCATTTGTAATGTTATAATTTTTTTATCAACATTATTTATTATTTATGATTTAGTAGTTTTCATTATTTATTTAGTTCATCATGTAAAATTTGAACACCATAAATTAACAATTTATATGAGGGGCCATGTTGGTGGTTACGTAATGAGTTTTACTCACACCCTACGAAGTAGTCCATGGAACATAGTTTCCTAAGAAGAACTCACTAGTCAAAGGTTCAAATTTGGTAGAACCCTAGTGTTCCATGATTAAGTGGGAAATCTTGGATTGGATTGGTGACTATGATTTGGTAATGGATGGGGATGGAATTTGGGCCTTACAATATTTAATTCATTATATATATTCTGAATTTGATCATCCTGGAAGGTGAACACTAGAATATAATGGTAGTTTAACCATGTTTCTCAATTATTGGTACTTCAATATAATATGTTTAATGAATAGTTTTAATTTTCTTACAAATATGCTGATTTTTTATTATTGATTTTATTTGGTAATTTAAAATGTGTTTTCATTAATATAAGTGTTTATTATCACTATGAAAAGTTCCTAAACCCTCACTTCTAGTGAGAAACATCTAATGTTTAGAGAGGTCCGCCTAACATCGCGTAGTGAACTAAATTGTGACACCAATGAGTGCCCTATATCTTGATACATTACTAACTGTAAATTATTTTTCATGGGAAAATGTGTGTTATTATCATAAATAAAATTCTACATTCATTTCATTGAATTACTGGATTGTATAATGAGCGAGGGATTTATTGAAATTTATGATCTATGTGAGAATAAATAATCAAATATCATACCTTTATGGATTAAATTTTGATGCATCTATGTTCATTGATAATCAATCCACTAACCAATAGTTGGATTCTCAAACACTATAATCATATTCACCAGTCAATGAGTCCTTATAGAATCTTCCAAGAATAGATCCTCAAATCCTCATTTTATTGGTGTCACTTCCAATGGAAATCCATAGTAAATATAGAATTACAAAATATTTATAATTTATTATTAGGTTAATTATGTGTTTAAAAAATGAATTTATTTCTATCGGTCTCCATGATATGCCTTAAATATTTTACCATGCCAATGGAAAACACCCCATTATGGAAATAAATATGATGTAAGAATTTAAATATGTTTTTATATTAAGGAAATATTGAAATATTTTCAAATGATATGGTTATTTATTTATATAATAAATTTTAAATATCCCCCCAAAATACAACTAACTCCAAAAATTACTAAAAATCACCATAATAAGAAGTATATCATTATGATATCAATAAAAAATCATAAATTTTCATTAAGTCATTTGTAATGCAATAATTACACTTTTCCTTGATTGGGGCTTAGGAAATATTATATAAAGAATATCTAGGTCAAATATCTGAAAAATATATGTCAATACATCCTCCCTACTGATAATACTTATCATCATTGAAAATTAAATTGCTCAAAATTCTAAAAAAGTATTCTCACTAACCACCTCTTGTGTTAAAACATCCTAAACCCAAACATAATTCCACCTCCCCAAAGGGCCTATGTTCTAAACAAACCCAGTTTCCATCCATACTATATAAAATACTCCTCCTAGTATATTTCACTATAACATAATTTACTATTAATCATTTCACATATAATTTTACTTCAAAATGTTGATGATGGTCATACATTATTCTCTAGGTGATTTTATACCATTACATCATATATAGGAGCACTCTTCTCCAAACATTTTTAGAAAACCATTTATGTATCCACCATGATCACATTTAAAAATATGAAACTATATCACACGTTGATTCACATTATGATTATAAACCTGAACATCTGGTTGTCTTATATATAGACCCTCTAAGGTATGCTAAAATTAAACATCACTAACCCATAATAAGTATTCCCCAATGCTTCCAACACCAACCATAATTAAATTATTATCCTTAATATAAATATTGTCTACGCAATGAATGTGAAACTCAATAACAGACATACGATTTTCTAAACAATGCATCATCCATCACCTGAAACAACTTGGATAGATTATAGTAACTCTATATGAAAACAAATTATTATATTATTATAAACCATAAAATATGTTCTCCAATCCATAATGTGATAAATTACCTCTTGGCAATACATTTCACTTCTACATTAAGTGAAATGTATGAATCCATTTATATTAATCTACATATTCTACTCCAAACCCAATTAAAGAACATTAAAACTCAAGATACATAAAATGAAACATTTATAAATTCACCTTATACCACATATCATGAATATCTTTAAAATGGAGAAAAAAATTTGATAGAAATAATACCACCATGGTCTCACAAAAAAATAATTGAACACAATTTTAACTCTTTTCAGAATAATATTAAATTTGAGTCTTTTAGTAATATCAATATCTCTCCAAGAATTAAAATCAATAATCTAAACATTTAGGAGTAGTCAACTGATGCACTGAAAAAGTGAATCATCCTAGAAGATTCCAACAACATTGTTAAGATGATTGACAATTGAATCTACCTAAAGTGTGAGGGGAAATATAAATTTTTTAAGAGGTATGATACCTATAATACCATCTATAATTATTGATAAATCTCCTCAATACATCAATACATCAACCACAATGGTAATTATTATCTGCATCAATCATACCAAACAACACAACTCAACATTCGTAGGTAACATTCCCTCATTAACACATTAGGTGATAGAATAAAAAATAAACAAATTTTGAAATAATGTATGGGTCTCAATTACTCTTAAAAATTTCACTTATCTTACAAATGACTATATAATTTATTAAAAGTTAAAAATATAGAAAAATCTATTCAAAAATGAACATGTTAATTCAAACCTAGAAAAACCTTCCACTAAGAAGTTTCCAAAATACAACATCATCTCCCTAATAATATATGGGATATCTGATAAATTATTGGATATACTGATATGCCTTACATATAGAACTCTATATTAATGTCTAGTAATTTATACACAATTTTGTGCATGACTCCATTGTAACATCCACATCACTCAGGGTAATAACGAACTAATGGGTATATTAGTATAATTTGTCTCGGTCCAACCCACTCATAATTCATGAAATCATTAATATCTCTTATGTATGGACATTTTTAAAAAATTTAACATGAAACTCCGTGACAATATCCCAAATAATAAAACTATATTCATGATTACTTCATAGGGTATCATTGTTAAAAGTTATAATCCTACTCATTCTATCTCTCTCTCTCCCTATAGGGAAACATCATAGATTCATCTTAAAATAGAGTATGATTGATCAATTTTAGAATAATATTATATAAAATTATATTTTAAAAGAATATCTAATTAAATTTATAATTCCCAAAAAACAGCAATGAATTATAGCAATAAATCAGACATGCATTAATGACTATAATTATCATTGAGGAAGAAATAAATCAATAATATAGATCCATATATATCACATTATATAAAGAATGATATTACTAAAAATCATTAAGGGACCTATCTTTTAGAAATAGGTTTATTATGAGGACCATGTTGAAGTGGTGGTGGTGTAAGCCATTCAAAATAATATGAACTCCTAGTCTCTCTAGCACCACAATCTCTAATGTCATAATGTAACCCATGAAAGGTTAATTTGCCTAATTTATAAATGTTTATAGTTTATATTTTCATCATTCATGAATTTATCTTTGGGGTACTACTCTAGTTACCCCAATTAGACATTTTAAACATTCCCCAATGTCATGGATCATCAACTCTAGGAGCCCCTAATATTCTAACACTCACCTAGGGATGCCTGTATTATTGGGAGATGTAATAAGTAAGAACCCCAAAAAATTTATATCTCCTAAGATCACACTAAAATATAAATAATCATAAGAATGTACTTTTAATCTAAATAAAGTATTACTAATCTACAAACATCACCATGAGGTCAATATTGATTTAGTTACCAAAAATAGAATCTAGAATCTTTCAAAAAAAAAATCATCTGAATAAATAGATTTTTTTTAAAATTAGTATCTTAAATTCTAAACATTGATGTGTAGGGGCATTGAGAGTTCTAATAAACACCATAGAAATGTTCAATGTATCCGGAGGGAACACTATGAAAGTACAAAAATATTTTTAACATTTTTCTAATACAAATGGAAACATTCAAATAATATATCCATTAAATTATATGTCACATGGGTATTGAGCTATCATTCAAAACTAATAGGAAAATATCACAAGAATAAATATGGTGAAATTATTATACATGTTGTTTCAGTAGTTGAAATTATTTTTTATCTCTAAGAAGATATTCTAAATGTTTAATATAAATAAATTTAACTTCCAAACATCTGGTATAAAAATATTCCAAACAGATCCCTAAATCATCACCTCATTCCTCAAATCATCTATAGGGAATGTCTGGAGTACTAATATAACACAAAACAATAAGTTCCCTAAATATAAAATTGACTTCAGTTGGTAACACCACCTTTTAGAATAGATGATCCCATGAACAAAAATCATATCTTGGTGATATATTATTGAATGTTCATGAATAATAATGAGAAACTATTATATGATACACGTAATAACATACATATAAAATGAAAAGATGATTATAGTTCCTAATGAACTAGAAATGTTTTACATTCCTAGCTAAAGGATATTCAACTCATGAAATGTCATTGGTCTCCCTAGATTGATAATAAAATTCCACACCCCCAAACCAATGATGTCATGACCCCCTCCTCAAAAAGTGTACCCCTCATGGGCCAGCAATGTGAGAAGGGAGATAATGACCCCTGAGTCCCGCCTCCAGTAGGCCCCGGGTTGGTTACTAGCACCGAGGGTATAATAAAAACACAAATGGGAGGCATTACCCTCTAAGAGAACACATGCGGAAGAGAGAGATAAGATAGACACCAATCAACTCCAACTCATAATTTCAATATAAAAGAATCTCGTTTTCATATATGAAATGTCATGAAAAAGTACTACAACTGGAAGGGAAAAACTACAAGTACCCAAAAGAATGTAAAAATAGCAGCAACCACAAGCCCAAACAGCTCCTACAACTCCAAGCTAGTAGAAACCAACTTGATTTCCAACCTTCTCTAGGTGACTTGAAAAACAATTTATATATACATAGGGTCAGTATAACAGTATACGCAGTAGGATCCTCCCTGAAGTCTCTCGTGAAAAAGTAAAGAATGCATGCTAAAGCATAGTGAACAACAAGTGAAAATAACTCGTCAGCTAAACAGGAATACTAAGTTCCCAACCTCACAATGGATACTCTCACCAAGTAAAAAATACAAGAATATACCATATAATAAAGAATATCAAGGGTAACCCGCTACTACTTCCCCTATGGTTTGCCGCTTTTCCCCAACGTCGCATGTCTAAAGCATCTCTCTCCAAAAAGGCTTACCCACAGACACCTGGGAGAAGCACCACACCATCCTCCCAACAAAAATTAACTAGGTAGTTTCTGGGAGGCACCACAACTCGCATAACGTGTATCATACATCAGGTATTATACCTCAAGCCATTACAGCCCATACATCGAGTAAGGATACTCAATCCATCCCAGCCTATACACGTTACACCTATAGAAGTACATAGAAAACTATATCCAGAATATATGTGTGTGAATAACCACAATCCATTACATCCCTCTACACACATATATGGGGAAAACTAACTAATGTGCCTATCAGAACAAGTAACTACCAAGAGAAGAGAGCGGGGCCAAAGGGGGAAGTCAGCCATTTTTCCTCCCACTGAAATATTGGGGAAAACACCCCCAGGGTTTAGAATCCTCGAGGTGTCAGTTTCCATTACTGACAGGGTGGAGTAGCATATAGAAACATAAAAAATACAGGATATATTATAACTCACAACCGCACTATGGGCATTACCTAGTCTTAGACACAACTACATCTAATGGCTCTCAGACTCTGGGCTGCTACTTCTAAGACTAGGTATCCAATAAGCACACAACCATTTAAAGAGATTTATTAGATCACATAATCCCCTTTTTATCAGTTCCACTGTATGTTAATTAATTCTTTAAACATTAATTAACCAAGAAATGTTCACAATAATGTTTCATTAGCATCACACCAAAAGTCGACTGTTTCTTCAAAAACTACAACCTCATCATTATGTTCTAGCATATTCATCCCAATGGGATAACACCATTTATTCAAATATTCATTACAGAATTACTTTTACATATTCCCAGGAATTCTAGAAAAGCATTCTATGCTACTAAACAAAAGGGGGCTCAACCCGGTGAGTAGATGTACTACCCGTTGAGTCTTTGCCGCCTATATCGAGAGCGTAGACCCATTATCCCTTGAGAAGCTAAACACGGAAAGCATGTGGCATACCCCTTGTTTATTCACCTCTTTCGGGATAAGGGTAAGAAAGACCATATGCCTTGTGCAGTGGGGAAAAGTAAAGCAGATAAACAACCAATCAAAATTACAAAGCATCTAACAATCACATCCACTCCATTCCTTCATCACTGGTGTCCTCAGTGACACCCATATACATAAATCGATGCATCTCACCACTCTAAGAATCATCTTCTGCCACAACCAAAAACATCCATGCCCCCATATATCACAACAGCCATCTAGGATTACATCACAACACAAACAGTCAGAAAACAAACACCACGTTTAATTGGGCACTTAGCCCTTTAACAATCAAGAGGGTAACTCAGAAACCTTTAAGGAATTATCAAATAATCAGTTCTTTAATCCATCTTGGGTTAATGGATTTATTATTCATAGGTTCTAATTTTGTGAAACCTAACTAGTAAGCTATCATAAATAAATAAACATCCTTACTACACTAATTGGAATAACGTCAAATTACAACAAGAACCAGATTCGTTTACATGCATCTTTATCTTTTCCAAACAATTATCAATTAATCCCAATTTAGGTTCTTTACCAATTTCAATCAATAATGAACATAAATTAAAAGAAATCATAGATATCACTCTATCTAGAAAAACATGAGGCAATGACATACGATCGATATCAATTTGTTTATCTCGTTGAAATATTTATTATGTCAATTCCATTGTCATCTAGCGGGATTAAACATGATAACAGTACGGTTTCATGTAAAAGAAAGAGAAGCAAAAAATCCCCTACCTTGAAGTGTTCTTGACGTTCATTATCCACACAATGGGTCACAATACTCCTCTCGCACCAACTGCACCCACCCGAGGATGCCATAGAATGACCACACCAACCAAACCCCAAGAAAAACCCCATTACAAGCATGGATACTATATGATTTATTATGGGAGGGAGAAATAGGAGAAGATGATCCCAAAGGAACGACAATAAAACATTCCTTATATCCAGGATTGATTAATATAGCTTGGTTGCATCAAAACAGAGCGGAACTGATCTGAGGAGTAAAGTTTGATTGTGAAACTCCTATGAAAAGGATTGAAAGGTTCTAGTGTCTTATATCCGAGAACAAAGAGGAAGATCAAGGGATGATGATATCTTGTCCCTTTTGAAGGTTTAATGGGCTGACGAATTAAGATATGCTTAATTCCCTTTTAAAAGAGGATCGAATTAACCCACGTAGTTTGATCGAGTAAAAACATCCTGAGCCATAGGAATAATTAATCTAGGATTCATTGTCTTTGAATCATCCGTCTTAATTTCAGGGATGCAACGTCACAAAAGGTTCACCATTCCAACACTGTATGAGGGAGATATGTTGGATCCAAGATCCTGTAATAATAATAATAATAATAATAATAATAATATTGGGTGTTTCATGGACCCGATCCACAAACCAAAGTTTAATATTCTATATTAGACTTGAATCGATCATATTAATGACAGGATCACATCGCTACTGATGAGAATTCAATTGGATGTCACAGACGAGAGTTATGGGGGGTCGAAGGTTTAATAATAATATTAAATCTATTATTTTCCGAGTGCTTCAGGTACCAGATCCAAAAACCCAAAAAAGACATCCAATATTGGACTCATAATTTCTGTCTCGAAGTCAGGGTCGCACTACAACTGACGGTTTGTAAAAACGAGGCCGCACGAAGAAGTTACGGTCGAAAAAGTGTTTTAGCAATAAAAAAATTAACATGATTATTATATTATTATTTTTTAATTGATTTATTTCAAATACCCAATGTCACATAACAGTCTCTCCAATTTGGTGCACCTCACACCCTTTCACCTTAATTGATATCATTTTATTTTTCTTTTATTACTTCCCCATTTAATTCTCACATTCTCTCTCTAATATAAATTTTCCATTCAAGATTTCTTCTCCCACTCCACCAAATGTGTGCCTCTCCTCGGCCATTAGTCCATTCCCTCATGCCCCAAGTACTTTCTCACTTCAATGTTATTGTTCTTAAAATTAATAATAATAACACCCATCATTAATGTTCTAATTTAATCACATTAAATTAGTTGACCATGGTTATTATTATATTAAATTAAAACCATTCCTTTTAGTTAATCACTCACTAAAATCCACTATTACCATTATTATTTAAGAGTAATAAATCCTCTTTCAATTTCATCAATGGGTATCCCTCATTATCATTAATTATTGTTATTATTATTAACACCCATTATTATCTTATAATCACTCCCTCTCTCTCATCAATTAAATCCTTCTCCCTCGAAACTCACACGACATCATCCTAACCCTAATTTTCACAATGTAATGGACCGGAGAGGTCCAGGCCATTACATCAGATACCTCTCAAAACATTATCATCCCCAAGAATTCAAAACCAACCTAAAGAGACAAAAAAAAAGAAACAGGGTCTGAACAACCACCCATCGAGATACCTCTCAAAAGAGAGCAATCCACAAAAGCAACAAAAGGAATTCATAAATAAAACATTAAAGGTCTTTCCACAATGAAAACATCATTACATGAAAAGAGTTAAGCATAAAAAAACTCTAGGTACTGAGAATGTATCTGTGACTCATGTTCCCAGGAACTCTGCTCCATGCCACCATGTCACCACAAGACACAAACTAAGGGGATAGAATGCATGCGCAACAACTTCTCCTTGCGGTCTTGGATCTCCACAGGTCACTCGTCAATGTTTAAAGCATCATAATATTCTATCTCTCCCCAATCGATAATGTGGGAGTCATCATGATGATAACAACGAAGCTATGATACATGGAAAACATCATGTATTCAACTCATCTGTGGGGGAAGTTCTACTCGATAAGCTACAACTCCAACACAAGCTAACACCTCGAAAGGCCCAATAAAACTGGGGATAAAGCATACTTCCATAACCAAACCTTCATTTCCCACAATGGGGAGCCACATTCAGAAACACATGATCCCCAACATTAAACTCCAAGGGTCTCCTCTTTTGATCAGCATATGATTTATGACAATCTTGTGTTGTCTTCATCCTCTTACATATCTCCTAAACCATCTCTGTTGTATTCTGTACTAGTTCTGATCCAATAATTGCTGACTCTCCAACCCCAGTCCAGCACAATGGAGAACAGAAAGGCCTTCCATACAAGGATTCAAACGACGCCATAATGATGGTGGAGTGAAAACTATTATTGTAAGCGAACTCCACCAAGGGTACGTTCCCCATCCATGAACCTCCAAAATCAAGAACACAATATCATAACATGTCTTCAAGAGTCTGGATGGTTCGCTCTATCTGACCATCCGTTTGAGGGTGAAAAGCAGTGCTAAGGCATAGTTGATAACCAAAAGAATGTTGGAGACCCCTCTATACCCTGGAGGTAAAATGAGGATCTATGTTAGATATGATCGTCCTAGGGACTCCATGAAGTCTCACAAGCTTCTCCAGATACTGCCTTGACAAAACATCCACTGAGCTCGACTCCTTGATCACTATGAAGTGGGATGATTTTGTTAAACGATCCACTACCACCCAAATAGAATCATGTCCTCCCGGAGCTCGAGGTAAACTTGTAAAAAAGTCCATTGATATGTCCTCCCACTTCCACTGAGGAATCACTAATGGCTGGAGAAGACCACCAGGAAAATGGTGTTCAGCCTTCACCTTTTGGTAGACTAAACATCGAGACACAAACTCCGCAACCACACGCTTCAGCCCTAACCACCAAAACGGACTCCTCAAGGATCAGTACATATTTTTCATTCTAGGATGAACTGCTAAGGGTGAAATATGGAACCCTCATAGAACCATATTGCACATCATCAACGGAACAAAAGTCCTTCCATGATACAACACTCTGTGTTGTTCGTCCTCCGACCAACCATCATAGCCCTCACCACAAACAACTCGGTCTCTCCAAAACTCTACCTCTAGATCTCCTAGCTCGGACTCTTCCACTGTTTGCACTAGGGAGGACTGTACTGTCATCTGAAAAAGACAACCTCTACCCCCAACTTCTCCTATATCAAAATGAAATGCTAGTAGTTCTTCCATTACTCTCCATGAATCTCCAGATTCACGCATAGAATCACTACGTGACTTTCGGCTCAGTGCATCAGCTACAACATTCCCTTTTCTAAGTGTATACGATATTTCGAAGTCATATTCCTGTAAGAACTCCATCCACGGATGCTATCATAAGTTCAAGTCACACTGAGATAAAACATAACATAAACTCTTATGATCAGTGAAAACGAAAAAGCGCTAAATAATGTGGTAATGTCTCCACAACTTCAGAGAAAACACCAAATCTTCCAACTCAAGATCATGGGTGGCATAGTTGTGTTCATGGGGACACAACTACCGAGACACATAAGAAACAACTGACCTCTGCTGCATGAGAAAACAACCTAACCCTAGATGTAAAGTATCACAGAAAACATCAAAATAGAATCCCTCAGCTAGAAGACAAAGGAATGAAGAACTTACTAACCTATCCTTTAGATACTCGAATGCTATCTGACACAGATTAGAACATATGAAAACCTGATCTTTCCTTGTCAAAGATTTCAGAAGAGTCTCAACTCATGAGAAATTGGCTATGAACCTCCTGTAGTAGCCTGAGAGACCATGGAAACATCGCACCTCTGACACTTCCTTGGGCGCTGCCCAAGACACAACTGATTCTACCTTCTATGGATCCACATCTACTCCCTGTAGGGAAACAACATGCCCCATGAAATGGACTTCTCGAGCCCAAAACTCACACTTCGACAACTTCATGTATAGCTGATGTTGGTGAAGAACTCCCAAAATAGCTCGTAGATGCTCTACATGCTCCTCTTAATATATGGATTACACAAGGATTTTGTCGATGAAGACTAGCACAAATTTTTCCAGGAACTCCTGGAACACATCATTCATCAATCCCATGAATACGGCTGGAGTATTTTTCATTCCAAATAGAATTACAACGAACTCATAATGCCCATGATGACAATGGAAAGCAGTCTTCAAAATATCCCCATCCTTCACATGCATCTGATGATATCCCGACTACAAGTAGATATTTTAGAACCAACTTTCACCCTTCAGTTGATCGAATAAATCATCAATTAGCAGAATAGGATAGCGATTCTTTATTGTCACTTTGTTTAAGCGACGATAATTGACACACAACTGCAAACTGTCGTCAGCCTTCTTCACAAAAAAAACTGGTGCACCCCATGGTGACACACTTGGCTGAACAAAAAATCACTACAATATAACATCAACCAGTATACGTAGCTCTCGTAACTTAGAAGGGGACATCCAATATGGAGACATAGAGATAGGAGATTCTCCTGGCTGTTTCTTGATCACAAACTCGATCTCTCGTCAAGGGTGTAATGCTACAACCTCTTCTGGAAAGACATTAGGGTACTCCTCTACGACCCTAGGAAACACCAACTTCTGAACCTCTGAATAACTCAGAATCATCTCATCCATCATGGATTATAAGGATAGAAGACGCCTATGAACCATCCGAGGGTCTCGCTCACCAACAAACACCACTTGCTCTCCATCCTCACCAACGAAAACGACCTTTTTCTGGAAGCAATCCATGATAGCATGCACCGAATAAAACCAATCCATGATGAGGATGAAATCATAAGGTTTTATTCGTAAAAATAGGAAATATCCCCAAGAGTGGTATTTCCCCAACAGTAGCTCACAGTCTCTACATACTTCAAACGAGTCAGCTCGACCTCCAACTGGCATAGTCAATTCCAAGGGCACTGGAAGCCTCTATACCTCAATTCCCAAAGCATGGACAAGGGTAGGTGATATAACAGAGTTTGTCACTCCTGAATCAAACAAGGCATACATCAATGTAGAAAATAAGAAAAGGGTACCTCAAACGATGTTTGGCTCGCCTGGATTTGGCAACGCTAGAGCATGAAGCTGACCACGACTTCCTCCACGGCCTCTCTGACCCTGATGACGTCCACCACCATGGTCGTGCTCTACTCTCTGAGGACGAGGAGCATCATGGGGATGTCCTCTACCTTCCCCATCTACCATCTGCGGATCTAAAGCTGGTGAAACTAGATGCTACTGCCTCAGATGGAACTGCCTCAACGAAGGAACCTAGAGCGTAGCACCCGATGCACGATGACCGCTCTGAAAGGTCGTTCAATCCCATTGCTGATGGCCATGACCACCACAAGAAAAACAAGCACCTGATCCCTTGGCATAGTCCTGAGAGATTCTACCTTTGGAGAAACGATATTTGAAGTGCTGGGACCTACCCCCGACTGAACGAAAACTCTTATTCCCGAAAAACTAGGAACCCCAGACCACAAATATGCTTCGTTAGGAATCATGCCAATTCCCCTCTTTTGATGATCGGGTTCTGGCCAAATTCCCCTCGATAACCTCTTCCCTCTCCAGTACCTCAAGATATGTTTTTAGCATAAATGGGGTGACCTCGCACTAGATCTATGGATGCAATGCCTCCTCGAAATGCCTCACCCTGTTCGCCTCATATGGTAATAGGTCTGAAGCATATCATAAAAGGTTACTGAAATGAATTCCAAACTCTCGAACACTGGAGCTCCCCTGTTGAAGGGTAAGAAGCTTCTGGCGACTGGAATCCTTCACAGTCGAAGAAAGAAACTTGAATCTAAACCTATCTCAGAACTCCTCCCATGGGATTGATGACTCCTCATGATCCCCAAGGAACAAGAAACACCACTTCCTCGCTGCTCCATGTAACATCATCACAACCAAGGACACCCAGTGCTCCTTCCGATAACGAATCAAACAGAAGACGATTTCAAACTCCTCTAACCAGTCTTCTGTGACTACATCTGAAACGGAGACCTCATACTTATGAAGACTCTGGCGCTAAAACTCTCGGAGTGTCTTCCTACAAGTGTCATCGTCGTCAACCTCTACCCTGCGGTGATCTACTAGAACAGCCTGCTGGGCATTTTCTGTGCAAACTTGATGAGGACATCGACCTGGAGCCATATATATAAAATAAAAACCGTTAGAGTTCCTAATCTTGGATTATGGAAGACTCAAAATTAATTAATTTATTGTTTTCTTTCATTCATTTTAGGTTAACCAACCACAAGGTATTCCCATTCAAACACAGACACAAAGAAGAATGATGCATGATCCTTTCCTAGGACTCTACTCTACAACTAGTATCACCTAGTTTAGTATCCATTGTAAACTTAATGGTCCATACATCAGATAATAGGGGGCCCTAAATGCCTATGTATCAACCGGTATCCAGTGTTTACCTCACTTTCTAAACATGAATGACACTGTTTCCCTACCAACCCATGCAACCTCACCTATACCTAACTCAAAACTCCATCCTATCCCTCAACCAGACCTCTGATACCACTCTATCACAACCCCCTCCCCACAAAGTGTACCTCTCCTGTGCCGACAATGTGAGAAGGGAGATAATGAACCTCGAGTCCTGCATCCAATAGGCCCCAGGTTGGTGACTAGCACTGAGGGTATAATAAACACACAAATGGGAGGCATTACCCTCTAAGAGAACACATGAGGAAGAGAGAGATAAGATAGACAACAAAAAACTCCAACTCAGAATTGGAATATAATATAAACCCACGTTCATATCTAAAATGGCATGAAAAAGTACTATAAATAGAAGGGAAAAACTACAAGTACCCAAAAGATAGTAAAAACAGCAGCAACCACAAGCCCGAATAGATCATGAAACTTCAATCTAGTAGAAACTTGCTTGATCTCCAACCTGCTCTAGGTGACCTGAAAAAAAGTTTATATATACATAGGGTGATTATAACAGTATACTCAGAAGTATCATCCCCAAAGCCTCTCATGCAAAATTAATGAAAGAATGATAATGCACATTGAACAACAAGTGAAACTTACTCGTCACACAAACAGGCATACTAAGTTCCAAACCTCACCATGGATACTCTCACCAAGTAACACATACAAGAATATATTTTATAATAAAGAATATAAAGGTTACCCCAATACTAATTCTCCATTGGTTTGCTAATTTACCCCAACGTCCCACATCCTAAGCATCTCTCTCCAAAAAGGCTTTCCCGCAGACACCTGGGCGAAGCACCACAATATGCACCTAGTGCTCCACAAAGGCTTGCCCGCAGACACTTGGGTGAAGCACCACACCATCCTCAGAACCAAAAGTAACCAGGTAGTTTCTGGGATCCAAGACAACTCGCATAACATTTATCAAACGTCTGGTATTATACCTTGTGACGTTATATACACCGAGTAAGGATCCTCAAGCTATCATAGCCTACACACGTTACACCTATAGTAGTACATAGAAAAATATATCCAGAATATATGTGTGTGATTAACCACAAGCCATTATAGCCCTTTACACATATATATGGGGAAAACTAACCAATGTGCCAATCAGCACAAGTAACTGCCAATAGAAGAGAGCGAGGCCAAAGGGGGTAGCCATCCATTCATCCTCCCACTGGAATGTTGGGGAAAACACCACCAATGGCTCGGAATCCCCAGGGTGTCAGTTTCCCTTTCTGACAGGGTGGAGTAGCGTATAGAAACACAAAAAACACAGGATATATTATAACTCAAAACCACACTATGGGAATTACCTAGTCTGAGACAAAACATCAACTAATGTCTCTCAGACTCCGGGCTCCTACTTCTATGACTGGGTATCCTATAAGCACACAACCATTTAAATTGATTTATTAGACTACATAATTCCCTTTTTATCAGTTCCATTGGACGTTAATTAATTATTTAAAAAATTAATTAACCATGAACAATTACACATTAACATTTCATTAGCATCACAACCAAAGTCAACCATTCCTTCAAAAATTACAACTTCATCATTATGTTCCAGCATCTCCTTCCCCATGGGTTAACACCATTTATTCAAATAGTCATTAAAGAATTACTTTCCCATATTCCCAGGCATTCTAGAATAGCATTCTATGATACTAAACACAATGGGGCTCAACCTGGTGAGTAGATGTACTACCCATCCAGTCATTGCCGCCTATAGCAAGAGCATAGACCCATTCCCCCTTGAGAATCTAAATACGGAAATCACGCGGCATACCTTGCGTGTATTCGCCTCTTTTGGGAGAAGGGTAAGCAAGACCAGCTGCCTTGAGCAGTGGGGAAAAGTAAAGTAGATAAACAATCAATCAAAATTACCTAGCATCCAACAATCACATCTGATCCATTCCATCATCCCTAGTATCCTCCCTGACACCCATATAAAAAAACTGATGCATCTCGCCACTCTAAGCATCATCTTCTTCCACACAAAAAAACTCCATGCCCCAACATATCAGAACAACCATCTAGGATCACATCACAACACAAACATCAGGAAAACAAACAACATGTTTAATTGGGAACATGCCCCTTTAAAAATAAAGAGGGTAACTCAAAACCCTTTAAGAAATTATCAAACAATCAGTTCGTTAATCCATCTTGGGTTAACCGATTTATTATGTGTAGGTTCCAAATTTGGGAAACCTATCCAGTAAGTTATCATAAATAAATAAACATTCTTTGTGCACTAATTTGGTTAACATAAAATTACAACAAGAACCGGATTCGTTTACATGCCTCTTTATCTTTATCCAAACAATTATCAATTAATCCCAATTTACGTTCATTACAAAATTACATCATGAACGTACAATAAATCAAAGCATGAATAGATGTCACACTATCTAGAAAAACATTAGGCAATAACATACCATCGATATCAATTTATTTATCCGGTTGAAATATTTATTATGTCAATTCCATTTTCATCTAGTGGGATTAAACATGATAACACTACAGTTGCATGTAAAACAAATAGAAGCAACGAATCCCCTACCTCGAAGAGTTATTGACATTCTTTATACACAAAATGGGTCACGATCCTCCTCGCGCCAACTGCATCCACTCGAGGATTCCACAGAATGACCACCCCAGCCAAACCCCAAGAAAAACCCCATTAGATGCATGGAGATTACATTCTTTAATATGGTAGGGAAAAATAAGAGAATATGATCCTAAAGGAACGACTATAAAACATACCTTATATCGAGGATTGATCGATACAGCTCAGTTGCATCAAAACAGAGCAGAACTGATCTGAAGAGTAAAGTATGATTGTGCAACTCCTATGGAAAGGATTGAAAGGCTCTAGTGTCTCATAGCCAAGAACAAAGAGGAAGATCAAGGGAGGATGATATCTTGTCCCTTTTGAAGATTTAATAGGCTGATGGTTTAAGATACGCTTAATTACCCATTAAAAGTGGATCGCATTAACCCATTCAGTTTGACCAAGTAAAAACATCTTGAGCCATAAGAATAATTAATATAGGATTTGTGCTCTTTCAATCATCCGTCTTAATTTTAGGGTTGCAACGTCACAGACGGTTGGCCATTCCAACACCGTATGAGGGAGATATGTTGGATGCAATATCTCGTAATAATAATAATAACATTATTGGGTGTTTCGTGGAACCGAGCCACAAACCATAATTTAATATTCCACATTAGACTTGAATCGATTTTATTAATGATAGGATCACATCGCCACTGACGAGAAGGCAATCAGACTTCACACACGGGAGTTATGGTGGGTCGAAAATTTAATAATATTATTAAATCTATTATTTTTAGAGCGCTTCGGGTACCAGATCCAAAAACCCAAAAAATACATCCAACATTAGACTCATAATTTCTGTCTCGAAGTCGGGGTCGCACTCTCGCTGACGATTCGTAAAACCGAGGTCGTGTGAAGAATTTACGGTCCAAAAAGTGTTTTATCAACAAAAACAAAAACATGATTATTATAATATTATTTTTTAATTGATTTATTTCAAATACCCTAATTCACGCACCACTCTCTCCAATTTGGTCCTCCCCACTCCCTTTCACCTTAATAGATTTCCTTTTCTTTTTCTTTTATTACTTCCCCATTTAATTCTCACATTCTCTCTCCAATCTAACTTTTCCATTCAAGATTTCTTCTCCCACTCCAGAAAAAGTGGCGCCTCCCCTTGGCCATTACTCCATGACCTCCCGCCCCAAATCCTTTCTCACTTCCAAGTTATTATTAATAAAATTATTAATAATAACACCCATCATTAATGTTCTAATTTAATCCCATTAAATTAGTTGACCATGGTTATTCTCATATTAAATTAAAACCATTCCATTAATTAATCACACACTAAAATACACCATTACTATTATTATTTAATATTAATAAATACTCTTTAAATTTGATCAATGGGTCACCATCATTATCATTAATAATAATAATTATTATTATTAACCCCCATTATTAACTTATAATTACTCCCTCTCTCCCATAAATTAAATCTTTCGCCCATGAAACTCACACAACATCTTCCTAACCCTAATTTTTACAATGTAATGGACCAGAGAGGTCCGGGACATTACAAATGACTCCCTTAGTTCCAATCCATTTGTCATAAGGAAAAATAATAAACTCCATCTGCAGAGTCAAAGTAGTCATATAAAATGTAATCATGACTCAACCCATCAAGACAACACCTCTTACATCACTATGACAACAATGACACCTAAGTCTCACTTATAATAGGACTGTGTAAATTAACTATACCATAAAGGCATATACATAAATTGGATCCCTTAGCCAATATCTTTTAATATTGGATATTCCAAAAAAAATACACATAAAATATTTTCACAAACACAGGTAACATACACAAATAATTTAATTATATACTAAATGAATAAATATAAATATATAAATATCATAAAACATAAAAATAATGAATCTAATTTAAATGTAAAATAGATAGTATTATTACGAACATATTACATGTGATAAGGGAACACTTTTACAACACTTGAATGTATAAGAGTTTAACCCCAACAGTAACAATCTCTATCCGGAACCATCGACTGCTGCTATAGATCAAACATTTCCACCAACGCCACTAGATCCAGGTCACCAAAGGCATCCCAAAAAAATGAAATATTTTCATTGATAAATTAATTCGGTCACAATGCTTCTTCATGTGTGGTTATAAAAAATAATAAGACACCCCTAAAACCACATTTAGAAATATGTCATCTCATATCCTAATCTCAAGGGGAAGAAAACAAGTGAATCCTATTGAAAACCATATAATGTATAATAATTATATACCAATTGAAATGGGAATTTTGTGAATTAGATATGTATATCACAATTATGATTTTATCTCCTGGGTAAATATAGATATTCAGTGGAACGATAAACTTATACACACCAAATAAATTACATAGATATATCGTATAATATGATGGATGCCTAACATGTTAAATTTATCACAAGATATGATTAAATTTCAAAACATGTTGATTAAACTATTCCGACCTCTATGCTCTCGTTGAACCTCCCCAATCAATATAGAGGAATAGAACTTCACTAGGGGGTGTATGTCAGTCAATTGGGTACCAAACCCTACGGGTTGGAAACCTCACATCCTATCTCAAAGGAAAACAAAAACCTAAATTTGTATGGTTCCCACACCTAATAACCAGTATGTCATTAGGGTTTTTACTTTATATTAATATATTATGGGGCATCCCGAACTTATGAGGATTGAGGGGTACCAACCCTGTGCCTGAGTGGAAAAACCACACCAAGAAGATGGAGTCACTATTCCATAAAAATATGATTGGTTGACCTACTATGTAATTCACATGAGGGACCAACAACTTTTTCTAACATACCTTTGTGGTTACCGACCATAATTGTTTGTGGAATATATTATCCTTACATGATTGAAATCTCATAAAATCTAAGGTTAACAATCAATTATTAAAACATTGGAAATTATGTAATCGAAATGGAATGTGAACCATTATTTTTATCATGGATAAAAATCAAAACAAACTAAATATAGGTAATAATATATTTCTTGGATGAAGATTTAATAAAAAAACCTAAAAATTACTTCAACATGGAATACAAACTTGTGAATAATAAATATTATATTTATATTACTTTATGTATGTTTGGTTTTTGAACTACATGTCATTTTAGTTTAGGTAAATATTTTATGAGTCCTGGAAACATGGTTTATAGAATTGGGGATGTGTGTGTCATTCCTTCTTGGCTACACCATTTGTAATATTTCTATGGTTCATTGTAGAACATTTTGGAAAAATCTACATGTACTAGATGTTTATTCGAGTAGATATAAAAAATATGTTTTCCCTTAACATAACGGTGTGATGGTCCAATATGCAATTTACTTGGTTATACGCTTAGATATGAAATTCCTTGATACATGATGTGTAACCTAAAGTCAATAACTTTTTTATAATTCTTGTTATTTCAAAACTATATCAACTGTAGAATCTAAAATAAATGTCGTGTGATTATTGAACTAAAATTCATGTGTTATAGAAAAACATAAACTTTACAAATTCATCCCATATAAATTACTCTTCATTGCATTTTCTTTATCCTCGTATTCTTTTATCCATCACATGCTCCAACTCATTTAATATGAAAACTTTCCTCTTGATCACTAAAATAAAACATCAATTAATCGTCTAAAAACTCCATCATTATTTCAAGTAAATCCTCTACATTTCTAGTCACCACCCTTATTACCTAATTTGATGGCCTTATAGAAAATTTATCACATATCAATTCTATAAAAATATCAATGTAACAAATTACCTAATATTGAGAAATATGAACAATAATAATTCTAATGTTATGAATAGAGACAAATAATTTAGAAAAGTGTTCAAGGTAGTGAATAATCACGTAAAAAATCCACCATTAGGGGTAATGATGAACATTTATTGCAAGATAAAATATGAAATTATATAATTTTCATTGTATTCTTAATCTTCATGGATTGTTACCATTATTCAATTTACATGGCCTCTCTAGAAATTCCTTACGTAAAAATAATAATATTATTATTATTATTATGAAAACATAAGAAATAAAGATAATCCATTAACAAAAATGTTTCATAAATAAATAATATTCTTTAATGAAATATTAATTAAAATAATAATAAAAATATCTACGCGGGAATACATCAATACCGTGTTAAATAACTGATAAATTTAAAATTATTATTCTTTATAAAGAACTAGATTATCATCTATAACACCCTTAGTTTTTGTTATATTTTTCTCAATTTAATTTAATTATATTGAGATCTTTCATTTCACGTAAACTACATATAACTTGCGTTATATTAAATAACCAAGTTATTATTTATTTGTATGAAATAAAAAATAAATCATACTCTACAAGAAAAAGATTATATTGTCTTTAGGTACCTAAAAAAAATATTTGGCTTGTGTTAAACACAATTCTGAGTTCTTTGATAACTTGTGTTACAAGGAAGACCAAGTTTTACCAAACTAAAAAAATAATATTAACAATATTATTAAAAAATTATTATATTATCACCTATCCATTGAAATTGAAGACATCAATAAGATTCTATAAATTAGAAAAATATGTTTTTAAAAAATATATATAATGAATTCATTGGTTACTAATTAATTAAAATTGAAAATAAATACCAATTTAATGTAATGATATTAATTTTAAAAAACTCTTTCTATGACCAAAAGTATATTTTGTTATAATAAATTATATTATTAACTATATGTTAGAGATATTAATGAAATTTATATATTATAAATTTTACCAACATTTTTTATATTCATCCAATATGTTTTATAGGCACATAATATAAACAAATCCAATTTATGTATAAAATATACAGTTTTCTTATTATTTTCTTCCTTTTAATGTGATATTTTTTAAAATAATTGTTGAAAATATTATTATTTTTATTTAAAATTATAAAATAAGTTTTTGAACTATTAATATATCAAAATTTACTTTGGTTGATTTTTTTGTATTTTTTGAGCAGTTTTAATTTGTAATGAATAGTGAACAATACTAAATTTTAATAGAAAACATACATTTCATATATTTTTTATATAGTAAAATTTTAGTTTTATTTTGTTTTAAAATATTTCTAAACAAGTAATTCATCTATTAATAATATTTAGGTCACTATTATCAATTTTACAATGAAATTTTATATAAAAACTTTTCAATATTTTCAATATTATCACATTAAAACCCCATCATCTATGCCCATCCACTTGATTAATTTTAAATTAACTCTTAACACATTTTGATGTAATATGAAAAAATATTCTATATTTAGAAAAAAAATTATTTTTATTCTCTAATGAGGAAAAAATAATTTTTTTCTGAAGTGATTATTGAAATAAGTTAAAATTATTTAGAGTGGTTAAGGTAAAAATGAGTTTACTCTACAACTAAACAAAGAATAAAGAGCATAAAAATGACCATAAACTTGTCCAGAAACTATTTTATAGCTATATTTATATGTTAAGACTTCATGTATCTAATATTTTGTTTCATGGAAGCCTTTTTTTGGTAAAAACATGGGAGAACATAATTATTATCAGAAATACAATGTGTTTCCAATCCCCCACTTATAAAAATGAAATAAAGCCTTCACTTAATAAACCATATCAATATTGTTATCTCAGAAAACCCATATCCAAATATCCTCTCAACTTCCAAAACATCATCCTAGATTCCTCCCTTTGTAAGAAATCCCACCAAAGAAGTGCCTTGGTGAAAACAAATAGGGGTTATCCAAAAAAGAGGTAGCATCATTAAAAAAGAGCATTTGTTTTATTTATTTCCTCACCCCCTCAATTATAATTATTCCATTAAAATATAATATAATCAGTATAATGAATATACTATGTTTTTGTTAAGTTAAGGGTACTACACACACTCACAGACTATTCCATCCAATGGAATAAGTAAACCTTGTTTGTGTGTACATTGGACTACTGCCCAGCGAAGTGATATCATTTTTTCTTCCATCACCATGTTTCCATGTTGGGATTAATGATTTATTTTCAATTTTAATATGATATATATGATATATATAATATATATGATGTATTTATGCTTATGTAATTTTTATATGAAACATACCTTTATAGTTTCAATTATTTGGGAATATGAAAACATTGTACGTTCATGTGTGGACTACCACCTCCACAAAGTGAAGTGATTCATTCACCCATTATATAGATTATATTAAATATATTTTTCATGAAAATATATATCATATATGAAATAAAAATTATATTAAAAATATAATGTATATATATATCAATTATTTTTTATTTTTTAAAAATATGATAACAAAATTGAATCATCATTCATGCGTATGTATGTCATACTAACATCATGAACTATGTATTTAATTTATAATTTACATCTATTTTTTATTATTATAAATAAATATATAATTAATAAAAAAATATTAAAATCCTTGTTGAAATTTTGGATATGAAAAAATCATGATATAATTAAGATAATAAAATATATAACAAATCAAAACACATGCAAAAAAGAGGTTATTACCCGAAACACAACTTTAACATGGAATTGTTAATATACATTTCATGAATGGTCTTAATAGAATAATATATGGTATTATATAATTAAATTTCTTTCATTAAAATATTTACAATAAATATATATTTATTACATTGTATTTTTTGATGAGTACAATGAGAGTCAAGACATAAGGTTAGGCATTTCAAGTCTAACTTTTATTTCGGAAAAACTTATGCCTTTTTCACAACTCGTTTCTTTTTTATGGTGCATATAATTCTGAAGAATGAATAATTTTTTGGTATTATATATAAATTTTATGCACACTCTTTCATGGGGTTTATGGTCCAAAAGTTACCAAACATATAAAGTAATTTTGTCTCAAAATTCCTTCTTTGAGGGACATGTTATGTTATAACCCTATATTATTTTAAATGGAGTATATATAGCTCATTGAAATTTTTTATCATGAATATAATTATTTTCATGATATTTTATGCTTCATGTAATATTTTTCATGGAGATTTTGATTCTTCATTACAAAAGTTGTAACATTTTATTCCTGTAGTCTCATCATTTATCAGTATTGTTTATGATTATGCTTATATTGATTAAATATTGTGATACATATCGCAATAATTATCATGAAATTTTCTCCTATATTTTTTCATGATATATTTATATAATTATACCATTTTCTATTTTTTGTTAAATAAAATTATTTAAAACATATTTGTAATAAAATATGACTTTATTTTTCTTTTCGTTCAAAAATATGTGTTCATCAAAAACCAATTTCCTCAAAAAAAAAGTCAAAAAATTTCAAATATTATCCAAAAATATTTAAAATAAATTTCTCCACATGATTTACCAATTTTAATAAAATTGTTTTTATCAAAAAAAAATTCTTATTGTCTTCTGATCAATGAACTTTTCAGTAATTTTATGGTGAAAAATGAATATTTGGAATGTACAAAATTTTCTACCATCATGATCTTGATTTATTTGAAGTTTCTATTTCAAGATTAGAAGATTTATTTTTTTCATAAAAAAATATCTGAATAATTTTTATATTCATTGGTTTTTTAAATTTGGTTTATGTGAAAAAGTATTGAAAAAATTATTTATATTGAATAAATTTTTAAATGATTTAAAAAGAATCCATTATTTGAATTAAAAAAATTATTTTCCAGTAAAACCATTTAAATAGTTTTAAATATTATTTTATAACGTATCAAATCTATTTTCAAATAAAATATTTTGCAAAAAAATTATGACTAAATACAGATTTATATTATTTTTAAGGCTTCATTTAATTGTTATCGAAATATTATATTGAATAAAGTATTTCACTTATTTCAAATAGTACATTATATGTTATAAATAAATTTGTCAATGATTTTATTTTTCAAAATGTTTTTTGTTATAAAAAATCATTTTTCAAAGGGAAAAGGGTATTTTACTCCAGAAATATTTTTAAATATTTTCTAATCCTAATTCATAATTTTTTGAACTGGTTTTCAATGTATAGGTTTTTGAAAATGTTTTATGTTTTAAAATTAAATTTTCATATAATTTTTATTTCCCTCATGAAATATTCCACGTGATCTTTAAAAATCCATGTCTATCTAGGATTATTTCCTTTTATATAGTTTTTTACTGGTGATATTATGTAAGGAAACAATTCCTATTACTTTTCTGAATGGTTTATGATAAAAATTTAATGGGCATTACAAAAACCATTTCTCTTCCACATTTTATGCCATGATAAAATTATTATAAAATCATCTTCACTTAATAGGTTATTATAGAATTATGAAGCTTCTATTATATTCATAGGTAAATATGTAAAGAAATTTTTATGATACCCATTTCAATTAATGAGATATGGTATTATAGTTATGAAACAAATCTTTTTTTATGGGTCATGATATGATGAATCATTTATTATCTTGTAGAAAATGTATGTATGATTTTGTTATGATATGGATGGGACCTATATAACAACCCCAATTCATTGGTTAATGATTTATATATAATTTTATATACATGGATGGAATGGAGAGAAAATTCAGTCCAGTAAGGGATATTGTCCGCTAATTGTTCTTGGGGGGGAACCTTGACAACTAAGATAGCCTTGGGTGTGAATAATTACTAATAAGATGGGTTGGGGAGTGAATAAATTCTAATATTAGGAATGGTATACTAATGGGATGGTGGTGTGTCCCACCCAGTAGGTATTTCCCTCATGATGTCCCCTAATAAGTTTTGTAAATTTTCCTTGACTTATATGGAATGATATTATATACTTATGTGTCTTCCCAAATTACATTTCCTATTATTATGCTATTATTTTAGTGATAATTGTATTTATTCTGTTATGAATCATGCCTTATAAAATACTAATCTTTATTCCATGAATTGTTTATATGATCTTGGATATTGATTTTATGATCTTCAAATGTAATTCTCATGTTGTCATAGCCCTATGTTCATGTTATACTTGTATTTCACATATATTTACCCTTAATGAGAATTTGGTATCACACTTTCTTATGTTTTATTTTCACCTATTATGAATAATGTCTTTAAGTAGTTTTAATGAAGGGTAAGATCTCTATAAGAGATGCTAAATATCATTCACTAAATTAAATTAATGGTTACTTGTTTTTAAACACACTAACTTATTTCAATCCTCATGCATGTACATTTTTAATGTACTGAATATTCATAAATATTAATTAAATATCCATGTATGTTATGCATGGGTAATTCTATTTATTATCAAATTAATGGCTAATCGGCCTATGTAAACTAGGATAATAAAATATTATTAATATCCACAGTAATATTTCTTAGGATATAACTTGGGATGTCTCTAAGGATTTGTCTATGGATTAATCAAGGACTAGAAAAATGTCATGGAATTTTGGTTAAGTTTTGATTGGGTGGTTTCCAAAAAATTAAATTCCATTCAAGATAAGAAATTGGATTAGCCTTTAGAATAGATTTACATAGTGGTAACACCCCTGAGAACATTTTATTGAGCTCGACTTGACTGGGAACTTGTGCATGAAAATAGTCCCTATTGCATACCTAATTTGACACTCCTAGGAGAAACGATTTGGTAATTAATATAATATTTATTTACCATTATTAATAATTTCAGTAGATGATGACCATGTATGATCTAGGATAATACTATGGAGTTGTAGTTTTAAATGTAGGTTTATTATTTAAACATCCTAAAGATTATTTTTCCTGATTATGTAGTTTTCTACTCTAATTAGTATTTCTCACACTATGATTTGAGTTCTTCTAGATGGATGGAACAGGAAGGAAATATGTTAACAATTAATCTTATGGAAAATTTTGTGACTATGTGCGTCCAAATTGGATGATTAATGTGGAGAAATATATTGTAATTATAATGAATTAGCTATCACGGTTTATGGTTTAAAATGTGGACATTTGTGATATTACTAACAAATTTAATTAGAGGAAGATAGGAATTTATGAATGTTCATATGGAATGAAAAATAAATTAAATAAGATTCATATTTCTACATATAATGAATAAGGGAAGAAGAACCCATAGGTATACCTCAAATGGAGGGGAATATGGTATCTCTATAGAAAAAAGGGTCACATAGTTATTAATTTTGAAGGATCGTAATGTCTAATATATGGAGAACATGGTCATTACAGAATTCAACTCCCTAACATAAGAATTTACTTTTAAACCATGTAATAACCTATTCCATGATAATAATTTAAGGAGAAGGATTTAATGTTTATGTATTTGGAATCAAGAATTATGTTATATGAATTTTGAAATATAAAAGGATTGTTTTATTTAGTAATTAGATAAGGATTTTGAGAATGGTTGTGATGGACTTGAAAAGTGATATAATGAATGTTTAAATATTAAATAAGGGGATATAAATATTAATATATTCTGAGTGATGATTTAATATTTTTTTTATAAGAATATTATAGATATAAATAATGTAATTGGATGATACTACTTAAATTGGAACTTATTAATGATTTCATGAAAAATTGGTTTATCCCAACATGGATAGAGTTTACAACATTTTTTTTATTCAAATAATATATCAAATAACCTTTTAATAATTAATCATTTTTATTTTTAATAATAATTTATTATAATTTTGTTTATTACCATGTCTCAAGATAATTCATGACGAAGGTTTTCACAAGTTTTTTATGTGAAAATTTAGAGAAACTTTGTGATATAACCGGGTCAATGCTAAGATAATTTTTCTATGTTCAGTGGCCTTCTCTATAATGTTTTGGGATTTCATATTTTAGAAGGGGTACATGGTAAAACATTAATGTAATGGTTCATGTTAATTTTGAAACAAGATTTTGGAGATTAAATTATTATCTCACTATATAGAATTGGATGTGAATTGGAATACATATTCGAACCATTTATGTGATAAATATAGATTTAATGACCTATAATTTTATTTATGAATCTTCTAATCGGAAAATTTTTCATAAATGAAAAATTAACCTTAATTTCATGGAAAAGGAGATGATGTAGAAGTTTGTTAAGACATAAAAAAGGGTGAGATTGTGTTGAAATAATTTAAGTATTCCTTATCATGAAAATTAATAATCTTCAGGAAAAGGGACTTGAAATAAAATGGTGTCCAATTTTTATCACTTTCTCGTATATCTAAGTCATTTTTTAAGCCTCTATGGGTTATTGATATATGATTTTTATGTTTCCCCAAAACATGTTATCTATCACTCCCAATACAAAATAGATAATTATTTTTCTCTCCCTTGTCCATGATTTCATTTTCCATCTACGTTATCATATGTGTAATTCTAGTTATGAGATACTCTAGGTAACCATTATGTTCCCATCATTACCATTTTAATGGATGTTTTATTATTAATTTTTACGTTGTGGAACTTTATCAAAGGAGTTTAATGTATTAAACCTTTGATAAACATGATGAATTTCAAAGATAAATTTCATTTTTAGTGGGTTTGAATGTAACAACCTGATGTTTTAGGAATTATTATTTTTTCTATTTAATTTAATTTTATTTATATTTCTCATTTCACACAATAATAAATGTTTATTGTCTTACCTGAATGTAAAAAGTTATTATTTCTCTATACACGAAATTAAGTTAAGATTTATCTATATAAAACACTTATATTATCTTATGATACATGAAAACCTATATTTGTATTGTATTACACAAAATTCCTAGTTACATCGATAACTATCGTTTCATGCAATACCGAGTTTTAACGTACTGCAATATACCATTAATATTATTGTTTAATTATTATTAGTGTTACCACCTTGACATTAAAATGGATGTTATGAATAATATTAAATAAATTTTGAAAATATGGTTTAAGTATGTATATAAAACTATTTATTTTGTTATCAATGGACTAAATAATAAAATAAAAACTAATTGAATATATTCAAAGTGAATTTATGAAAAGAAAACTATTTTTATGCATAAATTTGTTTTATCTTAATAAATTAAATTAATAAATATTAGAGAGGGATATTAATGAAACATTTTTATAATAAATTGAACCAATTGTTTACATTAATACAATAAGGTTGATATGCATAATATAAGAACAAATCGAATTTTAGGTATTAGAAGATATATGTTTCTAGCAGATAGTTTTGATGTATTTTAATGGAATAATTGTTTCGAAAATAATTGTTACACATTTATAATTATTATTTGATGAAATAAACATAATATTTGAAATAATATCAAAAACGTATTGGCTGAATATTTGGTTTTTGTAGTAGTTTCATTTTTTGATGAACTGTTAAAAATACTGCATTTTAATTTAAAATTGGAATTTCATAAAATTTATTTAAATAGATAATTACATTATTATTAATTATATTAATATAAATTAAAAAATATATTAATATTATTTTTGTTTATTATAATTAGTTTCACATTTAAATTTTATAGAAAAACATTTCATACTTTTGAAAAGTTTCACTTTAAAAACATATTGTCACACCCCCTCTGCAGGATTAATTTAAAATTGATTTCTTCCAATAGTCGGATTAGAATTTGGAAAATTGGATTCAATGTTTAGAATAATAATAATTTATAATGCATAATTATTCCACATTAATACTTTAGCAATTTTATTATTGAATGGAGTAAAAATTATTTATAACGATTATGTTAAAAACCAGTCTACATAATAACTAATCATAGAATATAAGGTGTAAAAATGAACCTTAACTTGTATAACACCCATTTTATGGCCTTATATAGTCCTTAAAACATCATGGATCTAATTTGTTTTCATGGAATCCTATGGGTTAGTATAAATGTGTGGATCAAACAATTTTTTTCAACAATTCCTATTATGTCCTCTCACCCACTTATTAAAGGGCACCCACCACCCTCACAATTTCACCCCTCTAAACCCCATTGGATAAGCCAATAGTAGTCCAAATATACTCCAAAAAATATCCCCCTAAATCCTAGAAGCCTCCATTACTTTTTAAATATTACCAATGAAGACCTTCAGAGATAACCAAAATGAGTTAACCAAGGAAGAGAAAACGTCATTCGATTTGAACAATTTTTATTTCATTCTCCGCTAAATAAATACTAATTATTCCAAGATTATGTAACAAAATAAGCGTAGTATATATAATTATATGTTTTTAGGAAATTTTTAAGACCTATACTCACACTCAACTCCACTAAATGGGATGTATAATCATCATCTGTGTGTACGAATGACTATGGCACCACGAACTGATGTCATTCATTCTTACATTACCACCATTCATGGTTATAAATAATCAAGAACATTGTTCTTTTAAATTATATTTTGGATTTCATTATTATTTTTTGATTATAATTAAACACATATAATTATATTTTCCATTTTTTGTGAATACAATAACTTCATTTGTTGATGTGCGAACTACCGCCACCTCAATGCGACGTGATTTTTTCATAATTCACAAGGAATTTATTAAGGATGTGTTTTATAATAATATATTTTTATATAAAATAATAATTATACTAGAATTGAAATATTTATATCAATATCATTTTGTTATATTTCATTAAAAATATAGCAAGAAAATGGAAGAAAATGTTTATGCATACAGATGGCCTACCGTCTTTATGAACGATGTATTTAATTTTTAATTTCTATCTAGTATAGATTATTATAAATATATATATATATATATAATAAATATGATACTTCTATCATGGTTATAATTATATAGATAATTAAATCAGGACATAATTAAGAGGACTACAAACATAACAAATCAAAACACATGCAAAAAACAATGTGGTTATTACTAGAAATGTAACTAGAACTGTTAATAAATGGGAAATAAAAGGACATAATAAAATTATATATTGTATTATATAATTAAGTATTTTCTTATCATGTATTTATAATAAATTTAAATATTTTTATAAATATGTTCTTCATAATTAAAATGAGATTCAATACCAAAGGTAAGGGGATTCTAGTCTCACTTTTATTTGTGAGAGACTTATTCCTTATTAACCAAGGGTTTATTATATGTGGTGTTTATATAGTCCATGAATGTATTATTTCATTATTATCATTAAATTTATTTTTACTTAAATATCTTTATTATGATGTATCTTTCATGGGTTTTACTATCCAAGTGCTACAAAATAGTTGAAGTAATTTTTTATCAATATTCATTCATTGAAAAACATTTTACGTTATCCACCCATATTATTTTAAGTGGTTTATATAATTAAAATTTACAATTTTTTTCATGAATATCATTATTTTTGATATATTTTATTCTTTATGTAATTTTGTTAATTCATGTGGATTTAGATTCAATGTTAACAATGTTGTAAGTGTTTTTTACACATTCTCATAAATTTTCAACATTGTTAATGATTATGATTCCAATAATGAAATATTACAATCCATATCTCAATAATCCTCATTATTATTATCTTAATTTAATTGAAAATATTATACAATAATTTTATAAATTTCCACACTTTATTACATAAGATAATTCATATTTTTTTTAAGAAAATTAGATTTTCTCTCTAATTTCAGCGATAAATATTTGTTCTTACAACAATATGTTAACTAAATATGATTCCAAAAAAATTTCTACAACTCTGAAATGATCTTAAAAATAAAATTCAAGACTTTTTTAACATTTTTATCATAATGGTTTTTATAAAATTATTCTTCTTTTAATTTTTTCATCGAAGAACATTTTTATACTTTATATTTTGAAAGAAGATTCTTTGTCATGTACAGATTTATCTGTTGTGATAACTATAATTCCTCTATATATTCCCTTTCAAATTTACAAGATTATATTGTTTTATGAAATTTTATTTATAAGATTATAGGAAATCATTTTTAAATGGGTTTCAAAGAAATTTGTATTAAAAAGTATGATCAAGAAGTATTTTAAATGGTTTTGAAATCAACCTTTATATTTTTTTCAAAAAGGTTATTTTTATTTAAAATTATTACCATTATTTCAAATCTTCTTTTCTAAATATTAAATTTTATTTTAATCAAAATAAATTCGAATATTTTTTTATATTTGAAAAGTGTTTTAAATTATTTTAGATTAATCTTATATATTTTTTCCAATGGTTTTTTCAATGAAACATATTTCAAAGATTTCAAATCATATTTTATGTTTCTTCAAATATATTTCCAATAAAAGAGGGTTTCAAAATTTTTTATATCCAAAAAATGATTTTCAATGTGAAAATGATATTTTTCTAAATAAATGGTTTAAATAATATTTTATTATTGAATCATAGGTATTCAATGTTGTTTTAAAATAAAAGTATTTTTATAATGTATTTTTAAAAAAAAATTATTTGCAATGAAAGGTTATTGAAAATAATAAATTATCCAAGTGATATTTCAAAATCATTCTCTATCTAATTAGATAACATTTGATATAGTATATTCATTGCATGTGAGAGGATTCGAGGAATCCATTCATATTATTTATTTTAATGGATTACGATAAATATGTATTGTTATTTAGAAACCTATTTATTTTTTATGGGTTATACCATGATAAAATTCTTATGAAACCTGCTTCCTCTCATAGGTTATTCTACAATTGTGGACCCTATCTCTTTTCCTGTGGTTATGATATAAATTAATGATTCTAAGACCCATTTAATGTAAAGGGTTATGATATTATTTCTTGGAAACCTGTAAACCACTAGATTTTATAAGATACCTTCTTTTTAAATTCATTATTTTCTTATGTTGTACACTACACCAAGACTAGATTGTGCTATATGAAACCATATATTAGCTTGCAATATACACAACACTATTACTGGATTATGTTACACACAATTTCATGTTATTTTATTGAATTAATTTCTTGAAATAATTATTATATGTGATAACTAAATATTATAACCTAGTTATTAAAATTCCATGTATGAATAGAATTAACTTCATTTTAAAAAACTATTTAAATAAAAATAAGTGAGTCTATAAAATAATAAAATCACTATTTATGGATTTTATTAGTGAAATATATATTTATTATATTAAATTTTAGGTTTTAAATTCAACATATATGTTTTCTAGATATGATATATGAACAAATTCATTTTTTCGGATAAAAGAAATATTTTTCCAAAAAACAATATACTTTTACCACATTTTGATGGTAAACCATTTTTAAATCTATTTCTTTACAATTTTAGAAGTTTTATTTGACATAATAAGCATTTTCTTTATAATAGAGACATCAAAATATACTTTTTTTGAAATTTTGGTATTTTTCTGATGAAATTTATATTTTGATGAATAGTGAAAATACGATATTTTAATTCAAAACTGCCTTATCGTCTAATTTATTTTTCAAGTTAGATTATATTTTTAATTAGTTTTAAAGGGTAATTGTATTATTTTTTATCATTTAATATAATTTTGGTCATTGGATGTAGTTTCACATTTAAATTGGACATAAACACATTTCAATATTTTGATAGTTTTTACTTCTTAAAAACCCGCTTTTTGGATTGGACAATGGGAATTAATTTTATATTAATTTCTAAAAAATAATTTCTGAATTTTGAAAAAATGATCCCATACTTGTAATAATTGGGTTAAAATTATTTTAATTTGATATTTTTTTTGGATATTATGAAAAGTAACTCCGGTAATTTTTATTTACCATGTTTAGAGTTAAATCGGGTAAATTAGGGTCACAAACAATATGATAAATATAATAAAACTACACTAAATCTTGAAAAAATCCTATTATATGAATTAAATTATATCAATATTACCTAATGGTCAGAATTTATTCATTCATTTGACTTTTGACTGTGAAAGTGATGTAATTATAATTAACACAAAATAAATTGACAACATGTCACTCTCATATATCTTATAAGCATACTAATTTTAATATAGTGATAAACATTATGAAACTTAGATAATAAATAGTCCTGAGAAATATAATTAAATTATCTAAGTCATGTGAATTTATTTAGTCTTTTAATAGATTAAATAATTACCATTAATGATGACACAATAGTGATGTAGAAATTATTTTTTAATCAAAATATCAAATAAATTGTTTTAAAATATTAAAAGAGATATAATATGAAAAAATTAATTTTTCCAACTAACTTTATAGGTTACTATAATTTTTTTAGTGTATTAATTTTTTTTTTCGAATTTACGTTCTTTGTGGATTTTATTTAAAGTCAAACAAATATATAGTGTCAAAATTGATACTATTGATATCTTATAAAAATAACCTATTATTAAATTATTTAAAAGCCACAATTTTTTTTAAATTACAAAATGAATATTATAAAGTTATAAATTTCATAAATTATCCAATGTGGACAATTTATAGTGCATAAGAAAATATTTATAACCATTTTTGAATTAAAATATTATTACCACAATTAAATTTAAATAAATTAAAAAATGAAAAATCAAAATGATAATCCTTAAAATAAAATCAAAATAGGTCAAAAATTTATTTATTTAGATTATTTATAAAAAAACACATCTTATATTCTAAATAATACACTTTAATGTAATTTTAACTTAAAAATAGTATATATTACTCAAATAGTTTTTTTATTTACAATGGTGCCCATCCCCTGTCTTATAAAATAGAACCTCAACTTCTCTATTAACAACACCATTAAATCCTTTTTTCTCAGACAAAACCTTCCAATTAACTCTCCCAACTACAATAAATCCATATTAGAGGCCACACATTGAGCATAAAGCCATCTCAGGGAGACCTTTTGTGGAAATCAAAAGGAGATACTCAAAAAAGAGGTAATTAATTTCTCACCTCTTGAAAAAGAAATTTATTCTTATACTTCATATTATTATGTTGTTCCCATATTAATGTATTAAATCTAGTTTATTAAGAATTATAAGATGTTATTATTATTATGGGACAACCTTATACCCCCATTTATGAATCCTATGAATAACAATATCACCCTGTGTGTGTACATACAACTTACTATCTTCACGACGTAGTGTAATTTGTAATGAAACAATACTTAATTTGAATGGTAATAATGATGAGTATAATGGGTGTAAATAATGAATATAACTTAATAATTATTTGGTATAATTAATATACCATCCAATTCCATACCATTTAACTATTCAGTGAATGATATCATCGCTCGTGCGTACGTACGACTTACCGTCTCTACAATGCGATGAGTTTCATTTTCCACGTTAACCATTCAAGAATGATTATAATTTATATATAATAAATTAGCCTAAAATGTTTGACATAAATATTATAATCTATTTATTTAAATATATTTATATCATTTACTTTCTTCCATTCAATTTAACAAAGAAACAAAAATAGTGTTCATGAATATGTACGGTCCAACGTCTTCATGAACGGTGTATTATATATCATTTATCTATCTAATATATAAATTTATATACAAAATATTTATGATATATAAATCGTGTTTCACATTATTTAGGTAATTAAATCATGATTTATATAATAAGATCAGGAATAGAAAGTCAAAACACGTATGATAAATAAAATGAATATTAACAAAAATGTTTCCTTAACACAGAATTGATAAATAAAAAGGTAATATAATATAATAAGTGAATCATATATGTTATAATAAATATTGTTATGATTTTCTTAAATGTTGGTAATATGTTTAAACCCACTATGTAGGAGTTTCAGACACATATAGACGATATCGAACCTACCGTAATGGATAATTTTACAATCTCATTATTATCCGAGATTGTTTACTCATAATTATTTTCTGGTTTATATTAATCATTAACATCCATGTTTCCAAAATAAATAATATTTTATCTATTATTATATGATTTTTTAAATTTAAATTTTTCCATTGGTATTTTTTTATTAAACATTATGGATGGAATCTTTCTTTCTTCTTTCAATTGAGGCACGTTTTGACTTTTTTGACAAGAGTACGAAAAAAAATGTTTTATTTACTTATTCTGGATGAACATATTTTTACGTCTTCATAATGCCTTATTTCTATGAAACTTATTCTACATTATTTAAATTTTAATTTTAACAAAATTATTTTCCTTTCAAATTTCAAGACCATTTGATAAAAGAAAACTCTTTCAAGAAAAAAGGATATTTTCTTCTAGAATTAATTGCAAGTGTGTTATCAAATTTATTTGTCATCTAAGATGATTCTCTTTAAATATGGTTATTTTTCTATCGTTATTATTACTATGATTTTATTGTGCTAATTATTGAATGAAATTTTATATGGATTGTGTTATAATGGAATGATATTTAATAAAACCAATTTTATTTCTTGTGTTATTATATGAATAATGATTTATGTTTTTGTGGAACATGTAAGAATGATTTCATTATAAGATGGGTGGGACCTATATCTCTTTCCAATGCATTGGGTATAGATTTATATCTAATGAGATAGACATGACTGGAATAGAAATTAAATCTGGTTTTGTAATATAGTACTAGAATGGAATGTAAAATTTGTTTAGTAATACATGGTTAGAATGACATGTAAACCCGGTTCACTAATGGACATTCTCAACTATGATGTTCTTGGAAACAATTCCTTAACTACAATGAAAATCAAATTATGTGATTATTTGTGTTACGAAATTCCATTTTTTATTCTAATTCTATTTTCTCATGATTCATGGTTCCATTATGATTTATTCCTTATGAACTACCATGATTTATTTCATGACTCCTAATTTTGGTATATGTTAGATGTGGTGTGTTTTTTTCAAAATACATGCTCATGTTTTTACATTATTATGTTTATGTTTTGAAATATATTTTCCATTCTTAACATTAATAAGAATTTGAGCTCACCCCATTCAATGTTTATTTTCCCCTAGTATTTAAAGAAGTTTATTAAGTAAGATGTGTCAAAAAGGGGTTCTGGTTATGAAGGATAAAGATGAAGATGATGTAGATGTTTTATGAACTAGTTTTTTTACGTTTCCCAGTTTCTAAAGGCAGGAAACTAATACGGTCTTTGGGAGTCGATTTTTTCATGTATTATTTATTCAAAAAAAGTAATATAATGTCCATGTACATCAATATTGGTTCATTACAATTGGTATCAGAGCGAAGCTTTAGTTAACCTATTGAAACTAGTATACGAAAACATTAGTGATATTTCTATACATATTTATAAGGCATGTCAATGGATGTCCCTAAGGGTATGTCTAACTATAGCTTATAGTCCTAGAATTTTGGTAGCAATCATGAATAATATAGATTAAACCAAAGATGTTATGTATTGAAAGTACTCCCCATGATTATTCTTTTTGTTAGTATGATATTTCCCCTCAAACTATAATTTTTGGGTTTTATACAATGGATGGAACCTGATAGAACCATGTTAATGATCAATGCACTGGGAAAAGAAATTATTTTCCTCCTGAGAAACCAAATTTAATGCGATAGGGAATTAAAAATAGTATTTCTATACTTACAGAATCCATGAATAATTTTTTATTTCCAAATTAGTGGAGAAGGGAGCAAAATTATATTGATCCATTCAGGAGGAAACGCCCACCTTCTTTTTGTGGGTCTTCTGATCTACGTGTTGCGGAATAATGGATCAGACCGATTGAAAATAAATTTTTCATCATAAGCTATTCAGAATAAGAAAATTTAATTTTGGATGATTATTGTTTAGAAGGAGATGCATACCAGTGATTGACTCTAATCAAGAATACAAGGAATTAAGATGAAATTGAATCCATGGAATGAGACGAGTTCATGAATATATTTTTCAATAATTACATTCCACATATTCTTTGAACAAAGACAGAAAAGAAGTTCCTTGAGCTTAAAGAAAAGGACGATAAATCTGTTGGTGCATATGATGTAAATTTTAAAAGAATTTCAAGGTATGTTTCTCGCATTATCATGCCACCTAAATGTAAAGTTGATCAATTCTTCAGTGTCTAAAAACCAAGTCTTCGAAGTTAATTATCTATAAGTAAATTTTGTAGCAATGAATATATTGTGTGTTGTGTTATCAAGGTATAAATGGAAGTTTCTATCATATTGAAATCTCATGGTTTTGACAAGATACGAATGATGGAGTTCAAGGGAAAATCACCAAAAAATAGTGAAAAGAAGATGAATGTTTATTTATGCTCAATTTTTGGAAACAATCATGGTAGAGATTGTTTTAATGGTACTAGAAAATTATTAAACTATGGAAGATAAGTTCATCGAGTAGTTGAGTGCTGATGTAATGGAAAAAGGTTTGCTAAATATATGAAAAGAGAAAAGGCTACAGAGAATGATTCACCCGCACGTCAATGCTACAATTGAAACCAAATGGGTCATTATTCTAAGTGATGCCCTAATCTAAGGGTTATGTATTATTATTGATGTCAACATCCTCTTAAGGCCAAAGAAAAAGTAAAATAACATGTGATCACCATTGGTGATGTTGGGTATGAAAACAAAGTGGTGAAATGGTTAGTTGTTTATGTTATGGAATTAAAAAATGGTGTTTTGTATTCTCATTTATTGTATTATGGAATATTGGAATATATATGTATTGGTCCATTGTGGTTTTCCAGAATTATATTGTTCCGATAACCATGAAAAGTGATTGAAATATTTTTGGAAATCATTTTATATGCGCATACTAAAGGGATAGAGAGATAATGAGATGTTTGATAATACTAATGTTTACATGACTGATATAAGGAAAAAGTGAAATCATGGTTTTAGTATATATAATTTTTTGTATTATTGGTGTGTGGGAAAAGTTAATTTTGATAGAATGCATATTTTCATTAATGCTCAATGGTAATTCATGTTAACATCTTGTTTCAAGAGAATACAAGATTAAGGTATTCACATGTTTGGAATGTAACAACCACAAACTACCTTATGAGATATGGGAGATATATGATTAGTGGATTTAGTTCACCTCTTTCTACTAATTTATATTTTCAGTTTTTGTAATAATTGTAATTTTTTCTATTTTTGGATAATATAAGTTATATTATGGTAGTTGTTTTTATATAAATGTAATATATCACTATAGTTGGACTTTTGTTTAAATGATTACCAATGCTAACCTTTTTTTGAGACATATGGAATGACCTATCATTCTATCGTATAATCTGATAACACTTCATGAATGATAAATTCTACTTTATTTCATTAAATATGAGATGAGGTGGAAATTGTTCAAGGCATGGACAATTGTGAGATTGTTCCAAAAATCAAGTATGTATTTATTCAGATGAAAAATTATTCAACATTAAGGAAATGGTATTGAAACCAAAAAATGTTATCATAGTACATTAGTGTACGATGAATTAGTTGGTCCCCTAAATCATCGTAGATATATGGCTTTCTAGTTGTTATCTTTCTCTAACCTTGTTCTATAGCACTATCCATGAGAACTGTATGGTTAGATTTCTCTTCTATATCCATGTTTTCACGTACCACCAGTGATATCCTATATGTAAACCCAGTGACGAGTTAATTCATTTAACCTTTGGTTTATAACATTCCTTTTCAAAATAATGTTTTAGTATTCCTTTATACAGTGCGGGTTTCTATGAAAATAACTTCCAAGTAGTAAAAATTTTATTACCCAGATGAATTTTTATGGAGAAATTAATTTTATTGGGGGTTATAATATAACACTAATAGATTTTATGATATATATTCTTTTTAGTTTCCTTGATGTCTTGTGTTGTACGCTACACCAAGATTTACTTGTGCTTTATGAAACACCGTATTATCTTGCAGTATACCTATAAGTATTACTGGATTATATTATACAACATTTTATTTATTTGGATTTAATTAATTTCATGTAAGACCGAGAATATGTGATAACTAAATATGATTACCTATTCATTCTAATAGTGGGTATGAATAGTATTAACTTCTTTATAAAAAATGATTTAAATGAAGATAAGTGAGTCTATAAAATAATAAAATCACTCTTTCTGGATTGTATTAGTGAAATAAATATTTAACACACTATTTTTAATGTTTTAAATTCACCTTATTTGTTTTCTAGATATGATATGAGAACAAATTCAAATTTTTAGATAAAAAAAAGTTATAAAAAATATATATTTTTAGAAAATTTTGATGGTGAACACTTTTTAAATGTAGTTTTTAAAAATTTTATAAGTTATATTTTATATAATAAAATTGTTATTTATAAGAGGGACAACCAAATTAACCTTGTATGAAATTTTGGTAATTTATGATGAAATTCATTTTTTAATGAATAGTGAAAAATACAACATTTTAATTGAAAATCAATTTTTCAACTAATTTTATTATATAGTTAGGTTAACTTTATAATTAGTTTTAATGTGTAATTGTGTCATGTTTTTATCATTTAATCCAATTTTATTCATTAGATGTAATTTCACATTAAAATTGGACTTCAACACGTGAAAAATATTTTGGTGGATTTAGCTTCTTTAAAACCCACTTTCTGGTTTTCACAACATGAATTAATTTTAAATTAATTACTAAAACTTTTTGTTTTGAATTTTGATAAAGTGATTCTCTATTTGGAATCATTGGGTCTAAATTTAGTTATTAGGTTACTTTTATTTTTTGGATATTTTGAAGAGTAACTATGGTAATTTTTATTTACCACAGTTAAAGGTAAATAAAGTAAATTAGGGTAACAAAAAATATGGCAAAGATAATACAATTTCCTGCCAAAATCCAATTGGATGAATTAAATTGTACAAATATCACCTTATTACTGTAATTTCATCATTTAATTGAATTTTTAACATAAAAGCAAAGTAATTATAATTAAATCAAAAACAATTAACAACATTTCACTCTAATATATCGTATAAGTATAATAATTTTAATGTGGTGATAAAACTGATAAAAATTCAAAAATAAATAGTATCCAGAAATATTATTCAATTTTCTACATTGTGGGAATTGTCTTATAATTTTAATAGATTAAATAATTATCATTAACGATGAAAAAATAGTGATGTTGAAATTATTTAATTTAATATAAATATGAAATAAATGGTTTTAAAAAAATTAAAATAAATATAATATGATCTTATTAATGTTATCATCTAATTTTCTAGGTTACTATGACTTTATAGGAGTGTATTAAATATTTTTTATCTAATTTATCTTCTCTGTGGATTTTACTTAATGTCAAAAAAATAAATAGTGTCTAAATTGACAATATTGAGAATTTGTAATAATTGTGTAATATTAAATTATCTAAAAATCAAAAAAAAATATTTAAACATCAAAAAGTGAAAATTATAAGGACTATAATTTCATGAATTATCCAATTATGGAAAATTTACAACACATAAGTTAATATTTATAACTAATTATTATTTATAATATTATTTCCATAATTAAAATTAAATAGATTAAATAAGGACAAATCAAAATTATAAGGATTAAAATAAAAAAATGCCTAAATTTTATTGGTTTAGAGGATTAAGAACCAGCCTCATGTTATATTCGATATATTCTTTATTGGAGGGATTTTAATTTAAAAATTAATTTATATTATTTTAAAAGTTTTGGTATTTTCAAAGGTTCCCCTCCCATCTCTTATAAAAGGGAACCTCTCCATCTCTTTTAATTTAACCTTTAAAGTCATTTTTATTTACTAATACCTAACCATTTACTCTCCTAAATTCCCTAATATCATCTTAGAGTCCACACAGTGGTAAGAAATCTATCCTAGGGAGACCATTTGTGCAAATCAAAAGGAGATACACAAAAAAGAGGTGATCGTTTTATTACCTCTTTCAAAGATATTTTCTTCTTCTTCTTCATCATCTTATGTTTTTCCCATAATAAATTAATAAATCCCATATCTTATACATTCTAATATGTTATTATAATTACGGGATATACTTATATCTCATTTTGTCCATCCTATGAATAACAATATCACAATTTTTTTTTGCGTACGTACGACATACCATCTCCATGTCGTTGTATAATTTGTTAATCAACAATACTTAATTTGGATGGGTAAAATGATGAGTATAATTGGTGTAAATAATGAATATGACTTGATAATTATTCTGTATAATTATTATACCAACCAATTCGATACCATTTGACCATTATGTGAATGATATAGTCGCTCGTGTGTACGTACCGCCTACCATGTCCACAACGTGATCGGATTCACTCTCCATGTTAACAATTAAATAATGATTATAAATTATATACAATAAATAAGAATTTAATATTTGAAAAAATAATTCTACTAGATTTATGTATATATATATATATATCATTTACATGCTTCCATTCAATTCAATAAGGAAACAAAAACTTTGTTCATGAGTACATAAGACCTATTCTCTCCATGAATTGTGTATTATATTTCATTAATATATTTGTTATATATATTTATATACTGAATATTTATGATATATAAATAATGTTTTAAATTAAATATGTTATTAAATCCCAATATAAGTAATAAGATCAAAAATAAAAGTCAAAAATTGTACAATAAATAAAACTATTATTACCCAAAACGATGCTTTAACATGGAATCGAGTAATAAATGTGTAATATAAAGTCATAAGTGAATCCTATATGATATCATAAATATTATTATTGTTTTCTACAAGTTAATAATATTTTAAACCCACTATACAAGAGCTTCAGACAAATATGGATGAAATTGGACCTAAGGTAATGGATAATTTTACAATCTCATTATTATGTGAGATTGTTTATTTTTAGGTATATAATGGGGTATATTTATTATTTAAATAAATGTTTCAAAAATATATAATATTGATTCTATTATTCCAATATTTTTGAAGGATAATTTTTCCCATTGGTAAATTTTTATTAAATGGTATGGAAGGAATCTTCCATTCTTTTTCCATAGGAGGTACATTTTGACCTTTCCAACAAGAGTATAAGAAGAGTGTTTTTTAACATATACTACATGAACAGATATTTAAATCTTCATAACGCCTTATTTCCATAAAAAATCTCCTTTCTATTTTTTGTTTATTTTTAATTAAATTCTATTCTTTTAAATTTTCCTGACATTTTGAGAAAATAAAAAATTTTAAATAAGAAACAATATTTTCCTCAATTATTAATGGCACGTGTGTTATAAAGATTCTTTTACATCTAAGATGATTCTCCATAAAAAAGGTTAAATTTATATCCCTTTTAATTATATTATTTGATTGTTTTATTGATGGAATGATAATTTATATGGCTTTGGTTATAAACAAATGATATTTGAGAAAACCCATTGGTTTTTGGGTTATGCTCTGATGAATGATTTATGTTTTTGTGGAACATGTCATAATGATTTCATTATGAGATGGGTGGAAACTATATCTCCTTCCAATTCATTGGGTAATAATTTATATCTCATTAAATATTCCTGATTGGAATGAAAATTAAAACAATTTCAGTAATACTGGGTGGAAAAGGAAAGTAAATTTGGTTCAGTAATACATGGTTGGATCTGCATGTAAAACTGGTTTAGTAATAAAAATTGTCTACTATGATGGTATTGGAAAAAATGACTTGGATAATATAGAAATCATATTATGTGCTTAGTTTTTCAGACAATTTCATTTTTTAGGCCAATAACATTTTCTCATGGTTCATGATTCCATTATGATTTTGGCCTTATAAACTACCATGATTTATTTCATGACTCAATAATTTTTTATATGTTAAATGTATTGTATTTTTTTCAAAAGTAATGTTCATGTTTTTACATTACCATGATTATTACTTATTACATATTTTCCATCCTTACCCTTAATCATCATTTTAGCTCAACCCTTTTCATGTTTCTTTTCCCCCATTATTTCAATAAGGGTATTATGTAAGATGTGTCAAAACAGGGTTCCAGTTATGAAGGATTATGAAGGAGATAATGTCAATGTTTTATGATCTATTTGTTTATGTTTTCTAGTTTCTTATGAAAATAAACTAATATGGTCTCTGTACACTTGTTTATGTCATGAATTTTTTTTCCCAAATAATAAATTTAATTTCTATGTATGTCATGTTTTGGTCTTTAAAAACCCCATATCATTTTACAGGTCATGATATGATGAATGCCTTATAATCTTATAGAACACATATGTATAATTTCAATAAGATATAGGTGGGAACAATATATACCTCCAATGGATTAGGTAAACAATTATATCTCATTATATATACATGACCAAAATGGGGATTGAACTATGTTAGAAAAGAAATATTCCCAATAAGATGGTATTATAAGGGAACCTTGACTACTAGGATGGTCTTGGGAGTGAACCATGACTATTATGATGATTTATGAAGTGAACCCATTCCACAATAAGGATTGGGCTATGACTGGGGATGGAGGTGTGTGCTTCCTAGAAGGTGAATCCCCTGTGAAGTTCCTTGATATGTTTTGAAAATAATCCGATAATTATAGGGAATGATTTTCAATGTTTATGTGTCTCCCATAATTACATGTCTTATTCCTACGTTTATGCTTTCATGGATTCTTCCCTTTATTTATTTATTATTCATATATTATGAACATCCAATAATTATTTGATGACTCGTTTATATGATCATTGTTATCCACAGTATGATCTTAAAATGATATTCCCTTATTCTCAAACCTATATCCTCATTTTATGGTTAAATATATCCTTACAAACCCTTACTAAGCATCTGAAATCACCCTTTATTCTGTTTCCTTTCCCTAGGTTATAAATAATGTATTTAATTAGGGGTACTAAATTAGAAGATCATTATTGGATATATCAAATATCCATCAAAATAATAGAATAGTATGTTCCATGTCTTCAAAGATGCTAAAATATTATGGTCCTAGAGAATTTACTATTATGATGAGATTAATATTCCAAAAAAATATTTTAATATCCATGTATGATAGAACAATAAGACTATATTACAACTATTAGTCTTCAATGTACATTAAAAGGATATCCTTAAAAATATCTTGTTTTTTTAGTTTGTAAGCCATATAGAATTATGTAAGATAAATATAACAAAATACCTCATTTTTTATGGAATAAATATTAATGATTCATTATTTTCCCATCATAAATCCATTAACAGTTAATGATGATTTTCTAAATTTTTATCACGATTCATGATATAATATTCTAATGAGAATCCCTCCATGAACGGACTATAACGAACTAATTAGTATGGGTTCATTTCCAAAATCTACCCTATGATATATTTTTTAATAACTTATTTATAATGAGTTATTTGGTCCTATGAGTATATTAACGAAATACATGGAAATGATCGGTCTCGATCTTAATGATCTAACGTAAATGTTATACCATCCCTTGGGAAAACACCAATTTATATTCTCAATCATAGGGTAAATATTTAAATATAATATTTAAAAAAAATTATTAACATAATTTCTCATGGGAAAATTATATATTTTTTATGTAACCATTAATTATCCCATGAATCGTACTATAACAAACAAATACTAAAATATTACATAGTGGTAAAAACAAAATTATGAGACTGATGGAATAATTTGAAATAAAAATAAGGTACATTATATGGAAAAATATTCACTTTATCCATATTATGGTAACTCATTCTTCTTAAATCAATAATAGAAAATTCAAATCCATGAAATATTTGAGCCACTGTGTGGTAGGTTATTTGAGAACTGTTATCTTTTATCATGTGTTAAATATTAATTTTTTTTTGTTTTCAATTGGATTCCATATTTAAATAACCGTATTTATCATAATGACATGTATTAATGTAATCTAAGGGGAAAATGATTCATATTATCATTATTTTATTTATATGATAACATTTATGAGTTTTTATATTAATTTTTTCTAAAATAATGTTTCTATGGTTCTTATTGATTGTTGATATTAATAAAAATCCTTTACTTTCCCAGGATTTATTTATAGTGTAAAAATTGTAATTTAATTTAGCTATTTAAATCTATAAGTAAAATTTCTTATTTATTGTGCATTAATTGTATAAGGTAATGTGAGTTATGAGTAATATTTGTTATTTATGTTGATTTATTCTCTAATTTTTCATTACATTTTCAATGATTAATGTGTAACGACCCAAAGTTTCATTAATGGAAAATCCCTCTTGATCCAGTTAAATGTTTCTTTATGAAAAATGTTTTTCTAAGATATCAAATTTTTTAGTTTTACTTTAAGATTTGTGACCGTTACTTTTATAGCCGTTGAACAGTGATCATCTGGGTAGTTTAAATATAAGGCTTTAACGAACCAATTTTCTACTCAGACAAAGGAAGTGAATGCCTCATCCAGTAGAATTGCCCCTTATGAAGCCCATTTGTCGGAGCTCAGAAAAGAGGTGGCGTCTTTGGGCTTTTCCCTTGACCAAGCCCAAGCTGAGCTTCATCAAGTCAAGCTCGAACGTGATCTTCTATGAGAAAAATGGAAGTTGATAGAGATTACCACTCGAGCGATGTTATCCGAACAACCCCAAGAGTCTGTCACCATCGCACACCTTACCCTTAGGTCTTATGTGGCTATTTTAAGGGGTTATGTAACAAATAAGTAGCACCATGTTCATGTACATTATTTTTTTTGTATATAATAATGAATATAATTTCTAGTCATTTTTGATACATTGTAATTAGTTTTTAAAGTACAAATGGTGTTTTTAGTTATTATTTAATTAAGAATTATATTTTATTAAATTAAAGGATTTTTGAATTAAATAATATTTTAATAAAATATTATTATTAATATTAAATTAATTTTTATTAAATATAAATGATCTTATAATTTTATGAATGCAATTGAAATTTTTATTAAGGTTTGAAATCCATTTCTGTCAAAACCCGTGAATTTTTTATAAATGTTGGTTTGTATTTTAAAAGTGAAAATTCAAATATTTAGAAAATTATTTAGATAAAATAAATATTATTTTTGGAATCAGGACGTAGAAATTATCCAACGGTGAATTTTTCATAATTTTCTGAGACAGTCAAATTTTTGGGTAAAAATTAGATACCATTTAAATATATAATGTGTTTTATGACATCATAATGACCCAATGGTGATGTAATAAAATACCATAATCCTTATGTTCGGCCAATATGTGTTTTATCATTAAAATAATGAGGTTTTGGGTTTGTTTGACTTACTTTTCAAAGCATTAATGGAGCCCTCAAGACTTATTCAACACTTTTCCTTTTTAAATTAATTTCCATGGGAGTGTGACTCACCTCCACATAAGCAACCCTATTTTTTTAATAAGTTCGGACCTTGAACTTGTAAAATATTGTTTTCCCCTTTCCTTTTCTAGAAACCATGGGCAAATACCATGGGATGGTTTGTGGTTTGGATTATTTTAATATAAGGGGTCCCAAACCTAAATAATAAAGAATTCTCTCACCTTTCCTATATAAACCCACCCAAGCTTCCACTTCCTCCTCACTCAAAGCCCTTGAAGTTCGTCCAACCTCTGCCCTACTCTCTCTGGAATACTCTCAAGGTGCCCCAAGCTCCCAAGAAGCCTCTCACAAGCCTCTCTCTAGCCTTTGGAAGCACACTTCCATGTAAGGGTTTTTTCTTCCTTTCTCATTTTTGTCAATTTTCTTTAAGTTGTATTGCCCTTTTTATTTCAATTATGAATGTTGGGGTATGGTTTCGCACCTCCACCAGACTGCCCTCTTATTGTTTGAATGATGGGATAACCCATTCTCTCTCATTAAATGCCTCCCATGTACACCCGTTACTATGCCAAAATTCCGAAAGGAACTTCTCTCTCTTCTTTTACATTCAAGCAATACTTCTGTATCATGAATTTAAATTCCATTTCAATTGTTGGGACATGTATATATATGACATCCTTACTGTCCATTACATTTAAATATGATGAGTAACCCCTTTCTCTCTCATCAAACTTTTTTATGAATTCTTATGTCACGCCGTTACGCTGCCGAAAATCGCACCAATTTTCTAAGCCAATGTCTTTTTGTAGTGAATACCATGCCCATTTCTCCATCAAGGGTATTCACCTTTATGCACATTTACATATTGATTATAAAGTTTCATATATGAATTCCACTTTCCTTTATCGTGGAAGAAATGATTATGTTTTATGAATCCATGTTTTATGATCCATGTGGCACACTTATGCATGAAATGAAATGTTTAAGAAGGGTGCGCCCCTTTATAGCGCTCCAATGAATTGGGTAAAGTATAGTATCATGATACGTCATGTGAAATGAGTGTTGAATCATTCTAATTCAAGTGAATTGTGGGTTTACTCGTGCTTCAAGTGCAATGAGGGTTTACTCATGCTCTATGTGCAATGAGCCTTGGCTCATGCTAATTCAATGTTAAGTGTTGTTTCCACATTTCCATGTTATGATTATCATGATTTATCATGCCTTTATGTTCATGTTTCTATTATTCTCTATTGATATGCCTATTTACTATCATTTATTTCACTCCTCATGTTATTCATTGTCTACTCCCTTACTAGGCTTTATAGCTCATCCTTTTCGTATGCATGTCCTCAGGTTATCCCATGCAATGCTAAGTACGAAGGAATGTAGTGGTCATGTAAAGGAAGTTTTCAATAAAGATGTTGTATTTCAAGTTTAAAGTTTTTATGTAATGATCCTAAGCCCCAAAGACACTAAACCTCTCGATCTTTTTTGTTGGATCATGTGAAGTTTTATGTAATAAAGCATGTTTAAGTTGTAATAAAAAGTAGGGTTGTCATAGTTGGTATCAGAGGATAGGTTTAGTTATTTTTGGGATTAGGAAACCCTAGTAAAGCCTTAGATATAAGACTAAGCATAATAAAAACATCCCTAAGTTTTGGTAAATACTAAGTAAGTGGTTTATCAAACAAATAAATCCCTGTCTGGATACGAGCAGGTAGAGGCGGCTCTGGCACAGATGTATCCTAGGGGTAAAACCCAAAAACACCACTTTGAGCTAGACTCGAACGGGAACTGGTGCACGACAATGGGCCTTGCTGCACTCTTGGTTACGACACTCCAGGGGGATATGTTTTTATAAATTCACAATCTTAGTATGAACCCATATTAAGGGAAAAAATTCCCCTAAGAATATATGTTAGAAGGAAGATCATGAAAAGCCTGGATTGAATCCTATAGACTCATGAGTTAAAGAGATTAATGTTTATTTATAAGTCATCAACTTTTGTCTTTGGATTACCCTTTATGTGTTACCCCTAACTTTCCTTTTATTCCAGCCAATGGCCGGTAATAGGAGAACTCGGGCTAACAACCGTTGTGAAGATCAGTTTGATGATTGTACTTATGAGATGCCCAATCCAATGGGAGCGGGAATCGCGAACTTTGTCATGCTTCTCTCTCAGGTAACTCAAGTTTTGAATAGAAACACTGGTCAAGAGGAATGTTCAACCCCCCCTAAGAAAGAACAAGTCGCTATTGAAAGCTTCATGAGACAAAGGCCTCCTACTTTTAGTGGATCATCCGATCCCACGATTGCTGAACAATGGATCAACTCCATTGAAAAGATATTCTCTATCCTCCAATGCTCTGAAAAAGAGAAGGTTCTCCTGGCGGCTTATCGTATGGAGGGTGAAGATGATCAATGTTGGACGTTGATCAAAAATACGAAGCCTGAGGAGGAGATCGAGGCTTTGGAATGGAAGGTATTCCGGAAGATGTTTTTCGATAAATATTTTCCACGCACCCTCCGTCTTAAGATGGAAAGAGACTTCCTTTCCCTCAAGCAGAAAGATGAAGAATCTGTGGGAGCGTACGAGGCAAACTTCACAAGGCTTGCACGATACGCTTCCGGCTTTGTCGTTACCCCCGAATGCAAAGTTGACCGCTTCTTTGGTGGGCTGAAGCCTAGCTTGCGGAAAGCATTAGTGATCCGTGACTTTGACAGCTATGAGGAAATTACCCGATGTGCCCTCAAGGTTGAAATGGAGATCGGAGAATCACAGGGGTATCATGGGGACAAGAAGCGGAAGGTGGACTTCAATGCTGGTGGTCCGATGGATAAATCCAACGGCGCTAAGAAATTCCAGCACCCCACTTGCCAAAAGTGTGGAAAGAAGCACCCTGGAAATTGCCTTAGGGGGACAAGAAAATGCTTCAAGTGTGGAAGAGAAGGGCACCTAGCTGTTAACTGTCAGCAAGAAGGACCCGCGGCTACGACAGAGGAGAGGAGTGCTCCGTTCGAACCTCAACGCGTCGTTCAATGCATCAAATGCAAAGAACCGGGTCATTTTGCGAATCAGTGCCCTAATCCAAGGGTTATCGGAGGCAACCAGCAACCTCCAAGACAGCAAGGAAGAACTTTTTCCATCACTTCTGCCGAAGTGAACCCCGACAACGAAGTGGTGACAGGTACGCTGGTTACTCATTCAAGAATAGCGAACATACTTTTTGATTCAGGTTCTACGCATTCTTTTATATCTCAAAAGTTTAGTAGAACAATCCCTGCACCACCACAAATCATGGAAGTAAAGATGTCGGTGAGTACGGAAAATGGGGAAATCATTGCATCCCATGAATATAAGTCCTCCCCTGTTATAATATGTGGATTGAATTTCCCAGCGAACCTCGTCATACTCCCTTTGGTGGAATTTGATGCAATTCTTGGCATGGATTGTCTTTCCTTATACAGAGCCAACATAAATTGTCGGGAGAGGGAAATCACACTTCATATGGAGAATCGACCCCCTATTCTTTACAAGTGTCAGGAGGAAGATAAATCTCCTTTAGCTCCATCATCTCATGAATGGATATTACTGCCTTATGAGCAAGAATATCTGGCTCAGATGATTGAGTCCAAGGAAGAAACCACCCTTGAAGAAATGCCTATTGTGAGGGAATTCGCTGAAGTATTTCCCGAGGAACATCCTGGTCTTCCTCCAAGAAGAGATGTTGAGTTCTCAATTGAACTTATAACTGGGGCGCTACCAATATCCAAGACTCCATATAGAATGGCTGTTGTTGAGCTTGAAGAGCTGAAGAAACAACTACAGGATAATCTGGATAAAGGGTTTATACGCCCAAGTGCATCACCATGGGGTGCACCAGTCCTCTTCGTCAAGAAGGATGGGTCAATGCGGCTTTGCATCAATTATCGTGAACTTAACAAAATTACGATAAAGAACAAGTATCCTCTCCCAAGAATCGATGACTTGTTTGATTAGTTGCATTGAGCACAATAATTCTCCAAGGTGGACTTGCGGTCGGGATATTATCAAGTAAGGGTGAAGAAGGAAGATATCCCCAAGACTGCTTTTCGTACAAGGTACGGGCACTATGAATTCATAATAATGCCTTTCGGACTCACCAATGCTCCAGCAATATTCATGGACTTGATGAATAGAGTCTTTAGAGATTACCTAGACAAATTTGTGGTAGTCTTTATAGATGATATTCTAATATACTCCAAAACCAAGGAGGACCATGAGGAGCATTTAAAAACTATACTAGAGACTTTGCGCAAGGAGAATCTCTATGCAAAGTACAACAAGTGTGAGTTTTGGTTGAAGGAAGTCTCATTCTTGGGTCATATCATCACAACCAATGGGATATCTATGGACCCCTCCAAAATAGATGCAATTGAGGGATGGCCAAGGCCAACATCGCTAACTGATATCCGTAGCTTCTTGGGGTTAGCTGGATATTATTGACGATTTGTGAGAAATTTCTCACGATTGTCCAACCCTCTTACCAAGCTAACTCAAAAGGGAGTAAAGTTTGTTTGGAGTGATGAATGCGAAGAAAGCTTCAAGGAGTTAAAAAGGAGGCTTATCACTGCACCCGTGCTCACTTTACCCACAAGTGGGGAGCTTTTTGTGTTATTCAGTGATGCTTCAAAGAAGGGCTTAGGATGTGTGATGATGCAGAATGATAAAGTGATATCCTATGCCTCAAGGCAGTTGAAAATCCATGAGCGAAACTATCCAACGCATGATCTGGAGTTGGCGGCGGTGATCTTTGCCTTGAAAATCTGGCGGCATTATCTCTATGGAGAGAAATGTGAGATATATACTGACCACAAGAGTCTTAAATATATATTCACACAGAAAGAGCTTAATATGCGCCAAAGAAGATGGATAGATCTCATCAAGGATTATGACTGTTCAATACATTACCACCCTGGGAAGGCGAACAAGGTGGCGGATGCCCTAAGTAGAAAGGATCCAGCAATTCTATCAATGATGAGAATTGAGAAGGATCCAATCTTCTTAGAATTGATGAAGATGGACGTGGGAATCATAAAGAAGGTAACATCATCAATCCTTTCACAAATGATTTCTCAACCATCTGTTTTGGAAAGGTTAAAGGATGCTCAAAAGGATGATGCGGGAATCCAAGAAAAAGTGGAAGCTATCAAAAAGGGAAAATCCTCAGAGTTTAATGTTAATGAAGAAGGAATTGTGCGGTTTGGGAAAAGACTAAGTTTTCCATCAAGTTCGGAGTTGAAGAAGGAACTTTTGGATGATGCACACAGTTCAAATTTATCTATTCACCCAGGGAGCACAAAGATGTATCGAGATCTCCGAGAAAACTTTTGGTGGGATAATATGAAGAAGCAGATCGCTGAATATACATCAAAGTGCCTGGTGTGTCAGCAAGTGAAGGCAGAGAAGCAAAAGTCTAAGGGGATGATGCAACCATTGCCCATACCAAAATGGAAATGGGAGAACATCACCATGGACTTTGTCACCGGACTTCCAAGGACATCCAAAGGCAACAATGAAATCTGGGTTGTTGTGGATCGTCTTACAAAGACTGCACACTTCATTGCTATTCGAGAGGATTTCTCTTTGGATCAACTGGCATGGATATATATCAAGGAAGTGGTACGGTTGCATGGAGTACCACTATCTATTGTGTCTGACCGAGATCCAAGATTTACCTCTAAGTTTTGGAAGAGTCTTCAACATGCTCTGAATACTGAACTAAACTTCAGTACGGCCTATCATCCTCAAACTGATGGCCAATCCGAGCGGACTATCCAAACACATGAGGATATGTTGAGAGCGTGCTCAATGGATTTTAAAGGAGGATGGGATCAACATCTTCCTCTGGTTGAGTTCTCTTATAATAATAGTTTCCACTCGAGCATCCAAATGGCACCATATGAAGCCCTATATGGGAAAAGGTGTAGAACACCGGCATGTTGGGATGCGGTCGGTGAACGTAAGCTTCTTGGACCAAAAATGGTCGAAGAAATGGTGGAGAAGGCGAAAACCATTCAGCAGCATATCAAGGCAGCCCAGAGTCGACAGAAGAGTTATGCAGATAATCGTCGACGAGACCTTGAGTTTAAAGTCGGAGAAATGGTGTTTTTACGCATATCTCCATGGAAGAAGGTCATGATGTTTGGAAAGAAAGGGAAGTTAAGTCCAAGGGACATCGACCCCTTCGAGATACTTGATCGTGTTGGGGCTGTGGCCTATCGACTAGCACTTCCACCTACTATGGCCAAGGTGCATGATGTCTTCCATGTATCCCTCTTAAGGAAGTACATTCCAGACCCTTCACATGTACTCTCTACCAAGGTGGTACAATTAGAAGACGATCTTTCTTATGAGGAGCAACCAGTGAAGATCTTAGATCGTAGAGAAAAAGTTCTACGAAATAAGACAATGCCCCTCGTCAAGGTATTGTGGAGAAACCACAAGTTTGAAGAAGCAACTTGGGAGTCGGAGGATATGATGAAGCTAAGTTACCCACATTTGTTTTAGTGTGGGAAAAGGAAAATTTTGAGGGCGAAATTTCTTAAGGGGGGAATGTTGTAACGACCCAAAGATTCATTAATGGAAAATCCCTCTTGATCCAGTTAAATGTTTCTTTATGAAAAATGTTTTTATAAGATATCAACTTTTTTAGTTTTACTTTAAGATTTGTGACTTTTACTTTTATAGCCGTTGAACAGTGATCATTTGGGTAGTTTAAATATAAGGCTTTAACGAACCAATTTTCTACTCAGACAAAGGAAGAGATGGCCTCATCTAGTAGAATTGCCCCTTACGAAGCCCATTTGTCGGAGCTCGGAAAAGAGGTGGCGTCTTTGGGCTTTTCCCTTGACCAAGCCCAAGCTGAGCTTCATCAAGTCAAGCTCGAACGTGATCGTCTACGGGAAAAATGGAAGTTGATAGAGATTACCACTCGAGCGATGTTATCCGAGCAACCCCAAGAGTCTGTCACCATCTCACACCTTACCCTTAGAACTTATGCGGCTATTTTAAGGGGTTATGTAACAAATAAGTAGCACCATGTTCATGTACATTATTTTTTTGTATATAATAATGAATATAATTTCTAGTCATTTTTTATACATTGTAATTAGTTTTTAAAGTACAAATGGTGTTTTTAGTTATTATTTAATTAGGAATTATATTTTATTAAATTAAAGGAATTTTGAATTAAATAATATTTTAATAAAATATTATTATTAAAATTAAATTAATTTTTATTAAATATAAATGATCTTATAATTTTATGAATGCAATTAAAATTTTTATTAAGGTTTGAAAGCCATTTCTGTCAAAACCCGTGAATTTTTTATAAATTTCGGTTTGTATTTTAAAAGTGAAAATTCACATATTTAGAAAATTATTTAGATAAAATAAATATTATTTTTGGAATCAGGACGTAGAAATTATCCAACGGTGAATTTTTCATAATTTTCTGAGACAGTCAAATTTTTGGGTAAAAATTAAATACCATTTAAATATATAATGTGTTTTATGACATCATAATGACCCAATGGTGATGTAATAAAATACCATAATCCTTATGTTAGGCCAATATGTGTTTTATAATTAAAATAATGAGATTTTGGGTTTGTTTGACTAACTTTTCAATGCATTAATGGAGCCCTCAAGACTTATTCAACACTTTGCCTTTTTAAATTAATTTCCATGGGAGTGTGACTCACCTCCACATAAGCAACCCTATTTTTTAAATAAGTTCGGACCTTGGACTTGTAAAATATTTTTTTCCTCTTTCCTTTTCCAGAAACCATGGGCAAATACCATGGGATGGTTTGTGGTTTAGATTATTTTAATATAAGGGGCCCCAAACCTAAATAATAAAGAATTCTCTCACCTTTCCTATATAAACCCACCCAAGCTTCCACTTCGTCCTCACTCAAAGCCCTTGAAGTTCGTCCAACCTCTGACCTACTCTCTCTAGAATCCTCTCAAGGTGCCCCAAGCTCCCAAGAATCCTCTCACAAGCCTCTCTCTAGCCTTTGGAAGCACACTTCCAAGTAAGGGTTTTTTCTTCCTTTCTCATTTTTGTCAATTTTCTTTAAGTTGTATTGCCCTTTTTATTTCAATTATGAATGTTGGGGTATGGTTTCGCACCTCCCCCATACTGACCTCTTATTGTTTGAATGATGGGAGAACCCTTTCTCTCTCATTAAATGCCTCCCATGTACATCTGTTACTGTGCCGAAATTCCGAAAGAAACTTCTCTCTCTTCTTTTACATTCAAGCAATACTTCTGTATCATGAATTTAAATTCCATTTCAATTGTTGAGACATGTATATATATGACATCCTTACTGTCCATTACATGTAAATATGATGAGGAACCCCTTTCTCTCTCATTAAACTTTTTTATGAATTCTTATGTCACGCCGTTACGCTGCCGAAAATCACACCAATTTTCTAAGCCAATGTCTTTGTGTAGTGAATACCATGCCCATTTCTCCATGAAGGGTATTCACCTTTATGCACATTTAAATATTTATTATAAAGTTTCATGTATGAATTCCAGTTTCCTTTATCGGGGAAGAAATTATTATGTTTTATGAATCCATGTTTTATGATCCATGTGCACACTTATGCATGAAATGAAATGTTTAAGAAGGGTGCGCCCCTTTATAGCGCTCCAATGCATTGGATAAAGTATAGTATCATGATAAGTCATGTTCAATGAGTGTTGACTCATGCTAATTCAAGTGCAACGAGGGTTTACTCGTGCTTCAAGTGCAATGAGGGTTTACTCATGCTCCATGTGCAATGAGCCTTGGCTCATGCTAATTCAATGTTAAGTGTTGTTGCCACATTTCCATGTTATGATTATCATGCTTTATAATTCCTTTATGTTCATGTTTCTATTATGCTCTATTGATATTCCTATTGCCTAACATGTATTTAACTCCTCATGTTATTCATTGTTTACTCCCTTACTGGGCTTTATAGCTCACCCTTTTCGTATGCATGTCCTCAAGTTATCCCATGCAATGCTAAGTACGAAGTAATGTAGTGGTCATGTAAAGGAAGTTTTCAATAAAGATGTTGTATTTCAAGTTTAACTTTTTTATGTAATGATCCTAAGCCCCAAAGACACTAAACCTCTCGATCTTCTTTGTTGGATCAAGTGAAGTTTTATGTAATAAAGCATGTTTAAGTTGTAATAAAAAGTAGGGTTGTCATATAAAGAAGATTTAACATTGTTAGAATTTTTGGTAGGGGTGGGGGAATGATATATTCTCATTATTATGATGGAGTTTTACGGTTATTGATTAAGTTATTGGAAGTGGATGGTATGTTTTTGTCATTGTTTCCAAATAATGTAGATTGATAACTAAAATTATTAAAATTTAACTAAATTGTATGGAATACTACATGGTTATATTAATTAAAATTGTGATAAATGATCCTCTATGATTTATATAAATATGGTAATTTAGGTGAAATTTATTCTCTGATAAATTCAACTATATAAATTTATTATTTCATGAAATTGTTTATTTATTAGTTTAAATTTTTTTAGATAATTCTTGAGATTTTATAACATGCATGAAAAGATTTAAATTAAATGTATGATTATTTTTTTTGTTACATATCTGGTGTAATAAAAGTGATGATTTTGAAAATTCTCTTGAGTAATGTATCCCTAGGTGGGGTGACATTAGGATAGATTACTGCCAATCTTGTAGGATTAAGTTATGATTAAAAATTTAATGGTTGACTATATGTGGCAGAAGCTTTACTTTTGATGTTGTAATTTTTTTAATATAATTCTAAAACATTATATGAATTGGTTTTATGTTCCATATTCATGGATTAAATTTCGATATTTATGAATATAATTTAATTTTAAATAAATTTTTGAAAATAAGAAGCTAGTTATTTAATGTGCAAGACATTAATATGGTTTGAACATATTGATTTAGGTCATGGAATATTATTCTAATGTATATCATCAAAATATTGAAGATATATTTAGGGATTAATAAGAGATGGGAATGTAATATTAAATCACGATAAATAATACTATGCTTTATTCCTTGAAAACAAAACACATGTCAATACCCCATTCATTGAACTAAGTTGGTTTTGAAAAATAAAGGATCACGTGGAAAATTTTATATAATACAAGGTGGAAATGGATAAAAATAATCATTTGGTAACCCAATCTAACAGTGGGATTTAGGTTAAACATAGTTGGGAAATCCAATGTGTAATATTAATATAGGAATAAGTTTTTATTTATACATATGATGTAATATATAATATTTTATCTAGTTAACTATCAAAGATTCGTATATAATATGATTGGGTTGATTCTCTACCTAAATTTCTATGGTCTGATAGTAATACCATAAAGAAAAAATTTCATTGTAAAGTCTGGATGAAAACTCAATAATTGATATGATGAGATCAAAATGGGTGACTATTTTAGTGGGATAACACTTAATAAAAAAGTTTATTAAAAAATTATATATGATAGTAATTTTATAAAATATTTTATTTTAGATGAATAACAATATCATCATAATAAATTAATACATATATTTCATGCATCCCATTTTGATAGTTAAATACCAAACATCTTTGGTTTAAATTGAACATTCTTTACGACATGTCTAATGATTTTTTTCATCCATGGAAAGATAAAATGATTTTTCAATAATGAGAATGAAGAACCAAAATGACAAATATTTTCACCATGGGAATTATTTTAATGACTTAACATGTCTATGGGATCTTTTTGGGACAAAAAACAAATGAAAAAAAATGATAAAATACATTCGAATGTTATAAATGTTTTATATTTATATAATAAACGGTGTTAAATATGTTAAAATACCTAATGAGATGGAAAAAAATAATGATAACCCAAACCTAGAGTAAATACCTAAAAATTCATGTAGAGACACATGTGTTACACCATAAACATGGCCAATCCGACCCAGAGGCACCTGCTTAGACATAAATTTTCATAGATTCATTAATGATTTTACCCAAAACATCCATCTAAATGGGGATAGACCTGAGATTCATATAAGAGAACATTTATGAAAAAACATATAGTAATATTTTGGACCCATAAATAGAGATAAAATCCTCTATTTCAGATCATTAATTTAGAGATCTAAAAATGGGGTAAGGTGTTATATTGTGGTGTCATCTACCTATCATTCTCTCACTTTTCCCTTTTCTTTTTTTGTATTTTCTAAATTGATCTTACTATCTATTTGATACATAAGAGGGTAACACCTATTATTGATGGTTTATATAGATAATGGAAAATGATGATGCTAATTTTCACTATTATTTTATGTATTTAGATTTTGGTTTTCCATAATAGTAAATTTGTATTTAAATTATTTTCATATTTCTCCCATACAACCATTAACTTAATAATTTAAAAGAACCCTTTATGATTTTATCAACTAATTACACTAAATTACTCATGTAAAATGAATTTATTTGGATAAATATGTTTTAAAATAATATCCCGACAAACGAAATTCCTTAATCACCTAAATTACATAACCATGGGAAAATGAGGATTTATATGTTAAGGATATGATAGGAAGACCATGTATCTCCCTCATCATGTGTCTAACAACAATCATGAAAAAATACCTAAATATAAAAACTTTTTATAACCCCATATTTAAATCAACAAATAACATTGCATAATTTAGAAATTGAATTGTAGAAAATCCAATTATTTAATCTATGTTATCTTTATATATTTTTTGTTAAATGAATTGTTTTTTACATTACTAATAAATTAAATCCACTTTCCCATTATTTAGACCTCAAAATCTTGATTATCTATATTTAATTATATTATTTGTATTATTTCATTTTTAAGAATTATATAATTTGGTTATACCTTTAAGAAACTAATGATACCCTACAGTAAATCATATTTATGATGTTTTTGTCGGTTACTGTTGAAAATTTGTTTATAGGTCTTTAATTTTTTTTGTTTTATTTTACTTTACTATTTTATAGAGGGTACATTTCTTTATATAATTTATTGTTGAAAAAATAAAATGAACACTAATAAAATCTTAGTAAATGGGAAATAAATTATTGATCTCAATCATAGAATTGATTAAATTCTATAGAAGAATAAAGAAGAAGTAACAATTTTTGGAACAAAGATACATTTTTCTATTGGATGAGCTAATCCATGAGATACATGGATATAAACACTAATATAATATGGATGGAAATAAAACCGAGTATCATAACTTATCCCATCATATAAAATAATTTCAATAATAAATGGGGAATCATTAATATGATTTAAAAATTTGTTCAATTATCTAAATTTCAACATGAAGATCCAAGCTAGAACATGGGATGATTCATGAAATTTTTGAAAATTTTCAATTTTAGAATATTTCTAGTGATGTGTTAATACATTGACTCATTAGACTATCATTCAAGGATATATCATAGGATTTTATTCAATGTTTTTCACCCCATTCAATCACTATGTCAGATAAATTGGGAAGGAAGTCTCTCACCTGATTCTTCCCAGTTATAATATCCATGGACAAAATGGTAAACATATTATGTTTTTTATCTGTATGATGGTGAATCACATAACTATTTTTGAGAATTATTCATATACAAGGATCCTAAATTCTCTCCTCATAACATTGAAATATGGTTACTGAGTCAAACATTATAAAAATGATTTTCAAAATGGAACTTTCAATTACTTCATTATATGGAAGGTGGAAAATTGTTGATAAAGTCACATTATGAGATCCAAAACATTCAGGACTAGTTTAAAAGTAATATTTTATAGTGTAAATGGGAATATACACAATGAAGAAAAGTTAACTTGGTGGAAAATAATGAATCATTGGAAACAGAAATTGGCACTCTCACTATAAAAGGGGATACCTTAATTGTCCAGCTTCAACTACCCGAATGTATTTACATTGAAGTAGCTAGTTATGTTTATAAAAATTGGGTTAATAAATTTTCAGGTCGGCTTCAATAATAATAATGGAAATATTATCAATATAGGGTATCAACATTTCATTCACAACATAGACCATCACTATAGATCTAGGTATACACACTGGAGGACAATTTGACTAAATTCATAACTACTTATGGGGAATAAACCAAGGAAATTATATCTTATTCAAATGATAAGTTTGTGGACATAATGAAACTGAATGATGATAGAATGTATCATAAATTCACTCTCTAAAACTAGGAATTTCATCTGAGGGAAAATTAATATTAAATTACAGAGAGTCAATAAGGAATAATTCTGGGACACCCAAAATACCACCCCTATGAATGATAAAAATTAATAACACATAAAATTGGAAAAATAAACAATGTGATCCTAAATCAAATAATTAAAAATAGTAACAATATTAATATATATAAATGAGTAAGGTGAAAAAGTTGTTGAGGAAGTATTAGATGATCCCCCACCATAAAATATAAGGTCACCTTTTCTAAAGTAACTAGTCTATGTGAAAATTGAATCATCAAAAAGTATCTTATTGAACTATTTTAAAAAATTTAAATTAACATATTTTTTATAGTTCTTCTCACAAAAAATTGAGTAAAGATATTTCCATTAAGAGGATAGTGGTTAATCTATAATGAAGGGTCACAATTGAAACTTTTTATAGATATAAAAAAATGAAAATATTTCCAAACTCCTTCCAACTATGTTAAAAATGTACGGATAATCCAATGATTTAAAAAAATTAAATTTTGGGAGGTATCCCATGTTTTTTTATTTTAATATTTTTTATTTTATAAAAATAAACCACCCTCCCCCACAGTTTAATTTTAAATTTTATTTTTTAATGTGTTTACATTGTTGAGTTTTAATTTTTCATTTCCATCTTAGAATCACAAGGAATCATGTAAATAATATTCAAAAACAAAATATGTTATGAGATCAATATGCATCTTTAAATCTCATTTCATATCATGTATCTGGTGATAAAAGAACCCATACAACTAAAGTATGAAGTGTTCATGAAAGGGGAGTGTAACACCCAATGATTTTTTGAATTGTCTGTTTCTAATAAATTAGTATATCTGATTTATTTCATTTCATGTAACACTATGTTTATCCTATGATGCATGAAATAGATATTTGAGAATTCATTAAACTCCATATTGAGTTTTAAAAAACACTGATATACTATAAATATTATTATTCAAAAACATATGTTATGGAATATACATTAAAACTCATAATAATAATTGTAATAATTAATTTATAAAATTTAATTTTATTGGTTATATATATATAACTTATAAATCAAAAGGTATATAATTTTTTTAAAAAAATATATATGTTTCAAAAAGACTATTTTATCAAAAAAAATTATATTTATTTTATAAAAAATTAATAAAATTAATGGTTAATTTTTTTTATAAAAACGAATATATCAAAATTAGCATCATTTTTGAATCATCAGACAAATATTATCTTGGAATTAATTTTTGAAAATTTTCATTAGAATTAAAATTTTCACTAAGTAGCCAATAATAAATGTTTTTAAAAACAATTTTGTTTTCATTTAAATAAATTATAAATAACCAAATTGTCTTAATACGGTTTTAAAAATAAAATTATTTCAATTATATATGTATTAATCAAATCAGATCATTTAAATCAATTTGTTATTGAATTTTGATATTAAAAATTCCTATAATTATATATATATATTCATTGAAAACCATCTTTTTCATAGCATTTGTACATTTAAATTTAATTTAAATTATTTCATTTTAGTGACATTATGTTTTAATAATTGATGTTATATTTGGAATCAACATAATTTATATTATATAATAAATTAAAATTAATTTTTTTATAATAATTAATAGTAAAAACAATAAAAAATATTTATCATGATTAAGGTAAAATTAGGATTATTAGGCTTTAATGTAAAATGATAAGTGTTAAAAATTACCCCAAAATGTCCAAAAACAATTTTCTGGATATATTATGACATTATTAAATATATGTTTCTTGAATGATTCATTTTAGAGCGTTTTTGTATTTGAAAAACTTATCTATGCATTAATCTTCTCAAAACTTCCATGTGTGTCCTCTCCCCCACATATAAAAGGCCACACCTTCTCCTATTTTCTACAAACACAGAATAACCATTTATTCTATCATCCTATGTAAAAAATTCAACCTAAGAACTAATTAAATATAGTTTATTATAGGTATTTTTATAGTTATCTATACCCCCACCACATATTGTTTTTTAAAATACATTCTTATATTAATCAAATTTAATGGATTGGGGTTTCATGGTTATCACTATATATTCACCCAATGATACATATGCATATCCTCCTTCCACGCACTAGATAGTGACATAAAATATATTCCTTGAAAAAACCAATTTTATTCATAGAATTAATCCTCCATATATAAAATCACATGCTAGATGTGTACATAAATCTACGACATCCTTTTTTATACATTAATACCATTTACACCATCCTCAGTAGTCTCTTTTTGAAAACTATCTGACATAGAATAATGATTACTCACAAAAATACAATATTTGGATTCCCTCATACAATGAGGTATCCAATTATCATCCAAAAAAATATCTTTAGAGTACATAAAAACATCTTATACGAGTGCATAGTAAATCCTCGATTTCCCAAAATGATCATTATGACCTTGCTCATACCGATACATCCCTGATCTAAGAACATTTTGATCAATTTAACAATACCACATCCCAAAACAAACATTGGGGTTTGATCTGTAAATACATTTAAAATTCCATTTACCATTCCCAAATAAAATAAAATATACGTCTTTTCTCTACACAATAGCATCTCAATGGCACCACAAATTCTCTATGGTGAACTCCACACACACACAAATGATACATCACTCCCCACCATAATTGTATTCTTTTTTCAATTCCCTATAATATCCCCAACCACTATAGATAAAATTCTATATACCACAAAATATGTTAGTGGGATATGAAAATGTATTCCCCATTTGAGTGATAGATGAAACAAAAACAATTTCATTTTCCAATCATCCAGAAACATAACACATGAAATTCAAAAATATACAATATATTGTGACGAACGTTCTCTATAATGGTTAACAGTGCACTCCGCACCATATGACATGATATATTTCTTTATTATAATAAAATAAATTTTCTTAAATAATTATTTCATGTCCCTATTTTGATCATTGCTCAACACATCCATCGACCCCTGACCTCTATTCAAGGGTCAAACCCAAGTGTTTTCATTACTGCACTTTTCCCCTACATGATGTTATCTCTAACTTCAAGAAAAACATTATAACCATTAAATTCCCCAAAACAACCTATTAGAAAAAAACTATTTACCACCTTTCTGTGAGAGGGATTATCAAATAAGACTTATCATAACACCATGTCTATCTACTAAAGAATATGGAGTTAACATTCATGGAGACGCTAGCCCCAAAAAACCTTAAGAGATCCTCATCCAACACAAAAATGTTTTCCCATTGATCCTGGACTAATTTAATTTCCATTACAAGTCTCATAATTCTCCACACAACCCTTTTACACATCACCTTGATATCAATAAGAAGCAATGGGTTATCATTTTGGTGTCACATGATCAAAAATCCCAAATAAAACATTTCATCACTAGTATGAACTTTCTACCTTGGCCTCATCAAAACCATGGGATTTAATGTTTACTATGACCATTTATTGATACAAACTCAATATCTCCTAAGTCATAAATCACCATAACTATGATCAACACTCAATAAAGCACCATACCATGCCTCTTGGCATGTGAGTCTCACAAGAATATTTTAATGCTTGAGTAATTTCACCTAATCATATTAACATTTATCTAATTAATTTATATATTTATGAACACCGAATTGAATATGAATAATTTCAAACTAAATCAATATAAAAATTCTCTAACAACTAAACACTCATCCACACAGTGTGAAAACAATTTATCCTAATGAAAAACATCAAAATGGTATCATGTTTCCCATAAAATGGATTTGAAATCGAAAAACAATCACTCAATGTTAAACCATTATAATGAAACAGAGATATAGTGGTGATGTATCAAAATGTATATCAAAACATACCTACATCAATTCACCATAGAAAAGCCTCTTCCCTTTCCTCTCAAAACCAACATATAAGATCCATGAAAACCCCACTCACTATATCCCTTGAACTAAAAACTCTAAGACCAGAGTGCGTAATCCTGAGTTATAAAATATATATAATTGGGATCCTACAACTTCTCCCCTTAGTTTTGGCCGATTATAAGTGACTTCTCTCAAGTTTCATTCCTACCCCAATCAAAACACATAGTATCAAACATTCCCAATAACAAACACATATACTAAGATCAACACCCATAGATACACAACCATTATTTTCAGAACAATAATCCATAACTACAATAGTGTTATTTAATGTTACTCAAAAATTTCAAATACCACAATGTACTTTAGTAACGATGATACATAGTGCCATTTTGAAGCCTCAATGTAAATTTATATCTGAAGGTACTATAGGTGACATACCACTATTTGTTACCCACAAAACCATAATGATCTCACAGCCCATATTCATGATTCTCACCACATACAAATATGTATTTTTCCCGACAACACACATATAGGAAAAGGTAAAAATAAAAGGAATATAGGCCACCATTTCTAAGGATATTCTATTTAAACCTAAAATTTTAAAAAGATGAATCAAATTTGTAATTTTTTTAAATCATCATTCCAAAATTCTAAAACACTATTATATCTCACATTGAATAGTTAGGTTACATATAAATCCATTCAAAATGTATAAGTTGAAAATACATATAATATTCATACATCCACATTATTAAAAAAATCCATCTCTTCATATGTCATTTATACCTTCCTGTTAACTACAACTCGCAAGAGGGTTTTATCAAGTATAGTGATAAAATAAATTTATATAAAACCCATATAAATGGTTGAGGAAATATTAGATTTCAAAAACTATATGATATTTAAAAAAAGGAATATATAAATGAATTTCAGAAAAAAAAATATAAAAAATAAATAGAATACCCATGCACATGAATCCCATTTAATTATCAATCAAAAGTAATATATGTTTGACAAAAAAAACCCATGCACCTAGAATGATACAATAACACATAAACACTCATTCCAGAATGGCCAAGAGTAACAATCCATAAATCAATAACATAATATCAATGTTCACCACTCTCTATGGATATTAATTAACTATAAATGTTAAATTTATGAATATAAATTCAATCACCTTTCCACTCATGATTTACTCTACATGTGGGGTTCCAAGAAAACATGCATGATATTTTTACAAAACTCTCAGAACATCAAAATTTCATAAATAACATGAACATATAGTATAAAACAACTCTCTAAGGCCACTTTCTAACATACCGCTATCTTAGGACACTAATCATTTCCCAGTCTAGCAGTTGCTACATAACTCGAGCGCACCTCCTTGTATGCCATTTGTAAACAAACTGAGGCAAGGGGCAGAGAGGTAAACATATGAAGACTATTCCCTTAAAAATATTATAATAATATAAGTAAAAAAATTAATCAAATATAATATTGATAAATATAAGAATCATGCAAAATGCTGATAAAATAATACAATAACCTGATGAAATAATAAATCAATATGTTATTCATACAAAAATGGATCCACCATAGGTTAATCAAACACATACAGTACTAATAAGAATAAAATAAACTAATTAATCCATCCCATCTTATATAGTTTCCATTTATAGGCATATAACAACATCCAAATCCATCCTTGGTAGCTAATAAACGTTAAAAAAATTGGGTCTTTCTTTGAACATAGACATGGAATCAAGAATAGTGACTTCATAGGTACCTTTGTGTGTAAGTATATAAAGGGTGTGATAATAAATAAGTAGTACACAACCAATAATATCATTAAAGAAAATAATCGAATAATAATTTCATTTATAAGACCAATATTATTAAAATTTATAATATATAACATGATAAATATAAAAACATAACAGCCACTAATGATTGCGGTTTGCGATTCAACATGAGGTTAGTTATACCTTTTTCAATATCCTATTATTTATTCAAGGCCATATATACCTTATTCTTCTGATGTTATGGTGTATCTAATAATATATCTATGACCATGAAACCCATAAATATCCATGTGGAATCATGGATGTTTTATTATAATTAAGTAGTATCACGATTTTTCACATGTAATATGAGTTCAAATACTAGAATTACAAAATCATAAACCATAACATGGATTCTATATGATCATCTTGGAAATCTAATGGAATCCAATATATCATCTTATAATTCAATATTATTAGTCATCCCTTATAATTTGGAATCTTTTCTTAGCATTACACTGTCTCTAACCACTCATATCATTATTCCCAATCATCAATTATCTCATTGGTAAAAGTATTATACCTACCCTTTCTACAATGTTATGAATTACATGGAATATTAGTACTCATCCCAGTATTCCCATCTATTGGGAATCATATAAAATCTTCACACTCATCCTAGTATTCTAAGGTAACATATAACATAATGAATCAATGTGCTCATTTCAGTATTCCAAATCATGAAGATTATATTCAAATAATTTTATTAATTAACAATTCATTTTGGGTAATTATCACAAGGATTATGTCTACCACTAACCGTAATAATCATTTTTCCTTTCAAGATATATTTTGGATTTCAAAACAGTGATTTATTATTTTCAATGAAAAAAAATTCATAAAATATTAGTTCCAACCAGATGCTCCCTTGTAATTCAAAAATCATAGGGTATCAAGTAACATTAAAGTTTAAGTTTATAAAAATAAATCCCAGAAACGTAATTAAGAAATTTAATTCCATAATAATCTAATAAAAATAAAACATCATTCCATTAAATTTTAAATAAATCAACTTTTAATGTTTCAATATAAAATAAAGATCATTAATGGTAAGAAAGATAAAATTTAAAATAATTAATTTATAATGTATTCATATTTCTTAAATATATAAATATAATTTTCTTTATTAAAAACTTCAATCCATCATTTCACATTGATAATCTTTTTAAATAAGTCAAAACACAATACATCCATTTTGTAAGACTGATAAATTGAAAGGATATCCTTCATCAGTAACAAATAAACATGAATCTACCATTCCCATGTTCTATATCACATCAAATGGATCATTTTACTATGTTAACATAAATTAAAACATTTTAAATTAAATTGGATGAAACATTGTGAAGATAGTATGATCACACCTGGAACTCACATTGAAAACATGGAAAAAATATGGGATAAAATAGCGGTATGATGATTATAATTTTTAGGAGCCTACTGAAATAAAATCGGGCTTGTGTTGGAGAAAAAATGGAATAAATAATGGAACTATTAAATGACCTAATATAGGATATAAATCCCCAAAGGTAAGAGGTTAGACATGATAATAAATGAAATGAAGAAAATATGATATAAGACTTTTAAACATACCTAAAAAATCTAATTCCAATAATGAATGTCAATTTTTACCATACATTAGCATATAGGAAAGGGAGGAGGTGCACAAGAGCTAGTTTTCCAATTAGTTAAGAAAATGTTGTTTAACTACAGTGATAATAATTTCCACAAACCGTTATAACTTCCTTATAAATGAATATTCATCAAATTACTAAATTATTGTAACTTTAGGAAAGTGGAGTTTGTGTATCTTCACAAGCATAGACACACAAAATATTTAACATAAAAAATTGATATCAATTATATTTAGTCTTTCAAAAATCAAACATTTTTTTAAAATAACAAACATAAAACATTTCTCCAATACCATGGAAAGGGAAAACTAATAAAAGGTAATATAAGATGTTGAGTAAGGGTAAGATTAAGATATATCAATAAATAATAATATTTTATAAAAATATAATCGTAAGGGTATGAGATCATGGGTGAATCATTATAATGATGTTCTTATCAATTGATTAATCATAATAAAAAACATGGGAAAAGTTTTATCAATCATATGACATAAGTAGTAAGAGAGAAGAATAAGAAATCTTTAATAATATTCCATGAAAGAATATAAAATGAATAAGGAATAAGTTTTTCAAAATCACATAATTAGAGAAAAATTATTTCCCAAGATAATGTTAACTTCCTAGTCTATCATAGTGGATTTAGATCACTCCTCATTCCAATATTTTTTATCCAAGGATTACTCCCATGACAATATTATTAGACAAACATTCATAATGAACTTGGTTTACTCCTTATTCAAGTCCTTATTATCTAATGATATTTCCATACTTCTGAACTACATTATAAGGATATATAATTTTGGCCCACCAATCACATTAATAAAACATAGAAAAATCTGACATAATATTATAAAAAATTTATCATATCCTTAAATAAAACCCCATGGGATTGATATATGATACAAAATAATTTAATCAACCTAATCATAAACAATATATAGAAAAATTAATGTTAGTGACATTCAGTTACACCCCCATGTAAATTATATGATTCATTAAATGATGATATTATAGAGAAAAAATACATTTCAATGATCTCAAGAATATTTATTGAGGAAAATGCACTTTTAATTTGAAATAATTAATTTAGAATCATGAAATTAAAAAACTAGTAAAGATAAAATTTTCATTAAAAATAACAAATGATATTTATAATGTAATATTTAAGTAATATATTATTCATGAAGGTGGGGGGAATCATTCCTCTAGTTTATCATAAAAAGTACTGTTCATATTTTTCGTAAAAAGGAAATAGTACCACATTTGAAAACTGATAAAAAAATTTCAATTTAATCCTTAGATATTATTTTATAATATATTCATAATATAATTATCATAATCTTTGGGGAAGAGTGAAAACATCCGTTAAAATTTTATAATTAAAATATATACATTGAAGTAAAATATTAATGACCAAAGAAAGAAATGCATTTCTTTTTCCCATAAAAAATATATTGGTTAATTGAAAATAGAAGAGAGGAAAACAAAATGAAGAAACATAATATACATAAATAAAAGGATTATATGAAAATAAATTTTATTTTTTAGGCATAGACCATATAATTCTGTCATTGAAAATTTAAGCATAAAAAAACCATGATGAAATGAGACTGTTATATAAAACACTACTATAAGTCTGTGTTTCTTTATAATAAGTGTACAGTCCTTAATAATAAATTTATATTTATCATATATCTAAAACAAATCCATAATTACACCTATAATATCATACATGGTTTACTTGTAACATCATATCACTAATTCATTAAAAAATCATTCAATATCCTCGTTATTTGTGGTGTTAACTACTTTGTTTTTCATATATTTTTCGATTAAATGGTTATGGTCAATGAAAAAATATCATAGTTAAAAAATATATATAATTTGGATCATGATATAAATCTCATATATATATTTATTATATACCCATTTCATAACAATTCATATAAATAAGTATTAATAAATATATTACATCACAGTGTGGAGACAATAGTCTGTACATTTTGACAAGTGAGGTTTCTATTTTTCATTGGGTGGAATGAAATACCATTATATAATAATTCGAATTCAAATAATAATTATCATTAAAAAATATAAAATATAAATATAAAATATATCATAATAGAAATCCATGAATAATGGATGTGGAAAATTATTCAAATCGTTAAGTGGTTGTGGTTGTCCACATGTACACATGAGTGATACATTCCTCTACCATTGGATTGAGATTATGCAGAAAATAGTTATTAAAAAAGATTAAAAAAATAAAAGTAAATTTATGATATTTTATTCATCATTTAGTGATGTATAAAATGGATTTAGAGGATGTATAAGAATAAATATATTTGAAAGAGCTTGGTTATGTTCTATATGTATTCTTTGAGAGAACTTATATGACATCCTCCTAAAACCTTGAACTACTTTTATTATGAGAGTAAAATACGCACAAGTATTATTGAGAGTATTATAAAAAAAATTATATTATAAAATATAAAATATATATTTTTCAAATTTTGTGAATAATAGTGTAGACTAGAAGGGATTTTATAATTGGGGGGATGGACACAGAGCAAATTTAAAAAAAATATTTCAATTTATATAATTTCCATTTCATTAGATATTGTATAAAAATTGATATTGATTAAAAATTATGATAATTAATCTTTTAAATATCATTAAATAATAATAATTTAATAGGTTTTGTTGTAAAAATTACACTTCACTCTTGGAATAACCCCCAAAAAACCTTTTTAACTGAAAAAGTGTTAAAATGTGTTACTATTTTTACAAATATATATTAAAACTACTTATGTTGAAAAAATTATATTATATTTATTTTGTTTAGTATAAATAATATTTCCATTTTACAGAATTTAATTTCTAAAAAATGAAATTTTTAATTTTAAATAAGTTCACAACTCGCAATGAGATGTCATTTTAGAAAAATTAATTCTTATATACAAAACATAAATTTAATTGATTCGATACAATTAAAAATCCAAAAATTAATTTCAATATATTATTTTCAGTATTTTATCTCAAAATTTCATTAAAATTATTTAAAAAATTATATTAATTTAAAAAATTATTTTCAAAACGCATTGCATGGTAAAATCAGATGTTATAAAAATGGGTTTTTAGGATAAAAAATAATATTATACCAAAATATAATATAATGATTGTTATTATTTATTAAATTATATAATTTAAAACTAATGGATAATTATGTAAATCTAGTATCAAATTTGAAACATTTTGGGACTTTTAATTTCATTAGAAATATAGTTTTTCCATAAATCCTTATTTTTCAACAATCTCTGAAACATAAATCATTTTTAAAAAATCATAAACATTATCAAAAATATTATATTGGTATGATTATTTTGAAAATAATATTATATTTAGTCATATAAATTTTTTTTTAAAAATATAAATTAAATATTATGTTCATGTGATTTTTTTTATAAAAACCATTTTTGAATAAAATAAATTATGGAATAATAAAAATTTATTATGTAAAACTGAGTACATATTTATTATTCATTAATCATTATTTATTAATAAAAAAATTATACACATCTATTATAAATTTTTTATTAAAATTTATACCTTGTAATTTAACAACTTCATTATAACGATTTTCTATAACATTGTTCTTGTAGACCAGTGACTGTATGTAATGATTTTCACAAAATAATTCTTGTTGATTTCTAATGAAATTGTAACATCATGTTACAATTTTCAGAAATCCATAAACCCCTATTTTTATCATCCATGTGATGGGTTTTGTTTTGGGATGTTTTGGGTAAAAATTTGGAAAAACAATTGACTGTTCTGAGCTTGTTTACGGTTTAAGAGTAGTTTTCCCAAATCATACACCCTGCTAGTGAGAACTATGAAAAAAAATTGTGTTGGTTTAAAGAGTTATAAAATGTTTTGAAAAAATGTGTAACCACTGAGGAGAAACTGTGCAACCCCAATAGTAGGGGTTCACTATTAGGGAGCATGGTTTGTCTAATCATGTGGCATTGTATAAAAAACAATGAGTACGAGATTTTATTAATCTAAAAATTAATTTTACAACCATAGAACCCTCAATATTTTATCTAGATAGCCTTATATAATAGTAATACGTTTTATTATTCTTTAGAGGCTCCCTATAGGTGATTTTGGCCCATATACACCCCTCTATAAGAGAATCTAAGATAGGTGAGTTACATTCGATATCTTCCCTATAAGATTAGTCTAATTGTTCTCTTTTTTCCACTCCCTCTTCTCTCCTACCAATTTTTTTATTGATCTATGAGATGTTAGAGTATCTAAATCGTATTGTTTTGAATCTTGAATCTAGGTTTGTTCTTGGATCATCATTTTCTACATTCTCTTTTGGACTTTCCTATTTAGGGATTTTTTTCATGTTCCTATGTTCGTAAGGTATGTGGTTCTATTTATGTTGGGGAACTGAATTAAACATAAATTTCATGATGCTAATTAAATTTTTTTATTTAAAAAATCATTAAATTGGTTAATTAAACACCCAATTCAAGTAAATTTGGTGTTTGGATTTATTTGGAATGGGATTGGGGAACCCCCCCAATTCCGTTCTATTTGGGAAATTGATGAAAACTTGTGATATTTAAACTATGAAATTTATTTTAGGAAATTGATTTCAAATTGGTATTTTAGAAAATGGGTTTTTTATCAAAAAACAATGGTTTATTTTGAAAAAATATAAATTTTATGTAAAAATAGTTTTTCATTCTAATTGAAATATAAGTATATTTGAAATGAATGAATTTGTTGATTTGCTTTTTGAATAGTTTTGAAATAAATTTACCATTATTCATTGTTATTAGAGCACATGAAATCCTAGGTAGTTAGTGAGTTATTCGGGATAACACTCTATCACATTACAACACTAAAAATATATAAGTTGGAGGTCACATACATGATGGTATGGTTATGAGTCCTTATAGGCTAGTGTTTTAGGGATATGTATACACATGTTTCCATAATAACTATTAAAGTGTGAAAGAGTCCCATAGCTTAGATATCACTCCATTTAGGAAGATGATGATGTTTATCACTATTTATGATTTTTGATATATATTCTAATGTTTGTAAATAGTTTTACATGGCCTAATGAATTTATATAAAATGTTTTATTTGAAATTTTTATTATTAAATTCATTTAAAGTATTTCCATCATTTTAATTGTCAATAATTATTAGTTTTAATTATTATTTCAAAATTAAATGTCTTTTTATTTAAAACTAAATTTATTATTTTGGTTAACTAAATATTGGAATCATCTTATGAAATCTTTGATGATCCTGTACTATTATTTTATAACACATCTAACATGTGCCTTCGGGTTTTTTTAGATTATATTCTTCCAGGTTAGATCAAGGGTAAAACACCACTTGGTGGTTGTTCTAATTATTAACCATTGGGCATGGAGATTATTGTCCTCTGGGACTTGGGTTTTTTTTCTTCTAGTACTTTGGGTTGTTTTTTCCTATTTTTATTCTAGTCTATTTATCCCTATGGAGTTTTTCTTGTATGAAAATTGATGTTTTTATCATGATTTTATTCTGATTCTGGAAATATTTTCTACCATTTATATTATATGGTGCTAGGTTTTAATCGCCAACAAGTGGGGATTGGAAATTCCCTTTTGGACATGTCAATATCATCATGGGAATTAGAGTACTTGGGTATCTATACTAGTTCAGGACAAACTTGAATCACTAGGAGGTTAGGAATATTTCATTGATGTTAGTATAGAGTTGTGTACTGTTGTCGGGACTTAGTGGGTAGTTACAAATGTGTTCTTGGATAGCTATCACCATAATGAGCCTTAGGTCACTAGGGGTGGGTGTAAAAAGACATCATGAGGATAATTTCTCTTATTTTCCAAGAATTTGATTCAGATAAATTGAAATCTGAATACTATATATAAATCTGTAGGGTTTAATTTCCCTTGATTCTCTACTTGATTGTCAATTTGATATCATCAATATTGCATGCTGATGTTGTGTAGAATCATGCCTCTGAGAAGTTGTACAAATTGGATCCCTGAGGAAGCTATAGATGAAAAATTGTGAGAAATCCACTGGTGTACTAAAGTCTTGTGGAGGTGATTGTGTGTACTATCCATTCACTAGGACATTCACCACCACTTGTTCTTGTTAATTCTCCCGTATTGGAGGCTTAGTGGGATGTTTTTTGGAATAACATTGAGGAGTTCCTTAACAAGATGATTCCCACACTAATAAACTCTAATGATCCTCATATGGATGAGGAATGGTTGAATTCTATTAAAAATTTGTTTAAGATATTTGATATCCTAGATAAATTAAAGGTGAACTATTCCATCTTCGTACTAAAGGGACATTGATGGAGATGGAAATACATGATGGTGTCATAGAGGAATCATGAGGGAATACATTGGAAAAACTTCTGGTCCCTTTTTTACATTCCATTTCTATCCAGAGTTGATAATTGTTTCCATGGCTATTGAGTTTTGGAATCTCGAGTAGGCTAATAGAATGAAAAAAGAATATAAGAACCATTTTACTAAGATTGTGGATTTTTCTCTTAAGATAGTACCTAATGATATGATGAAGACATAATGGATTGAAATGGGACTTTGATTTGATATTTACTATCATATTTTCTTCTTAAATATTCCTCTTACACTGTTGTACTTGATAAATCATTTATGGTTGAAATGGACCTAGATAGAATGTTATGGTTGATGGGAGTTCTTATTTCACTTAGTGGTAGGTATATGAATTCCCCTAAAGGGAATATGATAAATTTTGGATTCTTATACACTTCCTACTATTCCTGGTATAAGACCTTTGATTTTTTAACTCTGTGGAAGGTTAGGCCAGTCAAAGAGTTTTTTCACTAAGGAACAAACATTTGTAGTTTTTGTAAATTATCATGTTAGTTGTAGAGGTTATTCCATGTTTAATTTTTCCCATATAGTGTAATGAGATCATCATTTCCTATTAAAATTGTAGTGCAATCAGATACTTCATTAACTAATGTTTTCTATACACAATCATTCAACTAATCTTCTTCACATAGTGGAATAGCATACAATGGATAAAGATAGGAGACCATCAGCTGTGAGAGATAGGATAACTATAGATTCATCATTATTTTCTACTTTATTTGATACATGTGCATCTCATATATTTATATTAACCCATATTTTCAATCATTATACCATTCATACAGATTATTTATCTTATTTGATTGATATTATTATGCCACATGGAATGAAGAGAGTGTAGGGAATCCATAGTTCTAGTAGTTCTTTCTATTTATCATATGTTGAGGTTCCTTAAGATTCTCTTGTTTTAGACCATAATCCCATTGAAATTATATTTTGGATGTATTCGATCATTTTCAATAAATTCTTCATTTTCTGTTATCTATGATGGGTCTCCTTTACTACAACTGATGGGGTGTTCTGTATCATTCAGTAAGAATGGGATCTGAGGTCGATGAGAGCCATACCATTTTATCAAAAGTTGGGTAAAGTAATATTAGTTTTTTCTTTTGATCTTTAAAAAGAACATTTCAGAAGATAAATCCTTTCTATTTTTATCAAGTTTACTATACTTTTTCTTTCTAACTTCTTTGGTTTTCCATCAGTAAGGGAGGTCGAGTTTTTTGTTAATTTGGTACCTAGTACTCAATCAATATATATACCCTCTTACTATGAGGATCCATATAAATTAAAATTATTGAATTATCTATTGGATAATATTTTAGATAAATGATTTATAATCCTATGTCTGTCACCATTAGTGGTGTCTATTCTCTTTACAAATAAAGTTGATGTTTCATTTTACCTTTGTGCAGATTACTAAAAACTGAATAGAGTCATGATAATAAAAAATATCTACTTCCATTGACTGAATAACTTTTTGACTAGTTAAAAGGGGAAATTTGGTTCTTGATGATTTATTTTTGATCTTGTTATCATCAATTGATGTTAAAAGAATATAATATTAAGAGAAACTCCATTAAAAGCACATATAACCTTTATGAGTACCTTATCATGCCATTTGGATGAAATAATTCTCTTACAGTCTTTATGGATTTAATTAAAAAGGGTTTTCCATGAGTATATTGATACTTTTTTGTGGTATTTCTATATGATGTCCTTATTTATTATAATTATGACGAGGATCATGTGAATCATCTAATAGGATTCCTTGAATTTTCTTAAAATCACTAACTATATAGCATGATTTTGAAATGTGATTTCTAGATTTTGGAAGTGAAATTATTGGGACACATGGTATTAAAGGAATGTATTTCAGTTGATGCTTTAAAAGTTAAATCTCATATGAAATGGTAAAAAATATTAAATGTTTTAAATATCACGAGATTCTCGATTTAAGCTACGTATTATCACCTATTTGTGCAGGAGTTCTCCGATAATTACCAGACAATATAGTTCTATAAATAAAAAGTGAAGGGGTGAATTAATGATATATTTTTATTTTATGTTTACTCACTTATGAAAAAACATTATCCTCCTGTTAAATTATTCATTCCCTACTGAAAAAAATTCATACACACATCTAAAATAACACAATAAACTTACATGGTTCACTACTCAACAAGACTAGCTACATCAATGGTATGTTTGAGAAAAAATACAATACAACATAATCAATTATAAAAAATCCTCCTATTTGGAATATAATGAGAATGATATACCCTTACACTCTTATTGGACTATTATCAATAAAACAACGATAGAGCTTCATGTAGCATGAAATGAAGAAATACATTTTTTGAAATAATTTTGTTATGGTTTTTCTTGATCAACATTAAAAAATTTGATCTTCCATAAAAATTCTTCACTTTATTCTCCTGATGTTGGTAAAAACATCATGGACATCATAAAAAATATCATCCTGATTTCCCAGTACAATTCCCATGTCTAATTTCTTAGTGAGGAATATATATATATCTATCAAAATGTGGTTGCGACAATTCTGAACCACTTCTTCCTAATTGTGGGAATCTATGTCTAAGGATCCATTCCAATACATCGACAAGAAAAATACGAAGATTAGTTGAATATAATATTTTATCTTTTTATTTATTCTTCTTTCAGTCATTAATTCTTCATGAAAAACTATCTGGAAACATATTATCCCTAGAAATTTGGACATTCTCTCTCTATCATTCATGAAAAGTGCACGCCTGAGATGAAAGTACAACGCACTCTCAATTTTATATACACTGTAAAATTGGTTTGGGAAGGATTCTTAAAAAATTTCCCACTCAACCATATTTTCTAAAAAAATGGATTGTCCATAAAATTCAGATGAATTAAGGACTCACCAATTCTTCTCAAATATTCTCAAATCTTCTTGAATCATCTAATAATTTCAGCTCAGTCTTGACTACATTTAAAACCTACAGTCCAATTATAATTCTCCATTCCAATTTTCTAAGATGACTGCATCATTACGATGAAGGCATTTGGTCACTTTGGTTTCCTTGACCCACTTGTAAACAAATCTAAATTGGATATTTTATATTACATTGCACAACAAAAAATGGTGAAAATAGAAAATGAACATCTTCTTTGAGCTCCAAGGTCCTTCTCAATAATACTTTTTTTATCTCATATAAACAATTCAAGAATGATTCTAGACTCAAAAAATAGAAGTTCGAATATGTTTCTAATTATCATTATCATCTCCCACATTATGATGACGGAAAATGTAAAGTAATAGGTCATTCGTTTTCTTTTCTCTTGACCCACATGGAACCAAAAATTCATTATGATAAAAATGTTTGACAAAATTATTGATTGAAAATTAATTTTTTTTCATAGTATCCCTAAAAATTCAATATATTTTATTTATCATTGGTCCATACAACTCCAAATGAAAAAAACATCCCTTATTTATTATGATGGTATACCGAATCTGATAGATTAGTAATTTCACCTCTGACTTCAGTGACTTATTTATTTTCTAAATATGATACAAATGATCATTAATAACTTAACTTATTTTTTTGTTCTGACTATGAGACTAATTAAATCCTTTCACCTAAATATTTAAATATTTTTTATTTTGGTCAAACTAAAAAAACCATCTATTTTTCTCATTATATTCAACCTTATCATCCTTTGAAGAATTCTACATCTGTTTAAATCATTGTGATGACCATGAGTCCCAAAATCCATGGCTTCACAGATTTTCTTCCTCTATAAAATTTCAGAATGTATCATGTTTTACATTATGATTTTGAATATGTCGAATATCAGTATTAGTATCTTCTGATATATAATGTAAAGTATTATACCTTCCCATTCCCCTATCAACATATTTCTTTCCTACCCATCCAAAATAGAATTTTCCAAAATAAAATTTACAACAAATTTCCTCTCCATTTATTTCATCAACATTTGACGACAATATTTTTAGAATACTTATGACCATTGTGAAATAAAAATCATAAAAGAATCATTATATTTTATTTAAAATTAATGCTAAATCCAATTCTCCTTCTTATTACGATCATATCTCAATCCATGCATTATGTGAGTGTGATGAACCTTTTCTTCCAGAAAACTTCTTCTCAAAATGATTGAATTTATTAAGAATTATGACTTTGATTTTTTGAATACGATGGTGAGTTTGATTTTCACCAAAAACAATGTTATGTTATTTTTCCATCCTAAACATCATTTAAAAAAACAATTATCTAAATATGATTATCATGTGTATTAGTTTGGTCCAAAAAATATCCCCCTTTGGATTATATTTTAATCAAAATATTCATAAATCAATTAATTTTTTCTCATTATGAAATTGATTACATTTCAACAATTATAATCCTACACGAGCTCACTCATTTTATGAAATATGATATATTGACTAAAGGCTTGTGTTGTCCAAAAGTAATGATCATGAAAATATTTCACATCTTTTCTTCCACATCATTTCTCCAGATAAATAATATTCCTAAAATGTGAATATTTATTTTCTTAAAACGAATCCATATAAAAGATATAATATTTTACATACATATATTACTAGATTCATAGCTTACCCAAAACTACCCCTTTTTATATGCATCCATAAATATTGATTTATGAAAAAATTATCCCCATTTGGAAACACTATAAAAATTTAATATCAGAGAGGGGATAATGAAACTAAACTCAAATGTGATGAAAAATAGGTTAGACATCCATTTTCATCCTGAATTGAGTAAATGGTTCCTTTGGTAATGGATTACTGAAAATTTCAGCTACTTGTTCCAATGTTGGAACATATTACAACATCAATAAATGATTATCCAAATTCTCTTTGATGGAATTATATTTGATATAAATAGATTTGGGATGATAATGATTCACCAGAATCATGGTTGTGGTTTATTTCACTTTTATTATCACAATCCAAGAGCAAGGGTAACTCCAATTCAATAAGTAAATCTTATAATTTAGTCTTCATCCACATATGTTTTTTGAAAGACTGAGTAGTAGAAACATACACAAAATTATCCATAATAAGTGTTATAAAATATTGTTTCTTTGTATAAAAACATAAAAAAAATTCCCTAGAATGAAAACTCCACAAGTTGTAGGTGTTCTGTCATTAAGATTTTATTCATAATCAATATCTGAATACCAAAAAAATCATTCCTATCTGAGCTATCATTTTTGATTCTGAAATTTTTTTCACCTTCATATATCTAAGAATCATTTTTCCAATATGTAAATTTTATTATTAGGGAATTATCTAAAAAATTTAACATAAGGTAGCATCACAAAAAATGGCTCTTATTGAGGTATTAATGTATAAAAATCATCCAATAATTAATCGATTTTTTATCAACTCACATGAATTCTTCTTCATTGACCAAATTTGTTCCCACTAAACCCTTTAAGAATTTCCTTAACGTACTTTTATTGAGAATGAAAATTGTGTTTTACCTTTTTTAAAATTTTTAACTGAAGAAATTATTCCATTTATCCCTACATGGACATCTAAAATGACTTTTTCATAACTTGGTTGAATCATTAACAAGATCTTTCATCATTCCCAACAAAGATAATCTCATCATCATAAACAATTTTGATGAGGGAAAACTTCAAAATTTATTTAATGTAAATGTTGTTATCAACTCTTCCTTTCATGAAACTCATCTACCTAATTAAAGTATCCAATTAGTAATACCATCCCCTCAGAGATTGGTTTATCCCATACAATCTTTTCTTCAATATACACACATAAATTTCATCATTACCAATATAAAAACATATGTTTGTTCAATTTAAACATCCTCATCAAGATACTCATTTAAAAATATGGACTTTACATATGTTTGAAAAACATTATAACTTCAATGTGAAACAATAGAAATAAACAATGTGATTGTTTATAACCATCCCACCAGAGAAATCGATTCATAAAAATCAACACCATCAAGTTGTGAATTAATTTTCACACTAATCATTTTTTTATTCTTATCAGTTCACCACCTTAATTCATCTTGTTCTAGAAAACTCATTTTTTGATGATAAAATTTTATTACTTGTCTTAGGTTTAAGTTCCCAAGTAACATTCTTCTCAATCTAACAATGCTTTACATTCATATCCTAGATCCATTAAAGATATTCCAATAATTAATTTACATATTTTAGATCATCATTTGAATACAATAAAGTATCTGAAATTTTTCTTTCTATTTGAACCCTATAATATTGATCACCAGTAATGTCTTGGGCCCCCTCTTTCTTGCTCATATGGGGATGAGATATTTTAGTTTCTTCCTCATCACTTGAAATAGTTTAGTATGATTCTTCATCTTCAGTATCATTACCTTCATTAGTATCCTTATCCTAATTTTTATAAAAAAAATATTTTATCCTGCTCAACTTCCTAATCAGCACATGTCTATTTATATTTATTAGACTTTTAAATAACATTAACTTTAAAAGAATAAACAATTATTCTTGATTCATTGTTGATATATCTATATCCACTTCTTTCTGGAGCATAACCATGAAAAATTACATATTTAACACTCTTCTGAAACTTCCCATGTTTTCAAAATTTCATTATTTTAATGCATGTAGTCCCAAAAAATTATAAGATTTTCAAACATCAATTTTTTCCATAGAAAATTTCATATAGAGTCATATATAAACTTTTCTTATAGAAACATCTGTTTTGGATATACACAATAGAAGTCATGGACTTCCCCCAATAGTAATGGGAAACACCATGTTCATGTAACATTGTTCTCCCCAATTCCACCAAACATCTATTCATTCATTCAGCAACCCTATTTTATGGAAGAGTATATGGTGAACTAAGAACATGAGGAATTCAATTATTCTCTAGATAAAATTGAAATTATTCATTTTTATACTCACCACCATAATCTATTCATAACATCTATATAGAATACTCATATTCCTTGTTAGCTTTTCTCTAGACACATTTAATCATTTTTAGTGCATCAAGTTATGTTTCATAAAAATAACACAAGTAATGTGACTAAATTCATCATTGAAAGTGACGAATTATTCATATCCATTTGTTTATTTTTTTCTCATTGGCCCACAACTGTTATAATGAATAAGTAAATGTGTTTATTTTGAATAAATGTAATACTTCTTATGTATAGAATTTGTAATCGTTTCTTTCTATAATATAGTTTAAAACAAATCAATTATTCATCAAATGCAAGGAATATCATAGACACAATATCACCTCGATAAATTTATCTTATTTCTATGAAACATTTTTCCAATTATTTTATAGCACAATTGATTTTCATCAACCAAACATAAGTTACTGGATTGGTTTATTTCACCAACTTGGAACATTTTTTCTTTTGTCTGTTGGTCTCCTCTAACTATCTTTCCATCTTCCTCAAATTTCACAACAAATCCATATTTTCTGAAGATAAAATTTTACCCCCATAAAAATGTTGTAAAATACTCATCTCGTTGTGTTTTATCCCATAAACATATACTTCTCGCATTGATTTCATCTTTTCTTTCCCAAAGATAGTTGATCCAACACCTTTGATTTTCAGTGATTCATCATTTCCAAATAACTGAATTACTTATTTGAAGTCTTTTCAACAACTTTAAGTATAATTTAATTTGAAAATAACTACCACTATCAAGAATCCATGGTTGTTCTAATTTTATGTCTTTCAAAGTGGTTTGAATAATAAGTTCATTTTCTCTTCCCTTTTCTCTATTCACCTCTGGCTTCTAAGAATTATTATGAAAATATTTTTGTGTTAGTAACAAAAGAAGATAAATCTTACTATGAAGCCTAGGTTTTCAACACCTTAAAAAAATAGAATCTCGGGGTTGGAAAGAATTTTTAACTTTCACAACAGCCTTCTTGGGTTTCTTTTGAACATCTTTCTTAGAATTATTCTTTTGAGAGTATTTACTCCCCCTAAATTGTTGCCTTCCATAAGCAACAGAATAGTGGTAATGTTGTTGGTTGAACCAAGTCATTTTTTATGTATGTCCAAATCCCCCATAATACCCTCATTACCCAGAAAAATAATATTTCCCTCTCAAGCTTCCATACTATCAATATTTTTGGACAGGTTTATCAGAAAAATTATTTTACCTCTTATGAGAACACTGTTTACCACCATCCTTTTTATTCATAATCAGATTCGTCTTCTTTAGCAAAGTTTTCTTTTTTGATTTGTCAAAACCAATATTATTAGAAAATATTTCATATTCATAATGTTTAGAATATTTTTTAGGCTTAGAATATATCAAATAATATAACTTCATAATTCATTTTTGTATTTTCCACATACATAAATTTCACTTATTTCCCCTTTTCAGAATCATTTCTTGCATTCTTCTCAGCCTTTGTGGGTAAACTGTTTTGTTCTATATCAGAATTATTCATACCAAAACATTCACTAAATTTGGAAAATATTTTTTGAAACATCTACCTCTTTGTTCGTCTTTAGATATTTTTTGTTGGATAATTTCTAACTCATATTCTTTTTCATTCAAACATACTAATAGTTTATCATTATGAATCATTTATTTCATAATATAATTATTCAAATTATCAATATATTTTACAATCTTGAAATTATAATCAAGATAAAATGATTTTTTAATGAGGAATTATCATTTATAAACTTTTTAGTTTCCTTCTCAATCCATATAATATATCTTAGAAGTTATTTCAACTCTTCATTCAGGTGATATTCTAATCACTTTTCTTCTTCTTCTAAACTTCTTATTTCCAATTATTCTTTGTTAAGTATTGAAATAAAATTATTCTAAACCATTTAAATTGAATTTTCATATTCAGTTTCACTATGTTTTTATTCTTTATATTTATAAAAAATGATTATTATTTTAAATTTTGAGAGCTTTTAATCATTCCCTCTAGAAAAACATTTATCTTCATCTCCCTATTTCTTCCATGACCTTCTTGGATATCTTTCATCTCCATCACTATCTTCTTCTTTCTTTACTAGAGGATAATTAGGAATAAATTGACTAACAACTCCATATTCAAAAAACATCAAGTGATTTTTCACTTTGTATTTACCATTACCTATTATAACTTTTTAAAATCATGGATAAAATTTCATCATGTTTTTTACATACGTCATTTTTAGAGTTAGAGTGAGAAACAACATCTTCAATGACAATATTTTTTGACTTACATTTCTTTGTATCCTTGAAATTCATTTCAATATAATTTTTTTGTTTTCATATCTTTCTCTCTTCAAATTTAATAGGTGATGATAATACTATGAAAATAATACAAATAATTTTTATTGGATATATCTATTATAATAAAGATATATTTGCCTCAAAATTTAATAAAAGGATTCTTATTAAATTTTCTATAATTATAGAACCCTTTATCTCTTCACTAAGACATCTGATAGTGATGAAACTATCATTCACCCTAGTAAAGAATTCACCAAAAAATTCATATTCAACCATCACATGATCTTTATATTTCAGCCTCCAAACATGAAAATTTTCATTCTTCACTTTTATATTTTCTTTGTATATGTTTTTCAACTTATCACATATATTTTTGTCTGAGGAAAATCCCTACACTTTTGAGAATTCACTTTTAGAAAAAGATGAATGTAATGAATTCTTTGCTCTTCCATAGTTCATGAGATTATTATTATCAATAGGTGTAAGAGGAACATTATCATAAATATTAGGAGATCAATTTTTTGTATCTTTTTGAACATCATATCCATTATACATAATATAAGGAAACATTCTATCTTTATCGATAAGATGATTCTTACAATCAAAAACCTCAATACCCTTACTATTGACACAATTTGGAATATTTATCAACTTATCTTAAAAAATTACGACAGATAATAGATGAAGAGTGTAACACCCCAAGATTCCACGATACATTTCCCTTTGAATAATTCAATAGCTTGAATTGTACGCAACTTCGAGATTCTAACACACCGAGCCAATCAAAGTAGCCCTTATGAATAGTAATACACAATTTTTAAAATTTTATAAAATTTATTTTTTAAAATGGACTTCATTTTTGAATTTATAATATTGAAATTATCTTAGGGTGAAATTTTGGTATTTTTCTGAAAACATTCATTTTTTGATAAATAGTGAAAAACATTGCATTATTGGCTAAAACTGACATTTTATTTAAATAATTATTTAATTTAATTTAATTTATTTTAGGTCAAAATAGATACATAATACCTACATAAGTTCAATGCAATTCATGGGAGTTATTTTATAATAAGTTTAGATATATAAAAAGTTTATTGAACTTTTTACAGTCTTTTACCCACCTCCTAGGAGCATTTTCAAATTTGCATAGAACATATTTTTACCACTTCCGTGAGTTGAATTTAAAAAATACTGGAGATACAGAAAATATCATTAGGTAAAATTTGGTTCAATAAGATGAATAATTTTTTTAGTGAATAGTAACTTTTAATTTTTATTTACCACAGTTAAAAGTAAATTGGGTAATTAAGGGTAAAAATGATATCATAATTACCCTAACACATGTCTTAATTCGTTGTATAAGTATTTTCCACCAAAAACAACCTTAGGAATAAAATATGACCCCATTTGGTCCAAATGGATTAGATTAGGACATTTATTATTATTTTATTTAAAGAAGAGTTAAAAGAGTTAAATTCAATGTTTAGTAACTAAACAATTTTTAATATTGGGATAAACACAATAAAAATGTAACTATAAATATTCATTAGAAAGATAGAGATATTTCCTACATAATGGTCTTTTATTTATAATTTTTAGGCATCAAATATTTTAATTTATTTATGACACAATGATGAAGTAGTAATTACCCAATTAATGAAATATTAAAATAATTGATATTATAAATATCGAAATAAATGTAAATTTAGACTTATAATAAATTGAACTAATTTTATATGTTAATATTAAATGTTAGGGTTGGTTAAAGAAATTTTATTTGATGTTATATATTTTTAATAGCTTTCAATGAAATCAAATACTAAATAGTATCAAAATTGACATAGTTGAGTTTTTAAAACAAATACTATATTATTAATTGATATAATATTCATAAAAATTTATGGTTCTACCAAAGGACATAGATAAGAATATATATATTAATAATGAACCACTTGGGGTTCTCATGGATTGTTATAGTATGTTTATTAACCATATAATATAAAAATACAAAGAGACATGGTAAATGTCAAACTATTAAATTAAAAGTTAAATCTAAAAGAAAAGGTTAATATGGTGACCTAAACCTATCCAAAACCTATTTGATGATATATTTTAAACCCATACACACCTTATCCTAGAAATAAATCATTTTGAAGGCATTAGAAACCAGAAATGAATTTATTATAAAATAATATTTCACGTTTTTCCTAAAGTGGCACTCACCTCTCTTATAAAAGGATACTTACCCTTCTCTTAATTTCACACCTCCAAAGCCATTTTTATCGGCAACCCCTACCCAAATATCCTACCATATTTCCTCCCTTAATCATATATTCCTTCCTTCGGTCATAAATCAAACCTAAGGAGCCCTTTTGATCAAATCAAAAGGAATAACCCGAAGAAGAGGTAAATATATCATCCCCTATTTAAAGTTCTTTTCTTCTTACACATCCTCTTTCTTTGTTGTTTCCAATATAAAATAATAAATCAAGTATCTTCTATATACTGTGACATTATTATAAAAATGTTACAACCATGTTCATTATTGTATCCATCATATGAATGACAAAGTCACCATACATGTGTACGTACGGGTTACCGTCTCCACGTCATGGAGTAGTTTGTTATTCAAACACTTAATTATTTGGATGGGTGAAATAATGAATGTAATTAATGTAAATAATAAATATAAAATTTTACTGATTCTATATATATTATATACCATCCAATTTTATACGATTTCACCATCAATATAATGATATTGCCACTCGTGCGTAAGTACTGATCACAGTCTCCATGAACGCGATGGGATTCATTCCACATCATAATCATTAAAGAATAATTTTCATTTTATGATTAGAAATAATTTTTATTAACATAATATCATTTTTTATATGAATCAAATACATCCTATCCATAACAAACAATACTTACATAACCAACCATATAATGGAAAACAAATCAGTTAACACCCAAAACGGTGATACTACTAAATTATTATTAACAAATAAATATTGTAAGATTATATATGATATCATATTTATGTATATGATACTTGAAAAATTTATTAAAAATTTATTAACTATTACATAGTAGGCTATCATACCATTTAATAAAAAAAAGTACAAGGTTAGGGTAAATTTCACAATCTCTTTATTATCCAATGTTGTTTTTACGTTAGTATCCATTGGGACCTCTTTATCATCCACATCCGTGTTTTCTTAAAAATGTATTTGAAAACATTTTTACTATTTACTAGACTATGGGTTAAATTTATTTTTACCCTTATTTGACCATATATGTTTTGAAAGGAATCTTTCAGTCATTATCCAAACAAGGTACTTTATGACCATTTTTTACAAAATTAAGGTAATAATTATTTTTTAAACTTAAGTAGTTGGTGCGACTATATTCCACTATTATAACATCATTGAAGCTTCCCTTAAAATATTATAAGATTCTTTTCAAAATAAATATTTTCTTTTATAATTATGTTACTATTAAATGGTTTCAAAATAGAATGATTTATTTATTTCAAATAGTTTTAATTCCATCTATGTCAACATCCTTTGATGGATTTTAAACTTGTTTGATGTTGATTTAATAGGATACAAATCATCCATATGGTATTGAAGTTTTTATGATATTTTTGAATGTGGATGTTTTATTTTTATACCATTCATGGTTAATGGTTAATGTGTTGACATTTCGTGTGCTAGTTTTAATACGAATGTTTATTTTACGTTTCAAATATTTAATAAGAGGAATGTATTAGACTTAGTATGTGATTGTTGGAGCCATCTATAGCTCCTCAGTGCATCAGTAGGTCTCATGGGACAATTAAACATGGAATTAGATGAGGCCTTTCCTAATTTGATATATGGTTTTGGCTGAGGCCTCAATCATTTTTAGACATCTTGGCCAAGGCCTTGACAAGATGTTTTAGAAAGTCGGGCATTATACATTCCATCATTATGAAAATAATAATGATTTTCCTTGTGGTTATTCAACTAGTAGAATACCCATGACTATGTTTTATTAGGGAAATATTTACTCTTCCCATATTCCTATCAAAAAGTGTTCATGTTTATTATTTGTAAAGGGATGTATTTTTAATTATTCATCATGCCTAATGATTATGTTCTCTTATGTTTTATGGCTTACCCTTACTTAGTGTTAGAGATTTCTCGTTTCTTATGTTTCATTTTCCTAAGATATGAAGAAGTTAGTTATGTGTGACTTGCAAGCATAATCTTGGAGGATTGGATCTTTCTAATGGAATAAATTATTTTTGTATTTATTTTCCAGTTGTAATGTTGAACTGATGAATGTATCTTGTTTCCAATAACACTAAATTGATCAGTATTTTGGGACATGATTCCTTTTATTATGCCAATGTTATGTAATAAAGCACTGAATCTAGGTAACTAGTGTCGAGGTGTTACAGTTGGTATCAGAGGAAGTTTAATACAATCCTTAGAAACTAGATTTAGATAAACTTTGATTAGAGCACATTACCCTATGATAGACTTTGAATATTTGTGTAGAATAACTTCCTAGAATTTTTGTAATGTATAAATTTTGTGTATTTTCCAAGAAATAAATCCCTGTCTAGATACGAGAAGGGAGAGGAGGCTCTGGAACAAATGTACCTAGGAGTGGAAACTCTGACAAGGAGTTTCGGGATGGACCTGAGGTATCTTGGTACAAGATAACTGGCCTTGCTGCACTGTTGGTTACGACACTCCAGGGGGATATGATTTAGATAATTCACAATTTCTTTATAAACCATTATGAAGGATTTATGATTATTTACCTCATTAAAGAAAACATTTTTTTATGATTATAGATTATATCCATAAATTTCTCACTTTATAATAAGTGGTTTACAAGTTTGGAATTTTTTATTGCGATCCATAAACTATTCTTGTGTATGTAATTGTTTAGAAATGGTGCCTAGTGCAAGGAATGGAAACCATATCAATTCATGTAATCCATGTAGGGATTTCCCTATAACTCAAGATAATTATAGTTGAGCTGTTTATGCAACTGCTGCTGATCATATTTTCACCATAATGGGAAAACTCACTCAAGGTAGGAATAATAACCTTACTTGTATGGAGAAACCTGATCCATAACATGGAGGATCAATGTTAGACCGCTTCAAGAGGAAAAAACCACCAACATTCAATTGGTCTACAAATCCATTTGTAGCTGAGCAATGGATATATTCCTTAGAGAAAATATTTCATGCTTTGGGATGTTGCGAAAGGGAAAAAGGTGTCATAACAATTTATCACCTCATAGGAGAAGTAGATCAATGATGGTCATTAACTCAAAACACAATGGAAGATGAAAAAGTATCATGTATGGAATGGAGGTTGTTTAGAGAGATTTTCTAAGAAAAATACTTTCTTCATGACCATCGAGTGGATATGGAAAAGGAAACTTCTGAGTTTATGATAAAAGGAGGATGATAATGTTGCAAAGTATGAAGCTAACATTACAAAGTTTGCAAGGAATACTGCAGATTATATACGTAACCCAAGAATTAATTTTGATCGTTTCTTTGATGGGTTAAAACCATTTATTTATCGAGCATTAGTCTCATAATCCTTCTAATCGTATGAGATATTTCCTCATGTGCTATCAAGACTGAAAATGAATTCTCTATGTATTATGGATTTAATGAAATGCAAGAGAATAAGAGATATTCTGAACACTCTGGGAAAGGAAATAAAGAAATAGGGAAGAAGTGAATAGTTGAATTTCCCCCTATGATAATTGCGGAAAGAAGCACCCTAGTGCCTTTCTAAAATTAAAAGGAGTATGCTACAAATGTGCACTGAAATGCCATATTTCTGGTCATTTTAAGGGGAATAAATAAGATACCAGTGTTTAATGGTACAATTGCAGGGATATGGGACATTATGAAAATTAATTTCCTAAGAGTCAGAGAAACTTACCTCAGAAAAGGCCAAGGGATCAAGGACAAGCTTATGTGATCACTACTGCTGAGGTTGAATCTCTTAAAGATTTGGTGGCAGGTAATTTAATGGTTTCCTCTTTATCCAATGATTTATTTGATTCTGGATCATCTCATTGTTTCGTTTCTTCCCAGTTCTCTAAGAAAATTAGATATTTCCAATTTGATTTAACAAGGGAGTTTTCTGTCAAAACTCTTAAGCAAAGTATCATTGTAACAAAGTTATGTGAATCAGTCCCCATTCAGGCATATAAATGATATTTATATATGGATATAATCATCATAAACATGATTGAATTTGATAAAATCCTCTATATGGATTGGATTTCAGACCATGATTTGAAAATATATTGTAAGAAGAAGGAGGTTACAATTCTTGATGATGATAAGGAGTACCTAATCATTAGAGCAGAAACGTCATCATCTGATTCTTATCTAGATCCACCCCAGTAGCTCAACTAAATTCAATTATTGGGTAGGATGAGAATGAAATAACTATTGGTGAGTAAAATAATGTTCTAATAGAGGACATACATATTGTGAAAGAATATGTTGATGTGTTTCCAAATGATTTACCTGGACATCCTCCCGAATGAGAAATTGAGTATTCCATTGATTTAATTCCTGGTTCAAGGCCCATATGAAAGACCCCTTATAGAATGGACAATATAGAATTAGCAGAACTAAAGAAACAACTAGAGTAATTGAGTAATAAGATATTTATTCGTCCCAGTGTTTCTCTATGTGGAGCCGCTGCACTTTTTGTTAAAAAGAAAGATAAATCTATGAGGTTGTGAATTGACTACAGGGAGATCAATGCTATAACAATAAAGAACAAGTATCCCCTACCAAGAATTGATGATTAATTAACCAACTTCATATAGCTCAATATTTTTCAATGATTGACCTTTGATCTGGATATCATCAGTTGTGTGTGAAGAAGGAAGATATTCCGAAAAAAATATTTCAAACTAGATATGGGCATTACGAGTTTACAGTAATGCCATTTGGATTGACTAATGCACCATCTATCTTCATGGGTTCAATAAATAGAGTTTTCAAAGAATATCTTGATGAATGTTTAGGGGTATTTATTGATGATGTCTTGGTATACTCCGAAATCTACAAATATAATGAAAATCACTTGAGCATTTTTCTAAAGACTCTTAGAAGAAATTATTTATATGGGTTGTTTAGCATGCGTGGATGCTAGCTTCAAGAGATTTCTTTTCTTGTACATACTATCTATAAGGATGTAAAATCTGTATATCTTTCATGTACCACGAAAATCCATGAATGGCTAGCACTGATGAGTATAACTGAGGTATGCAGTTTTATTGGTTTAGCAGGTTATTATCAACGTTTGGTCCAGAATTTTTCCCAGTTGGCTAACCCATTAACCAAGGTCACACATAAAAGGGTTAAATTTTTTAGGACAAAATAGTGTGAAGAATGTTTTGAATAACTAAAGAGAAGATTTTTCAATACTCTTATCTTGAATCTACCATCAGGGAATGATGGGTTTTTTATTTATAGTGATGCATCAAAAAAGGACTTGGTTGTGTCCTTATGCGGAATGATAGACTTATTTCCTATGCATCACGACAGCTATAAATTCATGAAAAAAACTATCTCACTCATGATCTTGAGTTAGCTGATGTAATCTTTGGTCTGAAGATATGGAGACACTATCTCTATAGTGAAAATGTGAGATTTATACTAATCACAAGAGTTTGATGTATATTTTCTCACAAAATGAACTAAACATGAGGCAAAGGAGATGGACTGAACTACTCAAGTATTATGATTTAATGATACAGTACCACCTGGGGAAGGCAAAGAAGGTGGAAGATTCTTTGAGCATGAAGGATCATGGAGTTTTGAACAGTATGAGAGTTAAAAGGGGTCCTATTTTCATGGATCTTGTAAATATGGATATGGGAATAGCGATGGAGGGTGACACATGAATAATTTTTCAAATGGTTAGCAAACCATATTTACTAGAAAGTATAAAAATTCTCAGACTAATGATTAGGAGTTTCAAAAGATGATTAAAGCTGTAAATGATGAGATATTGAGTGTCTTTGTATATGAAAATAGAAATTTTAAATTTGGGAAGAGACTTTGGGTTTCTGATATACCTGACCTAAAAAGGTAATTCTTGGATAATGCTCATAGATCTAATTTATCTATAAATACTAGGAGCAGCAAGATGTATAGATATTTTAAGGAACATTTTTGGCAGGACAACAAGAGAAGGGAGATTGCTGATTTTGTGTCAAGGAGTATGGTTTCACAATAAGTGAAAGCTGGAAGACAACATCCTAGAGGATTCATGCAACCTCTTCTAATACCTGAGTGGAAATTAGATGATATTATGATGGAATTTTTCATGGGGCAACCAAAGCCTCCTAGAAGGAATGATACAATATGGGTCATTGTTGATCGTCTTTCCAAGTAAGCAAACTTTCAAGCTATAAGAGAATATTTAAAACTTTAATGTTTAACAAGAAAATATATTAATGAAGTTGTAAGACTTCATGGAGTACCCATATCAATTTTTTCAGATCGTGCTCCCCATTTTACATAAAGATTCTTGAAAATTCTTCAAAAATCCCAGGATACTAAACTTCATTTGAGCACTGCCTACCACCCTCAAACTTAGGGACAATTAGAATGGACCATTCAAACCTTTGAAGACAGATTGAGATCTTTCTCACATGACTTTCAAGGTAAGTTGGATCAATATTTACCTCTGGTTGAATTTTCCTGTAACAATAGATTACATTAATGTATTCATATGGCACCATATAAAGCATTATATGGAAAGAGATGTCTCACACCAACTTTTTGGGATGATGTTTGTTAAAGAAAACTCATAGGCCCAGAACTTGTTGAGGAAACAATGAAAAAAGTGAAGGTTATCCAAACCCAAATCAAAGGATCTCAAAGTATGCAGAAGATCTATGCCGATAACTGAAGGGTGGATTTGGAATTTTAGGTATGAGATCATGTTTTCTTGAAGGTATCTCCATGGAAAGAATTTACACAATTCGATAAGATGAGTGAATTAAGTCCTAGGTACATCAGACCTTTCAAAATTCTAGAATGAATTGGGGATATAAAAATCCATTTGGAAATGCTGCCAAGTCTCGCCAAAGTTCAAAATGTGTTCCATATATCACTGTTGAGAAAATACATGCCCAAACCAATGCATGTACTCACCTATGAAGAAATTGATCTGGAACCTGATCTCTCTCATTTTAAAGAGCCTTTCAAGATTCATGATACTGGTGAACAAGTTTTGGGAAAGCGGACAACTTGTCTGGTAAAAGTTTTGTGGGGAAAACATAAGATGGAAGAGGTAACATGGGAACCAGAGGAAATTATGATGAAGAACCACCCGGATCTTTTTGTGTGGCAGTATTCTAGAAATTTCAAGGAAGAAATTATTTGAAGGATGGACGAATTTTACACCCCAAGCTTCTATGGTACGTTTCCCATTGAATAATGAAATTGCATGCAATGTACGCAACTTCGAGATTCTAACATTCTACGACCAATGGAACTAGACATTATGAATAGTATTACCCACTTTTTGAAATTTTATAAATTTTATTTTTCAAAATGGACTTCATTTTTGAATTCAAAATATCGAAATTTTCTTAGGGTGAATTTTTGGTATTTTTTAGAAAACATTAAATTTTTTATGAATATTGAAAAACATTGTGTTATTGGTTAAAAATGACTTTTTATTTAAATAATTATTTGTTTTATTTAAATTTATTTTAGTTCAAATAGATACACAATACCTATATAAGTTCAATGTAATTCATTGTAGTTATTTTATAATAAGTTTATATATATAAAAATTTTATTGAACTTTTTACCTTCTTTTACCCAGCTCCTAGGAGCATTTGAAAATTTCCTCTAAACTTATTTTTACCACTTCTGTGAGTTGAATTTCAAAAATCCAAGAGACACTGTTAATATCCGTATGTAAAATGTGGTTTAATAAGATGAAAATTATTTTTGGTGAATAGTAACTTTTGACTTCACGGTTAAATGTAAATTGGGTAATTAAGGGTAAATATGATATCATAATTATCCTAAAACATGTCCTAATTTTATTGGATAATTATAATTCAACCAAAAACAACCTTAGGAAAAAAATAAGACCCCATTTGGTCCAATTGGATTAGATTAGAACATTTATTATTATTTTATTTAAAGAAGAGTTAAAAGCATTAAATTCAAAGTCTAATAAATAAACTATTTTTAATATAGGGTTACACAAAATATAAATTCAACTATAAATATTAATTAGAAAGATAAAAATATTTCCTACATAATGGTATTTTATTTATAATTTTTATACATTAAATAATTTAATTTATTTATGACACAATGAGGATGTAGTAATTACCATATTAATGAAATATTAAAATAATTGATATTATAAATATCCAAATACATGTAAATTGAGACTTTTGATAAATTAAAATAATTTTATATGTTAATATTACATTTTAGGGTTGGTTAAATAAATTTTATTCTAAGTGATAAAGTTTTAATGGCTTTCAAAAAAATCAAATACTAAATAGTGTAAAAAATTACATAATTGAGTTTTTAAAACAAATACAATATTTTTTAGTGATGTTATATTCATAAAAATATAAGGATTGTCCAAAGGAAATAGATAAGGTTATATATATTAATAATTAACTACTTGGGGTTCTCTTGGATAGTTAGAGTATCTTTATTTACTATATAATATTAAAATACAAAGAGACATGGTAAATGTCAAACTATTTAACTAAGAGTGAAATATAAAAGATGAGGTTAATATGGTGGCCTAAACCTATCCAAAACCTATTGGATTAGAGTTTTTTTACCCATACCTACCTTAGACTCGAAATAAATCTTTTTTGGAGCCATTATAAACCGAAAATGATTTTATTATTAAATAATATTTCATGCTTTTCCTAAAGTGACCCTCACATCTCTTATAAAAGGATACATACCCTTCTTTTAATTTCACCCCTACAAAGCCATTTTTCTAATCCAAAACCTGACAAAAAATCCTCTCAACATTCCTTCCATAATCATAGAGGCATTCCTTTGGTCAGAAAGCCAACCTAATGATCCATTTCGATCAAATCAAAAGGAAGAACCCGAGAAAGTGGTAAATATTTCATCACCTCTTTCAAGTTATTTTCTTTGTCCCCTTCCTCTTTCATTGTCCTTTAAACTACAAAATAATTACTCCAGTATATTCTATATAATGTGATGTTATTATAAAAATGGTACAATCATATTAATTATTCTATCCATCATATGAATGACAAAGACACCATACGTGTGTACGTACGGCTTACCGTCTCCACGTCATGGTGTAGTTTGTTATTCAAACACTTCATTATTTGGATGAGTATAATAATGAGTATAACTAAGGTAAATAATAAATATAACATGTTAATAATTATTTTTATATGATATACCATCCAATTTCATATTATTTCAGCATCAATATAATGATATTGTTGCTCGTGCGTACGTACGGATTACCGTCTCCATGAACGTGATGTGATTCATTCCACATCGTAATCATTCAAGAATAATTTTAATTTTATGATTAGAAATAATTTTTATGAACATAATATCATTCTGTATATGAATCAAATACATCCTATCCATAAGAAACATGACTTAATTAACCTTTCAATAAAGGAAAACGAATTAGTTATCACCCGAAATGATGATACTACTAAAATACTATTACCAAATCCATATTATAAGATCATATATGATATCATATTTATGTATATGATTCTTGTATAGTTTAATAAAAATGTTTTAAATATTATATAGGAGTTTAACATACCATCTACTAAGAAAAATTACAAGTTAAGGGTTAATTTCACAATCTCTTTATTATCCGAGGTTGATTTTACGTAAGTATCCACTATGAACTCTTTATCATCCACATCTTTGTTTCCTTAAATATATTTCAAAATATTTTTAATATTTACTAGACTATAGGTTAATTTCCTTTATACACTTATTTGTCCTTATATGTTTTGAAAGGAATCTTTCTGTTGTTTTCTAAACACGGTACTTTAATACCTTATCGACAAAATTAAGTTAAGAATGTTTTTTTTAACTTATACGGAAAGTGCGGATATTTTCCACCATTATATCATAATAGAATCTTCTCTTATAATCTTATGTGAATATTTTAAAAATAAATATTTTCTTTCATAATTATTTTACTCTTAACTGGTTTCAAAATAGACAGAGGTATTTCTTTCAAATATTTTTCATTTCATCTATCCCACCATCATTTTATGGATTTTAAACTTGTTTGAAGATCATTTATTATAATAAAAATCCTCCATATTTTCTTGAAGGTTTTGTGATATGTTTGAATGTGGATGATTTATTTTTATACCATTCATGGTTTATGGTTAAAGTGTTAACATTTAGTATTCTAGTTTTAATATGAAGGTTTATGTTATGTTTCAACCTTTTCACATGATGAATGTAATAGACTTTGTATGTGATGGGTGGAGCCCAATATAGCTCCTCGGTGCATCAGAAGGTCTCATGAGACAATTATACGTGTAATTGGAAGAGGCCTTTCCCAATTTGATATATGGTTTTGGCTGAGTCTTAAATCATTTTTAGATGTCTTGGCTAAGGCCTTGACAAGATGTTTCAGAAAATCCGGCATTATAAATTCCCTCATTATGAAAATAATAATGATGGTTCATGTGGTTATTCTACTAGTAGAATACCCATGACTACATTTTATTTTGGAATTATTTACTCATATCATATTCCTTCCATAAAGTGTTCATGGTTATTATTTCTAAGGGAATTTATTTTTAATTATTCACCATGCCTAATGTTTATATTATCTTCCACTGTATTGCTTACCCTTACTGAGCGTTTGAGCTCACCCCATTCTTATGTTTCATTTTCCCAGGAAATGAAGAAGTTTTTTATGAGTAAATTGCAGGCATAATCTAGGATTCTTGGATATTTCTAATGGAATAAATTAGTGTTGTATTTCTTTTCATGTTGTAATGTTGAATATATAAATGTATCTGGTTTCCAATAATACTAAACTGATTAGTCTTTCAGTACATGATTCCTTGTATCATGCCAATGTTATGTAACAAAGAACCCACTCTAGGTAACCAAGGTCGGATAATTACAAAGAGAACTTATATCTCTAATACCAATTGAAATTTCTCATATAAGATATTTGTATCATTGAGTGGGGATGGGAGAATCAGTGATATCTTTTTCCTATAAGATTCCATACTTTTGAAACAACCTTTTCCTCCTATAAATTATTTCTTTCAATGCTAAAAAAATTCAAAAACAAATATATGGAACACAATAATTTACAAGGTTCACTACTAAAAAATTGTTGATATGTCCTTGGTACGAATTGGTAATAGTCCAATACCACACAATCTATTCGAAAACAATCCTTTTGTGTGGAATACAATGATTAGGATATACCCTTACACTTGTGTAGCACTATGACCAATATAATAATTAATGTTCTTCAAGTATAATAAAATGAAAAAATACCATTTTATTAATAGACATAATATGGTTCTTCATGATCAAAATTCACAAATATTATCTTTTAAAATAAAATCTTCACTTTCTTACCCCGAAGCTGGTAAGAACATCCTATAATTCATAAAAAACTCAGTTTGATTTCCTATTCCAATTACCATTTCCAATTTCTTAATAAAAATATATATATGTCTCCCAGAATATAGTTGAGAAAATTATAAACCACTTTTATCTATTTCCAGAAATCCCATATTGATAATCTGTCCCAATACAATGAATATCTGAAAATAATGATCAACTAGATGCAATCTTTCTGCTTATCATTTCTTCTTCTATTCGACATTAATTCTTCAAGAAAAACTATTTAAAAATCTCTTTTCCCTAAATTTTTTGAGCTTCTATCTTGACCTTTCATGAATAGAACACCAGAGAGATTAATATACAAAGTAAATTACCTTTTATAGTCACCCCAAATGTGATTTTTGTGGGATTCCACAAAAATTTCATTCTCAACAAAATTTTCCAAAAACATGAATTTCCCTTGAATTTTAGATGAATTTATGACACCTTCAACTCTTCCCAAATCTTCTCGAATCTCCTCAAATATTATAAAAATTTTAGTTCTCTTCTGAGTTCTTTCAAAAACTCCAACCTAATTATTATTACCCATTCTGATTTCCCAATATGATTTTTTCATTATGTTTAAGAAATCTGGTCTATTAAATATCTTTGAAACACTTGAAAACAAATCTAAAATGAATATATTTTATTACGTTACTCTACACCAAATGATGAAAACCAAAACAAACAAATTATTTTAGCTTCAAACTCCCTCTTGATAATAAATTTATTTCTCATTCATACTCTTCATGAAAGATTTCAGACTCAACAAAACACAAGTCTTATTCGGATTCTGATTGTATTTTCGATCTACATCAATATTATTAATACAAATTTAAAATAATATATACTTATTACTCAAATCTCTTGATGCACATGGAAATAATACTGAAATTTTATGTTGATGAAAAATATTGACTGCATATTTTATTGAACTCTGACATTATTTTTGTATTAGACCTAAGAACTTCAACTTATTTTCATTATCATTAGTTCCATAACCTCCAAAAAATAAAAATCATCATTTGATGATTACAATGGTATACCAAATTCAGTAGATCAATATTAGAATATTTATCTTCAGTAACATAGTTCTTTGTTAAATATGATACAAAAGAACATTTTGCACTTAAATCCTTTCACGTTTTTTTATTATGAGACTCATAAATTATTTTCTAATGAAGATTTATCCCTTTTGAATTTTTTTCTGATTGAAAAACTAGAAAAATTGGTTTCTCTCATTATGATCAATATTCATATCCTTTGAACAATTCTAGTTCTCATAATCTCATTAAGATGATGTTGAGACAAAAAATATTCATATTCACTATCTTTATTATTCTTCAAAAATTCATAAATTATCACGACACCCTTCATGACTTTTCATTTTTTAAAGATCACCATTATCATTATATAATTTATAATTTATGGTATTTTACCATTTCATTCCTTTAGTATCATAATGCCTTCCTGCTCATCTTGGAGAAAGTTTTCCTTATTAATATTGAAATCACCTTCTACCCAACTATTACTTCATAAATCATTCATCATACATTTTAATTAATACTTATGTCTTCTATGAATTACAAATCATCAAATCATTATATTATTTAATATCAGATTCAATAAGAATCTGATTTTCTTTCTCGGTAAGATATTCTATCAGTCCAAACCCAATGTCAGTCTGATGACCCATTTCTTCTAGAAATCATCTTCTCAAAATAATGGAATTCACTATTCTTTGTGAATAAGAATTTATGAATATAATGGTCCATATGATTTTCACCAAAAAGAAAGGGTAGTGACTTTTAATTTTTAAACTTCCTTGAACACCAAATGAAATACTTGAATACAATTTTCATCCTTATCAGAATGGTACTAATATTAACAAAGTTGTATTATGTGGTGATTTATATATCACATATGGGTGTAATGTTTTCTTGGGATGAGAAATATAAAATTTATTTTTCAAATATGAAATTTATTTTTAGTATTGCACCATTGTTGACTCTTCCAGATGTCGGGCAGGGATATGTAGCCTTCAATGATGCATCAAACATAGGTTTGGTCTACATTATAATTAAAGTTATTCATGTCATTAATTATCTCTATTGTCAGATAAGGCCACATTAGAAAAATTATCTGAACCACGAACATTAACATATAGTTGGGATGCCCACACATAATATTTGGTGGAAATAACTTCTTGAATAATTTTTTTCCATGTATTCTGATTTCAGGATCATGAGTTTTATCTACTATAAAAAAGATTTAAATCTCCACCCCAGGTATTTAGTGGGAAACAAGAAATATTTGGAACTTTAGAAAAATATACCCCGAGTAAATGTAATGCCATCACAGATTCCTTGAGAAAGAAAATTTGGACCCATTACATGAAGAAATCATTAGAATATTATAACACGATGAATATTTTGCAAAGATTCGTATTGGAGTTAGTTAATTAAAGGATGATGTTTCCAAGGCCAGTGTTCAGTTAACCACCTATTATTTAGAAATGATTCTTCAAAAACAATATCTTGATGACATGTTTTGTAGAACTAGATTCTCTCTATATAATGGGGAGACCATTTTGACTAGTCACTCTCCATGGATGTAATTTTATGTTATTATAATCATATTTTTGTATCATTGTTGTTCAAGAAATTATTGATGGGAAATTTCCATAAATCCCAGTGTGATGTGCCTCTAGGAACCATAAAGATATTCTTTGACATGCAATGGTAATTGTTGTGTCCATGTATGATATGGGGAATTCATGATTTTTGTATTTCATTTTTATATGTCCCAATTGGTCAAGGATGAGCACATGAAAACATCAGGTTTTCTTAAGACACTTTTATTTCATAATTGGATGTTGGATAAGATCTATATGGACTTTTTGTTTTGGGATTTTATATACCCAGTGAATAAAGAATGTGATATGGGAAATGATCAATCAGGAAACAAAATAGGATCACTTTATACCCATTTGAGACACATAAAAATGTTATGGAGTTTGTGAATAACTATGTGAATGATATTTTCTATTTTAATGGAGTTCCACCGACTACAGTCTCGGATAGGGATCCTTGGTTAACTTCATGTCTTTTAAGAGGCCTTCATGTGGCACTATGATCTTAGGTCCCCTAGAGAACAACATACCATCCATAATAAGATGGCTAGATAGAATGATATTTCTAAATTCTTCATGATGTTATTTGAGTCTACGATCATGAATTTGGTGAGTCTTGGGATGACCATTCGGGGATGGTTGATATTTATTACAACAAAAATTACCATTATCTGATCAAAATTTCTCCATTTGAGGCCATATATGGTCGGCCTTGTAAATAAATATTTTTCTGGTTAAATACTGGTGAAAGTTCAATGGTTGTACAGATCCTAGTTCATCATATGACAAAAATGACTCAGTTAATTCTTTAGATAATTTTTATAGCATTGGGATGAGGTAATTTTTATATTGGTCATTGTGAAAGACTGTTGGAATTATTAGTTGGTATTCATGTGTGTTTTAATGATTCACCTCGGTTAGGTCATAGATGTCATGGATGTAAAGTGAAGTCACCCCCTAATTTCTGTTACATATTGATGTTTTTTGGGTAGGTGAGGAATCTAGATAACCATTTATCACTTCCACAACAGTTTTCATCCACACATAAAAAGTTTCATGTATGAAATATCAGAAATTATCAAGATATCCATATAATATTATGAACTAGAGTGATCTTGTGTTTAAAAATATTTATCCTTGACTAATAATTTATTTAGGATAATTGACTGTATAATCAATGTTCTTCATTGGAGGAATATTCCATTAGATTGAGTGAAATGGTAGGACAGTTCTGATTCTCATGGAGAGGGAGGCACTGATGATAGATTAGTGGCCTCATTTTTTTTAAATGAAAGCATCTTAAATTTTGTTTCTGAATACAAAAATTTTCTATGTTGTGGAGGATGTATCATCTTATTAATTATTTTAGGAATACCTCAACCCTTTTTTTTAATTAATAGGTTGGGTTTCTTTTTGGGTTTTTTCACGATAGAATTTGTAACCTTTTTTGAAGGTTCTCAGTTTAGGAAGAGTTGGCACATTGTTTTCCCAAACTGTGTACCCTAATAGTGAAGAACAAGTAAACCCAAATAGTGAGTGTTTTCATGATTGGTTAATTGCTCGAAAAATAGTGATACCACCTAAGAGAAACCATGAAACACCAATAGCAGGGGTGCACTGTTTCGGTAAACGTTTTGTCTAATTTTGTGGCCATTCCTAACTAGCCTTTCATAAGGGATTTTCTTAATATGAAATTTAATTTCAAAACTGTGAAACCATAGGTTTATGTGATTTATGGTAATATAAAAACCTTATACACTTTCTTCTTCTTTGGAGGCTCCCAATAGGTTATTGTTTCCCACTACACCCCTCTTGTAGTAAATTTATTCTTGGAGAAGAACACTCAATCTCCTCCAGCTAATTTCCAATTCCAATTCTATTCCTCTCGCTCTCTCTTCTCTCCTTACCAGGTTTTAATACATCTCTATTATGTTGTAGGATACAATACCCATTGTTTCAGATCATGAATCTAGGTCTTTTCTATGATCTTCATTATCGATGTTCATCATTGTAGTTTTCTGTTTAGGGCTTTGGGTTTTGTGATCCTATGATCCAAATTTCATTGGTACCATTTATGATGGTCAATTTAATTAAACCTAAATTTCTTGATTTAAGTAAAAAATCTTGATGTAATTAAAATTTCATGATTTAATTGAAATTTTATTCAATTGTTTTAATAAAAACCAAATTACAGTGAATAAGGGATTTGGATTGATTTGGAATGAAATTTGGAACCCCTAATTCCATTGATTTTGGGTGTACCTATAAAATTGATAGAATGTTGTGCAATTTAAATAATTGAATTTTAAATTTTAAAATTTATTTGCATAAATTGATTTCAAATTTATATTTTACAGAATGGATTAATATTGTTTAGATGAAAACCCAGTGGTTTTATCTTGAAAAAGTTTGTATTTGATTTAAAACCTAAATTGTTTTTAAAATGTTTGATTGACATATTTTAAATATAATGATGGATTGAATTATTTTAATACTTTTGTAATTAATTTTCATATTTTTTATTATAGAAAATGAAATCCTACATAGTTAGAGAGTTATTCAGTAGAACACTTTATCACTTTACAACACTATCAATACATAAGTTAAAGGTCACACCCTTGATTGGATGGTGACAAGTTCTCTTTCTCCAGTGTATGACAAATTTTTGTACCCATATTTTTGTGATAACTATTCAAGTGTGATAGAGTCCCATAACATGGAACTGTAATACCTTTTGGAAAATGAAGTTGTTACTTACTATTTATTATTTCATATATATATATATGGAAATGTTTGTTAACTATTTTATCATTCCTTAAGAATTTATATAAATTATTTTACATAAAATGTATATTGGGAAAATTGTTTAATGTATTTTTATATTATAAATTTTAAATAATGATTTGATTTGAATATGATTTTGAAAATCCATGCATGTTTAATTAATAGTAAAATATTTATTTTGGTTATTTAAATGTTGGAATCTTCTTATGGAATCATTGGTGAGACCATGATATTCATTTATCTCACTCCACACTTGTGACTTTTAGTGTTTTTAGATTATCTTCTTCCAGGTTCGATAAAGGGTTAAACACCTCTTGGAAGATATTTTTTTGATACTTGTGGTTGGAGAGTTGTATCAACTAGGACTTGGGTTTTTTTCTTCAAGTTCAATGGAATGTTTATACATGTTTGAATTCTTGTAAAAACATCCTTCTAGGATTTTTAATGAATTCATACTGACATTTTTAACCAGATTTTGTAGTGTTTCAGGAAAACTATTTCCAACGTTATAATTGTATGATGTTAGGTGCTAGTCACCAACCCATGGGTAATGGAAACATCATTTGTGCTATGTTTGTGTCAGATTGGGTATCAGAGTATCTGGGTATCCAGAATGGTTTATGATAGAAATAAATATGTAATATTTGTGGATTTTATTCTACCCACACCCAATGATGAAACTTACCCCTGAATGTTTGTCAACCTGGTATAATAAAATGAGGATATCTCATATTCATTCCATCATCAAGATCACATGTATCTTATTTAAATTTTTATTTCATCCAAATAGAATTAATCATGTTAGATGTATTGTTTCATAAAAATTTATCACTATGATCATAGAAATATATTGGTTTCAATTCATAGGAATCATCATGCTCCAGTAACATAATTTTTGAGTTTAGTATAGGCGAATGATTAGGTATGTACCTCCTCTAGAGAGATACATGGAACATGTTATTAATGTGAGAAAGGTTTTTCCAGAGTGTGATGTAATATTATTTAGTTCCTTCTTGATCAATAATTTCAAAGGGGAAAATATACCTAATAACTATATTTCCATTCATTCAAATTCTCATAACCTTATTGTAGGGTTAAATTTATAGGGAAATATTCTCCCCAAAATTGAATTATGAATCATGAAGATGATTTTCAACATAATTATTATTCCATATCTTACCCAAACTGATATGTTTTTTATTAGATAAAACCATCAATAAAATTTTATTATCCATATCAGGTCACATTGTCATCATTTCTCTCGCTTCATGTTAATATGTTTCGGTTCTATACTTATTTTTATATAGGTAATCGTAAGGATCCATATAAATGATCTAGTGAAATATTTATTTTTTTTAACTAGACATGAGGATGGGGTTGATCCCAACCATAATTTAAATACTTTAAAAAAAATTATCATCTCTTATAGGGTTTCAGTAAACCAATCAGACTGACTATCTATATGATGATGATAAGCAGTTTTAAAGCACGACTATATATCTAGAGCATTCTAAAAACTTATCTAGAACATCCATGTAAACCATAGGTCCATATTAGATATAATAGAGTGTGGTTTCATATATACAGTAAAAAATTATTAAATGTATACCCAATCAATCTAATAAAGAGATATATGTTCTCTAATAGAAATGAAGTGTGTTAACTTTTTATGGTGATCGACTATACCCCAAAAAACTATGGTCGTTAGATGTTTTGGGGAGTCAAATGATAAAATCCCTTGAAATATTTTCCCATTTCATTTAGGGTATGTGTAATAGTTATAAAATACACTTAGAGTGAGGTATCTAAACCATAACATGATTACATACCTTTCACCAGATACAAACTCCCCAGAATCTGCCGTCATCTTATCCATCCAAGAATAATATTTCAGCACTATATATCTATTTTTATTATCATAATTAATTATGAATGATGATATATGAGGACCATTAAATCATTAAATATTTATGTGTAGTATTTATGGTAAAAAAATTCTTATAAAACCATATTATTCAATCACAATGATTCATTAATTCATAGAAATTTTTAAACCAACCAAAAATAAATTTTTCATTCCAAATCCACATTAAGGAAGAAATGGTAAACCCTACAAAACAAAGGTTCACTACATTCTAAAAGATATCAAAAAATGATTAATTACAAGACCAATATTTTTGAAACTAGTCCCCTACATAATTCCTAACGAAGTGTTCATACCTATATGTTCATTTAATCATTTATTATATCTTCATATAGGTTGTCCATTCATTCCCATGTTTTTATAAATTACTCTAAATTTATTTTGTGTTTTTTGAAGCCTTTGTCCAGAATTAAATCATGTTTTATTATCGACGCCATTTTCTCCTCATTATTAACAAATTGAAGCCTTATCTCATAAATTATATCAACCTACCCACATAGAGCATTGAACTGGATGACTCCTTCATTCATTTCCTCTTTAGAGTGGATGATTTGTTCCAAACACCCCCCTTTGTAAAATTCCAATACTCCATCAATTCGATTACGTCCACCATAAAGCACCGATCCCCTATCCAACATGATTGTTCACTTTTACGCACTCTATTAACTACTTTCTCGACCCCCTCACCAGGTTCCAAATTAACCACTTCAGTAATGATTTATTCAACTTGACATATTCTTATCCTACCAATCATAGACATAATCAAGGATCTAGTTATAATTGTTTTTGGAATGTTTGAGTGGTCTTAAAGAGTCCTTTATGGTTTCCCCCTTTTTAACTAGAATTTTCATAGGTAACGAGGTTCCTCACTTTCCCTTTCTCAATATAGATCCAACATTCATGTTAGCATAGGGACCCTGCACATACTCTATCACTTGTTGAGAGTCATTTTATTTGTTTCTTGTCTTGGAGTTTTTGGTAGATCCAGATCTTATACATTTTTTTTTTTGAATAATATCTTCCCACCCTCCATTTTTAGAAAAATATTTCTCAATTCCTTTCAATAATGAAAAATGGTTCGGAATTTTTATCAAACAATGTTCCGTCTTCTTTCTTCAAGATACCCATCCCTAAGAAAATTATGCAATCTGGTGTGAAGATACCCATGATGAAGAATAGGGGATAAACACTAAATTCCTCTTAGTATCATATTTGGAACTAGAAACATGGGAAATATCATTCCCATTATGTGTTCCCCAACGATTCATGTTTTTAAAAAAGGAAGGAGAAACTATAGAATGCGTTGATTTTTCCAATTCATGAACATGCACTACCAACTTATTGACACCCAAATAATGATTTGAAATATCAATAATTTCATAAACCCTCATATAATTAGAACTTATCGCTTTATGATGAGGGAAAGTAGTTGATGTTTCCTTAGTAAAAAAATCATAAAATGAGAGAGTTTTATGAGGTGATAATCTTACCTCAGTAGATGAATCAACCTCCCTAGGATGAATCTTGAGACCACACCAATAAATAGTGGAAAAGTGCTCTGGATAGTGGCATTACACATAGTAATTCAACCATGTTTCAAATACCACTGATTGATTGCCTCTAAATTCTTCTCCAACCGTGATCCAAATCCAATCTACAATCATTTTTGAAATGTGATCTTCTATATAGATACTGGGGAAGATGGGGTGACTACCCAACTCAGTTTGAATATCTGAACACAAATATTGGCCAACCATAATTCCAAGAATATAGAAAATCATGGGATTTTGGATGGGAAGTGGATAATCTGGGAAACTAACCTAATGTGTCATAGATAGACCTTAAATTTCAAATTGATTTCTTGGGACAATCAAAACATGTAAAATTAGGATTAATTCCATACTCAATGAGCTATGGAAAATGCATGGACTAGTTCCTCCTCCCACCAAAAATTAACCACCATTTGATGATTATAAAGAATCCCCTCATTCTCTCAATCTAGTAATCCCTACAAACTAAAGATGAAATTGTAAAATGTGTTCACTTAAGGGAAACGATGTATAAATCAATCCAACAATGTATGATCTAGGCTAGTGGAAGCTTTAGTAAATCCCAAGCATGGAAGTGATAAAAGGGGAAACCACATTAGATATCATGAACATTAAGATTGAGCATGATTATTGGAAAGGGGGAATAAATTACAAGTTATATAATGTATATAATGAGGGAAGAGAAATGGAAGAGAAAGAAAAGAGTCCCCCCTATAGTGGGGGAGCGACTAGATCTATGATCATCACCTCTTATGCTATCTTATATTGAGCACTGAACAAAGAGATACTTCTTACTGGGAAAATTTCCCACCAAATTTTTCATCTTTATATCCCCCATTTGCCCCTCTTTAATCTTCACTTATATATAGGGATCTAAAATCATTTGAGAATGATAAGATTTAACAACTTAATTAATGATTTCAATGTAAAACCTATGAAAATAAAAAAATGGTTCTTGTATGACTCTCATAATAGATAACATTGCATGATCCCTTTGACCCGATAAATTATCCACTATGATCTCTTTTATATGGTGTTAATTTAATGAAAATTCATAATCATTAATAAAAACTAACCTTTTTATTTGAAATATCTTCAAATAATTTTCTATAAATATAAATATTAATCATCTATAAGCAGTATATATATCACCCATTTTCTACAAATATAATACCTCTTGATTTGTTTTATCTTCCTATATATTAGAATATAAAACACTATCATATATTAAACTATATCAATCATATAAAGGTAATCTATAAATACTCTATTCAGTTAAATAGATCAATATAGTGGGGGAATTTGTAAGACTAAAATAAATCATCCAAAATTTATAATTTTCATACCTATATTGAAAGGATCTTATTGTTTTCATCAATTTTTTCCCACAATTAATAGTATCCATATTTAACATATATCTTAAAGATATATTATTATCCTTATATTTCGTCAAGAAAATCATTAATATTTTGTAAATAATTAGTTTTTTCCTTTTAAGACTATAAAATACTTCTAATAATATTTTTGGTGCAACGCACTAAAACAACATGTGACTGTGAAGTCTGGTCAATGAATAATTAATTTTATAAGAACAATGAATACATTTTATGTTACATACATGAAATTTTGCAAATAAAAAGGGATAAATCGTAAAAGGAATCTTGGATAAAAAATTCAATACCATAGATGATTCCAGAATGTGATGGTCACCCTAGGGCCGACCTAAGATAATTCGGTAGAGGGAATTCAGATATCTTTTTCATTAGTGATATATTTAGTAAATTAATTAAGTTAATTAATTTATAATTTTGACATAATTGGAATATCTATAAATCTGATTATATGGAGAATTATCCATGTTTACTCACAATAATTATAGGTGGATTTGAGAGAATTCTTCCCTATTACTTTGGAAAATCACCTCAAATGACCCAAAATCTCATGATCAGAGAAAATCAAAGAACAACGAACAAAAATATATAATACATTAATTGTACAGAACTTTATTCTATAAATAATGATCCAATATCTTGGTAGGACATGTCAATCCAGGGTTTGCACACTTTTTGATTAAATTGATGGGTAGAATCGGCTGGTTTATTATATATGGTGATTAATTAACCTTTTCATGTGAATATATATCTACTTAAATGGTTATACAATTAATTTCTAACCATTTATATCCTTATTATTTATCATTAGCCATTAACACTTGGAAATTATGGTTAAAACATTGTTCTTGTGTCTTCCACTCTTAATTTCTACTCATTGTTCACCGGTTGGACCTCACTGTCCCACTATGATATTTTCTGGTGGTACCGAGCCTAATTGTACCCCTAGAATCATGATGAATTCATATTCTACAAAAGTATTGTAAATCTAGCGAGTTTTTTAGGTATATTTTGTATTTTTGTGTTTTTTAGATTATTGGCATCTTATTATTCAAACAGTAGTAGGTCTAGTGGTTTGTCGTGAATACAGAGAAACTTCATTGGATGATAGAATAGATTTTTTCCCACTAGATGGAAAGAAAGGATGAATCATTCCATGATCCACCAATTTTGAGAAAACACGAGGCTTGAATAGAGTTGATGAAGTTAGATTTGTATAATGGGAGAACAATCTTGATTTTATTGAAAGACATGAATACACATTGTGTATCATGTTGAACACATGGCATGTATTCCCTATGTTATTCCGACTAGGGTTTCTGAAATTTAAAATTTTGGAACATCATGTATCCCTCCTACACACAATTTACCACATCTATAGATAGAATATCCATGAGGAAAATTACATAGAAAAGACCCCATACATAAAGACAGGACTATATTCATTCCATCTACTAGAGTACATGGACATGACATCATTACATTGACAATGGATGGATACATTTCCACGGTAAAAAAACTAGAAGGACACCATGAGGCATGGGAACACCATGTATATCCTATAAACACCTTTTATCCAAAAATTTTGGTGATCCATGTACTTATAGGGGCATAGATGGGTGATGGAGTGGGACCACATGTCGTTCAGGTCCACTCACACACCATGTACCCCTTTCTTCCTCTAGAGGAAACTTAAATCGCCCACATATCCTTTATTAGACTTGTATATAATCTAGAGAGATCTTATCCAATGTTTTTTCTATATAGAATGTAACAGTTACCTCAATTATGTATTTTGATATATGATGTGAGATGTTCTAGGCTATCTAATTCTTTAGGAGGTCCTTGATAGAGGAAGTGATCATTCAAGATCACAAAAATAATTAGAATGAAACCCTCTTATTGAAAAAGGGAATAGGTCCTCTGTAGATAAAATTGTAACCCTCTAGAAAGGCTGTGCGGGGGTCCTCAATCAACATTTAGAGTTTAACCCTCCTGTTGTATAGAGCATCATTATTCTATTGACTATCATAAATGAACCCTCATATGGAGTCAGTTCATGGGTACTCTAGCATCAAAGTGTGTAACCCTCATATTGGCATATGGAATGGGTCCTCTACCTTCCAATCATAGTGGAACACTCTTTCAGTGGAATGGCATGGATCCTCTATATTGCAGAGTAGATCCCTTCATCAAGGCGGGGAATGGGTCATCTATATATCCTTTGAGTGGGTACCTCCTTCTAGTTAGGGAATGGTAACCCTATTGACTGTTACAGTGGATACCACCTATTGTACTAGAGCATGGGTCCTCTACATAGTGTTTTCCCCCTAAAAAATGTGTCATAGTGATGATGTGTGGCATGAATTTGATGTTTTTTTCTGGGAAGGAACATGAGATGTTTGGATTCTTTGATGAAATTTTGGAACTATTGGTGACCCTTCTTTCCAAGGATGGGCTGTGAGAGGAACATACCATTACTTTATCATTTGGGATTCATTTCTATATTAATATATATATATATATCCATGCAATTGGATTCATTTTCGCTACTACCATGGGTTTTTGAAGACACATATTGTATTCAACATTCTTTTTATGTTTGACATTACATGTTTGGATGACGTTAATCTCCTAATATGGGTGGAACAGAATCGACATGTAGTATATCTACACACTAATTTAATTCACGTGTTCTTTGATGAGGTTACTCTTTCACTTTATTTGTGTTAAGATGCATCTTGTTTACTATATTCTCGAATTTTATTGGTATTTTCTCTCATAATGTCCCCCCTTTAGTATTTCATGGTGTCTTTCTAGGTACATATATAATCACCCATTATTCATCTTTTTCAAAAATGTCCTATATTTTGAAAATGACAGATAGGTTGGTTGTGAAATTAGAGGATATAAGGGATACTGGGTTCTTTGGACAGTGTACGATAGTCATAGCTTGTAGATCCGGAGCTAGTCTCTCTTAACGGTTTACATTCTTGTTTTTTTAGGATGGGATATATTTTTGGTTGGGTGTGTATTTTTCTACGTTAATTTTTTTTACACTATCTACCCTAGTACGACATAGAGGTTTTTCATTCAAGGTTTACATGTCAGATGTTGCATAGTTTTATTGTAATTGCTCGGCATTTCTGTATTGAGATTTTCATGTTTGTGAATGTAGTTTTATTAGGTAATGGCATACCCATGTTCGACATTACTTTGGGAAATTGTCACAAACCCTTTACCTATTGATGCAGGATTTGGGTAGTTGCATCTCAAGCCCTGATTTGGGTCGAGATTTAATAGGATGGTTTATAAGTTTTTTGATCATTGTGACAGTTTTTGGTGAAGTTCCCATTTTAGGATTTGGTTGGATTTAGGGATAATGTTTCAATGAGTTTCAATTATGAATCTCCGGATAGGGAATCTAGTTACATTATAGGTGGTCAATATATACATTTATGAGGACCTTGGCGGCCTTCTTTTTAACTCAAAATACCAAGACATTGGTTATAGGGATCTATGGTACATGTATCATATATGATTGAGTCATTAAGTGTATTTATTGAGTTATATCCCCTTTTTTACATATATATAAACATAAATATACTCATATGACCACGGTACGTCTAAAAACTGTCAATAATCCTCTCTGGTGACAAAAATACAGGATATCAGTTACATATTGTAATGATGTCCAAATGAGCATCGAGGCCACAATTCACTATCCATCGCATGATATTCTTATTCCATGTGGATATGTAGAAGCACCGCCACATGTTTTTTAGGAGATCATCCTATAAGATCAGGCTGAGGATCCTTCCAGGCTCATCAAACTTTGTGAGTTCCAGCACCATAGGCTATTGAGGAATCATAGTGAGGCATATCCTAAGGAAGCATTATATTGTCAAGAGTAGGGGTTTAGTGTTTTTAGGACCATCCAAACACCACCGATCAGTTTTTTTCTAATAGATAGATTTATACATGGATTAGATGGACACTAATAGATACTTTTTTCCAATATGCATGATGAGTTGGAACTCTCATGAACCAGCATCTAGCAGTTGTTCCATAGGAATAATACCCCCTAATTCTTGTGTATGGTCTTGATTCAGAAGCTTATGGAGTTTAATCTAGGATGGAAGAGAGTGTATGAGTATGCTATGTGTTTTATATACATTACACAACACTCCCTAACATGATCTGAGATGGATAATTCTAAGAACGAAAGATTCATTAGGGACTCCATAGAGGGAATCATGTCATCGAGGATCCCTTGTGTATCCCCACCTATATTGTTGTGTTCGTGAGGGAACTATTGGTAGACGTAGTCCTATCATAAGTATTCATGGTTATTAGATCTGTATGTGTGTTTCAAAGAGCATAGAAAAATGCATCAGCATTAAGGAACCAGTCGGAGGGAAATCGACATTGGAGATCATATTGGGATCAATATTAGATGTGTGGTCAGGTAACAAAGGGGAAATATAGTGTAATAGGGTATGAAAAAAATGAGAGGCAATTTTCTTTTTATTATTAAGTTCATATAGCATGTGACTACTTGAACATAAGTGTTGGGGAGAACATTTAGGCAGTTAATGGATCATTATTACAGAGATGGAATTGTGATAAAGGATCACACATTAATAGTTAGGGTAACCCATAGGGATGATGACCTCATATAGAATTCCGAGAATTCGTGGGCTGTGGAATATGTAATGAGATCTATCCTCCATAATCACCAAGTGGCCCATATTAGACTTTAGAATCTGACAGTTGGGGTCACAGACAACTATAGGATCGAGAGACATATGTCCGTGAAACAAATGAAATGGATTGAGGTATGATATGTGTTAAGTATACTATCAATTTTTTATTATTAGATATAGCTTTCTTTAATTCCATCATATCTATACTTCTTTCATGAGAGATGGAGCTCCCAGTAGAGGTTTTCTCCCATAACTGACTTCATGACACCCATAAATGGAACAATATTTATAAAACATTTATCTATCGGTAATGAAACTAATCTATTAGTTGAGAGAGGTTCATGTTGTACTTTTTTGGTCATCATGATGGAACCCTATGAAAGATTCCTAGTCATGGATTGGTTTTACACATTTCCATCCCAGATTGATTGTCGTCGTAGATGAGTCAGATCCCTTTACACTGATGAGATGAGATTCTATTTTATGGTAGAGATAAATCACATAGAATGGAGTGTGGGATTTTCATGTAAGTGGAAAAATCCTATCACTGATCATTAGGTGAGTATATCCCTTAGTGTAGTAGGTTCTTTGGGCATTTAGATTTATTCATCCGTACATGATCTCATGGAATTGTTCCACAAGTACAATTAGGTACTACATATGAAGTGGAAGAACGAGTTTTTTATTTAATTACATCCCAATATGGCTTTGATATATTCTTATTAATATCATATTTTCCCTAATAATCTTTGAGATCTGTGGTTATATTTGGAGGGCCTTTGAGAGAAGGGTTTCATTAGGCCCAGTGTGTCCCCCGAGGCACCATAATTAGTTTTTCTAAAAAGGAAGACTGGATCATGTGTATATTCATTGATTATTGACACCTTACATTGGAAATGATGAAGAAAATGTACCAATTTTTGAGTGAATAAGATTTCTTTTACTAGTATTGATGTTTGACATGGTTCTCAAGCATATATCTTAGTTCTTTCTACCACTAGCTGAGGGTTTACGAGGCTGATATTTCAAATATAAAATCTTGATGTCACTACAGAAACTATCAATTCTTAGTGATTCCTATTTGTGTGAATAATTACACCATCAAGTTTATGTTATTTTATATCCAAACATGGACGTTTCATTGTTGTCTTCATCGATTATATACTCACATACTCTACATTAGAGAATTATCATGCATATCTCTAGTGGATAGTCCAAGACATTCTTCAAGAGAACCAGCTTTATTGTAAGATCTCCATGTGGTAGATCTAGATTCAAAAGATTCAATTTATGTGGAATATCAATTTGGAGCATGTTTTAACTATAGAACAAGTAAAATTCAATGTAATTATTCCTTGGCAGCTACCCAAGAACGTGTTGGAGAAGTTGAGGATTTCTTGTTTGGAGGGGTACTACATGAGTTTTTTGGTAGCATTTTCATAGTTTTCTACTCCATGAAACACCCTAATGTTGAAAGGGTTGTATTTTACCTAGAATAAGAAGTTTTATAGGGCTTTTAAAAATTTGAGACTAAGGTTGATAAGTTATCTTGTTTTTAGGATTTCGAAGGTGGGTGTGGAGTACATTTATTTTCATTCCCTCAAGATCTTGGCTTGATTGTTTGTTGATTTAATAGTAGGCAGTTATCGCACATAAGTCAAGGTAGTTTAGAACCCCGGATCAGAACAACACGAGTCACGAACCGGATTTTCCCATGTTATTCTTCACTTTAGAATGTAGAGGCACTAACTTCTAGGAGAGAACTTTTTGGATTACTCATACAATTAGAGTATCAGTTTTGTATTCATACATAGAGAATTTAACATGCGATAACAGTGTCTATTGGAGTTCATATTCCTCATAGCATTGTCTTGAGAGGGAGGAGGAATGCTACTTGGCCTTAATCATTGTTCCCTTGGTGAAAAAGGCTTCGAATAAATTCCTAGGTGTTCCCGAATCATTGGGGAACGATTTTCCATTAAGATAAATTCATCCAACCAAACAATCCATTAACAGAAAACAACATGATTCCTCTCAACAAATCAACCCAACCCATTTGTTACCAAAATACCACCAAACTATTCCATAACCATTCCCATATAATAATAAAACTAAACCAAATATCATTGTGTCAAGAGGAAGACTACCCCAAATAACAAGAACATCATCCATATATCGACACCAAGCTCCATGCTCTAAGAACCAAAACATTACAAAATATTCATGTCTAACCTCTAGGAAATTGATATGATTTACTCTTACATGTATCCCAGAACATAACATCTGCAAAATAAACAATGTGCCAAAGTAGGGGGTGAGTACTAATACTCAGTAGGATTTCCCCAAAATACTTCCCTACACAGATCACTAGGATAACACTGCTATCACATTTCTAAAAATAAGTTTATATAAAATGTTAAATGCTTCAACAACTTACAACAAGCAAAACACTCATTCATCAAACCATTTTCACCCAAATTCCCTCAAAATACAGGATATATAAACAACCATTCCACAACCATTTGCCATTTCATAATAGCACACGCATTTCAATAATTCATTAAAATACAAAAACAATCATACAGTGGTGAATCTCACACCAAAATCGGCAAACAACCACACTGGCACTTCTGTCCAAGCACGTTATCCTTTCCCAGTCAACCGGTACTTCCCGCCCACTTATCCATTAATGGAGGACCTTATGTCCACTATCCATACTCTTTTTATAGTATTAATACCATCCCAATTCACACTCATAATTACCACCATCCAAAAAACATAACCAACAACATGGATATCACATCAAGGTCACCACATTATGCCAATTCACTTCAATAAATCACACATTATTGAAAACTCCCCTTAACCATTTTACATGCTCGATAACATTTCAATAAATATCATATTTATTGAAATACATAGTTTAGAATACATAATCCATCATCAACCACTAACTATTTTAAAATCCTCATTTTAGAATCACATAACAAAGACCCTTTTTGCAACAATAACCCAATTCCACCAAAATCCTCCAAATCATCAAAAAATGGGTCTCCAATAAGATTCTCACATAATTTTCAAAATTAATTTTAATAAAAAAATTTACTTTTAAGAAAGGTTTCATGTTCTAACAAAATGGAGTTGAGAAAAAAGCCACCTAGCTTTAGAGTTCTGGTGAAATTGACCTGTAAGAAACTGCACCACAAATCCAAAAAAATCATTAATAAAACCACCTAATATTCTCTTACCTGACATCAAAAAAGCCCTAATTTCATCCTTAAAGTAAACAAAAACCCAATATCAACACATAAAATATGTAGATCTAGAAAATCAAGAGAGAGGGAAGAGTATATCTATATAAAACCAAAGAGAAACTAAGAGGGAAAACCTACCAAAGATAAAACACCTTCAAAACACCTTGAAAACCCTTTGAAATGATTCTTAAATTGGTTGGAGATCCCCTAAAACCCTTGGGAACCGAAAATCTCAAGTGAGGATCGAGTGAGAGAAAGTTTGGAGTGAGTTAGGTCAATCTTGAGTGTTCACATTTAAAAAAACTATCTTTAATGGGTTGCATGGTTAGCTTGCATGTTTTAACAAAATGTGTGCTAATAGTGAAGATTATACTACCTCAATGGAATCTCACACAGCCTCCATGCATGGTTTGAAAAACCATGTGTAAAACTTGTGGAACCCCACGACCTCTAGTTACACAATTTTCTGAGGATTCTCTCATGGTTTCCATTAACCATGCTCAAACCGCGTTGCTCTAAAAAGGCATCTAAAACCTTCCAAACCATTCCAAACACTCCCAACCTCTTCCAATATCATTCTAAGCACTTTAATCACATAAAAAATCATAAAAAGGCTATATACCACAAACTGGGTGTGATAAAGTAAGAGTAATTCGGTATAATAATCTCTTAGTAGGAATTCCCAAGCCTTCTTGGTGCTGGGGTCCTCCCAACAGTTGGATTTCATTCACCTACACCTATTGGAGTTGGAGGGTTCATCTTTTCATTAGATGATGGTGTTGAATCCTAATATTCTTGTGGATTTTATAGTGTACTAACTAGGAGACATCGACTATGAGGTATTTTGTGAATAGATATCTAGGGGATATACTATTTGGATATATTGAAGGATGGAATCATGTCAACCATTTCTAGGTAGGGGCATTGGTCTCAATCATGATGTGGGGGGAGGTAATGCGAGTGCTCCACATCTCCCCTTTGGATATACATCCCAATTTTGGGAAGATTTATAGAGATGTTAAGCGGTAGTTTCATTAGACCCATATGAGATAGAATTTGGATGATTTTATCTCTTGGTTCCTCACTTGTTAGTAGGTGAATTCTAAGAACTATGTCTTGGATGGTTTGTTATAACACATAGATATCCCAAAGTGGAAGTGGGATAGAATATTCATGTACATTTTGATATTCCCTCTAAGTAATGTGATGGTCTATGACACCATATAGGCGATAGTTTACTGACTCACAGTGTCATCACACTTCTTTGCTATTAGGGATCCTGGTTTGGTGTAGATATTAGGGAAGTTGTATGTATGACAGATCGGTCACATTCATGGGCTTACCCTAGTGACTATTTCTAATCATGATACGTGGTTTAATTCATGATTATGGAGAGGTATGAAGGAGGAATTTGGGACCCATATGAGGATGAGTATATCCCCTCCCCCTCAAGAAGGATAGGAAGATTGAACGTACTATCGAGATGTTGGAGGATATGTTGATGTCATTCATGTTAGACATTGTATGGAGTAGGTATGATCACTTGACCTTGGTAGAGTTTGTGTAAAAAAATAGAAACAACTCTACAATCAACATGTCACCTTTTGACGACTTATACAAGACCGAATATGAAACTATTGTGCTGGATAGATATTTGTGATACATCTATTATGGGTCCATAGATTGTTCATGAGATAGAAAAATATTTCCCTGGTCATCTATTATCATATGAGGATGGCACAAATCCGAAATAAATCATATAAAGATCAAAATTATATGAACTTTGAGTATGATCATGGAGACCATGTGTCCCTGAGAGTTTCTTGTGTTGAGGATTGCTATAGATTTTTCAAGGGGGAAAGCTACCCTCATGGTTCATCGAGCCATTAGAGATCATGCAGAGGGTTGGAGATATTTCATACTGCTTCACGGTACCCCCACAATTGGAGTGGGTACAGGTCATCATCTATGTGTTCCAACTACAGAGAGATGTTCATGACCCCACAGAAATTATCGACTAGGGAATTATAGACATCAATAAGGGAGTCACTTTTTCATTTCACCCAATGATGATAGAGGATTGATAATAGATTACCATATGTAGATGGATCATTCCCTTACATCATAGGTTATGGAACCATGTAAATGTGAAGGAGAGAACCTAGGAGTGGAAGATATAAAAGTTTCCTTATTATCCCATATTTTTTGTGTCATTTTTTTAATTTTGGATTGAAAATATTTAAGTAATAATTGACTTAGAGTCCCATTTTTTTCTTTTATGTCTTTTAAATATATATATATATATATATTCATGACTTGAGACGGTGTGAGATTATAAGATATAGTGTGACAGAAATTAACATTATAAAAATATAAAATATATTTTATGTTATATGCATGTTGCCTCATAATGATAATGGGTTAAGTCTAGAACATGTTATCAAATTATAAATTTGAGTCCATTTTTAAGGTCAGAACTCGATGTTTACCCTAGGTGAAACCAAATATTGGTTAGCATGGAGAATTCAGACATCTCTCACGTTGGCGGTATATTTTGTTGGATAATTAATTAAATTTATTATATTAATTTATTATATAAGATTATTAGGATTTTATAAAAAACTAGCAATATAGATAATCTCCCATGATTAGCTATATAAATCCTGGTAAGATTCTTGAGGGATCATCCTCCTTTTGTGGGAATATCACATCATATGATGATGAATCTTTGGATTAATGAAAATATGAGAGAAATGAATGTAATTACTTATTACATTCATTTTATATATATTTTTTAGATGAAAAACAATCCAATATCCCGGTAGGACTAATCAATTCATGATTTATGGCCTTTTTGATTAAATCGATTGAGTATAATCATCATATTTATGATATGTACAAATTATTGATCCTTGAAATGTGCATATGTACTCTTTTAATTGATTATCAAATTTCATTCTAACCCTAGATATCCATATTCTTTATATTTGATCAAGAACACTTGGAAATGTTGTTTAACCCTTTGTTCTTGTACATTCATCACAAAAAATCATGTTCTTCACCGGTTGGACCCTGCGGTCCCTATTCGATATTGTCGAGCAATACCAAGATCGATTAGACCACGATAATAAGAAAATTGTATGGAAGAGTTTTTTGACAAGTAAGTATTTTTTTAATTTATATTTCACATTATGGGTGTTTTTATAAATATTTTAATATAAATAATTAAGTAGTGGAAGGTGCTCAAGAGTGTGATGCATACAATGAACCCCCATGAGTCGAAGAAACTTATTTCCAACCACTTTAGGGTTGTAAATGTTGAATCAAGACTAAATAAATCTACTTTAAAAAAATAATAGGATTGATTCATGATAGAGATGTTTTATTTGGAAAATTGGAAGGAAAATGGATTTCTGTGAAAAAAATGAATACATGCAATATATCACGATGAACACACAACATTTATCCCCTATACAGTGGTGGAAAAAGTTTTGGAAATTTATAAGGATAGAATTATGTGTATCCCTACTACATGCCATATACCTCTTCCCCAGATGAATGAACCATGTGTAAAATCCCACGGGACAGACCATGTGTGGGAATACATGGCAATAGGCATGTCGTGTACTAGATTACACAAACATAGATGGAGTAAATGGGTAAGGGGTGGTTACATGGACATGGCCATGAACTTGAGAAGGACCCCTAGTATAATTGGTACACCGTGTATGTCCTCTACATGAAATTTGTCCCTACAAGGATGGACTGACATGTACCTTTATGGAGACTACCTTGTGATGGAGCGACACCACATGCCATGTGGGTCGCCTATCACAATGTATACCCCATGTTACCTCATGAAGAAACTTTAATCTCTCATATATACATCTTTAAAACTCTTAATTTGGATTAAGAGTATTCTACCTGGAGTTATTTTCAATGAAGAATGTTATTTTCCCTTTTTTGGATTTGGAGATGCGATGCGAGATGTTAGAGGAATGAAAATAATTTAAGAGATGACCAATGATATAAGTGATCCCAACGGATCACCAGAGGCTTTTAGAATGGAACCCTCTTATTGGGACATGTCATGGTTCCTCCATAGTTAATAGTAGAACCATCCAAATGGGCTAGGTGGGGGTCCTGTATCGAATATCATAGTGGAACTCTCATCCTGGTAAGGGAATGGGTCCCCTATTTACTATCAAATTAGTTCCCTTAAGATAGAGTAATTGAATGGGTCCTCTACCACTAGAGTAGAACCCTCCTATTGACACATGGAACGGGTCATCTACATACCTCTCATATTGGAACTCTCTTACTAGGACAAATCAGGGGTCCACCATATTTCATAGTGGGACCCCACAACTAAGCATGAAATATTTCCTCTTACTATCCTTTGAGTATAAATATCTTGGTGGGAGGGGCATGGGTCCTCTGTCAACTATTAAAGAGGACCCATCCTATTGTAATAGGTCATGGGTCACATACCTTGGGGTTTCCCCTTAAATGTGCAACATTATGATGAGGTATAGATTGACTTGGATATTTTCTATTTGGTAGATACATAAGATGATGGGAAACCTTGATTGAAATTTTCAAATGTTTTAAACTCTTCTATTCTTGGGATGGTATTTGAGATAGATATCCCCATAATCTCTCATTTGGGATTCTTTTTACTGATCATATATATATATATATATATATATATATATATCAATATATATCCTTTCCCTTAGATTCGATTACTCTCCTTCAATGTGATTGAACTGACGCATGAGGTATGCATCATTTTTTTATTAGAATCTTTTGTTTTGACGTGGTTACTCTCCTACAATCGGTGGAAAAAATGTTATGTGCAATCCAACTATGAACTCTGTTGATCCCCTTATGCATGATAGTGTTTACATTCTCTATTTATTTAGGATGATGTGCATCATGTTTACTATCTACTGACTTTATATTCATATTTTTCTTCTTACTTATCCCCCTTTTATCTTTCAGGGTGTCATATTGGGTATGTATATACTCATCCCTTCATGTTATTTTCCCACATGTGTGGTGTATTATGTAGAAATCTGAATATTTGGAAGTGACATTAAAAGACCATAGGGATACTGGGTGCTTTGGACCCCATATGGTGGTCATAGCTTAGAGATCAAGATATTCACTCTCCTAGCAGTTTACATTCCATTATTTTATGTTTCGTAAATATTTCTAGTTGTGCATGTATTTTTTCCATTTCCTTTTCTATTTTTACTATCGTACTCTTATACACATTATAGGTTTCTCATAATTTATTTACATTCTAGAAATTAAATTTGATTATTATTATTATTCCTCTTAACTTCTACATTTGTATGGGAGGTTCGGTACATAGAGGTACAATATTCAATGTCCTCCCAATGATTTGTATTCTTTATTGAGCTATTTGTCATCCCTTATACTATGGAGGTGGCCTTGGGGTAGTTGCAGCTTGAGCCATGGTTTGGTTCGGGTTGTGACATACAGTGTGTAATTTACTTATTCTGGTTCATGAATACATTTTGTTTATGATAATAATTTCATAGCTTCATTGAACTATATTTAATTCTTATAAAAAGAATAGGTTCACCCATGATAAATCAAATGCATAGATTAATCACTTATCTTGATTATCCTGGGGATTCTTCTTCAATTACAGAAACTCAATCTAGGTATTCATATATAGATTCATTAAAATAGGTGTAGAACTTGGTAAAAGTTCTATAGAAAACTCAATATCATGATTAATATTAATAATATGTATCAATTTCAGAAAGTCATCAAAAAACACCCATACAATATTTATATCTTTGATATTGAGTTTCTCCCCGTCCATCTTAGAGACAAAACCCATGGAAATGGAATATGGACCCAAGAAAATTATTTTATTTCCATCAGAAGTTCAATTTTATCCCATCATTGATAAAAAATTATCGGTTGATTCAAAATATCAAATGTCAATTCCATTCCTCCTAAATTTATGTGGGAATTATTAATCGCAAAAAAATACTTTCCCAAAATCACATCAAATTAAACTATAGGATGAATACAAATATTTTCAAAAATAACATAAAAACTCATTGGGGAAGATTCATAGACATGATATGTTATCATCACATCATTAGGGTACTTTTTATTATTCTAATATCTCATATTTTAAGAAATTAATTAAGCTTCCTATAAAGTCTTATTTTCATATAAGGAGTTCATATAACTAATCTCAATGAGGTTACATCAATACTTTCACATACGAACCATATCCTCATCTTCATTATTTTATCTTTAATCCCTTCCTTAAACAAAAATGGTCTACATGACCATCAAACATCATAATTCATAGATATTTATCATATAAACAAGAAATTAATTTATAGTATATCTTAATCATGAAACCTTACTTTTTAATAAATGATATCTTAGGTTTACCGAAGTTCATAAATTGTACATATCTATTAAAATCCATCATATCGGATAGTTGTGAAACATTTATTTAACCTTATCATATCCCCTTGAATTTTTAACCCTATTATCTATCATTGGATCAATCACTATTTACTAGAATAATGAATAATATATACATGTCAAACTCTTTTCATGGTTATCACCCTAATATGAATTAGTGTTAAAAACATTCCCACATGAAAATATATAAAAGGATTTATATTTTTAGAGTAACCACACTCCATTATTTAATATAAAACACAATGTCTCATATACATATTCTAATCACAAGGAATCTCACTATAGTTTCCTTGTCCTATTTTTCAAAAGATACCAAACCAAGTCTCTGATTCCAAATATATTGACCCATACTTTTAATTCCTAAACCTTACATCATTTTAGATAAATATTCAAAACATTATAAAACAATACTTTCCAGAGGACCATAGAGGTTTAGTGTCCTTAGATTCCTAGAAACATATGAAACTAGTACATAAATGATATAATTTATTTCTAATTTAGTTTGTTCAAAATTATCACCCTTATTTAACATAAAATAATAAAATCCATTCACTATAACCTATATAAGTGAAACATAAGAAAGGGTTATCTCAAATCCATATTATGGGAAACGATAATAGTTATCAATAAAAAGATCTTAAATGTTAAAAATATAATCATAAGGTTATATGAACATGAGATAGAATTTAAAAATGATACAAATCAATTTATATAACTTGATTATAATTTTTTTAATGTTTTATCAATAAAATTAGATAATAAATAAGCTTAAATAATTACCAATAATCAATCATGTTCTAATAAAACATATCATAAACAAAAGTTTTATGTTTTTGTTGTAAAAAAATTAGCATATAAAATAATTTTTGTAGTAAATAATCACATTTAAGTCTATCAGAGATTATCGGTATAACTCTATATTCATTCATGTACATAGTATAGATTCACTCCCAAGTGATACTTAATAGAAAAAGTCCCTCAGTGAACTATATTAACTCCAGAATCCAAACTTTTTAAACCTATTATATATCGTTCTCAACCCAATCCATTATAGAGAAAAATAATTTCAGGTCCACCAATCACAAAAATAAAACCATACATATGTGTAACATGAGATCTTAAAATATTCACCATATAATCAATTAATATAATAGGGAAAGGATATGAGTTTCATAAACATAAAATCATCAAAATAATAAATAATCTAGCGAAAAAACAAATATGGTAATTTCGGAAAATACCCCTAGTGATTCATAATATGAAAAAAATGAGGTCGGTATAGATAAAAATGCCATTAAAATATCTCTATAACACTTATGTAGGAAAATAATCAATTTATTTGAAATCACATATTTAGATTAAATAAATTTAAAAATCATTATTCTAATGGTTTTATAAAATACTAAAACTTGAAATAAATAAAGGATTAAATGAAAATGGTATTCAAGAAGGCTGGGGAAGTCATTTGTGGGAGGTTTCTTAAAATAAAAATTCTGCTCAAATATTTGGTTGAAAGGAAAAAATTACCACATTTAAAAAAAGTAGTAAGGATCTTATTAAAACAAGGTAAATAATTATGAATATGATAAAAATTGGAATTAAATAATATTTGGATAGTATTAAAAATGATATTGAAATAAACTTAATTAAACTATACATAATGATGTAAATGATTACCGATCAAGGAGAGGAATACTGTTGCTTTTCTTTAATACATTATTTCAGTTTATTGAGAACCTAAAGATAAAAAACGAAATAAAAACATAAAATTTATTTTAATGGTCATAGTGGAATTAAAATTAAATAACATACATATCACATAATTTCATCATTTGAAATTTTTTCAAAAAAAACATCCTTGTAAAAATGAAATTCCAACATAAAACATTTACCTAAAATTTTTCTTACTTTATAAGCATTCTAACATATAGTAAAATAAATTAAAATTAATTATAGTTATTTAACATAAACAAAAAAAAATTTAATTCCATAAATTTATTACTCATAATATATTTTGGACCATTTCATTAACAATCATTCATTATCATCATCATTTCTAATTTTAACTACTTCATTTTCATGTACGTTTTAGTGTGTCTCTTATGGTCCATAAACATTGATCATGGATAATTAATTACAAGAATTTTATTGATTATATAAAATTAATATATATTAATAATATAAATATTTATAACCATTCATATAAAATGGTAATGAAAAATTAATTTCATCACTATGTAGAGACGGTAATATGTACATACAAATGTGTGATGTTTCCATTTTTGGTCTATTGACTGAAAGAAAGAAAAATATAAATTCAATATTATAGAATAAATATTATAAAATAAATATCACATATAATCAATAAATTTATCATAATTACCTTCCACTAATTTGGGTGGTTTAAAATGAATTGTATCATTACATGGAGGTTGTTGTCCCTACGTACAAATGAGCACAAATTTAATCTCCCATTGGATTGAGAATATGAATAAAATATTAATTACACCATCATAATAACAAATAATTATATTTATTATTATTGAATAATTTTTTTTTAGGATTTAAAAATTTTAGTTTAGGTAGAAGAAGACATATAATTGAAAGAGTATGGTTAAGAACTATACCTCTTCTTTGAGATACATCCCTTGTCATACTCCATAAGAATTGAAGGAATGATATTAAGAGAATAATGAACGATTTATAATATAAGAAATTTTAATATGTAGGATTGGATAAACATAAGTTTCCATTATAGAAGTCTCAAATATTGTGATTAAAGGAGGATAATAATTTCCCTTGTATAAGTGACGGGATGGACACACAAGGAATTTCATGAAATATTTCAATGATATAAGGACACTTTTTTGTAATTTAGACCGAATGGACCATTATTTGAATTTAGGAAAATATAAGGTTGATATAAATTCAATAAGAAATATTCTAACTAGATTGAATTTCCTTCCAACCCTTGTCTCTAAGTTTAAGACACCCCAGTAAACTCATTTTAACCATAACTGTAGAAAAACAATTATTTCTATTACAATTCACTATAAACTAATTTTATGAAGACCATATTAGATTATAATTATAATTGTGAGTATAAATACAAAATCTATTTTTATATATTCAAAATATATAACTACCTTAATTCAATTATAATTAAGTATTTATCCCTCATCTAAATCACGTTTTAGAAAATATTCATTTTTATTCTATAAAAATAATTTCATTCAGTTACATACCTTGTAAAAATCATAAAATGATTTTTAAAATATTATATTGAATATATAATCTATAAATTTTAATAAAACTACTTATAATATGGGATTAAATTAATTTGTCAATATAAAAACACACTGTGAGCATGAAAACAGATTTTAGATAAAAAATATGTTTTTAAGACTAAATATTAACTTATTCCTAACCAAAGTATTAAGATATATTTCATATAATAAATTTTATTATTTTTAATTAAATGAATATTATTTTAATATAATTTTAAATTTAAAATAAAATGGTACCATTAGTTGAAATTAAATGATAGTTTTTACACAAATAAAAAACCCTATTCATTCCAAAATAAATATTTTTAGAAAAATCCAAAAAAATACCCCATGATAAAATTGAAATTATGATTTAAAACAATATTTTCATTTGAAAAATATATTTCAAAAAATAATGATTTATTTGAAATGTTCACATGAAATAAAGGTGAAAAAATCAATTTTTAAGAATACATATACTTGAAACGTAAAATTACTATAAAAGAATGTAGTACATATTTATTATGTATTAATCAATAAATTTGATTTTATAAAAACAGTTATATAATTTTTACATAATCTTTATATTATTATTTATAGCTTCCAATTTATCATATAGGTGATAAAATTTTACTATATAATAGTTCGTAATGATTCGGGGTTGTGTGCAAAGAAAGATAACAAATAATTTGTGTTTATTTTGAAGGAATTACATATAAAATATTGGGGTGTTACATAAATTATTATTTAAATAATAAATGAAAAAATTGTATTTTTACCATTTTTATAGGTCACATAGTTTTTTCGCATATTTTTTGAAACATTACAAAAACCATCTTGAATCCTCTATCCAAAATAATATATATCACATGGTTATTTATATTATTTGAAATCCAATATTCCATCCATGTGAAATGGATATACAATTTATTTTAGGTCAATATATAGTTTCCAAGCCCCCTTTGAATGTCTTATCAAACCATGATCCTACTTTAATGAAACCACATGGTTAGGGGCATGGTTAGAAATTATTTTTCCCTATACTACCACTTAAAATTCTAAACATCATGCCCCAAACATCTGGGGAACACTTGAGACCCCCAAGAACCCTACATAATACCATTAACTATAAAAATTATAGTTTATATTGGTTATAGAAATTATGATTCCATTTTTTTCCTTTTTGAAAATATATAATATCCACTAATTAAAAAGTGTGAAATTTCTATTTCATTTAAATCCTCAAATGGACAGTAATCCATACATACTCCCCGCTATAACACATCACATCTCTGATATGTTCAAGTGCTCGACTATCCATATCTCTTAACATACATCAGCCCCAGATTTTAATCAAAATTCACTCACACCTCTTCTACATGCTTGAAATATACCCATGGAATATCTTCTAATTCAAGGCTCTTCTACTACTAAAACTTGAGAAAAAACCCATTATAAAAATGAAAATTCTAAGATGACACTTACCTAATCCCATATATCGCAAAACATCTTTTTTTTCAACATAAAATTATATAGATGGCCTATGATTCTCCCCATAATGTTTTTACACTAAAAATGAAAATTTCCAATCCACGGTACCTTCTCCATTGAAAGGCTCACTTTAACATCAAAATTATGATCCAATAAAGTGATCAACGTAGTTCTAGACTCACTACACATGAATATACAAGATAAAATTTGTTTTATGTTGGTTCTCATCCTCATTATCAATAACCAATAGACGAAGGATAAATAAATTCCTTATATTTAGAATGGAAAGGAATATTATTCATTATAAGTAATGCCTAAAATTATTGAATAAACAAGGCCACCATATCTCAAATAGAATGTCAGGTGTTTTTTTCAAACTACAACATACATTTTATATGTGAATGAAAATCCAAACATCATCAACAACATATTCTTTAAAAAACATGTCTATAATTTATAAAGAGTTAAAAACATTGTGGAATATGTTTTCATCACACCTGAAAGAATCCAATTCTCACTTGAACACACTCACTATAGTCTATACCAGGATCCAAGTGATAATCCTGAGTTAGATACAAATTTTTCAAAAAAATGAGTTTGTTGACTTCCACAATCTAAATCATCACCAATAAAAGAATAGTTAGATGACCCTAACATCCACCCAAACCTGATGGAAAATCTTAGCCTCAACCCATCATCATGTATGATTAACCAATTTGAATTCAATAATGAATCTATCAGTACTCCTCTCTCTCTATAAATATAGGTATCCTAGTACCATCTAAATTAATATATAGTCGTCTCTACACATCAACACTTTATACATAACTATACACTATATGGTCATCATTTTCATTACTTTATGAAGGAAACACCATGTCCTACATTCTATAAATCCACAAACAAAGGGGTTGGATGTTATTGTTTGACTCTCACTTGAGTAATAATGTAAATGAAAACACACAATTTGTTGTTTTATGGTAAAATCACCAATGATATTTTCTGATATCTAGTTCATAATGAGGGCCTCGATCCCTAATTTTTTATTTTGTAATCCCCAAAATACAACCTCATTTTTACAACTCTACGAGTGTAGTCTCCTATATTCAATCATAAATAATTTTTTTACAATCTTCTCAGACGCACTCGATGCACCAATTAACCCCTAACATCATCATGTTGGTTATGAATGAACAACCTCGCCAATAAACTCTAACCCATACATGATTTCACCTCCAAATTTGTGGACAAAAAACCCACTGTTGGTCCTAGGCTACCATTTACACAAGTATCTCATGAAATCCTAGCCACCTCTCTTGGTGGGGGCTATTTAATTGAGTTCTCCCATATCCCAAAGAAACTATTCTATATAGTCATGAGTTAACATTCATTGTTTGACTATCCTCACCAAACCTCTCAATATTTTCCACCATGAGGATAATGATTTCTCATGGAATAAAAATGGATAACCAACCTATTTAGTGGCCCTACTGGATCCATACACAATCAACATGCATCAACTTGATCTCAAATATAATCCATAGATTCTTTCTCATGTTCTACAACATCGAAAATATAGAAAGAACCCATGAATATTCGATACATTCCTTCCACCATTAACAAATCAAAAAACCAAGGTCACACACTATGAAATAACCATTTTTCGAAACCTAATCAAAAACCATGTATCATTCACTAGGTAAAATAATACCACCACTCACTGAAGAACCTTACCATGCCTATTGAAATATAAGATTCATTGGAATTTAGGTATCCCTGATGATTTCAACCAATTTATTGAAGTTATTTATAATTCATGTCTACAAAAATGACCACTTATCATCCCATGAATCATTTCAAACCCAAAATCTTCCTACACTTTCTGAAAAAAATCGACACTCATCCACCCTGGTTGAACACAATATATCATATTGAAGAAACATCAAAACATAATGGTCAGATATTTTCAATTTTCATGAACACCCTTAGCTAGCATTAAATGTAAAATGAAACTATTAAAGGTACTCCAAATATAAGGTAAAATGCGTAGTTAGTCCTTATAAAGAACACGATAACATTACCGATTTATCAATTCCACACACCAAATTGTTTTCCTATACCTCATGTAAGTAACAACTAAGAACTAGGATGGCCACTCTTATAGTCTCCCTCAAACACAAAATTCACATATTCAATTCTAGAAACATGATTCATAAACCAACTATCATTGGGAAGCTATACATTTTCCCTTTTGTTATGTCTCACACAATCCACTCCCCATGGGTGTAATTCCTAACCCAATTATAAAACACATGACATTTATCAAACCTTAGGACAACCACTTACTCTAGGTCCAACAAAAATATATTAAAGAACATTATCATTATATATATAACCCAATAAATCCTCTCTAGTGGATAAAACTAATCAAATGTGTCATAATCTAATGGAACCATAATAAATGATGATACAAGGTGACATTAAGAAACCTCAAGGTCGCTGCCCAAATAAATTAATAAATGAGAATATCATGCAATCAATTACCCTATAAACCATAAAGATCTCACAACCCTTATCAAAGGCTCTCTGCACCTTGATCTATCTCTCTATAACCACAACCAAAAACATGGTTGGTAAAAATACCGGGATACAAACAACCATTCCTTATTTAATATTATTTAGAACGTAATATTTTTAAACCCAAGGATTCACATTTATATTTATTTCTCATTTCATAATTTTAAAATTATCAAACATTTTTAGGTTTCACATTCCGTGGATTAGTTAGATAAAATTTAATTTATATGCTATAATGGGATACACCTTTTATGTTGCTTAAAATAACATAATTTAACTAAAACTATCTCATTATAACTCATTTATACCTACCTATTAGCTAGAATTCGCCCATATAGTTGTTCATGAAGAATTACACAATACATTTATATGGAGAAAATTATAAATTGGTATTAAATCATTAAATAAAAACCACTCCAAAGTATTAAAAACCATATGAGGATACAAATAACTATCTAAAATAATCGATAAGAAAATTAGAATACCAGAGCATGAGAATCCTAGGAAGCTATTAATAAGAGGAAACTTATGGATGTCACCAAAAAACATTGTTCTGAGAATTATATATGAATTTATACATCCCCATGTAATAATTTTCATGTGTAACAACCCATTAATAAAAAAAGTGAAAACCATGTTCACCAATTGATTTTGAAATCAACTAACCATAAAATAACAATGAAAGGAAAATTATGTTAATGGATGTAGACATTGATTCTTCCCCTATATGTGGGGATATATTTACCCTAGAATAATATTATTACAATGATCCAAAAACATCCTAGTCTACTATGTAACATACCAAAATTGAATTAAAAAAATGAATAATGGTTCTGATATCACTTTCAATAACCTACCTCTTAAAAACATTTATTAGTACATGCACTAGACATCGTCACATACCTCAGGCATGCCTCCCCATATTCTAGAGACTGGCCATAAGTGGAAAGGGATTGAGTTTTTACCATGGAAATATTATACCTCTTGTTAGAATATAATTTTACTTGAATTGAAATGGAATTGATAACATATAGGTAAACATCACAATTTGGGAAACTGTTGATGAAATAATACAATCAACCTATGAAATATTAAAATTATGTGTCATACTAACCAATTCATATCCCCAATTAGTGGATCATACAAATATATTACTGAATAGAATAAAATAACTTAGTTTATCATCCCATTCATTAAAAAGTTAAATTAAATTCCTATACCAATACCCAAATCCTTTCTAGGTATCCATGAAACATTGATAAAAATGAGGCCTTATCTTTAACCATGAATTGTGATCAAGAATGGTGTTGATTTAGGTACCCATGTTTTATTATGGTAATTGGATTTTTTTGTATAACATAGTAGGATAGAACCATTTATATCCCTAAAATTACATTTCTATTCACTAAAATATGTAGAAGTTATATAAATATATAATTAAGAAAATTAAAATAAAATTATATAAAAAAACAACAACCACTAGTGTCTCAGGTTCACAATGACACCATAGATCAACTATGTTCTTTCTAATCCCTTTTCCAATGACCATGATTGACCATACATTCATTGTACTATTTCCATGTCTATTTAATAAGGTCTGTATTACCCTACCATTCTTAAATATTCATAAGGAATCCAAGTGGAAAAATCGACATTCCCTTGAATAAAAAACCTTTATATGGAATTTGAGCAATATACTCATAATTCCAAAGTGAGAAATAATTTAAAGGAATGTACATTCTTATCCTAGAATTACAATTATATCTAATTTATCATCAAGTAATTCCACAACATCAGTCATCACCTGGAATCTATATTCCCATAATAATTTCATTATAATCCATGATCTTGTAACTGTATTCCCAATATTCATGTATTTCATGGGTCTTTTCAGTCCTTCTCGACAATCCATATTGTTATTAAACTTAATAAATTTGGGTGATTATACAAAATTACCATATCCCAAGTATCATATGAAAACAGACACATATCCTAGAATTACCATGTGCCTATAATATATGGAATCCAGGTTTTCAACCATGTATTAATAATAATCATTCATAATTTCAATTCTTTTACTTAAATTACCATTTGTTTCCTTTAATTCTCACTCAGCATAAGGAAACCATTAACTACTATGATTTTTTCACATTTAATGATCTATTTCTTATTCCAATATCATGATATATTTTTTTTTCTAAAATAAACTATTTCAAAAAAATATGAGTCCCATCCAGATATTCCCTTTGTAGTTATAAGGAATATGGTAACAATTTAGATTCACCATGTGATTTATTAAATTCCATTCCAAACACATAATTATGAAATTTAAACCCCAAATAATTTAATCAACATCAAAATATATTTACATTCCACATTAAAAGATACTATCTTAAAATTTTCAATATCACTTCAGTATCATTAATGGATATAAAATGTAATTTCACAATCCATAATTTATAAATAAATCTCATCAGATAAATATCTAATCCTAATATTTGTGATTATAATTTTTTAAACCATAAATTAAAATAAAGTCTCATATTAATTAATTTAAATTATAAATTGAAACATTAAAGATAGATATTTTTTTCAATGTTATCCTCCACCACTAAGAAATCCCATCAAAAAAACATTTCCTTATTCTAGGCCATATTTAATGAATTATTTAAATATGGTATCTCGATCTAATTTTTTTAATTTAAATTAAATCAATCAGAGTTAATATTGTTTGACATCACCATGATTGAATTTAAAAAATCATAATTAATATGGGACATAATAGAGGGACTATATACCATATCCTTGTAGTATCCAAGTCACCAGATATGATTACTTTTTTCAATAACAAACTAGAGGAATTTAAAAACTATAAAATTGATCGTAAAATGTGGAATAAAAACATAAATAAAGTAAGAAAACATTAAAAGGAAAGTAATGAATAAAATAATCAATGGGAATCGAATACATACCTATATTTTCGTAATTCTGTTTCCTAAAGTTGATTAATACCACTGATAGAGGAGTTTTACCGTAGAGAAGAGGATATGAAAGGGTGGAGGTATATGGGATCTTCTGGCCAAATTGGGGGATATGGGATTAAACCCTATTTAAAATTTTAATGGTAAATGTTTCATTTCACCTTTTTGTAGGGTGCACGATTTATCTACCTAGAAGGACAAACTATAAAACTACCATATAGATCATTCTATAAAAAAATACTCCATATCACATAACAAGGTGCAAGGGTTTACCACATATGTTTCTACAATTTAATATGGATTTTTAGTTTCTTTATGGTGTCCATATAGTTTTACAACCCCCAACACTTGGTATAATAAAACATGATCCTCTATTAATCGAATGACATGTTTGAGAAACATGATTAATTCAAACTGTATTTCTGTGGATATAACTCCAAAAACCATAAATTTAATCCCCAGACTGCAAAGACACTTCTAATACCCTCAGATCCTCTAAATAACCTCATTCCATGTCTAAAACAACTCATTTATCGGGTTTCAACACTTGAAATTGCATTCTGATGCCTGGTTCAAAATATGGCCAATCTACTATTCCAAATGGTCAAAATTCTTGTTGAATTAAAACAACCAATTGGAAATTACTCTAGAAACCATCAAATACCAATCACATTCAAGATCTTCTAGGATGTAACAAAAATAATTTCCTTAAATAATTTAAACTCGTGTCATATAATGTTTTATTATTGTTATTGTATTGTCAAAAAGCTATTGAGGATAGAATTATTCCTAGGTAACATGTCCTATTAATCCCATAGAGGTACCCATGCTTCCAATACGGTTTTACCAATTTTTATATATCACCATAAAATCTAATGGATTTCCATTTAATATATCTAAAAAAATTCCTTTGAAAATTTACATTTTTCTGACCACGGTAAAATAATTTAATCCATCAAAAGATATATAATGAACAATGATGAAATCATCAGAAATGTGTCAAATCCAAATACATGGGGATTCATGAGAGGTTATCAAGAATTGAAATGACATTTTACTCAATATAAAAATCATTCCATCAAACTGTTATTTATATAAATACTTACATTTTATAAAATCAAATTAAAAACCAAATTCATAAATAAAGAGTAAACATAAAAAGTTACCATATATCATATAATACCCATATTAAACTATATATATATATAATTATAAATCTCAATGTACATATTTAAATATTTTCATGTGAATTTGTTATTATGGATATATATATATATAATAATAATAATACACATATGCATCAACACCTAATAGGAAAAAATTAATTCGAAGTATTTGACTCCAATAAATAACATAAGTATTAACCAATAAACAGAATAAAATTTCTAAAACATTTTAGGAAAAAACATTTTACACCATTTTCTCAGACACAGTCTAATAATATTTCATAAATGACCTAAAAAAATTTAAGACACCAAATATCTTTGTGAAATATATCATATATATTTTATTTTAAAAATATATAATTTAACATCTAATCTATGAAAGAAAAGTGGTGAAAATTGTGAGTAACCCAATTGGAATTAAATTATAATCCCTAAAATCCAAGAGAAATATAAATTTCAAAATCAAATGGAACCTAAATATAAATTAAAATTTAAAATTATAAACTTTTGGAAACACTTATGCACATGATGAATGTTAGGTAAACGTCAGTCTATGGAAATATTGACCTCAGGAAAGAGTAAATTTTGTGAATAAATTAATAGAAATAAAAATATGTCTTAGAGAACATTTTACACACCCAATAAATAGGAGTCAGAAAAAATAAAAACTAATAACAAATAGAAGGGTTTCACTATTGTGCGTGTAGAAAATGGGGAAATAAAAAATCATGAGAAAGGATAGTAAAAGGATGAAAGGGTGAATGAAACCATAAATGAAAAAATTTACATCTAAAATCACATAGGAATTTATTATAATTTAAATAATTATTGGAGGGTCACTCACATATTTTCTCATGGATAAAGAATTTCATGACTCTTGAGTATAGAATAGGAAGTGGATGTTCATAGGGGTAAGTTAGGGGTGGGATATTTTTTATTTTCAAAATATTAATGTTATTGGTTTATAACATGGTTTCCATTTATTTTTCCAAATATTTTCTCCAAATATTAACACTTTACTATGAATAATATATGACACACACTATTGTGTCAAAAGGTTAGAAAAAACTATACACTAAACCTAAATAATGGATATTCTAAATTCTATATTACATATTCATAGTCACCAGATATTTTTTATAACTATAAGTTATCTTTGTGACATATATAGTTTCTTTATTTTTCAATAATTTCAAAGGATTTGACATTAAAATCATGAGAAAATATAATAACAAAAAATTTAATTCATTAATTCATAATTTTAATATGGGTTAGGTGTTATAATTCTCCCTAATATAACCCTTTGTGAACTTAAAATTCCCCTGAGAGAATATTGTTGTCTGAAGGATGAATTTAATTTGATAGAATGGATAAACCATAACATAGACACCATGTTATCCTAAAACCAAATTTAACCTAGAACACTCTAATTTTTATCTAAATTTATAAGAACATCTAAATCACCATGGAACCACTCACACAAAACTATTAATAGTGAAAATAATAAATTGATACTCATAGTATGTATATATACAATTTAATAACTCTAAAATCTTTATGGATCAAAAATTATTAAACCATTCATAAATGATACCAAAGTTCCAAAAATCAAACTCTCAACCAAATATATCAACCATGAAACTCCCATATGGACACATCCCAATGTTATGGGAGTAACCACTTACTTTACCTATTTCACATCATAGTAAAACCAAGAGGATGTAACCCAAATAAATTTATTATATCTTTGTAGTGAAACCAAAAAATTTCAACTATATCTCTCTCAAATGAGATCAAATCAATTAAGTACGCTTCAAAATTTTGGAATTAATCATTTTAAAAACAATGAAATAGAAACAATATTGAATAAGGAATAACCCACAAACTAGAAACATCAAATTTTTCTATTTGAACATTAGTCCAATGAATATGGATGTAGTGCCCATGGGAATGAATTTCAAGATACCCACCATGGTAGTTTTTCTATGTAAAACCAACAATATTCATCACATAACCTAAATTGGTTCATCATCCTTATTTGGTAACAAAATCATAGCCATGTCTCTCCATAATAATCATGGAACCAAAATAAAACCGCAAAAATGATAACACAACTCATAACTAAAAAGGAACCAACTACTCCATTTATACATGAGGAAACACAAAACCACCACAATCCCAAATAAATTACATGGAAATAAATATTCTATATACTCACGATAAGAGAATTACTTCTAAAAATCAATCTACTATACCCTAAAATAGTTTACCAAAAAACCTATAAATTGTCATGGAATTCCAATGAGGCATACATTAATTAACCTATGAATAAAAAAGACCCAATAAAATCATATCTTAAACAAAAATCTTCCAATTCAAAAATAGTATATCAATTCATAAAAATTCCTTCAATGAAACAACCCACCATATTAAAGAAATGAAACTCACTTATTTAAATCATTTCAAAAAAATATCTATGGGTTTGTAATTCTATGAAGTCCACATAAAACCAATTTTAAAACCCACATGCACAAATTTCAACACATTTATAAATTCCATAACCACAATAATTATATTAATTCATTTTTGAAAAAATTATTTACCAAATTTCAAAAGATAATTATTTTTTTTGGAAAAATAGTTTTCCAATATAAAAAAATTAACTCAAAATATTCATAAAACACTTATCAATTAAATTATCCCTTTAACAAATTCAAAACCAAACTCCACCACTATGAATAAAAAATTATTTTCTAAACCACTTCAAAATTCATATATCCCTTTATAATTCATTAATATTCACTACAAAAAATTACATATAATTGACCATTTTCAATTATTAATCACACCCCATTAATAAAATTCCCGTAGCAAATGTTCAGGAAGAAAAGAACTAATTATATTTCATAAATTAACCACATGTCTCGGTAAAACATCTTCTGACCACTAAATTGAATCAAATAGTACTATAGAACCTTATACATGACATCTTTATAGTTAACCAATCCATGTGATATAACCATATAATACTAGATTGGCTACCATTTCATCCAAAAATATAATATATCCAATATTTAATCCATCCAAAATTTATAAAATTCCAAACAACTTCAATATAAAATTGAAAATATCAAAAACCACAAACAACGAATCAAAAACTACCTACCCATAGTAACTTTAGGATTACAATGACTAATATTTCATTAGAATATTTATAATCCTACCACTATAACTCTGAGGATCCATTCTCCATATACTATATATATCAAATATTATGTTAACTTCAATAACCATTGACTTATAAAAAACCTCGTTTCTCATACAATTTTTTTCAAAGACCAACTTCTGGGATCCCAAAACTAGGCACCCTGGGTAGCACACAACATACATGAAGGGAATATTATATCCCCCAGGATAATTATAAGAACAACATGCCTCAAAAGAAACCATTTTGGATTAATATTATTATATAAAAATTTATTCATGATTAATATAATTTAATAAATTTTGGCATGAACTATCTATAAAACAGACATCCACACCAAATAAAATTATATTTTTAAGATAAAATTAAATAATGTTATAAAAAATTAGTTATAAAAGATGAAATTTAAATCCACCAAGAAACCAAATTCCCCCCTTACACACAACAACCAATTACATTTCCTCAATAAGTCTATACATATATTAAAAAATGATTATATTTAATGTAAAGTAGGGAATGATGATTTGGATAAAATTGTAAAAACACTAAAAAATGGAAATAGAATACCTAAAAAACTATCCCATGTGGTGAGAGGTGAAAATAAATATAAACATAGATCCCATTCTAAGAATAAATTCGATATCCTCCAAAAGTATTCTCATTCTACAAATATCAGGTGGTATGATTTTGGTGTGTGATTGATTACAGTGTTGGAAATCACAACAAAATGTATGATTTTATTTTCTATAAGCATTAAATAGAGTCTACTTTTTGATAAAAATTTAAAAAAAGAAGTTTAAATTTTAATGAAATTTTAGAAAATAATATACATTTACAAGAAAAATAAAAACTTTTTTTAAGCTGAACATGGATTTGAAAATATAAAATAAATGAATAAATAATATAATTAAGCAATACAAAACACATCACCATAAGAAACCCTAGAGAAAATATCGTTGGGTCATATCATCATATAATCCATGAACTCTTAGTGATAGAAGAATAAAATACTAATCACTTACTCATGTTTTTGTGGAGGCCAACATAAAAGACTTATGTGTAATAAAATCCATGTAACATTATTTTTAGTTATAATTACAGCATCGTTGAAAATATTGGGAGGTCAAACCAAAAATCAGATTTCATTTCCAAATAATTTCACTTAGGTACATAGGATTCCCATGTGTTTCAACCACTTCAATCATATCACCATCCATTCAAATATATTTCAATTTTATATATATTCAAAAAATTAATATAAAACCATTTAATTATTCCAACCAGTTGAAAACATATTTAACCACCATGAGATATAAAATAAACCATAAATATATCATCAAAAATATATAAAACATAAATTCTTTGGACTATTTTATGTGGTGTTAAGATTTCAAATTACTGTTTCCTCAAAGTGAAAACTGGAACCCTGAACCAAGTATAAGAAAATCAGAAATATTTGAAAACTCATTTGAAACACCAATTTTGACACTAATTTAAATTTCCAGAAAGCCATAATGACAATATGTAAATAAAAAATTATAAATATATAAACGCATCTAAATTATCATTTTCACTTAGTCTCTTGTTAGTTCAGGCATTTGGATATAAATTCCAGTACATATGTCTATTAAAACAAAACATGATAAAAGTAATTTTGAGCATTATTACAAAATAAAAAAAATATAAGGGTAAAAAAATAAATTGGGTAAATTTTATAAGATATGGTAATCCAAAGAAAATTACTCCTATTGCTAACTTAGGAAGTAATAAAATTTGACAAATTTTCTCAAATATTTTTATCACACCCAACTTCTTCATGAAAAACATCATAAATATTTTATCATCTAATTATATAATTTATTATTTGAATTCAAATAGAAAAATGAGATAAATCTTCAGAAAACCAATTGGAAATTAATTTTAATCCCTTAATAACATTGATTATTATACATTTCAAAATACAATTTTACTAAAATTACTTTTATTATTTTTAGAATAAAAAATTTCCAAACACCCATGAAATGTGGAATGTTAATGAAAATCCAAATAATGTAAAAACTAACTAAGGTAGATCACAAAAGATGAAAATCATCAAAATGATTGAAGGGAATAGAGGAACCATCAAACTCCCATGCGACAAGATTAATATTAAATCAAAATAAAAAACCACATAGGTTATATCATAGGTTTCACAAAAAATGGGGAGACAAAAAATGTAATGAAAGTATAGGAATATGAAGAAGGGGGAAAGGAACCTTACCCTGATTAATTTCTATCAAAAAACACAATAGGATGAACAAAAATATCAATAGTTGAGAGGATGTTCATGAAAAAAAAATTATTTTGGATGGGGTGTTACATGAGATGAGAGAAGGGATAGGGGGATGAATTATTGATAAATTAGGGGATTTGATTATATTTGTTTAAAAAAATTAGCATTCTGGTTGTATCACATGGTTTTTGTCCGGTTTACCCTTACAATTACCCAACTATGAACCCTTGGTTAGGGACACTTGGACACTCAATCTATTAGATTAAATGGTTAGTATAGTGACCCATATTTTTGAAACATGTATATTACATATTAGTATATTAATATAGGTTACTTAATTTTATTATCCACTGCAAAATCATATAGGTCCACTATATTTAGAAACTAGGATTCAAAAGAAACGTTTTAATAATATATATAGATAATATTCCACAAAGTTCTTCATTAAAATAATCCTTCTTAGACATATCATACTTAAAACATTTGTTATTATATTCTTTAATGTATACATAAGAAAGGGTTTGCTCTGATGCTCTCTATGGGTAAACAAGGGATATGCCCACTAGTGTTGAAATGGTACTCTCAGTTTGATCATATATATAAGGATGATATGAAATACTAAAACCCAACTCTAAATAAATAAAATGTTGAATACATAACAATAACATCAGGGTAAACATTACATCTCGGCCACATACAATATAATGTTATACTACATGAATCATTACCAGTTTATTAATCTATATCCTAGGAATATAGTTACGAGAGAAAAAATATATGATTTAAATGATGTCTTCTTACATTGTAAGAAGATTGACTATGACCAAAATAGAATTATGGAATTTATATTTTTTTTGAGTATAAGGATAAAAATCATGATGATATTTTCCAACATAAATTTTAGTATGAGTAATTGTTCTGATATCCCGTTATCCTTCTTTGTCTCAACCATAACATTCCAACATACCAAAAACCATGATATATATTTTGTAAAATCTCTCTTCACGTTTTCCCAATTTAAATACTCTTTCAAATATCTATATATCTTTATACATCTATGATGAATAATGAATGATTAACAATGTGATTCATCAAATATATCCTTATTTATGTATAGTATTTATGGGACATTTACATGGTCCCAAAACCTTATAATTCCATCATAATCCAAGAAACACCCTTTAACATTTTGGACCTTATTTTAATGTTCTATATATTCTTTTTTCACCTATTTAATCATTAACTAGATTGATAGTTGAACCTTAAATTGAGCTGTACAATATTTCCTACCTTCAATTAATATTTCTAAATCCTTTCTTTAATAATCCTTAAATATTAGATATTTTTTATCCACAATATAGATATGGTTACATGAGGAATTAAACTTAATGAATTAGACAACTTGTTATTTTTCATTGGTTGGTAATTTATGAATAAGTATTCATATTTATTCAACTCCAACCATCTTCTATATAACATATTTATCTCTATTTTAGTGAGTATAAACATAAAAATTTTATGGTTGGTACATCTATATAAAATTTATTTATATAGATAATTCCCCCATATATTTACTTCAAAAATTATTAAAGATAGCCCCAAATCATGAGTTGTTTAATCTTTCTTATAAATCATGAATATTTATAATGCATGAGCTATCAACATATCATTCAACAAGAGTACTTATTATAGTACCTTCATTAATGAATCATTATAGAACCCAAACACTTCTCAACTATAGGGAATTGAATGAATAGATATTCTAACTAATCATATATTTATTTCATTTTTATTTTCATCACATCCATTTTTAAAAAGGAACTTGAATCCATTTTGATTTAACTTAGTTGGTGGATTAGATATCCATGAGAAATTTTCAATACTCCTTAGATAATATCTATTAAATATAAGAAAACTATTAATGTTAGTCACATTTTTAGTTTTTTCCCAAATTCAATAACTTTTACATTTTATTGACCCATAGATATACAATTTAATTAGATTATATGTCCAAAAAATGAATCTTTTTAAGAATATATTCGCATCATAAATTTTTCATATAGCTTACCCTTCCTTGGGGTCATCAATAAATTCTTCAATTGATCTTTATTATCATACATAGTAGTAAAATATATAAGAAAATTGTCTATAATGACTGCCACAAATAGATAATGGTAATCTATAAAAAAATTATTTATTAAATTCATCAACATTATTGGGGAATTAGTATAACCAAATGGAATCAATAAAAATTCATTGTTTCTATATGTTTAATGGAATGAATTTATGGTTATGTACACCCTTTTTACTATTCATAAATGGTATCCATATTAAAGCTCAATCAAGGAGATGTGGTGAACACTTTACAGTTGAACAAACCTTCAATTAATACGGGATAATAGATACATGTTCTTCAAATAATATTTTTATGTTCCCACTAATAATTGTAGAGTCGCATTAATCCATATTTATACTTGAGAAAAATATCAGGTGTGCCCCATGGAAAAACATATGGATGAAATAATCCATTGGAATTATTCTTTAGGAATTTATAAATTCAATCATATAAATCAATCAGGGACATTATATATGTATTTTTGAAATTTGTTTAGGACAATCTGTGGGTTATATTGAAAAACCAACATCATAAATCAATGGGGATATATGAAACACTTCTATGAGGACATCAATAAAATCCATCACAATAGGAACATCATTATCTTTTTATCCTCAAATATCAGAGACAATGACCACTTTTGAATAATATTCACGTCCCAAAGAATGGATGTGATTTCCATCGAATGTTCGTATTTATTGTCACAAAGATACACGTTCATAAGTTTTTTAGACTATAAAATGTTATTTCTATTCATTAAAATTTGATTTTGGTTTTTTTAATGGAAGAAAATCTATGATAAGGATAATATTAAATTCATGTCAAGGGAGTATAACATGATATTCAGGTAGAAAATTCCCATATACATCATTAAGAGAGTAATCATTTATATATGATCATCATACCATTTATGGTTTTCAAATCTAACTATAAATATAATCATTGAGTATATGAATTAAAAATACATGATATTTTTCTAATATAAAATAATTCATTGAACAAAAAATCAATAGGTTACATCAATATTTGATAATACCTTTTACCACCTCTACATCATCATTCTATCATCAATCCCATGCTAAAACCAAAATGGTTTGTGAGGAAATAAAATAACTATAAATAAAGTAACCAATCATATAATTATTAAAATAATTTTTATGAAAACGTTTTCAAATTTATGAAACGGTATGTTGAACCTATTCTAGTAATCTTTATACTCAATTAAAATCCATTTTAATGTATAATAAAGAATATATAATGTCTGCAGTATGGGAACAGTCACCATGTACCATAATTATTTTCAAGTTATACTCAACCAATTATTTTCACGTTTGTTACACCTATATAAATATGTTCCAAATGTGATTCTACTTATAGTAACTAGATGATGATTTAGTCTCAAGGAAAACAACAATGCATTATTTACTATAAAATATAATTTATTACTATAAATTAGATTATTCTAAGGGTTCTCACAAAATATTTCTCATCATAGTTTCCAATGGTAATTATGCCTTTCTCTAATAAAAACTATATTGAAAAAAACATTTAATAAATATATTATACATAATAATATAATAATACTCATTTTATAACAATATGATCCATTATGGAATAGTATAATTCATGTACTATTGGAAACATAGATACCTAAGAAACTAGTTTTGATGAAATCTACATTTTCTCGCACTAAGATATTCATAAGTATCACCATTCATAGACATATCAAAATTAAAAAATATCTTCAATGCTTGGGGAAAGAAACATAATAAATGGTTAGATTTTATTCTCACTAGATTTTATATAATAAAGATAATAAAATTCACTTTAATTTAATATGAGAATAAGGTTTTAATAATATGATAATAAAATTTTAAAAACATACCATATATATAAGAGATCTTAATTTTGAGTCTCGTCATAATTATTGGCAGTTCATAAGACCTGAATTATAATATAATCAAAGGACATGAATAGTTAATGTATAAAGCTTCCATGGGACATATGTTTTTGGAAAAAAAAATTTATAGAAAATTTCTTCCTTAGTCAATGATTTCTACTAAAACAATAAAAGGGGATTTTGTTCACTTCTCATTCCATAATATATTTATTCATGGTTCAGTATGAAAAAAATCATAGGATAATGATTCCCATATAAAAATTGGTTCACTATTCATTATATAACATAATATCTAATGACATGTCTATCTTTTCCCAATTTATTAGTTGGTTATATTATTTTGGGCATGCCTATCAAATAATGAAAATCATGTGTATGTTCCCCACATGATATTCAAGTATTCTTCATAGAATAACCCATTGAATGAAAATGGGATTCATAAAAATATAATTATTTGATTATAGAATAACTAATGGGAAATAAATGGGTTTCATAAATCTTTCATCGTAATATAATAAACATATTAGAAGTAATAGGTTTTATAGAATTACCGGTAAATAATCATCATTATTATCTATATTATGACTGAAATTGGATGTTATTATTAGATAATATCCCTAGTATATAATACATAATATTTAAGTATGTTATCATAGATTTCAAATTCCATTAAAATGCCGCTATAATGTTTTTTATGAAAATTAAATATTGAATTTTAAATCACATGTTTAATATATGAAAATTTACCAAATATTAATAAAGTAAATTATATTAAAAACGATATTGGAAACAAAAAATTAAAGCTTTAAACTTATTATTGTTTATGATGGAAGGAATTTTAGTTAATTCCATATATAACTAAACAATGATTTCATTCACATTTTCTATAAAAAAGTCAAATGTACCACATCTAGAAAATGAAAATAAGATTCCATTGAAAAAATTATAATGTCACAAATTATTGAAAATTACTTGAAAAAAATAATTAATGAATTATTTAATATTTTAGATCATTTTTTTTAGAAAATATGGAAGTTAAAGAAATATGATTTTCAAACAAAGATAGAAATAATTTCTATTTCTGATAGAAAATTCATTAAATATCTTTGGTTCTCAAAGAGAAAAAATGGAATTAAAACATTCACTCTCTAGAAATAGTAATAGGATATCAAAATTCTTGATGTTATAGAGATTTACATTATAAAATTTCTTAGTTGTAAACTTAATCATAAATAATCCAGATAAATAAAGAGATAGTAACCTAAACAACTTAAGAATTTGGTGACATTCAAATAAAAAACTCATTAAAGAGTGAAAAATTTAAGGATACTAATATCCCTATAATTACCATTACAAGAATCATAACATAAATTCAAGGGTATTATTTTCACAACATAAATGAATGAAGTTGTGAATATGGTTGGGGTCTCACAGAAATAGAAGTATTTGAAAACCACTTAAATAAATTTTAATTAGCATATAAAATCTCTTAACCCAATTTATAATAAATTAAAATTTATTATAAATAAATAATAAAATAATTTTATTAATTTTAATATCATATATGATCCCCTTATTAAATTTTAACATCAATTTATTAACAATAAATTTATTAATCCATCATTTCCTAGTGTTAACTTTTTTGTTTTTAATGAGAATTTCAATTTGGAAATTCTAGTAGTTTTACTTTGTATATGTTTAAATATTCTCTGCATTATTATTAAATATATAATTATAAAATAAATAAATTATATTTATATTTATATACATCCCCAAAAATATTGTTATAGAAAATGAATTACACTATTCATGAAGATAATAGGTTGTATGTATGAATTAATGTTGTTTTCAATTTTAGACGGATGAAATGAAAGAAAGGTGAATAATAATAAAAATATTAGTTATTGTATTATATAGATAATATATATTCATTAAATATTTCATTATTACAATCCATGTAAATGGTAAATAAAAAATGAATCACATCACTCCATGGGGGTATTAGTGGACAGGTACACATTAGTGATGTTATCATTTTCCCAATGATTGTAACTTATTATGGAAGATAAGATATTATAATTAAAGGATAAAATCTATATTTTATATATAATATATAAACATTAAACCAATAATAATAGCCATACATGAAAGATAACGTTTTTTAATGAATTTTATCACTATGTGGGGGTAATAGTCCACTTGTTCACATGAGCTATACATTCACATTACATTTTATTGTATATAGAGTTAATATTGGTTGTCAAATTATCATATTAAATTTCATAATGATGTGAATAATTAATTTATTATTTTATGAAAGATACAACAGATTTATAGGTGGTATAATAAGAAAGAAATTAAAATAGGTTGGTAAGATGACTGTCACTCCTTCGGTAGGCCTTTTTTAGATACATTATTAAACACCATTAATGTGATCTTTTTTGAAAACCAGAACATATAAATCATGGATATGGATTTTTATAATTCTTTTTCATAGGTTTCAGTTTTTTTTAAGGATCATATTATTGTAAATAAGTGAAATAAAGGGTGTCCTTTTTGGATAGGGGGAGAGGAAAAATTAGAATTTTATTAAACATTAAAATATATTAAAGTCATTCTCAAGCCATATTTGATGAAATATAAAAATTTTATATGTTTATATATTATTATTATTAAATATAGATGGAAAATGGATTTTGAAAATTAAAATTTTAAAATTCACTCTTTTCTCTAGGTTTAACCCCTAGTAAACCTCTTTTAACTTTAATGAGAGTGAAAAATATTTATTATTTTTACTATTCATTAATAACACAAAATGAATGCTGAATTATTAAAAAAAATTAAATCCTTAGTAAAAAATATTTATTCTATTTTGTCTTATTTAATATCTAAATTATGTGGAATCTAATTTTCAAAAAACTCAAAAAACACGATGAATAATGGGTTTTAAAGAAGAAATTATTTCTTATGTATAAAAAAATCAATACAAAAATATATAAATAAATAATTTCAATGGCCATAATTGAATTATTAATAATATTAAAAAGAAAATTTTACATTCAAACACAATTTAAATAATAATGTAACATTGTAAATTCTTTAAAGGAAAAGGCAGTTTTCAATAAATATCAATTTTTTTACTATTAAAAATATTTATTTTATTCATACAAATCCCCATAAAATATAATATAATTTTATTAGGATGATTTTAAAAATGAAGTCAATTTTCGGAAACAAAAAATTCTGAAAATGGAAAAAAAATTATTCATATCGTTTTCTAAAAAAAAATTATTTCTTTAGTTGAAAATGAAATTTTAAAGCTTATGAAAATTTTACCGAAAATTGAGAACATTTCAAAAAATATATATTTTTAATTTAAACCATAATAATTATAAAAATAATATTATTCATACTCATTTTTCTAATTTTATGGCTATGTTATTACTATATAAAATTGAACGATTCAGTTAAATTTGGGGTTATGTTTATCATAACCTATCCAAAAAAATTAACTTATTTAAAAATATATCTGAAAAAATATTCTTATTATATATAAAAAAATATATTCCAACATTGTGAAATTGATCTATCACATTGAAAACCCCATTATACTTTTCACTTTAGGGATTGGCTTAATTGTGTGATAACTATGTTATAGAGAGAATTTCTTAAATGTTCAGAAATTTCAATGGAGATAACTAAAAACTGAAGAGAAAAAATAAATAAACATTATAAAATTCAATTAATTGGATGAATTGAGGTTATTTTTTGATATTATACCTCTATATAAATATTTATTAAGATCATATGATGAAGGTGTAAGACTAATATTCCTTTGGATGGCACATAGGTAATGTTATCTGTTTTATATTTACTCATGGTTTAAGTTTCTATGCATGGTGATCTTAGTTGTATGATGACAAATTAGATTCTTCTTCATAAGATAACTATTATAATAAAAATTTATTCTGATATTTTTTTGTTTCTACTATTTAAATTTTGTGAAGAGTTATGGATTTACTCTCTTATTGCGGCCACATTCTCATCTTACCATGAATGAGAAGAAACATAGTGAAATATGCATGATCATATAATTGTATTTAAGAGTTATGATTAATATTTATTAGGATTATTATACTAATTTTTAAGAGACCTAATATTCTATAAACTTATATTTATCAACATTAGATTTTAGAATATATATTTATTTTTTCAGTGTCTTATACAGAAGGTTTTATATAAAAATCATAACGTAAATGAATCGTGGTTGAAATATTATATGACATATTATTTGATATATTATATAGCACTACTAGAAAAATACCATATACCAACGGTTCCAAACTGTTGGTATAGGTCCCCAAACCGTTGGTATAGGATATACCAACGGTTCTCAAAACCGTTGGCAAGTAAGCCGTGACAATAGGTCTATACCAATGGTTTTGGGAAAACCGTTGGTATAGGCTCTATACCAACGGTTTTGAAAACCGTTGGTATAAGTAATTAGAAAATCTATACCAACGGTTCTCAAAACCGTTGGTATATGTATTTCAAAAAAGAAATTCCCGGTGGGATTTAATCCCAGGACCTCTAGTTTATAACTGAAAGACTTAAACACTAACCTAACATGACTTTTGTTAACATAATTCCATAAAAATATATATGTATTGTTCTAATTATTTTAAATTTTGATATATATAATGTTCTCCATAGGTTGATTCCAAAAAAATCACTAGACTTTTCCCAATGGTTCTCAAAACCGTTTGGAAGGGCCTAAAATTTTCCGAACGGTTCTCAAAACCGTTGGGAAAAGTCTAGTGTTTTTTGGAATGTTTGGCCGAAGGTTGAATTTTGGAGGCCCTTTCCCAACGGTTTTGGCAAACCGTTGGGAAAGGGTAGCCTATCCCAACGGTTTTCCCAAACCGTTGGCAAAGGGCCTCCAAAATTCAACCTTTCCCAACGGTTTGGCCAAACCGTTGGGAAAGGTGGCCAAAATATGGGCTTTCCCAATGGTTTGGCCAAACCGTTGGGAAAGTTGGCCAAAATATGGGCTTTCCCAACGGTTTGGCCAAACCGTTGGGAAAGGGTACCTATACCAACGGTTTAACAAACCGTTGGTATAGAAGCGTTGGGAAAAATAATTTTTCCAGTAGTGTAGCCATTGGATTTGAGGGCATGAATATTACTAACTAAATCATGGAATATATTAATAAACTATTTCATTAATATATATGAATAGCATAATTCCATGGAAAATGAGCACTCACTTTGGAATGTTAGGAATAAAATCATTTAATGTATTTGTATTTATTTTTATTGATATCATTTTTTTCTAATAAATTATGTATCAGGATCATAAATGAATATTTATTTTGAGGAAAGATAGTTTTAATTAATAAAAAATAACTACTTATGTTTTTATCAATAAAATATAAATAAATAAAATATTATTTCAATGGAAAATTTTAAATTTTTCTTAAAAACGAATTTTAGTGCATAGTGAATTATTATCTAAGTAAGTTATAATAATCTATATATCTAAATAATTTAAATATTTAAATTATATATTAAATAAATTAAATTGAAATTAAGATAATTATGTCCACTCTCTATAATATTACTGTAAAATTGTTTTATTCTTGGAAACTAATTTTTTTTTCAAAAAATCCATCATATTTTATGAGTTTATTTTAAAAAAAAATTCTATATATTTTAGGAATTTAATTTCATAAAATTATTTAAATATTTAAAATCGTAATGTTGAATTTTTTTTATTGTTTAAATTTCATTTTTGTTCATAATTAAAAGAATCTCAGTTAAAAATTCATTACTATGGTTAAGATTAAAAGGTTAAATGATGTGTTGAACTACATGTATAAGAATCAAATTAATCTAAAATTGGAAAAAAAAATCTTATTTTTTGAATTTATTTCAACTCTATATCATACAATTATTCTAAATTCATCCAATTGTATGCCATTTTTCAAAGGTAGTTTAATTATATTATTTTAATGTTTAGAATAATTACTTGTGTGCCACTACCCTCACTAATAAAAGGGAACCCCTTCTCCAATCTTCTTCACAACTTCTAGAGCCGTTTAGCACAACCAAAAAGTGATTGAATCAATTATAATATTACCTATCTATGTTATATTGATTATTAGAATCTTAATTGTTGAACCCAATGGTCCTTAATAAGCGATCTGAATATGGTTTCATAGAGATGAATTAATTTTATTCTCTAATTAATTTAATATTTATTTCTTCATCTACCTCATCCAAATTTTCTATAGTCATCCTAACATTATAAAATAATAACAATTAATATAATTACTTTTTTATATTTGTTGTACTAGAATATTATATCTTTTATATAGCTAATCGAAAATGCAAACATCGCTCATGCATATGTATGGAATACCATCCCAATGAGGCATTGTTTTTTATTTTTCATCACCGTCTCCCTTGGGTGGAGATAAATAGGAATTAAAAGAATATATTATATATTATATACCTTCATACCCTTACATCCATTATAACAAGACATCACTGATAGTGTGTATGTGTGAAATACAAGGAAAAAATTGAGATCTCTTTCATTTAGCATTTCTTCTTTAGATGGATTATAATAAGGATATATTAAATTAATATACATTATATTTATTTTATAATTATAATTTTTAAAATTAGAATTATTTCTTCTTCTCATTTATTCAATTCTTAAAAAATTTGAAAAAACACCCACATAAATGTGCTAGCAACTGTTCCCAAAGAGTTTTGTAAATAAATTTGTATCACCATACAATATGAATCATTATAAAAGTGAATATAATGAATAAATATTATATTTATGAAATTATTATAATTATAGATATATGGAAACCATTTCCATGATGCAAGGTCTGAAAATCATCTTTATAAAATTTGAAATACATAAAATTTTGTGGAAATGAATTTCATTGAAATTAAACATGGTAAATTATATAGGATTATTCAAGGAAAATAAGGTCCCTAAAATCATGAATTTACATTGTATCATACATGTTAACATAAATTTTCCTTTCATATTTCCAGAAAGTTTAAAATGGACCATGTTTGGAAAATGACATGAATATTCCATTTAATAAAATTTGTAAACATTTAGACATGGGTTAAATTTTATTTAATAATTCATTTCTATTGTCAAAAACATTTTTGAAAACATTTTTATAAAAAATTATATATGAATAAAAATGTATGTTAAGAGGGAAATAAATGCGATTATTGTGAAAGAAAATTATTTTCACCTTTTGAATACATAGAGAGGAAAATAATGGAAAACTCGTAATTAACATAACATGACTAAAGGATAAGAAAATTCATTCATTTTATAAGACATGGATCATACTATTTCATCATCAGAAACAAGTTTATAAACATTCATGATAAATAGTAAGAGTGTATCATAAAAATCATACCACATACGTAACGTTGAATTGTAATCTCAAATGAAAGAATAACATGAAATGAAAATTTTAATTTTAAGAGAATAAATAAATTCATGATATTATATTTTAATGGTCATGTATATACACCTCAAAATAGAAGATATTTTCATAACATAAAATACTATTATAAAAATATTAGTATAAAATTCTAGCATATATCTATGATTGCAAATAGTGATGATAAATGTGGCCTTTATCAGCACTAACAAAAGCAATAATAGAGTGTACAGTTGATTAGAGTTAAAAAAGAATTGATAAATGGTACCAACTATTAACACTTGTTTCATATCTCAGATATATAGTTTATTTTATCAATTATTTTTTTAACAGTGTATGGGCTCCCACATACATTGTTCATAGATAGACATATGGGCTAACGGGCCCTAGTAGGCATTGGCCCACTCTTTGATTCATACGGTTTAGCCTACCCACATAAATCATGTTCAGCTAACCTACCCCACCATCTGGGACAATACCCAGCCTGGTCGATATTTATTAATATATACTAATAAAAATAAAAAAGTATTAAATTTATTAAAAATTAAAAAAATAAAAAATGCAAAAATTCAAAGAACATTACAAAATTTATTATCTAAATTATTATTAAAAAATTTAATATATAAATATATATATATTAAATATTAAAAATATTATATATTAAATTTAGATATATAAAATAAATAAATTGAAATTGTTAAATAAAAATAAATTTTAAATGATTAAAATTTTAAATTATTTAAAAAATTAATTTTTTAAATAATAATTATTAAAAATGAATATATTGAATATAAATATATATATCATAAATATTATTGAATAGAATATACTAAATATAGGTATAAAATATGAATAAATTTTATTAATTAAATGAAAAAGATAAAAATGAATAAATTACAAAATTATGAAACTATTATTAATAAAAAATTTATTAATATAAATAAATAATATTATTGTATATATATTTAAATTAATTAAGAAAATTAATAAATAAAATATAATAAATATAAATATAGAACCAAATAAAATGTAATAATAATAAAAATATTAATTTCTTATTGATTTTTAATGGTTTTTATAAATAATAATTCATTAATACATTTATTATTTTTTGTATAGTAATTAATATATACGTATATATTCCTAAAGAATGATTTATATAATTTAAAAAATTATGAATACATTGAATAAGTCATATATTTAGTAAATAATTGTTTATTATTAAAAATTAATATTAATAAAAAATATTGAAATATTATATCAGGAAATGGATATTTAATTGAATGTCGTTTGATTTTTTAGATTAATGTATATCAAATGTGTGTTACATTGATTTCACACATATGTATATGTAATTAATTAATTTTTTTACTCAATGCACTACCATAAATATTTACGTAGATAATAAAATCTTATAAAGAAAAACATGCACCTAATATTTATAAAAATTTACACAAAATTTAATATTCCTTTAGAATATAATTTAGTAACTTGATATATTTAATATACTATTTTTTTAATCGGTAATTTATTTTTACTTTCAATATTAATATTGGTCGTACTAATTATACAATTTTTTTATTTTTTTAGGAATTTAATAATTTTATATTATTTTTATATAAATTTATTTAAAAAATTTAATATATTCAATATTTATTCATCTTTATTTCAATATATGTCCTAATTTTGTAATATTTCATTTAATGAATAAAACTTATTTTTTTTAATTTTTTTAAAGTGTAATCCTATTTAATAGTTCAATTTCACTCATTTTTAACATGCATACATTTTAGATTATATATTCATTATAAATGTTTAATGTATATTTGAAAATAAAAAATTGTGAATAAATATATTTATAATGATATATTTATTATATAAATAAATATATTTAACTATATAAATGGATAAATATTTTTTTTTTAAAAAAATTATTTATTTTATTATAATTAATTAATTATATATTTATATAATTATAAAATTATAAAAAATATATTAAAATAATCTATATATTTAATATATATATATATTTGTAGTTATATTTTCATGTTTATTTATTGGTTAAATATAGATATATAGTTATATAAATATATATAATGATATGTTGATATTTAATAATCCTCATTTTAATGGTTGAGGGGGAACCCTTACATGCCACGTAGGCTTAGAGACACATTACATGAACCGGAGGCCATAGAGGAATTCAACCCAAATAGACTACTTGAAACTACCCCTCCCCAAAAAATATCGTGATGTCATCTCTCTACCTTTGCAAGGATGGTCAGCTAGCTGTCCTGTACAGAGATGCATATGCCCAGTACAGATGAAAATGTCATACAATCTCATTCATACAATTCTAGTTAGCTCTGCTCAAGTGAATGTGCCTACTCTTGAATTGTCATCTAGAGCATTATTCATTAATGTTTGTATAGTTTCTTCTTCCTTACATGTGTCTGAAGACCTTGAGGTGGCCATAAAGCCTTTTTGTGTCCCGAAGACCTTAAAGTGGCCTGAAAGCCTTACTTTCCAAAAGGCCTTGGGTGGTTTAAATGCCTTAGAGTACCTAAGGGCTAAACCAATATCTTGAAGGTGAAACAGATGAATAGTTTTGACTGCTACAGTACTTGACATCACCTACTACAGAGCCTACTTTAGTGACCCAGAAATATGCCTCCACCTAGAATTGAACTAAGGTCACTTGGATGCACTTGGATAGTCTTCACAACTGGGCTAAATCTCATTTAAAATATAATGATATAATTATATTTAAAATTTTAAAATTTTAATAAATAAATTTATATTATATATATATATATATTCAATATTCATATTTATAAATAGTTTTATTTATAAAATATATATAATTATTTAAATATTTATAATGATGTAAATATATTTATATATATAATTATAAATATATTTATATATATATTTACATGTAAAAGTATTTATAAATCTATATTGACTAAATTTGAAATATTATATACTTTTTATTATAAATATATAAATAAAAAGTTTTTTAAATATTATTTATTTAATATTAAATAATTAATAATATATTTAAAATGAAAAGAGTCTAGTGTTGCTGCCATTCTCCCTCAATATTCTTTAGGATGAATCAAGGCTCAAATCTAAGGTATGTTATTTTTCTTCCTCTTTTGTTGAACTCTTTTTCAGGTTCAACAATGTGTGATAGTCTAACTTTATCTAAGTTTGACGGTGTCCTAGTTTTAATTATAGTGTATCTAAACCTTATTCTTTATTTTATCCTCCATTCATGTTTTATTTATCCTCTCTTACTACATTGTGCAATTTTCTGGACCCTAGTTGGGTTCAGGTTCTAAATTTTCAATGTATCAATTTATAGGTTTTCCAGGTTCTATTTAAGTGAATTGTATCATCATTTTTAGCTACTTTCTTCATCGATTAATGTTTTCTATCAGAAATTCCATGTCCTACTTTTTTATAATCTAGTTTGTATGCTCTAATATTTTATCAAATATTTCATTACGAATTATATGTATTTTGGGAGTAGTAGTCTGTATTGAGTAGAAATATAAAAGTATAAAAAGAATGTTTAAAATTGAGGTTTTTATGGTCTATAATTAAATAAAATTGAATATGATGGTATTATTTTTTCATATCTAATTGAATTATTGAAGAGTTTTCTTTAGTGATTTTTAATATCTAAAATGGGATTATTCTTCTTTGTAAATTTTGTATAATTTTTTGTATTATGGTTGATCTGTGATTTAGTTTTATATTTTTGTTACATAAAAATTCTATAAAATTTCATTATTCTATTTCCCTCTATAGTTATCTATAATATCTACCTTTAACCATTAATTTTCATTTTTTTATGAAGTATACTTGTTTTAATTGAATAAAACATCATTTGGTTTTAAAATTTATTTTCTAAATCAAATTCCATTTTAAAAAGGTGTTAAATAAATGGTGTTTTAAATGTTTATTAATAATAAACGTTCAAAATGATAATTTGTTACTTTAAAAATATATTTCGTAATTATTTCAATTTGAAAAAAAATCAAATAGATAATTATAAAAAATTTATGTTTCTATTTGTATTTACAGTTTCTATGTATATATCTAAATATTATTATTTTAATGTACTATGATTTCAAAATTGTTACTTTTTAGTATAAAGGATACTAAAATAATTAAATAAATGATTCTTATTATGAAATAAAATGATTAAAATAATTATCTACTTTTGGTTTTCTATGGAGAAAAATTATTAACAGGAATTTAAGAGTGTGGCGTAGAAATTATTATTGAATAAATTCACATTTGGGTATAGAAAAGTGATTATTATTTTCATATATAAAAATATTATGTAATGAAATATTTTTAATGAGTTTTTTATTACTTGTAAGTTAAATTTATGGAAAAATTTATTTTATAGGATGTTTTATTCAGAATAAAAAAATTTAAATGAATTTGAAGATGAAGATTTCATTTTTTTATTTATTTCAATGGTTTTCATTGAATCAAATGAGTTTCCTTATATTATCCTTAGTATAAATATTATCTATTTTTTAAAGTATAATTATATATTAAAATAATTTCATGTGATCACTTGTGTTCTGTCCCTCTCCCTCGAACATATTTGATTATTTTTCATGTTCCATAATGGTTTGAACAATGTGGGTGAAAGTGATATTATTTTTCCTTGATCTACATCACTAACTATCCACACAATATATCTTACCACAAGACATTGTTAGTTCACCCTATCTATATCCTTCATGATCATTTTCACTCAATCATCATTATTTCTCACTCTTCTTTCATGGATTTATTATCTATATAGAAAAATAATAATCCTACTATCCTATAAGGTGGTTCTTAGAAATGATAAGTAAACTTAGTTTTTGTAGTAAAAAGTTGGTCATCTGATCCTTGTTCTATATAACCCTCAATTTTTGATGTTCCACCCAATATCTCTTTCCATGATCCACTTTTGATTCACACTCTCTCCTTCCTTGAGTTTCCTTATCAATATTCAATGAAATAATTTTATATTAATATGTTATGAAATTTTATTCTTTGTGGAATTATATATTTTTAATTCCTGTTACATTAATATTAAAAAAATATAATATTTGCATTTTTTAAATAAAATATAATCCTTTTAACAAATAAGAAATGTTCACAATATTATTATTATTTTGATCTATTGTGTATAATTTAGAATGGTTTTAGTGTTCATGTTAAATGATTTTTTCTAAATTTTTATTTATATAATGTTTTTTTTGTTTTTATGAAAATTGAATAGATATTTTGGATATTGATGGATATGATAAATATACCTAAGATTGATACTAATATTATTTTTTATATAAAGGATCATTATAGGGTCATAGTTAAAATATTTTTTTTCGTATTCATATAATACATGGTCTGGATTAATATATAGAAAAAGAGAGAAGCATTTAATCCAACTTCACATTGGTCTTCAATAATAGTTTCATCCATTACCTTCATGAGATTTTAATAACCTTGACCTTGTGTCAAAATACTATGGTCATATAACAATGTTTTTCAGAAGAAATATTTTTTTATACAAATTTAGAAATCCATGTCTCAATTAAATAGAAATAATGAAAAATAATCTCCCCAAGAATTCTTCCATCCAATAATATAAAAAAATTATTTTTAAATATATTTATTCATTATGTTTATATTAATATATGTTTTTAAGTGATTTGGTTGAGTAAGAAGTCTATTTTATTAACATTTTTAGTACGATGTCTTATAATTATACATGAAATAATTATCTGGAAGAGCTTAATTTATTATGTAAAGTTATGAGAACATGGTAAATATGAATAAATGATAGAGGAAACATTGAAACATTATGTGTCATATATCATTGGTAACATGTTAGAATTTTAGGAAATAAGAATCAAGGATTGATCGATACATGTCAGTGTTCACACGTCCAAAATGATTTCAATTACTCCCTTCCATTTCTCGATCATCAAAATAATCAGATGTGACATCTAAGACCTAACAGGTGGTGGTCAACTGAACATTCCCACTCCTTTAAAAATAAACATAGACTATTAATGAAACACAACCGATACCACCACATACCATTAAAGAAATCAAAAAATTCAATGAGTCCCACATGATGGACTCGCACCAAGAATTGTTACAGAAACATTATGAGAATTAGAAAAATCCCAAGGGAATCTAAGCACATTGGAAATTTAGTCCTTATACCAAAGGACATTAAATTTTTATAGAGTAATTGACATCAATATATGAATTCTGAAATGGAAACTATTGTCTCAACAAGAGTGTGTATAAGACCATCCATTTGAGCCTTCTCACATTTACATCAATTAAGAATCCCAATGTTGGTATCATTCTACTTCTACTTATTTTTAAATATTTTGGAAAAGAACTAAAAATTGATTTCCACTAATCTCTAAGTCATAATTTGGGAACATTTAAATTTAAAGAGATATAATTCTTCATCATCTTCTTCATCACAGAAATATTTATTATTTAATTTTTTTTCTTGAGGCACATCCCAGATATCCTCTGTACATGAACCTATGTTTCTTGAACTAATATTAGTAATAATAACATATGATGTACTGATGATCATTTTGGATACATTCATAGGATAAAAACTACCAAAAGTGGATTATTTACTTTCTATGACTCAATTACCCATTTCCTTGGATGCATAATGAATCTATTTAAATAAATCAAAGGATGGGTTTTCTTTATTATATGTATCAGTAACATTGTCCTTTGATTATGAATACATTATGTTTATTTATTTATTTTTACTAAAGGAATATTTTTTGAACCTAATTGGATGCATATAAAATGAAGATGGATGCACACTAACTTTATAAAACTAATTGGTCACCTAAATATTTTTATTTAAATTAGATAATGAACATACTTGTTAAACATATGATGATAAATTAATTCTACATTCAATGTGAATGATCTCTAAAAAATATATACATGTACAAATCATTGAAGATTGGTTTCAATGACCATGAATCAATCATTAAATACTCTATGCATGGGGAATGCTGATACCATAAATATGAATCAAGTCCTTTAAATGTTGTTTAGAAATTTCATATCATTCCTTCATATTGAATAAAATATTCTTTTTTAGGAAACAACAATAAAATTAATATAGAATGTTGTTTCAAAAATTAAATATTGAAAACTATGTCATCTAGCATAATAAAATCACTGAATGAAAATTTATTATGATTATCCTATATTTTTAAATTAGTCTAGAAGAATTAATATTTCATTATCTATATATGGAATTAATATATTTGTTGTACAGTTTTGTAGGGAAATTACATGGATAATCATGTTGGAAATATATAACTTTCTTCCACACTTATTCATAAAGAACACATACATTTTTTTGTATCTTCTTATATCAATACAAAAACTTTATGGTAGTGATATTGATGTCTATTTTTATCAATTTATTGATGAATTGAAATTGATGTGGGATAATGGTGATATAATGTATAATGCTCATAAAAGTAAATAATTCACATTTAAGATCATGTTATATGGGATGATAAATGAATTTACGGGTTATAATTTTTTTAGGCTATATAACTATAGAATTTTGGGGTATCCCATTTGTGAAAAATGCATCGACATATTTTGGAGGAAAAATTCATGGATAATTTTTTTAGAACACTATAATGTTTTACCTAAAAAATAAATGAGGACCACAGTGTTGAGAAAAATTATCAAGGTGATAATAATGTGAAAATAATTTGATTTTGGATGGAATCAACACATCCCAACTATTGACCCCAAGTGTTCAATGTTCATTAGTTATGTGGGGGATACAATGAGGATGAATGTTCCAATGGATATGGATTCATGGAGCTATGTCTATCATGTATCAATGGAAAACATTGGGAAGATATAAAGTTTGTTTTTAGAAATACTTTCTCAATTTTTTTGAAAAATTATATAATGAAAATTTTATTATATTTTAAATTTTCCTTACAAATTTATTTTATTTTATATTATTTAGATAAGAAATTTTTATAAATAATAGAGACTTTTAGAGTCATCTTACAATGTATTATCTTGTGATGTTTATGGTTAATTAAATCTGAACCCACCAGTTACTTATACATATAATATAAAGAATATAACTATATATTATTTAATTACTATTAATAATTATAAATTATTTTAGGTGTATTTTATTCAATAATATATTATTTTAAATCATTTCCTTTATCAAATTTGATTAAAAATTGTTAATTTAAGAAAAAAAAAAGTGTGATGAAAATAATGAATGTGCATCAAAACAAATGTACCAGTCTGGAAAATAAAAGGTGGGTTGTTCCTCACTATAGAATAAATTTTCATGTATTTTAAATGAAAGAAAAATTAGTTATAATATATGAGATAAAATATATTTATTTTTTATAATAATATTTTGGAATAAAAATATGAAGCCACTTCTATCCCCTGTCATCTACTTTGGAAGGTGGACCATGTAAATAAATAAGGAAAACTAGTTGATGAAAACAAAAATTCAGTATAAGAAACATGTGTATGTATAAAAAAATATTAATTCATTATGCATTATTATAGTACAACAAAAGATATCTATCTATGTTATTTTATATGGTTTAGACACATGGATACTAAGTTATCATACCCGAAGAAAAGAATCATTATGTATATTTAAAGTGACTAAAAAAATATGGTCGTGTTAGAAGTGTAGGTTTTGGAGTGTCACCTCAAACATATTTCAAGAGGAAATGACCACAAAAAATTAGTATCAGATGATGAAATGATTGCAGTAGAAAATTATAACACATCAAGATTTTGTGAATTATTTTTTTCAATTTAATTAAATATTTTCTATATTTTCCATTTCACAAAACACTGAAAATAGTTTATTTTATATGACTAAATTTGGGTAGTACATTATGAAACACTGAGTTAATCATGAATGAAACTAAACATAATATTTAGCTTTCTCTACAAAGAACATCAAAGGTATCTTGCATTAAAATCAACAATGACTTTCCTAGATGGCTTGCCTAACACTGAAGACCAAGATTTATCTAATAATAATTTATTATTATAATAAAATATCAAATACATTTTAAATTATAGGTTAGGAATAGTATTAAATATTTTATGAAAATTTATTGTCTATAAAATATAATATGAATTCATAAGTTACGAATTAATTATAAATGAATATGAAAGTCGATTGAATATAAAAGGAAATATTATTTTTTTTATGGTCACAAAGTTATTCTACACTAATAAATTAAATTAAGAAACATTAATAAGTTATATTAATATAATACTTGTTTATATATTAAATAAAAAAATTTATTCAATAAATAGATTTTATGGACATAATATCAGAACACGCCCAATTTTATACTTAAAAATATTTATTTTATTAATGCAGTTTTACCACCTTTTAAAGGATAACCTATTTTAAATAAATATTTAGGTTTTTCTGTAAACATAATATTTAAAAATAAAATTCAACTTAGAAATAAAAACATAAAAATTAGGTAAGTATTCTTTTTTAGTATCTTTCTGCAAGCTTTCATTTTTAATGAATATTTATAAAATACTGAATTTTAGTTCAAAATGATATTTTTATTAGATTTATTTATAAATTTAAATTGTTTTTTTGATCTATTTTCAAAGTTTAATTACATAATACTTATATAAATTAATAAAATTTAGGTCATTGTTATTAGTTTTAATTAAAAATTGGGTATAAAAACATAGTAAACTTTTTAGTGGTTTTATTTAAAAAACCCCACATTGTTGACCCATGTGTGGGATTAAATTTCAATTTATTTCAACCAATTATGTGATTAAAATTTTGAAAAATTGATTGAATTTTTTTAATCATCACAATTTATAACTATTAATAAGATCATCTCAATTTATTACCAATAGATTACTGAAAGAGAGTAAAATTAATTACATTGATTGTAGTTTAATTGTTCTTAATAAGGGACTAAACCATAACTGTAAGTCCAAAACCAACCTATATAATTTTCCAAAAGACGTTTTCTTCCCATATTTTGACCCTTTGATCCCTTGGAGTTAATATTTATCATTATTGGATCCACATGAAACCTGAAACACGTATGTGGAATTATCTCTTCAAATATTTACAAGAGTTCCACTCCTCCATCCCTATAAAATTCCACAAGCTCCCACTCTAAATCACACACAAAAACCAATTAGGTTTAGATGAGATCTATACAATACACTTCCAAAATTCCCTCCATTACTCCATGAATCCCCACTTTGGGAATGAAGTCTTCCAATGAATCCTTTTGGAACAAACTAAAAGGAGTTGCCCGATTAATAGGTAACACCTTCTCTCAAGCTCCTTTTTTCATTTTCCTTCTCCACCCCATCCATTAACATTATTCCATGAATCTATAAAAAAAATTGTATCCTAAATATACTAGTATTTTTATATGTAATGGGTTCAATTTAAACTTAAATGCACTACTATATAAAGGGTAACAAACATAATGTTTATGTGCATGGCGAACGTTCGCCTCACAAAATGATGATTGTTCAATTTTCCTTAACGCCTCTCATGGTGAAAATTAGGATGGAATATATATATATATATATATATATTATATTCTATAATTATTATTATTTTATGCTTTTGTATTTATTTTCAAACACAGGTCCTTTTTACTTTCCATTTGGTGTAAATACGATAATTTCATTGAGGAGATGTGGACTACCGCCCATGCAAAGTGATGTGATTCAGTCACACACTACAGGAAATGTAATAAGGATGGATTTTGGGAAATTATTTGATATATATAAAATTATAATGATACTATAATGATAATATATATATAAATACATTTATTTCATTTTAATTCATTCTTTCAATACATTTATAAAAATGGAAACAACGTTCGTGTGTACGTATGGATCACCATCTCCAAGAACGGTATATTCCATTTCATAATTTTATATTCTATTTATTATTATAATAAAAATATAATGAATATAAAATATATTTATATTATATTTTACATTCTATAATCGTGATATAACTATAAGAACCAACCATATAACAAATTGAGACACATATGAAGAACAAAGAAAACATTATATAAAGTGAAAACATAACATAGGATGGGTAACAAAAACAAAATATAATGATTTAAAAAACCATATATTGTATTAGATATAATAATATGGTTCTTTAAAATATTTATGACAAACTTATATATTATTATATTTGTGTATTTAATGAGTATGATGAGATTCAAGACACAAAGTAAGTGAATTTCATCTCACTTTTTACTTTTGTGAGGTACACGATTCATTCACCCCAGATTCCACTTGTGGGGTGTGTAAAATTCTGTTGATGTATTATATGATTCATATAAATAAATTTATGGGTATTTATATATTCATTTGATGATATTTATTCATGGGGATAATTTTTCAAAGGTTTCCAAATCGGTAAAGTAGTTTTGTCTCATATTTCCTTCTTTAAGACACATGTTTGGTTATACACCTATGTTATTTAACAAGTTGTATATGATTCCAATTGAAATATTATATAACTAATATCCTTATTTTTAGGATATTTTACGATTCATTTAATTTCATTTTCTTACATGTAGAGTTTTAACCCATGTAACCAAGTGGTTAGAGTGTATTTGAAACAATCTCATTTCTTTTCAAGATTGTCAATGATTATGGTTCTTTTGATGATATCTTAGAATCCATATCTCAAGAAATTCATCAATTCCTATCCCCAATGGATATTCATGAAATATTAATGTATTGGTACTATATTTATACAATTTGGTGCATAATATAGTTAAGAAAGTATTTTTAATAAATACATACTTTACCACCTCTTTGGTTAGAAATCTATGTTTACTAAAAAGGGTTCCAAGAGTATTAAAGAATTATCCAAAAATCATTAAAATAAAATTTTACCCTTTTCTATTTTAATGATCACATTAAAGGATTATTTTTTTCTCTTTCAAAATAATTCATTTTTCTAACCATTTTACAATGCCAAAGGAATGTCATTTTTCCTGGTATGACATTTATGGATTTACCCACCATCATTTCTTTCATGTTTCCTTCAAATTTTTTAAAAGATAATTTTTAAGAAAATGGTTTATTTTAAAATATTTTCAATGAAATTTATTTCAAAATATTCTCAATCTTCTTTCATATACCTTCATGTAAAAAGGTTTTATATATTATTCCTAGCCTTCTTTCTATGTTTTCAAATTATTAAAAAAAATTGATTTCAAAAATGTTTTATGCTTTAAAATCATTATTTAGCGAAGAAAGGATATTTTCCTCAAGAAATATATTTAACATATATTTCTAAATTATTTTCCACTAAAGATGATATCTATTTATGTTAATCAGGCCCTTCTATTAAATGACCCAAATGTTTCATTCATATTCTTTCTTAAATGTTTTTTGTTTTGAAGGAATAATTCTAATGAAACCTATTTATCTTTAACGGGTTATATGATTTTGAATACCGATTCTTTTCATAGATTATTCTTTGATTAAATTTTTATGAAACCTATCCATTTTTTATAGGTTAATATGTGTTTAAATATTAATGTTACCAATTTTCTTTTGTGGGTTATGATATGATTGTTTATGATTTTGTGTCCTCGTGTATAATATTTTATTATGAGATGGGTGGGACCTATATCTACCTACAATGCATTGGTTAATAATGGATGAATCATGAGTATAAATTTTATGTGTGAACATGATTGCATGTCCACAATGTAATTCATAGTTCAGGTTATATGTCCAAAATATTAAGCATGAACCTAGTTTTATTTTCACAATGTTATGAGTGAATCATATTACATGTTGAAAATGTTATGCATGTATCAGGTTTTAGTTCGATAAGTTTCTGAGTGATCATAATTACTTATTCACCATGTTATAAATAGACATGGTTTCATGTCTATATGGTTTTGTGTGTACCTTCTTACATGTTCAAAATGTTGTGCATTGACCTGGTTTCATGTCCTGATTCATTTTCCTTAATTTAATGAGTGAAAATATTTCTAATTATACTTGTTCACAATGTTATAAAACAATTTTATTGCCACACATTCCTTGTCTTATTCTTATATTTGGATTTCATGACTTATGTTGTTTATTTCCTTACAATTCTTGTCTTATAAACTATGAATCCTTATTCCATGATTAATGTGTACGATCTCTAATATTCATGGTATAATCATCTATTTTCAATATAATGTTCTCATACCCTTATGTTAATGATTATGCTTACATGTCTCCCCTGACTACCCTTATTGGGAATCTGAGCTCACCATTTTCTTATGTTTTCTTTATATAGTTTGTGAAGAAAGGTTTTAGGTAGATGTACTAAATATTGAGATCTTTATGGGAGATGTTGGAGATATTTCAACGGGATATAAGATTTATATTCCATGTTTCCAAAGACACAAAAATATTATGGCCCTTGAGAATGTATTTTTGAAATGTAATGAATATTCATCTATAATATTGTAATATCTAGGTATGTTAATCTTGAGTCACTACAATTGGTTTCAAAGGAATGGTTTTATAAAAAAATTGAAACTAGGATGATAAAACATTATTGAAATCCCTGGGTATATTTCTAAGTATATTTATAGGGATTTCTCTATGGATAAGTATCAGGATGGGTGAACAGTTAATAAAATTTCTTAGAATTTTGGTAAAAGATAAACTGACTGGTTTCAAGAAATAAATCTCCATCTGGATATGATCAGTGTATGTGTCTTTGGAACATATGTAACTATGGGTAACAACTCAAAAAAAATATCCCAATCCTAACTTGGGGTAATATGTAATAAGACAATGGGTCTTTCTATACAACTCATTTGACACTCCTGGTGTATATGCTTGAAGGATTCACAAACTCTTTGTGAACCATCATAAAGGATTTAAATATAATTTTTCTCTGAATAACCTAGGATAAACATAATGTGTCATAGAATAAGAAAGGTTTCATATTTTAGAAATCATATATGTTAATGTTTATGATTATATGGTCCCCCCATTATGGAAACTATTTCTTACTATACTTTTTGTTTTATCCAATTGATATAATATGATGGAACATTGTTAATGGTGATTATGGTGGAAAATGCAATGAATTTACTCCTGAAATTAGAATTCCATGGGGTCTAGAATATAAAACAACATCGTTATACTCTCATAGTGTGCTTATGTTATGAATCAAGATGAGTTTTCAAATGAGAAAATGAGGGAACAATATTTTTTTGAGTCATTCATGTGGCATCATTCACCTTATTTTACTGGGTAATAGGATCCAATATTTGTTAAATAATGGATCTATACCACCAAAACTATATTCTCCATTATCAGGTGTTCTTATCGTGAGAAATTCTTTCTTACTATTTATCAGTTAGAATGAGAAGTAGGCCAATGGTGCACTCTAATCAAGAATATGAGGAACAAGACTAAATTTAATTATATGAGTGTGATTAGTTTAAGAACTTATTCTTAAATAAGTGTTTTCCTCTTGTTCTTCATATGAAGATCTAAATGGAGTTCCTAGAGTTGAATAAAAAGGATGTTGAATCTGTCAGTACCTATGAGGATAATTTCATAAGAATTTTTAGATAAGATTATAGTATTATCATCTAACATGATTTTATAGTTGAGAGGTTCTTTGGTGTCTTAAAACCGATTCATAGAAGGGATTTGGATAGAAGAGACATTAGTTGCTATGAAGAGATTGTGTGTCATGCAATCAAAGTTGAAATGGGTGTTGAAGTTACTTATTAATCATTGGGTTTTAACAAAAAGAGGAGGATGGGGTCTAATGGGGAATCTAACAACCATGGAGATAAGAAACAATTTCAAACCCCTACTTGCCTAAATAGTTGGAGAGAGAACATAGGAGAGTGCATGAAATAAAAAAGAAGATGTATCAAGTATATGAATCCTGGCCACCATGAAAAATAATGTAGAAGTAATTATAAGAGGAAAATCAATGAAATAATTTGATACAGGGATGAACAGAATGAACCACCCACACATCAGTGTTTCAAGTGCATGGATTTTTCAAATTTTGTGAATAAATGTCCAATCCAAGGGATAATATGGATGATAATACACAATAAACATTGAGGAAAAAGGAAAAAAGGAAATGTTATAACATAAAAATGGATGAAGTGAATAAATAAAATTAAGGGAAAACGAATCCTTCCTCTCTTAGTTAGGAAGATTAAGTTTGAATTTGTATGAATTAGCTATATGATAATCTTGTTGTTCATAATTTAGAAGAGTTTCATGTGATTATATCCCTCTTCATTGATTTTGGAATAATGAAATCACATTTAATGTTCTACCAGTGTGTATATAAAACAAAGTATTCAATAAAAATATTTTTTGTATAAGATAAGAGAATATTTAAGGAAATATGGTTGGATTATATTTGGGAAGTGTTATCAAGTCTTCAATTTAGGTAATCAATCTTCAAATATTGTTCTTTGAGATTAACGTATTATCCCACCACATGAGGACTTATGCATATTGGATAACCTATTGTGTTGATGGTAACTAAATGCATATGGGTTGACTTATCATTTATCTCATGATTTTATAGCACTTTAGGTATAAAAAAAGAATTCTCATTAATTTATTAGTGTAAGAGATGAAGTGTAAATATATCAATGAATAACAGAAAGATGTGATTGTGAATAAGAAAGGGAATAACATTAAGTAAGTATATTTTCTTATATTTTTGTTCAATAAGAATAATTACATAATGATAGGATAATGATAAAAAATATTATGTCATAATACCTTAATTTTTGTTAAACAGATAGCCTTTTAAAACATTATTTATTTATGACTTTGAGGCCATTAAAATTTCATTGATCATTCACTTATTTCTAATTCATTACATCAGTCAGTCCCTATAAATAATTTCTATTTTCCCCCATGTTCAGTCATCAATCCTAAAATAAGCTCTCCTATGAGGAAACCTAGTTATATTTTACTTTGGGTAGCTATTATGATTTCAACATTCCATTTTTAAGGAATGTTTTAGTACTCATTTTTATGATGGGGATTTCTATGAAAGAAACGTTCTGGTATTAATGATTTGATAAAATAGATGAATTTAAAGGGAGTAATTAATTTTAAGGGGGGTGTAATGCAACACCCTATATTTTTTTGATATATTTTTTATGATTTAATTTTATATTTTTCAACTTTTTCATTTCACAAAACACTGAAAATAGATTATTTTATATCACTATGTTTGGATTTATCTTTACACAACACCTTGTAAATTGTGTACTACTTGAACCATAAATTTTAACTTGTTCTACATAGAACACCAAGGTTAGATTTCATTACACGCAACAACGACCTTCCTTGATGGCTTGCATAATATAAAAGATTGATGTTTAGTAAATAATAATTTATTACTAAAATAATATATAACCAAGATGTTAAATTATAAGCTAGGAATATTATTAATGAATTTACTAAAATATATTATTTACACAATATAATATAAATTCATAGGTTACCAATTAATTATAAATGAATATAAAAATTATTATAATGTAAAAGGAAATATTATTTTTTTATGGTCACAATGTTGATTTACTGTAATAAAATAAATTAAATACAATTAGTAATTTATATTAATTATATATATATATATGTTATATATTAAATAAATTATTTTTGATATTCACTCAAAAGATTTTATGGACATAATATAATTACAAACCCAAATTTATCCTTAAAAACATTTATTTTCATAAATGTAGTTTTACAGCCTTTTAATTGTGAACCTATATTAAATCCAAATTTGGAAACTTTTAGAAACTTAATATTTAAAAATAAATATCATATTTGATATGAAAACATAAAAATTAAGTATGGTTATTTCTTTCATATTTTTCGGTAATGTTTAATTTTTAATGAATAGTTAAAATTACGGAATTTTAGTTCAAAAATTATTTTTCATCAAATATATTTTTAAGGTTAAATTATATATTAAAATTTTTTTAATGTTTAATAAAATAATATATTAATAAATTAATAAAATTTAGGTAATTGGGAACAATTTAACAATCAAATTAGATGTTAATTCATATCTAACAGTTTAATCTTTTTACTATAAAAACACAAATTGTCAACCCGACGGTGGGATTAATTTTAAATTAATTTCTTCCACATCATTGATTTTATTTTGGAAAAATTTATTCCATATTTTTTATAAAAACAATTTATAATTTCTAATAAGTTAAATTTAGTTTTTAACCAAAATATTAGTGATAGTGATTAAAATTTATTATATTTATTAAGGTTTAATTAATCTTAATAAGGGAATAAACCATAACCTTATGGATGAAAAAAACATATAAAATTATCCAAATTTTTTTTATGGAAATATGTTATACCCTATACAAACTTGTATAAACTTGGGATCATTATTGGATCCAATTGAAACATTTAAAATATACGTGAAATTCTCTCATCAAATATTTACAAGAGTGCCACTCCTCCCCTAAAAAAGGTCACCACCTTTCCCATAGCTTCAAACCTCTCAAACCACTTATGCTCAAACAATATCATCCTAATACACTTCCCAACATCCCTCCCTTTCCATTTGAAGCATATCTTTGGGCATAAAGTCTTCCATGGAATACGTTTGGCACAAACCAAAAAGAGTTACCCAATTAATAGGTAACTCCTTCTCCCATGTTCCTTTCTATTATTTTACTTATCCACCCCCTCCACTCTCTTTATTCCATTTTTATAAAACAAAACCAGTAACATCAATATATTAGTATTATTTTAGGTTATGTTCTAGACCTAAACTTACACATATCTCCATCTAATGGGAAATGAATATACTATTTATGTGTATGGAAAACTTCTGCCTCACAAAAGGATGATTATTCCATTTTCTTTACCGCCTCTCATAGTAAAAATTATGATGGACACTACGTTTATATAGGATGGTTATGGAAAAGTGATGAGATTCTTTCTTTGAGACAGATGTTTTCAGATACACATATATTCTTTAACGAGGTGTATATGATTCCAATGGATATGTTATATAATTAATCTCATTATTTTTATGTTATTTTATTCTTCATGTAATTTCATTTTTTACCTGAATAGTATGATCCCAGGAAACCAAGTGGTAAGAGTTTACTAAAATAATATCATCACTTTTCGAGATTGTTAATGATTATGGTTACATTAATGAAATATTACAACCAATATCTCAATACATTCATTAATTTTATTCTCCTCTAGTTATTCATGATATATTCATGTATTGGTGTCATATTTCTACTTCTTGGTACATAAGTTATTTAAGAAAGTGTTTTTAAGATAGTATGACATTATCATGTGTTCTGTCAGAAATATATGTTTTCTAAAAAGGATTCCATGAATATTGTACCATTATCCTATAATATTTATAAGAAATTTTTAACCATTTTTTTTATTTTACCAATCTATTCAAAAGAATATTTTTTTATCTTTTCAAACAAAAACTTTTAAAAAATAATTCTATGAAAAAGGAATGTTTTTTACCTTGTACGAAATGTATAGATTTACCCACCATCATTTTTTTGATGTTTACATTACAGTTTTAAAAGATTATTTTTTAAAAAAAATTACATGAAAATAATTTGAACGAAATTTTTTTCAAAATTTTTTAAATATTCCTTCATATTAATCATTTTAAATGGTTATCGAAAATATTCCAAGACTTATTTGTAATTTTTCAAAGTATTTTCAATGAAAAATGGAATTCAAAAAGTTTTTATACTTTGATAGAAAACATCCAAGAAGAAATGATATTTTCTTCCATTAATTATTTTAGAATATATTTATTTTTTATTTTCCATATAAGAAGAAATCTGTTGATTTTAATCAATCCCTTCTAGGAAATGACCCAATGGATACATTCATATTCATTCATAAATGGTTTCTTGTTTGAAGTAATAATTCTTATAACACCTGTTTATCTTCAAAAATTTATATTATTTTGAAAAATTCTTCTTTTAATGAGTTATTCTTCGATGAAATTGTTATGAAAGCTATCTCTTTTCCATAGGTTATAATGTGATGACCTGTTGATGATACCCATTGTATATCATGGGTTATGATATGATTGTATTTTATTTTGTATCACATGTATGTAAGAGTTTATTATGACATGGATGGGACTTATATATCCCTATAATTCATTGGGTAATGATGGATGAATCATGAGTATTAATGTTATGAATGAACTTCATTAAATATTCCCAATGTAATGAATGTACCTAGTTTCATGTCCATAAATTTATGCGTGAACCTACATACACATTCAAAATGTTATGAGTGAACCTTATTAGGTGGTCAAAATGTTATTCATGGGCCTATTCTCAAGTCCATATGTTTATGTGTGATGCAGATTACATATTCACCATGTTATTCATGGACCTAGTTTCATGTCTATAAGTTTATGGGTGAACATGATTACACATTCACAGTGTTATTCATTGACATGGTTACATGGTTTGATTCAATATCATTAGTATAATGAGTGAATATATTTCTACTTATGCATGCTCACAATGTTATAAACCAACGTACATGGCATAAATTCCATGTTGTATTCCTATATTATTCTTTCAGGACTTATATTATTTATTTCATTAGGATTCATGTCTTTTTAAATGCCAAGCCTTATTTCATGATTCATTAATATGATATCTAATATGAAGGGTAGGGTATTATATTTTCATGATCATGTACTCAAACCCTTATTCTCATGATTATGCTTATATATCTCCCATGTTTACACTTACTGAGCTACTCATCTCACCCCTTTCTAATGTTTCCTTTCTCAATATTGTGATGAATGGTTTTAGGTAAAAGTACTAAAGGGGGAGATCTTTAGGGGATATTTTTAATATGTTTCTCTAGGATTAAATATTTTTTTACATGTTACTAAATACACTAAACTATTATGGCCCTTGGGCTTGTATTTCTGTAATGTAATGAATATTTATCTAAAATGATGTAATATTTATATATGTTAATACTAGGTTACTATTAAAATATATTCTTTTCTATATAATATTATCTGGTGTTCGAACAAATATCATCACATGAAAAAATCAAATGAAACCACTAGCATTGAGTATTGTTATTAACCTCGAACACATAAGTTATCTAATGTAATCAATTTTTTGTTATCCATTCTCAAAAATGTGATTCGGAAAACATATGATAACATTATATTAATAAAATAGACAAGGTAATATTTTACGTGATTTCAATTTTTCAACACCCATGCACTACCTTTTGGTGAGGTGAATCATGTATAAAATCGAAGGAAAAATGATAAAAAAATAAATCCCAAAATATCATATCGAAGTCGGTATTAGGTTAGTCGAATTAATAGGAATCTCTAATAATTAAATCAGTTTGTTTACAACTGATTATCATCGTATAAATTTTAAGAGGTGTCTGTCATAAATAGCCCATCATGGAAGAAGGTGTTGCAAATATAATTATTTATGATAGACCATCAGAAAAAAGATTTTTTGTGATGGATATAAAATTGTTTACAACAAAATCCGAAAATATTATTTAGACACTTATTGTGACGATCTTTCACAGATAATGTATTACGGTGGATTTTTTATCTATCGAAAAAAACCCGTTTAAAAAAGGAAATAATTAAAATTAATTATAAATAAAAAATAAAATTTTTAATATTTAAAAATCATTAAAAACATATTTATAAAAAATAGAACACACATAAAAGAAATACATGATTTCGAATATAATATTTCTATCATATGAAATTACAAAAAAATCATAAAATCAACAAAAATCAAAAACTGGCATCAGGTGGGAGAGGATCACTCGATGGACAATAGGGAGGAAACTTCAAACCAATGCCACGTGAAATTCACCACATGTACTCTATTATCTCCTCATATCTCATATGTTTCTTCTCATACTCATCCTCATTATTCTACATCTATTATATCATCTCATCCTAGGTTCTCAACATCTCCTCATAATGGGCAGTGGATGACGGCGTCGATGGAGACTCTCCATGAGCTCCCTTAATGCTCATTGATTCCATAAAAAATGTACCATAATAACTCATAGGTGTCTGTTGAGAACTAATACAAATCCCTCAAACATTCTTAATACCCTTTGAATTTTCATGTATCCAAGCCCCCTCAATGATACTCGAATCAATAATGACATCTTGTTCAGTCCTAGCCTGACTCCCTTGTGAATGACAAGTCATAGCCTCATATGTTTCTTTTAAATATAATAACAAATTAGAATAACAATAAAATAAATATTGATGATATTGTTTAAAAAAATCATTGACCAAAATATGGAGCTATCGTTCTCCTATAACTTCACCATTATAGGGATTAGAATAAATCTTCATATAAAATTATAACTCTATAATAGATGGCTAAGTAGAGGCATATATAATATAACCAACATGTTATATTTAAAATAAATATACATTAATAAATAATATCACTGACTATATTTCATCAATGTATGCCAAATGTATAACTCCCAGACCTATGGGATACTTCTTTCCTCCCCCAGCTCTGACATCCAGTTGATGATCTCCTCCTAAAAGTCTCTCCTAGCAATAACAGATCACAACACATCCCATAATTTATCTGATAGACGACCAGGATTATGGGAGACATAGGACTGATCGAAGATGGTAAAGCAATAATTATACATAGATAACATTTTTATGTGGTGTAGAAACTGACAAATGTGCTCGCGTATACTAGTATCCCATGCCTTTCAGATCATACCTCTCTGGAAATCAGAAATTAGAAAAAATAAATTCTTTAAAGAAATAAAAAAATGTTATAAATTAAATAAATTTTAAGAAATTAGATGTTAAATAATAACATAAAATCCAGTGTTTGAACATCTGTTCACTTATGGGAATGAGTTCTAGGTCTCATGACACCCATGGCTCGGAAAAATAATTTCTCATAATTTCACCAGCCGAGCCGATGGCTAAATATGAAAAATGTGAAAATTTAAACGAATATATAATCATAAAATTATTATCGAAATTGATATACAATTAGTTAATATAAACTAAATTTCTTAAACAATTAAACATTCCTTTTTAAAATGATAATGAAAATCAAAAGATGTTCATCACTTTGGAATAGGATTCAGAATCAGTTATTGAACAAAACTGTGCCCCCTCCTAGTAGGTGCACCATCCTGAGGAGGAGTAGCTGAATCAAGCTCGTCATTAGGAAGTGTCAAATTAGTGAGATAATGTAATAGTTCATCATGAGGATCATCTCCAACCATTTGAAAAAATTATTTTCACCAGTAATAGATTGTCAAAATAGATATGTAATGTAAAAAAATAATGAATGTTATAATAAAATAATGTTACCTATAATTATTTTTATACAAATATGGAATTTGAAAAACTACTAAATATAAAAATTTTATAATTACCTACAAATACAGACATTAATATTATACATAAATATTCATATTCATTTCCATTTTTAAAGAAATAAATGTCTTCATCCTCATATTAATCATTGTCAACATCCATAAGAATTTCAGTTTCATCAATCCCTTATTAATTTTTCAAAATTCTCTATATCATTGGCCCTTAACATGGGGGTTTCATCATAAATATTTATATCCCATCCGTTAAGAGATATATTTTGTGATGTTTCTTGAAAAAATTAAATATTTTTCACTTCCACAGATCCATTTTCATGTTGAATGAACTGATTATCACAAGATTTCTTTTATATCACACTCTACTAGTCCTTAAAATCACTGAATACATCTTATTAATTTAAATAGTAAACATTATGAGTTTGATATACCTATATAAATTGTTCATTAAATGCAAGAAGACTCTTATATTTAATTTTAACCACTCTAGGCCATGGATGAACATGTGACCCCTGATCTATATCCAATAATGACATTTAAACATTGTAATATAATTTGGTCAAAAATAAAATAACTCAATTATTTCATTTAGCATACCATAATAGTCAATTTAAAATTCCTCATATTGGAATCCATTCAAATAAACACCATTGTTCATTGATTTCTATGAGTCACTATATATGCATGTATGGAATAAAAATCCATTAACAATATACCCATTATTACATTTTACCAATTTCAATGGAGGGTTTCTAACCACGCATAATCAACTGTTAATTTTATTTTCATGTTGTGTTACCTGTAAACAATAAAAATATTAATAATAGATAACATTGAAAATTTTATTTTTTTATTCCATTGAAAAAAAATTACGTACTAGTGTTTGAAACCAATATTCAAAATTTTGTTACCAACATTCCTCAAGGGCAGTGTATGTAATTTTTAGAAATTGATATTTGATTTGGTCATCATATACTCTATAAAAAATTAAATGTATATAAATATATATTGTATAATTATTTAATGAAATAATTAAAAAGTCGTATTTACTACAAAAATCGTTTCATTTCATCATAATTCACCAGAACATATGTATGAGATCAGTGAAGTTCACCATCTACAATCAATCGCTCATGATAACCACCAAAATCAAGCTCAGGATGATTAAAAACTAATAACTAAGGGTCTATGAAATCATAAAAATTTTCCTCATTTCGACCCACCCGATTATTATTTGAAGTATATTCCTATGGATAATAATAAGAGATGAAATTTGAAATTTCCTTCTATAAGTATTCTTCGGAAATCGACCCCTCAACTGATGATTTATTTCCATACACACCTCATTAGTTTTTTCATAAATCTATCAAATGGATACATCCACCAGAGTTGTACTAGCCCTCCACATTTAGCTTCATATAGAAAATGAAATATTAGATTCTCTTAAGGAATCAAAGAAGCTCGGTGGGAATATTTTCTCCAATTTACATAATTTTTTTTAAAAAAATTAAGAAATTTAATGCATTATAATCCAATGTTTCAAAAAAAATATCTCGGTAAAAATGATATTTCGATCAACACATCACATATTAAAGATTTCAACAACTCTTTAAGACCAACAGGATGTAATCATTCAATTATAAAATGAATGTCATGAATTTTTAACCCGTTAATATTTCCATTTCTGACCCAATGAGCCAAATTAGATGCTTAACTATCTAGTAACCTGAAATCTTAAATTCATTGATATAATAATAAATGGTTTTCTTTACTAAGAGAGTAAGATGAATTTGGATTCATTTAATTTGTGTGATCTTTCACCTTCAAATAATTCACGTTCAGGACATCTGTAAATCTGTGCAAGATCGAACTATGCCTTTATATTATGTTTGGTCCTACCAGGCATGTCCAACATGGTATAATAAAATTTTTCAAAAACATTATTCTCAATATGCATTACATATAACATATGATGAACCAACAAATCACACCAATATGGAAGGTCCCAAAAATTACTTTGCTTTACCCAATTATGATATCCCACAAAAATTTTATCATATGGTCATTTATGGTTGGTCCAAAAGTAAAATGAGGTAATGCAGAGATAATAGATTTTATTGATTTCCTAAGAGCACTACTAGAGGCGTGTCTATTTCAATTTGACCTTTTGTAAAATTAATTTTGTCTCTTCAAAAAAGGTGGTCTGTAGTAAGAAATATCTGATGATCTCCAAAATACCTAACCTTTCTCCCATTAAAAATCATAAATGTTTTTTTCAAACATACAAGACATACATGATTTTTGACCATGTGTGCTCCATCCAGATAATATACTATACATTATAAAGTCACTGATAGTCCATATTAATGGAACCGTCAATATAAAAATTTGATATGTAGTTATATAAAATATAGTCACATCGTTGTTCCATAATGAAATTAACCCATCAATTAGTGGTTTTAAATAACCGTCAATATTATTTTTTGGATGTGATAGAATTAATATCGTCAAATATATATATGGTTCCTTCATGAAAATCCAAGTAGGAAAGTAGTATGGAGTAATGAAAATAGTCCAATAAGAATATTGAATGTCATAAGCACCAAATAGAGAAAAACCATTAATATAAAGGCCCAACCATATGTTTCGAGGTTTTGTAGAAAAAGAAGGATGTGTAAAACGAAAATGATTCCATGATTCACCATCACATGGATGATTTAAGATTTCTATGATGGATATATTTGATTTATATCATGTTATAAACCCATCTATCCTATGAGATAAAAATAAATGTTGTAAATGAGGTGTAATTAGAAAATAACTCAACAACTTCATAGGAACTATGGACATTTTTTATTATGCCTCCTAATACCACAATTCCCCACATATTTGACAATTATCCAAAGAGTCATATTTACCGTAATATATGATGAAACCATTTTAATATGCATGGATCTTCTGTTGAAATAGTCAGAAATTATGAACCAACCTTTTTCTTTCATAGAAAGCCGCTAAAAATGTATTTCTATCAGGAAACAATGACAGAACGAATGATAAAATCAGATCAAAACATCTATTAGATATTCCAAAAATAGATTTAATATCCAAAATTTTTTAAATACATTATTTTTTCTCATCTGGATTCCTGGATATAAGGCCTCCTCAGTCATTAAATAAAATTTTAAAACTAAGATGGTTAAGATTTAGGATTTGGAATATAATTCTAAGTAATTGTTTCAAGAATAGAAGGACCAGCTACATCATGTATTAAATTCTAAAATGATGGATCTAGAAAATACAATTGAATTTTCTAGTAAATTTTTTCCCCATGTTGTTCCAAAAATATAATCTACTTGAAAACCAAAACGAAATAAACAGATTCCAAAATTGTCAAATGTTTTGAATGTACTAAGACCAAATTTCTAAAATAGGCATTTAATTATTCATTAAAAAAAATCTAAATGTGATGATACAAATGAAAAAAAAATGATTCTACACATTCAATGTAGATAAGATGTAAACCAAATCCATTTGTATTTTTGTGATTATTTATCCAATAATAATGACATATTAGATAATGGTGTCTACTTCCTGAGTCCATAGTTATCTAAAAAACAAAACAATTAAACAATTATTACAAAAATATTGACTAATTGCAAATTACTATTTTATTTTAACACATCAAAATATTCTATCTAATGTGATCAGAGTGAGTTTTTGGTTTAGCATTAGATTATACGGCCCGTAGAAACTTACCATATATAAAATAAAAATATAAAATATATTATTTAAAACACATGCTATTTTTTTGAAAATAATAGAACATCTCTCAAACATTGTCTCATATGAGACACACTATTTTTTAAAACATGCTACTTTTTATATTTTTTTCTATTTTATTACAAATTATTATTATGAATTTCTAATCATCGATAATATTAAAAATTTATTAATAGAAATTACTCATGGATTGTTAAATATTATAAATTATATAAATTCATACTATATTTTTAATAATTTAGTTTTTTTAAAAATTATTAAGTCATATAATTGTTATATTTTATAAAATATATTACTAAAATTTATCTTAATTATTGTTAACATTGTTTTTAATAAATATTTCATATTTTAATTTTTTTTTATTTTTTTCCATTAAACCAGTTTTTTACTATTTTTTAATATAGAAAATTCATATAAATAACATTTATTTAAAATGATTTCTTTAAATTAGTTTTTTCTTCATTTTTAAAAAACACTCATTCCAATTTATTCAATATATTATATATATAAATATATCAAATAATCAAATATATTTAAATTAAATTATTTTTTACACATTTTTTCAATGAAATCAGCATATAAAATCTATATACATATATATACGAACACACACACAAATTTTCATATTTTTCATCAATTTTTCAAAATATTAATAATATTTTGTAATTAACACTGTTATTTAAAATTTATTATTAATATTTAGTAAATAATTCTATATATATTTAAATATATATAAATTAAAAGAACTAAAAATTAATATAAATAGTCCAAAAATATTATACAATTTTTTTAAAGTAATATACATATTAAATTTAAATATACATAGATATAAACATACATAAAAATTTAATATATATTAATAATATTGAATAATTAATTAGTAATTATGAAAAATTATGTAATTATTATTATTAATTATATAAGTTATTATTAAAATTTAAATAATCATTATATATATGTATATCACGATTTTATAATTAATATAAATACATGAAATATATTCTGAGTCTTTTTTAAATAATTATACTTAATATATATATATAATATATATCTATATGTTAAACCATATATGTATTTTTAAAAAATTTATATATATGTATTCAAATGTTAATATATATATATATATATTACACGATTTCATAATCAAAAATATTTATACATGTTTTATAAAAAATATATATCAGATAAATAAATACATATATATATATATATTTATATATATATATATTAAAAACCATACATATTTTTTAAGACATTTATATACGCATGTCTATGTTTATATATATATATATATATCATAAAATTAAAATGATTTTTAAAAACTTATATATATATATATACATACATATTTTTATATTCAGACATGTATATATATAAATATTTAAAAAATTGCACAATTTTTTATATAAATATATATATCTTTATCTATTAAAAAATTTACACGTTTTTAAAATATTTATAGATGTATACATAGAATGTATTGATTACATATATTTACATAAAAAATTTATCAATTAATAAGAATGTATTGTTTATATGTATTTCAATTAAAATATTTTTTAATTAATATAAATATATAAAATATATTTTGGGAATTTTTTTAACAGATCTACATATCAAAATAATATATACAAATACACAAATATAAATACATACATTCATATATGTATATATATATATATTAAAAACCATAAACATATTTTTAAATCATTTATATATATATAAACACACATAAATATCAAAATTATATAGACATGTTTTAATATATATATATACAAACATATATCAAAGTTAACATGGTACCCAAACATAAATATATATATAAATATTAATACTAAACACATATAAATATAAAAAAAAGAATAATTCCTAAAAATTAATTAAAATAAATTATACGAACAAGATTAACATCAAAATAGTGATTAATAAAATTATATCTGTCCTAAATATCAATTAAAACATGAAAATCACATAAATTTCTAAACATAACATTTAACCAAACAAATATTTTAGACATTGAACCCAAAATATGGAAGAAACAAAAAAAATTAAAAATAAAAATAGAAATTAATATAATTGTGTCTATCTGAAATATCAAATAAATCATGCGAATCAGATACATTTCTTAACATAGGGACCAAATAAGTATATTTAACATTGAACACAACTAAGATAAAAAAATTGTTAGATAACATAAGAGGAGTCTGTAACTTGAAGATCTATGCCAAAATCAGCAAAAAAAAGGATGAACGGAGCTGGGGAAAATTGTACGGTCATATGGTTTGCGGGTTTGGTACTAGAGAGGGAGGAGAATGAGAAGGATGAAAGAAAGGAGGACTGCATAGCTGTTAAAACATATGTGTTTTTTGCAAAATCTTATTTTCAATACATTTAATATCATCGCAAATCATTTTTCATCAAGGTTATTTGTGATAAAAAATAATTTTCGTCATAAATAATGCTGAGCATAGGGTCATTTGTGTTGAATAATAGAATCTATCACAAAATTACAGTCATGAGTACTTTTCATGTTGGGTGGTAGGAAATCACACCAAAAACATTTACGATGGATTCTTTATTTCATCAAAATAAACCGTTATTTGTGATGGAATAAAAAATATGTCACAAATAGTAATAGAAAAGGCTCTATATGCGAAGGTTCATTTGTTCGTCATAAATGATCTGTCCCAAATGTAAGAAATTTTACTAGTGTGAAGAGAGGACCCCTGATTTTCTTATTCTACTTAATGATCCAAATATTAAAATGGTCCATGTTTCAATAAGAACTATCATATCATGGTAGTATAATCTTATAAATAATCAAGATTCAAGTCCATAAAAAATAACAAATAATAACCTATTATTGTTTATGAAAAACTTTTTTAGTGAGGTATGGTATTTAAAATGGATAAATATATGGGTAAAAACAAGTTTGGGTAAATATAATCAAGTGTATTGACTTAGAAAACAAAATTTCCTTCCAGGAATATCTTTTTTCCTCTAATTTCACATCAAAATATATTTTTATTACAACTTCAAACTGATAAAAAATTAAAAGATGTAGATGTTTCATACATTCCATATGAAGAATAAATATTTGGAACTATCATCATAGATGATGTTGTTCTTCAGGGTATAAAGGAGATTCAAATGTTTGAATGTGTGGGACTTTATGTTTTGAATACATACATAAGGTGAATTTACATAATTAGTCTACTAAAAAATCACCTAATATATTCATTATTGTTAATAACTATTCATATTTTCTATAAGAAATTAAATTACTACTACCTAAATGGAAAACCCATCGAATTACAATTTGGATTCATTAATACCTACATCATTTATATAGAAAAAATTACATTGGAGTAAAAATAAATTTTCTAAGTAAAATAATGCACTAAATAAGTAATTTGAGAAGAAAATAAAAGAATTTATAATATTTTTTTATTCCTAAAACTATGAGTTAAAACTATATAATCTAATAAAATGGAATATATTTTTACTTTTTCATTACTTATTTTTTTAGGAATAATTGGATGCTGATAGAAATTAATTTGGATACCGAAATAATTATTTTTTGCATAAAATTATTGTATATCCATAAAACTAATGACACATGATGTTTATTGTGAATTTTAATGCACTAAAATAAATATTTTATTTATTAAATTCAGATTATATGTTTTATTAAATGATGTAATAGGAGTTCTATTATGATAGGGAGGCATCTAAATATAGGATAATTCTTAGTTTTTATTCTATGATTGATTATAAGAATCCTATAGATTTCATAAAATGAAAACATACTAAGGTATATATTGAATTATTTGTCTATGAAAAAATATTATATAATAATTTTCTTATTTTGGTAAAAAAATTTCCACTGTCTATTGTAAGATGACAACAATGATTTTGGATATTATGTTTTCAAATTTATAGAAGATATCACAAACCAACTGAAGACATGAATCTCCAAACATGTAATTTCATTGGGTAATTATAATTTCCTTAAATTTATTTCTTAATCAATCAATTTTTATAGTTTCTCATCACTACCATGATTTTCGACAATCTACATACTCAAAAGAGGAAGAAAATTTATTTATAGATGAGTGGGCGGTGTACATGATGTCAAAATGATTTTTGCATCAAATTTAGATTATTACCCATTATGATTGTGATCTATTACAAGATATAAACATAGAAATATATTTTGTGTGTGCAGAATTAGTATTATAATGGTTATATATATTTTTTGATCAGTTTCTTAATGAGAAGAAAAATTGAGGGGAAAATTTATTTAGAAAATAATCGGTAGAATATTAGTTGCTAGAATATGTAAAGTTATAATGATGAGGTGAATTTCTACTAATTATTTATTAAATTTTATCATCATTCTATCTACATTATCTAGTTAATTGATTTTATTTTTATTTGATACATATTTGGTTAAATTTACACATTAGTTCAAAACACAAGTCACAAACTCAAAATTGTAAAATTAGCTCAGATTATTTTTAAACATTAGAGAAATGATACATAATTTAGTTGAAACATATAAGAATTTACCACACATAGATATAACACCTGATGCACTCAGTATGACTCAAATTACATGATTTTAATATAAAAGAATCATTTTTGTTTGAAACATACATCAAATATTCAAAAATAGGAAAAAATATGATTGGATTGTTTTCAATCAGTTATAAAAGGTCCCATAAATCATTTTTCATTTATTAGAACTAACAACAAATCAATTGGATTCTCTATGTGGTTGTTATAACTCTAAGTTCATGTTTTCAATACAAAAGTGTCATTCTAGTTTAAAACAGACTCAAATAGTCTAAATAGAGTAAATAAGATCAGATTGTTTCCAATCATTAGAAAAATGATCCATAGAAAATTTTCAAACATTATGAAAATAGTCTATAATTAATTTCTCACTTATAGGAATTGGTCACACACCAATCTGAGATATGATGTTGTCGATATGTCCCAATGTATGTGTTTTTATTAGAGAGGTTTCATTTCAAATTAGAACACATGTCAAATATCCAAAACTAATAAAACATGATTTTATTTTTTCCAATCATTAGGAAACCAATCTAAAATTCATTTTTGAGGTATAGGAATTCAATTAACATTAATTCGACACAATATGTTGTCGATATGACCCAAAGTATGTGTCTTTAATTGAAAGGTGTCATTTTTGTTTAAAATTTACATCTAATAGCCAAAAATTAATAAATCAATCTCAAATTTTTTTCCAACATTGTTGCAATGATCCATAATTCATTTTTCATGTGTATGAATTCATATAACATCAATATGAAACCTGATGTGGTTGGTATGAAACGAAGTGTGTGTTTTCAAAATAAATATGCCATTTTAGTTTAAAACAGATATAAAATATATAAAACTATGTAAATTTGATCAGAATATTTACAATAATTAGGATAATTATCTTATATAATTTTTCATCTGTATGAATTGAGCACACATTAATCCAAGACATGATGTGATCGATATAACCCAATGTTTTTATTTTAAATAGAAAGGTGTCATTTTAGGTTAAATGTCATGTTAAATAGAAAAACTAATATATTTCTAATATATTTTTTCCAAATTATTAATGTTACCCATAATACATTTTTCATGCATTTGAATTGACCTTACATCAATTTGAATCACAGTGTGGTTGATATGACTTGAAATGAATTATTTCATTATAAAAGAGTCATTATATTTTAAAACACACATAAATATATAAAACCCTGAAAACAAACATGTATTATTTTCAAAAAATATGAAAATCATATATATTTAATTTTTTATTCATATAAATTTACCTCACATCAATCTGACAATCGATGTGGTAGATATGTCCTGATGTTCTGGTTTTCAATTAAAAATCATCATTTTAGTTTTTTACAAACATCAATTCTCTAAAACTAGAAATATGATCATGTATTGTGTTTGAAATATATGAAAATGATCCAAATTAATTTTTCATGTCTATGAATTTAGTTCACATTATCCAACACAAAATGTGGTCGATGTGTCCAGAAGTCTGTGTTTTCACTACAAAAGTTTCAATTTGTTTATAGAACACATCAAATATTCTAAATTGATAAAATGAGTTCATATTGTGTTCAAAAATTAGTAAAATGATCAATAATTCATTTTTTACTTGTACAAATTTACCTCTCTTAAATCTGAGATATGATGTGGTTGATATGACCTGAATTGTGTGTTTTCAATAGAAAGGTGGAATTTTAGTCTAAAATTCACATAAAATATCCAAAAATTAGAAAAATAATTGTATTATTTTAAAACATTATATAAGTGATCCGAAATAAAATTTTCATATGTGGGAATTGACCTCACCTAAATCAGACACATTATGTTTTTGGTATGATATTAAGTGCATGTTTTCAATAGAAATGTGTCATTATATTTTAAAATTCACATCGAATATCCCAACCCAAGAAAAAATCAAGGATTATTTTCATACTATAGGAAAAATATTGATAATTTATTTTTCCACATTTGTGAAATTACCACACATCAATCTCACACACGATGTGTTCGATATGACCTGAAGTGTGTGTTTTCAATACAAAAGTTCCATTTTAGTTTTAAAGACACATAAAATAGCCAAAAAAGATAAAACTATGTCATATTTATTAAAAAATACATAATTTGGTCCACAATTAATGTTTCACATATAGGAATTGACCGCACATTAATCGGAGTCATTATGTGGTCGATATGACCTAAAGTTCGTGTTTTCAAAAGAAAGGTTTCATTTTAGTTTAAAACGAACATCAAATATTCAAAGTCCAGAAAACAAGTTTGAATTATGTTAAAACATTTGAAAAATTATCCAAAATAAATTTTCCCCATGTATTAGTTGATCAAACATCAATTTGACGCACAATGTGGTCGATATGACATTAATTATTTGTTTTCAACAAAAATAATCATTTTGGTTTAATACGCACATCAATTAGCCAAAACTATGAAAACAAGCTTAGATTCATTTCAAAACAAATGAGAATGATCTATATATAATTTTTATAATGTTGTAATTGATTGCACATCAATCCAATGTATGATGTGTTCAATATGACCCATAGTGTGTGTTTTTAATATAAAATTTCCATTTTAGTTTAAAACAAACATCAAATAGACAAAACAAATAAAGTGAGATTGGATTATTTTCGAACATTAGAAAAATGATTGATTATAAATTTTTCACATTTATGATTTATACTCACATCAATCCTACAAATGATGTGGTCAATATTACCCAAATTGCATGTTTTCTATATAGTAGTACCATTTTAGTTTAAAACACACATTATGTAGGAATAATGGGAAAAAGATTGAAATATTTTCCAAAATTATTAAAATGATCCATAATTAATTTTTCAGGTCTAATAATTGATGGAACATTCTCCCCCAATGGTGTGGCCTAGTGGTTACATCATTGTGGGGTCTCGTAGGAGGTATTAGGATTGAGATGACCCGAGTAATTGTAGGTGCAGTAATTTATTTGTTTCTATATAATCCACCTCCCCGAACTGTTGTAATAATTTACTGCACATTCATCTAATACACTATATGGTCGATATGACCCGCAGTTCATGTTTTCAATAGAAAGGTCCCATTTTAGTTTTAAACAAACATCAGGTTTCCAAAACCAAGAAAATGAGGTCATATTGTTGTCAATAACTATGAAAATGGTCCATAAATAATATTTTATGGGTCTTTTATTACATCACATCAATATGATACATGACATGGTTGTTATGACTCAATGTATATTTTTTCCAATATAAAAATCTAATTTAGTTTAAAATATATATCACATATCCAACACCAAGAAAATTATAGTGGATTGCTTTAAATTTTTTGGAAAACAATCCATAATATACTTATGATAGGTATAAATCGACTATACATCAATTCGTCATACAATGTATTCCATGTGAATCAAAGTACATGATTAAAACATAGAAAAGTCATTTTAGTTTAAAACATGTATCCCGCTGCAAAAACCAAAAAATTGAGATCATATTATTTTTATTATTTAGTAACATGATCCTTAATATATTACAAAAATATAAGAATCAACCTTGCATAAATTTGAAAAACTGTGTGGTCAGTATGATTCAAAGTGTGTGTTTTCATTATAAAAGATCCATTTTTGTTTAAAACCCAAGCACATAGCCAAAACCACAATAATTAGCTCAGATTATTTTAGAACATTATTACAATAATCTATATTATGTTTTTGGAGTGTAGGAATCAACCACATGTCAAAATGATATATGATGTGGCATGGATGACTTGATATAAAAGTCTTCAGTAGTGAATTATCATTTTAGTTTGAAACATGTATCTCATTTCCAAAACTGAGCAACCCAGATCACATTGTTTTGAAACATTAATAAAATGATCCATTATATATTGTTGATTTGTAGGAATCATCCATATTTCAATTAGATGCATGTTGTGGTTGGTATGAATCATAGTATGTTATTTAAACATAAGATTCAATGTTAGTTTAAATCACCCCTTTCATAGTTAAATAAAATAATATCATATCATATTACTTCCAAAATTTAGGAAAAAGACCCATAATTCATCTTTGAAATTTAAAAAACAAACTCCTGCTAATATGATAGATGATGTGGTCGGTATGAATTGATGTGTGTGCTTTCAATATCAAAATTTCAATTGAGTTTAAAACATGTATCACTTGGAAGAAACTAATAAAAAGATTTATAATTGTTTTCAATGACTAGGAAAAAAATCCAGATTTCATTTTTGATGTGTATAAATTAACGACGTGTCAACCCAACACACGATGTGATTGGTATGAATTGAACTGTGTGTTTTCCGTACAAGTATCACTTTATTATAAAATTCACCTGGCATACCCAAAACCGAAAAAACAAGATTATATTTTTTTTCAAAAATTATAAAAATGATATATAATATATTTATAACATCTTGGAATAAACCGTACATTAATCTGAAACATGATTAACATAGAATATCAATAATATATGGATTAATTTATAATATAATTTATCATATGGGGATTATATAAGCATAAAATTATAATTTGTATATTTTTTTATTTAATGAGATTAAAATAAATATTTGTTTTATTTTAGGGAAATAAATTTATATAGAATATTTTTTTTGATAAGATTCTCTTACTTTTGACATTGTATATTTGTTGTAATTTTTTTTGTTAAATAATAAATATAGAATTAATGTAAGTATTGTGTATATAAATTTTGAATTGAAATGATAGTCTAGTTTTTTGTTTATATTACAATCTAGTTTATTTAATATTTATATTCCTTTTTATTTTATCTTATTGTGTTTGAATGCACATGGCTATTACATGGTTGTTGTGTCAGTTCAAATGGAATTTATCAATACTAGATGAAGCACTGATTAGGAGACACATAATCAACTCTTCATCGATCATTGATAAAGGGTCCATTATTGAGTGATTCACCTAGAACTGATAAAGATTCCATTTATAATCTCATTACCTACCTATGATAAAGGTTCTCTTTATAATTACGTTATCCAATTCTGATAAAGAATCCTTTTATTTATTTCTACATTAATTAATGATAAAATTTCCCTTTATCAGAATTTCAAAAAAGTGCTTATAGTATAGTTATTTATCGATGTTTTGTTTGGTGATGATATAGGACATGGTATTTTAATATCAAACACATTTTAGTGCCTCTATTCACTGATAAAAATCATATTTAGTGCTGTTAAAAGCACATTTTGAAGTAGTGACATATGTCTCAACGAAGGAAAACTGAGCCAAATATTACTTACCATAAGTCATGAAATACTTATTACACATTCAAACCAAATTTATAATAAATATATAAAGATAATACAATTACTAAAAAAATTCTTCTGAAAAAAGTACCATATATGATTTACTTATGGCCATTTATTACCCATTTATTAACATTTATATTTTTAAGTCACATTTCGGGTAGTTGCTGTTTTTTTTCATGTATGTTTTGATTTTTTTAAAATTTCCAACATTCATTGATCATCGTTTTGAAATGTACATTGTAAAACCCCCGAATTCCAGGTTCTTTTTATAAAAAAAATTAAATGGGATTATTTCAAGACCAGACTCTGAGACGACATGTAATTCTAAGTCCGGTAGTGGTCAGAACGTTTTTCTGAACTATTTTTGAGGTTTATTAAATAATCATGCGAGCGAGTTTTACTAAAATTTAAATAGGTACCTAGATAAAAAATATTGGGGGACTATTGATCTTAGAGTTTTGGGATTTTCTGTGAAATTTCCTAATGTTGGACGGTGCGAGCCAACAATATAAGTTAGTTTTTTCAAGTAAATAAAATAATTAAGAAAATATTATTTTATTTTCAAATCCTAATAACTCCAAAAACATAGGTCAAATTTGAAATCCAAGAGTACCTTTGAGCTTGTGAGGGTGTGATTCCCTTAGGAAGAGCTTATCCTCGACCGGTGTAGGTTGAGGTTGAAAGATAGTTTTTGGACTTTTTTTAAAGAAAAAATAAAATAAAATAAAATTTATCATTTTTTTTTTATTTTTAACTTTCGAAATTTTTGCAGTGAAATGGTGTTATTACTCAACGAAACCAAAATTTTATCTCATAAATAGAAAACATAATAGCACTACAATACAATGGTAACAGAAAAGTGTTCCCTCTAATGTTTTAAAAGGGGGTGAATCTTTGACACATTGGGCCAAATACAATGAATCTATGAAGGATCCCCATTGAGGAATGATGAAAAATGATCAGAAATAACTTGAGAAATCCCCCTCCTCTTAGAGAGATCCCTCCATCAAAAATGGATTGAGGACCTTCTCGGATGGGTCACCTTTAGTGATGGATTCTTCTTGTGATCGAACTCCAACCAGGTAGGGTGTCTTGTGATTGATATCTATTTCCCTGTTCTTTCTTTCTAAACAATGAACGTAGATCAAACCATGAACAGGTGTATCCATAGGAAATTTGTTCTTGCTGGAGGTTTGTTTTATATAATATATTTCTTTGATGTTATTTCTAGATAGAAACTTAGTCTTCTCTTCCCTTAATTCAAAAACTCTAATAAGGAGGAATTAGGCCAACACGAACAAGGCCCTGATTCTTCTGTCTTAGGGCATTCTTGTGATATTCCGGACCACACCTTTAAATCAGTGGTAAGAAAACCTTGGGGCCCTTTGAGGGAGGATGATGAACTGAGAAGTCTTTAGGCACAAACGCTTCGAGAAATAGACCACCACAGCGGACCCGATGGTCCGTGGAAGATACTGTCATCCACGACGATCGGTAGTGGCGATCACAGAGGTGGAAGTGCACCATGATAGTGCACCGAGGTGGAGTCCACAACCAGCTAGGGTTGTGTCAGTGCGGCAGGGGATGTTAGCACTTAGGCCTCTAGTTGGAAGAGATGGACACAGCCACTAGGCCCTATCAAAGGAGCAGCCGGCGTCTGCAAGCAGCGGCGTGCAATGCCACATGGTCCGATAATAACCATGTTTGGGATAAGGGGAGGATGCCCTCAAGATGTTGTATGATGGAACAAGAAAGATAAATCCTAGCATCTGGTCTAGAGGAGAGCTAGCCCACTGATAGGTCTTGTGGACCAATGGGCTAAGTCGGGTTTTTCAAACCAAATTTGGGTCTACCTGACCTGGTTGGACTGGACACAAACCCCACAGACCCCTTTTCAGAAAAATGATCCTAAATTTCAAACTGTACGCTTAATTAATGAGATTTTTTAGAGTCAGAACCCTCATGATGAGGTGGTGATTTTTTATTCTCTAATTTTGATTTCATGGAAGATGAAATATGATGAAAGTTTTGAGGAATTGATTCTCCAGGAATCGAGAATAATATTTACAAGAATCCTACGTCTAGTTGATAACCAAATACTACTTACAAGAAGATCTAAATGACCAAGTTGGCCTATATGATAAGAATCCATATGTGGACCAGCTACAAGCGGCTATGTGTGAATTAGCTACAAGAGGCTATGTGAGAACAATCTATAAGCCTACAAGTGTAGACCAGCTATAAGAGACCCTATGTGGACTAGCTATGATAGTCTGTGTGGGGAGCAGTTCTGTGTGACCCAGAAAAGCCATGGACGGTGCAGGCTCTGTGTGACCCATCTAACCCATGGTACCAATCAAGGATGAGTACCTCAGTATTCCAAGGTGTTCAGTGTTACAACTGATAGTCTTTCTTTCCATACATTAGATTATACATTCATGAGCTAATAGTACGATGCTCAAACTCCCCTTTGTGGTCTTTCCCTTGTGTTTCAAGGACCTTATATAGTATTGTGTTATTCGCCCCTATATGGGATCTTCTCGAACATGATATGTCTAGTGCAGACAATAGGCACATCGATAGAGAATTTGTTGGTACAGGACCAGGAAGTTCCTAGTGAGATACGACAGGCAGTAAACACTTCAATAGCTTTAGGTAGACAATCCTTTCATACCCTATATGTGGGGTTCTTATATTGATCACCTTTCATAGATCTATTGTAATTTCCGGATTTCGGTTTTTCTTTTGTTGGGTTTGTATTCTGGCCTATTTGACATACATCTTTTACATTTAATCAGTGGTTTTTTCAGTGGAATGCATGTTTTTCCTTTTCACCTTTTTGGGATGTGGTTATGTGTGTGAGTAAAAGTACTCAGTAAAAGTACTCCCACTCATGGAATAATTCTTTTGGTGCTCGTCACGAGCCCCAATACTTTGGGAGGTGAGGATGGGGTAGTCACGAAATGGGCCCAGGGGAAGTGTCGTGACATAGTGATATCATAGGAGGTTGGTTCTACAATAAATACTGAGAATATATGGTTTTGTTTTTAAAAAATGGATTTTAATGTTTTGAGTTTGACTTTTAGGTTCACGGAGTATAGTGTTGTTGTTGTGGGAATGTATCCATACACCAAGACTCAGAATTTTGATTTTTGACACATTACTTGAAACCACTAGTTTCATGAATCATATAGGAATTGAGTGTTTACTAATGTTATTCTTTAATCAAATTCAGCTAAAATGTATAATCTATTGATTATGGTACATATTTATCTATTTTGGGATGCCTCCATGCAGATAGCTAGCCCGGATTCTAATGTGTAACTATGAGGACATCCTACCTAGAGACGAGGCATCAATTCAAGGAAAAGTGTTAGATATGGCCCCACCTTGTGGTGTGCCAGTATAACCACCACCCATTGATCAGCAGTTACTTCTGGAACTTTTGGTATAGGAAGCACGTAGGCTGAATGACATGCATGAGTTCCAGAGGTAGATACCTCCTAGGTTGAGGGGTGAGACTGGCCCGCAAGTGGGAAAGGATTGGCTCAAGGTAGTTATGCATGTCTTTTGACTAGTGATGATGCCTCCTGACCAGATGGTGATCTTAGTCAGGATCCTTATTCAAGGCTCCACAAGGATATGGTAGAGCTTGATGATTCAGACACATGATGATTGACCCTCACTTGGATAGACTTTGACCTCCTCTTCTAGAAGGAGTTTTTTCCAGAGACTTTGTGCACTTTGTGCATATAGAAGCTACTAAAAATACATCATGGTCTTGTTATAGTATCATATTACTCTGGGAGATTCACTGAACATTCTCGGTACTCTATAGACATGGTACAAGACCCATTCTTTAGGGCTATAGCCTTTGACCAGGGACCAAAATGGGAGATCAGGGTGTCCATGGTGTCTCTATGCATCCCAACTCTGGATGGGGTGATAGAGTGATCCCTAAATGTTGATAGATTCATGGAAGAGTAGGTACCGATAGCTGGAGCCACCAGTAAACACTAGGTGGCAGAGTGTTCAGTGGTGGTCATTAGGCAGAAGGAGCCGGAACCCAAGTGGGCCAGGCCTTTTAGAGGACAACCCCATGACTCAAGTTCGGTAGTGTGGGTATCCGAGAGTAGAGGGAGTCAGTAGGGGGCAGGTTGTGCTTCTCATGCACCGAGTAGGGACACATGGCTCATGATTTACAAACTCAACAAGAAAAATATCAGTAGACAGTTGAGTGACTGCCAAGGAAGAGGTATAGGTTTGAGAAAGGAGGTTTTCAGGGCGGTGGATGTGGAAGCGAAGCTTACTGAGAAGTAGGTGGTGGTTGAAGATTCAAGGAGCTACCACCACCACCCCCATGTGGTCCTCCACGGGCTCTGGAATCCAGTGGATAGGGGCGTGCATAGCTTCAGGGTATGGAGACCTATGACCAAAGAACTCCAAAGATGATTAAGGTTATGATCTGTGTCTTTTTCACTGTAGTTTTAGTTCGTATAGACATAGGTTTCATTCACATTATCTTTTCCATTAATCTTGTTCAAAGCATGAAGATTATTGTGGAGCCATTGGATCGATCTTTATGATTAGAGACTCCTACGGGAGGGGATTCAATAATTACACACTGGTGCCAGAAGTGTGAGCTTACCCTTGGAGGTGAGATCTTCAGCTGGGATCTCCAAGTAGTGATGTTGAGTCCTTACGAAGTCATTTTTGGTATGGAATGGTTATCAACAATCCATTCTCAGATTTACTATTGTAGGTGCAAAGTGTGGTGTATCCTTGAATATGGAACTATATTCTCTTTTACCAGTGAAAGGGGTATGACTAAAACATAGGAAGGACTTTCTAGAAGAAGGGTACAGCTGATCCTCACTAGTTTTGTAGCCTCACCCTTGGTGTGGTGGATGAGGAGAGTCCATGTTTTCCTATAGTAGTGGATGAGTACGAGGATGTCTTCCACAAGAATATTCTAGGATTACCTCCACATAGAGATGTCGACTTCTACATCAACTTGTACCATGGGAAGAAACTAATATCTACACCTACATATTAGATGGTTCCCGCAGAGCACCAAGAGATAAGGGTGCAGTTGGAGGACTTGCATAGGAAGGAGTTCATAAGGTCTAGTGTTTCACCATGGGCACCCCAGTGTTGTTTTCCAAGAAGGTAGATACAATCTAGAGATCATGTGTGGACTACCAGTTCCTAAATCAGGTGACCGTGAATAATAAATATCCATGACCAAGGATTGATGACCTCTTTAATCAACTGTAGGGAGAAATTTGGTTCTCAAAGACAGACCTCAATTCAAGAAATCATCCTCTTTGGGTACAGGATGATGATGTACCGAAGACAAACCATAGATATTGGTATGGCCACTATGATTTCCAGGAGAAGTTTTTTTGGCATTCCCAACACCCCAGTAGTGTTCAAGGGACTCACTAATAGTATCTTCCAGCCTTATGTTGACTAGTTTGTCGTTGTCTTCATTGATGAAATCATGGTGCCCTCGGCATCATAAGTGGAGAATGCGACACTTTTATAGATAGTTCTGGATATATACTGAGAGTGAAAACATTTTGGGAAGCTCTCGAAGTGCCAGTTATGGATTAGGGAGATCCACTTTCTAGGACACATTATCTCGGAGGCTGGAGTTGCAGTGGATCCGGCGAATAATGATGCAGTTCTTTCAAGGGATCCACCGAGGAGTGTGACTAAGGTGCATAGATTCTTAGTCTTTCCTGTAAACAACCGGAGGATTGTGCCTGACATTTCCTTTGTTGAAACACCCTTATAGTCTTTGACACAGAATTTTTATCCCTTCATGTGGATGGAGAAGTGATAGAAGAGTTTCTAAGAGCTAATGCAGAGACTGATGAGTTCCCCTATCATTTAGCTGGTATAGGAAGGAATTGGATATGTAAAAATCTGCGACATTTCAAGGATAGGACAGGGATGCTTCCTGAGGGAGGAGAAATAATTGATTTCCTGTGGTTTGCGATAGTTGAGGAAACATTAGAAGAGCTAAACAACCCATGACCTTGAGCCAGGAGCAGTAGTCTTCGCTTTGAATATGTGGCAGAACTACTTCATGGTTGAGTTGTTTATGGTCTACTCTAAAGAAAAAAGGCTTATGCATATGTTCTCCTAGAGAGACCAGAACTGGAGGCAGCGGTTATGGTTAGAGTTCCTCCAGGACTATGAATTCGAGACAGTCTATACTCGTGGGAAGGGGAACATGGTGGAAGATGCACTCAGTTGGAGATCTAAGTTGTGGTTTCTGAGTGAGGCATCAGAGTAGTTGACCACGATGCAGATATCCTTCATCGATGATGATGGAGCAGCCTACCTTCAGTTGATGTTTGTCACTCCCCCACTATTATTTCGAGTTGTGGAGGCACATCTTATATATGTTGACTATGAGGCATGATGTTATCAGTTTCCCACAATCCAAGATCCTAATGGATTTGGGATGGATGGGGAGCATTACAACCTTCTCCAAGGGTGAACAGTATTACCAGTGGCATTGTGAGAGGGGGTTTTAAGAAAGTTCCATAGCTTCCTTTGGAGGTACATCTTGGAGTGAGAAAGATGTACCAGGTTGTCTAACATTAGTACTGGTGGCCATGGATGAAGAATTTTGTGGAAGAGTTTGTTTCACGGTGCCTCAATGGTTAGCATGTAAAGGCTGAGCATTAGGTACCATATGGCTTGGCCCATCCCCTTGAGGTACTCGAGTGGAAATGGTATGGTATCTCTATGGACTTCATGACTAGATTACCACACTCATCCATGGGTAATGATACTATCTAGGTGACCATTTACCGACTCCCCAAGTCAGCACACTTCCTACCCGTTTGAGAGAAGGGTCTAGTAGAGGGATTGAGATGCCACTATGTTTAGGAGATAGTTCGAATACACGGAGTCCCATCTGCAATAGTCTCAGATCGTGATGCACACATTACATCCTGGTTGTGAAAGGGATTGTAGGAGGATTTTGGGACACATCTATGGTTGAGAACTATAAATACCTGTAAATTCCATGTAATTGTTTTCTAATTAAATGGAATTATTACAAGTCTATGAAAATTGACCTCACGTGATTATGAGGCCCATAAACCCAGAAATGAAATTTTGAACTTTTTTTAAGGTATGTTTAATAAATGTACGAGCATTCATTTCTATCCTTTGAATCTGTGTTGAGATTAAAAATATGAGGACACCTTTGAATTCGTGGTGCCGAGATTCGCTTAAGGGAAGCGTAGCATTGTTCCGAAAAAAAATAGACAAAAACGTTAATTTTTGGAATTTACAAAAAAATAATAAAATAATTATGGTTATTCTGTTTTTTTCTATTTTACAGTTGTTCAGAGATGGTGGTGGGACCATAGTGCAGTGTCAGACATTAATTAAGAGACATATAAATGTCTTGAACCTCTGATTTCATTGCTTTTTTAATAGCAACGTTTTTGTGCTTAATTGACTCTTTAATTATGGTTAATCAATGGGACATAATGTTAAACACAATGTTGGATATTATTCAACTATTTATTCAAAGCGTGGTCATGTGTTTCGGGAGAGCTACGAGAGAAGGATCTAATGAAATGATGGTGAATTTCCCCTCCAACAAAGAATGGTGATCGAGTGATGGTCATTTGAGGAATCGACGGGCGATGGAGAACGCCAACGAACACCTTCAAACGCAGACCATTCTTCGTCATCTGTAGCTCCTTCCAAAGAATTCAAGGTAGGGTTTTGTCTTGATTTTATTTCTAAGAGTTTTAACTACACATGATGATGTTAAATTATTTCCATGTAATAACGCTAACGCAGAAGGCACGGGCCAACTGAACAATGCTCGAACCCTCCGCTGAACTTTCTTTGGTTGTGTTCTTCGTGGGAGACCGATAAATATGGTGTAAAGGTGAAATAGGGGGCCGTGTATTGTAGGAAGCATCCTGAGAGGCTTGTAGGCATAGAGAAGAAGAGGAACAGACTTCTAGACCTTCACCGGAGGCCTGCTAAAGCTCCGCCAGTGTAGCGGCACTGGTGACCGGAGGATGCGGTGGCCGGCTCTCACCGCCCGCGAAAGGACGGTGGTGCCTGAAGGGGTCACAACCGTCAGGGGAGACTGGCCGATGTAAGCTAAGTTGATGGTGGAAGTGCGTCGTGACGGAGGGCAGACCTGCATGTGAGAGTCTACTATCAACAAGTCCACACAGACTAGCAAACTAGAGCAACATCACTGCTTTGAAGACCCGAACGACAGGGCCATTTGGGAAGGGGGCCAACCCCCACGGAAAGCTGGCAAGGTGCGCCCATCCAGCAGACTTGGTTGGTCTAGCGGCCTGGCGGGTCGTGTTTAGCCAAGTGATCTGGGATGAGCCCATGCCCAGTAGTTTGATCCCAAAACCTAGTGGGTCGGGTCGGACCATACCCAGACCCACTTACAGCCCAGTTTTGATTGAAGGGATATATCTCCAAAACAGGATGTCCATTTGTTGAACTATCTATGGCGACGAAACCCTTAGGATGAGGCGGCCCTTTTGGAATAATCCACATGGGTCTTGGAGAAAGTTGGAGTACGACCAGGTTAGATCGGACTCGAATCCAACAGGGCCCCACCACTAAAATGGCGATAACATATAGAAAAAGCATCTGATAGACACGTCATTTCTTGCATTTGAAACCTTATTGAAAGGTGGTTCATCAAGTTCCTTCTTTGTGGGACTTCGTGGTGGTTGAGGTATGACTGGTGTCTTGAGGATAGAATCCTCCTAGAATCAAGCGTGCTTTGTGTGGGAATCCAGTTGCTGGTTATGACATGATAAAGAAATAGTGATCCTTTGTGGGTCATCACGTAGCAATATTATGTGGGTCAGCACGTAGCGATCCCCCATGGGTCAACACCTAGAGATCCTTCATGGGTCAGCAGCTACCAATATTCTATGGGTTATCACCTAGAGATCCTTTTTGGGTCAACATGTAGTGATCCTCTGTGGGTCATCACCTAGCGATCCTCTGTGGGTCAGCACCCAGTGATCCTTTGTGGGTCACCAACTAGTGATCCTCTATGGGTGAGCACCTAGAAACCATGATCAGTTTAGTAGTAAAAGCCTCTTGATAGAATAACATGATCTAGCTTTATGAAATATCATACTTATTTTTGTTCTTTAGGTTGTATACGTGGTTTGAACTGATTCTTTCCATGTGGTTTTTACTTTATGGAACTCTGGGAGACCTTCGGGGGTCTCGAGTCCGTACTGGGTATTGTTCTACTCACCCCTTCATGGGCCTTTCCAGTACCTTTTTGATTCTTGTGCTGACGATGGATAACATTGACTGAGGTTAGGGAGTCCGTACCAGATGGAGCGTAGAGGTGTCCAATTGACATAGAGAGCCACACTGACGAGCTATATATAAAAATCAGGTAGGATCCTTGGTGGACAACCTCGTGAGATTATATCCATTTTTTAGGTATTTTATTTTAGTTGGGATTGTATTCTAGACAATTCTTCTTTGGTTCACACATTTTCTTTCAATAGTTATACTTTGTGTTTTGTTCTAATTGTGTATCTGGTATGTGTGTTTGCAGGTTTAAAGGCGATGACTTCCCAATTTAGGGATATTCATTTCTAGTGCTAGTCACCAGCCCCTATCCAATGGAAGGCTAGCTTGGGGTTGTCACGGCATGGGCCCCGGGGGACGAGTCGGGACAATGTGGTATCATAGGGCTGTCGGTTCAACCAGAAGATCTAAGAGTTTATGTTTTCATTGGATAAATGGTGTTATGTGTCTTGAGTTTGGATTTCAGTAGAGGGTGTCCAGTGTTTGTGTGGCGGCCAACATATCCATACACCATGTTCCTAAATTATGATTTCTAACTCGGTACATGAAAACACTAATTGGGTCTGTTTTTTAAATGCTTTTCCTTTGATCTATTTTTAGTCAACCCACCAGGTATAACATATTGACCACGGCGCATTTGTTTCTTTACAGTATGTCACCACATAGATAGCCAGCTAGGATTCTATAGAGAGTTCACGATGATGGCCCACCAAGCGATGAGGCTTCAATCCAGGGCCCTCTTTCAGTGATAGTACCTTCGGGAGGTGAACCACAACCACCACCACCCGTAGGGAAGCAGTTTCCACCAACCCCATCAGTGGACCAAGAACACCTACAGAGCACGTTTCACGGGTTCTAGAGATAGACGCCTCTTAGGTTTCGAGGTGATACTGATCTGTGGTAGCTAAGGACTAGCTGGAGGCTGTGGAATGAGTTTTCTGCCCAGTTGGGACACCATCAGACCAGATGGTGATTCTAGCTACTAGCCTCTTCTAAGGAACAGAAGGTAGATGGTGGAGACTGAAGCTCCAGTTTCATGATGAGTTAACTCACACCTGTTTGGACTTCGAGAACCTATTCAGGGCGGATTCCTTTCCAGAGACTCTACACTCTGTGCGGATTCCGGAGCTACATCTATTAAAATAGGGTAGCAAGAATGTGGCCTAGTACTCGGTGTGATTCACTGCCCTCTCTTGTTATTCCACTGACATGGTATGAGACCCTTTCTGCAAGGTTCATACCATTGAGCAGGGTCCCCAACGTGAGATCAGAGTGTCAATGATATCGCTCAATATCTCGACGTAGGCGGGAGTGCTTGAGAAAACACTATTGGTGGAGAGCTTCCTAGCTGGTCAGGTACCAACGGTGAGAGCCACCACCAGATGATAGGTAGCCGAGTCATCTGCTGTAACACCGCATGATTTTATATTACGTTATATCATTAATGTAATTAAATAGCTTGTGCTACACGCAACACTGAGTTCAAACGCACTATAATATACCAAACTAGTCGTTCAAAAATCTGTTATTAATATTATTAACTTCATTTAGAATCTTATATACTCTATATAATTTTGACACCAATATTATGTCTTTCTTAGAAATAATATAAGAAAAAATTCAATTTTTTAGATAAAGGAAGTATTTTTCAAAAATGAAATTTTACCGCCAACTAATTGTTATTTTTTTAAATGAAATATATAACACTTTTATATTAAGTTTGACAAAATAAACTACTTATTTAAAAGTGGCACATAAATATTTTGTTTAGACCAAATTTTCTTACTTTTCTAATAACTTTCATATTTTGATGAATAGTGAAAAATGCTATGTTTTAATTCAAAACATCATTTTCAATTAAAATAATTTATAGTGTTAAATTATGCATTTGAATGGTCTGAAGAATAATTAGATTATTTTTTATCATATATTACAATGTAGGTCATTATAAGTAATTTCACATTTAAATTCAACATAAGCAAATGTCAATATTTTGATAGTTTTTTCTTTTTTAAAATCCCGCTTTTTGGTTTAGACAAAAAGAATTAATTTTAAATTAAAAAATGCAATATATTTGTTTTTAATTGGTAAAGTGGACTTCATTTTTTAATTTTTAATATGAAAATTAGCTTAGGGTAATTTTTTGGTATTTTTCTGAAAACTTTCAATTTTTGGTGAATAGTTAAAACACTGTTATTATTTAAACCTAATTTTTTTATGTAAATAAAAATTTATTTTTTATAAAATTAATTTTATGTCAAAATAGATATATAATTCCTATATAAGTTCAATAAAATTCACTGAAGTCATTTTATAATAAAATTAGATGTATAAAATTTATTGAACTTTTTAATGTTTTTTACCCACCTTCTAGGAGAATTTGCAAATTTGCATAAAACTAAATTTTACCGCTTCTGTGAGTTTAATTTCAAAATTCCGAGAGACACTGTTTACATCTGTGAATAAAATGTGGTTCAATAAGATGAAAATTATTTATGGTGATTAGTAAGTTTTTATTTTTTTTACCGTTGTTAAAAGTAAATAGGGTAATTAAGGTTAAATATAATATTATAATTACCCTAATACATGCCCTAATTCTATTTTATAAGTTTAATTCAACTAAAAAAACCTTCAGAATGAAATATGATCCTCTTTGGTCAACTTGAATTAGATTAAGACATTTATTATTATTTTATTCAAAGAAGAATTAAAAGTGTTAAATTCAATGTTTAATAACTAAACCATTTTTTATATAAGGCTACACACAATATAAATTTTACTATAAATAGTAATTAGAAGTCAAAAAAGATTTCCTACATAATGGTTTTTTATATATAATTTTTTTGACATTAAATAATTTAATTTGTTTATGACAAAATGATGATGCAGTAATTTCTTTATTAATGAAATATTAAAATAATTGATATTATAAATATCCAAATAAATTTAAATTGAGACTTCTGATGAATTCCACTGATTTTATAGATTAATTAGACTTGTTATGGTTGATTAGATAATTTTTTTAAGTAATAAGGTTTTATTGACTTTCACAAAAACCAAATAAGAAATAGTTTCAAAATTGACATAAATTAGTATTAAAACAAATACTATATTATTGGTTGATATAATATTCCTAAAAATCAATGGTTCATCCAAAGGGCTTAAATAATATTATATATGTTTTTAATTAACCACTTGAGGTTCTCTTGGATGTTTAGATTATGTTTGTTAACCATATAGTGTAAGAATACTAGAAGACATGATAAAATTTAAACTATTTAACTAAGAGTTAAATCTAAATGATAAAGTTAAAATGGTAACCTAAACTTGTATAAAACAAATTTTTTGGGAGTTTTTTGACCCATACCCACCTTATCCTAGAAATAAATAATTTTGGAGCCCTTAGAAACCGAAAATGATTTTATTATAAAATAATATTTCATGCTTTTCCTAAAGTGAACCTCACCTCTCTTATAAAAGGGTACTTCCCATTCTCTCAAAATCACACCTCCAAATCCATTTGTCTCCTCCAACCTCTACCCAAATATCCTCCCAACATCCTTTAAATCAACCTAGAGTCCTTAATTTTATCAAAAATCGGACCTAAGTAGCCCTTTTTATCATCTCAAAAGGAAACACCTAAAGAAGAGGTAATAATTTCACTACACTCTTTCAAGTTCTTTTCTTCTTCAACTTCCGCTTTCTTTGTTGTTTACATACGAAATTAATAAATCCAGTACCTCCTATATAATTTTATGTTATTATAAATATGGTACAACCATATTCTATATTCTATCCATCCTATAAATGACAAAGTGACCATACGTGTGTATGTACGGCTTACTGTCTCCACGTCATGGTGTAGTTTGTTATTCAAGCACTTCTTTATTTGGATGGGTATAATAATCAGTATAACTGATGTAAATAATAAAGATAAAATTTTAATGATAATTTATATATGATATACCATCCATGTACATATGATTACACGATCAATATAATGATATTTCTGCTCATGTGTTTGTACGGATTATCTTCTCCACGACGCGATGAGATTCATCCCCATGTTCACCATTCAACGACGATAATAAAAATATATATTATTAATAATTATGTAATATATGACATAATAGAGCTACTATATATATATATATTTATGTATGTACATACATATAACTTATTCACTTACTTCTGTACAATACGATATGAAAACAGAATCAACGTTTATGCATATGTATGGCCTACCGTCTCCATAAACGGTGCCTTCCATTTCATAAATCTACATATTATATATATTTATATTATAAATATATTTTATATATAAATCATGATTTATATTTTGGATGTATTTAAATCATGATCTAAATGATACGATCTAGAATAACAAATTAAAACACGTAAAATAAAGAAAACGATTATTACGCAAAATATTAATTTAACATGGAAATAATTATTAAATGGGTAGTATAAAGTCATAAATGAATCTTGTATGATATAATAAATATGAATATGGTTATTTTAAAATTTAATAACATAATACGGTCATTATACAATAGTTTAAACGTACCCTCGACCAAAGGAAAGTGCAAAGAAAGGGTTAATTCCTCCATCTCATTATTATTCGAGATTGTTTATGGGTATGTTTTTACTACGACATATTTATTATCCAAGTAAATGTTTCATAAATAAGTTTTCAAAGGGATTATTTTTAATGAACTCTTTTATTAAAATATCATTTTAAATGTTTGAAATATTTATTCTTCCAAATCACTCTCATTAATGTCAATGATATCAAAATGTTGTTTAAGGATTTATTTATATATACATGAATGTTTTTAAAATTATAATTCCATTAAAAATATTAAAAGTGGTATGGGACACTTTGATTAAAAAATTTCTTTAAATTTCTTCCTTTCTAAATTGTATGACTTTTAAATGTTTTCATGAGAAAGGTATATTTCTCTCAAAGAGTTTTGCAAATCATTTCAATCTATGTAAACATCCTTTGATATATTTTAAACATGTTTGAAGTTGATTTATTATGATACAAATATTCCATATTGTATTGAAGGTTTTGTGTTATGTTTGACTATGGATGTGTTATTTTATTATTTATGGTATATGGTTAAATTATTGACATTTCATAAGATAGTTTTAATACAAATGATTATGTTTTGTTTAAACCTTTTCATATGAGGAATGTATTGGACTTAGTAAGTGACTGGTGGAGCCTGCTATAGCTCCTCGATGCATTGGAAGGTCTCATGAGACAAAATAGTTTCTTGGAACAAGGCCTTGATAAAATCTTATATTTAGTTTTGCACAAGTCCTTGACTATGTGGTTATGAAGTCTGGAATTATACATTCTATCATTTTGAGATTGGATTTTGATATTACATGTGATTATTCGACTAGTAGAATATCCATGTGAATAATTAAATGGAATTATTTGATTTATCCTTTCCATATTATTCTGAATTTAATGTTAAATTAATTTTGTTTTAGTTTTATACATTGCCTTAAATTTTTTGTCTTATTTAAAGAACTTTCCACAATATTGTTATCCTTACTGAGTATCTAAGGTCACCCCTTTCTTTTTTTACCAAGATACAAATAAGTATATTATGACTGACCTGAAGGGATAATTCATGGAATATGATTATAGTCAATGGATAAAATATTGTTGTTTTTTTTCATTTTTTAGTGTAATGTATCGTTTATGTATGTAATCTATTTTTCAAGACTAATAAACTAATCGGTCCTTCAAGACATGGTTCCTTGTAATCATTCCACAGTATTAAAACAATGAACTGACTCTGGGTAACTGGGGTCATGCATTACAGTTGGTATTAGAGGAAGTTTAGAAATAACCTTGGAAACTAGATTTAGAAAAACTCTGAATAGAGAACATTACCCTAAGATAGACTTTGAGGATTATTATAGATGAACTTCTGAGAATTTTGGTAATGTAGATATTTTTTGTATTTTCTAAGCAATAAATTCATGTCTGGATATGAGCAGGTAGAGGTGGCTCTGGAATAGATGTACCTAGGAGTGAAAACTTCATAAAGTAGTTTTGGGCTTGACCTGAGATATCTTTGTGCATGACAACGAGCCTTGGTGCACTATTGGTTATGACACTCCTGGTAGATATGATTAAGATAATTCACATTTTCATTATAAGCCATTATGGAGGATTGAGGAGTAAATACTTCCTGAAAGAAAATATTTTCTGATTATAAATTATATGCATAATCTTTTCAACTTATGTTATGTATTCTACAAGTTTGGAATTTTTCATTGTGATTCATAAACTAACATAGTGGATGCCATTGTTTAGAAATGGGGCCTAGTAGAAAGAATGAGAATTCCAGCAATACTCATGAACAAAAGATTAAGAATGATCATATCTTTCACGGTATTAATCCAAAATTTAAAAGGGAAATAGTCTTCCACGTATTCTCATCATATTAAGAAGTTTTATCATGTGTTAATAAGATAAGTAAATAATTATCTGAGTTATATTTCTTTGAAGGGATGAAAGAGAAGAAAAGGATGTAAGAGAGAAAGATGGATAAAGGGAAAAAGGGAAAGAATAATTTTTTCATATGTGATAACTGTGGAAAGAATCACCTTGGAAAATTTTTGAAGGGAATGAGAATTTTTTATAATTATGGAGAAAAAGGACACCAAGTATGTGACTTCAAGGGTAAGAAAAAGTTTTCAAATGTATAATGATTCATCTGCAAGGATTTGGGACACTACGTGAATCAATGTCCAAATCATCAGAGTATACCCGAAATGCTGCTATTGGATAATAATCAAGGTATGATACTGTCAAAGATGAAGAGGAGTGATTTGAGTTCTTATGATGTTATTAAAGTATTGTGTAATATGAGAATTGTATTAATGGTGTACATGTTATAAGAATTATACAGTATATAAGGATTGTAATGAAGTACAATTTCCTTAAGTACTTGAGATTGTGTGGAACCAAGAAAAGTGACTCAATAGTGGGTTAAATTTTTAGGAAAATATATGGTTGAGAGAAAGATAAACCATAATATGGTTCTGATATTGAATTAGTGATTTTGGAATATCATATGATTTATTGGGGTAAATTATATTAGATATTCGTGACTACCTTGAAACTGATTAAAATTTTTTATATTCAATCATTATTGGAGTTTATATAATTATTTGACAGAAGGAGTATATCCAGTATTTTATAAGGAATAAGGGATCATGAATGTAATCAATAAGGTTTTATGGTAATTTAAGGTGTTACAGTTTTTAAAAGAATACACTATGAAGGTATTCACATGTTATTACATGGAAAAAAGGATCTTCATTGTGTTTACCTTCCTTGTAAATTTTAGACTGTGAGTTTGGATAGTAGTATTTTAGATAAGTCTAAAGGGTGGAATCAATAAAGTTTTACATTGGATACTATTGTTCATATTAAATTATTTCTTAAGATTATTTTTTGGTTGTTATAAAAAGGACAACCTAGAGGTTGGGAACCATCTCATCACATCCGGAAAGGCCGCGAGACATGAACCTTTAACTAAAGGGTGATAAGGGTGTATCACTTACCATTGGACTACTTGATGTCCTGGTTTTTATAATGTAGTTTTTTAAAATATTCTAACAAATGAATTATAAATTAATTATTCTTGGAACCCTATGTGATTAGGATAAATAGAATATTTTTTAATTTTATTATCTTTCAGAGTGAAAGATGAGTTTTTGGTAGGAATTAGTTGAAGGATGAAACTTTACTTGTCAAGTATATATTTATTTCATCCTATTATTCTATGAATAAATTAAATCCTAAACTTTAGGGAAAGGATATTAAAACCAAAATTGTGTTGCCCAAATACCATATGTTTTGTTGAACCGATGTAATTTTATATCATCATAGATTGATGGCTATGAGGCCCTCAATTTTACACTTGTTTGTGATTGATAACCTCAATCACTACCTATAAATATTTATGTTTTTCCTCCAATTATGTGTCTCTAATTTCCACCAATTTTCTCCTAATAAAGATCATAATTTGGTGGTGACTATTTTATTTCCCTTTCCCTCTAATTAAGACTAAATTTTATTAACCCAATGTTCAATGTGGGCATTCCATAATGGTATTTTTCTATTTTTAACCATTTATTTTTGAAAAACAATTTTAAATTGTGTGGATAAAATTTATTAAAGGAGGGGAGAATGTAACACCCCAAAATTTTATTGTACTTTATCTCATTGATGAAATTTAATTGCTTGTGCTACACACAACACCGAGTTCGAACGCACCACAACATAACTAACTAGCCGTTCAAAAAGTGGTTATGAATAATATTAAATGAATTTTGAATCTTATATACTCTATATAATTTTAAAACCCATATTATGTGTTTCATAGACATAATATAAGAACAAATTAAATTTTTCAGATAATGGAAGTATTTCTTAGAAATGCAATTTTAGCGCCTACTAATGGTGAATTTTTTCTAAATGAAATATCTGACACTTTTATATTAAATTTGAAAAAATAAAATTATTATTTAGAAGAAATATAGAAAAATTTATTTAGGAAAATTTTTTGGTACATTTCTGATAACTTTCATATTTTGATGAATATTGAAAAATGCTATGTTTTAATAGAACAATTTTTTTTAATCAACATAATTTATAGTTTTAAATTATGAATTTTATGGTTTTTAAGTATAATTAGATTATATTTTTATCATTTAATACAATTTATTTCATTATTTTTAATTCCACATTTAAATTCGACATAAACACATATCAATTGTTTGATAGTTTTTACTTTCTTAAAAACCTGTTTTTCGGTTTTGACAATAGGAATTAATTTTTGAATTATAAATGTAAATTATATGTTTTTAATTTGTTAAAATGGAATTAATTTTAAAATTTGTTATTTCCAAATTATCTTTGGGTAGATTTTTTGTATTTTTCTAAAAACATTCAATTTTTAATGAATAATGAAAAACAGTGCATTATTATTTAAAACCGACTTTTTATTTAAATAAGTATTTATATTATTTAAATTTATTTTAAGTAAAAATAGATATATAATACCTATATAAGTTCAATATAATTCATTGGAGTCATTTTATAAAAAAATTAGATGTATAAAATTTTATTGAACTTTTTAACGTTTTTTTACCCACCTTCTAGGAGCATTTGAAAATTTGCATAAAACATAATTTTACCGCTTCTATGAGTTGAATTTCAGAAATCCGAAGAACATGGTTGACATAAATAATTAAAATTTGGTTCAATAAGATGAAAATAATTTTTGGTTAATTGAAACTGTTTACTTTTTTTACAGTGGTTAAAATTAAATAGGGTAATTAGGGGTAAAAATGATATTATAATTACCTAACACATTTCCTATTTATTTTGGAGAAGTGTAATTCGACTAAAAAAAACTCTAGGAAGAAAATATGATCCTCTTTGGTCCACGTGGATTAGATTAAGTCATTTATTATTATTTTATTTAATGAAGAGTTAAAAGTGTTGAATTCAATGTTTATTAACTATACCATTTTTTATATAGGGTTAAACACAATATAAATTTGACTATAAATATTCATTAGAAATATAAAGAAATTTCCTAAATAATGGTATTTTATTTATAATTTTTAGATATTAAATATTTTAATTTATTTATGACACAATGATGATGTAGTAATTATGTTATTAATGAACGACTAAAATAATTGATATTATAAATATCCAATTAAATGTAAATTGAGACTTATGATGAATTAATCTAATTTTATAGGTTAATAGTACTTGTTATGGTTGATTAGATAATTTATTTTTGAAGTCATAAGGTTGTTATGACTTTCAAAAAAACAAAAAACAAAATACTATCAAAATTGGAATAAATTTGATTTTAAAACAAATACTATATTATTGGTTGATATAATATTACTAAAAATATAAGGTTCCGAAAAAGGGCTTAAGTAATATTATATATTTCATTAATGAACCACTTGAGGTTCTCTTGGAAGTTTAGAGTATGTTCATTAACCATATAGTGTAAGAATACAAGAAGACACAGTAAAAGTTAACCTATTTAACTAAGAGTTAAATCTTATGGATAAGGTTAAAATGGTAACCTAAACTTTTCTAAAACCTATTGTTTGAGAGTTTCTTGACCCATACCCACATTATCCTAGAAATAAATCTTTTCTGATCCATTATAAAACGAATATGATTTTATTATAAAATAATAGTTCAATATTTTTTCTAAACTAACCCTCACCTCTCTTATAAAAGGGTACTTCCCCTTTTCTCATAATCATACCTCCAAATCCATTTGGATCCTCCGAAACCTGACAAAATATCCTCCCAAATTTTCTCACATCAACTGTAATGGCCCGGACCTCTCCGACCAAATCCTTTGTCAAAAAGAATGCCACGAAGTGTTCTGGAGGGTAAAATGGACTTTTCCCACACTTTCCAGAATTTTGTAAGTACACGCCGTGTAGTGTGAGTACAGGTCGTGTACCACATTTCCAGGTATACCCCGTGTTGGAGCTATGTCTTTGTCGTGTGACGTAAATGGGCACACACCATGTACCCTAAACTACAGGCTGTGTAGTCCGTCCCTGCGTACGCGTTACCAGTCAATGGTCGTGTGTCGTGTTGGAGCTATGTCTTTTCCATGTGAAATAAATGGGTACACACTATGTGTCCAAACTACAAGCCGTGTAGTCCTTCCCCACGTATGTGTTACCCTCAAACCGTGTGTTTGACCAGTCAATGGCCGCGGCGCCATGTTGGATGCCGCGTGGAGACCGTGTGAAATAACCGAGTACATGCCGTGTACCATAAATTACACAACATGTACTTTTTCTTTTCTCACCTATAAAAAGAGGGGTCCCCTCATTCTTTTCAACTCACCCCTCACCTCCCCTTTCCACTGAGCAGAGTTCTACCAAGAGACTCGAAAGAACCTTCTTCCATAACTACTTCGTCTGAGCTCCGATTTACGATCCGTCAGCGACCACGGGATTGTAATGATGAGGCAGAACTTCCAAGATTGGATCAGCTGTCTTTCCTTCGGAATTTCCTTTCCGACATCCACCTTACAAGGTTTTTCTGGTACCCAACAGAAGTGACAGACGCGGACGGACGTCTTCTAAGGTTGATCTGGGGGAGCGTTGCAATCGGAACCTGTTGAGGAAGGGATCTTACCTTTGTCTCTCTAAATTGTGCATCATGCGGGGTGAATACCCTATTGTTTTCATGAGGAACAGTTTAACCATTAAATAAAGATAATAACTGGTGAAAGAATGGGGATGGGAAGTTTTGTGAATGCAGTTACTTTTATTTATATCCTGTGATTTTTTGTTGTGAATTGTATAGGCTTATGCCTACTGAAAATCATGGTCATTGGGGGACTTTTCTTGCGCAATTAAATGTTCCCCTATCTTCTAGACTATTTTTGCGAATGAATCTTTGTTGAATGTGGAATTTGGTTAATCACGTAATGTTGGCTGTTTAAAATCTGGAACCCTTGTGTGATCACCCCAGTTGAACAAAAATGGAATAATGAACATGTGGGTGTTGGATTGGATACAAGGCATGTGATGGGGTGTTTTGTGGGTTGTTGTGGATCGGGTCAGCAGTGGGGCTACAGTTGTCTTTGTTGTGGGTTGATGTGAATGCTAAATTAGTGATGGGAAACAGGGCTATGATAAATGGTATTAAAGGGATAATGATATACGAGTTTTGGTGTGTTTGTGGTTATGGTGGTTGGCAGCGGGGCTGCGGGGATGGGTTTAAATGTGAATGGGCTATGGGTTGTGAATAATAAATAAAAGTGGGAGAATTAATGAATGGTGGGTCATAGTAATGGAACGGGAATAATGATCAATGGGGTTGGTTGGTTAATAAGAAGGACGTGTTTGTACTTCTTTTGTTTTCCTAACTTGATTTTTGGATGGTAGGGATATGTTTTACGAACGATCGATGTGGTTGGTTGTTGATAGTTGCCCAGTATTTAAAGAACTAATAAACTAATTCTGCTGAAATGTGAAAAGCTAAATGGGGTTGGGGTTGTTTGTTGTATGAATTCTTCGTTGTTGCAATGCCAAGGCACGTGCTCAGTTTCTCTATTTAGAAGCCATAGGTTGGGATGAATGGTTGCTATATATATATATATATATATATATCTGTATCTTTTGTGTTTTATCGCACCCCACCCATGTTGATCACTTAGTGCCGAACACTCCCATTTTCATGGGAGAGGGTGTTTTCCCATTAGTTACTAGCTCCTTCATGCTCCTTCTTCCCTAGGCTGTGATGGCTTAAGGCGACCTTACACCTAAGACTCTTCAGGTAGGTTTTGATTGGGTTGGTTTTAGCCCAAGACTCTTCGGGCATGTTCTACTGTTTCCCAAGAATCTTTGGGATGAGGCCCAGGTGTTTGCGGGCCGGATACAAGGTGGTGAGGCCCAGGTGTGTGCAAGCGGGATACGTGGTTGTCTGGCCCAGGAGTGTGCGGGCGGGATACGTGGTTGTGAGGCCGAGGTGTGTGTGGGCGGGGAGAGTGTGGCAGCGTCAGGACGTTCACCATTAGGAAGAGCAGCTAACTAATGGGGAATAGTGCGGGGTACCCAATACTCTTGTTCTTATATAATACTTCATGTTGTGATTGTGTTTTTGGTGAGTGTGGCTGGTGAGGTTGGGTGGATAGAATTCCTTGCTATTTTTCTTCTATTGTTCTCACGGGACAATAGGATGTCTCCCCTCTTGTGCATGAGAGCTTTAGGTTTCTCTACTGAATATACTTCTATGCTCATCCTAAGTTTACTTTCAGGTTTCCAGGAGGACTACCAGGGCCGTGCGGGACCCTACTAGTCGGACATTTGGAGTAGTTTCAGTTGTCGTACTCCTGTTTTCTTTTGGTATCATACTTTTGAGATTTCTTGTACTTGTACCTTGTTATAAAATTGTTTAAACATGCATGTGGGCTTGGATTGGGTTTATTTCTACAAACTTGTTCTTTACTTTTTGGTGGTTGACTTGTCCTATTTCATGATCTTAAATAATAAAAAGGTTAATGCCTCCCATATTTGTGAAAACTCATACCCTTGGTGCTAGTCGCCATCCTGGGGCCTACTGGAGGCAGGAATCGGGGGTCATTATCTCCCTTTCACCATTTCTATCTCAGGAGGGCCATATTTGGTGGGAGGGGGTCATGACAGAATGGTATCAGAGGTGATGTTTGAGAGATAGGATGGAGTCTAGAGTTAGGAACAGTGAAGATTTTATGGGATGGTAGGGCAACAGTGTTGGTCAATCTTGGTGCGTGACATAGGCCAGGGAAGACCGGCTATGACACGGGATTTTAGGGCCCCTCGTGATCGGATGCAAGGACTCTAAGCCTACCAAACGACCAAGTGATACCACATGATTGTAGGGAAGAGACCCTAGGGAAGGTACATGCATCATCATGATCATGTTTTACTGGATTTGGGTGTTCTGGGAATGAAATTAAAATAATGTGATAAAATAGATCCTTGAAAAGTCTCCATACTACTTGTGATTAGGCGATCCTTGTTTACTGTGCAGATATGGTACTTGGACGTCATCCCCGGGTGGCTCAGATGGCCGAGGCCCAGCAGATCCCGGTGGTCGATCAGTTGAGGATTGACCGAGAGGAGGAAGATAGCCAGTGGTAGAAGACTCTCCGTTCATTCCAGCGGCAGACCCTCAAGAAGTATGAGGGTAGTACTTCAGATACAGAGACGGATGGGTGGCATAAAGAGCTAGGGATCGCTTTTACCTTGATCCATGCTCTGAGGGAGTACAGGGTTCCCCTAGCAGTCAGTCAGCTGAGAGGTGCGGCGCGACAGTGGTGGACACTCTACCTCAGAGAGGGGATAATGGTAGAGGTTTCGTGGGTTGACTTTGAGAAGGAATTCTGAGAGGAATTCCTTTCATCCATGATCAAGGCAGAGAAGCGGCAAGAGTTTCTCTCCCTTCAGCAGGGGAGTATGTCAGTACGAGAGTTGGGGATCAAGTTCAAGGATCTCCTACGCTTTGCTCTGGATCTCTTTTCGGCTGAGGATTCTCGGGCAAGATGTTTGGAGGAGGCGCTTCGTCCTTCACTCCAGTATGTCCCTTCATCCTTCCGACCTACTTGGCGGTACATAAGAAGGCAAAGGTTTTAGAGAGAATGCACTCGCTGGGAGGTGCACCACATGAGGGGATTCAGCCATGTTCGTTGAAGGGGAAGGCAGTCAGCAGTAGGTCTCCTACGACGGGACCTTCCAGGTTCAGGCCAGTGGGGAGCAGGCCCCAGAAGTTCCAATTCAGATCTTCAAGTCCTCGTCCCTTTTTCACGGCCCAAGACCAAAGTGTTTTTCTTGTGGAGGTTTCAGGAACATTTAGAGTCGGTGCCCGACCCGAGCTCAGTACGGTGGAGGTGGGCATGTTCAGCGCCCACCTCAGCAGCACCAGTTGCTAGCGAGGCCCTTCCAGCAGCAGCATGACCATGCTTCTCCGAGGGTAGACATTGCGGGAGGAGGTTGACCTCAGGTTGATCCTCAGGGACCTCTACGAGGGCATGGTCGGGGAGGTGGACGACATCAGAGAGGCAGAGGAGCTGGATGTGGACAGTTTCACGTAGCAGAGTTGACATCTCCAGTAGGACCATAGGTGGTTCTAGGTACGAATTGTTTGTTCAGCACTCTCATTTCTGCTTTGTTTGATTCGAGAGCTTCACACTCCTTTGTTGCACCTGGTCTATCCCATGCTTTGGGACTAGTTGTAGAGAGACTTTCTATACCACTAGTGTTGATTACGCTAGTTGGAGGCCAGACCAGCGTATCTTGTGTTTGCTGGGGATGTGGGCGGACGTTGGGACCACATCGATCTAGTGGGGTTCTTCTTCTATTACAGATGCAGCCATACGATGCCATCCTAGACATCGAATGGTTGTTCTCTGTTAGTGCTATTATCGACTGATTCCGGAGAAGAGTCGTGTTCTCCGACGTGGATGGGCAGCGCGTATCTTTTGTTGGTGAGAGGAGCTATCAGGCGGGAATCCGGCGTATGGAGCCTCTCCTTTCCTTGTTAGGCGGGTTATCATTGGTTCCAGCTGATACAGAGATGATGGATGTCCCAGAGGTTGTTGGGGAGTTCCTCGATGTTTTTCCCGAGGAGGTTGTGACTCTACCCCCCCCCCCCCCCCCCTACCCCGATGTGATGTTTAATTTGGGATCGACTTACAGCCTAGTCCCTGTCTTATTTCAATGGCCCCTTATCGGATGACACCTTCAGAGTTGCGGGAGTTGCGGATTCATATTGAAAATCTGATGGAGAAGGGTTTTGTTCGACCCAGTGTGTCACCATGGGGTGCTCCAGTTTTGTTTGTGAAGAAGGAAGATGGTGGTCTCAGGCTATACATAGACTACCAATGGTTGAACTAGGTAATGGTCAAGAACTGTTACCCCTTCCAAGGATAGATGATCTCTTCGAGCAGCTGAGGGGAGAAGATTGGTTTTCTAAGATTGATCTACTATCGGGATATCATCAGCTGAGGGTAAAGGACAGTGACATCTCAAATACGGCTTTCAGGTGCAGGTGTGGGCAGTTCGAGTTTGTAGTGATGCCGTTTGGAGTTACGAATGCACCAGCTGTGATCATGGGACTTATGAACTTTGTCTTATGAGAGTTTCTAGACCGGTTCATCACTGTGTTTATCGATGATATCCAGATCTACTCAAGATCATAGGAGGAGCGCGTTGAGAATATCAGGGCAGTCTTGGAAGTCCTTCGACACCACCAGCTTTATGGAAAATTGTCAAAGTGTATGTTCTTGATGCAAAAAGTACACTTCCTTGGGCACGTGGTATATCAACATGGAGTGTCAGTGGACCCGTCAAAGGTGGAGGCAGCTGTTTCTTGGGCAGCACCCAAGAGCTTGGCAGAATTTTGTAGTTTCCTTGGGTTAGCAGGTTACTATCAGAGGTTCGTTTCGGGATTCTTTCGAGTTGTTGCTCCATTGATAGCTTTGACTAGGAAGAACCAGGTCTTCCTATGGAGCAAGGAGTGCTAGGAGGCTTTCGACTACCTGAAGGAGAAGTTGGTCAGTGCTCCCGTACTCAGATTGCCAGAGTAAGGGTTGTTGTATGAGGTGTTTTGTGATGCTTCTTTCCTTGGTCTGGGGTGCATGCTGATGCAGAAGAAGGGAGTGATTTTTTATGGGTCTAGGAATTTGCACCCTCACGAGCGTAACTATGCCACCCATGACCTGGAGCATGCAGTAGTAGTGTTCACATCGAAGTTGTGGCGACATTACCTCTTTGGGGAGCTCTTTGTTGTCTTCTTAGATCGCAAGAGCCTGTGTTATATCTTCTCTCAGCATGACCTGAACTTACGGCAGCGAAAATGGGTCGAGTTTCTCCAAGACTATGACTTCGAGATCTCTTACACTGAAGGTAAGGGAAACATTGTGTCTGATTCCCTGAGCAGGAAGTCGCATAAGGAAGTGGTTCGGGAATCCGCTGATGCTTGGAAAGTGATGGGAGAGTTGGCCACCTTGCTCTTGGATGCAAGGGTAGAAGGTGTTATAGGCTATTTGTTTTAGATGACAGTGCAATCCTCCTTATTTCAGTATGTGGATGAGTCTCAGTGGGGGGACTCCGAGGCAGAAGTAATGCGGGATCATGTCGATCAGGGGAACGCTCCATAAGGATGGTCAGAGGATAGCCGATATCGGATGCTTTTCCATGGAAGGTTATTTGTACCAGAGACAATGCGTAAGGGAGTTCTCTGTGAGTTCCATATCTCAGCCTAGGCAGTACATCCAAACGTTTCAAAAATGTACCAAGGCCTGAGGGAACAGTTTTGGTGGCCCGGGGTGAAATGGGAAGTGGCGGAGTTTGTGGCTAAATACCTAATGTGTTAGTAAGTGAAGGCTGAACACCGTGTTCCCAGTAGTTTGTTTCATCCTTTAGATGTCCCAGAGTGGAAGTGGGATGACATATAAATGGAGTTCGTCACAGGACCACCTAGAACTCAGGGTGGTTATGATGTAATCTGGGAAGTGGTGGATCGACTGATGAAATCAGCTCACTTCTTAGCAATTAAGGAGTGAGGCCCGGTGAGTACCTTAGAACAGTGGTACGTAGACGAGGTTGTGCATTTTCATGGAGTCCTAAAGACTATCATCTCAGACCGGGATACTCGGTTTACCTCACGAGTCTAGAGGGGGTTACAACAGGCTTTTTGCATATAGCTATGCCTTATCACTACTTTCCACCCCCAGACCGATGGGCAGACAGAGCAGAGTATTCAGACGTTGAAGGACATGTTGAGAGCATGCGTTCTAGATTTAGGAGGATCATGGGTACGACACTTGGCTTTAGTAGTGTTCACCTACAACAATAGCTTCAACTATACTATTGGCATGGCACCGTTTGAGGCTTTGTATTGAAGAACATGTCGTTCACCCATTTGCTGGGAAGAGGTTGGCGAGACAGGTGCTCTTGGGCCAGAGGTAGTGCAGAGCACCACAGAGAAAGTCCAGCTTGTACATGAGAGGATGAAAGTGGCTCCGGACTGACAACTGTCTTATGCTGATCGTCAGAGGAGTCCCTTGGAGTTCGAGGTGGGAGATCATGTGTTCTTGAAGGTTCCCCTCGAAAGGGGCGGAGGAGGTTTGGGAAAAGGAGAAAACTCTCACCGAGGTTCATCATACCTTTTGAGGGGCTAAGGTGAGTCGGCGAGGTGGCATATCAGCTGGCCCTGCCACCTCAGTTGGAGAAAGTTCATGACGTCTTCCACATCTCCTAGCTTCGTCGATACTAACATGACGACTCTCATGTTAGCGACTAGGGAGAGTTAGATATGGGAGATGATGCGACCTTCGAGGAACGACCAGTCAGAATCAAAGATTGTAAAGAGAAGGTTCTTCGTGGATGAACCATTCTGTTGGTTCGTGTTTTATGGAAGCATGGCGGCCTCGAGGAGAGCATTTGGGAGCGGGAGACCCAGATGCGCGCTCAGTACCCCGAGTTGTTTTGACTTGTGTTTTCTTTGTTCTTTTGAGATTTTTTTGATGTTATACATTGTACCATTGATGTATGGAATGTTTTTCTTGTTGGTTGTGAGACCTTTTGTTTCCTTGTTCTCTGGAAGTGTGTAGCATGTCCGGATGTGTGGGGAAAGGGAAAAACCTGACTCTTAATCGAGACGTATTAATGAGGATGTGATTGAACCCGTGTGGGCAAGTCAGTGCCACCTAAATCGGATAATATCTCGACATAGAAAGATGAATTTTCCCCAAACCATGTGTTCGGGAAATGTGTGGGTTTCACAGTGTTAGGGGCAGTGTAAGTTGGAAAATCCTAATGTATGGAACTGGGAAGACCCAATTCTTAATTGAGACGCATTAATGAGGATGCGATTAAACTCGTGCAGGCGAGTAAGTGCCGCCTAAAGCGGATAATATATCGACATAGGAGAAGGAATACCTACCACATATGATTAGGGTTGTTGGTTGGGTTCCTGTTATAATGAGAACCCTAAGAGGTATCTTGTTGGGTTCCTCTGTGATGGTTTTTGAATTCTCTGGGACGAGAATGTTATAAGAGGTATCTGATGTAATGGCCTGGAGCTCTCCGACCCATTCCTTTGTCAAAAAGAAGTCCACAAAGTTTTATGGATGGTAAAATGGACTTTTCCCACACTTTCCAGAATTTTGTAAGTACACGCCGTGTAGTTTGAGTACACGTTGTGTACCACCTTGCCGGGTATACCCCATGTTGGAGCCATGTCTTTGTCATGTGAAGTAAATGGGTACACACCGTGTACTCTAAACTTCATGCTGTGTAGTCCCTCCCCACGTACACATTACCAGTCAATGGTCGTGTTCCATGTTGGAGCCATGTCTTTTCCATGTGAAATAAATGGGTACACGCCGTGTCTCCAAACTACACGCTATGTAGTCCTTCCCCGCGTATGTGTTACCCTCAAACCGTGTGTTGACCAGTCAACGGTCGCGGAGCTGTGTTGGAAGCCGCGTGGAGACCGTGTGAAATAACCGAGTACACGCCATGTACGATAAAGTACATGTCATGTACTTTTGATTTTCCCGCCTATAAAAGGAGGGGTCCCCTCCTCCTTTTCAACTCACCCCTCACCTCCCCTTTCCTCTTAGTAGAGTTCTCCCAAGTGAATCGAAGGCTCTTTCTTCCATAACTTCTTCGTCCGAGATCCGATTTAGGATCAGTCAGCGGCCACAGGATCGTAACGATGAGGAGGAACTTCCAAACTTGGATCCACTATCTTTCCATTGGCCTTTCCTTTCCGACATCCACCCAAGGAGGTTTTTCCGGGACCCGATAGTAGTGAAGGACGCCGATAGACGTCTTCTAAGGTTGATCTGGGGGAGCGTTGCGATCAGAACCTTTTGAGGTAGGGATCTTACATTCATATATTTAAATTGTGCATCATGCGGGGTGGGTATCCTCTTGTTTTCATGAGGAACATTTGAGCCATTAAATAAAGATAATAACTGGTTAAAGAAAGGGGATGGGAAGTTTTGAGAATGCAGTTACTTTTATTTATATCCTATGATATTATGTTGTGAATTGAATAGGCTTATGCGTACTAAAAATAATGGTCGTTTGGGGCCTTTTCTTGTGAAATTAAATGTTTCCCTATCTTCTAGAAAGTTTTGGTAAATGAAGCTTTGATGAATGTGGAATTTGGTTAATCAGGTAAAGTTGGCAGTTTAAAATCTGGAACCCTTGTGTGATCACCCAGGTTGAACAAAAATTGAATAATGAAAATGTGAGTGTTGTCTTGGATACGTGGCATGTGATGGGGTGTTTTGTGGGTTGTTGTGGATCGGGTGAGCAGCGGGGCTGCGGTTGGCTTGGTTGTGGGTTGGTGTGAATTCTATGTTAGTGATGGGTAGCAGGGCTGCGATAAATGGTATTAAAGGCATAATGATGTATGGGTTTCGGTGTGTTTGTGGTTATGGTGGTTGGAAGCGGGGCTACAAGGATGGGTTTAAATGTGAACGGGCTATGGGTTGTGAATAATAAATAAAAGTGGGAGAATTAATGAATGGTGGGTCATGGTAATGGAATGGTAATAATGATCAATGGGGTCGGTTGGTTAATAAGAAGGATGTGGTTGTGTTACTTGTGTTTTCCTAACTTGATTTGTGGATGGTAGGGATATGTTTTACGAACGATCGATGTGGTTGGTTGTGGATAGTTTCCCAGTAGTTAAGGAACTAATAAACTAATTCTGCTAAAACGTGAAAACCTAAATGGGGTTGGGGTTGTTTTTTGTATGCATGCTTCGTGGTAGCAGTGCCAAGGAACGTGTTCAGTTTCTCTGTTTAGAAGCCATAGGTTGGGCTGAGTGGTTGCTATATATATATATATATATATATATATCTGTATCTTTTGTGTATTATCGCACCCCACCCATGTTGAGAACTTAGTGCTGAACACTGCCATTTTCATGGGAGGGGTGTTTTCCCCTTAGTTACTAGATCCTTCCAGCTCCTTCTACCCTAGTCTATGATGGCATGATGCTACCTTACACCTATGACTCTTCAGGTAGGTTTCGATTGGGGTACTTTTAGCCCAAGACTATTCGGTAAGGTTCTACTGTTTCCCAAGAATCTTCGGGATGAGGCCCAGGTGTGTGCGGGTGGGATACGTGGTGGTGAGGCCCAGGTGTGTGCGGGTGGGATACGTGGTTGTGAGGCCCAGGTGTGTGCGGGCGGGATACGTGGTTGTGATGCCCAGGTGTGTGCGGGCGGGGAGAGTGTGGCAGAATCATGACATTTTCTGTTAGGAAGAGAAGCTATCTAATGGGGAATGGTGCGGGGTACACAATAATTTTGTTCTTATATACTACTACCTGTTATTTTTGTGTTTATGGTGAGTGTGGTTGGTAAGGTTGGGTGGATAGAATTCCTTTCTAGGTTTCTTCTGCTGTTCTCACGGGACATTAGGATGTCTCCCCCCTTGTGCATGAGAGCTATAGGTTTCCCTTCTGAGTATACTTGTATACTCACCCTATGTTTACTTTTAGGTTTCCAGGAGGACTACTAGGGCCGTGCGGGACCCTACTTGTCGGACAGTTGGAGTTGTTGCAGTTGTTGTACTCTTGTTTTATTTTGGTATTGTACTTTTGAGTTTTCTTGTACTTGTACCTTGTTATAAAATTGTTTAAAAATGCATGTGGGCTTGGTTTGGGTTTATTTCTATAGAGTTGTTCTTTCCTTTTTGGTGGTTGACTTGTCCAATTTTCCGATCTTAAATAATAGAATGGGTAATGCCTTCCATATTTGTGAAAACTCATACCCTTGGTGCTAGTCGCCAACCCGGGGCCTACTAGAGGCGGGACTCGGGGGGTCATTATCTCCCTTTCACCATTGCCAACTCAGAAAGGGCATCTTTGGTGGGAGGGGGTCATGACATCAATTGAGAGTCCTTAATTTTAAAATAAATCCAACCTAAGGAGCCCTTTTGATCAACTCAAATGGAAACACCCGAAAAAGAGGTAATAATTTCACCACCATCTTTCAAGTTCTTTTCTTCTTCCACTTCCTCTTTCTCTATTGTTTCCATAACAAAATAATAAATCCATTACCTCCTACATGATTTTATGTTATCATAAATATGGTACAACCTTATTCATTATTCTATCTATCCTATAAATGAATAAGTCAACATATGTGTGTACGTACGACTTACTATCTCCACGTCGTGGTGTAGTTTTTTATTCAAACACTTCGTTATTTGGATGGGGATATTTATGAGTATAACTAATGTAAATAATAAATATAACATGTTAATTATTCTCTATATATAATATACCATCCAATTACATAATATTCACCATCAATGTAATGATATTGTCACTCGTGCGTACATACATATTATTGTCTCCATGACACGATAAGATTCATTCCAACATTCACCATTCAATGATTATTATAACAATATATATTTTTAATATGTTTAACACCCCAAAAGTCTACGATATGCTTCTCTTTGATTAATGCAATATCTTGTGTTGTATGCAACATCGAGTTCTAACACACCACAACCAATCAAACTAGCAGTTATGAATAGTAATACACACTTTTTGGAAATTTATAAATTTTATTTTTCAAAATGGACTTCATTTTTGGATTTGGAATATCGAAATTAGCCTAGGGTGAAATTTTGGTATTTTTCGGAAAAACATCATTTTTTGATGAATAGTGAAACCACTAAGTGGTAGTTAAAAAACTGATTTTTTCATAAAACTTAATTTTACCGCTTCTGTGAGTGGAATTTCGAAAATACGATAGATACGATTAATATCAAGGAGTAAAATGTGGTTTAATGAGATGAAAATAATTTTTGGTGAATAGTTACTTTTTACTTTTATTTACCACGGTTAAAAGTAAATAGGTTAATTAAGGGTAAAAATAATATTAATATTACCCTAAAAATGTCCTAATTCTATTGGAAAAGTGTATATCGACCCAAAACAACTTTAGGAAAAAAATATTATCATTTAGTTCCACTTGGATTAGATTTGGACATTTATTATTGTTTAATTCAAAGTAGTGTTAAAAGAGTTAAAATCAAATTTTATTTACTAAAACATTTTAAATATAGGGTTATACATAAGATAACTTCGAATTTAAATATTAATTATGAAGCTAAAAGTATTTCCTACATAATGATATTTTATTTATAATTTTCGGACATTAAATAATTTAATTTATTTGTGACACAATGATGATGCAGTAATTACCATAACAGTGACAAATTAAAATAATTGATATTATAAATAATAAAATAAATATAATTTGAGACTTTCTATGAATTAAACTAATTTTATAGGTTAATATATCATGTTAGGATTTATTTTATTAACTTTTTTCGAAGTAATCATTCTGTTATGATTTTCCAAAAAATCAATTTTTCAAATAGTGTCAAAATTGACAAAAAAGTGTTTTTAAAACAAATTTTATATTATTAATTGATATTGAATTTTTAAAAATATAAGGTTCGGCCAAGAGACTTATATCATGATAGGTGTATCATTAATGGACCACTTGGGGGTCGCTTGGAGGTATATATTATTTTTATTAACTATAAAATATAAAAATACAAAGTGACATGGTAAGTGTAAAACTAATTAACTAAGAGTTAAAACTAAATGATAAGGTTAATACAATGACCCAAACCTATATAAATTCTATTGGCTGAGTGGTTTTAGACCCATACCCACCTTAACCTTTAAATAATTCACTTTGTAGCCATTAGAAACCGAATATGAATCTATTATGAAAAAATATTTCTAGCTTTTCCAAAGGTGCCCCTCACCCCTCTTATAAAAGGGCACTCCCCCTTCTCATTAATTAACACCTTCAAAGCATTTTGGTTAGGAAAAACCCTGCCCAAATACTCTCTCAACTTCCCTCACTACAACATAGAGGCCTTAGTTTGATCATAAAGCCAACCTATGAAGCCATTTTGATCAAATCAAAAGAAAGAACCCGAAGAATAGGAAATGATTTCACCACCCTTTTTCAAGTTCATTTCTTCTTCCACTTATTATTTCTTTGTTATTACCATTATAAAATAATAACTCCAGTATATTATATATACTTTGATGTTATTATAAACATGGTACAACCATATTTCAGTATTCTATCCATCCTTTGAATAACATGTCACCATACGTGCGTACGTACGGCTTACCGTCTCCACGTCGTGGTGCAATTGTTATTCAAAACATTATTAATTGGATGGGTATAATAATGATGTCTAATTCATGTAAATAATAAATATAACATGATAAAGATTCTATATATATGATATACCATCCAATTATATATTATTTTAATATCAAAATAATGATATTTTTGCTCGTGCGTACGTACGAACTACCGTCTCCATGAATGCGATGAGATTCATTCTCCATCGTACCCATTCAAGTCTAATTATCATTTTATGATTAATAATAGTATCTAAAGACTTGATATCATTATTTATATGATTAATATACCACCTATCCATGACAAACATTACTTACGTAACAAAACATATAAAAGAAAACGAGTAAGTTAACACCCGAAACAACGATAATACTAAGATATTATTAACAAATCAATGTTAAAAGATCATATATGATATCATATTAATATATATGATCCTTGTATAATTTAATAACAATTATTTCGCCATTATACAGGATTTTAACCTACCCCTAACCAAGGAAAAGTACAAGGTAAGGGTTTATTTCGCAATCTCTTCATTATTCGAGATTGTTTATACGTAATAATCTACTGGGATTTCTTTATCATCCACATCCATGTTTCGTAAAAATGTATTTCAAAACATTTTTACTATTTACTAGAATATGGGTTAAAGTCATTTATACCCTTTTGGACTTTTATAAGTGGTTTATAAAGGAATATTTCCATCATTTTCCAAACAAGGTCCTTTTTAACCTTTTCGACAGAATTAGGGTAAGAATGTTTTTTTAACTTATATGGAAGGTGCGGCTATTTTCCACTGTTATAAAATCGTCAAAGCTTACCTTACAAGATTATAAGAATATTTTCAAAGAAAATGTTTTATTTTATAAATAAATGACTCTTAAATTATTTCAAAATAAAAAGATATATTTCTCTAAAAAGAGTTTTGATTTCATCTATGTCAACATCCTTTGATGGATTTTACGCTTATTTGAAGTTGATTTATTATGATACAAAACTTCTATATTTTATTGAAGGTTTTTTGATATGTTCGACTATGGATGTTTTATTTTTATACCATTATTAGTTTATGGATGAAGTATTTACATATCGTATGCTAGTTTTAATACGAATGTTTATGTTATGTTTAAACCTGTTCATATGAGGAATGCATTGGACTTAATATGTGACGGGTGGAGCCCACAATAGCTCCTCAATGCATTGGTAGGTCTCATGAGAAAAAATAGTGTCTTGCCAAAAGGGCTGGGAAAAATCTTACTTATATTCTTGGCACGATGCCTTGGCTATGTGGTTATGATAGTCTGGCATTATGCATTCCATCATTATGAAAGTGGTTATTGATATTGCATGTGATTATTCGATTTGTATAATATCCATGTGAATAAGTAAATGACATTATTTAATTTTATTTTTTTCAATACTATGTTGAAGTTCAAGTTTAAAAGGAGTTTGTTTTAGTTATACATTGCCTAAAATGTTTATTCTTATTTATGAAAGTTCCTGCTATATTGTTATCCTTACTAGGCATTTGAGCTCACCCCTTTTCTATGTTTTATTTTTCCCAGGATGTGAAGAAGTAAATTATGAATGACTTGCACGGATAGTATGAGGGGATAAGAGTGTGGACTATGGAGACTATGTTTTTGTAGTTTTCATTTTTATGATGTAATGTAAAACATTATGAATATATCTAGTGTTTCCAAGGCTACTAAACTAATCAGACTTTCAAGATTTGATCTTTCTTGTGATCATGCCAATGTTATGTAATAATGCACCGACTCTAGGTAACTGGGGTTGGGGAATTACAGTTAGTATCAGAGGAAGTTTAGTATAAACCATGGAAGCCAGATTTAGGTAAACTCTGATTAGAGCACATAGATTTAAGATGGACTTTGAGGATTAGTATAGAAGAACTTCCTAGAATTTTGGTATTGTAGAGATTTTTTGAGTTTTCCGAGCAATACATCTTTGTCTGGATACGAGCAGGGAGAGGCGGCTCGGGCACAGATGTACCCAGGGGTAAAACCAGAAAACACCGCTTCGAGCTAGACTCGAACGGGAACTCGTGCACAACAACGGGACTTGCTGCACTCTTGGTTACGACACTCCCGGGGGATATGATAAGGATAACTCTTATTTTCTTTACAATTCATTATAAAGGGTTTATAAGTATATACTTCTGATTATGGATTATATCCATAAATAGTTCAATTTATGTTACGTGTTTTATAAGTTTGGAATTATGTATTTTGATTCATAAACTGATCTAGTTTATGCCATTGATTAGAAATGGTGCCTAGTGGAATAAATGGAAACCGTATCAATGCACACACTTCGTGTATGAATTTCCATCCTGCTCAAGATAATTATAGTGGAGTTGTTGATGCAACTGGGGCTGATCAACTAATCACCATAATGGAACAACTCACTCAGGTTATGAATAATAACCTTACCCGTATGGAGCACCCTGATCCGCAGCGTGGAGGATCAATGTTAGATCGCTTCATGAGGCAGAAACCACCAATATTCAATGGGAGTACAAATCCATTAGTAGCTGAGCAATGGATAAATTCCCTATAGAAAATATTTTAGGCTTTGGGGAGTAGTGAAAGGGAAAAAGTTATCATGGCAGTTTACCGCCCCACTGGAGATGCTGATCAATGGTGGTCATTGATTCAAAACACGAAGGAAGATGATGAAGTATCAAATATGGAATGGAGGGAGTTCAAATATCTGCTTTTAGAAAAATACTTTCTTCACGACCATCGAGCAGATATGGAAAGGAAATTTTTGAGTCTGAGACAAAAGGAGGATGAGAATGACACAAAGTATGAGGCTAACTTTACAATATTAGCAAGGTATGATGGAGATTATATAGGTAACCCAAGAAGTAAGATTGATCATTTCATTAATGGGTTAAAACAATTTCTCTGTCGATCATTAGTCTCACAATCCTTCTCGTCTTACGAAGACATTGTCTCATGTGCTATCAAGACAGAAAAGGAATTCTCTAAGTCTTGTGACTTTAAAGAAAAGCAATAGAAGAAGAGATCTGCTGATCAATCTGTGAATGGAAATAATGGGAAGAAGGGAAAGGTTGAATATCCATCTTGAAGTAAATGTGGGAAGAAACACCCCCGTACATGCTTGAAGGGAATGGGTGTCTGTTACAAGTGTGGTGAAAAAGGCCACCAAGATCGTGATTGCAAAGGGAATAAGGAAGCTACCAATGTTCAGCGATACAATTGCAGGGATATGGGACATTATACAAATAAATGTCCTAAGCGTCAGGGGAACTTACCTCAGAAAAGGCAAAGGGATCAAGGATAGACTTATGCTATCACTACTGCTGAGGTAGAAGCTCCGAAAGATGGGGTGGAAGGTAAATTAATGGTTTCTCAAGTTTAAAAAATGCATTATTTGATTCTGGATCATCGCATTGTTTCATATCATCCCAGTTTGCTGAGAAAATTAGATATTTCCAATTTGATTTAACAAGGGAGTTGCCAGTTAAAACTCTTAAGGGAAGTATCATTGAAATAATGTTTTGTGAATCAGTCCCCATTAGAGCACATAAATGTTCTTTATCTGCTGATCCCATCGTCATACCTATGATTGTGTTTGACATAATCCTCAGTATGGACTGGCTTTCATACCATGATGTGAAGATTTACTGTAAGAAGAAAGAGGTTACGATTTTTGATGATGATGATTGGGAACACCTTATCTTTATAGTAGAATCGTCACCACCTAATTCTTATCTAGATCTACCCCCAGTAGCTCAACTAAATTCAATTATTGGAGAGGAAGAGAATGAAATGACTATGGGTGAGGAAAGGAATGTTCAAATAGAGGATGTACCTGTTGTGAAATAATATGTAGATGTGTTTCCGGAAGATTTACCTGGACATCCTCTAGAATGAGAAGTTAAGTTTTCCATTGATTTAATTCCTAGATCAAGACCTATATCGAAGACCCCTTATAGAATGGCCACTATATAATT